>CM057459.1:1295182500-1297682500 GCA_016271365.2 Neoceratodus forsteri
ACCGTGAAATCACCTTTCAGTACAAAATAACCAGATGGCAGTCACTGAATTCATGAGATGGGGTCACAAGAACCCCATGTTGAAAATTTGGTTGAAAAATTCAAAAAAATGACCGAGATATGCACCAAAATTGAAAAAAACCCTATTTATGTCATTATACAGCTTATCGGCATTTCTTTAGTTCCCAGTCAGCTTTGAAGAGTGCAGATGTGTTCCCAGTTCACCGAAGATCATAGTGCCAGCCTCCAGAGGTAAGTATGGGGTGAGGGGGGTGTGGGGAGATGGGATAAGCAGAGGGTGGGCACGGGTTGGGTGAGGGGGACAATAGAGTCAATGAGGGACCGTTTTCTTTTGTTACAGGGTTTTTGTTTTAACAAAGAGGACGCAGGACTTTTGCTATACTGGGGTGGGCTCCCAGCATGGCACCTGTAAGTTTGTTTTTTAAGGGGCATTGGAGCCGAGGGAGATTGGGCACCCCTGTTGGACATACAGTGTGCTTGGGGGGGGGGAGTGCATGAACCGAGGCGGATTGGGCACCTCCTCGATACACAACAAATGAGGGGGTGCATCATGCCGGTGGGAGATGCAGTGGTGTACAGTTTGACAGCTATAATCAGCAGTGGTGACGTGTAAGCAGTTTGCATACTGCTGACGGCACAGCAATATGCAAATTGCCTACATATTACCACCACTGATTGTGGCAGTCTTTCTCTTTCAACTGTACGCCACTGCATCTGAACTGCTCTCATAGACAGCTCAGACATTCATTGGTGCGGTGCAACTGTGCCTGCAAAAAGGATCAGGGCATTGAAAGCGGGGGTGCCACACCTGCGAAAACTCATGTGGTGGCACTATGTTTCTTGCATATGTGTGTAAGCAAACATAATGAAATGGACTTTTAGTTGACTCCAGTGCCATGTTTATGTGAGGTGGTGAGTGCTCGGCTTTCTTACCTTTTATGCTTCATAGTTTTGCCTGGAGCACTACCATCCCTGTGTGGGACTTCACCAGTGCAAGCAAGAAAAGATATTTGTTTCAACACGATCAGCAACTGACATGCTTCACAACCTCCTTGCCTGCCTTCTAGTCCTTAAAATCTCTGCCAGGACAGTAAATCAGGGGGTGGCATTTGGTAATATTTAGGCAGGCTGAATGGACTAATCTTCTGCTGATCGCATTTGTCTCGTACCGTATACATATATTATTAGTTCAGCGTATGGAACTGGAGCAGAAAACAAATATTATATGAATTCTTATCTTCTGTTTATTTATTAAACTTTATTTATTATAGTATTACAAGGTTCTTGAACATAGAAAAATTTATTGCAGCCTACCAATGAAGATGGCAGATACCCAGGACAAATCTGCCCCTCCCTGTTTCCCTGACTGATCTATATAGATCTGGGTAAAGCATGAGCGAAGCCTGTCATTTCTATTTCTCCACCTTCCCTGGGTTGACCACAGATTTCCTAGACAGCTTTCCTTTCAAGACCCCTTCCCCACACATATGGGCCAACAGCTAGGTAGCAGTCTGACAAGTCTTATTTCCATACCTGATGCAGCTGGAAACTGATCCTGGTAACTCACAGGCATAGTCCAATTTTCTTTTTCCCAAATAACAGTTAGAGTTGCAGTATGACAGAATCCACCACCACAGTACAGGACACTGGGAGCTCCAATCACTGTTCTTTACCACATTAGCAGCACCCACTCCACTCCCACAAGGGCCACTGGTGAACGATAATTGTAGGCAAGGTCACTGAGCATCAGGCTCCTGGCTTAAGGTAACATAGAAACACAGAATTCGATGGCAGATAAAGACCTCTTGGCTCACCCAGTCTGCTCATGGAACCACTTGGCCTACTAGTCTGCCCATTTAAGAGTGCATAGGGCCTTCTCAGGGCTAATGGCTTTTGTCTGGCTAAGGCACACCAAGCCTCTCACAACCATGGCAGTGCTTGCAAGTCCTCATCCCACATGATTATCTATGCTGGTTTTCCCTGTTCCTCTGCTTGTGTGTCCTTTCATGCCCCAAAGGGCTACATTTAACATACCTGGTGCTTGCAGGTCCTCTTATGCCCCGAAGGGCCATTCTTTATAGTGTTGCACACCTTGTTCAAGTGCCTACAGCAGTTTCAGCAAAATAAAAATAAGTTATACTGTGGAAGAAGAATAGGCAGCACTCACCAAACTGTAATCCATATCTGTTTATGATTTAAAAATTGCACAGACAAATGTTTTTAGTGTACCTCCCCCCCAGTGGGGTAGAGCCTAAGGCAGAGTACAGTTTGTGCCCAGTAGGCCATTAGTGGGGAATAGACAGTAAGTGAAGGGTTAACACTGTGCTGCTCCTGGGGTCTGCCACTGTATGGGTGGTCACTATGGGTAGGCAGGATAAAAAGCATGGGGATGTAAGAGAGAGCAGGAGAGGACTGGAGTGTGGGCAATTGTCCTCTCATTAGCTGGAGATTTTTCAGGCCTGGGAGAAGACAGAGAGAGATAGCTTGTAGGAGGATGTGGCTGCAGCCAAAGCACCAAGCCCCATGTGGGACCCCAGCTATGCCACCCCAGTGGGACTGGAATGAAAGGCCCAACTGGGACTGCAGCCAGAGAGTGGGGCATGAATCAGAACCAAGGAGTGAGGTGACCAGCAGTGGTTTCAATGGGCTTCCAGTTGCCAGAGCCCTGAGATGTGAGATGGAGTGAGAAGGGACAAGCAGATGCCAGCTGTGGCTTGGGGTCAGGTTGCCTGAAATTCATAAGGACTGTTGCCAAAGGGAAGCTACTCGAGGCCTGATGGGAGTCGGTATGGATCTATTGACCCTAATATGAGAGGGCAGCCTGTTCCATGTGGAGATGCTACAGAGAGGCAGTCAAGAGAGGAGTCAGGACAGAGTCAGCAGCACCAAGGTGAGAGACTTGTCTGTTCAATTGGGAAAACGTTTCATTAAAATGTGAAGTTTAGAACTGCCCGAGTTTGGGGACATCCCAATCACGCCCCGTGGGAAATTATGTGAACTGTTTGCCAAAGTGAACTGTTTGCAAATGTGGAATGTTTGCTACTGTGAACTGTGGAACCATATCAGTCCAAGATATGTGCTGCCCACCACAAATCAATTCATTTTCTGCTCCATATAGTTCAACAATTTCTTTATTAAATGGTATCCCCACCATTTGTTTTCTGAGTTGTGTCTCCAGTTCTTCTTTTGAATGTTTATTATGGCTAACATTGGTTGTCTTTCAGTCCAGCACCCGAAGTGACTCACACCCCAGTGTGACTGTGAAAACCTGGAAAATGTAAGCCATTTCTGGCACAGTATCTACTGTGGCTGACCCCTCCCCACAGACGTTACTACCATTCATACCTCTAGACACCTGGAAGGGGGTAGGCTACATTAGCCTCCAGTTTCATTTATTGTAGTGCAAAGTCACATCACAAGCAGTAAAAGTGCAGTCCATGAAAACTCCTGGTACATCCTGTGAGAGGAAAATGTCCAGCTGGATGGGAGTTTGGGATGCAAGATGGTTACCACTGTCCAGCCAGAGATCTGCCTGCTCCTGATTGCTGTGGGAAGGGCATGGATAATAACTCTGGCTAAATTCACATATTAATTACCATTCTTTTAATGTAAGCAAAAAAGAAAATGAGGAACACCAACTTTTTAACACTTAGGGCCGTGCCTCTTGCTATTTCCCAATGAGGCAAACATTAAAGTTTTTATCCCCAAAAGACCTCACCACCCCCATTTGTAAGTAACAACCTATTGCTTTTTTTGGGGGGGGTTGGCCAAAACTTTGAGTAAGTTTCACCACATAGCCCTCCTGACATACAATACAGTTTTGCGTTATTTGTTTGCAGATTAAAGTACTCTTTATGCTAACATGCTGCACAGAACAGGTTACATCATTCACTATTGCAATCATTCAGACTATAGAAGTGGTCATGACTGTTGCTGATTCATCTACCTTGTCTACCTGCTTTGTCTTTGTTTTCTAGCTCAGCTACCACCTCATGTAGGGTGTGTTGTTTCTTGACCGGCTGCAGGACACTCACAAGCAGAAAGGTTGCGAGACAACTGTGCTGTAAGGTGAATCCATGTGTGACAGGGCTGAATAAGGCCCTGTCCCATTTGTTATGCAGAAAGAGTTTAAACACAAGGATCTGTTTTTCTGCTCCTTTTCTGTCTCTTGCACAACCAAATTTTCTTTTGAGACCTAGGAATTGAGCACTCTGACGGTTTCGCAATTTGCCACCTTTTCGCTGTCTTATCTGCCTTCCTTCACTGTTCTGTCTTTTCACCCCCCTTGTAGATCTGCAGATATAAAAATATATGTGAATCTTTATGTGGAAATGACACTGATACTGGGATCCCTTTGTTTAAAACTGTTTATAGTTATACTGTTGAAATGATTGCAAAAAGCTATTTGGAACTCAGGGGGTTAACCTGAGATGCAGTTTTTAAACCTTTTGCAGAGCTGTAAGCAAGATATCAGTTCTGGGTCACTATGCACTGCTTTGCTGCATCTGCAGAGAATGAAGCTGACAAGAACGTTCTATAAACTTACAAGAACATTCTGTGAGAGGCAGGCTCTTGTAACAAGTTCCCAGGCAAAGACTTATAAAAAAGAGCAGCAATGCTTTTGCTAGAGAAACAAGGAGAGTAAGAGAGCAAGACTGACACTTGGAATTAGACATACCCTCGGATGAAGGACTTTGTTTTCTGTGTTTGTACTGCCTTGTAAATACTTACACTGAATATTTTTTATTTTTGTGTTATTGAGAAAAATAAAATGCTATTTGCAAATTTTGAAACTGCTCCTGGTTTTCTGATGCTTCCTGACCTGACCTGTGCCTCGATGACAGATGGTGTCAGCCTAAATGGGATTTACACCATGCATACTCTAACCCAGGAGTTTTGTGCATGGATACTAGACCTGGTACCAGGGAAGCATAGCAGAATGGTATGGATTCTGCAACAGCAAGCCCAGGAGTCATTACCAGTAGAATGGCAGTCAAACTAGAAGCAGAAACAAAAGTCCAAATTGAGACTGTTCAGACACAACCTGAAAGCCTGACTGTCTTTTTTCAATGATGAGCTATACAACAAAAAGAGAAGGAAAAACAGAGAAAAGAAGAGATGCAGCGACAGTAGCAGCAGAGAAGAGAAGAGATGCAGCGACTTGAGCAGAGATAGCTTGATGCCTTGCAAGCTATCAAAGCTGGAGGTTTTGGTACAGATCCAGCAGAGCAACAAAACACAAACAACTTAAAAGACCTTAAACTTACAAAGTTGTGTCCCTCTGATGATACTAAAGGATACCTGACAACATCTGAAAGGGTTGCTACAGCTTGCCAGTGGCCAAAGCAGCAATGGGCAATCAGACTGGTACCTTACCTGACAGGGAAAGCCCAATTTTCCTACAGCAATATGGACACTGCACAGTCAGAAAACTATGGCCTGATGAAAAGAGAGGTCCTTAATAGATATGACATCTCAGGAGAGACCTACAGGCAGAGACTTTGATCTCTGAAGTACAGCTCAGTCGACAATCCTTGAGAAGCCTTCACCCGACTCGGAGAACTCCTTATGAAATGGCTCCAACCAGAGGGCAAAACACTCCAACAAATCATTGAAACATTTCTAATAGAGCAGTTCATCAACATCCTTCCCACAGACGTACAGCTTTGTGTAAAAGAACACCAACTAGAAAGTGGGGAAAACGTTGTTTCTTTTGCACCGATAAGACACTCTTTTTCCCTTTTAAACTCCAACTCTGATAAGAACTCTGGTGGGGGTAACACATCCTCATCCAAAGACTTTATTTGCTATAACTGTAATAAGCCAGGTCATATTGCAAGAAATTGCTATTGTAAGAAGTGTCACACAGGAGCAGATTTGACCTTAGCAAATTGGGGCAAGTATTTAACAGATGTGAAGGTGGGAGATAAGACTGTGAAGGGACTTATAGATCCATGAAGCAGACAGACCCTAGTGCATATTGAAGTGCTGGGAAAACAATGTCCAAAAGGACCAGGTACTCGTGTCATCTGCATCCACAGGGACACTCGATACTATCCCACCAGCCAAGTGACTCTGACTATTAATGGGATGTTGCACCAAATGAAAGTGGGGGTAGTACCTAAGTTACCTTTACCTGGGATTTTTGGAAATGACTTTCCAGGATTTACTGAGTTAATCAAAGAGGGAGTAAATCCTGATGTTTCAGCAGTTTTGGTGACAAGAGCTCAGGCTAAGAAAATATCAGATGGTGGGGAATCTTTTCCTTTCACTGATTTGGGTTCAGACTTGTTTGAGCACAGCTTCAAGATCCAGAAGTCCAAGAAAGAAAGACGTCGCCTGAAGAAACACTGACAACAAAAGACTGATGGACATAAGGGGTTAACATATGAAAATAAACTGATCACTGATTGTGATTTTCTTTCAGAATGAGCTGACGACATTTCTCTCCAGGGTTATTTTAAGCAGCTGGGGGTAAAACCAAAACAATGTGAACCTATGTTAAAAAAAATGTAATGAGCTACTGTACAGAGTTTGGGTTAAACCTCAGACACAGGACGAGATAGAGCAATTGGTTATACCACAAAAGTATAGATCTGAGTTGTTACAGATAGCACACGATAGTCCTATGGCTGGTCACTCAGGGAGGGATTGCACCCTTGCCAGATTGCTGTACAGATTTTACTAGCCTGGAATTCATGAAGATGTTGCTACCTATTGCAGTTCTTGTGCTGAGTGTCAGAAAGCAGCCCCAGTTATTAAAAAAAGACAAGGTGCCCCTGGTGCCCCTACCCTTGACAGATGTGCCTTTTGAGAGAATTTTAATGGATATGGTTGGTCCCCTAGACAAAAGTAAAAAGGGTAATCAATTGATTTTGGTAGTTATGTGACTGTGCTACTCGATACCCAGAGGCAGTTCCAATGCATACAGTCACAGCCCTAAAAGTGGCAACAGAGCTTGCCAAAAATTTCAGCAGGGTGGGCATACCTAAAGAGATTATTACTGATCAGGGTAGTAATTTTGGAGCTGCATTACTGAAGGAGCTGTACCAACTACTAGGTATCATTGCCATAAGAGCCTCCCTTTATCACCCTCAAACAGACGGTCTTGTTGAGCATTTTAATCAAACCCTAACATGCATGTTAAGAACATTTGTAAAAGAGGAAGGGAAAGACTGGGACCAATACTTACCTTACCTGCTTTTTGCTTACAGGGAAGTGCCACAGGCATCAATTGGTTTTTCACCCATTTGAAATGTTGTATGGTAGACAACCTAGAGTGCCACTAGATATAAAAAAATAAACATGGGAAGATAACCCCCATCAGAAACAATCTATCACATCTTATATGTGTGCCCTGAGAAACAGGCTGGCAAAATATGTTGAAATCATCAATAGTAATCAGGAAAAGGCCCAAAAACAGCAGGTGTATTATAACCATGGGGTAAAAGAAGACATTTTTGAGCCAGGTGAAAAGGTCTTGCTACTGTTACCCACTACAGAAAATAAACTGTTAAGGAAGTGGCAAGGGCCTTATAAAGTGCTTACACGTACTGGCATAGTTAATTGAGATTGAGACTCCTGATAGGAACAATACTACTAAGATATACCATGCTAACCTCCTCAAGAAATGGGTTGAAAAAAACACCAAAAGCTGTTTTGCTGTTTTACCAGAAACTGATAAAGATATTAATGTAGCTTATGATAAACTGAAACACACAGTAACGTAAAGGTGAATGTTTCCTTAACCTCTGAACAAACCACAAAAATGTGAAACTTGTTAAAGACATTTAACAATACTTTTGTCATAGTACCAGGCCGAGCAAAAGGGGTCAAGCACCTAATAATGACAAAGAATGCTCGCCCTATCAGACAAAAGACATACAGATTACCAGAGCAGTTAAGAGCTGACGTGGTTAAGGAAATACAAAAAATTACAAAATTGAGTATCATGGAAGAGTCAAGACGTGCTTGGTCATCACCAATGGTGATTGTAAACAAACAAAGGAGGTGTAAGAATCTGCCTTGATTTTAGGAAACAATCAAGTGGCAGAGTTTGACAGTTGTCCCATGCCCAGAATAGATGATTTGGTGAACAGACTGGGGAGTGCCAAGTATATCAGTACTCCTGAGCTCACCAAGGGTCTTTGGCAAATCCCCCTAGCCAAAGAATCCAGAGACAAAACTGCATTTGTTACTCCTATAGGATTCTATCAGTTCACCACTATGCCATTTGGTTTCCATGGCACACCCGCTACATTTCAGTGGTACAGGGATGTAATTTTATCCCCTCACACTGGTTATTATGCTGCATAACTGGATGATGTTGTGGTGTTCAGTCCAGACTGGAAAAGCCACCTGAAACACCTACAAGCACCAAGACCAAAACACCAAGAGAAAGGACTGCTGTGTGACTGAACTTCTCTGCTGGGACTAAAGTAGAAGAACTTTTGTATTTGGACCTTTAATTTAGGGTAAAAAACTAACATACAAAACAAAAAAAAGTGTGTGTTTGGGTTAACTGAACTGAATGGGTAACTGAAAAGTCATCTAGGTGTAAATCTCAGGTGACTGAAAGGACTTAACTGCTGTGAGGTTTAAATTACTTGTAGAAAGATCTGGTAGTAGGGGAGTGGCTTAGCTAGAAGGAAGCTACATTTAAAGACTGCCTCAGAAAGATTCTGCTAATAGCTTGGCAGAAGACACCAAGAGAAAGGACTGCTGTGTGACTGAACTTCTCTGCTGGGACTATATTGCCCTCCTTCCTCCCTCCACCCCCACCCAAAGCTAGTTCTATTTTTATAGGCACAGGATTTGACTGACAACAGGAACTTCCTGTTTAGGGGCAGGAAGTGAGTGATCACAGAACCACCAAGGACCCACCATCCTAGAAGGGGCAAGAGTAGCTCTCCGGCCCCCTCTAGCTGCTGGAGGTCTGCCTCTGAACAAGTAAGTGGTCTACTGAGAAATATAGATATTCTTGTCTCAGAACAGGACAATCAGGAGCTTAAAGGGCACACAGCAGAAAGTAAGGAGAGAGAGAAAAAACAGACAAAAGAGTAAGGATTCAAACAGTTAAGGGGTCAGAAATAAGACATGATTGAGTGGTGAGTGCAGTGGCTGTGGAGCAGCAGTCTTCCGGGAGATATTCTGGAGGATGCTGTGTTGTCCCATCTGCAGGCACCTCTCTGGGCTATGGAGGGAGGTTGCTCATCTCCAGGCTGAGTTGACCAGGATTTGTGGGACCTCCTCTTCCATCCAGAGACCACCAGTGCCACTGCTGCTGCCTCAGAGGTTGCCAAGAAAGAGGAGCAGTTGGACCACAGTGGGCTCAGGGAGGTGAGGGTGGTGGAACAGAGGCACATCCCTCCAGCTGTACCTCTCCACAATCCCTATGCCATTCTGGCAAAGTGTGGTTCCTCTATGGAGGTACCCTACAGTGCAGCCAAGATGTTGGGAACCTCCACAAAGGAGACCCACAGGAGGGTGGCAGGGGACCCTGCAGGGAAGGAAACAACTCCTGGTGGGGACCCATTGTTAGGAAGGTAGAACTGGGCAAGGAAGGGAGAGGGAGGTAAGGTGCCTGCCTGGCACCATGGCTTGAGGGACAGGGAGCTAATCCTCAGGATTGCCGGAGCAGCTGCACAGGGGAGGGAGCTGGATGTCATTGTCCACCTAGGGACAAATGACCTGGCTAAGAAAGGGATTAGAGAAGTGCAGGAAGAGTTTGTGGAATTGGGGAGGCCTTAGTCAAGTAGCATGCACGGTAACCTTCTCGGAGGTGCTACCTATCTATGGGCAGGAGAGGCTAGGGGTGTTCCATACCATGGATTCAATCAGTGGTTGAAAACTGTGTGGAGCTCAGGGACTTGGCTTCATTGGGGACTGGGGGTCCACCTGGAGTGATGCAAGCCTATACTGGCATGATGGGCTGCATCTGTCCGGGAGGGGAACCAGGATCCTAGGTGATAGGTTTAAATGCTTCATTGGCAAGCTTTTAAACTAGCCAAGGGGGGAGGCACTGGAAAGGAGCAGGAAAATCCTAGCCCCCCCCAAACAATCACAGTAGTAAGTGTGGCAAACACCAACATGGAGGTGTTGATAGGGAGAAGGGCAGGGGTAAATGGAGAAAGTGACAAAGGCAAGAAGGACAGGGATGGGGCAAAAGGGGGTAAGGCCATCAGGAAATGGAGGGTAATGAGTACCAATGCCCGTAGTCTGGGCAACAAGCTCCTGAGCTGGTGGCCTTAATGGAAGAGGGATGCCTGGATATCGTAGAAGTCACAGAAACATGGTACTCAGAGAACCATGACTGGGATGTTAACACACTGCGGTACATAACCACAGGAGAGACAGGCAGGGGAGAAGAGGGGAGAGTAGCTCTCATGTAAAGGAAGGGATAAAGCAACTGAACAAAAAGAGTAAACAGGGAGGAGAGGAGGCACTGTGGGTCACCTTGGAGACTGAAAGGGCACCACAATCCGTCAGGGTTAGTACAGACTCTTGTCAGGGGTAAGGTATGGACAAGGATATGATGGAAGGAATTCTTAGAATGGCAGAGAAAGGGTAGATACTGTTGATGGGAGACCTGAATATGCCAGATGTTAACTGGAGCACATTTGCTGCAGCCACATCCAAGAGCAGGGCCATTCTTGACGCCCTACAGGTGGCAGGCATTAGACAGCTAGTTTTGGAACCCACTCATGAGGGAGCAATCTTAGACCTCGTACTCTCAAACGGGGCAGTGAGAGGATCTCAGATCTAGAAGTAGGTTGCCATCTGGGGACAAGTGACCATCAAAAGTGTGGTTCACGTTAAACTCAGCTACAGAGTCAAGCCATACAAAAGTGAGGGTACTGGACTTTAGGAGGGCTGACTTTGGCAAGATGGGAGAGTGCCTTAGAAAAGCACTAGCAAACAGGCTAGAAGGAGGTGTGGAGCAACAATGGGAATTATCAAACTGCCATCACAGACGCAACAAGCCTTTGTGTGAAGCAAATAAACAAATCAAAATGAAAGAAAAAGCCACTATGGTTCTCAAGAGAGGTGTGTGAAAGTCAGGAAGAAAAGATAGCATTCGGAAGTATAAGGAAACACAGAAGGAGCAGGACAGAGAGCTGTACCAATTAAGGCAGAAAGAAGCAGGGAGGGAAGTCAGAATAGAAAGGCCCAAACTGAGGAAAAGATAGCCAACTCAGTTAAGAAGGGGATAAACCTTTATAGGTACATCAGCGAGTGTAGAAAGACAAAGGGAGGGATAGTGAGGCTGAATAGAATGAACGGTGGGTGGGCAGAGGGGACAGTGAAAAGCAGGAATACTGAACGAATATTTCTGCTCAGTATTCACAAAAGAGGAGGGGGAAGTGCCTAATCCAATTAACAGAAGCACTCTTGATAGGGGGGTCGATCCCAGTCCTTTCACAGAAGAAAGGGTTCTACAAGAACTCCTAAAACTGAAGGTGGCAAAGCAATGGGTCCTGATGGAATTCACCCCAGAATTCTAAAAGAATTAAGGAAGGAACTAGTGAAACCACTGGCTACTCTTTTAATAAATCATGGGAGGATGGTGTGGTACCCGAGGACTGGAGGAAAGGCGGATGTGATTCCCTTCACAAAGTGGGACCAAGACAGAGCAGGAAACTACAGACCTGTCAGTCTGACCTCTGTGGTAGGGAAAGTGATGGAGTCACTTCTGAAGGAAAGAATAGTTGAGTACCTAGAGGTCAGTGGAGCACAGGATCCAAGGCAGCATGGGTTCACAGTGGGAAGGTCATGTCAGACGAATCTAATAGATTTCTTTGACTGGGTGACCAAAGTAGTAGACCAGGGAGGGGCTGTGGACATGGCCTACCTAGACTTTAGCAAGGCATTTGACACAGTCCCACACAAAAGATTGATAGTCAAATTAACCAGCCTGGGAGTGGGTCCCAGGGTGGTAGCCTGGAAAACATTAGCTGGACAACAGGACACAGAAGGTAATTGTAAATGGAGTCCACTTCTGAAGAAAGGGCGGTTACTAGTGGGTACCGCAGGGTTCAGTATTGGGTCCAGTCCTTTTAATGTCTTCATCAGTGACATTGCAGAGGGACTAGAAGGAAAAGTATGCCTTTGCAGATGACACAAAGATCTGCAACAGGGTTGATACACAAGGAGGCATGGAAAGGATGAAAAGGGACTTGGCAAGGTTGGAGGAATGGTCAGACGTATGGCAGCTAGGATTCAATGCAAAAAAGTGCAAAATAATGCACCTGGGAAACAAGAACCCAGGGGAAGAATACACAATGGGTGGGGAGGTAGTAACAACAACAAAACAGGAAAAGGACCTGGGGGTAATCATATCAGATGACCTTAAGGTTAGCAAGCAATGTGTGAAGGCAGTAGGGAGGGCCAGGGGTATACTGGGATGTAGGGAGAGGCATCAGCAGCAGAAAACAGGAAGTTGTTATCCCTCTGTACAGACAGTTGGTGAGACCCCATCTGGAATACTGTGTCCAGTTCTGGAGACCCCATCTCCGCAAGGACATAGACAGGATAGAGGCAGTCCAGAGGAGGGCAACTAAATGGTGCAGAGTCTGCAAGAGAAGCCGAAAGAGGAGAGACCAAAGGAGCTTAATATGTATACCCTTGAGGAAAGAAGGAGAGGGGGACATGATAGAAACTTCAAGTACCTCAAGGGAATCAACAAAGTCCAAGAGGGTCGCATCTTTCAGAAAAAGAGACTTGCAAGAACAAGGGGAGACAATTTAAAGATAGAAGGAGGGCGGTTCAGGGGCAATGTGAGGAAGTATTTCACAGAGAGGGTAGTGGATGCATGGAACAGCCTTCCTGAGGAAGTTGTGGGGTCTAAAACTGTGGGAGAATTCAAGAATGCATGGGACAGACATAAGGCAATTCTTGTGGGGGGCAGGAAGATAAAGGCTGTTGGTTAACTAGGATCTGCGGCCTATCTTGTAGGTAGGGAAATGGGCAGACTAGATGGGCCTAGCGGTCCTTATCTGCCGTCAAAGTCTATGTTTCTATGTTTCTATGTTATCGAATCACTGAAAAAGGCAGACCTGGCAATTAATCCTACCAAGTGTGCAAGAAACCAGATATTTGGGCCATGTTTTGGGAAATGGATTAGCCAAGCCAGAGGTTTCTAAGATAGAAGCTGTAGCTAACAGCCCTGTCCCCAAAACCAAGAAACACATCAGGTCATTTTTAGGGCTGACTGGTTATAATCAGAGATTTGTTCCCAGCTTTGCCGAGTTAGCTATCCCTCTCACTGAACTCACAAAGAAACAGTTCCCAAATAATGTGAAATGGACCCCAGAGTGTGGTGAGGCTTTTCAGGCCATTAAGGCTGCATTGCATTCAGCCCCTGTTTTAAGAAGCCCAGACTTTGAGAAACCATTTTGTTACAGACAGATGCATCAGAGGTAGACCTAGGTGCAGTCTTGAGTCAGCATATAGATTGGAAAGAATATCCTATTCTATACATAAATAGGAAATTACACAACAGAGAGAAAAGGTACTCCATCATTGAAAAGGAATGCCTTGTGACAAAGTGGCCCATGGAGTCTCTTAAGTTTCATTTACTAGGAGCTGACTTTCTATTGATAACAAATCACAGTCCTCTCTGTTGGCTTAACCAAATTAAGGATAAAAATACCAGAATCACACAGTGGTACCTGGCACTATGGCCATTTAAATTTAAAGTGATGCACAGATCTAGGAAAGAGAATATCAATGCTGATCTTCTGTCAAGATATGGATCAGGAATCGAGAACAGTTAAAAAAATGTGAGTTGAAACTTCTCTGTTTGTTATGCTGCATATGAAAATCAAATCAAATGAACTTTATTTTTATAGCACCTTTCAAAACCAAGGCGCTGTACATAAAACCAAATACAGCAAATATAAATAAGATTAAAAACAGAACAAGTAAAACAGATTATCCATATTTAGGGAAGGCTAAATTAAATAAATACATTTTTAACTCAGTTTTAAACCTATTGACAGTCAGGCATCCTCTTAACCGACGAGGTAGAGAATTCCACAGGGCTGGAGCTGAAAAACAAAAAGCACAGGAATCAGATGTCTTCAATCGTACCCTAGGAATCTCTAACAATCCCTCATCGGCAGATCGGAGAGGATGGAGAGGGCAGTAGGGTACCACAAGGTCTTGCAGGTAGCCAGGTCCCTGATCATGTAGGGCTTTAAAGGTTAGCAAGCCAACCTTAAAGGTGATCTGCCACTGAACAGGCAGCCAGTGCAGCTCGCAGAGCACAGGCATAATATGACTGGTCCTAGATGTCCCAGTCAGAAGCCTGGCTGCCGTATTCTGCATCAACTGCAAGTGGTGGATATCAACCCCTGGTAGCCCTAGGTAGAGGGAATTGCAGTAATCAAGATTGGCAGTGACAAAGGAATGGACCAATGTTGGGAGATCATCAGGAGAAACCAGGTGTTTCACCCAGGCGATATTCTTCAGACTGTAAAAAGAGGATTTGACGACAGCTGACACCTGAGTTTTAGAGTCAGACCATCATCAAAAATAGTACCCAGGTTATGCACCTGGTCTGAGGTAGTGAGCAGTATACCACCAAGCAACAAGCTTGATGGTTGTCCAGCCCCCAAACCCACCCCCGGATGACCTGGGTCCACTACCAGCACTTCAGTCTTGTCTGGATTCAGACTCAGCCAGCTGGAGCTCATCCAAGTTCTGAGCTCAGTAAGGCAATTATTTAGCATGGAGAGTGCATCATTCTGTCTGGGCAGAAAGGACATATACAGCGGAGTGTCATCTGCATAGCAGTAAAAACTCAGACTGTATCACTTGATGATATCTCCCAATGGCAGCATGTACACTGCAAACAACATGCAGGGAGTGAGCACCAGAGGAATAAATTCCAGAGCAACTATCTGAGACCTGCCCATGAGGAACGAATGGAACCATTTAAGGATGGTACCAGATAGTCTACAAAAAAACACAGGTGCTACAGCAGTACACCATGGCATACAGTGTTAAATGCAGCAGAGAGATCAAGAAGGACCAGAATGGTACATGCCTTTCGATCTCTTGCCATTAGGAGGTCATTCAATGCCCGGACAAGAACAGTCTCCGTGCTATGCTTCTTTCTAAAACCAGACTGGAGAGTATCATAGACATTGTGAGTTGTAAGATGATCATCCAGTTGCACTGTACTTTAAAGGTTATAAGCTAATGTTAGACAGGAATTTAATAGAATGTTTTGGAAACCTGTTTTTAACAGATTCCTTCTTAAATATGGAGGATATGTGACAGGGTTGAATAAGGCCCTGCCCCATTTGTTATTCAGAAACAGTTTAAATGCAAGTATCTGTTATTTCTGCTCCTTTTCTGTCTTTTGTCTGTCTGGTTGTGCAACCAAATTTTCTTGTGAGACCTAAGAACAGATCACTGCGACGGTTTCACAATTCTCCAACTTTTGCTAACTCTCTGCCTTTCCTTGCTGTTCTGTCTTTTCTCTTCCCACCCCACATATCTGCAGATATAAAATATTTGTGAATCTTTATGTGGAAATGTCACTGATACTGGGATCCCTTTGTTTAAAACTGTATATGGTTATACTGATGAAATAATTGCAAAAAGCTGTTTGGAACTCAAGGGGTTAACCTGAGATGCAGTTTTAAGCCTTTTAAGAGCTGCAAACAAGGGAGCAGTTCTGGGTCTCTATGTACTGTTTTGCTGCACCTGCAGGGAACAAAACTGACTAGAACATTCTGTAAACTTACAAGAACATTCTGTAAGAAGCAGGCTCTCTTAACGAGTTCCAAACAGACTTATAAAAAGAGCATCAATGCGTTTGCTAGAGAAACAAGAAAAGTGAGAGAGTAAGACTGAAACTTGGAATTAGAAAGATTCTCAGATGAAGAACTTTGTTTTCTGTGTTTGTACTGCCTTGTAAATAATTATACTGAATATTTTTTTATTATTTTGCTGTTATTAAGAAAAAATAAAATACTTTTTGTGAATTTTGAAACTGCTCCTGGTTTTCCTATGCTTCCTGACCTGTGCCTCGATGACAGCATGCAGTTCTGCTACCCAACGATCTTGAAAAAAGACATTCACACATTGGCAGAAGACCAAACTTTGCTGACAGAGTAGAGTGAATGCACCTAGATTTATCTTACAGGTATATTAATTGTATTTATACATCTCTTCCTTTTGAAAGTAGCAGGGTAAGTGGGGAGAAAAGAAGAGATCTGTAAGCAGTGATTGAGGCTCTTTGAAACTTGGCAGGCAGTGTTTGGGGTACTTTGAAACTTGAGTTTTAAATTGTAGCAGGTGGTGTGGGGAAAACTAGAACAAGTACTTAATCTTGGTGTGAGTAAATTCAGGAAGCCCTGTGAATCAGGTGTGTAATTGGGGATGGAGCTGACAGAGACTTAGGGCCTTCTTACATGAGCACTATAAAAGTATTTCCACTCTAACATGTTTAGCACATTCGTGTCCCAGCAAGGAGTGGAACAGTGAAGAAGTGGAACTGATGACTGGCATTGTATGGGGTTGGCAGGCATTGGCAGAAGAAAGTGGAGGAGTCGAGGACTCTGACGGTTGACTAAGGCAAGGAACCTGTTCACTACTGTGTAACAGTCACTGCACTGCTGTGGGTAGGGTTGAAGATCAAGGGTAGGCCAGGACTGGGAATAGATGCAACACCGTATCTAGGATAGGAGTATAAAGAGATTTAAAAGACTGAGAGGATTTAAAAGGGTTGTAAAAGAAAAACAGGCAGAGTACAAGGAAAGTATGATGAGAGTGGTACAGTGTAGTAGCTGTGGGGTGGCAGTTTTCAGGGAGACCTTTTGGATACTGTGGCGCTATACCATCTGTGCGCACCTTTCTGGACTGAAGAGGGAGGTTGCTAGTCTCCAGACTGAGTTGGCTAGGATTCAAGGAACCTCCTCCTCCACTCAGGGACCACCAAGTCTGCCAGCGTTAACTCAAAGGATGGCTAGGTGGAGGAGTGGTTGGACTATGGTGAGCTCTGGAAGGGTGAGAGAGATGGGTTATGGTTTAAAAAAGGAATTTTAAACCAATGAGAGTTCTTTCTGTTTTTTTATGTATGATCTAAGTGTTAAACAAGCGATAATACCCAAAAGGGTGGGCGGTATTGGGCAATACCGGACTGCCCAGGGGTGTAATGAGGCCCGACACCACAGGCAGAGGGCCTTATAGCCCCTGGAAGGTCCGGTATTGCCCATACCACCCACCCTGGCGGGTATTATTGTGCTTAGAAAATGGGTTCCTGTAGCATTTTCATATGGAATTTAATAAAATTAAAAAATGTAAAAAAAAAACAAGAAAAATGAAATTTAAATCTTTTTATTGTAAAGTAGTCCCTCTGTTCTTGTGGTGTTCCATCTCTTTTTGCCCGCCCCCACCCCAGGTATTGTGTTCTTTTGCTTCCCCTCCATCACCTCCAGAACTGTTTCTCCTTTTCCTGTGGGGATTTTTTGGTACTGCAGTTTCAGGACACAGAGAAGCTGCTGTCTCAGTTCTGCTTTATTTTATTTATTTGTGTGCTGGGTGGTAAAATGAATTTGCGAGTAGTCAGACGCATGACAGTCTTACGTTGTACCAGCCAGTTGAAGAGGCACGACTGCCAGGAAAGAAGGCAGCGCTTTCAAATTTTTTTGGGGGGGGTTAAGCCTTTAGCAGAGATATTCTTTTTAATTTGGGGGCAGTAACTTGTCAGGAGACATCTCGTTTCTGGTAGATCGTTTACTGGTTTGGCATGTTGGATGACGGGTGGCAGAGGGGAATGTGTCTGAGTCGTGGGAGAGAGACCCAAAGCAGAAAGTAAAAATTTACTTAAAATGGACTGTTCAATGGCTGCAGTTGGGAGGGAGTTTGAGACAGTATTGAAGTGGGTGTTAGGTCAATCTGCTACGAGTAGGAATTATTTGAAGTAGCGTTTTCTTCAGGAGGAAGTAGGCAGCCAGCTACAGTTGCTAGCAGCGAGATCGTGGTTGACTCTTCATCATGGGCAGTAAGGGTATAAAGAATTACATGTAAAGAGAGTGAACTTTAAAAAGAAAAAAAAATGGAAAAAAGATTGATTGTTTTGGGCAGTTACTGAGTGGTGGTATCTGGGCTGTACTGTAACTGAATGAGCATTCAGGGGCTAGTCTCTCGCTAAGCAAAAACAAAACAATGGTGCACATTTCAAATAAAAAACCAGGGGGTTTAGCCAATTAGAGAGCTGGCTGGGCATCAAGATCCTGGTGATGGGGCATGTCGACTGGCACTTTTAATAGGTGGACATCTGTTGTCTGATAGATGCCCACCTAGAGAAGTGTCTGAGCCAATCAGAAGGCTCAAATAGCTTTCCCCATTTTCTAATAGAATGTGATTTTCCAAACATCTGGCATCAGCTTCTGAGGAAGAACTTGGGTTGGTCTAAAAGCTTAGGCACTGTTTTCTTTTGTTACCTCTATGGTGGTCCTATAAAAGGTATCAAACCATTTGTTTCTGGATCTGTTCTTGGAAGGACCATATGACAACTAACTAATTCTGTGTGTCAAAATAACTTGACACTTTTAGAATATGAAAGCTGCTAACATAAGACACCCACCCTCATACTGTAGATTAGCAAAATCCTGTAAGATGTCCAAAAATGTTTTGAAGACAAAAAGTATTTATTTGACATAAAACACAATTATTTTATAAATAAGTTTTATTACAGATTTAATTGATAAAAACACAATTGTATTCTCAAAATACATTCCTGTCCCGTTTAATTCATTACACAAGCTGACAACGGGGACCACCACCCTACCGCCCATACACAAACTGAACCACACACACACACCAACATTTTATGGCCATTGTATGAGCTAAAGAAGGTTTTTAAACATTTACTGTCTGCAGACATTAAAAAAAGTACTATTATGTAAAAACTACCAGCGATTGGAGCCACTACACAGGAATAAAACACGAAGACACTGTTTGAATCTGGGAACATAATCAGCTGTGTGACAAGGAGTTGCTCAGCTGTTTGCAATTATGCTGATAGTAAGACGCATGATGGCTAACTGGAACTGACTTTTCCTTTTTGTTCTAAAAAATAAAATATTAAGCAGGCTCAAATGAACACTGTCTATGCAGGCAAACATGAAGTGTCAGAAAGAAAAGGACCTAACTAACAAATAAAAAAGTTTCAAACCTGCTGCGTGTGATTGAGGAAAGATTATGAGATATAAATTATACATACTTACCTTGTCAACAAAAACTAAATAAAATACTAAAATAACAACAAAGTAGCCATATACATTCATTTAGAAGGGTCAGATTTATTGCAATAAATGTACAGACAGCTTTGATTTTTTGGCTTCTTGCCACTGTCATCCTTTTAAAGATTTTACATTAACAACTACTTATTCTACTGTCTGTTTCTGAAACCTCTGACCTACTATAATCGCCTCAACATTTCTGGGTTTATAACCTCACAGTGTTGTTCTGGTAAGCACTAACTGCACTCATAAAGTTTGGCTTGCCAGCAGGTAGGAAATAAACAAACAGCCTTGCAGAATTATCCACCTTGCAAAATTGAGATATCCCAGAAGCGAGAGAAGTTCACGCTTGGTGCAGGGGGAGTGAACCAAAAAAAGATTCTACAAGAGTTTTAATCTTGTGTAGTTTATCAGGTGGTAATCTGGCATCCATGCTTTTTAGGTCTAGTTCGATACTAAGGAATTCAAGGGATGCAGATGGTCCTAACATTTTCTTCTCAGACAAAGGAACTGCTAATTCCTGGAACAGATGGACCCGTGCAATAAAGCCAGCCACAGGAGGTGAATCAGAAGGACTGATGAGAAAGGAGTTATCTAGAAAATGGATAACAGCTGGGCAATGACAGACATTGAGTAATAACCAGCAAAGCATCTTGGAAAACATGTCAAACAATTTCAGGCTGCTTTTACAGCCAAGGATCAGCTGAATGGTGAAGTACAGCAATCTTCCCATTTAATGCCATATAGATGCCATAGAGACAGTTGAATGGGGAGCAACTTAAATGCATCTTTAGTGTTTGCTTTTGAGAGCCTGGGCCAAAGTGTTTAATGGTTGTAATGGCATAGTTGATGCGAACATAGGAGAAAGAGTAATCATTGGATGGAATCAACGAATGGGTGTTAGGAATAAACATCGATCAAGGTGCAGATAAGTTGATGATTAGGCGCTACTTGCCAGAAACATTTCTGGTGGCAACACTGATAGGATTGATTCAATAGGTGGGAAATGGTGGATGCAGAAAATGAACAAGGAGAAATCCTTTTTTGCAGTTCTTTCTATAACAGCTACTGAATGATCTTCGGTTCCTTATAGCATAAAGTACATTTTGACATATGAAGGTGCCAGCTGGAAGCACTGAAATGCCCATATGGAAACCTTCAAAGAAGCCAAAAAAGGGATATTCCACAAATGAGCAAGAAAAATGAGAAACTAGCACTTGAGATAAGGCTTGTAAATTGATGGGAGTAGAGGGATGAAATGATTGTCATTGTTTGGAATGGAACACTTTCAGATAAATGAATTGAGCATGGTTGTCACCATAAAAACTGCGCATGTGTAAGAACTGACATCCAGAGCCTGGGCAGTGTTCATCATTAAAGTTATTGCAAATTGGTTTGCCTCCTGAATATTTAATGTGTTTGCCATGTATATCCACACTGGGGCAAAAGGAAGCATTAGGGTTAGCAATCATGTGGATTAGCCTCAAAGAAGAAAAAGAAGCAAAGTTGATCCAGCTGATTTATCACTCTTAGCTGGATCAGTAGATGATGACGTATCAGACTCTGTTGAAAAACAAAGAGAAGCAAATTAGGCAAGGGAGCTGCACAACAGGTGGGAGTAACACTGGGTGTTGTTATAACCCCACAAAAGGGGGCATCCCAGGGCTACCAAACATCTTATCACGCATGGGGAAACTCCCTCTCCACAGGCAAAACATTGTTCTTGGTGACTTCAACCTAAACTGGTTAAGCACCAAAGAAACAGACTACAGCAACCTTCTCAAACAACACAAACTCTCTCAGGCCATTACCATCCCCACAAGAATTAACACCCGAACCCAAACTCACACTCTACTGGATTGGGTTGTAACCAACAGGAAGGACAAAATTCTCCAAGCTTGCATCCTATCTGATTCAATAAGCAACCACTCCCCTACCTATATCATTTGGTCTACCAAGACCAATAACCCCCCAAAAAAAGACTTAGCCTTCAGGAATTTCACATGCCAGGACACCATCCACCTGTTTGAGGAAGTCAAGGCAGTCAGCTGGCACACCCTTCACTCCCTCACTGAAGCTGACTCGGCTGTAGGGTTTTTCACTGATGCCCTCCTTTATATCCTGTATAGGTTGTTCCCACTTACCACACGCTGAGTAAGGGGTGGATGCACCTGATGGCTCACCAAAGAGCTACTCTCCCTAATGAAGAGAGAGACAAATAATGGGCTGCACACAAAATCTTCCCCTTCCCTGTCCTACGGAACAACTACAGGAGACTACGAAACCAATACAAGCAAAGTTCCAAAACCCTGAAAGCGAGCTACTTTCACAAGCTGCAGAAGGACAATCTGGGCAATCCCGCACATTTCAGGTTCACCATTGGTTCCTTGTTTAATCCTTGGCAATCCCATCCAGTCATTCATCTAAACTCCCCCACTGGCCTCGTAACTGACCCCACAACTGTAGCACACACCCTGAACACTAAATTCACTGACCTCACTGTTCGCCTAAGTAATCTGCCTACCCCACTCACCTGCACACCACATGGATGATCCTACCAAGCTCCCTCCATGGATTGGCTGACCCAACACCCCACATTCTACTTTAAAACAATCTCCCCTCAGGAAATCCTTAAACTACTGAAGAGCCTCCCAGAAAGGGGCAGCCCCAGAAGCGACAGATTTTACCCCTGCTTCCTCAATCTTATCACCTCTACATCTCCAAACCACTGGCCTCATTCTTCAACCTTGCCCTGACCATATCTATGATGCCCACCACTTGGAAGAATGCCAAAGTGGTCTCCATCTTCAAAGCAGGTGACCCCATGTCCCCTGACAACTATAGGCCGATCTCCATACTTCCTCACTTAAGTAAATTACCTTAAAAGTTCGTACATCACCAATTATTTGAGTTCATGAAGAGCTACAACCTGCTCTACCCTCAGCAACACAACTTCAGGAAACACCACAATACAACATTCACCGTAGCCCGTTTCACCAACCATGTCTCCAGGAACATGAATACCAGGAACTTCACAAGAGCCGTTTTTGTGTACCTGACTAAGACATTTGACCTGGTTGACCATAGCCTGCTCTGCACCAAACTACTGTACCTCGGCTGCTCAACAGATGTTGCATAGTGGTTTGAAAGCTACCTCTCAGATTGGATCCAAACAGTCTGCATAAGGCCCACAACTTCACTGCCCATATCTGTGTGCACTGGTGTCCCCCAGGGTTCCATTCTGGGCCCCTTACTATTTTCACTCTTCATAAACTCCCTACCTGCTGATTGACTCTCCTGTGAGGCCTTATTATATGCAGATGACCTCATCCTTTTCCACTGTGACAAATCCCTGTCCACTCTATCCCCCACCCTCATCCAGAACTATGGAGCAGCCCATAACTGGCTCTGGACAAATAGGCTCCTAGTAGATGCAAAATAACTAAGGCCATGCTCCTGGGATCCAAACCCAATCTATCAAAACTCACTAAAACTAATTCTTCACTAGTGGTTATATCCTCTGCAGGCCCCCCTCTGCAGAATGTCCCCCATTTCAAGTATCTGGGTATCACTCTGGACCCCCGCTTCACTTTTGATGTCCACAGCAATACCATAGCTAGATGCATCAACCAGAAACTGGGGGTAGGCTACCAACTAAAACATTGTCTGACCACAGAAGCATGCCTAACCATAGCTCTAGGAAATCTCCTCCCCTACTGGATTACTGTGCCACTGTCTACTCTCAAACATCTGCTAGCCTGCTCACAAGGCTCAGTTCTGCCAACAACAGCATCTGTAAGTTTGCATTACTTGCTCCCTACTCTACTCACCACTGCACCCTGTATAAGTCCCTGGGCTGGCTCCCAATATGAGTCAGGCACAATTACACACTAGGATGCTTAGTGGACAATGCCACAGGGAGTGTCAATCTGTCTTATTACCTCTCTCGACTTAAGTGTAATTCCTCCTCTCACACCCTCCAGCAGTCCTCTGTATCTCTCCACTGGTAGTTCCTAGGGTTTCTACATGCCTGGGCAACAATGCCTTCTCCATTGTTGCACCCACCCTGTGGAACAAACTCCCTACCTCCCTTCACTCCCTGAATTTGCACGCCTCCTTCAAGGCCCATTTCAAAACCTGGCTCCTGTCTAAATCTGTCAGTGCCCAACCAGGTGACCTAGCAGAAGCGAGTCTTCTCTTCTTTCCTGACCAGGACAGGGCTGTCCCAAGTACCTCAATGTACTATCTTAGGAATGTTTGCTGTAACCTGTTGTAACTGAACACTGCACTGTATATGTCATTTATTTTTGTTACCAATGTACCCTTGCACTTTATTTGTACTCTGTATTTCTAATACTGCTTCCAATGTAACCCAATATAATTGCTTTTGTTAACTATTCCAGTACGCAATTTGAATTGTCTGTATCTACCCTTGTCTTTACTATTCACATGCCATCTCTATGGCACAGGTTGTGCCTGAAAATGGTCCTTTGGATCAGTGCACCTACCCGGTAAACAAATAAATAAATAAATACTTGCTGCCATGCAAAGTGGCAACAAAACAGCTCATTATTTAGGATGGCTCAGTTCGGTTTTGCATTAAAATGAGCCAAAGCAGCTACAGCTTTTGTGGAGAAGGACAGATGATAATCATAGCAAGTTCGAGCCAGAGCCAATAGGGCTGTGAAGAGCTACCAAATGACCAAAGTTGTTCTCTTGTTTGTGCCATATAGTATTGTTTAGTCACAATCATCACAGTGCTCCCTGATCCAAATAACCATTTTTCTATAACAAGCCCTCATTTTTCCTGTATTTTCTCTGTA
The DNA here is from genome assembly GCA_016271365.2 of Neoceratodus forsteri. Classification (NCBI taxonomy): domain Eukaryota; kingdom Metazoa; phylum Chordata; order Ceratodontiformes; family Ceratodontidae; genus Neoceratodus; species Neoceratodus forsteri. The sequence goes on from CM057459.1 coordinate 1,295,206,603, forward strand.
GAGGCAGCATCAAATCCCTGTATAAATCCCTGTAGATTTTTCCATAAGCCACTAGGTCTTTATTTGTGACTTTGTTGTTTATTTAAATTTAATATGTTGGCAGCCTTTTATCAGGAAAAGGGCTCTGATTTGCTGTAAGGTATTAAAATTATATGTCAAGATGACCTTGGAATGATTTGGATTTATATGGAATCCATAAGGCATAATGGGAAATTTATTTATTTATTGAATTTTGTTGACCAGGTAGGCCCACTAAGACTAGAAGTCCCTTTTTCGGGGTGATGGGGGGGGGGATACAGATGGTAACCAACTGAAATTGTAACATGCATAAATCCTTACTTGAACCAGATTAACCTGTTGGTGGTATTTTTAATGAATGGGGGAAATTTGGCCAGGATACCATGGAAATTCCCCTACTCTGTAGGTAGGTGCCGCTGCCCGTTTGTCTGCAGGGATGGAGGTCCCCATTCAGCTTCAAGATACCAGAGGAGGAGGATGTGCTGCTATTTCTGGTCCAGAACTCTTGCAAAATTCTGAAGAAAATATTGACACAGAAAGGGTTCAAAAGATGGCTTTGGATATAGAGGCAGTACTTGATCAAGACTCCTTAGATGCTGGATTTATGGAAACAGAGGATGAGTTACATACTGAGTTAGAAAAGAAAAAAAGGCATTTATTGGATTTAATAACTGTGGCAGAATAAGACTTCCAGTCTTGTAGACAAAAGCTAGAAGAAGAGAAAAAACGTAAAAGGCCTATGGCAAGTCCTGGGACATCAGGTAAAAAAAGAACTTCTACAGACTCTGAAAAAAATATTTTACATGATTCCCCAGGGAAAACAGTGGTTTCCCAAAGTTCTGAAAAGTCTATTCTGCCTGTTAATATTGCTAATACTGATATAGATTCTTCTTACTTTTTGGCTCCCGGGGAAGCTGTTTCCAAAGCAGGATGGGAGAAACAGGCATATATATGGGTGCCAGACCCTAATATCCCCCTTCCAGGCTCTTCAGAAAATCATTCACCCATCAAGACTAGACAAAGTTACTTGGATTTATTGTTATCTGAGGCGGAGCCACAAAAATGTTCTAAGTCTCCCTTTTTGGAAACTGTGACAGTGCCATTCAGGAGCGAGGCTTCAGATATGGCTACTACGCCAGCTACCTTTCAAAGCCCCGATGATCTCTTAATTTTGGAAAAAAAACAGAATTGCATTGGATTTCCAACTAATAGAAAATCCCTGACATCACAAGCTAAGCCCAATTCCGTGGCTGAGGGTATGAATTTAAAGATGAAGGAAAAGGTAAGATGAGAAGAAGAATATTCGGTTGACCCCCCCCTACAAGTAAACAACCTCCTAAGACTTATGCAGGGCTTTTCCGCAAACCTGCAGAGGCAGCTAAATGACAGTTCTTAGTTCAGTTGAGATATACAGGCCCTGCTCCCATTGCACAGGACAGGCTATGGGTAGGGAAACATAAATATTTGATTCAATGGGATTTACTCCAACAGAGGTTTACGCATTTATACATCCTCCAGGTGACCATATTTATGATATCAGTTTTTGTACAGTTACATCTCTGGATAAATTTTGGCACCTATATTATGACGTGAAGCACAATGAGGTTTGGAAAGACTTCATAGCTATATCCATTATGAAACCAATTATTAAAGCAGTTACTATTTTGTTTCAAAATAAGGGGGTAAACCTGGATAATATAATACTATGGCTGGAAAAACAATGTACAGTGTTTGATACTCCACGTCCTATCATGGACGATAATGGATTTTGGACTGGGGGTTGGACTGTGCATGGACAGTTACAACAAACTGATCTTGGGATTAAACATTTACCTAGTTCCTTTTTTTTGGGTCGAGACAGAGGGATTTTATTTTACACAGGGCAGCTGAAAAGCTGCAACAAGTGTGGTTCTCTCACGCACTTAAATGTTGACTGTGACCAGATGAAATGCTTTAGATGTATAGTGTTATGTCATTCTATGGCAAATTGTAAAGCTTCCCCTAAATGTAACCTCTGTGGAGAAGAGGAATATTCATTTGCTGATTGTCCCTGGGCCACCCATAGCCCAGATGATTTATCAGATCATAATTTTTTCCTCGCTAAAGCCAGGAGATCCTTTTATACTCCCTCAAATCCTGAGAAGGATACCTACATTCATGGTGGTCGACAAGTAAGGGGACGTGGCAGCTTTGGGAGAACACAACCCTATGACTCACGAGACCCGACACTCCTGACACCAGAATTCTTTGCTTAGAGCCAATGATATTAGTAGCCCAAAAGGAGCAAATTGCATCTGAAGAAACCGCATTTGTAACTCCACAAAGTTCTCCACAACAGCCTAGTAATATGTCTCAGCACAGCCCACATGAGACTAGAACTGAAGTAGCCAATAATTTTACTGATCAAGTCAGTGTACAAGTTACAGCAGATCCCTTAAAAACCCCCTCCTATAGTGACCAGGAAACTGCTTCCATTAGAGGTTCTCCTGTCTCCCTTACCCTTGTTGAATCGCTTTGCCCCTTTTTCAACTTGGGCAGATTTAGTAGATGAAGAAATTCCTATGGAAGAAGCAGATCAGACTATTTCTGTAGAACTATCTTCCCAGGATTTGCCCACTACTTTAGTTGACAAGACTTTATCCCAAAGAACTTGTAAAAGAGTGACAAGATCTAGTGGTAAACAAATCCAACCCCCTCCTTGAACAGTTTAATTTAAAATTTCCAAGTTTAAATGTAAATACTGTCAAGTCAGTATAGAAATGATAACTACTTTTGGGGTATTACAACAGTTAAATTACAATGTAGTTTTTTTACAAGATACCCAATTATATACCTTGGGGGAATAGACCAGGCTTCCAAAGATTGGGTATGGGGGTCCTGTTTTTGGTCTATAGGAGAAGATAAATGTTGTGGAGTTGGTTTTTGTTTTAATATTCATGGTATTGTGGTTTCTAAACTAGTGGACATCGATCCAGGTCAAGCATTTTTGATAGATGTGGTGATTGGTGGAATCCCTTGTAGATAGATTTCTTTGTATGGACCTCAGACAAAGGCTTTATGTATAGATTTATTGACCAAAGTGCAGCCGTATTTATATACATCACGGCAGATTTTTCTGGGGGGAGATTTTAATATCAATTTCCACCCAAAAAAGGGAGCAGGTAAACAATATTGTGATAAAGCTTTTCTTAAGAATATTATACAAATGGCTGGATTAAAAGATGCTCATAATATAGATAAAGGACGGGCTAAACCCACCTTTTTCAAAGGTTCATTGTCACCTCGGATAGATTTTTTGTTTATACACCAATCATTGACAATTATCAAAACTATGAATATACCTATGGAAACTTCGGACCACTCCTTGATAGGCCTTGAAATTTCGTCTTTAGTACCACGAATTTCAGGTAAAGGGGTTTAGCGTATGAATCCCTCTATGCTAATACAACCCATAATATTGCAAGACTTACAGATTGTAATAGCAGATAAATTATCCACATTATTTTTGTACGACGATATAGGACTGTGGTGGGAGGATTTCAAAGTATGTTTACAAGGTTTTTTTCAAGTTAAGGGAAAATATGCAGTATTAGATAAACCAAAAAAATATATTCAACTACGGGAGAAATTGGGAGTACTAAATACAGAACAAATGAAGGATACTATTGACTATAGCAATGAAATCAGGGAAATAAAAAATGCCATGTCACAGTATCAATATGATAGATTATTATCGCAACATAGGGAATAGATGTTTGGTATGAAAGGGACAGCAGAGTAGGTTAACCCATTTATAGCATGTCAGAAAAGATGAGAACATATGAAATTTACTGGATTAAAGTCCATATCAGGACTAGAAGTTACAAGTAATACTGATATTATGAAGATTATAAATTCATGTATTTTAGAACACTTTGGTGAACCTGTTCCTGATTCGGAATTTACTGCTCAATTTTTACAAGCAGCAGATCTTCCACGGCTATCTATGTCCTTGAGAAAGTCTTTATTAAAACCCATTTCTTGTTTGGAACTCCATACAGTCATAACTTCCCTAAAAAAAATGTTTCACCGGGGTTTGATGGGCTTCCAAATGAAATTTACAAATCATTATGGGATTTTTTATCACAAGAATTATTGACCTTATATAATTTCTTTTAAACAGAAATGATATTACCAAGCTCTATGTATGAGTGATTAATTATCTTTCGTTTTAAATCAGGTAATCGAAATGAAATTGGGAATTGGAGACCTCTTACTTTATTAAATATAGATTTTGAAATCTTTTCTAAATTATTTGGAAACAGACCCAGTACTACAATGCCAGAACTGATAACTTTAATACAACATTGTTCAGTGGATGGGCGTAGTATAACAGGAATTTTGCACCTATTAAGAGAATTAATAGCACAATATAAAGATAAGAATGAGGTTTTGGAAAGAACAGGATATTTGGTGAGTTTGGATCAAGCAAAAGCTTTTGATGGTGTGTCACACTTGTATTTATGGAAATGTCAGGAGGCTTATGGAATCCCACCTCTTTTTATACAGTGGATTAGATTATGTTATTCCTTGGCATACGTTAGGCCTTTGGAGAATGGGTGGTTAGGCATTAGACAACAGATATATAGAGGGGTTCGAAAAGGATGCCCATTAAGCCCCCTGTTATATGTCTTTGTGTTAGACCCTATGTTAAGAATTTTAATTAGATCCCCAGGTATCAGACACATATCAGGTTCTTTGGGTAAAAAATGTAAAGTATTGACATATGTGGGCGATTTATGGATGGTGGTTCTGGATGGAGAATCTATAAGTATGGTTTGTAATTTGATTCAGGTATTAGGGAACATTACAGGAGCTCATTTAAATAATGAAGAAAATGATAGTTTTATGTTTAAATGGATCCCTGCAAGTTATGACAGAGGTAGGAGGTTTCCAAGTGGCAATGGAACCTTGTAAAATACTTGGTATATATTTTGGGGTTTGAGATTTGGCCTTATACTGTATAACTGGTCTTTGGCAATAGAAAAGGAGAAATTAATGGTGACAAACTGGAATAAATGGACGATGTCAAAATGAAAGCGGATATATTGTATTAATACATATCTTATTCCCATTTTTTTATCCATTAGTGTGGTATTTTTTTTGCCAAAATCATTAGAGGTAACATTAATGAGGGTCTTCTTTTGTGGGTTTTGGGGAAGCCGCCTCAATCCCATTAAAAGAGCGATACTATATAAATCCCTGGCTGAGGGAGGGGTTAATATGATAAACCGTTTAGTATTCTTTTTTACAATATTTCTTTATAATAATCTGGTACCATTGATGAGGAAACGGGCATTTATGGGAAAGATGGGGTATAATTACCTTGAAAGATGTGCTTTCAGAATGGGAAAAGAAAACCTTACTCCATAAAAATAAACGTCACCCAAAATTAATAGAAGATTGGGTAGGAGTATTTGATAAGATCCAAATTTGGAAGGTGGAATATGAGATGGTTATATGATCCCTTAGGAAAATAGTTTACCAAGATATAATATTGGGCAATTTTTCAGAATTTCAATTTTCAAGATTTTCGATAAGCGAACAAAAAAGTATCTCAGAATATATTACTGGAATACGACTTCCAGAGAAATTATGGGATATTGTATGGTTGTGGACACATGGTCATATTAATGTAAAAGGGAATCATAAACACAAATCGTTTCCAGAACGTTATTGCCCAAGGGTAGGTTGTGTAATGAGGATAGAAACCATGGACCATCTTTGTTTCCACTGTCCATTTGCAATGCAATTCTGGGACGTGGTGAAGGAAAGATGGAAAGGGGTGATAGTTACCCCTCCCAGTGTGGATGTGTTATATAATGGGATTTGTACAGGTATAGATACAACAGCAGATATTGATACATTTCGTATTATATATGCCCATATTTTGTATTGGCTATGGATCTGTAGGTGTCGATTGGCTCTGCAACAGCAGTTTATATCAGCACAAGAACTTTTTTTATTGTAATAACAGATTTATTGAGTTGGAAATGAAAAGAAATGGACACTTTTGGGGAACAGAAGTGGACCGTTTTATGGAAAAATGTTGAATTTATTTAAGGTTTTTCATGCTCCAAGGTAATGTAAGGGTTATGGGTTAGATAAGAAATTTGTATTTTTAGGTTATGTAAACATTAGCTAGCGGATAGTGATCGATGTCCACAAAAAGTCAGTAATATTAATTTTTTGGACTTTAGGTTTTTAATGTTGCATGAATTAATTATTCTTCTTAAAAAAATCTATTTCTGAATTGTATGTAACAAATTGAAATATGTACATTTTGTCTTGAATATTTTTAGATTCTAACACCCCCCCCCTTTACTCTTATAATGGGGAAGAGGTGGGGAGGGAAGGTAAAAAAGGGGGAAAAGGGAGAAAAGTAAAAAGAAAAAAAGGAAAAATGTGTTTTTCATATGTATTAAGGTTATTGTGTTGTATGTATTATTATTTATATCTGTTTTTGTAAATTTCTTTTATATGATTTTGTATAGATCATGTATGTTTTATTGTTAATTTATGTTTGGGGTTATTGTATGAATTGTTACTTATTTATGTTTTTTATGTTCTTCCTTTTATGTTTTGGTATGATGTAATGCTGAGTTGTATATATTTTATTATGATCTTGATATTTCAATAAAAAATTCCTCTACTCTTTTTGAGGAACGCCATAGGATATTTAATATCCACCTGAATAGGCAGACAGAAAAGACGGCACCTCGGGAGTGCAGCACTGCACCCTCCCATGCTGCACTACAGTGTCAATATTGGGATTTAAAGAGCTAGTGGAGCCAAACCAGGCAGACAGGAAAATAACATAAATTTTAAGAAGCAAAACAAAATGGTTATATTAAATGCACACTGAAAATAGAAAATAGAGTTAAAAATCTACGTTTCGACCTTAGGTCTTCTTCAGGAAATATCTAAAGAGAAAAAAAAACAAGTTAGTGTAGAGAGGTAAAATGAGAGAGATATATATGTGGAGAAAGAAGAAGGGGAGGCTAAGGAGAAGAAGTGATAAATGGTAAGATTAGAGAGAATCTGTGAAACAAAAAGGTGATGGGAAAGATAAACATAATGGGGAGAGAAAGAGCTGGGAAGTTCCCAGGTAGAGACTGATTAACAGGGCCTTGTAAGAAGGCTGAAAGGTGACAAATGTGTGAGAAGGAGACAGAAATGGAGACATATGGTGAAAATGAAAAATAAATCAGTACAAAAACAAATTGACTTTAGGGAAAAAAGGGGAGGCTGAAAGATGTTAGTGGAAAATAAGTCTATCATTTAAACCAGAGGCTGCTGGGAGCCAGGCGGATGATCAGCTTGGCTTCCATGTTTTTCTATGGTTAGGATCCGGAAGCCCTGCTGAAGGACACAAACAGAAAGGTCATTGACATTGTGGTCCCTGGAGATAAAGTGGGATACAATGGGTTTAGCAGTTTCACCATTCCTGACCGCTCTGTAATGTTCCCTGAAATGGTCAGCAAGACGCCTGCCAGTTTCTCCGATGTAAATAGCTGAACACCTCCTGCAAAGAATACAGTACACTACATTAGTGGAGGTGCATGAGAACTCCTTGGTGATGTGAAAAACACCTGTAGGCCCCCGAATCTCAGTTACACTGGAAATAAATTTGCAGGTGTAGCAGTGAGCCCTGTTGCAAGGTTTGGTACCTGGGGGGGAGGAACTGTTAGGAGTGGGTAGGCGTGCATTTAATATAACCATTTTGTTTTGCTTTTAGACCACATGCTGACGCAGCACCTTGTCTTTGTTTTTTTACAATTTGTATGCTACATTTGCTGTGACCCACTATGCCTAATCTGAAATATCTTCTGAATTCTCTGCGATGCTCCTTCATTTCTTCTATGTCTGCATTCCCTTCTCATATTTCTAAGCCTTCTCTTGAATTATTTTCTGCCATTTGCTCTAAGACTAAACTCTGCAGTCACTTACAGTTTCTTTCCAAATGCCGCCACCTGGGTATTATTCCTAAAGGTTTCTGTTTGAAATGTCATCCTTGTTCATTTGGATCTGAGACACATGTTTCCTCTACTAACAAGCTTTTGAAAACTTTCTCTAGGAAACTTATCGTGCACACCATTCTCTCCATCAAAACACAACTGATCTCTGTGGACAAAACCATTCACAGGCAAAAGGATTTCCTGCAGCGAACGGCTCCACATAACCTTCCTTTTATTAAGCACTGCATCCAAAACCTTAACTCCACTCTCTTTCAGTTTCTCAAGGATACCAAAGCTGCAAAACTCCAGTCTCTCACCCAGCAGATCAACAACCAGCATGAGCCCTCGAGTCAGACACAACCTAACAATTTGGTATTTTGTATTCCTCCAGACCTTCCCCTGACACAAGATGAGCACTCACTCCTTAGCAAAGGTCTCTCTTTTGTGCCCACACCCAGATATCTTGATGCACCCCAGGTTCAAGTTGATCTGCAGTGCTTCTATCGTAGAGTACGCCTTGCAGCTCATTTTTCTAATATGACTCCTCTTCCCACAGATAATGACGGTATCACCAGAACTATCAATGACATCAATCCCCAGCGAAGTGCATGGACACCCCCTCCAGGACATTTTGCTGCTGTTGATTATTTTGTTAACCAATGCATGGAAAACACCACTAACTTTAATCTTCATTGCAGGCACAACCATTCCAACCTGACACCTGGTGAGCTTGAAGCCCTCAGATCTCTACAATGTAGGAATGACATTGTTATTAAACCAGCTGATAAGGGAGGTGCTGTTGTGGTCTGGCAAAAGGAGCTATACATCACGGAAGCCACACAGCAACTCTCTGACACCAGGTTTTATTCTTCTATTCCACAGGACCCCACAGCTGACTATCAGACGGAGGTCACCACCACCATCACCTCTGCTATTGAAAACAATGAGCTCCCTGCTTCTGCTAAGAGACTCATAGTCCAGCATCCCCAGACATCTAGGTTTTATCTTCTTCCCAAAATCCACAAAACAGGTAACCCGGGTCGTCCCATAGTGTCTGCCTGCTCCTGCCCCACATCCCACATCTCTGCATTTTGGATGGCCTCATGAGACCCTTTGTTGAGTCCCTCGCCTCCTATGTTAAAGACACTAACCATGCTCTCCAGTTATTTGACAGGTTCAGATTCAGTGACTCTCATCAGCTCATCTTCACCATGGACATCAAATCTCTTTACACAGTGATCCCCCATGATGATGGTCTGACAGCTTTGCAGCATTTCTTGAACAAGCGGGAAGTCCAGCAGCCACCCACACACACACTAACGAGTCTGGCAGAACTGGTTCTAACACTCAGTGCTTTTTCTTCTAATAACAGTCTTTTTCAGCAGGTCAGTGGAGTTGCCATGGGTACCAAGATGGGTCCCAGCTTTGCTAATCTGTTTGTGGGTTGGGTGGAGGAACGTTTTTTTCTCTCATTCACAGGGACTGTGCCTGAACTCTACAAACGCTACATTGATGACTGTGTGGGGGCCACCTTCTGCTCCAGGGAGACCCTCCAAGTCTTCCTTGACAAGTTCACCACGGCTCATCCTTCCCTTCAGTACACTGTTGAAGTATCCTCCCACACTGCCTTTCCTGGATATCCAGCTCTCAGTCCAGAACACTGGTCTGAAGACATCAGTCTATTACAAACCCACTGACTCTCACAGTTTCCTCCTCCATAGCTCCTTCCATCCTAAACATGTCAAGAATGGCCTGCCTTATTCACAGTTTCTTAGACTTCACAGGTTATGCAGTGAAGAGGATGATTTTGCTGAGCAGACCTAATAATGCATAGTTTTTATCAACAGGGGATACCCTAAAAGCACAGTGGACAGAGCACTCTCCGGGTCAGTAACATGCCCGTAACCTTGACCCCACAGGAGGATACTGTCACACAAGAACAATGGCAAATTCCACTAGTTCTTCCTTTCCATCAGAGCACACCTTCTCTTCACAGGATCATCACTAGTAACTTTCCCATTTTGCAACTGACTTAACATTGGTGCTTCCTTTACAGAACCACCTATTGCCTCCTACCACCGCCACCTAACCTGCACAATCTCCTGGTAAAAGCAGCCTACCCACTCTAACAGTTCCTCCCCCAGGTACCAAACCTTGCAACAAGGCTGCTGCTACACCTGCAAATTTATTTCCAGTGTAACTGAGATTCAGGGGCCTACAGGTGTTTTCACATCACCAAGGAGTTCTCATGCACTTCACTAATGTAGTGTACTGTATTCTTTGCAGGAGGTGTTCAGCTATTTACATCAGAGAAACTGGCAGGCGTCTTGCTGACCATTTCAGGGAACATTACAGAGCGGTCAGGAATGGTGAAACTGCTAAACCCATTGTATCCCACTTTATCTCCAGGGACCACAATGTCAATGACCTTTCTGTTTGTGTCCTTCAGCAGGGCTTCCGGGATCCTAACCATAGAAAAAACATGGAAGCCAAGCTGATCATCCGCCTTGGCTCCCAGCAGCCCTCTGGTTTAAATGATAGACTTATTTTCCACTAACATCTTTCAGCCTCCCTTTTTTCCCTAAAGTCAATTTGTTTTTGTACTGATTTATTTTTCATTTTCACCATATGTCTCCATTTCTGTTCTCCTTCTCACACATTTGTCACCTTTCAGCCTTCTTACAAGGCCCTGTTAATCAGTCTCTACCTGGGAACTTCCCCAGCTCTTTCTCTCCCATTATGTTTTATCTTTCCTATCATCACCTTTTTGTTTCACAGATTCTCTCTTAATCTTACCATTTATCACTTCTTCTCCCTTAGCCTCCCCCTTCTTCTTTCTCCACATATATATCTCTCTCATTTTACCTCTCCTCTACACTAACTTGTTTTTTTTTTCTCTTTTAGATATTTCCTGAAGAAGACCTAGGGTCGAAACATAGATTTTTAACTCTATTTTCTATTTTCAGTGTGCATTTAATATAACCATTTTGTTTTGCTTTTAGACCACATGCTGACGCAGCACCTTGTCTTTGTTTTTTTACAATTTGTATGATAAATTTTAAGAAGTAGTCTGTTATAAAATTTTATTTCTGAAATACCTTTCTTTTTCCTTTTGCCTATCAGAGAGTCTTCTATGTCATAATGTTGTGGTGGATGTGTGGAACAGCTCTTAGCATAGCAGCTGACATATCTTGCTCTACTGCCCCCCACTACATCATCAGCATTGTGATTTCACTGACAGTGAAATCACAGGTGAATGACCTGGCAGTCACTGAATTGCTGTTCCTAAGTAGCAGTGATGTCACAGTCAGTGAGGCCACAATGCTGGTGATGTAGTGGAGGCAGTATAGCTAGCTATGTCAGCTGCCACACAGAGTGCTGTTCCACACATCACACATATTAACAACAGGTAAACAATTTTCTAATTAAACAAAAGGAAAAGAAAAAGTACCTCAAATATTAAAGGTAACAACTGACTGCTTTTAAAATCTAATATTAGTTTTAGGCAGTACACTAGCTCTTTAACCCACATGCCTGGCATGGGGATAGAATCCACAGCCTTTTGATCTCCCAGTTTCAGAGGCCAGTGTGCAACCTGCTGAGTCACTGACTCAGAGATGAAATATGATATGATATGACTATATGAAATAATAAAACAACCCACTCATTATTTCATGAACTATGCTCAAAATTAGTAATCACAAGTCTGCCAATCTTTCAAAAGATAATAGTAATACAGGTAAACAAATTTATTGCAAATAAATTAAAGGGGTTTCATATATATATATATATATTCTATGCAAAAAACTTTGTCAGTGCATCATTTAGTGTTAGAGCAGAAAAAGCTAGGAAATTAGACCTTTAGGGGTTGCCCCCTCCCCCATGGACCTACCCATCATCCCGAGATTGACAGATGATAGGGTTTGTCATTGGGGTTGTGAGGCCTAAATATCACCCCATTCCATGTGTAATCATATTGACAAGCCACAGGAAAGAAGAATGGGGTGACATTTACACCTCACAACCCCATGACACACCCCATCAGCTGTCAATCTCAGGATGATGGGTAGGTTCACAGGGGGAAGGGCACCTCTAAAGGTCTCATTTCCTGACTTTTTGTGTTTTAACCCTAAAAGATGCATTAACAAATTTTTTTGCATAGAATTTCCTTACTTTTTGAGAAATAATAGAAAAATACAAAGTTGCAGAAGTTGGTGGGAGCACAGGCCCTTTGGGCCCCACATTCCCACCTTGTAAATTTCTGCATGAGATAAGAGTACAAGTACTGAATATCATATGTATTGCTGGGAGCGCATATGGGTGGGAGCCTGGGGCCTGAAAGCTCCCACCACGTTGAAAGAAAGCAAAGTGTCAGTCATCAGAGCAGTATAATTCAACACCTGTTTACATGTCAGACATATAACCACTGAAAAGTATCTCCATGGCACTAAAGCTAGGCACCCTATAAATGTGAAGCCTGTGCCAGAATGCAAAATGCCATACGCAAAACATAAAGTGTGTCACACAATATGTCTGCAGCAAATTAATTTTCCAACACCTAAACACCATAATTCACATGCACAGGACATATCCTGAAGACCCTCCACATTTCAATGTAAAAGACAAAACTGTTTCTGAGATATAACATGTGAAAGTTTGAGATTTTCATTTGTTGGAGAGGCAGAGTTCTGCACCTGTTAAGGTTTTAGACACCTAACGACTGAAAAGTACATCCATGGCAGTAAGGCTAGCTACCGTAAAAATTTCAAGCCAGTACCAGAATGGAAAACGCTGTCTGCAAAACATTACCTGCGCCACACAATATCGCTCCAGAAAATGCGTTGTCTGACAGGTAAACACCGTGAATCACATCTACAGGACATCCCGTCAACACCCTCCAAATGTCAAGTTAAAAGACCAAACCGTTTCCGAGATATTAAATTTAAAATATGGTTAAAATTGAGCTATCTGGTGCCTCTAAATCTGGCCATCTAGTCCCTCCCTCACTATCAAAGATCATGATCAAAGAATCCCATGATCAAAGAATTTGCAGGCTCATGATCAAAGAATAAAAAATGGTAAAATGCAATTTTTAGGCACAATTACATGAAACATCAGCCATGCCTTGATAGAATAAAGCCCCCTGAGCAAAACCCACCCTCATTTGTCTTACTAAGCCACCCCTAAGCAGAGAAAATGTATTTTTCAACTGGCCATCTAGTCGCACCCCTGTGATCAAAGTTCGCGGTCAAAGAATCTCACAATCAAAGAATTTGCAGGCTCAGGATCAAAGAATTTGTAGGCTCACGATCAAAGAATACAAAATGGTAAAACTCAATTTTTAGGCAGAAATGCATGAAACCACAGCCATACCTCGATAGAACAAAGCCCCCTGAGCAAAACCCATCCATCATGTGCCTTAATAGGCCACCCCTGAGCTGAGAAAATAGATTTTTTCAAATGGCCATCTAGTCGCACCCTCCAATCAAAGATTGTGGTCAAAGAATCTCGCAATCAAAGAATTTGCAGGCTTGCAATCAAAGATCATTAGCAAGCCATGATCAAAGAATAAAAAACTATAAAACTCTATTTTTTTACCATTTTGAAAGAAACCAAAGGCATGGCTCGATACAGCAAAGCCCCCTGAGCAAAACTCATCCAAGTTTTACTTCAGAAGTCACTCCTCAGCCAAGATATTTGAGTTTTTCTGACTGCAAATTGAAAACAAGATGGCAGCCATCACGATCAAAGAATTCCTCATGATCAAAGATTCTTTGATCACGAGCCCGCACTCCCACCAACTTCCACAACTTTGTACTTTTCTATTATTTCTCAAAAAGTAAGGAAATTCTATACAAAAAACTTCATTAATGCATCATTTAGGGTTAAAACACAAAAGTCAGGAAATGAGACCTTTAGGGTTGCCCCCTCCCCCCTCATGGACCCAACCATCATCCCCAGATTGACAGCTGACGGGGTGTGTCATTGGGGCTGTGAGGCCAAAATATCACCCCATTCCACTTTCCTGTGGCTTGTCAATATGATTAAACATGGAATGGGGTGACATTTAGGCCTCACAACCCCAATGACACACCCCACCAGCTGTTAATCTTGAGATGATGGGCTGGTTCACAAGGAGGGGAGAGGCAACCCTAAAGGTCTAATTTCCTGACTTTTTGTGTTTTAACTATTAACGATAGATTAACAAAGTTTTTTGCATAGAATCTCTCTCTCTCTCTCTCTCTCTCTCTCTCTCTATATATATATATATATATATATATGTTTATACACAGATAAACATACACAGATGCTATTTTTTGCATCTTTCATTTGTTAGTTTTTATACAAATTCTATCAGACTTTTTTCTGACCACCTGATGGAATCTTGAATGAATTATTCATAAATGTTATTATTTTCTTCAAGGTCCTGACCCTGCAATTAAATACACACTCAGTACATCATATTACAAAATGAGAAAAAAACAGTCTTCTGTTTCCAGTATTTTGATCAGGACCTTTTATAGAAATTATGCAAGATTACATCACATGTAAATAAAAATATTACTGTTCAGACCTTCTTACTGTATAGATTGCTCATTCTAACTACACACAATACATTTGTGTTCCACTGGCTGGACTTAGTGGCCCAAAACACAAGAAAAACTCAACTGGTGTCTTCTACAAACTTCTTTCTCAGTTGTTTTGACCTTTTTATAACTCCATATGGGAACATAAGGAATCAGATAATTACACACGTGCTTAAAATCAAGAGAACGAGAGGTGCTTTTTTTTCCTGAACTGTGAACAGTAAACATTTTTTGGCAGGTGTCCAAATAAATCCAGAGAACTCTCTTTCTTGACAGGCTCTTTATCTGTTATCTTTGTAAAACAGGCATTGACCTTGAGGTGAAAGTAACTGATGGCTTTTGAGAAAAGCTCCAGCATACTCAGCTTGAGACATTTTATCTAACGTGAATAAGTGTTTGTTTTAAATTTACTGCATCTGGGCTTTAAATCTTGGGCAGCATTTTCCCGTATAAATAAATAAATACAGTTTTCCTTCCCTATCCAGTTTTCAACCCATAAATCCTGTTAAATATGGGAATCCCTGTAGATCTGGGAGCACTGAATCAGTCCCCTTGAATTTATTTAGCCAGAGTAAATGTTGTGTGTGTGTCTGTGTGTGCATTTGTGTGCAACCTGTCCTGCCCTAGGAATGACAGCTAACAGACTGCAATTGCACTGTTTGTAATCTGACACTGAGTCTGACTTTCGCTTTTATAAAAGTCAGAGAAAATGAGTTAACCCCAGGTTGCTGAAAGAAATAGAACAAATCTGTTAGACTGAGCTGGACAGATGATAGAAACAGCAGTTTAAAATGGTTTTTTTTGTTAATATCCTGAAAAGTTCTGAGGTACAATACAGTAGCATGCTCTGCCCACAGCCCTAAAAATGGATCCCACCATACTGAATGCCTAGATCGACCAAGAGATATAAATATGAGTGCACTTACTTATGTTTAGAAGGAAATGCAGAGCAAAGCACATCACATTATTAGCTGAAAGCAAGAAAAAATTCACAAACAGTTTCTTCACAAGTCTTCTTCAATATGATGGAAACATCTTCACAAGATACTATTCTGTTTTTGATGTCATCATGGGATGAGATAAAAATGGATATCAAGTTTACGTCCTTCTTATCTATGATATTGTTGTGGAGGTGATCTGAGATAAAGTGAATTGGACAGGCAAATGAAGGAGAAGTGGTTGCAGAGGAAGAAGTACCTGAATTCTGTCAAGTTGGTGGCTCTGATGTGTATGGAGTGCTTATGGCTGGCATAGCACTAGCAGAAGCAGCATTCTCTTGGGTATGGCTGATGGACAGAATGACAGCATGTGTTGCCAAGCTGGAGGCTGGAGTAGGTTGCAAGGGAAGGCAAGCTTCAAAGGAAGTGATACAAGATTGTAACTCTGATACAGATGTCAAGGGCAGAGCCATAACTTTTTGAACTTCTGATAAAACAGCAGGAAATGGCTGAGGAATGAGCTGGCTAGGTGCAGGATCCCTAGCAGGCTAAGATTTAACAGCTATGAATAAATCATACATTTCCTGTTCTTGGGCCAAAGCTGAATAAAAAACACCAAGTTTTGTAAATTCAGACATAAGGCGGGGGATGGTCCAGTCCTTTATGGAATATGTTGACTTTGATGGTCTTTTGTGAGATGTTTGTGTGACTGAAGAAGTCCAAGGAGACCCATAAGAATCTTGTTTAGTATCTGGCAATATAGTGCTGGCAGGAGTGGTAAAGGTCATAGTGCCAATACGTCACGTTGTATTGCATTTCATAGGCATGAACCCCAGTGGAGCAACTTGAGCCTCTTATAAACCTTGGAAGAATGGGGGACAATATACTCTCACGCTTCAGTCATGGGGAAGTAATACTTGGTGGTGTTGAGAAGGAGAATGAACCCAGGCAGCTAGGGTCAGATACTGGACACTGTCATGGGCTGTGTTCACTTGACAGCTTTGCAGGTTGCAGGATCATGCTGCTGGCAGATGAAGTCAAGTCCAGATACACCTATCAGTTGAAGAATTGCTGTATTTAGTAAGTAAGATGTGAGTCCAATCCATTGCTGATGGATTGAAAGTTGCAGACTCCCACCTCCGGTGATAGAAATACAACTCCACATACTCGCAGACCTCCTCAAGGCTAGGGGCTACAAAACTCAGTTTTGACCCCTGAATTTAATATGATTTACCTGCACTGTCCAAGCCACAGTGCACAGAGTTGGGTTCTTTTGGGTTTGAGATAATCTGGTAGAACCTAAAAGGAAAGCACAGAGAAGGTTACAGAGATGCAAAGGGTCTGAGGTCCTAGAGGAGAGATTACAGTAGTATCTGTGATGGTGATCCACAGCTGCTAGGAGAGGGGAAGGCTGAAAATGCAGAGACATCAGACATCTCCAGCAGCACAGCACTACAAGGCAACTGGAAAGGTTGGAGAGCCCCTGTAGATATTCAGGACTTCATGTTTGGGCCTGAAAAAAAATAAATGCCCAAAAAATCCCCTGGGTAGCATAAGGTAAGTCCTTAAGTCATCCACTCTCTTCCCAATGCAATCATTTCTCACCATTCACCACCATCTTTTTATATTGATAGTGCACATGCGCAAGAAACATATTGCGGCAGCTTTCCAGAAGCAGGTTGTGGAGGTGTGGCACTGTTGTGGCCAATGCCCCCACGGCCTTTAAAGGCTTGGCCCGCTTTCCCCAATGCTGTGGCATCCTGCTGCTGACACTAGTTCAGTCAGCGTGGCACTACCTTGAAAAGTTTCAGCCGCTGCAATCAGAGGCCACCTCGTCATTGCAGCATCAGCCATTTGCTGCAATGAGGGAGTGACCCATCATTGCAGGGCGGAACGTTGCCAAGTGTAATATTGCTTATGAACACGGTGGCAGCTTGCTGCCATGTTCACAAACAATATTATGAAACCCCCGGTGCCAAGGGGGTGCCCAATCCCCCTTGGCAGCATGTGCCCCCCCAAGAACAGTTTTTGTTTGCCAATGGGGGCCCCAATCCCCATCAGTTTCAGTGCCCTGCCCTGTACTTTGATGTTACCGATGGGGGAGCCCACTCCTCATTGGCATAATGCCCCTCCAGAAACACCCAGTAGATTTGTGCTGAGGGTGTGCCCAATCTCCTTCGGCTCTTGCACACCCCCTTTTGTGCTGATGGGGGTGCCCAGTCCCTGTTGGCTACAGCTCCCCCCAACAAAAACACTCCATTGGCATGCTGGGAGCCCACCCCAGTGTGCCACATACCCCTGTAAAAAAAAAAGTCCCACAATGTTTTGTTTTTTTGTTTTTAACCTGTGGAGAAAGAAAACGGTCCCTCACAGTCTCCCTGTCCCCCTCACACAACCCGTGCCCACCCACTGCACATCCTGCCTCCCCATACCCCTTCACCCCATACTTACAGTACTTCCAGAGTCCAGTGCGACGATCTTAGGTGGACCGGGAACACGTCTGCACTCTTCAAAGCCGACTGCGAACTGAGGAAATGTCGGTAAGCTGTATAATGGTATCAACAGGGTTTTTCCAACTTTGTTGCATATCTCAGGCATTTTTTGGAATTTTGGCACCACATTTTCAACATGGGGTTTTTGGGACCCCTCCTCATGAATTCTGCCACTGTCATGGTGTTATTTAGCCCCAAAAGCTGATTTTGCAGTCACTGCGTGGAATCACCTTTCAGGATTGAGTAACAAAATGACAGTGCCAGTGTTCATGAGGTGGGCTCTCAAGAAGCCTATGTTGCAAATTTGGTGGAAGAAATCCAACAAATGACTGTTTTGGGAGTGTGCGTTGCGAGTTGCTATGCACGCTCGTAACTTCGCGAATTTGCAATGTTTTCATGCTAGATTTTCAACATTGGCACTTTTTCACACCTGCTTATGAACGGTACAGCTCTCATTGTTCACATCCTGGCCAAAATGTCGCACTTCCACTGCAGAATAGCGCGGTCACTGTGGGAAATCAGTGTTTGGGATAGATTAAGAAAATGACAGTGACACTGTTCATAAGCAGAGGTACTAAAATGCCTACATTGAAAATTTGGTGATGATACTCCATAAAATGACTATGTTAGGAGCGTGTGTTGCGCAGTTTGCATGCACGCTCGTAACTTTGAGAATTTATAATATTTTTACTCCAGATTTTCAACATTGCCATTTTACCACACCTACTTATGAGCAGTATAGCTGTCATTTTTCCCATCCTGGCCAAAATCTGTTTTCGCACTTCTGGTGCAGAATAGCGGGTCGCTGTGGGAAATCACTGTTTGGGACAGATTAAGAAAATGACAATGATACTGTTCATGAGCAGAGGTCCTCAAATGCCTGTGTTGAAAATTTGGTGATGATAGCCCATCAAATGACTGTGTTAAAAGTGTGAGTAGCGCATTTTCCACGCACCCTTGTAACTTCGCAGATTTGTAATATTGTCACGCCAGATTTTCAACACTGGCATTTTTTCACACCTCCTTATGAACCATACAGCTGTCATTTTTCACATCCTGACTGAAATATGTTTTCGTACTTCTGGTGCAGAATAACGCAGTCGCTGTGGGAAATCAGTGTTCGGGACAGATTCAGATCAAGCGAGTGAGAAGGGGGAGTGACCAAGCTCAACAGAGCTCTGTCGGGACTGCTGCAGATTTCTTTGTGGGCAGAAAAAGACCCCAACGCAGGAGCTCAGTACAAAAGGGCAACCTGCAGCCCTGGCAGAAACAAAATGAGAGAGTGAGTGAGGAAGGGGGAGTGAACGAACTCAACGGAGCGCTGTCTGGACTGCTGCGGATTTCTTCATGGCAGAAAAAGGTGTCAATGCAGGCAGGGGCCCAGTACAAAAAGGCAGTCTGCAGCGGTGGGACAAACAGTATGAGCGAGTGAGACTGGGAGACTGAGTGAGCTCAATGGAGCTCTGTCAGGACTGCTGCAGATTTCTTTGTGGGCAGAAAAAGACACCAATGCAGGCAGGAGCCCAGTACAAAAGGGCAGCCTGCAGCGCTGGGAGAAAAGGAACAAACGAGAGAGAGACGGGGAGTGAGCAAGCTCAAAGGAGCTCTGTCAGGACACCTGCGGATTTCTTTGTGGGCAGACAAAGGTGCCAACGCAGCCAGGAGCCCCGTACAAAAGTGTAGCCTGCAGCACCAAGAGAAACAGAATGACAGCATGACAGAGCGGGAGTGAGCAAGCTCAATGGAGCTCTATCGTGACTGCGGCAGATTTATTTGTGGGCAGAAAAAGGTGCCAATGCAGGCAGGAGCCCAGTACTAAAGGCCAGCCTGCAGTGCCGGCAGAAACAGAATGAGTGAGTTAGAGAGGGGGAGTGAGCGAGCTCAACGGAGCTTTGTCAGGACTGCTGCAGATTTCTTTGTGGGCAGAAAAAGGTGCCAACAGAGGCAGGTGCCTGGTACAAAAGGGCAGCTCGCAGCACCGGGAGAAACACAATGAGGGAGTGAGAGAGGGGGAGTGTGCGACCTCAATGGAGCTCTGTCAGGACAGCTGTCAATTTCTTTGTGGGCAGAAAAAGGTGCCAATGCAGGCAGGAGCCCAGTACAAAAGGGCAGCTTGCAGCACCAGGAGAAACACAATGAGGGAGTGAGAGAGGAGGAGTGAGCGAACTCAATGGAGCTGTACCGTGACTGCTGCAGATTTCTTTGTGGGCAGAAAAAGACCCCAACGCAGGAGCTCAGTACAAAAGGGCAGCCTGCAGCACTGACAGAAACAAAATGAGAGAGCGAGTGAGGAAGGGGGAGTGAACGAACTCAACGGAGCGCTGTCTGGACTGCTGCGGATTTCTTCATGGCAGAAAAAGGTGTCAATGCAGGCAGGGGCCCAGTACAAAAGGGCAGTCTGCAGCGGTGGGACAAACAGTATGAGCGAGTGAGAATGGGAGACTGAGTGAGCTCAATGGAGCTCTGTCAGGACTGCTGCAGATTTCTTTGTGGGCAGAAAAAGACACCAATGCAGGCAGGATCCCAGTACAAAAGGGCAGCCTGCAGCGCTGCAAGAAAAGGAACAAACGAGTGAGAGACGGGGAGTGAGCAAGCTCAAAGGAGCTCTGTCAGGACACCTGCGGATTTCTTTGTGGGCAGACAAAGGTGCCAATGCAGCCAGGAGCCCCATACAAAAGTGTAGCCTGCAGCACCAAGAGAAACAGAATGAGAGCATGACAGAGCGGGAGTGAGCAAGCTCAATGGAGCTCTATCGTGACTGCGGCAGATTTATTTGTGGGCAGAAAAAGGTGCCAACGCAGTACAAAAGGCCAGCCTGCAGTGCCGGCAGAAACAGAACGAGCGAGTTAGAGAGGGGGAGTGAGCGAGCTCAACGGAGCTGTGTCTGGACTGCTGCAGATTTCTTTGTTGGCAGAAGAAGGTGGCAATGCAGGCAGGAGCCCAGTACAAAAGGGCAGCCTGCAGCTCTGGCAGAAATGGAACAAGCGAGTGAGAGAGGGGGATTGAGTGAGCTCAGCGGAGCTCTGTCAGGACTGCTGCAGATTTCTTTGTGTGCAGAAAAAGGCGCCAACAGAGGCAGGAGCCACATACAAAAGGGCAGTCTTCAGAACCAGGACAAACAGAATGAGCGCGTGACAGAGCGGGAGTGAGCGAGCTCAACGAAGCTCTATCGTGACTGCTACGGATTTCTTTGTGGGCAGAAAAAGGTGCCAACACAGGCAGGAGCCCAGTGCAAAAGGGCAGTCTGCAGCACTGGGAGAAATGGAATGAATGAGTGAGAGAGGGGGAGTGAGCAAGCTCAACAGAGCTCTGTCGGGACTGCTGCAGATTTCTTTGTGTGCAGAAAAAGGCGCCAATAGAGGCAGGAGCCCCATACAAAAGGGCAGTCTTCAGAACCAGGACAAACAGAATGAGCGTGTGACAGAGCGGGAGTGAGCGAGCTCAACAAAGCTCTATCATGACTGCTATGGATTTCTTTGTGGGCAAAAAAAAGGCACCAACACAGGCAGGAGCCCAGTACAAAAGGCCAGCCTGTAGTGCTGGCAGAAACGGAATGAGCGAATGAGAGGGGGAAGTGAGCAAGCTCAACAGAGCTGTGTCTGGACTGCTGCAGATTTCTTTGTTGGCAGAAGAAGGCAGCAACGCAGGCAGGAGCCCAGTACAAAAGGGCTGCCTGCAGCACCAGGAGAAACTGAACGAGTGAGTGGGGGGGAGAGCGAGCTCAACGGAGCTTTGTCAGGACTGCTGCAGATTTCTTTGTGGGCAGAAAAAGGTGCCAACAGAGGCAGGTGCCCGGTACAAAAGGGCAGCCTGCAGCACCAGGAGAAACAGAATGAGCGAGTGAGACAGGGGGAGTGAACGACCTCAATGGAGCTCTGTCAGGACAGCTGTGGATTTCTTTGTGGGCAGAAAAAGGTGCCAATGCAGGCAGGAGCCCAGTACAAAAGGGCAGCTTGCAGCGCCGGGAGAAACACAATGAGGGAGTGAGAGAGGGGGAGTGAGCGACCTCAATGGAGCTGTACCGTGACTGCTGCGGATTTCTTTGTGGGCAGAAAAAGGTGGCAACTCAGGCAGGAGCCCAGTACAAAAGGCCAGCCTGCAGTGCCAGCAGAAATGGACCGAGCGAGTGAGAGAGGAGGAGCGAGCAGGCTCAACGGACCTGTGATGGGACTGCTGCAGATTTCTTTGTGGGCAGAAAAAGCCACCAACAGAGGCAGGAGCCCAGTACAAAAGGGCAGTCTGCAGCGCCAGGAGAAACCGAATGAGTGAGTGAGAGAGGGGGAGTGAGCCACCTCAACGGATCTCTGTCAGGACGTCTGCGTATTTCTTTGTGGGCAGAAAAAGAAGCCAACACAGACAGGAGCCCAGTACAAAACAGAAGCCTGTAGCACTGGGAGAAACAGAACCAGTGAGTGACAGAGGGGCAGTGAGCAAGCTCAACGGACCAACGCAATCAACATTCGGCATTGACAAATGCTTGTTTGTTGTTGTTGTTTTTAAATAGGTTTGGATCCTTGGCACTGCATGCCAGAAGTCAAGGATACCTCCAAATGCAACTAAGCCTCCATAGTTTTGTGACTGATATGTCAATGGTAGGTCCCCTTCCCTCCTGACCTCTGATCCATAATTTTAGGGGGGGAACAATAGTATACAAATCCCGGCTACCTTAAGTCTTCACCCTCCCACAGTGCACCTGCTCCATTAAAGTTCATAAGATCCTGTGTACAGTGGTGTGTGCCTGTGGCCTAACCTGCCTTGAATTAAAGTATTTGGATTTTTTCAACTTGGTATTTTCGATAGGTTACTACAACCTGCAGTTCTAGACATCTATTCTTCCTTTCTTTTGTGTACAGCTATCTCTCCCATGGTCACCTGCTCCATTAAGGCATAGTAGTAATAACATGGAGCACCTGACGGGAGGGCAGAGCAGTCTGCACGCTGATGACACTGTGAGGAAGACTACACCCCCTTCCTGATTCTGCACATGCTTCTGCCACACTATAGCTTCTAGTACCATAAAGAAGTTAGCCAGCTGTGAGACACAGCAATGAAGTTATCCAGAAGGTGATTTCCATAAATCTGAACCAGGGGAGCACCACTGAAATATAACTGGGGTACTGAAGAGTCAGGGTTACTTGGAGACACTCTCTTTTTTAAAACAGCATTTTTCCCCCTCTGGTGTTGCACACCCAGTCCTCTGGCTTTAGGGCTAACCCCAATGGTGGAACTGACCCTGTCTGCTATTGGCCCCACCTGTCGCTCCACAAGTGGCTGGCATAAATCCTGTTGTGGGTGCCATGGGGGGGGGGTGTCACTGTGAATGTGCATTCAAAAACTCAGCTACCGTAGCTTACCTAATTGAGTATCTAGGTGCTAGGCTACTTTTATGCACTCAAAGGGACAGCAATCTCGGCTTCACCACACAACGTGCCCAATGTAAATATTAAGGCTTAGGCATCACAATTCTGTGTGCAAAATCAACTTTATTAGAAGCAAAACTATTTACCACCCACATATACGATAAGACACCTCAACTGGTTTTACAGGACTACTGCGTCATCAGCAGGGTGATGAGGAAGTAGTCCTGCGAAACCAGTAAGAAGGGAGGTGTCGCACCTGGGTTGTGGGCAGTTGTGAATTGTTCTGCACCATATAAAACAGATTTTGCTCACAGAATTGTTCTTTTCTGCACTGCTGATCACCAGCGCCACATCTAGAATTTTTTCAGGGGGGCAACTCTTCCCCAAAATGTAAAATATTACCATTTAAAGCTAAGAGTAGGTTTAAACAGATTTTGCTGGACTAATGAGGTTGTGGGTGCTACTTAAATACATAGCTGTATCCACTGGTACTAACCACCCCTATATATTTGCTTTCCAGTGCCCACACCTCATTTTGCAGCCTGTTCCCTTAAGGTCTGTCCCAGCCTACAGACCACTGCTAGAACCCTCAGTCTTTTTTCCTTCTAATCCCACCAACACATCCTCTCCCCTCTGCATTCCCTTAAAAGTATATCATCCCTGAATCACCATCACCAACACCCCCAGCACTGCCCTACTACTATTTAAACAATTATTACTGCAAACTGTATTGAAAGGTATTTGTTTTATGCAATTCTCTACTGTGAAAAGTTTAGCAAATTACAGCAGAGACCATTCTGGTATACTTGGGCAAGAAAGCAGGGGATTACATTACTAAACATTTGAAAGACAAACTTGTGTTAAATCCTGAAAGGAAACTATGTCAATATGTAGAAACAGTAATCTATGTAGATTTACCTGGAACTGTTTAAAAATGAAAGCAGTGTATTCCTGATTGTGCAGCAGTTCACTGTAATGTAACACTGCATGACAGGAAAGTCAATCTACATCTGCCCTTGACTTAGAGTTCCCCAGGGTCCTAGTACCAGTCATATCATCAACTGACAGCAGAATTAACTTAGAAACTGGTGATTATATCCTGTGTTTTTAAAAACGCTATAGAATTATTTCTTCAGTGCCCCTGCAAGGGAGGGAGATGGGGGTTGTGAGGTCTGGAGAAGGGAAAGGCAGTGATAAACCAATGCTATGGAAATGGCGGCATCACCATACAAGTACACACAGTAGCAGTCCTGCAAGTATTTCTTCTAATCTACTTCATAGGAAAAAGATTGCATGGCTTTGCCATGAAGCCTTAAAAAAATTGATTTTTGTCATTTGGGGTCCCTGGGATACAGGAGTAAGCTATTTCATTTTTAAAGGTATGTTAATCCCCTCTTACATTTTTATTCTGGTTTCAGATAAATGGCTGGGCTTTATATTATTTTTTAGGATTCTGGCAACATAAAGTTTTATTTGTATTTAATTTATATATTTGCACAAGGTTCCTAGCAAGATTAACCATACAGAGATACCAGACAACACAATTGTCCTCTTAGAGTTCTTTTGTAATTCCTTGTGTAACATTAATAACATAATTAGTCTATATAATTTGGTGACAATTAATGTACCATATAGACTATTACTCTGTGAAGCCTTTGAATTAGTTTGGTTTACTTTACTATTTTAAGTAGTGTGTTCACTAATATAATTTATCAGATCACGCCGCATGTTCCTCTGATTGTTGTGATACTGTACTTTATATATTAATTGTGTGGATATCAATATGATAGTGTGTGTACATTTTAATACTGTTGTACAATCCCTAAAAGGTATCTAGTCCCTTTATTTAAGAAGAAAAGGTCATACAATTTAGAATTTTTCCCTAGCAAGATCATAAATGGGGAAACCATAGTAGTACTGTATCATAAAACAAATGGTACCACTATTTCAAGAGGGTCTTAACCATTACGTTTTAATTAGTTTTCTAATAATAATGTCCTATTTTATTTTTATTTTCATTGTCAGTTACCACTGTTGTCCTGACAAAATAGTGGTGACATGAAATGCTGATGTTTTCAATTAGATGGATAGAATAAAATATGTACAGTATTTGTGATTACAAGGAGTCGGGTCTGCAGTGTTTGTTTTGAAGCTCTTCAGTTCTTTGTGCGGAAGTGTATGCTCTGATTGTATATAATAACATGCCCTAATAAGGGCTGTGGACATCCCAAAACTGTTAGGTTTCACTAGTGGCTATGAAGTAAAATGCCCCCAAACTTTGGGAAACAGCAAGCTAGCACTAATGGAGCCCATCACTCACCAGTGGGAATGACTGTCAGCAGAATGATTCAGCTGAGGGAGCGGCGCTGTAGACAGTAGCGTGCAGAGATGGCCCACACCCTTCACCCAAAAGCCTGGCAATGCACATGCACAGATAGCAAGCACATGTGCACTGCCAATGAAAAGCAAAACAAGACAAAGGTAATTTGAGGGGGCACAACAGGCAAGCACCAACAGGAAAGGCTAGGATTGGGGGGATAAAGCAATGGAACAAGGAGCCAGGAGATTGGCTGGGGGTGTATTTAGGCCAGTTGGAAAAGAGTTACAATCTATTTGTTCCAGTGGTTGGGGAGGAAGGACACTTTTCACGGCAAGCGGGAGGTGGTCTGGTGGCCAATGAGGGTGGGGTCTGGGGAGCAGGGACCTAAAGGAAATACAGTGACCCATGTGCAATTGTAGCCCACTGGGGGAAAGCATGGTGTGATGACCCAGGTGCAGGGGTAGCCTGTGGAGAGACAGCATGGCCTGATTTACATTTGGCATGTGGGCATGACCCAATTTATACTAGGCATGCCTTGGTCCAGGAATGGGGACAGGACCTGATTTACATCAGGCAGGCCCTGAGCCAGGCAAGAGGGAGTGGCAGGACTTGATTTACATCAGGCCTGAATAACAGGAGGCACAACCTAATTTACATTAGCCATGT
Organism: Neoceratodus forsteri; assembly: GCA_016271365.2. Lineage (NCBI taxonomy): Eukaryota > Metazoa > Chordata > Ceratodontiformes > Ceratodontidae > Neoceratodus > Neoceratodus forsteri. The sequence continues at coordinate 1,295,232,981 of CM057459.1, forward strand.
AGCCAGGGATAAGTAATAAAGACTGGGACAATTGAACAATGGGCACAGGGGTGGAAATATGTATGCGCAAATATCATGATAAAGTTTGAGAAATTAAACTCTTGCTGATCTGCATTGGCAATGTTGAAATCAATCCAGGACCCCCAGAAGGATTTACCGCCCCATCAGATTTAGCCTCCATTAAAGGTTTAAGCTTCCTTCACATCAACACATGCAGCCTCCTAAAAAAGATCTCTTTGATCCAGGCCTGGGTCGCCCACACTTTGCCAGACTTTCTGGTAATTTCTGAGACATGGCTCAAACCTGCTACACATGACAGGGAAATAAATCTACCCAACTACCAGCTATTCAGATCGGACCACCTGACAAGGGGCGGTGGAGTGGCTGTCTATGTTAAATCAAATACTTCTGCATCTTGTCTTAGTGTAACATCAGTACCCAAAGAATTTGAATGTTTATCCCTTAAAATAGCTCTCCCCAATATGACAGCTTTTCAACTGGTTGGCTGCTATAGGCCCCCTTCTGCCGGCCTTCAACTCCTTAATCATTTGGGAAACATAATTAAATTGAGGCCGAGGATACCATTATTTTAGGTGACTGAACTTTAAACTGGCTCTCCAATGCATCTGCTCCTAGTATCTTTTTGTGACACATATGGATTCACTCAATTAATAAATGAACCGACAAGAATTAACTCAAAACAAAAGTAACAGCACCCTACTTGACATTATGTTGGTAAACAAACCGCACCTGTTTTCACATGCTGGAGTGTTATTCAGTGATATAAGTGATCACTGCCTTATTGCAGGAATAAGATCATCAGTCAAGCCATCCAACCCTGCAAAATTCCTCACAAGAAGAAATAAAAAAAACCTTAACATCGAAGGATATCTCCACGATCTATATCATTCTGTACGCTGGCAAGAATTCTATCATACAGCTTCTGTGGAAACAGCACTCAAGGTGCTAAATGACATTATCATAGGCGCCCTCAATATTCATGCACCTTTCACTAGCGTTAGAATAAAAAACAAATCCTGCCGCTGGTTTTCTGCTGATCTTAAATCTGTACTGCTTGCCAGAGATAAACTCTGGAAAAGGGCTAGAAAGACCAGGATCCGTTTGACTGGCTTCAGTTCAGAAAAGCCAGAAACAGCTGCACCAAAAAGTGAGAGAGGCCAAGGCTGCCTTCTATACAGCCGAGCTTGATGCCTCCTACCTAACCCAGCCAGATTCTGGGGCACCATCAAAGGGATTCTAGGGCAGGACTCCTGTACTTCCTTGCCATCCCAAGTACACCATAATAATGCTGTTATCACTGACAAGTGTGAAATTTTAGATGCATTCAATGATCATTTCAGTACAGCTGGCCTAGCTTTTGACTCCTCCCAGCAAATCTACTACGGTCACAACTTAAATTCCAGTCGAGTGATGGTCAGAAGACTGCTCTTCATTTTCCTTCAAGCCCATTTTATTAAAACAAGTGGAAGACCTATTACTATATCTAGACACCAAGAAAAGTGCTGGTGCAGACTCCCTGGACCCCTACTTTTTAAAAATTGCTCTTCATGCTTTTGCAGTTCCCCTAACCCATCTTTTTAATCTGTCCTTATCCACTGGTTCTGTTCCTACATTGTGAAAAACAGCACAAGTGTTTCCCCTCCTCAAATCAGGGGACCCCATGGATCTCAACAATTACAGACCTATATCCATCCTACCGGTACTGTCTAAAATGTTAGAAAAACTGGTAAGTATCCAACTAAGAGACTACCTCGATGCTAATAACCTCCTTAACTCTGCTCAATCTGGGTTTAGGACCAGACACAGTACCATTTCTGCATTAGCAAAAGTAACAAATGATTGGCAAACTGAGTTAGACAAAAAAAGCAACATCTGTGCTGTATTTCTTGACCTAAGTAAAGCCTTTGATACAGTGGATCATGAGCTGCTGATTTCCTCACTGCATTCCTTAGGCCTGGATCCAACCTCTCTTGGATGGTTCAGATGCTACCTCACTGATAGAATACAGCAAGTGAAAAATGAAGGTGTCCTATCCTCCTCAAAACCACTTCTAAGGGGAGTACCGCAAGGATCCATCCTGGGCCCTATCCTTTTTGCTATATATATCAATAACATTGATTCCAACCTCACTGTTGCCAATGTTCATCTTTTTGGTGATGATACTGTCTTGTATGTCAGTAATCCTCGCCATCAAAGGCCTGTGAGTTATTACAATCAGAATTCTCCTGTTGCAACATCAACTACTTGAAAAGAAACTACTTTTAAATGCCAAGAAGACAAAGGCTATGTTCTTTTCCACCAATATATACTCTTCCTCTCTCTCAACAAACACTCTTCCCCAACTATCCACCATCCTTGGAGAAAATCTTGATTATGTGGTTAAATTCAAATATTTAGGGTATGGATTGATAACAAACTTGATTACACTCATCATGTTGAGGAGCTCCTGAAAAACTCAGACAGAGGCTCGGCCTATTCTTCAGAATCAAACATTACCTAACCAAAGAGTCTAAACAGAGACTAATTCAGGCTTCATTTCTATCTCTCATCGATTATGCAGATTTCCTATATGGCCATTGCACTATGTCCTATTTAAGTAAATTGGATACCTTGTACCATAGAGCTCTAAGATTCATCACAGATCTTCCTTTCAACACTCATCACTGCTTCCTCTATAATGCTGTTGGCTGGACATCCTTACATCTCAGGAGGAAAAAATGCTGCATTATGGATTTACAAAGCTCTGTCAAACAAACTTCCACCTTATATTTCTGGTTGCTTTACTCTGGCTACACCGAGATCATATGCCCTAAGAAGCAATAACCTTATCACCTTGAAGCTACCTAAAGTCTGTACCGGCATGGGAGGTCTGCAATCAGCTATTTTTAGCATCTACCTGGAATTCTCTACAGAAGACCCTAAAGCTGAACACCTTCATCCCTATAGCATCCTTCAAAAATTCTCACAAATCTCTTTCCTGAGATATGCAACTGCTTCCACTAAGCCTAGTCCCTTCTTACCCTTTTACCCCCTTTTTTCTTCTCTCTATCTCTGTTTATATACTTTTAAACTTAGCTACATTATACCCTGTAATCCATTGCCATTCCTTCTTTATTCCCATATCTACTTCCTTAAGTTTCTATCCAATTATAACACTCCTAACCACTTTCACAATCCCAATACCTCACAGTTATTTGTGTCAAACCTGTCTGATTTATTGTTTAGTTGTACAAAACCATTAGCTACCTTGCTTGTATATACGTTCTTTATTACTGTGCCTATTTATTTATATAAAAATCTTTGCCTCCTCTCTGTATTTGTTTATGTATTATACTGTACTTTATTTTGATCTTGACCTATCAGGTCCATCTTGTAAATGAGCATTGCTCAATGATGTTCGCCTGAATAAATAAAGATTTTGATTGATTGATTGATTGATTGAAACAAAGACTATAAGCAGGTGTATAACAATCAGAATTTAGAGCTGTAAAGTCAGGATGTTTGAGTGCAATAAGACCATGGGCATCAACCAACAACAACAGTTTGTCAAGTTCTTGGAGAGGAAGAGGAGTGGGTGGCAATATTTTCTTTACGATTTTAGAAAGTGTAGGGGTCAGAGTGGAGAGTGCTATTCCAAATCTTGTAAACTAAGTGTGAATTACTGCAGGTTGTTTGCAGGCCCCAGCTTTGACCTGTGTATGCAGTTGCAGTGTCTGAACTGAAAGTAGTCTGGAAATGGATAGAGGCAGCAGCTCAGCATTCTGTAGAATTTTAGAAGTAGGAAGGCATTTCCCATGCATCTCAGTATTGAAAATATTGTGTGTGTGGGGAGGGAGGTGCCTCTTAGGGATTGGCTCCAATAGTGTCAAAGTGAGTCTACATAACTAACCCATCACTGCCATTGGAGGGATGTGTTGCTGTGCCAGGTCCCTCAAAATCTGTAAGGGGAATTAAGGTGTGACAGGTGACTCGAAGACTGAAAAGGGAATAAAGGTGTGACAGATCTGAGTGCAGTTATACTGCAAACCTTGTGTCACTTTTGTGTGACTGACCTGACATACGCTCACCTTTGTTATGTTAACACATGTGCCTCTGCCTCCTGCCTCACTGCATACCTTGGTAAGCATATAATGTGGTTCGATCCATGTGCAACCATGTATAACAAGGTACGTGCATATCACATCACATCACCACTACACTACATACCAGCATTGGGAAATTGCTAGAGGGAAGAAATTAAAGGAGATGGTCTCACCCCTAGGGGTAAGGCAATGTGTTAAAATGTCCACAAGGTACACAATCCTATTGGCAAAAGGAACCATCCTGGATCTATTACTAGTATCCCCACAGGTTATGGTGCAGGAAGCAAAAGTAAGAGCACCTTATTTTAGTGAGCACAACTCAATATATGCAACACTAATCTGTAAGCAACAGGGGTGTATGAATGTGGACAAGAGGTGGTTCAGGAACATGAGACATTTTAATCCTGAAAGATTTAAATTGGACATGCAAAAGGAACCATGGGATAGGTGTAAACAGATTACAGATTTGGATGAGACGGTTAGATATTTTACTGATACTTTCTTGTCAATTTAATAAAAATGCAGCTAGAATGCCATGGATAACAGAAAAATTACTTTAAAAAATTAGAATCAAAAATAGGCTATGGAAAATAGCTAGAAAAAAACAAAATGCATACTGACTGGGAGAAAATTAAAGTTAAGAGAAACAAAATAAGAACTTAATAAAAAAATCAAGGGAAAACTATTTCAAGTTTTTTTGTTTGTTTGTTTTATAGTTCTTTTTCCCACTGGTCACAGCCTGCGGAGCCTCTCTCAGACATCCTGCCTGTTCCTGCCCACCTGAGTTCCTCTCAGCCCTAAGCCTCCTCTCTCCCTTCCCTCCTCCTACAGTCAGTACCCCCAGCATAATCCTGCTAGGGTGGGTCCACCCCTCCTCTTTGGGTGCACATCAGAGTCAGACCCTGGCTGTAGGTGAGGGCCTGGGCAGAGGAACTGGAGATGCCGGGCGAGTCGGATCCAGCGGTGCACATGGGGATCAGGTGCCATCACCTACCCCGCAAAGCCGGACTTTTCCATTTTCTATTGTTTTCCCCACCTCCCTTGCATCGGCACCCCTGACACCATGGTGCACAGCAACCCTGCCGGCATCAGTCACGCTACTTGTGCTGTCTGCACACTGCAGCACCCCCGATCTCCACCGGGAGCTGCTGGTACACCAAACAACCCCCAGCCCTTCCCCCAGGAGAGGAGAACTGTCTATCGGATGCTTAATCTTCCCCTACCAACTCCTGCCAGCCCGGGCTCATTCCCAAACCTGGGTCGCTGGTGTGGTGTGAGGTGTGGCGTCCAGTGCCTCAACCCACAGCTCCACCGGGCCGGCTAACTATTTCAAGTTTAAAGTGACAGGAAACAATAATCCAAGGCTTTTCTAGAAAAACGTAAACAGTATAACTAATCCAGTGAAAAATATCCAGCAAATTAAACAAGAAATGAAATGTGGGGATAAACTGGTGCAGGGCCCCTTAGAAATATCAGATTTGCTAAATACTTATTTTATTGATCTCCCAGGTGTGATGGCACATGGCTGTAAAGATATAGATAAGAGGGATGAGATAGTAGGCAGGGAAAATATTCCTCCTTTCAGGTTTAAAAAATTGACAGTTAATCAAATTAGAAAGGCATTAAGAAGTATTAAGACACATAAAGCACCTGGCTTAGACAACCTTGAGGGAAGGTTTTTGAAATTAGCAGAGGAATATGTTGCACCTATTCTAACATATATATTCAATTGGAGTTTGTGAAAGTTATACATTCTTTCTAAAGCTCAGCTCTAGCCACATCAGTAGCTCCTGTTTTGATTTATGCACAAGAAAGTGCTGCAGATGCCAGGCCAGCTCAACAGATTTTTAAATCTTTTCAGAAATCATGACAACACATTAGGGAAGTGAAGAAAGTGGAGATTTTCCCAGCCAGAAAGTGCTAGCAGGGCTTTTATTTGTCACAGGCTTTTATTTTGACATAGGCATACTACATTACTGTTCACTGAGCATTCCTGTGTGAGAGACAGACCTTTTCGTGAGAATCTATTCTCCCCAATGGAGAACACACACACACACACACTGATCATAATGACCGAAATCCTTTGCAACCTTATACTATGTTAGGAAGTACTTGAGTGCTGGAATCCAGGGAGCAATCCAAAACAAATTAATTACCTGTGCCATATAGTACTATGTACTGCATCAAGCTTAGCAGTGATAGAAACATAGAAACTGATGGCAGATAAGGACTGCTAGGCCTACCCAGTCTGCCCATTTTCACAGCTGCAGTGTGCACAGCTTTTCAGACATTTTGCAAGCATAGTAGAGTAAAAGGAGCTTTCTGGACAGACTTTTAAATAGTGGAGGTGGACGGCAATCACTGCGCGTCCACCACACTTTCTGTAGCACTCCACATTGTCAATGGGTAATCATTACAACTGGGTAAAGTGCATCCCTACCAGGGGAATGTCGCAGTCCAAGAATTAGAGTGCTGGGCACCTGAGGATTCCTTGCACTATCCACTGATCCCCAGTTTCACTGTGCCATTTAAAGGGGAATGAGCTACTCTTCTTTCTCTCGATAATTTTAAATTTTCAAGACTTAAGTTAAGTTGCCTGTTTACAGGGAGCAGCCCTAAATTTAAATCATGCTGGTTAAGCTGTGACTTTAAAATTGAATATCCTGCCTGTTTTTTCTCACTCCCTGTGTGGAGTGGGAGCAACTTATGCCTTGCTAGAGTGTTTTTGTTATGGTCTCTGTTTAAAAAAAAAAATAAAGTCAAGGTGCCACAGGTATGTACAACTTTATTTTTTGGGAGTGTAGGGTCTCTGGGGGGTTCCTCGGCTCTAGTGACGGTTCCTGATTCCCACCCCCTCCCTAAGCTTCAGGTTTTGTGTTTTCCTAGTGTTTTACAGTTAATGTGTGCTGGCAGTTTTAGTGCTTTTCTGTGAGATTTAGATCACTCAGACCAATAGCTTTATTAGTTATGTGTGGTTTTAAGTAGCCAGAAGCAGAGGACTGCCTTAAGCCTATGATGTAATTTAGAACTCTTGCAGCAGTATAAGCCACTTTAGAATGTTCAGTTGACTATAACTGCAGTCAGTTTTCTTAGAGCATTAGGTTGGCTTGGACAGACAAGCTTATTTACAGGAGAACTTCACTAAACTGAGTAACAGTAGTGTCCACTGGTTTGCCCTTGATTTACTCAATCTGAGGGTTTTTTCCTGCCACTTTTTCTCTGTTATTGGTGATTATTCTTACAGGATTACATTTGCCTTGCTGGTTTTAACTCAACTAGCAAGGGGTCTAATGATTTTTATATTATTGTGGCTTACATAAACCCAGCAGTCCTGGGTTTGCTTCCCACAACCCCCTCCTAGTATAGGGATTATAATTATTATATAACTGTGTTTTTTACATTCAGAGGATCTGGGTTTGATGCCTATGACCTCTACTTGCATGATGTGTGACACTGAGAAGGCATTTTTAAGTCAGCGCTGTGGAAAATAATTTTTGAGCCTGGAAAAAGTATTGGGGCCAAGTATTGTTGTTTACCTCACAACTGTTATTTAGCACAATTACGCATTTTTTGGCAACTTGGTGTATTGGAGATCATTAATTAATTAAGAAATAATGTAAGTCCTTCATTTATTTAGGAAATTGGAATTACAACCCTGAGGCCTCCCTCAAGGGTTCTTTTTGCCTTATTGTGTTGCTCAACAACCCCCCATCTGGTGTCTCTGGTCTGGGGAGGTGGAGCACCTGGTTCTTCAAGGCTGTGGCAGCAGAATTGCTAGATATATATTACATATATATATATATATATATATATATATCTGCCTGGTTAAATAAAGTGATTGATTGATATATAATAGTGGCACGGTAGTGCCACTATAGTTACGGTTGAGTACCCCATTTAAAGTTATATCTGAAATTTGGCAGCTTAAAAACTTTGCCACCATATGACAGATTTGCCTGAAATTTGGACCGCATGGTCTAGTACCATAGACCTGTGGACTTGCCAAGTTTTGTTATGATCAGATGTATACAGTTGTGGAGCTACAGAGCGCTTAAAAAACACACAAATTTTTTTTGTGCATTTCTTTGCTTGCACCCACAGGTCGCACAATTTGTGTGACTGGTCCAAAACCTTCAGGGAACATGCAGCCAGGATCCCTGATGTGCCTTTAGAAGATTTCGTGAAAAATATTAAACAGTTCAAAAGTTATTAAAAAAAACTGTTCCCCATTATAGTCAATAGGAAAAGTTAAAATATTCGAAAGTGTCACAAATGCACTTTTTACTTTCACAAATGACCCTTGTAGTGTCACAAATCAGCCATCTTGTTTTCAGCTGATGGTCAGAGAAATGCTTGGCATTTAAATTTGGGACCCTTTAGGGACACAATTCTTGTTGTGTTCACCTAGTCGAGCCCTGAGGATGCTAGCCATGTTTTTTTTGGGGGGGTAAAACACCCCAGAAATATGTTTTTTAAACTTTTGTAAAAAGTAGTGTCACAAAGTACTTTCACATATGTGATACGTGATTGCATTTGTGAGAGTGTCGTGATTTGCGACACTACTTTGCGACACTATGCCCAAAACAGAAGGAAATCTTCGTCACCCAGTTGCAAAGGAACAGTTTGGTCTTTTGGGCTGAAATTTGGAAGGAGGAAAGAAAGACAAGATCCCACAGATGTGCTTTTGGTGGTTTGGTGACAAAATATTAGAGGTCTGCAAAGTTACAGCACTCCGAAGTTGATGTTTTTTTCCCATAGGCTAACATTACGGTGTCTGCCGCGCCTTTCGGGGCCCGTATCTCGAAAACTCTTCTAAATATGGACATTTCCTCTTAAGAATGCTTAGTCCCCCTCTAGGGGGCTAAGCACAAAACTAGCCTGGAAAGTCATAAATAATATGAGATTTAAATTTTTTTTCTATGTCGTGCGGTTACTGAGATATAAGAAATTTAGTATTCCAAGTGCTCATTTTCTGCTCCAAGGGGCATTGTTATGCATACATTCTTTGTATTCACTGTGTTTCTGAATGCATCTTTTCGGGAAACAAAAGGATGTGTGTTTGCGTTACTGTTACCATTAGCATCTCTGCTTGCATTTCCATAACTGTTTGCATTAGCGTTTCCATTTATGTCACTGTGTGCATTACCCATTGCGTTTGCACTTGCGTTTGCGTTACTGTAACCCTTTGTATTTCCGTTACTGTTTTTGTTTGCGTTTACTTTTGCGTCACTGTGTGCATTACCATTTGTGTTTGCGTACACGCTTGCATTTGCATTTCCGTTTGCATTTATGTTTCCTTTGGCATCATCGTTGGTGTTACTGTATGTGTTTGCATTTCCAATTGCATTACCGTGACCATGTGTGTTACCATTTACTTTTGCATACGCGCTTGAATTTGCATTTCTGTTTGCGTTAGTGTTTTCTTTGGCATTATCGCTGGTGTTACCGTGTTTGCGTTTCCAATTGCGTTACCATGACCGTGTGCATTAACATTTGCATGTGCATGCGTGCTGGCATTTGCATTTCCGTTTGCATTAGTGTTTACATTGGCATCATCACTGGTGTTACCATAACCATTTGCATTTCAAATTGCGTTAACGTTACCATTTGCGTGTTTGTTACCAGTTGCATTTGCATTTCTTTTGGCCTTAGCGTTTGCATTTTCTGTAGCCTTTACATTGTCAAGTGCGTTATTGTTTACTTCTACATCTCTATTGCCATTACCATCAGCGTTTCTGTTTGTGTTTGTGTTAGCATTCACATTTATGTTACCATTTTTTTACCGCTTGAGTTTGCGTTTCCGTTGCCGTTAGTGTTTGCGTTACCGTTTTCATTACCGTTTGCTTTTCTGTTGCTGTTAGTGTTTGCATTATCATTTCTGTTTTCATTTACATTTGTACTTGTATTTCTCTTACAGTTTGTGTTATCATTTCAGTTTGCATCACCGTGTGCATTACCGTTTGTGCTTCCATTTTCATTACCGTTAGTGTTACTATTTTCTTTTACCTCACTGTTTCAATCACTGTTTGCATTAATGTTACCGGGACCGGTCTTTTTTAATGTCTTTATAAGTGACATTGCAGAGGAACTGGAAGGAAAAGTATGTCTCTTTGCAGATGACAGAAAGATCTGCAACAGGGTTGATACACAAGATGGAGTGGAAAGGATGAGAAGGGACTTGGCAAGGTTGGAGGAATGGTCAAATGTATGGCAGCTCAGATTCAATGCAAAGAAGTGCAAGGTAATGCACATGGGAAACAAAAACCCAGGGGAAGCGTACACAATGGGGGGTGAGATACTGATAACAGTAAGAATGGAAAGGGACCTGGGGGTAATTATATCAGATGACCTAAAGGTCGGCAAGCAATGTGAGAAGGCAGTAAGGAAGGCTGGGGGGATACTGGGATGCATAGGAAGAGGCATCAATAGTAGAAAACAGGAGGTTGTTATCCCTCTGTACAGACAGTTGGTGAGACCCCCATCTGGAGTACTGTGTGCAGTTCTGGAGACCCTATCTCCAAAGATATGGACAGAGGGAGGCTGTCCAGAGGAGGGGCAACAATGGTGCAGGGTCTGCACCAGAAGACATACAAGAAAGACTAAAGGAGCTTAATATGTATACCCTTGAGGAAAGAAGGGAGAGAGGGACATGATAGAAACTTTCAAGTACCTCAAGGGAATTAACAAAGTCCAAGAGGGTAGCATCTTCCAGAAAAAGAGATGTGCAAGTACAAGGGGGCACAATTTTGAAGATAGAGGGGGGACGGTTCAGAGGTAAAGTGAGGAAGTATTTTTTCACTGAGAGGGTTGTGGATGCATGCAACAGCCTCCCTGAGGAGGTCATGGAGTCAAGAACAGTGGGGGACTTCAAGAATGCATGGGACAGGCATAAGGAAGTCCTAGTGGGGGGTAGGAGGATGTAAGCTGTTGGTTAACTAGGATCTGCAGCTTATCTGTTAGGTAGGAAAATTGGCAGACTAGGTAGGCCAAGTGGTCCTTATCTGCTGTCAAATTCTATGTTTCTATGTTTCTACCGTTTGTGTTTTTGTATTTGCGTAGTGCAGTGCAAAACATTGTTTCTGCTATTTTTCTGCACTGTCTTCTGTGACGCATAGCGCAGGAAGTGTGTGGTTGATTGGTCTGAAGCTTGGCACAGATAAAGACCTTTGTTCAGCGAATATGCCAGTCTTTGTTTGGTGAAAAGATGTTATTCCGTTTAAGAGTTATTGCCATTTGAAGTTGCCCCACTTCACAGGTACTGATTTTTCGGCCACCAGTTCCGCCATTTTAGTGCATTTTCGGCCACAATTTCTGCCATTTTTTGGTGGAAGACTTCTTAAAGGTGCAGAAACTTAAAATTTTTATATCTCTGGAATGGTTTGGTCTTCTCACATGAAATTTGGAAGGTGTTGAGTGGATGTTCTGGAGATGTAAATGATGCTGTTTACATGGTGGAAAAATAATTCACTACAGAGATACTGCATGATGCATTTAACATTTTGCACATAGCGTTCTGCATGGTGCTACAGTCTTGACATTTATAGCATAGGTAGCCCTAGTGGTACGGAGGTGCCTTGCAGTGGTTTGGTGTGTAAAATATTAACAGGTGCAGAATTATGCCACTCCAACAAATGAAAATGTGGTTCATTATGCTTCAGTAACTTCTGAACCATGTCCGATTTGCCTGGCATTTGGAATGTGCAAAGATTTATAATACATCTTTGACTGTGACAATTTTTGGGTCACTGTCACTCACAGTTACTGAATTGTGCATGTTACGTTGTTTGCTCATGGCACTGTGTGACCGTTAACTGGATGTACACACAATTTGGGACACACGGTGTGCTATGGTACATGTCTTCATTTATCAATTTTCATTTCAGTTGGTCATACAGTTTTTGCACAGCAAAGTGACCAAAATTCTTATGGTTGGACCCACGCTCCCACCACCACATTCCATTCACTATTTATAGTGCACATTCTCAAAAAGAAGGGAAATTCATGGCAAAAAATTCCATTTAATGCATCAGTTAGGGTTGTTCCACAGCGACAAAAGTGAGGAAATTTGGTGTCAGGGTTAAAAACCTTAACTGCGCATCCCCCACCACCACCCCCACCACAACAAACACACATACATGCAAGCATAGGAAGGACCAAGGCAACACAACCAATCACACACAACCAGCAGCAGGTAACAGGAATAACATACAACTATCTAAACCATGAAACCACACACTCATGCTCCCATCGGACTATGGCATGGGGTCGTCACTGCTAACTCTGATCCTGGACATTCCACGCACTGCAAAACACATATCACTATGGACAACTGGATATCTTGGGCCACACACTGCCACCAACACATAACACTGACTGCACATATGGTATTTTGGGGTTCACAAGATCCAAAACAGGATTTTGCATATTCCCTGAAATACTTTCGAAAATCACCTTCACAAATGCTATGCATTTGTGACACTTTTGTGTTTCCGACAGTATTTTGTGACACTATTTTGCAACACTTTCATGTTTGCAACAGTATTTTGTAACATTACTTTATATGCTTTCACAAATGTGACACTTTTGTGTCTTCCGTTTGCGACAGTTTCGTGTTTGTAAAAGTATTTTGCAAAAGTATGCTCCCAATGACTGCACATCTTTCTCATCATTCTGCAAGCAAACGGTTGGGTCCTTTGGGCTGAAATTTGCAGGGTGGCAAGACCTGGTCCCACAAATGGGCTTTTTCCTACTTTTGTGCTAAAATACTTAAGGATTACAAAGTTACACTGTTCCAAAATTGAGCAATTTGCCATTGACTAACACTGCAGCTCCCATGATGCCTTTCGCCACCCATATGTTGAAAACAAAGCGAGGTACACCGTTTTCGCTGCTGCCAGCTTGGTTCACCTTTATGTGAACTAACCTCATAGAACAACTTTGTAAATAATGCATGGTATCTGAAGTTGGATTTCTCCACTTCCTACATTAACACAGGTATACACCTTCTGCTGGTTGTGTGTGATTGGTTGTGTTGCCTTGGTCCTTCCCCTACTTCCATGTATATGTGTGTGTGTGTGGTGGTGGTGGGGGTTGGGGAACTGTGCAGTTAGGGTTTTCAACCCTAACACCAAGTTTCCTCACTTTTGTCACTGTGGAACAACCCTAACTGATGCATTAAACTGAGTTTGTTGTAATGAATGAATATATATATGAATATATATATGATATATATATATATATATATATAGGCACAAGACCGGAGGAGCAGGCTGAAGTACTAAATGAGTATTTCACCTCAGTTTTCACCAAGGAAAATGGGGGGACTGCATCATACATGGGAGAAGATGGAGAAACCGAGGAGGGGGGGACCCTCACTGATCGGTGGGTCTGGGGAGAGGGGGGCCATCACTGGCAGGAGAGGGGAAGGCAAAGCAGGCGGATGAGGTAGTGGAGGAGGAAATCATGGTAGAGAGAGTGATGAAAGCCCTCAGGTCCCTTAAGACAGAGAAAGCACTGGGGCTGGATGAATTATATCCCAAAGTGCTGAAGGAACTGGCGGATATTCTGGCAAAACCCCTGGTGGAGCTTTTCCGTATCTCTCTGAGGACAGGGTGGGTGCCCCAGGACTAGAAGGTGGTGCATATAGTGCCTATCCACAAGTGGGGATCAAGGGAGGTGGCAGGGAACTACAGGCCCATCAGCCTGACATCAGTGGTGGGCAAGGTGATGGAGGGCATTGTCAAGAAGAGGCTGGGGGGACCAGGAAAAGTCAGGTTTGCCTGGACAATAGACAACATGGATTCATCTCAGGGAAATTGTGTCAGACAAACCTTGTGGAGTTCTATGACTGGGTGACAAGTGCCTTGGACCTGGGTAGAATGGTGGACATCCTTTTTCTTGAATTGAGCAAGGTGTTTGACTCTGTTCCTCATGGGGGCCTGTTGGATAAGCTGGGAGAAATAGGGGTTGGGAATCAGATGATCAGATGGATAGACAATTGGATCCAGGACCAGACCCAGTGGGTCATAGTTAGTGGGTTAGTCTCATCCCTAAGGAGGGTCATTAGTGGGGTCCCTCAGGGATTGGTCCTTGGTTCCCTCCTATTCAATGCCTACATCTCTGACATAAGGAAGGGCATCAGGAGTGAGATGAGTCTCTTTGTGGATGACTCAAAACTGGGGGCGGTGGTGGATGGGAAGGAGGGGAGGGTGGCCCTACAGGGGGACCTGAAGGCTCTGGAAAGGTGGTCTAGAAGGTGGAAGCTGAGGTTCAATGCAGGGAAATACAAGGTACTGCACCTGGGAGCCAGAACCCTAGGCCAAATGTACACCATTGGGGGGATGCTATAAGTCCCGATGACTGAGAGGGACCTGGGGTGGGGGTGGATGTCAAAGATGAACAACTCAGAGACTTGTAGGAGGGCAGCAGCCAAGTGCAACAGGATGCTGGGATGCATCACAAGGGGGATCACCTCCAGAAGGAGGGAAGTGATACTCCCTCTGTATAACTGATTGGTGAGGCTGCACCTAGAGTACAGCGTGCAGTTTTGAAGGCCACACTTAAAAGAGGGACATTGAACTCCTAGAGAGGGTCAAGAGGACAGCAATCAAATGATCTGGGGCCTGGGGGACAGGACCTATGGGGAGAGGCTCGAAGAGCTAAATATGTACACATTGGAAGTGAGAAGGGACCGGGGGGACATGATAAAGGTCTTCAGTTACATGAAGGGGGTAAATAGGGAAGGAGCAGTCAGGGTGCTCCAAAGGAAGGAGGGGAACAAGTAGAGGGCATGGGTGGAAGCTGGAGGGGGGAGATTCAGGGGAGAAAGGAGGAGGTGCTACTTCACTGACAGGGTGGTGAAGCCATGGAATGTACTGCCCAGGGGGCTGGTGGAGGCTGAGATGGTGGAGGGGTGAAAGAGGGGGGTGGAACAGATACAGGGGAAAGGTTCTGGAAGCAAAGTCCAGTGCAGCAAGAATATCCGGGACTGGGAAGGGAGAAATCAGAGAGGGTGAGCTGGGCAGCAAGGTCAGCTCCCAGGGTGGGGGCTGACCAAATCAGCAGACATGAAAGACCATTAGACCTTTTCTTCTGGCATTTTAGTATGTCAGTATATATGTATTTGTTGCAAAAACTTCATTAATGCATCAGTTTGTTAAAGTGACAAAAGTGAAATAGGGGCTGAGCCCACCCACCACCTCACCCCACCACAGACCAACAGATGCTAGGGTATGCCATGGGGTCATGAGACCACCTCACCCCATTCTCCTTACTGCAGCATGTCAACATATTTACTCATGGAATGGGGTGAGAGTTGGGCCTGATGACCTCCATGCCACACCCCAGCATCTGTCGGTCTGTGGAGGATGGGGTGGTGGGGTGGTGGGGGGGTTGGGGCTCAACCCTAACATCTCATTTCCCAACTTTTGTCACTTCAACCATAACTGATGAATTAACAACATTTTTTGCAATTAATATACTAGATAGATAGATAGATAGATAGATAGATAGATAGATAGATTTATGCCATACTTGTGAGGATAAAAAAGGCAAATATTTTCAACATTCTCAGGGTGGTGAGTGAAAATGTCACATTTATCCTCACTGTAGGTAAATTTGTCCACACTGTAGATAGCGATTGGAACATTTGGAACTCATTTGCATATTCGGCCTCAGTAGCAGTACTAACCATATTCAAATGCGAATAACTTCAAAATGAAAAATGATAGCATGGTACTGTGAGCACGAAGGTTGTTCAGCACAAAAATATCTACAAAATGAGTCATGTCTCATTTATAGCTAACTTTTAATTTTTTATATAATTAGCAAAGAAACAGCAACAAATTCAATTTATTTCACTGTTTTTGACAAACAAATGCAAATAACTTTAAAACGAAAAATTATAGCATGGTACTGCAAGCACAAAAGTTTTTCAGCACAAAACTATCTACAAAATCAGTGGTGTTTCATTTATGACTTTTATTTTTTATATATATGATTAGCAAAAACCAGCAAAAACTGCACTATCTTTCACTTTTTCGATAAACAAATGTAAATAGCTTTAAAATGAAAAATTACAGTATGGTATGCAAGCACTAACATTGTTCAACACAAAAATATCTACAAAATGAGTGGTGTTTCATTTATTGACACCGTTTATGTTTTTTTATAATTAGCAAAAAACAGCAGAAAATGCAATTTTCTTACTTTTTGCAATAAATAAATGTATATAACTTTAAAATGAAAAATCGTCGCATGGTACTTTGAGCACAAAAGTTTATCAGGACAAAAATACCTACAAAATGAGTGGTGTTTCATTTACAGATTGATTTTAGATTTTTTATAATTGGCAAAAAATGGACAGAAATTATGTATTTTTTTCACTTTTTGGAAGGTATGGCATAAATGGAATATGCAATTCCCTGCTGGATATATTGTCAATATTTTTTGTTCTTATGCCAGTTGACTCATGATGTTATCAGGTCAATTGGCACTCGAACAAACAATATTGACAATATTTCCAGTAGGGGGGTTGCGTATCCCTTTTATATATTTATTGCAAAAAAATATGTTAATGAATCAGTTAGGGTTTTTATTAAAGTGTAAAAAGCTGGGAAATTTGACGTTAGAGTTACCAACCTCCACCCTCCACACATCAAAAGGCACTGGGGTGTGCCTTGGAGACTTCGGCCTTAACTTTCACCTCAGTAGTATAGTGTTCATATATCTCGTCAAATGTTAAATTTCAGCCAATCAGTGTGCACCACGTCATTTGACAGGTGGGCGTGGCCTAAAATGGGCCAATCAGAATCGTCCCAATGTGGTGCAGGAATTTCCGCCATCTGTGCAGAATGTCCCGCCTTAAACGCAGGGCGTCCCACATCAAACACAGGAAGTGACGTACAAAACGTAGGAAATTACATATTCTTGAACACGGAAATGACACATCATTCCCATTCTATGTCCCTACATCCTTCCTCCTCCTTCATCGCCAGTCCCCTTGAACCTCCACGACACCATCCAAGATCAAACACAAGTCCGTCCTCCCTTCCCTCGAACCGCAACCACTCCATCCTAGCTCAAACCTGAATCCATCCTCCGCCCCTTGACCCCCTGCCTCAATATCTTGGCACAAACTCTCCCATCCTCCTACCTTGTCCCACGACCACCCTTGCACCCATCACCTACCTCGAACCTGAGTCTCTCCCCTCCTCTCACCATGCCCCACCACCACCTACACTGCACCCCATCACCTACCTGGAACTTGAGTCTCTCCCCTCCTCTCACCTTGCCCCACCATCACCTACCTGGCAATCCCTCAACTTTTCCCTCACGATCTGTGGTATGACTGCAGGGTGCCTTTTTACTCTGGCGATTATTTTGTGTGTGTGAAATATGCTTTGAAGCTCGGAGGACTCTGAGAACATTTATCTCTTCATTGTAAGGACGTTCTTTTAACACAATGCATTTTAAGTATTTAAGAAAAAACAGTGATTTCTCTTTTAATGTAATAAAGAAAATGAGTTCTAACTTTAAAAGCAGAGACAGCGTGTGTGTGTCTGTGTGTGTGTGTGTGTGTGTTGAAGCTGATGATTCAAGGGTTTGTAGTCTAAGTAGACTGCTTCAAATGTTAAAGTCCAATTTAAAAATATACATACATATGCTCTGCATTCCATTTCTCAAGAGGGTTTTGTCCTCTCTGCGTTTCCTGAAAGAACATTTTATCTTTGCTATGCAAAACATTTCTGTTAAAAGAATGCATTTTAAGTGTTTATGATAAACAGTGATTTCTTTTTTTAATGTGAAAAAGTAAATGAGTTCTAACTTTAAAAGCAGAGACTCTGTGTGTGTGTGTGTGTGTGTGTGTGTGTTGAAGCTGATGTTTCAAAGGTTTGTAGTCTAAGTAGACTGCTTCAAATCCTAAAGTCTGTTTCAAAGCAGTCATACTCACTACTACATTTTCTTTTAAATGAATATATCAGAAATCTGGTATTTTGATGTCAGAAACTAAACATATTTTTCTCTTTCCTTTGAAAAAGATAATTTACAATCATCACTGCTTATCAAAAGCATATATTTCTATGAAGTATATATTAATGTACTGGTGAAAGTATTCAAGAGCATTTTTAACTTCCAAAAAGCGACAAAAAGTGTTCTGCATTACCTATGTAAAACTGAAAAAACAGTAGACTGCTTCATGGAGACATTTACACACTGAGAAACTTAAGGAATTCCTATTAAACGTTCATATTAAACATGCCCATCCCAACATTACAGTACAAAAATCACGTACTAGTCATTCTACACATCACAAGAGATGACATAACTATATTTATCAGTGGAGGTCTGTCTTCTAGAAACCTTTTGCCAGTCTTGTGATGGTCACATAGATGGTAGTTGATATTAATAAATCCCTACTATACATGCTGATTCATGGTGCTAGTAATAAGAGATGACATCACCATACAGGATCAATGGGATCTGTCTTCTAGAAACTTTGTGATGGGCACATAGCGTGACTTCATCTGGCTAAGTCTTGTATATAGTTAGGGTCCCAAAGATCAGAAATTCATAGTTTTGAAAACTTTATGATCATGAACAGCTGGTCTGACTCAGAAGATCTATCTGATAGTGAGATAATGGAAGCTGCTGTTGTATCAATATCAGAATCACAAGGTATGCATTCTTTCTGAAAATGTTTAAAATGTACCTACTTGTATGCTTTGTTATTACAACTAAAAGCCAGTCTTCTCTTTTTTCATTGTTGTTGCTGTTGTCTAATTGGTAGGGGATTTGACAGATAAATATAATGTTACATATCTACTAGGGGTCATCTGCCTTACTAAATATGTTTTGTAAAATGGTGAGGTAATCTTTGTACATTGTGGTTTGGGGGTTGGTTCATATCGGGTTAATGTAAATGTTTGCAGATAATAAATAAATGTATTTATATTGCCTTAAATGCTCCTTAGTGCTAGTTTGAGAAAATAGCATGCATTTATATTGTTTTACATAAGTAGCCTCTGTCTGACTGGTGTGCGTGTGTGTGTGTGTGTGTGTGTGTGTGTGTGTGTGTGTGTGTGATAAAATACAATGTTATATGTTTATTAAGTAACATCTGTCTTACTACATATGTTTGAGTAGAATGAGAGTAGCCTGTGTTGCTGCTAATGTAAATGTTTGCTGACAATAAATAAATGTGTTCATATTGGCTTAAATGCTTCATAGTGCAAGTTTGAGAAATGAGCATGCATTTGCATTGTTTTACATTGTTTTACATAAGTCGCCTCTGTCTGACTGGTGTGTGTGTGTGATCAAATACAATGCTATATATCTATTGGGGACAGCTGTCTTACTACATATGTTTGAATAAAATGGGATTAGCTTGTGTTGGGGTTATGACGTAACTGCTTTGTAGTCTGAGAAATATTTGACATACATTTATATCATCTTAATTGTTTTTAGTGTAAGTGTGTGTGATTGATCTTTGGAAGATGTCTTCATAATGATGTAAATGAAAGCTAGCCAGCCTTTGATTGGTAGTTCTTCTTTGGGGGCAGATATGATGGACATAGAGACACTTTAGACCTTACAATTACTCTATAGATACTCCTGAAATGTTTAAAATGCTTAAGTGATAGGTTGATGCTCTGCTTTTTTTTATCAACAGTTCAAACATGTGCTTCAAGGAAAACAACATAAAAAGAGACAGTCAGAAGTTTCTGAAAACAAACAGAGACCTACTGAAATTGCCACTGCCAGCACTGAAAGTTTAAATGCAATAAATGACATTTGTTTACATTTTAACCAGAGGGTACAACCTTCCACCAGCTCAGGGGTTGCAGACAGAGCTGTGCCTCACCCCAGGATTGAGGAAAGGGACATTGTTGCACTGAAGTCATTGCTGACATTTTTTCCATTAATAGCTGGTGCCTTGTTTAAAGGATCATGATAGGTTACAGGGCACATCATCGTTTAAAAATGACCTTTTAAACAGCACTGTAATAAAACATGTATTTTCTTTGATATGTGTAGCTAAGGAATTTAACTCAGAGCTGAAACATGCTCTACAGGTAGCAGAAATGTATCAAACAATCAAAGTGCTGGAACTGAAACTGTTTCAGAAACAGTGACAAGACAGAAAATCTCACAGACTGAATAAAAAGGGGGTCAGCACTAAAGAATGAAAAAAATAGTAGACAAGTGAAAATAATTACATGGGATAAAAATAAAAGAACCCTAGGACGTCTGAAAAAGAAAATAAGGCATGCCAAAATCATATTACACCATAGGGCATCACAGCAGCTTGTTGAAAATCAGCCAGATGCTGAATTAGAAAACCAGCAGCCCGCTCCAGTTTTTTTAGAAAGAATTCAGAATTATAAACATGTGCTATAAAACTTTAGAGCTACAGAATTTTATCAGACATTTAGGTTTGTAAATTTTGATAGACTAGCCTCATTCAGCCAGGCCATTCAAGCTGTGCAATCAGCAATTCAAGAACTTTTAGAACACATTATCCCTCAGTTAGGGGTACATGACTTTCTACAATTGCGTTTGAGTGCTGGCTCTTTAAATCACCCCTTGTTCTCAAGAAGAACACACCCCGGAGAGTTAAATGCTGTTATATTCTTAGATCACATAGCTGACATGTTACAAAGCAATGCTGAAGTCATTGCTGATGATTCTTTACAGTTGGTGGTAACAACCGTCAGAAACCAGGAGGGTGGTGGGGTGTAGACGTACACTGAGTTCTATCCTCCATAGCAAAATAATTGAGAGAAAGAGACCTTACTTGATTGATTTAAAGTCCAATAGAGATAATGTTTTTTGTTTTGCTGGAAGTGTACTTGCGCTCCCAAACAGACACCTGACCGACAATCAATTAATCAGTAAGGCTAAAATATTACATGCTGAGATAGGTTTGTCAGAACACACACCTGTCAGTTTCAGTGATGTGCCACAATTTGAACAGGTTTTAGGAGTAACTATTAAGGTTCCATATCATAATGAAGGAAATTGGCAAACATTTCAACAGGGTCTGGGAGCTAACCTAAAACACTATTTGTATTACATCATAACAATCACTTTTACGGTGTCACAAATGTCAAGACATTTATAGGGGCCAGATACCTCTGTGAATACTGTCAATCAGCCTTCAGTCACAAAAATCATCACTTA
This sequence comes from Neoceratodus forsteri, assembly GCA_016271365.2. Taxonomy (NCBI): domain Eukaryota; kingdom Metazoa; phylum Chordata; order Ceratodontiformes; family Ceratodontidae; genus Neoceratodus; species Neoceratodus forsteri. Next base: position 1,295,254,265 of record CM057459.1, read on the forward strand.
TGCACTCTTTTGTGTAAGGTGTGCTGTGATCCAGTCCGTGCAGAACAGATTGCCAGTATAGTGAAATATCCAAAATGTAACAAAATTTGTAGATCCTTAGATTGTCAGGAGAGGCACACAACCAAAGCTGATTTAGGCATGATCCCCTGTGAATCAAGCAAGCTATGTGAAGAATGTTTTGCCTTATACAAAGGAAATCATAAATGTAAAATGGGCAGATGTCCTAGATGTGGTTCTCTTATGACTGCTGACAAACATATGTGTTACATGTCTCCACTGAAACAAGTGATGATCTCTGAGAAATATATAGTGTTTGATTTTGAGGCCAGACAAGAAACAGGAACACACACACCAAATTATGTCTAATCCAAGCAACTGGATGATAGCAGATGTTGGGCATTTGAAGATGATTGTGTAAAAGATTTTGTCAGGCACTTTATAGATACACCATTCAAACACTACATATTTATAGCTCACAATGCCAAAGGCTATGACAGCTATTTTATTGTTTGTCAGCTAGTCAAGGAAAAATTGGTATCAAATTGCTCACACAAGGAGGGAAATTGCTCTCCGTGACAGTATCTGCACTACACATTAGATTTATAGATTCACTGTGTTTCCTGCCAATGTGTTTGTCTAAAATCCCAGGCACATTTGGCTTTGAAAATGAGATTGCTAAAGGGTACTTTACACATTTTTTTAACACCAAGGCCAATGAAAACTATGTAGGTCCCCTGCCTGATGCCAGATTTTATGGGGTATATTATATGATGCCTAGAGAAAAAGCAGAGTTCATGCGGTGGTACCTAGTCAACCAACATACAAAATCTGATCTGAAAAAAGAGTTTCACTACTATTGTCAGTTAGATGTTGAAATTCTTTAAAAAGCCTGTGACAAATTTAGAAAAGAAGTGATGAACATGATAGTCATGTAGGTTTTAAAACAGTCAGATGGTGACATTTTAGAGCATGAAGAGGTTTGTTTAGATCCCTTTCAATATACGACCATAGCATCTGTCTGCATGGCCACATACAGATTCATGTTTTTGAAAGAATACACATTCGCAGTTCTCCCCCCAGATAATTACCACAGCTGCAAAAGAGGTTCTCCACACCTGTAATACAGTGGTTAATGTACATAGCAGAGAAAGAAAACATTGCTATTCAGCACGCACTACGGGGTGGGAAATTTAAAGTGGGGCCATATTTTCTTGATGGTTACTCGATAATTAATGAGGTTGCCCACTGCCTTTGAATTCAATGGGTGTTTTTTAATTGATGTAACATCTGTTACTGTGAAAAAGATCAAAATCATATGACAGGTATGACTTTTGGGCAGTTATTCAATCAGGCCATGCACAGGGTTCATTTTTTAAAAAGTCAGGGGTGTGCCATTAGAGTCCGGTTGGAACACGAGTGGAGGGAAATGTTGGCCACAGATCGGGGGGCTGACTGATTTTTTGAGGGACAGGAAACTACCCCAATCTCTCGAACCTAGAGAGTCAATGTTTGGGGCATGAACAAATGCCATTTCTCTGTACTATAAGATACAGCCCAATGAGACAATCTGCTATTATGATTTTATGGATTCATAGGAACGTTGTTTGGTATTGCTATTCCTTTGATTACTGAACTGCTGGCTAACAGATAATGACTTTTACTCAGAAAGTGTATCTGGTACCTCAACAGCAATTGGACCGTATGAAAACAAACTATCCCAATGAGGATATGAGAAAAGTCGCAACTTACAACTTGGATTCAGAAATGAGATCTATACTATCACAGACTGATTTAGCAGATCATGACAAAGCCAAGCTGTACTCTGCACTGTAGCAAAGTTACCTCACTCTAGTATGTCAGGGAGAACAGGCTAAAACCAGTTTGACCTTACACATGCCTGAGAGTGAGGCAGTTTCTGAGCAACCCCCTACTGAGACTCTTTCTGTCACGAGTTCTATGGAAAAACACATTTGGAACAGTGTTTCTCAAAGGTCTAAAAAAATACTGAGATATTGCTAAAGCAAATGGCAAAGAACAAGAATATTCTTTTTTGTAATAATATGGGGGAATTGATGTACAAAGGTAGTATTGTTTCTGGGTCTCATAGGGTTGATTTGGTAAGGGCTGCTACAGCTACTCACACTATCCCTGACCACAAAAAAGTCAAACGGGTGGGATGTGTTTGTCAAAGCGGTGGCAGAGGTTAACATACCCACATCCATCTTTGGTCATTCAGCATACACGAGATATGTTGAAAGTCCAAAAACAGCCGATGTAAAAGGCCCTGAACCCTCTCCACTTACCAAATGGTCAGTGACACCCTAAAGATGAAAGACATTTAAGAAACCTGCCTGGCTCCCTGTATAAATGTGAATATGATATACCTTAGTGGCTGATGTGTACTGACTAGTTTAGCATTTTTTTTTTATAAAAAGGTATTAACAGTGATGTATGTTATAATTCTACCTCATATTGAATACATTAGTATGTTTTTTAAAAAAGGTACTTATATTTCTGTATGTTATCATCCTACCTCTTATTGAATATGGTAGTATTTTTTTACAAAAGGTGTGTATACTCATGCATGTTAGCCTACCTCATCTTTAGTATGTAAATATTTTTTTTTAAAGGGGGCATATCACAATCCTAGCTCAACGGTATGTCACATGTAATGTGCCTTTTTAAAGAGAGGCTTTTAGTTTTCGGTATTTTATCTATGATTTTATCTGTCATTGTTTTACAATAAATACCTCTTAATATTTTATATATCGTGTCATTATTGAAGACATTACATATCTGAAAATTTCAAACACATCTCCCCCAGAAAAACTGACAAAGACACAGAGATCACAAGGGTATATATGATTTTATAAAATGATGGTTGTAAGTTACAAGTGAATGCATATTTTAAATTCATTACAAGACAAACACGTCTGAACATGTTGCCATCCCACTGATACAGGCCCTGACATGTTTCAATGTCTGAAAGGGTGACGTACAAAACTAGTTACCATGGCATCATTTTTGAGCTAATCATTAGAGTACATCTTTAGAATTTGATCATCAGAAAGTCCTTTACATCTGTGATGTAACAAAAATATGCAGTGAAATCAACAGGTGGTAGAGAAGGTATCTTGCAACTGTGTGTTTTGGTATAGAATAGTCTTTGCATTTATGTTTAAAAAGATCCCGATCCTTTGTGCATAATTGTCAGGATGAAAACCGTAGCTATCAAAGAACTCCCCAGCCCAATTTTCTGAAATGTATACAGCTAACCAGTGCTGTCCTGGGAGGTCATGGGGGTCAGTATTGATGACTAGTGTTGCCAAAAGGTTTCTCAGTCTCTCCTTGGGTAGCAGATCATAGGGAAACACACCCAGAAAGCAGTCACGGATGTGTGAGTCATTTGTTACAATTTTTTTCAACCATTTTTATGGTTTATCACATATAATAAAAAATAACATTTCTTTTCTGGTTTATTTCAATGCAGTTACCAAACACATCATAGACAATGAGATTAACTGTTTGAGGAAGGGCTTCTGCAAATCTGATTTCTGCTCTGAGGTTCCCAGTTTAAATTAAAGAGTAATGATCAGCGCATTCTTGGTCCGGAGTGAGATCAAAGGCAAACAGTGTGTATCCTTGGGTAAATTCCTGACAGTTGACAACTAATGGTCAATCTTTTGTTTGTTCCCGCTGTGTGTACTAGATTAAAATATTCTATCACAGCATTTCCATTTCTAAAATTGGGCTGCAGAGGTTTAGCAGGGATTTCTTCACCGTCCAGATACAAAGCCACAAAATTAATGTTATAATGTTTAAAGTTAAAGGGGTTTTGAGTGTAGGAACCACTAAAAGCATCATTGTCAACAAATCACATGACCATCATTTTTGGTAACTGTCCCAAAAACAAATTATCTTGGTTACAAACACTGCTGCCTGCTGGGAGGCTGAACACTTTCATCCCCACTCTGTCCATTGGGTATTTAGCACTGGAGGTCAGCAGGGCTTCCGAGTGTCCCAGTCAAACACCAGGGGTCACTTTAATCCTTTTGACAAACAGAGAGGCAGCCATGATTTTTATCTTATAAGGCTCAGCATCTCCACTCATCAGGCAAAAGTTGTCCCTATTACGTGTCAGTTTAATTTTAATATCCACACCATTCAGCATCAGTTTCTCTTGAAAAAACAAGTCCATGTGCAAGTGTCCTAGCAGCGCTACCCCTCTACTGAGATGTGTGAAGGAGCTTCTTTTATTAAACCCTACATTGTCACCAGCTCTGTCTCTGATTTTGTGTTCCCCAGGGTGTCTCTGTAAAATAATCCTGCCGTGAATTGTGTAGAAAGGGTCCCTTCACTGAAGTTCAGCACAGATTCTATGATAGCCCTGTAGGAGTAACAGTTATTGCTCTGACTGATGAGCCAGTCACCAAGAGTCACATCCAGCTGGCTGAAAATGGTGGCCACTGGGTAGTTTATAAGACCCACTTTGGCCGCTGCAGGTATATCACCACCATCTGCTTCAGTGATTTTGCAAACCAGGTAAAGAAGCATGTTGTTTAGATCCAAATAGTCTTCACCATTCCCTGCTATATAAAATTCAATTGGTGAGTTTTCTGAAAGGGCAGCCAGAGGGGTTACCTCTACATAAATGCTTTTTTCAATGCGTGTCTGAGTGGGAGCACCGGCAAACAAGTCCAGTTCTGATTTTGTGCATTCTTCAGAACCACAGTGCACGATAGTCATGTTTTTTAGAATCAATCTCTATGTTTTTTATGTCCCCTCAAAGGTCCTTTGGACTTTGACCTCTTTCTTTTATGTGACGTTTTGTGTTTTGAGACATGCTTTTTAATGTAGTGGGGAGGTCCGATGAGAAATGAAGGGTGTATTCTGTGCTTTTTCCTTCTACCTCTCTTGGCCACAATCAGTCCTGAACCACCCTGAGTGGTCTTATCACCTCCTGACATCCTTTGAGCGACAGCGCTAGTCACATGCCCCACAACATCCTTTGCGACATTTATAGCAGCTGTTTGTAGATGTGGTTTGGCAATTTCGAACCCCCTTCTTAATAATGGAAATGTTTTTCTAAACAGACTTTGAAATATCCCTCCTATACCAGAACCATACATAGTAGGAAGTCCATGAAAGCCCGGATGGCTGTATCCTGCCTGTGCCTTGTAATAGCTTCTGGACAAGGCAGGGTCACCATAATGTCGAACAATCACCATCCTTGTTTCAATTTTAAAGTACTCTCTGTGGACAAAAATGCAACTTCACGATCACCTTTCCAAATTGAAATGGCACAGGTTCATTTTGATCATTCTTTATTTCAATAGTGACTGCATCAATCTGATGTTTAGTGACTGTTTGGTAATGAGGTTTATCGTACGTCATGGTCACTATCTCATTGTCTTGGCCCTGATGGGTACGCATCTCAGCAGAGGCACTTGACTGTCACCCACTATTTCTTGCGAGATAATGTCAGTGTAGATATATAATGTGTAAAACAAAACATTAATATCTGAAGAGTTCTTTGTTAGAGTCTTTCCTACACCTACCTTGAGTCTACTAAAACCCAAAAGGTACTGTAACTGCCCGTGCATAAACAGAATGCATTTGATGTCACTGTCAATGCTTATTTCTCTCCCAACGGCTTGTTGTTCCAAAACCACTGGCAGTTCATTTGCTTCAAATATGCTTTTATTAATTTGATAAATAACATTCGCCATGTTAGGATAATAGCCTGATGGAATTTTCAATGCTTCGGACTCAACAATGGGGCTGGTTAGTGGTGTTTTGCTATGGGCTACGCTTAGAGGCTGATAGAGCATACTGAACCTGTTTTTCTGTGCAGGCACATTGTCCCAGGTATGAGGGTAATGAATTTCTGCTAATCCCACTTCCCATTCACCAGTCAGTTCCAGCATTTGTGGTAACTTTACTGTAAAAGTGGATATAGTATTGTTGAGGAAAATGTTATGCGAGGCATTGCTAGGCAAGGTGATATAAAAACCATTTTTGAGCATTTTTAAATCTTATCCACTTCTAATGTCCTGAACTTGTGTTGCTTCGATCCAGCTATTGAATTTATCAGGCTACCCTAGCCACTTTACCAGATACAAAGTTTTTCTGCCACGCTTTTTCTCTGCCAGGATTTTCTGCACCCTATACACTCGGTCCTCATCCAGTTCAATTTTCTGCAACTCTTCTGCATAGAAAGTACATTTGATGTCTCCCCCTGATAGTCTTTTAGCTTATAGGTGGGTCTCAGTGATTTTAAGACCTCAGTCACAATAAATATCTCAACTGTGTATGTCTGTTTATATCCCTTTTCAAACACCCCTTTCAGCTTTGATATTCTCACGTGATCACTTTTCTGAAGGGTACCCTTTTGTGTTTTGCCAAGAACTGTTTTGCCATAGATGGTCTTCCATAAATCCAGGGCATTGGAAGGGTTAACATCCACTGGTCTGTGTGTAATTCTGTGATAAGTATGATTATAGCTGTGCACCAGATCAGGCAACACATCAATGTATTTCCATGTGTTTTGGGCTGTAAAGTAATGCCACATGCGTGTCTTTAAAGTTCTATTGAACTGTTCCACAATGCTAGCCTTAACTTCATTATTTGTTACAAAATGGTGTATTTTATTTTGTTTTAATAATGCCCGTAAGGAGGCATTTAGAAATGATTTACCCTAATCAGCCTGCAACTTCTCAGGTATGTGTCCGCTTTTAAAAATTCTTTTAAAGGCCTGCATCATTGCATTGCCTGATTTATCTTTTAAAGCCACTACCCGGGCATGCTTGGACAGCACATTGATGCATGTCAGTATGTAATTAAACCCATTATTGTACTTTGCATATTGACTCATATCCACTAAATTGGCTTGCCATTGTCTATCTACGACAGAAAGAATGACAGGATTTCTCTTAAACCAAATTCTTGCTTGTCTGTGTAACGTATAGGGGTCCTGCTTGGCAAGCCATTCTGCAACACCTTTCCTGGTCACACCTTTATCAATTTCTTTTGCAGCTTTATATAACTGAGTCACACCACTAAAACTGCCCACTTTTCTTACATTCAAATATATATTCTGAAGCAGTTGATCAGTCATCTTCTTTCATCAGTACCAAAATACATCTGTTAACTAACCAACTTTTGTCATCTGTAAAATGATGTGTATGTATATGTGTGCTCTTTTTTCTTAAAAATTCAATGACATCTATAAACTGTAATATGTGATTATATTTTATTCATACACACAAAACATAAACTGATACGTATGTTAATTACATACAAAAGCCATAACAGTGTTTTAAAGAGCATATATATATACCCATAACACATAGTATGCATGGAATGATTACATAATATCCTGTTTCTACAGTATCAGATTCTTTCACATTCTACCATACCCAGAGACAGTAACTTTTGGGCTGTATGTTTCACACAAGCAAGGGTTTTATCCAGTTTCCCCCCTGGTGACAAGGTTGGCACAAAACATGCACACATGTGCCAAGCACCACTCAAAATAATCAGGATGATCTTTGAGGGGTACTGCTGCAGAATCAAAAATGCTATTCACCTTACGTATGTCTGTGTGTTTTTTTTTGTTCATTGCATCAATATACATATGCCATAAAATTGGGGGCATACTTTTAATCTCAGTCATTGTCCTTTCTGCCAGTGAAGGTGCAGCACTTTCACAGCATACGTTTAATGCATGGCACTTTCCAAAGTATACAGGGGTCTTTAAAATGTCCTTTATCACACAGCACATTGTAGCCATCAAGAGTGACTGCAATATCAGGAGCATGCCATTATGTTCCATCTGAAAGCACATAATACACATTATACAGATTAGCGTGTCACTTTTTTATTCAGAAAAAATGACTGCTACGTCACATTTATTAAATACAACGTAAGTGATACATTCTACAAAAATGTAATGAATACACATGATGCTAAGAGCGCTTTCATTTCATGGAGCATCATAACAATTGAAGAAGACACTTTCACAGTATGAGAAATATCACATTCATTTCTTTGCTTTAAAGCAGATGCACACATTGCTGCAACTATCAATATATACAGCTTACAAAGACATTCAAGATCTTCTATGAATATAGGCAAAATCACTGTAATATTTTCTAAAAGTGTCAACTTAGATTCTTTCATATAGATACATAGATACATAGACAGTGTCAGCAGATAAGGGCCTATGGCCCACCCAGTCTGCCCATTTGAGCTTGTAAGTTCAGTTTGTTTTCCTAGAAGTCTGTTGCCCCTTACCCCTGACCTCCAGAATTCCTTTATGTCTATCCCATGCATTCTTAAATCCCGTGATTGTTTCAGCCCCCACCACTTCCTCTGGCAGGGTGTTCACTTGTCCACCACCCGTTCTGTGAAGAATTCTTTCTCATGTTTCCTCTGAATCGTCCTCCCTCCAACTTCATCCCATGCCCTCTAGTCCTGGAACATCTTTTTCGCTTAAAAATAGTGTTTTCCTGCACCCTGTTCCTCCCTGTAAGATACTTGTATGTCTCTATCATATCCCCTCTCGCCCTCCTCTCCTCCAGGGAGTACATGTTCAGTTCCTTCAACCTGTTTTCATAGGACTTGTGATGCAATCCATGCACCATCTTTGTTGCCCTCCTCTGAACCTTCTCTACCCTGTCTATGTCCTTACGTAGGTATGGTCTCCAGAACTGTACACTGTACTCCAGGTGGGGCCTCACTAGTGTCTTGTATAGTGGAATTATGACCTCCCTTTTCCTGCTGGTGATGCCCCTGCCTATGCATCCCAGCATCCTATTTGCTTTCCCTGCTGCCTTGTCACACTGTTTCCCTACCTTGAGGTCATCAGAGATGATAACCCCAAGATCCCTTTCCTGCTTGGTGCATGCTATATCCTCACCCCCAACTGATATATTGTGCCAGGGTTTTTGTGCCCCATATGCATTATCTTGCACTTCTTTGCATTGAATTTCAACTGCCAAACCCTGACCATTCTTCAAGTTTCTGCAGGTCGCTTCTCATTCTGTCTACACCTCCGGTGTGTCTACTCTGTTACAGAGCTTTGTGTCATCAGCAACAGTGAAATTCTGCCTTCTAGGTCCTGCGCAATGTCACTGATGAAGATGTTGAATAGGACCGGTCCCAGCACTGATCCCTGTGGTACCCCACTGGTCACTCTTCCCTCTGTGGAGTGAAAGCCATTTACCACCACCCTCTGTGTCCTGCCACCCAGCCAGTTACCTACCCACCACACTACTGTCCTGCCCACACCCATATTCCCCAGTTTGTGTAATAGTCTTCTATGTGGCACAGTGTCAAAGGCCTTGCTGAAGTCCAGATAGGCCATGTCCACTGCCCTCCCTGATCCACCTCCCTAGTCACCCAGTCAAAAATTCAACGAGGTTGGTCTGACATGACCTCCCCCTGGTGAAACCATGCTGCCTTGGGTCCTGTAGTCCATTGACAACCAGATGTTCCACCAATCTCTCCTTCAGTAGTGCTTCCATGATCTTCCCCACTACCGAGGTGAGGCTGACTGGTCTGTAGTTCCCTGCTTCCTCTTTGTTCCCACTTTTGTATAAGGGGACTACATCTGCTGTCCTCCAGTCTTTGGGTACCTCCCCTGTTTCCAGTGTTCGGCTAAACAGGATAGCCAGAGGTTCAGCCACCACCTCTCTTAGTTCTTTAAGGACCCTGGGGTGCACCCCATCTGGCCCCATTGCTTTATCATATAGTTATCTATATCCTCCCACATGTCTGAGGGGGCACGCAACATCAGTTCCATGGCAGAAGATAAGTCAGAAAGGTATGCTTCAAAGTCAGGCAGCCTGAACACGGAAGGATCATAGTAATGGCTTATGATCAGATACATAAGTCTTTGGACACTCTCATTGCTTGCGTCCCTCATGGTTCTCTGTAAAATAAAATATGAAGCTTTGGGTTCTACAACATTTACACATAACCTGTAGTAGATCAGCAGTTAAATGAATTTTCACAACAAAAACAGAGTCCCTTAATTTCTTTTTAGAAATTTAACAAAGTCCCTGAAGTTCTTTTGTTAGAAATATTTTAAAGGAGCATTTACTGACTAGATGTCTGGCCTCTTTTCTAATCTCACCATCTGTCTGTTGTAACATATGTGTAAGTAAGCCCATGGGGCCATCAGCTCTTTTCACATCATTTAAAACATGACTTACAGATTCTATAGTTTTGCTGCTCATGCTTAAGCCCTGTTGTATCATAGCTATTGCTAAGATCACAGGCATGAGATGCCCTATATATATGGCTTCAGAAACATTTTTGTATGCTTCTCTAGCTGTCAAGTCATCAAAGATACATGTATGGTTTATCTGACTAGGGTCATCTATCTTACACTCAGGACAGGCATCAACCATTTCACAATGTATCACTCTCTCTATCACTGCAGCAATTACACCATGAATGGTATCGTACATAACACACTTACAATACACATCGTGGTCAGTTTTGGGGGCTTAATACTTAGGCCTGGATTTTCACCTGAGAAAACCTATCTAATCTCAGTAGACGAAGATGGTTGTGGCTGTGTAGTGATTATAGTGTTTTCTGTTTTTTCAAGCATTCTATTGCTCTCTAACTTTCTAACATATTGACCCTCACACATCTCATTAATAACCACATCTGTATCTTTCATACAGCAAACACAGTCAAGCAGTAGATTTGTGGAGACGTGAGTATCCATGCTGTCCAAATAAGACTGTTGCTACATTCCATATCCATCACTCTGATACAGCAAAAAGAAAACAACATTGGTCCTTTTACTCAGTAAGTTACAGTTCATCTGTTAGCTCATCTGTTCAGTTACACTATGCACACATGTCTCCACTCACTCATTTTTTAGTGTTTAAAAACAAAACATAAATTTACCTCCACAGTGCAAGGTGATTTGCCATATTTTTCTTCTTTTTTAGCCTGTTGCTTTTTCTTGTCTTTTCTTTTCTTAGCCTGCAGCTTGCTGGTCATGGCAGTGTCACCATCTGCCTCTTGGCTGACTGCTGCTTCTGCCTGTGTCTTGGCATCCTTATCTCCCTCCATGTCACTCTCTGTTCTGGGCTTCATTTTCCCATCTTTCTCCACAACAGACTCACATGCTAGCTCTTCAAGGTCTTGCAATTGTGCCTCTTTGATAGTCATATCAGGATCAGTTTTTGCTTTTTCTGATTCACCAAACCGTGCAGCGAGATTTCTTTTTATGTCACAACACCTTCCACTGGCCAAAATTTGAATTGGACATTCTTTTTCACACTTTATGTAGCACACATACATGGGTTTGGGCCAGAAGGGCAACTTCTCTTCTAGTTTTTCATCTCCTGGCTGTTCATTTGGTGGCGTAACCATTTGTTCCATGACTGGAATGTTAGTTTGAGAAGCTATGTTCTGGGCCATCTTCTTGAATCTCTTGGATAATCAGCTCAGATCCTATAAAGTAGATTTGATGTGGCTCTGAAAGCTATTCTGGCACATCTCCAACCAGGGGTTTATATAAGACCCCTGCCAGATGAACTCACGCTATGTGGCCATCAGGATGGGAGTGGGGTTTCTGGAAGACAGTCCTCCATTGATAAATATAGTTATGTCATCTCTCATGACTAGCACAACGAAACAGCATGTCTAGTAGGGGGTTTATTAATATCAACTACCATCTATGTGACTGTCACAAGACTGGCAAAAGGTTTCTAGAAGACAGACCTCCATTGCTAAATATAGTTATGTCATCCCAAGTGATACATAGAATGACTATTGTGTGATTTTTATACTGTAATGTTGGGCAGGGCATGTTTAATATGAACTTTTAATAAGAATTTTCTTAAGTTTCTCAGAGTATAAAAGTCTCTATGAAGCAGTCTACTGGTTTTTCAGTTTTACATAGGTAATGTACAGCACTTTTTGCTGCTTTCTGGAGGTTAAAACACTCTTAAATACTTTCACCAGTACATTAATATATATTTAATAGAAATATATGCTTTTGATAAGCAATGATGTTTGTAAATTATCTTTTTCAAAGGAAATAGAAAAATATGTTTAGTTTCTAACATCAAAATACCAGATTTCTGATGTATTCATTTAAAAGAAAATGTATGTAGAGAGTATGACTGTCTTTAAACAGACTTTAGGATTTGAAGCAGTCTACTTAGACTACAAACTCTTGAAACATCAGCTTAAACATACACACAGTCTCTGCTTTTAAAGTTAGAAGTCATTTTCTTTTTCACATTAAAGAAGAAATCACTGTTTTTTCATAAATACTTAAAATGCATTCTTTTAACAGAAATTATTTGTATAGCAAAGATAAAATGTTCTTACAGGAAATGCAGACAGGATAAAACCCTCTTAAAAAATGGAATGCAGAGAGTATGTATGTATGTATGTTTTTAAATCAGACTTTAGCATTTGAAGCAGTTTACTTGGACTACAAACCCTTGAAACATCAGCTTTAACACACATGCACACACACACACACACACATGCTGTCTCTGCTTTTAAAGTTAGAACTCCCTTTCTCTTTCACATTAAAAGAGAAATCACTATTGTTTCATAAATACCTAAATTGCATTGTGTTAAAAGAACTTCCTTACACTGAAGAGATAAACATTCTTAGAATCCTCCAAGCTTCAAAGCACATTTTACACACAAAAAAAATCCCCCGAGTAAAAAGGCACCCTGCAGTCAAAACACAGATCAACAGGGGGAGGTTGAGGGATTGCCAGGTAGGTGATGGTGGGGCAAGGTGAGAGATGGAGAGAGACTCGGGTTGTAGGTAGGTGATTGGGTGTAATGTAGGTGGTGGTGGGGCATAGAGAGAGGAGGGGAGAGACTCAGGTTCATGGTAGGTGATGGGTGCAAGGGCGGTGGTGGGACAAGGTGGAAGATGGGAGAGTTTGTGCCAAGATATTGTGGCAGGGGGTCGAGGGGCAGAGGATGGATTCAGGTTCGAGCTAGGATGGGGTGGTTGTGGTTTAAGGGGATGGAGGAAGGACTTGTGTTTGAGCTTGGATGGTGTCGTGGAGGTTAGAGGGGACTGGAGATGAAGGAGAAAGGACGTAAGGACATAGAATGGGAATGATGTGTCATTTCAGGTTCAAGAATATGTCATTTCCTGCATTTTGTACATCACTTATCGTAGTTGATGGGATGTCTCATGCTTAAGGCAGGACATCCTGCGCAGATGGCAGTGTCACAAATTCGCCCAGCCAGTCAGCCCTCTACCCCCAAAGTGCCAACCTCTGAGCATAGAATTGTGAACAGTGAACAGAACAAGGTAACCCTCTTGTCTGTTTTGCAGTTTGAGTCACCTTGGTCTCAAGTTCTGGAGGGATTCAAACTGATAACCTCTTGTTAGAATACCCAATTATCAGGCTCAGGTAATTCTGTCTCTGGGGGCCAGATATCTTTGCCTATGGGCACCTAATCAGGTATTACAAAATGAACCCTTAGAACTCTATGCAAGACCTAGAGAACTCTATTTATTTCCCAGTTTGGTATCACAGTAAACTCATACACAGTGTCAACTATAACCTTCAAAGCTTCACTTATATAAAAAGAAATTTCAAGACACACCAGGCAGTTTCTGTTTTTAAAATATAGCTCTTTACTTTAAAATAGGTAAAACAGGAAAACAGTAAATTACAGAACAAAATATCCCAACACATACAATCTTAAAAACAAAACAGGTTTAAAGTGCAAATTCCTACATACACTCAGACTGGTCTTAGCTAAGGTATTCTTACTTCTTAGTCTTACAGTGCTTTGATGTCCTTCCTTCTCAGTCAGAAAATGAATGTGAAATGTCCATCTGTAAGGTCTGCTCAGTATATTTAAACAGCAATCTTGAGACGGCCTTCTCTCTGAGGTCACCTAACTCTCCTTTTGGTGTATTAAATTTTATATTCCATAACACAGGATGACCAAACAAGATATTTAAAAAATAATAGATGACAAAATAAATCTTCTTTTCTCATATTGACTGGTCAAAACCAGTCTGTGCTCTTGCTTCACACACACATCAAAAGTCTCTTTGATGTAATTCAAGGGCTTCCTTGGAATGGTTGTTGGACCTTCCAAATTAGTCTGGGTCCTGCTTGGCCCAGACATAAAAGGCCCTTTGATTTAATTACTGGCTATCTTTGGGAGACACCCAAAACACAGGCATGCTCTTTCCTTTATGACACCTAATGAAGATCAAAGGATTTCCCTGAGGACATCATGAATTGCTTATTTTATTTCCTGGGATCAAAGCAACTTGACAAGGTAATAGCACCTCAGATCTCTGTAGTTCAAAATACCTCCTGTCCTTTGAACTTATCCCTGGGGGGTTTGATGTGTCAGTTCCAGCAAGACAGCATTTTCTCTTGACACAGTCCATCACACACTTTTTTGATATTTACAAAAAATGATACAGGAATCAGAACCAGCTGTCCAAGTGTGACAGTTAGGACTTCCTGCGCCATACGAAGAAGATTCTGATTGGTCCATTTAGGCCACGCCCACCTGTCAAATGACGTGGTGCATGCTGATTAGCTGAAATTTAACATTTGACGAGATATATGAACTCTATACTACTTACCCCATTCCATGTGTAAACAGGATGAGATGGCTCAGTATAGGAGAATGGGATGAGAGTTAGGCCCAATGACTCCAAGGCACACCCAATGCCTGTTGGTGTGTGGAAGGTGGGGTGGGGGGGGTAGTAGGGCTGGGAACCCTAACGTCAAATTTCCCAGCTTTTTATGCTTTAATTAAAACCCTAACTGATTCATTAATGTAGTTTTGCAATGAATTTCCCTTCTTTTTCAGAAAGTGTAATGTAACTGGTATGTGGTTGTGGGAGCGTGGGTCCTCCAGGCCCTGTGTTCCCCTCACACTACCCATTATTGCATAATGATATGCAAAAGTGGGAGCGCAGGACCTCTAGACCCTGTGCTCCCACTAACACATAAGTATGGACATACTGCAGCCCTATAGTCATGAAAAGAAACCCTTGTAACACTAATTTGGCAATATCTCAGTAACAGTAGCAACTATGGAAAAAATTCCACTGCAGTTGTAAGCATGACTTTGAAACCTCCACAGGTGCTACCTTAATGTAGGCTAAGCTGCAGAGAGTGAAAAATCTGTATCGCAAATTGTTTTCAAGATGTGGGCACTGAAAGGCATTGCAGGCACCACAGTTCAACAGATGCACATAACTCGGGCATTTTTAGGATTTTTTTTTACACAATTTTCAACATGGCATTTTTGGGACACCCACCTCATGAACAAACTCATTGTTAGTTTGTTAAACTGTCCTAAAAGATGAGTTTGCACAGCAAATGTGCCATTCTGTCCCACAGGTGCAAAATCATATTTTGGGCAGGAGGTGAAAAATGACAGCTGCATACTGTTCATGAGGAGGTGTGGAAAAGGGTAATGTTGAAAATCAGGATGGAAAATATGAAATATTGGTGAAGTTACGAGCACACATAGAAACTGCACAATGTATGCTCGTAACAAGGCTATTTTGGGGAATTTTTTAACCAAATTTTCAACATGAGCTTTTTGGGAAATCCCCTCATGAACAGTGGCACTGTGATTTTGTTAATCCATCCAGAAAGTCGATTTAGTACAGTGACACACCATTCTGCACCAGAGAAGCACAAATACATTTAAGGCAGGATGTGAGAAATCACAGCTATACTGTTCTTGAGGAGGTGTCAAAAAATGGCAATGCTGAAAATATGGCGAGAAAACATTTAATATTGTAGAAGTTATGAGCGTGTGTAGAAACTGTGCAACACACGCTTGTAACACGGCTGTTTTTTTGATTTTGTGCACCAAACTTTCAACATGAGCTTTTTTTGGGCCTCCCCTCATAAACACTGGGACTGTCATTTCATTAATCAATCCCTAAAGGTGATTTCACCTACCAAAAGGTGATTCTGTGAGGTGACAGCGAAATCACCTTTTGGGACTGAGTAATGAGATGACAGTGATATTGTTTATGAGGTGGAGTCCCAAAATGCCTTTGTTGAAAATCTGGTGAGGAAATACCAAAAAATGGCTGAGATATCCACATTTAAATTCTTTGTTTATATCAGGGTTATACAAAGTAGGATCCTAGTTCATATCTCGTCATACAAACTAAGATCCTACGTCGTATGATGCCAATACAAATAATTTAAATGTTAAAGAACACATATTTTAAGGTAATTTTCCAAACAGTAAAGAATGCACCTGTGGGGTCACAATAAGCAAGCTACATGTGTTGGTTCCTTCCCAGAATATCATTTTGGGAGGTTTACAAATTTGAATTTCAGGCAAACTGGAAACAGGATGGCGGCCATATGAAAGAGGAATGTTCTCATACAATGCAGGATTCCTCTTTTGTGTCAACCAGCTATATTGAAGTGCCTACTGAGCATGCTCAGAAATAATTTTTTCACATTTTTAAATTGCAATAACTTAAAAACGGCTTATTGTTTTTTCACCAGACTAGAAAAAGGTACATGTGTGGGGTAGTCCCTTTCTGTCCTAAAATTTTCGTACCAAACAAACCCTTTCAGCTGTAGGCAAGTTCAAAGAAAAATCCCAGCAAAGTCAATGGGTAAAAAGATGCTTTTTCACCTCTCCGTAACTCAGAGACTGCACATCTGACCAGAACAAAACTTGCCAGATCAAGAGACCTACACCACTGGACAGCACATTCTAAATTTTGTGCAAATCCATTCAATGGTTGCAAAGTTATTAAAGTGCAACATTTTGAGTTTAACATTGACGTGCCTACTCAACCCAAACTATAGGGGTGCGACTGTGACCCTATTAGATAGATAGATAGATAGATAGATAGATAGATAGATAGATAGATAGATAGATAGGTAGATATTACCTCGTGGCTCCAGAGCTAGCCTGAGCCCCGATGTTCTGCAGGACATCTCTGCAGATACACCCATCCTCAATAAGGCCCCCTCAGGTTGGGGGGTGACACTGACAGGCACATCCAGATATGGTGCAGCAGGTTTAGGCTGCGATAACTGACGTGCAGGCAGATTCCAACCCTGCCTTTCCAAGGTCAAGATAATTACGGGGACCTTAGGGAATTTCCTGACCTTAAATTATAAGAAAAAAGACTGAATCAGGGATGTTCTTCCTCTCCTGATTCATAATAAGCCCTTGTCTTTTTTTTTGAATAAGCTGAAGCATGTAGTCCATTCCAGCTCAGGAGGTCAGTCTGTGGAGTTGGCAGATGTTAGCCCTCTCTGCTTGCATTTTCTCTGGCTATTATGGACCAACATTCGTGAGCAATACAGGGTGTGGGGGGAGAGAGAGAGAGGAGAGAGGAGGAGAGAGGGAGAGGGGCAAGGGGGAGAGGAGAGGGGGAGAGGGAGAGAAGGAGAGAGAGAGAGAGAGAGAGAGAGAGAGAGACTTCCCATCCATGCCTTGGTTTTCCTTTTAGGGAAAATGTCTTCTGTGTGGGATGTTCCTGCACTGGAAGACAGGCCATTTTGTATTTCTGAGGAGACACCACCCTGCATATGGATGGCTCTGGCCCTATCAGTTTTTCTATTATTAAGCGTGTGAACCCCACATATAGGAAGGGGTTACGCCTCTATTAGCACACAATAGTGGTGCATCTTGTGTATATTATCTTGGCCAGAGCCTTCAACATATGAGTCTCTACCCTGGACAGTTTCATTCTGCCTTCTTCCCCAAAGGGTGAGCATTTTTTGCAGTTCATGGCCATGGCTCCACTTTCCAGGTGGTTATTTACTGGAGAGTCTCGAGCCAGACTGCTCGGCCTACTTCATTGTTTTTGACCATGAGGGCCATGTGGCTTGTCATGGCTCTGATTAGGCTTCATAGCTAACCTTCTGCCTATGGTCTGATTCTGTCCTGGAGGCTTTTTAAAAAGCATAGATTACCATAACCCAATGGGGTCATGGTAATAGCTGGTGCAGACAGTTGCGAGGGGAGTCCCGTTCTCTTGCAAAATAGCTCCTGAAAATGTAGGAGCACACACTGGTAACCAGGTTACAGTATCAATGGAGCACTGGCCAGACACTGTGCAGGAGGGCCCAGAACCTCAAGCATGGTGCCTCACTAATAGATTAACGGAGTATGTTCTCAGATGGAACAGAATGTCAGATGCCTTATTATGGGTTACTTCTTTGCCTCAGTTTTTAAGGGTGGTGGAAAGACCAGATATCTTCAGAGCTTCTGGGCTCTCTTTGGGCCAGTGTACAGGTCTTGCTATTCAATGACCTTGGCGGTCCTGTTAGTTTATGGCCCCAGAAGCTTGGGAGTTGTCAGATTTCTTAATTCATGAGCCTGTATCTTTTTGTGCTCCACAGTAGTCTGGATGAAGCCCTGCAGATTAATGACTGGGCTACTCAGGGAAATGGGTTCTTTCTTAAACCCCAGTACATCTGATTGATGCTTGCAGTCACTCTCCCTACATCAGTCCTATTCAGAGTGTAACTCACCCTACCAATTTGGGGGCTTACTTGTAGCCCATAGATCCCATTCTGT
Source organism: Neoceratodus forsteri (assembly GCA_016271365.2). Lineage (NCBI taxonomy): Eukaryota > Metazoa > Chordata > Ceratodontiformes > Ceratodontidae > Neoceratodus > Neoceratodus forsteri. The sequence continues at coordinate 1,295,272,826 of CM057459.1, forward strand.
TCTCCTGCCTTAGCACCTCCAGAATGCTTGCATATTTTTATTTTGTTAGCCTTGAGTCCTTTCTCTGTCCCTGTGTGCACCAGCTTGAGCCCTAGTGTAAATTCAGCCATTCAGGCTCCAAAAGCTTGGACAGTGATCACCCACGCTGCCCATGCACTCAGGTGTGGTGGGGATTGCGTAGACACTGGCGGCACCTTTGATGTTCAACTGCAGGCATTTGTGGTCAAACAGGAGAACTGTTCAGCAGTCCCAGTGTCCCCATCAGCTAAGGGGGACCCAATGACCATGAGGAGGGCCCTGAGAGCCCGCTTTCTGAAAAATTTAAAAAGATCCACCAAGTGTTTTCAATTGGGGCTCATGAATATTGATGAGCCAGAGCTCCACTCTTATGAATATTAATGAGGATCTGTTCTGCCCTCAGGGAAGCAGTGTCAGTGATCACTGAAAAAGAAAAGAAATGTGTCTGAGTGTAAATAAAATAATGTAACTACTGTACTGTGTGGATTTGGAGACAAATGGTTTACAAAGGGGGAAATGTGTTTAAAATAAGTAAATACTTTAGCCTGACTGCACCAGACTAATGTTGGGACTCAGAGAATACAGCCTGCCTGCTGCAAGGTGTTCTTAAATATTGGCAGCAGCAACAGGCATACAGAATGAGAAATATACACTGAGGCTACTGAACTATGGGGCATTTGGGCAAATATTCAAAACATTCTGACTGCACCAGAACTTTAATTGGGACTAGCTAAAATATGCTTAAGGGACTGTGTGTTCAGCAGCCATTTTCAAGCATTCACAGCCAATCAGAAAGCTAAAATGTTAAAGCTGGAATTTGTGGGACATTTACCGAGTGCTCATGGGGTGAGAGCGACTGCTGGCAAAGGCAGCGGAAGAAACCCCCTCTCACACAGACAAGCTATCACTGCTGTTCCCCTACAGGGAAGTGTGGAGCACACAGAGAGCAACTGCTGATAAAGGCAAAGCCATTTACTACCCTCTGACCTACTGAAGAGTGTTTATCTGTTGACGCTTCATGTCAACTCCCCACCTTCCCTCCCACAGCCAGCCTCCCACCCAAGGACTAAGTGCTCATTCCTCCATTAGCAAATTCTCTTAGCCAACCACTAGGGGTTAGTCTTGAGCTTCCTGCTCTCTGTGTTCTCCTTTCTTAGCTCCCTATTAATATTCCTCCCCCCTTTAGGCAACTCTGTGTCCTCACTCTTGCTATTCACCATCCCCATCTAGCATCCTCTACCATCTCTCCTGCTCCTGGTCTCGAACCCTGCACCTTGTGGACCATAGTCAGCAACTCTGCCTCTACACCAACAGACTGCCCTACTTATGCTTCTTACAAATTCTGTCCTTATCATACATAAATGGCATCCAAACTGTCTTATGGTCTCTAGTCCCACCCCACCCCCACAGATATCTCATAGCCATCGCATAATGGAACTCTTTTGGAACTTCCAGCTGTCTGTATGCCTACTACTCCTTTTGCCCTCCACACTTCACTCAAACTCCCCTCTGGTACCATTGGTACCCCTGGTCTCTTTCGTTCAACTTGCCCTACATGGCAATACCATTAGTACCCAACTGGCCAAAGTCACTCAGCTTCCCTGGACAGACACTCCCCCCTGCCCTGCCGAATTGCACCCATCTGCTCTCCTAGCACACCATATCATCTGCCTCCCTATCCCAGGGGTGGAATCCAAACCCTCACTCTATCTCTTCTACCCTTCACTTAAACCCAGATTACTTAAAGCAACCATCCTCCGGCACTCCTTCCTTCTCTAACTACTATCTGGAAACATACACCCAAACCCTGGTTCATTCCCTCCCCTCCACCACCAATGGCAGCAAGGATGGCCTCCTAATTGCCTCTCTAAATATATGCAGTTTGTTTAAAAAGCATGTCATTTTACAACATTGATTGGCCCAACATCAGCCTGATATCCTGGCAGTTACCAAAACCTGGCTCTTCCCCGAGATCCCAGACTCTGCAAAGGCCTTAACAGGCTACACTATGTTCAGAATAGACAGACAAGGCAAAAAGAGTGGTGGCTGTGCACTCTACATACATAAACTGCTACAAGCTCTATTAGTCTCAACCCCTCCTCTCTCCCACAGTGCTCAAGCACTCACTGTTAAAGTGATGGTGGGCAATGCAGGTAAATCACTACACATTATGGCAGTCTACATTCTGCCCCATAATCAAAAATTAGCCTTCAATGCAGTCACCTCCTGCATCTCCTAACTACCATCTAACAGTGAAATAATTGTGCTAGGTGACCACAATGTCAACTGACTATCATCTGCTGCTACCTATAAGGACATTATAGCAGCCATGGACCTTACCCAAGTCAACCCATCTCCCACGAGGCCCAATCACAAAACAGGTTCATCCACCCTACTGTACCTAATCCTTATTAACCACCCACATTGGCTCTCCTCGGTCACTGTCCTCCCTGATACTCTATGTGACCACTCTCCCAAACTCTGATGGTGGTCTACCAAGTCCTCTAACCCACCCCCCAATATTATCCATCAATGCTGCCTGAAAAAGGTCTCCTTTACCCATTTTAGGAAATACCTCTTGAATTATGATTGGTCCCCCATTGACACAGCACTATCCGCTGACAGCAGTTTTGCCCACTTTATTTCTGCTTTCAACACTGCATGTTATATTTTCACCTCAGTCACTAAACTTGCTGTCAAAGGCCACACCACCTCTTGGATCTCCCATACCCTTCTGGATCTCATGTGCCATCATGACAACCTTTGGCACAAGGCCCTTGATTCTTGCCTACCCCTTGACAGACAATGCTACAGGGAAGCTAGAAACAAATACACCTGGGAACTTCATAAAGCAAAGGCAGCCCACTACCAGGAGGCACTCTCATCCTCCTGGGGATCAGGGTGGAAGTTCTGGGATAATATCAAAGAGCTCAATAGTACATAGAAACATGGAAACATAGAATTTGATGGCAGATAAGGACCGCTTGGCCCACCTAGTCTGCCCATTTCCCTACCTAATGGATAAGATGCAGAGCCTAATTAACCAACAACCTACTTCCTCCTACCACCCACTAGAATTGCCTTATGCCTGTCCCATGCATTCTTGAATTCCCCCACTGTTTTTGACTCTATGACCTCCTTAGGAAGGCTGTTTCATGCAACTGCAACCATCTCTGTGAAGAAGTACTTCCTCACATTACCTCTGATTCATCCCCCCTCTATCTTCAAATTGTGCCCCCTTGTTCTTGTACATCTCTTTTTCTGAAAGATGCTACCCTCTTGGACTTTGTTGATTCCCTTGAGGTATTTGAAAGTATCTATCATGTCCCCCCTCTCCCTCCTTTCCTTGAGGCTATACATCTTCAGTTCCTTTAGTCTTTCTTCATATGTCTTCTGGTGCAGACCCTGTACCATTTTGGTTGCCCTCCTCTGGACAGCCTCCACCCTATCTCTGTCTTTGCAAAGATGGGATCTCTAGAACTGTACACAGTACTCCAGATGTGGTCTTACCAACTGTCTGTACAGAGGGCCAACAACTTCTTATTTTCTACTGGTGATGCCTCTCCCTATGCATCCCAATATCCCCCCAGCCCTCCTTACTGCCTTGTCACATTGCTGGCCCACCTTTAGGTCATCTGATATGACTACCCCCAGGTCCCTTTCCATTTTTGTTGTTGTCAGCATCTCACCCCCCATTGTGTACTCTTGCCCTAGGTTTTTGTTTCCCAAGTGCATTACTTTGCACTTCTTTGCATTGAATCTAAGCTGCCATACATTTGACCATTCCTCCAACCTTGCCAAGTCCCTTTTCATCCTTTCCACCCCACCTTGCATATCAACCCTGTTGCAGATCTTTGTGTCATCTGCAAAGAGACATATTTTCCCTTCCAGTCCCTCTGCAATGTCACTTATGAAGACATTAAAAAGGACCGGCCCCAGTACTGAACCCTGCGGTACCCCACTAGTAACCCTCCTTTCTTCACTGTGGACTCCATTTACTACTACCTACTGTGTCCTGTTGTCCAGCCAGTGTTTTCCCCAGGCTACCACCCTGGGACCCACTCCCATGCTGGCTAATTTGTTTATTAATCTTTTGTGCAGGACTGTGTCAAATGCCTTGCTAAAGTCTAAGTAGCCATGTCCACAGCCCCTTCCTGGTCTACTACTTTGTAGATAAGTATCTCCCCCAGCTTCTTGTCAATGGAACCCTCAATCAGGACCCCAACTCATAGCCAATGCCTTCAACTCTGCATTCTCTGACCTTAGTAGCATGCTTCCCCCAATTTCTTTGACCCGCCATCTGAGCACGCATTTTCTCCCCCCAATATACCACTTTTCAGGCTTAGGATTGTTTCCACCCATGAACCCTGATCTTACTTAGCAAACGTCCTAGGCAAATCTCATCATAGTGATGGCATACTGGACCTAAAGCTTCTCTGCCTTGTCCTGAATACTATCCTCACCCCCTCTCACCAAAATCCTCAGCCTCTCACTCTGTCTTGGTCAGTTTCCTACCCTCTGGAAGCAGGCAGTAATCACTCCCATCCTAAAAAGCGGTGACCACACCTCCCTGAGTAACTACCACCCAATCTCCATCCTTCCCTCCATATCCAAAGCCCTTGAAAAAATCACTTCTGACCAAATCATCAATTATGTATCAAAATATAGCCTGTTGTGCCATGAACAACATGGGTTCAGAAAGGGACACAGCACCACCACTGCCCTCTTGGAGTATACTTGCTTCATTCACACATCCCTAGACCGTGGACACTTAGTTGGGTCTGTGTAAATAGACCTAACTAAGGCATTCGATACTGTCAATCATTCCCTCCTCCTCAAGTCCCTGCCCACCCTGGGGCTCACACAGGAAGCAACCTCCTGGTTTGTGAACTATTTATGTGATAGATCACATCAGATCAAAATTAACCCCTTCCTATCCTCTAGCCTTTCTGTTCTATGTGGGCTCTCACAAGGATCCATTTTGGGTCCACTCCTCTTTAGTCTCTTCCTGAACTCACTACTGTCAGCCTGCTCTGGTCAGTTGGTTTTATATGCAGATGACACTTATCTTCCACAGCCACCCTAACTCTTCCTCCCTTCAAACTGACCTCGAGAATTTCTTCTTGGAAGCTGAAGCCTGGTTCACAAAATACAAACTTGTGCTTAATTATTAAAAAACAAGGCAAGGCAATTTTATTTATAAGGTGCCCAATCCTGGAGGCTCTGGGTGCTGAACATAAATAAGGACATACAGCGGTAAATTAAAACATAATAAAACTTCATAGAAACCATAACAAGATTAAAAATTCAGTAAGATAAAAGTTTTGAGAAGTCAATTATCAGGGGATTGGCCAGAGCTAAAGATAGCATCACCAGTCAAAGGCCAGGCTGAAGGCAATGGTCTTTGCCCATCACCAAAACAAACACTGTGAATTCCCTCTGTGCATCCTAAACTATCAAAGCTCCCCCCTAGAGCTAATAAATTCATTTAAGTACCTGGGTGTAACCATTGACTCCTCCCTCACCTACCATGAACATATTAATCTTCTTTACAAGGCCATCCAATACAGACACAAGCAGTGCTTGCCACCTGATGCACTCCATCTGGCTGTGTCTTCCTCAGTTCTATTCCTAGTTGATTATGGTATAATTTTCTATGGTGTGGCTGATAGCACTGCCCTCTACTGCATCAAGGTTGCCTGCCTGCCATCTGGTCTCAGGCTGTGACAGGCTCACCCACACATGTGAACTACACAGGCTTACAAATTGGCTAAACTTTGAAGGCAGGATAAAATACCACTCTTGCCTCCTTGCCAGAAAAATTGCCTCCAACCTCCTCCCCTTCCCCCGGGGCTTCACAACCTAATTCAGCCCACCCCATCTAGATTTACCAGAGGCTCTTCAGAAGCCCCTCTAATAGTCCCTCACTGCAGGACATCTCTGGGGCAATGAGCCTTTTTCTACATGAATGAATGACCCTCCGCAATCTCCTCAGAACTAAAACTTGGCCCCTTTAGATCTAGTCTTAAAGAATTACTTCTCACCTGTTTTGTCTGTGACAGCACCTAACCTCCTCTACTTCCCATCTTGATCAGTGTCACATTTTTGTTCTTTCTAACTTGTATGCCAGTTTTGATGCGAGGTATTATGGCTACCCTCAGTATTACCCTGTACCTGATATGTATTCACCTTGATTGTCTTTACCTGAAGTTTGTACAATACTGGCTGCTTATATAGTGTGCTTAATCTGACACAGGGTACTATGGCTGCTCCTAGAATTATCCTGCATTCAGTTTGGATTTCTCCCCTGTACCAATTGTTCTGTACTATGCCTATGAAGTTTGTATAATATTGTTTGGTAGTTTAGTGTGCCTATTCAACACAGAATACTATAGCTACCCTCTGAATTTATCCTGTTTTCTGTTGTAGTCTCTCCTCTGTATCAACTGTTCTGTACTATGCCTCACTTGACATGGAGCCCTTGCAAATGAGTCTCTAACTCAAAGGATTGTAATTCTGATTTGTTCAATAAATAAATAAGCATATTCATCAGTTGCTGTTACTCCTACATGATACTGCAGGGATCAAAAAGGTGAGCATAAAGTAACAGCATAAAAAGCAATACAGCAATAAGGTGCATGCATAATTAAAACATTAACATATCTGAGATAGAGAAAATAAGTAGCAACTGTGAGAATTAACACAAGCAACAATACAGCAGGTGCTATAATGCTGTAAATGTACAGGGAAATACAAGATGTAGAGCAGTCACAACGTATATAAAAGTCACAGAAACAAGGTACACAGAGAACTATGATTGGGATGTTAACATACCAGGGTACACAACCCACAGGAGAGACAGGGAGGGGAGAAGAGGGGGTGGAGTAGCTCTCTATGTAAGGGAAGGGATAAAAGCAACTAAACAAAAGAGTAAACAGGGAGGAGAGGAGGCACCATGGGGCACCTTAGAGGCTGGAAATGACACCACAATCTGCACTGGGGTTGTATACAGACCCCCATGTCAGGGGGAAGGAATGGACAAGGATATGATAGAAGGCATCCTTAGGATGGCAGAGAAAGGGGAGATACTGTTGATAGGGGACCTGAATATGCCAGATGTTAACTGGAGCACCTTTGCTGCAGCCACATCCAAAACAGGGCCATTCTTGATGCCCTTCAGGTGGCATGCCTCAGACAGCTAGTTTTGGAAGCCACTCATGAGGGAACAATCTTAGACCTCGTACTCTCAAATGGGGACAGTGAGAGGATCTCAGATCTAGAAGTGGGTAGCCATCTGGGAACAAGTGACCACCAAACAGTGTGGTTCATGATAAACTCAGCTACAGAGTCAAGCCATACAAAAGTGAGGGTTCTGAACTTTAGGAGGGCTGACTTTGGCAAGATGGGAGAGTGCCTTAGAAACGCACTAGCAAACAGGCTAGAAGGAGGGGTGGAGCAACAATGGGGAAATATCAAAACTGCCATCACAGAGGCAACAAGCCTTTGTGTGAAGCAAATAAACAAATCAAAATGAAAGAAAAAGCCACTATGGTTCTCAAAAGAGGTGGTGGTGAAGGTTAGGGAGAAAAACATAGCATTTAGGAAGAGTAAGGAAACACAGAAGGAGCCAGACAGAGAACTGTACCAGTTAAGGCAGAAGGAAACAGGGAGGGTAGTCAGAATAGCAAAGGCCAAAACTGAAGAAAAGCTAGTCAACTCAGTTAAGAAGGGGGATAAAACCTTTTATAGGTAAATCAGGGAACGTAGAAAGACAAAGGGAGGGATAGTGAGGCTGAATAGAATGGACAGTGGGTGGGCAGAGAGGGACAGTGAAAAAGCAGGGATACTGAATGAATACTTCTGCTCAGTATTCACAAAAGAGGAGGGGGGAGGTGCCTAATACAGTTAACAGAAGCACTCTGGATAGGGGGTCGATCCCAGTCCTTTCACAGAAGAAAGGGTTCTGAAGAACTCCTAAAACTGAAGGTGGACAAAGCAATGGGGCCTGATGGAATTCACCCCAGAATTCTAAAAGAATTAAGGAGAGAACTAGTGACACCACTGACTACCCTTTTTAACAAATCATGGGAGGATGGTGTGGTAGCTGAGGACTGGAGGAAGGCGGATGTGATTCCCCTTCACAAAAGTGGGAGCAAGACAGAGGCAGGAAACTACAGATCTGTCAGTTTCACCTCTGTGGTAGGGAAAGTGATGGAATCACTTCTGAAGCACAACCCATGCTTACACAGGTATATGGAGAGGTTATGGAAGGACAAATCCCAGCCCCTCCTTCATGGTCAAGGGCAATAATCTTGGTGATACTCAAGCTGGGAAAGGACCCTGTTAGATGCCCCTCTTGTCATCCAGTCTTGCTATTTAACACAGACTAGAAGATTCTGGCCTCTATTTTGGCGAGATATATACAACAATACCTCCCCTTCCTAATACACATAGACCAAGCAGGCTTCATACTGGGAAGACAAGTCCAGGATAACTTGCGTAGAACAACCCATATTTATTTATTTATTTATTTATTGAAAATGTTTCACCAGGAAAGGCACACTGAGCAAAAAGATGTTCGTCTCACGGTGCAACCTGCGGGGGTTACAGATGATGCAGGTATACATACAATAGTTGAACTTACAGTAGCATAATATGGAAAATGTACATTGTTGGGAGGGATTACATTTGAACTTATTACATAGGCAGTGCAGTTCAGCACAGCGCAGGCACAGCAAGTACAGGTTATACAAATCGTAGTTACTCAACGAGGTAGGAACAGTACAGAACATGATCGTAAGGCATGGTATACAATACAAGGGTACACATCAAGGCAAAACATGAAATACATAAGTGCCAGTTACAGAACAGAGGTAGTAATAGCAGAATTTGAATGACAGTAGTGGAGGTTGAGCTTCAGGGAGATGCATCAAATAGAAAGGAAGGATTTGGAGAGCAAGATGGGGGAAGAGATGGAGGTGTAGAAACATGGGTGTATGAGGAGAGGTCAAGGTGAGGAGGGAGGGAGGGAGTGGGGATGGGGAGCTTGGGTTGATTAGGAAGGGGAAGGAGAAACTGAGAGTGCGGGGTAGGTAATAGAGTGGGTATAAGTGCGCAGGGTAGCATATAAGCCAGACAATTAGGCATGGCCAGGCCACTGGTCAGGCACAGGGGGAGCGGGGGGGGAGGCACCAACGGGAGGGTGGTCAGGGGCAGCAGCAGTTAGGTGCAAGGAAGTTAGAGAGGGCATAAGAAAGGGAGAGCTTGGATGAAGAATGATGGACCTGGGTGGGCAGGCCGTTCCAAAGTTTAGGGAAGAGATAAGAGAATGCAGATTGGCAGGTGGTGGTCCTACGGCGAGGGATGAATAGTAGTCTAGGGTCAGTGGATCTGAGGGCGTGTGAGGGGGTGGGTGGGGAGGTTAGGGCAGATGCGAGATAGGGAGGGAGGGAGCTGAGCCAGAAGTTAGAAGTGAATTTAGCACAATGAATTAGGCGCCGGTTACTCAGAGAAGGTAGGGACAGGGAACGATAAAGCGTACAGTGATGTGATCGAGGCGGGGCATTGAGGGCAAAGCGGCAAAAAGCATTGAAGAGGGGGCCTAATCTGGCTAGGGTGGTCTGTGCAGTGGAACTGTAAACTACATCACAGTAGTCGAAGGAGGGTTGAATCATTTTCTGAACAATTTCGCGTCTGACAGGAAGAGGGAGACTAGTGCGGTTTCTATAGAGGGCACCAAGTTTTGGGCGCAGTTTTGAAATGATGGCATCGACGTGAGTGGAAAAGGAGAGGTGGCAGTCAAAACAAACCCCGAGATACCCGAAGGAGGGTACTTCTTCGAGGACGGTGTTATTTAGGGTGTGGAATCTCAGAGGAGAGGTGAGTTTGGAAAGGCGCTGTCTGGTGCCAAAAGTCATAGAGTTGGTTTTCTTAGTATTTAGGGAGAGTTGGTTGCTATTGAACCTGAGTTGGATTTTTTTGAAGTCAGTTTGAAGTTTGGAAGCGACTTTTTCGTGGGTCCGGCCGGGGGTGAAGAGGACTGTGTCGTCTGCATACATGTGTATGGCGGAAGAGAAACAGGGGTTTGGCAGGTCGTTTAGGAGGATAGAGAAGAGGATGGGGCCGAGAACTGAGTCTTGCAGAACGTTGGAGGTGATGGGGGGGAGATGTGGTCAGCTATTTTAGTGGATTGGGTTCTATTTAGAAGGTAGGCACTGAACCAGTTTATGGCAGATTCAGCTAAACCAGCTCCGGAAAGGCAGGATAGTAGAAGAGAATGGGAAACGGTGTTGAAGGCTTTTGCTAGGTTGATGAAAATACCAGCAGTGATTAGCCCTTTGTCCATCCCAGTGAGGATGTGGTCTGTGAGTCTGAGCAGGGAGGAGGTAGTGGAGTGGTGTTTTCTGAACCCGGACTGGAAAGGGTGAAGAGTTAGTTTCCTGCGGAAGTGGGAGGAGTTGGGATAGCACAAGGTGTTCCTGGAGTTTTGCAAGGGTGGGGAGGAGGAGATGGGGCAGTAGTTGGATGCAGAGGTAGAGTCACCGCCTTTGGGAGGGTAGAACAGTGGCATGCTTCCATATGGAGGAGTGACTCGCGTACTGAAGGAAGATTTAGTAGGGCTGCGAGGGGGGTAGCGATGGCGGGAGCAGATAAGAAGAGGAGTTTGTTGTCAAGACCATCAGGGGATTTGCCTTTGGAGGGGTTTAGGGTGCAAAGGGCATCTAAGGTTTCAGGGGGGAAATGTGTCTAAAGGAGAAGGGGTTCATGCAGGATAGGTGGGGGATAGAAGACTGAGGAGATGGAGTGTTTGCAGGCAGAAGGGCTTCAAGGAGGGCCTGGGCACAGGTAGTGAAATATGAATTAAACTCGGAGGCGACTTCCAGGGCATCAGAAAGGAGAGTACCTTGGGCAAGGAGAAGAGGTGGAGGGTTAACTGTTTGGGGGGAAAAAAGGGAGCTAATGACTTTCCAGAATTTTGAAGGTCTTCCAAGGTTTGCATTAAGTGTGTTATTAAAATATTCAGACTTAGCTAGGCGGGTGGCCTTAGTGAACCTATTACGGAGCATGCGATAGGAGGTATAGTCACTGGGGAGGAGTGAGGATTTGTAGATTCGCCAGGCCTTATCACGGGCTTGTTGGCAGGCAATCAGCTTGGGAGTGATCCAGAGTAGGTGGGAACCACGGACTCTAGCCCGGCGTAGGGGGGCATGTTTGTCCCAGGCGGAGAGGAACGTGTTCTGAAAGTGCTTAAGGGCTGAATCCATATTAGAGCAGTTTGTGCTTGGGACCCAATTAGAGTGGTGAAGAGCATCCAAAAGGGGGGGAGAGGTTGAGGGATTTGTAAGAACACTGGAATATAAATTTGGGAGGGGATTTAACTCTTTGGATTTTGCGGACTAAGTAGATTAGGTGGTGGTCGCTAATGGAATCAGGGAGAAGACCAGAGCTGATGATGCGGTGTGAGTGGGAAGTAAGCGCCCAGTCGAGGAGTGAGTGATTACCGGACTTAAGGTTAGAGCGAGTCGGTTCAGTAATGGTTTGACAGAGGTTAAGAGCAGTTAACTCAGTTTGGGTTTTGTTAAAAGTGGGTGCTAGCCAATTGTGGTTAAATCACCCATAGCATATAGTTCACCGATTGGGCAGAGAAGACAGCTGGCCCAGAAGGTGGTGACTATTGTGGTTGGCGTGCCTGGGCAGCAGTAAATGCCAGCCACAAAGATAGGTAGTGAGGAGGGTTTTACCAAAAGCTCGTAGCTTTGGGTACAGTTTTTGTAATGGAGACATTGAAGTGGAGGGCTGAACTGATGTAGATAGCCACCCCACTGCCTCTGGAGGGCCGGTCTTGCCGTATGATATTGAACCCGGGAATAGCGAAATTATTATCAGGTAGGCTAGGTTTTAGCCAGGTCTCAGAAAGGATGATTATATCAGGGTGTGGTGTATGGCTAGGACCTGGAGCTGATCGAGCTTAGGGGCTAGGCTACGAATATTTAGGTGGAGAAGACGCAGACCCCGGGGGAGGAAGCTAGGATGGGAGACGGAGTTTGCTCTGGCTGGGAGGTTTGATATGGGGTGGGCAGGGCCTGGGATAAGGGTTGGGCCGGGGTTAGGGTGTATATCCCCAGCTGCCAGGAGGAGTAGTGCAATGGTAAGGTGGCAGCGTAGCATGTGGAGGGGCCGGGATTTAGCCTTTCGGTGGGTGGGGGCAGTAGTAGAGGTGGCTGGATGGAGGGAGTAGGTGCAGGAGTGGGAAAGAGAGGCAAGGAGGCAACCAAAAGAATAGGCCGGGGAGGAGGGGGGAGTGGGGTAATGGGACCAGGAGATAGCTGGGAGGGAAGCACTGGACTTATAGGGGGCACAAGAAGGGAGTGGCAGAAATGACGGTGGGGGGGTGGTGAAGGGTAGGGACATAGAGGGGGAGTAGGTGTCGGGAGGAATAGTATAATGGAGGAGAACAGTAGTACCAGGATCATAGAAGGTGTCATTATGCCAGATTTGAGGAGGAGGTGACCAATCATAATACCCTGTAAAGCTGGGTTGGGAGTTACAAGTGTCTGAATTGCCCTTCAGATAGCATAGATACCACTTTGGAGTAGTGGTACTATCACGGCCTCTGGTGGACAGGGTGCAGGGTTCAAGATCCTGGTAGGGCAGTAGGGCTTAGACCTAGCTGAATGCAGGGAACCTGGTACTAGGTGGCTTGCCGTGAGCTATGAGTAGGCCAGAAAATGGGGTTGAAATAGCAACTCCTAGTGGTCACTGCAGTAAGTAGCAGGCTGGGTGAGGGGCAGGCAATAGGGCAAGGGTGGTGCATAGGGTTAGCCAGATGGCTGGGCAAAAGTGGGGGTGTGGGCGGAGGCAGAGGTTTAGAGAGGGGAGAGAAGTGGCCTGAGCAGGTAGAAAGATAATCAGAAGTGAGAGGGTAATACAGGTAGAGGGGGTAGAGGAGGGAAGGACAGAGGGTCCCTCTAGTGGCTAGCAGGTATAACCTGCAAATGGAGAAATGGGGACATAGTTAAATGAGTACTGGATGTGATGTCATTAGGAGGAGCCTATAAAGGAAATGCTGAGCCAGGGTGGGTGGGGCAGTTGACGCGCGTAGTGTGTCGACAGGCTATCACCCTTCACAAGGGTGCTACAATTTGGAGGTAGTTTATTACCTCCTAGTGACCGTGTGATCCACACTCTGGGAGGGAGCTCTTGAGGGGAGTCCTGTTGCTGCTGGAGGTCTGGGGATAATTGACCTTATCAACATGCAAAAGCTACCATCCTTGATAGTGAGTTTGGACGCTGAAAAGCCCTTTGACAGGGTGTCTTGGCCTTTTTTGAGGGGGGTCCTTTCGCTGTTTGGACTCCTAAAGCAACTTATAGCAGTCATATTTAAGTTATATGAATCACCATATACACATGTTAGAGCAAATGGTCACATATCAGAGGCCTTTGGTCTCAGACGGGGCACGTGTCAGGGATGTTCTCTTTCCTCATTGCTGTTTGCCCTTTTTGTTGAACCCCTCACTCAAAGTATTAGGCAGAACCCAGAAATAAAGGGAATTGATATAGGGGGACAGTCCCACAAGCTGGCTTTGTACGCCGATGATGTACTTTTCTACTTAGCAGAACCAGGGACATCTCTGCCTTCGGTGTTCTGCCAGCTAGAGGAATTTTCAGAACTAGCTGGGTATAAGTTAAATAAAACAAAAAACGAAATATTAGGTTTCCACTACACCCCGGATAGGGAGACTAAAACAAAATACTCAATGCTATGGGACCAGACTGTGATCAAATACCTGTGGGTTAAGTTAGGAAAGGATAACTCACACCTAAAGGAGTTGAATTACCCAGCTATAATAGGACAATTAAAGAATGATTTTCAATGATGGTCACTATTACCATTATCATTCTGTGCTAGAGTGCAGGCCCTCAAGAGGAACACATTGTCACGCCTCCTCTATCTGTTCCAGTGCTTCCCCTGTGTGGTGGCTCGAATGGATTTGGAAAATTGGCAGAGTATGTTCTTCTCCTTCCTATGGAGGGGTAAGAAACCTAGAATAAGGCAATCTCTCCTGTACCTCCCAAAGGCAGAGGGAGGCCTTGCCTTCCCCTGTTTACAGGGCTATTTGGTAGCGGTACAGATGAGCGTTGCTCTTCTTTGGGGCAACCAAGAATATGATGCACACTGGAAGAGACTAGACCTTTGGAGGCAGGGTAACTCCCTTTGCAGGCAGAACTATTTAGGACACAGGGTCATGACAGAATAAAGGGCTTTTCTGGCACTGAAGCTGTTGTAGAGGGCTGAAAGAGGGGTACATGTAGGGGTACTACCCGTAGGCAACTCTGGAGATACAGATGGTGGGCCTACGACCACCAGTTTGTGCCAGCCACACTTGACAAATGGTATCAGATGCAAGCTAAGAGAGGCCTCTTTGCGCCTTACCAAATAATGGTGGGTAACACAGTGCTTTCTTTTGAAGCAATGCAGGAGAAACACGGTTTACAGCAGATGGACAGAATCAGGTAACATAGAAACATAGAGACTTACGGCAGATAAGGACCGCAAGGCCCATCCAGTCTGCCCATTTCTTTTTCTACCTTATAAATGCGCCATCGGCCTTTGCTCTGTCAGTGGCGTATCTATTCATACTCATCTGTATTGCTCCCTTATGCCTATCCCATGCATGTCTGAAGCCCTGCACTGTACTCATAGCCACCATTTCCTGAGGTAGGCCATTCCATGCATCCATCACTCTTTCTGTGAAAAAAAATCTCCTCACATTCCCCCTTAATCAGCCTCCCTCTAATCTCATGCTGTGTCCTCTTGTCTTGCTATTTTTCTTATATTTAAACATGTTAGACTCTTTCACCTTTTTAATGCCCTTAAGATGTTTGAATGTTTCGATCATATCACCTCTCTCCCTCCTTTGCTCAAGTATATACATACTGAGCCCTGTTAATCTGTCCTCATATGTCTTCTGATGCAGTCCCTGCACCATTTTGGTTGCCGTTCTCTGGACTGCCTCAATTTGGTTAATGTCCTTGTGAAGGTGTGGCCTCCAGTACTGCATGCAGTACTCCAGATGGGGCCTTACCAGTGTCTTGTAAAGAGGGAGTATTACCTCCCTCTTACAACTTGTGATATCCCTACTAATACACCCTAACATCACCCTAGCCTTACCTACTGCTTTAGAGGTCTGCTTGGATGATTTCAGGTCATCGGTGATGATGATGCCCAAGTCTCTTTTTTCCTTTGTGACTGCCAGCAACTCCCCTCCCAGCCTATAGGTGGCTTCAGAGTTTCTCTTCCCTATGTGCATGATCTTGCACTTCTTTGCATTAAATCCCAGTTGCCACTCTTCTGACCATTTTGCTAGTTTATCCAGATCTCTTCTCATTCTGTCCACCCCATCTGGATCATCTACTCTGTTGCACATCTTGGTGTCATCTGCAAACAGACAAGCCTTACCCTCTAGTCCATTTGCAATGTCACTAATGAAGATATTGAAGAGGACTGGCCCCAGGACTGATCCCTGAGGTACTCCACTTGTGACTTGCATCTCTTCTGACTGTATACCATTTACCACCACTCTCTGTTTTCTGCTCATCAACCAGTTTGCCACCCAGTTGACAACTTCTGACCCACCCTGTGCCTACCCAGCTTATTTATCAATCTTCTATGTGGAACAGCGTCGAAAGCTTTGCTGAAGTCAAGGTAGGCGACATCAACTGCTCCCCCTTGGTCCACCACTCTGGTTACCCAGTCAAAGAAATTTATGAGATTAGTTTGACAGGACCTTCCTTTTGTAAACCCATGTTGTCTTGGATCCTGTGCCCCTATGGATTCCAGGTATTGCACCATCCTTTCCTTAAGGAGTGCCTCCCTAATCTTGCCCACTACTGAGGTAAGACTGACTAGTCTGTAGTTCCCTGCCTCCTCCCTGCTACCACTCTTGTGGAGCAGGATCACATGAGCCCTTCTCCAGTCTTCTGGGACCTCTCCTGTGCTCAGAGACTCACTAAACAGTTCTGCTAATGGCTCTGCTAGTTGTACCCTTAGCTCCTTAAGTACCCTGGGATGTATGCCATTAGGTCCCATTGCCTTGTCCACCCTGAGCTTAGCGAGCTGTTGTAGGATCCTTTCTTTTGTGAAGGGAGTAGTGCTCACCTCCCTCCCCCCTGTGTCCATGGTGCTGAGCTGTGGACCCTGCCCTACCTTCTCTTCAGTAAATACTGAGCAAAAGTATCTATTTAGGATAGATGCTTTTACAGGGTCCTCCTCCTCACATGCTCCCTTTTCTCCTTTGAGCTTAGCAACACCGCCTCTGGACTTTCTCCTTTCACTAATGTATCTATAGAAAGTCTTGTCACCTTCTTTTACTGTTCGTGCTAGTGTTTCCTCAGTTTGAGACTTTGTCTGCCTTACTGCCTTCCCTGCTTCCATTAGGGCAGTTTGGTATGCCTCCCTATCTTCATCCCGCTGTGTTCCCTTATATTTCCTGAAGGCCAGCCTTTTGGCTCTGACCTTTCCTGCTACTGTATTTGAGAACCAACGTAGTTTCCTTCATCTTTTGCACATCCTTTTCTGTCTAACACAATGGGATGTTGCTTCAAGTATTGCATCCTTAATGCTTGCCCACTTTGCCTGTACCCCCTCACCTGTGTTTCTTTTTGCTAGGGCTAGCTTAACTCTGTTGGCCATCTTATCAAAGTCAGCTCCTCTGAAGTCCCATATTTTTGCCTTGGAATGGGATGATTTAGATGTAGTGGCCAAATTGAACCATACCATGTGATGGTCACTGGCCCCCAGGTGACCTTCTACCTGGAGATCTGTGATCCCTTCCCTGTTAGTCAGTACTAGATCTAGGATAGCTCTGTCTCTTGTGGGTTGTTGTACCAGTTGTTTGAGGCCCTCCCCCTGCAAGGAATCCACCATGTGTCTAGTTCTGGCAGATGTTCCTGCTGGTATTGACCAATCAGAGGCATGTTGAAGTCTCCCATTATCAGAACCTACCCTTTAGCTGTCATGTTTTGTATATCTTCTAACAGTAATGTGTATATGTCCTCCCCCTGGTCTGGGGGCCTGTAGACAACCCCAGTTCTTATGGCTGTCCCATTTCTTGTTTCCAGGGTGACCCACAGTTCTTCTGGCTCTTATGTGTATTCTGAATTTCTAGCTTTGATATTTTCATTGACATACAGGGCCACTCCACCCCTTTTTGTACCTCAGTCTCTTCTGAACAGTACATAGCCAGGTACTGACGTCTCCCAAGTGTGGTTACTGGTAAACCACGTCTCACTAATTGCTACTATGTCGAGTTTAGCCTCTGACATTATTGCCTGCAGGTCTGGGATCTTATTTCCCAGGCTGTGAGCATTTGTGTACATGATTTTCCATTGGCCAGATTTCGGTGTGTTGGTTGTTGGGTGAGGTTTGGCATTTTCCCTGTGCATCGTATGGGGAGACGGACCTTTTTTCTTACCTGGTGATGCAAATGAACTGCAAACATGCTGAATCCCTGTTTGACCACTAGCTGAGGGGGGAAGGGTGTTCTTCCCATTCAATGTATGGGGTGCTGCACCCCTCTCCCCATTTGCTAGTTTAAATATTCTGCAAAGATGTTAGACTTCTGCCCCAATGCACTGACTCCCTTCATAGTCAGATGCAGTCCATCAAATTTAAAGAACTTTCGCTCCCAGAACTGTTGCCAGTTCCCTACAAATCTGTGTCCTTTTTCTTGGCACCAGCCCTTGAGCCACATGTTTAGCTCCCCTAGCTCCCCCTCTCTGACCTTCCGTCCATCTGCAACCGTTTCCCAGACTGGCAGGATCTCAGAGAAGGAGATGTCGGATGAAATGGATGATAGTTTGTCACCCAGTCTGGTCAGGTGTTCCTTGGTCTCTACAACTGACCGGCTGGCGAGATCATTAGTCCCTATGTGTACCAGGACATCAAAGTTTTCTCCTGCTTTGTGAACAATTTTAGCAATGCAGTTAATGATTCTCTATGCTGATGTACCTTGGAGACATCTGACTATTACCCTCGGCTGGAGATGGGTATCATCTCCCCGAATCATGGAGTCTCCTATGACCAGAAGTTTATTTGTATTTCCTTTTTGCTTTTTTTGTTTTGGTTCCTAATTTCTGTGAGTTTTGTTGTGCTAGCTCCTGTGCTGCAGTGTCCTCTGCCCCTTTGTTTGATTTTGGAGACAGAGGCAGATACCTGTTTGTAGTGTTTATATGGTATATGGAGGTAATATGTTGGTGAGCACAGAGTGATGGGGCACTCAATTTGCCCCTCCTAACCACCTGCCAGCCTTCTAGACCAACTACCCTCTGCGGTCGAGGTTCTTCTGTTGGATGTTGGGGAAATGGTGGGTGGTTCTTATAGTGCTTTTCCTCTTGAATATGAAATTTGAGGTGCGCAATCTCTGCCCATGCTGCCTGGAGCTGAGCCCTAAGATCTCCAATGGCCCAGCATGTAGGACAGTGTCCTAAATCCTGTAAGGCTGTCCTTCTGAAAAGTGTTCCGCAGTACCAGAAGTTAATGATATCCATTCCAGATAAGTTGCTGGGTTTATAACCTGGTCAGAGTAATTAGAAGGAAGAAAATGCAAGTAATGCTTTGAAAATGAGCTCACCTTGTGGATGTTCCACTGATCCACCCCTTCCTGCTTTGCCACAGGAAATGTCACAACTGTGGTACCCTATAAAAGGAGTGTAGTGTGGGGGTGGTTGGGAATGGGGGTGGGTGGCTTGGCCCTTCCCCTGCCGAAAAAGAAGAACCACGGATGAAAAAACAAGACGGTAAGAGCAGAAACAATCAGTCAACAACAAATGCAGTAACCTTCAAAGCTTATCCTACTGTTAGATAAAACTGTAAAACATGTAAAGCACCACCTGTAATAATTTCAGAGAAGATATACCCTGTAAGAAACACTTTGCTACAGAGAGGTACTACCAGCTGAGAGATTACCTGAACATAGAGATAAATAAATCAATGCTAGAGGATCCTGACCCAATGGAGAACAACTTGTTCCCAAAAATGTGGGGCCCTCAAGGGGCAGAACATGCCATTTCATTATTATATACCAGATATATGGCTGACATGGAAAACTCTTCCCAATACATGAAAAACAGATGGGAACAAGACCTGACAATCCCTATCATGGAAAAGCAATGGTCCTTGATATGGAGAAGCACATGGTCAGCAACTGGTTCGTTGACATGGAGGGATTTCTGCTGAAAACTGGGGACCTGGAGCTTTTTGGTACCAGCCCAGGCAGCCAACTTCACAGGGGGAGCCATATCTATATGTTGGAGGGCCTGAGGAGATAGCCATCCCACACAGTCCCACATCTTCTGGTCTTGCCCAGCTACCTCCCCATTTTGGAGAGAGAGGTGATCCTCCATCTGAACCAAGTATTTATGTTACAGACCCAGCTGGGCCAGGAACACCTACTACTGGGCCATATCCCTAATGAACTGAAGGATAAGAACGCAAAACACTTGTGGGTAATATTAGTAGCAGCAGCGTTAAAAGCTATTACTAGAAGTTGGCATCAACCACAACCCCCAGGGGGTAAAGGAATGGGGGCACTGATTGAATCCACACATAGGATGGAAAAGTTAACAATCAATTTTAACCAGAAACCGCAACTATACCAACAAAGATGGACTCGGTGGTTACTTTATGAAGACTGGTAGGAACCCAGGCTATAATCTTTCTACAAAGGACAGTGGAATAACGGCTCCCTGTAGAGTCATCTGACCATACATCCTTGGGGGGACCAAAATGGCTCATGGGCTCTAGTAGTAGAGGTTTAGGATCTTCCCTCCTGGGCCGGATGACTCCTTTCTCTGATTTCAGTTTATTGATTAAATGAAAATAGAAATACTGAACTACTTAATGCTCTTTGTGAAAAAGGTTAACTACTTCTTAATCTGTAATTTTTATGTACCTTTTTGTTTTCATGAGCAAGAGGGAGGTGAGGAATCAGAGAGTACATGAATGGCCAATAAGTTGAATTATAATCCATTCCCAATGAACACTAAAGTTAACTTGTACTATATTTGGTTAATGAAGTGTATGTAACCTGAAAATGCCTATAATAAAATCAGTATTAAGAAAAAAGGAATCACTTCTGAATGAAAGAACTTCTAAGTACCTAGAGGCCAGTGGGGCATAGGACCCAGGCAGCATGGGTTCACAGCGGGAAGGTCATATCAGACAAATCTAATTGATTTATTTGACTGGGTGACCAAAGTAGTAGACCAGGGATGGGCTGTGGACATGGCCTACCTGGACTTTAGCAAGGCATTTGACACAGTCCCACACAAAAGATTAATAGTCAAATTAACCAGCCTGGGAGTGGGTCCCGGGTGGTAGCCTGGGTAAAACATTGGCTGGACAACAGGACACAGAAGGTAATTGTAAATGGAGTCCACTCTGAAGAAAGAGGGGTTACTAGTGGAGTACCGCAGGGTTCAGTACTGGGTCCAGTCCTATTTAATGTCTTTATAAGTGACATTGCAGAGGGACTGGAAGGAAAAGTATGCCTCTTTGCAGATGACACAAAGATCTGCAACAGGGTTGATGCACAAGGAGGTGTGGAAAGGATGAGAAGGGGCTTGGCAAGGTTGAAGGAATGGTCAGAAGTATGGCAGCTTGGATTCAATGCAAAGAAGTGCAAAATAATGCACCTGAGAAACAAAAACCCAAGGGAAGATTACATAATGGGGGGGGGTAGTAACAACAACAAAAATGGAAAGGGACCTGGGAATAATCATATCAGATGACCTTAAGGTTAGCAAGCAATGTGAGAAGAAAGTAGGGAGGGCTGGGGGGATACTGGGATGTATAGGGAGAGGCATCACCAGCAGAAACCAGGAAGTTGTTGTCCCTCTGTACAGACAGTTGGTGAGACCCCATCTGGAGTACTGTGTCCAGTTCTGGAGACCCCATCTCCACAAGGACATAAACAGGATGGAGGCAGTCCAGAGGAGGGCAACTAAAATGGTGCAGGGTCTGCAAGAGAAGCCATACGAGGAGAGACTAAAGGAACTTAATATGTATACCCTTGAGGAAAGGAGGGAGATGGGGACATGATAGAAACTTTTAAGTACCTCAGTGGAATCAACAAATTCCAAGAGGGTAGCATCTTTCAGAAAAAGAGATGTGCAAGAACAAGGGGACACAATTTGAAGATAAAGGGGGATGGCTCATAGGCAGATTTAGAGGGGGGCTAAGGGTGCTATAGCTCCCCCATCATGGAGCTCCTCTATTAGTGACACACTGTGCTGCATTCTTTATCAGTATGCACTAATGCCCCTATGAAAGCTGCCTGAGCCACACAAGTCTCATCTGTCCTCCAGCAGAGCTGGCCTTAGCTAGGTGCAAACTGTGCCCCTGCACCTTGAGGACCCATACTTTTTTCTTGAGGAAAAAAAATAATTTAAAAATGCCTAAATGTTGTTAGAGATGAAAATGTTTGCCAGCAAATGAAAGTGGGAGACAACTGGCTCTGTTACTGTTACAAAAGGTGGGGGCAGCTTTGCTGCAGTGGAAAAGATTAAGTTAGGTAAGTGCTAATGGTGAAAATGGCCATACTTTACACCTCCCAGGTTGACTGCTTTTACAAACAAAGGGCTATATTGACTAGAGAACTTGTTTGTAACCTGGACATGTAGGTGAAACAATGAATGATATGACAAAATATGTTTCAAAAGTATGTGAGTACTCAAAATGGTTTAAAAACCTGACCGGCACAGAGCAAAACAGGATTTCCTGATAGAGACCCTGAAAACCTGATCGCCAGGTAAAAAAACTGACAGATGGCAACCTTACCGGTGTCCCATGAGAATCCTTTCTATTCTCTCTCACTCACACCTCCAGAAAAGTTAAGTTGTTTAACTTGTTTGCAAATCAGAGTATCTGAGGTGTGGGTGTCCAGTGATGATATCCCTGTCCGTACAGAAATGAATACAGTAGTAGTACCGTACTTATTTAAGTTCTTGCTCCAGGCTCAGTCAGACTAATTTCCAATGGTGAAGTTAAATAATTCAATGCAGTCAATAGCACTAATTAAAAGATGCTGGTTAAACTAGCAGGGGGGCAGCTGCTGGGATTGGACAGGACATTAGTGATCCATCAAACTGGGTGTGTAATAAATGTAATACTAGTGTTATTTATTTCTAGTATGGGGAGCTTAAATTCATGACATTAAAATTGTTTAAGGTCGCTGCTAGTTTTATCCTATATGGCAATTTGATTTTGGTGTGGATTTGCAGTAGAGAGAGTTGGAGAGTAGTGCCCTCCTGTACCATGCTAGGAATGGTACAAAACTAATGCTGAGGCAGGTCTGGTCTCAGCGACAGCATGAACCAGGAGAGGCAGAAACTGGTACATGAGACCTTTGAACTGAAGTAAAAACTTCAGCATGTACTGTATGTCTAAATAATCTGTGTTGTCTTTTCAGTCGTGGTTGTACAGTGTGAATGAGCACCGAGGGACTTAATAGACATAAGGACTTTTAAGGTGTTCTGCTATATATTATGGCATGTGCAGGAATTTCTACATTCTTGGAGAGCAAAATTGCCAACAGAAGTCATAAGACCTTGACTAGCTCATTAACACAGGCAGTTACAAAACCGGAAAAAAAAGTGAAAGAATCAAGTATTTAGTTTATGTAGTTCTATGTGTTGAATGGGAAGGGGGGTTGTGATGTACCCAAGCAAGTGCTGTTGCTAATAAAAAAAATGCATTTTTGTATTTGTTTAAAAACTGTTTTTCTGTCTGCTTACTGACTTCTTGGGCCTGTCATAAAAATGAGATGCCTCATACCATGGGGTTATCCCAGTAAAAGACATTTTAAAACCAAAAATATTTTATTTATTTAAAAATGTGTTTTCTTTGGAATAAATTGTTCTATAGGATAAAATATGTTTTGCAGAAACAGCAAGCAGACTTCAAATGATATTTTCAGAAACTAGATAGCAAAGTGACTTTGCTCCCATATTTCTATAGTTATTGTATTTATTTTTTTACTGAGATAAGGTTGGGGGATACGTCTGTACTGCAGGACAAACTGGGATGGGCTGGCTTTATGGTAATGTCAAAATGTGCTTGAGTGAGTGACATTTGTGAACTTGTTTACTTGGATTGTCATTTAATTTGTCTGCAATTTGTCTTTATCACCAAGTTTCTTTCAACTTGTCTCATTTTTATGCGTTTTGGATGTGCTGCTGCCCAGCTGCAGTCTTTTGGTATTTTGTGTTTTTTGGAAGGGTGGGAGGGTATTTTGGGCAACATACTGTAGTGTGGACTGTGAGGACTCTGGGGATGGTGCTAGGGTGCAACTAACAAAGCATGGGGAGGAAGGAAATGAGTAGAAATTGCATTAGAAATACTCTCCAAAATGCACCAGATTGCACCAAAATGTTAAAAAATTTCTAGGGGCATAGGTGGCCCACCAGACCCCCAGCCTATTATTTTTTTTTTATCTGACTTGAGCTCCCCCATATATAGGACTCCTGGATCCACCCCTGTCAGCTCATGGGCAATGTGAGGAAGTATTTTTTTAAAGAGAGGGTGGTGGATGCATGTAACAGCCTTCCTGAGGAGGTTGTGGGGTCTAAAACTGTGGGAGAATTCAAGAATGCATGGGACAGA
This sequence comes from Neoceratodus forsteri, assembly GCA_016271365.2. Lineage (NCBI taxonomy): Eukaryota > Metazoa > Chordata > Ceratodontiformes > Ceratodontidae > Neoceratodus > Neoceratodus forsteri. The sequence continues at coordinate 1,295,296,506 of CM057459.1, forward strand.
CATAAGGCAATTTTTATGGGGCGTAGGAAGAAATGAGCTGTTGGTTAAATAGGATCTGCAGCTTATCCTGTAGGTAGTGAAATGGGAAGACTAGATGGGCCAAGTGGCCCTTATCTGCCGTCAAAGTCTACTGTATGTTTCTATGAATATGCATACTGATGATAGTAAATTTGCAAAGCAGACCCAGTAACTGCACAGTGATAATTGTTAGTACAATAAAGTGCAGTTGTGAAAGAATAATACATACTAACATACTAACATACTAACATACTAAAATGCCAGCAGAATAGGCCTAATGGTCTTTCGTGTCTGCTCGTTTGGTCAGCCCCCACCCTGGGTGCTGACCTTGCTGTCCCCCTCGCCTTCTCTGGCTTCTCCCTTCCCAGTTCCGGATATTCTTGCTGCATTGGATTTTGCTTCCTGAACCCTTCCCCTGTACCTGTCCCACCCCCTCTTGAACCCCTCCACTGTCTCTGCCTCCACCAGCCCCCTAGGTAGTGCATTCCATGGCTCTACCACCCTCTCAGTGAAGTAGCACCTCCTCCTTTCTCCCCTGAATCTTCCCCCCTCCAGCTTCCACCCATGCCCTCTAGTGGCCCCTTCCTCCTTCCTTTGAAGCACCCTCACTGTTCCTCCCCTATTTACCCTCTTCATGTACCTGAAGACCTCTATCATGTCCCCCGGTCCCTTCTCTTCCAAAGTGTACATATTTAGCTCTTCGAGCCTCTCCTCATAGGTCCTGTCCCCAAGCCCCAAATCATTTTGTTGCCCTCCTCTGGACCCTCTCCAGGAGGTTAATGTCCTCTTAAGTGTGGCTCCAAAACTGCACGCAGTACTCCAGGTGCGGCCTCACCAAGCAGTTATACAGAGGGAGTATCACTTCCCTCCTTCTGGAGGTGATCCCCTAGTGATGCATCCCAGCATCCTGTTGGCCTTGGCTGCTGCCCTCCTACAAGTCTCAGAGTTGTTCATCTTGACATCCACCACCACCCCAGGTCCCTCTCAGCCATTGAGACTTGTAGTATTTCCCCCAGAGGTGTACACTTGGCCTGGGTTTCTGCCCCAGGTGGAGTACCTTGCATTTCCCTGCATTAAACCTCAGCTTCCACTTTCTAGACCATCTTTCCAGAGCCTCCAGGTCCCCCTGCAGGGCCACCCTCCCCTCCTCCCCATCCACCACTGCCCCCAGTTTCGAGTCATCTGCAAAGAGACTCATCTCACTCCTGATTCCTGTCCTTATGTCAGATACTATATATGACAGATATGTCAGATAATAATCTATTTTTGGATTAAATGGCACAGCTCCAGAGAGCTAAACACTGTGAAATTTCCAGAGTAGTGGTTTTGACTCAAAAAAACTGACTCACCGGGAAAGCACTTGAACTTTAATATGTCTGTGCCATCTGGTGGGTCTCGTGGCCAGTTGGAGGTACTAAGGAATAGTAAAAGGTGGCAGCTTGTGGTGAAATATTTCATAAGGGATGCTCCCAGCCAATGTACCATCTCCCACACTGCTAGACAAGGGAGTCACACTGTGGCCATAGCCCACTGCTATGGCAAGGCCCAGAGACAGACAAGTCTGGTGAGTTGATGAGGGGTTGCAGATAAATAGATAGATAGATATACAGACAGACAGATAGATAGACAGACAGTCAGGTAGCTATGGAAACAAAGCACTGCAATGCTTTAGAACTTCAGATCCATAGTCAGCCTCAGGTACATTGGAACCACACGGTGCTGAGGTTCCTTTTCATGTTAATATCCTTAGCAATGAAGAATGGATTGGTTAAAATGTAAGATGTTATTAATAATGCATTGCAGTTGGTTTACTTTGGTGCGAGCTGTGATTTGTTTTGCTTGTAGTTGGATCCAATGTTTAACATTATTGTGACAACTACTAAATACGGGTAGAAGGGATTCAGAAAAATGTCTTATCTGAAGGACAAATTATGAAGCATCCCACTGATGCCACAGTGTAGTTGGCAGCATTAGCTATGATAGGCCCATATACTTGAAAGAGTGGTCTCAGATCAGCTCACAGAGCACCTATCCAAGTACAGCCTACTCTATGTCCAGCAGCACAGGTTCAGGAGGGACCACTCTACACTCTCCACCCTGGTTGCTTATACCTCCCTAATATATGATTGTAATTGTAAATGGAGTCCACTCTGAAGAAAGAGGGGGGTACTAGTGGGGTACCGCAGGGTTCAGTATTGGGTCCAGTCCTTTTTAATGTCTTCATCAGTGACATTGCAGAGGGACTGGAAGGAAAAGTATGCCTTTTTGCAGAAGACACAAAGATCTGCAACAGGGTTGGTACACAAGGAGGCGTGGAAAGGATGAAAAGGGACTTGGCAAGGTTGGAGGAATGGTCAGAAGTATGGCAGCTAGGATTCAATGCAAAGAAGTGCAAAATAATGCACCTGGGAAACAAGAACCCAGGGGAAGAATACACAATGGGTGGGGAAGTAGTAACAACAACAAAAAAGGAAAGGGACCTGGGGGTAATCATATCAGATGACCTTAAGGTTAGCAAGCAATGTGAGAAGGCAGTAGGGAGGGCTGGGGGTATACTGGGATGTATAGGGAGAGGCATCAGCAGTAGAAAACAGGAAGTTGTTATCCCTCTGTACAGACAGTTGGTGAGACCCCATCTGGAGTACTGTGTCCAGTTTTGGAGACCCCATCTTCACAAGGACATAGACAGAATAGAGGTAGTCCAGAGGAGGGCAACTAAAATGGTGCAGGGTCTGCAAGAGAATCCGTATGAAGAAATACTAAAGGAGCTTAATATGTATACCCTTGAGGAAAGAAGGGAGAGGGGGGGACATGATAGAAACTTTTAAGTACCTCAGTGGAATCAACAAAGTCCGAGAGGGTAGCATCTTTCAGAAAAAGAGACTTGCAAGAACAAGGGGACACAATTTAAAGATAGAAGGAGGGCGGTTCTGGGGCAATGTGAGGAAGTATTATTTCACAGAGAGGGTAGTGGATGCATGGAACAGCCTTCCTGAGGAGGTTGTGGGGTCTAAAACTGTGGGAGAATTCAAGAATGCATGGGACAGACATAAGGCAATTCTTGTGGGGGGTAGGAAGAAATAGGCCGTTGGTTAACTAGGATCTGCAGCCTATCCTGTAGGTAGAGAAATGGACAGACTAGATGGGCCAAGCGGTCCTTATCTGCCATCAAAGTCTATGTTTCTATGCCTTTGATGAAGGTCTGACAGTGGGGTCGGTCTTTATAGACCTTACAAAGGCATTTGACATTGTCAGCTTTACACTCCTACTCCAGAACCTCATCCGCTTAGGCCTGTCTGGGGACACGGTGGAATGGTTTGACAGCTACCTCTCCTGCAGGATGCAATGCATCAAAATCAATGGGAGACTCTCAGAACCAAGGACAGTGAGCCTAGGTGTCTCCCAAAGTGCAATCCTAGGGCCACTCATTTTCAGTCTCCTTATCAAACTTTTACCCTCTGAATGCCCTGTGCACATTGTGCTATATGCAGATGATGCGGTTATCTCAGTTAAAGGGAAAAATCTATAATTGTTCTCCACTGAACTGCAAGACAGTTTCCGCAAACTCGAAAAATGGTTGTCATGCAACAAACATTTGCTCAACTATGGAAAAAACAAGAGCATGCTCTTCTCCATCCAACAAAACAAGATGAAGTTTGGGACTCTGCAGGTCCTGAGTCTCAAAGGTAACATTCTGGAACAAGTCCACACCTTCAAAGACCTCGGGGTTCATCTAGATGACACCTTATAATTTGTAACCCTTGTCGACCATGTTGTAAAGAATGTCAATGCTAAGCTTGGTGTCCTCTACTGACTCCGGCAGCCCTGAATCTGGTCACAAGCTGCTCAGTCTTATCTACCATAGACTACGGTCTTGTTATTCAAGATGCTGATACCAACACTGCCCTCAAAAGGGTAAAATCCCTGCTAAACAAAGCTTGCCACCTAGTCCTGGAGGCTGATCTCCACATGCATACTTGTGCCTTCTGTCATGCGATGGGATGCTTCCCCCCACCATCATAGGGTACTATACTAAATGTGCCTGCTAGCTAAGAAGTCATTGCTAGGACTTACCCCTAACTCAACCTCCTGCCTCTTGAAATTCACTCAACCCACAATCAGGACTCTGAATGCAGTCAAAGGGGGCTTGGCGGTGCTATTTAGGAGAACAGCTATAGCCTAGAGATTCCTCTCCTTCCATGGTCCCAAGTGGCTCAATGTACTACCCAAGCACCTGATTGAGTGTGGTAAGATTAGTCAATTCAAAACTGGTCTCTGAGCACACTCTGCCCCTGTGAATGATTGCATATGTTTTCACTAATCCATTTATCTTGCCTTGCCCCCTGGACACAATAGAAACAATTTCTTGCATCCCTGCCACTACTGCCCACCTCTGTATTTCCCTCACACCACTACCCCCACACATTTTGCCCACTCATGCCAACCCTCCTACTCCAAACAGCCCACTCCACAACACCTTCCAATCTCCATTTGCACTTCCTCCTCCCTACAATTTTCCCTTGCTTACCCTTCCTCCTACCCCACATTACCATCCTGCCCACCTTAACCTTGCTGCCACTCCATCACCCTCCTTTCTCATTGACTCACCTCGACACAGCCTTCTCTGGCTGCCTCAGTACTGGACAATGACAGGGATCCTTGGTCCTCATTCTTTACCCTGCATTTACTCCACTACTGCCTAACATATAATATGGGTCGTGCAGGGTCGTGACTGAAAATAGGCAACTTCTTTGTCTAGAGCACTTAGCAGGTAATCAAAAACAAAATAAATGAATAAAATAATCTGCCCATATTCATGATACAGTTCTTTGATGTTGCACTTATTTCTAATCCTTATTTGTCCTGCCTGGTCCACTGTCTTCCTATTCAACTGCTGATGTAAACTTACTATGTATAGTTGGAAACTTATGGATCCTATTTGTTGTCTGTTTGTCCATTGTTATCTGTGTGACTTGGAACCTTTGTAAACGAGTCCCTGACTCAAAGGTATTAATCCCAATCTGAAATAAATAAATGAATAAAAAACATTTCCAGTGAGGCATGCATACCCCTAATCTTGTGGCTGAGAGGCAAGAATACTACCAGCTGAGACTGCTTGAAATGTTGAGAGTACGGTTACATAAACTGGAATTAGAGCTTCTGATGAACTAAAGTATCAACCAATTCTAGCGACCAATGAATAGCTGCAGGAAAACCATCTTATGAGAAATGTTCCCCGGAGTTATTATTACAGGTGACACATTAAGTTCCCATGAGGAATGTAAAGTTTAAATTCTGATGTTTCACTGTAGACTGCAGAGGTCTAGAAAGACAAAAGGAGAGGAGAGGAGAGGTAAGATGTAAACTGTGCTTTATTAAGTTTGTTTTAGATGGCAGCTCTTTTTAAGCACTTAATTTTATTTCTAAATTAATTATTAAAACTACCAGTAAGCCATTTTCAATAAAATCATCTAAACTAAAGGTCTGGACTTTAGTTAAGAAATGTGTTTGAAAATTAAACCCAGTTGGTTCCTTTAGAATTTGGTTAACAAAATGCACAGACTTCTTGAAAGCTACACATACAGGACTGTGCACTGCATTTTGTAAAATTGTTAAATGAATGTGCTTTTAGGAGTTTTTTATGATCTGATACTAATACTGCAGTGATCTCAGTAGTCATTCTGGAAGTACCCCATCAGATAGTATTTATATCAATAGATACACTCTCTATTGATTGTAATGTACTTATGGTTTAAATCTAACTTCAGTCCTTACCACTGAATTTATTTTCTGTTGCAGATATATTACTCTTTGTTCACTGAGCTTGGGGTTTAACTGAAGTGACCAACATAATGGTTTCTAAGATGCAAGTAGAAAAGGCAGCATACCTGTAGACCCTTTTGTGTACTGTTGCCCATTTTCACAAAACAATATTCTATATTTACCTATAGGCGGATTTTGAGCCTCATTTCAGAAAACAGTGAAAAAAAAAAGGAAAACATTTCAAGTGGCAGTACTTTTTTACTCACTGGATTTGATGGAATTGATCATTTTATGTACTTGTATTTTGTGGGCTGTCTTATAATTTATTTATTAATATCCTTTTGTAACACATTGCTTATTATTGTGATAGTCCTGCATAAAAGCCTCCATGAACCTATGTATATTTTTGTTTGCAATTTGTGTTTAAATGGATTATATGGGAGCACTGCAGTCTTTCCAAAACTCATAGCAGACATTCTGTCTGAAACTAAAACTGTTTCCCATACTGGTTGCTTCACTCAAATGTATTTCACATACACATTTGGCTTTAATGAAACGTCTTTCCTGGCACTGATGGCATATGATCGATATCTGTCCATCTGTAACCCTTTAAGGTATGCCAGCCTCATGAAAACATCAGGGTGTGCACACTTCTAATACTTCCATGGCTGTATTCTTTTTGCATTGTCATGTCATTTATTTTTCTAACCCTAAGACTTCCTATGTGTCATGTGAATATACCAAATATCTATCGTGAGACCATGACCTTTTTAAGATTGTCATGTGCAGATGTCACTGTTAACAATATATATGAAACATGTATATCAGTAAGTCATGGCACCCTATTGATTACTATTATTGTTTATTCCTATGTGCAGATTTTCAGACAGTGCCACAGAGCTTTCAGGGGTGTTAAGGTTAAAGCCTTGAACACCTGTATAACACACTTGTTGTTGTTGTTTACATATTTCATTGGTGGCCTCCTGGTATTTTTCCAGGTTCAGGTGGGTGGGATAAATGCCTCAGGTTTTAAGCATTTCTTCATGTCAACTGCATGTTTTATAATTCCCTCTCTTTTCAATCCTCTTATCTATGGAATTCGAACACAAGAGATAAGAAAAACATTACAAAAAGTAGTTACAAAGAGGATTATTAGTCCCACTGTCAATGCCAAGAAGGGATAATTTGAGACCACAGTTTTGACTGATGAAGGAATCTCCCTACTGTAACTAATTGTACACTATCTTGTGCATGAATAAGTCCATGAAAATATATACTTTAAGCCTCAAGATATTCCAGTTCCTGTGCCGGCCCGTCAGCGCAGCGGTGGGATTTCCGCTTGCGACGCTGGTGACCCGGGTTCGGGAACGGACTCGGGTCACTGGAAGGGTCGGCCGGGGAGGAGAAGGATAGAGCGCCCTATGGGCTGCTCTCCTTCTCCAGGGAGGAGGGTGGGTTGATGCTCGGTGCATGAGTGACCCCCGGCGGAGGCTGGGAGTCACACAGCTACCTGCACACGAGGACACTTTGGAGGTGGGACAGGATGTCATGCGTCATTGCATGTCCCGCCTCCCAGAAAAGCGGAAAATGGACGGCTGCCGGTCGCCCTCTATGAAGCCCGCCGTGGCTTTGATTAGCTCCCCAGGCCAGTCCTCCGACCTATCACACGTCTGCGGGGTGTTAGCTCCCCGCATCCCGTAGCCCCACCATGGGGGTAAGCCACGGGATCGGAGGGCTCGAGGCCGTTCCGGCGGGTGGAAGCCATCGGCCCATGACTGGGCTGATACTCTGGACGACTGACAGCTAGGAGGAAAGAAAAAGCAAAATGGAAAAAAAAAAAAAGATATTCCAGTTCCTTCAAGGCACTGAATCACCTGGAAACAAATACATTCCTAGTTCTCATAACTTGGCAGGTCCTACAAAAAGAATGGTTCTGGTCAGTAACATCATGGAACAAAAAAAAGTGGACTAAAATAAAGCATCAAAAACAGTGTCACCATCAATATTGGCAGTACAAAATGTAGCGTGCCAGAACAATGCAGGCCATGCATCACACAGGTAGCAAACAACATCCACCGCATGGAGGCACTGTACTGGAACACACAGAAGCAGGCATCTGTGCACAGGAACAGCACAGGGGTGCAGGGAGATGGAACAGGGTAGGGAGCAACCACCACTGGGGGAAGCAGGCCATTGGACACCTACCATGGTACTCTAATGGCACAGGCACCCACATGGTGGGGTATCCCCACCCAGAATGCTAAGTGATGGAGAATGTGCACTGGGGAAACCACTGGAGGACAGGTGGACCATGGCCACTATGTGGATGGTCGTGTAGAATGCAAGGGGCCAGGAGCACAAGCCAGCATGTCCCCAGCAATACACACAACACACAGGACAGGGGAGATGGCATGCTGGCGTGTGCTCCTGGTCCCTGCGGTTCCAGTGCAGTGCCTCCATGTGGTGGAGGTTGTATGCTACCTGTGTGTCATGTGGCCTGCATTGTTCTGGCATGCTACATTTTGTCCTGCCAGTATTGATGGTGACATTGTTTTTGCCATTTTATTTTTGTCCACTTTATTTTGTTCTGCGATGTTACTGACTGGAACCAGAAATAACAATTTGCTGGGAATAAAAGCAGTAAAAACTATAAAGAGAATATCCTTTTTTGTTACCACATCACAAAGTATTTCTAAACATTTGACTTCCTTGGAGTTACACTACATTGAAAGACTATTGCAGTCTAATCAGCTTTAAGTCCAGAAAATTGAGGAAATATAGTGTGCCCTATGAAGCCATTCCAATGGTTATGTGATCCAAAGTTTAAGTAAGTGAATAATGTTGTAGTCTGTAGAAGGAATTGTTGCCTTCCATACCTTGGTGGTGCTTTAGCAGGCCATGCTGAGGTGCATTAAGAACATTGCTTGTAAATAAACAGGACAGGAGGATTATTGTCTGTTATTGATTACTACATGAACTTGTATACATTTTTACTTAACTTGTATATGAACAGTATCTAAGTGAGAAAAGAAGAACTGCAATATTATTTCATGATTAGTATTTGAACTTTTACTGTATACGTATGTTAAAATGCAGTTTAAGAAAAGAGTGTAACTAAATAGAACATCAAATTTTAATTTCTTGTTGATTGCTTTAGAGTGCAGTTTCTTTACAAACATCCAGCTTCTAAAGCGATTAATTGTGTGTGGCACCAGATGTTTATGCTAATGCCTCTCCCTTAATGATTTAAAGATTTTGAGACAATTAAAGAAAATCCAAATATGTCGTGGGCATGATTTTACTAGAGTTCAGTACTGTGTTCTCATGGGCTTCTATGGGTGGGGTACTCTAAATTAAATTTCTGCCCTGCTTATAACTCAGTGGCCTATATTCACAGACCTTTGGTTGTCATGAAATTCATAGAATTTTAGCTTTATTTACCCTACTAGTCATAAAACTGTGGTTAGCCATAGATGTTGAGGCCTTATATATGTGTCCATTAGGGATGAGGATAGCATCACAGCCTGCAGGGACTTTCTTGAAAATAGTGACACAAATAGTGTCACACCTATAGTATAGATCTTTTTGATGAAAGCACTGAATTTTGTCCTAACACATAATGTGTTTAATTTTAAAGATATATACTACCTGCAAGCTTGTGGTACCACCATGGGTGCAACAATATCACCCTCATAAGCAAACTTTTTCCTAGGGCTATGGGAAATTAAAACTATCTGCAATCCATCAATAAATCTATTTTTCTAAAATGTTGTAATGTGGAAAATATACATAGATGATTGTCTGTGCATATGGGACAGAACACTGGAAATGGCTAGTGAATTCATAAAGTGGCTAAATGTGAATAATTTAAACCTGAGATTCACTTGTACAATGAATAGAAATGAGATTAACTTTCGGGACCTCATTCTAGTAATGTATTCTGAAACAAAAAAAGTGAGAACAAAGGAATACAGAAAAGATACAGCTACAAATGCAGTTGTGAGATGTAACAGTGTACATCCTATTATATTAAAAACTCTTCCCCTTTCAGCCAGATTCTACAGATTAGAAGGAACTGCACTGAAAATGCAGATTTTGAAATACAAGCCACATAATTGAAGGGCCAGTTTTTGACTAGGGGTTATGGGTAAAAATTTATCATAGAGGCATACAATAGAGTCAAAGGAAAAACTCAGAGAAACCTCCTGTATCTGATGCAAAACAATGAGAGGACTAGAGATTGGGGACCTATCACATTTTCTACACAGTATAACGACAAAGCAGGTTCCACAGGAAACATTATCTGGAAGAACTGGCCAATTTTGTTAGGGGACACTATTGTAGGTACCATGGTGGGCTCCTCACCCAGGGTAACTTTTAAAAGAGCCCCAAACATAAAAGACAAAGTGGTACACAGTTACTTACAAACTGAAAAACAAAAGGGACTAATTTATTTCTGTATCCTCATTTTTTCAGGTCTGAAAGCAGCAATTAATTTGGGTTTGGAAGTTCTCCACCATCTCATGCACTGGATCATTTGGAACTCCAGGACTTGTCCTGTTAAAATTGAGGGAGATCAATGGACTTATATGTAATAGCTGGTGGAGTTCTGTTAAACCTTGAAACATTATTGTGAAAGTTTCACAAATGTACTGCAGTGTTAACCCTTAGGCTGCCAAAAGAATTAGAACATATAGGATTTCTGGACTGATACATCAGTCTGCAGCCCTACAAGGGTTAATATACTTAAACAGGGACTAGCCTTATTAACAAGGTATAAATATACTGTCATATAATCTAAAAACACAGTTTGTGTTATGATGTTAGACAAAACAGAACTGAATTAGAAGGTTGCTATGCTTCCCATCTAAAAGTATATATATATAACTGTGTAGTAAATACACAAAATGAAGTTTGTGTTAATGAAATAATTATCTATTATTTTGTAGCTGTGATGTTGTTTTGATGAAACAGTGTTTTAGTTGTTAAATCCACACTGAAAGATCTTATTAAATAGCTGAGTTAAAATTGAAATATGAAAGTTGGTTCTGCAGTGCGAGCGAGTATTTTTAACGGTTTTTAAGTTTTTGTAACCTGAGTTTTGAAGAAAGTATAAGAATTGGAACATTTGATTGTTAATTTCAGTATTATTAAGCAAAGAATTGATGCTTTAATTATGATGTCATCAAGTAGGGAATATAAAAGTGAATCAAAAGTGAATCAATGTCTCTGTAATTTTGCCCCCTCATGAAGCTTTAATGAGAAGGCAATGCGCTGGGGTTCATAGCTTGTGTGTAAGACCAGCACCACTTTCATGACTTTGAGCACCTTAGCTCAAATAAATGAACAATGTTTGAAGCATCAAATTTGCTATAGAACCATTTTTCTCTGGAGTGCATTTTAGCCTTTGTTTTTGCCACATTTGGGGATAGCTGCCCTCTTAATTGCACCCACCTGCTAACAACTGAGTGTAGGAACGTCCATTAGAACTGCTAGTCATAAAACTGGGTTTCATTGTTATTGTGGCTATAACGGGCATAAATTACTTTTCTGCTTATTTTACTCAATTTTTTTAATGGTATGATAAATCAGAAGTGGAGTTATAAGAAAAGTATTAAATAAATTCAAAACTTAACAGATAATGTGCTTCTTGAATGGCAAAGAAAAAAAACACAAAATCCTGTATGTCACTTGTAATGTGCTTCATAAAAATAAGCTAATGAATGTTATGAGAGAGGCTTTGACAGTTTCAAGGAAGAATAGTCAAGTAGTTTCTGATTTTTACTGTTGTCACAACAAATCTTCCATCATTTCCTCAAAAGCTACTGGAAGTTATATTTTGACATTTGGTGGTGCACCTGGGTTGGATTCACCTTGCTGTACAGTACTGTATGTACTTTTTGTGTTACAGAAGTTTTTGTAAATGTTACTGAGTAATATTCCTGGTCTGGTTTGGATATCATATTTTCTCAAGACATGGTTGGTGGTTACTTCTTCTCTCTGTTAAATATAACTGTTAGTATACCACAGAGACCTATGGTACTTTATTTCCCATGTCACTGTATCTCTACTGCAGCTGCTGCATAGTCTTCATTGCATAGGCTGCCTTTGAAATTCTGTGCTGATGACATTCAGATTTACTGGCCTTTCATAATTTATGATAACCTCATTCTTCCCTTTGTTGTGCCTACTGGAAGTTTAGACTGGCATGCACTGGAGTGTTCCTTAAATGAGATCTACGAAAGATGATTGTTTTATGTGCTTTTACCGAAACCTTTTACCAAGTCTCACTTTTTTCTGTCAGTCTCCTTGATTTTTACCTATTTTTTTCATTCTCCTCATTTCACCACAGCACCAATCCAATTCCCAGAAACTCCTCAGCATCAAAGAGTAAGCTATTCCTCTTGTCTTTAAATGGAGTTAATGCTACATCTACTCTCTTGTACACTCAGATACATAAATAAGAATATTCTGAAAACCTCTCTGATTCCAGCAGTCAACAAAATATATACCTCAGTTGAAGAGCATTTACTTGGAAGTTCTGGAGTACTTCTTTAACACCTGAATGTTAAGTTGGACCTTAGCCTTCAGTTGTGTTCACATCTGGCTCAGAACCTACAGTGTAAAATGAGAGGCTACTACAGGATTCCCATCTCTCCAAAGGTTCTCAGACTGTACAGCTGGGATGAAGACAATTATTTTGCACTGAATACATTCAAACTCACTAATGAATATATCACTTCAAATGCCTGCGGAATTTGTTCTTGGGGTCAAGAACAGAGGTTCGGAGGACATAGGAATTGAGAGTGGTTTCATTTGGTGACATTGTAGTTGGCTCAGGGTCACATGATTGTCTTGTCTCAATTAGGCACTAGTAGTTTCAGACTACAAAAAGCCTTGCTTGCATCTTTATCCATTCAGTTGGGGAGTGCAGTAAGAAGTGACAGTGATAGGGAAAATAGCTCAATCGAAATTATGTTCTTGGTGTCAGAAAGGAGGTCTGGAGGATGGAAAGAATGCATGAGAAGTGGAGGAGAGGGCAATCAGTTTCCAGATTTGGCACCATTGTGGTTGGGAGCAAGGTCACATGTTCTGTGACCGCCAGTTAGGTGCTAGCAAACACACCACACAAAAATGCCTTAAAGTGTCTTGATCACCTGAATCAGGGGAGTACAGCCAGGAGTGACAGTGAGAGGGCAAAAAGACTGCTTTCAAACTACATTACTTATTGTGTTTGTGGGGTCAGGAAGAGAGGTTGGGAGTAGGGAAGGAATTGTGAAAGGCTGAGGGGGCAACAGTTGGCATTCAAATATGGCACCATTGTGGTTGAGGGCAAGGTCAAGTGTTCTGCTAGCACCAATTAGGTGCTAGCAGCTATAAAATATAAAAAGCCTTACAGTGTCTTTATATCCTCAGTCAGAGGAGTACATCGAGAAATGACAATTACAGCCATGACGGGTGGTTACAGGGCAAAAAGCCAACTCAAAATATATATATCTTTTTTTTGCTGCTTTCAAACTGCAATGCTTATTGTGTTCTTAAGATTGGAAGGGAGAAAGGAGGGAATTTGGGGAGGCTGAGGGGAGGGTCCACATAACCCACCCCAACATACACCATGAAACAAGCTATCACAGCCTAATATGCCTTCATAAGTCAACACATTGACAAATAAATAAAAATTCTGTACCATACTGCTTGGAGCAGGGTCACATGAGGTGCTAGCACCAATCAGGTCAGTAGCATTGAGTATTTATTTCCCATAGAGTCAAGCAAGCACTTGCATGAGTCATACCATGGTGTGAGACCCACAAAGCAGGAGAACGGTATCTTCAGGGACATCTGCAGGATGGTCTACAGTTCCACAACAGGCTCTACTCACCATACAGTCTGGTCCAAGGTAAGACATACCTGATACATAAACAAAGGGGTAGCTATATATAAAGTGGAGCCAGCCAAGAAAAAGCACATTGGCATAGATTCCTGCATGACAAAAGGGATTAACTCACATTGAAATTGCCTCTGCTGCAGAATTTTGCAGAACTGGGTTTCATCGTGGTGGGATTCACTGTATAATCTATGATTTAAATGTTTTTCTTTGTAGGACATGATGGAGCTGCATAAGAAGTAGACTGGTGGGAACCCTATCAAGGGTAGTTGCTGAGAGTACAGTAAAATTAGCCTGCTGCAAATGAATCATAACTGAGGTGTGGTTGTTAGCTGGAAAAATGTGTCTGTGATGCAGTGCTTCCCAAAGTCTTATGCTGGGAGTGCATTGGATGTAAGGGAGTGGGGTCATGGCTTTCAGTAGTAAAACACTACCTAGGGTACACTAAAAGGTTGTGAAAAGAGAAAAATTGTCAGGGATTAAGATTGGAAGTCTTTAGCCATCGGTAGTAATACCCTGTTAGGGAACAACAGAGGGGCTTGCAGCTAGAAACACACAGGGAACAGAAGGAGCAGAAAATGGGGGACTGCTGAGATATTACCTCTATTTATACAAAAAACAATGGAGTCACTAGTCAAAGAGGATATTGAGGACTGCTTGGAGAGCAAGAATAGTGAGCAGCATGGATTCATGGCAAGGAAGTCTTGTCAAACTAACCTAGTAGTTTTCTTTGACTGGGTGATCAGGGAATTCAATAGGAACTATTCTGTGGATTTGCTCCACTTTTAATTTAGCAAAGTATTCAACTCAGTACCCCACAGATGCCTGCTGAAGAAGACGGAGGATCTGAGTGTGTCTAAGGTCATAGTAAATGGGGTAGGTAACTGGCTAAAGGGGAGGCACCATAGGGTAGTGGCCAACAGGATTAAATCTCCGGTATATTGGTAATTGGCAGAACTTCTGGGAATTAGAGGTTTTTTAATTCGATGGGCTCTCTAAAGAAGGTACATGACCGCTTAGTCAAAATGTTGATGTCCATATCGGTCAGTTAAACTAGTAGATGGGGTGGGGTGGCACAGGCACCCCTTACACCACAAGGGTCGCCATGTGCCCCTCCTCCATCAACAACTAGTTCAGCATGCATATGCTCCTATCAAGCACAAAACACATACGCAACAGAGCCAAGGTAAGCCTTCAACTAACCAGAATAAATGGTGTTGGAAGGCAATGTGCATCAATGCTTGTAGCCTGATGAACAAAATTCCTGATCTCACGGCCTTGATGGCAGAAGCACAGTTACACTTGCTTGCTGTTACAGAAACATGGTTCACCAGGAACCACACATGGGATGTCACAATCCCGGGGTACTTGTTATTCCAGAAGGATCAAGAAGGTAAAAAGGGAGGGGGTAGTACTGTATGTAAAAGAGGACATCAATTCAACAGAAATCCAAAGGAAGCCAAGCAAGGAAGAGGCACCTTGGGGCTGGAGAGAAGGCCCCAATCTGGATTGGAATTATCTACCGAACCCCATCCCAGGAAGCTGATCTAGATAAAGAGCTCATGGAGACCATCTTGATGATGGCAGACAGGGGAGAGTTGCTGCTAGTAGACTTCAATCTGCCAGATGTGGACTAGTCCTCACACACAGCATCCTCCAAAAGAAGCAAAGATTTCCTGTTTGCACTGCAAAGAGCAGGTTTACAACAGCTGGTGAATTCTCCCACCAGAAACATAGCAATACTGGACTTGGTGCTCACAAACAGCACAAAAGTCTCAGATGTGCAAGTAGGGGTCAATCTAGGGACCAGTGACCACAGGACAATCCAGCTAACTGTGTACAAGGTAGAAGATACTAGTCACACTAAAATCAAGGTTCTAGATTTCAGGAGAGCCAACTTTCCTGAAATGAAATGTATAGTTACATCCCTGCTAGATGGCAGAAACTCAGAAGATGTAGAAGACTGTTGTGAGGCCTTAAAAACTGCTTTAAATACAGCTGCAGCTACATGCACTAGGCAGATCACCAAGTCCACAAGAAAGAAAAATCCACTCTGGTTCACCAAGGAAGTTACAACCAAAATCAAGGGAAAAAAGGAGGGCTTTTGCAAAATATAAACAAACTAAAAGTGAATTAGATAGAGAAGAATACAAAAACAAGCTGAGTGAAACAGGAAAGGCAGTTAGCAGATCAAAAGTGCAGACAGGGGAGAAAATGACACAGAGGGTCAAGAAGGGAGACAAAACCTTCTTCAGATATACACAGGAAAAAAGAAAGAGTAAGGGGGAATAGTCAGGTTAGCAGCAAAGGAAGGCAAGATGGTAGAGACAGACAAAGACAAAGAAGAATTACTAAATTATTTTTTTGCTCTGTCTTCACCGTAGAAGACAGTGGGAAGGGTTCTACACTAAGTAGGTCAGTACACAACACCACAGAAACAGACACAAGGCCCTTCACAAGGGAAAGGGTCCTAAAAGAACTGAATAGGCTCAAGGTAGATAAAGCAATGGGGCCAGATGGCATCCACCTAAGGGTACTGAAGGAGCTTCAGGAAGAACTCACCACACCACTGGCTGAGCTTTTCAGCAAGTCACTGGAAAGTGGAATAATACCTCAGGACTGGAAAAGGGCAACAGTAGTACCTTTACACAAGAGAGGAAGCAGGGAAGAGGCAGGACACTACAGACCAGTCAGAGGAAAAAGTATGGAGTCATTGCTAAAGGAGAGGATAGTGAAATACCTGGAGGATAGCAGAAAGACTGATCCCAAGCAACATGAATTCACAGCCGGACACTCTTGTCAAACCAATATAATCAACATTTTCGATTGGGTCACCAGAGCAGTTGACTAGAGAGGAGCAGTGGACATTGTGTACCTGAACTTCAGCAAAGCCTTTGAAACTGTCCCCCACAGAAGGCTAGCTAACAAATTAGAGCATACAGAACACAGTCATAAGATAGTGAACTGAATCACCAACTGGCTGCAAGACAGGATGCAGAAAGTGCTTGTCAATGGATCACTATCAAGGGAAGGCAAAGTGACCATTGATGTTCCACAGAGGTCTGTGCTGGGATCTATCCTCTGCAACATATTTATCAGGGATATTGCAAACAACTTGAAGGGGAAGGTTTGCCTGTTTGCAGATGACAGAAAACTCTGCAACAGAGTAGACACTCAGGAATGGTCCAGGGATTGGCAGTTGAAGTTTAATGCCAAGAAGTGCAAGGTTATGCAAATAGGAAAAGAAAACCCAGGGATACAGTACACACTGGGAAGGCATCAGAGGAGATAAAGACAGAAACAGACCTCAGAGTAGTCATCACAGATGACTTAAATGTGAAAAACAGTGTGAAAAGGCAGCACAGAGGGCAAGTGGCCTCCTCGAATGCATTGGTAGGGCAAGTACAAGCAGAAAGAGAGAGGTTATCATTCCTCTCTACAGGTCCTTGGTGCAGCCACATTTAGAGTACTGCGGTCAGTTTTGGAGACCCCAACTCAAAAAAGACATAGACCATCTAGAGACAGTACAGAGAAGGGTTTACAAAGATGGTGCATGGACTGCATCATGAGTCATACAAGGCAAGATTCAGGGAACTAAATCTGTACACCCTTAAGCAGAGAAGAAACAGAGGGGACAAGATCAAACCTTTTAAGTACGTTAAGGGAGTCATCACAACACAAACAGGAAACCTCTTCCAGCAAAACAGGGATGCGCGTACAAGGGTGCACAACTTGTGCCTGGTGGGAGGCAGATTCAAAAGCAACCTCAAGAAGTACTTCTTTACAGAAAGGGTCATAGATCCAAGGAACAGCCTATCTCAGGAGGTGGTGGAATCCAAGACAGTACGCGAGTTCAAACTCACGTGGGACAAACATTGTGGACACATAAGGGTGCAGTCTAAATAGGGAGGGGGGGCAGAAACATGGGCAGACTAGATGGATCTTGATGTCCCCATTTGTGGACACAACTGCTATGTTCCTATTTAGAAAGGAGGTCATGAGTGGGTTTCCACAAGGATCTGTCCTGGGTCCTGTCCTTTACAACATGTTTATTAGTGACATTGGTGAGGGGATCCCAGACAGAAGGGGGCTGATAACATTTAGAAAAAGCAGACACAAACTTCTGTTATTCTTATATTAAAACTGACCTCTCATTTTCTAACATGTACTCTTAGTTTTGTTTTATGTTAATATGCACAGAAAGCTTTATAAGTACTTCAGTACTTAATTTATAACCAGCCAACCAGCATGTTGGACATTATAGAAAACATACAGGGGTCAATCTGTCACACATGAATGAAAGCAAAAACTTTAAATTCAACTTTCCAGCACAAGCAGTGTCACATTTCATCCATGTCCTTGCATTGAGAACCATCTGTCTTTCAGCCACCTTAAAAGACAATTATTCCTAGTGCTTCAGAATTCCAAATACCTTCCTTAAAATGATAGTGGTCTGCTCAAAAAAAAAAGACATTAGTCTAATGAATTATTATATGCTGATTGTGATAATTTTAATTGTTATTATATGCAGGTGAAACAGATCTGTCCTAAGAACATCCATTCTTGGGCAATAATTTCTAACATAAATTTTGCCTTTTTATTTCATGTGAAAATAAAAATAAACGCATTTGTTTTAAAGAATATTATAATTTGAATATTAGAATCTGCATATAATAATTAATAAGACTATTGCCATATCTTTTTTAGCAATAGACCACCATCACTCTGAGGAAAGAATTTGGAATTATGAAATATTAGGAATAATTGTTTTTTTAAGGTGGCTGAAATGAAGATAGTTCTCAGTATAAGGGCATGATTGAAATATGGCACTGCTTGTGCTAGAAAGTTGAGTCACGGAATACTTTAAAACATAAGGATTCAAGAAAGAGAAACACAGATTAGTAACTAATTTTTATGACTGCATAGCTGGTCTATGTGACATAGAAACACAGAATCATAGAAGCTGACAGCAGATAAGGACCGCAAGGCCCATCCAGTCTACCCATTTCTTTTTCTACCTTATGTGCCATCGGCCTTTGCTCTGTCAATGGCCTATCTATTCATACTCATCTGTATTGCTCCCTTATGCCCCTCCCATGCCTGTTTGAAGCCCTGCACTGTTTTCATATCCACCACTTCCTGAGGTAGGGGAAGGGAGAAAGGTATGAGAATTAGCACCTAGGAGGGGCTAGAATCAGTAAAGGCAGTACAGTCAATAGAGGCAATGGGTAAATTCCAAAGGGGGATGAACTGTAAACTTCTAATTGTAAACTGTAATTTTCTTTTACTGGTTGGAACATGGAGGCTGCAGTAATAGGGAATGCTCAGGAGGTGGCAGCAATGGTTGATTTACAGTTGAAATATCGCAGAGTGGGGTAGGCTGTGCTTGCAGAATTCAGAGGGTTCAAGCACTGCTCCCAGCTGCTGTTCATCCCCACTACTACAGGCACCATGTTCCAAGCAGGGACATTTAAGATTTGAATAATCTATAGAGGTGCAGTGCCAGCCTGTCTGTAGGCCTTCGAGACCTCTGAGCAATGCAGAGCCCTCACTATACCAGTGAACTGAACCAGTACTACAGGATGGGAGTATATCTGTTGTAAAATTGGTGGTGTGTAAAATATAGAATAAAGTATGGGTCGGGGCGTGTAACGAGATTTGACGCACATCCGAGTTGTGGGATGCTACATAAACCCTGAGGGAGAAACCCGAGGGGTTTGTGAAAAGCATCCCACAACGAGGGTGTGTGTAAAATCGAGTTTGACACCCGACCCATTTTTTATTTTATATAATTGCTGAGGTTCCCTTTTTTGCCTCAGCAATTATATAAAATAAACAGCTCTCAGTGTATCCTATGGTCAGTCCTTTTAGTCCAGTGCCAAGAATTTTGTATTTTTAAACTGTTTTTTTTTTCCATTTCTTCAGGTCTTTGTATGTTTCCAGGGTATAAGGGGGGAGAAAAGAAAAGAAAAGGACTTACCGCCTAGTTCTTGCTGCGGTTCTGTTTCAGACAACATGGAAGCAGTGAGCGGTCTTGGCTGGTCACGCTGCTGTGTGAGCATGCGCACAGGAAGGGAAATCGTGCGCGGGTTTGCCATTATAAACGCTCCTTTATAATGGCAAATTATGCCACGGTTCCCCTATGGGAAAAAGGCAGAGCCAGTTATTATAGTAGAATAATAGATAGGGGACTGTGTATTATGAGACTATAATACCATCAAGAGTTTCTGGCAACATGCAAACATTATCTACTAGGGAGACTGAAACTCAGAATCCCAAAACTGACGGGACTGAATTCAGTCTCCCGACACCCACACGCCCAACAGGAAGAAAGCCAATGCCGACCTTACCCTACCCCTAGCCAGGTACCACAAGGGACTAAAAAATGCAGAATCTGGTTGAGCTGCTCCCATGGCATGGAGGTCTAAGTCATTAGCAGCTCGACCAGCATGGTCTGGTAGACCTGGGTTCTGTTCTTGGTCACCAGAAATTTTTGCCATACTGTTTCACCCCAGAAAAAACTTTTTTACTCCAAAGTCCACTCCCTGGAGTTGTTTCTCTAAGTTAGGGGGTGCAGAGGGCAGAGTCCCCTGCACAGAGGGTGTGGCGGGCAGAGCCCACTGCATTACATGTAAGTTCCTTGCAGAATACCGAAATGCAGTCTCCCGAACTTGGCCTTGTAGAGTTTGGGATACTGAATTTTGGTCTTTCAAAATATATCCATGTGAATTTCGCAAGTGAAGCTCGAGAGGTTCCAACATGTCACCAGACTCTCAAGATGGTAATATAGCCAAGGAATTCAGTCCCCTATTTGTTATTGTTTGTAATATATGGATCCAGACAGCAGCTTGCCTCTATGCTCCTGCCTGGAACTGCAATCACAAGCACACCCCCAAGCAGCTTCTTTTGTGGCCCAAGCTGTATGTTTCTTCCACTTCCTGCCCTCTCATGGACTGAAGCCACACATCCTCTTTACTCCCCCACCCTCAGGAAAAAGACAGCACTGAGGCAGGGAGGGACTGAGCACAAGAGGGGGATATCTCTGGTGCCAATTGATGCACCCTGTGAGCCACTTGCTCACACATGCTTCCTCATCCACTTTGTTTCTTTTGTGGCATTTTTTTAAGTGGTGTTCATTAGGTCAGCTGAAGAGCTGGACGGCTTTTACTATACATGACAGTTGCAGTGAACCCTGCTTGTGCTCAACTGAGAAGTGCATGCTGCATGAGTTGAGTGTTCCACCTTGTAATACTATCACTGGAGCTGCATCGATACTATTACGAGGTATTGTAATACTATTGCTGGATTCCAGTGGTGGTAATATGTGGATTTTTTGTACAGTATACTTTGCAATAGTATTATTATGACTATTTGTACATTATAATCAAATTCCTTTCCTTTATCAAGAAGTAACATTTAAAGAATAAGATCTGTAATGGTAAGAGAAAGTTTCAGCAAGTGGCTGCAAACCAGTAAACCTAGGGCCAGCTATTTTTCAGGACAACAAAGAAAAACAGAATGGGCCATGGGAGGAGTTGGGGGCAGACAAAATTGGCCATTTTACAGTTTATGTGCAATATTTAGTGATATGCACTCATTTCTGTCACAAAAATGCCACGTAGTAGCACTTGTTGCCAATTTGTGGCTAAAATTTGTTTTTGACAGATGTTAATTTGCACTCAGTTTGGAGCGAAAAATTACATTTATGATTTGACCAAACAGACTTGACCATTTTTGAAACGGGAAAATCAGTAACCATTCTAGCTTGAAATTAGAAGCACATCCAAAATAGAATTAGGACATTTATTCTTTCCAATCAGAAGGGAAATATGCCCTGTCACGCAGGACAAAAGACTAAACAAGGACTTTTGACTCATCTACTGTATGTTAAACACTAGTTAGCCCTTATGGAGAGCCATTCATTTTAATTTTTCCCAGTTCTTTTGCTTTTCATTTCTCCAGCATGGGAATATAATTGTGTAGAAGGGTACACAGTAAGTTTTACTCTTCGCTCTAATGTGGCCCTGTAAGAAGGTGGCATACCATGGCTCTACATGCAGTTGCATGCATGGGATGGTATCCACTTTGTGAAAGTATCTAGCCCTTGAAGGAAAACTGTGGGCTCACCTTTAGCAGTCATTTCTCAACAGACTGGGGCTTTAGTAAAAGGATCACCTGTGCAAGTGCAAACATCATACAATCTATGTCCAAATGGAGCCCTCGCAAAAACTGCCTATAAAGTAGACAGGCATTTCATGCTATTCCTCTGCCAACTCAAGAGATTTTGTTGTATGAGAGATGCATGACTGCCCCTTCTATTTCAGTGCTCATTGTACAGAGATTTGAAATGTTCTAGATATCATATTTTCTGTTGTATTTTGGAAGACTAAGCCTTAATACCATGTTAATTATAAGCATAAACCTGGCATTTAGGTTTAGGATTGGCAAATACAGCAGGGAACAATATATATATATATATTCATGGCAAAAAAAATCCATTTAATGCATCAGTTAGGGTTGTTCCACAGCGACAAAAGTGAGGAAATTTGGTGTTAGGGTTGAAAACCCCTTTTGCACCCCCCAGCCTGCCCCCCCAACCGGCATCGGGGTGTGCGTTGGGGTCGTCGGCCCTACTCCACCCCATCACATGTGTAAAAAAGCTGAGGTATAGGAGAATGGGGTGAGAGTTAGGACTGATGACCCCAAAGCACACCCCAATGCCGGTTGGGGGGCAGGATGGGGGGTGCAAGGGGGGCTTTCAACCCTAACACTGAATTTCTTCGCTTTTGTCGCTGTGCAACAACCCTAACTGATGCATTAAATGGATTTTTTTGCCATGAATTTCCCTTCCTTTTGAGAATGAGGACTATAAATAGTGAAATGGTAGTTTAAAGTTCAGTAAAATAATTCTAAAAATTAGCCCCATAGACTTGTAGGGGGCACGTCACCGCGTTCTCCCTGATTTCACATCACAAAACAGGAGAGTGCAGGGGAGAAGCAGGCGAACCAGGAAGTGGAAAGGGATCAGTTGGCTGGCCATTTGGACACAATTATGATCCCTTCCCAAATTTTACAGACTGTATTAAAGTTTAAACTTTTACCACACAGGAGATACTGCCGCCCCAGGGTAGCGGGCTATGAAGCCCAAAGTGTTAGATCACACATTTACTTTAAAGTCCCTGTAGGTAATTAAGATATGGTAAGGTATTTATTTTTATACAGTACCCCATCCATACAGCTCAGAACAATTCACAGGATTCTAGACATTTGCAACAAATACATAAAAAAGAACAATATGGGGGGGCGCTAGAGAGCACACCTACGAAGTGGACGCATTTTTCCACTGCTCCCTGTAAACAGTGAATTCAGAGTTTTAAAATAACTACTTAAATCCTAAAATTATATACGATCTTGGTATCATCCGCCAGAAGAATACCTGAGGAACGCAAGGTAGAAATTCTAAAAGATGGGTCGCACTAATAAAGGAGCTCCAAGTGGATCGAAACTACTACCATCGACGGACCAACAGGCCCTAACGACAGCGACCACGAGTACAGTTCCTGATCCCCCCAGGAAAGCGCTGCAATTATCGATGTAGGCCATAGATGAAAAAGTCGGAGCCATTTTGCAGCGTATAGGGGAACAAGATGTCAAGATCGAGCTGGCAACTAAAACAGCTACATCGGTGGAGACTCAGGTGAATAAAGCTCTTACTGTTACCACAAAATTGATGCATGAAAATGCACAATTCAGGTACCGACTAGAGGCATTAGAAAATGCTCAGCGTGCCTCCAACCTTCAGATAGTGGGCATACCGGAGAACAAAGATGACCCCGACCCCCTTACCTCTCTGAAAGCCTGGCTCCCTGAGACCCTTCATTTGGAACAAGACTGGGAATGGCATTTTCTTCGGGCCTATAGAATCTCACCGCTAGTGGCAGGAGCACAGAGGGACTTACCTCAAACTATACTTCTGGTAACTGACGGGGTGTCGACTAGAGACTGTGTCCTGCAGGCAGCTCGATCGGCAGAGCGGTTGAATTGTGATGGCCAAACAGTTCATATTTTCCCGGATTTATCATATGCCACCAGAGCCAGACGTAAGCAGTTTGTTGGGGTCCGCGAGAGGTTGAGAAGCCTGGGAGTGGTGCATTCGCTGTTGATGCTAGCGCGGCTAAGAATTTTTTATGGTGGCCGTACTTACCAATTTACGGACCCGGTGGAGGCAGGAAAGAGGATGGAGCTTACACAAAGTGAGTTTGAGGCTGCACAAGGGTCCAGAATAGATGACCACAGTTCCGATGAGTCAGAGGCGACTACTTGAAGGACACTGGACAGATTATATTCTGGTACAAGGTACGCTATCCAGTTCTTGATAAATGGCAGTGGTGTAAATTAACATGGCCATAGAAAAGTAGTTCACTAATTTCATAACTGTTTGTGGGAAATGCTAAAAATGTTTGGACAACTATTTTAGGGAAGGGGTCATATCAACGTTTTTGTTGAGGAAAATACATGATGGAGGGTTTTGATAATACTAAACTGACCACCTAAGTTCTGTAGGGTGCAGCTATTCGTATTATTTTATCTTATTTAATGTACAACTTCTGTTTGGATTTCCCCCATATGCTTAACCGTTATTTGCTTAGATTACTGGTGACTATTCCATATGATGGATCCTGAATACTATGTTGATGTCTGACAAACGGATGATACTTTGTATTGTATTCACTAAATGCAATAAATATAAAGTTTAAAAAAAAAAAAAGAACAATATAAATTATTTTATATAGCGCCCCAACCATACAGCTCAAAATGCTTCACAGTATTCCGGACATTTGCAATAAACATATATGAAACAACAATACAAATTAATACATTAATAACTAATCTAAACCTGTGCATGTGTTAATTTACCTCATTTAAATTAAATGCTGATCTAAATAAATGGGTTTTCAGCCCCCTTTAAAACCCCTCTGCTGAGGTTGAACTACTCAGTTGGTACAGCAAGGCGTTTCATAGGCAAGGGGTCACTACTGCAGAGGCTACTTCTCCTCTCTCTCTCTCTCTCTCTCTCTCTCTCTCTCTCTCCATCTTTAAATGAGCCCTCAGGATGAGCAAAAACCAACCCTCAATGGTATATGAATAATTTTTTTTTTTTACTTTAATTTTTTTTTTTTGGCTTTCTGGTAGGCCTGTGCCCCTGGACTACCCCCCCTGCCATCACCCAGCATGCTGTGGATATACTGTCTTCCTCCCCATCTTCCCTCTTAGCTTGACCCACCCCCCATGGTGGGGTGTGGCAGGACACCAACTGCCACTAGTCAGGATCCAGTTGAAGGGAAAGCTGCCATGTCACTAGTGCAGGGCCTGGGGGAGTTGGTGCATCACCATGCCCTGGCCTACTGCATTTCCTCCTTTGTCTCCCTTCCCTGAGATGCTGGCCTGGGATGTGATGCAAGCACACATGTGAGTGTAGCACACGTCATCATGTGATGTCTCCCTGCCCAGAGAGCTGCTTCCGAGTGTGCTACCATCTGTGGTTACCCAGGTGGCAGTCATGCACCGAGGCAGGCTGCCTTCCCTCTGCAGAGGAGGAGGGGAGCATCCTCTGGGACACTTGAACCTCCTCCCTCCAGCAAGCCCCCAACAACTGAGGCTCCCTTCCAAAGCCAGGTTGCTGGCATCGTGAGTGGCAGTGTTACCACTGTGCCAACAGGCTAGCATTATCAATCATTTTTTAGGTTTCATTCTAGAGGGCTACTTCTATTTTGTGCAACAAATGGGACTTGTGTGATTTTTTCCTGATGAATTAATTGAATTAATGTATTTCCTGCAGGCACTATTAGCAGACAGAAGGGTGGACATAGTGACAGTAACTGAGACTTGGGCAACACCCCACCATGACTGGGACCTTGCAATCCCTGGATATAAATTATACAGGAGGGACAGGGAAGTCAAGAAGGGGGGAAGGGTGGCAGTTTACATCAGGGAGGGAATAACTTGCACAAGGGAGGAATAAGAGAAAGAGAAAGTGGAGGCTTTATGGGTTCAGTTATGGTCCAATAGAGGGAGAAAGGTGTGGTTGAGGGTGGTTTACAGACCACCCAACAAGGATGAGAAGAGGGACAGGGAAGATATTTGAACTGGAGCATACCATCCACAACATGTGCAATATCAATATCTCCAGTATTTAAGGAGCTTGTTAAAAAGAAAATACTCAGATCTGCTTATGATAAGCAAATGGATCTTCTTAGAGTTCAACACCAGGCTAGCTGGCTAGCACAAAATAAGATTGATGCATTTATAGAGAATTATTTAACTCTTTGGTTGACCCCGCTAGAGAGGAAAATGATTACTTGGGCAAGAATGGGAATTATTTGTTCTAAATATGTGTTTTTCAATAGAAAAACTTTACCCAACTCAGGACCGGAACTATGCAAGTGTAATAAGGGTTTTCAAGAAAATCTTTACCACATCACTGTACAATGTCCTCTACATAAAATCTCACAGTTTAATTTGTTAAATGATTTTCTTATTAAATATGTTAATGCAAAATATGATCCCTTATTCATACTTTTACATCCTCAGACATTAAAGGAGGCTAAGATGGTTTCAAGATTTTTTTATCAAGTGATGAAATACAAAGAAAAACATATTTCCGCCTCTGAGAATTAATTTGGCGATGGATTTTTATTTTCCTTTTTTATATATTTTTTAGTGTTTATTCTGTGATTGTGAATGCACATTTGTAATGGCTGATTTAGCTCAAAAATGAATTTTTATTTTCTTCTTTTTCTGCCAAAGTTTAAATGTAGCACTTGATTTTATTCTTTGTACGATTGTTTGCTTTTAGAATGTTGTAAAGGCTCGATTGCCGAACAATAAAAACTAACCAACCAACAACCAACCACAACATGTGCTAAAAGTCAGGCGATCTTGGAGGGGCTGTAAAGTGGGTTCCTGACTCAGGGCAGCACAGAACCAACAAGAGTAGATGCAATTCTTGATCTGTTGTTCATGAATGGGGAGCATAGATAGGAAATAATGGCCAGGGAGCCTCTGGGTGGGAGTGACCATTGTATAGTTTGGTTCCTGTTGGATATAGGCAGAGAAAGCATCCCGACTAAGACCAAAATCTTGGATTTTAGGAAGGTGGGCTTCATGAAGATGGGTAAAGTGCTAAGGAGCCACCTGGCAGACATTAGAGCAGATATGGGGGTGGAGCAAAAGTGGTTCATCATTAAGGAAGGAAGAAATACTGATTGCCACAGAGGAGTGTGCTAGGCTCAGGGGGAAGAACACAAGAGCCAAATCACCCAGCTGGTTCAGTTCTGGGGTTGTCCAGGTAGTAAGGGAAAAGAGGTTAGCCTATAGGGAAATCAGAAAGATCAACAGAAAGGTGGATTGGGAAAATGGTATGGGTTAATATGTCATTTACTTTAGAGTGCAGTCACAACTGTGCAACAGACAGAGTGCAGGGGATTATTGCTACAGGGTACAAAAGACTGCAAGTACAAAATGGTGCATGCGCGGTTTTGTACTTTGTAGCTAATGGCTCAGAGGCAGTGATTCAGAGGAAAAGACCTCTGCTGGGGGGGTCTGCTGAGCAGCTGCCATGGCTCAGATGGATGAGCTGCCCCACAAAAGGTTGATGAGGAAGTTGGCAGATCTCGGGGTTGGGGATAAGATGTCCAGATGGGTGGAAAACTGGCTGAGGGACAGAACCCAGAGGGTGATTGTCGGGGGAGAGTTATCTGGCACTAGAGAGGTCACCAGTGGTTTCCCACAGGGCTCAGTGATGGGGCTGTCATTGTTCAATGTCTTCATCTAGGAAATTGGGGATGGCATTAAGGGCAAAATGTGCCTATTCGCAGACAACACCAAGCTCTGTGGAGAGTAGACACAGCTGAAGGGATAGAGGACCTACAGGATGATCTGGAAAAGCTGGGGAGATGGTCTAGAATCTGGCAGCTTGGCTTCAATGCCAAGAAATGCCAAGTTATGCACAATGGAGCCAAGAATCCCAGGATGGAGTACTACCTGGGAGGAGTCAAGGTATCAGCATCAGAGGAGGAGAAGGACCTGGGATTGATGATCACTAGTCACCTGAAACACTCCACACAGTGCAAGAAAGCAGCAGCAAAGGCAAACAAGATGCTTGGATGCATAGCTAAAGGGATTAGTAGAAGGAGAGAGGAGATTATACTGCCCTTGTACAGGTCACTGGTGAGGCCGCATCTAGAGGGCTCTAAGATGCCTGTTTGACAACTAAGTTGTCGACCACCATCACAGTGATGGATTTATGTTGACCGCAACTTGCGGTTGACATAAATCTGACTTGAGACCTCTGCCATTTTTTCATCGGGGGCTTTGCACCCCCAACCACCCATGCAGGGGGCTCTGCACTCTGCACCCCCTGATCTCTATGACTCTAACTCTGAGTTGGAGTTGGATCAGGAAGGGGGTGCAGGACCAGGAGAAAGAGTGCCGGGGTCTCGGACGGTCCATTACAAAGACAACATCGATGTTGTCAGCATCGACATATTCGCCGCTATAGTATTGCCATCCTGGACGCATACCCATCTTGAGTATGGAGTTCAGTACTGGTGCTCACATCTCAAAAAAGACATTAACCTGCTGGAGAAGGTCCAGCAGGGGGCTACAAAGATGATAGTGGGTTAGCAGGGTAAGGCATATGAGAAGAAGTTGAGGACACTGAACATATACTCCCTGGAGGACAAGAGAGAGGGGAGACATGATTAAAACCTTCAAGCACTTAAAGGGAATAAATAACATAGATAAGGAGGGTCTCTTTAAGCTAAGTGGCAACTGTAACACGAGGGGGCACAGTCTCAAGCTGGAGTGGGGAAGATTTAGGAGGCAGATCAGGAAGCACTTCTTCATGGAGAGGGTGGTGGACACTTGGAATGCACTGCTAGAAGAGGTGGTCTTGTTGAAGATGGTGGGTTGCTTCAAGAGAGGCTGGGATGGACATAGGGGGATGGTAAGGATCATAGGTATGGAGAATGAAAAGGATGGGAGGAGTGGGGAGGGGGGTAGGATCAGTAGCTCAAGCTGTGGACCCTGCAGTACAAGCAGACTAGATAACCAAATGACTTTCTTCTGCTGGCTTCTTTGCATATTCATATGTTCGTATTTCAGCACATTTACTGAATGCAAATTTGCCATCAGCTCATCCTTACATGAGTCCAGTGACCTTTGACAGTCGCATTGTAGCGAGGTCAGAAAAAAACTACTCGGTACATAAGTTAGAATTTCTGGTATTGAAGCCATTAGTGTGTAAGTTTCATGGATAGCTCCATAATGCTAAATTCCTTGTGAGAATAGACAAAACCCCTCTCACATGTACTGAAGTTTCTTCCATCAGAACACTCATTGCTATCAGCCTTGTTCACGTATGACTTCAATCTTTAGTACAGACTAGAGCCAAACAATACTGGTACTTTATATATCATCATAGTGCCCCACCCAACAGCTGAACCAAGAGAACCTTAGACACATGTTCCAGAGCCATGTGCATTAACAGACTGTGTCAGTAGTAAGCCATCACCAGTCAGTCCCATGAGTTGCCTTCCTTCTGGCTACTTCAAAATGAAAACAAACTATTTGTAGAACGCTGCAGACCCACTCTTTTCCCCAGGAAGCAAATAATGTTACCACTCAAGTTCAGACTGATTGTAATGTTGTTATTATTATTATTTATTTGCTTTTTCCAAGAAGAGAGTGGGATTTCACAGTCCAGTTTCAGCCCTACCTGGAAGAAAATTAATCACATTGAATCACAGATATTGCAAATTGCACACAAGCACAGTATTATTTTCTCACATAATCCAATCATTTTTGTTCAAAATACCTATAAATTTAATCTGGAGGCAGTATAGCATAGTGGTTAAGAGCACAGAGCTGAAAACTTGGAGAACTGTGTTTGAATCCCACAGCCGCCCACCACTTGCATACTGTGCAGCGATGAGCAAGTCACTTAACTGCCTTGTTCTACCAGGACACAGCTGGAAACAAGTCTCAGCTTAATGTGGCTTTTCCAACCCCAAATTGTAATAAAAGTAAAATAAAATCTGTCTGGATGGTTTCAGGTAAAGTATTTAGCAAGTGTGGACCATGATATGCAAATGATTTTTTACTAATATTTGTTTTACGGTGTTCCGCTGCCATCCTATTTTTCCTTGAATGTCGGGCTATGTGCAGAGTTTGAGCAAAAGTGAGATTATTAGATAGTCCTGTGGCATCTGTAAAATGTATTTATAACTCCTATGCACCCTTGGGGTTGCTAGCACAGTAAGTAGTGTCATTTTTTTTTCACAGTTAGTGTGGGCAGCATAGATTAGCTTCCAGATCTCCTCTGAAACCTCTGTCAGTCATGTGGACACAGAATCCACATTGGAGGGACCCAGAAGCAGCATAAACCGTGATGGAATGCTGCAGCAGTTGTCAGTTGCTCACTTAGAGCTTTGAGTCAATCTGACTGAAACAGCCACAGGACAGGTGCCAGTTCTCTCCTGTCTTATTTCAGTCCCTAGTTCTATCATGGAATAAGTGAGTGTGGAGTTGGGGTGGAGGGCTTCTGTGGTGTGTCCTGTGTGGGGTGAAAGATCTTAGGGGCATCTGGTCATGGGAACTGTGAGTAAATTGTGGTGCCAACTTTGACCTGTGAGAGACTTTTTGTTGGGATACTGCCCAGTACTAGTCTCACCCGGATTGTCCCAGTAGGACTGCCTGTGTAGGTTTGGAGTAGTTAAACTCCAGGATGTTAGCTTCAGCCTAGTGGCCCAGAGGGTAGAGGTACCTAAAACCTTTCCTGTCACCACTCTGACAATCTAAGTTTGGGAATGAGCATGGGCTGCCAGGGGTTGGTGGGTGGAGGTCTGGGAGTGGATCGAGTGGCCAACTGGCAGCAACTCATTTCAGCTCTTGACTGCCACCAACTAGAGGCCTGGTGGTAGCATAGACACATCACCTGCTGACTACAGCCGGTGGTGGGGGAGCCGTGGCTCCAGGATGCATGTGCACCTTCACATGCATGTGTATCCCATGATGCCAAGGCTAAGGGAAAAAATGTGGAAAAATGGTGTTCGGGGGTTCAATGAAGCCCTGCCTACTGATCCTGAGTCCGCACCATTGCCAAGTGCTCACTGTAGGTTTGTTTCAGATTTATGTGCTGAGGGGAGGACAGCCCTCCCCTCTCCAACCCCACCACAAGGGGGAATTTATTATGCTCCATTTTCATAAATGAACCTTTGGTCATGTGTTGTTCCTCCACAAAGGTCCCAGCACTGTTCCTTCAGGCACACCATAAAGCATATGCCTTGGCTCAGAGATGGACTCATTAATCTTAACATGCTGTAACTTGTCAGTGAGGTAAAGCAAGTGCAAAATACATTCAGCCACTCTCCTGTAATCCTTGTATGAGGGCATCAGACATCTTGGGCATGAGAAAATCCTGAACTTGGTCTAAGCACAATTCTATTGGCCTCACATGAATGCAGAGGCAAAAGGGATGTGCATAGAGTATGTTAACTGTATCCAGAGAAAGACCCAAGAGAGTACCACTAATGCTCAACATTACCAGCCATGGGCGGATAGACTTGACATGTAGGATTTTATTTGTCTTTGGAACCTGACAAAAGGAGATCTCTAACTGGTGATCACTTATCATTATACTTATTATGCCCAGATATACCCATCAAAGATAAGATAACATCTGCAGTAGCAAAAGTTCTCATGGAAAATTATTTTGTGCATTATGGACTACCTGCAAGGTTGCACTCTTACCAGGGAAGATATTTTGAAAGCCATCTATTCAAAGAGTTACTGAAAATGTTGGAAAATTCAAGACTACTCCATATCGACAAAACACAAAACACATTTTCTGGAGCTGGAAGGACACTACTTTCTTCAACTGCGAGCTGTGTGAGAAATTCTGTATTGCACTTGATATCTGCAACAAACGTGCACTTTTGCTTAATTCTGTGGGAGGTGAAACTAACCACCCTTGGTGATTGCTTTTTATTCACATTTATTTAGTGTTTAGCCAAGAAGGGGCTTGTAAACTCTGTTTATCTTGTTAGTAACTTCAGAAGGATTTAAATACTGCATTTGGGTAGGTCCTTGGAGGTAGCTAGATTGTCTACTAGGATTTGCTGACAGTTAAACTATTTTTAAATGAATTACAGTTGGCTGAGGAGTTGAAAAGAAACTTGCAAACTCTGCTTATCTTGGAAGTAACCTCATAAGTGTTTGAATACTGCATTTTGTTGTCCTTGGGGTAGCTGGATTGACTACTAGGATTTTGGGACGAAACTATTTTTAAATAATTTACTGGTGCGTAGGAGTTTGTGATAGTTAAACCCTTTTAACAGAGTTACTGGGGTTAAGGAGTGGTCACAGAAAAACCTGCAGTGTGAATTGAAACACAGACAGCCTTAGGGGGCAGGACATTGTTTTCAGACCAAACAGGTTGCATTGGAACAGGAAGGGTTACATATAACCATTGGCAACAAATTGCCCTGCATGGAGATATCCAGACTAGATCAGATTACTATAAGTACTGCTGGCTGCAATTTTCCAAAACACAAAACACATTTTCTGGAGCTGGAAGGACACTACTTTCTTCAACTGCGAAGCTGTGTGAGAAATTCTGTATTGCACTTGATATCTGCAACAAACGTGCACTTTTGCTTAATTCTGTGGGAGGTGAAACTAACCACCCTTGGTAATTGCTTTTATTCACATTTATTTAGTGTTTAACCAAGAAGGGCTTGTAAACTCTGTTTATCTTGTTAGTAACTTCAGAAAGATTTAAATACTGCATTCTGGTCCTTGAGGTAGCTGGATTGTCTACTAGGATTTGCTGACAGTTAAACTATTTTTTAAATGAATTACAGTTGGCTGAGGAGTTGAAAAAGAAACTTGCAAACTCTGCTTATCTTGGAAGTAACCTCATAAGTGTTTGAATACTGCATTTTGGTTGTCCCTTGGGGGTAGCTGGATTGACTACTAGGATTTTGGGACAGAAACTATTTTTAAATAATTTACTGGTGCGTGGGAGTTTGTGATAGTTAAACCCTTTTAACAGAGTTACTGGGGTTAAGGAGTGGTCACAGAAAAGCCTGCAGTGTGAAACAGGAAAAGACAGTCTTTCAAGCAACAGAGGGTGGTGGATCTAGGTTTACATTTGTTTGTTACAATTCTTAAGATTTTCAGTGCAGAAAGAGTTTAAAGCACAGCTGACTTATTTTGGGGCTGACAGTTCTCGGAGCACAAACCACCAGGCCTGTTTTGGGGCTGGGAAGGTTTACCTGTGTCTGACTTGGATGGGAGGATTTTTCTCTGTTTGATTAGCAGGGTATTTCTCTATCAAATTGTTGTGTAGGGCATCTTGCTGACAGGAAGGCACTCATTGCAGCAGTGGGTCAGAGCTTTTAGCTGATTGTTTTGTGAGGGCGCAGTTTAGGCCCAACCCCTTCCCACCCCTCACCCCACCCACCCCTGGAAATAGTTCCTTTATACCTGGGTTCTGACATCATTTCAAGAGTGCAAGGTGCATGTCACTGTCATATCCTCTCTAGCACACTGCACTGACAATATAAGCATACACATTGTATATTATAAATATATATTTCTATACTACAAACCAATCACACACACACACAAAAAAACAAATGTGGGAGTAGTGCAATTTAATGGCTGTGGGGCAGCAGTCTTCTGGGAGTCTTTCTGGAGGCTGAGATGCTGCCCTATTTGCAGACAACTCTCTGCCCTGAGGGAGGAAGTTGCCCATCTTCAGGCCACACTGGACAGTAGTACGGGGACCTTCCCCCAGGCCACACTGGACAGTAGGAAGGGAACCTCCCCCATCCAGGGAGCACCACAGCCACCACCACTACCTCAGAGATTGTGAAGAAAACACAGCAGTTGGACCACAGTGGGCTCAGGAAGGGTGAGGATGGTGGAACAGAGGCACACCCAGTCAGTTGTTCCACTCCACAATCCATACACCATTCTGGGGGAGCATAGCTCCCCTATGGATGCACCCACAGAGGAGACTAAGGAGGCTGAGGACAGCTGTCACAAGGGAGGCCCACAGGAAGGAGGCAGAGGACACCACAAGGAAAGGAAGCAGCTCCTGGTGGGGGACTCAATTATTAGGGAGATAGAACTGGGAGGAGCTGGGAAAACTGAAGTAAGGTGCCTGCCTGCCTGGTGCCATGGCTTGGAGGGACAGGAAGCGCATCCTCAGGATCACGACAACAGCTGCAAGGGATTCTGAGCTGGACATAATTTTCCACCTAGGGACAAATGACTTGGCTCATCATGAGGTTAGAGCAGTGCAGGAGGACATTGCAGAGTTGGGGAGGGCCTAAGACAAGTAGCACACACAGTATCCTTCTCAGAGGTGCTGCCTGTCAAAGGCATGGGTGAGGCGAGGGTAATTGGCACCATGCAGTTTAATGAATGGTTGAAAAAATGGTGTGGAGCACAGGGGTTTGGCTTCATTGGGGACTGGGGTTACACCTGGAGGGACAACAGCCTGTACTGGCAGGATGGTCTGCATCTGTCCAGGAAGGGAACAAGTCTTTTGAGCAATCGGTTTAAATGCTTCATTGGCAAGCTTTTAAACTAGTCAAAGGGGGAGGCACTGACAAGAAGCAGAAAAATCCCAGCCTCTCCCTACAAAATAGGGTACTAAATGAGAAAAGACCAAGGTAGAACGGTTAGTGGGGATGCTGCAACAGAAGGTAAAGCCATCAAAATGGAGAGCAATGAGTACCAATGCCCGTAGTCTAGGTAACAAGCTTCCTGAATTAGTGGCCTTGATGGAGGAGGAACATCTGGATATTGTGGCAGTCACAGAAACATGGTACACACAAAACCATGACTGGGACGTAAACATACCAGGATACACTATCTACAGGAGGGACAGGGAGGGTAAAAGAGGAGGAGGAGTAGTTATTTACATAAAGGAAGGAATAAAAGCAACAGAACAAAAGGTTAAACAGGGAGGAGAAGAAGCACTGTGGGTAAATTTGGAGACAGGCAATGGCACCACAATCCGCACAGGGGTTGTATACAGACCCCCTTCTCAGGGGGAGGAAATGGACAAGAAAATGGTAGAAAGTATACTTAGAATGGCAGAAAAAGGGGAGGTACTGCTGATGGGTGATCTGAATATGCCAGATGTTAACTGGAGTGCAGTTGCAGCTGCCACTTCGAAGAGTGCAGTTATTCTAGATGCCCTACAGGGGCATGCCTTAGACAACTAGTACTGGAGCCCACTCGAGAGGGAGCAATATTAGACTGATACTCTCAAATGGAGATGAGAGAGGATCACAGATGTAGAAGTGGGTAGCCATCTGGGAACTAGCGACCATTGAACAGTATGGTTCATAATAAACACAGTAATAGAGTCAAGCCATACAAAGACAAAAGTACTGGACTTTAGGAGGGCTGACTTTGCCATAATGGGTGAGTGCCTAAGGAATGCACTAGCAAATGGGCAGGAAGGAGGGGTGGAAGAACAATGGGGAATAATAAATACTGCCATCACAGAGGTAACAAGCCTTTGTGTGAAGCAAATAAACAAAACAAGACGATGTAAGAAACCACTATGGTTCTCAAAGGAAGTGGCAGTGAAGGTTCAAGAGAAAAAGAAAGCATTCAGGAAGTACAAGGAATCGCAGAAGGAGCAGGACAGAGAACTGTATCAGTTAAAGCAAAAGGAGGCTGGGAAGGCAGTCAGAACAGCAAAGGCCCAAACCAAAGAAAAGATAGCCAACTCAGTTAAGAGGGGATAAAACCTTTATAGGTACATCAGGGAGCGAAGGAAGACCAAGGAGGATAGTGAGGCTTAATAAAGGGAGGCAGGGTGGGCAGAGGGAGACTGTGAAAAGGCAGAGATACTAAACAAAAATTTTGTTCGTTATGATGAAGGAAGAGGGAGATACATAAAACAAACAGTAGTAACACTCTGGATACAGAAGTTGATACCGCCCATTTACAGAAGAAAGGGTCTGAAAGAACTCTTAAAACTGAAGGTGGACAAAGCAGGGGGCCTGATGGATTCATCCCAGAATTCTAAAAGAACTAAGGGTAGAACTAGTGACACCACTGACTACCCTTTTAACAAATCATGGAGAATGGGGTGGTACCCGAGGACTGGAGGAGGGCAGATGTGATTCCCTTCACAAAAGTGGAGCAAGGCAGAAGCAGGAAACTATAGACCTGTTAGTTTAACCTCAGTGATAGGGAAAATGATGGAATCACTTCTAAAGGAAAGAATTGTTGAGTATCTAGAGGCCAGAGGGGCACAGGACCCTAGGCATGGATTCTGATGGGAAGGTCATGCCAGATGAATCTGATAGATTTCTTTGACTGGGTGACCAAAGTAGTTGATCAGGAGGGGCTGTGGACATGGCCTACCTAGACTTTAGCAAGGCATTTGACACAGTCCCACACAAAGATTAATATACAAGTTAGCCAGCCTGGGAGTGGGTCCCAAGATGACAGCCTGGTAAGAATTGGCTGGAGAATAGGACACAGAGAGTTATAGTAAATGGAGTCCACTCAGAAGAAAGGAGGGTTACTAGTGGGGCATCAAGAGGGTTCAGTATTAGGACCGGTCCTCTCAATGTCTTTATGCTTTACATTGCAGAAGGACTGGAAGGAAAAGTATGTCTCTTTCAGATGACACTAAGATCTGCAACAGAGTTGATGCACAAGGTGGGGTGGAAAGGATGAGAAGGGACTTGGCAAGGTTAGAGGAATGGTCAAATGTATGGCAGCTTAGATTCAATGCTAAGAAGTGCAAGGTAATGCACCTGGGAAACAAAACCCAGGGAAGAGTACACAATGGGGGTGAGATACTAACAACAACAAGAATGGAAAGGGACCTGGGGGTAGTCATATCAGATGACCTAAAGATGGGCAAGCAATGTGAGAGGGCAGCAAGGAGGGCTGGGGGGATACTGGGATGCATAGGGAGAGGCATCACCAGTAGAAAACAGGAAGTTATTATCCCTCTGTACAGACAGCTGGTGAGACCCCATCTGGAGTACTGTGTGCAGTTCTGGAGACCCAATCTCCGCAAAGACATAGACAGGATGGAAGCTGTCCAGAGGGAGGGCAACTAAAATGGTGCAGGGTCTGCACCGGAAGACATATGAAGAGAGACTTAAGGAGCTTAATATGTATAGCCTCGAGGAAAGGAGGGAGAGGGGGGACATGATAGAAACTTTCAAGTACCTCAAGGAATCAACAAAGTCCAAGAGGTAGCATCTTTCAAAAAGAGGTGTGCAAGAACAAGAGGGACAATTTGAAGATAGAGGGGGCGACTCAGAGGTAATTTAAGGAAGTATTTCTTCACAGAGGCGTTGTGGATGCATGGAACGGCCTTCGGAGGAGGTTGTGGAGTCAAAATCAGTGGGGAATTCAAGCATGCATGGGATAGTCATAAGGCAATTCTGGGGGGTTGGGGTAGGAAGAAGTAGGCTGCTGGTTAACTAGGATCTGCAGCTTATCCAGTAGATAGGGAAATGGGCAGACTGGGTGGGCCAAGCGGTTCTTATCTGCCGTCAAATTCTATGTTTCTATGTTTTTATGTTTCTATATCACCCACAAGGAGATCCACAGCTGAATAATTTAACAGGGCACATTTGAATATGTTTGGTACCTTGGGCCTGCTAAAAAGTCTAAGTTAAGCCAACATTAGGCAGTCTATTATTGCATGCCTGCAATCATGCAAAACATGAATCCAAAGAATACTCACCTTATTATCTCATTAAGGGAGGCCCAACTGCCTGTAACCTTGTGCTTTGGAGTCTCTACTGATGCTGTTTGATTGGAGCCTATCTACATTATACTCAAAGATTGAGTGATCAGTTAGAGGCTTACAGACTGGCTACAGAGGTTGCAGGATGCAGCAACCATGCAAATAGAGTTTGCTGTGACCTCATGGTCTCAGAACAAGCTCTATTGTCTAAATACTGAGTGCTACTAAGAAATGTGGACATCCAAGAGAAGCACAAACCTGCAGATATAGCCACATGTTATTGTGGTGAAATTGTCTAATTAGGCAGTATACAAAGTAAAACCAGAGAATGGGAATGAAAACAAGAAAACTCTCCATAAGAACCACTTACTTTAGTATAAATCTTCTGTCCGACGGGTTCAATGAGAACATCAACCTTTTAACTGGGGGAGAGTGTAACCCCCTATAACTATTAGTGAATTACCTCTACTCCCTACCTGGAAGCCCATCTGGATCTTCAGCTCTGGCTGCCAGATGTCTCCATTCCCTCATCCACATAGACTGCAGTGGAGGGTGCCAAAACCATTTTCAGAATGCAGTTGTGTCCACTTGAACTGTTGCAACAGCCAGGATTCTTCAGCACTACAAAGATGCTCTCCATGGCACCTGGCATGTGAAATTCCACCTATTCCCTGCAGGAACATGAATACAAGACTTAGAATGTGTGAACCAGATTGTCTTTTTTCGTGCCACAGGAGGCCTAATAAACAGTGGTATGGGCTACAACCAAACCTCAAGTTTTTTTTTCTGGGTAAGCAGGCCAGAGTACTACCATCTTGATACCCCAGGACCCACATGAGTCTGGTACAAGATCAAGGGTCAAACCACAGCAATACAGAAATCTCCACCAATAAACAGAGGGCAAGTTTGGGCAACAAAGCCCAATGTGGACTTCTAAGAAGAAAGGCAATAAAAAAGACTGCAAATTATAAATTGAATCAGGAGGCTGGTTTGGCCTCAGAACCTACCTCTCCACCAGGACAGCAGATGAAAGGAAAGGTAGGAGGACAGTAATAGGCTACAGATTACAGTCAAGGTCAGATTTACTAGAAGAGGAGATGGAGAAGGAGATGGAGCCTGAGACTCAACGTGTGAGCAGGCTAGCTACCTCTCCCAAAAGTAAAGCAGCAGACTTGGAGCCTGTCCATCCAGTAGGATGAAAAGTAGCTCAGTTGGGGCTTAAGTGTTTGTGTGAACTCTAAGGTATTTTTGCATAAGGAACTCTCTTAGAGGGCACGTCTGACTGCCCTGATTGACCAAGACTATTTCTGATCCAGAGAGAGAGAGGTCTTCCTTAAGGGCATATCTGGCTGCACACATTGTTACAGGCAAAGTCCCATCAAGGGGTGAAGATCCATGTTGTGAAATCAACAGTATTGGCTCATATAAGTGAGCATGGAGGTCAAGACACTCAGGCTGGCTGCAACTTGGAACGCTGATGCCATGAAGCACAGAAAACGCTACTAGTAAGTGAATCCTTTGACTGCAAAGACCCTCACTACATACAAGGTTACTGTGGACTTGGAACTTAAACTGTGACTCATGCATTTTTACATTGGTTATGCTTATCCAAACCAATGTATTGTGGCAATATGGGATTTCAAGGGGGGGGGAGTATCGCTGCCAAACCCATTGCAGTTCCAGAACCCGGGGCTCAACAGTCTACTCCAGTGACCACAAGGTGTGGTCCTGATGCAACTCTCTGCTGGGTGGGCTGAATGGTCATGCACTTGAAAGGACCGAAACTGCTCTAATCCGAGAGGGTTTCAGCCTTTGATTTGCAAGACCATTCAGCCCACCCAGCAGATTGACTTTCAACAGTGTGACTGAGTGCCCACAGTCTGCAGTCCACTGACTCTAGTCTAACCCACCCACTACCCTGCATCCATTCCTTGACTGATACCCCCAGTTTTGCACTGCCCACAGTCCGCTGGCTCCAGCCCACCTGCTTCATGCAGCCCTTCTTTCTTGACAACCATCCCACTCGTGCCACCCACTGAGCTGGCTGAGACTCAGGTTCTTTGCTGCTCCATCCTCTTTCAGCCCCTGGCTGCCCTCTTAAGCCCCACAGGTTGGCGATCAGGAAGTTGGGAGGAGGTGCTCCATTTCATGCCTCCTCCACCTCCCTCTGGCTTCTTCTCTCTCCCATCTCCCACCCATGCAGAGCAGGCCACAGCCTATGCTCCATGTGAGCTGGGAGTTTAGAGCACCCACAGGCAGGCACTCTCACTAAAGTGCAGTTGCGCTAACAACAGGCTGCTTTGGCTGCATGGCAGACCACACTTGCTCTCCTGCTGCCACTTCTGCAAAATAACTCCCCACACTGCCCACACAACATGAGGGCTCAGGGAGAAGGATTAATTTAAAAGAATGCAAGCCCCATACCTTGGAGCTAGTCCACTAGACCACCAGGGCATATCATTTAACAGTGGCCCCCCATCAGGGCATTTCCAAGCCCTACTGACCACCAATGCCTACTTTATTTATAGAAAAGGGCTACTAGCCCCCACTAGCCTTCACTAGCCCACTTGGGCTGCTAACTAAATTACAGTCCCTGGTAGTCTAGTGTCCTTCCCCACTCCACTAGTGCCCAATCTCGCAGTGCTCTGTCTCTGAAATTAAGAAAACTATCCCTCGTCATTTTTTTAACCTGAAAAAAGGAAAACCATCAGTCATTGCCCCTGTGCTGTTACCCACGCACCACACCTCCCTCTACTGCATACTTAGCTACCAGAAGTCTGTCACCATAATCTTCCTTGGACCGCAGACACGTCTTTCCTATTCAAATCCCAACCAAGAAGTGAGGTAAGAGCTTCGATGTATTTCAATGAGGTTTTCAGTTTCAATGCATTTCAATGGATTTTTCAACTTAGTGGCATAACTTGGCCATTTTTTAATATTTTTGCCCAAAATTTTCAACATACCTTTTTTGGGACCCCACCTCATGAACAATTAAGTAACAGTAGCCCATTCTGTCCCAAAAGATGATTTCCCAGTCGCTGTGCAAAATCATCTTTTGGGCAGGAGTTGAACATTTTCTCCACCTTTCTTCATGAGGTGGGATCATAAGAAAGCTATGCTGAAAATTTGGTGTAAAAATATTAAAAAACAATGAAGTCATGAAATTTGCTAACACAGGCTCGTAACTTTGGCAGTTTTCAATATTTTGACCCCAAATTTTCAACATAGCCATTTCTTCACAGCACCTAATGAATGTAACCGTCTGTTTCAGATCCTGGCCAAAATGCACTTTTTTTGCATCCTGAAAAGTGATTTTGCAGTTGCTACATGAAATCACCTTTCAGGCAGGAGCTGAAATTTTTCACTGTACTTGTTCTTGAGGTGGGGTCATAAGCAGGGTATGTTGAAAATCTGGGGCAAAAATATTCACAAACAAAAAGTTATGAGCCTGCATTGAAATTTTTGAACACGGGCTTGTAACTTTGGCAATTTTCAATATTTTGACCCCAGATTTTTAACATAGCCATTTCTTCACAGCACCTCATGAATTTCACAGCTGTCATTTTTCAGATCCTAGCCAAAATGTTTTGCTTCCTGAAAGGTGATTTTGCAGTTGTTGTGTGACATCACCTTTCGGGTAGGAGTTAAAATCTTCAAAATTTGGGGTCACAATTAAAAAAAAAAAAGTTTAACAACCAACCAACATTCAGCATTGACAAATGCTAGTTAACAGATGCTTTCAATACTTACTGACTAAAAAGCTGAAAAGTAACTTTTGTGTGGCCAGGTATTATCCTATGGCTCTTTTAATTTGCTGTGTTCAAGGGTGTGAGTAGCAAGGCTCCATTCGCATGTGTGCTGTCACAGTGTACAGTGTTTGGGATAGGGAGGTATGCACTGAGTGTTGTATGATAAGTAAATCGCCAATTGGATTTTAAAATTATTCTTTTACCTTATTCTGGAACAAGATTTATGCAGAATTTTGGCAAATGAGACCTAAGGCACAATATCCCATTGGGTCAGTAAGTGACTATATGTGTTTTCCTAGGGACACCTAGATTTGAATACTGGTTTGTTTTGGATAAATTTGATGCTGTATTAAGTCTTATATTTTCTTGAAACATAATTAGAATGTGTATCTCCTGAAGAAGCCCATTAAATTCGTGTACATGCCAGTAGTGACTGATGACATCATACAGCATGAGTAAACGCCTAATCCATTCATACTATGTGATGTCATCAGTCACTGCTGGCATGTTACAGGCGCATGGCCCTGTTGTGAGGTCTCATGCTGGTTTATTCCACTGTTCCTCTAATAAACGGTAAACCATTTTACACTGTATACTGGTATTAGGCCAGTTTCTGGCAAGGGGAGCTGTGCGTGAGTTTCAGTCGCTTGGTCTTTTTAGCACTAATAGCACCACAGCTGCATCCCAGTGCTATCCCATTGTTTAGTTCTCTTCTGTACTTTGGCCCTCCAGAAAAACCTGATTAGCATATACACTAAGTGTCTCACTGTGGTTGCCAGATGATATTAGGCCTATTATGGCACAAGTACATACTTGCGTATGGATTCTACCAGTCTTAAAGTGCATAGCCAAATGTGGCTTGATAGAAGAACATATGATGAAAGCATGCATTCGCTGTCCATCGCCGCAACACCTACATTCAGGTACGGGGGATGGGGGCCATGTTTTCGTGCTGCAGGGGGGTGGGTGTGGAGGTCACTGACCACCAATGAGGGAGCAGGGAACCGGGTTCAGCGGGGTGTTCATGTTGTGATGTACTAGGGAGGATCTGCCACAATGGGGCCTTGGTTGGGGGGGGGTCACACCTAGATGTATGGGGAGGGGTCACTGATGTGTGTGGGGAGTCTGGCATACAGGATAGGGGCAGGGGTTCTGTCATAGGGTGGAGTCTACACCATGTGATAGGACCGGATGGGGGTTCTGTTGGGTGGAGGTTTACAACTGGCTGCCTGGACTGGGAGGGGATTCTGTGTGTACATGGCGCATACAGCAGTTAAGACAGATTCCCCCCTGCTGTATCCAGTGCCTTCTTACACCCACAATGAGCAGCATTATGCACCTTTGTGAATGGCACGTAGTGTGGGCAAGCCCCCATCTCTCCTCCCTGGACCGCCATGGAGTGTAGCTGCCTGCACAGCTGGGGAATCAGGTGCACACCTGACCAGCGCACTTTTAGTGAATGCCACCTGGGATTCACAGGACCCCTACTGCCAACATTCTCGCTTATCTATGCCTATGCACCCGGTGTATGCATAGGGCCCATAGTTAGTAAAGCAAATAGATTACTTGGTTGTACTACTAGAAATATCAAGAGCAGGGAAAGAGAGATGATGATGCCCCTTTATAGTGCCCTTGTGAGGCCACACATGGAATACAGTGTGCAGTTTTGGGCACCACAAGGTAAAAGAAACATTAGAAGAGTGGAGGGGGTGCAGAGAAGAGCAACCAAGTTGGTATCCAATACTAAGAACTTGCCCTAGGAAGACAGATTGAGGGAGCTCGGGATGTATTACCTGCAGTATAGTAGACTTAGAGGGTACCTAGGTTCAGTTCATATAGCACATGGAAATGAGGACCTTTGGAAATGCATGGAATTGATCACAAAAGAAAATTGTAGCAATATCAGGAGGCATGACTTAACATTAAAGGGAGAAAATTACAAAAAAAACAGGAGGAGCATGGTTTAACCAGAGAGTGGTGACCGAATGGAATAATTTACCTAAACATGTAGTTCACAGTATAAGTATAACACAATTTAAAAAATCATTAGATATGGTTATGGTGAAATGGGGGAAGGTAGGATACATCCAGTAAAGGTAAAAAGTCATCATGGCTAACACTAATGGTCTTGAAACATACTATGACTCCTGTGCCTGGCTGCATGAAGCTGGATGCAGAGGTGTCAGTGTCCACAACAAGGAAGACATGGATGAGTGGTTGCACACTAAATG
Source organism: Neoceratodus forsteri (assembly GCA_016271365.2). Classification (NCBI taxonomy): domain Eukaryota; kingdom Metazoa; phylum Chordata; order Ceratodontiformes; family Ceratodontidae; genus Neoceratodus; species Neoceratodus forsteri. Next base: position 1,295,339,958 of record CM057459.1, read on the forward strand.
GATAGGCATACCCAGTCCCTTCATGGTTCCTTTATACCTCACCACCCTATAAGGTCAGCAAGCTGGGGAAGAGGGGAACCCAGAACGTTACAGCCAACCGATTCAGATGATGAAATCCCTCCCAGCCAGCACTTTCACCTGGGCCTTGTCAGGAACCTCACCCACTCCAGCTGCGTCCACCTCCAGTTCTTCCTGCACATTTTAAGAGTATTTTCTTGGGATAATGGGATGTGACCCAGTAAAAGAAGATGACAAGACTTTCTATAGATACATTAGTGAAAGGAGAAAGTCCAGAGGGGGTATTGCTAAGCTTAATGGAGGAAAAAGGAGCATGTGAGGAGGAGGACCCTGTAAAAGCATCTATCCTAAATAGATACCTTTGCTCAGTATTTACTGAAGAGAAGGTAGGGCAGGGCCCACAGCTCAGCACCATGGACGCAGTGGGGAGGGAGGTGAGCACTACTCCCTTCACAAAAGAAAGGGTCCTACAAGAGCTTGCTAAGCTCAGGTGGATAAGGCAATGGGACCTGATGGCATACATACAGGGTACTTAAGGAGCTAAAGGTGGAACTAGCAGAGCCATTAGCAGAACTGTTTAGTGAGTCTCTGAGCACAGGAGAGGTCCCAGAAGACTGGAGAAGGGCTCATGTTATCCCACTCCACAAGAGTGGTAGCAGGGAGGAGGCAGGGAACTACAGACCAGTCAGTCTTACCTCAGTAGTGGGCAAGATTATGGAGGCACTAAGGAAAGGATAGTGCAACACCTGGAATCCATAGGGGCACAGGATCCAAGACAGCATGGGTTTACAAAGAAGGCCCTGTCAAACTAATCTCATAGATTTCTTTGACTGGGTAACGGAGTGGTGGACCAAGGGGCAGTTGATGTCGCCTACCTTGACTTCAGCAAGCTTTTGACACTGTTCCACATAGAAGATTGATAAATAAGCTGGGTAGGCTCGGGGTGGGTCAGAAGTTGGTCAACTGGGTGGCAAACTGGTTGACGGGCAGAAAACAGAGAGTGGTGGTAAATGGTATACAGTCAGAAGAGATGCAAGTCACAAGTAGGGTACCTCAGGGATCAGTCCTGGGGCCAGTCCTCTGCAACATCTTCATTAGTGACCTTGCAGATGGACTAGAGGGTAAGGCTTGTCTGTTTGCAGATGACACCAAGATCTGCAACAGAGTAGATGATCCAGATGGGGTGGGCAGAATGAGAAGAGATCTGGATAAACTAGCAAAATGGTCAGAAGAGTGGCAACTGGGATTTAATGCAAAGAAGTGCAAGATCATGCACATAGGGAAGAGAACTCTGAAGCCACCTATAGGCTGGAGGGAGTTGCTAGCAGTCACAAAGGAAGAAAGAGACTTGGGCATCATCATCACTGATGACCTGAAATCATCCAAGCAGACCTCTAAAGCAGTAGGTAAGGCTAGGGGAGTGTTAGGGTGTAGAGGATATCACAAGTCGTAAGAGGGAGGTATAATCCTCTTTACCAGACACTGGTTAGGCCCCATCTGGAGTACTGCGTACAGTATTGGAGGCCACACCTTCACAAGGACATTAACCGAATTGAGGCAGTCCAGAGAAGGGCAACTAAAATGGTGCAGGGACTGCATCAGAAGACATATGAGGACAGATTAACGGAGCTCAATATGTATACCCTTGAGCAAAGGAGGGAGAGAGGTGATATGATCGAGGCATTCAAACACCTTAAGGGCATTAACAAGGTGAAATAGTCTAACATGTTTAAATATAAGAAAAATAGCAGGACAAGAGGACACAGCATGAGATTAGAGGGGCTTTTAAGGGGATATGAGGAAATTCTTTTCACAGAAAGGGTGGTGGATGCATGGAATGGCCTACCTCAAGAAGTGGTGGCTATGAATACAGTGCAGGGCTTCAAACAAGCATGGGATAGGCATAAGGGAGCAATACAAATGAGTATGAATAGATAGGCCACTGACAGAGCAAAGGCCGATGGCACATTTATAAGGTAGTAAAGGAAATGGGCAAACTGGATGGTCCCTGCGGTCCTTATCTGCCGTCAACTTCTATGTTTCTTTTTTTCTATGACCCAGAGGGGTCCCCATCATGTACAGAAAGCCATGGATGGATCAGCAATTAAGTTAGAGTGTGGGCAGCTAGGGTAGGGATGAAAGGTGAAAGAATAGTGCTCCAAGGATGGAGGAATGGTGCAAGTGGAGGCAATGGAAGGAGCCATAACTAAATCTATATTTAAAGGCAGAAAATCATTATTGTTATATCCTACAAAAGATGTCCTCTGGTCACAGAGTCACAGAAAAGAATAACAACTCTCAATAGTGATGTAGCCCACCCCCTTCCTGATGTCTAGTGATATGATGGCAACTGTCCGTGGGGAGGGGGCAGCGAGCAGAAGTACTATCCCAGAAATGGCTATCATTTGCAGATCATATCAGTTGTACTGCGGTGCAAAGATTTTGGGTGCTGGGCTGGGAAAGCAATGTGGTTCGTCCAAATAACAATCAGCTGAATAACTGGAGACCACAACTTTATAGAATAACATTGGGGATCCCATTTAATAACAAATATGATAAATACTCCAAGGGCAGAACAAAACCTGGGTTCTAAAATAGGCAGCACATAGAATCTTGGACTGCTATGATCCCTTAACACACATTAGCAGCAGTTCACATGAGCAAAACAGTTCCCACAGATTGAATACACTTCACAAGGCATGATTCGTATGTCCCCAAGTCTCAGGCAGCTCCAGTCCCCCTAGTACCATGGGATGGATATAGCCCTACAAACTCATCTTCCAGCTCTCACTGACATCTCTGCCCCATGAAACTGACTGTCTTCTCACCTCGGGGCCCTCAACTCCATCTCGGGTCCCAGCTCACTGGCACACAACGGCACATCTCATTTCAGCTTCTCACTGCTTCCCACGGTTGACTTTCTCCTCTGCTCACGGGCAACATGTCGCCATCTGGTGACTAGCAGTGTCCCATCTGTCCTCGATCATCTCTCTCTCTCTCTCTCTCTCTCTCTACAGGGCTCCAGTGTTGGAAACTTCCAAGAGAACACTCCTTACAACACCTCTATTTGGCTCAACCTCGTAACTTACTTGCAGGCAACTGTCCCAACAGGGCATCTTGCTCCAGTCCCACCAAGGTAGCACAACAAGAGGGGGCTCATGTGGGGAACAGACAATGACTGCCATCACATCCTCCCACAGGCCAGACTCTTACCCTCCTCGGCCTGAAAAAAAATGACTGAAGATGACTCGAGTGGGCAATCGGTCCCACTCTCATCCTGACTTCTCCCTCTCTCTCTTCTTTATGCATGTGTTCCTTATATCCTGCCTGCCTCCTGCAACCTCCTGCCTGCAGCAGGTCCCCAGGGCAGCCCAAGCTTAACCCCTTCCTTACCATACCACCATTCCCAGCTAATTACTTCCTAGGGCACGAACTGTACCCAGCCTTAGGCTCTAACCCCACGGGGGGTTACAGTGGGAACACAAGAAGCTTTAGTAGATTTTCTGTTTGAGTGTCCTGAACTGACTGCAAGAACTCCCAGATACCCTCCAGTAACTCATGTGCCTGTCCTCTGCATCATGGAGCCTAGGACTGCCATTGCCGAATGTCTGAGAACAGCTCTTCCATCTGGAGTTTTGGGTATCATGGCACTGTAGCCCCTCTCTTTAAGCTTGGAAACTGTTTCTTCTAGATTCAGATCAAGCTGTAGGCAATCCTCAAGGAATACCTTGATTGTTTTTGCCATACAGGGGTCTGGTATTTCAACCCTCTCAAGCAGTGATGCTTCTTTACATCAGAGCAGCCCTTCATTTCTGTTGAACCCCCAGTGAGTAGTCATTGTCAAAAAATACGAACACACAAAATTTGCCAGCAGATAAAGGCCTAGAGGTCTATCAAGTCTGCTCGAATGCGCAGCTAGCACCCCTTATTCTGCAGCTGCCCCTCCCTCCCTTCCACCCTTCCCCTTCATTTACACTCCCCCTTGTCCTGTCCCTTTCCCTTTTGAAGCAGTCCACTGTTCTACTAGATACCACTTCTGCAGGTAACGCATTCCACCCAGTCACCACCCTCTGTAAAAAGTGTCTCCTATCTCCTCCTGAACCTTCCTCCTCCAGTCTCATATCATGGCCCCTGGTGTCCCTCCCCTCCCTTACTTTGAACAGCCCCTCTGCACCTGTCTTCTTTATCCTTTCATGTACTTAAAGATTTCAATCATGTCCCCCCTGTCCTTCCTCTCCTCCAGCGAGTACATGTTCAACTCCCTCAGCCTCCTCTTGTATGATAAGTCCCCCAGCCCCTTGATCATCTTTGTTGCCCTGCGCTGCACCCCCTCCAGTAACTTAATCTCCCTCTTCAGATACGGGTGCCAGTACTGCACGCAGTACTGCAGGTGCGGTCTAACTAATGAACTATACAGTGGCAGAATCACCTCCTCCCTCCTCGAAGACATACCCCTTGCAATGCAACCCAGCATTTTGTTGGCCTTTGCAGCTGCCTTCCTACATTGTGCCAAGTTATTCATTGACCCTGTAATGAGCACCCCCAGATCCTTCTCCTCCTCCTCTGTCTGGGCTAGCTGCACTCCCCCAAGCTGGTAACTCCTCCTTGGGTTGTTTATCCCAAAATGCAGCACCTTGCACTTTTTGGCATTAAACCCCAGTTGCCAGGTGTCTAACCAGGTTTCAAGCTTTGCCAGATCATCCTGCAACCCCTGCCATCCCCCTACGTCTTCCACCACCGCTCCTACCTTGGTATCATCAGCAAACAGACTGATCTTGCTCTTGATGTCCAATGATATGTCTGCAATGAATATCCCAAACAACACTGGTCCCAACACCGAGCCCTGTGGAACACCGCTCGTCACTACCCCTGGGTGTGAGAGCTCTCCACCCACCACCACCCTCTGATGCCTTCCCTGAAGCCACTTCCCTACCCATCTCACCAGCTTTGCACCCGCCCCTGTGCCTACTAACTTACTTCCCAGCCTTCCATGCGGCACTAAGTCAAATGCCTTACTGAAGTCCAGATACAGGACATCCACTGCATGGCCCCTGTCCAGTTGCCTAGTTACCCAGGCATAGAACTCCACCAGGTTGTTTTGGCAGGATCTGCCCCATATGAAGCCATGCTGTCTGCTGTCCTGTAGTCCTTTGGCCTCTATGAGGGCCACAAGCCTCTCCTTCAGGATAGTCTCCATTAGCTACACCACGATGGATGTGAGGCTCACTGGTCTGTAGTTTCCCGGTTCATCCTTGGGGCCACTGTTGTGGAGGGGCACCACATGAGCCATCCTCCACTCCTGAGGTACACACCCCGAATGTAGTGAGGCATTAAATAGGTCTGCCAAAGGCCCTGCAAGGACCTCTGCCAGCTCCTTCAGTACCCTGTGGTGGATGCCATCTGGACGTGGTGCCTTGTCCACCCTCAGTGCCTTCAAACCCTCCCGAACTCTGCCCTCCATGATTTCCCCATCTGTCACCCCCTTGCCCCCTGTTTCTGCTATTTCTCCCCTCTAGGGTGTCACCCCCCTCTTCTCTTTAGTAAATACTGAGCAGAAGTACTCATTTAGTGCTTCTGCCTTATCGCACCCTGCTTCCACCTAACCTCCTCCTTCCTAATCCTTACTATGTGGTCCTTACAGCTCCTTTTCTCCCTTATGTACATAAAGAAGTCCTTCTCCCCCTTTTTAATGCCTTGTGCCAGCCTGAGTTCCATAGATGCCTTGGCTCCCCTTACTGCCCTTGTCACCTCCTTCGATTCTGTCAAGTACTCCTCCCTGTCCTCCCCCTCCCTGTTTTCTTGTACTTCCTAAAGGCAGCTGTTTTCCTCCTTACCATTTCCATGCCCTCCTTGCTCAACCAGCTCGGTTTCTTAGCCCTAACCTTCTTGATCTGGGCCTTGCAGCAGGTTTTGGTTGCCTCCACTATCCCTAGGTTGCCTCCACTATCCCCAGCTTTATGAGCTCCCACCTCTGGTTAGTGTCCATACTTGATTGAATTCTGGCTAGGTACCATTTTACCACTTCCCCCATCCTCCCAAAGCTGGTCCTCCTGAAGTCCAGCACTCTTGTGCCAGATTCCACTCCTTCCTTGCCTATATCCAGTGTGAGCCATACTGAGTGTTGGTCACTCCCTGACAGCGGTTTTTCCACTGTAAGTTCTCTCACAAAGTCCCCATTTTCCAGCACAAGGTCAAGGGTATTCCCTAACCTGGTTGGTTCACTGACCATTTGCAGCAGGAAGCTGTCCTGGAAGGCATCCAGCAGTACCTGCTCCCTTCTGTTCCTCGTTGTTGAGGTACTCCAGTCCACTCTTGGCATGTTGAAGTCCCCCACAATCACCACACTACCCTTCTCGCAGGTCCTCCTGATCTGTCCCGCTAGTTCCCTGTCTAACTCCTCCATCTGATATGGTGGCCTGTACACCACTCCCATTCTAAGAATCCTATTCTTGGAATCCTGGATTTGCATCCAAAGTGACTCTGTACTACCCTCCTCCCCTTCTTCCCTTACACACTTCAGTCCTTCCTTCACATATAGTGCCACACCCCCTTCTTTCCAAATCACCCTGTCTGTACGAAATAACCTGTACCCTGGTACAGACAGGTCCCAGTCATTGTATTGGGTGGCCCATGTTTCTATGATGGCTGCAATGTCCACCTCTCCCTCTCCCATGAGCACCTGTAACTCTGCAGTTTTCCTCCCAAGGCTCCTAGCATTAAGGGTAACCACCTTCCACCCTCTCCCCCCTCTCCCATCCTGCCCTCCTTTACTAGCATCACCAATAGTACTTGCCATTTATCCTTTGTCACTGTTATGGGGGTAAGCTCTATGGTTTCCCAACCTGTGGTCTCTGCATGTCTCTGCCCAACTGCCACCCCCCCTCTCTAGTTTAAATTCCCAACTTCCTCTGTACTCCTCCATCCTCTGTTTCAGCACTTTCTTTCCCTCCTCACTCAAGTGTAGTCTGTCTTGGCATAGAGACTACTGTCCTCCCAGGTCCCTCCCACCCCCCAACAGCCCATACCCTTTAGCACAACACCAGGTTCTTAGCCATCCATTAAATTCCTCTATTCTCAGCTTTCTTGTTGTGCTTGCCTTGGGCACCGGAAGTATCTCTGAAAAAGTTACTGATCTTCCTGCCCCCTCACATAATTGTCCTGGTGTCACAAACCTTATTGTAGCCTAGACACTCTGAACGATGTCCTCTTTGGTATTCAAATTCGGAGAACTTCATAATAATGGAGCAATGGGGTGAGCTGGCAGTTCCAGCCCAGGAACCAAAGTCTAATGTATTTTTTGACAACATCCAACACAAAAACAGATGTGGTGACACACAGCTCATAACATATAAATTCAGAGATATTGTTCCCCTCACTGCTCTTAGGTGATCCATGTGGAATGCTTCACTAATCAACACATCTGCCCAATAAACTGATTTTCCAGTTCCATGAAAAACAATGACAGCTGGCATCTGTAGAACTCAGATCTCATAAAATACCCCAACAAGTTGAATTTTAGGACATCCTGCACTGCATTACTAAAGTTATTTGCTTGAAAACAGGCTCTGTACCTTTTAGACCTCAACTGTCACCGTTGTTTTTCCTGCTGAGGAGTCATAATCTTCTGCTATGACATACAGTAGCAGAATTATTTCCATGGCAGCTGGATGAGATGTCAGAAACAGAGGATTATGGCCACGTCAGGAATAAGCAACACAAACAGATGAAGTCTAAGGAGAAAAGTCTGAAAATGTTTTCATGATTGTGATGGTGGTGATTATTCTGAATACCATAGGAACCAACTGGTAACTGAGAATAGTTAACAGATACCCTGTTGCTGAGAGTCAGACCCTTGGAACTGCTGGGTGGATCAAGAATGGTGTACTTATGTGTGTGATGCCAAAACCTCTTTGGTTGTTGGACGTTTACTGTAAATATGACAGGCAGGTCAGCTTAAAGTATGAAATGAGTTTGATAGGTCTCAGGTTAGTAAACAAAGAACAATGTTCAGTTTAAAACAACATATCTGCAGAGTTGAAATGTGGCTGCTCTTAACTGGTGCACTGTCCCCCTACCCTTTACCTGGGGGATATACAACTTGACTGCCATTAAGAGGGAGACTCCCTAATGGTCCTTGTGATCAGTGCTGGTCCAGGAGACCTGTTTCCTTTTACACAGAAACATGGAAATATCGAATTTGCCAGCAGATAAGGACTATTTGACCCACCCAGTCTACTCAGTCTACCCAATTTTCCTTGCCTGCAGTAACACCACATATCCTATTTGATCTTTGGACCGTTTTCCCTCACTACTTCCTTTTCCCCAAGATTCCCTTGTGCCTATCCCATGCATTCTTGAACCCCACCACTGTTTTCCGCCCCACCACTTCCATTGGAAGTCTGTTCCAGGACTCCATCACATATTCTATGAAGATGTACTTCCTCAAATCTCTCCTGAATATATCCCCCCCAGCTCCATGTCATGTCCTCTTGTTCATGAGTACTTTTTTACTAAAAAAATACTTCCATCCTGCTCCTTATTTACCCCACTGAAGTATTTACAGTTCTCTATCATATCCCTCTTCTCCCTCCTCTCTTCTAGTGTGTACATATTCAGGTCCTTAAGTCTCTCTCCTTGCTCTGCTTCTCATGCAGACTCTGAATCATTTTAGTTGCTCTCCTTTGGACTGCTTCAACTCTATGTCCTTCCACAGATATGGTCTCCAGCTGGACACAGTACTCTAGGCAGGGTCTCACTAGTGATCTATACAGAGGTAACACCACCTCCCTCTTTCTGCTGGTGATACCCCTGACAGTGCACCCCAGCATCCCACTAGCCCTCCCAACTGCCTTGGTGAACTGCCTGGCCAACTTTAGATTATCTGATATGATTGCCCCCAGGTCTCGTTCCTGCTCAGTGGTCGTCAGTACCACCCCACCCATTTTGTACTCCATCCCGAGGTTTCTGTGCCCTAAGTGCATTATTTTGCACTTTTTCACACTGAAACCCAGCTGCCCTAGCCTCAACAGTTCCTTGAGTTTTCTCAGGTCACTGCTCATCCGTCCATCTGTCGACCGTACCCCATGAATTCACCCTACTGCAGACTTCGATATCATCCACAAAGAGGCAGATGTTCCCTTCCAGCTCTTCTGCAATATCACTTATAAAGACTTCAAAGAAGACTGGTCCCAGCACTGATCCCTGAGGTACTTCGCTGGTCACCCTCCCTTCCTCCGAGTAAACTCCATTTACCACCACCTTCTTCCACCTATCCCTTAACCAATTTCTTACCCAGTTTACCACCTTTGTACCCACTCCTAAGCTACCCAGATTGCTTACTAGTCTGCTATGTGGAACAGTGTCAAAAGCCTTATTGAAATCTTGGTAGGCTAAGTCCACCACTCCACCCTTATGTAGTTCCTTGACCACCCAGTCAAATAAATATATCAGATTCGTTTGACATGACCTCCGCCCCATAAATCCATGCTGCTTTGGATCCTGTAACACATTGGATTCAAGATTTCCACAATTCTTTCCTTCAGCAGTGATTCCATTAACTTTTCCACCACTGATGTCAGGCTGATTGGCCTACAATTGCCAGCCTCTTTCCTGCTACCACTTTTGTGTGGTGGGACTGCTTCTGCCCTGTTCCAGTCCTCCAGAACCACTCATGTTTCTAATAAGATGTTAAACAGCACTGTCAGAGGTACAGCCAGTACCTCCCTAACCTTCTTCAATACCCTTAAGTGTACCCCATCTGACCCCATTGCTTTGTCCACTTACAGATTAGTGAGCCCCTTCAGGAGCCTCTCCTCAAAAAATGGACCGCTGTCCACTTCCATCCTTCCAATGCCTTTGTTACTTTTTGTGGCCCCTCCCCTTGTCCTTCCCTTGTGAACACTGAACAAAAGTATTTATTCAGGATGTGTGCCTTTTCCTGGTCCTCCTCTATAAAGTCCTCCCCCCTTCGCTTTTTAGCCTTACAATCCCAACCTTGATCTTCTTTTTGCTTACATAGCTAAAAAATGCCTAGTCCCCTACTTCCTAGACTATTCTCTCTCTTCTATTTGTGCCTTCATGATCCTTACTGCTATCCATGCTTCCCTCTGTTTTTGCTGATAGACTTCCCTAACCTCCTTCCTCTTCATTTCCTTATACCTTCTGAATGCTACCCTCTTAGCTTTTACTTTTGCCACCTCTTTCGAGACCCATACTGGTCTCTTTTTCCTCTTGCCTTTGCTTTCTTGCTTGACACAGAAATATGTTGCCCTCACTATGGCCATTTTTATCTCCACCCACTATTCCTCCACACCACCCTAGCCATACCCTCCCCCCAGGTCAACCCTGAGGCATTCATCCATCTTTATAAAAACTGCCTTCCTGAAGTCCGGAACCCTCGTCCTTGTGTGGTTGAATTTCACAGCTGTCCTTGTATTGAACCACACTGTACTATTGTCACTGGTTCCTAGGTGGCCTAACGCCTTGACGTCTGCAACACTGTCCATGTTAGTGAGCACCATGTCTAATATTGCCCCATCATGAGTGGGCTCACTAACTAGTTGCATGAGGAACACCCCTCCATGGAGTCCAGGATGTCCCTGCTTGTAGCTGAAGCAGCAGATGGAAGGCTCCAATCTATATCTGGCAGATTGAATTCCCCCACCAACAGCACTTCACCCTTTTCTGCCATTTTCCCAATGGCTTCACCAGTATCTTATCTAACTTCTCCCTCTCTGCCACAGGCCTCTAGATGATCCCAGTGTGAATAGTGGTTCTATTCCCTGTTTTTGGGGTGACCCATAGTACTTCTGCCTCCCCATGCTCCCTGTATCTATGTCACTTTTATGCTTTCCCTCACACAAAACACCACACACCCTCCTTTCCTTCCCATCTTGTCTTTCCTGAACAGAGTACAGTCTGGTATGGCCATGTCCCAGTCATCATCCCTTTTCTGGGCAATGAAGACTCTGATGAGTAAAGGAACAGAGACCTCGTAGTGTAAATATAATGATTTTCTTATTATATTTTCTTTCTACATCTTCGCTGCCTGTTTCCCCATCATCCCGTATTGGTGTCCTTAAAGCCCCATCACTGCATTACCTGTCTCGCCAACCCCCATGCACCTTTGGGGCATCTTCCCAGTGGATGTCTCATCCAGTGAAGTCACTCTGGTGGGGAGGTTACAAAGCAAAAATTAGTTTCAAAAACTTGATTAGTGATGATTGCTTATCAGAAATATTTGTATTAGCGATCTGTTAGGGTTCATGTGCAATTTCACAAAATGCTTATTTTTCTCAATAAATGTTTTATTTGATAAAGTGCAATTCATGTCAGCATCACAAAGCACTGTACAAATATCCAACAATAAAATAAAATAGTTAAAAACTTATATTTTTCAGAGATCCATAATCCAGCCCAAGGCATCAGCTTCAGTGCTGATAAGGATGTTTAAACAGTTGTATTTTATGATGCACTCTGAAGATAGACAGTGTAGGGAGTGTTCAAGTTTCTTGTGGTAGTGACTTCCAAAGATGTGGGATGTAGACAAAAAAGGCCTGATCGCCACAGTTTCTGAGTTTGGAACATTTTCTCTGTGAGATACAACGCAAAGGTAGGAATGATCACCCACTCAGCTTTTACAATTAATAAAGTGTTTATTGAGTAATAAGTATATCAGACCTGCATACTCTGCCTACATTACACTGGTGGACTGGTTTTCTTAAGGCAGTAGTGTCTAGAGTTAAACAATTCATTGAACCCAAACTAAAGGAAGATCGAAATAATTTGGATTCCATATGTAAGCATTAAGCCATGATGAAGGTGGCATCTAATGGGGAATTAATGCATGGTTGGGAGGGTTGTGGCACAAGGCCGAAGGCCGAGTGCCTACAATGGCCGAACCATGCATTAATTCCTCATTAGATGCCACCTTCAGAGTGGCTTAATGTGCTTGTAACATGGCACATGCAGACTATGTTATCTTACAAGTCAGTGGCACGAGCAATATTACTGAACAGGAACTTACGCTACTGTTTTCTACTATTTCTATTGCTCTTCTGCTGTGTACTTTTTTATATATCTCAATCTCAACCAGACACGTGCACGCTATAACTTCAGTACCTGTTAATATTGTGCCACCTACTTTCTGTTGCTTCACTACTAATGATTAAAAAGCAGTTTGTGACACATCTGCCATGCAACTTCACTTTTATTGATATATACACGGCTCTTTCAACTCGTTTCATTGTTTTGTTTTTTCTTCTTCACTACTGATTTGTGGGGAGATAAACATTTGCATACCTCAGGTTTTACTTCATTGCCAATCTCAAGATATGCAAATGCTTGCTCTGTCCCCACAATGTATTGCTTCCTAGCCCTGATACTCAATGCCTCTACTCACCAGTCATGGACACATAGGTCAGTCAGAGCATGTTTCTTACCCCTCCAGGTATATTACAGGCTGTGTCACTTGCCTCGCTTTTCCTCTCACAATGGTACACGCTGCTTCTCGCTGTGATACCTCGCTTTGCAGTGCGGTACCCATGGCTTTTTTCTCATCTGATGGTGAGCGCACTCATGGTTTTGTCAGCGTGTCCACAATGCTACCTGTCAGCCAGTTTTCTCTGTTGCTCTCTCCCAGTCTCGCAACAAACACTGCTACATTCTGAGGCGGGCATTACTAGGGGATTAATCCCCACTTCAGACTGTGCCATGAGTTGTGTTTGCACCAGTGCCCGTTACTGGAATCCTGTCTATATTTTTTAGCCATGTTACAAATGTACATACTGCACACTTGTGAATAAAACAATTTATTATATGCATAAAATAGGTTCACTAATAATTAGTTATGGATTGTCAGTGCAAAAATATTAGGACAGCAGTAATCTAAACTGAAAACTGCTCCTTGTCTAATAAGGCTAATCAGGAAACTTCTTATTCTTTGGTACCTTGAGTAGGTACAGATTTGTCGTAGATGGAAAATAAATTATATTTTATACATCCCACATCAGATTTGTTATTTACAGTTAGTATAAGCGTGTCTGTAAATCACTGTGTCCCAGTGGAAACACTGGTATCTGATTCAAGAGCAACTACTTTCATATAGAAATAGTAGCTGGCTGTGTATGTTATTCAAACATTGCATAGTGATTCAAATAAAAATAATAGTAAAGAATATATTATGCTATCTTCTTTGTGAACTGAATGTGAGGCACTATTATACTCTTTATAAATAGCTCACTGTTAGAAAATCCTAGTTGGCAACATAGCTCTCAACTGCACTTAGGCATACCTTATAATTCGTGCATCTGTGCATCAGTATCTTACGAAGAGAAATTCCTCTTTTAGGGTGCTAGGTGGGAGAATAAAACATTTATTCCTTCTTAACTCCATATACACTAAGGCCCCCATATTCAAAAGTCCCCTGCAAACACACGCAAATGCCTGTGCTGCACATCTGAGATGCGCCGGCCCAAAATAATGAGATATTCAAAAGATGCCTCACAAGATGCACTCACACATCCAGCTAAATATCCCAGAGATGCAGGATTGCACAGTGGGAGATCTGTGGCGCAGCAAGTGACCTGAGCCCCATGAGGATCATGGGAAAATGCACTATGCAAAGCCTCTTGCACGTTACACAAAGTTGCAATATTCAGCCTGGATAAGCAAGTGACCTCATTGCATATTCTAAGCCCATCTCCAGCATGCATAGCTCATTACTGGACTGTATTCAGGCTATTTGCATACCACGGACATGCTCAGTTCTAGCTGTGCAGGGCTGCCCCACCACTCCAAAAAGGTGAACAGGAGTAACTACAACCTATCTAGCAGGTGTGATGGACTGTTTGTGTGTGGGTGGATGGACTGCATTGGCCTGGGTACAGTGCTATTACCCATAGCCATGTACAGGGTCAGACTAGGGCACAGGGGGCGCATCTGGACAGTGGCCACAGGGGTCCACCTGGACATCCAACAGGTGAGGGCACAGGGTGACACAGTCTGAGTGGTATACCACATACATGTGATATACCAGCTCCATATGCAGTGTACAGTCACCTACAGTGTCCCACATCCCCCTGTATGAGTGGAACATGGTGATAACTGCAAGGAATGGCAGTGTGCAGAAGATGACCAGGTACCTGTGTGGGTGGGTTCCACCTGTGTGCACCTATGGTGTATCACCATGGGGTGTGTGTGCCACAGGTAAGTCCCTGGCCTGTACCAGACTGCCACACATCCACCAGGCTACCTGGGCACCATTGCCCCAAATGGCACCCTGGTTGCATGCCACCACCAGCTGGCATGCTGCAGGCTGCAAGGGTGCAGAGCATGGCCCCCAGTACATTTGCTGCATTGTGGATGTCTGCTCCACTGGTGGGTCTGGTGGGCACCCAACCGCACTGGCAGGTGGCTGCTGGGTGTCTACATCCAGTGTGCGGTTTGAGTGGTTGCTCCCTTGACAGTGTCGGTGGTGACAAAGTACTTGTGGCTCAGGGTTTATCCATCCTGGCATGACTGCTGTGTGTGGGTGCCTGGAGCATGTCCTGGTGCACCTCCAAGGGCGGTCTTCCGATGGCTTGCTTGCAGTTCTGCAGCCTGCCTGTGGGTAGCTGGCCATTTAGGCATGTTTTTTTCCATGCCTAACTCTGGGCGGCTCATCTCTGAGATGTGCAGCAGATGTGCCACATATTTTGGCAGAATATAGTGATGTGCCACACATTCATGGGAACGCCCCCTCTACATGCGCTGTATACATTGTAGATTCACGATGGTGCATCCGGAGATGTGCGACGCATCTCTTTCTTTTGAATATCGTGGTTCTACTCATTTTCTGAGATGTGCAGTGCATCTCCACTTTGTGCCATGCATCTCCTTTGAAAATGTGGGCCTAATATCCCACATAAGGAGGCATTTCTGCTTTTGATAAATACCTGCAAGAGAAAGGACAGCACCATGACATCCACTTTCAATTAATTGCAAGACTAATCAAGTATATTCTGATCTACAACTTCAGTTTCAATGGCAAATGTGTTCAAGCTATGGGAACAGCAATGGGCACCAGAATGGCTCCATAGTATGCCAATCTTTTCACAGCAAATTTGGAGGAGGATTTCCTGAAACAATGTACACATAAACCACTTGCTTACTTTCAATATATTGATGATTTATTTGTAAATTGAACAAAAGGTACTCACACACTCAAATAATTTCATCAGAAACTTAACACCCTTCACCCTTCTATTAAACTTTCCCTGGAATATTCTGACATCAGTGATAATTTGCTGAATACCACAATTACCATTAAAGATGGAACCTTGCAGACCTGTGTTTACAGGAAACTGACAGACAAAGATACTTACACAACAACAGCAATTACCCTAGCCTCATTAGAAAATCAGTACTATACAGTCAAGCACTTTGCTACCACTGAATCTGTCTGAGTTGAGATGGCAGAGTTAAACACTTGGCGCACTAAAATGAACATTTATTGGGCAGGGACACTCCTGTAGAGAAACGGACAGAGCTGTGGAATGTGTCACACTTTTGCCAAGAGAACAACTACTATAATATAAAGAATAGACCATCACCAACTGGATACCCTTGGTTGTTGTATACAGTCCTGATCTGGAGCTCCTACGTAAAATCATTAAGGACCTCCAACCAATATCCAGTGAGGATGAAACCTTGAAATGTATCTTCCAAGAACTACCTCTACTGTCTTTTAAACAACCACCTAATGTATCCAACCTGATTGTCGGGAGCAAACATATAGCTGACCCAAACAATGGAACACTAGGTCGTACTGAACCCTGCAATAGTCCTAAATGTAAGACATGTGAGTACATTTCCATCTCAGATTCTATCAACATCCCCCAAAACAAACAATTCAAGACACAGGAGAATTATACATGCATACTGTATCTAAAAATGTTGTTTACTATATCCAATGCAAGAAATGTCCACATACCGGTTATGTGGGGGAACCCGATTGAACTCACACAGACACAACATTAAAATGAAAAAAAAATAAAACTGTAAAACCAGTGAGACAACATTTCTCTCAATCTGATCATTCCATTTTTGACCTCTCTGTCCTGGTTCTCAACGGACATTTCAGGAATGCATGTGACAGAAGAGCATATGAGGTCAAATGTATTTGTCTTCTTAATGCATTCAATGGTGGTATGAATATGGACCCTGGTTTTATGACCCATTGCACAATCTGAACTCCAGCTGCATTTTCTCGTCTCAGATTCGCAGCTTCATACACACATACTGCACACACACACACACACACACATACACACACAAACACACACACATTTATTTATTTAACTTTTGATAACCGGGTTAAAAAAGCACTGGGCCACATGGCCCTTTTACAGGTTTGACCCAGTGATGGTCGTAGACACTTAGTAGATGTTACAGATTTACAAAAATTACATTATATATAAAAACCAAAAATACTGAAAACATATACTGTAGGATAATGTATGGGGGTGAGTGCACAATGAGAAATTATGTGCACCGAAGGTGTGGGATGCTACATAAACCCAGAGGACAAAGCCCGAGGGGTTTATATGAGCATCCCACACCAAGGGTGCACATAATTCTTTTTTTCACTCACCCCCATGCATTGTTTTATGTAATTGCTGGGGAGTATTTTCCCAGCATCACTTTGTTAAAAGCAGTAGGAGTGTGACTTGTGTGCAGCTGCTGTTTACAAAAAAATTGTTTGCTGTTTTGAGCCCCAGGAGTTAGATTCATGATATTTATTTTTTTACTTTTTTACTTTCACCAATATAAAAAAAGGAAAAATAAACAACTTTCATTGTTTGGTACCTGATGTGAGGGAGCGGGAATAAGAGAGTCATGTCCATGCTGTCTCGATGATCGTCGCTCATTTTTTGAAGATGACTGGGGAAGGCAGCTATTTTTTTTAAATTCTCTCCTGATGGCAAAGGTTAGTGCATGCCTGGGAATTTGCTGCAAGTTGAACTGTTTAATCCATGCTGATTTTTTTGTGTTGTGTGCGCAGTCGTACTTCATGAAACGGCAGTTCCAGGATCAACGAGTAAGGAAAAAGAGCAAAGGCATGCACAGAATGTGAGAAACCAGGCTCGTTTTCACTGTTATAACTCATAGGTTATAACGGCGAATTATAACTCGGTTTCTCAATGGGAGAAAACACTCCCCAGTTATTACAGTGCAATTACATACAAACAAATGAAGCAATTAAGACAAAAACAAGGGTACATTAAATAATACATTGTTACACAAGAATGATTGCAATTATTCCCAACAGTTGCATACTGACTTCGTATACAGCATTTTTTTTGGAGATGTCTTAAACTGACTCAAGCTCTGAATGTTTTGCAAATCCTCCAATAATCTATTCCAGGTTTTTATTGCACATTGCACTATAGACACTACTGCCTCGAGGAAGCCAGTCCACTGGTGAAATATTGGCAGGGTAAACAGGTTTGATATGATTTCTGCTCAATAAACACTTCATTAATTTAAAAAGTTGGGTGGGTCATCATTCCTACCTTTGCCTTGCTTGACCAAGGAACAAGTAGTAATTTGACTCCTCACTGGTATTCTTTATTTTACAGGTCAGGGAGCCATGAGGGTGGTCCTTTCTTGTCTCTGTGAGACACAATGCAAAACAGTGCAACTGTGGCAAAAAGTGCCAGACTAGAGGAAACAATTACTGAAATTCAGTACTCTACTGAATTTAAAGAAAATTTGCTAAATTGTGGGTGCAACAACAGTGGCAGCTATTGTAAGTGGCGTGGCAAAGAGGGTAGTCTGATGAAGTGTGGCAGGCTCTTAGCAGACTCCCATATGCTTCCAATATATCCATTCTGTTTGTGGGCCCCCCGGATAAAAGACAGCCTACATGTCCTGCAGCTCATCTCATGAGTATTTAATTATTCTGCTGTCATTTTAAATAATCGACTGCTGCTCAGTGTTACACTGATGAATCCTGTTTATCTCACAAGATACTGACTTAACTGTTACTATGTTTAATCTGCTACTGAATTGTGTTGTACTGGAACCTTACTCATTTTACAAGAAATCAGCATTATTGCTGTCATTTCAAGCAATCAGCTGCTACTTTGTGTTTAACCTTGAAGTTGGCTACTGGCTACATGCAAATTGTGAGGCTTCATTGTGCTCACCTGTTGGCTGTTTCTAGCTGACCCAGCTCTCAGACTCATAGCCAACCCCCCATACTGAGACTCCCCCTAATTGAAGTGGCAGCTTGGTAGTGGATGGAGTCTAACAGGTTGAAAACCTAGCTTGTCTTGACATGGCAGTAAAAACAGTGACTAAGTCGGGTGGTAAAGTGAAGAGTCTGTCAGAGTCAGGTCGAGCAGAGACGAAAGAGCAGAGGACAGAAATTATACTTATTTTTTCATAATAGTTTGAGTTTGTTTTTTCAATGTTGAGTTTTATTTTTTCTTAGGGGATACTGTGTTTGAATTTTATGAGTGTTTTTTTGATTTAAAAGTTTATAGGGCTAATGGTTTTAATTTTACCCAACCATATTCAGTTTGGTGGAATGTTTTACTAGCTAGTTTACCATTTATCAATGATTGGAAATCTAGCATAGCTCTGGAGGGCCAGTTTAGATTGGCTATATGGGTCAGTGCATGAAAATGGGCTCCCAAAGCGTGACATTGGTGTCAATTTTTAAAAGTCATAATGTAGCGTGCATCCTCATCTATTGCCACCCATAGCTCTGTCAAGGCCACCTTTCTGGTGCCCAGAACCAAGATCTCACTAGCCCAGAGGTTCTTCCATTACTGAACCCCTGCTTGATTCAACTCCCTCCCACTCTGCATCACAGACATTGCCAAAACTGGTTCCTTCAAAATCGGCCTCCGGAACCATCTCTTTGATGCTCGTTGCTGTAAATGCACCTAATTAATCCCACTGTGGGATCTTCCTGTCAGGTGTCCCTGACTTGACAACATCCTCCAGGAAGCCTATCCTCTCCCCTCCTCCCACCCCACTCCCTCTCCATCCCTACCTCCTCCCTCTCCAGGTATTATCTAGGTATTTCCAGGGCTGTGTCCCCAGTGTAATCCTTGGGTACCTTGTATATGACTGTAGCTGTTATAAGTAACATTATTATGTAACCTATTTGTACTCTATGTTTAATGTTCTGCACCTGTATTGTTCTCACTATTGTAACTACACTATGTAACTCTGTCTATCCCCTGCGACAAGGTGCCTTTGTACATGAGTCCATGACTCAAAGGTTGTAAATCCAACTTTTCTAATAAATAAAAAGAAAGAGTAATTATTATAAGCATTTTTAAGCTGAAATTCACCTTACAAAAATGTAGTATACTGCAAGATAACTTCCATTTCGAATCATGAAAAAAAAAGGCCCCACAAAGTTGCACGTGTGAAAGAGGACATAAATGTAGGGCTGCATGTATAAAAGGGGACATAAAAATAGGGCTGCACATGTAACAGGGAACATAAAAGTAGGGCTGCCTATGCAACAGGGGACCTAAACATGCAATAGCATGTAATAAGAGATAGGAAATCACTGTTCAAGTTTTAAAAATGTATCATTCAAGTTATAAAGCTCAAATGGGTCATACAACCATACATGTAAATAATAATTATTCAATATTTACAACATAATTATTCAATATTTACAAAAAAAAATCAGTTTGATTTAATGCATTCGCTAACTATTTTGGCTGCAACTGTAGACTACACCACTACCACACACTTAATAATTTACATATACATTTCTATATGAAAAATATATTACATATTAAGAAATCATTTTTGTGTACTGCATTAGCTGTCAATACAAACTAAATACAGTCTAATCTATTACTACAGGCTAATCTATGACTGCATATGACTACAAGCTAATCTATGAATACAGGCTTCTCTGTGACCGCAGGCTCTTCTATGACTACAGGTTAATCTATCTATATAAAAACAGAGTTTTGCCAAGTTGTATGAAAAATGGAATAAGATACCTTGTAAGAGTTCATCACAGTACACTGAAAAGCAGAGCAAGTCCATTTAATTCCATTTTTGCTGTAGCTTGTTAAACTTTACAGCGACTGTCTGTAGTTTGCCATTGTGCATTTCAAAGGAGCCACCTCCGTGGTGAAACTGCATTGGCCCATGAAAAATTATTTTTCTTCACACACTGTCATTGTCCTGATGCCATGACCATGTAAAAACATTCTCATACTGTTTCAGGCACTTAAAGGAGTACCGTTGTCCCACAGGTTAGTTGCCCTACATAAAATTCCTTTGAATAGTACACAGAATAGTATTGATTGTTCTGTATCATGTCTTGATCTAAAAATGATCTTATATTTTAGAAACTGTGTGGTTGGTGGATAATAGGGCAGAAATGTAATTGGAGAGTGTACTGCACTACACTGAAGTGGTATGCACTTCAGCATCATCTGACACATTGTCATGTGCACACTCATTGCCTGAGTCGGATCCTGGTGTGGCCTCAGCAGGAGCTTGATAGGCATTGGAGGCTGTGTAGTATCTATCTAGCAGGATCAGCATTTTCTGCTGCCAACTCATGAGGATTAGGGTCAACATGGGAAGCTGAAGTGTGGAATGCTGTTTGGTTTTCTGGACCACCAGAGTGATCAGTGGGCATGGTGGTGTTGATATCTGTTGAAGCCATCCTATATGTGATGGAAGCCGTTTGTTTCCTAATCTTCCAGACTTCAACATGACTGACATTGCCACAGGGCCCATCTTCATTAATACAGTGTGTGCAAAAACAAGTAAGGTTTCTTGTTGCCACACCATCCATCACACACTTCACACTATGTATCTTGCATGTCCCAGGTACCATTTTACATCTGGTCGGGCATGTCTTCTTATTTGATTTTCACTGACCTAGAATAATGTCTGCCTGAAATGATCACCACACCCTTTTGTGGCAGGCTCTCTGGTTGTGTCTGGCAGAATTTACACAGCTCTTTTGCTTTTTTTAATGATGGCCTGCAGTGATTGTATGGCTCTGCTTGTTGCTGATTTTGCAATGGCACTCTCACCATCTGCAGGACCCTTTCCATGCCCTCTTGATGGGGAATCCACATTCAGTGGATGACACTGAAATGTCAAAGAAGGTCCATTTTGATTTATACTAGCTGCCGCAGCCATCTGTGAAATAAACTTTTTTGCTGATATTTAAGGAGTGGTCATTTTGTACTTGTGCATTTGCTACTTCAACAAAGTGGTGCACGGCATGGTGATCATGTTTTAAATCACTAGAGATGAATACTAATGACTCCATCGGTGTGGAGTCACAATGGTCACATGGGTAGTAGGTTACTAACAGGTGAACTGTGGCGTGTTCGTAATGCCAGTGAGAGGCCTGCACTTCGTCCTATAATTTGCAGACATAGTTCTCTGCAAAGTCCAGAACCATCACTACCCATCCCTTGGGTAGGAGTTATTTGATAAGAGCAAACTGATGGTGCTGCCATGCTGCCACTTGTAAGTGCTGACCCAAAAACAAAAGTTCCTCTTTTATGACTTCCACCAGCTGTGCAATGTTGATCTTTTATTTTTCAAAACTCTTCTTGTCTGCTGCACCTGTATGTCGTTGACACCTCACATTCCAGTTATATTCTCCCACTGCTGCCATGTTACATTGTCTTGACCATGACCCTTAATTAGCTCTTCCGTGGCTTTTCCAACATTTTCCAGGCTGAATTGTTCACATATTTTCTCAACACAGTTCAACCTGTAAAATATTTCCAATGGAGGTCTTTGACACATTGATAGCTCTACTGCACGGTACACGTTCAGGACTTTGCATGATGTCAGTCAGTGAAAATCCACAATATGATTCAACGCCTTCAGCTTAAGTGCAGTATTCGTGCAGTATTCACAGAGACATTGGTCTTGTTTTTGCTCTTTTGACAGTTTAATGTGCTGGGTCATAGGCTTCCAAATTTCATCACTCCTACTGATGTGTCCGGGTTCTGTTGGGTGAATTCTGTATAAAGAGTATTCAATTCAATTTTATTTACAAAAAGCGCAATTCCATATGTTCAAAGCACTTGTACAATGTAAAAACATAAAAATGTAAATACAAACAACTCCATATTTAAAAATGATACAGTTTTTACACAGAGCTTCACTGAGCATTGCTGAGTATGGCTGCTGCAGAAACATATGGCCTTCTTTTGTATTCCATTATTCCAAAAATGTAAACTGTCATATCATGTCAGTTTAAAAAATGACTTTATGAAAGGGTTTATCAAGCTATGACCAACATGTTCCACTTCTTTTTAAAAATGTTTTCTTGTGAGGCAGTGGGGTTGCAGACTATTCAGAAAAGCTCTTCCCTTTCCTCATTGTTGACTCTAGCAGTGCAGACTTGTGCCATATGTTGCATTCTGTTTTCCCATGGGATGTCTTTATAAACCTCTTCCAGCTGATACCCAGTGTTGCATTTGTTGTTCTGAACAGCCTGTATTTTTTTTAACGCAAGAATAGTGCTTATGAACTCTTACTTCAGGTGTCCGTGAATTTTTTTTTTTTTTTTATGTGTGACATCTTCTCCATAACAGTAGGCATCAGTTTGTCCTGTAGGTTGTTCAGACTGGGAAGCACTTTGCACCAAGCCAGTGCAGTTTGTTTGGCTGGTGAATGAGCAGACAGGATCTTCTGCATTACATAAGTAAATCGATTTGGAGATTTTGGTAGACCTTTTCTGGCTCTCTGCGTGGCCTTTCTTAGGGCACCATCATATCTTAGGTCCTCTGGTGTCACACACAGCTATCTCTCTGGCATGATGGCTGGTACTCCTGGTGGGGTGCTGGTGGTGGGGGTTGCAGCGACTTGTGCTTGCTTTTGTAGCTCCTTTTTGGGGCATAATTCTGGCATTGCATTTCATTAATTCATCTCCATTTTTGGCTCATCATTTTAGCACCCTGTTGCCATTTTTTGTGCACCACGTTTGTCTTTGTGCTTCTTTCTTGTGCTCATTAGCCCTGGTTTCTCTTTTCATCGGTGCACTACTTGTATCAGCTCGAACTTGTTTCTTCTGCCTCTGAGCTTCTCTGTATCTTTGCAACCTCTCTTTAGCCCTCTGGTTGTAGTGGTCGCACTGCTCAGCATTCACGTTGCTGCAGTATGCACGTGAGCATGCTGCGGATTTCTTCAAATAGTGTTAATGTTCCATGTCATTCTTGATGTTTACTCAGTAACTCTTGCCTTTCTCCTTTACCGATTGAGGGTTGGCCGTATTCCATATAGCTTCACTGAGCATGGCTGCTACAGGCACACATGGCCTTCTTCTGGATTCTATTATTCCAAAAATGTAAACTGTCATAACACAAGTCAGTTTAAAAAATAACTGTTTATCACCTTTTCCAGTAAGAGAACTTTGGGTGATACAAAAAAAAAAAAATAAGGCAAGAGCATGCTGCCAAGTAAGACTGAAGTGACAGCTGATACGATGAAACACGTTTCCGACATAAAGTGAGAATATTATGATGCAGGTAGTGGTGACTCACACAGGAGAAAACTGTGATACAAGAAATGATTATTCACAAAAAATAGTCACAGCAAGAAGACATAATTCACAAAACAAGTTAAACACAAGAAGAAATTATTCAATAGTCACCACAAGAAATCAGTCACAAAAAAGATTTGATGGACAAAGAGATTATTCACAAAACAGGTTAAACGTAAGAAAAGATTATTCAATAGTCAATGCAAGAGGTTTGTCACAAAAAAAAAGATTCAACGCAAGAAGAGATTCACAAAACAAAATGGAGGCATGCATCCACCCATCTGCAAATAAGACGGAAGTGAGTACCCACCCATCTGCAAATAAGATGGGGGCACACATCCACTTTTCTGCAAATAAGATGGAGGCATGCATCCACCGATCTGCAAACAAGATGGATTCGGGCATCCACCCATCTGAACGCAAGATGGAGGTGGGCATTCACTCATCTGAAAACAAGATGGAGGTGGGCATTCATTCATCTGCAAACAAGATGGAGGCGGGCATTCACCCATCTACAAACAAGACGGAGATGGGCATCCACCCATCTGCAAACAAAATAGAAGCACGAATCCACCCATCTGCTAACAAGATGGAGGAGGGGCATTCACCCATCTACAAACAAGATGGAGGCATTCATCCACACATCTGCAAACAAGATGGAGGCAGGTATCCACCCATCTACAAACAAGATGGAGGCACACATCCACCTGTCTGCAAACAAGATGGAGGCATACAACCACCCATCTGCAAACAAGATGGAGGCATACATCCACCCATCTGCAAACAAGAAGGAGGCACAAATCCACCTGTCTGCAAACAAGATGGAGGCACCAATCCGCACATCTGTAAACAAGATGGAGGCACACATCCACCCATCTGCAAACAAGATGGAGGCACCAATCCGCACATCTGTAAACAAGATGGAGGCACACATCCACCCATCTACAAATAAGATTGACTCAGGCATCCACCCATCTGCAAACAAGATGGAGGCACACATCCAGCTGTTTGAAAACAAGATGGAGGCACACATACACCTGTCTGCAAACAAGATGGAAGCACTCATCCACCAATCTGCAAGCAAAATGGACACACCCATGCACCTGTCTGCAAATAAGCTGGAGGCACACATCCACCCATTTGCAAACAAGAAGGAGGTGGGCATGCAGCCATCTGCAAACAAGATGGAGACAGGTATCCACCTGTCCACAAACAAGAAGGAGGCACACATCCACATGTCTGCAAACAAGATGGAAGCACACATCCACTCATCTACAAGCAAGATAGAGACAGGCATCCACCCATCTGCAAAAAGAGTGAGGCACTCATCCACCCATCTGCTAACAAGATGAAGGTGGGCATCCACCCATCTGCAAACAAGCTGGAGGCATGTATCCACCTATCTGAAAACAAGATTGAGGAATGCATTCACCCATCTGTAAACAAGATGGAGTCACCCATCCAGCCTACTGCAAACAAGATTGAGGCATGCATCTCCCATCTGCAAACAAACTGGAGGCACACATCCACCCATCTGCAAACAAGATGGAGGCATGCAACCACCAATCTGCAAACAAAATGGAAGTGCACATCCAGCTGTCTGCAAACAGGATGGAGGCACACATCCATCTGTGTGCAAACAAGACGGAAGTGGGCATCCACACATCTGCAAGCAAAATGAACTCACCCTTTCACCTGTCTGAAAATAAGATGGAGGAACACATCCACCTGTCTGCAAACAAAAAGGAGGTGTGCATCCACACATCTGCAAACAAGATGGAGGCATATATCCACCCATCTTCAAATAAGATGGAAGCATACATCCACCTGTTTGCAAACAAGATGGAGGCATGCATCTCCCATATGCAAACAAGCTGGAGGCATGCATCACCAATCTGCAAACAAGATGGAGGCACGCATTTACCCATCTGCAAACAAGATGGAGGCACCCATCCACCCGTCTGCAAATAAGATGGAGGCATGCATCCCCCATCTGCAAACAAATGGGAGGCACATATCCACCCATCTGCAAACAAGATGGAGGCACGCAACCACCTATCTGCAAACAAAATGGAGGTGTACATCCAGCTGTCTGCAAACATGGCATGCAACCACCTATCTGCAAACAGGATGGAGGAGCACATCCACCTGTCTGTAAACTAGATGGAGGTGGGCATCCACCCATCTGCAAGCAAAATGAACACACCCATTCACCTGTCTGCAAATAAGATGGAGAAACACATCCGCCTGTCTGCAAACAAGAAAGAGGTGGGCGTCCAACCATCTACACATACATGTGATATGTCCAACTTGCTTAAGAGGGAAACTTGGGTCAAATTAGTAGGGAGATTGGCCTGCTAGTAGGGAGATTTCGTAAGGTCATGAGTTTGTCCTTCAATGGCGTCATAAAATAAGAAAAAAGCATTTAAAACATTTAATATATTGCATTTTGTCAAGAATAAGCACTAAAAAGAATCAGCAACTAGTTGTACAAAGTTATCACTTACATTGTTCAACACTAATTAACTTCTTATTGTCTTTATCTGCCAAAAAACACATGAATGGACATTTTGAACAGAAGTTTACTTAAGCAGGAGATTTTATCTCCCAGGAGGGAGGGAGGGAGGAGGAGTTCAGTCAAAAAAACAGGAGTCTCCTGCGAAAAGAGGGAGATATCACATGTATGTCTACAAACAAGATGGAGGTAGGTATCCACCTGTCCGCAAACAAGATGGAGGCACACATCCACCCATCTGCAAACAAGATGGGGGCACACATCCACCCATCTGCAAATAAGATGGAGGCAGGTATCCACCCATCTGCAAACAAGAGTTTGGCACACAGCCATCCATCTGCAAACAAGATGGATGCACCCATCCAATAGTTTGCAAACAAGATGGAGGCACCCATCCACCCATCTGCAAACAAAAAGGAAGGCACCATCCACCCATCAGCAAACAAAAAGGAAGGCACCCATCCGCCCATCTGCAAAAAAGATGGAAGCTTGCATCCCCCATCTCCAAACAATCTGGAGGCACACATCCACTGATCTGCAAACAACATGGAGGCACACATCCACCTGTCTGCAAACGAGATCGAGGCATTAATCCACCTATCTACTGTGCAAATAAGATGGAGGCACACATCCACCCATCTGCAAACAAGATGGAGGCACACATCAACCCATCTGCAAACATGATGGAGGCACCCATCCACCCATCTGCAAACAAGATGGAGGCCCCATCCACCAATCTGCAAACAAGATGAAGGCACCAATCCACCCATCTGCAAACGAGATGGAGGCATACATCCACCTGTCTGCAAACAAGATGGAGGCACACATCCACCTGTCTGCAAACAAGATGGAGGCACCAATCCACCCATCTGTAAATGAGATGGAGGCACCAATCCACCCATCTGCAAACAAGATGGAGGCACACATCCACCCATCTGCCAACAAGATGTAGGAACCCATCCACCCATCTGCAAACAAAAGGGAGGCACTCATCCACCTATCTGCAAATAAAATGGAGGCACACATCCACCCATCTGCAAACAAGATCGAGGTGGGCATTCACCCATCTGCGAACAAGATGGAAGCACGCATCCACTCATCTACAAGCAAGATAGAGACAGGCATCCATCCATCTGCAAAAAGAGTGATGCACTCATCCACCCATCTGCTAACAAGATGGTGGTGGGCATCCACCCATTTGCAAACAAGCTGGAGGCATGTATCCACCTATCTGCAAACAAGATGGAGGCATACATTCACCCATCTGTAAACAAGATGGAGTCACCCATCCAGCCATCTGCAAACAAGATGGAGGCATGCATCTCCCATCTGCAAACAAACTGGAGGCACACATCCACCCATCTGCAAACAAGATGGAGGCACGCAACCACCTATCTGCAAACAAAATGGAGGTGCACATCCAGCTGTCTGCAAACAGGATGGAGGCACACATCCACCTGTCTGCAAACAAGACAGAAGTGGACATCCACCCATCTGCAAGGAAATTGAACTCACCCATTCACCTGTCTGCAAATAAGATGGAGGAACACATCCACCTGTCTGCAAACAAGAAGGAGGTGGGCATCCGGTCATCTACAAACAAGATGGAGGTGGGTATCCACCTGTCTGCAAACAAGATGAAGGCACGCGTCCATCCATCTGCAAACAAGATGGAGGCACTCATCTACACAGCTGAAAACTAGAAGGGGCACACATCCATCCATCTGCAAATAAGATGGAGGCAGGTATCGACCCATCTGAAAACAAGAGTGAGGCACACAGCCACCCATCTGCAAACAACAGTGAGGCACACCGCCATCCATCTGCAAACAAGATGGATGCACCCATCCAATAGTCTGCAAACAAGATGGAGGCACCCATCCACCCATCTGCAAACAAGAAGGAAGGCACCAATCCACCCATCTGCAAACAAGATGGAGGCTTGCAACCCCCATCTGCAAACAATCTGGAAGCACACATCCACCGATCTGCAAACAACATGGAGGCATACATCCACCTGTCTGCAAACAAGATGGAGGCATTCATCCACTTATCTACAAACAAGATGGAGGCACCCATCCACCCATCTGCAAACAATATGGAGGCCCCATCCACCAATCTGCAAACAAGATGAAGGCAGCAATCCACCAATCTGCAAACGAGATGGAGGCACACATCCACCCATCTGCAAACAAGATGGAGGCACACATCCACCTGTCTGCAAACAAGATGGAGGCACACATCCACCCATCTGCAAAGAAGATGGAGGCACACATCCACCTGTCTGCAAACAAGATGGAGGCACCAATCCACCCATCTATAAATGAGATGGAGGCAGCAATCCACCCATCTGCAAACAAACTGGAGGCACACATCCACCCATCTGCAAACAAAATGGAGGTGCACATCCAGCTGTCTGTAAACAAGACAGAAATGGACATCCACCCATCTGCAAGGAAATTGAACTCACCCATTCACCTGTCTGCAAATAAGATGGAGGAACACATCCACCTGTCTGCAAACAAGAAGGAGCTGGGCATCCAGTCAACTACAAACAAGATGGAGGTGGGTATCCACCTGTCTGCAAACAAGATGAAGGCACACATCCATCCATCTGCAAACAAGATGGAGGCATGCATCCACCCATCTGCAAACAAGATGGGGGCA
Organism: Neoceratodus forsteri; assembly: GCA_016271365.2. Lineage (NCBI taxonomy): Eukaryota > Metazoa > Chordata > Ceratodontiformes > Ceratodontidae > Neoceratodus > Neoceratodus forsteri. The sequence goes on from CM057459.1 coordinate 1,295,368,703, forward strand.
CACATCCATCCATCTGCAAATAAGATGGAGGCAGGTATCCACCCATCTGCAAACAAGAGTGAGGCACACAGCCATCCATCTGCAAACAAGATGGATGCACCCATCCAATAGTCTGCAAACAAGATGGAGGCACCCATCCACCCATCTGCAAACAAAAAGGAAGGCACACATCCACCCATCTGCAAGCAAGATGGAGGCTTGCATCCACCATCTGCAAACAATCTGGAGGCACACATCCACCGATCTGCAAACAACATGGAGGCACACATCCACCTGTCTGCAAACAAGATGGAGAAACACATCCGCCTGTCTGCAAACAAGAAAGAGGTGGGTGTCCAGCCATCTACAAACAAGATGGAGGCAGGTATCCACCTGTTCGCAAACAAGATGGAGGCACACATCCACCCGTCTGCAAACAAGATGGGGGCACACATCCACCCATCTGCAAATAAGATGGAGGCAGGTATCCACCCATCTGCAAACAAGAGTGAAGCACACAGCCATCCATCTGCAAACAAGATGGATGCACCCATCCAATAGTCTGCAAACAAGATGGAGGCACCCATCCACCCATCTACAAACAAAAAGGAAGGCACCCATCCTCCCATCTGCAAACAAGATGGAGGCTTGCATCCCCCATCTGCAAACAATCTGGAGGCACACATCCACCGATCTGCAAACAACATGGAGGCACACATCCACCTGTCTGCAAACAAGATGGAGGCATTCATCCACCTATCTACTGTACAAATAAGATGGAGGCACACATCCACCCATCTGCAAACAAGATGGAGGCACACATCAACCCATCTGCTAACATGATGGATGCACCCATCCACCCACCTGCAAATATGATGGAGGCCCCATCCACAAATCTGCAAACAAGATGAAGGCACCAATCCACCCATCTGCAAACGAGATGGAGGCACACATCCACCATTCTGCAAACAAGATGGAGGCACACATCCACCTGTCTGCAAACAAGATGGAGGCACACATCCACCCATCTGCAAATGAGATGGAGGCACCAATCCACCCATCTGCAAACAAGATGGAGGCACACATCCACCCATCTGCAAACAAGATGGAGGCATGCATCAACCCATCTGCAAACAAGAGTGAGGCACACATCCATCCATCTGCCAACAAGATGAAGGCACCCATCCACCCATCTGCAAACAAAAGGGAGGCACTCATCCAACTATCGGCAAATAAAATGGAGGCACACATCCATCCATCTGCAAACAAGATTGAGGTGGGCATTCACCCATCTGCGAACAAGATGGAAGCACGCATCCACTCACCTACAAGCAAGATAGAGACAGGCATCCATCCATCTGCAAAAAGAGTGATGCACTCATCCACCCATCTGCTAACAAGATGGAGGTGGGCATCCACCCATTTGCAAACAAGCTGGAGGCATGTATCCACCGATCTGCAAACAAGATGGAGGCATGCATTCACCCATCTGCAAACAAGATGGAGTCACTCATCCAGCCATCTGCATGATCTGTAAACCAGATGGAGGCATGCATCTCCCATCTGCAAACAAACTGGAGGCACACATCCACCCATCTGCAAACAAGATGGAGGCACGCAACCACCTATCTGCAAACAAAATGGAGGTGCACATCCAGCTGTCTGCAAACAGGATGGAGGCATACATCCACCTGTTTGCAAACAAGACAGAAGTGGACATCCACCCTTCTGCAAGTAAATTGAACTCACCCATTCACCTGTCTGCAAATAAGATGGAGGAACACATCCACCTGTCTGCAAACAAGAAGGAGGTGGGCATCCGGTCATCTACAAACAAGATGGAGGTGGGTATCCACCTGTCTGCAAACAAGATGAAGGCACACGTCCATCCATCTGCAAACAAGATGGAGGCACGCATCTACCCAACTGCAAACTAGAAGGGGGCACACATCCATCCATCTGCAAATAAGATGGAGGCAGGTATCCACCCATCTGAAAACAAGAGTGAGGCACACAGCCACCCATCAGCAAACAAGAGTGAGGCACACAGCCATCCATCTGCAAACAAGATGGATGCACCTGTCCAATAGTCTGCAAACAAGATGGAGGCACCCATCCACCCATCTGCAAACAAAAAGGAAGGCACCCATCCACCCATCTGCAAACAAGATGGAGGCTTACATCCCAAATCTGCAAACAATCTGGAAGCACACATCCACCGATCTGCAAACAACATGGAGGCACACATCCACCTGTCTGCAAACAAGATGGAGGCATTCATCCACCTATCTACAAACAAGATGGAGGCACCCGTCCACCCATCTGCAAACAATATGGAGGCACCATCCACCAATCTGCAAACAAGATGAAGGCACCAATCCACCCATCTGCAAACGAGATGGAGGCACACATCCACCCATCTGCAAACAAGATGGAGGCACACATCCACCTGTCTGCAAACAAGATGGAGGCACACATCCACCCATCTGCAAACAAGATGGAGGCACCAATCCACCCATCTGTAAATGAGATGGAGGCACCAATCCACCCATCTGCAAATGAGATGGAGGCACACATCCACCCATCTGCAAACAAGATGGAGGCACACATCCACCTGTCTGCAAACAAGATGGAGGCACACATCCACCCATCTGCAAACAAGATGGAGGCACCCATCCACCTGTCTGAAAACAAGATGGAGGCACCAATCCACCCATCTGTAAGTGAGATGGAGGCACCAATCCACCCATCTGCAAACAAGATGGAAGCACACATCCACCCATCCGCAAATAAGATGGAGGCACCCATCCACCCATCTGCAAACAAAAGGGAGGCACCCATCCACCTATCTGCAATTAAAATGGAGGCACACATCCACCCATCTGCAAACAAGATTGAGGTGGGCATTCACCCATCTGCGAACAAGATGGAAGAACGCATCCACTCATCTACAAGCAAGATAGAGACAGGCATCCATCCATCTGCAAAAAGAGTGATGCACTCATCCACCCATCTGCTAACAAGATGGAGGTGGGCATCCACCCATTTGCAAACAAGCTGGAGGCATGTATCCACCTATCTGCAAACAAGATGGAGGCATGCATTCACCCATCTGCAAACAAGATGGAGTCACCCATCCAGCCATCTGCAAACAAAATGGAGGTGCACATCCAGCTGTCTTCAAACATGGCATGCAACCACCTATCTGCAAGCAGGATGGAGGAGCACATCCACCAGTCTGCAAACAAGACAGAAGTGGACACCCACCCATCTGCAAGGAAATTGAACTCACCCATTCAGCTGTCTGCAAATAAGATGGAGGAACACATCCACCTGTCTGCAAACAAGAAGGAGCTGGGTATCCAGTCATCTACAAACAAGATGGAGGTGGGTATCCACCTGTCTGCAAACAAGACGAAGGCACACATCCATCCATCTGCAAACAAGATGGAGGCACGCATCCACCCATCTGCAAACAAGATGGGGGCACACATCCATCCATCTGCAAATAAGATGGAGGCAGGTATCCACCTATCTGCAAACAAGAGTGAGGCACACAGCCATCCATCCGCAAACAAGATGGATGCACCCATCCAATAGTCTGCAAACAAGATGGAGGCACCCATCCACCCATCTGCAAACAAAAAGGAAGGCACCCATCCACCCATCTGCAAACAAGATGGAGGCTTGCATCCCCCATCTGCAAACAATCTGGAGGCACACATCCACTGATCTGCAAACAAGATGGAAGCATTCATCCACCTATCTACAAATAAGATGGAGGCACACATCCACCCATCTGCAAACAAGATGGAGGCACACATCCACCCATCTGCAAACAAGATGGAGGCACACATCCACCCATCTGCGAACTAGATGGAGGCATTCATCCACCTATCTACAAATAAGATGGAGGCACACATCCACCCATCTGCAAACAAGATGGAGGCACACATCCACCCATCTGCAAACAAGATGGAGGCACCCATCCACCCATCTGCAAACAAGATGGAGGCCCCATCCACCAATCTGCAAACAAGATGAAGGCACCAATCCACCCATCTGCAAACGAGATGGAGGCACACATCCACCCATCTGCAAACAAGATGGAGGCACACATCCACCTGTCTTCAAACAAGATGGAGGCACACATCCACCATCTGCAAACAAGATGGAGGCACACATCCACCTGTCTGCAAACAAGATGGAGGCACCAATCCACCCATCTATAAATGAGATGGAGGCACCAATCCACCCATCTGCAAACAAGATGGAGGCACACATCCACCCATCTGCAAACAAGATGGAGGCATGCATCAACCTATCTGCAAAAAGGAGTGAGGCACACATCCACCCATCTGCAAACAAGATGGAGGCATTCATCCACCTATCTACAGATAAGATGGAGGTACACATCCACCCATCTGCAAACAATATGGAGGCACACATCCACCCATCTGCAAACAAGATGGAGGCACCCATCCACTCATCTGCAAACAAGATGGAGGCCCCATCCACCAATCTGCAAACAAGATGAAGGCACCAATCCACCCATCTGCAAATGAGATGGAGGCACACATCCACCTGTCTGCAAACAAGATGGAGGCACACATCCACCCATCTGCAAACAAGATGGAGGCACACATCCACCTGTCCGCAAACAAGATGGGGGCACCAATCCACCCATCTGCAAACAAGATGGAGGCACACATCCACCCATCTGCAAACAAGATGGAGGCATGCATCAACCCATCTGCAAACAAGAGTGAGGAACACATCCATCCATCTGCCAACAAGATGGAGGCACCCATCCACCCATCTGTAAATAAAATGGAGGTACACATCCACCCATCTGCAAACAAGATCGAGGTGGGCATTCACCCATCTGCGAACAAGATGGAAGAATGCATCCACTCATCTACAAGCAAGATAGAGACAGGCATCCATCCTTCTGCAAAAAGAGTGATGCACTCATCCACCCATCTGCTAACAAGATGGAGGTGGGCATCCTCCCATTTGCAAACAAGCTGGAGGCATGTATCCACCTATCTGCAAACAAGATGGAGGCATGCATTCACCCATCTGCAAACAAGATGGAGTCACCCATCCAGCGATCTGCAAACAAGATGGAGGCATGCATCTCCCATCTGCAAACAAACTGGAGGCACACATCCACCCATCTGAAAACAAAATGGAGGTGCACATCCAGCTGTCTGCAAACAAGACAGAAGTGGACATCCACCCATCTGCAAGGAAATTGACCTCACCCATTCACCTGTCTGCAAATAAGATGGAGGAACACATCCACCTGTCTGCAAACAAGAAGGAGGTGGGCATCCGGTCATCTACAAACAAGATGGAGGTGGGTATCCACCTGTCTGCCAACAAGATGAAGGCACACGTCCATCCGTCTGCAAACAAGATGGAGGCACGCATCCACCCATCTGCAAGCTAGATGGGGGCACACATCCATCCATCTGCAAATAAGATGGAGGCAGGTATCCACCCATCTGCAAACAAGAGTGAGGCACACAGCCATCCATCTGCAAACAAGATGGATGCACCCATCCAATAGTCTGCAAACAAGATGGAGGCACCCATCCACCCATCTGCAAACAAAAAGGAAGGCACCCATCCACCCATCTGCAAACAAGATGGAGGCTTGCATCCCCCATCTGCAAACAATCTGGAGGCACACATCCACCGATCTGCAAACAACATGGAGGCACACATCCACCTGTCTGCAAACAAGATGGAGGCATTCATCCACCTATCTACTGTACAAATAAGATGGAGGCACACATCCACCCATCGGCAAACAAGATGGAGGCACACATCCACCCATCTGTAAACAAGATGGAGGCACCCATCCACCCATCTGCAAACAAGATGGAGGCCCCATCCACCAATCTGCAAACAAGATGAAGGCACCAATCCACCCATCTGAAAATGAGATGGAGGCACACATCCACCCATCTGCAAACAAGATGGAGGCACACATCCACCTGTCTGCAAACAAGATGGAGGCACACATCCACCTGTCTGCAAACGAGATGGAGGCACCAATCCACCCATCTGTAAATGAGATGGAGGCACCAATCCACCCATCTGTAAATGAAATGGAGGCAGCAATCCACCCATCTGCAAACACGATGGAGGCACACATCCACCCATCTGCAAACAAGATGGAGGCATGCATCAACCCATCTGCAAACCAGAGTGAGGCACACATCCATCCATCTGCCAACAAGATGTAGGCACCCATCCACCCATCTGCAAACAAAAGGGAGGCACCCATCCACCTATCTGCAAATAAAATGGAGGCACACATCCACCCATCTGCAAACAAGATCGAGGTGGGCATTCACCCATCTGTGAACAAGATGGAAGCACGCATCCACTCATCTACAAGCAAGATAGAGACAGGCATCCATCCATCTGCAAAAAGAGTGATGCACTCATCTACCCATCTGCTAACAAGATGGAGGTGGGCATCCACCCATTTGCAAACAAGCTGGAGGCATGTATCCACCTACCTGCAAACAAGATGGAGGCATGCATTCACCCATCTGCAAACAAAATGGAGTCACCCATCCAGCCATCTGCAAACAAGATGGAGGCATGCATCTCCCATCTGCAAACAAACTGGAGGCACACATCCACCCATCTGCAAACAAGATGGAGGCACGCAACCACCTATCTGCAAACAAAATGGAGGTGCACATCCAGCTGTCTGCAAACAGGATGTAGGCACACATCCACCTGTCTGCAAACAAGACAGAAGTGGACATCCACCCATCTGCAAGGAAATTGAACTCACCCATTCACCTGTCTGCAAATAAGATGGAAGAACACATCCACCTGTCTGCAAACAAGAAGGAGGTGGGCATCCGGTCATCTACAATCAAGATGGAGCTGGGTATCCACCTGTCTGCAAACAAGATGAAGGCACACGTCCATCCATCTGCAAACAAGATGGAGGCATGCATCCACCCAGCTGCAAACTAGATGGGGGCACACATCCATCCATCTGCAAATAAGATGGAGGCAGGTATCCACCCATCTGCAAACAAGAGTGAGGCACACAGCCACCCATCTGCAAACAAGAGTGAAGCACACATCCATCCATCTGTAAACAAGATGGAGGCACCCATCCACCAGTCTGCAAACAAGCTGGAGGTGAGCATCCACCCATCTGCAAACAAGATGGAGGCATGCATCCCCCATCTACAAACAAGCTGAAGGCACACATCCATCCATCTGCAAACAAGACGGAGGCACCCATCCACCCAACTGCAAACAAGATGGAGACACACATTCCCCCATCTGCAAAAAAGCTGGAGGCACACATCCACCGATCTGCAAACAAGATGGAGGCACCCATCCACCCATCTGCAAACAAGATGGGGGCCCACATCCACCCATCTGCAAACAAGATGCAGGCACATATCTCCCCACCTGCAAACAAGATGAAACATAGAAACATAGAAACATAGAAGTTGACGGCAGATAAGGACCGCAAGGCCCATCCAGTCTGCCCATTTCTTTTTCTACCTTATAAATGTGCCATCGGCCTTTGCTCTGTCAGTGACCTATCTATTCATAGTCATTTGTATTGCTCCCTTATGCCTATCCCATGCCTGTTTGAAGCCCTGCACTGTATTCATAGCCACCACTTCTTGTGGTAAGCCATTCCATGCATCCACCACCCTTTCTGTGAAAAAGAATTTCCTCACATTCCCCCTTAATCAGCCTACCTCTAATCTCATGCTGTGTCCTCTTGTCCTGCTATTTTTCTTATATTTAAACATGTTAGACTCTTTCACCTTGTTTATGCCCTTAAGGTGTTTGAATGTCTCGATCATATCACCTCTCTCCCTCCTTTGCTCAAGGGTATACATATTGAGCTCCGTTAATCTGTCCTCATATGTCTTCTGATGCAGTCCCTGCACCATTTTGGTTGCCCTTCTCTGGACTGCCTCAATTTGGTTAATGTCCTTGTGAGGTGTGGCCTCCAATACACGCAGTACTCAGATGGGGCCTAACCAATGTCTTGTACAGAGGATTATTACCTCCCTCTTACGACTTGTGATACCCTACTATACACCCTAACACCCCCCTAGCCTTACCTACTGCTTTAGAGGTCTGCTTGGATGATTTTAGGTCATCAGTGATGATGATGCCCAAGTCTCTTTCTTCCTTTGTGACTGCTAGCAACTCCTCCCAGCCTATAAGTGGCTCAGGGTTTCTCTTCCCTATGTGCATGATTTTGCACTTCTTTGCATTAAATCCCAGTTGCCACTCTTCTGACCATTCTGCTAGTTTATCCAGATCTCTTCTCATTCTGCCCACCCCATCTGGATCATCTACTCTGTTGCAGATCTTGGTGTCATCTGCAAACAGACAAGCCTTACCCTCTAGTCCATCTGCGAGGTCACTAATGAAGATGTTGAATAGGACTGCCCCAGGACTGATCCTGAGGTACCCACTTGTGACTTGCATCTCTTCTGACTGTATACCATTTACCACCACTCTCTGTTTTCTGTCATCCAACCAGTTTGCACCCAGTTGACCAACTTCTGACCCACCCGAGCCTACCTAGCTTATTTATCAATCTTCTATGTGGAACAGTGTCAAAAGCTTTGCTGAAGTCAAGGTAGGCGACATCAACTGCTCCCCCTTGGTCCACCACTCTGGTTACCCAGTCAAAGAAATCTATGAGATTAGTTTGACAGGACCTTCCTTTTGTAAACCCATGCTGTCTTGGATCCTGTGCCCCTATGGATTCCAGGTGTTGCACTATCCTTTCCTTAAGGTGCCTCCATAATCTTGCCCACTACTGAGGTAAGACTGACCGGTCGTAGTTCCCGCCTCCTCCTGCTACCACTCTTGTGAGTGGGATCACATGAGCCCTTCTCCAGTCTTCTGGGACCTCTCCTGTGCTCAGAGACTCACTAAACAATTCTGCTAAAGGCTCTGCTAGTTCCTCCTTTAGCTCCTTAAGTACCCTGGGATGTATGCCATCAGGTCCCATTGCCTTATCCACCCTGAGCTTAGCAAGCTCTTGTAGGACCCTTTCTTTTGTGAAGGAGTAGTGCTCACTCCCTCCCCTGTGTCCATGATGCTGAGCTGTGGGCCCTGCCTACCTTCTCTTCAGTAAATACTGAGCAAAAGTATCTATTTAGGATAGATGCCTTTACAGGGTCCTCCTCCTCACATGCTCCTTTTCTCCATTAAACTAGCAATACCCCTCTGGACTTTCTCCTTTCACTAATGTATCTATAGAAAGTCTTGTCACCTTCTTTACTGTCCGTGCTAGTGTTTCCTCAGTTTGGGACTTTGCCTGCCTTACTGCCTTACCTGCTTCCCTTAGGGCAGTTTGGTATGCCTCCCTATCTTCATCCGCTGTGTTCCCTTATATTTTCTGAAGGCCAGCCTTTGGCTCTGACCTTTTCTGCTACTGTATTTGAGAACCAAGTGGTTTCCTTCTTCTTTTACACTTCCTTTTCTGTCTAACACAATGGGATGTTGCTTCAAGTATTGTATCCTTAATGCTTGCCCACTTTGCCTGTACCTCCTCACCTGTGTTTCTTTTGCCAGGGCTAGCTTAACTCTGTTGGCCATCTTATCAAGTCAGCTCCTCTGAAGTCCCATATTTTTGCCTTGGAATGGGATGATTTAGATGTAGTAGCCAAATTGAACCATACCATGTGATGGTCACTGGCCCCAGGTGACCTTCTACCTGGAGATCTGTGATCCCTTCTTTGTTAGTCAGTACTAGATCTAGGATAGCCCTGTCTCTTGTGGGTTGCTGTACCAGTTGTTTGAGGCCCTCCTGCAGGAATCCACTATGTGTCTAGTTCTGGCCGATGTTCCTGCTGGTATTGACCAATCTGTATCTGGCATGTTGAAGTCTCCCATTATCAGAACCTCCCTTTAGCTGTCATGTTTTGTATATCTTCTAACAGTAATGTGTCTATGTCCTCCCTCTGGTCTGGGGGCCTGTAGACAACCCCAGTTCTTATGGCTGTCCCATTTCCTGTTTCCAGGGTGACCCACAGTTCTTCTGGCTCATTATGTGTATTCTGAATTTCTGTAGCTTTGATATTTTCATTAACATACAGGCCCTCCTCCCCCTTTGCACCTCGGTCTCTTCTGAACAATACATAGCCAGGTACTGAAGTCTCCCAAGTGTGGTTACTGGTAAACCACGTCTCACTAATGCTACTATGTCCAGTTTAGCCTCTGACATTATTGCCTGCAGGTCTGGGATCTTATTTCCCAGGCTGTGAGCATTGTGTACATGATTTCCATTGGCCAGATTTTGGTGTGTTAGTTGTTGGGTGAAGTTTGGCATTACCCCTGTGCATCGTATGGGAGACAAACCTTTTTCTTACCTGGTGATGCAAATGAGCGGCAAACACGCTGAATTCCTGTTTGACCACTAGCTGAGGGGAGGTGTTCTCCATTCGACGATGGGTGCTGCACCCTCCCATTTGCTAGTTTAAATATTCTGCAAAGACGTCAAACTTCTGCCCCAATGCACTGACTCCTCTTTAGTCAGATGCAGTCCATCAAATTTAAAGAACTTTCGCTCCCAGAACTGTTGCCAGTTCCTACAAATCTGTGTCCTTTTTCTGGCACCAGTCCTTGAGGCCACGTGTTTAGCTCCCTATCTCCCCTTCTCTGACCTTCCGTCCATCTGCTCCCTTCTCCCAGACTGGCAGGATCTTAGAAGGAGATGCCGGACGAAATAGATGATAGTTTGTCACCCAGCCTAGTCAGGTGTTCCTTGGTCTCCACAACTGACCGGCTGGCGAGATCATAGTCCCTATGTGTACTAGGACATCAATGTTTTCTCCTGCTTTGTGAACAGTTTAGTAATGCGGTCAGTGTCTCTCCATGCTGATGTACCTGGAGACATCTGACCATCACCCTAACTGGAGATGGGTATCAACTCCCCGAATCATGAGTCTCCTATGATCAGAAGTTTTTGGATTTCCTTTGTGCTTGTTTAGTTTTGGTTCCTGATTTGGGTGAGTATTGTTGTGCCAGCTCCTGTGCGCAGTGTCCTGCTCTGCAGTGTCTTCTGCCTCTTTATTTGATTTCAGAGATAGAGGCAGATACCTGTTTGTAGTGTTTATATGGTTTTGGAGGTAATGTGTTGGAGAGCAGAGAGTGATGGGGCACCTGATTTGCTCCTCCTAACCACCTGCCAACCTCCTGGACCAACTACCCTCTGCGGTCGAGGTTTTCTGTTGGATGCTGGGGAAATGGCGGGTGGTTCTTATAATGTATTTCCTCTTCAATATGAAATTTGAGGCGTGCAATCTCTGCCCATGCTGCCGGAGCTGAGACCTAAGATCTCCAAAGGCCCAGCATGTAGGACAGTGTCCTAAATCCTGTAAGACTGTCCTTCTGAAAATTGTTCCACAGTACCTGCAGTTAATGAAATCCATTACAAATAAGTTGCTGGGTTTGTAACCTAGTCAGAGTAATTAGAAGGAAAAAAATGCAAGTAATGGTTTAATTGTGCTTTGTTTAACTTGTTATAACAAGTTAAATTACTAGTACCTATAAATGAGATCACCTTGTGGAGGCCCCACTGATCGCCCCTTCTGCTCTGTCACAGGAAATGTCACAACTGTGGTACCCTATAAAGGAGTGTAGCGTGGGGTGGTTGGGGATGGGGTGGGTGGCTGGGCCTTCCCTGCCTAAAAGAAGAACCACGGACGAAAGAACAAGGAGGTAAGAGCAGAAACAATCAGTCAACAACAAATGCAGTAACCCTGAAAGCTTATCCTAATGTTAGATAAAACTGTAAAACCTGTAAAGCACCACCTGTAATAATTTCAGAAAGATATACCCTGTAAGAAACACTTTGCTCAGAGAAAAATAAAGCAGTAACAGAAGATATACCTTGCAAAGTCAATTTGAATCAGAAGATTACAGCAGTAATCTGTTAGCACACACCTGTAGGCACACCTTGCAATAATGCAGAAGAAGATATACCAGCAGCAACAATTTGAATCAGAGAAAAAATAAAGCAATGAAATGTTAACAACAAACAGTAGCAATCCCTGTGAGTAAAAATAAAACACCACCACACAGTAAATCTGCTTAGCCAAACTAAGTCTTAATCCTTCTCCCTTGCTCTGGTAAGTTTCTCTACTCTGCCTTTCAAGCAGTCTTAGAAGGAAAGAGCTCAGGTGAAGCTAGGTGCCTTGGCCAGCAAACCAAGTCTTCTACTTCAAGATGGAAGTACACATCCACCCATCTGCAAACAAGATGGACTCGGGCATCCACACATCTGCAAAAAAGATGGAGGCACACATACACCTGTCTGCAAACAAGATGGAGGCAGGCATCCACCCATCTGCAAGCAAAATGAACTCATCCATTCACCTGCCTGCAAATAAGCTGGATTCACACTTCCACCCATCTACAAACAAGAAGAAGGTGGGCATCCAGCCATCTGCAAGGAAGATGGAGACAGGTATCCACCTGTCTGCAAACAAGAGGGAGGCACACATCCCTCCATCTGCAAAAAGATAGAGGTTGGCATTCATACATCTGCAAACAAGATGGAAGCATGCATCCACTCATCTACAAGCAAGATGGAGGCATGCATCCACCCATTTGCAAACAAGATGAAGGCATGCATCCCCCATCTGCAAACAAGCTGGAGGCATGCACCACCCATCTGCAAGCAAGCTGGAGGCACTCATCCACTCATCTGCAAACAGGATTGAGGCACCCATCCACCCATCTGCAAAGAAAATGGAGGCACCCATCCGGCTGTCTGCAAACAAGATGGAGGCACACATCCACCCATCTAAAAAACAAGATGGACTTGGGCATCCACCTATCTGCAAATAAGATGGAGGCACACATCCAGCTGTCTGCAAACATGATGCAGGCACACATCCACCTGTCTGCAAACAAGATGGAGGCGGGTATCCACACATCTGCAAGCAAAATGGATGCACCCATTCACCTGTCTGTAAATAAGATGGAGGCACACATCCACCTCTCTGCAAACAAGAAGGAGGTGGGCATCAAGCCATCTGCAAACAAGATGGAGGCAGGTATCCACCTATCCACAAACAAGATGGAGGCACACATCTGTCCATCTGCAAACAAGATGGAAGTGGGCATCAACCCATCTGCAACCAAGATGGGGGCACACATCCACCCATCTGCAGATAAGATGGACGCAGGTATCCACCCATCTGTAAACAAGAGTGAGGCACACATCCACCCATCTGCAAACAAGATGGAAGCACCCATCCACTCATCTGCAAACGAGATGGATGCACACATCCACCCATCTGAAAACAAGATAGAGGCAGATATTCATCCATCCTCAAATGAAATGGAGGCACTACACACACATAAGATCACAATTAAAGCATGCATTTTCATTAGTGGACTAATAAATCCACCAAACACAAGGGCAGAAATTCTGTCACAACAAAAGGTACACAGACCAAGTTACAAAGCAAAGAAAAAAAGTCAAAGTGGCGGCACTGACATTATAACTAAGCAGCATGTTCCCCACCACCCCGTCAGTCACACACACACACACACACACACACACCAAATTATAAAACAAAGTAAAACAGTTGAAGTGCAGAAAAAGCATGCCCTGCACCAAAATTACAACTGGGCAGCACGCCCCCACCCCACCACACACACACACCATGGTCTAAATGGTGGATGCAAAGCACCAAACAAAGGAGTTTTCCACATTCACCATCTTAACATCCACCAAACACTAGGCTACAATATTAAATGCCCAAAAAAGGTACGCAGACTAAATTGAAAAGCAAAGTAAAAATGTAAAACAGTCAAAGTGCACAAGAAAGTATGCACTGCACCAAAATTATAACTAGGCAGCATGCCCCCACACCCTGTCACACATACACATATGCACATGCACACACACACACACACACACACACACCACACAGTGTCAAAATGGTGGCTGCAGAGCACCAAACAAAGGAGTGCTCCCCATTCACTATGTTAACATTCAACACTAGGACACTACATACATGCACAGCAAAAGAAGAAAACATGAACAAGCAAATAAACAGCATAAATGAACCCAAACAAACCATGTACCTAGATTAAGGCATTCGCACTAAGCAGCATGTGGTTATGTTATCCCTTCAAATTATCACACACGCGCATACGGTCTCAAGATGGTGGGTGTAGAGCACCAAACAAAGGGTGCTCCCCAGACAACATTGCTGTGCAGGACATGATTTTGGTAGAGGTGATGCTTTTTGTTCAACAGGTTAACATCCACACAGCACATTGCAATTTTGGTGTACTGTAAAACAGCTTAATAATAAATACAGTTTTAAATGTAAAGGCCACTGAAGCAGGTCAAGGCATTTAAAAGCACAGCAGACTCATATTCATCAATTTAACTTAAGCTTGCAAAATAAACTGGTCCAGAGACTCCTAGCAACTCAAGCTGCAATAATAGGCATCTAGAGCATTCAGTAGCATTGCCCACAACATATTCATTTATTAGTATGCTAATTCATTATTTTATAAAACCCTATAGTGCACTAAAACTCAGTTGCAGCCTAAACTGTTTGTGTCCAGACTTAAAAATATAGAATCAGTGTATATTAATGAGAAATTCTGTCAGGAAATAGTAATTCTGCAAACCTGGGAGCCATCTTAGTTTTACATGAACAGGGACATACACTTCTTTCAGGTTACACAATTACACTTTGGCCAAATAGGAGTAAATTGTGCAATGCACATCTTTTAGGATCCACAACCCAACACTGTCCCAAAGCAGCCCATTAAGAAATAACCAGAGACTTGCAAAGGCTTATGTAGCTCATCCACAAACTCAGCATAGTTTGCCCTCACAAGTAACGAGAGCCTTACCTGACTCCACACGTAATGCCACAGATGAAAGAGGTACACATGACTTCAATCTTTGCTGGCGACTGTTTCAAAAGGGGTGAAGTGCTCGAGGTGCTGAATTTTAACCCCCAAAGACCGCCCAGCTCTTGCCATAATCATGACGCTCTGTTCTGTTCCCGAGTGGCTCCACAGATCACGCAAGGGCTCAGTGCGAACATCCGGGGACTTATACCTTACAGGTCACTGAGGGCATTGATCTCATGTAGCACCAAAGCAAAATAATGGATATTTGGAATAAAAGCACTGATGCCTCCCACACAAATGAGCCAAAATATCTAAGCAACAAAGAACCCCTCCCCCCCCGAAACAGGAACTGTAACATCTGGGCCTTAGATTGCATGTCAAGATACATTTTTTTACAGGCATGTAAGGTGGGGAATTGCATCTCAGAGGCATGCAAATGACTGGCAGAAATAAAAAGAGAGACACATACTGTAGGAAACAAAATGTTTTTTATTTAACAGAACACAATAAAACACAATCTTTGTGGACTATGTTTAAGACATGGGCAGCCATGTCAGAAATCAGCCCTCATTTTTTCATGCACTTTGCATACAAAAAAATAAGTTTTACAGCACAGGAGTGTAGAATGCAATTCATTTTAAGGTACCTATCTGGTCACATAGCCTACTATTGGCTGGTAAAACACTGTCACCACCATTGGTAACCTATTTTCTTGCACTGAGCCATATGTAAACAATTTGCTTATTTTGATTCTGTTTGTTCTAGAAAATATTTTTAAAGCTGGATACTGTGACAAGGAAAATAATGCAAATTCTTCTGTTCTTATTACTTGCTGGCAATGTTCAGCTTAATCATGGCCCTGCTACAGCCAGCACTTTGCTGTATTCCCAAAATTTGAAACCAAAAGGGTCCCTTTCAATAGTGCTTTTAAATATTCAGAGTTTAGTGCCCAGAATTGGTGAGTTTCATGCAGGGGTTTAAATGCATGATTTTCATACAATAACACTGCCAGAGAAATGGCTCACTTGTAACATCACTAATGAAGAAATGTAATTAGAACATAATAACTTTTTTTGTAGGGACAGGCATGAGAAAGGGGTTATGATGTATGCTAGGTCTAACTTATCTGTATCAGTTGATTGCTTTCAAAAATCATTTTCTTCATGCAGGTTTATTGCAATTAAGATTTTGTTGGGAAAAGTCAAACTATATGTATTATAGGGACACTCTTGTTCAGCTATAGTTAGAGTTAAATCTTCACTTCTATGTTAAACAGATAATTTTGCTGTATAATAACTTTGCAACCATTCAAGTGATTCATGTGAAATTTTGCATGCTATTTCAGGGATCATAGATCCCTTGATGTGGTAAGTTTTGTTCTGGTCAGATATGCGGGTGTCAAGATATAAAGTGTCAAAAGACATGCAAATTACCACTTTTTGTCAAATTCTTTGTCACCACATTGAGCAAAAACTATGTGGAATTTTGGTCTGAAATTGTTACAGTATATAGGCCTTGGGTCACAGTGGTGCCTTTTTCAGATTTAGTGAAAAAATATGAATCCATTCCAAACTTATTAAATTTTAAAATTTCCCATTATTTCCTATGGGAAAAGTTAGATATGAGGCTCAAAATAGGATTCTTGAATGCAAATGCAGAATCCTCTTTCGCAAACATGGAATGTTGTTCCATGAATGCAGAATCCTAGTTCATGCTGCCACCTTCTTGTTTTCAGTTAGCAAGGCAAACAAACTTGGATCTCTAAAATTATAGACAACTTTGGTAAACACTGACAGTTGTGTTTACCTAATGAAAAAGAAGAAGGACCGGCCACTCCAATAAAGGTTTCAAAACTTAGTTCAATTTGATTTCTGATATCCAGTAATGACAAGATCCTCTAGTCCCAATGTTTCACCCAGATTAGGCTTCATCAGGGGGAGGTTCTTCTTAGTGTACTGATCTGTCCCTTACTTCTGTAGTCTGTTAGTTACTGGTTTTCATGCAGACTCTTAAAGACACTTTTTTTTCTGTGTTGAACTATTGTTGTTTAATGTATCATTATATTCAGTTTATGCTTTTAGTAAGTACCTCTTTTTCTCATGGCCTCAGGGTCACTACCTGTTAATGCACAGTTGGCTTTTTGTAATCACTCAGTAGTAGTTTTCATACGTATTTTGGCTACCCTCAGACCTAATCTGGGTGAAATATTGGGACTAGAGGATCTTGTCGTTACTGAATATCCCAAAATAAACTGAACTAAGTTTTGAAGTTTTGGAGTGGCTGATCCTTCTTCTTTTTCCTTTGATGATTTTCACCCACCAGCCCCCTACTACACCATAATTTTCACAAGCAGAAGGGAACCCACTTATCCAGTACTTGACAGCTGTGTTTACCTAATCAGGGCCCAAGGAATCACATTCTGGGTCAGTTTTTTAAAAAATGTGGAGAAATCTGTTTAATTTATCCATGGAAATCCTTTGTCCCAAATTGCAGAAACATTCTACCGCAGAACAGGATCCTTTTTCTGCAATTTATGGAAAAGGATTTTCTTTTTCCATAAATTGTGAAAAAGGAAGCTCAGACGTGGATTCTTTTTTATAATTTACAAAAAAAGAAATGTTATATAGCTGTTTGTCACTTCACAGAAAAGAAATGGTCTGGAATTTTGTGCTGAAATTTTTCTGGCATAAAGGGTTTGCCCCACATACAGTATGTGCCTTTTGCTGGTTTAGTAAATATATATTGCTTTGGCTTGGAGTTCTGAGGATTTAAAGTTTCATTGATTTCCCATAGGATAACATTGCACTGGGAAGTTTATGGAGTCATTTCTTATAGGAAGCAATATAGTGCAGTGGGTTAAGGCTCTGAGCTACAGATCTGGAGACCTGGGTTTGAATCCCACAGCTGCATAGACGCATACTGTATGATCTTAAGCAAGTCGCTTAACTTCCTTGTTCTCCCATGTTGCATCTGGAAACAAGCTTCAGCTTAGTGTGCTACTCCTGGTTAAACAATGTTCCCTTTCCCTTTGTCACTATGCTGTTAAGAAACGGTTTGCAATTTTTCTCTGAAATTTCCTGGGTACAAAGGCCGTGTGCCACCGATTTGCCTTTCAATAGTTTCAAGAAAATATATTAATTTGGTGTCAAGTCAAACCGCTTTCCAGTTTTGCTGTGTTTTCTATAGGATAAGATTGCAATGTGAAGTGTTTTTTGATGCTGTACACTATGGATGGGAAGGCAGGGCCCAGAGTGCCCTGTGCTCTCCATGGGAAAGTAAGGATTGCACTACTCTATCTGAAAAATTATGCATGGTTGAGATGGCAAGGCTCAGAGGGCCCTGTGCTCCCACATGTTTATACAGATACCATTATGGACTGATTGAAGTACAGGACCCAGACAGCCATACACTCCCATGGGAAAATAAGGATACATTACAAGCTCTCCACTTTCTCAAAAAGTAAGGATATTCTTTGCAAAAAAACTTAGTTAATGCATCAGCTAGTGTTAAAGCAACAACAGTTTGGAAATGTGGTGTTAGGGTTTCCAATTCTAACACCCCACCCAAACCCCACCCTACATACACAATCAGGCATCGGGGGATGTCTTGTGGTTGTCAGCCCTAACGCTCACCTCATTATCCTAAACTGTACCCATCTCAGCTTATTTACTCATGGAATGGGGTGAGCGTTAGGGGTGATAACCCTAAGACACTCCTGTGACGCCTGTTCATGTGTGAGGACAAAGCTGTTTGCAAAGAATATATATATATATATATATATTTTTTCATGGCAAAAAAACTCTATTTAATGCATCAGTTAGGGTTGTTCCACAGTGACAAAAGTGAGGAAATTCAGTGTTAGGGTTGAAAACCCTAACTCTGCATTCACCCCCCCAGCACCACACACACACACGCAAGTAGGGGAGAGGACCAAGGCAACACGGCCAATCACAGACAACCAGCAGTGGAGTTTTTTGCCATGAATTTCCTTTCTTTTTGAGAATGAGAAGTACAAACAGTATGTGTAATAACGTTGTGGTACCACCAGACATACGTAGTGCAATACACACTCATGCAAGAACACAGTAAGTCATGGAATAGTATTGTCTGTTCTAAGACGTGAGATAGCCACTACCTCATGCATATTCATTTGACCTGTCAATAACTGCTAATATGAATTGTGTGTTGCACTGTGTTCTAGTCAGTACTTGTATCTTAATCTTGGAATAATCTCTTGACAACACACAATCAAGGTGAAAACAGTGTGAAGAACAATATAATTTGCTATTAATGATGTGCATCTAGGATTGTGTTGACATGTAGAAAACTCTTACTATTTTTTGTTTTCTTGTAGTTAACAGTGGCATGCCACATACTAAATAATCTAGTTGTGGTCTTTCACGCACTATTATTTAGCACTCAGTGTTATTACTCTTGTAGTTCATAAAATAAGTAATTCTGTGCCTCACTACCACTGTCAAATATCTACATATCTGCAATGTTTTCTTGTCTAACTTTACTAGACGCACCTTGTGAACATGAATCCATACAAATAAATTTACCTTTGTGAGCATAGTAATACCAATGCAAATACTGTTAAACATTTACAGTGGTGGACTGTTATCCTGTCAAACTTGAAAGTACACGTACATTACCCTTGTTAAGCAGAATAACAAAAGATGAGTGTTGTGTAGTACAATATCCATAACTAAGTAATATCCTCACAAGGCAAGAATTGTACAACACAAAGTTTTTTTAACCAAAAATATTTATTCATTGTAGTATTAACTATTTTGTAAAATCAAAAAAAAGATCATCATTAAATAAAGCGTAAGAATTTTCTTTTTATACAAAAATATAGGTTTATTAAAAACAGGAAAAAATAGAAGAATAGAAAACATATAAAATGAAATGCAATCTTTGTTTTAGAAAAACAATTATTATATAAAAAATAACTTTTTTGTAAGAAAATAAATTCAAATATATAAAAACATTCAACAAAAGATTTTACAAAACAACTGTTCCTTGAATATATACAATATTTACACCTTCATAAGAGAGGTATGTGTGCTGCTTGAGGCAGCCCAGCCCAGAAGTTGGACACAATGTGGAGGCACAGAAGAAGTAGAAGCTGTTGCGCATCAGAGAGGAGAAACCAGTGGAGCTGTGGAGGCTGTTCACTGTGGCTCAGGGAGGCTCGATGTGACTGGTGCAGATGAAGCAGTGCTGCTGGGCACACTCACAGTTGCCGCTGTCCCCATAGGCTCAAGCACAAGGTTGACAGTTGCTTGTTGTGCTGTCAGGAGAGACAGCAATTTCTGCTGCCCCTCCTGCAGCACAACGTTGTCCTTTATCAAACCGCCAACCTTGCGCTCGAGACTGCGGTAACAGTGGCAGTGTCCAGTGCACCACACCTTGCGACGGGGTCCTGTAAAGATAGAAAAAATATCTATTAAAATGTAATATCAAAATGGTGGTTCTTTCCCTGTCTTGACTTTCAACATATTTTTCCTAGTAATATTTTTAACACGTTATTGCCTATTGTCAATAGTATATAAGAATGCGATGCTAATGAGAAATTCTTGATTTTAACTAATGCTGTAGTCTTTAACAACTGCTGTGCATTTTTTATTGATACATGTAGAGCTAACTCATATGCTTAAAAGACTTTAACACTATTTTTACAATATTATTATTGTGATAAAAGTAACGCACTCACAAGAGTTATGTTTAATAGTAAATTAATAACCACCTAGGGTCATGTAGCACTTGACTATAGCTCATGCCAAATTAGAGCCCTAGTGGGTAATTAACAGACAATTGACTTAACCCTTGCTTATCATCATTGCTTACTCATACTAAAACTATGTCATAATAAATGTATGGACTAAACATTGTTAAACTGTTGAATTACATCTCACCGTAACCAATCTATCAGCAATTATGTTTAATTTGGAGCACTAACAGTACAGTATACAAATCACTTGAACATGACAAACAATCTTGCGTTGTGCAAAATGCAGTAATGCTTCACAACACAGTACTGTAACCAACATTTCACAGTGCATTATTCACAATAGAGTGAGCCACATCAGTTACTGTATGTACGCGGAAAAAAAGGCCACATGAACATGCATATCCATGAGTTATTATTTAATCTGGCATCTGTGGCCTATATGCAGGTGCACACTAAACTATAACTGGGGGGGTGAAGATCCAGCATAAATAAAGAGGAAAAATATCTAGCAAGTTACACACGATCAACAGATTGCAGAGTATAACATTACACCACTCATTTGTGGATCTGAGCTAGAGCATTTTTCATAACCAGCATACCAACCATGACAATAGCTCACACTCATACTATATGTAAAGTAAGTCAGTTGGTACAGTGGGTTCTGCCCGTTAAAGTAATAAATCAATTTTATTATATTGAGTAGTTATGGTGGTGCACTGGACCCTAACATATTGATGATCACAAGCTTTCTATATACAGATAGAGTTCTTGGTGCATTATACTCTACCCCTTCATCCAATAATGGTCATAATAAGTAGATGTATGGTGCAGCAGTACACTGCAGTCTACCCCCTTGCACAGCAATTGGGATAATCAACTAGAGTCAATGTTGATCTGCTAGACCTGTTCCTATGGCTGATAGTGGTGTTTGCAAATGATAGATCACCTTTGTTTTTGTACAGCAGTAACACATTTACCTGTCATACACTGATACCCAACACCAGAATCCTCACCTAACCTCTTTAGGAGCGGGTGACATTCTAGAAGAAGACAACTCCTAAACCAGTTATGGACTGACACATACAGTACAGTTGTATGCATATATATGCAAAATATGGGCACTGAACATGTATAAGTTAGTCTGTAACAGAATCCCAATATGTGACTGGTTCATTCATATACTGAGACTGTGTAGTTCAGTACTGTCTGAATGAACATTAACCCATGTGTTACACAAATAGCCACAGAGCTGTAATGTAAAATAGCAATGAATACTTCTGTGGGCAGGTTAGAGGTCACTAGATCCTGTATACCACTGAAGGAGTTAGTGTGAAGTGAGCGGGTTGTCATCGAGACTATTACTGTTACAATGGGGAACATAGTACTACTATAAGAGCAGAGTTTGTATCATTCACAAAACCCAATATTGTAATTGGGACCAGGTCGTGTGGATCAGCATATAATGTAATGACTTCATTACACTTGCAATCAAGTAATGGTGTAATGGTACAGTGGATTAACAGGGAACGTTCAACATCAAAACTATCATGGGCGTACAGTGTGGTACATTGCTACTGAAGAACATGAGACATCGGACACCAATGCCAACTACCTACCAGTTCAGCAGTTGCAAGTTGTCGAGGATCAGCACACCTGTATGCAAGTCACACATCATCAGATGATAATATCCCCATGTTCACCTTTGATACAGTGTGAGTAACTTGCATATCTAGTGCTGAACATTGTGCTACATGCACCAAGTACACCAACAGTTCTGCTGGCAGTGTTGTATGCGTCTGGTAATCAATCACAACTTTTGGACAATCAGTGTCACTACACATTGTACGGTGACACTGCAATGTAAACAATTCAAGAGGCATCTTCATGATATTAAATCATGCTGATTCATGATTCAGGACTGTTCAATATTGTTCACACTCTGCCAGAGCACAGTTCAGCTGTAGCCTAAACAGCTTATACACCAACCTAGGAAATTTCTGTATGTAACACACTCCACATTGAATTTGTTTGTATTCGTTAAATATGCAACAGTCAATGTTTCTATTTTTCTGTACTGTACAGATATAGCCACAGAAATAGTTAATTTATTGTCTGTTAATGTGAAAGCTTGTTATTGCACACACTCTTTGTGAAAGCACACTTTATATACTAATCTAAGTATTTGTGCTGCTCAACACAGATGGGATAGTATGATGTGTACATGAACCATGCATTCCAATTTTACAGGTATACTGATTTACTTAATATGCACTTTCATATTGTTTGTTTTAATAATCTGCTTAGCAGTACATCTTGCCTGAATATTTAATATAAAGACACTTACAGGCAGCACTGGTGCCAGGTTCCTGCTTCACCTGCGCAGATGGTTCTGTCACTGCCTCCCTGGCCACTGTTAAAAACAAAATAAGCACAAAATATAATACCACTCACTTCTGTTTGTAAAGCTATTAAAATGCTTTTATTGTATAACACATATTTCATTTTGACTGATGGTGGTATTCAACCATGTGCCACAGTTTTGCATCTTGATCCCTACAAGATTCATCACGTACTTTAGGGAAGCCTAGTTTTCTATGTCTTGATGTTCTTGTCCATTTTGCAACTATTATAACTAAATGCAGTGTGAACAGATGAACAATGGACACATTGCTGTTACAGTGGAAAAATACAGTATTTAGTTGGCAGTATTCACTTGCATAATCACCACTTACACATGTCTGTAATGGCAGTATTTAGAACTTGAGACATTAACATAACAACGAAGAATGCATGACAGTTTCACACTCCTCAGACTTATAATATAAAGTATCTGTTAAATGTCTATACAGTACAAAGTCCACTCCTTACTGCATGCTTGGTCCACTCCTTCGTAACGATCAATCCTCAGTAATCCCTCCCACAGCATCTGCACCTAGACCGGCAGGCTTGTTCTATTGTCTCCCAAGCTTTGTTCCTCTTTCCTCTGGAGAACCTGCACAGTGGGGTCTGCCCATGGGTAGGTAATCGGGGCTAGGCTCAGCCATCATCGTTGTCCGAGCGGGTATTTTTCAACTTTTCTTTCCTTGGACACTCCTCCCCTGAGTATGTCAGCAGTGATGTCGAGACACACAATGTGCTGATGCACACAATAGTCAAATGCCCACAACGTCCTCCCCACCACAACTCTGAAGAGTCGCCTGTCACCCCAGTACTCATACTTCCACCGGCGCCGATGCGTCGGGTGCTGAAAGCACCCCAGAAACCCACCCCAGGAGGAGGAGAGTGTCCGTTGAAACGCTCAATCCTCCTCCTCCCCTCGACCCCTAGATGACACTGACTCCATTCCCAAACACAGGTCACTGGCATAGCACGAGTTGTGGTCTCCAGCAACTCAACCATCAGTGCCACTGGGTCTTTTTTTTTGTTTTTAAGAAGTTTCAGTAGTGTGCAGTTGATGTTGAAATTGTTGCAATATATGTTCAGCACTTAATAGACTGAATATCATGATCTGGCAGACATGCATGGGTCACCCCCCCTCCACCTGAGTTGCATGTATTACTAGTGTTTACCCTAGTATATCATGATTTGACAGTACAATAATCTCTTCACTATATTGTACCTGTGCACATCAGTGGGTGTTACATGCCACAACAGTATTATCACCATGCAAAAAAAACCTCTTGATAATGCCACCCCCAAGTATCCAATGTTTTTTTTTCTATTATCGTCTAACCATCTGACTCAATGATAATGATACTGTCAGTGTCAGAGTGTTCAGCCTCCACAGCTTCAGACTGTGCTGGTACTACCTCTGCAGGGCAAGCAGGTTGTCTACGATGATCTGTCAATGAAAGATAATAGGTATATTTACTGTTTTTTTTTCCTCTGTTTAGTTATTACAAAGCACATTTTCTAAGCAATTGACATGCTTCTGGCACTTGACATTCTCCTTTTTGAAGTATTGCACAGTCACTGCACACCCATATGACATAACAAATTTTTACTAATTAATATTTGATCAACAGTAGATTACACATTTACCCAGCACCTCAATACTTAGTACTGACACAGCAACAGCAATGAAATACCACTGTTCTTGAATACAACACATACTGCATAGTAACTCTGCACTACTATGTGATAACAGTAATACATATTGATATTTAGAATGCATCATAACACATTAAATCTGGCTGAGACACACTGATAATGACATTCAAGAGTACAGTATCAATATTAGTCCATTTGACGCCCATCACCTCCACCAAATGAACACACACAGCAAAATACTATCTCAAAGAATGTTGTTTATCAAGACAACATTAATAACATAATAGTCATAATATTATTAATTAACACATATTGATACGATGGCCAGAGCAACAAAGTTATCAATTCCAGAAATACTTATTTATCCATTTGTGTAGCAGTACTATTATATAATTGTATCACTGATAATGTGTTAAAATTACTTACGTTGATGAAGGCGCTCCCCTGCAGCTGGCTTGCCTGCTGCATCCCACAGCTCATAAGCGAGGTAGTACCAGCACTTATCATTCTCTGGTATCTCCTCTCTGCTCTTCAATACATGAAAGCACTGGCGCAACAGCTTCCACTTCTTCTTCAGCTGGTCTACTGTCTTGTTTTTCACACACAGTACCATATGTAAAAAACCGTTGATGCGCCTCCACATTGCGTCCAACTTCTGGTTAGTGTTCCACATTAATATGCGAGCACTATCTCTCACCTGGACTGCCTCAAGCAGCGCACACACCTCTCTCAGACTCCACTGTCTCATTTTCTTTTCTTCTAGTTCTGCAATACATAGACAAAAAACAACAGTCTATAGGTCAGAACGGTAATGTTAATTGTGAATTTAATAGTACTTTTTGTTGAATTATTAAGCATGTTTTTTTTTGGGTGAGCCTCTTTCTGCAACAATAAGTGACCAGTTCCAAGTCATAGTTTGTCAATCAGAACCTACCTGTCTTTCTAACAATCTTGGTATTTTTATTGTATATCAAGACGTCAGATAATAAACATATTTAAAGTGCATGCTGTTTCCTTTGTCTTTAGTATTTACATAAATATGCACATCTTTCTGCACATTAAAACTAACATATACTACAGGATATTCACAGTGGGCCAAACTGTTGCAGCTACCATGTCTGCAGCGTGTTTGCATAAGCCACAGCACAGTGCAAGCATCGTTAAACTATCCTGTGGCATGCCTCTATGGTATTTAAAATAGTGCCATTGCCACCTGCATTATGTATGCTACAGTAGGACTGTCACAGGACAAGCAGTACAAGAACAAGAGGAGGATGTGTCACCAAAAGTAAACTTATGAAATTAAAGCAAAACACAATATTCAGTGGAGGGTTAAAAAAATCATTCCATCAGGTATGTAGGCCATGAACTGGTCAATTATCATTACATGATGGTTACATACATATGCAGCTGTGGTGCTATACATCAACAACTATATGATGCTGTACCAGGCTGCAACCAATGTTAACTACAACCCACTGTTCTCTGTCTGTAACATACCTAAGCACCTGATGACAGACTGTGTAAAACCACATCAATCACTCCTTTAATACTAGAGCCTTTCACCCACTACAATCAGATGCACCCTCAAAGAAGTATCATCCCTGCTGGTGCAACTCTATGCCCATCATAATTAAGCAATAAGGCATGACCAAGGGTTATGTTAAATGGTCTGTTAATCACCTTCTGGGGTGTACTGTGGCACGAGGTGTAGCCGGTGCCGCATGCTCTAGAGGGTGATTAACTGACCATTAACATAATCCCTGGGAGTGTCTTATTGCTATTACAATAAAAATATGGTTTTAAACAGTGTTAAACCTTGTTCAGCATATGGCTAAGCTCTACATGTATGTTAATTAAAGATTAACATAAAGCTGTTAGAATTTTTTCAGCCAATCAGAAAGCTCCATTTCTCAGACCCTTTTTATAATTGCACTTAATACAGTGGGAACAGCACAGAGATTGTGTGGCTCTGACATGCTCTCCATCTTTCCAGTCACACCATCCAGCCCACTACCCACTATGAGTCTCTTACACCAGTGTGCATGGTATGAGAACTGTTTCATTTTTTGACCAAGTGTTTTTGGTTCTGAAAAGAACCTTTTTTTAGTCTGGTATCTGTTTAAACTGTCTGACAATCTCAGAGGACTTTGAGGATTGCATCTTGAAGGTCTCCCAGGAAACAGCAATTGCCAGCATGTGAGAAGTGTACACCGTCTGGTAGGTATAGCCAATCATAAGAATACTTAATTTCCGGATGACGTATGGTGTACATTCCAGCCATGTGTAGAAATGCAGATATTTGCATGTTGACTTTTCTTCAGGCTCTGTCAATCACGTACACATGGTGTTCTGCTTGGCAGACCCTACACTCTGTAATATCTGAAAAAAATGATTTTACAGGCAGGCAATATACTTATAATAGAAGCAAGGTCCAATTTTGCTTCTGTTACTAAATCTACCCAGCGTTTGGTTCCCAACTCATTGCCTCCAAGATGTATCAGCAATGTGTCCAGATGAGCCTGAGTACTCAAATGTCTGTGCATGGTTGGCATGAGGTGCTCCCACCTCATTCCACCCCTGCCAAACCACTTTACACAGCAATTTGGGAGCTGCAGGTTTCTACCAAAATCACTGTTCTGAGCATACTCAGATGCTTGCCTCACTATACTGCTGCAAACAATCCACAAAGTCCTTTTGCTGTTTTCTGCCATTCTCAGCTTTTAAACTTAGAAGTGGACAAAGAGCTACCAAAAAGTTAGTGTTCACCTTGCAGTACCTAAGCTGTAGTGAAAGTAAAACTGCAATTTTCCTCCCAAGTTCAACACTGCTTCAGTGGGCTGACCCATGAGACACAAATAAAACTAATCATTGGCTAATAGTCTGCCTTTCTTAACCAATGTAGTGTGTGCACTGACTATGACTGCAGTTCTGCTCCAGCTAAAATGTGGGAGAATTTCAAGGTGGCAAAAATGCATCATTTTCATAGGAAGTTTCAAACAATTACAAGTGCAGGGAGATGTCTGATTGGTTCCCTCTTCTGTTATGGTACACGTGCACCTTGCTATCTCCCTCCATTTGCAGCTGTATATGTGCAAGTAAGTATCAAATGACTGTCTGACTTTTAACAGTTATACCTAAATAATGTAACATCATAGGTCATTTCTAGCAACATAGTCAAATAGAGCAGTAAAAAACATTTTCATTAATACTATTTACCTGTTTCTAACACTTTTTATCATAGTAGAAAAATGATTTATAAAATATGATGTACTTACAGTTATAAATGTGGTGTGTCTCAGTGTAGCTAAGATGGCTGCTGTGTCCTCCTTCTTCAGTCTTCTCCATCTCTGATTGGTTGTCTTACATGGCCTGATAAATCTAGCACAACATTGGCAGAACTAGCTGTCAGTCAAATAGCAATCAAGATATCGTTCACTAATGCACACAGTAACTCCCCACAGGTCCAAATTTGTGATACTTTCGAACACACGGCACTACTTTTGCAAAACTATCGAATGTACAACACTACTTTTATGATGCTTTAGAACGTGCAACATTATTTTTTCAAAAGTGTCGCAGCTCGAAACTACTTTTTACACTTTCGCACATTCAACATTACTTTTTCAATATTGCTTTCGATACTTTCGAACGAACGAAGCTATTTTTTTCTACACTTTCATGTAATCGACACTATTTTTTGTGACACTTTCGAATGCACAATACTATTTCATGTGTTTTTTCCAAAAAAAATGATGATTCCTAAAGGAAGAAATGTCCTACTTCCAACATTAAGCACAAATACACAAGTGCACACAATTCTTGATTGTTATTTAAGCAATAAGGCATGATCAGACATTATGTTAATGGTCTGTTAATCACCTTCTAGGGGTGTAATGTGGTATGAGGCATTGCCAAATGCTACATGCCCCTAGAGGATGATTAACTGACCATTAACATAACCCCTGGGAATGCCATATTGCTATTATACTAAAAATGTATTTTAAATAGTGTTAAACTTTGTTCAGTATATGATTAGGCTGAACATGTATGGTAATCAAACATTAACACAGAGCTGATAGAATGTTTACAACCAATCAGAAAGCTCTATTTCTAAGACCTTTGTTATAATGTGAAATATTCAGTTAATTAAATAACTATATCATTTCTACAGCATTATTTTCTGATTTGATTGTATTCAGTTGACTAAGCACTGACCACCATAGTCATTCATACACATTTATAAATGGCAACAATGAATTGTCAAACTTGATTGGCTGACACAGGCTTCAAGATGGTCACTTAATTTTCAATAGATGACCACCTGAAAATAAGTGCGACACTATATTCGACAATGCCGCATGCACAACACTATATTTTTTGAAAGTGTTGCATGTTCAACATTACTTTCCAGATTAAAAAAAAATGTTATTAGTTAGAACAGCAGTGTGGATGTTTAACATTGCGGCACTGTTTGAATTTTCACATTTTTTGATGTTTATTGTCATATTATTATTGATGTTATGTTCGTCACTGTTTGAAAAGACTGTCTATTGCTTCACTGACTTTCACTTACTACAGTAATTATCTGAACAATGTTTACTGGACAATAGTATTTTTTGTTCGTATATGACATAGAGATGGTGCATGATAGTATGTGATGTTAGAAATACACTAAAGACATGGATTTTAATTTTCTTTATTTTTCTGTACTTCCCATACAGGTGTCTGATTGTTCTGTAAGATTGGTGTACTAAGCTATGAATAGTGAAACACAGAAGATGCCATCTAAACACAGACAGAAGTCTATGCAGAGATGAAACAGGTATCACAGTAGTTCACTGTTGCATAAGGGTGATGTGAAAGTCAGTGATGTTTGTTCAAGACGTGAAACGATTCATCATCACAGTAAAGGTGGATTCAGAGCTTTATCACTCTGTAGGAAAGGACATCCTTGCTCAACAGCAAAGCAAACAATGTGTAAGCAACAGTTGTGTAGATCTGTAAGCAGAAAAAGCTACTGTTGCAAACACGCTAATACATACACTATGCAGCACCAAACATTTATTGCTGCTGCTGCTTCTCTGAGAAGCAGAAGTATCTCAATCTCTAGCTTCTAAAGCCGATTGAAAGACTTATAACTGCTGTGATGAGACGTGAGACAGAAAAATCAAGAGTCATCTCAACAGTGAAATGTACGCTTGAAAGTATGAACATTTGTTAATAGAGCAGTTTTTGCTCTTCAGCGTTTAATGAGTAAGATGTCTCATGTGTGAGCAGTTTAGGAAAATTGTGTATGATGTAAAGATGAGGCTACAATGATATCCTATCTTGAACCTGCACAATTTCTGCGATGTTTTCTGGGACAGTGGCTGCACACACAGCACTCAGAGGCATTTTTTCTGGGAGGTATATTACTGTAGAAAAAGGACATCAAGTTAATGCATTGATGAGTCCAGCAAAGTCTGTAATGTCCTGGTGTGTGTGATGATTCTCAATGGAGTCAGATGATGGATCTGAGGCAGAGTATTCAACCTCATAAGCGTCACTGTCTCTCATGGATGTGATGACACTTGCGCCGTGGCAATCATCTTTTGAGAAAGTTGAGCACTTAGGCAACCTCTTTGTCATTACTGACCGTAAAGACAGACATAAACTGTTTGAGAGCATAGACCTATGTGAGATCCGTCCACACACTGGACTTATGGGTCACTCCCTTGCATGCATAGATAGTGGTGCTTGTGACAGTGTCTTTCACCATATGCGCATGCTGGGAGTACATCAATCAGGGATGATGAACTTTTTGTACAGGGTATATGAAGTTCGTTGAGTTATCACTCAGTATACTCATCTGAATGAGTTACTGTTGTCTGGCGACATGCATGGTGCCATTAAATTTTTGAAACAGCTGCGACGTGTCAGCAGTGTGACTGATACTGTGCTTACTGAGGGATCTATTACTGATGGGAATTGTGTGTCTGTCCTAGAAAGTGATATTCTCAAACAGTTTGGGAAATCAATTGCCAAATTTGAGTTGGCAAAGAGACAAAAGCTTGACTCTGTATGTGTGTCATGTGAACACCTTTGTTACGAGAAATAAATGGTCACAGTGAACCTGGAAACCTTGTCACCATCACAATGACATATGGTTTTGACTTTCCAGCATTCTGCTGTTAAAGTCTGACTTTCAGTTAGACACAATCATTAATGATGTGTAGCGCTGTTTTTCAAAGTGAGTGTAATATTCTGTCACCAAGGTCAGTCTTGAACAACATGGAGGCACATGTGACACCAACTGAGATTACCACATTGAATATGTTTGAACAGATCCTTATTCACACAATGAAACCATTTCAAGCTATTCTACGTATGAACACTAAGACACGGAATATTCCACAAAAAGAACTCATCAGATCTCTTAAGGGTTCCGTCATGTATCTTCCACTTCCTCTGCAGGAAAATGTGGAGGCTGTCTCCATTGAAAACACTTTGGTCTTTCTTGCAAATGGTGAGCCAACAAAGTGTAAGGTAATTTGGCAGTATGTTGTTAATGTTGAGAAAGTGAGCTTTCCATACTCATAAAAACAACAACCCTTTTATACAGACCTTAATATTGATCAGATCACTAGTATGCCTCTTGATCATGATGAGTTGGAAAGCACAAAGCCAATGATTGAGAAAGGTCAATGTGAAACAAATGACCGATGTCTGAACAACATACGATTCTTCCACTACATGGGAGAGATCCGGTGAGGACAACATTGATCTCTATCAAATGAAACAGGTGAAAGGTGAGCCTGTCAGCATTTGGAGAGAGCAACATTGGGCAAACGCTGTTTCCCAGACTTATTCCCAAAAGGGTCAGGTAGTCGCCTGGATGAAAAGAAGTTTGTGTACAGGGTATGAGTACCGAACAAGCCGCGTGCTCAATAAGATAGCAAATTCAGGCATAAACACACAGTACCTGTTTCATCACTATTAGGAGAGTGAACATAGCATATTGTCTGCATCTATTGTGCATACTATTCGTCTGACTATTCCACTTGATGGAATTACAGCTGCACAGTTTCTTGAGAAATTGAAGTAGAAAGATGAAAATGTGAAAGTTAATTTGTCTTCTGTTCTGTCAAGTCTACCTGGCACCAAAGAATATTGGTACCACAGACACTCTGAGGTGATGACAATGCTGTGAGAGCATGGTGCAGCCACATGGTTTGTCACACTCAGTTGTGCTGAGTATGCCTGGGATGAGGTCATAGAACTGTTGAAGTGGGCAAACTCTGATGTTGAGGATATTGCATCAATGACTCTCAGAGAGATGTGCTCACTTGACTCTGTCTCTGTCACAAGGCATTTCCACAAGTGGTTCCATGATATTCTGACTTTCATTTTGTCGAAGGACAATCTGCCTCTTGGTGTTGTGGAACATTACTTTTGGAGGATGGAGTATCAGGTGCGAGGTGCTCCTCATATTCACATGTTGCTGTGGATCAAGGATGCCCCCCCATATAGGTGAGCATGAAGCAGCACAAGTGCTCACATTCATCAAGAAATATATCACTTGCTGCATTCCGGACAAGTATGACAGTCCAACACTGTGGAAGTTGGTGCAAAAGTTACAGCACCATACTTGTGTGAAATACTGCTGCTGGGTAATGAAGAACAAATCTGATTGGTACACAAGATGTTGTTTCAGATTTCCTAAACGTGTCTGTCAGGACGGTTGCATGAATGATCTGTTTTCAGCAATGCGACACCACTTGAAGGCAAAATCAACCAAGAGGGGATATGAGTTACCCAGAGATGAGAAAGCGGTGTACATCAATGACTACAACCCTACTCTTCTCCTAATGTAGCAAGCAAACATAGATGTTCAGTTTGTGGCTGACAACTCATTGGCTCTGGTGCGGTATGTCACTTTGTACATAACTAAACATGAGCAGACTAGCTTGCAAGATCTTTGGGAAGATATTGCTAGTTCAAGCAACAGCATGACATCTCAGTTGTGGTCACTAGGCAGAAGACCCTTCACACAGAGAATGTGGTGCTTATGAGGCTGGTGATCACTTGATTGGTACACATTTGTATGGCAAGTCTGATGCTATCCGCTTTCTCAGTGTGAACTACAAAGAGAAGCGAAAGCGTGTACTTATTCCTCATGCTGAGATTGAGGAACTGGCTGTCAATAGACCCTCTTCAAGGCATATCTTGAAGAATAACCTCATTGACACATACTACCCCCATAGACATGAAGACATGGATGATATGTGTCTATTTCAGGTGGCTAAGTGGTATGACTACAAGACAGATGTCACACCTGATTATACACATGACATTTACAAGGTCAGAGGAGTGGATGGCTGTCTTGTTAAGAGACATAAGCCTTGGCTCATTGACCACTGTAAGTTACATCTAGGTACATATGACAGCAGAGAGCATTACTACTTTGCTCTGTTATTCCTATTTAGACCCTGGAGGAATGAGGCTGAATTGAAAGGTAACTGCGACACATTCGAGGAAGAGTTTAATCACAGTTACGAGACATTCAAAAGTCAATACTCAGAGATATGCATACAGAGACTAGATACTGAGAAGGAGCAGCTTGAAAAGGCACAGAAGCTGCTTGAGGAGGATACTCCTGTTAGCTCGCAGGACAGTCTTGATCCAGAAGGACAAGGTATCCATGGGGAACCTCTGCCGCTGAATGCCCCAGAAGTACTCATGTCGGAAGTGGAGAGTGCCATGGAACATGGTAAGCACTGTGGTGCTGACCCAGCTAAGTTGAGACAGAGACTCAATGAGCAACAGTGTGTGGTTCACTCTCAGGTAACTGAAGCAGTCTGGCATGGGATACTGCATGAAGAGAAGAGAAGAAATGTGACTATCTTGACTACAAACCACTGCCAAAGTTTGTTAGTGGGTCAGCTGGTACAGGGAAGAGTTTCCTTATTGAGGCCATCATGGCTGAAATAGATAGCTTGACAGGGTCAGCGATGACTGTTGCTGTTGGTGCTCCCACTGGGCTGGCAACATACAACATTGGTGGTGTGACATTGCACCATCTGTTCATGTTGCCAGTGGAGCATGGCAAAGCAGGAGAGTATCGGAAACTGTCATTTGAGGTTGCATCTCAGCTTTGTTCAATGTTTTGTAAGATGAAGTTACTCATCATTGATGAGATTAGTATGGTCTCTAATCTGATGCTTTCCTGTATACATCTTCGTCTACAGGAGATCCTGGGGACTGACTATGGAGATGCATTCCGTGGAAAAAGCATTGTTGTATTTTGAGACCTTTTACAGCTTGCACCTGTGAATGCAGAACATGTCTTTGCAGCTCTGACTGGGAAGCAGGCCAAGAATACACTTGGCTACATTGGAGGTTTTAACCTGTGGGAGTTATTTACCTATGTTAAGCTGTATCAGAACATGCGCCAAAGTGCTGACATCACTTACAAGGCACTGTTGGATCAAGCTCATACAGGTTCTCTGTCACCAAAACATGTTGCAATGTTAAATGGACAAAGAATCAGAATGGACACTACATCCATAGAAACTGCATGTGATGTTTTCAGTGATGTGTGTTCCATGGGCACACGCATTGTGTGTCTTGTGCCATGACTAAAGAAATGCACTGAATTCAACAGTGTCATGTTGCAGAGAGAAAATCAATCAATTCTCACACTACATGCTGTTGACACAGTTGATGGTGTCATTTTAAGTCAGAAGCTGGTAGCTAAGATGACTGAACGACTGTCTGAATTGAAGTCAGATGTTTCACACACAGCTGGTCTAGAAGCTGTGCTTACAGTTTGTAAGAATGCACGTGTCATGCTATGATGCAATCTTGATGCGGAGAGTGGTATGGTAAATGGTGCCATGGGTAACATCACTGACTTTGTCTACAAAGACATTTATCGAGACACTTGTTGTCCACTTTGACAACATGGAACATCCTGTCCAGATTGATCGTACCTGTGTTAAGTTCCAGGTATTGAAGGATATCTATGTGAACAGGAAACAGTTCTCAATATGTGTTGCATATGCTGCTTCCATTCACAAGTCTCAAGGCTTGAGTTTGAATTCAGCAATGATGGACATAGGTATAGACATTTTCAAAGATGGCATGAGCTATGTTGCACTTTCACGTGTACATAGTCTTTCTGGGTTGCACATCATAACAGTTGCACCTCAGAAGATACGTGCTGACAAGCGCTGTATCATTGAGTACAACAGATTACATACTGTATACCAGCCACAGATGTCTTTAATACCACTACCAACGTACGTGGTTGTCTCACATCCTTCAGTCACATCTACAGTTGGTAACAAAAGAAAATGAGCTTGCGCAACTGATGGAACTGTGCAGAGTTCTAAGAAGGTCACAGATGCAGAGCCATCTGTTGTTCAGAAGTCAGTTGGAATAGCTGTTGTGCCTGTGTTTGACAACAGTACTAGAGTTAACTGCTATGCTAATGCAGTTATCCAGGTCTTTCTCCATATGCCACACTTTGTTGAGGCAATAGCTGCTTCTCAAGACACTGCACTATCAAAGGAGTTGAAGCAGATTGTCAATGTGGCTTGTGATCAGTCTAAGAAGGTGCAGTCACTAACACCTCTGCGGCAAGTGCTGGGCACATATGATGGATGCAGTACATTTGCTGCAAACATGCAGCAGGATGCTACCGAGTTTATGATGGCTGTCATAAAAAGCCTGGATGAAGAGGGAACTTCTATGCATCACTATTTTACTGTGTCATATGTTATCAAGTATGTATGTCTGTTATGTGGTCATTCAAAATGAGAAACCACAGAAGACATGCTTTGGGTTTCTCTGTGTGTGCCTCAGAGTAAAACTGTGAAATTTCGGCAGCTGTTTACTAATGCTGAAAGTGGTCACCTGAGTGTGAGGTGCGGAGGTACATGTACTCAGTCCATACGTCTCAGGACTTCATCTCAATATCTTGTGCTAGTATTGCATAGGTTTGACTCCAATGGGCTCAGAGTTGACACATCATCACTGATTTCACAGCTGGTAGAGTAGTATTTAACCAAGCAGTGTTTGACACTCATGCTGTGATCTACCACTATGGCCAGTCTGTACATTCTGAACATTACACTTGTTTGTTGAGGTACAGAACTGGATGGGTTGAGTGCGACGATTCAACAAGCTCTTTCAAACAGAGACTGACGTGACACTTAAAAAATGCATATGTTCTGATACTGAAGAATTACGACAATCTTAATGTGTCAGAGGAATAGTTACACAACATGTGAAATTCCTTTACTTTGCTGTCCATTTTTTTCTTACTGAGTGAGTTTTGTCACACTGTCATTAGTTATTAGCAAATGTACAGTTGTGATTACACAGGAGATATATCACATGGCTCTGTTGCATATCTAGACTCATTGTGACTTTAAGATTGTTGCATTGATCAGTGACACAGTGAAAATAGTTGCAGTGGTCTTTAATCGGCACCAGCTGTCTTCACAGTCACTAGAGAAACCACACTTACATGTCTAACAAAGACTTCTGCATGTCAAAAGAGATATTCCTATCTGGTCAAACTCTTCTGTCATGGTCTTTTGTTATGAGTGTGTTATATGCAGACATCAGAAATCACACTTGGCACATTTGCAACATGTGTGATTGTACTAAGGTACAATGCTTGTCCATGTGTATTTACAGCACTGTGTATCATATCTTTAACTAAAGATTAACAGCACTCAGTCACGTGTTGAAAACTATGATGTGTGCTCTGTATTCACTTTTTTCTTCTTATGATTGCTTCTTGAACAAATATCTAAACTGTTTTTCATAACAGTGCATTACTATGACTGTTTCATTGTTGTGTATCTAGATTATATATATACATACACACATACAATGTTTAATATATTTTTGGGTAGTACTTAGTACTCTGTTGTAAACACTAATAGTATTAACTAACATATACGTTGATTGATAGCATTATAAGTATGAATTTTCTCTTAAACTGTTGTATACTCATAAAGAGTAAGAAGTAGTATGCTTATATTTGTTAGCATGAAATATTATGCAGTTGCATATATGTAATGTTCTGTTATGTCATATCCCATCATTAATAACAAGTTTATGTGTTCCATTGCAGATCTTTATCATTTAGTGCACAAAGCTTTTGCTTATCATATCGTAAGATGTTTTATTCATAGCATTCAGTTACAAATTGCTTTCATGTAAATAAAAGATGTTACAGATGTAGGCAGTTAAGTAGTTCTGCACCTATGTAACTATTTTTTGAACATTTACAGTGATGTATATAATACTGTTACCATATAGTATCAGAAATCTTTGTGTTGTACCTTAACTTGATGTATGTTAACAATAGTTGAAAAATGTACATCAGACACTTTCACTGATGACAACTGAGCATTTTTTTGTTCCTGATAATATTCTCTGATTGCCACTATTGAGGGGTAGGGTGGGAATTTTCCAAATGCAGTAATAGTGCAGTATGACTTGACATGTACATCTATGTGTGTATGTATTTGTATGTCTACACATAGAATACATTAACATTCAATGTGTAACTGTTAGTTTTGGATATATATTTTCTTAGTAAACCATAGCCTGTTTGTACTGCTATGAGTTTATAAGTCGCATCTGGTTTTTCGCCCACCCCAGGAACATTCACACTATCAGTCACACAATAACAACAACATCATTACTGTTTCATATGTGTAAACCGTGTTCAGAGGGTGATGTTATGCCTGCCCTTCTTGCCACAGATTTACTGTCTGTGATACTGGTTTACATGTATTTCAGGCAACAGTGAAAAACATTTATGTGACTGTTTTGTGAGACTGATTTTTGTGCACCAATTTGATTTTTAATTTGGCCTTCTCACAATTATTAATTGGGCAATAAATCTTATTAAGCCTTATCTACCTGTGTTGTGTCTTTCTTTTATCATAATGTTACGGTGATACTATGTATGTTGGTGTTGTTGCAGTACTGCATTTAAGCATACTGCATGAAGTTCATTGCTACATTCTTTCTGTTTATCACTGTGGCCGGGAGCATTGCATGCCTGAGACTGTGCAAGTCATTAATCTGGTAACTAGAGTCTACCTGCAATCAGGGAGGTCTACTGTAAATATCTAAGCCCTTTATTTAACTGTGGCTCTCCACTCAGGATGCAGTAGCTATTGTGGTTGGGGGGGATTCCTGCCTCAGACCATGCAACTCCTAACTCTACAAAGTTGTGTATTACTGGAACCACAGAGGTGCACCATTGATGTCCATCACCTTATGTTTGCTGTGGCTTTACACTCAGTACACAATACCTGGTCTGGGGGGAAGGCATTGCCTGACTAAGCCCATGCAACTCCTAACTGTAGTAACTAGACTGTACTTGCAATCAGAGAGGTGTACCATTCATATCCATGGGCTTATTTTTGCTGTGGCTATGCACTCAGGACTCAGTCATAACTGTGGTTACTGCAGTGTACCTGTAAACAAGGAGGTGTACTCTCGATGTCCATGCCCTTTTTGCTTTACTATGGCTCGCCATTCAGGATGCAGTACCTCCTCTGATGGGGGGGATTCCTGACTGAGACTGTGCAACTCCTAACTGTTAAAACTTGTGTGCAGCTGCAATCAGGGAAGCATACCATTGATGTCCATGAACTTATTTTTGCTGTGGTTCTAGACTCACTACGCAGTACCTGGTCTGTGTAGGGGGGTGGGGGGGGCATTGCCTGGCTGACACCATGCAACTCCTAACTGTGCTAACTTGAGTGTACTTGCAATTAGGGAGGTGTACCATTGATCAACACAACCTAAACTTAGCTGTGTCTCTCCACTCAGGATACAATACCTGATCTATAGCATGGGAG
Source organism: Neoceratodus forsteri (assembly GCA_016271365.2). Lineage (NCBI taxonomy): Eukaryota > Metazoa > Chordata > Ceratodontiformes > Ceratodontidae > Neoceratodus > Neoceratodus forsteri. The sequence continues at coordinate 1,295,407,262 of CM057459.1, forward strand.
GAGCATTGCATGACTGAGCCCGTGCAAGTCATAAGTGTGTTAACTGGAGTGTAGTTGCAATCAGGGAGGTGTGCCTTTGATGTCCATGGCCTTTTGGTTTACTGTACCTCTCCACTCAGGATGCAGTACCTCCTTTGGTGGAGGGGGAAAATTTCTGGCTGAGACTGTGCAACTCCTAACTGTAAAACTTGTGTGCAGCTGCAATCAGGGAAGCATACCATTGATGTCCATGCCCTTATTTTACCTGTGGCTCTACACTCAGTACACAGTACCTGCTCTGTGGTGGTGGGTGGGGTCATTGCCGGGCTGAGACCATGCATATCCTAACTGTGCTAACTTTACTGAACTTGCTACACCACAGATATACACAGCCTCAGTTTTGCTGTGTCTCTCTACTCAGGATACAGTACCAGGGCAACACTATATAACTGACAGCATACAGGCCACAACTGTATTAACCAAAGTGCATCAAACCACCAAAAGACACATCTGTGAGATGTTGAGTGCCTCTATGTAAGTCGCGATGAAAAATCTGTATCTCGCACCGTTTTCGAGATACGAGGCCCGAAAGGCAGGGCATATGCCACCAAATTAGTCTATGGGAAAAAGCATCAACTTCAGAGTACCGTAACATTAGAGCAATACAATATTTTTTCACCAAACCACCAAAGAGCACATCTGTGATATGTTGGCTGCCTTTTCTCCAAATTTCAGGGCGAAAGAACTAGCCATTCTTTTGCATCAAGGTGGCAAAGAACTCCTGTCATTTTGGCCATAGTGTTGCAAAGTACTTTCGTGATTTGCGAAAGCTTTCGCACAGATTTGCGAAAGTGTCATGCATTCAAAGTACTTTGTGAAAGTACTTTTTCCAGCAATTTGAAAAACATATTTCTGGGGTGTTTAACTACAAAATAAAGACATGGCTAGCATCCCCAGGCTCTGACTAGGTGAACACAAAACAAATTGTGTCCCTAGATGGTCCCAATTTTAAATGCCAAGCATTTTTCTGATCACTAACTGAAAACAAAATGGTGGATTTGTGAAAGTAGTACAGTCATTTGCGAAAGTAAAGAGTGCATTTGCGAAAGTGTCGAACTTTTTGTTAACTTTTCCCATTGACTTATAATGGGAACTTGTTTTTTGAATAACTTTTGAACCGTTCAATATTTTTTCACAAAATCTTCAAAAGGCAAATAGGGGACCCTGGTCACATGTTCCCTGAAGTTTTCAGACCAGTCGTACAAACCATGCAACCTGTAGACGAAAGCAAAGAAATCACAAAAAAGAGTAATTGCGCAATTTGTTGTTGCTTAATAACTCCACAGCCATATACCTGACTGGTACAAAACTTGGTAGATCCCAAGAACTATCATGCCCAATCACGTATACCAAATTTCAGGTAAATCCATTGAACAGTGGCAAAGTTATTAAGGTGCAAAATTTGACCCTTTAACCTTAAAAGTGCTACTCAACCTTAACTATGGTAGCACTACCATGCTACCATAATATATATGTATATATATAGTATATATATATATATATATATATATATATATATATATATATATACATACATATATATACAGTATATATATATTTTATATATATATAGATAGATAGATAGATATGTGTGTGTTGCAAAAACGTTGTTACTGCATCAGCTAGTGTTACCATGACAAAAGTATGGAAATGAGGTGTTAGGAGTTCCCTCTAATGCACCACCCCTACCTTGTGGAGACCAGGAAGCATCAAGGAGAGGGGTGGCATTAAGGTCAACAACATAACACTTACCCCATTCCACTGTAAAAGAAGCTGGGTGGCTACAGTATGGGAGAATGGGTGAGTACTGGTTTGAGTGACCTAATGCTGCCCCCTCTAACACTCCTGGTCTCCATAGGACGGGTGGTGTTAGGGGAAACCCTAACACCTCATTTTCCTACTTCTGTTGTGGCAACCCTAACTGATGCATTAACAAAGTTTTTGCAACTAATTTCTTTACTTTTTGAGATAGCATAACAGTAGCCTCATTTTACTGTGGGAGCGCAGGGTTCTTTGGAACTTGTGCACCCATCCCTCCATTCAGATAGTATAACGGTATTCTTATGTTACAGTGGGAGGGCAGGGTCCCTCAGACCCTGCACTCCCATCCCTCCATTTAGATAGTATAACAGTATCCTTATGTTACAGTGAGAACACAGGGTCCTTTGGATCCTGCACTCTCATCCCTCCATTGAGACAGTATAACTCCTAACACTCCATCAAGATAGTATAACAGTATCCTCATGCTATGGTGAGAGCACAGGGCCCTTCAGACCTTGTGCTCCCATCCCTCCATTGAGATAATAAAACAATATTCTTATGTTATGATGGGAGTGCAGGGTCCTTTGGACCATGTGCTGCCATTCCTCCATTGACATAATGTAACAGTATCCTTATTTGACCCCAGATTTTCAACATAGCCTTCCTATGACCTCACTGCATGTATCCAGTACAAAAAGATTTTCAAATCCCGGCCAAATCATAATTCTGCACAGAGGTAATGCCATTCTATGCCACAGATGCGAAAACACATTTTGGCCAGGAAAAATGACAGCTGTCACACATATATGAGGTGGAGTAATAAGAAGACCAGGTAGAAAGTATGGGGGGAAAATACTGAAACTTCCCACAGTTAAGAGCATGCATAGTGAGATTGCAATGAATGCCCATAATGCAGCCATTTTTCAACATTTAGACCCCAAATTTTCAACATAGCCTTCTCATGACCCCACCTCATGAATAATATGACTGTCATTACACAAATCCCACTGGAATGTGAGTTCACTAACCCACTGTAAAATCAACTTTCCAGGAAGATTTGCCAAAAGACAGTCATGCTGTCCATGAGGTGGGGTCCGCAAAAGGCCATGTTTAAAATTTGGGGCCCAAATGTTAAAAAATGGCCAAGTCAGTGCTGAAAGTTGACCTCCCCATTGAAATACATAGGACTGCATTTATCTTAGTTAATATTGTAGTCACTGGTTCCAGCAGCAAGATGTGTCTTTGAGCGGGTGGAGTGGCTGTCAATCCTGCTACCTCCTGAGATGACTTGAGGTTTGGGGGAATTTCAGGTAGGTATGGGGAGGTGGGTGTACAGTGGGTGGTCAGGTGCAGGATGCAATAGCAAGTGGCGATGGATGTTTTTTCTATTTCCAGGTTAACGGGCAGCAAAAGACACTGAGGGACTTTTTTTTCTTCACAGCAAAAAAAATAAGAAAAGAGGACCTAATGAGTGAGAATACCACCACTACCAATGATTCCAGTGGAACAGAGAGTGGGGGTACCACTGGACACCAAGGATAAGTGGCAAGAAAGCCACAAAAAGCAAATGAAGCAAACAAAAAAATAAATACAAAAAATTAAAGAAAAATAATCCATTAAAAAAGGGGGGATTCAGGGTGGGGGTGCCACTAGATGCCAGGGATATAAAGCAGAGGGCAAAAAAATAGGGAAAAAAGTTCCTGAGAAGATCGCCCTATTTTTTCCGACAAGATGGCCACAAAATAAATCCTTGTCCACTGGCTGGACTCCTTATCTGCTGGTTCTTGTCCATCGTGATGTGCAAGGAAAATGGCTGACAGATAAGGATTCCCAGTTTGGCCATCCAGTAATAAAATTTTAATGAACAGATCACCATACAGGAATCCTTGTCCATAAGAACTATTCCTTGTTTGTCAGTCTTTGTCCATCATGGCATACAAGGAAAATGGCTAATGGACAAGAATTCTCATTCTGGCCATCTGGTTGTCCAAATTTCACTACCAGATGGCCAGACTGGGAATCCTTATCCATCAGTCATTTTTCTTGTTCATCATTATGGACAAAGACTGACAGACAAGAAAGTTAACGACCCACAAACCAGGATTTTAATTATTTAAAAAAATGTTTCTAACGGCATACAGACCCCAGAAAGCACACAATACAGCTCATCAACTCCTGATGAGCACAAATAACACTTTCATGTGTCAGACAGATGTCCCTGGGCAGAGTCATGACACTTTTTGGGGGGGAAAATGAAAAAACAAGATGGTGGCTCATGGGCAAATAATTTTTTCTGATGGACAAGGATTGCAAACTCTTGAACAACGATCCTTGTTTGTGCTATGCAGCTATCCTGAAAAATATAAATCCCATTGAAAATAATGGGAACTTAAAAATGCTATACCTTTTGAATGGATTAACATTTTTTCACTAAATAAATGCTGGTCTGTTCTGTGACCCAAGCTCCTTCTACAATAAAAATTTCAGACCAAAAATCAACACCGTCTCTGTGCAGTGTGATGAGAAAAAACTGCCAAAAGTGGTGAATTTTAGGGTTTTTTCACTATCCTGATCTCAGAATCTGAAAATCCGACCACAGCAAAACTTGGCACGTCAGGAGATTTACCTCAAGAGACTGAGCATGCAGCATTTCATGCAAATCCATTAAATGGTTGCAAAGTTATTAAAGTGCAACATTTGGATCTAGTCCAAGATCGTGCAAACAAAATAGCACTGTTAAAAACAATGTGGTAAAAACAGCGAGGCACAGGATCGCAGCAGGGAAAAATAGCTATGCTAACAATGCTCTGATCCTTCAAATACCAAAGATACTGTGTAATGCTGAGGGCTATGCCTCCACACACCCCCTAAAAAATATAATCAACTCCGAGGGGGGACACACTTGGGGAGGGGGAGAAAACTTGGATGCCGGCAGAGTTTGGGCAGCATGGGAAAGTCAAAGTATGAACAGACACCGGGAATGTAAAAATATACTGGGTGCAGGGGGTTGGATTCAAACCCCTGACTCCTTCATCTGTGCTGCCTTCCCACCCAGTGGCTCTATCCTCTGAGCCACTGTGGCAGCACGCTGACTCTTCCCACAGTCCAACTCCTTAAGCCATCACCACATGTGATCAAGCCATCAGTGTGAGTCAACTTACCTACAGATATAGTGCTGTAGTGTTTAGCGCTATATCTTACCCGTAGTTATATTCGCTCATGTGCTTTTTCTTGTGTGGTTATTACAGCGCTCATTTTGCTTAGTGGTATTGACCGGATAGGAAAAAATCTGAGGTTTAACATAGAAACTGCTGCTCATCCCTAACTATAGTGGCGCTACAGTGCCACTATAATATACTATATATAGTAAGTTTCTATATTCCACCTGGATGTTCTGAAGAAAGGATATCATTTTTACTAGATTACAAACTTTCCATTTCTGAAACAAAATAGCTAATGATGTTTGGTGATGCTAACTGGTTAAATAAGTCAAACTCCAAATATGAAGATGTCCTGTTAGGTCAAAATTTGCAACAGGTACTCTCACAAACCACATGTCAAAATTATAAAACTGGTACAGAATCTTTAACAAATTGAATCCAAACTACACATCCAGGTAGAATATTGCAGGGCTTAACACTGGCCCATGAGGTGAGTGATCCTAGCCCTATGTTATGTTACTGGGGAGCAGGCAGATCTAAACTACCACCGGTTCATGTAGAATCTCGATCCATGCATGGATTTTGTGTGAGTGATTTTCATGAAGCCATTGCTTCTATTGATTGGCCATATTTGCGTTTGTATTCCAGATATAAATATTATGTTGGATTACATCATGTTTGAATTTTATGTATGTAATAGATTTCTTACTTTTCAGAAAATAAAAATTAAAAAAAAATCAAGAGTGGATTACCCATGATTTGATATGTTTAATGCAGAAGAGAGACAAAAAATGTAAATGATACAAAAAGTATCATAATTATGCCAGCCCGCCAGAGCAGTGGAAGTGCTTCCGTCCACAACACCAATGCCCCAGTTTCAGATAAGGACCCGAAGAGTCAGAGGGCCAGCTGGAGGGAGGAGGATTGAGCATCCTAGGGACTGCTCTCCTCCTTCAGGAGGGAGGGTTGGCTAACAATTGGCATGTGGTTGACCCCTAACAGAGACTGGGGGAGCGGTGACCAATGCTGAGCGCTTTGCGGGCCATGCTGGAAGTCACAAGTAGTGCCCTTACCTCATCTCATGTCACACCTCCTGCTAGGGCTACAAGTAAAAACTCTGCTGGCCCCTCTGATGACACCCCATATCCCAGTTCCATTGCCCCCACCATGACCCCTCAGTTGAAACTCAAACTGCCTTCCATCAGGGATTACTTGATCCCCATGGCCCCACTCTAGGGGGCAAGCCAGGGGAGCCCTGCTAGTGGAAGCTGGACCTGTCGGTAATCTGGACGAGTGTCCATTGGGGCAGGCTGTCTTGGGGGCTCCACCCTGTGGGGGCAAGCCCAGGCAGATTGTCAGCTGAGGTAAGTGCTGGGGGAGTGAGCAGACCGGGATTGCTGGGGGTTGAGCTACACTGGGGGCAATGGCTCAAGAAATCAAAAAAAAGTATCACAATTCACTTGATCTAATGGACTCTCATAGGTTGAGAAATCAATGCAAAAAATTACCAAGCAAAACAAAATCTGATTCTTTTTCTGAACACATACTTTTCTTACAGTAATGATATGCAACAAAACTGGACAGTAGTGAACACATTATTGGGTAAATCCAAACCTAGGCCTATTCCACTGTTAGCAATTTGTTTGATTGATGACATTCTATTTTTATGCAGGATACAAATTGTTAAGGTGTTACTCCAATTTACAACAGTGTCCTGTGGTCATGTTGAATTTGGAGATTTAGTTTCTCCAATAGATATTGCAAATCAGCTAAATACATTCTTTAGTGAAGCTATCAAACTTGCTCCAAATAGTTAGGATGAAGAAATTAGGTTTGTAGTTCAAGCACTCCCTTTCTTTTTAATGAGATTTCCCCTTCTGAAATTCTGGATTATTCGAGGAAGATAAACGTCAAGTCATGAACAGGTTCTGACAATACTGACTTGAGATTACTTTCACTTGTCCTAGCCTTAATGGCTTATCTATTTTGTGAGCCGTTTAATTTTTCACTTAATTCAATGCAGTTACTGGGCTTAGAAGTAGGTGGCTGTGGTGCCCTTTCAAAAAAAAATTGGCAATTGAACTAAGGCTAAGAATTATCCTATTTCCCTACTTTCCCCACTGTCCAAGGTCCTTGGAAAAATTACACATGATCTGCTTTCTCAGTTTCTGGATGATACCAAGATATTATCACAATGACAGCATGGATTTTGCCCCAATCATAGTACTTTAACTGTTGTTTGGTAACTTACGGAATGCTTGCTTGGGGCCTTGTAGAGTGGGAATGTGAACGGGGCATTAGTATTGTATTTGTCTAAAGCTTGTGTTTTGGTGCATCTGCTTTCAAAGCTTAGAAGTACTGATTTGTCTTCTTCTACACTTCTTTGGTTTCAGAGTCATCTTTCTGATCGATCCTAAAATGTCATATTACATGGTAAATCTTCTCCTTTAGTTCCTAGAAAAATACTAGTATTTGCGCAGACATTACTACTAACTTTGATCAACTATGGTTTGCCTATCTAGAGTATCTACAGTACAGCCTCAGAATCATTATTTTCTAGAACTCGGGTGTTGTACAGTATAACTCAGTTTGTTGCTTTGTACTCATACGTTCACGTAATACACATCACTGTGAACTTTTCAGCTCACTAAACTGGTTCTCGGTTGAAAGGAGTTACTTTTGTCATACAGTACTAAATTTCTGGAAATTTCTTGAAAAATCAGAACAATTCTCATTTATAAACTGGTATTAAGATAAATTTTACAGCACATCAGACCAGATTTTCACAGGGCTTCCACATCAGACCATTGCATTTTAAAACATCTCCTAGAAACATAGAACATAGAATTTGACGGCAGATAAGGACCGCTTGGCCCACCTAGTCTGCCCATTTTCCTACCTAACAGGTAAGCTGCAGATCCTAGTTAACCAACAGATTACTTCCTCCTACCCCACACTAGGACTGCCTTATGGCTGTCCCATGCATTCTTGAATTCCCCCACTGTTCTTGACTCCATGACTTCCTCAGGGAGGCTGTTCCATGCATCCACAGCCCTCTCCATGAAAAAATACTTCCTCACCTTACCTCTGAGTTGTTCTCCCTCTCTCTTCAAATTGTTCCCCCTTGTTCTTGCACATCTCTTTTTCTGAAAGGTGCTACCCTCTTGGACTTTGTTGAGTCCCTTGAGGTACCTGAAAGTTTCTATCATGTCCCCTCTCTCTCCCTTCTTTCCTTAAGGGTATACATATTAAGCTCCTTTTGTCTTTCTTCATATGTCTTCTGATGCAGACCCTGCACCATTTTGGTTGCCCTCCTCTGGACGGCCTCCACTCTGTCTATGTCTTTGCGGAGATGGGGTCTCCAGAACTGCACACAGTACTCCAGATGGGGTCTCACCAACTGTCTGTACAGAGGGATAACAACTTCCTGTTTTCTACTATTGATGCCTCTCCTATGCATCCCAGTATCCCCCCAGCCTTCCTTACTGCCTTCTCACATTGCTTGCCCACCTTTAGGTCATCTGATATAATTACCCCAGATCCCTTTCCATTTTACTGTTGTCAGTGTCTCACCTTCCATTGTGTACTCTTGCCCTGGGTTTTTGGTTCCCAGGTGCATTATCTTGCACTTCTTTGCATTGAATCTGAGCTGCCATACATTTGACCATTCCTCCAACCTTGCCAAGTCCCTTCTCATCCTTTCCACTCCATCTTGTGTATCAACCCTGTTGCAGATCTTTGTGTCATCTGCAAAGAGACTTACTTTTCCTTCCAGTTCCTCTGCAATGTCACTTATAAAGGCATTAAAGGACCGGTCCCAGTACTGAACCCTGCGGTACCCCGCTAGTAACCCTCCTTTCTTCCCTGTGGACTCTGTTTACTACTACCCTTTGCGTCCTGTTGTCTAGCCAATTTTTTATCCAGGCTACCACCTTGGGACCCACTTCAAGGCTGGCTAACTTGTGTATTAATCTTTTGTGTGGGACTGTATCAGATTCCTTGCTAAAATCTTGGTAGGCCATGTCCACAGCCCCTCCCTGGTCTACTACTTTGGTCACCCAGTCAAAGAAATCTATTAGATTCATCTGACACAACCTTCCCATCATGAATCCATGCTGTCTTGGGTCCTGAGCTACACTGGCCTCTAGGTACTCAACAATTCTTTCCTTCAGAAGTGATTCCATCATTTTCCCTACCACTGAGGTCAAACTAACTGGTCTGTAGTTTCCTGCCTCTGTCCTGCTCCCACTTTTGTGAAGAGGAATCACATCCACCCTCCTCCAGTTCTCAGGTACCATCCCATCCTCCCATGATTTGTTAAAGAGAGTAGTCAGTGGTGTCACTAGTTCTACCCTTAGTTCTTTTAGAATTCTTGGGTGAATCCTATCAGGCCCCATTACTTTGTCCACCTTCAATTTTATTAGTTCTTTCAGAACCCTTTCTTCTGAAAATGGACTGGTATCAACTTCCATCTTTAGAGTGTTTCTCTTGTTTGGTTTAGGTACCTCCCCTCCTCTTCCTTTGTGAATACTGAGCAGAAATATTCATTCAGTATCCCAGCTTTTTCACTGTCACCCCCTGCCCACATTCCCTCCCCTTTATTAAGCCTCAGTATCCCTCCTTTGATCTTTCGTCACTCCCTGATGTACCTATAAAAGGTCTTATCCTCCTTCTTAACAGAGTTGGTTATCCTTTCCTCAGTTTGGGCCTTTGCTATTCTGACTGCCTTCCCTGTCTCTTTCTTCTTTAACTGATAAAGTTATCTGTCCTGCTCCTTCTGTGATTCCTTATATTTCCTGAATGCTATCCTTTTCTCCTTAACCTTCCCTGCCACCTCTTTTGAGAACCATAGCAGTTTTTTCCTTTGTTGTGTTTTGTTGATTTGCTTTACACAAAGGCTTGTTGCCTCTGTGATGGCTGTTTTGATTACTCCCCATTGTTCCTCCACCCCTCCTTCTTGCCTGTTTGCTAGTGCTTTTCTGAGGCACTCTCTCATTTTCCAAAGTCAGCCCTCCTAAAGTCCAATACTCTTGCTTTTGTATGGCTTGATTGTATGGCTGTGTTTATCATGAACCACACTGTTTGGTGATCGCTTGTTCCCAGATGGCTACCCACTTCTAAATCTGAGATTCTTTCTCCGTCCTCATTTGAGAGCACCAGGTCTAAGATTGCTCCCTCCTGAGTGGGTTCCAATACTAGCTGTCTGAGGCATGCCCCTTGTAGGGCATCAAGAATCACCCTACTCTTGGATGTGCCTGCAGCAAAGGTGCTCCAGTTAACATCTAGCATATTCAGGTCCCCCATCAACAATATCTCCCCTTTTTCTGCCGTTCTAAGGATGTCTTCTATAATTTCCTTGTCCATTCCCTTCCCCTGAGATGGGGGTCTGTATACAACCCCCATGTGGATTGCGGTGCCATTTTCTGTCTCCAGGGTGACCCAGAGTGCCTCATCTGCTTCCTGTTTGCATTTTAGTTCTGTTGCTTTGATCCCTTCCTTTACATAGAGAGCTACTCCTCCTCCTCCTCCTCTTTTACCCTCCTTGTCCCTCCTGTAGATTGTGTATCCTGGTATGTTAATATCCCAGTCATGGTTCTCTGTGTACTACGTTTCTGTGACTGCCACAATATCCAGGCAACCCTCTTCCATCAAGGCCACTAGTTCAGGGAGCTTGTTACACAGACTACGGGCATTGGTACTCATCACCCTCCACTTTGCCTTACCCCTTTTAGCCCCATCCCTGTCCTTACTGCCTTTGCCCTTTTTTTACATTTACCTCTGTCCTGCTCCCTAATGACTTCTCTACCTTGGTGTTTACCTCACTAATTATCGTGTTTTGTGGGGGGGGGAGGCTGGGATTTCTCTGCCCCTTTTCAGTGCCTCCCCCCTTGGCTAGTTTAAATGCTTGCCAATGAAGCATTTAAACCTCTCACCTAGGATCCTGGTCCCCCCAGACAGACGCAGACCATCACGCCAGTATAGGTCTGCATCCTCCAGGTAGTTCCCAGTCCCCAATGAAGCTAAACCCTGAGCCCACACCAGTTAGTTTTCAACCATTCATTGAATTCTGGTGAGGAGCAATTAACATCACCCTTTGCCACAGACAGGCAGCGCCTGAGAAGGTTACCATATGTGCTACTTGTCTAAGGCCCCTCCCCAACTCTACAAACTCCTCTTGCACTGCTCTGTTCCCATTCCTAGCCAAGTCATTTGTCCCTAGGTGGACAATGGCATCCAGCTCCCTCCCTTGTGCAGCTGCTCCCACGATCCTGAGGATTCACTTCCTGTCCCTCCAAGCTGAGGCACTAGGCAGGCATCTTACCTCCCTCTCCCCTTCTTCCCCCACTTCTACCCCCTAATGAATGAGTCCCCCACCAGGAGTTGTTTCCTTTCCCTGTGGGGTCCCATGCCACCCTCCTGTGGGTCTCTTTTGTGAAGGTTTCCAGCATCCTCCTTGGTCTCCACTGCAGGTGCCTCCATAGAGGAAACACTATCCACCAGAAGAATGTATGAATTGTGGAGAGGTACAGCTGAAGGGATGCAACTCTGTTCCACCATCCTCTCCCTTCCTGAGCCCACCCTGGTCCAGCCTCTCCTCTTTCTTGGCAACCTCTGAGGTAGTGGCATTAGCCCTGGTGGTCCCTCGGTTGGGGAGGAGGTTTCATGAATACTAGCCAGGTCAGCATAGAGACAGGCAACCTCCTCCCTCAGACCAGAGAGGTGCTTGCAAATAGGGCAGCATCGCAGCCTCCAGAATGTCTCCTGGAACACTGCCACCCCACAGCCATTGCACTGCACCACTCCTATCATGTCTTATTTTGTGTCCCCTCTCCTGTTTCTCTGTATGCTTACTCTCTCCTCACAACTCTCACCCTTTCTGTTCTGGGACAGCAACTTCCTGTATTCTTCAGTAGCCTCCTTCTTCCTTGCTCAGTGTCAGACCACCAGCAGCTGGGGGGGAGAGCGAGCTGCTTTTTCCTTTAGGGTTGACAAAACAAATGTTTCTCTATGATCCTTCCCTTCCTACTGCCAAACAGGAATGCCTGTTGTCAGTCAAATCAGGTGGCTATAAAAGCAGAACTGGCTTAGGGTAGGTGGGATGGAGGGCAATTAGTAAGAAAAAAGGCTAGCAACAGGAAGTTGTAATTGGAGTCACCTGCTTTTATAGTGTCTAAGCCACACCTCCAATTAAGCTCTCTCTCCTCCTACTGGTTTAGAAAAGTAAGTTGATACAGCACCCTTCCCAGCACAGAACACACACTGACTTTCTTTCTTTTCTTTTAATCCTAACTAAGACCCCTTCTACTTCTAATAAAGTATCTGTCTGCTTACTCTCGACAAACACCGACTCCTGCTGAGATAGAAGTGTTAAATTAGTAAGAAAATGGTAGCTTCTTTTAGTTAGTTGCTTTCTGCTCTACAGGCAAGATTGCTGTCTTTCAAAGGCTAGCAACAGGAAGTTGTAATTGGAGTCATCTGCTTTTATAGTGTCTAAGCCACACCCCCAATTAAGCTCTCTCTCTTCCTACCGGTTTAGTAAAGTAAGTTGATACAGTACCCTTTCCAGCACAGAACATACACTGACTTTCTTTCTTTTCTTTTTTTAACCCTAAATAAGACCCCTTCTGCTTCTAATAAAGTATCTGTCTGCTTACTCTCAACAAACACCGACTCCTGCTGAGATAGAAGTGTTAAATGAGTAAGAAAATGGTAGCTTCTTTTAGTTAGTTGCTTTCTGCTCTACAAGCAAAGCTCTCCTGGGCAAAGAACTTACCTATTTCGTGCAAGAAAATACAGGAATTCATTTCCAAGTTCTGTACAACAAATACAATCTGATACTGTCTTTAAGAAAGCACTTAAATACCAGTGCCTTATTAACTCAAAATGTCAGTTTTATTTTTACTTAATTGAATACCGTACATTGTACTTATCTGTCTCAGACTACACTATGTACACAGATTATTATTATTATTCGTTTTAAGTACTGTGTTATGTATGCCTGGCTAAATGTATGTAATTTGTGCCTGGGTCTCCCTTGAAAATTGGCATTTGTACCCTTGGGTTCTTGCTTAGTTAATAAATATTAAATAAAACATAAAATAAATAAAAATGATTCACAGTTTAGTACTTTTTAATGTATTTGTGGGAAAAACTTACAAACTGTGGACATTTATACTGCAATCTGGTAAATCAATTCAGCTACTACTAATCAAGGCTGCATTTTATTGACCAATAGTGCTTTTTGCATCACAAGTTGTAATGCGAACCTACTTTTATACCTTACTTGGCATGTCATACTACCAGGCAGGGTTTGTTATTTGTTTTTTGTGTCTCCCGTTCCCTGCTGTACTCAAACAACAAGGTCTCCAAACAGCATGCACATAGCATATGCAACTTTGTAGCCAGACAGCAACCTTCTTTCATCACAGAGCCTCCAGCTACACAATCATATGTGGCCACTCATGTGGCAGCACTGCAGTGGGGCCTGGTGTCCTTTCTCCCTCACAGAGCCTCCAGTTGCACAATCAGCTGTGGCCATTTGTGTGGCTGCATTGCTGTTTGGCTTGGTAACCTCTCTGTCTCCCTCAGCCTCCAGCTGCACAATCAATTGTGGCCACTCATGTGGCAGTATTGTAGTGGGGTCTAGTGTTCTCCCTCCCCCACAGGGCTGCCAGCTGTGCAGTCAACTGTGGCCATTCATGTGGTGGTATTGCAGTGGAGCCTGGTGCCTCCCTCTCTCCCAGAACCTCCAGCTGAACAATTAACTGTGACCACTCATGTGGTGGCCTTGTAGTGGGGCTTGGAACCCTCCCTCACTGAGCCTCCAGCTACATAATCACCCATGGACATTCGTGGGTGTATTACAGTGGTGCCTTCCCTCCATGAAGCAGGAGAGTACCCTATGGGATACAGTCCTCCTCCTCCTCCTCTACTGGCCCTCTACTGCTCCATGCTTGGGGCATGAATCCCTGTCTCTGGCAGTGTGAGCAGCAACACTCCCACTGTGCTGACAGTCTGGCTCAATAAAATGGTATTTTATCAAAAAAGACTTCTATTCATACAGTATAAAATCCTTTTTAACAAGTTTACATATGAAAAATCTGACTTCAGAAAGTGTATAGTGGTTGTCCCAACAGTGTAGACTCAGAGCAGAGTAACCTTCATGCTCCCTTTTCTCATTTGTTGCCTACGTTGATAGCTCCCTGGGCTGCCTAGACTTCTGACTGCAGCCAGCAATGTGTGTGTATTAAGGCAATAGTGGACACTCAGTCACCATATAATGTTAGGAAGAAAGAAGAAAGGAAGAATATACTGTAATGCTTGTCATACAAATTGTATCCCAAAGCGCTTCACAATCCAGGTGAAGGAGGGGAGAGCTTTGTTTCCTCTTAGGTGCATGGGGAGAATCAAACAACACCAAGAGATTACAGAGAAGTTAAGCACAGGGTGGTTACGTGACTTGCTCAGTGTCACAGTCTTTAAGTGGTGGTTATGGAATTGAAACTGGGGTCTTTGGGTTCACAGTTCTGGATACATCTGCTTGGCAAAACTGCTTCTACAAGACAGCCATACATTGTGTCTGCAAAATATGCAATGGGAGCATAGGATAGTTGCATAATAGATCATTGCATTTAAAGCTAGGTTGTCATGGATGACACAATAGCATGGATGAAGACTGAGTGCCACAGAAGATGTTCTTCCTCCATGGGATGGGTAGGCTATGTCTTACACTGCTGTACCACCACCTGGACAGCCACAGATGGTGCTGCAGTTTGGGAACACACGTGGGAGAAAGGAAGGACACAAGTGTTGTTGCATCAAGCTGCAGTGGTAAGTAGAGGAAAAACTCTTCTGATTTTTGGCATCTATATTGTCTGTAACAAGCTGAACTATTTATTTGAGCTGTATCACAACCTGTCTACACTCAGGATGCAGTCTGCCACAGGTTGCCCATTTTGTGAAAGGGCCCCTCGGCAGCTGTCACAACTCAGAAGGGATTCTCTTATTTAGCAACTTTCTCAGTCTGAATCCTACCAAAGCCACTGTTCACACAATACAGTGCTCCTCTGGTTACAGACAAACAACCTTCCCCAGCCACTCACTCCTGAAACTCAACTTCACTTCCTAGAATATAGTAACTGTAGATGTCTGCTTCTCTTTCAGAGATGGATAGTGGATTTTTCTATACCAACAGTTAATTATTCCACCCAAAAGATTCAGTCACAGAGGCACAATATTACTTCACAATATTTACATAATATACAGGACAGCACAGTAAGCAAGATTTGGGGAATTATAGGATTACTATAGAAATTAAAAATAAAATGGTCTGCACATAGCAGAAGAAACTAATATAAAAAATTTCTATAGCTTAACTCTTAGTAAAGTAGAAAGATTTCTTACCACACAGAATTTTAGTGAATCAGAGCAGATTCGTACGTTAGATGGTAACTGCTGGCAGTGCCAAACTATCTGAGCTGCTGGGGTCTGACAAGTCCTCAGAAACTTTCAGCTGACAGCCCCCATGCTGCATCATCAAATGTGTCACTCTGATATCATCGATTTGACAAGATCTTTGTCTCACGATTGCCCCACCTCTCTGGTGTACTGGCCTAAACCAGAATCTTGGATTTTTGTGGACTCACAAACCCTCTCATTGTTCTAAGCCCTGTCTGTCCCAGCAGGATGGCTGCATGGCCAAGACTAGAGATGCAGTGAATTTAAAATCCGTCGGTGAAGTGAACGCGAAGTGGCCACTTCACATTGGCTCTTCGCTACATGGAGTGCACCAAAGGTAAGGCTCACTTCACCTTGTTATTATTACTTTGCATTGTCATTCTGCCTTAAATGATGACAACAATATTGGCAGCATGCCACCCACACAGTCACCAGAATGAATGTGCATCCCCAAAGTGCTACTGTCTTGTGTCCAGAAAACTCACCAGTGCTGATGAAATCAAATGAGAGTGCAGCAAGAAATGCAAAGTCTCCCAGAATTAATGGTGCACTCAGTCATGCGCACAGTGGTCAGGTCACACACAGTGTCACCAGAATTAATGTGCGTCCCCAAAATGCTACTGTCTTGTGTCCAGAAAATTCTCCAGTGCTGATGAAGTGAAATGCGAGCATAACAAGAAATGCAGTATCCCAGAATTAATGGTGCCATGCAAACGCACAGACAGATTAAGATTGCGCTGCACACCCAAGGGATGCATACAAAAAGGCACAACAACACCTAACCAGTGCTCACAAGTCACAAATCCAAATCTGGAAAGGAATACATTTTGCCAGTTGGGGAATTAGTGCAGGGCAGTAACAATCCACTACCAGTAAAGATACCACAAAGCAGTATAAAAAATTCATGCAGGTGCGTTGGATAGCAGGTTCACACTGCTGCAATTACTCTGTAACACAATAAAAGGTGTTTGATTTAATGGCGCATAACACACACTCACACGCACACTCAAATAATGCGTAGCAAATTGAAAACTTTTAGTAATATAACCAAATGTTTTAAACAGACAAATTGTACACTGCTGCACCACAACAATCAGCAGAAAAATGTCAAGAATTACTGAAAATATTAGTGTGTGTACATTAACACAGTTATACAAGAAAAATATAACCAAACAGAAAGACTGCCTTTTTCTCCCAGTTAATCTACCTACACCACAAATATGCCCACCCAAAGCACACTTCACAGTACACAGACTGACTGTTCTAAATTAACATTCAAAATCCACAGACAACAATAAACACTCGATGATATGAGCACAGAAGGGTTTCTTACAATCGATGTACTAAATTGTGAGCAAAAAATATTACTCAAAAAGGCATTTTAAACAGCTTTTAGAGGTTTTGAGTTGCACAGCTCTGAGAACAAACTGTCTCCAGCTACCACTGCACACACACACACACACACACCCAGGCCAGAACTGAGGCTGTGCCGAACAATCTAGAGCCCATGTGACCTGCAATCCCAATGAATAAATGCAGAATTTCATTTGGAGCTCAATTACAGGATGAAGTGAGGCAAATTAAATTGATTTCAGTGTACTTTGCCTTAAAATTGGTGGAGAAGTGGTTTGGGGAAGGTGGAATAACACAAAGTCATTGGTTTCAAAGGACTTCGTGTTCCTCATTATGAAGCGAAGTACTCCGTTTCATAATGTGAAGTTCTCCGCTGATTCCACGTTACTCAGTGAATCACTTCACGGAGCAAACTGGGGCCACTTTGCCCAACACTACTTACAGTACTGTAACTCACATGCTGTATGGGAAGGAACATGAATGCCTATGGCTGTACTTCCCCAATGAGCTGTAGCACAAAACTCACCGACTTAAAAACACTTATTGATGAGTACAATGGTGGAGTGGGGAAGCCTGGAGAGATACTACAAAACATACTTACAATACATCCAAGTAACTAGTAAAAAAATTAATGTTGTGATTTGTGATGTGATCGTGAATCGTGATTTGTGACTGCATTTGTGACCGTGATGACGAAGAACATGATTCAGTGTCGATGGTGTGAGATAACCAATATGGAACTGTATTGGGAATGCGAATGCCTACGGCTGTACTTCCCTGATGAGCTGTAGCACAAACTCCCCAACTTAAAAATGCTCATTAATGAGTACAATGGCGGGGTGGTGAAGCCTGGAAAGATACTGCAAAACATGCTTACAATACATCCAAGTAACTAGTCAAAAAATTTGTGTTGTGATTCGTGACGTGATCATGAATCGTGATTTGCGACTGCATTTGTGACCGTGATGATGAAGAATGTGATTTGCATCACGAGTGACTCGTGATGATGCTCCTGACTTAAAAACGCATATTAATGAGTACAATGTTCATGCAGAATTAAGCACCACACCTGTCCGGTACTCTGAAGGGAAGCCAAAGAAACAACTGTGACTTAAGTTACAGATGGAGATTGGCCTCTAAAGAGATGCAAATGCACAGACAGATTAAGATTGCACTGCGCACTGAAGAGATGCAGACACAAAAGCACAACACCTAACCAGTGCTCACCATCAGAAATTCAAATCTGGAAAATAATACCTTTGCCGGTTAGGCGGGCTGCAGTGGGGGCAGTGTACTGCACTGCTGCAGTAACAGTCACTAATACTAGTACCAGTAAATATGCCACAAAGAAGTACAAAAATCATGCAGCTGCAGTGGATAGCAGGTTCACATTGCTGAAATTATTATGTGGCACAATAAAAGGTGTCTGATTTAATGGCATGCATCACACACATACTCACACACATGCTAAGTAATGCATAGCAAATTGAAAACTTCAGTAATATAACCACATATTT
This sequence comes from Neoceratodus forsteri, assembly GCA_016271365.2. Lineage (NCBI taxonomy): Eukaryota > Metazoa > Chordata > Ceratodontiformes > Ceratodontidae > Neoceratodus > Neoceratodus forsteri. The sequence goes on from CM057459.1 coordinate 1,295,425,551, forward strand.
TGAACAAACTAAAATTATGCACTGCTGCACCACAACAATCAGCAAAAAAATGGCAAGAATTATTGAAAATATTACTGTGTGTACATTAACACAGTTATACAAGAAAAATATCACCAAAACAGAAAGCACTGCCTTTTTCTTCAAGTTAATCTACCTACACCAAAGATATGCCCCTTCCCCCAAAGAACACTTCCACTGTCTCTCAGTACACAGACTGAATGTTGTACATTAACATTTAAAATCCACACACAAAACAATAAATGCTCAATGATATGAGCACTGGAGGGTTTCCTATAATCGATGGTCTAAAGTTTCAGCAATAAAAATGACTCAGAAAGGCTTTTTTAACAGGTTTTAGAAGGTTTGAATCACAGAGACCTCTCGGAGCAGATTGTCTCCTACAGCTTCCTACACACACTACCCCAAACTGAGGCTGTGCAGAACAATTTAGAGCCCATGTGACCTGAAATCCCATGAATCATGGCATATTTCGCCTTTCGAGCTTAAAAACAAGGCGAAGTGAGTCGAAGTACATTGTTTTCAATGTACTGCACCTTAAGAATTGGTGGAATAGTGGTTTAGGGAGGAGGAGTAATGCGAAGTCATTGTTTTCAATGGACTTTGCGGTCCCCATTATAACACGAAGTACTCTGCTTCGCATTGTGGAGCTCTCCGCAAATTCGCCTTCACTTTGTGGAGCGAATTGGGGCCACTTCGCCCATCTCTAGCCAAGACATGAAACACCTTGACCACTTTGAAGCTCCCTCATTAACTGACCAGGGGATCTCATGGTTACAAGGCAAAGAGATTATAATTACATTTCAGAGGCAGATACTTTTGCCTCTGGCAACAATTTCAGTCTCATTTTCCCAGCCCATCTCTCTCTCCCCACAGTAGACAGAGTTACCGGTAATTAAAAATAAATTACAAAATTATTGTTATAAGCGAAGTTGGGGGGGGTCTATGGGCTAGTGAGGGAGGTCAGCAGTCAAGAGTGGTGCCATGGGGGCATCAGGTCATGTGATTACAGCCACCCAATAGCACCGCTGTAGTGAGACATACAACGGGGACTGTAATCAGTGTTTGGGTTATGCTTCTACCTTTCTTTCCCTTGCAGCAGAACTGGGACAGAAGTTGCCAATCTGCAGTGGTATGCAGGGGAAAAACTCCTCTGTTTTTTGGCATCTATTTTATATTGTCTGTAACAAGGTGGAATGTTTAATCCAGAACCTGGGATAGGGAGGGGGAAGAAGTGTATGGAATTTGGGCAGGTGAAGTAGGTTGGTGGCTGCAAGTGGTGCCATTGTGGGGATCACAACATGTGATTACAGCCACCCAATAGCACAGCTGTAGTGTGGTATTGAATTCCTATCAGGCCAAGTGACCTCAAAGTGTGACTGCCATGAAGCAGGAGTGTGGCACCTCACCTAGAGGAATCTGCAAGATATCCACACAGGCCCGCAGGAGAATCTGACCAACAGAGGCTAGGAAAGTGGACAAAGATAAAAAAGGAAGGGAGTCTAGAGACACTGGTGGGCTAACAAGAGGAAGCTAGGTAGGCATGCAAAGGCAGATTAAGTGTATTGTTTGGGACTACTCCCTCTCTGGGGTAGTTCTGCAGAGACAGGTTGGGATAATGTGACTACTCCCTATCTGGGGTAGGCCTATGAAGGCAGGTTGGGGTAGTGTGACTACTAACTGTCGGGGCACGCCTGTGGAGGAAGGTTGGGAGAGTGTCTCAGGCTACTCACAGTCTAGGAGGGGTTAAAGTGGGAGCTAAGGTGTTATTGCTATCAATTATCAAGGGTTAGACTCACAGGGGAGATGGAAGTAAAGTATTAGTAAAAGAATGCTGAGGCAGGAGGAAGGAAGGGAAAGGGTGGAGTGCTGTCGGGGGGGGGCAACAGTGTTCCTAGGAACAATGTGGGAAGCAGGGGTTGCCCAATGTTTAGATAGCTAAGTTTTTAGATGGCTAATGTGCAGATGTTAGGAAAGGAGATGAGTATATTGATAGGAAGTCAGGAGAACAGAGCTGGGCAAGGAGGACAAACAAGGAGTAAGGGTAGGGCACAGGGGTTGTGGAGTCCAGATGCACTGGGACCCACTATCCCAGAGGCAAAGGAAGCCTAGGGAGGCAGGATGGATACCCATGGGGGTAGAGAGGGAGGGTTCAGCATGGGGAGGGGGGGTAGGTGCACCCATGGTGTTACCAGTAAGAAATTGATTCCAACCACTGAGTAGTAGTGGTAGAGTCATAGTACTGGGGGATTTAATAGTGATGGGGACAGGATGGGATAAAAGGAGAGGAGAACAGCAAAGTAGGAGAGTGGTGTACCACTCTGGATAGACATAAGAATGCATATGCCTGCAGGTGCATTCACCCACACAGGAGATGGGGGAAGCCACATTGTTCACCTAGGTACCAGTGACCTACCTGGATGAGAGGTAGAAGTAGGAGAGGTTCAGAGTGGTGAGGCAGATTTGTAGTGGGCAGGATAGGTTGGTAGTCTTCTCAGAAGTGCTGCTGATACCAACAGCCAACACAATTAGGAAACGCAGGATTGAGGAGTTTAATGACTGGCTGAGGGAATGGTGTATGGAGGCAGGATTTGGATACATAAAGAATTGGGAGGGAATCTGGGATGACAAATCCCACTGTGCACCTGATAGGATGGATCTAAGCAGGAGAGGAACCAGGCTACACAGGGAAAGGATTGGGGGAATATATTAGGAAGAGCATAAATTTAAACTGAAGGGGGACAAGAAATGGTTGCAGCACCCAAGGTTTCCCAAAGGAGGGGGCAGCCAGGCCCCCCACAGGTAAAACAAACTCTGGTCAGAGCCAACAAGGCAGCATAATACTATTTTTAGTGTCAGTGGCTCAGCAGGTTGCACACTCGCCTCTGAGGCTAGAAGATGAGAAGGCTGTAGGTTTTATCCCCACACTAGGCACTTGGGGTAAATCCCAATTCTTGCACTGTAGTGCAGCATGAGGGGTTCGCTGCACTCCTGAGGTGCCATCTTTCAGATGAGATGTTAAAACAAGGTACCTTCTTCATAGTCTGGTGGTTGTTGAGGTGGACATTATCCCCAGAGTTACACCCCTGCATACTACCTACAAGCTAGGCTGAGGGGTTTGGGTTCACTAACAGATAATTATTTTAAAACCTTTGCGCATTTCCTCCACTCAGGGTGCTTTACGTGGGTGAGCTAGTAACAGATATAGTCCCCTGAGATGCTATACCACCCACGATAACCAGTTACCTTACCCAGACATCCTCCAATAAACATTTCCCCACATTTCTATACTTTGCATTTAATGACTCTCTCTAATAAAAAGCTCACACTCAGAATTTCAAAAAACAGTAACAATCAGTGTATTTAGGGGACAAGGAGTTAGGAACAGGGATGTGGAGTAGAGGTTATTTGATTATTATATACATATGTACAGGTTTGATTGGTGTTTTGCTGGTTAACCCTCCAGCTGGGTGGCTACATACTAACAGACGACAGGCAATCACATTTCTCAATTCGACACATGATACCCAGAGCCCTACCTATCACACACTTTTGGCAAATGCTCTCAGACAAAATCTGGCTAAGACAGAAACAGCTTATCTTCAGAATAATTCAGGATCAAATAAGCTCTAGGGCCTCCCACCCCATGAAGTGACAAACACAGCTTGGCTGTCAGCTCCATGAAGGCAGGACACTAACCCATAGGGCAACGACAAATTACAACAAACTTATATGATTCACTATCAAGCCATCTTGATGGACCTGCATATGAGCCATTTGGGCAGCAGGCAAGATGCATCCACACTAATTTTGAACAAGGCAGTCTCCTTAGGGGCTTATCATCCCAGACTGATAACTCTAAGATCTCATCTCATAGGAGAAAATATCTGGTAGCAGGGCTTGAGGCCCCCAAGATTACTTCGGAAACTTCTCCCTTGCACCGGAGGGTACGAGGGTATTCACTCAGGTCCTCCACAGGTCGCATCCGCAATCGAAGGTATCCTGGTGTTCTTCTTCAGCTCTCTCACAACTGAGGCAGGGTTAGGTGGTCTTCTTTCCACATCTTTCCCCAACATGGGAGGGAGGGCTAGCCTCTGGAGGACATTTCTGGCAACCTCCAGACTAACAGTTGCAGAACACTACATTTACTAACTTTTGAACTGTAACTAGAAAATAACAAACACCCCCTGATGACTGGAGGGGCTTAGCTAAGTGACCCAGGCCTGGAACATGGCAGGGGCCTGAGCCTCCACCTATGTGGGGGGGGGGCTCCCAGCAGGCTGGAGCCTGCTCTCCTCTTCTCAGTCTGGCACACCTGGCAAAATGCTGGCAGACACTGTCTCTTATAGGGCTCTGTCTTGTCTCCTGATTGGCAGAAAAGATGGGGTGACAGATTTCTAAATGGTTGAGGGACCTGTCAATCAGAATACTCGAGGCACAGTTGGTTGGGGGAATTGGCACATAAAATGATGTCCCTGTAATTCCCCATGAGTACTTCAGTGTTTACCCATGAGGTGTAGTGAATGTCCCACAAGTCCTGGCTTTCTATTTCTGGATTTCAGTTGGATGTGGCTGCTTGCAATGGCTGCTTAACCCACTGTCCCTCATAGCAGATCAGATACAGTCCTGAATAATGTCCTGGTGCAACCAAAAATAAATAATTATTTGCCCTAATGCCCCACCGCTCAGTAGCCCAGAGGATGTATTTGCAGTCGCTGTACAGATGAAGGGTGTGGCTCCTTTGGTTTTCCTGTTGCTACTGCGCTTATACAAGCTCCCTCTGCAGCAGCTGACAGGCTGACACTTAGAGTCTCAAAGTACTGGTGAATCCAGGGAAAAAAGTATTTATTTTAATTTAAAGTACTTTCCCCCACTGATAGCTCGTTTCCATACATGCAGCAACAATTAACTATTGTAAAACATTTATTTTCTCCTCTGATCAACAGCTGCCAATTATAGCTACCCTAGGGGCAGCCAGACACACATATTTATTTATTCAGTTGACCGGGGCCAGGCTCAGACATATTTCAAGGAGCCCCGGTCAAACTCTTTAAGTATTCATTTGAGCGGCCCCCCCAGCAGGCTGTCCATGTTTACCGGGTCCCAGTTAGGTGGAAGGGATCCAGGACCCATGGCACAATCCAACTCCTCATTTCTGACTAACACTAACTCTCCATCTAAATCCTGGAGGGTAGTTCATGCCCTATTCTCTCCCCCTCTCACCCTCCCCCTCCAGTTCTCAAAATAAATAGCTCCCTAGTTTCCGACCCTGGCTCCGTGACCAGTGAATTTAATGCCCACTACACCTCATGTGCCATGTCTCTTCTAAATTCCCTCTCCCCATTGCCGCCTACTAACTTCAGCCCTTTACCTCAGCCAGTGCTTACCCCTTCCCATTTTCCTTTTCTACTATCTCCTCTGATGAAGCTCTTAATGCTCTCCTATCCCCCAACCCCTCTAAAGGCTTCTCACCAGATGAGCTTGATCCTAAACTTCTCTACCTTTCTGCCCCTGCAATTGCTTATCCTATCTCCCTAATCCTTAACCTGTCCTTTATTTCTGCCCAAGTACCCTCATCATGGAAACATGCTGTAGTCCTTCCTCTCCTCAAGGGTGGTGACACATCCACTCCTAACAACTATCTCTCCATTTCCCTCCTTCTTACCCTTGCCAAACTTCAAGAACATTTAGTTCTCACTCAACTATCACCTTTCCTCTCTGATTCCTCTTTCTTCACCCCCTTCCAATCTAGTTTTTGGAAGAACCACTCAAGAACCACCTCCCTCCTCAGGCTTACTGACTCCATCCTTTCAGGGATGGACAACAGCCTGATCACCTCGGCCACCTTTGTCAACCTAGCCAAAGCTTTCAACACTGTTTCCCATCCCCTGCTTCTTGATTCACTCTTCTCAGCTGGCCTTGCTCCGTCAGCCACCACCTGGTTTAAATCCTACCTCATTGGCAGGATACAGTCGGTGAGAATCCTTGATTCCATCTCCCCTCCACTCCCCATCAACACTGGTGTCTCTCAGGGCTCAGTGCTTGGTCCCCTACTCTTCTCCATTTTCCTTAATGATCTTCCCACAGCCTGATCATCCTCTTCTATCCACATGTACGCTGACGATACTGTTTTATACAGTTCCGGCAAAAACCCTGCTGCTGTGCAAACCAGCTTACAGCACAACTTCAACCAACTTCAGCTCTGGTTTGCTTCTCACCAGCTTTTTCTAAACACCAAGAAGACAGTCTCGATGACCTTTGGCACCAGGCAGAGACTCTCTAGGCTCCCGGCCCTACCCACCTTCCACACCCTTGATGGGACCATCTTGGAGGACACCTCCTCATTTAGATATCTGGGAGTTTGGTTGCACCAGCACCTCAACTTCTCTGTACATGTCGATGCTATCCTGAAGAAACTGTGCCCCAAGCTTGGTGCTCTGTACAGGAATCGTAGTTGCATCCTGCTGACTGCGAGGCATGAAATTGTCCAAAAGATGATACTCCCCATCTTTGACTACTGTGACGTAGTCTATGGTGCTGCTCCCAAATCTCCCCTGACCAAGTTGGACACACTCTTTAACTCCTTCTGTCGCTTTGCTATCGACTCCCCTTCCCGCTCCCACCTCTGTGAACTCCATCGCTCTCTAACCTTCCATACTGTTATCTCACAGACGCATCTCTCACTGTGCCAAACTAACCTCCAAATTCTGGTTCAGTGGGCTCCCCTCCTATCTCTCATCCTCTCTCTCCACTCCACCTCCCCTCACCCACTCTCTCAGATCAAATGACACCCACAACATGACGGTCCCTCGCCGCTCCACCCTCATCGGTCAGACTGGTTTTGACCATCATTTCCCTAAAATCTGGAATTTCTTCCCCCCTGAAATACGACACTCCTCCTCTAACTACTTCCTTACCTCTGCCATACACAATTACCTTTCCCTCAGCTGTTCCTACTTTAACCCACATTAATACATATCCCAGGTTTCTGCCTTCCTACCATGACTGCCCTGGCAGGGTTCTCAACATCCTGAAGGGGGAAATGAGGAAATAGCTACTCTTTCTCCTCATATTCAGTTCTTGCCTCTCCCCCCTCTCTTCTCCACCTGCCCTTCTGGCTCACCAGTGTGCACAACCTAACCCCAGCCTTTTTACTCCAACAGCACTTGCGTACTACCTGAAGCCTGCACCTAGTACACTCATGCGCTATAAATGGTTCTATTGCATTATTACTATTTTGTACGTTCATATGTTCTTTTGTTTGATTTTGGACATGTACTGTAATTTACCCAATGTTCCACTACTGTTTATTGTACAATACCTTGTGTCCCAACTGTTGCACAATCTTACAATGTTGTATTGTTTGTACTACCCACATACTATTGTAACTGATTATCCTTCACAACCCTATGTAACCCCTCCCCCAGGTCACACCATGAGATGAGCAACTTGTTGTTCAGTGTGCCCTCCTGGTGAAACATTTCAATAAATAAATAAATAATCCCCAAGATGACCGTGAAACAAAACAGTTCACTTTGAAGGCACTTTTTGCACCTATGCAATTCCTGCTGCCCTAGGGGCAGCACTTTTAACATGGTGCTTGCGAGTGGTGTTATTAAGCCCCAAGGGGATGGATTTTAATCGGGCTACAGGCTGGGGCACACAGAGGAGCAAAGCAGATCTGGGGACAAGAAAACTTGGTGGCAGGAATTTGGGTGAAGCCTGGGAGACAGCAAAAAGAGGATAGAAAGTGCAGGGATAAGGTAAGCTCAGGTAGGCATTTTAGGAACCCCCATTTGCAGGGGGGTTACACTATGGCACTTCTTGAAAAGAATAAGGGCATTTTCCTGGTGTCCTGGCCAGTTTTTCCCATTTAATAAAATACCACTAACAGCTTCATTGGGTTGAATTTCAGTTGGTTATCATCTGCACCCAACCCTGGTCACCCCTGAAAAAGGGACTTCTGGTTTCAGTGGTCCTACCTGGTCAACAAAATTCATCAAGAAAATAAATACATTTTACAGGGGTTAGGAGCGATGTACAAGGAAATTTACATATATTTATGCAATAGGGGTGGAGATAAACAGAGCGTGATAAATCGGTTTATCTGAGTAACTGTGTACATAAATTTCATTTATGTATACAGTACTTATGTCATCAGCTGTTTATCCACACAGTGCTTATGTCATCAGCCATTTATCTATATAGTGCTTATGCCATTTACAATGTTTAGCCTCAGTAGCAGTCAATCAATCAATCAATCAAGTCTTTATTTAACCAGGCATTCATCGTTGAGCAGAAGCTCATTTGCAAGATGGACCTGGGTATTAACAGTATTAACGATATTCAAATGTGAATAACTTTAAAATGAAAAATGACAGCATGGTACTGTGAGCATGAAAATTGTTCAGCACGGAAATATCTACAAAATGAGTGGCATTTTATTTATTGATTCCTTTTAGATTTTTTGATAATTAGCAAAAACACAGCAGAAAATTTATATTTTTTTTTCATTTTGTCCACAAACAAATGTAAATAACTTTAAAATGAAAAACAATAGCATGGTACTGTGAGCACAAATTTTATTCAGCACAGAAATATCTACAAAATGAGTGGTGTTTCAATTATAGATACTTTTTAGTTTTTTCAGAATTAGTGAAAAACTGCAGAAAATTCCATTTTTGTGCACTTTTCATCAAACAAATGCAAATAACTTAAAAACGAAAAATGACAGTATGGTACTTTGAGCACAAAACTTGTTCAGCATAAAAATATCTACAAAATGAGAGGTGTTTCATTTCTAGATTCCTTTTCGATTTTCTATAATCAGCAAAAAATGGCAGAAAAATACATTTTTATTCACTTTTTTGATTAACAAATGCCCCCCTACAAAAGCAAAACCAAAAGAATTGCATAAATGGAATATGCAATGGAAAACTCATATAATAAATGATTTATCTACACTCAAGCAGTTTGACCTCAGATACCTCACGCGTGGCGTATGCCACTCGTGAGGTTACCGAAGGTCAAACTGCTCTTGTGCAGATACATCATTTATTATACTTGCTTCCACTGCATATCCCATATATATATATATATATATACACACAGTATATGCCACAGGTGTCAGGATAAAAACTGACACAACTTCAATTTTCTGAGTCACTGTGTGGATAAATGGGTGGTGATATAATCACTATGTGGATAACTTCAGGTTATCCCCATAATGATTACATCACCACCCATTTATCCACACAGTAACTACATCACTAACCACCACCACCTATGCTGCCTGCTTATCAGTACTGCCACTCAGATTCACTTTCACCTTCTCACAGTGCTGTTTACAACCCAAGATATCACAGTCCCAAACACTCACAAAATACACACCTAACCAACCCCCCCAAAACCAGAACCACATTTTAAATGAAAACACTGTTAAGAAGAAAAAGCAATTATTTTCCTCTTTCTCAGCACAGCAACTCTGCAAGCCAAACATGGCAACCAGGCACAAGAAAAAAACAATTATTTAGTTAGTCATTTCGACACAACCTTTGAGCAAAATGCTCTTTTTCAAAGGTTCCACGTATTGACAGAAGGACATCACAGAAAGATAGTTACAGAGTAAGGGTGAAAAAGTATAGAGATAAAAAATACAAGAAACAACTGCAATTGGTCTGACTATTTACAAATTTTAAGCTGTCTCATGTAGAGGTACAGCATATTGGAATTAGTACAGCCCAAGGTACGTAGTGAGTGCTGTGGGTTTAAGAAACTAACTTAGCAGGAGGTAAAGCAGCCAGGAGAGACATTGTCATTATTTCAGGTAAAGTCCAAGGGGGAGAGACTCACCATAGGCTTTCACACCCTATATGTTAAGGCAGCCAAGAGGAGCATTTGTCGTTAATTCTAGTCGGGGGGTAATTTTCTGTGCAGGACTGACCTAGTAGGAACATACTAGAGAGCAATGTGTGGGAGTACTGTACACAGAATAAGCTGTGGGAAGACAGGTGCTTTGAGACAATTACATTTGTGTAGGGTCAGTGGCAGGGGAGGGACGTAAAACAGAGTGCAGAGTTAAGGACAGTAGGTAGAAGGCTCATCGACAGGCTGTGGCTATGGAAAGCTCAAGTTCGAGAGCTGACAAATAGGAGGAGGAAGTAGTTCCACAGAAACAGCACTCTAACAACACAGACAGTCACCACATAAGTTCCAAAATATAAAGATTTATTGAAAAGTCAGGGCTCTCACCCAAACCCCAGCGCTTCGGTGAGTAGCCTTCATCAGGGGTGCTGCTACCCATGGTACAGCGCTTAGTTAAATAGCCATTAAATCAGAACACCTGTGTTTTTATCACTATGTGACATTCACATGTTTCAGATTTTAAATCATTCACATAACATAAAATAATACATAATGATAATGGCATATTCATTAAGCTATTACTCAAATGAAAATTACAAAAGAGAATTACATAAAAAAGTAAATGGAAATTTTTGTAAATCAGTAAATGGAAATTTTTAAGCACTTATTATCATCAGGACCTTATTATTAAACAAAATAATTTTTCTTATATATAACTAAGGTCCTGGTGAAAAAAATGTCACTTTGCTGCGAAGAAGAGCATTAAGTTTACATTGTAGAGGGGCATGTTGCCTTTTTGGTGGGGATCCACAAAAATCCTGCTGTTTTCAAAACAAGGGAGAGGCAGAGGCAGTGAACAGGCACAGCAGGAGAACTCCTATAACAAAAATAGCAAATACAGTAACAATAAATCAATAAAATAAGGGCAATCTCTTTTCACATGTCAAAGTTCCTTGATTTCATATATGTTCAAAACATTTCTTAGGAAAACAAGTGCAAAAATTAAATCTATTTCATTGATTCAAAGGGAGGTCACCTATACCTGCAAAAGGTGAAGGGAATCAATATCATATCAAAAAATACAAAAACACATAATAGATTGGCACTAGTAAGGTAGTAAGTAGCATATGCACAGGGACATAATACTCAGGATTTGTGGTGTCAGACAGAGTTTATCTTTCCATTTTTTAAAATGGCTTCAAGTCCCATTGATCATTAAGTCCATCAGGTTTAATAGATTTCAACCTAAAGATCCATTCACTCTTTTTCATTAGTAACTGATTAACCCTGTCTCCACCATACTTTAATGGTGGCACCCATTCTATTCCCATATACCTCAAATTTTCTAGAGATGAATTGTGGTGCCCAGAAAAGTGTTGCCCCACTGGTGTATCTGTCCTGACATTAATAATATTACGAACATGCTCTTGCATTCTGGTTTTCAACATTCTAGTCATCCTACCAATGTAAACTATGTTGCATGGGCACCACAATATGTAAACCACAAAAGTGGTATTACAAGTAATAAACGGTTTTACGTCAAATTCTTTCCTGGGGTTTGAAGGGTGTTTAAATTTACTGCCTGTGTTACAATATGGACAGACGTTACATCTGAGGCATTTGTAATATCCATTAGGCCTTTGTGGTAACCATGTAGTGCTTTCTGAGCTTGGTTTAAACCTACTATGCACCAATTTGTCCCTGATGATGGGTGCTCGACTAAATGTAACCCTTGGTTTAGTTCCCACTGCTGCCTCAGCTTCCCTGTCTCCCAATAAGATGAGCCAGGTTTTGTATATAACGCTCCCAATCTGTCCTGACTAATCATTATATTCAGTAACAAAAGTTACAGGTATCTGGTTTGTTTCCCTCTGAGTGTTTTCTAATAGTTCCATTCTAGGAGGGGAAGGAAACAACTCCTGGTGGGGGACTCCATTGTTGGGGGGGTAGAACTGGGGGAGGAAGTGGAGAGGGAGATAAGGTGCCTGCCTGATGCCATGGCTTGCAGGGACAGGAAGCAAATCCTCAGGATTGCGGGAGCAGCTGCACGGGGAAGGGGAGCTGGATATCATTGTCAACCTAGGGACAAATGACCTGGCTGGTAAAGGGATCAGAGCAGTGCAGGAAGAGTTTGTGGAGTTGGGGAGGGGCCTTAGACAAGTAGCATGCACAGTAACCTTCTCAGAGATGCAGCCTGTCTATGGCATGGGTGAGGCTAGGGTGCTCTACACCATAAGATTCAATCAGTGGTTGAAAAACTAGTGCAGAACTCAGGGGTTTGGCTTCATTGGGGACTGGACCTGGAGTCATGCAGGCCTATACTGGTGCAATGGTCTGCATCTGTCCAGGAGGGGAACCAGGATCCTAGGTGATAGGTTTAAATGCTTCATTGGCAGGCATTTAAACTAGCCAAGGAGGGAGGTACTGGAAAGGAGCAGGGAAATTCTAGCCCCCCACCAAAAAAATCAGGGTATTAAGTGAGATAAGCACCAAGATAGAGATGTCAATAGGGAGAAGAGTAGGGGTAAATGGAGAAAACGACAAAGGTAATAATGACAGGGATGGGGCAAAAAGGGGTACCATCAAGAAATAGAGGGTAATGAGTACTAATGCCCATACTCTGGGCAACAAACTCTCTGAACTGGTGGCCTTGATGGAAGAGGGATGCCTGGATATCATGGCAATCACACAAACATGGTACACAGAGAACCATGACTGGGATGTTAACATACCAGGGTACATAACCTACAGGAGAGACAGGAGGGTAGAAGAGGGGGAGGAGTAGCTGTCTATATAAGGGAAGGAATAAAATCAATGGAACAAAAGAGTAAACAGGGAGGAAAGGAGGCACTGTGGGTCACCTTAGAGACTAGAAATTGTACCACAATCCGCACAGGGGTTGTGTACAGACCCCTATCTCTGGGGGAGGGAATGGACAAGGATATAATAGAAGGCATCCTTAGGATGGCAGAAAAAGGGGAGATACTTTTGATGGGGGACCTGAATATGCCAGATGTTAACTGGATCACCTTTGCTGCAGCCATATCTAAGAGCAGGGTCATTCTCGACGCCCTACAGGGGGCATGCCTTAGACAGGTAGTGTTGGAACCCACTCAGGAGGGAGCAATCTTAGACCTCATACTCTCAAATGAGGACAGTGAGAGGATCTCAGATCTAGAAGTGGGTCGCCATCTGGGAACAAGTGACCACCAAACAGTGTGGTTCACGATAAACTCAACTGCAGAGTGAAGCCATACAAAAGTGAGGGTACTGGACTTCAGGAGGGCTGACTTTGGCAAGATGGGAAAGTGCCTTAGAAAAGCACTAGCAAACAGGCAAAAAGGAGGGGTGTAGCAACAATGGGGAAACATCAAAACTGCCATCACAGAGGCAACAAGCCTTTGTGTGAAGCAAATAAACAAATCAAAATGAAAGAAAAAACCCCTATGGTTCTCAAAAGAGGTGGTGGTGAAGGTTAGGGAGAAAAAGATAGCATTTAGGAAGTATAAGAAAACACAGAAGGAGCAGGACAGAGAACTGTACCAGTTAAGGCAGAAGGAAGCAGGGAAGGCAGTCAGAATAGCAAAGGCCCAAACTGAGGAAAAGATAGCCAACTTGGTTAAGAAGGGGGATAAAAGCTTTTATGGGTACATTAGGGAGCATAGAAAGACAAAGGGAGGGATAGTGAGGCTGAATAGAATGGACAGTGGGTGGGCAGAGAGGGACAGTGAAGGAGCAGGGATACTGAATGAATACTTCTGCTTAGTATTCACAAAAGAGGAGGAGGGGAAGGTACCTAATCCAATTAACAGAAGCACTCTGGATTGGGGGGGGGTCAATCCCAGTCCTTTCACAGAAGAAAGAGTTCTGAAAGAACTCCTAAAACTGAAGGTGGATAAAGCAATGGGGCCTGATGGGATTCACCCCAGAATTCTAAAAGAATTAAGTGGAGAACTAGAGACACCACTGACTACCCTTTTTAACAAATCATGGGAGGATGGTGTGGTACCTGAGGACTGGAGGATGGTGGTTGTGATTCCCCTTCACAAAAGTGGGAGCAAGACAGAGACAGGAAACTACAGACCTGTCAGTTTGACCTCTGTGGTAGGGAAAGTGATGGAATCACTTCTAAAGGAAAGAATTGTTGAGTACCTAGAGGTCAGTGGGCCACAGGACCTAAGGCAACATGGGTTTCCCAGCAGGAAGGTCACGTCAGATGAATCTAATCGATTTATTTGACTGGGTGACCAAAGTAGTAGACCAGGGAGGGGCTGTGGACATGGCCTACCTAGACTTTAGCAAGGCATTTGACACAGTCTCACACAAAAGATTAATAAACAAATTAGCCAGCCTGGGAGTGGGTCCCAGGGAGGTAGCCTGGGTAGAACATTGGCTGGACAACAGGACACAGAAGGTAATAGTAAATGGAGTCCACTCTGAAGTGAGGTACCGCAGGGTTCAGTACTGGGTCCAATCCTTTTTAATGTCTTTATAAGTGACATTGTAGATGGACTGAAAGGAAAAGTATGCCTCTTTGCAGATGACACAAAGATCTGTAACAGGGTTGACACACAAGGAGGCATGGAAAGGATGAGAAGGGACTTGGCAAGGTTGGAGGAATGGTGAGATGTGTGGCAGCTTGGATTCAATTCAAAGAAGTGCAAAATAATGCACCTGGGAAACAAAAACCCAGGGGAAGGGTGCACAAAGGGGGTAGTAACAACAACAAAAATGGAAAGGGACCTGGGGTAATCATATCAGATGACCTTAAGGTTGGCAAGCAATGTGAGAAGGCAGTAGGGAGGGCTGGAGGGATACTGGGATGTATAGGTAGAAGCACCACCCGCAGAAAACAGGAAGTTATTATCCCTCTGATACAGACAGTTGGTGAGACCCCATCTGGAGTACTGTGTCCAGTTCTGGAGACCCCATCTCTGCAAGGACATACACAGAATGGAGGCAGTCCAGAGGAGGGCAACTAAAATGGTGCAGAGTCTGCAAGAGAAACCATATGAGGACAGACTAAAGGAGCTTAATATGTTTACCCTTGAGGAAAGGAGGGAGAGGGGGACAGGATAAAAACTTTTAAGTACCTCAGTTGAATCAATAAAGTCCAGAAGGGTAGCATCTTTCAGAAAAAGTGATGTGCAAGAACAAGGGGACACAATTTGAAGATAGAGGGGGACGGCTCGGGGCAATGCGAGGCAGTATTTTTTCACAGAGAGGGTGGTGGACGTATGTAACAGCCTTCCTGAGGAAGTTGTGGGGTCTAAAACTGTGGGAGAGTTCAAGAATGCATGGGACAGACATAAGACAATTCTTGTGGGGGATAGGAAGAAACAGGCTGTTGGTTTACTAGGATCTGCAGCTTATCCAGTAGGTAGGAAAATGGGCAGACTAGGTGGGCCAAGAAGTCCTTATCTGCCATTAAAGTCTATGTTTCTATGTTTCTATAATAAGTGCTTAAAAATTTCCATTTACTTATTTACAAAAATGTCCAGTATAGTATAGTACAGTGTAAGAGGTAAAAAACATATGGCTGTAGAGGGAAAGGTATATAATTTAATGAAGTAAAAGATACAGAGACAAGCTTTATTTAAGTAGTATACTAACACCAGCAACTGTTTACCATGAATCTCAAAAATGAAACACCAAAAAAACAGAATAATAAAATGTTTACCATTGGAAAAGCTGTTTCTGTGTTTTCACCTTGATTTGCATATTGTTTTTAGTGTGTGGT
Organism: Neoceratodus forsteri; assembly: GCA_016271365.2. NCBI lineage: Eukaryota > Metazoa > Chordata > Ceratodontiformes > Ceratodontidae > Neoceratodus > Neoceratodus forsteri. The sequence continues at coordinate 1,295,441,173 of CM057459.1, forward strand.
GTGTATCACTTTGACATTTCTATATAAATGTGATGCACCCTTTTTTAATCCTCAGATCTGTCTTCTGCGGAAGGGCCACTGAAGGCTTGAAGGGCTGGCCCAAGTGGGTGAATGCAACGAATGTTGCTGGAAAATGAATCTTGCACTTTGCATGTAAAACTGAATCTAGGAGTGTTGGTCATTCTTTTCTTTTGTTATTACAAGCTGGCTGCTTTGCTTATGCACTGCCTTTTCCTTTACTTGTGCACCACTCTACACTACTTACACAACAGCCACAGCACTAACCCCAGACCATCACAGGACTGACCATCCCACCCCTGACAGTCGCAGAACTATACCCCCTCAGACAGTCACAGGACTGACACCCTCCACTGTCAGTCACAGCACTGGGCACCCATGCCTGACAGTCACAGAACTGATCCCCATTCCCAACAATCACAGCACTACACCCCATTCACCATGACATCACTATACCCATATCCCCATCAGTCACATGGATGACATTTTCCACAAACAGTCACAGCAGTAACTCACCATCCATACCAGTCAAACCACTGTACATCACAGGACTGATGACCACCCCACACAGTTTAGACCACAACATCCCCCCCCTCGAATAGTCATGCAGTTTGGAGCCTTATACAACCTTCCTGCCGCGTGTACAACTTCATGCAAATGCTTCTGTCCCTCAAAGTTGTAGAACTGCACAGAAGCAGACCTCCCAAAAGTCAGAGAAATGACCCTCACCCTGATAGTCACATAAATGACACCCTATCCCTGACAGTTACATACTCCTGACAATCACTGGACTGTACCACCACTTTAACAGTTACAGTACTGACACCATCCACCATCAGCCACAACAATGACCAACCCCCCCAATAGTCACTGGTTGGACCCCCACAGACACGGCTGTCCCCCAGTCACAGGACTGTTTTACCCCCAGTCACAGGACTGTAAACCCCACAGTAACAGGACTGTATCACCCTCCTCCACAAGCATGGGACTGACCCCCATCACAGGACTGTATCACCCCACTGACAATCACAGGACTAACACCCTCCACTAACAATCTTGACAATGACTACCCACCTCTGGTAGTCGCAGCACTGATCCACACCCCTGAGAGTCACAACACTTTCTCAGTATTCCCAATAGTCACAGAACTGCTCTCCTACCCCCCAACCTGGCAGTCACAGCAATGACCACACACCCCTCAGCGTCACAGCACTGATCCCCACCCCCAATAGTAACAGCACTAGTCACAGTACTGCACCCAATCTCATCTTACAGCACTAATCATCAATCCCCAACAGTCACACCACAGGCACCTCACCCCCAAAAGTCACAGAACTGACATCCCCTACCATCATTCACAGCACTAATTCCCATCCCCTGACAAAGGCAGCACTGACCTACTACTCCTAACGGTCACCACACTGACCCCCATCCACAACAGCCACAGCACTGCCTCCTCACCCACAACTGTCACAGGACTACCACCCCCGGCCCCGATAATCACAGACCTGTACCAGCCTTCAATAGTCGCAGAACTAACACCTTCCACCATCAGTCACAGTGGCCACCTACCTGACAGTCACAGTGCTGATCCTCAACCCCAACAGTGACCAGCACTTACCTCTAGCAACAGTCACAGCACTACCAGTACCACAGTCTTTGTCCCCATCTGCGACAGTCACAGGGCTGATACCCTCTACAGACAGACACAGCCATCTCCACCCCCACAGTCACAACACCCCCCACTGCCAAAGTTGCAGTCCTGCCTCCCACCTGACAGTCACGCACTGGCCACCCACCCCTTGACAATAACTGCACTGTCTCCCCACCCTCAACCATTAAAGCACCGACATCCCCAACCACAACAATCACAGCACTGACCCCCACCATTAACACAACACTGCCTCTGAACCTCCCTCAACAGTTGTAGTACTTACCTATCCCCTTACAGCAATGCCCCCGACAGTCGCAGCACTGACAACCAGCCACGGGCAGTCCCAGAATTGACCACACCTCAGTCATTACATTTTAAAAATAAGTTGTTTAAGTACTGTAACCCATCACAGAGAGTGCAGTGGTCGAAACTTGTAGGCCAACTAGCCAAATTCTGGTGGATTTTGTGTTAGGTTAGTAAGATTTTCCTTTAACTAGCCCTGTAGGTTTGTACTGTAGAATGTAACCAAAAGGTACTTCAGCTTGGCTAGTGGAAGAGTCTATGGGGCTAGTAAATTTTCCCAATCACTAGACTTGCTGGCTAGTGGCTGCCGAACTTAACTTAGAACCCTGGAGTAGGCCATACCATCCTCAAGATGGCCTCACCCCCCCACCCTCTTCTGGTTTTACTGATTTTAATTTATGAAAGTGATAATCGTAGCCTGGAAAACGTGTTATGTTCCCTTGTCATATTATGATAGATTTGTTGCTGTTGTGCGGTGCCCAGAGCCTCCGGGATTGGGAGCCTGAAAAATAAAATTTGCCTTGCCTCGCCTCTAGACATTCCTGCCCAATGACCAGCCCTAAAGCTGAGCACCCTGCTAAGAGTAGGAAAACCTACATCTCAGTTCCATTCTCCCCCCCCCCCGCCAACAGGACCACTCCTCTAGTACCAGTGCAACTCTGTATATTCAGCTTTACATTGCTTGTTAAACAGGCTTGTAGTACTGCTTCTAGGGTTACAACCCCTGCCCATATTATTATCCACAGGTTGAGGGGTCTGGGTTTGTAACTAGCTAGTACCAGGGTTTTCCCACCCACAGTAAACACTGAGTTTTGGTTCCTCCACTCAGAGTAAGGTTTCAGTGGGTATTTATTAAATTTGTTACAGCCCTCTGGGAAGCTATAACTACCCATTACCCCACCTAGTGGCTCTAGACCTTGGAACAAGCAGTAATCTCTCACAACATTCACAATACATTTGTCAACAGACATTAATGATATGCTCATAGGTTTCCCACTTACTGTGATCTGGGCTTCAGTGTTATCTCCTGGAACCCCCTGCAAACAATGGTTATCAGGCATGCATGTTCAGAAATATTCCAAACATAGTAACAGACCACCAGTAAACGTGTGAGGCAATATAACATTGCAACACCAATCAGGTTTACTTAGGGGGAGCATAACAAGGAAGGGGCAAACCTGGTCAAATGATTTTATCCTTACTGGTTTGAGCCAGGATACTGGCATGCATTTAGTTCCACTTTGCAGTCCTATAAGTATACTGGATACCCATATGGGAAACAAGTTAGCCTAAATGGTGCCCAGGGTTGCAGCTGTTGTTGGAGCCCTTAATGAAAGAAGACATAATGATTTGGCATGCAATTTTATTTGTGTCCAGAGGCCGGATGGCCCAGTCTCTTGAACCATTAAACTAGCAGCGAGATGGAGATTATGTGGTACCACAATGATTATTAAAGCTTATCTCAGGGAGCTACCCTAATTTCTACTCACTGTACCTAGACACTGGAGATGAGCCGGAAAAAAAATAAGACCTGTGGAGTTGTTTCTGAAGCAGGGGGGAGGGTTCCCTCGTGGTCCTCATACAGCAGCTGGTATGGTGATACAGGAGCAATCGACTCAGGCTGATTTCACATAGTGCAAGGCTGAATGGCTTAGCAGAGTCAATGAGTTAAAACCACAAACTGGATATCTTGAACTGGCCAGCCGCACACTTTGGCAACTTTTACACATCTATATGTAAGGGTGCTGCTGGTTTCTCTCTAGTCCTTCCAGTAGGCTTGCATGCTGCTCCACAATACTGCCTTTTGCTGCATTAATCTACTGCTGTTGCACGCTGCAGCTTGCAATGACTGATGCACCTTGGACCCCGCAGACTGAACCACAAAGAAACATAGAAATATAGAAACATAGAGTTTGATGGCAGATAAGGACCGCTTGGCCCACCTAGTCTGCCCATTTCCCTACCTAATGGATAAGCTGAAGATCCTAGTTAACCAACAGCCTACTTCCTCCTACCCCCCCACTAGAATTGCCTTATGTCTGTCCCATGCATTCTTGAATTCCCCCACTGTTTTTGACTCTACAACCTCCTCAGGAAGGCTGTTCCATGCATCTACAAAACTCGTTGTGAAGAAATACTTCCTCACATTACTTCTGAGCCATCCCCCCTCTATCTTCAAATTGTGCCCACTTGTTCTTGCACATCTCTTTTTCTGAAAGATGCTACCCTTTTGGACTTTGTTGATTCCCTTGAGGTATTTGAAAGTTTCTATCATGTTCCGCCTCTCCCTCCTTTCCTTGAGGCTATACATCTTAAGCTTCTTTAGTCTTTCTTCATATGTCTTCTGGTGCAGACCCTGCACCATTTTGGTTGCCCTCCTCTGGACAGCCTCCACCTTGTCTATGTCTTTGTGAAGATGGGGTCTCCATAACTGTACACAGTACTCCAGATGTGATCTTACCAACTGTCTGTACAAAGGACCAACAACTTCCTGTTTTCTACTGATGATGCCTCTCCCTATACATCCCAGTATCCCCCCAACCCTCCTTACTGCCTTCTCACATTGCTGGCCCACGTTTAGGTCATCTGATATGACTACCCCAAGGTCCCTTTCCATTTTTGTTGTTGTCAGTATCTCACCCCCCATTGTGTACTCTTCCTGTGGGTTTTGTTTCCCAGGTGCATTACTTTGCACTTCTTTGCGTTGAATCTAAGCTGCCATACATTTGACCATTCCTCCAACCTTGCCAAGTCCCTTTTCATCCTTTCCACCCCACCTTGCATATCAACCCTCTTGCAGATCTTTGTGTCATCTGCAAAGAGACATACTTTCCCTTCCAGTTCTGCTGCAATATCACTTATAAAGACATTAAAAAGGGCCGGCTCCAGTATTGAACCTTGCGGTAGCCCACTAGTAACCCCCCTTTCTTCACTGTGGACTCCATTTACTATTATCCACTGTGTCCTGTTGTCTAGCCAGTGTTTTACCCAGGCTACCAACCTGGGACCCACTCCCAGGCTGGCTAATTTGTTTATTAATCTTTTGTGCGGGACTGTGTCAAATGCCTTGCTAAAGTCTAGGTAGACCATGTCCACAGCCCCTCCCTGGTCTACTACTTTGGTCACCTAGTCAAAGAAATCAATTAGATTTGTCTGACGTGACCTTCCTGCTGTGAATCCATGCTGTCTTGGGTCCTGTGCCCCACTGGCCTCTAGGTACTCAACAATTCTTTCTTTCAGAAGTGATTCCATCATTTTCCCTACCACTGAGGTCAAACTGACAGGTCTGTAGTTTCCTGTCTCTGTCTTGCTCCCACTTTTGTGAAGGGGAATCACATCCACCTTCCTCCAGTCCTCAGGTACCACAACATCCTCCCTTGATTTATTAAAAAGGGTAGTCAGTGGTGTTACTAGTTCTTCCCTTAGTTCTCTTAGAATTCTGGGGTGAATCCTGTCAGGCCCCATTGCTTTATCCACCTTCAGTTTTAATAGTTCTTTCAGAATCTTTCTTCTGTGAAAGGAGTAATATCAACCCCCCTATCCAGAGTGCTTCTATTGACTAGATTAGGTAACTCCCCCTGCTTTTCCATTGTGAATACTGAGCAGAAATATTCATTCAGTATCCCTGCTTTTTCACTGTCACTCTCAGCCCAACCACCTTCCTCTTTATTCCGCCTCGGTATCCCTGCCTTAGTCTTTCTTTGCTTCCTAATGTACCTATAAGGTTTTATCCCCCTTCTTAACTGGGTTGGCTATCTTATCCTTGGTTTGGGCCTTTGCTATTCTGACTGCCTTCACTGCTTCCTTCTGCTTTAACTGGTACAGTTCTCTGTCCTGCTCCTTCTGTGTTTCCGTATACTTCCTGAATGCTATCTTTTTCTCCCTAACCCTCCCCGCCACTTCTTTTGAGAACCATAGTGTTTTTTTCTCTCACTTTGATTTGTTTATTTGCTTCATACAAAGGCTTGTTGCCTCTGTGATGGCAGTTTTGATGTTTCCCCATTGTTGCTCCACCCCACCTTCTTGCCTGTTTGCTAGTGCTTTTCTGAGGCACTCTCCCATTTTTGACAAAATCAGTCCTCCTGAAGTCCAGTACCTTCACTTTTGTATAGCTTGACTCTACAGCTAAGTTTATCGTGAACCACACTGTTTGGTGGTTGCTTGTTCCCAGATGGCTACCCACTTCAAGATCAGAGATCCTGTCTCTGTCCCCATTTGAGAGTACATAGAAACATAGAAGTTGATGGCAGATAAGGACCGCAAGGCCTATCCAGTCTGCTCATTTCTTTTTCTCTCTTATGAATGTGCCATCAGCCTTTGCTCTGTCAATGGTCTATCTTTCATACTCATCTGTATTGCTCTCTTATGCCTATCCCATGCCTGTTTGAAGCCCTGCACTGTATTCATAGCCACCACTTCCTGAGGTAGGCCATTCGATGCATCCACCACCTTTCCGTGAATAAGAACTTCCTCACATTACCCCTTAATTAGCCTCCCTCTAATCTCATGCTGTGTCCTCTTGTCCTGCTATTTTTCTTATATTGAAACATGTTAGACTCTTTCACCTTGTTAATGCCCTTAAGGTGTTTGAATGTTTTGATCATATCACCTTTCTTCCTCCTTTGCTCTAGGGTATACATATTAAGCTCCATTAATCTGTCCTCATACGTTCTCTGATGCAGTCCCTGCACTATTTGATTGCCCTTCTCTGGACTGCCTCAATTTGGTTAATGTCCTTGTGAAGGTGTGGCCTCCAGTACTGAACGCAGTACTCCAGATGGGGCCTAACCAGTGTCTTGTATAAAGGAATTATTACCTCCCTCTTCTGACTTGTGACACCCCTACTAATACACCCCAACATCCCCCTAGCCTTACCTACTGCTTTAGTGGTCTGCTTGAATGATTTCAGGTCATCAGTGATGATGATGCCCAAGTCTCTTTCTTCCCTTATGACTGCCAGCAACTCCCCTCCCAGCCTATAGGTGGCTTCAGGGGTTCTCTTCCCTTTGTGCATGATCTTGCACTTCTTTGCATTAAACCCCAGTTGCCACTCTTTTGACCATTTTGCGAGTTTATCCAGATCTCTTCTCATTCTTCCCACCCCACCCTATTTGGATCATCTACTTTGTTGCAGATCTTGGTGTCATCGCAAACAGACAAACCTTACCCTCCAGTATATCTGCAATGTCACTGATGAAGACATTGAAGAGGACTGGCCCCAAGACCGATCCCTGAGGTACCCCACTCGTGACTTGCATCTCTTCTGACTGAATACCGTTTACCACCACTCTCTGTTTTCTGCCCATCACCCTGTTTGCCAACCAGTTGACCAACTTCTGACCCCCCTGAGCCTACCCAGCTTATTAATCAATCTTCTATGTGGAACAGTATCGAAAGCTTTGCTGAAGTCAAGGTAGGCAACATCAACTGCTCCCGTTTGGTCCACCACTGTGGTTACCCAGTCAAAGAAATCTAGGAGATTGGTTTGACAGGACCTTCCTTTTGTAAACCCATGCTGTCTTGCATCCTGTGCTCCTATGGATTCCGGGTGTTGCACTGTTCTTTCCTTAAGGAGTGCCTCTATAATCTTGCCCACTACTGAGGTAAGACTGACTGGTCTGTAGTTCCCTGCCTCCTCCCTGCTACCACTTTTGTGGAGCGGTATCACATGAGCCCTTCTCCAGTCTTCTGGGACCTCTCCTGTGCTCAGAGACTCACTAAACAGTTCTAATAATGGCTCTGCTAGTTCCACCCTTAGATCCTTTAGTACCCTGGGATGTATGCCATCAGGTCCCATTGCCTTGTCTGCCCTGAGCTTATTGAGCTCTTGTAGGACCCTTTCTTTTGTGAAGGGACTAGTGCACACCTCCCTCCCCCCTGTGTCCATGATGCTGGGCTGTGGGCCCTGCCCTACCTTCTCTTCAGTAAATACTGAGCAGAAGTACCCATTTAGGATAGATGCTTTTACATGGTCCTCCTCCTCAAATGCCCCCTTATCCCCTTTGATCTTAGCAATACCCCCTCTGGACTTTCTCCTTTCACTAATGAATCTATAGAAAGTCTTGGCACCTTCTTTTACTGTTTGTGCTAGTGTTTCCTCAGTTTGGGCCTTTGTCTGCCTTACTGCCTTCCCTGCTTCCCTTAGGGATGTTTGGTATGCCTCCCTATCTTCATCCTGCTGCGTTCCCTTATATTTCCTGAAGGCCAGACTTTTGGCTCTGACCTTTTCTGCTACTGTTTTTGAGAACCTAAGTGGTTTTCTTCTTCTTTTGCACTTTCTTTTCTCTGTAACACAATGGGATGTTGCTTCAAGTATTGTATCCTTAATGCTTGCCCACTTTGCCTGTACCCCCTCACCTGTATTTCTTTTTGCCAGGGCTAGCTTAACTCTGTTGGCCATCTTATCAAAGTCAGCTCCTCTGAAGTTCCATATCTTTGCCTTGGATTGGGATGATTTAGTTCTAGTGGCCAAATTGAACCATACCATGTGACAGTCACTGGTCTCCAGGTGACCTTCTACCTGAAGATCTGTGATCCTTTCCCCATTAGTCAGTACTAGATCTAGGACAGCCCTGTCTCTTGTGGGTTGTTGTACCAGTTGTTTAAGGCCTGCCCCCTGTGGGGAATCCACCATGTGTCTAGTTCTGGCAGATGTTCCTCCTGGTATTGACCAATCTGTATCTGGCACCAGGTCTAAGATTGCTGTCTCCCGAGTGGGTTCCAAAACTAGCTGTCTGAGGCATGCCCCCTGTAGGGCATTGAGAATGGCCCTGCTCTTGGATGTGGCTGCAGCAAAGGTGCTCCAGTTAACATCTGGCATATTCAGGTCCCCCATCAGCAATATCTCCCCTTTCTCTGCCATCCTAAGAATGCCTTCTATCATTTCCTTGTCCATTCCCTCCCCCTGAGATGGGGTTCTATATACAACCCCTGTGCAGATTGTGGTACCATTTCCAGTAACCAGGGTGACCTACATTTCCTCCTCTCTTCCCTGTTTACCCTTTAGTTCTGTTGCTTTGATCCCTTTCCTTACATAGAGAGCTACTACTCCTCCTCCTCCTCCTCTTCTTCCCTCCCTGTCCCTCCTGTAGATTGTGTACCCTGGTATGTTGACATCCCAATCATGGTTCTCTTTGTCCCATGTTTTTGTGACTGCCACACTACCCAGGCATCCCTCTTCTATCAAGGCCACCATTTCAGGGAGCTTTTTACCTAGACTACGGGCATTGGTACTCATTACCCTCCATTTTTTTATGGCTTTATTTCTTTTTGCCCCATCCCTGTCCTTACTGCCCTTCTCCCTATCGACTGCTCTATCTTGGTGTTTACCTCACTAACTACCCTGATTTGGGAGGGGCTAGGATTTCCCTTCTCCTTTTCAGTGCCTCCCCCCTTGGCTAGTTTAAAAGCTAGCCAATGAAGCATTTAAACCTATCGCCTAGGATCCTGGTTCCTCTTCTGGATAGATGCAGACCATCATGCCTGTATAGAAAAGGCTCACCAGGCTTAACCTCTGAGAAGCGGCTGGCTCCTCAGAAGCTCACACTCTGAACTCCTGGGTAGGTCTGTCAGATCTCTGCTGTTTCAGCAGTTACCCCCTTTTATATGGGGCTAAGGTCCAGGAATCTCATTGACTGCCAAAACTATCCCAATTGTCCCAGTCTCTTAATTGGTGTGCTTTTTCATGCCTAGAAAAGGTCCTCCTTTTTTCTTCACAAGTCTTCATTAATTCCAATAAGTCTCTGGCCAAAGGCCCAGGCTCTTGACTGGCTATTTGGCTGCACATTGGTGGCTGCTGCATAGTCCCAAACACACATTTTATAGCAGTCCCAACATAACTGTCCTGGTGCAGCCAGAATAAACCCAATTCTTACATAAATTCCTCACAGATATATAGCCCCGGCATTTCTCTTTTAAACACATTTATTAATCTCTCCCATATGTGCCTGCCACAGTGTCACTGCCTTGCAAATAGTGCCCCTCTAAAACTGGCAGCAGCTCAATAATATTCATTAGGGCTTCACTGCCTGCCATTTGCCCTGTAATACTAGTGCCCTGGAGGTAGTGCTGTAGGTGCTTGCCTTATATTTATTTAAAAACACTTTCCCTGCCCCTGCTCTAGGTCCCCAGTGCCTTTTTAACTAAATACTGTGTGTAAGGATCCATGGGAACACCTTCCAACTTTTGATCGCAGCCGGCAGTCGCAAATAGTGCACCTCTTGAAAGTGCGAGCAGCAACTGCACAGCTGAAATACCAGCCACTCACAGAATGTGCTCCTGAAGCCCAGCAGGGTTCAAAAGAGATAATGTGGCTGCCTGGGGAATCTGGGGGGGGCACAGAACTTGGGCCAGGTGGTGACCCTGGGGATTCATCGGGAGTATGCCGGAGAGGTACAGCTGACATATGGGAAGACTACCAGTTAAGCCCCCTGAAGGGGGAATACATACAGTCTCTCAGTATTGGTGCTGTGTACCCACAAAAGACAGCAGCTACAGTCCCTCATGTCCGTGTCTGGAAAGTAAGAATTTGAAGTATTCAGCTGAGCACCCTGCCAGGAGTAGGAAAACAGACATCCCAGCCCCCCCAACAAGACCACTCTTACAGTACCAGTACAGCTATAGATCAATGGCAAATTGCAGGAATAAACAATTACACCTGTTCTGTGTCCCATTCCAAAGAACAGCTCTTTGACAAAGATCCTTTTCCTACCGTACTCCACTGTGACTTAATGAGATCCCAGCAAACATTCTAAATGCTGCTAACCCTAGAACCTTCAAAGCTGAACTTATGCATTTTCTACTGCAAAAGGATGTCTATGAGTGCTCAACTGTTCAAACCAGTTCTTCAGAGCCTGCACCAATCCTGCCTTCTAGTAACTACTCATGGTCTCACTTACGTGGTCCAACCCTTCCCACTCCCTACCCCTGTTCCCCAAACTCTGCTACCTCGTACTCCATTGCTCTTATTCAGTTAGTGGTTGTGCTGTCTCATTTGTTTCATGTCTCATTGCCCCTCTCTCCCAATCTCTCCCCCTTCCCATCTCTCCTTTTCTTCATCAATCTCCACTCTCACGATACCACTGCTCCACTGCTTGGTCTCTACCTCCTTCCCCTCTCTCTCTCTCTCCACCTTCTCCCACCTTACCACACTATCTCACATGCACCCTCCCCAGTTTCTCGGCTCCAAAGCTGTAATGCAGTATGACAAGGCTCCTACTGGGCTGCTCTGTCCCCACACCACTCTCTCCCTATCTTCCATTTTCTCATCTCTCACATACTTCCTTATGCCATACAGCACTTAGTATACCCTTAATGAAACTCATAAGAAACTTAGCTATCTTCTATTCTTTTGTTACTTCATGTACTGCTAATTCAACTGTGTTTGTATTTTGTTCTGTGAATTCAGTTATGTACTGATAATTTAACTATGTCTGTATTTGTACTGTGAATTTAATGATATCTGTCTTTGTACCGGTTAATTGACATGGACTCTTTGTAAAAGAGTTCTTACTCAAAGGTTATTTCTGAAATGCCAATAAATAAATAAATAAAATGTCTGCAATTTAAAAAGCAGGCTTTTGAATCTGCTGCATTAACCACATAGTTCCACATGGCACTTGTGCTGTTTTATGAAAATTGGTTTTGAAATAATAGTTTGTCACCTATTATTGTGAGTTTACCCAAAGCACTGTGTCTAGTCATAGAAACATAGAAACATAGAAGTTGACGGCAGATAAGGACTGCAAGGCCCATCCAGTCTGCCCATTTCTTTTTCCACCTTATAAATGTGCCATCGGCCTTTGCTCTGTCAGTGACCTATCTATTCATAGTCATTTGTATTGCTCCCTTATGCCTATCCCATGCCTGTTTGAAGCCCTGCACTGTATTCATAGCCACCACTTCTTGTGGTAAGCCATTCCATGCATCCACCACCCTTTCTGTGAAAAAGAATTTCCTCACATTCCCTTAATCGGCCTCCCCTCTAATCTCATGCTGTGTCCTCTTGTCCTGCTATTTTTCTTATATTTAAACATGCTAGACTCTTTCACCTTGTTTATGCCCTTAAGGTGTTTGAATGCCTCAATCATATCACCTCTCCCTCCTTTGCTCAAGGGTATACATATTGAGCTCCGTTAATCTGTCCTCATATGTCTTCTGATGCAGTCCTGCACCATTTTGGCTGCCCTTCTCTGGACTGCCTCAATTTGGTTAATGTCCTTGTGAAGGTGTGGCCTCCAATACTGCATGCAGTACTCCAGATGGGGCCTAACCAATGTCTTGTACAGAGGATTATACTCTCCCTCTTACGACTTGTGATACCCTTACTAATACACCCTAACACCCCCCTAGCCTTACCTACTGCTTTAGAGGTCTGCTTGGATGATTTTAGGTCATCAGTGATGATGATGCCCAAGTCTCTTTCTTCCTTTGTGACTGCTAGCAACTCCCCTCCCAGCCTATAAGTGGCTTCAGGGTTTCTCTTCCCTATGTGCATGATTTTGCACTTCTTTGCATTAAATCCCAGTTGCCACTCTTCTGACCATTCTGCTAGTTTATCCAGATCTCTTCTCATTCTGCCCACCCCATCTGGCTCATCTACTCTGTTGCAGATCTTGGTGTCATCTGCAAACAGACAAGCCTTACCTCTAGTCCATCTGCAAGGTCACTAATGAAGATGTTGAATAGGACTGGCCCCAGGACTGATCCCTGAGGTACCCACTTGTGACTTGCATCTCTTCTGACTGTATACCATTTACCACCACTCTCTGTTTCTGCCAGTCAACAGTTTGCCACCCAGTTGACCAACTTCAGACCCACCCGAGCCTACCCAGCTTATTTATCAATCTTCTATGTGAACAGTGTCAAAAGCTTTTGCTAAGTCAAGGTAGGCACATCAACTGCTCCCCTTGTCCACCACTCTGATTACCCAGTCAAAGAAATCTATGAGATTAGTTTGACAGGACCTTCCTTTGTAAACCCATGCTGTCTTGGATCCTGTGCCCCTATGGATTCCAGGTGTTGCACTATCCTTTCATAAAGAGTGCCTCCATAATCTTGCCCACTACTGAGGTAAGACTGACCGTGTGTGGTTCCCGCTTCCTCCCTGCTGCCACTCTTGTGGAGCGGGATCACATGAGCCCTTCTCCAGTCTTCTGGGACCTCTCCTGTGCTCAGAGACTCACTAAACAATTCTGTAATGGCTCTGCTAGTTCCTCCTTTAGCTCCTTAAGGTACCCTGGGATGTATACCATCAGGTCCCATTGCCTTATCCACTTGAGCTTAGCAAGCTCTTGTAGGACCCTTTCTTTTGTGAAGGAGTAGTGCTCACCTCCCTCCCCTGTGTCCATGATGCTGAGCTGTGGCCCTGCCCTACCTTCTCTTCAGTAAATACTGAGCAAAAGTATCTATTTAGGATAGATGCCTTTACAGGGTCCTCCTCCTCACATGCTCCCTTTTCTCCATTAAGCTTAGCAAACCCCTCTGGACTTTCTCCTTTCACTAATGTATCTATAGAAAGTCTTGTCACCTTCTTTACTGTTCGTGCTAGTGTTTCCTCAGTTTGGGACTTTGCCTGCCTTACTGCCTTACCTGCTTCCTTAGGGCAGTTTGGTATGCCTCCCTATCTTCATCCCGCTGTGTTCCCTTATATTTCCTGAAGGCCAGCCTTTTGGCTCTGACCTTTCTGCTACTGTATTTGAGAACCAAAGTGGTTTCCTTCTTCTTTGCACTTCCTTTTCTGTCTAACACAATGGGATGTTGCTTCAAGTATTGCATCCTTAATGCTTGCCCACTTGCCTGTACCCCTCACCTGTATTTCTTTTTGCTAGGGCTAGCTTAACTCTGTTGGCCATCTTATCAAAGTCAGCTCCTCTGAAGTCCCATATTTTTGCCTTGGAATGGGATGATTTAGATGTAGTAGCCAAATTGAACCATACCATGTGATGGTCACTGGCCCCAGGTGACCTTCTCACCTGGAGATCTGTGATACCTTCTTTGTTAGTCAGTACTAGATCTAGGATAGCCCTGTCTCTTGTGGGTTGCTGTACCAGTTGTTTGAGGCCCTCCCCTGCAGGAATCCACTATGAGTCTAGTTCTGGCAGATGTTCCTGCTGGTATTGACCAATCTGCATCCGGCATGTTGAAGTCTCCCATTATCAGAACCTCCCCTTTAGCTGTCATGTTTTGTATATCTTCTAACAGTAATGTGTCTATGTCCTCCCTCTGGTCTGGGGGCCTGTAGACAACCCCAGTTCTTATGGCTGTCCCATTTCCTGTTTCCAGGGTGACCCACAGTTCTTCTGGCTCCTTATGTGTATTCTGAATTTCTGTAGCTTTGATATTTTCATTAACATACAGGGCCACTCCTCCCCCCCTTTTTGCACCTCGGTCTCTTCTGAACAATACATAGCCAGGTACTGAAGTCTCCCAGGTGTGGTTACTGGTAAACCACGTCTCACTAATTGCTACTATGTCCAGTTTAGCCTCTGACATTATTGCCTGCAGGTCTGGGATCTTATTTCCAGGCTGTGAGCATTGTGTACATGATTTTCCATTGGCCAGATTTTGGTGTGTTGGTTGTTGGGTGAAGTTTGGCATTACCCTGTGCATCGTATGGGGAGACAAACCTTTTTCTTACCTGGTGATGCAAATGAGCAGCAAACACGCTGAATTCCTGTTTGACCACTAGCTGAGGGGGAGGGTGTTCTTCCCATTCACGTATGGGTGCTGACCCTCTCCCATTTTTAGTTTAAATATTCTGCAAAGACGTCAAACTTCTGCCCCAATGCACTGACTCCTCTTTAGTCAGATGCAGTCCATCAAATTTAAAGAACTTCGCTCCCAGAACTGTTGCCAGTTCCTACAAATCTGTGTCCTTTTCCTGGCACCAGTCCTTGAGCCACGTGTTTAGCTCCCTATCTCCCCTTCTCTGACCTTCTGTCCATCTGCTCCTCTCCCAGACTGGCAGGATCTCAGAGAAGGAGATGCCGATGAAATAGATGATAGTTTGTCACCCAGCCTAGTCAGGTGTTCCTTGGTCTCCACAACTGACCGCTGGCGAGATCATTAGTCCCTATGTGTACTAGGACATCAATGTTTTCTCCTGCTTTGTGAACAATTTTAGCAATGCGGTCAGTGTCTCTCCATGCTGATGTACCTGGGAGACATCTGACCATCACCCTGGTTGGAGATGGGTATCAACTCCCTGAATCATGGAGTCTCTTATGATCAGAAGTTTTTGGATTTCCTTTGTGCTTGTTTAGTTTTGGTTCCTGATTTGGGTGAGTTTTGTTGTGCTAGCTCCTGTGCGCAGTGTCCTGCTCTGCAGTGTCTTCTGCCTCTTTATTTGATTTCAGAGATAGAGGCAGATACCTGTTTTAGTGTTTATATGGTTTTGGAGGCAATGTGATGGAGAGCAGAAGTGATGGGGCACCTGATTTGCTCCTCCTAACCACCTGCCAACCTCCTGGACCAACTACCCTCTACTGGTTGAGGTTTTCTGTTGGATGCTGGGGAAATGGCGGGTGGTTCTTATAATGTATTTCCTCTTCAATATGAAATTTGAGGCGTGCAATCTCTGCCCATGCTGCCCGAGCTGGAGCCCTAAGATCTCCAAAGGCTCAGCATGTAGGACAGTGTCCTAAATCCTGTAAGACTGTCCTTCTGAAATTGTTCCACAGTACCTGCAGTTAATGAAATCCATTCCAAATAAGTTGCTGGGTTTGTAACCTAGTCAGAGTAATTAGAAGGAAAAAAAGGGAAAAATGCAAGTAATGGTTTAATTGTGCTTTGTTTAACTTGTTATAACAAGTTAAATTACTAGTGCCCTGTAAATGAGATCACCTTGTGGAGGCCCCACTGATCCGCCCTTCCTGCTCTGCCACAGGAAATGTCACAACTGTGGTACCCTATAAAAGGAGTGTAGCGTGGGTGGTTGGGGATGGGGTGGGTGGCTGGCCCTTTCCTGCCTAAAAGAAGAACCACGGACGAAAGAACAAGGAGGTAAGAGCAGAAACAATCAGTCAACAACAAATGCAGTAACCCTGAAAGCTTATCCTAATGTTAGATAAAACTGTAAAACCTGTAAAGCACCACCTGTAATAATTTCAGAGAAGATATACCCTGTAAGAAACACTTTGCTCCAGAGAAAATAAAGCAGTAACAGAAGATATACCTTGCAAAAGACAATTTGAATCAGAAGATTACAGCAGTAATCTGTTAGCACACACCTGTAGGCACACCTTGTAATAATGCAGAAGAAGGTATACCAGCAACAACAATTTGAATCAGAGAAAAATAAAGCAATGAAATGTTAGCAACAAACAGTAGCAATCCCTGTGAGTAGAAAATAAAAACACCACCACACAGTAAATCTGCTTAGCCAAACTAAGTCTTAATCCTTCTCCCTTGCTCTGGTAAGTTTCTCTACTCTGCCTTTCAAGCAGACTTAGAAGGAAAGAGCTCAGGTGAAGCTAGGTGCCTTGGCCAGCAAACCAAGTCATCTCAATTGCACTGCAGTCCAAGGCTTCTGTACTAATGATGTCATTTGCTGCGTCATTCTGTGAGCCTGTATCTATCTGCTGAACAGCTCAGAAGGGTCCTGCTGCATGGTAGTAGCGTACTAGTATTTTATGAGGGGGATGATAACTGTATAACCTTTGGTGTGCTTGTCTGGACACATGACAGTTATGGTGCTATTCAGCTCTGAACAAGCTGCAGACGTACTTTATTGTTTACTGAACTAACCTGCTGGAATGCTACTCATAGTTTCTGTGGGGGACAAATGATAGCACCCCTATGATGTCCTCACAGCACTGTTTGACAAGGCAGAAAGATGCTGAACGTAGAAAAAACTTCCTTTTGACTTCCTTTTCAGAGTCTAAAACTCCAGGAAGAGAAACTAAAAAGTGTTCACAGCAAAATACTACAGACCATTTGGCATTGATCTTAAATTGTTTGTTAAACAGGCTTCTGGAATATGT
Source organism: Neoceratodus forsteri (assembly GCA_016271365.2). Lineage (NCBI taxonomy): Eukaryota > Metazoa > Chordata > Ceratodontiformes > Ceratodontidae > Neoceratodus > Neoceratodus forsteri. The sequence goes on from CM057459.1 coordinate 1,295,458,129, forward strand.
CATATCACAGATGTTTAACTAAGGAGTTTTAAAGAAGAAACATTTATAGTCTCTCTCAGGTGCTGTCTACCAACAGCACCTTTCCTTACCTAGATGTGTTTTTAAAAATCCTGCAGTTCTGTTTACTTTCTGCTTAAGTTCCACGGTAGTCTGTTACATTTTGACTCAGGAAGTACAATCCATTCAGCCTGTGAGACTCAAATTCCTCAAGGTCCTAGTGTCAATCTGACAAGAAACTGACAGCAGAATATACTTGGAAAGGGTAATCAAATCCTGTGTTTTTAAAAACTGTAGAGAACTATTTCTTCAGTGTCCCAGCAGGAAGGGGAAGAGAGGGGGTGGTCAGGTCTGTGGGTGGGAGGGCCAGTGAAAAGCCAATGCTGGGAACATAACTGTAGTACTGTGGAGGGACACATGATAGCATTCCTGCCCCCTTTCCTCTTCTACTTCATAGCAATAAGACAGCATGGCTAAGCCCATGCTGCCTTAAAAAATGGAGGGGTCAGTAAGGAGAGGGAGTTGGGAAAAAAGAAGAGGTGTTGGGTTGGGGTTTTCTGAAGGAGGGGGATATCATCCCTTCTTAAAGGGGGAAGGCTAGAAGGGTTTCCAAGAGGATGGGGCAGCCAGGATTCCCCCTCCCAACCATAGGTAGAAAAACAGTGAGGTCAGTTAAGGGAGGCAGTGGGGGAAAAAGAAGGGGAGTTAGGTTGGGGTTTTCTGAAGGAGGGAGCAATCACCCCATGGTAAAAAGCATGGGGGGTTCAGTAAGGTGAGAGACTGTGACAGAAAAAGAAGGGGGCTAGATGTGAGCAAAAGGAAAGGAAAGATGAAGGGAAGAAGAAGGAAGGGACAGCCAGTCAGGCAGAGGAGGAGGAGGAGGAGGGAAGCACTTTGATGAAAAAGAAGGGAGGGAATCAGGAGTGCTGGAGGGTGGTGTCCCACAATGCTAGAAGTCTCAGGAACAAAATGGATGATCTGCAGACCATGATGGCACAGGGAAAGGTGGATTTGACAGTGGTCACTGTAACCAGGGCTACCCTGAAATATTACTGTGACCTCTCCATTCTAGGGTATACCCTCTATAGATGGGACAGGGTGAGTGTGAAGGGGGGAGATGTGGCACTACGCATCAGGGAGGACATTACTGCCACTGGAGAGAAATCAGGGAAGGCAAAGGAGACATGCTGAGGGGTACAGATCCAAAGGACAGCAAGAAGGAATTCGAGGCTAGGAGTAGTTCACAGGCCATGAAATCAGGACAAGGAAAAAGATAGGGAGTTACATAGAAACAGACTTTGACGGCAGATAAGGACCGCTTGGCCCATCTAGTCTGCCCATTTCCCTACCTACAGGATAGGCCGCAGATCCTATTTAACCAACAGCCTATTTCTTCCTACCCCCCCCACAAGAATTGTCTTATGTCTGTCCCATGCATTCTTGAATTCTCCCACAGTTTTAGACCCCACAACCTCCTCAGGAAGGCTGTTCCATGCATCCACTACCCTCTCTGTGAAATAATACTTCCTCACAATGCCCCTGAACCACCCCCCTTATATCTTTAAATTGTGTCCCCTTGTTCTTGCATATCTCTTTTTCTGAAAGATGCTACAGTCTAGGACTTTGTTGATTCCACTGAGGAACTTAAAAGTTTCTATCATGTCCCCCCCTCTCCCTTCTTTCCTCAAGGGTATACATATTAAGCTCCTTTAGTCTCTCCTCATATGGCTTCTCTTGCAGACCCTGCACCATTTTAGTTGCCCTCCTCTGGACTGCCTCTATCCTGTCTATGTCCTTGCGGAGATGGGGTCTCCAGAACTGGACGCAGTACTCCAGATGAGGTCTCACCAACTGTCTGTACAGAGGGATAACAACTTCCTGTTTTCTGCTGCTGATGCTTCACCCTATACATCCCAGTATACCCCCAGCCCTCCCTACTGCCTTCTCACATTGTTTGCTAACCTTAAGGTCATCTGATATGATTACCCCCAGGTCCCTTTCCTTTTTTGTTGTTGTTACTACCTCCCCACCCATTGTGTATTCTTCCCCTTGGTTCTTGTTTCCCAGGTGCATTATTTTGCACTTCTTTGCATTGAATCCTACCTGCCATACTTCTGACCATTCCTCCAACCTTGCCAAGTCCCTTTTCATAGTTTCCATGCCTCCTTGTGTATCAACCCTGTTGCAGATCTTTGTGTCATCTACAAAAAGGCATACTTTTCCTTCCAGTCCCTCTGCAATGTCACTGATGAAGACATTAAAAAGGACTGGACCCAATACTGAACCCTGCGGTACCCCACTAGTAACCCCTCTTTCTTCAGAGTGGACTCCATTTACAAATACCTTCTGTGTCCTGTTGTGCAGCCAATGTTTTACCCAGGCTACCACCCTGGGACCCACTCCCAGGCTGGTTAATTTGACTATTAATCTTTTGTGTGGGACTGTGTCAAATGCCTTGCTAAAGTCTAGGTAGGCCATGTCCACAGCCCCTCCCTGGTCTACTACTTTGGTCACCCAGTCAAAGAAATCTATTAGATTCGTCTGACATGACCTTCCCACTGTGAACCCATGCTGCCTTGGGTCCTGTGCCCCCACTGGCCTCTAGGTACTCAACTATTCTTTTCCTTCAAGTGACTCCATCACTTTCCCTACCACAGAGGTCAGACTGACAGGTCTGTAGTTTCCTGCTTCTGTCTTGGTCCCACTTTTGTGAAGGGAATCACATCCCCTTCCTCCAGTCCTTGGGTACCACACCATCCTCCCATGATTTATTAAAAGAGTAGCCAGTGGTTTCACTAGTTCCTCCCTTAATTCTTTTTGAATTCTGGAGGAATTCCATCAGGACCCATTGCTTTGTCCACCTTCAGTTTAGGAGCTCTTGCAGAACCCTTTCTTCTGTGAAAGGACTGGGATCGACCCCCTATCAAGAGTGCTTGTTAATTGGATTAGGCACTTCCCTCCTCTTTGTAGAATACTGAGCAGAAATATTCGCTCAGTATCCCTGCTTTTTCACTGTCCCCTCTGCCCACCCAATCGCTCATTCTATTCAGCCTCACTATCCTCCTTTGTCTTTTTACACTCACTGACGTACCTAGAAAGGTTTTATCTCCTTCTTAACTGAGTTGGCTATCTTTTCCTCAGTTTGGGCCTTTGCTATTCTGACTTTCCTCCCTGCTTCCTTCTGCCTTAACTGGTACAGCTCTCTGTCCTGCTCCTTCTGTGTTTCCTTATACTTCCAGAATGCTATCTTTTTCTTCCTGACTTTCACAGCCACCTCTTTTGAGAACCATAGTGGCTTTTTTTTTCATTTTGATTTGTTTGTTTGCTTCACACAAAGGCTTGTTGCCTCTGTAATGGCAGTTTTGATGATTCCCCATTGTTGCTCCACACCTCCTTCTAGCCTGTTTGCTAGTGCTTTTCTCAGGCACTCTCCCATCTTGCCAAAGTCAGCCCTCCTAAAGTCCAGTACCCTCACTATTGTATGGCTTGACTCTGTAGCTGAGTTTAACATGAACCACACTGTTTGAAGGTCACTTGTCCCCAGATGGCAACCCACTTCTAGATCCGAGATCCTCTCACTGCCCCCATTTGAGAGTATGAGGTCTAAGATTGCTCCCTCATGAGTGGGTTCCAAAACTAGCTGTCTGAGGCCTGCTACCTGTAGGGCATCAAGAATGGCCCTGCTCTTGGATGTGGCTGCAGCAAATGTGCTCCAGTTAACATCTGGCATATTCAGGTCTCCCATCAACAGTATCTCCCCTTTCTCTGCCATTCTAAGAATGTCTTCTATCATATCCTTGTCCATTCCCTCCCCCTGACATGGGGGTCTGTACACAACCCCTGTGCGGATTGTGGTGCCCTTTCCAGTCTCCAAGGTGACCCACAGTGCCTCCTCTCCTCCCTGTTTACTCTTTTGTTCAGTTGCTTTTATCCCTTCCTTTACATAGAGAGCTACTCCTCCCCTTCTCCCCTGCCTGTCCCTCCTGTAGGTTATGTACCCTGGTATGTTAACATCTCAGTCATGGTTCTCTGTGTACCATGTTTCTGTGACTGCTACGATATCCAGGCATCCCTCTTCCATCAAGGCCACCAGCTCAGGGAGCTTGTTGCCCAGACTATGGGCATTGGTACTCATTAACCTCCATTTCCTGATGGCCTTACTCCCTTTTGCCTCATCCCTGTCCTTCTTGCCTTTGTCACTTTCTTCATTTACCCCTGTCCTTATCCCTATCGACACCTCAATGTTAGTGTTTGCCACACTTTCTACCGTGATTTTTTTTGGAGGGGGCTAGGATTTCCCTGCTCCTTTCCAGTGTCTCCCCTCTTGGCTAGTTTAAATGCTTGCCAATGAAGCATTTAAACCTATCACCTAGGATCCTGGTTCCCTTCCTGGACAGATGCAGCCCATCATGCCAGTATAGGCTTGCATCACTCCAGGTGGACCCCGCAGTCCCCAGTGAAGCCAAATTCCTGAGCTCCACACCAGTTTTTCAACCACTGATTGAATCCCATGGTGTGGAACACCCTAGCCTCTCCTATGCCAGATGGACAGCACCTCCCAGAAGGTTATCGTATGCATACTGGACTAAGGCCCCTCCCCAATTCCACAAACTCTTCTTTGCACTTCTCTAATCCCTTTCTTAGCCAGGTCATTTGTCCCTAGGTGGACAATGACATCCAGCTCCCTCCTGTGCAGCTGCTCTGGCAATCCTGAGGGATTCGCTCCTGTCCCTCCAAGCCACGGCGCCAGGCAGGCATCTTACCTCCCTCTCCCCTTCCTCCCCCAGTTCTACCTTCCTAACAATGGAGTCCCCCACCAGGAGTTGTTTCCTTCACCTGCAGGGTCCCCTGCCACCCTCCTGTGGGTCTTCTTTGTGGAGGTTCCCAGCATCCTCCTTGGTCTCCACTGCAGGTGCCACCATAGAGGAACCACACTTTGCCAGAATGGCATAGGAATTGTGGAGAGGTACAACTGGAGGGATGCACCTCTGTTCCACCACCCTCACCCTCCCTGAGCCCACTGTGGTCCAACCGCCTCTTTCTTGGCAACCTCTGAGGCAACGGCAGTGGCACTGATGGTCCCTGGATGGAAGAGGAGGTCCCACAATCCTGGCCAATCTCAGCCTGGAGATGACCAACCTCCTCCTCAGCCCAGAGAGGTGCCTGCAGATGGGACAACACTGCATCCTCCAGAACGTCCCTGGAAGACTGCTGCTCCATGAGCCACTTTACTGCACCACTCCAATCACGTCTTATTTCTGGACCCTTGACTGTTTGCAATCCTTACTCTTTCCTCTGTTTTTTTTTTCTCTCTCTCCTTACTTTCTGCCTGTGTGCCCTTTAAGCTCCTGATTGTCCTGTTCTGAGACAAGAATATCCTATATTTCTCAGTAGACCCCTTACTTGCTCAGAGGCAGACCTCCAGCAGCTAGAGGGGGCCGGAGAGCTACTCTTGCCCTTCTAGGAAGGTGAGTCTTTGGTGGTTCTGTGATCACTCACTTCCTGCTCCCAAACATGAAGTTTCTGTTGTCAGTCAAATCCTGTGCCTATAAAAATAGAACTAGCTTTGGGTGGGGAGGGAAGGAGGGCAATATAGTCCCAGTAGAGAAGTCCAGTCACACAGCAGTCCTTTCTCCTGGTGTCTTCTGCCAAGCTATTAGCAGACTCTTTCTAAGGCAGTCTTTAAATGTAGCTTCCTTCTAGCTAAGCCACTCCCCCTACTTACTAGATCTTTCTACAAGTAATTTAAACCTCACAGCTATTAAGTCCTTTCAATCACCTGAGATTTACACCTAGATAACTGTTCAGATAAGCATTCAGTTCAGTTAACTCAGACAAACACACACTTTTTTTTTGTTTTGTTTGTTAGTTTTTTTTACCCTAAATTAAAGGTCCAAGTACAAAAGTTCTTCTTCTTTAGTCCCAGTAGAGAAGTCCAGTCACACAGCAGTCCTTTCTCCTGGTGTCTTCTGCCAAGCTATTGGGTACCATAATCAGGATGGCAGCGGAAAGGAGTGAAGTGGTGATAATGGGCAACTTTAATTTGCATAAGATGAACTGGAGTGTCCCATCCACCACCTGTGCCAGGAGCCAATTGATCCTGGATGAAGTCAGACATGTTTCTTGTTCAGGGGGTGACTAAACCAACACAAGAGGGAGTCATCTTGGACCTGGTATTCACATACAGGGATCACATCAGGGACATCAAGATGAAGGAGCTATTGGGGAGCAGCAACCACCTAACAGTGTGGTTCCATGTTGATGTGGAGAAGGAAACATCAAGCACTAAGATGAGAGTACTGGATTTCAGTAAAACCAACTATGGTAAGATGGGTGAGATACTGTGGGAACACCTAGCTAGAATTTAAGGAAAATATGCGAGTGATGAGGGAAGGGGTTGCAGCAACCACTAGCACTTGCTTTGAACAGAATAGGAAAATTCCAAAGTCAGGAGACCAATTTGGTTCAATAGAGAGGTCAACCAGACAGTGAGAGATAAGAAGGTTATGTATAGGAAGTTCAGAAAGGATAAGGATGGAGGGGGGCAGCCTTGAGAAAGCTAGGGAGGTTAGTAGGGCAGTCAGGCAGGCCAAGGCTAGGAAGGAGCTGAAAACTGCAGAGGGGATCAAGTAGGGGCAGAAAGTCTTTTTCAGCTACATCAGCAATAACAGGGCTATAGATGTAGGCATAGTTAAGGTAAAATGGGGAAGAGGGAGGAAGGAAGGAGGGAGGCAGTAAAGAGAAGGAAGAGGTGCTGAAGGAATTCTTCTGCTCTGTCTTTACTGAAAGAGCTGCTGACATTTCCAGGTGAACTTTGAAAAGCATAATATTCGGGTACAGTGCAGCTTATATATTCTCATTAGCTCTGTTTTCCCACCTCCCCATAATTTATTACTGAGGGCATTTGCATGGAAACAGGATCTTTGTTCTCTGAGGGTTCATCAGCTACTATTGCTGCTTCCCAAACTGATAGCATAATACTCTGCTTGTGACATTACAGTTATTCCTATGGCAACCAACTGTGATGACACAACACAGCATTATGATCTCAACTAAGGAATAAGCTCCAGGCCAGATGAGCTCAAGTGGATACAGGTCCTGTTTTGTAGGAACTTTCTCAGTAATAAATGCATGGGGGGGATCTATAGAAGGTAAATGAAATGCAGACTGAACTATGTCTAAATATTACATTTTCCAAAGTTTTACTAGCAGTGTCAGCAGCTCTTTAAGACAGGGAAGGACCAGTGCCACAAGAGAGGATGGGAAGAGGGATGGAACATGGCTGAGGACAGGATAACAAAAATCAGGGATAGGAAGGAGCCCATGTACCTAAAGGTGAACAAGTCCAGATGGCATACACCCAAGAGTGTTAAGAGAACTGGTGGATTTGACAGTTCTTTAAATTAGCAGGTTGTACCACAGGAGTGGAGAACCGCACATGTGGTACCGCTGAACAAGAGTGGGCCTAGGGATGACCCTGGGAACTACAGGCCAGTCAGTCAGCCTAACCTCCATGGTGGGTAGACTGATAGAGACCATTCTGAAGGAAAACCTAATTGGGTCCCTTGAAGCTAATGGGCAGCAGGACAAGAGACAGCATGCGTTCATGTCAGGAGGGTCCAGTCAAACCAACCTGATCAACTTCTTTGACTGGGTAATGAAGGTGACGGATGAAGGCCAGGCAGTTTACATTCTATATTTTGATTTAAGCAAGTCCTTAAGCTCAGTGCCCCACAAGATGTTGATCAGGAAGCTGGAGGACCTAGGGGCAGGGAGCAAATAAACCAGGCGGGTGGCAAATTGGCTCAGTGGTAGGACCCAGAGGGTGGTGGTGGGGAACTTTCTGGTATGAGGGAAGTTACAATGGGGTCCCACAGGAGTCAGTGCTTGGACCAGTATTGTTCAATGTATTCATTAACAACATTGGGGATGGCGTTAATGGCAAGATCTACCTCTTTCAGAAAACACCAAACTCTGTGGGAGGATGAAACAGTACAGGACCTAAAAGAGGACCTAGCAAAACTGGTCAGATGTCTGGCAGCTGGGGTTCAATGATAAGCAAGTAAGCAAACTTTACTTATAAAGCACTAAAGCAGGGGGGTAGCAAAAGGGCAGACTAGATGGATCAATTGGGTCCCCTTCTGCAATCACTTTTCTTATGTTCTTACTCCCATGAGCTCCGAGTGCTGTACATAGATACATAGGTACATATAGATACATAGATTTTGATGGCAGATAAGGACCACTTGGCCCACCCAGTCTGCCCATGTCCCTACCTAATGGACAAGCTGCGGATCCTAGTTAACCAGCAGCCTACTTCTTCCTACCCCCAACCCCTAGAATTGCCTTATGACTGTCCCATGCAAGCTTGAATTCTACCACTGTTTTCGACTCCACAACCTCCTCCGGAAGGCCATTCCATGCATCCACAACCCTCTCTGTGAAAAAATACTTCCTTAAATTACCTCTGAGCCGCCCCCCTTCTATCTTCAAATTGTGCCCCCTTGTGCTTGCACACCTCTTCTTTTGAAAGATGCTACCCTCTTGGACTTTGTTGATTCCCTTGAGGTACTTGAAAGTTTCTATCATGTCCTCCCTCTCCCTCCTTTCCTCAAGGCTATACATATTCAGCTCTTTAAGTCTCTCTTCATATGTCTTCCGGTGCAGACCCTGCACCATTTTAGTTGCCCTCCTCTGGACAGCTTCCATCCTGTCTATGTCTTTGTGGAGATTGGGTCTCCAGAACTGCACGCAGTACTCCAGATGGGGTCTCACCAACTGTCTGTACAGAGGGATAATAACTTCCTGTTTTCTACTGGTGATGCCTCTCACTATGCATCCCAGTATCCCCCCAGCCCTCCTTGCAGCCCTCTCACATTGCTTATCCACCTTTAGGTCATCTGATATGACTACCCCCAGGTCCCGTTCCATTTTTGTTGTTGTTAGTATCTCACCCCCCATTGTGTACTCTTCCCCTGGGTTTTTGTTCCCCTTGGTTTTTGTACAATATACAAAACAATACCACAACATTTACATCCAAACCACAAGTACTAAAGGAATAACCACAGGAAAAAAACATGAAATCAATATCTGAGCACAATTCAACAATTAAAAATAACTGGAATAAAGTAAAAAGCAGAATAAATACAATAAAATACAAATAAAGAGATCTAGATAAAGTTATGGCTAAGAAGTGCAAGGCCATGCACATAGGCAGAAAGAACCCGGAAAGAACCCTAGGGCCAAGTACAATCTGGGGGATCAAGGTCGCTGTAGAAGAGAAAGAAAAGAACTTGAGAATAGCTATTTCCAGCAACCTAAAGTAGGCTCCGCAGTGTAGAAAAGCAGCAGTCAATACTAACAGAATGCTGGGTTGTATTGCTAGAGAGTTCATGAGCAGAAGGGAAGAGGTTATCCTGCCCAATGTACAGATCCTTGGTACAGCCTCACCTGGAGTATGGTGTGTAATATTGGAGTGACTACCTGAGGAAAGATATCAACCAGCTTGAGGCAGTGCAGATGAGGATGACAAAGATGGTTCTGGGACAGCAGGATAGGGAACATGAAGACAGACTGAGAGAACTCAATATACCCACACAAGGAGAGGAGGGAGGGAGGGAGAGAGGAAACATGACTTAAACCTTGAAGTATCTAAAGTGTATAAACAATGTGGATATTGGGGACCTTTTACATCTTTGTGAAAACACAACCACAAGGGGGCACTGTTACAAAATGGTGGGGGGGAGGTTCAAGGAGGAGGTCAGGAGACACTTCTTAACAGACTGGGTGGTGTCAGGGTCAAATGAGCTCCCAACAGAGGTAATCAATCAGAAGCCACTGGGGAGTTAAGAGAGGGTGGGAGAGAGTAAAAGAGAGGGTCAGGGTTGGCAGGGATATGGGGCCGGGCCTACTGTAATCACTGGATCAGGGGCTCCAAAACCAAGCAGACCGAACAGTCTTCTTCTGCTGGCTAAGTCATATGTTTGTATGTTCCAAGTTAGGATGGCTTGCACCACTGCATCCTCATGGAAGGGATCAGAAACAGACATAAGCAGAGAGCACACAACATACAGAAGCAGCTTAATCCACCCCATGTCCAATGACTGCCATCTGCAACCGCCCCCTTGGGGATGGCCCTAGGTGTCTTTACCCCTCATCACTGTTGACTTTATTGTAAGACTTCCCCTCAATCCTCTCTCTTCCTTTTCCCTCCTCCTTATCCTCCTCCTCTACCTCTCTCCATCACGTGTTTGTCCTTTACCCTGTAGCAGCTTGTTGCTTCATACTGCCAGCTAATTCTTTGCTACATACTTATGTTCAGGGGTCAACCTTAACTTTTTTTTGGACTAGCCAACCGGACAAGTTGATTAAAAATTACACTAGCCCGCAGATGGTTGCACTAGCCCACAATAATAATGGTAAATTTTGATCGGTTATACAGGAAAAATGCAAGCCAAGAAATACTCTGATTATTGCATATTTATCCTGCTCCCACATTGCTTCCTGCCCCAGCAAAAAAAAAGACTGCAGTCCAATCACACGCAGTGTGTACCCCCATTGTTTTTTTACCATGTGCCCCTTGCTTCCTCTTTCTTCACCCCTCCCTGTCAAACCAGAGAATACCATAATAGCAAATGTTCAGGCAGTTCTAGCTCTGCACACACAATAGGCAACATCATCATGCACATCACCACAGTTCCACCCTGGCCTGCAGAGTAATGTACAGATTCAGGCAGAGAAAGATACTCTCATAGTTAGTTTAACCTCAGTGATCGGGAAAATGATGGAATCAATTCTGAAGGAAAGAATTGTCGAGTATCTAAAGGCCAGAGGGGCACATGACCCAAGGCAGCATGGATTCACAGCGGGAAGGTCACGCCAGATGAATCTGATAGATTTCTTTGACTGGGCGACCAAAGTAGTAGATCAGGGAGGGGCTGTGGACATGGCCTACCTAGACTTTAGCAAGGCATTTGACACAGTCCCACACAAAAGATTAATATACAAGTTAGCCAGCCTGGGAGTGGGTCCCAAGATGACAGCCTGGGTAAAGAATTGGCTGGAGAATAGGACACATAGAGTAACAGTAAATGGAGTCCACTCTGAAGAAAGGGGGTTACTAGTGGGGTACCTGCAGGGTTCAGTATTAGGACCGGTCCTCTTCAATGTCTTTATAAGCAACATTGCAGAGGGACTGGAAGGAAAAGTATGTCTCTTTGCAGATGACACAAAGATCTGCAACAGAGTTGATGCACAAGGTGGGGTGGAAAGGATGAGAAGGGACTTGGCAAGGTTAGAGGAATGGTCAAATGTATGGCAGCTTAGATTAAATGCTAAGAAGTGCAAGGTAATGCACCTGGGAAACAAAAACCCAGGGGAAGAGTACACAGTGGGGGGTGAGATGCTAACAACAACAAAAATGGAAAGGGACCTGGGGGTAGTCATATCAGATGACCTAAAGGTGGGCAAGCAATGTGAGAGGGCAGCAAGGAGGGTTGGGGGATACTGGGATGCATAGGGAGAGACATCACCAGTAGAAAACAGGAAGTTATTATCCCTCTGTACAGACAGCTGGTGAGACCCCATCTGGAGTACTGCATGCTGTTCTGGAGACCCAATCTCCGCAAAGACATAGACAGGATGGAAGCTGTCCAGAGGAGGGCACATAAAATGGTGCAGGGTCTGCACTGGAAGACATATGAAGAGAGACTAAAGGAGCTTAATATGTATAGCCTCGAGGAAAGGAGGGAGAGGGGGACATGATAGAAACTTTCAAGTACCTCAAGGGAATCAACAAAGTCCAAGAGGGTAGCATCTTTTTTTGAAAGAGGTGTGCAAGAACAAGGGGGTACAATTTGAAGATAGAGGGGGCAGCTCAGAGGTAATTTAAGGAAGTATTTTTTCACAGAGAGGGTTGTGGATGCATGGAACGGCCTTCCGGAGGAGGTTGTGGAGTCAAAAACAGTGGTGGAATTCAAGCATGCATGGGACAGTCATAAGGCTATTCTAGGGGTGGGGGTAGGAAGAAGTAGGCTGCTGGTTAACTAGGATCTGCAGCTTATCCAGTAGGTAGGGAAATGGGCAGACTGGGTGGGCCAAGCAGTCCTTATCTGCCGTCAAATTCTATGTTTCATCCCCCACCCTGTGAATACTCAGAACTGCACTTCTGGGAGTTTTCTTACACTGTGAAGTGAGCCTGGGGCAGTTCTAGGATTTCTTTAGAGACAGTTAAACAAACACAGGGGGCTGGCATGTAAGAAACTTTGACATATATGTTCATTTATACCAGGCACAAAAATATTGATTTAACATGCTCTGCCCTAACAAAAACAGATTTTTCATACCAGCGTCCTTTCATCAGTCAAAGGGGAGCAGTATACAGGCATGATGCCGTACTACCTCTCTTTCTGTATAGGATGATCTCTGCATACCAGGAATACCTATTTTAGCCTTTCAAATTATATACTTTACTAAGGTTTCGCTTTGTACCATACATGCTCCGTCTAAAGCATTGTTTTTAGGATGAAATGACATGCTGGGTGGTACTGCATTGAGGGCATTGACTGATGTGATCCATTAAGAGGAGCTGTGAACCATACACCAGTCAGTAATTGTAGCTATGAGTCTATGGATGGCCACTTCACAGCCTAGTCTGCAGTGGTGTCCAGAGAAAGTATAGAGTGGGCAGACCGTGTATACATGATAGCATTCTGTCAGTGCAGTGTTGGATACAGGCACTCAAAAGGTTGGGAAATGAGGCACACTGGTTTTAATATTGTGGGACAAATCAAAGACAAGTTCAGCAAACTGGAAGCTAGTAACTTAACAGCACTCTGCCCTTGATCACAGCATGCACACTAGCTGAATGTCCTAACAACTGAGTGATAATGACTCACATTGAGTCTTTTGTTGGATCTCCTCCCTCTTGAACTGCCAGATAACTGCAGCTCTTAATGAGCTGTTAATCACACCAGCCCACCTGGAACACTGAGGGAGATTAGCAAAAGGAATACAGCCTGCTAAAGTAAGGATTTTTTTCAGCTTTATTAACAGCCATGAAAAACCTGCACTAGTCAAGACGGACAAGTAGAGGGTTAGCTGCACTAGCCCTGGCCAATTTGCACTAGGTTCAGGGCTAGTAAAACAATGTTAAGGTCGAACCCTGCTTATGTTGTACATATACTAGCTCATCATGTATTTGTGATAAATATGGCTGCAGTTGTTCTGTGTTCCTCTGTACTGTGTCCTAGCCCCTTTCCCCAGGATGCATCAGGAAGCAAGCTGTTTTACTTCTTGGTGAATTTTCCAGGCCAAATCTCTTTAAATAAATGAATAACTAAAATGTTTGTATGGTGGTAATTTGTGCTGCAACAGCATGTGTTCCCAAGATGGCTGGGGGGGGTGACTATGGACTAGTGTAGGAGTTGCTCTAGGTGGACAGGGGTATTGGCCATGTTGAAGGAGGTTCTGTCCAGGTAAGATCAAAGAAAGGAAAAAAGAAAAAAAGGAAAAGAACAGGAAGGTTTTGATAAGCATTAAATCCTACTATTTGGGATCACCACCTCCTCAGTGGCTAGACAACCTGGTAAAGATTCTACTAGAAGGTTTAATCTCTGTTTTTCTTTCTTTTTTTTGTAACCTTCCTTTTTATGATGGCTTGCCGTGCCTGCACGCAGGCCAACATCTTGCGGTCGTGGCAGATTACGGAGGTGCATCAGTGTGGGCGAATGCAAAGTATGCATTAGCAGGTGCATCCCTCATTCCCAATAAGCCAGCATTAAGGCGCTGACATAAGAAATATTTAAATTGGTCACCACATGTAAGGAAAGTGCCACTGCAATGAGAGACAAGCTCGTCATGCAGCGGCACAATACCATGCCTCCCGATGTGCCTTTCCTGGTGAACAACTTCAATAAACATGGCGGCAGTGGCTGCCGCCACCTGCCACACAATCACTAACAGTCACACAGCTGACTTCAGGGGTGCCCAACCCCCCTGTCGGCATGCTAAATCACCCCCCTCCGAAGACTGTGTGGCACACTGGGAGCCCACCCCAGTGTGCCTGCCATAATGAAAGAAAGCCGACCGTCATCGGCATGTTCCCACCCCACCCCCATTCTGTGCCACACTGAGAGCCCACCCCAGTGTGAACAACGACACCTATAAACAAAGTAAACTGTCTGCGGTGTTCCTTTGTTGTTTTTATTTCAAATACCTGAAAAAAAGAAAATGGTCCCTTGCTATGGGGTCTCCTTCCCCAACCTGCACCTCCCTCTGCGCACCCACCTCCCCACCCCTTTTTACCCCATACTTACCTCCGGAGCTCAGCGCGATGATCTTCGGTGGACCGGGAACATGTCTGCACTCTTCAAAGACGACCACGAACTGAAGAAATGCCGGTAAGTTGTATAATGGCATAAATGTTTGTTTTTTTTCAACTTAGGTGGTTATCTCAGCCATTTTTTGGAATTTTGACTCCAAATTTTCAACATGGGGTGCTTGGGACCCCACCTCATGAACACATGCACCGTCATCTCGTTACTCAGCCCCAAAATGTAATTTTGCGGTCACTGCATGAAATCACCTTTCAGGACTGATTAATGAAATGACAATGCCACCGTTCATGAGATGGGGTCCCAAAAACCCTATCTTGCAAATCTGGTGGAAAAATTCCCAAAAATTACCTTATTACGAGCGTGTGTTGCGCAGTTTCAAACCACACTCGTAACTTTGACAATTTTTAATATTTTCACTCCAGATTTTCAACACTGCACTTTTTTCACTCCTCCTTATGAACAGTGCAGCTGTCATTTTCCACATCCTGCCCGAAATGTGTTTCCACACGTGTGGTGCACAATGGTGTGTCACCATGGGAAATCAATGCTCAGCCCAGATTAATAAAATCACAGTGACACTGTTCATGACTGTAGTCCCCAAAATGCCTATGTTGAAAATTTGGTTATACAAATCCCCAAAATAATTGTGTTACGGGCGTGCGTTATGCAGTTTCTACGCACGCTCATGACGTTACCAATTTTTCATATTTTCACTCCAGATTTTCAAAAATGCCATTTTTTTACACCTCCTCATGAACAGTGCAGCTGTCATTTTTCACATACTGCCGAAATGTGTTTTTGCACCTGTGGCGCCAAAATACACAGTCGCTGTACAAGATCACCTTTCAGCAAACAAACTTGTAGTGCCACTGTTCATGAGGTGGGGTCACAAACAGCCCATGTTGAAAATGCTGAGTGAAAATACCAACAAATGCCCTGGCCATTACGGTTTCCACCTGTACTGCCCCACCCTGTACAGACGGACAGGTGACAGGGGTGTGACTTGGTATTGTCAGCTGTAATGCTCAAGCCATTCCACCCCCCCCACCCTGCAGCCAGCGACAGGCATCAAGGTGTGCCTTGGACTGTTCGACCCCAGCATTCACCCCATTCTCCTACACTGCACCTATGTCAGTATATTTCCTTATGGAATGGGGTGAGCATAATGCCTGAAGACCTCAAGGCACATCACGGCACTTGTCAGTCTCTGCGGGGTAGGGTGAGGAGAAATGGCATGAGCATTATGGCCAATGACCCAAAGGCACACCCCAATGCCTGTCACTCTCTGCATGGAGGGGCTGGGGTCGGCATCAGTTCATTACTTCACTGCCAATCCTATTGTGCATCTCTCTTACTCCTGCACTACCAATGCCAGTGCCAGCAAGCCAGCATTCGACATTGTCAAACGCTTGTATTAAGATTTACATTTGTTCTTCCTTCCCAGTGATGGCTTGGGCAAGACCTCCTTCCACCTCACTATCCCCTGTCCACCCAGATAACCATCGTGGCCGGCTGCTCTTCCCCCGGCATGACTGGAACTCCTTCAGAGCTCTGCAGCTTATCTCCTGCAGTTAAGCCTGACCAGTGATGCCATGATCTGACCTGGGGCCAGTTGCACAAAACATGGCTTAAAATTTGCCTAAATATATGGTATTAGGACTTAAAAGTGGTCTTGTCTAAGTCTCAGAGGTAAGACTGTTGCACAAACAAAAGGCTGTTTTGACTTTCACAAGACAGATCTTGTCTAGATGTTGCCTAGCAACATAGGCTGCCTTTAAACTGGACTTACTGTACACTGCTGAAAGACAAAAAAAGATGGCTACCAAGAGCAAGAACAGAGAGGTGTGTTGATGCACTCCTAAGTGCATTAAACAGCACTGTAGAAGAAACTGATACTTTGCAGTGCACTACTGGTGATAAAAGTTTTACTACTTATTTTAATCTTTGAAGTCATAGGTCACCTGTTTCCTTTTTTGATGTTTGTTCTTAACACAGAGGCTGACCAGAGATCATCTTAAGGATGTTGCCCATATGTAGCTGCTCTCGGCCACTGTGTAACACTCTGAGCCCCCTGTCAAACTCAGCTCTCCCCTCGTATACTCAGCACCTGTCATCTCATGCTCACCCCCTGTCCCATTCTCAGCACCCCAGTCTTATAATTAACGCTCCCTGTGACTCCTGCTCATACTCTTGGTTACTCAGCACCTCAAGGCTGGAACCAACAGATGCTGTGCAGCTCCTCTTTTTGCTCATTTAGGGACTGCCTGCTCTCATCTTGTCTCTACCTCCTGCAGGCACTTTTTTGTGTAATATTTATGTAATCAAGCCCAGTCAGACATTTTAAACTTAACTGCACTGCAATACTGAAAACACATTTGGCTAGGATTTGAAAACTGACAGCTGCCACATTCATGAGGTGCTGTGAAGAAATGGCTATGTTGAAATTTTGGGGTCAAAATATTGAAAATTACCAAAGTTACAAGCCTGTGTTCATAAACTTTAATGTAGGCTCATAGCTTTATTGTTTTTTAATATTTTTACCCCAAATTTTCAACATAGTGTTCTTATGATCCCACCTCATGAAAAGGAGCAGAGAAAATTTTCAACTTCTGCCTGAAAGATGATTTTGCGTAGTGACCATGAAATCACTTTTTGGGACAGATTTGCCTAATTTTACTGCTATTGTTCACGAGGTGGGGTCCCAAAAAAGATATCTTGAAAATGTGGTGCAAAAATATTCAAAAATGACCAAGTTATGACAAGAAGTTCAAAACCGCATTGAAATGCAGTGAACCGCATACCTGATTTCCTCAGTTCACGGTCTGGCATTGAAGACTGAACATGTGTCTGCAGACCAGAGAAGATTATGATGTTGGACCCCAAGTAGGTAGGTAAGTAAGAGCTTGGGGAAGTGGGTGCTGGGTGGAGGGTCAGTGGGGGACAGTAACAGCAGCAGCAGCAACAGACATCGATGGATGGTTTTCTCTTTTACAGGTTATATTAAAAAAAATACTAGGAATGGTTTTCTCTATGTCAGGTGGTGACACTGGGGATTGGGCTCCCCTAGTGTCGGTGTTATGTCTGTGGGTGTGCGGGGTGGTGGGTGCTGAGTTGAATGGTCAGGTTGGGAGACAGTAATTGCGGTGGCATCAAGAGACATCGATGGACAGTTTTCTTTTTTTATGGGGTATATTAAAAAATATATTATAGCAATGATTTTCTTTATTTCGGGTGGTGACACTGGAGATTGGGCACCCCCAGTGTCGGTGTTATGTTTGTTGGGGGGTGATGAGTGGGGGGACAGTAATGGCAAAGGCAGCAACAGACATCGATGGACGGTTTTCTATTTTGCAGGGTGCAATTCAACCTACGGCGACAGTTTTCAGGAGGCTGATCATTACAGATCCACTGTGCTTGCTGAGCAGCACTATGTAGATCAAAGGAAAGAGATGACTTATGATTGGGTTGGCTCTTTCCTTTGAACTACACGAAGTTGCCACCCAGCAAGCCACAACAGTGACATATTCAGCCTGGCTGATGATTGGTGTGACACTGAGAAGCCCCTTGCAGACCACCTGCTCTGAACTGACAGTGTCACACCGCTCCAAACCCACTCTCATTATAAAATGCTCACTGCATGTGGACGAGCAGCAAATATAAAAAGTTTGAAATATAATCTAAATTGTGTCTAAATATTTATTTTTTAGAGTTGTGCCAACAACATATGGGACTCTTTAAAACTCTGTTACACTGTAAGCAAGAATTCAGCATTGACAAATGTTTGTTCTAATTGATACTAGCTTACCTCTTCATTGCACTGCACTAGCTCATGGTTGGAGTGATCCTGTGCGGAGGTAGGTAGGCACTGCATCCCAGGGGTTTGTACCATACTGTAGAAGAACAAAAACTGGGACCAGACTCTATTAATAGCAAAGAAAAAGGCAAATAAAGCCAGTTTTTGTTCTCCTACTGTTTGCCTTGTCTAACCGTGACACAGGAAGAAACATAGAAACATAGAAGTTGGCGGCAGATAAGGACCGCAAGGCCTATCCAGTCTGCCCATTTCTTTTTCTACCTTATAAATGTGCCATCGGCCTTTGCTCTGTCAATGGCCTATCTATTCATACTCGTCTGTATTGCTCCCTTATGCCTATCCCATTCCTGTTTGAAGCCCTGCATTGTATTCATATCCACCAATTCCTGAGGTAGGCCGTTCCATGTATCCACCACCCTTTCTGTGAAAAAGAACTTCCTCACATTACCCCTTAATCGGCCTCCCTCTAATCTCATGCTGTGTCCTCTTGTCCTGCTATTTTTCTTATATTGAAACATGTTAGACTCTTTCACCTTGTTAATGCCCTTAAGGTGTTTGAATGTTTCAATCGTATCACCTCTCTCCCTCCTTTGTTCTAGGGTACACATAATGCGCTCCATTAATCTGTCCTCATATGTTTTCTGATGCAGTCCCTCCACCATTTTGGTTGCCCTTCTCTGGACTGCCTCAATTTGGTTAATGTCCTTGTGAAGGTGTGGCCTCCAGTACTGCATGCATTACTCCAGATGGGGCCTAACTAGTGTCTTGTAAAGAGGGATTATTACCTCCCTCTTCTGACTTGTGATACCCCTACTAGCACACCCTAAAATACCCTTAGCCTTACCTACTGCTTTAGTGGTCTGCCTGGATGATTTCAGGTCATCAGTGATGATTATGCCAAAGTCTCTTTCTTCACTTGTGACTGCCAGCAACTTCCCTCCCAGTCTATAGGTGGCTTCAGGGTTTCTCTTCCCTATGTGCATGATCTTGCACTTCTTTGCATTAAACCCCAGTTGTCACTCTTCCGACCATTTTGCTAGTTTATCCAGATCTCTTCTCATTCTGCCCACCCCATCTGGATCATCTACTCTGTTGCAGATCTTGATGTCATCTGCAAACAGACAAACCTTACCCTCCAGTCCATCTGCAATGTCACTGAGGAAGATATTGAAGAGTAAGGGAGTGGAGTCAAGGTTGTTTCCGGTTTCACAAGGGCCACTTTAATTTTCTTTTGGTGGAGGTAGTATGCACCTTAAACTTAACCTTGTATACACCCCCCAATCAGAAATTATCAACCTAGGCCCCTCAGCCTTATTTAAGCCCATAAAGCAGGGCACCCATGGTGACCCAGTCACATACTAATATTTCCCATTGTGTTAGAGCAAATTCTGGACACAAAACTATTGCAACAGTAAAACAAAATAGAAAATCTCTAACACTAAACCTGTGGGGCTAGATTTTTAATGGGGCATCTGTGATTTGCAGCACGGGTTAGCACAATTTCACAACTTGTGACAAAAATCTGGAAAACACAAAACATTGTCTAATAGTCTGTTGCAATCTAGGCAAATAACATTTCACTTTTTGGATGCAGGCTGCAGTAAAGGAGGGAACTGATTGCATATGCATCAATACATTTGAAACTGGTATTCAAAAATATTGATGCAGTTCGAATAATGTAGATGCAGCCCAAAACCAGGGTTGTGTTTGCATCATCAGTTCTGGAAATTAAGCCCATCGTACCCCATTTTGAATCTTATTATTTTGAAGCTTTGGGAACTGTGCTACACATTCCGAACATTTGAAAGGACAGTGCTACACATTTTAATACTGGCAGGTTAAAATATGTCACTTGATTTCATAACATGTTTATCTATTTAGTTTATTTATTTACTTATTTATTTATGTTCTGTATTTATTTCATTTATCTGTCACCCACGTATGTGCTCAGAGGCAAAGTCAATGTTCATGAGAGACCCAGGGCAAGAGACTACACAGCAAAATGATAATACAGAACAGCACTGCAGCATATATGTAGTGTACAAAGGAAAGATTTCAAATAATAACGGTAAGGGCCTAATTCTAAATAAAACTTTATTTATGTGTTTCTTAAAATTATAAGCAACACATTCATATTCTAGAACATTTGAGTGCATGTGATTGTGAGGTTTGGTACAAACATTATCGCTGACACTGTGTGGACTGCAATTTTGGAATCTGAAACACAGTTTTATTTACAAATCACAAGTGATATTTTAAATAGGCGCATGGAGAAAGAATTCTTGTATTAACAACACTGTGAAGGAGCATCCCTGCAGTTAACCTGTGTGCAGGGTAGAAAGTCTAGGCAGCACAAAAGGATCCAACACAGACCTCACATCAAATAGATCCCTCCATCTCCTCCTCTTAGCAGCCTCCTCCACTAACAGTATTGATGTCCTTGTCAGCATAGTAAAAGATTCAACATGGAAATGTTGGAAGTCTGTGTTGTGTGCTGGAAAACTATTACCTCAGGGCAGCCCAAATGGGGCCATTGTTATGGCTGTGGGCAGAACCTACAGCCATCTTGCTATCTGTAGCAGGAAAATGTAGTATCGTGGAGCACATGTTTTGGACTTTTCAATGAATCCTTCCATGCCAACTCAAATAAAATATTCCCTTCTTTCTGTTAAGAATGCTGGAAACATAACTCCAAGCTGCTTATCAGATGCCATTAGGAAACTGAAACAACTTGTTAAATATTTGTTAAATATTGGTTGCCTATTAAACTGGAGATTTGTTTATCCCCTTCAGAATGCAACAAACTGCACATCTAAATACTTAGCATTTAAACAGCTTATTGATACTAGTTTCACTTGGGCATGTATTGTCTTTCAAGAAAGATTCATACCTCATAAACGTCACTCTTTCCCAGCAAATATATGATTTATACTGTCTTTTTAACCTGTACAGACATTATCTGATGAGCACTGTCTCAGACCTATGCCAGGTCTTCAGTGAACTGCTTAGACTAAATATGTAGCAATCAGAAGCCATTTTCTACTATGTTTTTTGGGAAAAAAATATATTGAGCTACAGCAAACACACATATATACACACGCACACACACCATCCTCATGGCCACAATACTGCCAGGCAGCCTGGGTTCAAGTCCCAGCTGAGGCATTTATTCTTTTTCACCTCTGTTTGTATGTGTTCCATAAAATATGCACACTACACTCCGGTGTGATTGCTACAAGTAAACACTTGTGTTGCCATTGGGTTGTGCATTTGAGAAAGAGTAATATGCTCAGGGATGGCCCAGGTTCCAGTTGCCTCAATGGCGCAGCTGGTTAGCACAATCGGAATAGTATTCTGGGTGGCCTGGCTTCAAGTTCCAGCTGTGGCACAGTGTGATTGTTACAATAAAGAAACTGTTTGTTTATGTCAGTGACCAAAGTGAAGTTCAGTTTAGAGTAGATTTCCTTTAAATATTTCTTATCCTATATTTTGTATCCTGGATATCGCAGGGGAGATGTTACATCTCATTGTCATAGGGATCTTCATTTGCACATTTTTGCACTGTGTTTACTCAGGCTGTCTCAGATTAGATGCAATATCTTGTTTTCAGTGGGGTCATGAGTTTCCCATATTTTTTATACTTCTTTTACAGCATAATTTTTCATTACAAGTATATTAACACTTCATCATACAGAGACCCTATCTCCTAAGTTCTAGAGCTTTGGGTAACATTAGATTTTTATACAGCATCTAGAAAGTGTAAGTTTAAAACAAAATATATAAACAACATACATACAAAACTAAAATTTATACAAACGTAACTTGTCAGCTGTTTGTCTCTTTTTTATCCTAGAGAGTAAATTAAAATTCCATTTATAGGGTACCATTTTTCCTTTAATTATTGTCCATTCTAGTAGAGCTTGTACAATATACTTTAATTCCTCCCACATTGTTTGTTATTTCTTAAATACATTTTAACAAAAGGGTTAAGTAAAAGAATATTTATTAATCTCTCCTTAAGGCAATTTCTCATCTTCCTTATCTGGGGCATATAACAGTAATATCTATACACATTTCAGGCTTCCCTACAAGTCTTAACCTAGGTCATTTGTTCAAGTCCCATCTAGTCCAACAATTCTGATATACTGCAGCTCTGTCCTGTAAATTATGAGTTAGCTGTTCCAAATGTTGGATGTAGTTTATTATATCCTGCTATTCCAGTAGTGTTGGAGGGTTGGGGTGCAGCCTTTCTTTGTAATGGCTTTATAGGCTGCAGCTAAACATATAGACCAAAAGTATTTGATATCTTTATCCTTAAGAGTTTTGGGAGGTATGCCCAATAGCAGATTCTGAGGAGTCAGCAGTTCCTGAAGGGACAATAATCTAGTTATCTGGTGAGTAATTGCTTGCCAGAATGGTTTAATCTTTGGACAATTTAAGAATATGTGGGCATGGGAAGCCTCCAATGTCCCACAGTGTCTCCAGCAAGTAGAAGAGGCCTTAGGGTTACACTTTGCCTGGAATAGGGGTATTAAAAAGTACCTTGTGCGAACCTTCCAAACATACTCCTTCCAGCTAGGAGACAAAGTTGTGGACCACATAGATTGCCAAACCCTCAGCCAACAAGGCCCATGGAGGGGACCGCCCAGGTCCTTCTCCCACCTTTGTTTTATTAAATCAGTAAGATGGTTCTGGAAAGTATTGAGAAACTGATATAACGAAGATATGGCATGATCACTTTCAGAAGTTGTCCAAATGTGAGTAAAGGGACTACAGTCCTCTTCTTGTAATGATCTAGAGTTTTGAATTTTAATGTGTGTGTTAATCCAATCTCTCATCTGTAAGTAATATATATAATCACTTGAAACAAAGCCGTACTTTATTTGTGCTTCTGTAAACGACATTATGGTACAGTTTCAAAGTAATTGCCAAGGCACCGCAAAGCCCCCAAAGGCCTGAAGGGCATACCATTTATATTCTAAGGCTGGTGGAAAAGCAGGGTTCTCTGAGAACCAGCAGTATTTCCAATTATGGTTAGAGAATCGCTTTTGGGGGTAACCTCTCCTCCAACCCTCCAGGATTGCACCTGTGCTTTTTGGAAGGACCTCTTGGAGTTGCCTCATCCAAGGAGGGGCAAAGAGGGCTGCAGGTAGAGGGTGGGGTAGAGATCTAACAAGATCAATTTGCTTCCAGTGTGCCAAGTAGTGACCGTTTCCCTACAATAGAGCCAGTCGCATTTGAGAGGCATTCCAATAATAGTGTAAATTAGGAAATGCAATTCCTCCAAGGTTTTTTGAGAGCATTAGTAGTTGGGATTTAAGACGGGGGTTTTTGCCTTGCCAAAGGAAATTCAAAAATGCTCATTACCAGTTATTCAGACCATGTAAGGACACCACACAAGGCACAGATTGAAACAGATATAATAATTTTGGCAGATCATTCATTTTAAGTGCTTGATTCCTAGCATGGAAGGACAAGGGTATCACTGTCCAACGACTGAAGTCCACCTTAAGGGCTTGTATTAGGGAGTCATAATTCAGGTTAAATAGTGACCTGAGATCAGCTGGAATAATAGCTCCCAGATACCTTATTGTTTGGGAATTCCGTTTAAACTGAAACTTTTTCTTAATATGTATTGGAGGGATATAGTTAAAGGCCAATAGTTCCGTTTTATTAGTGTTTAAGGAATATCTGGCCAGTGATGAGAATAAAGTAAGTTTCTGAAATAAATGCGGAAGGGAAATGTCTGGATTTGATAAATATATCAAAACATCATCCGCAAATAATGTTATTTTATGCTCCTTTCCAGCCAAGTGAATTCCAGGGAGATTCTGATCCTGTCGAATCATGTGGGCCAGAGGTTCAATGTAAAAAGCAAACAGGAGTGGGGAGACAGGGCATCCCTGCCTGATTCCTCTATATAAAGCAAACTTATGTGATAAATGTCCATTGGATCTGATATAAGCTTGGGGGGTCTGATAGAATCTAAATATAGTATCTATAAACTGATGTGGGATTTGGAAGGCTTTCAAAACTTCCCTTAGAAAGGGCCAAGAGAGCTTGTCAAATGCTTTTTCAGCATCCAAACTAAGTAGAAGGGCTGGGGTTATTACCTTTTGGATATGTTCAATTAGATATACAGTTCTCCTAATATTGTCCTGAGCTTGATGACCTTGAATAAACCCTGATTGATCCTGTTGAATTAAAGAAGGAGCTAATTTTGCTAATCTGTGGGCTAATATAGATGCCAAAATTTTGTAATCAGTGTTTAGAATGGAAATAGGACGATAAGAACCAGGCAGGGAGGATTCCTTTCTGGGTTTTGGGATTACTGAGATACTTGCATATTGCCAGGAGGGAGGGACAGGGGTCTCAGGCAGGGTCAAATTCAAAAACAATCGGTATAGCAAAGGATTTATATCTTGTTTAAAGGCTTTATAGAATTCCCTTTGTAATCCGTCAGTTCCCGGACATTTATTAGATTTAAGATTTCCTGAGCAGACTGGATGGGCCTTGTGGTCCTTATCTGCCGTCAACCTCTATGTTTCTATGTTTCCCATCTCCCCCTCCAGTTCTTTAATCGAAATTTGGGCAAGTAATGTTTCTGTAAGTGTTTTAGAAAGGGTTGGGAGGTTTAAGGATTAGAGAAAGGAACAAATTTGTGTTTTAGTGGGTTGTGGTGCAGCATAAAGTTCAGAATAATATTTAACAAAAATATGTGATATGTTGGCTATATTATATTGGGGTGGATCCTTAAACGAAGGTCTCAGTGCGGTGATCATGGCCCTAGCCTGCTGTCTTCTTAACCACCCTGCCAAAAGTTTCAACGAGCGAGGAACCCCTTCATAGTACTTTTGTCTAAGGAATAACAGATTCTGCTCGACATAGTAGTCTAGCAGGGAATTAAGCTCTTGTTTCAAAACCTTTAATTGCCTAGTGGCCTCTGTTGTTATTTTTAAATTTTGTTGCTCTTTAAGAGTTTTTATTTGAACAAGTAAGGAATTTCCTTTCTGGTCCCTAAGTTTTTTTTATGTGCTGCAACAGCGATAAATTTACCTCTGCAAATAGCCTTGATCATGTCCCAAAGTATAGTAATATCTATCTATCTCCGGCTTATCATTAACTATTAAAGTTTTTTGAATTGTGTTTTTAATTTCCTGTATAATTTCCTTATCCTAAGAAGGGATATGTTCAGCCTCCATATTGTGGACTTCTGAAAGTGATCATTTCTGAAACAGAGATACTGTGGGGCATGGAAAGGACAAAGTCGCCCTGCCAAGCTTTAAGTGACATGTGGGCATATTCCTGCGAGACTAGAAAATAGTCAATAGAAGAGTAGCTCTGGTGAGCTTGTGAATAAAAGATATGGTGAGTACCAGTACCATTGTGATATCGCCATGCATCAGCCAAACCCAGATCCTTGATCAACTTTAACAGTCTCCTTGCCTGCTTCGACAAATTAAAATCACCACCACAGACAATTGGCCCCTCTGCCCACTGAATTAATTTCAACAAAGTCGATCTATAAGTCGTAAAATCTGAGTTAGGTGGAAAATACATTGAGGCCATCGTAATAGGTTTCCCATTTAGTTTCCCCTTTAGCAGTACATAACTCCCTTCTTTATCAATTATCTGATTGGTGGCTTGAAATGGAACCCCATGGGGTATTAAAATAACAGTACCCCTTCTTCGTCCACCCCTATAGGAGGAGGCATAGACCTGGCCATACCACAAATGCTCAAACTTTGAGGGCTCATCTTCAGACAAGTGCGTTTCCTGGAGCATCAAAATATCCGCACCAGCTCGTTTAAGTGAGTACAGAATTTTCAAATTCTTTATGGGGCTAGTCAGGCCATGCACATTGTAAGTGCAAAAGGTGTAACTCATCTTAACATTGTTTTAAAATGTGCAATTGAGAATGCCCCATTTCTCTCAAAGAAAGATGCCTCACATTTCAGAAGATTATCTTGTACAGTTTATATATACCCACATAGTTTAAGTACCAGAACTTTATTGAAACTTAATAATTGAAGACAAGCTGACATTAACCATAAAAAAGTAGATGGCGCCAACTGGGCACCCAACTGTATACCTTGCATTAGCTTCCAAGGCAGGAGGTCCACTATATCAAGTGACCTCTGTACACATCCTGATATTAGTTTTGGCAGGTTGAAGAGGATAGTACTCCTCCTCCTCCTCCTGGACAGAAGGACCTCTTGTAGGGTCTGTACCAGACTAGACC
This sequence comes from Neoceratodus forsteri, assembly GCA_016271365.2. NCBI lineage: Eukaryota > Metazoa > Chordata > Ceratodontiformes > Ceratodontidae > Neoceratodus > Neoceratodus forsteri. Next base: position 1,295,484,518 of record CM057459.1, read on the forward strand.
CTGTAGGCATGTTACTGCATAGTGTAATATACCTTAGAGCCCGATCTGCTCAGTGTAAATTATTCAGATTGCAAGAGAGAGATGGTGTGTGTTACAATTAGGACAGTGTCCGGGGGGGGAAGGGAAATAAGTAAAGAAGACATTATATTATGCTTACACTCTTCCTCATAACCCTGACTTTCATTATAATTTCCTTCCCCAGGCCCTCCTTTTAAACCAGTCAACTTATAAGAAACATCTGTCTCCCCAATTAATCATATTTTTCAGAACAATAGTCATTCATTGCAAAATAAGACAATCCGTGCAGATCTATCCTGTGAGCAAATCCCCTTAAGTCCTTTGATCGTGACAGATTAATTTTAACTGAGCATAGTCATCACTTCTTTGTGGCCCAATGTAGTGAGTCTAATTGAGGGAGAAAAACTACCTCCAACCACAGCCACAGTTACTGACTGCGCTTCATCTAGCAGCCTAAAGACTGGATTATAATACTTAGTTCAGCCGTCCATTTGCACGAGATCTTAATCCGAGATACCAGGGAGCTTTTTGAGTAAATCTCTGAAAAGGGAGATGGAGTCCAAGGGTTGTAGAGATGATCGGGTTCTTGTTTCTTTTAGCTGACACAGTCCACCATGCATCATCTTGATCTCGACATTTCTGACCCAATTTTGATGGTTGTTCCGGTATTTCAACACCCTTTTTAACCATGGCTTGCTTCGCTTCTTGGAAGTTATTATAGATCTCAGTTCCTTCCTTCCAAAAAACCCACAATCTGCAGGGATATGGTGTTTGAATGCGCAGATTTTCCCCACAGAGTATCTTTGTGGGGGGCATATTCCTGGCACTGTTTATGAATAGTCAGAGGATAGTCATGGTAAAAAAAAAGACGAGAATCAAGATATTTGACCTCACGTTGCTGCCAGACTCTTTTTAAGATATCTTCCTTGGTTTTAAAATTATGAAATTTGATAATCACAGAGCGCAGTCTGGTGGTAGGGTCTTTAGGTTTTGGCATCAGGGCACAATGCGCTCTCTCAGTTTTTATTTTGTAGCCCGAGGGAAGATTCAATACATCACGAAATATGTCATCCAAAAATTCAGAAATATCATCTTCCTCTGCTCCTTCTGCTAGATTGGAAATGATAGAAGGCTTCCTTAGAATGGCAGAAAAAGGGGAGATATTGTTGATGGGGGACCTGAATATGCCAGATGTTAACTGGAGCACCTTTGCTGCAGGCACATCCAGGAGCAGGGTCATTCTTGATGCCCTACAGGGGCCATGCCTCAGACAGCTAGTACTGGAACCCACTCGGGAGGGAACAATCTTAGACCTGGTACTCTCAATTGGGGATGGAGAAAGAATCTCAGATTTAGAGGTGGAGCCATCTGGGAACAAGCGACCACCAAACAGTGTGGTTCACTTATAAACACAGCCATACAATCAAGCCATACAAAAGCAAGAGTATTGAACTTTAGGAGGGCTGACTTTGGGAAATGAGAGAGTGCCTCAGAAAAGCACTAGCAAACAGGCAAGAAGGAGGGTGGAGGAACAATGGGAGTAATCAAAACAGCCATCACAGAGGCAACAAGCCTTTGTGTAAAGCAAATCAATAAAACACAACGAAGGAAAAAAATGCTATGGTTTTCAAAAGAGGTGGCAGGGAAGGTTAAGGAGAAAAGGATAGCATTCAGGAAATATAAGGAAACACAGAAGGAGCAGGACAGAGAACTTTATCAGTTAAAGCAGAAAGAGGCTGGGAAGGCAGTCAAAATAGCAAAGGCCCAAACCGAGGAAAGGATAGCCAATTCTGTTAAGAAGGGGGATAAGACCTTTTATAGGTACATTAGGGAGTGAAGAAAGACCAAAGGAGGGATACTGAGGTTAAATAAAGGGGAGGGAATGTGGGTAGAGGGGAACAGTGAAAAAGCAGGGATACAGAACGAATATTTCTTCTCAGTATTCACAAAGGAAGAGGAGGGGAAGGTACCTAAACCAAATAAGAGAAACACTCTGAAAACGGGGGTCGATACCAGTCCATTTACAGAAGAAAGGGTTCTGAAAGAACTAATAAAATTGAATGTGACAAAGCAATGGGGCCTGATGGGATTCACCCAAGAATTCTAAAAGAACTATGGTAGAACTAGTGACACCGCTGACTACTCTCTTTAACAAATTATGGGAGGATGGGTTGGTACCTGAGGACTGGAGGAGGGCAGATGTGATTCCTCTTCACAAAAGTGGGAGCAGGACAGAGGCAGGAAACTACAGACCAGTTAGTTTGACCCCAGTGGTAGGGAAAATGATGGAATCACTTCTGAAGGAAAGAATTGTTGAGCAACTAGAGGCCAGTGGGACACGGGACCGAAGGCAGCATGGATTCACTATGGGAAGGTCATGTCAGATGAATCTAATAGATTTCTTTGACTGAGTGACCAAAGTAGTAGACCAGAGAGGGGCTGTGGACATGGCCTACCTAGATTTTAGCAAGGCATTTGATACAGTCCCACACAAAATATTAATACACAAGTTAGCCAGCCTTGGAGTGGGCCCCAAGGTGGTAGCCTGATAAAAAATTGGCTAGACAACAGGATGCAAGGGTAGTAGTAAATGGGTACACAGTGAAGAAAGGAGGGTTACTAGCGGGGGTACCTGAGGGTTCAGTACTGGGACCGGTCCTTTTTAATGTCTTTATAGGTGACATTGCAGAGGAACTGGAAGGAAAAGTATGTCTCTTTGCAGACAACACAAAGATCTGCAACACAGTTGATACACAAGATGGAGTGGAAAGGATGAGAAGGGACTTGGCAAGGTTGGAGGAATGGTCAACTGTATGGCAGCTCAGATTCAATGCAAAGAAGTGGAAGGTAATGCACATGGGAAACAAAAACCCAGGGGAAGGGTACACAATGAGGGGTGAGATACTGACAACAGTAAAAATGGAAAGGGACCTGGGGGTAATTATATCAGATGACCTAAAGGTGGGCAAGCAATGTGAGAAGGTAGTAAGGAAGGCTAGGGGGATACTGGGATGCATAGGAAGAGGCATCAATAGTAGAAAACAGGAAGTTGTTATCCCTCTGTACAGACAGTTGGTGAGACCCCATCTGGAGTACTGTGTGCAGTCCTGGAGACCCCATCTCCGCAAAGTCATAGACAGAGTGGAGGCTTTCCAGAGGAGGGCAACCAAAATGGTGTAGGGTCTGCACCAGAAGACATATGAAGAAAGACTAAAGGAGCTTAATATGTATACCCTTGAGGAAAGAAGGAAGAGAGGGGGACATGATAGAAACTTTCAAGTACCTCAAGGGAATCAACAAAGTCCAAGAGGGTAGCATCTTTCAGAAAAAGAGATGTGCAAGAACAAGGGGGCACAATTTGAAGATAGAGGGGGGACGGCTCAGAGGTAATATGAAGAAGTATTTTTTCATGGAGAGGGTTGTGGATGCATGGAACAGCCTCCCTGAGGAGGTCGTGGAGTCAAGAACAGTGGGGGAATTCAAGAATGCATTGGACAGACATAAGGCAGTCCTAGTGGGGGGTAGGAGGAAGTAAGCTGTTGGTTAACTAGGATCTACAGCTTATCTATTAGGTAGGAAAATGGGCAGACTAGGTGGGCCAAGCAGTCCCTTATCTGCTGTCAAATTCTATGTTTCTATGTTTCTACTGTATAGGTGCAGATTGTCCCTCCTAGACCAACTCTCAAGGTCCAAGTACTTCTACTCTGTGGAGATTGCATATAAACATAGCGCAGAGACCGTTCGACCAATGTGCTATAGGCCATCCTCTGCTGTGCCAATTCGATCCTCAGCCTCCTGCATTCGATTCTCTGCCATCGATAACTTTGGGTTTAATTGTTTGAATTTGTTTTTATTTTCTGCCCTCATATCCTTCAGGTTCCTCATCAGGGTCTTGAATCTCGATCGAGAGAGCTGTTTCGTTTCTTCATCAGTATCATAGCTCGGGGCCGAGCTGTTATGGTGTGTGGGTGTAGCAGGGCCTCGTATAGGAGAATTCTGTCTTGAGCCTGGGTTTCTTTTTCACCCCGCAGATACAGAGTGCGAGTTCTTGTCCCTCTATCCTTCTGCAATCCTCTGGATGCCATTTCAGGTAATTTCTGCAGACTTTAACATTTGGTATGGGAGGATTAATTAGCAGATTGGGTGGAGTGGCTCTACTAGCTGCTAATTGGAGCCATAGCAGAACCGGAAGTCATGATTTTCCCATTTTGATAGAGTACTTCTTCAGGGTAGCCTAATCCGGGGCCCCCATATTCAAAGGGGATGTGCAGCACATCCCAGTAGAAAAGGAAGATGTGCCGCGTAACTCCAACAGTGCACTACAGTGTGATATTCAGATGTGTGGGATGCGCCTGCCATAATGGAATGGGCCAGGGTGCACACAAATAGTATGCCATGCAAGTCAAGGGTGCATTCCCATGCATATGCCATGCTGCGGCATACTCAGTGGGAAATTCACCACTTGCAGCCCAGAGCAGCGCGGGCCACAGCTAGGCCATGAATAGCTGGCCTTACTTGGCCAGCCACCCACAGGAGGGCTGCGGAAGTGCACCTATGTGCCCAACAGCCTGGCAGCCCTGGTGGACTAAAATGTGCCCCCTCCCATCCCCGATCGATCCAACTCCATCCCCGAAGAGCTCCATAGTGTAGGGCCCCCCTGGATCCAATCACACCAGAGGAAACCACAGTCCATATCCATAGCATTGAGGACCCCTACTCACTGCCTTGGTAAATAGATAACCACGCTCCCGCCATACCCGATCTGTTGCAGAGACTGGCACTGCCTGCCACAGCCAGCCACCGATTGCACTGGACCTGGGCCAGGGACCTGCACTCCAGAATGATCCAAGTGGCTATATCATAAATTGGGGCACTACACAAGCTGCGAACCCACCAGTGTATGCAGCTGTGTGTATGTCCCTGGCAAACCGTAAGAGGGAATTGGCATACCTCCAATGCATGCCTTGTCAGTGCTGTATCTTCCTGCTGTCATACACTCTCACCCATTCCCCTGTGTAATCTGCCAACCTCCAGACTGCTGAGGTATCCTGGATAACATGGGTGCGGTATCCTGCAATGCCATTTGTAGCGTACACTCCAGGCTATGGATAGTGCGTTCATGGTTCCCCAGTTGTACAAACAAATGGGAGGTTGGCTGTAACATGCCTGTTCCAGGACCTGTGTGAGTGAGTATAGCATCGGCTTTCACCCGCACTGAGCAGTGCAATGGCTCCAGGATAATGGATCTGCATACGAGTGCCTGAGGTGTATGGTCACCGGGAGTTATCACCTGCACACAGCTCGTACCTCTGTTCGGCTGTTGTCAGGAGTGGATTTTACCATCTCAGGAACATTGCACGAATCTGAGCCCTGATCCCACCTGAGGATCTGACCACGCTGGTGCATGCATTTGTCACTTCCAGTTTGGACTACTGCAATGTCCTGTACCTTGGGTTATCTGGAGGCAACCTCCGCAGTCTGCAGCTGGTGCAGAATGTGGTGGCAAGATTGTTGACCTGGGTGAGATGAGGTGAGCATATCACCCTGGTTCTCTGCGAGCTGCACTGGCTGCCAGTCAGGTGGAGGACTGTTTTCATGGAAGGGCTGCTGACCTATAGAACCCTACACGAAAGGGGTACTATCTACCTAGAAGATCTCCTTGTCCCCTACTGTCTGCCATGGGCACTCCATTCTGCTGGGGGAGGCCTCCCTGGAGTTCCCAGAGTTAGGTTGCAGCATTCTGGGGACAGGGCATTCTCAGTGGTGGCACCTACTCTGTGGAACTCCCTTCCTGGTTATCTAAGGAAAGCTCCCTTGGTAGAAGCCTTTAAATAGGGGCTAAAGATGTACCTGTTCCTGTAGGCTTTGACTGACTGATTGATTTTAAGGGATGAATAGAAATTTTAAATTTGTTTTAATGATAAATTGCTGCTTATGTGTATTAATTGTTGCTGAATTGTATTGTACAGCACCCAGAGTCCATGAATTAGCACTTCAGAAATAAAATATCTATCCATCTATCTATGACGCATTCCAGCATCTTACTGCTAGTGCTCTGCCACCCGAAAATAAGATGCCATTTCTTCTGTGAACTATCCATGCTAAATGTATAGCAATCAGCAGGCATATTCTACGAAAATGTGTTGTAAAAATGTGCAAAAGGAAGACCACATTGAAACTGCCTCTCAGCAGATCTACATTGTGCAAATTCATTAGAAATAATGGGTAAAAGCATCCCAAAAGTTCTCCACAGCCATATCAGCTCTGACCAGATTTTTTTTTTATTCAGCTGTTTGGCCTTGAGCTGCCACATACTCCTCCATTCAGGTGCAGGTGACACCCACCTCTGAGCCTTGTCTGATGCTCCCCTTATCATCAGAGCCAATCATAATTTACTGTGGAGCCTGCCAGGATGCTACACAGTACTGCAGGAAACAAGACAATTTCAAGGGCAGTCAATACCTTTTGCATGTAGTGTCCTGTGATACCGAACCACATTCTGGCAGGTTCCACTGCATATGAAGCAGGGCCCAAGAGTGCTGGCCATACCTCTCAACCTTTCTTTACTGAAATGTGTGACCAATGATCAAAATGTGTGACATATCATCAAACATGGCACTGCCAGCTCAGAACACTATGGCTATCAGTGCACTAATGTTCTTAATGTTTGCTGACAACTGAACATAATAGAGTATTATTAATTTCTGCTTTAAAGTCTCGGTGGGAAATGTGGAACATCACCTTCCCCATGTGGGAAAAAGAATTTCTGAGGGGAAAATGACTGACGTACCTCGTAATGTGTGACAGTTGAGAGGTATGGTGCTGGCAACTGTAAATCAACTTGTTCAGTGCCCTAGTTTTCTTTTTTTCCCCCCCTCCTCCTCCTCCTCCCACCACCCTGTCAGGTGCAGGCAGATGCCTGTCACAGCCACACACATTGCATCCCAATGTCAGTGAGTTAGCTTCCCAACCCACTGCAGGGATTCTTTGGTGGCAGAACTCAGCATCATCTTACCCCGAGTTGGAGGTGCTGCCCACAGCACCACCCTGGTCACCCATGCCAGCACACACTTCCAAACCTTGGTCATCGGTATGGGAGGCAATGCACTACCTGCTGGGCCAACAGGCAGCCTGGCTGGACAATGTGACTGAGTAATGTTTTATTTGTTTTTGTTTTTTTTAATATTTCCAAAAATTTGAAAAACTTTCCTCCAGTGCTACAAGAACAAGATGGGACAGATAGAACGAGTATCTGTGAGGTATGTCCCCCAACCCCTACCATAAACCCTTATACCAGAATATCTGTTCACCTTTTAGAATGGAGAAGCACTGAGAGAGTGTACTAATATAAGCACAGAGCCACACACCAGTCCTCAAGGGTGCCTAGCCTAAATTAAAGCTGTACAATGCTGCCATCTAGTGGTATCTTTCTCAAATGCAACAATTATAATCACAGTGCTCACTGGCATTATCTGCGTATAGAAACATGGTAAAGTTAGGGACAAAAAAAATACCTGAACAATTCATCTAGTCTTTCCTAAGATTCCCTACTCAGAGATACTTTAGTTTCCATCCTCCCCTCCAAGTCCCTCCTTCCCAATCCTTCACTGCCTGTCTGATAATTCCTGTAAGTGCTCCCCACTTCCTCTTGAACCCGTGTTCTCCTTGCCTCCACAATCTTTTCAAGAAGTTTGTTTCACCCATCCCTCACCCTACCTGTAAACTAATATTTACTGATGTCTAGGGTCACTGGAAAATTGTGGAAAAAGTTTTCCAGAAATGTGGATATTTTTTGCAAAACCTGTGGAGAAATCATGGGGATACTATATATCCCCAGTGCTCTACAATAGATAGTTTATTGTTTTCTGAAGCATTTAATGAGCAGCATAAAATGTTAGATAAATGTATTGCCACTTGCATAAGTTTTCTCCCAGTTTGTGTTTATGAAATAAACAGTAAATCATCACTATGTAATGTGACTTCTAAATGCTAAAACCATCTACCTCATGCAGTACTGTCTAACTAGATTTTATTTAATAATTCACAGTCAATTAATATTAAATAAATCCTGATGCAACATGTTTTGTCAGTTTCTAGATGTAAAATAATGAAGCCTGCTCAGCAACTACTTACAGTGCTCCCTCTATTACCAGTCTATTTTGGTGCAAAATAAGTATAAGCAGATAACTGGGTGACTTATGACATTCTAGTAACTGTTTATTTTGTTAAAATGATTGCTGTCCTTAGTTTGCATTGTAGGTACAAATGTTTCTAAAATCACAAAAAAAAAACATCAAATCATTCCCATATTATTTCACTACGTCTTACAGTAGTTTGCAATGCACAACACACTTGTTTTACCCTGGCTGTAATAATATCTATCTGAAGGCACTGTAACCTTTCAGATATACTGTATTTCACCTGTTTTATCAGCTTGTTTTCAATAGTGCCTGTCAAGGTTTCTTTTTGCACTCCTGCACGTGAGCATGGGGGGGGGGGGGAGATTACCAAGTGAGAAATCATTATCACCAGCTCCCTCAGGAACACATTCAAGCTGATTTATAATCAATAAATAAATATTGGGGACCTTTTCATCCTAGTGAAATGAAGACCGCAAAGGGGCACTGCTAAAAACTGCTGGGGGGAAGATTCGAGGTGGAGGTCAGAAAACACTTCTGTACAGAGTGGGTGGTGTTAGGGTGGGATGAGCTCCCATCTCAGGTAGTCAATAAGAAGAGGGTGGCAGGATTGAACAGAGGGTGGGACAAGGTGAGGGGGAGGGTCTGGGTTGGCAGGAAGTCAGGCAGGACACTCACAAATCTATAAATAATAAACAGATAAATAAGTTTATGATCATCAGGACCATCCAAATCCTCAGATGTGTAACTCAAAATCTGTTCATGGCAATCCAGCCCAGTGGAGCAGTGGGCTGAGGCACTGAGTGCCATACCACCTACCACACCAGCGACCCAGGTTCGGGAATAGAACGGGGTCACTCAGGGGCTGGTAAGGGAGGGATGATTGAGCATCCCTAGGACAGTTCTTCTCCCTTGAGGAGGGGGGTAAATGCATCCCGCTAGGTGGGCTGCCACCTGGAGGAATCTGGGTGGCAGCACAACGGGACACAAGGGAAGGGATCCCACCTGTTTGATGCCAGGGGGCATCTCTGTGGAGGCAGAGCTCACACAATGTGCCACTGCAAGCACTGCAGGTCCTGGGGGGAAATGGAAAACCCCAACTGTGACTGGATGACAGCCCAGTCCCCTGTAGGTCCCACATTGGCAAATTGGCTGCTCCAGGTCCTGTAGCAGAGGACAACAGAGCATGTGGTATGTCTCAGGGAAGCCAGGTGTTAGGAGGAATGGTCCAGATGGAGGCAGATAGGGAGATAAGAAAATAAAGTACTGAATAAAAAAAACATTCAGAGTAAAAGTATGTAAACAAGGAGAAAGCTTCCCTGCCACTCAAAACAAAGCACTACTGTATATGGACTACCCCAGCTGCACCTCAATAGCAATCCCACTAGGCGTGGGAGCAGGTATGAGTCACATGGGGGCCAGCCAGGGGAGAGGATAGAACATCCCACAGATGTTCTTCTCTTTCAGGGAGGGGAGACATTCATTCTGTTACTTGCCTATTTTATTTTTATTTTATTTTATTTGTTAACTGGTTTGGCACATTGAGCCAAAGGCCCTTTTTCAGGCATAGCCTGGAACTGCAAACAGGCAGCTAAAAGATGGAAAACATGGCAATTACAACTACAGTATATTATAGGGGCACAGTAGCACCTCTATAGTTAGGTTTAAGTAGAGTGTTTAATGTTAAACCCTTATCTTTGCACCTTAATATCTTTCCCTGTTCAACAGAATTGCATGAAATTGTGCATGTACAGTCTGGGGGCAAAGTCTCTTGATCTGGCAAGTTTCGATATGGTCAGATGTCTGGATTCCAAGATCCAGATAGGGCAAAAAGAGGAAAAACTGGGAAGTTTTGCTGTATTTTTGCTCTCACCCACAGCCCAGATGGTTTGGAATTTTGCTTTGAAATTTTCAGGGTAGAAGGTGCTTGCACTAGAATGGTGCCTTTTTGTTGGTTAGTGAAAAAATATTAATCTATTACTGAGTTACAAGGAATTGAAATGTTGAATCTGAGTATGTGCAGTAGGGTCTTTCAGATACACATTTGATACGAAAGAAAAATTTTCGGTTCACAACAGAAGAATTTTCTTTCGTGAGCCAAGATTCTTCCTTTGTGAGCCAAAATTCTTCCTTTGTATGGCTGCATCGTTTCTGGCACCCGAAAATTCTAGGTGCCCAGCTTAACAGGAGGAGCCATTCTAGTGCAAGCACCTTCTACCCTGAAAATTTCAAAGCAAAATTCCAAACCATCTGGGCTGTGGGTGAGAGCAAAAATACAGCAAAACTTCCCAGTTTTTCCATGGTATGCTGGTGTTCTCCTGATTCCCCACAACTACCCTCAGCTCCCCCGTTTGAAAAAAAAAGAATAGCAGTTTGATATTAAGTAATGCAGACAGTGATTGTCTGCATCTAACACTCCATTTTGACTGCCATTATATTATTGACAGTATACTACGATTGTTCACTGCCCCTCATGCCCACCAATTGCCTGCCTTGTATTTATTAATGCTGATTTCCTTGAAAAAAATAAATTGTAGGACTTCCTGGTTCAAATCCTACCAGTTAAATTTAAAGAGGGAGTCTGGCCAAAATTTAAGGCATCAATAAATTCAGAATTTGGATCAGCATATCCCCAATCAGCCTCTTGCCAAAAATCAGATCTATAAGTTACTCTGTTTAATAATAATAACAATAATCTTCATTTGTAGGAAGTGCAGTTCAACAAGTATCAAAGCACTTTTACAGAGACTAAAACCTTAAAAATATAAAACCATAAATATATCAATACTCAATTTAACAGCAGACATGACAATTATTAGTTATCTTAGAGCAAAAATATACAAGTCATTTTGTAGCCCTAATTTCACTGCATGTTCAAAAAAGCTGGTTTCAGAGAAGAGCTACTGATGATGTCATAACCTGACCTTGCAACCTAGTGATTATTTAATTTTTCCTGCTACCACTGATATTATTTGCTTCTCTAACCTCTGTATCACCTCATAATCCCTTCCCCCATTTCACTGCCTGTAATCTGATTTCTCCTTGTCTGCCCCACCCATCCCTTAAGCCCTGTTTTAATTTGTTCCTGTCCCCCCATCTCCTATTTATCTCTCTCCACAGCATTCTGAAAATTCTAGGGGCCATCTGCCCCCACAGAGCTGTTGGAGCCCTCCCATTGTGATTCCAGGTATGGATAAGTGCTGTAACTAACAAGCCAGGCTGCTGACTGAATTTCAAATTTGGTGCCTTTTTCGAACGTCCCTCCACCAGTGCATAAGCCAGTCTCTCTTGGAAGCAATGCACCTGTAGGTCTTATTGAACTTAAAATATTGCTGTTTAAGAGCTTCCACCACAGTAGCTTGATTAATTTAAACTGCTACTTGGGTTTTTTTTTTTTTGTTAATTTCACTTGCGACTCGGAGCGGCTATCTCCCAGTTAAACTGCAAGCTACACTAGACCTGAAACTCCCCTGAACAAACAGAATATTGAGTTCTGTGATTACAGCTAGAATTCTCAGAGCAAGTCTCTGATTCTCGGAGCAGTGACATACTAATTAATTTGGGTCTGCTACAGCCTTTTACCTGCCCGTGCTGCTCCTGTTTCCAAATGGAGCTTGCCCCACAGTCGCTGTGCAACTGCTCCCAGCCCACCCCCCAATACCCTCCCACCCTTTTCTGTATGTACTTATATAGGGAACGGTCCTCATGTGATCTGAACTTTTTTTCCTCTATCTACATTCCCACCAGCAAGTTATACTGCTTGACCACTAGATGGTGTCATTCCCTACCATTTCCTTCTAGTCCCTTGTTTATATTCCCACAATAGGTCCAATTACTGACTATTGCTCTATCTTCTACCAACAGCTTCTGCTTTGAAAATCATTGGTTTATCTATTATCAACCAGTGCTTCTCTTCCAACTGTCCCTCTTTACCCTGCATCGTCCCTTCTACCCATTCTTTCTATCTAACCTAGTCTGACCCTCCCACCTTTTTTGAGACAGTCCTAGTCAACTTTCTTTGGCTCTCTTTCTGCCTACTCCCTCTTCTCATTAGGTGACGTCTCTTTTTCCCTTACATTATGGGAAGTAAGGAACCTCTGTTTTGCCTAGTATCCCTGTTTACCACATTACTTGCCCTCAGCTATCTAACACTACTCTCGTGTACCCCCAACCCCTTGTTAGTGCGACTAGCAATGACTTCACATTATCTAACCTGCTGGCTGAGGGTATCCCCAACGACTACTCCACCTGGGTACCTTAGCCTTAAACTCCTGAGGTCACTCTTGACACACTTCGTTAAGAAGAAGCTTACCTCTATAGCAACTGTCTCCTGTGCCATCGCACTTGCCATGCTATGAGTTACCACGTTATCCCTTACTCTTGCTGAGGACATAGAATCCAACCCAAGTCCTCAAGCCAGTCTTCTCCAATCTCAGCCCAGTGCTGCCCATCAGTTACCCCAGGCTTCTGGCTTGACCACTGCCCACATTAACATCCGCAGCATTATGACCAATCTCTCTGAACTGGAAGCATGGGCACTGGTTAATGATCTGGATATTCTAGTGCTATCAGAGACTTGGCTGAAACCTCCCATCTCAGATCGCAACTGTGTGCTACTGGGCTATTTCATGCACTCTGTCAACTGTCCCTCCACAAAACAAGCATTTGTCAATGCCGAATGTTGTCGCACTGGCACTGGCAGTGGTGGAGGTGGAGAGGCATAGCACTGTGAGTTTGTTAATGTGCCCCAAAAGGTGATTTTGCACAGCGAGTACGCCACTGTGCGGCAGAGCTGCAGAAACGCATTTTGGGCAGGCTGTGGAAAATGGCAGCTAGACTGTTGATAATGAGGTGTGCACAAATGCCAGTGGTGAAAATGTGGCATTAAAATATTGCAGATTGACGAAGTTACAAGGGTGCATGGAAACTGCGTAATGCACGCTTGCAACACAGTCATTGTCTGGACTTTCGGCACCAAATTTTCAACATAGGCATTTTAGGACCTCTGCTGATGAATAGTGTCACTGTCATTTCCTCAAAGTGTCCTGAAAAGTGATTTCACACAGTGGCCATGCAATTCTGCACCAGACGTGTGAAAACACATTTCAGCCAGCTGTACTGTTCATAAGGAGTTATGGAAAAATGCCAGTGATGAACAGCTGGAGTGAAAGTATTACAAATTCACAAAGTCACGAGTGTGAGTGCAAACTGCACAATGTGTGCTCGTAAAACACACACTTTATTGACTATAGTCCCTAAATTTTCAACATAAGCATTTTAGGACATCTGCTAATGAACAGTGTCACTGCCATTTTCATAATGTGTGTCGAACACAGGCTTTCCACAGCAACCGCGCTATTGTGCGCTGGAACTGTGAAAACAGATTTTGGTCAGGATGTGAAAAATGACAGCTGTACTGTTCATTAGGAGGAGTAGAACAATGGCACTGTTGAAAATGTGGAGTGAAAATATTATAAGTTTGCAAACTTATGAGCGTGCATACAAACTGCACAACGCACGCTCGTAACACAGTCATTTTATGGAGTATTGTCACCATATTTTCAACACAGGCATTTTAGGACCTCTGCTCATGAACAGTGCCACTGTCATTTTTGTAATGTGTCCCAAATAGTGATTTCACACAGCGACTGTGCTATTCTGCGCCAGAAGTGCGAAAACACATTTTGGCAAGGATATGAAAAATGACAGCTCTACGGTTCACAAGAAGGTGTGGTAAAATGCCACTTAATATGTTAATCACAGAGCAAAAACAATGGACGCACAGTGGGAGAATTCTATACTTAAATCCATTAAGTTATTGAATTTTGTTTTGGACTGTTTTAGTAGTTCCATACCATGGACCTGTCAAGCTATAGCAAGAAAAGATATTTGTTTCGATATGATCAGCAACTGACATGCTTCACAACCTCCTTGTCTGCCTTCTAGTCCTTAAAATCTCTGCCAGGACAGTAGATCGGGAGTGGCACTGGGCAATATTCAGGCAGACTGAATAGACTGTTCTTCAGCTGATCACATTTTTCTCATACCAGATACAATGCATGATTAGTTCGGTGTATGGAATTGGGTCAGAAACCAAATATTATACGAATTCTTATTTTCTGTTTATTAAAGTTTATTTATTACAGTATTACAAGGTTCTTGAACATACAAAAATCTATTGCAGCCTACCAATGAAGTTGGCAGATACCCAGGACAAATCTGCCCTTCCCCTTTCCCCCGACTGATCTATATAGATCTGGATAAAGCATGGGCGAAGCCTGTCATTTCTGTTTCTCCACCTTCCCTGGGGTGACCACAGATTTCCTAGACAGCTTTCCTTTGAAGATCCCTTCCCCCACACATATGGACCAACAGCTTTGGGACAACGATGATAAGAGCTCCACATTAGGTTGCAACCTGACAAGTCTAATTCCCATATTTGATGCAGTTGGGAAGCTGGAAACGGATCCTGGTAACTGACAGGCATGGTCCAGTTTTCTTTTTCCCATATAAGAGTTAGAGCTGCAGTTTGACAGAATCCACCACCACAGTACAGGACACCAAGAGGTCTGATCACTGCTGTTTGCCACATTAGCAGCACCCACTCTACTCCCACCAGGGCCACTGGTGAACAATAATTGCAGGCAAGGTCACTGAGCATCAGGCTCCTGGCTTAAGGTAACATAGAAACATAGAGTTTGATGGCAGATAAAGACCTCTTGGCCCACTCAGTCTGCACATTGAATCACTTGGCCTACCTAGTCTGCCCATTTAAGAGCACATAGGGCCTTCTCAGGGCTAATGGCTTTTGTCTGGCTAAGGAACACCAAGCCTCTTGCAACCATGGCAGTGCTCTCAAGTCCTTATCCCACATCATTATCTATGCTAGCTTTCCCTGATCCTCTGCTTGTCAATCAATCAATCAATCAATCAATCAAATCTTTATTTATCCAGGTGAAACATTGTTGAGCACAGCTCATTTGCAAGATGGACCTGGTAAGGTCAAGGTTCAATTTACGTAGATACATAAAAAATATTCAATATACACACACTCTAGGATACTACATAGAATATTCAGTATACATACAGTCCAAGGATACATTCTAATCAGACTATACATTAAATTCAGGTGTCGTGGTAATAAGGGGTGAGGGGAAGGGGAGTGGGAAGTGGTGTGCCAGGCTGGTGGGGGAGGAAGAAGATGGTGGGGGCCTATACTGTGGAACGGATAAACTGTGGGCCTTATGAAGAGGGCAGGAGGCGGCACTGGGGTTTGTATAACAGGGTATAGGGCTGTGATATATGACAAGGATTAAGGGAGGCAGATGGAAAGGAGGGGTGCATGGAGTGTGAGGGTGGTGACTTAGTAAAGGTGGATACCTCCGTGAGTTGCCTATCTGGGGAGGGAGATGGATAAGATTAGGAATACTCTACTGTTTGTGGAAACAATTACATTTTTCTTTGATAAGCCTCAAATACAGATATTTAAAGGATGTAAAATGAGATGTATCTGTTCACTTCAGGGTCTTCTGCATCATATTCCATAAGGCAGATAAGACATAGCTGATAACAGATCTACCATATCGAGAACTGAATTTGGGCACTTTTAAGCATGATGAAGTTTAGACTTTAGGCATATTTACTTGATGTGATTTGTGTGAAGCAGTCTGAGATGTAATTTGGTAGCATCTTTGATATCGCTCTATAAGTCCATAGTGTGGCATTCCTGTCTCTTCTAAATTGGAGCGAGGTCCTTCCAGCTGCAGCATAAAGCAAGCAGTGGTGAGTGCTGAGAGGAAGATCTGTAATAAACCTCAAAACTCTATGGTAAAGTGTGTCCAGTTTGCTCAGATATGAGTTGGGGCAACGACCATATAGGAAATCTGTATAATCTAATACTGATAGAAATGTGGCCTGGACCAGCTTCTTTTTAGAATCACTTGAGAGAAAGTGCTTTATCCTGTAATAGAGCCCAAGCCTCTGACGGAGTTTTTTTAGCAGATCTTCCAGGTGATCTAAGTAGTCGAGTCTACTGTCTACCCAGACCCCCAGATATTTGTGTGTCCTTTCATGCCCACTGCTTGCAGGTCCTCTTATGCCTCAGAGGGCCATTTTTTATAGTGTTGCACACCTTGTTCGAGTGTCTACAGCAGTTCCAGCAAAATAAAAATGTTATACTGCGCAAGAAAAATAGGCAGCACTCACCAAACTGTAATCCATATCTGTTTATGATTTAAAAATTGCACTGACAAATGTTTTTAGTGTAACCCATCCTCCCCCCAGTGGAGCAGAGCCTAAGGCAGGGTACAGTTCATGCCCAGTAGGCAATTAGTGGGGAATAGGCAGCCCAGTAAGTGAAGGGTTAACTCTGTGCTGCTTGTGGGACCTGCCACTGTATGGATGGCCACCATAAGCAGGCAGGACAAAAAGCAGGGGGATGCAAGAAAGAGGGAGAGGGCCGGAGTGGGGTAATTGCCAGCTCTTATTAGCTGGAGAATTTTCAGGCCACCGAGAAGATTCAATTAAATTTTTATTTTACCAGGAAAATGCACCATTGAGAGAATTAATATACAAGGTGGTCCTGGGTGGACTGTTACAGAGCTAAAATTAACAATTAAAAACAATTACATAACAAAAACAATTATCTAAATGTTACAGGATAAAGGCAAAACACTAAATAGTAAATACACAACATACATACGATAGATATGCTATAGCTAAGAGCACACAATCAATGTAAAAAAATAAATTCTATTAAAGAAGTGGAGTGCAACCAATAAAAAAAGTTAGTAGGGAGGAAGGGTAGGCAGGCAGTCTGGAAGGACAAAGGACCAAGGGTGACTGGAAGGAGAGAGAGGTAGAAAGGAATGGAATGGAAACTAGGATGAAGAGGGGAAGGTGATAAGGGAAAAGAAAGTTGGGTGCAAGAAGTATGAGGAGGGAGTGTAGGAAAAATAGGGAAGGTGAGAAAAGTTATACCCCTTATATAGGAGAGGCTTGGTGTTGCTTAGCCAGACAAAAACCATTGTCCTCAGGAGGCCCTATGTACTCTTAAATTGGCAGACTAGGTAAGCCACGCGGTTCAATGAGAAGAGAGAGAGATAGCTTGTGGGAGGACGTGGCTATGGCCGAAGCTCCAGGCCCTGTGAGGGACCCCAGCTATGCCACCCTGCTGGGACTGGAATGAAAGGCCCCATTGGGACTGCAGCCAGAGAGTGGGGCATGAGGCAAGCCAAGGAGTGAGGTGATCAGGAGTGGTTTCATGGGGCTTCCAGTTGCCAAAGCCTCAGGGTGTGAGATGGAGTGAGACGGGACTAGCAGATGCTGGCTGCAGCTTGGGGACAGGTTGCCTGAAATTCATAGGGACTGTCACCAAAGGGAAGCAATTCAAAGCCTAGATGGGAGTCGGTATGGAGCTAGCAGCCCCAATGTGAGAGGGCAGCCTGTTCCATGTGGAGATGCTACAGAGAGACAGTCGAGAGGGGAGTCAGGATGGAGTTTGCAGCCCCAAGGTGAGAGACTTGTCTGTTCAATTGGGAAAAGGTTTCGGTAGAATATGAAGTTT
The DNA here is from genome assembly GCA_016271365.2 of Neoceratodus forsteri. Classification (NCBI taxonomy): domain Eukaryota; kingdom Metazoa; phylum Chordata; order Ceratodontiformes; family Ceratodontidae; genus Neoceratodus; species Neoceratodus forsteri. Next base: position 1,295,502,239 of record CM057459.1, read on the forward strand.
AGAACTCTCTGAGTGTAGGAACAACCAAATCATGCCCCGTGGGAAATGATGTAAACTGTTTGCCAAAGTAAACTGTTTGCAAATGTGGACTGTTTGCTAATGTGAACTGTGGGACCATATTGGCCAAGATATGTGCTGCCTACCTCAACCCAATTAATTTTCTTCTCCATGGAGTTCATCAATTTCTTTATTAAATGGTATCCCCACAATTTGTTTTCTGAGTTGTGTCTCCAGTTCTTCTTTTGAATGTTTATGATGGCCAGCCCAGCACCTGAAGAGCCTCACACTCCGGTGTGACTGTGAAGACCTGGTAAACGTAAGCCATTTCTGGCACAGTATCTACTGTGGCCGCCCCCTCCCCACAGACGTTACCACCATTCATCCTCAAGACACCAAGGAGGGGGTGGGCTTCATTAGCCACCAATTTCATTTATTGTAGCGCAAAGTCACATCACAAGCAGTAAAAGTGCAGTCCATGAAAACTCCTAGTACATCCTGTGAGAGGGAAATCTCCAGATGGATGCGAGCTTGGGATGCAAGATGGTTACCACTGTCCAGCTAGAGATCTGCCTACTCCTGATTGCTGTGTGAAGGGCATGGATAATCACTCTGGTTAATGTCACATGTTAGTTATCATTCTTTAAATGTGAGCAAAAAACAAAACGGGGCACACCAACTTTTAACACTTAGGGCCATGCCTCTTGCTATTTCCCAACGAGGCAAACATTAAAGTTGTCATCCTCAAAAGACCTCCCCATCCCCATTTGTAGGTAACAACCTATTGCTTTTTTGGTGGGGGAAAGGGATTGGCCAAAACTTTGTGTAATTTTCACCACATAGCCCTCCTGACATACAATACAATTTTGCATTGTTATTTGTTTACAGATTAAAGCACTCTTTATGCTAACATGCTGCACAGATCAGGACACGTCATTCACTGTTGCAATCATTCAGACTATAGAAATAGTCATGTCTGTTGCTGATTCATCTGTCTTATCCACCTGCTATGTCTTTGTTTTCTAGCTCAACCGCCACCTCATGTAGGGTGTGTTGTTTCTTGACTGGCTGCAGGACACTCACAAGCAGAAAGGTTGTGAGATAACTGTGCTGTAGGGTGAATCCATGCAGTTCTGCTACCCAACAGTCTTGAAAGAAGACATTCACACACTGGTGGAAGACCAGACTTTGCTGACAGAGTGGAGTGAAACCACCTAGCTTTACCTTACATGTATATTAATATTTCTTTATACTTTTCTTGTAATACGAGTCTTTAATAAAATAAAATAAATAAAAATAAAATATTTATACTGCTCTTCCTTTTGAAAGTAGCAGGGTAACTGGGAAGAAAATAAGAGCTCTGTAAGCAGTGCTTGAGGCACTTTGAAACTTTGCAGGCAGTGTTTGGGGCACCTTGAAACTTGGATTTTAAATTGTAACAGGTGGTGTGGGGAAAACTAGAACAAGAACTTAATCTTGGGGTGAGTAGATTCAGGAAGCCCTATGAATCAGGTGTATAATTGGGGATGGAGCTGACAGAGGCTTACGGTCTTCTTACAAAAGCACTATAAAAGTATTTCCACTCTAATGTGTCCAGCACGTTCGTGTCCCAACAAGGGAGTGGAAGAGTGAAGGAGTGGAACAGGTGACTGGCATTGTAGGGTCAGCAGGCATTGGCAGAAGGAAGTGAAGGAGTGGAGGACTCTGACGGTTGACTAAGGCAAGGAACCTGTTCGCTACTAAGTAGCAGTTACTGCACTGCTGTGGGAAGGGTTCATAGACTCATAGAAGCTTGACAGCAGAAAATGACCCTATCAGCCCATCTAGTCTGCCCATCCCTCCCCTATCACACACCCCTCTTCCCCGAGTACCACCGCCCTCACCCCAATACTCAGCCCCATATGCCTGTCCCATGCCCTCTTTAATTCCTCCACCATTGTAGCCCCCATCACCCCATCGGGTAGTCTGTTCCAGGGCTCCAACACCCATTCCTTGAAGAAATACCACCTCACATTGCCCCTGTATCTGTTTCCTTGCAATCTGAGGCTGTGCCCTCTAGTTCTGGCTCCCCTCCTTCCTCTTTAGTAGTCCCCCATCTCCTGCCTTATTGAGCTCCATTACATATTGAAAGGTTTCTATCATGTCTCCCCTCTCCCTCCTTGTTTCCAGCATGTACAGATTCAGCTCCTTACACCTCTGCTCATATGTCTTCCCCTGCATACCCTGACCCATCTTTGTCACCCTTTTCTGAACCCTCTCCAAAGCATCTATATCCTTGCGGAGGTGTGGTCTCCAGAACTAAACCCCGTACTCCAGCTGTGGCCTCACCATGGCCTTGTAGAGAGGCATTATTACCTCTCTCCTTCTGCTAGTAATGCCCCTGCCTATGCGTTCCAACATTCCATTGGCCCTACCACCGCCCTACTACATTGGAGCCCCACACTGAGGTTAGAGGAGACTATGATCCCCAGATTCCTTTCCTGTTCTGACTTTTTAATTTCCTCCCCACCTAGCATATACCCTTTCTCGCATGTTTTTACTCCGCAAGTGCATCACAGCACACTTCTTGGCATTAAATTTCAGTTGCCACTTTGTGGCCCACTTCTTGAGCATCCTTAGGTCCTTCCTCATGTCTTCTACCCCCTGCGGGGTGTCGACCCTACTGCAGATCGTTATATCATCGGCAAATAGGCACACTCTCCCCCCTCAATCCCTCTGCAATATCACTGATGTAGATGTTGAAGAGAAGTGGACCCAAAACTGACCCCTGTGGCACTCCACTCCTTACCCTTGCCATCCTTGAGTGCACCCCATTTAACACCACCCTCTGTGTTCTCCCTGCTAGCCAGGCCTCCACCCAGCATACTATTTTCCCCTCCCATGCCAAGCTTTCATTTTGCTCACCAACCTCCTATCAGGGACAGTGTCAAAGGCCTTACTGAAGCCAGATATGCCACATCCACCACTCCACCCTGGTCAATTACCTGAGTCACCCAATCAAAGAACTCGATTAGGTTGGCATGGCATGACTTCCCCTTGGTGAAGCCATGCTGTCTGCTGTCCTGCAAGCCACACTCCTCCTGATAATCCACCACCCTCTCCTTGATTAATGCCTCCATTACCTTCCCCACCACAGATATGAGGCTGACTGGGTGATAGTTCTCCTTCAGCTCCCTGCTACCTCCCTTGTGCAAGGGCACAATGTCTGCCTTCCTCCAGTCTTCTGGTACCCTTCCCATGTCCAGGGACAGGTTGAAGAGCCTTGTCAAGGGTGCGGCCAGCTCCTCCCTCCATTCCCTGATCACTCTGGGGTGCAACCTGTCAGGCCCCATTGCCTTGTCTGCTTTAAGTCTATCTCGCTCTGCCCTGACCCTATCCACAGTGAACAGGCTCTGATATACCCCTTTACCCTCCTTCCCATTTGGCATTAGCACCGGACCCCTGCCTTCCTCCTCCTCATGAATAATGAGCTAAAGTACTTATTTAACACCTCTGCTTTTTCATAGTCCACCTCCACGTTAAACCCACCTTCCCCCCTCAGTCTAGTAATCCCCTGCCCTGCCCTTTTCCTCTCCCTCACATATCTAAAAAATGTTTTATCCCCCCTCCTTTGCCTTTTTGGCTATTTTCTCCTCAGTGGCTGCCTTTGCCCTTTTAATCTCCCTCACTGCCGTACTCTTCTTCTCCATATATTCCTCCTTATCTTCCTCCCTGAGAGTACGCTTAAATTTTCTAAAAGCCCTCCTCTTTTCCCTGACTGCCACCGCCACCTCCCTTGTGAACCAGCATGTTCTCCTCCCGCTCTTGCTCTTCCTGACCTGTTTTATGTACATTTCTGCTGCGTCCTGAACCCCTCCCCGATAGCTTCCCTTAATTCCTCCACTGCCCCAATATTCATCATACCTCCCATTTTTTCCCTATCTTCTTCATACTAGCAAAGTTTGTGCGCCTGAAATCCACAACTAGCTTACTGGTTTTGCTTATCCCCATCCCTGCCCTGACCCTAAACTGTACCGTGCTGCGGTCACTGGTGCCCAAGGCATCTCCCACCTGCACCTCCTCCACACTCTCCCCATTAATCAGGACCTTGTCCAGCAAGTTGCTTCACCTCATTGGCTCCCTGACCAGCTGTTGAAGGAATACCCCCTGCAGTGCAGCTAATATTTCTCAGAAGCACCACAGGACAGCAGCACCAATATGGTCGACATCTCCCACAGTGACACTAGGGAAATGCCGCAAATGGTCCCGACACCCTGGAAACCGATGTCTGAAACACCGCCGCAGCTGCCGCAACACTCACCCCAACGGACTGACCCATGAACAGCCGCAGAACACCATAGCACCAGCACTGGCAGAAACCACGAAGCAGGACACGATGGCGAGCCCCCCAGCCACGGATGTCCTGACGAGCAGCTGCCTGACATGACAGGGTGTGGGCGGGGGGTCACCGGTAGGCACAGAAGGCGTGACCAGGACCAGTGATGTACACATGCAGAAGAACACATACAGGGGAGGCCCCCAATGCAGCCGGGCAACGGAGAGGTACCACGCATGGCAACAGTGGCTACAGGACTGATGTGGGGGTGCACGCCCTATGAGGATGTTCCAAAGGGCAAGGAAAGTGGCCACAGGGCGTGGCACAGGCAAGGCACCAAGTACACCCCGCACGCACCCTGGGACTCACACCTGAAGGCTGATGTTCACTGCCAGCCCAATCCGGTAGACCCTGTGACTATGGGTGCTATAGTGGGCAACCAGGTCTGTGATCCTCCGAGCACTCTCTCGCCACCACCAACGGATGCACCGCATGACCTGGCCCGACAATGCCTGCTGCAGCTTGAACTCCGTCAGCCCCAGTTCCCCACGCAGAACATCCAGGAACCGCCACAAGGAGGGGTGTGCCACGCCCAACAGGGAATTAAACACCCTGTGCCAGCCCTCAATGGCATTGTTGGTTCATGGCATCCCCTCTATGACAGCAGCATGGCAATTCCACACAGGGACGGGGAACAGCGGTTTGTGGCGGTGCCCACTACAGACAGGTCTGCCCAGCCAGATGTCCTCAAAATAGTTGAGATCGGGGGCCAGTTCCTAATCATGCTCCCTGAAGTAGTCCCAGCTGTGGAGCTCCTCATAGATCATGCAGACGTCACCCAGGGGCACAAAGGCGAGGGCGGGCAGCATTCGGAGATGCATGGTGCACACATCGTCTGTGCTGTACTTGTATGCCAGCTCCTCACCTGGAGTACTGTGACCAGTTCTGGAGACCCCATCTCCATGAGGACATAGGATGGAGGCAGTCCAGAGGAGGGCAACTAAAATGGTGCAGGGTCTGCAAGAGAAGCCATATGAGGAGAGACTATAGGAGCTTAATATGTATACCCTTGAGGAAAGGAAGGAGAGGGGGGACATGATAGAAACGTTTAAGTACCTCAGTGGAATCAACAAAGTCCAAGAGGGTAGCATCTTTCCAAAAAAGAGATGTGAAAGAACAAGGGGACACAATTTGAAGACAGAGGGAGGACAGCTCAGGGGCAATGTGAGGAAGTATTTTTTCACAGAGAGGGTGGTGGACGCATGGAACAGCCTTCCTGAGGAGGTTGTGGGATCTAAACTGTGGGAGAATTTAAGAATGCATGGGACAGACATAAGGCAATTCTTGTGGTGGGTAGGAAGAAATAGGCTGTTGGTTAACTAGGATCTGCATCTTATCCTCTAGGTAGGGAAATGGGCAGACTAGGTGAGCCTAGCGGTCCTTATCTGCCGTCAAATTCTGTTTCTATGATCTGCCGCCACACCACTGGGACAGGTGGAAAAAGCACCCGTGCACCTCCATCTGAAGATGCACTAACCGGATGGCCCTGTGTGCTGCAAGCTCAAAGTCCAAGAGCATGTGGCGAGGGCCTGCTACAGGGCACAGCTCGGACACCTTCTCAAACATCTTCATGTATGCTGTCACAGTCCTCTTTGACATGAGGACATACATGGTGGGCAACACAGTGGCCCCATCCACCCCATGCAATGTGTACAGCTGTGTGAATAATTTGGGACAGCACTTGAAGGTTTCATCCCCTAGTTAGGCTAGACTGCGGGCCAGGAACTCTAGGTTCCTGCTAGGGCTGAAGAGTAGGAACCTGTACTCGGTGTTGTTCCCCTCCCCTGCCCAGAGTTGTGGAGTAGGAATGGCTCACCTCTGTGGGTCCTGTGGTACTCCTCAGGGATGGTTAGCTCAGCCAGTGTGCATGGATCCACGGGTGCCCTCCTGAAGCTCCTCCTGATCCACTGTGCTGACTGCTTCAATAGGGATACCAATGGTAGGCTTCCTCCCATGGCCTCGCTGACCCCTGAGCAGCACGCCACAATGATTTGTTGGCTGCTCTCCATGGTGTCCCTTGTCCTCTGCCTTACTGTGGCCCGCACCCTAAGAACACCAACTGCTGTGGTGTCCAGCACATGGTTGTGTGTGCCCATCAGTGTTGGTGAACTCCCCACCATGGTGAGTGCACGGCGCCTGCATCCACTGGCTGCGTACTCGCAGCACTTCCAGTATGTGCATTCCCCATGACTCCTCTCCTGCTGGTAGGTATGGCCTTCTACCACCAGAAGCCTGTGCCCCTGTGTGCTGTCTATGTATTCAGCAGATATTTCTCCAATGGTTCCGTGAACAGCGGGTGCAGGTGCGGTGGTGTTCTTTGTAGCCAGCGCACCTGCTGACACTGTGGGGGAGCATGTTGGGCACTGTGGAGGCGCACTGTAGTTGCGGTCAGGATTGCTGTCAGCTCTGTGGGTGTGTTGCTATGGCGGTGTCGGTATTACACCGTGCTTCCATATTTCTCTGCTCCTTGCTTGCTGCATCCGGGATTTCCCAGTTGACATCTGGCAGGTTTAGGTCTCCCACCAGTAGCAGTTCTCCTTTATGGGCCAGCTTCATGATTGCCTGAGTTAGCCATCTGTCTTCCTCCTTCCCCTGCACAGGAAGCCTGTATACCACCCCTTGCCGCAGGGATTCACCCTTCCTCCTACCTAGCATTACCCACAGCAGCTCAATCTCCCTATCCTCCTGTCCTTCAGTTACACTAATGCCTTCCCTGACATATAAGGCAACACCCCCCCCCCCACCGTCCCTGTCCCTTCTAAAGAGTCTATGCCCTGGAATGGTCATATCACAGGTATGATGTTCTGTCCACCAGGTCTCGCTTATTGCGAATATATCGAGTCCCTCATCCCCGATGATGACCTGCATGTCTGCCATCTTCTTTCCTAAGCTCCTGATGTTTGCCACCAAGTCCTTCCACCAGGCTCCCCTTTGTTCCCCCCTTCACCGGTTACCCTCGTGCCCAACAATTTAGTGCTGTCCTGGGGGGGCTGATAGCCCTTCGAATGTTCTTCCTTATGGAGCAGATTTTTCCCCACTCTTCCTCCCCAACCTAGTTTAAATTGAAGGTGTCCAATATGAAGTCTCCCAATTTGCTTTTCAGTAACGATGACCCCTCCCTATTTAGGTGCAGTCTGTCTGGAGCAAATAGTCTCTTGTTCCCCCCACATTGATCCCCTACTAACCTATGCTCCATTTTACTCTCACCACCCCACCAACCACTGATTGAATTCCTCAATCCTCATCTTCCTGTCAGTGCTTGTCCTTGGTACTGGTAACGCCTTGGAAAAAGCCACTGATCTGAATCCCAGAAACTGCTACAGTATGTAGCGAGAGCTCTGAATCTTGCCTGCACCTCCATCTGGCTATTTCCTGCCAGGTCATTCATCCCCAGGTGGAATAGCAGGTGTGTTTTCTCATCCTGCTGCTTTCCCCTTGATGAAGCCTGGCAGTGGTCCAGGAGAAACGTTAGTCTTCTAGCCACCATATGTTTGCACGTTTTGTGTTTATAATAAATTTTCTACGTTATTTGTTACAACAACATGGGTGCAGTTCCAGTTTTTGCTGTGTGGGTGCTTTTCCTTCTTGCTTGAATATGTTTTTGGACTTATTTGGTACATAGCACCACATGTCTGCCTGGTGCTCCTGTTACTTGCTCTATTTGCTTCCCCCTTGAGGGAATATAGTGAATGACGTTTGCCGCCATCATGCCCGGCAGACACTCACCCCACACTGCACTGCTCCTGTTCCCCTGCCCCCCCACCTAATTCCTTTTATTATCGAGTCCCCAACCAGTACGACCCTGCTCTCCATCTTCATCTGGTTACATTCCTCCTTAGTCCTTCTCCCAACCCATTGCATCCTCTTTTCTACCCTATTTTCTAAACCTCCTCTGCCCATTTTGCACTCCATAGTACTGTCTTTGCCCTGTGCCTCCCCAGCTTAGTGCCCCTCATGGTCACTTTTTGCTAGGTTTCTCGTTTCTGCCTCTCCATCTGTGAGCTTTTTCCCTCCCTGTTTTTCTACTGCCCGTGCCCTGGCTGATTTCCCCAGAGGACCTTCCCTGACCTGTCTGACCCCCACTCCCCTAAGCCTGAGTACACTGCCCCCCCCTTCTGGACTTGCCCCTTCTGGGTGAGTCCACCCTTGCACACCCATTCCTAAAACTTGTTACCCTGTGTGGACCTTCCCCCATTCCAATTTTCTGTCCCTTCTTCCACGTTTGCTTCTACTACTTCCCCTTGGTACTGCCCTTCTCCCTTCCCCAGATCTTCTCCTCCTATTAGTGCCTCAAGTGGTGCATATCTGTTTTCCTGCTCCAAGCCCACTATCTGTGATCCCCTGCTCTGATCACCTCCACCTGCACCCACCTTGCCCCCTGTGCAGGCTTTGGCCCTTTGTGCAGGCTTTGGCCCTTTGTGCTTGATCTCCTGCCATTCCCCCAGCTTCCCCTTGTGTTCCTTTGTTGCCTCCATCCAGTATTTCAGTGTTTCCCCTGGAGCCCCTCCCTACTCCTCCTTCCATGCTTCCATACCCCTTTGCCCACCCCCAGTCCCTATCCCAGCTTCTCCTGCCTTTTGCTGAGTTTGCTCCTTGTCCTCATACAGCTATCCCTCCAATCGCTACTTCTTCCCAGTGGAACCCCACCCACTCTGCCATCTGCTTCTCTCCCTTACCCAGCTAAGCTCCCTTCTCAGCCACCTCACCTCCTCCCTTAGCTGTGCAAGCTGGTGACATACCATGCAACCCCCCCCATCCTCCAAGCTATATCCAGTACCATAGCCAACCCGCATCCAGTGCACCCCATCACTCTCCTGAAGATGCTCCCGGCCCTTGTGGCCTGTCTGCCATGCCGGGGCCCCACCCTCGCCATTTTCCAACTGCCCCTCCCATTTGCACGCCCCTCCATGTTCCCTTTGTCTGGCGCAACCTGGGTTGAAGGTCCCCCTGCTTCGAACCAAAAATAAAAAAAACAGTATCCACCCCCCTGTGGCATTGAATTCTGCCCATTATCATGCTCAGAAGCAACTTCCAAGTGCTATGTATCAGGCAACGCCACCTGCTAAAATAAAACCCTGCAACACAAGTACTAGGCTAGGGATTTCCCAGTACAGTACCCTGGATACTCAGTACCTCAGCTGTAGACTACAGTGCAGCACAGCCTATTTTGTGTGTCCACCCCCCAGCCTATACGACCTCTCAGAGATATCAAAAGTGAAGTAGACATTTTACAGCAGTAGTAAATGCAGTACAAGTTCAGCAGCATTCACATTATATGCCCCCAGCCTATATGACCTCACATAGATATGTCCAAAATGAAGTAAAAATTTTACAGCAGCAGTAAATGCAGTAAAAATTCAGCAGTAGTAAATGCAGTTCAGCAGCAGTAGATGCAGTAAACATTCAACAGCAGTCACAGCACCTGTTCCCAGAGACTGATTTTTCTCCAGCGCGAGTAAGCCTCTACCCCGGTGCTATGTCATAATGGTGATTGCTGAAAGGCGATCACCATTACAACAAAGTAACAGCGCCAAAAATCTATTTTGGCACTTTGACTCCCCGGCGCACAGCAAAACGGCGCCTGGGACTTGCATTTTTAATGTTTTATGCAGGGGTGTGTGCCCCCCACACTCCTCCCTACTTAAGGATTCTCAACTCCAGTGGGTTGCATGTCAGGTGGGTGCAAAATGTTAAAAAAAAATTTGGGCCTGGCGTAACAAAAACATACACCCAAACACAGCACTCTGCCCACCCTAGCTGTGAAGCCACCCACCACGCCATGGGGCCAGCTTAGCAGCCCACCATGGCACCACCCCACAAAACCCCTCCCACCCCTCACTGTGCATGCTCGTTCCCACACACCCCTGTGCACACGTACGTGTAGCAACATCCTGTCTCTACAAGCACCAACCCACCCCATCCGGTCGCCCTACCTCAGCGGTAGCCCAAATGACATGTACCATGATTGAGTCACTGTTTTGTGGTTCCCTCAATTGCAGTCACGCATGTCACAGGCTACCCTCTACCCTGCAGCAGAAGACTCCCCTTGACACACAGCTCCTCAGGTGTCCACCTCCTCTTCAGCCTTAGCTGTCTGCCTCCTGCCTTTCCTGATTTACTAAAAACCACTGCTGGATGTGGTATAAGGCTATTTCTCATAGGAGGAGGTGTGGGGTAGGCAGGAGGGAGAAAAATATCAGCACTCAAACAATTGAGGTTTGCGCAAACCGCAGCTGCTCTTAAGTAGCCCAGCCACAGTTTGAATCTCGCTCCTAGAATATGTGGTCTCCTCCAACTGGCACTCCAGTGGGAGCACCAGATGCATGGCTACCGCTACACTTTGTCACCAATGAGACCCTCTGCAGCTCCGGCTGGAGACCTGACCCTCTCCCTGCCCTGTCCTCCTTTCCACTGAAAGTGGCTGTAGGCATGTGCGCTGCTGTCCTCCCAGTTTACCGACTGTTGAAAGTGGTTGTTTCCATGGCCTCAAAGCTGCCGATGCAGTCACCTCCCTTGGAGTCCCTTGAGGCAGTGGCCGCCTCCCAAAGCACCTCACAAACAATTCAAATGGAAAGAGTATGTTGTAGCCATGAGTATAGTGACAGCATAATTCATGAATCTTCTTGATAACATAACAATGCTTTCTGTCTCCTAGAATCAAACCTCTGACCCTTTGCTTTTAAAGTAAGCATTCATCCAGTGTGCTACATGAGAAGCTCAAAATTCCTTGACTGGGTACTGAACCCTGCACCCTCAACACCAAAGTCTGATCCCTAGCCAACTGAACCACTGGCTTTGGCACTGGGTTGAAGATCAAGGGTAGTCCAAAACTGGGAATAGATGCAACATCCTATGTAGGATAAGAGTATAAAGAGATTTAAAAGGGTTTTAAAAGGAAAACAGGCAGAGTAGAACTAAAGTGTGATGGGAGTGGTGCCGTGCAGTAGCCGTGGGGTGGCAGTTTTCAGGGAGAACCTTTGGAGACTGTGGTGCTACCCCATCTGGGTGCACCTCTCTGAGCTGAGGAGGGAGGTTGCTAGTCTCTAGGCTAAGTTGGCTAGGATTCGAGAAACCTCCTCCTCCACACAGGGACCACCAAGTCTGCCACCATTAACTCAAAGTATGGCTAGGTGGAGGAGCGGCTTGATTACAGTGGGCTCTGGGAGGGTGAGGGCAGTGGGACAGAGGCACATTCCCCATCCAGTGATACTACACAACTCCTATGATGCTCTGGAGGGGCAGGACTGTCCCATGGAGGCATTTGAGGTAGTGAACAGGGAGAATGAGGGGCTCCTCTGCAGTGGAGACCCCAGGGGGAGTGGAAGAAGACCCCAGAGGAGAAGGAAGCAACTCCTGGTGGGGGACTACATTGTGAGAGGGATAGATTTTTGGAGAGGTAGGGGAGAAGGGAGGTTAGGTGCCTACACGGCACCACTGTTTGGAGGGATTGAAAGTGGATCCTGGGGATTGCTACAGTGGCAGGATGGGAGGGGGAGCTAGATGCAATTGTCCACCTGAGGACAAGTGACATGGCTAGGGATGGGGAAAGGATAGTTCAGGAGGAGTTCAGGGAGTGGGGGAGGGGTCCTAGGCAAGTAGCAAGCTCAGTTGCCTTTTCTGAGGTGCTGCCTGTCTATGACAGGGGGAGAAAAGAGTGCTCCATACCAGGATCTTCAACGACTGGTTGAAGAAAAGGTGCAGAAAGGAGAGGTTAGGCTACATTGGGGACTGGGGTCACATGTGGAGGGATAAAGCCCTGTATTGGGGAGATGGCGTGCATCTGTCCAGGGTGATGTGTGCTATCGCTCGAAGTAAGGGAAATAAAATTCCAGACTTAGAGACCATTATGGTAGAGGCTGACCTGGACATTGTTGCCATCACAGAAACATGGTGCACTGAGAACCATGACTGGGATATAGCCATACCAGGCTATACTCTGTTCAGGAAGAACAGGGCGGGGAAAAAAGGGGGAGGAGTTGCTCTTTATGTGAGAGACAGCATAAAGGTGACATAGGTACAGGGAACACAGGGAGGGGCGGAGGTACTGTGGGTCACCCTAGAGACAGAGAATGGAGTCACTATTTACACTGGCATGATCTACAGTCCTCCAGCATGGGGGGGTGGTAGTTGGATATGGTTCAGAGAGAAGCCATCCAAAAGATGGCAAATAAGAGGGAGGTACTGCTGGCGGGAGACTTCAGTCTGCTAGATGTAGATTGGAGCATCCCAGCTATAGCTACAGCTAGAAGCAGGGACATCCTGGACTCCCTGCAGGGGGCATTCCTCAGGCAACTAGTTAGAAAGCCCACTCGTGAGGGAGCAATACTGGACCTTGTACTAATGGGGATAGTGTTGCAGACGTCATGGTGGGTGGCCACCTGGGGAGCAATGATCACCGTACTGTGTGGTTCAATATAAGATCTGGGGCAGAATCGAGCCACACAAGGAGGAGGGCGCTGGACTTCAGATGGGGTGATTTTAGAAAGATGGGTGCATGCCTCAGGGATCACCTGGTGGCGACTTGGGGGGAGGAGAGGAACTCTGGGTAAAACTAAAAGGAGGCATAGAGAAGGCAACAAACCTCTGTGTCAGGCTAATAAGCAAAGCCAAGAGGAAAAAGAGACAGCTATCATTTTCTTAGGAGGTGGCTGGGATGGCAAGGGCAAAAAAGTTAGCATTCAGGAGGTATAAGAAGACACAGAAAGAGGAGGATGGGGAGCTGTATCTGGAGAAACCGTGGAAGGCAGGGAAATCAAGTTAGGCATGCAAAGGTGCAATCAGAGGAGAAAATAGCCAAGGAAGTAAAGAAAGGGGACAAAATATTTTTAAGTATGTAAGTGAAAAGAGAAAGACCACGGGAGGGATTGTAAGACTAAGAAAGGAAAGGGGGTATTGTGTGGAGGGGGACCAAGAAAAATCAGACATCTTGAACGAATACTTTCATTCAATGTTCACAGGAGGAGGAGGAGAAGGGCCACAGAAATGTGACAGTAGCATCGAAGGAAGGGAGGTGGACACTAGTCCATTTGCACAGGACAGAGCCCTGAAGGAACTCGCAAATCTGAAAGTGGATAAGGCAATGGGGCCAGACATGGTCCATCCAGAGATACTGAGGGAACTCAAGGAAGTGCTGGCTGCACCTCTGACTGTCATGTTCAACCACTCACTGGAAATGGGAGAGGTTCCAGGGGGCTGGAGGAGGGCAGATGTAGTCCCACTTCACAAAAGTGGTAGCAAGGAGGAGGCCAGCAACTACAGGCCAGTCAGCCTGACTTTGGTGGTGGGAAAAAATTGTTTGAATCACTACTGAAGGAAAGGACAGTGGAATATCTTGAATCCAGTGACTTACAGGACACAGGACAGCATGGATTCACAAGGAGGAGGTCTTGTCAAATGAATCTTGTAGATTACTTTGACTGGGTGACCAGGGAATTGGATCAGGGAGGAGCAGTGAATGTGGATGTGGCCTACCTGGATTTCAGCAAGGCCTTCAACACCGTCCCACATAGACGATTAGTAAGTAAGCTGGGTAGCCTAAAAGTAGGACCAAAGGTGGTAAATTGAGTAAGAAATTGGCTAAGGGATAGAAGACAGAGGGTGGTGGTAAACAGAGTTCACTCCAAGGAAGTAGGGTAACTCAGGGATCTGTACTGGGACCAGTCCTCTTTAAAGTCTTTATTAGTGACATTGCAGAGAGGCTGGAGGGAAAGGTCGGCCTGTTCGTGGATGACACTAAAATCTGCAATAGGGTAGATGAGAAAAGACTTCAGTGTGTTTTTGTTTTTTTATTTTAATATTGTATGAATATAGGGTCCCTTTTAACTGGTTTTGAATATGTTGGTTACTCACCATAAACTATTTGTGGGGGATAGTGTGTTGGTTTTGGAGGGTTGTGTGGGCGGGGGGGGGCTGGGGTTGAGGTTGAGGCTTTATGAAGTAAGGCTTATATTCAGGTACATGGCATTATGATGTTATAGTGTGTTAGGACTCTTGGTTCTCATACATAGTGAATTTATACTTCCTTTCCGACTAGTTATCTATATTATGATGTTACTGGGGGGGGGGGTAATTCCATTAGTTTTTGATTCAGACTGTTTCTGTACAAATAGATTGATTTATATTGACACATTATTGAACACTAAACATATTAGGATGCATGATCTCATTTATTAAGGGGTCCTTGGTAGTTTTTTTTTATTGGGCACTAATTCTGACAATTAATATATCTTACAATAACAATTTTATAACAACACTGAAGAACACTGAAGGTTTTAATGTTTATGGATTATATTATCTGGTTGAGTATATAGTTGATAAATTGTCTCCAGATAGGTTTAATAGTGTATGAATGTGCCAAACAGTTTGTTCACGTTAGGGAAACTTTTCTTTATACCCACCTATTGCCATAGATAGAACATTTTTTTTATAGTTTTTAACTTGGAATACTATCTGCAGCTGCAGTCACATCCAAGAGCAGGGCCATTCTACTGCCTCTCTTTTGAACTGCGCAAGTCTGGAACCATCTCTTTCTACAAGATGTTCTAATTCAGCTAATACAGTCATGACAGTGTCCATGACCAATGGAAGAGAAAGATGAGCATCTTGAAAAGTGTGAGAAACTGATGACAGGCCAGTTAAATGTCAAGATAAAAATGTAAAAACAGCAAGAGTTTTACATCAGAGACTTTTTTTTCCAACCCTTTATCTTGGCTTTATCAGCTTATGGAATGTCCCGCCTAGTATCACAGACAAGTTCGTCCCAGTGGCACAAAAGAGCAGAGTAGTTTTGCAGTACAGCAAGCATGGAATCTTTTTTTATGCATCACCCACCTCGTTCCATGAGCCTTTTTAACTTAATGAGTGTGGACTGCTGTACTTACGCAACTATTTTTAGCTCACGATACCACTTGGATGAGTTCTCATAAAAGTAAAATATAGAAATCAGGATATTGTCAATAGGCTGAGCAAAATACGTAATTTTGAATGCATCTTTTGCTGCCATTTCCAGCCTGTGCGTGACGCAGTGAATCGTGATAAGCCTAGGGCAATCCTCTTTTAGCATTACCATCATTCCTTTGTTTCTACCAAAATTCACAGAAGAACCATCAGCTCCTGCTTCAATACAGGACAGTTCTTTTAAATCAATGTTATCATGACCCAAAATCTGTTTGTATGCCGATAGCAGAGCTGACTTTAGACCATTTGCACTGATTGACTCTACATCCATTAATGCCAGGGATTTCATTTTTGGCAGACCATCTTCAAGAATTTTAGTATTTATTTTTCCGTGACTGTTCTGTCTGTTGTGCCATCCATAAATACAGAATGGTATTTGTAAGTTGCTGTGTCTCCCTGCAAATGACTGACAATGGGTTGCCTTAAATGGCCCGCAATAAAAGAAATAAATGTTGAACAAGTTTTGTTATTGGTATATGCCTCTCCAAGTTTGACTCCATGGCCCAGATATTCAAACTGAGCCCAAAAAGAGCGCAACAGCAGGAGCAAGCACAAGTCTATTGCGCCCATGTGCAACAGATGCAATATTCAAAAAAGGAGCAAGCCAAATTGTGCCTACAGCCAACGTCTGAATATCGCACAACCTGCACCATAGCGCAACAAGGGATGTTCAGCTGAGCAGTCCAGACGCGCCATAGCACAAGCAGGGAGCCCCCCAGCTTCAGAGCAATGCAACTGCACAACCAGGGAGGTAGGGGCCCACCACCCATGTCACAGATGGGCACAGGAACACACAGCAGAACTGAGATCATCCCCCCACACCCCAAGCACAGCACAACTGGGGGAGGGCTGGAATAACCACTGGCCCATGGATACAAGCAAACAACCCATAGCCAGGCCATGGTGCCCCATCACACCCACCGGCAAGCTGAGACTGCCACACAAGGAGGGCGGACCACCCTGTGCCACACCAACCCCCCCCAGTGCACAGCACACCCTGCACCGTGACCCCCAGACAACCCCTATGAGCAGTGACCACCACTGCAGGAAACCCCATGCATACCACCACCCCCACTGTGACACTGCAACCTTGTGCACCACAGAACCATACAAGCCAGCCCCTGCAGGCACCCAGTAGTGCGTGGCAGCACACGGCAATGCAACAACGGTAGACACAGTGCCACCATGCACATTCCCCCCGAGGCACAGCTGAGAGCCCGACCATGTGTCGGCACAAGAGGTACCCCACATGGGACTGGGCGTGCCCCTGACACCACCACCAGTGATACAGCACCCTGCACAGTAGTCTAGTGACACACCCCCACCACTGGCCACAACAGCCAGCACAGACACCCACAGTGGTGCATGGAAGCATGCACCACACCGGATGCAACAGAGTGCAGGGACAAACACCCACCCATACCCAAGGGGACAACAACACAGGGACGCAGTTGCGGGACAACCAAGCCCCCAGTGTGGGCCCATGGAAACCGTGTACACACAGCCTGCAGTCCTCCATGGCACAGGAGTGCCAGCCACCCTGCGCAGGCACTGTGGACCCGTACACCACCATCATATGCCTGGAGCACAAGTCACAGACAGTGGTGCACATCCCCTGCAACACACACAAGCCACAGCATGAAGGTGGGACAACAACCACGGAGGCGACAGTGTCACCCAAGGCAGACATGCACCACACCAGTGACAGGAGGCAACCCAGCATTGTGATGGGTACAGTGGCTGCCCTGCATGGACAGCCACCACTGAAATGCTAGCAGACCCTGCAGGTCACAGACATGCATGTGTGTCAGCTACACAGGCCATGGATGTGCTGACAGGTGCGCCATAGACACAGAGCATGCACCGTGTACCACTGCACACAGTCATCCAGTACACAGGGCACAACACACACACACACACCACAGACACTGACTGATAGCTACCCCCACACCATAGTCACTTCCCCATGGACACACCCACATACCCATGACTGCACCACCCCGACACCATGCACACCACTGCAGCTGAGCAGCTATAGCCCGCTGCAAATCAGAGATCACCACAGTATTCATATCAAAATAACTGTATTGCAAAACATATAAAAGTTAACTATGTACAAGACTATATACAAATATATACAAGGTGGGGGGAGGGCCACAAACAAGGTCTGGGTGGGTAAGGGCAGGGGGACAAATGGGACGGGAAAGGAGGGGGGTGAGGGTGGGTCCAGGGGGGTAAGGGATTGCAGGGGCTGAGGGACCACCAGCGGGAGCGCTGCTCCCCACTCTGGCTCCATCTTGGGCGGTGCCTCTGCAGGACCCCAGCATCATCAATCCTGCGGAGGATGTCCAGCGATGCACGTGCCACCTGGAGGATCTCCCGTAGTGCCTCCCTGATCTCCCGGAGATGGTGTGTACCTAGGACAAGAGAGCACAGTCAATAGGTGTGAATGCACAGCCCCATACAGCCCACCCACTGTGCATGGCATACGGCCATGGGACATACCTCTGTGATGGTGTGTGACCACCCACAGTGATCACGTCCACATGACCTTCCCACCCAGGTGCATACAGCCATGCGGCACACTGCACACACCCACCGGCCCAGTCATGCACAGCACCACTGTGGCCATTTACTGACATGGCTATGTGGTGCCAAGGCAGTGGCACAGCCATGTACCCGGTGCATGCATGGACCACCATCGATGCACTCCCAGACATACATTGCCACTGGACAGTGCTGACTGTAACAAGTTGCGTGCATGGCAGTGGTGTCGATGGATGGTGGCCATGCCCCGCTGCCCACCCTGTTACACAGTATGCAATAGTAATCATGGAGTTATGGCACTCACCCTTATCGGGCCAGTCAGGTTGGCGGTGATGGCCCTCGTCCCACCTGGACGCTCTGTCCTCCTCCCTCCGCCGCTCCTCCCTCAGCCTGCGACACTCATCCATGCCTGTGGGGGAAACAAGGAGAGAAGAACATCAGTACAATCCCGAAGCAAAGTCCCCCTGCCCCAATGTGTGTGCCCACCCACTCAGCCAGGCCCACCCACCCCACACCCTGTAAACACCGCCACAGCCAACCCTAGACTATCCCTCCCCTATGTGCTGGACACATACAACACTGTTACCCATATGGACAATGCAAGTGCGTTGACAGAACCCCTACCTGGACGTGGCACCATGCCCCTCCTGGCACACAACCGCAGACGGGCTAGTAGCTCCGGCTCCCTCCTCCTGAGGTCCCCATAGTGGTGCCTGCACTGCTCTGTGCTTCTGCTCCATCCGGTGGCCTCCTCCAGGGCAGTGGCTACCTCCTGCCACACCTGGGTCCTGACCCTGTCCAGTGGTGCCTCCCCAAACAGAGGCCCATGGTGTGGTTCAATAATAGCCACCAGATTCACCAACTCGATGGCTGTCCACTGAGGGGCTCTTCTGCGTACCATCCCAACGGCTATAGTAGGCAATTTGGCGCTCTGCAGCGCGGTACCCCACGTGCAGATGCTGCGCGGTACAGTGCTGCAATTCCCTATCGCGCTGTTACCAAACAGCACAATAGAGGTGCACCCATGCCTGACGCATGGCGCCAAGGGGGCCAAGGTCAGGCACAGGGTCAAGGGTCTCTGGCGCAAGGCCACGCACAGCGCCATCGGACGACTTTGCGTGTTGTGCGATTGGTTGCCTGTGTGCCAGCACCACAGCAGACTATCGGGCAGTTATGCCATTGCGCCTATGAAAGCCCATTGTCACAGCACCATGTAGTGACCTTCGCTATAGTGCCACTGGCACAATGGTTGCCATGCCCTGCATTGACCATCGTGCACAGCACATCATTAGCACAGCAGACGCCAGAGTCAGCAGCCTGGGCATGCGCAGTGAGGTGTACTACGCATGCCACGGAACTGCGCCATTGGCTCAGCACGTTCAACACAATTGCGCAAAGTGCAAAAGCGCGATATTTAGCCGTCATATGATAATCATCCGATCAGCCATTCAATGGCGCAGCACCGCGATTTGCATCTAATTAAAGTTGCTCCTCATCTAATTTGCATGGATTGCGCTATAAAACTGTGACAAAGTGCTGCAGTGGCCATAGTCAGTTACTGCAGTGTATTGGTGAGTTGCATGCTGTGTGGGAGTGTGGACTGTGGATTCAGGGACATGCATTGGACTGCACAGTCACAGGTAACCACTGCCATCCTTACAGGCTGAATAATGACCAAGCAAGTTCTGGGTGAGGATGACAACGGTGGTGGGAGGAGGAGGAGGCCCAATTTCATGAAGGCTGAGACCGAGGCACTTTTCAAGACCTACCTGGATCAGGAGCCACTGCTCAGTGAACGGCGGGGCACCCCTCCAGCCCGTGTTGCTGCATGGGAGGAGGTGGCATGTGCCGTGAACCTGCATGGCAGCCACCAGCGCTCCGTGCAGGAGTGTAAGAAGAAGATTGGTACTGACAGGAGGAGGGTGATGAAGAAGGTGGCTGCCATCAGGGCGGCACGTGCTGCAACAGGCTGGGGACAGCCGGAGGTGGTGCAGCTCACACCAGCAGAGGACAGGCTTGCTGCAAGCATGCACCGCAGTGCCATAGAGGGAGTTCTGGGCAGTGGCTTCCAAACAGGTGGTGGCCCATCTCTGCATGGTAAGCCATGGTCTGCCTTGGAGGGGAGGCCGGGTAGGTAACACACAGTAACATGACTTTGCTTTCCCTTACAGATCAGGTAACACGCAGTAACGTGACTTTGCTTTCCCTTACAGATCCTGAGCATCTGCATGGGTCAACGTTGGTGGGCCTGTCCACTGCGGACAGTCGGCCAGAGTCAAAGTTTGGACCATCCACCTCCACAGGTTTCTGTAGATCGGCACGACAGTGGGGCCGCCTGGCTGGCCACACTGATGTCGTTGAGACAGGTGTGGAGATAGCCCTTCCTGTGTCTCAGCATCCTGGTGTCCAGGGATGCCAGCATGCTGTGGCTGTGGCTGGGGCAGAGACCTGCACCAGTGATGAAGCCACGGCCGTCATGGGCAGTGACACGTGTGTGCCACAGGATGGACACACAGCAGGTCAACTCGCACCCATGGCTGTGGCTGGTGCTGCCATGGGGGCCAGCGTGTCAGCACAGTCCCAGGCTGTGCCTGTCAGCACCAGTGGGGCAGCACTGGTGTCTGTTCAGGACAGTGGGACTGTTGCAGCCACTGTGGTGGCACTACTGAGCCCTTGGGCGCAGCAGCCAGAGGGGCAGAAGCAGCAGTCACCCATTGGGACTGGGGCTTCAGGGTTCAGCGGAGGCGTCTGTGCACCGCCTGTGGACTTGCCCATACCTGGTCCTGGTGTTCAGCACCCACCCTCAAGGGGTGCTGAACATCAGGCCCGTGCTCACCCTGAGGGACAGGATGCTGAGGAGGAAGACAACCTCTTGGACGAGCACACCTGCCTACTGTGGGCATCGGTCCAGCAGCAGATGCAGCTTGCAACGTCCGTGGAAGCACTGTGTGTGGCTCTGGAGTGGGCAGAGGAGCGTCGCTGCAGGAACACTGAAAGGATCATGTCACGAATGGACCGTTTGAGGGAGGATGTGACCGCTGCCATTGACAGGCATGCACAGGTGTTCATTGCTGTCATGGCCACAATGGGCACACAGTCAGGTGCCCATGCGATGCACACACCACACAGTGCGCTCTCCACTCCCCATTCCTGGTGTCATGCAACTCCCACCCTGTTGACGCCGGGTTCAGCTGTGGGCATCCTGAGCACTCCTGGTGCAGGCATGTTCAGTGTGCTGCAGACCCCTGCGCGGGCACGGTCGTGTTCACACAGTGGAACCCCTGGGGACCATTGGTGCCACCCCATGAGGCCTGTGGTCAGCCTGCCAGTGCTGGCGGGTCTCAGCGGGGCCACCCACGCATCCGAGGTGGCTGTAGCACTGTGCTGCAAGACTGACCTGTCTCCCAGCGTGGGCACTGTCTGGTGCTGCCCTGTGTGCATTGTGTGTTTCAGTGGGCAGTGCACAGGTGGATACTTGGCCCTGCACGCGGACACACGGTCCACCTGCACACCCTCCCGGCTGCTGTCCGCAGGTACTTGTGCATGATGATGCCTGCATTGCGCTATACACCAAAGTGCGATGGTGCCCAGCATCTGACACACGCACATGGACAGACAGTGGATATGGTGGCCTGTGGACATGTGTGTTGCTAGGGTTGGCGTTCTGGGTCAATGTGCCTCCTGCCCACTGTGCACGTTTGGTGCATTGTGTGTGTGTCCGTCCATGTGGCGTGTTGATCCTCACCCATCCCTGGTTGTGTATGTGTGCTTCTGTGTCCTGCCACTTCCCTTGCCAGCATGCACCCCTGGTGTGTTTCCATGCATGTTTGTGGGTTGTGCCTTAGCCACTGGTGATTGCACATGGCCCCATGACTTACCTGGGTTGGCTGAAGTGCTCCTCTGTGATGGTGTCCCAGTGCAGCTCTGCCAGCTGGATCAGTCGGGGGTCTTGTCGGCCAAGGGGGGGCTGCCCATCACCATCGTCACCGGCGTCCCCATCGCTGTCCCCCTCTTCGACCTGTACGACTATCCCACATTCTTTGGCCATGTTGTGCAGAATGCAACAGGCCAGGAATATCCCACAGGCCTTTGAGGGGCTGTACTGTAGGGCACCGCCAGAGGTATCCAGGCAACAGAATCGTGCCTTCAGCATCCCGAACACCCACTCAATTACATTGCATGTGGTGGCATGTGCCTCACTGTAGCATTGCTGTGATGGGGTCGTGGGCCACCGGTAGGGTGTGAGCAGCCAGGGACGGAGTACGTATCCACTGTCACCTGTGTGCAGAGGGTGGAGGTTAGTTTCGTGATCAGCTTCGGCCTGCCCCACTCCCTGTAGGCCACACCCATGGCACCTCTGGCCATGCCCCCCCAGGCCCTAGATATGTCCATTTGGTTTGCATACTCACCCACAAGGTGTCCTGTGGGGATGTCCCCACTCTCAAATCGGTGGCACAGTGCCGACTGGTGCCAGATGTATGAATCGTGTGCTCCCCCAGGGTGTGTGGCACAGATATTGATGTGCCCACTGGCATCACACACCACCTGGCAGATGATGCTGGAATAGCCCTTGCGGTTCATGTATGCAGCCCCCTCCTCACCAGGTGGTGTGCGTATGGCCACATGAGTGCAGTCTATTGCCCCTAGCACTCCAGGCATACGTTCTACCCTGTAGAACTCCTGAATGTTTGCTGTGCGCTCCACCGCAGTGCTGGGGAAATGGATGTACTCCTCAGCATGTGGCAGCAGTGCACTGAGGAATTGGGTGAGGTTGTATGACGTGGCCGACTGGGTTATGCCTGTGGTGTCCCCAGTTGGCCTCTGGAAGGTACCCGTGGTGAGCAAGCACATGCAGGCTGTTACCTTTGTCTCCACTGACAGGGCATGACTCCGTCATGTGGGTGCCTGCATCACATCACTGCACAGCTCACAGAGCCACCTCAGTATTGCCCTGTTCAGGCGGTACCAGCCCACAATCTCGGTATCTGTATACAGCTCAAAGCTAGTGCAGACCGGTACTGCCTGTTGAGAGAGGCTGCTCTGCCTGACGGGCCTTCCACGGCCCGTCCCCCTGCCGCCGCCTTCTCACCCCCTCATTACGGCCTCCATGTGGAAGGTGGCACTGGCCATGTCCCTGGCTTGCGTTCCCCCCCCAGCAGCTGTTGCTTTGTTCCCCCTGCTGTCCTGGCTGCTACCTCCCCTGCACTGGGTACACCTGTCTGTGCTGGCCTCTGGATTGTGTGGCTCCACACACCTTCCCCGTGCCTCTGTTCTGCTGTGGTTTTCCATCGCCTGCCCACTTTCTGCCACTTTCCCTGTCCCTGCCTTTCCCTCTGCCTCATGTGGCTTCCCTGTAGCGTTCTTGTGTCTCTTCATTGCTCCTTTTTATTTTGGCTCATTTCCGCTATGGCGCAACTTCCACTTGCTCCACTGTTGTGCATTGCGCAAGTATTTCAATACCACACTGCGCCATTTATGCATGGTTCCTCCCCCTTCAGTTGCACATGCCTTCATTATCATTGCGCTGTTGCTCAGCATGTTTTCGGTGGCGCAACTGCCTCCTGCTGAATATCGCAAAATGGCGCAATTCTGGACTTGTGCAAGCGCAACCCTATTGCGCTTGGCTGAACTCTTTTGAATATCTGGGTCCATGTCTTTTCTCAAGTGCTACAAGCTCCCCAAATTATGAAAAGGGTTCTCTTCTTTAGCCAGGAAGTATGCAATGTCAAACAGTTTTTCCATTTTATGAGGAGTTTTTTTTATTCAGTTTTAAAGTGGAGTTCTCTTTCTCTTCCCCCACCCTCCCCCGCTGGTCTGCTTTGTGCTAGAACTCTTTCTTTAGCCTGTTTATGACCTTCGGACAACGCATGTCTTTCACAATTTTTTTTTTTTTTTTTACATTGTTTGTGTCTGAGATATAAGAATCCACATTAGTCATTTTCCTTACTTTGGTGGCCCACCTACGAAAGATGTCTGGTTTGGCTTTGCAAAACTTGCACCAAATTTTGGTCACAATACCATCTACTGAGTCAAACTGTAACCAAGACAAATCTGGTTTTGACAGATGGCACTGCCACAATCTTACAGTGGAAACATGGCAAGAATGTGCCTGTTTTTTCTTTGGCTTAGGTGAACTTGTTGTATCAGACTGGGCAGAAGATTTGGATGCACTATAATTTTCCCCTGGGGTGGGATTTATAGTCTTAGAGTGTGTACGTTTTTTAGAGGTACTAAACCCAAAATTTAGCAATGACATTTTTAGTAAGCTAGTGAGAAAGGAACAAGAATTACAAGGTTGTGTTTCAACTCAACAGCTGTTGTGTGCAGCTCTTGGCGGTCTCTGGAGTTTGTACTAACTGCATAAAATTACAATAAAAGAATGAACATATGATTGAGACTTGTCTGCCATTATTACATTTTAGGACAGAGGATGATTTCAGTCAGAAGACTCAGGTCACAGACTACACCACAAGCTCAAGAGCACAGGGGAAGAAATGGAAGCATGTTGGCTCAGTACAGCTGAGCTTTTACTAATTTACTACTGAGCAGTGAGATGCTTATAAGAAACGTGAATGTACTGCCAAACACAGGCAAAATGTCTGTGAAGTCTCAAAACTTTGTCTCCCTAAATAAAATTGTGCTTGGTGCAGTTACACAGTATTATTTGGCTCTTTGCACTTCTGAGCAGGGATGCTTATTATCAAAGAAAGTTTGTAACTGTAGTTCTGCCAAAAAGGCAGAGAAAATGTGAAGTCTCAAAGCTTTCTGTTTTGTTACTACATATTGTATCATGATATGTAGTATGATTGTTTTTAGAAGTTTTGTCTCTGTACTCTCCCAGGTTATGCCTGAAAATAGTCTTTCTGGCTAGTGCACCTACCCGGTAAACAAAAACTAAATAAATAAATATAGATTCCTGCAAATGTACTCTCATTGCTGAAAATTTTGTATAAGTGTACTATGTCTGACTTCTACTGGTTCCCATGATATTTTCTTGTATCTACTGTTGTCTACATACCCTTTGTTGTAATCTCCTGGGTCTTACCTGAAAATAGGCAGCTATTCTGTCTAGTGTACCTACCCAGTTAACAAAAAATAAATAAATACATTTATCTGCTTTTTTAATTACATAAAGCATATTGTGTTCAGTGGTACACAGTAAAATTGGCCCTTTTTGTATGTAGTACTGAGCAGTCAGTGATAACCAAAAGAACTGTTGTAGTTCTGCCAAACAGCAGAGAAAATGTATAGTCTCAAAAATGATCTGCTAGCTTATTTTTTTATTAATAAAATATGAGCTTGGTTCTGGTCAGTAACATCATGGAACAAAAGAAAGTGGTCAAAAATAAAGCAGCAAAAAACAGTGTCACATCAATATTGGCAGCTAAAAATGTAGCGTGCCAGAACAATGCAGGCCATGCGTCACACAGGTACAAACAATGTCCACCCTGTGGAGACACTGCACTGGAACACACAGCAGCAGGCACCCATGCACAGGAACAGCAAAGAGGTGCAGGGAGATGGAACAGGGCAGGGTGCAACCACCACTGTGGGAAGCAGGCCACTGGACACCTACCATGGTAATCTAATGGCACAGGCACCCACATAGTGAGGTACCCCCACCCAGAATGCTGATTGATGGAGACAGTGCACTGGGGGTAACCACTGGAGGATAGGTGGACCATGACTACCATGTGGATGGCCGTGCATAATGCAAGGGGCCAAGAGCACAAGCCAGCATGCTGTCTCCCCTGTCCTGTGTGCTGTGTGTGTGGTTCCAGTCAGTAACATTGTGGAACAAAATAAAGTGGACAAAAATAAAGCAGCAAAATCAGTGTCACCAATAATATTGGCAGCACAAAATGTACCATGCCAGAACAATGCAGGCCACACAACACACAGGTAGCAAACAACGTCCACCGCATGAAGGCACTGAACTGGAACACACAGCAGCAGGTACCCATGCACAGGAACAGCAAAAGGATGCAGGGAGATGGAACAGGGCAGGGTGCAACCACCACTGGGGGAAGCAGGTCACTGGACACCTACCATGGTAATCTAATGGCACAGGCACCCACATGGTGGGGTACCCCAACCAGAATGCTGAGTAATAGAGAATGTGCACCGGGGTAACCACTGGAGGACAGGTGAACCATGGCCACCATGTGGATGGCCGTGTATAATGCAAGGGGCCAGGAGCACAAGTCAGCATCTCCCCAGCAACACACAGGACAGGGGAGATAGCATACTGACTTGTGCTCCTGGCCTCTGTGGTTCTAGTGCAATGTCTCCATGCAGTGGACGTTGTTTGCTACCTGCGCGTCATGTGGCCTGCATTGTTCTGGCATGCTTCATTTTGTGCTGCCAGTATTGATGGCGACACTGTTTTTGCCACTTTATTTTTGTCCACTTTATTTTTTCTGCAATGTTACTGACTGGAACCGTGTGTGTTGCTGTTCCATCTCCTGGCACCCCTGTGCTGTTCCTCTACACTGGTGCCTGCTGCTGTGTGTTCCAGTGTAGGGTCTTCATGTGGTGGAAGTTGTTTGCTACCTGTGTGTCATGTGGCCTGCATTGTTCCGGCACACTACATTTTGTGCTGCCAATATTGATGGTGACACTGTTTTTTGCCATTTTATTTTGTCCACTTTATTTTGTTCTGCGATGTTACTGCCCGGAACCATGAGCTTCATGATAAGTACACACATACCTGTTTGGTCATTTGCACTTAGTCCATTAAGCAGTGATAGAAATGGTTTATAAACTGCAGTTCTGCCAAACACAGCAGAGAAAAATGTGAAGTCTCACTTTTTCTGCTTATTTTTTATTAATACATAAATTATGCTTAACGGTACAGTCACCATTTGGTCCTTTGCACTTAGGACACTGAGCAGTGATTGAAACTGTTTATAAACTGCAGTTCTGCCAGACATGGCAGAGAAAATGTATGTGTCTCAAAAAGCTAAATAAAATTTAATAGTGTCCTTGCTAAAGTATTAATTTGACCCTTCTTTGCAGTAGATTGATGCTTGTAAATTTGCCAAACAGGCAGAGAAACAAAGGAATGGAATCTGTGAATTCTCAAAAACCTATTTAAAATAAACTGTGTGCTGGGAACTAATTTGCTCCTTTGCACTTCTAGTAGGATATATTCATAAAATCAAAAACTCACTGAGTAATAAAATAAGTCTGCCAAACACAGGCAGTTATGGGCTCTCTAAAACATTTGCTTTTACTCAGCTTTGTACTAGTTGAAGGCTTTAAGTAGAGCTCCGTTTTAAAATAAAGAAATATATACTCTGCCAATACTCCAGGCAGAGTACTAAGCAAACTATTTCAACTTATGCTCAAACAGCAAGATTATTTACTGCCTTGCCAAAGAAACAAATCAGATTACTGCTGTATTAATTATTGCCTCTCAGTGATGAAGTACAGTCAGGCAGAAAAGCATTAAATCATAAAGCTTTACGCAGCTAATTTAAGAAATAGCAAGACGTCTGCAACAGTAAGCAGAGAAAAGGCTCAAACACCCTTAAGACTTTTTTGCAGCTCTCCCGCAACAAAACTAAAATAATGTCCTTCCTTTGTAGTATTTTTCCCTGTTCATACACACACACATGAAAATAATGTTCACCAATTGAAATTAAAAGTAATAAGTTGTAAAAACACGGTTAATTCAGCACAGATCTTCCTCTCCAAGAGCTGAATAAGAAGTGCAGCACAAGCCTGTTGTCTCACCAAACAATCTCTACAACTCCCACCCTCAGAAGGCTCTCATTGGCTGGAAGACAGTGTGTGACACTGATGTTGACAAACTGGACTACACACACTGTCTTCAGCCCCAGCACTGACTTCCGATTGGCTGGTACAGTCAACAGGTCACGTGACCCATTCTTTGTGCTCCCCAACCCTGCCCTGAATAAATTACAGGCAGCCAATCATCCAGGGCCCTTCCCTGTTTCTGACCACCCCACCCCCACCACAGAACACTCCCACCCAGTTGAACTGCGGTCTTTCCCCTGCTCTCTGCTTGTTTTCTCCTGCTCCAGGATCCTTCCCCATCTACCTCGATCCCTCCCTTTCCTGGAACACATCCACTGACTGGCACGTCTGACTGAGCAAAAGCAGTGCTCCGCCTATGTGCAGCAGTGATTGACAGTTGCACAATCCCCGCTGAGCCACAGCACTGCATGTAGCACCCCAGCAGAAGCAGTCACTGTTTCTGTGTAGTGGGGTACAAATCGGTGCCCAGCGCCCCTTTATTTTGAGCCCTGGCAAAATCCTGTAAGATGTCCGAAAACATCCGGAAGACAAAAAGTACTTACTGGACATGACACACAACAAATATTTTATAAACAAGTTTTATTACAGATTTAATTGATTAAAACACAATTGTTTTCCAGAAATACATTCCTGTCCCATTTAATTCATTACACAAGCTAACAATTTAGACCACCACCAATACACAAACTGAACCAAACACACACCACCATTGCATGAGCTAAAGATGATTTTTAAACATTTACTGTCTGCTGACATTTGAAAAATAATATTATGTAAAAACTACTGACAATCGGGGTCATAGCACTGAAATAAAACATGAAGACACTGTTTGAATCTGGGACCATGATCAGGGCTTTGAAATTTTACTCATAATTTTGTCACTTGTCAATACTTTTACATTTGATTTTCAATGTGGCCTTTTCGGGCCCCCTTCTCATGAACAAGGTATGTGCAATGTTTCAAATAAGTGCTGAAAGGTGATTTTGCAGTCGCTCCACAAAAATCACCTTTCAGGAGATATTTGAACATTTTCTCCTACTGGATCATGAGGTGGGATTCTAAAAAGGCCATGTTGAAAATCTGGTGTAAAAATATTGAAAACTGGCAAAGTTATGAGTGAACACTGAAATATTTCAATGTTCATGCATAACTTCAATAAGTTTCAATATTTTTCCACCAAACATTCAGTGTCAGTATTCTATAAATGCACATCATGTTTGTAATAAAATGACTATCTTAAAAATGTGGAGACAAAATGAAAAATAATTATGAAGCATACAGTGGCAACCTTTACCTCTGCAGATAGTGCAGTATGATCCCATGTTGGTGAGCTGAGTTCAGGGGTGAACTCAGTGAGCCAGCTGGATGGGTCATAGCTGGGTGGATGGCACTGTCATGCGACATCACCCACCAGCCTGGGGAATAGAAGGTGCAGGGCTGCCTGCATGAACCCAAGTATCATATAGTGATGAGAACTCTTCTCTTGGCATAGGGCCTTGGGTCTCTGCACCTGTGGGTGCCACAGAGCCCTGTGCTTTTGCTGAGAAATGGGCTCTTTGCCCTAAGCATCTGCCCCTGCAGCCACATGGAAGCACAGGGCCTCTGCAGCCTACCAGACAGCCCCATGAATTCTTGGCATCCATTGCTGCACTCTGTAGGTAGATGGAGTCTCCCCTTGGCACTGGGCCTGAGAGCCCTGCACATCTGTATCTGTTCCACACCTCGTTATGAACCAGTCACATTTGACGGTTAGCTCATAAATCGTTATAACTTTCAAATGGTATAATATTTTCTCACCAAACCTTCATATGGCATGCCCTTGGCTCAGGCCCCTTCAAACCTGAAAATTTCATGAAAAACATTCTGCGCAGTCTAAGCTGTAGGTGTGTGCAAAAAATATGCAATGTAAAACAGTAGGTTTTTTTGTTTTTTGTTTTGCTCCCCATATCTCGAAAACCATATAGGATGCTATCCCGAACCTTGTCATGTCTTCAGCCTATGACAGCTTGACTGCACATGCCAACTTTTGTGCTATTTCATCAAGGGATGCCAAAGTCATTAAAGTGCAAAGATTGGTGCTTAACATGGAACAGCTCACTTAACCCTAACCTTGGGGCGCTATCACGCCCCTGTAATAAAATTTCACTTACAACATGTTGGTACAAAAATATAAAACACATTTTACAATGTGAGGCATGCCTGGTGGAAGCCAGGTGGCAGCACAGTGGGAGTGTGAACCCAATGAGGGCCTGCCATCAGGCACCAACACTCCTGAGCATACTCGAGTGGTGTTTCACTGCACAATGGGCAACCCTGGAATGAAAAACAGGTGGAAAAGCACCAGACCAAGCAGGATGATGTTTCAGTCCTCCACAGGTCTTTCAACCGAGCACCTCCTCCAGAGTTTGGATTGTACTCTAGAGTGGCCTGGCCAGCACTGACAGCCTTACCAAGAGGGTTAAATCAGTGGGGGTCTCGCAGAAGAGAGGAATAAGCCCCAGGAAAGGTGGGAGACGGGCCTAGCAGGACCAAGGGCAGATGAAGGCCAATTGGTATCACTGGGGGAGAAAAAATATAAAAAAAGGACATTGTAGTTATCACTCCCTTTTAGCGAATGGGGCAATTTGCTCCTTTAACCCCACCTCTTGTTTCGGTGTTTGTGGCAGCAGAAAGTTTTCTGACAGTCTGCTTCAACACAGTATGTTATGTGCTTAAGTGTATGTGTGCATGGCCAGAGGATTTTGAAACCAACCAAGGAAGTGAATCAGATGAAAAAAGAGTCACATAGAACCCCTCCTTGCCTCACACTATTTTGTACTGGCCAAACCCAAGTCTGTATGCCAAATTGTCAGCATGTTTGACTATGTTCCCTTGAAAAGTTTTGTATTTTAAGCAATTTCAGTCAACACCTCAATAAACTGCAAATAACTGCAGGTTTTTTTTTTGTTTTTTTTTTTGCAGAGAATGATGAAAATCGAGGATTTTAGCTAGCCTGCTGGCGCAGCAGTAGTGCTACTGCTAGGGACATCGATGACCCAAGTTCAGAAAGGAGCCTGAAGTTTTGGAGGGCTGGCTTGGGGAAAGAGGATTGAGTGCCCCACAGGATGCTGTGCTCTTTCAAGGAGGGAGGGAGGGGAGTTCACTGTTGCTGCGCAATCTCCACCTGGGTGACCATGAGTGGTGGTGCAGGCGAAGTGTAGCATTAAGTGTTAGGGACAGTTGATCAGCTAGACAGGCAGTCATGCCTTGCATGAGCACACCTGTCAGCCAGCATCCCTGGGGGGAAAAAAAATGGGAAAAGCAGCCATCAGTTGTGCACTATGATGACTCCAGCGCAGCTCCCAGACCCCACTCCTCGCCAACCCAGGCTCATTCCAGGAGCACCAAGACTGTCTTATCCCAATGGACATTGTGCAGCCTAAGGACCTCACCCATGGGGAAGGGATGTCACAGGCACACTTCTGGAAGTCAGATAAGTCTTGAGAGATGGCAGAGGTGGCAGAGTTGGGACTGCGTCATATGTCACAGATATACATATTTAACAGTTGTGGGCCCAGGACCAACCCCTGCAGTATTCCATTACTCGCTGCCCTCTCCTCAGAGAATTTATCATTTAGAACCACCCTCTGGGCTCTATCCCTCAGACAGTTTTTGCCCAATTCAATTATTTCTTCCCCTATACCCAGATTGCTTACCTTCTTAATAAGTCTCTTAGATGGCACCGAAAAAATAACTTATAATTTAGACAAGATCACTCCACTGAATCCGACAAAAATATGACTTATGTTAACCAGGGATCTGGCAGTGAGGCCAGCAGATCTTCGTTAAAACCAGTGCCCTGCTGGCTGAAGTCAGGAGCATAGCTACAAGGGTGCAGGGGGTGCAGTGGCATCCAGGCCCATGAGGTTTGAGGGGCCCAAATCAAAATGTTGATTTTTATTCAGAACTGGGGAGGGGCCCTATAACATCATCTTGCACCCAGGCCCTCTGGGAATTTGCTACGTTACTGGCTGAAGTACCCTGTTGTGGGGATGCCAAGGCTAAGTTTGGTGAAATGTCACCTGTGCCTGTATGTAAATATGTAATGTGACTCAGGTCAGAGTGGGAATAATGGCCATGAAATAAGTAAAAAGCTCTATGTTGCTTTTATCATAAAAACTAATATAAAACTGAGGCATTTATCTGGAACCAGTATAAAATAAAACTATAAGACTGAATAAACATACCATAATAAACAGAACCACTTACTCGGCTCTCCTAGGAACCCCAAAAGTAAGAATCAATGGGCAGGATTGTCAAAATGGTGAGAATGCTGCAAGCCCCAAGTGTGCCGAACACATGGTGCATGGGGCTTGTTGCATTCTCCTGGCTGGTGATCAAGATTTTCTATCCTGTGCGCCAACTGCTGCATGTTAGACCAACTTTTTTGTGGTCTAGCTTGCAGTAATCCTGAGGGCCTCTTTTATGGAGTTTGTGCCAGATATTTGGCACAAGCTGCCATAAAGAGTGGAAACTGTCGCAGCTGCACCCAAGATTGTAAAATCAGGTACAGTTGCAGAAAATAGGTTTAGCGCACTGCCAGAACCTGAGTGCCATGGTGCAGGACTTGCTGCAAGCCTTGTGCCATGCTTTGAAAATCCTGCAGCAGGTTTTTTACAGCCACTTGCTGTGCACTAAAGGACAGAAATATAATATGGGGAATCTTTATTAGAATACATGCTTGTAATGCTAATTAGGGAGGCAGTATAGCACAGTGGCTAAGAGCATGCAGCTGCAAATCCGGAGAAGTGGGTCTGAATCCTAGCACCACCACTTGCATACTGTGTCACAATGAGCAAGTCACTTAACTTCCCTGTGCTCCCTGGATGCAGTTGGAAATGAGCCTCGACCTAGTCTATTGTATTTTTCCTGGCCAAAATGTTGTAAAATAAATAACAAATAAAAGTAGC
Organism: Neoceratodus forsteri; assembly: GCA_016271365.2. Lineage (NCBI taxonomy): Eukaryota > Metazoa > Chordata > Ceratodontiformes > Ceratodontidae > Neoceratodus > Neoceratodus forsteri. Next base: position 1,295,534,846 of record CM057459.1, read on the forward strand.
ATTAGGTTATGAAAAAGTGTAATCTCATTTCAACTGTTTTGAATGCAGGAACATCACAATTACCATTATATGCAGTGTCAGTGGCTCAGCAGGTTGCACACTCACCTTTGAGGCCAGAAGATCAGAAGGCTGTGGGTTCTATCTCCACGCCAGGCACTTGGTTTAAATCCCAATACTGACACTGTGGTGTAGTGTGAGGGGGATGCTACACTACTGAGGTGTGAACTTTTGGATGAGATGTTAAACCGAGGTCCCATCTGCTTGTTTTAGTGGTAGTTCAGGTGGATGTTAAAGATCCCATGGCACTTCTCAAAAAGAGTAGGGGAGTTTTTATTGAAGGATGCAGTACAAACATAATAATAATAATCACTGTGAAAAGAAATTAAAGAACCAACATCATGCAAAAAAAAAAAAGAAACTCATGTAAGACATGAGTCCCTGATTCAGGATACATCCTGTATTTACAGAGCCTTCATATAGACAAACTATTCCAATGCTTTGAACTGATTTCCAAACTACCATTTTCTGTATTATGCCTGTGAGCTTCTATTGCCTAATATAGCAAAAAATTCTTGTTTCTAACTTAACTTAATATTGAATCTTATTTAAACTTGATAAAAAAGGAAAGGCTTCACCATTTCTTTACTTTTTGTACATCATAAACTAACAATTCATCATTTACTATTGTTCTAAGGGCATTTTCACAAATTACTTTAAATATCATTTACGGCATTCTTTGCTGCCTAAGTACCCATTGTACCCTTACATTCCATAAATAATATTTCAAAATGGCAAAAAATATTGATAAGGAAGCCTTCTGGTACTTAGCTAGTCAGTGGGTGTGATCTCCTAACATCCCAACCACCTCAGTCTGCTGCAGTACCTCTCTTTGCCTTACAGGCACCCCCCAGTCTGAATTGTCCTCTCTCCCATACACCGCCTTAACCCTCTCATACCCACGTTGCGCTTATAATAGCCTGTAGACTTAGTCTTTTGGTTTAGATTTAGATTTATACTTAGACTCATTTGTTATTAGCCGGCACCTACAGAAATATTGTACACCCAAATGTCTTTTTCTTTTTTTAATCTCTGTTAATGTAATTCTGACATGGAACCTATGTAATGACCTTGTTCTCAGAGGTGTTAATCTGAGATTACAATAAATAAACAAAATATAAAATAAAAAGCTTCATATGTCATGTTTCGTAACCAGAGGAGTTTCCAAGCTCCATAAGTTGCTGGAATAGGAACAAGTGAGGGCAAAATGGTCTGTGAATTCATCCGGAGCTTTGCAGTATGGGCATGATCTCTCTTCGAGTGGTTTGTGCTTTTGATTACCGCAAACACTGAGTCACCCATATGCACTGAGCAATACGGTTTCCCATAGATGTTCTGGGATTCGGTCTTCATTAAGCATAGATAATACTTTTCCTATGTTACGTGAACTGCAGTTTTTAAATTCTGGGTCTATGGGGTTACTGATTTCCATGATGTGTTGGTACAATTGTTTTTGTGTGGTTGACCTAAAGAAGGATTGGGAAGCATGCCATTTGTGGAGTTTTTGTACCGCTGATTTCAGGGATTCTGAAATCTATAAAGATTTCATCAGTTGCGGGGGTGGGGGTGTCTTCACATTTGGATAAAAAGATTTGCTAAAAGTAGGGGGCATTTTTATTCAGATTCAAAAAACACATCATTACAAAAAAAACTTTGGCTTAATACATACATGGAACAAAAGCACACTGAATTTCAAAACATTCGCCAGTACGTGACTAGTAGTAGTAATATTCATACTAAATGCCAAAAAAAATAAAACCTCTCCTTTATTCTCTCACCCACACTGACTTACCCAGAGAAAACCACTAAAGAAGCTTGTCTGCCTACTTTTGATCAAGACCCTCATACAGCTCTTCTTTTCTTAATAAATAACTAATACACTTTAGATCTCACAAGCCATTATTATCCTACCCACTCAAAACCCTCCCATGCCAAGAGTGGGAGAATTTCCCTGGTGTCCTGGTCATATTTCCCCCATTCGCTAAAAATGCCACCAACAGCTTAATCTGGTTAAATGTCAGTTGGCATCCATCTATATCCCCTTCCCTCAGGACGAGGCTGAAAATAGGCAATAACGTCTAGTCCTCCTTTCCTGGTCAACAAAAAAAAAATGTTACATTGCAGAAGAACCTAAATGAGACTAACATTATTATTGTTCAGTGTTTGATGAATAGTATATAGTGCTTGTGTATACTTAACTTTGGCCTTTCTCTATTCCCACCCTCAGTAGAGGTGCCAGCAGCATTACTGAAATAGAAGGTCCACAAATTAGATTGCCTCCTCCAACTCACAGACAGTGTGAACAGCTGCATACAGGAGAGGGAAAAAAACCCTGTAGAGGAAACCTCTGAGGACCCATAGCTACTGAACTGCCCATCATCTGGGCATACTATGAGGCTATGATCCTAAATGCTTGTCTGCTTTCTTCTTCCAGATTAGGCATGTATATTTCAAAGCATGAAGCTGTCCATCTTCCAAGTCTCTTGATGATATAAGCAGAAACAATGTGTTTGGATGCTGATGATGCTACTGCAAACCAAAAAGAATGCCCTGAGAAAGTTTATTTGAAGGAAACTCAATTGAACATGCTTATTTACAAGGAGGTCCTGGTAGGGCAACTTGATACAAAGTACACACAATATTACAGTACAATACAATATAGACAGTACAATTAGGATACATCAAGTTCGAACAGTGTTGAGACAGTGAAACAATGTACAGTAGGAGGGGATTTATGGCTAAATTATATACATTTCTGGAACTAAGCTAACAGGCAGAAAAAGAGAAAAGGGGGAAAACATGAAAGAAGTTTTCATTCAAGTGCATTATAAGATTATAACAGTTTCTCCACTAGAAGGGCTACTAGGTGCTTTTTTTTATTAGTTTAGCTTTTGTTAACCAGATAAGCACACTAGACAATCATACGCCTATTTTCAGGTGCAACCTGGGAGATTACAGGGAAGTTACAGGCAAAGCAAGGTATAACAGGATTTCAGAGAAAATATTCAGACAAAGCATGGATTAAGAGAGGCAAGTAAAAAAAAATCACATAATAAGGTAAACATTTGACAGTCAAGTTAAAAACTCATAAACTGGTCTCAGGGAGAAGATTGGACAGAGCAATAAAGTGCAGTACATTGCAAAAAAGGGGGCACGATAACTTAGGAACAGTTATAGGAAGAGGTGAGCTTCAGATGATCCCAGCGAGAGTTTCTGAAGCAGGTGTGGGAGGAGGCGGTACAAACGTGGGCAGGAAGGGAGCTCCATAGTCTTGGTGCACAGACGGTAAATGCCCAGTCACCCATTAGCATACAGGTTTTGGGAACATGGAATACCTGTGAGCCACTAGATCTTAGTAGATATATGGAGTTTGCAGGATTAAAAAGCTCAGCTCGAACTGGGGGAGTGGCTATTCTGATTACATTTTCAGTGAGGCAACCCATTACAAAAGTTCAATGATTGTCTGGGGAGAGCCATTCAAGACTGTTGTATAGCTCACAACAATGAGTGAGATGGGGAGGGGCAGAGAGGGCAAAGCAACATGTATTATTATATGCAACATCTCATTGTGATAGACTGGATTTAGAGGCATGAGCGAAAATGATGAGCCCATAACAGAAAGTGAGGAGGAGAACACCTTTAGCCAAGGCAAGACGCGCTGCTGGAGTAAGACTGTTTTTAGCTCTATATGCCAGGCCCAGTTTACTGTTTGCAGCCTTGCACGCATTATTAATATGCAGAGAGAAGTTGAGCTGAGGATCAAGGGTAACACCCAGGTATTTAAGGGAGTCAGCAACCCTCACAAGGGATCCATCAGCTCCAGTGACTCTTTGGCAGTGGCAAATTTCCAAAAGAGCTTTGTTGGCCAGGGTTTTAAATACATTTAAGGAGACCAGGCCAGGGTTGTGGTTTGCAGTTTGTTCCAGGTGGATGGGATTACATGGCTAAATGCAGCTTTACCATAAAGTGTGCGGAATCTGGGTACTTTTAGTAGTATGAAGGCATTTTTCTAAGGGCACAGGAATTATAACAATGAAAAAGGGAGGTACTGTAGGAAGGGACTTTGTTCAAATATGTTTTAAGAGCCCAGATACTAATGTGTAGCATCCTTCTTGGGGCCAGGGAAGCCCAGCCTACAGCTCAGTAAAGGGCACAATGGTGGGTTCTGTAGGGTGCATTAGTTATAAAGTGGATCATGCAGTGAAGCAGGATATCACGCTTATGAAGGTTGGTTACTGTGCTACTATTATAAATGATATCCATGTAGTCGAGTAAGGGAAGAAAGGTGGCTAGAACTAGCCTTTTCTTAATATCTAAGGGAAAAAGGGATTTGTTTTTGTAGAAAAAAAACTGTCTTATTTTCAGTTTCCTAATGAGGGATTCAATGTGGTATGCAAAGGATACTTTGTTATATAACCATACCCCTAGGTATCTGAATTGATCAACTGACTCTAGTGAGTCTCCTAGTAAGGTTAGTATAGGCATGGGTGTGGCCTGTCAACATAGAGAGGTTGGGGGATGCAGGGTAAAAAGTACATAATTTTAGTTTTTGGGGCATTTAATAATAGTTTTGATCTTAGCAGGTTTCGCTCCAGCTATCTGTAATCAGACTGTAGTTCTGTGACAACATCTGACAGTGAGGGTTTGGATGTATAAAGGATGGTATTGTCCACAAATAAGTGAAGTCTGGAGTTATTGATGTTGTCACTAAGGGATTTGATGTAAATTGTGAATAACAGGGGTCCAAGAATGGATCACTGGGATACACCTCTAGTTACTGGTAGGGAAGAGATAAGGAGTCCGTTGGTTTTGATGCTTTGGAGTTTATCGGTAAGATAGCTAGTGACCCAGTTTAGTGAGCAGTAATTCAGACCAAGGTCTTTGAGTGTGGCTAACAGAGTGTTATGATCGACCTTGTTGAAGGCCTTGCTTAGGTCTAGGAAGACAGCTACAGTAGAGTTTTTATTATCCAGGGCAGTGAACCAACCATTTGTCACTTTGGCTAGAGCTAACACCATACTATGGTTTTGCCAGAAGCTGGATTGGAGGGGGTTAAATAAATGTGACTTTTGAGGTGATTCTTCAGCTGATTATTGACTACCGTATATACTTGCGGATAAGCCGATCCGCGTATAAGCCGACCCCCACTACTCCAACCTTTTTTTTTATTAAACAGCGTTGACTCATGTATAGGCCGAGAAGTATTTTATTTGGAAATAAACACAAAAAAAGGGTAATATTCTGCACATCACCATCAACACAGCACAGTAATCAATCCCTGCCTCATTAATTTAATTCAACACAGCACAATTGGCAGTGTTAAAGCAATCAGCATGCTCAAAGAAAAAAAATAACAAATGCTTATAAATGCTTTCTAATATTCAGCACATCATCACAGTACCAGTACTCGGCATCGGCAAATTTACTCAGCACAGCACTGTCGGCAGCATTTCAAGCTTAAGACAAACAGCATAGCATATTACATCAGCAGGCAAACAGAATGGTAAAAACTTGTGACTTTGTAATATCCTTGTTCAGCCATCCTCTCCCTCCTCACCCTCCTCATCTTCTGATTCCGCTTCTGAAACCCCTAGTGCCTTCAGATTCTCAGATACCAACTGCTCAGACAGCAGTTCATTGGAGTAGTCGTCCACTTCCTCTTCCTGTTGCTCGGTTTCACTGTCCCCTTCGTCCACCTCGAAAAGAGCATCGTCTTCAATGCCATCCATTCTGCTGCTAATGCCACACTTCAGAAAGGAGCGTACAACCATGTCTGTAGGAATAGACTGCCAAGCATCAAGGACCCACTGACAGACAACATCAAGGTCAGGGCATTTTAAGTTGCCCACTTTTGTGAATGTTCCTTCCCCAGAACAGATCCACTGGCTCCATTTTCATCTGACCCTGTCCTTGAACAGTTTGTTAAGGCAAACATCCAGAATTGATGTTAGCCCACCAGGGATCGCACAGAGGTCAATTTTAGATTTCTTAGCTGTTTTCTTTACAGCTTCCGTCAGGTGTGCACGGAACATGTCCCATACTAATAATGACCTCTTAGAGCGCAGCACTCCTGGTCGAGTGCCCCAAACTCTCTGTAACTACATCTGAACCAGCCCCTCATCCATCCACCCTTTATGGTGGGGATATACCAGGACTCCTGAGGGTAATGTCATTGCTTTGGGAAGTGTTTTTCTTTTAAAAACAATCATGGGCTTCAATTTAGTGCCATCTGATAGGCATGATAACACCACAGCAAAGTGGGTTTTTTCATGCCCAGTGGTGCGAATAAGGACAGTTTTGCTACCCATTGGATTCACTGTCCTATTTCCAGGCAGATCAAATGTCATTGGTGTCTCATCCATGTTACCAATTTGAGAGACATCATACCCTTGTTGTTTGCGGACTTTTATAAGGAACTGATGAAAACTGTCCACTTTTAACTCCAGATCTGGTGGCTTTTTTGAGCAATTTTAGTGTGCTGCCTTAATGTAAGGCCATGGCGATCCATAAACTTATCCATAAACTTTTCTAGGAGCTTAGATAGGATGGGCAAGATGGAAATCGGTCTGTAATTAGTAAGGTCAAAGGGGTGTCCTGATTTAAACAAAGGTAGTATAAAGGATGTTTTCCAGCAGGATGGGACTGTTCCAGATGCAACTGATAAGTTGAGAAGTTGAAAATATGTGCCATGGGGGCAGTTGGAAAGTGGTAACCCAGCCTTAGAAAGAAAACTTGATTCCATCTGCACCTGCACTTTTTTTTGTATCTAATTTTATTAATAGGTCCTCGACTTGCTTGAAAGTCACTGGTGAGAAACAGAAGGAGTCCTGAGTCTGAGGGTCCAATGGGGCATCATCGGGTGGTGAGGAGTCGAACACTAGGCATGCTGTCGCAAAGTGCTCATTTAGTTTTTCTAGAATGGTGCCCTGGTCGGAGATCATGGTGTTATAATTTTGATGGGGATTACAGGCAGGGTTCTTTATCCTCTGACAGCTTTGATGGTTTACCAGATCTTGGCTGAGTTACCCTTGGCACCTTCAAGGGTTTCCACATAATAGGTTGATTTGGCTGTTCTAACCAGCTGGTACAAGCATTTCTCAAGATTCTGAAGAATCTCTAAAGATTAAGCCTGACGCAATGTAGGAGAGTTCTCACATGCTCAGTGAACCATTTGGTAGTCATCATTGTTGCATGACTGATGGAAGTCAGAAGAGGTTGAGAGGAATAGGAGGAAATGTGTATTGCATGAGTTGATCAAAGAGAGCTACTGGGTATCAGTTATTATGAGCCGGGTAATGTGTGATCTGAATTCCTTTGTGCAGTATGTTGGTCTTTGAAGTTGGAAGCAACAGGATGCAACTATCTGTTTTCTTAAATTGGTCTTAAATTAGCTACAGTGAGGAATTTATCAGAGGAGGCTGATGAAATAGTAAACTCCCCAGGACACAGGAAAACATAGAAAATAAACAAAAGACAAATCACTGATGAGACCATAATGTTCTTAGGAAGGTTAGATGGAATGGTATGCAGTAAGTGCAACAAGTTTCAGAATATTGATCCATTGATAGGAAGTAATTTATGAGCTTTTGTGGATGATGTTTTATGAATTCCAAGCAGGAGTTTAATCAAGGAATTGGGTACAATTGGAGACAGGGTTAGAGTTGACTGAGATAAAAAGAACTGGATTCCAGGTAAGTATTGCTTTATTGTCCCATGTGATAATCTGAAGACTTGATAGCAGTAGGTTATGAATGCTAGTACATGATCGATAGAGAGGGAACTCCTATGGTTCAATTGGAAAGCACAAAATGAGGAATACATCTTCCAAGCAGTGGTATAAGTTGCTTGGGTAACAGACACTAAGGCAGACTACATGAAGGTTTCAGCTTGCTGACAATAATATGCTAAGTCATGATAAGACAGGCAAATCAAGGAGAAGTCATGATCAAGTCTGCTGAGGGATACGTGCAACAAAATTTCTTGGAATAGAAACTGAGATAAAGAATCTGGCTACCATCGTGTTGGGTATAAATGCCCCAAGCTGCATTATTTTATAATAGCTCTACTTCTCCTAATTGTGTGGAACATAAATCCCAACCCGGGTCCTATGACGTCACATAGCCAGGGGAACCTTCTACCTACCTGAACCCCCTCATCTAATACCCCTCTTGCCCTCCCAAAAGGTCTAAAGATTTTTTCACTTAAACATTTGTAGCCTTGTACCAAAAGTAGCGTCGCTACAATCCATGGTAATCTCCTACTCCCATAACATACTTATTAGTTCAGAAACCTGGCTGAACAAAGATATCCTAGACCAAGCTGTCTCCATCCCTGGTTACACTATTACCCACCAGGACAGAGCTGGCAGGGGAGGTGGAGTGGCTATATAGTGTACATCTCCTCTACCTTACAATAACTACTATTTTATGCACTTCTCTCCCCTCCACTTATGAAGCAATCATTTTAAACATCTCCCTCTCTTTTACAGCTCCTATTTTCATAACTGGAGCTTATTGTCACCCTGGCCTCCCCTCAAAAATTGCAACAGACCTCATTACCAAGCTAGTCTCGTATGCCCACTCTGGTGGGTTGTACATCTTGGCTGATTTTAACCTTAATTGGCTGTCTCCCTCCCATAGCAAAGCTCACTCAGAGATAGCAGCCCACAACTTCACCCAGTTGATACAGGAACCAAGCTGCCTAAACCCTAAAACCAGCAATCACTGCCTTCTAGACTTGGCCCTCACCTCGCATTCACATAGGATTATGCAGTCCATCCTCATTCCAGACACCCTAAGCAACCACCACATGATCTACCTCGTGCAAAAGATCCACAGACCCAAAGCTCCCCACAAAATCCTGCTCACTCGTGCTTATAGATCGCTTGACCTGACCCCCCTGCTCCATGACCTCTTGCACATAGCTGGATGCCGGTTACTACACCCACCAACGTAGACGAAGCCCTGAGATCTTTCAATGCTGGAATTTTCATGCCCCGATGAGGAAACCCAGGCTAAGAGGTAATCAACTGCCATGGGTTACCCCAGAACTTCTGGCTTGTCAAAGAGCATGTGGCCAACCCTGGTGGAAGCACAAATCCTCTAAACTTTCATGCGATGACCAACATTACCATAAGCTTCGTAATTCATGTACTAAGGCAATCCAGCTTGCCAAATCTGAACACTTTCATTCCAACTTCCAGTCCAATATAAATAATCCTTCTAAGTTCTGGAAGGGGGATTAATGCTCTCTTTCACGTAGCTCAACCACCTACCCCTATGATCAAGCAGAATAACTTACTCATCTCTGACCATATGTCTGTAGCTGAGAGCTTTAACTCTCACTTTACTACTTGTGCCTCTGGTCTCCTAGCCTCCCTCTGCCCAACACCCTGCTCCCCTCCCCCCCCAGTGGTGACCCCAACCTCAACCAACCCTCCTCCCCTCTCCCTCCTTTTCATTCTCTTCAGTTACCCCTACAGACACCCTAAACATTCTCCTTTCAATAAATCCCTCTAAGGGCCATTCCCCAGATGGCCTTGATCATAAGCTGCTCTATCTCTCTGCTCCTGCCATCTCCCACCCTCTGTCTGTCCTCCTAAACCTGTCTTTTGAGACTGCTACTGTCCCTTCTGCCTGGAAGCATGCAACAGTCCTCCCCCTCCCCATCTCTACAGGCAACTATCGTCCTATTTCGTTGCTTCCTACCCTAGCCAAGCTGCAGGAACACCTGGTCCTCTCTCAACTCTCCTCCTTTCTTGATCATTCTTCCTCCTTCACTCCTTATCAGTCTGGTTTTAGGAAAAAACATTCTACCACTACCTCGCTACTGAGGCTTATTGAATCCATCCCTTCTGGAATGGACGGTGGCCAGGTTACATCTGCTATCTTTGTCAAGTTAGCCAAAGCTTTCAACACCGTTCCCCACACTCTCCTACTGAATAGCCTCTCTTCAGCTGGCCTTACCCCCTAAGCCACTAAATGGTTTGAGGCCTTCCTAATTGGCAGGTTGCAATTAGTTTGCATTGCCGACTCCATCTCCCCTCCTCTCCCCATCAACACTGGAGTCCCTCAGGGCTCAGTGCTTGGCCCCCTCCTATTCCCTATCTTTCTGAATGACCTCCCAAAGGTTTGCACATCTGCATCCATACATATGTATGTGGATGATACTGTTATTTATACATCTGGCAAATCCATCACTGATGTAACAACCAGACTCCAGCATGCCTTCAATAAGGTACAGCTCTGGCTTAGTTCACATTAGCTATTTCTCAATGCCAAAAAGACAGTCTCCATGACCTTTGGTAAAAGACAGAGACTCGAAAGGCTTACAACAGACAAAGATATGCTCACCTTCCACACCCTTGATGAGACTTCATTAGAGAAGACCTCCTCGTTTTGTTACCTTGCGGTATGGCTTGACCAGCACCTCAACTTCTCTGTACATATTGATGCCATTCTGGAAAAACTGCACCCCAAGCTAGGTGCATTGTACAGAAACCAGAGCTGCATTCCGCTTCCGGCAAGGTGTGAGATTGTACAGAAGATCCTCCCTATATTTGACTACTGTGACAAAGTCTACAATGCCGCTCCATTGTCCTCCCTAGCCAGACTGAACACCCTCTTTAACTCCTTCTGTCGCTTTGCTCTTGACTCTCCTCCTGTAACCCATCACTGTGATCTCTACCGCTCCCTGTCTTTTCCCATGCTTACTAACAGGCATACCCTGCACTCTGCAAAATTTATCTCTAAATACTAGCTTGGATCTCTTCCCCACATACTAACATATTAAAATGCCAGCAGAATAGGCCTAACGGTCTTTCGTGTCTGCTCGTTTGGTCAGTCCCCAACCTGGGTGCTGACCTTGCTGTCCCCCTCGCCTTCTCTGGCTTCTCCCTTCCCAGTTCCGGCTATTCTTGCTGCATTGGATTTTGCTTCCAGAACCCTTCCCCTGTACCTGTCCCACCCCCTCTTGAACACCTCCACTGTCTCTGCCTCCACCAGCCCCCTAGGCAGTGCATTCCATGGCTCCACCACCCTCTCAGTGAAGTAGCACCTCCTCCTTTCTCCCCTGAATCTTCCCCCCTCCAGCTTCCAGCCATGACCTCTAGTGGCCCCTTCCTCCTTCCTTTGAAGCACCCCGACTGTTCCTCCCCATTTACCCTCTTCATGTACTTAAAGACCTCTATCATGTCCCCCCGGTCCCTTCTCTCTTCCAATGTGTACATATTTAGCTCTTCGAGCCTCTCCTCATAGGTCCTGTCCCCCAAGCCCCAAATCATTTTGGTTGCCCTCCTCTGGACCCTCTCCAGGAGGTTAATGTCCCGCTTTAAGTGTGGCCTCCAAACTGCACGCAGTACTCAAGGTGCCCTCACCAAGCAGTTATACAGAGGAAGTATCACTTTCCTCCTTCTGGAGGTGATCCCACGATGCATCCCAGCATCCTGTTGGCCTTGGCTGCTGCCCTCCTACAAGTCTCGAGTTGTTCATCTTGACATCCACCACCACCCCAGGTCCCTCTCAGCCATGAGACTTGTAGCATTTCCCCAGGGTGTACACTTGACCTGGGTTTCTGCCCCGGTGGAGTACCTTGCATTTCCTGCATTGAACCTCAGCTTCCACTTTCTAGACCATCTTTCCAGAGCCTCCAGGTCCCCTGTGGGGCCACCCTCCCCTCCTCCCTTCCACCACGCCCCCAGTTTGAGTCATCTGCAAAGAGACTCATCTCACTCCTGATTCCTGTCCTTATGTCAGATCGTGAGAATTGAACAGAAGGGGCCCAAGGACTGATCCTGTGGGACCCCACTAATGATCCTCCTTGGGGATGAGACTATCCCACCAACTACGACCTCGGTCCTGGAGCCAATTGCCTATCCATCTGATCATCTGGTTCCCCACCCCATTTCTCCCAGCTTATCCAACAGGCCCACGTGAGGAACAGAGTCAAATGCCTTGCTGAAGTCCAGAAAGAGGACATCCACTGGTCTACCCAGGTCCAAGGCACTTTCACCCAGTCATAGAACTCCACCAGGTTTGTCTGACATGATTTCCCAGGATGAATCCATGCTGTCTATCGTCCAGGCACCCTGACTTATCCAGGTCCCCCCTAGCCTCTCCTTGACAATGCCCTCCATCACCTTGCCCACCACCGAGGTCAGGCTGACAGGCCTGTAGTTCCCTGCCACCTCCCTTGATCCCCCCTTGTGGATGGCACTATATGCGCCACCTTCCAGTCTTGGGGCACCCACCCTGTCCTCAGAGAGATGGTGAAAAGCTCTGCCAGGGGTTTTGCCAGGACATCTGCAAGTTCCTTCAGCACTCTGGGATGTAATTTATCTGGCCCCAGTGCTTTCTCCATCTTAAGGGAGCTGAGGGCTTCCCTCACTCTCTCAGCTGTGATTTCCACTTCCGGTACCCCTTCTCCCTGCTTAGCCCTCCCCCCACCTGCCAGTGATGCCTCCCCCTCTCCCCAGACCTGCCGATCGGTAAGGGTTCCCCCCTCCTTAGTATCTCTGTCTCCTCCCATGTATGATGCAGCACCCCCATTTTCCCTAGTGAAAACTGAGGTGATACCCATACCTATCTGCCTCTCTAGCCACCCCTCCCCCTTCCCTCTACACACTAAATTCTGGTGACACAAGGATCCTTGCAACCCCTCGGTGCAATACTAACACAGAGTAAAATGGATTCTTCCACTGCCTCCCAAGATTGTGGAACTCACCCCCTCCCCAGATTCAACACTCATCATCTACTGCTTCTCTAACTGCTGCCTAACACAACTATCAATCCATCAACTGCTCTTGTAATTGACACCCTATATACTGATCAGTTTATTGTCCTCTGCCTTCCACATCCCTATTCTGTACCTCCTTAAAACAGTTGGAGGGGCCTAGCCTGCAGCTGTTTGGGCATTCCTTTGCTTAATACCTGTAATTAAAATGTTTTACTATTGTCTGCAAATACCACTTGTTATTGTCAACTTGCACTTGCTGTTTATTGCTAATACCTGTAACTGTCTGTACAAATTCATTACTGTATCTGTCATGATGTCTATGCTGTTTTGTACTATGTTCCCCAATTGTTACCTTGCTCCCCCAGCACATTCCATGAGATGAACAACTTGTTGTTCAGTGTACTTTTCCTGGTGAAACATTTGAATAAATAAAATAAATAAATAAAAATCTGCTACTTCATTCGCATAGCTAGGAATATGAAAGCATTTCAGAGTAAAATGATACAGAGATAACCAAGTCAGTCTATGCATAAACAACATGATGAAATGGGATGAAGACATGCTCTTATTGGTAATGCCCAGTTTTGTCTGATTGTTTGAAAAGGCTGAGACAATCTACTGAGACCAAATATGTCCCCATACAAATGGGGCTACTACAATAAGTTAGATTTTAAAAAGGGGAGAAGTTGTTGAAAAGCCTTAACTGGTGGCTATTTCAGGAGGCCAGAGAGCAGCAGTCCAGGAATGTTCAAAGACAGCAGCACAGCCATGAGCTGGTGATGCGTCAGTGTATATCCTGGGATGTACAGTGCAAGTCACAGCAAACTGTCCCACCAATGAGTTAGTTTAGCATTGATTTTTTACAAGTTACAATGTCAAAACATCATGGTTTTGTGTATATTTAAGTGCACTGATGTTGTAGTGACTTCCCCCACAACCCTGATGAAGAGGGATTGTTCCCTCAAAGCGCTGGTATAACCGCAAGGGCACAATAAATGTTCTTTTTGCCCCAAATGGCAAGTCTGTGTGTCACTGCTACTTCTTTTTTACAAAAATGTATTGGTAACTCATATTGGATTGTTTTCTATGCTTAACCCGTGCAAGAGCAATGTTTGCAAAATGATTTTGCAACTTAGAATGCATCTACAGTCCTGTCACGATGCAATGAAGAACTGAGTGTTAACTCTTAAGAAAACATTTTGTAGGGCTTTGTACTGGATTCAACAACATTTATGCAGCTCAGTCAGAAGTGTTAAAACAACTCATTGGAGGAACAATTTAATGTGACTTGTATTGTAAGTCAGGAGATGGGTCTTTGTAAAACACAGAACATCATTCCAGAAGGCTAGAATGTGGGACCACATGAGTAGAACAGGGACCTGATATTCAAAAGTTTACACAACAGGCACTGAAAGGTCTTTGCTCACGTAAACCGGGATTTGGGCTGGATCTCCATATTCAAAAGGGACTGTTGTGCAAGTATAGAGGATTAGTGCCCATGTAAAACATAATGTATGCATGCGGGCAAGGGGAGGGGGGCATGGCTATGAATAGCTGTACTACCCCATATTCAGTGGCTCTGCACTGTGCAAAAGGGTTTAGCATGGGCCATTTGCACAGCACAAATACCACCAAACAAAACCCCAACTTACTATAGGCAACCCTTGCAGCAACCAGAGTTAATGCAGCCACCTAGCTGGTTGGCTGCTGGGAGAGCAGAACCACCCCCTGTGGTCCCTGGCAGTCATGTACTGAATGCCAGCCCCTCATGTACAACTAAATCTCCCTGGTGTTAGTGGTCCACCCCCCCAATGATCACCGGCACATTCTGTAAAATATATATCCCTGGTGGTAGTGGTCCCCCCCCCCTCTGATTGCCGGTCCATTCTGTACAAAACAATAACCCTGGTGGTAGAGGTTCCCCCCTCCAATTGCTGTCCCATTCTGTACAAAAAAAATGTTCTTGGTGGTAGTGGTCCCCCTCCTGATCCGTGGTCCATACTGTAATAAAAAATATCCCTGGTGGTAGTGGTCCCCCCTCCCGATTGCCGACCCATACTGTAAAAAATATATATACTGTACCTGGTGGTAGTGATTCCCCCTCCCTTCAATTCCTGACCCATACTGTAATACACTGACATCCCTGGTGCTAGTGGTCCCTCCCCCACTGATTGCTGGCTTGTACTGTGATAACAGGAGATTCCTGGCATCTAGTGCCCTCCCACCATGGTACCAAAGCCCCCCCATCACTTTCCCAGTCCCCTCAGTGCCACAGATGCAGACGGCAAGCAGTGTAGCATCAGGGATGTCAGTGTATTACATTATGGGCCAGCAATCAGAGGGAGGTAGGAGGGAAAGATAGATACATGCAATAATACCAGCCACAGGAGGTGAATCAGAAGGACTGATGAGAAAGAAGTCATCTAGAAAATAGATAACAGCTGGACAATGACAGACATTGAGTAATGGCCAACAAAGCACCTCAGAAAACATGTCAAACAATTTCAGGCTGCTTTTGCAGCCAAGGATCAACCAAATGGCGAATTACAGCACTCTTCTCATTTAATACCATATAGATGTCATAAAGGCAGGTGAATGGGGAGCAACTTAAATGCATCTTTAATGTCTGCTTTTGAGAGCAAGGAGCCTGGGCCAAAGTGTGTAATAGTTATAATGCCTTTGTTCATGCGAGCATAGGAGAGAAAGTAATCATCAGAAGGAATCAACAAATTGGTGCTAGGAATGGACATCAACCGAGGTGTGGATGAGTCGATGATTAGGCAATACTTGCCAGAAATTTTCTGGTGGCAACACTGATAGCATTGATCCAATAGGTTGGAAATGGTGGATGCAGAAAATGAACAAGGAGAAATGTTTTTTGCAGTTCTTTTTTGCTGAACAATCTTGGATTCCTTATGGTGGACTGTAAATTGTGACATAGGAAGGTGTCTGAGAGAAGCACAGAAATGTTGATATGGAAACCTTCAAAGAAGCCAGAAAGGAGATATTCCACAAATGAGCAAGAATGATGAGAAACCAGCACTTGAGATAAGGCTCGTAAATTGATGAGAAGAGAGGGATAAAATGATTGTCATTGTTTGGAATGGGACACTTGTGGACAAATGAATTGAGCATGAGCCTCACCATAAAAACTGCACATATGTAAGAACAGACATCCAGAGCCTGGGCAGCATTCACCATTAAAGTTATTGCAAGTTGGTTTGCCACCTGAATATTTAATGTGTCTGCCACATATATCCAAGTTGGAGGGGAAGGAGGCATTAGGATTTGCAATCATGTGGATTAGCCTCGAAGAGGAAAAGGAAGTAGAAGTTGATCGAGCTGATCTATACCTCCTAGATGGACCGGTAGATGATGAGGCATCGGACACTGTTGAAGGATGAAGACAAGCAAAATGGGCAAAGGAGCTCCACAACAGGCAGGAGTATGCTAGCTGTCATGCAAAGTGCCGATAAAATAGCTCATTATCTAGGATGACCCAGTTCAGTTTTGTATTAAAATGTTCACCTGGTCACGACTCTCTTAAGCCTCGATTTTTAAAATGGGAAGCCCCTGCACTGGCCTTCCTGGTCAGAGATCTGATCAACAGATCCTTCCTGGAGGGAAAAGTTCCCACCAAATGCAAGTCAGCCCTAATCATCTCAAGTTCACATGGTGGGATCGACCTCACCAGTTAAAAATTATAGACCCATCTCTATACTTTGTCACCTAGCTGAAGTACAAGACCGAATTCTTTATAACCAGTTCCAGGATTACCTAGAACGATACCAACTTCTGTTCCCATGCCAACATGGATTCCATAAATCTCACAGCACTCTCTCTGCTCTCATTAGGGCCATCCTGGGCATTCAACTCATCTTCTACTGAGGCCAAGCAACTGGGGCCATCCTTGTGAACCTCACCAGAGCCTTTGCTTTGGTAAACCAAAGCTGCTAATACAGAAATTAATTTCATTGGGGCTTGATCTACATTCCACAACCTGGATTCAAGACTACCTCATAGGCCACTATCAAAGTGTTAGGTAGTTCAACTGCCACTCATCCTTCAGACCCATTTCCCTTGGCATTCCCCAGGGTTCTATCTTAGGGTCACTACTTTTCTCACTGTTCATAAAAGAGCTACCGAGTGCCTGTGATGAAGCATCTGTTCAGCTTTACGCAAACAATGTCATCATTTACAGGTCCTCTGCTAACTTCTCATGGCTCAGTAAACACTTGAACTCCAACTTCTATCAACTGGAGGCATGGCTCCTGGCAAGTAAATTGCTCCTGAACACCAAAAAAAAAAAAACAAAATCCATGCTTTTCCTCCTGCATACCCACAGAGCTGGTGGTTCACCTCAACTCCCCATCGCCACTTGGAAAAGCAAACCCCTAGAACTGGTACATTCTTTAAAATATCTCAGAATCCTACTTGATCCAAGCCTCATCTTCGAGGCACATGTGCATAAAACCATCATAACTCTCCACCAAAAGCTGGGCCTGCTCTACTGGATCTGACCACTACTATCTGGAGCATCTTGCCTAAAAATTGCCACAGCCTCCCTCCTTCTACTTTTCTATGGTTCCCCCCATTCCTATCACTTAGGTCCTCCCTTGTGAATCAATTAAAGCAATTATATCATAGGATAGGAGGCTTTGCCTCTAGAGCATTATCATTGCACTGTACTAGTATCTCTGGGTTGGCTACAACTAGAACATAATTTCCAGTATATCGCCCTCTGCTTTACCTATAAGCTCACTCACATATACACTCCTCCAAGTCCATCTAATATTGTTGTAAGAAAATCAGCTTGCTGGACCCTATGCTCCTCCTCCTCCTTCCTCCCTCTATTAACAGTGCCGTCAACATGACTAGCTGCAAGCAGAAGATCTTTTGCCTATGCTGCACTCTGGTCCTGGAACTCCATCCCCCCATCCATCCTCTCTTGCACTTCCCTTCCCTACACAACCACCTACAGTTTATGGCTTAGGAACTTGTTCCTGCTCTAATAATCCTGGTATTCTTTTTCTATAATCATATCTGCCAATCCTGGTGAGCCTACCCCTACAACTCAAGGTACTGCCTGTGATTTGGATTTGATTTATACTCTTGCACAGCACTATTTTGCTTAATCTGATGTACACATGTTCCTACACTAATTTGCTTAATTGCTGTATATAATGTGATCCTAACTGTGCCTGAATCTGCTTTGTTTTTCACCACCCACTCCCCTCCCCTGAAATCAAGGTTTATTTTGTGTATTATGTAGAGCATGGTTGCACGTTGTATTTAGGCTTTTGGATCTTATCGTTGTATTCCTCTGACATCAGTGCTGTTATTGTATGTACAGGGCTTTATTTATATTCTAGTATTCCTCTTTATTCTGTATTCCTTCATATCTATATTTATGTATTGTTTTGTTTGTGACGGTGTTTTATATTTTTGCATTCCTTATCCTCTGTACCCTCCCCCGGGTCACCCCTGAAAAAGGGACTGCATGGCCTCAGTGGGCTTACCCGGTTACCAAAATTCAAATAAATCAATAAAATGAGCCAAAGCACCTGCAGCTTTTGTGGAGGACAGATGATAATCATAAAAATGGGTCCCACCATATTGAATGCCTAGATCAACCAACAGACATAAATATGAGTGCAGTTCCTCACGTCTACAAGGAAATGCAGAGCAAAGCACATCACATTATTAGCTGAAAACAAGAAAAAATTCACAAATAGTTTCTTCACAAGTCTTCTTCAATATGATGGAAATTTGTCTGCAAAGTACTATTCTGTTTTTGATGTCATCATGGGATAAGATGAAAAGGGATATCAGGTTTACGTCCTTCTCATCTAGGATATTGTCATGGAGGTGACCTGAGATAAAGTGAATTGGACAGGCAAATGAAGGAGAAGCGACTGTGGAGGAAAAAAGTACTTGAATTCTGTCAAGTTGGTGGCTCTGAAGTGGATGGAGTGCTTATGGTTGGCATAGCACTAACAGAAGCAGCATTCTCTTGGGTATGGATGATGGATAGAAGGACAGCAGGTGTTGTTAAGCTGGAGGCTGGAGTAGGTTGCAAGGGAAGGCGAGCTTCAAGGGAAGTGATATGAGATTGTAGCTTTGATACAGATGTTGAAGATGAGGCCATACATTTTTGAACATCAGATAAAGCAGCATGAAATGACTGGGGAATGAGCTAGCTAGGTGCAGGATCTCTAGCAGGCTGAGATTTAACAGCCATAAATAAATCATATGTTTCCTGTTTTGGGGCTGAAGCTAAATAAGAAATACCAAGTTTTGTAAATTCAGACATAAAGGCAGGGGATGGTCCAGTCCTTTATGGAGTATTTTGACTTTGAAGGTCTTTTATGAGATGCTTGTGTGACTGAAGAAGTCTGAGGAAACCCTGAAGGACCTTGTTTAGGATCTGGCAATGGAGTGCTGGTAGGAGTGGTAGAGGCCATAATGCCAAGATGCCACTTTGTACTGCACGTCAGAGGAATGAAGCCCAGTGGAGGAACTTGAGCCTTTTACAAACCTTGAAAGAATGGGGGACAATGTACGCTCACACAGTCTGTCATGGGGAAGTGTTACTCGGTGGTGTCGATAAGGAGAATGAACCCAGGCAGCTAGGGTCAGATACTGGACACTGTCGTGGATGAAACAGCTCCAGTGGGGCTGTGTTCACTTCATAGCTTTGCAGGATGCATAATAACACTGCTGGTAGATAAAGTAGAATCTAAATACACTTAGCTGAAAAACTGCTGTAACGAGTAAGTAAGATGCAAGTCCGATATGTTGCTGATGGATTGAAAGTTGCAGACTCCCACCTGTAGCGGACGAAGTCCAACCCGATGTATACTTGTAGACCTCCTCAAAGACCTGAAGGGCTGCTATTGAGAGCTGAGTAAAGACAGGACAGGCAACAGACTGGCTGATTTAGGCTAATGAAATGGAGGCAGTGGAGAGGAATATGGAGGCATGAGATGCCAAGCTAGGAAGCAGAAACAGTAGACTGAGCAAAAAAACAGATGAGCAAAACAGCAAGAGAGAGAAGGAATGCTAGAGAGAGCAACAGCAGTAACTGAGATGGAAATGGGGCTGTAGCTGTAAGCCAGGTTGTTACGTTAACCACATCACAAACTCAAAACAATAGAGAAGGCTCTGAGAATGAAGCAAAATGGAGAACCCCCAAAAAGAAACACAACAACCAGCACCAACAAGGAGTGCAAACCCAGAGGAGAGAACACGAGTGAGCCCAGAGGAGAAAGGAGAGTTACTGGGGGTGGCAGAGAACTGCTAACCAAAAATGCCACAGGGGTGTCAAACCAGCAGAGATGGCAAGGGAAGAGGAAGAGAGAAAAGGCAGGCAGAAAGGGGAAAGCACAGAGGAAGAAGACAGGCAGGACAAGACTACAGGCAGGACAGCAGCGGAGACAATCAATGATGGGCCACAGCAGTCACGAAAACCAGCAGAGGAGAGAGAGCATGGAGGCAAGAGGAAGCAACACAGGCAAAACAAAAGGGGAAAATGAAGGAAAGAGAGCACAGCCACACAGACCATGCAGCACCTCAGGTGCTTTAAACGAGTTAAGCATGGACTGTTGGGAGAGGTTGGCATTTATTTTGGTTTTCCTAGGGTAGGATTCATAGGATGTTGATCAGGTTGATAGCCTGAGCCTTTTTAGACCTGCACTTACTATGTGATTGGGGGAAGAGTTATTCCCCCACATTAATTCACGGGTGAAGCCTTGCCATTAAATTAATTTTTATACATGAAAAGAATGAGTTGTGCACAGCCCAAAGTATACAGTGTATTTATGAACATACCAAATTGCCAGCAGAAGAAGAAGATTGTTTGGTCTAGCAAGTCTTCTCGATTGTAGAGCCCCTGATTCAGTGATTACAATGGACCCAGCACCCCCGCCAACCCTGCCCATCCCCTTCAACCTGGCTCACTCTCTTGTAAGCAATAAGGTATGGCAGAGCATGGGTTATTGGGAGATTTACCCACACCTAGTGTAGTGTGTCATGAGACTCACCCTTGAGGAATTTACCTATGCCTAGTGTGGTGTGTCACAAGGTACACCCAAGTGACTTAATCATATGAGAAGTGATTCATTCACTAATTACCCATGTCCTGGAGTGCCTTATTGTAATTATACAATTGTTCCATATGTTAAAGAGATTTAAAAATGTGCTTGTTATTTTGAAGGCCCTCCCTCTGCTGGGGGTTATTGCAGGATTTACCTATGGGTAAAAACCTTAGCTGAACAATTAGGTTACAGGATTTTTTATGTCTATTGTATAATAAAGGGTTACGGAGAGAAAAACACTGACTATATGCAAAGTATTCCAAGTTTACTGAATAAAATATGAGACTAGCTGCAAATATAATATGAATATATGACTACTACAGCAGTCCTTCTCAAAAGCGCTACACAAAAGCGTATAGATCACACCTGAACTTACGTTAGTTCCAGTTTGCTGCTGTAGACAACATATTATTCCTCAAGCATTTTCTATGTGATCTAAAGTAACCTTTGTCAGAGAGGACAGTGTGAAAACAAGTTTAGACTTTGCTAAAAGAACCCTTTTTTTATAGAAAATTGTATCCTTTCTGGAACATTTACTTGATTGGTGGCTAATTAATTTTCAGGTATGTTTTATGTGCTTAATAATAACAATGTTAAATCTCATTTACATTCTTTTCCAACTTGACATAAAACAGAATCAAATAATTGTAATGTTCCTACATTCAACATAGTTTAAATGGGATTCTTTTTCACATGCTAATACTATTTTGTCACATGTCCGTCAAATATTCTGATAAAGATTTTCCCATATATACAGTGTTTCTTTACCTTAGCACACTACTAGTGGCTGTAAAAAACACTTGATTTCTTTCATTTGGGGTTCCTGGGACACCTGAGGTAAGCCATTTCATTTTTTAAGGTATATTCATCCACTCTTACATTTGTATTCTTATTTCAGATAAATGCCTGGGCTTTATATTAGTTTGTATTATTCTGGCAGAATAAAGATTTACCGGTATTTATTTTATAGATTTGCACAAGGTTCCTAGCGAGATTAACCATACAAGGATACCAGGCTTGTCCTATAAGAGTGCTTTTATAGTTCATTGTGTAACATAAATAACATAATTAGTCTGTATAATTTGGGGACAATTAATGTACCATGTAGACTATTACTCTGTGAAGCCTTTAAATTAGTCTGGTTTACTTTACTATTTTAAGTAGTGTATTCACT
The DNA here is from genome assembly GCA_016271365.2 of Neoceratodus forsteri. NCBI lineage: Eukaryota > Metazoa > Chordata > Ceratodontiformes > Ceratodontidae > Neoceratodus > Neoceratodus forsteri. The sequence continues at coordinate 1,295,556,905 of CM057459.1, forward strand.
AATATAATTCATCAGCTCACACCGCATGTTCCTCTGATCACTGTGATACTGTACTTTATACATTTATCATGTGCACATCAAGATGATAGTGTGTGTGAACATTTTAATATAGTTATACAATCTCTAAAAGGTATCTAGTCACTTTATTTAATAAGAAAAGGTCGTACAATTTAGAATTTTTCCCTAGCGAGATCATGAATGGGACAACCATGGTAGTATCATAAAACAAGTGGTACCCCTATTTCCATATGGTCTTACCCATTAAGTGTTAATTAGTTTTCTAATAATAATGTCTAGCTTTATTTTCATTGTCGGTTACCACCATTGTCCTGAAGTAGTGGTGACATGAAATGTTGATGTTTTTAATCAGATGGACGGAATAAATTATTTATTTGTGATTACAAAGAGTTGGGTCTGCAGTGTTTGTTCTGAGGTTCTTCATGCAGAAGTGTATCCTCTGACTGTACATACTAACAGGCCCTAATAAGGGCTGTGGGCATCCTGAAACTGTTAGGTTTCACTAGTTGCTGGGAAATCAAATGCCACCAAACTTTGGGAAACAGCAAGCTAGCATTAATGGAGCCCATCACTCACCAGTGGGCATGACTGCCAGCAGACAATCTGACTGGGGGAGTGGGGCTGCAGACAGTAGCATGCAGAGATGGCCCCCACCCTTCCCCTGAATGCCTGGCAATGCACATGTGCAGATAGTTAGCACATGTGCACTGCCAATGGTGCCAAAACAAGACAATGGTAATTAGGAGGGGGGCACAATAGGCAAGTGCCAACAGGAAAGGCTAGGATTAGGGGGGCAATAGTGCAATGCAGCAAGGAGCCAGAGGATTGACTGGGGGATATATTTAGGCCAGCTGGAAAAAAGGTACAGCCTCTTTGTTCCAGTGAGTGGGGAGGAAGGCCATCTTTCACAGTAAGCGGGTGGTGGTCTGGTGGCCAATGAGGGCAGGGTATGGGACAACAGGGACCTAAAGGAAATGCAGTGACCCAGGTGCAAGGGGAGCCCACTGGGGGACGAGCATGGTGCGGTGACCCAGGTTTAGGGGTAAGCCTGTGGAGCAATAGCATGGCCTGATTTACATTCGGCATGCACACATGATCCAATTTATACTGACCATGCCTTGGTCAAGGGGACGGGGACATGACCTGATTTACATCAGGTGGGTCCTGAGCCAGGCAAAAGGGAGTGTGAGGACTCAATTTACTTCAGGCCTGAGTAACAGGAGGCACAACCTAATTTACATTTTTAAAGTGCCAAAGACGGGCTTCCACACTCTGTTGCAAATGGAGGGTGCAAGCCCCAGAATCAACTATTTAAAGGAAAACTGTGGCAATACTAAGAACCCCACCCCCAAAAGGCTTACCTCCTGATTAAGCTTTTGAGACTGAAACCCCCTTTTTTTCCCAGCAGGCACTTACTTTATTTTTATTTCCTAAAATCCACAAAGTGGAAATATGGTGGACCATGCGCAGCTCCATTTACTGTAACAGTGCGGGTGCCATACTGCTCACTTATACTGAAGCAAGCAGTGCAGCACCACACTGTTACAGTAAAAGAAGCTGCTCACTGTCCACCATATTTCTGGCTCGCTGATTTTGGGAAATAAAAATAAAGTAAGTGCCTGCTGGAAAAAAAGGGGAGTTTCAGTCTCAAAAGCATAATCAGGAGGTAAGCCTTTCAGGGGTGGGGAGCTTAGTATTGCCACAGTTCTCCTTTAAAATATAGAAATGCACTCCAGCCACAGGAAAGTTCAAAGAGGCAACTTAATGGCTTAAATTCAATTTATTTGAGCGCAATGGCTCTAAGTAACTGCCGGTCAAATTTACACAGATCTCCCCAGTGCTTCGTCTTCTAGTTAAGGTTTCATTAGGGGCAGTAATCAAGAGACGAGCCATATATTTTATAGTCTCCATTTGATGTCATCAAATGGAGACTATAAAATGTATGGCACATCTCTTGATTACTGACCCCTAATGAAACCTTAACTAGAAGGTGAAGCACTAAGGAGAGCTGTGTAAATTTGATCGGCAGTTACTTAGAGCCATTGCGCGTAAATAAATTGAATTTAAGAAATTAATTTGCCTCTTTTAACCATCCTGCGGTTGGACTGCATTTCTATATTTTAACTAATTTACATTGGGCATGCAGTCAGGGATAAGTAATAAAGACTGGGATGATTGGACAAGGGGCACAAGGGTGAGAATATGTATGCATAGATTACATGACAAAGTTTGAGAAATTAAACATAGGCTGTAAATATGTTTATAATAATCAGAATTTAGAGCTGTAAAGTGAGGATGTTTGAGTGCAATAAGGCTGTGGGCATCAACCAACAACAACAGTTTGTCAAGTTCTTGGGGAGGAAGAGTAGTGGGTGGCAATGCTTTCTTTACACTTCCAGAAGGTGTAGGGGTCAGAGTGGAGAGTGCTATTCCAAATCTTGTAAACCAAGTGTGAATTGCTGCAGGTTGTTTACATGTCACAACTTTGATTTGTGTATGCAGTTGTAGTGTCAGGACTGAAAGTAGGCTGGAAATGGATAGAGGCAGCAGCTCAGCATTACATAGACTTTTGGAAGTAGAAAGGCATTTCCCATACATCTCAGTATTGAAATTATTGTGTGTGGGGTGAGGGAGGTGCCTGTTAGGGCTTGGCCCCAATAGCTTCAAAGTGAGTCTATGTAACTAACCCACCACTGCCATTACAGGGATGTGTTGCTGTGCTGGGGCACTCAAAGTCTGAAAGGGGATAAAGGTGTGACAGGTCTGAGTGCAGTTATACTGCAAACCTTGTATCAAGTGTGTGAGCAACCTAATATACGCTCACCTTTGTTATGTTAATACACTTGCCTCTGCCTCCTGCCTCACTGCATACCCCGGTAAGCATATAACATGGCTCGATCCATGTGCAACAGTATAATAATAATAACTTTATTTAATATAGCGCCTTTCATAATATCAAGGCGCTTCACAAATACATACACATTCAGTAAATTCAATTATTTATTTATTTATTAAATTTTGGTAACCGGGTGAGCTCACTGGGCCCCGGAGGTCCCTTTTTCAGGGGCGACCCGGGATTTACATAACATAAAATACATCACAAATACAGTACATGTAGTGCATACATACATGATACAGGTTTATGCATAGATGTACAGTCAGCCGGTTACATATGCTGAATTCAGCATTAGGTTAGTGTATTCGATATAGATACTACTTTAGCAATTGCACTTGGAGGTAGCCATCATGTGTGCCTTAAGCCTTGTGTGGAAGCTTTTCATAGGGGAAGCTCCTGGACTCCTAGGGGGAGGGAGTTCCATAGGGTGGGTGCAGTATGGGCGAACGACTTGCCCCCCACCTTGGTTCTGACCCTTGGGACTGCTAGGAGTGTGCGGTCCATCGTGCGGATGAGCCGAGGGTTACTCTTTAGAGAGATAAGCCCAGAGAGGCTGGGAAGAGGGGTAGGGCTGAGTAATTTAAAGGTTTGGCAGAGTAAAAGGAACTGGAGGCGGACTTCCCAGGAGAGCCAGTTTAGTTGGGACAGAGTGCCGCAGTGATGGTTCCTAGGGTTGGATTGGGTGGCGAACTGAGCCACCTTATTGTAGAGAACTTGGAGTCTATTCATCTCTTGTCTAGCTACTCCCTGGACCACTGGGGCCGCATAGGTAATAGTCGGAAGTAGGACACTGGTGACAATAGAGGCTCTAGCATCTGGTATCAACTGGTCTTTCAACCGGTATAGGATGCCTAGTTTCGCATGTACATTTTTCATTATCTGGTCCACATGGTCCTTGAAGATGAAGCCCTGGTCCAGGGTGAGACCAAGGTATTTTAATGATTCCACAACCTCTAGTCTGTTACCAGACGCAGTGGTCAGTTGCAGGTGTTGGCTTCTGTCATGACCGAGGGATTTTGGGCCAAACAGCATGGCCTTGGTCTTGTTAGAGTTAAGGACCATTGTATTAGTGACAAGCCATTGCTCCAGGGATCTCAGGTCTTCTTGTAGACAGGAGATGAGGTCTCTTAGATTAGTGGAGGGATGATAGAGGACGGCATCGTCCGCGTACTGGACGACAGAGCTCCCACCGCAGTGTTCGCTGAGTTCGTTGGTGAAGACGGAGAAGAGTAGGGGGCCAAGGATAGACCCTTGGGGCACCCCCCAGTTAATGGGAGTGGATCAGATAGGGAGTCTTTCCATTTTACCCTCTGTGAGCGCCCAGTAAGGTAGCTGTCGAACCATGAAAGGGAGTGGCTGTCTAGGCCAACATTGCTCAACTTGGTCAATAGCAGATTATGGTTGACCAGGTCAAATGCCTTGGATAGATCGATAAAGACTGCTCCAGTGGGGGTCCCCTTGTCCAGTTCTCTGAGCACATCTGTGGAGAATTTGGTAAGGGTGGTGTCTGTCCCATGCCTAGTTCTGAAACCATGCTGGGAGGGTGCCAGGAGTTGATGGAGCTCTAGGTATTCACGGAGTTGCCCGTAGATCAACATCTCTTGTATCTTAGCCAGGCTACAGAGAAGGGAGATTGGCCTGTAATTGCTAGTGGACTCCCTCTGGCCTCCCTTGTGGATGGGGGCCACGTGAGCCTGTTTCCATTGTTCAGGGATTGTGCCCTCTATTAGGGATCAGTTAAGGAGCCAGGTCAAGGGCCTGGCTAGTGCCTGGGCTCCTTCCTTCAATAACCTGGGGTGAATCCCATCTGGTCCCATGGATCCAGATGTTTTGAGGGTCATTAGCAGTGGGAGAACTTCATTGGGTTTTACCGGTCTGATGTGGAAGGTTGGGCGGTCTAGTTTGGGGAGTGGCCGCCCATTCAAGACCGGGTGAAGGGAAGGCAGTCCCACCTTGTACTGGTCAAGGTTCATGAATTGGCAGTTGAGAGCCATGGCAATGCTTGGGTCCTCATTTGTTAGTTGACCATTTATCTCGATGGGGCCGTGTACGGTCTTGCCGTTCCCCTTTATCAACCCATTTATGTGCTCCCAGAAAAGTCTAGGGTTTCCTAGATTCTCTTTCTGTAGTTGAGTGACATATTCCCTTTTGGCCACTTTAATGGCCAGCTTACACCTGTTTCTGAGAGTTTTGTAGCTCATCAGGTCAGCAGGTAGTGTGGAGAGCTTGTACTTCTTCCAAGCTTTGTCCCGGTTTTTCATTAGGGATTTCGGGGGTGATCCACTTGTAATAGCTCCCCTTGATGTGAAGTTTCTTCATGGGGGCGAGTCGATCGGCTACCATGGTGATTGTTCGCTGAAAGAAGGCAACCGCCTCATCCAGTGAGGGGAGGAATTTGATTGGACTCCAATCAATGCTGTTTAGGTAGCCTGTTAGATGTTTGGGTAGTAGATATGTGAAATCCCTTGCAGCCAGGATTCATGGGCGAAATCTGGGAGCCCTGTTTTTCCAGGTACAGAATATTGGGGAGTGGTCACTCAGGGCATCCGCTAAGGTGCCTGCCGCCCTTATGTTAGCAGGTTTGCTCGTCAACACCCAATCGAGCGTGGAATGGTTCCCTGTTTTGTGGTTCATTCGTGTAGGCCCAGCAATGACCTGCTCAAGATTTGCTTCCTGTACCAAACCTTTAAGGGAGTGGTTTTCATTTGAGGCCCAATTTAGATTAAAGTCCCCCAGAATGAGTATCTCAGAGTCTACCTCTTCGGAGATGTCCTTAAGGACTGCCTCAAGTGATGTATGAGCATTCTTAGGGGGGTTGTATACGCATCCAATGTTGAGATGTTTGTTAGGGCCAAGGGTGATGCGTACAAAGACTGATTCATCGTCCATGCTGATAGCATGATGCAGGTTAACCTGCACAGAGTTAAGGGTATCTTTTGTGTAGATTAGGACCCCTCCCCCTCTTTTGTTCACTCTGTCTTTTCTATGGGAGTGGTACCCAAGGGCTGTGACCTCATGTGAGAGTACCTGAGGTTTGAGCCAAGTTTCTGATACGGCAAGGACATCTGGATTGTACTGGTCCAGCCAGGCTTGTACTTCATGCATCTTTGATCTTAAGCTACATATATTCATATGTGCAATCCGCAGACCCTTCATGGACGCCCAGAGAGGGTCCTGAGGGGAGGAGATCAGGAGGTTGTTAGCAGGGGATCCAGGGTTAGGCTGGATGTCACCTGCCATAAGCAGGAGGGCAGCAAGGAGGCAGAGTGATGGGAGGCTACGGATGGGGAGTAGATTGGTCCAGAGTCTTCGCTTGACAAAAAGTAAGATAGAGTACCAAATATCTTTCCTGCAGAATTCATGGGCAATCAAGACTGACTGCGTACTGTTGTGGGGGGGGGGCAGCATTGCCAGGAGTGGCGTGGAGGGGTCTCAGGTGGTGGGGGACTACTGGAGTCTGAGTCTCCTGTGCTAATAATCATATCTGCCCAGAGGAGGGATAGAATGTACAAGGTGGCCAGGAGGAGCCCTCTGTTTGGGCAGCTGAGGTAGGGTGGTCCTTGCTTTATGGGCATCTTTGTGGGAAAGGAAAGCTGTAAGCTGAGGAGGGAAGGTTCAAAAGAGGGTAAGGTTTTATGCCTTAGCGTTGTTACCTTGTGTTGAGGGAGCTCTGCTATTTTACAATACCCTATCTCGTAGCAACACTGAGTCCCTAGTGTGACTAATCGGGGGAGAGACAGTGGCCAGTGGGATCACCTCCTAATGTAGGACTGGTATATGCCACTAACCCCCTAGGGTAGATGGGTCAGTACTTGGAAAGCGAGTGAGATATGCAGTACCTACTAAGGTGCTAACCTCCTATCTGTAATTTTCGAGCTACCAGAACTTAGGCGGACAGGCAGGCTTAAGTACAGTCTATAGCACAGGGGTCACCATGAGCTAGTGGCACCTCACTGTTTTAGTAGATATCCAGTCAGTGTCAACCTGTTACTGTCGAAGTGCCAGTAGACAGACTATCCCATTAATTTCAGTAGGAGAAAGGCAATCAGGCAGGTTATCCAGTATTTACAGGTTAAAATAATCTTGCATGTGCAGTCTAAGAATCAACTTGTTGCTATCAATGCCCCTGTAATCAAACTATCACATTCATTTCAATGGAAATAGACAATCAGGCAGGCTATCCAAGTATTTACAAGTTAGTTTATCTTGCTATGCAGTGTGAAAATCAATAGCTCTAATCTCAGCTTCAATAGATCTAATCTCAGCCTATTCTGTACTACACCCTGGGAGAGGAAATTACAGGCACCCTATTGGTCCCACTGTTGTGACTGGAGGGGTAGCAATGTGAGCGGTAGGGGGCAGTACAAAATTCCTGTACAGTTTCAGGTTATAACTTTAGCTTAGGTTCCACAAGGGTGGGGTTAAACTGACCAGTGCTCTATTTAGGGAGTTAGCCTGTTTGCAGACAAGGAATCAATTTTTATCGAGGGAGCAACTCCCAGAGGGGCAGTGAGAGAGGGGGTGTGCACCTATTAGTGCTGCCTCTGCCCTGATTGGCTCCCTGTCGGATGTGAGCATGGTAAGGGAGCATTTAATGGGAGGAGGGAACAGGGTGGGAGGATGGAATGGGGTGGGCGGGTGAGCCGAAAAAATCAGCCCCTAGTTGCAAGCCCCCTGCAGTCCGTCCTGAGGACATAATTATAAATAACAATAAAATCACAGAATATCAGGAAAGGCTTTGCTCTATAAGAAGGTCTTCAATGCCTGCTTAAAGCTCCCCACTGTCCTGCACTCCCATAGCTGATGTGGCAGAGAATTCCAGAGGGTTGGGGCAGCAAACACAAATGCATAAGCCCCAGATGACTTTAAACTAACCCTTGGAATCTCCAGCAACCCCTCGTCAGCCGAGCAAAGCTGTCGCACAGGGGTATAGGGAATCAGAAGCTCCTTCAAGTAGTCAGGACCAAGTCTGTGTAGGGCTTTGTAGGTTAACAAACCTACCTTAAAGGTGATCCACCACTGAACCGGCAGCCAGTGCAGATCGCGCAGCACTGGGGTGATATGGGATTTCCTTGATATCCCAGTCAATAAATGTGCAGCAGCGTTCTGCACCAGCAGCAAGCAGCGGATATCCACCCCAGGAAGCCCTAAGTACAGGGAGTTACAGTAATCAGGGCGTGAGGTCACAAAGGCGTGGACCAAAACAGGCAAGTCACTGGACAGAACAAGATGCTGGTTTGAGCATATCACATCACCACTACACTATGCAAGTCTTAGATTATGCACTTCTTTGCATTGAAAGACTCAAAAATCACTTTGTGCATGTTGTTGAGGCACAGGTCTGGAAGAACATGATGACCAGGAGCAGTTGGAAAATTTGCATTGAATGTTTTCTTATTATTAATAACAGCAAAATAAAAAAAAAGTTTCAGTATAACTATTTACAAAGGCAGTACAAACAAAGAAAACAAAATCCTTCATCTGATGGTATGTTGCATTCCAAGTTTCAGTCTCTCAGTCTCTCTCTCTCTCTCTCTCTCTCTCTAGCAAAAGTATTATTGCTCTTTTTATAAGTCTTTGTCTGGAAACTCGTTAAGAAGATATCCTGGTTTTCAGAAAATGTTCATGTCAGTTTCCTTCCTTGCAGGTGCAACAAAACAGTATGTGGCGTCCCAGAACTGACCACCTGTTCACAGCTCTACAAAGAGTTTGCAAACCAGCATCTCAGGTTAACCCCCAAAGTTCCAAATAGTGTTTTGTAATCATTTCAACAATATAGCCATATACAATTTCAAACCAAAGGTTCCCACTTTCACAAAAAGATTCACACATATTTTACAACTTCAGATACACAAGGGGGGAGAAAAGACAGAAACAGCAAGTGAAGGCAGAGAGATAGCGGGAGGGAAGGGAAATAGGAAGACCATTGGAGTGGCCAGTTCCTAGGTCTCACAAGAAAATCTGACTGTGCAGTCAGACAGACAAGAGGCAGAACACAAGAATAAAACAGATCCTTGCATTTAAATCTTTCTACATAACAAATGGGACAGGGTCTTATTCAGCCCTGTCACAGAGCAATATAACAAAAGTTATACATTCTTCCTAAAGTTCAGCTCTAGCCACATCAGTAGCTCCAGTTCTGATGTATCCACAAGAACGTACAGCAGATGCCAGGCCAACTCAACACATTTTTAAGTCTCAGAAATCATGGCAACACATTAGAGAAATCAGGAGTGTGGAGATTTTCCCTGCCAGAAAGTGCTAGCAAGGCTTTTATTTTGACATAGACATACTACGTTACTGTTCACTGGGCATTTCTGTGTGAGGGACAGACCTTTTCTTGAGAATCTATCCTCCCCCGTGTGGAACACACACACACACACACACACACACACACACACACACACACACACACTACTCTCTCTGATCATAATGACAGAAATCCTTTGCAGTCTTATACTATGCTAGGAAGTACTTGAGTGCTGGAATCTAGGGAGCAATCCAAAACAAATGAAAAACATGAGTCATACAGTATTATGCACTCCGTATTATGCACTGCATCAAGCTCAGCAGTGATAGAAACATAGAAATTGGTAGATAAGGACCGCTAGGCCCACCCAGTCTGCCCATTTTTTACAGCTACAGTGGGTTATAGCCCTGAAGACATCTTGCGAGCACAGTAGAGTAAAAGGAGCTTACCGGATATTGGACAGACTTTTAAATAGTGGAGGTGGACAACAATCACTGCGTGTCTACCGCAATATTTTGTCTGCTGGTCACTGGTGGAACACAGCACTGGCCACCGTGTCCAAGATGGCTGCCAGAGTTCTCTGCACATGCGCACTGAACTCATGAATGACACAGGCGCTGTCTCCACTTCCTACTGTTAAACACTAAAAAGAGCATGTGCCCCATTTGTACTCCATTTCCTTGGCAAGTTGGAACAAGTACGTCCTCATGGTACTGAGATCCCATGCAGCCTGTAGCTATGGGGTTTGTCAAACATGACACATGGGAGCTGGCTCCACTTCCTACTGTTAAACACTAAAAAGAACATGTGCCCCAATTCTACTCCATTTCCTCGGCAAGTTGGAATGAGTGTGCCCTCATGGTACTGAGATCTGGTGCTGCCTGTTGCTATGGATCTGGTGCAGCCTGTAGCTACGGGTTTGTCAAACCCCAAAATTTAGAAACAGAGCTAGACAGCAGTAGCACATGGACAAGCAGTGTAAAACCAGACTAACTGAATTCAGACAATAGTATTCAGGACCAAGACTGCTTGGTGCATTCCAGACTTGGTGTGCCTCTTGCGGTAGCGAGCCCCAGCCTGCCACGCTGCAACCGGTTGGTGTGGCCTGACATTAGCATGCCAAGCTATAGCAGTTCAAGGGTCTTCGGACCTGGAGCAGTCCTTCAGGTAATGTTAGGACATCACAGCGGTCGCTGGGTCAGCAGCTCTTACAGTTCAGTGAGCAATGGAGGTTTTGTCAGCAGTGCTGCTGCCCCAGCAGAGGCAGAGGGTTATGGAATATGGAGCACTTCCTGCTCTGGGACATCGGATCCCCCGGGTAAGTGGGCAGCGGTGGTCATCCTCAACCTCAACCATTACTGTCCACTTTTGCAGCCTTACCTCTCTGCCACTGAGCCACCATGGCTGCAGCCGTATTGGCTCTTGCTACCTGCTGCAGAAACCACAGACCCTACTTGAGCTCCAGTTTTGATCTCTTTCCTATCACTTGGGTTTCCCTATGCCTATCCCATACATTTTTGGATTCCACTACTGAATTTTTCCCCACCACCTCTGCTGGGAAGCTGTTCCATGCATCCACCACCCTCTCTGTGAAGAAAAACTTCCTCATGTTGCCCCTTAGTCTACATCGTTCCAGCCTCATGTCATTACCCCTTGTTCTAGAGCATCTCCTTTGCTGAAAGATGCTGCCCTCCTGTATCCTTTTTATGTCTTTGAGATATTTGAAGGCTTCCATTATATCCCCCCTTTCCTTCCTCTCCCCACAAGGGTATATATATTGAGGTCTTCCTGTCACTCCTCACATGACTTATGCTGCAGGCTGTGCACCATTTCTGTTGCCCTTCTCTGAACTGCCTCTACCCTGTCTATGTCCTTACAGAGATACGGCCTCCAGAACTGGACACAGTACTCCAGATGAGGTCTCACTAATGATTTGTACAGAGGCATCACCACCTCCTTCCTTCTGCTGGTGACACCTCACCCTATGCACCCCAGTACCCCATCACTGGCTCTCCCCATAGCCTTGGTGCATTGTTTGGCCAAAGTGATCTGATACGATTACCCCAGATCACTTTCCTATTTGTTGGCTATCAGTATCTCCCCCCCCCATCGTGTGAGCCTCCTCTAGGTTCCTGTACCCCAAATGCATGATTTTGCATTTTTTGCATTGAATTTTAGCTGCCACACTCTTGACCATTCCTCTAGTTTACCTGGGTCCCTCATTTTTCCACCCCTCCTGGAGTCTATCCTACTGCAGGTTTTAGTGTCATCTACAAAGAGGCATAGGTTTCCTCCCAGCCCCTCCTCAATGTCACTTGTCAATCAGACTGGCCCCAGAAATTATCCCTGTGGCACCCCACTGGTCACCGTTCTTTCCTCAGATTGAGCTCCAGTTACCACCACCCTCTGTGTTCTATCCCTCAACCAGTTCCTAACCCAGTTTACCACCTTGGGACCCATTCCCAGGCTGCCTAGCTTGTTTACAAGCCTCTTATGTGAACCATTTTTGCTGCCCTTCTCTGAACTGCCTCTATGTTGTCTATGTCCTTACAGAGATGTGGTCTCCAGAACTGGACACGGTACTCCAGATGAGGACTCACTAATGATTTGAACAGAGGCATCACCACCTCCTTCCTTCTGCTGATGATACCTCTCCCTATGCACCCCAGAACCCCACTGGCTCTCCCCACAGCCTTGTTACAGTGTTTGGCCATCTTTAGGCTATCTGAAGCACTTACCCCCAGATTGTTTTCCTGTTTGGTGGTCGTCAGTATCTCTCTCCCCATCATGTGAGCCTACCCTGGAATACTGTGTACCAAATGCATGATTTAGCATTTTTTTGCATTGAATTTTAGCTGCCACACTCTTGACCAGTCCTCTAGTTTACCTAGGTCCCTCATTTTGTCCACCCCTCCCAGAGTGTCTACCCTGTTGCAGATTTTAGTGTCATCTACAAAGAGGCATACCTTTCCTTACAGCCACCCTGCAATGTCACTTATGAAGACATTGAAAAGAACTGGTACCAGAACTGATCCCTGTGGCACCCCACTGGTCAATTTCCTTTCCTCATATTGAGCTCCATTTACCACCACCCTCCGTGTTCTATCCCTCAACCAGTTCCTAACCCAGTTCACCACCTTGGGACCCATTCCCAGGCTACCTAGCTTGTTTACAAGCCTCTTATGAGGACCAGTGTTGAAGGCCTTGATGAACATTACCTACATATTCTGTAGGTTACAGTCAGTGATTTCAGAAATACATGGTAGGTTACAGTCAGTGATTTCAGAAATACATGGTATTTTGTTTTTTTATCCAAGTCACAGTGCACATAGTAAGTTTTATTTGTAAAAGGCTGGGAACAGATCGGTCCTGAAAGGGTTAACAAACCCTACAGATAGCACAGACAACAGTAAATCATTGTACACTGCCACACATACACAAATGGGAGAGAAATGTAATTTGAATCTCTGCTGGAGCAATGCAGTTGCATTACAAACTCAATTTTGACCAATAGAGCATTGTTTAGATGAAAATGTGTAAAAGAAGAAATTTCTTCATACATACCTTAACTTCCTTTTCTGTTAGCTCGAACATTGTCAATGGGTATCCATAACAACTGGGAATAGTACACCCCTACCAGGGGAATGGCACAGCCCAAGCTTTTAGAATGTTGGGCATATGAGGATTCCAAGCAGCAGCAACTCCACAGTCACTACTGACCCAGCAGTGCCTCAATAAACTACCATATTTTTCTATTTTATCAGAGAAAACAATTAACTAATTACTTGTATGTAACGTTCCTTCTACACTGTAAGTAGAAAACTGTCTTACCTTATGGCAAACCTATGACAGAAAACATCCTCCATACTGGACTCAAGGCTTGGTTGAGTTGGTCCTTTTGCGGGAAAAAGATCAACAGGCAACAAGGAATGCTCCCTCACCAGCAATCTTCTGAAGTCTTATGTTATCAAACACAACGATGAACTTTGGCAGACAAACTATTCAGTGAGGCTACCTGCAACAAGGAAAACACCTTTAGAGATAGACAACTAAACCTGTTAACAAGCGTGGTCACAGTCTACTATTTTTTTTTTAATATGAATACAGTGCAGCAGGATAATAAAGGGATGCCCCGATAAAGTCACAATAGAGGTTTTGATTCAACAAAGGGCATCCTCTACTGGAATGTCTGATAATATTCTCCTGCAGGAGCAAGGCTCCTGGGTGGGTCCCATTGGCGATGCTGGAGATGACAGAAAAGGAAATGACAGTATGTATGAAGACATTTCTTCTTACTGTAGCACTCCACATTGTTAATGGGTATTCATAATAATAGGGTTCTAAGCAGCAGTACCCAGAACAACTGGGAGAGGGGAGAATATTATCCCATAAACCAGAAACAAGTACCAAAGAGATTACTTACAAACTGCTGCCTGCAACACTCTGCGACCAAAAACTGCATCAGCAGGCTCTGAGCATGCAATTAGTAGTGTTTTGGGAACGTGTGGATGGAAGACCATGTAGCTGCCTTGCATAACTCTAAAAGCAATGCTTCACCTCTCTCTGTCCAGGATGTGGCGATAGCCCTGGTGGAGTGTCCCTTGATCAGAGCCAGAGGCCTACTCTTCCATGATATAAGCCTCAGCAATGCAGGCCATCACCCACCTAGTCAGAGTGGCTGTGGAGGCTTCCTGACCCTGCTTAGCTGCTCCTAAGGAATAAACCGGCTATCTGATTTCCAGAAACTTAGGTGTTCGTTTGAGGTATATCCTAACCACCCAACGCAAATCCAACTTGTGCAACTCCTTCTCTCTTGAGTGAGATGGTTGTGGACAGAAGGTTGGAGGGCATATTTTCTGAAGCACATGGAAAACTGTGGGCATTTTTAGGGATGGAAGGTGGGACCGTTCTGAGTACCACCTTGTCCTTAAGCATGACAAGGTATGGCTCCTTGTGAAATAAGGCTGGGAGCTTGCCAAACTTCCTGGCTGAGCACATAGCAACCAAAAAACAAACCTTAAAAGGCAACACATCCAGCCAGATGGATGACAGTGGTTCTAAAAGTTCCTTACAAAGAGCAATCAGAACCAAATTTTTGATCTCATGGAGGAACCAGCGATCGGAAAACAGGACAACTCCTACTAACCACTGCCAGAAAAAGAATGAAGTCTCCATTAGTCCCTAGAGGAAGCCCAAGATGTTCCAAGAGGGGATATGACCGCTCAGTGCCAAACCTTTAACATGCCTTCCCACAGGATATCCAAAAAAACTGTGGAACAGAGACCATAGAAAACTTAAGATTATTCCCCCTGGCAAATATGAAAAAGGGTGTCCTTACACGAGCGTAAGCTGTGGAAGTAGAGCTTTCCTGTCAGCCATCAAAGTATCCACTACTTTCTTAGAGAAACCTAAATTTAAGAATCTCCTCCTTCTAAGAGCCAGGCATGACTACAACACTCCTGGGTTAGGGTGCAGAATGGAACCCTGAGACAGAAGGTCTCTCATTGGAAGGTGAAAGAGTGATTGCTTAGCTAGGTTCACTAAGTCAGAGAGTCCAAGAACTATGGTTCTTGGCCACTCCAGAGCTACTAGAAAGAAGCTTCATCTGAGTGTTTTATTTTTGTATGACCTGGGGGGGGGGGGAAGAGGCAATGGGATGCACATGCTCTGATGAAGGTCCACTCCTGAGCCAGAGCATCCACAGCTTCTGCCTGTGGACACCAAAAATGTTTGAAGAACCTTGGAGCCTGAACACTGAAGCTGGGTGTGAACTGATTGGTGTGTGGCCGACTGAACCTGTTGCACTGAAAATCGAACACCTATGGGTTCGCCTTCACTCCCTGGGGTGAACATTCTTGCAGCTTAACCAGTCCGCTTGAATGTTCAACTCAATTGCCAAGAGTACTACTGACTGAAAGAGAATATTCTTCTCTGCCCACCTGAGAAGATCGGAGGCCTCTTTTTGAATCTCCATTCTTTGTCTGTTTTTTTTTTTTTGGCTTTGGTCTGCAGCAGACTTTGAAATTGAAGAAGAGCCAGATAAACTGCCCTAATTTTCAGAACATTTATGTGGAGATGCTGTTCCTGCACTGACCAAGTTCCTTTAGTGGGTAGTTGGTTCAGGACTGCCCCCAACCATGCAGACTGGCATCTGTTGCTAATATCAGTTCTGGGTAAAGTTCCAATGGAGCCCCTTTGCTCAGATTCTGCAAACTCACCTACCAACTCGGGGACTGTTGTAGCTGAGGGGAGAGGAAGATTCTGGCTTGATAATCTTCCGTGTCAGACACCGAGCCATCCATAATCCCATTGGAAGGGGCTGCATATGAAGCAAGTTCATGGGACTAGATCTGTCACTGCCACCAAGATGCTCAAGATACACAGCAGGCTGAGTGCAGAGGCCAATGCCTGAGTCCTGAGCCCCGGGACTACTGTCAGTAAGGTCTTCTTTCACACTGAAGACTGCCCCCAGGTACTGTAAGGTCTGCGATGGCTCGGGGGAACATTTCTCCAGATCACCTCCCAGCTGTGGGACTTAAGCATCTCCAGAATCCTGGGCACTGACTTTCTTGCCAAGGACTATGTTGGTGCATGGATAAGCAGGTCCTCCAGATAATGATAGATAAGAGACTCCCCCTGTCGAAGTTGAGTCACCAGGACTATCAGCACCTTCATGAAGAACCTGGGGCTGTTGCAAATCTAAAGGGAAGCACCCTCTACTTGGAATGTTGGCCCAGTATCAAGACTCTAAGATACTTCTGGTGAGACTGATGAATGGGAAAAAACAGAACAAGTAGAAACCCTGACCTTGTTTTCTTGGCAGTACCAGTGCAATGGCTACAATTTTAATGAGGTGGTTCAGGGTCTCTGACCGCCTGTCTCTTTGCAGCATCCTGGACAACCAGGGACAGAAAAAAGGCCCCTTGAGGAAATTGTTGAAAATTCTGTGGCATAGCCCAGGTCTAGAATTTCCAAAATCCAGGTGTCTGACATTGTCTGGGCCCATCTAAGTAATTCCTATAATCTTCCACCAAGGAAGGGGGCAAGGGATGGGTCTGTGTACCCACTTAATGAGATACCAGTCTTCTTGGGTTGGGCCTCCTTAAGCTGAAAGGACTAGTGCCTCAGCTTATCAAAAAGACAAAGGCTTGGTGTCAAACAGGGGAGGAATCAGAGTCATTCACCTGGGCTCCATCCACTTCCCTTCCTGTTCCTCCTGCTCAGAGGGGATGTCCTGTCCTTTAGAGTGCAACTCTTTTTTTTTTTTTTTTTTTTTTTAATATAAAGGTCAGAAGCATCCCCAAGATCCCCAAAATTCTCATCCTGCCCTTCCAATAGTCAGGGTCTGGATCTGCCTGCGGGTTGTTTGTTGCAACACGAGTTTAGGCTAATATTCTGTGGGTGTTTCAGTTAAATTATCCACCTAGAATTGGCTCTTTTTGCATGAAAGCAATCCGTTTCAATTTAGGTGTGTAAAGCTTGAATACAAACACCACGCTATTTTCATATGAACCATCACGCCTACTCGGTGAATATGCACGCGATAAGAGACCCTATTATATCTGGCTGCATGACACTGTCGTTTTTTCTTCGTATCCACACTTCTACGGATACTTTGGGTGAGATTGTTGCCATTATTTGTGTGTTTTTTCTTGCATTGCTTTTTTTATTGCTGCATATTAAAGGTTCAATTTGTGCTGACCCCTTCATGTTGTTTAGCGTTATATTACTCTCTAACTGCCTGTCAGACCTCAGGTTCAATAATTGGACTGATTTCTACATGGCTTCCAGCATCAATGATGTGGTTTCATTCTTCAAAAACACCCTAACCGCCATCATCAACAGACATGTACCTATGGTAAAACACAGAGTACAGATGTTCTCCTGCCTCTGGTTCACAGCCAACCTAAGGGCCTTGCTAAATGGGAGGGATCGCCTCTGGGCTAAAGCCAGGTGGACCAACCTCCCTTCTGACTGGGCAGTTTTTAGAGCCTGTCATAAGAATTGCACCAAAAGAATAAGGGACACAAAGGCACATTTTTACTTGTCAGCCTTTAGTACTGCTAAGGGTAACTCCAGCATGTTCTGGTGTATCATTAAGTCTGTTGAAGGCAATAAACAGTCATCCTCATTAACCGGGATGATCTCCTATAAGGACACTACTCTCTCTGACAAATCCGATATTCTACGCTACTTTAATGAGCACTTCTTTACCGCAGGTCTCACATTCAACTCCTCCAAAGCTGCTTTCCTTGTCTCCAATGCTCCCACACATTCCCTAGTGCCTCCCAGCTCAGTTTTCACCTTTTTCCCATTCCAGTACAAAGAGGTGGAAGACTTTCTTCTGCACCTGAAGGTTAACAAAGGTTCTGGTTCCAACAGTTATGCTTCCATATTCCATACTATACCATACTTTCTCAGACTTGGCTTCCAGTGCCTCATGGCCCCCATCTTACACTTATTTAGGCTCTCCATTAACTCCAGCACTGTTCCTGGGGCTTAGAAAATAACTCAGGTACTTCCGTTATTTAAGTCAAGGGACCCTACTGATCCAAATAACTACCGACCCATTTTCATTCTGCCTCTGCTCTCTAGGCTCCTTGAGAAGTTGGTAAATGCACAAATTAGAAACTACCTCGAGAAAGCAAACCTTATAGACCCAGCCCAATCAGGATTTCATCCTTCCCATAGCACAACTTCAGCTCTAGTCTCAGTTACAAATGACTGGCTCCTTGCAATGGACAGGAAACTAGTCACCGGGGCAGTCTTCCTGGACCCCAGCAAAGCATTCAACACAGTCGATCACGCTCTACTCCTCGATTCATTGAACTGGCATGAAATCTCCGGCACTGCACTGTTTTGGTTTGACAGTTACTTGTCAGCTAGATCTCAACAGGTGAAGGTTGATGGCTCCCTAGCCCTGCTTCTTCCGTTCAGGAGAGGAGAACCCCAAGGTTCGATCCTTGGACCACTTCTGTTTATGATATACATCAATTTAATCAGAAATGGCATCAGCAAAGCAAAACTACACCTTTTCATGGACAATACAGTGATATACATATCCAGTCCCTCAGTAGACGAAGCCCACTCAGAATTACAGGCATAATTCAATCTTCTCCAGCACAATCTCATACGTTCCAAACTGCTAAACGCTAAAAAGACAAAAGTGACTCATTATTGTGACCTGTATGCCTCCCTCAGGTGGACCTCCTTAGCAACCTGGTGTCTCTTCCACTCTATCAGTTCTCTATTTATTGGGTGTCAGCATGGCTCAGTTGGTAGCACATCTGCCTCTGGACCAGATGGTTGTGGGTTCTTGTCCTACACCAGGATTGAACTTGCACCTAAAATGCTGGCATCTGAGTGCAGTATTGGGGGGTGCTGTACTGCTGGGGTGTGCCATCCTTTGAATGAGACATTAAACCATGGTCCCTTCTACCCATCCTGGTGTTGTCCTGGTGGATGTCCAGGTGGAAGTAAGTAAAAGAACCCAGGGCACTCTTCACAAAGAGTAGGGGACATTCCCGGTGTCCTGGCCAACATTCCCCTTCCCATAAACAGGTTCATGTAGTTGTCCAGGCTGTGTGTGGGTGTTGATGTGTGATATGGCTGCCACTACACATTTAGTCACTTCACTACCAGTTTAGCATCGCTTGTAAAGTGCTTTGGGATACACTGTGTATGAAAAGCGCTATATAAATACTGATTCTTCTTCTATCACCTGGCTGTACAAAGCCCTGCTGACAAAACTACCCCCCCCCCCATATTTTCAGCCTCTTTCAATGAATTACCAGATCCTACCCCCTGCACTGTAACTCCTTCATTATGCTAGACATTCCAACCTCCTGTTCTTGGTTTGGAAACATGGCTATAAGCCGTGCCTTCCCAGCTGCCTGAAATAAAGTCCAATACAGGCTCAAACTGCAAAGACTGATCCCCCTGAATAGCTTCGAAAGACTTGTTTATGACAACCTATGGGACTTCTGTGACTGCAGTTGACATAGTGCCTTCTCCCTGCCTAGTCTATTGCAGTGACCGCTCTATCCTCTTGTCCAACCCCTCCCTCACCCCTAAGTGACTTTCCATTATACTTCCCATTCCCCCTTTTTCCTCTCCCCCTTCCTCTCTCCATGTTACACTACCATCACCACACAATCTACCCCAGTCTGTATCCCACTCTATTGTCACTCAACAGTCCCTACCCTTATTTACAGCTATCCTTTCTTTATCTTCTACACCTCTACCTCCTCTCCCCACCACCTCAATAGTGCCCTTGCCCCAGCCAACACAGCCACTGTTATATTCATTTTTTCCACCCCCTCCACCTTGTTGTCTGCCCCTCCTACCTCTGTCCTACCAACCTCTGTCCCCCCTTCCCTCTGACCTTATCCCACCCCGCCTATGCCACTATCTTTACTTTCCTTGCTGGCCCTGTAGTTTCTACTTCCCTCACGAGATACTGTCTTGTTACCCAGAGCTAACCATTTATTTAACCCCTAGCTTTAGTGCGCCTATGTATATATGATATAAATATTATTGTCCTATTTTCTACTCATGGATTATTCATGTGTTTAATGCATATTACTTTGAATATGCTTGTATAATGTCCCTGTTGTTAATCAGGACCTCCTTGTAAATGAGCCTGCTCAGAGTTTTTTCCTGCCAGTAAACTTGAACAACCACTGCCTCCGGACACGCACATGTGCACACACCATATTACACATACACACACACCTCAATTGTCCCTTATAGTTTTTCATGAATAATGTTAAATTGTGTTGTAAGCAATAAATGACAAGAAAAAAAAATGAGCCACAGATATTGAAATATGACCGCCTAGATGTCAGTCTTTTTTTCTTGTGAATGTGGTGATCACACCAGATAGCTCTGATTTCTCCTTTTCCAAAGCATCAAACAGTTCTACTTGTTTTATTCACAAATGCTGTATAGTGGAGAAAGGAAACACAGGTGAGACTGCTAGCTATTCAGCCCAAAGGTCTTCAGTACAGTGCTGAATATTCTGCATGCACATGCTGCATTCAGCATTTAGTATGATCAATAATAAGAAGAACATTGTGCTGCAGGTATTATCCGGTTTTCTGTTTCCAGGTTTATGTGCTAGCTGCAGGGTAGTCCAAGAGAAGCCATTTACATGAACAGATGAAATTCTGGGTGGAGTTAAAAGATCAATGCCTGGACCACCTATTGCATCCACTGACCGCTACAAAAAGGCCTTTTGATAAATAAGAAGTGCTGTACTGGAATTGAGCTGCTGTTCATGCACTTCATGGTGGCACAATTACAAGTCATAGCCCAGGTTTAATATTGATGGAATTAGGGGGAAGGTGGCTGCCTCCATGTTACAGAAAAATACATATTGCACCTTTATGGGTGCAGCAGAATCCATTCATTGAATGTCGTCTTTTGAGCAGACTCTTCACATCACTTTACATTACTATAGTGAGTTTGTAGTTATTATTGTTTCTGATCAGGGTTGAACCTGCTATAGATTTTTCATTCTCTGACAGTGAGGAAAAGAAAGTCACAGTGGCTTTGACAGGTGAGGGAGGACAGATTGCATCAATTGTAAACATCGAGACAGTACTGCATGCAGATCAAGTGAGGGGTGTGTCTGTGTGCTTGGTAGAATTTTGAGGGCATTCTGGTACTGCATGAATGATTTAGGTGAAATGAAAGAAGAAATGATAAGCGTTCACCTGCTAATCTGCAATGTACTGCAAAACCACGATGTACTGTGGTAATCCAGCAGAGACAGAATCAAGACGAAAAGTATCAGTGAGAAGCAGGACGACAACAGGACAGAAACTGATAAGACAGTCATCGGTTGAAAGGTAATCTGCACATGTGACTGGGGGGGGGGGTGTTATACCACAGCAGCAAGCTCCGTTTTCTGTCAGAAACTCTGACCCTGCTCAGGAACGGGGTCCTCAATCACAGTGTCTTATGCAGAAACATTGAGGGTAACTGGGGATTACGTTCCATTCTCCACTGCTACCTCGTACTGTCTCTTCAGAAGGACTGGGCTTGCACAGTGCTGTAGTGCTTCAAGACATGCAACACTTCTCACCCCATGCAAGGTTTCACTGCACTGGTGGAACCATTCAGCAGTCCTCCACACCTGGGAAGTGCTGCTGTGGGTAGAACTGTGTACCAGCCTGGTTGCCTGCTATGAAGGAAGCAACTCGGCTTCAAAACATGGACCCCAGCACAACACAGTTTTAATACAATGAAATTACCGAATACTCCCATTCTAAAAAATGTCACTTGGCTACACATTCTGCCCAGAATAATTTATAGAGTAGTAAGTACTGTTTGTTTTTTTAATTTGTTTGTCATCGAAGTTCCACTTTAAACATATTTATGTATATTGAGTGACATGACTGCTTTGCTCATGTCTCAGGTTACAAAAATGTTAGCAGGTAGGAGTGGGGAAGGGGTTAAGGAGGAACCCAGTGTGATTTTCCGAAGCATTTCAGGATTTCTTTTTTTTCTTTACCTTTGTTTTACCAGGAGAGACACACTAAGCTACAAGCTTGTTTACAGTTGCAACCTGGGAGCACAAGGAAGTTAAGTGACTTGCTCAGGGTCACACAGTATGCACGTGGGGGCTGTGGGATTCAAATCCAGGTCTCCAGGTTTGCAGCGTAGAGCCTTAAACCACTGTGAGCCACCTTTTATGTTTTGACACTCAGATGTATCGGTTACTGTGGGGTGGGGTTTGGGGGGGTTAAGGTTCCATACAGGTGCAGAGTGAAACTGGCAGAAGGTGGGATGTAAGTACTGCAATAAAACAAATGTGGTAAACAACTGTTACTGTGCTGACGTTTGCAGGTCCTCCTGGCAATTATACATAGGAACAGAATCAGCTGTGAAGACTGCTCAATAAGGAGAGCAAGGCACCATTATCATATTTTTCCCAAGTATTACTAGTATCACACCATATATTACAAAAACAAACTCATGACAGAAACTCCGCTTATTTTTAAAAATGTCAATTTCAAATGCCTCATTTTTTGTGCTCGGACTCAGCTATGGGCATAACTGCTGTGGAGAGGTAATATGCAGGAGCAGTGACCAAACTGTCAAAGGAGGCATGGAAATTTTGCGGTAAAAAAGAAAAACCTTGGTGATAATCCAGTTAGCAGCTAAGACAGTCATTAACATATATGTCTATGAGAACTTTGCAAGGGACTTACATGAATTCCGTAAGTTAAAAATAAAGCTGTTGTGATAATCACATGAGCAGCAATGAGAGGGCCGATTAACACATGTGACTAACAACACTTTAGCTGACTGCTTATTGAAATGAAGAAAGGATTGCTACCTCCCCCATCGTATCACCTCATATGCAAAACACCAAATACATAAAAAAAAAATGACTACATTTTATTTACTCAACCACCCCCCACACATACATACACACACACACACACACACACACACACACACACACACCATGACCAGAAAAAAATTGGAAACACAGCACAACCTAATTAACAGAAACTGCTGTTAATGCCAGCAAACAAGCACTAGGGTTATGTTTTATTTACAACAGCATAAAGGAGTGCACTTTACAGGTGATCCCAGTGCATGTTTCTAGTCACTGAACCTCTCCTTAGAAAGGGTACTGTCCAGTGCGCCTGTGAATGGAAGGAGCACTGTATGCACTGACAAAGACAGATTTTCAGGCACACCGAGCACTTTAAAAAAAGAAAAACCCAGACAGTAGCAAAACATGAATCCGTGAAATAGTGACACAAAGGGATAATGTTGAAACCAAAGAAAACATTATTTATAACAAAAGAACACAATTCAGATTGGAAGTTGCAGCTTTCAATGAGAGTAATGTTCTTTCAACATTCCAATACAAGTGCCTAAGGATAGCCAAAAGACCATGTGAAACAGGAAAACACAAATAGAAACCAACAAAAACATTGATCTGTAAATACAAACCAGTTAGAATGGGCACAACACCAGCTACCAGTAATCCAGAGATTTTAGAAATCAAACAGCATGCTACCACAGGGTTACAATGAAGTTAAATACACTGGGAATGAGCAGAGCCCATCAATGATGTAATTTTCGGTCTGAGCTGTCAATCAAATCCCAAAATGAAGGAGGGATATGATGGCTTAAATAAATAAGATTTTTCTTGATTTTGGAATTTTTTTGGGCACATACACAGTGCAATTTGCATTAAAGTACAATTAGTGACACCACTGCATATGCACACAATGCTGACAGTTCCCCTTTAAGACAAAAGACAGCAGAGAAGAATTTCCCCAGTGACCGGTTAATTTGAGCTGGCATGAGTATGTTGTATGTAGGAAAGGAACTCTCCTCCCCCCACCCCCAGCAGAGTAGTGATTTCAAATAGTGGAGAGATCGTACTACAGCTCCAAAATTGCGCTTTGGTGGTAGTCTAAAGTGCCTTTTTTTTGCCCCAAGTGATAGCAAGACATCTGCAGGTCTCTGCCCCCTACAACCATACAAATGTTGGTATTATTTGCAGGTAACCTTGTGTAAAGCAGCTGTGCAACCATTTTTGGTTGAACTCATAATGTAGCAAGTGACCACTACAAATAAAACGTTTGTTAAGTTAATGATGAAAATTGTGCAGTTTTTGGGGGTTTTTTTTGCCACACTGTACCAGGTAAAATATTAGCTGGCTAT
The DNA here is from genome assembly GCA_016271365.2 of Neoceratodus forsteri. Classification (NCBI taxonomy): domain Eukaryota; kingdom Metazoa; phylum Chordata; order Ceratodontiformes; family Ceratodontidae; genus Neoceratodus; species Neoceratodus forsteri. The sequence continues at coordinate 1,295,580,763 of CM057459.1, forward strand.
GTGTACTGTTCATGTTTACATCTGTGGAGTTAGCCACTCCCAGAACTAGCAGCAGAAGGCTGTTCCAGTGCATGTCTATTTTATGTTTGTCTGCCTTGCTGCATAAGCTGACAAGGTACTAGGTCAATGCCATGCTGCTATAATGGCACCTTCATATGCTGGAAAAACAGGAAGAATCTGAAGAGGCAAATAGGACCTAAAAAAATGTTTGTTTGTTTGTTTTTTTTAAGAAGAATCTTCCTTCTCCATAGAGAACTGTCAAGTCTCCTGGACAAATCTTATTATGGCTTAAAAGTGTCCTTAGGAGGTGAACTAGCTGAGTAACACATTGGGCTCCATTCTTATAGATTGGCGCCAATGGCGCAGTTTCCCTGAACTGTTTGGCGCACGGTGTGCCTGATTCTCATAGGCTGCTTGTTTTTGCAACACTACATCATTTTTATGGTGGCTTGTGCCAAGTGCCTTGTGCAAGTCCTGTAAAAAGGTTGGTGACTTTAGACCATGAAAAGCTGGTTTAATTCACCGCGCTTGGTGCACAGAGGGCTGGGGGTTTGAGAATCCTGATCACAGCCCAGGTATTGCCACACGCCCCATGCGCCATGCATTAGGCACACCCGGGGCTTGCAGCAATCTAAGTCTTTTGAGAATAGAGCCCCGTGTGTCCTCACTGTTACAGGAAACAGCGGACTCAGAGCTTGACTGGAAATATCTCTTCCTCCTCCCAGTAGTCCTCTATGAATTTAGGGTTATACTCATTTTCCTCCTATTCAGAGGCAGAGGGGCACCCTGAAGTGAATGCTGGACCTCAAAGGTAGGAGGCAGAACAGGCTTTGCTGCATGTTGTGAGCTGTGGCATCAGAGGCCAGCCTGGTACTGGCTTCAGAGATGACAGTAACTGAGGTAGCGGTCTTTGTATTAACTCAGAGAACTGAGTCCAAATGGCAACAATGCTTGGATCGACACCAACAGGTCCTGCCATGGTGGTCAATACTGGTGTCAGCATTGCTGGACTGAGATTTAGAAAAGAACAGTTACATAAGAACTTACCTTAACAGTAGATCTTCAAGAGAATCTCCTCCATTAGGCCACACCTTTGGAACTGTAACCTGTCAGCATCAGACCATGTGTAAACATTTTGCTAGCCAAGGGACACCCACAAAGATGTGCAGCGCCAACATGTATATCATGTGCATGGCCCCAATAATTTTCAGTTTCCTGCCAGAGATTAGCCTAAGAGAGCCACAGTAAGGCATTAGATGAGTAAACCAGTACAGGCAAACTATGAGAGGCATGGGATTGGAAACAAGATGCACGGTAGGGCTGCAAGGTCAGTTCTCCAAAAGAATCGAGCACCTCAAACTTTTGGCATTTGATTCTTTCAGACAGTGTGTTGAACTTTTAGTGGAAACTGGCAGACTTTTGGTTCAACTGATTCGACCTGAGCTGATTGGTGCAGAGAACCAGTCAAACTGCAGTTTGTACCTATGGTTGCGGAGAAGGAGGAACTTTCTAACTTGCAGCAGTGCAAACAGACTAGAACATTTTTTCCAGATGAATCCCATGACAAAAAAAAAGTTGCTCACCCCTGGTGATCAGGCAAGTAAATGTCCAAGTAGCCAAAAAAGGGGGCCCAGGGGACCATGGAGGGGTGTAGGGCTGTCCATATCCAGGTGTCTGATAAGGGAGCTAGGAGCAGCTGGGATGCTGACACAGGCAAGCAACAGTCTCGCTGTAAGCTTGGAGTCAGACTCCCTTTTCTTTAAGCATGTAATGCATGCCACCAGAGTCAGTCAGACAGTGTGCAGTGTATAACACGATTAGGGATTATGCTTTAAGCACTCTCTCACATTGTTTGTAATTGTGAAGGTTGGCACTGCAGCAATGAGTTGAGCTGCAGAGTAAAACTTTCTGGCTTGGACATAGTTCTATATTTGGAGGGTCTGTCAGTTGTGATGGGTGGGGTTTTTACATAAAAAGTTTCTTTGTCTTATTTTAGTGAGTTTTACTTTTGTTTTATATCCCACTTCCAATTCTAATACATCGCTTATGCTAACCCTAATACTTCTTAATGGACAATCCAGATTGAACTAGTTCACCATTAAGACAACTTAGGTAAACACTGCATGGTTCAACTGTGAATGTTTACGCAGTCAAAGTTTGGGAGGTTTGCACAGCCCTAATGCATGGAGCAAGGCTTTAGGTACAGCACCTAATCCTCAGAATACAGCAAGGGGGAATGGAAGGAGGGTATGGCATGGCCTAATGAAGGAGATTCTAAGACCTACTGTTACAGTAAGTTCTTATGTAACTTATCTTCATCGAGGATATCTCCTCCATTAGGCCACAACTTTGGAACAACTCCCAAGCAGTTCAAAGTAACCTGTGAGGATGATACAGTCTGACATGTGATCAAGACAGAAGGCATTGCAGTACAGCAAGCCCAAAACCAGCACGTCTATGAGAGATAATGTCCAGACTGTAATGTTAAGTGAAAGTGTGAACAGTGCTCTGTGTGGCTGTAGCACATGTGTCAGCAGCAGGGACATTTTTGAAACAGGCAACTGAAATGGCCATGCCCCTTGTAGAGTGACCACAGACAGCATCACAAAGTTCCTTACCATACTTCCTATAACACAACGTAATGCAATTTAATAACCATTTGGACAGGCACGGTTTAGATACAGGGGCACCATCTCTCCCTGGGGTGAACAAAACAAAAAGATGAGAGGACTTTATATAGTCCTTGGTGTGAGTAACACAGTATCTGTGTTCTATGTAAATCCAGAGTACGAAGCAGTGCCTCACCCTAGTTGGCATGCTCAGGATAATAGACAGGAAGGTGTGTCATTTGGTTCAGTGTAAATTCTGATACAAACTTTGGTAGAAATTTAGGATTCGTATGCAAAGAGACTGTCTTTGTGAAAAATCAAATAAGGAGAAGCACACATTAAAAGGACACTGTCAACCCTCTTAGGCTTTAAAGTGTCTACAGCTTAAAAACATATTTAATGGTTGTTCACATTCTGTAAAAACTGCCGATGTAGCTAGTAGTTTCTTTTTTTCTTTTTAAAAGTGAAAAATAGACTGCCCACCATAGTGGTGTTACCACACAAAAATATATAGTATTTGTTTACATTTCTTGATCAACTCCCACTGCAACTTTCATGGACTAAGGAACACTATCAAACCAGTCTAGATACTCATGATGCAGTGGGAGAGGAGACTATTGCATCATGAGTGACTGCACAGGTTGGGGGTATTCCTATTGTTCAAGAAGATTAGATCCAGAATTTGAAACAAAACAAGGCTAGGTATAATTACACCCTTACCATGCATTTAAGTTCTACTTAGAAAAGGAACAAATAAATCAACCAGCAACATCAATGAATTTTAGAGAAGGTAAGCAATCAGAAAATGTGGGTTTTAATCCAGAAATAATACAATGCAAAACAGGTTGTCAGTGTCCCTTTAAAGCCTGAAACTTGGAAATCCTTTGAGCAGAAGTCACAGCAACTTAAAGTAATGTTTTCCATGACAACAAAAGTAAGCCACAACTCACAGCAGGTTCAAAAGGAACCAACGTCAATTTCTCAAGCATGAAATTCAAGTCCCTTTATATAAGTACCTGTTCTGTAATGTTGTTCATTGTGTTCAAATGTTTGTATATGTTTTGTATTACTTGCCACTTGTGAAAACGGGCATTCTTGGTCATCACGTTAACAAGTATAAAACATAAAATGAATGAAGTCCCACGGTGGAACTGGATTATGGATAGGAGGTTTCATATGCAAGATATCTCTCAGAAAAGTACAGGACGCCTCTAATTGGGCAACTGTATGACCATCAGTAGGGGCATAGAAAGCTGACATAGCAGCCAAATGCACTTTTACAGAGGAATACTGCAGATCTGTATCAGATAGGGAAAGCAAGTATTCCAGCATAGAATTCACAGAACATGTAAAAGGGTCCATATCCTGGGAAACAGACCACAAAGTGAAGCAATTTCATGACATCAGCAACTTTAAGGGATACCCCAAAATGTGCAGTGGCTACATTTTCAGGAGCTATGCATGCAGGTATAAGGACTTCAGGTCTGCATGGACCAGAGGCCCTTTGCTATGTGACAACAGACTCCCCTATAGTGATAGAGGAACAGGCTGCTCCACCACGAGATGTTGCAGAAATGGAAACATAGAAATTGATGGTAGATAAGGGCCACTGGGCCCACCTAGTCTGCCCATTTGTATGGCTGTGGGCGAAGTCTACAACCATCTTGTTGTCTGTAGCTGGAAAAATGGAGGATTGTGGGACACATTTTTGGACTTTTCAATGTATCCTTCCACAACTATAAATCACAGTTGAAGTAAAATACTCCATTCTTTCTGTTTAGAATATTGGAGTCAGTGGTCCAAGTTGCTTATTAGATGGCCATTAGGAAGCTGAAACAGCTTGTTAAATATTGGTTGCCTATTAAACTGGAGATTTGTTTTCCCCCTTTGAAATGCAACAACTTGCACATTTAAATACTTAGCATTTAAGCATTTTCTTTCTACTACTACTATAGCTTCAGTTGGGCAGGTATTGTCTTTCAAGAAAGATTCATACCTCATAAATGTCACCCTTTCCCAGCAATAAATCTAAAAAGATTTACACTGTTTTTTAACCTCTTAAGATACTATCCAATAAGCACTGCCCAGACATATGCCAGGTCTTCTATCCAGACTAAATATATAGCAATCAGCAGGCATTTTTTGCTATGCTTTCTGGGGGGAAAAATATATTGAGCTACAAGAAACACACAAACACACACACACACACACACACACCATCCTCATGGCCACAACATTCAAAATAAATATTGCAATCTAATATATTATAAAACAATAAAGAAACTGTTTGTTTATGTCAGTGAACTTCAGTTTACAGCACACCATCCTCATGGCCACAACATTCAAAATAAATTCTGCAATCTAATATGTTATAAAACAATAAAACTGTATATGTCAGTGAGCACAATGAAGTTCAGTTTACAGTAGATTTCCTTTGACTATTTCTTATCCTATATTTTGTATCCTGGATAGCACAGGGGAAATGTTACATCTCACTGTCATAGGGATCTTCATTTTACACATTTTTGCACTGTATTTACTCAGGAGTCCCGGATTAGATGCAATCTCTTGTTTTCAGTGGGGTCAGGCATATTTTAGGAAAACACGTTGTAAAAATGTGTAAAAGGAAGACCACATTAAAACTGCCTCTCAACAGATCTGCATTGTGCAAATTCATTAGAAATAACTGGTAAAAGCATCCCAAAAGCTCTCCACAGCCATATCGGCTCTGACCAGAGTTTGTTTCTACCTACTGTAGAAACCACAGACCCTATTTGATCTCCAGCTTTGATCCCTTTCATATCACTAAGGTTCCCCTATGGCTAGCCCATGCATTTCTGAATTCCCCTTCTGAATTTTCCCCCATCACCTCCACTGGGAGGCTGTTCCATGCATCCACCACCCTTTCTGTGAAGAAATACATCTGCACATTACCCCTTAGTCTACCCCTTTCCAGCCTTATGTCATGACCCCTTGTTCTAGAACATTTCTTTTTCTGAAAGATGCCACCCTCCTGTACTTTATTTATGCCCTTGAGATATTTGAAGGTCTCTATCATATCCCCCTTTCCCGCCTCTCCTCCAGGGTATACATATTAGGGTCCTTCTGTCTCTCCTGATATGACTCATGGTGCAGACCCTGCACCATTTTTGTTGCCCTTCTCTGAACTGTCTCTACCCTGTCTATGTCCTTATGGAGATGCAGTCTCCAGAGCTGGACACAGTATTCCAGACGAGGTCTCACTAATGATTTGTATAGATGCATCACCACCTCCTTCCTTCTGCTGGTGATACCTCACCCTATTAACCCCAGTACCCCCACTGGCTCTCCCCACAGCCTCGGCACATTGTTTGGCCACCTTTAGGTCATCTGGTATGAACACCACCAGATTCATTTCCAGTTTGGTGGCCATCAGTATTTTGCCCCCCATAATGTAAGCCTCCCCTGGGTTCCTGTACCCCAAATGCTTGATTTTGCACTTTTTTGCATTGAATCTTAGCTGCCACACTCTTGACCATTCATCTAGTTTACCTAGGTCCCTCCTCACTTTTTCCACCCCTCCTGGAGTGTCTACCCTATTGCATATATTATGGTCATCTGCAAAGAGGCATACCTTTCCTTCCAGCCTCTCCACAATGTCACTTATGAAGACATTAAATGGGACTGGCCCCTGAACTTGATCTCTGTGGCATCCCACTGGTCATCTTCCTTTCCTCGGATTGAGCTCTTTACCACCACCCTCTGTGTTCTATCCCTCAACCAGTTCCTAACCCAGTTTACTGCCTCACCTTCGGACCCATTCCCAGACTTCCTAGCTTGTTTACAAGCCTCTTATGTTGAACGGTGTCAAAGGCCGTGCTGAAATCCAGGTAGGCCACATCTGCCGCTCCCCCCGATCCACTTCCCTGGTCACCCAGTCATAGAAATCTATCGGATTTGTTTGACATTACCTTACCACTGTGAATCCATGTTACCTCAGATCCTGTGCTCTGCTGGATTCAAGATGTTCCACAGTCCTTACTTTTAGCAATGATTCCATTATTTTCCACACCATCAAGGTTAGGCTGACTGGCCTATACTTTCCAGTCTACTCCCTGCTCCCATGTTTGTGTAGAGGGACTACATCTGCTCTCCTGCAGTCCTCTGGAACCAGTCCCGTTTCCAGTGATTCATTGAACAGGGTTGCCAGTGGTGTTGCCAGCACCTCCATAAGCTCCTTTAGTATTGTAGAATGTATCCCATCTGGTCCAATTGCCTTGTCCACTTTCAGCTTTGTGAGTTCCTTTAGAACTCTCTCCTCATAAATAGACTGGTGTCCACCTCCCTTCCCTTATTGTTCTGCCACTTAATTGTGGTCCCTCACCTTCCCCCTCTTCTTTAAATACTGAACAAAAATATTTGTTCAGGATTGTTGCTTTTTCCTCTCCACACTCCCCTTCTTCCCCCTTAAGCCTTACAATCCCACCCCTTGTCTTTCTCCTTTCACTAACATACCTATAAAACATCTTGTCCCCTTTCTTTACTGCCTGGGCTATTTTTCCCTCTGTTTGCACCTTTGCCTTTCTGACTGCCTTCCCTGCCTCCCTCTGCTTATCCTGATACACTACCCTGTCCTCCTTCTCCTTCTGTGTTTTCTTATACTTACTAAAAGCCAACTTTTTCGTTCTCACCTTCCTCGTCACTTCCTTTGAGAACCATACTGGTTTTCTTTTACTCTTGCTTTTGTTTATTTGCCTAACACAAAGGTTTGTTACCTCCACTATGGCTCCTTTTAGATAGACCCACTGTTCCTCAACTCCCCCCCCCCCCCAGTTCTTCCTCTAGGCCCTGCTAGGGCTTTCCTGAGACATACCCAAAACTATGCAAAGACTGCCCTCCTAAAGTCCAGGACCCTCACTTTCATGTGGCTTGACTCTGTCACTGTACTCATATTGAACCACACTGAATGATGATCACTGAACCCCAGGTGTCCACCCACCATGACATCTGTAATTCTGTCCCCGTTGGTGAGTACACCAGGTCCAAAGTTGCACCCTCACAGGTGAGCTCTAGCACTAGTTGTCTGAGGCATACCCCTTGCATGGAGTTCAGTATATCCCTGCTCCTGGCTGAAGCTGCAGCTTGGATACTCCAATCAACATCTGGCAGATTGAAGTCACCTACCAGCAGCCTTCCCATTTAGTCATCATCTTATGGATGGCTTCCACTAGAATCTTGTCCAACTCTTCCTCTTGTGCTGGAGGTCTGTAGATCATGCCCATGCAAACAGTGGTGTCACTGCCAGTCTCTAGGGTGACCCACAGGGCCTCCACCTCCCCCTGCAATCCCTGTACATCAGTTGCTTTTATACACTCCCTGACATAAAGAGCTGCCCCTCCTCCCTTTTTACCATCCCTGTCTTTCCTAAAGAGAGTATAACCTGGTATAGCTACATCCCAGTCATGGTTCCCATTATACCAAGTCTCAGTAATAACAACAATGTCCAGGTCAGCCTCTGCCATCAAGGCCACCAGATCTGGGACTTTACATCCTAGGCTGAGAGCATTCACACACATGGCCTTCCACATCTTGTTACTTCCCCTCCTGTCATCCCACCTTTCATCCTAATGCCTCCCCTCATTATCTCCCTCCCCCGGCTTTAATCCCCTTTCTCCTTTTCTCTGCCATTCTACGTTTTTTAGTTTGGTTACCATTGGCAATTTCCCAACCTTAGGGTCCTCCCTGCTGACTACATTAACCTGTGGGGGTGGGCAGTTTGATCCTCCCTGCTTCCTTCTGTCACCTCCCTTGGCTAGTTTAAATGCTTGCCAATGAAACATTTAAACTGCTCACTAAGGATGTCCATATCCCTCCAGGTGGGCCCCCAGTCTTCAACAAAGCCAAAACCCTTCTCTCTGCACCAGTTCCTGAACCATGTGTTGAAGTCCCTAATGCAGAGGTTCCTAGCCTCCCCCTTGCCATGGACAGGCAGCACCTTTGAGAAGGTCATGGAGCTTGCTACCTGCCCAAAGAGCCCTCCCCAACTCCCTGAACTCCTCCTGCACTCCCCCTATCCCTGCTTCATCCCTAGCTAGTCATTTGTCCCCAGATGGACAATGACATCCGGATCCTCCCTCCTTGCTGCCACCATAGTGATTCTCTGGATCCACGCTCCATCCTTCTGAGCTTTGCCTCCTGGCAGGCACTTAACCTGCCTCTTCACCCTGCTACCTGTCCCCAACTCCACTCCCCAGACTATGGAGCCCCCTCCAGGAGTTGCTTCCTCCTACTGTGGGGTCCTCTGCTACCTCCCCCTCGAGGTCTCCACCAATAACTAGAGCAGAACCCTCTGTATTAGAGGAATGGGGGAAATGCAAGCATGAATTTCTCTTTCCAAGAGAGGGACAACATGTCTCACAAAAAACTCCAGGCCTTGTCAAACATGGCTTTCCCTGAGGAACTAATACCAATGTTTCAGACTTTATATACTGATTCCCAGGTGTATATTAGCATCAAGAGGTCCTTTTGTACCCCCATTTCACTGTCATAGGGAACGAGAAAGGGGTGTCTCCTCTCCACACTATTATTTGCTCTATATTGAGCCACCAGCAGCGGCTATTCAGCAAGCAGATGGGGTGGAGGGGATTCTCCTGGGGGATGCTCATCGAAAGCTGCATTATTTGCAGATGGCCTGATTTTAACTTGCTCTTCCCCAGAAACCTTGTTGCCTCACAGTTGGGACAGTTATTGATGAATCTGCAATCCTCTCGGGCTTCAAATTAATGTGCTTAAATCAGAGCTTGTAACTTTTAATTTCACACCCTCATTGGAATTAAAATGTAGTTTTTCTGTCACATGGAGCAGAGAAACAATAAAATATTAGGGGGAAAAAATCCCCAAAAATCTCTCTCATTTGGAACTACTGAATTAGGAACTGATAACTCACCAAATATGGGAAGATCTTCAGCAATGAAGGCAACTTTCACTCCTTTCCTCTCCAGACTAGACACCACATGTCAAAACCTTTGCCCAGACTACTATATATATAGGGGATACATGATGTGTGATGGTGGAATATGGCAAATATCTGCATGAGTGCATAGCGACCTTGGATAATATCATGAGTGATATTATCGAGGTCTATCTATGGAGCCTGAATATTCATTCCTCACATCATGTGTCCAGCTGTACAATAGGGGTATCTTTTGTTTTTTATATGGTTTGTGGTGTTTTATTTTGGGTCTCTTGCTGTTTTTACTGCTGTTTCTGAGAGGAATTATATGGGTGTTCTTGTGGCCATGTGAGGTGTTTGCAGTGTTGTGCATTTATTTGTTGCTCTGTTCCAGTATCGTTGGGTTCTTTTCCATAGAAATGGGTGGGTTTAATGTTTTTATTGGTTGTTCTTGGTGGTGTTCAGCTGGTATTGGTTGTTGTGCTTGTGAGGGGTGTGACATTGTTTAAGTGCATTCTTGAAGGAGGTCACGGTACTTTATCGGGGAGTTTGTATACTGTGCACTAGTTTAATTTTATGTGTGCTTTGTCTCTGCCTGCTTCTTTAATGGAGTTCATTATCAGCTGTTCAGTGCAAAGATCTTGTGCTGGTTTTAACTATTTAAAGCTGTTCAGGCGTGTTTGATTTTTTACTTTTACTTTGCAGAACATTTTCTTGGTACTTGAGGCATGACGTACCTGCAGTGGTTTATTTTTATGGTGACATATCTGGAGTGGTTTATTTTTCAGTTTATTTCATTCTGGATATGTCATCCCTAGGTTATTCCATGGGGGTGAGTTTATGCTTATTTACTTCATATGCTTATTTACTTCATGGAAAAGACTCTCATTCTAATAGCTTGGCAGAAGACACCAGGATTAAGGACTGCTGTGTGACTGGACTTCTCTGCTGGGACTAAAGAAGAAGAACTTTTGTACTTGGAACTTTAATTTAGAGTAAAAAAATTAAACAAAACAAAAAAAAAAGCGTGTGTTTGGGTTAACTGAACTGAATGGGTATCTGAACAGTTATCTAGGTGTAAATCTCAGGTGATTGAAAGGACTTAATAGCTGTGAGGTTTAAATTACTTGTAGAAAGATCTAGTAAGTAGGGGGAGTGGCTTAGCTAGAAGGAAGCTACATTTAAAGACTGCCTTAAAAAGATTCTGCTAATAGCTTGGCAGAAGACACCAGGAGAAAGGACTGTTGTGCGACTGGACTTCTCTGCTGGGACTAAAGAAGAAGAACTTTTGTACTTGGACCTTTAATTTAGCGTAAGAAAAACTAACAAACAAAACAAAAAAAAAAGTGTGTGTTTGTCTGGGTTAACTGAACTGAATGGGTATCTGAACAGTTATCTAAGTGTAAATCTCAGGTGATTGAAAGGACTTAATAGCTGTGAGGTTTAAATTACTTGTAGAAAGATCTAGTAAGTAGGGGGAGTGGCTTAGCTAGAAGGAAGCTACATTTAAAGACTGCCTTAGAAAGATTCTGCTAATAGCTTGGCAGAAGACACCAGGAGAAAGGACTGCTGTGTGACTGGACTTCTCTACTGGGACTATATTGCCCTCCTTCCTTCCCTTCCCTCCACCCAAAGCTAGTTCTATTTTTATAGGCACAGGATTTGACTGACAACAGGAACTTCCTGTTTGGGAGCAGGAAGTGAGTGATCACAGAACCACCAAAGACCCACCATCCTAGAAGGGCAAGAGTAGCTCTCCGGCCCCCTCTAGCTGCTGGAGGTCTGCCTCTGAGCAAGTAAGTGGTCTACTGAGAAATATAAGATATTCTTGTCTCAGAACAGGACAATCAGGAGCTTAAAGGGCACACAGGCAGAAGGAGAGAGAGAAAAAACAGAGGAAAGAGTAAGGATTGCAAACAGTTAAGGGCCAGAAATAAGACATGATTGGAGTGGTGCAGTGCAGTGGCTGTGAGCAGCAATCTTCTGGGAGATGTTCTGGAGGATGCGGTGTTGTCCCATCTGCAGGCACCTCTCTGGGCTGAGGGAGGAGGTTGCTCATCTCCAGGCTGAGTTGGCCAGGATTTATGGGACCTCCTCTTCCATCCAGGGACCACCAGTGCCACTGCCGTTGCCTCAGAGGTTTCCAAGAAAGAGGAGCAGTTGGACCACAGTGGGCTCAGGGAGGGTGAGGATGGTGGAACAGAGGTGCATCCCTCCAGTTGTACCTCTCCACAATTGCTATGCCATTCTGGCAAAGTGTGGTTCCTCTATGGAGGCACCCACAGTGGAGACCAAGGAGGATGCTGGGAACCTCCACAAAGGAGACCCACAGGAGGGTGACAGGGGACCCTGCAGGGGAAGGAAACAACTCCTGGTGGGGGACTCCATTGTTAGGAAGGTATAACTAGGGGAGGAAGGGGAGAGGGAGGTAAGGTGCCTGCCTGGTGCCATGGCTTGGAGGGACAGGGAGCGAATCCTCAGGATTGCCAGAGCAGCTGCACAGGGGAAGGAGCTGGATGTCATTGTCCACCTAGGGACAAATGATCTGGCTAAGAAAGGGATTAAAGAAGTGCAGGAAGAGTTTGTGGAATTGGGGAGGGCCTAAGCCAAGTAGCATGCACGGTAACCTTCTCAGAGGTGCTGCCCATCTATGCCATAGGAGAGGCTAGGGTGTTCCGCACCATGGGATTCAATCAGTGGTTGGAGAACTGGTGTGGAGCTCAGGGATTTGGCTTCATTGGGGACTGGGGGTCCACCTGGAGTGATGCAAGTCTATACTGGCATGATGGGCTGCATCTGTCCAGGAGGGGAACCAGGATCCTAGGTGATAGGTTTAAATGCTTCATTGGCACGCTTTTACACTAGTCAAGGGGGGAGGCACTGGAAAGGAGCAGGGAAATCCTAGCCCCTCCCAAATAATTATGGTAGTAAGTGCAGCAAACACCAACATAGAGGTGTTGATAGGGAGAAGGGCAGGGGTAAATGGAGAAAGTGACAAAGGCAAGAAGGACAGAGATGGGGCAAAAGGGAGTAAGGCCATCAGAAAATGGAGGCTAATGAGTACCAATGCCAGTAGTCTGGGCAACAAACTCCCTGAGCTGGTGGCCTTGATGGAAGAGGGATGCCTGGATATCATAGCAGTCACAGAAACATGGTACACAGAGAACCATGACTGGGATGCTAACATACCAGGTACATAACCCACAGGAGAGACAGGCAGGGGAGAAGAGGGGGAGGAGTAGCTCTCTATGTAAAGGAAGGGATAAAAGCAACTGAACAAAAGAGTAAACAGGGAGGAGAGGAGGCACTGTGGGTCACCTTGGAGACTGGAAAGGGCACCACAGTCCACAAAGGGGTTGTGTACAGACCCCCATGTCAGGGGGAGGGAATGGATATGAATATGATAGAAAGCATTCTTAGAATGGCAGAGAAAGGGGAGATACTGTTGATGGGAGACCTGAATATGCCAGATGTTAACTGGAGTACATTTGCTGCAGCCACATACAAGAGCAGGGCCATTCTTGAAGCCCTACAGGTGGCAGGCCTTAGACAGCTAGTTTCGGAACCCACTCGTGAGGGAGCAATCTTAGACCTCATACTCTCAAATGGGGGCAGTGAGAGGATCTCAGATCTAGAAGTGGGTTGCCATCTGGGGACAAGTGACCATCAAACAGTGTGGTTCATGTTAAACTCAGCTACAGAGTCAAGCCATACAAAAGTGAGGATACTGGACTTTAGGAGGCTGACTTTGGCAAGATGGGAGAGTGCCTCAGAAAAGCACTAGCAAACAGGCTAGAAGGAGGTGTGGAGCAACAATGGGGAATCATCAAAACTGCCATCACAGAGGCAACAAGCCTTTGTGTGAAGCAAATAAACAAATCAAAATGAAAGAAAAGCCACTATGGTTCTCAAAAGAGGTGGCTGTGAAAGTCAGGAAGAAAAAGATAGCATTCCAGAAGTATAAGGAAACACAGAAGGAGCAGAACAGAGAGCTGTACCAGTTAAGACAGAAGGAAGCAGGGAGGGAAGTCAGAATAGCAAAGGCCCAAACTGAGGAAAAGATAGCCAACTCAGTTAAGAAGGGGGATAAAACCTTTTATAGGTACATCAGCGAGCGTAGAAAGACAAAGGGAGGGATAGTGAGGCTGAATAGAATGAATGGTGGGTGGGCAGAGGGGGGGACAGTGAAAAAGCAGGGATACTGAACGAATATTTCTGCTCAGTATTCACAAAAGAGGAGGGGGAAGTGCCTAATCCAATTAACAGAAGCACTCTCGATAGGGGGGTCGATCCCAGTCCTTTCACAGAAGAAAGGGTTCTGCAAGAACTCCTAAAACTGAAGGTGGACAAAGCAATGGGTCCTGATGGAATTCACCCCAGAATTCTAAAAGAATTAAGGGAGGAACTAGTGAAACCACTGGCTACTCTTTTTAATAAATCATGAGAGGTTGGTGTGGTACCCGAGGACTGGAGGAAGGCGGGCGGATGTGATTCCCCCTTCACAAAAGTGGGACCAAGACAGAGGCAGAAAACTACAGACCTGTCAGTCTGACCTCTGTGGTAGGGAAAGTGATGGAGTCACTTCTGAAGGAAAGAATAGTTGAGTACCTAGAGGCCAGTGGAGCACAGGACCCAAGGCAGCATGGGTTCACAGCGGGAAGGTCATGTCAGACGAATCTAATAGATTTCTTTGACTGGGTGACCAAAGTAGTAGATCAGGGAGGGGCTGTGGACATGGCCTACCTAGACTTTAGCAAGGCATTTGACACAGTCTCACACAAAAGATTAATAGTCAAATTAACCAGCCTGGGAGTGGGTCCCAGGGTGGTAGCCTGGGTAAAACATTGGCTGCACAACAGGACACAGAAGGTAATTGTAAATGGAGTCCACTGTGAAGAAAAGGGGTTACTAGTGGGGTACCACAGGGTTCAGTATTGGGTCCAGTCCTTTTTAATGTCTTCATCAGTGACATTGCAGAGGGACTGGAAGGAAAAGTATGCCTTTTTGCAGATGACACAAAGATCTGCAACAGGGTTGATACACAAGGAGGCATGGAAAGGATGAAAAGGGACTTGGCAAGGCTGGAGGAATGGTCAGAAGTATGGCAGCTAGGATTCAATGCAAAGAAGTGCAAAATAATGCACCTGGGAAACAAGAACCCAGGGGAAGATTACACAATGGGTGGGAGGTAGTAACAACAACAAAAGAAAGGGACCTGGGGGTAATCATATCAGATGACCTTAAGGTTAGCAAGCAATGTGAGAAGGCAGTAGAGAGGGCTAGGGGTATACTGGGATGTATAGGGAGAGGCATCAGCAGCAGAAAACAGGAAGTTGTTATCCCTCTGTACAGACAGTTGGTGAGACCCCATCTGGAGTACTGTGTCCAGTTCTGGAGACCCCATCTCTGCAAGGACATAGACAGGATAGAGGTAGTCCAGAGGAGGGCAACTGAAATGGTGCAGGGTCTGCAAGAGAAGCCGTATGAGGAGAGAGACTAAAGGAGCTTAATATGTATACCCTTGAGGAAAGAAGGGAGAGGGGGGACATGATAGAAACTTTTAAGTACCTCAGTGGAATCAACAAAGTCCAAGAGGGTAGCATCTTTCAGAAAAAGAGACTTGCAAGAACAAGGGGACACAATTTAAAGATAGAAGGAGGGCGTTTCAGGGGCAATGTGAGGAAGTATTATTTCACAGAGAGGGTAGTGGATGCATGGAACAGCCTTCCTGAGGAGGTTGTGGGGTCTAAAACTGTGGGAGAATTCAAGAATGCATGGGACAGACATAAGGCAATTCTTTTGGGGGGTAGGAAGAAATAGGCTGTTGGTTAACTAGGATCTGTGGCCTATCCTGTAGGTAGGGAAATGGGCAGACTAGATGGGCCAAGCGGTCCTTATCTGCCGACAAAGTCTATGTTTCTATGTTTCATTTATATCTATCTATCTAGTTATCTATATCTATATCTCTCTCTCTAGATATATATTCATGGCAAAAAACTCCATTTAACGTATCAATTAGGGTTGTTCCACGGTGACAAAAGAGAGGAAATTCGGTGTTAAGGTTGCCACACCTTGCTCCCAAGCCCACCCTGTCCCCACCAACAGGCATCAGGTGCGCGTTGGGGTCATCGGTCCTAACTCTCACCCCATCCCATGTGTAAACAAGCTGAGGTGGTGCAGTATAGGAGACCGGGGTGAGAGTTAGGACCAATGACCCCAATGCACACCGATGCCTGTTGGTGGGGACAGGGTGGGCTTGGGGTTCAAGGGTTGGCAACCCTAACACTGAATTTCCTCACTTTTGTTGCTGTGGAACAACCCTAACTGATGCATTAAACGGAGTTTTTTGCCATGAATTTCCTTTCTTTTTGAGAATGAGCACTATAAATAGTGAATGGAATGTTTTGGGGCCCCACGCTACCACCATGTGATTTTTTGTGACATAGTAACACTAACGGTAACGCAAACACAAGCACAAATGGTAACGCACATGGTGACACAAACGTAAATAACGCAAATGGTAAAAGAAACGCAAGCACAGACGTTAATCAAAACATAAATGGTAACGCAAACGGTAATGGAAATGCTAACGGCAACAGAAACGCAAACAGTAACGTAAATGCTAACGCCAATGGAAATGCAAACGGTAAGAAAAATGGAAACGGAAACACAAACAGAAATGCAAATGGTAAAGGCAACAGTGCCACAGAAGGAAATAGTAACATGATCGACAACGGGAACGCAACCGAAAATGCAAATGCTAAGACCAACAGAAACGCAAATGGTGATGAACACGCAAACAGTAACGATAATGCAACTGGAAATGCAAACAGTTACCATAACAGCAATGCTGATGGCAAAGTGAACAGTAACGCAAACGCAAGCACATATGGAAATGCAAATGGTAATGCGCAGGGTCATCGTACCGCAATTGGAAACGCAAATGCTAATGGTAACACCAACGATGACGCCAAAGGAAGCGCAAACGCAAATGATAATGCACACAGTGATGCAAAACAAAATGCAAACAGAAACAGTAATGGAAATGCAAATGGTAACAGTAACACAAATGCAAGTGCAAACGAAAATGCAAAGGGTAACGCACACAGTGGTGTAGACAGGAACGCCAACGCAAACGGTTACAGAAATGCAAGTGAAAACACTAACTGTAATGGTAACAAAAGCACACACCCTCTTTTCCCCCAAAAGCTGCATTAAGAAACACAGTGAATACAAAGAATGTATGCAAAATAATGGACCTCGGAGCAGAAAATGAGCACTTGGAATACTAAATTGCTTATATCTCAGGAACCGTACGACATAGAAGAAAAATTAAAATTTCATATCATTTATGACTTTCCTGGCTAATTTTGAACTTAGCCCTCTAGTGGGGGCTAAGCATTTTTCTGACGAAAAGACCGTATTTTGAAACGTTTCTGAGATACGGGCCCCGAAAGGAGCGGCGGACGCCATAATGTTAGTCTATGGGAAAAATAGTCAACTTCAGAGTACCATAACTTTGCAGCGCTCTAATATTTTGACAGCAAACCATCAAAAGGCACATCTCTTGGATCTTGGCTTTCTTCCCTCCAAATTTCAGCCCAAAAGACCAAACCATTCTTTTGCAGCAGGGTGGCAAAGATTTCCTGTGCTGTGGGGCATAGTGTCGCAAAGTGGTGTCACAAATCATGACACTTTTGCAAACAAATCATGAAAGTATCGCAAGTGCAACACTACTTTGTGACACTACAATTTACAAAAATTTGAAAAACATATTTCTGGGGTGTTTAACCACCCAAAAAGACATGGCTAGCATCCTCAGGGCTTGACTAGGTGAACACAAAAAGAATTGTGTCCCTAGAGGGTCCCAAATTTAAATGCCAAGCATTTCTGTGACCAGTAACTGAAAAAAAGATGGCTGACTCATGACACCACAGGGTTCATTTGCGACACTGTCAAACTTTTTGTTAACTTTCCCATTGATTATAATGGGAAACTTGTTTTTGAATAACTTTTGAACCGTTTAATATTTTTTCACGCAATCTTTAAAAGGCACATTGGGGACCCCAGCTGCATGTTCCCTGAAGTTTTCAGACTGGTCGCACAAACCATGTGACCTGTAGGAGTGAGCAAAGAATGCACAAAAAAGTGTAAATGCAACTTTCTATTGTGCTTTATAGCTCCAAAACTGTATATCCGACCATTACAAAACTTGGCAGATCCTGAGATCTATGGTACCGCTCTGTGCCTGCCACAATTCAGGCAAATCCATCATATGGTGGCAAAGTTATTAAGCTGCAAAATTTCACACTTTAACCTTAAATGGGGTACTCAAACCTAACTATAGTGGCACTACCATGCCACTATTATATATAATAATGGCGTGGTCACGCCACTATAGTTAGGGTTCAGCGGTCAGTTACATACTTAAGTTAAAAGTTTGGGCATTAATAACTTTAAACCCGTTCAACGGATTTGCCTGAAATTTGGTATGCGTGATGGGGCCTGGTAGATGTCTTGATCTGCCAAATTGTGTTTCAGTTGGACTTATGGTCTTTGCATACAAAAGCGCTGAAAAATGCAAAATGATCCATTTTTGGAGGCAATTTTGGGGATTTTGGACGTGGCCCTGCATGGCCGTCGTGTGGTGTGCCATGCTGCAAGATGGCTCATTTGAAAGAGCTTTGGTGGCCAAACATGCCACTTTTCATTTGGTGAAAAAAATATTGAGGCATTCAAAAGTTATGCCACTTTTAAGTTCCCATTATAAGTCAATGGGAAAATGTATATGTCTATTTTGCGAACAAAGAATGGGGTTTTGGCCATCTGGTATCACCTGGCAATCAAAGAATTTGCAGCCTCATGGTCCAAGAATCTTTGTCCCCGAGGATTTTCAAAATTCTTTGATCGTGAGGTCTGCCATCTTGTTTTGAAATTTTCGATCATAAAAACACAAATATCTCGGCTCAGGGGTCACTTCTGAAGTAAAACTTGGATGGGTTTTACTCAGGGGGCCCTGATCTATCGAGCCATGCCTTTGGTTCCATCCAAATCGGTTAAAAAATAGAGTTATTAGCTTTTAAAATCTTCAGTCATGGCTCGCTAACGATCTTTGATCACGAGCCTGCAAATTCTTTGATTGTGAGATTCTTTGATCGCGATCGTGCATCGCGAGTGAGGGACTAGATGGCCAGATTTAAAATTGCTCTTTCTGAGCCCAGGGGTGTCCTACAAACTGAAATGAGGGTGGGTTTTGCTCAGGGGGCTTTGTTCTGCCCCATCTGAATAATAAACATAATGTTTTAAATATCCACAGTAGTCAAGTGTCCCTCCCCCCAATCATTATAAAATAAATTATCATGTGTAATGTCCTGGTAGTCTAGTGCTCCCCCAATGTGTATTTTTTTACATCCCTGGTAGTCTAGTGGCCCCCACCCCCCCGAGCTGTATAAAATAATTATTACTGTTTATATCCCTGGTAGTCTAGTGGCCCCGATCTGTATGAAATAGTATTCATTGTAGATATCCCTGGTAGTCTAGCAGCCCCCAACATAATAAAATAAATAATTATGTCATATTTCCTGGTAGTCTAGTGGCCCCCACCTCCCGATCCAGGCGTGCCAGCCCACTCAGCACCCCCACCCTTCCCCATCTGGCGACTGGCACAGCCCACCTCTCACCTCCACAGCCAGCCACTGACTGCATGCATTATGATCGGTAATGCAAAGGCGTTCAGAAATATTTTCAGGCGACTCTTTGCATTGCCTCATAATACACACTGTCGGCGGCTGGCCCGTGGAGGTGAGAGGTGGGTGTGCCAGTCAGCGTGGGAAGGGTGGGGGTGCTGTGTGGGTTGGCGACAGCTGGGTGGGGGGCCACTAGACTACCAGAAAATACTAAATCATTATTTATGTTATTATGATGGGGGAACCACTAGACTACCAGGGATATGTAAAATTAATATTATTTCAAACAGATCGGGGGAGGGCCACTAGACTACCAGGGATATGAGCAGTAATAATTATTTTATACAGCTCGGGGGTCCACTAGACTACCAGGGATTTAAAAAATATATACATTGGGGGGCACCAGACTACCTGGGCATTACAAATGATTATATATTTTATTATGATGGGGGCCACTAGACTACCAGGATAGTTAATACATTATTTTTGTTATTCAGATGGGCAGAACTATTCCTGAGAAACCAGCCTCATTTAACTTTGTAGGGCACCCCTGGGTTGAGGAGAAAAAACATTTTAAAATCTGGCCATCTTGTCCCTTGCTCTTTGATCAGGAGTGTGCAATTTCTTTGATCGTGAGCCTGCACATTCTTTGATCATGATCGTGCATCGAGAGTGAGGGATGAGATGGCTGGATTAAAAAATCAGTTTTCTCAGCCCAGTGGTGCCCTTGGAAGTCAAATAAGGGTGGGTTTTACTCAGGGGGCTTCATTCTGTCGAACCATGGTGGTGGTTTACCACAATTCCTTCAATTGTTTTGACGTACAAAATTTTTAATTCTTTGTTCGTGAGCCTGCAAATTCTTTCATCACGAGCCTACAAATTCTTTGATCATAAGATTCTTTGATCGCGATCGTGCATCGCGAGCGAGGGATGAGATGGCTCAATTTTCTCAGCCCAGGGGTGTCCTAGGATGTCAAATGAGGGTGGGTTTTACTCAGGGGGCTTTGTTCTGTCGAACCATGGCAGTGGTTTACCTCAGTTCCTTCAATTTTTTTATTTATAAGGTTTTTAATTGTTTGTTCGTGAGCCTGCAAATTCTTTGATCGCAAAATAAGGACAAGATGGCCAGATTTTTTATAATGGAATAGATAGGGAAACTTTACTAATCTTTGACATTGACTATCTTGGAAATGGTTTGATCTTTTTAATTGAGACTTGGAAGGAAGAAAGGTAACATCCCACAGATGTGCCTTTTGGTGGTTTGGTCAACAAAATCTTACAGGGCGGCAAAGTTATGGCACTACGAAGTTGACATTTTTTTCCATAGGATAACATTACGGCATCTGCTGCATTACAGGAATTCTTTGCCGCCCTGCTGCAAAATAACGGTTTGGTCTTTTGGGCTGAAATTTGGAGGGAAGAAAGCCAACATCCCACAGATGTGCCTTTTTGTGGTTTGGAGAAAAAATATTACAGGGCAGCAAAGTGACAGCACTCTGAAGTTGATGCTTTTTCCCATTGGATAACATTATGGCATCCGTCGGGCCTTTCAGGGCCCGTATCTCGGGAACAGTGCTAGATACGGACTTTTTGTCACAAAAATGCTTAGCCCCCAGTTGTGAGCTGAGTACAAAACTAGCCAGGAAAGTCATAATTCATACGAAATTTTAATTTTTTTCCTACGTCGTACGGTTCCTGAGATATAAGCAATTTAGTATTTCAAGTCCTAATTTTGCGCTCTGAGGTCCATTATTATGCATACATTCTTTGTTTTCACTGTGTTTTTCAATGCAGTTTTGGAGGAACAGAAGGGTGTGCCCTTTCGTTACTGTGCCAGTTAGCGTTTTCAGTTGCGCTTCCATTACCGTTCGCATCACCGTTCCCGTATATGCCACCGTGTGCGTTACGGTTTGCGTTTTTGTTTGCGCTTGTGTTTCTGTTTCGTTTGGCATTATCCCATGTGCGTTACTGTTTGCATGTCCGTACAAACTTGTGTTTGTGTTTTTTTGGCTTTATTTGTTGCTGTTACTGTTATCATTTGCATTTACAATTGCGGTACCATGACCGTGCGCGTTACAGTTTGCATTTTTGTATGCGCTTGCCTTTCTGTTTACTTTGGTGTTATTGTTGCTGTTACTGTAACCATTTGTGTTTACAATTGCGGTACTGTGACCGTGCACATTATGGGTTGTGTTTCATACATGCTTGCGATTACGTTTCCATTTCACTCCTTAGCGCACTGGTATTACTGTTATTGCATGTAATGTGCCTGATGACATGCGTTTCCATAAGTGCTTCCATTTGCATTTCTGTTTCTGTCTCCTTTGGCATTATTGTTGCTGTTACCGTTAGCATTTGCTTTTCTAACTGCGGTACCATGAACGTGTGCATTACCAGTTGCGTTCCGTATGCACTTCCGTTTGCATCTCCGTTTCCATCACTGTTCGCTTTGGCATCACTTTGCACTTGCATTTCTATTTCTGTTTGTGTTACCATTTAGGTTTGCATCACCATGTGCATAACTGTTTGCGCTAGCGTTTGCATTGCACTTACTGTTACTATGTCACACAGAATCATGTGGTGGGTACTTTTCTATTCTTTCTTAAAAAGTAAGGAAATTCTATGCAAAAACTTTGTTAATGCATCAGTTAGGGTTCTTCTACAGTGAAAAAAGCAAGGAAATTTGATTTTAAAGTTCCCACCCCTTGCACTCCACCCCCAGCCTGCCCCCACCAACAGGCATCAGGGTGTGCGTTGGGGTCATTGACTCCAACTCTCACCCCATTCTCCTACACTGCAACGCCTCAGCTTGTTTACGCATGGGATGGGGCTAGAGTTAGGGCCAACGACCCCAGCACTACACCCGATGCCTGTTGGTGGAGGCGGGCTGGGGTGCAATGAGTGGGAACCCTAAAATCGAATTTCCTTGTTTTTTCCCTGTAGAAGAACCCTAACTGATGCTTTAACTAAGTTTTTTTGCATAAAATAAATATACATATATATATATATATATATAAAATTTACTTTACATATATACAGTATATCTATTTTTTTACAGACTTCACCAATAGTACCTGGCAAGTTATTTTCATCACTGGAATATTATTATTTTTAGAGTCCTCGAGGGGCACCCTTGTATTAGATATCCAGTACTTCAGCTCCCCAAGGCAGACTTAACTTGTCCCTATTTTATGCCCTAGCTGCCCAAATGCGCATTCACATGTTGCTTGATAAACTCATATTATCATGCACATTGTATGACAAAAGCATTTATTTTAATGATCTCAATACTATGGACAGATATTTTCCCATCCCTTAACAGAAGTCCTATTAACCAATTTCACTACCAATACAGCTATCTGCCTGAAATACTGGAGACTTAACTATTGGCAGTGTCCTCTAAGGAGGAAGTGGAAATGCTTTAGGCAGTTGCTTATGATTCAGCATTTCCACCTAACGCTATGGACACGGGTCTCTTACTCTGGTGGGGGAGAGGGTAGAAGGGTTTAGAATATATGTACCAATTTTTGCTACCTGTGCATATGCCCCAACCAGGAGTTACAACATACAGGATAATGAATGGAAGCCCATACACAACCACGCTATTCTAATACCGAGTGGTTTCCACTGAAGATGAGGACCTCCAGAGCGAAGCTCGAGAGGTCCCTATCATCAATGGAAACCACAAGGTATTAGAATAGCTGGTTGTGTATGGGGGCTCCCATAATTTTCTATATAGTGTATGGCCCCCATAAAGAAGTATGCTTACTTCAGTATTTCTCCGTGATAAGTCCTTCCCACCGTATGCTCCCTTCTCATTTTGCCGCTCAAATCGTCTCGCATACGCAGCTCGTCAACCACCCCCTATCCAATGAACAGTGCTGTTTGGGGGTGGTTGTATTGTGACGTCCTCACTAACGCAGAATGAAAAGTTGTTCTGCATTAGTGAGGACATCACTACTGAAGCAGAATGAATTTTTGCGGTGTATGGATTTCCATACACAACCGCATTCCACCATACACTATAAAAATGTTCACTTCCTAGGTCAGCACAGTTCTGATATCTGCAGCTTAGGTCATATTTATCAGGAAAGGGGCCAACCTTCCAACATCTTCCTGAAACTCATTTCATCTTCTACACTGTATTCCAGGATTCTCAAAGAGGGATAAATTGGTCTCATAAGATAGGCTCTTTGTATAGAGGGGTTTATCGAGTTAATCCTGGAGCACACTATTACGGTCTTGGAAAAGTGAACTGCTGAACTGCAAGCATCCCACAAGATAGGCACCTGGATGAAGTATTCAGCACCCAGCTAGAGTCACTGCCTCAATCCACTGGCATGACTTTGCCTGGAAGTGCAGGGTGCATTATTTTTGTATCCTCACCATCAAAGCTGAATACCTGGACCCTCAAAAAGGTGTTTTCTGGAGAGGGTGTGGGGAGGGTAAGGCAAATCACCCTCATATTAAGGTCCTACCCCATCTGACAGACTTTGGAAGCAAGTCAACATGAACTTAAATACTATTTTTCTCTAAAAGGATTTACTGTCTCTATCCTTAGTACTTCTGGCTATGCCAGAGGCATGGCTACAGGGAACCACCTTGAAATTATTATTGTTGATAGCGACAGCTAAGAAAATAATTATCTGTCTCTTGCTGACAGTTAAAATCCCAGCAATGGGGGCCCAGCAAACAATAATTAACACTACACAGAATGAAGTTATTATAGCCCATATGGATGCCAGGAAAAAGGGGACACACAGAACTGGTTTAGCTGCCATATTGGTCCTTGTAAGAACAGATCCAGAAGCAAATGCTTTGATACCTTTTATTGGACCAACACAGATGTTACAAAAAAGAAAACGGTGCTTAAGCTTTTGGACCAACCAAGTCCTTCCTCGAAAGCTTATGCCAGTTGTTTAGAGAATCACATTCTAGTAACACCCAGATTATACATAAAAAAAACAGAAAGCATTCTCATTGGTTTAAAATACCTTTTTAAAAAAAATAAAATAGAGACTGAAATGAAGGAACTAGATTCTACCAGCCTGCTACTGCTGAGAAACCTTCCAAGGAAAAAGGGGAGGAATTTTGGCATAGCTGGGTTTTCTTTCAATTTGAGGCCAATCCAGACTTTATCCCATGAGTCTATAATACACTGCTTTTAAGATGTACCATTACTATAATCTTTGTTTGATATTGGTATTATAGGAATCTTTGTGTGCTGATTTCTCACACAAGTGTCTGTATTTTCTACGTATACTCTCACAGTAGTTGAATGGCTGCGTCTCTATACGACGTACTGAAGTGTCTCTCAATAAATATTGATTTTAAAAAAGAATTCCAGGTCCTGGATTGAGTGATCAGAAATGTGGCAGTTCTGCATGGGGGGGGAGCACAAAAATGTCCAACTCTGGATGATCCCCATCCTGTGAATAGGTCATTTACTATAGAACTCAGCAGTTCCCATTCATGGACCATGGACTGGGACCTGCTTAACCTGTCTGTTAAGACATTTTAAAGATGTGGAAGAAACACAGCCAACCACTGAAGGTCATGAGCTAGTGCCCAGCACCATACTGTCATCACTTCCCCGCATAGGAGACAGGAGTGAATGCTTCCTTGTTTATTGATGTAATGCACCACACTGACCTTGTCCTTCTGAATTAACAGAGAACTGGGGCAGAGATTATTCTGAAATGCCTGGAGGCAGTACAGGATGCTCATATCTCCAGGACATTTATGTGTAGCCTGGCATTAGCCTTGGTCCATGACTCTGAACCAGACAGAGATGAGAACACTAACCGGAGCACGTGGCATCCATGGTGAGTATCTATAAGGAGCTGGTACAAGAATGGAGCACTCTTGGGTAAACTGCTCTGGTTTATCCACCATAGCAATAATCTTTGAAGAGGAGAAGCGACAAGGACCATTTGCTCCAATTTATCCATCAGCTGATCCCCACTGCTCCCCGAGTGTCCATTGCAGGATTCACACATGAAGTTCAGCTAGTAGCACAGTCACTACAGTTACAGCCACTAGGCCCAGGAAACATAATACTGTCCGAGCAGAGACATATTGGCTCTCGTGAACTAAGCATGCTTGAGCAATCAATGTGTCTGCCATGTCCTGGGACAGGAAGGCACATCCCTTTTCTGTGTCCAAGACTGCCCCTATGTACTGCAGTCTTTGGCACAGAGTCAACACAGACTTTGGCACTATCACTGTGACCATCAAATCATTGATCAGCTGACATGTTTGGGACAGTGTACGAAGAGGAGCTTTCTTGGAAATGGCTTTCAGGGTCAGTCATCCAGATAAGGGAAAACGTACAGCCCTTCCTTGCGAAGGGCTGCTGCTGCAACCACTGCCAAGCATTTTGTAAAGACCCACAGAGCACAGAATAAGCCAAAGGACAACACTTTGAAGTGATACTGCCCACCTTCCAGCATAAAGTGGAGGTAGTCTCTGTAAGACTTCCTGATCTTGATATAAAGATATCCATACTTCATGTCCAGTGAACAAAGCCTGTCCCTTGTTTGTAATAAGAGAATCAGAGCTTGCAAACACCATTCAAAACTTTTTGTATTCGGTGTATAGGTTGAACTCTCCAAGATCTAATAAATCACATAAGGTTGCAGCCAAAGACATGTCCTGATATCTCTTGAAATTTCTGTGATATCGCCAGAGAAATTCCCTGCCTGTCTGCAGTACCCTAAAGGGCCACCAGGGAGAATCTCTTTAGAAATATCAGGAAACATACTAAAATGCCAGTAGAATAGGCCTAACCGTCTTTCGTGTCTGCTCATTTGGTCAGCCCCCACCTTGGGAGCTGACCTTGCTTCCCCCCTCACCCTCTCTGGCTTCTCCCTTCCCAGTCCCGGATATTCTTACTGCACTGGACTTTGCTTCCAGGACCCTTCCCCTGTACCTCTCCCACCCACTCTTGAACCCCTCCACCACCTCTGCCTCCACCAGCCCCCTGTGCAGTGCATTCCATGGCTCCACCACCCTCTCAGTGAAGTAGCACCTCCTCCTTTCTCCCTTGAATCTCCCCCTCTCCAGCTTCCACCCATGCCCTCTAGTTGCCCCCTCTTCCTTCGGAGCACCCTGACTGCTCCTCCCCTATTTACCCCCTTCATGTACCTGAAGACCTCTATCATGTCCCCCGGTCCCTTCTCTTTTCCAGTGTGTACATATTTAGCTCTTCAAGCCTCTCCCCATAGGTCCTGTCCCCCAAGTCCCAAATCATTTTGGTTGCCCTCCTATGGACCCTCTCCAGGAGTTCAATGTCCCTCTTTAAGTGTGGCCTCCAAAACTGCATGCAGTACTCAAGGTGCAGCCTCACCAAGCAGTTATACAGAGGGAGTATCACTTCCCTCCTTCTGTAGGTGATCCCACTAGTGATGTATTGCAGCATCATGTTGGCCTTGGTCGCTGCCCTCCTACAAGTCTCCAATTTGTTCATCTTGACATCCCCCACCACCCCCAGGTGCCCCTCAGCCATTCAGGCTTGTAACATTTCCCCCTCCAGGGTGTACTCTTGGCCCAGGTTTCTGGCTCCCAGGTGCAGTACCTTACATTTCCCTGCATTGAACCTCAGGTTCCACTTTCTAGACCACCTTTCCAGAGCCTGCAGGTCCCCCTGTAGGGCCCCCCACCCCCTCCTCCCAATCCACCACCGCCCCCAGTCTTGAGTCATCTGCAAAGAGACTCATCTCACTCCTGATACCCTTCCTTATGTCAGAGACATAAGCGTTGAACAGGAGAGGCCCAAGGAGTGATCCCTGAGGGATCCCACTAATGACCCTCCTTGGGGATGAGACTATCCCACCAACCTCCGGTCCTGGAGCCAACTGCCTATCCATCTGATCATCTGTGTCCCCACCCCCATTTCTCCCAGCTTATCCAACAGGCCCCCATGAGGAACAGAGTCAAACGCCTTGCATAAGTCAAGAAAGATGACATCCACCAGTCTACCCAGGTCCAAGGCACTTGTCACCCAGTCATAGAATTCCACAAGATTTGTCTGACATGATTTCCCTGGGATGAATCCATGCTGTCTATCATCCAGGCACCTAGACTTTTCCAGATCCCCCCTAACCTGTCCTTGACAATGCCCTCCATCACCTTGCCCACCACTTATGTCAGGCTGATGGGCTTGTAGTTCCCTGCCACCTCCCTTGATCCCCTTGTGGATAGGCACTATATGTGCCACCTTCCAGTCCTGGGGCACCCACTCTGTCCTCAGAGAGATGCTGAAAATCTCCACCAGGGGTTTCACCAGGACATCTGCCAGTTCCTTCAGCACTCTGGGATGTAATTTATCTGGCCCCGGTGCTTTCCCCATCTTAAGGGACCTGAGGGCTTCCCTCACTCTCTCTGCCATGATTTCCACCTCTGCTTCCTCATCCCCCCTGCTTTGTCTTCCCCCCTCCTGCCAGTAATGCCCTCCCTCTCCCAGACACGCTGATCGGTGAGGTCCCCCTCCTCAGTTTCACCATCTCTTCCCATGAATGATGCAGCCCCCCCCCAATTTCCTTGGTGAAAACTGAGGCGAAGTACTCATTTAGTCCCTCAGCCTGCTCCCCCCGGGTCTTGTGCCCATCCCTCCCTTGTATTAATCCTGCTAATCTGCCCTTTCACCCTTTGTTTTTCCCCAATGTAGCTAAAGAAACCCTTGTTCCCTCTCCTAATTTCCCTGGCCAGGTTCTGTTCCTTCCTTGCCTTAGCCACCCTCACCACCCTAGTGGCCCTTCTGGCCATCAGCTCATACTCCCCTCGATCCCTTTCACTCCTTAAGCACTTGAAATGCCTATAGGCTACCTTCTTCCCCTCACCACCTCCTGAACCTCTCTGGTCCACCAACAGGGTTTTTGAGCCATACCACATTTTCATCTTACTCTTGCACAGGTGCTGTTAGCATCCTGCACCCCCCTCTTGATGATTTCCCACCTACTGTCAGCGTCCATGTCTGGCCCAGTCCCATCCAAATGCTCCTTAAGGATCCTTCCCATTTCCTTGAAATCCACCCCCTGAAGTCAGTTACCTCTGTCTTTGTGCAGCCTTCTACCCCTCCTAGGTCCAGGCAGAATCAGACTATGGCATGGTCACTCCCCACCAATGGGCCCCTTACCTCCAGGTCCCCAATCTGGTCACTGTCTGCCAGGACCACATTCTGTATCCATACCTCCCTGGTTGGTTCCCCCACCTGCTGAGTTAGGAATGCGTCCTGAAAGGCATCCAACAACCCCTGTTCCCTGGCCACTGAGGATGTCATAGTCTCCCAGTTTGTTTCTGGCATGTTTAAGTCCCCCAACACCACCACCCTTCCCTTTCCCAGTCTGCAGTGTCTCCCAACATCTGCCACCAGACTCTCCTCCAGCTCCTCCGCCAGTGCAGGGGGTCTATACACCACTCCTATTTTTACTCTCTTGCCCCCCTTGTTATCAAGGTGACCCAAATCGCCTCCACAGTTCCCTCTGCCTCCTCCACTCCTCCTATGCCAATGCAGTTTTTTGACTATTGTTGCTACCTCCCCTTCCCTCCCTCCCACCCTGTCCTTCCTGAACATGGTGTAACCATCCAAGTTCATGTCCCAGTCATGCCCTATGGTGGCCCAGGTCTCAGTGACTGCTGCCACATCCTCCTCTCCATCAGTTAGCATCGCCTGGAGCTCAGGCATTTTATTGCCCAAGCTCCTGGCATTTAGCAGGACTACTTTCCACCCTTTCCCTACACTTCCATGTCCCCTGCTCGCTTTCCCATGGGTATTCCATCTTTCCCTGGTCTGTACCTTATCAGTCGGCCTTTTCCCACATCTAGAAATATCTGGCCAAGTTTTTGGCTGCAACTGTAGATCTCCCATCCATTTTGGGACAAGAAAGTATCTGGAACAGAACCCTTTATTCATTTTTAAAAGAAAAATACAAGAAGTGTAAACAAGGACAGGCACAATTGATCACTAAACTGCATACATCACAGAACGCTCTGGTATGAGCATAATAAAAAGTGCATAATAAAATGAAGTTGTCTCAAGTCCATTGCTTGTTTGGAAGCTCATTAATTTTGTAAGGTTTAGGCAGTTCAACCAAGTCCTTGAAAGCTGAAGCTCAGGACACTGGTACACTTTGAATTGGGGTGAGAATGTCCATATACTGTTTAAATAAATCCAAATATCCATAGTTGTATCAAATTAACACATGGAAGATTGAACTGGGTAGGTCAAAAAACTGCCAAAGTGAGTTTATACAGAATAGTACTAGTTAAGGCACTTAGGCCCCCATTTTCAATGCATAGCGCACCCTCAACAGTGCCATGGCACACAGTATTGTGCTGCACCTATGCAAATGATGGTTCCCCCATGCATATGCGTCACAGCACAATATTGAAAGTGTTCAGAAGCACTAAATGGTTAACAGCAGTGAGGCAATTTAATGCTTCTGAAACCCAGTCCTTAACAGTGCATAAACTCGTCTGCCTACTGTCAAGGGCTGGGTACCCTGGTGGTTCAGCGGGTCCTTCCCAGAGCCCCAATCCCTGTGATAGTAAAAAAAAAAAATAATTCCCTGTTAGTCTAGTGATCCCCCTTCCATAAGCCCCTATCTTTGTCATAATAAAAAAGAAGCATCCCCATTTCCGTGGTAGTCTTGTGGTCCCCCCTTCCCTAGCCCCATTCTTTGTCATAGTAAAAAAGCCCAGATTCCCTAGTAGTCTAGTGGTCCCCCATCCCCGATCTGTGTAGTAATAAAAAAAGTCCAGATTCCCTGGTAGTCTAGTGGCCCCCCTTCCTGAGCCCTGATCCCATGCATAAAAGCACCCGTAAACCTGGTAGTGCAACCTTCCCCCCTCCCTAACCCCAATCTGCCTCTATCAGTCTGTTCAGACCGTTTCTGGTGGGCTAGTGGCCCTCACCCCAGTAGGCAGTGACCCACCACCTGCACCTCCCCCAACCCGACCCTAGCTGGTGACTGGCACAGCCCTCCTCACACCACCATGGCCAGTCACCGACTGAACTGTACTGGAGCATGTACAATATACAGTACATGCTCATAGGTGTGGGTTTTAGGTCCATTAGCTTCAAGAGTCATATGTGGGCCTGCCACGGATCAGTGGACATAATCCCATTTTCTGTTTCTCATATAATGGTC
The DNA here is from genome assembly GCA_016271365.2 of Neoceratodus forsteri. NCBI lineage: Eukaryota > Metazoa > Chordata > Ceratodontiformes > Ceratodontidae > Neoceratodus > Neoceratodus forsteri. The sequence continues at coordinate 1,295,611,139 of CM057459.1, forward strand.
AAGTTGACATTTAAAGATTGTTAAACTGTCAACAATCACCACTTCTGTGGGAAGTGGGTTCCATATATTCACCACCCATTGGTTGAACAATCTTCCCCTTTTAGTAGTATTATACCTCTCCTCATAGCTGTAATGCATGGGCCCTTGTTTCTATTCCTGATAATATCTTCCTACACAATCCTGTGGATTCCCATAGGATAACATTGCTTAGTTTCATTCTATACATAGCAAAGGTCCCCCTTGTTTCACGATAGGTCATGGAATACATCCCCAGTGACTGCAACCTATCATAACATTCTTGGCCCTTTACCATGTAGACCTTTTTTGTGAACCTTCTTTGAACCCGCTGTATTTTCCTACTGCTCCCTATTGTTTGAGGAGCACTAAATGGGGCCCCATACTCAAGAACCTGTCTAACCAGGGACCTACACAATGGCACCAAGATTTCTTTGCATCTACTTTTGATGTTTCTTAGAATGTTACCTATGATCTTATTAGCTCTTTTTGCAGCCTCCATATTATGTACATCAAACTCAAGGTGTTTGCTATTACTACCCTAGATCTCTTTCATTATCTGTGCACACTAAAGGTGTATTATTTATAGTGTATTGTGCCTAAAGTTTTTTTTTTCCAAAATGCATTACCTTGCATTTGCTTACATTAAACTGTAATTTATGACCTCAAAAAGGAAATGCACTGGGATTGTGGTGCAATAAGAGTAAAACTTAAATAACAGACTTCAAAAAACAGTTGCACTCACACCCTTGTGGCAGAAAGATGCCAGAGCTTCAAGCAGGAAATATAAAACGTACTTTATTACATGCAAACACCAGAAATTGCCTTAAACGTTTCAGATATACAGAATTTGATAAAGAATTCTGTATATCTGAAACGCGTCTTGCAATTTCTGCTGTTTGTATGTAATAAAGTTCATTTTATATTTTGCTGTTTAAAGCTCTGGTGTCTTTTTGCCACAAGGGTGTGAGTGCAACAGTTTCTTGAAGTCTGCAAACTGTAATTTATGTTCTGTTGATCAATTTTTCCAAATTATTCAGCTGCATCTGGAACTTCTCAAATGATGTTTTATTTACAATAGCCCCTATTTTACTCTCATCTGCATATTCACAGATGCATGCCCCTTCTGATACCTGCATAGAGGACAGACAATGACGTTGAACAATTGAGGTCCCTGAATCGATCCATGGGGCACCCCACTTGTAACTTTTCCCACGTCTGATAGCTAACCTCTTATTTGAACCCTTTGAGTCCTGTCCTTAAGCCATGAAGCAATCTAATTTACAAGGCATGAACCAATCCCTAGTTCCTGTAAGGTTTTTAACAGTATCATATGCGACACCAAATCAAATGCCTTTTTGTAGTCAAGATACACATCATCAACTGGTAGGCCAAGATCCAATGCCTGATTCACAGGATCAAAGAAATGCATTAGGCTATGCTGGCCCATTGGTGCAGTGGTTGGATTTCCACTTGTGATGCCAGCGGCCTGGGTTCGGGAATGGACCTAGGTCATCAGAGGGCTGGCTGGGGGGGGAAGAGCGATGGAGCATCCCAAGGACTGCTCTCCTTCTCTGAGAGGGAGGGATGAGAGTACATACGGTGCTTGATGGACCCCTGGTGGAAGCCAGGGGTACTGCAGCAACTGGCATCTGAGTGTTCTGGGGGTGGGGTGGATGCCGGATGTCACTGCATGTCCCTGCCCATGGAAAAACAAGAAAAACAATGCTGGTCACTCGAAATGATGTCATCCAGCACCTGGCCTCCATGGCTATATGCCGCACCACCAACTCAATTCTGGCTCCATGGTGCCACCGCAAGCCCCAAACCCCGCCCTGGGGGAAAGGCAGGGAGGCAATGTCAGCTCCACCGACACCTTCTCCCGTAGTAGACGGGCAGGCTGTGATGTTGTGGCCCCACCCTGGGGGGTAAGCCAGGGAGTACCTTTGAAAGGTGGCTAACAGAGAATGAGGCAGGCAGCTGAAGTAGGGGCCAATGATAAGAGTGCTTGACAGAAAAAAAAAAAAGAAATGCATTAGGTTGCTAGCACATGATCTGCCGGATGCAAACCCATGCTGTGACACATCAACTGACTGTATTAATTTTAGGTCTTCTCCCTTCCTCCAAGAAGTTTTTAATAAAACTTTCCATAAGTTTACTGATTACTGATGGGGGCGGTAATTCTCCACTTTTGTCTTATCACCAGATTTATGTATGGGCATAATATATGCTAGCCTCCGTTCATTTATCACCTTGTCTTTCCTTACAGATCTGTTAAAAATAATTGCCAGTGGTTCTGCTATATCCTCAGCCAGATTGCAAAGAAACATTGGATGATATCCATCAGGTCCCCACAATTTATGTTTCTTCAGGTTCTTTAGTTTGGTTTTGACCTGGGTCACTGTTATTTGTGGATGTCTACCCTGGTTCTCGGTTTCACTTTTTGTTTTGATGTTCTCACTATCCTGACTTTGACAAACACTCAAAAAGTATTTATTAAAGACATTTGCCATGTCTTCTTCCCTGTCAACCATTACATCCCCATCCTTCAAGTTAACTGTTTTTGACCACTTCTTAGACTTCCAATGTAACTATAACGTTTATAATTTTATTTGTAGCCAACCTAAGTTCTGCTTTTGCCTTCCCTCTTCTTATTGCTTTTTTACATTGCTTGACTAATGCTTTATGTAAGGCTAACCTTTCTTGAGTTGGGTTGGCCATACATTTTTTAAAAGCCTTTTTCTTCTTGTTAACATTTTACATATTTTATCATTAAACCATGTCTGGGACAAAGTTATTAATGTAGGTCATAAGCATGGTATTTATTTTTGCCCATTCTTCTTCCAAGGTTTGTTCATCTAATTTTTCCTTCCAAATGTAACCTCGTAGCATGTTTTATTTTTGGATAATCCACCCTTGCATAGTTTTTTATTTTAGTTTTTCCTGTCACACTGATTGTTTCTTCAGATATAACACATTTGACCATGTTATGGTAGCTAGTACCCAAAGGTTGCATAACCATTAATGCTTCTTATTTCCCCTTCCATATCACACAAGATTAAGTCTAAGATATGGTATCCCTGGTGTTTTCTTTCACAACTTGTTCTAAACAGTTATTCATGCATATTTCTAAGAATTTGTTCACATTGTTTTTGCCATGCAGAGATTCCCAGCACATGTTTGGGAAATTAAAATCTCCCATAAGGATGGAATTTTCTGTGATCTGCACGTAATCATTCTTATTCAGGAACTGCATATTTTTTGGTTCTGTTAGGCTAGGGGATCTAGAACACAAACCCAGTGAGATGTTTATTTTTCCAGTATTTCCTTTTATCCACAATTGTTCAACTTTTGCATATTCTGTATCTTTGCAGTCTAAAACATGGGCTTTTAAGTGTGAGGCTACGTATAACCCCACATCCCCACCATTTTTATCTGTTCTTGGCTTGTGAAAAAAATCGTATCCTTTTATCTCGTCTGCCCAGTCATCTTCCCTGAGCCATGTTTCTGTTAGGCCACAAATATCAATACTAGCTTTGAATATTGTTCGCGTAAGCTCATCTATCTTATTCTTAATGCTTCTGGCATTAATAAGCAGAACCTCAATGTCTCGATAGTTGGTAAGCTTTGTATTAGAAGTGTCACTCTGCTCCCCTCTAAATGTGTTTTCTTTCACTGGCTGAGTTGTACCGTCTCCCCTCTGAGGTTAGTGTAAATGTTTGTCAATTTGCGATCTAAACAGCTGCCCCAATTCTTTATTTCCTTTTCTGTTTAGATGGAAATCATCCTTACTATATAATGACCTGTTAAAAATTTCCCAAGACTTAATACAATGAATCTTGTTCATTAGACACCATCTTCTCTACCAAGTGTTCACTTTGTGTATTTTCTAGTTTAATCTTGCACTGGCCCGCGATACTGGCAAGATCTCAGAGACAATTACAGTATGGTGCCATTTACATTTTTTATCAGTGTTTCTATCACCATATATTCTAAAAACACCTGGTCCTCTCTGGTATTTTTCAGGTCATTAGTTCCAGTATGTATTATAACTACAGGATTATATTTTTGTTTCTTTCCAACTTCAGAAACATCTGTGAAATATCAGATAGTTTTCCTCCTGGCAGGTATGTGCTAGTCACCTTTTCCATTAAGTACTTTGTAGTGTAAGCATCTGTATATTTAACAATTGAATCCCCAATTACATATGCCCTGTTTATAATATTCCTGTGAGTGTCCATAAGGTTTTCCACTTCCATTTCCACAATATCAACTGTGTCACCTACTGACAACTGTACCTCTGTTATCTGTGCTTGGTCTGTGTTCAATTCCCCATTTGCAGTTTTTCCTTCTCCTCTACTATCCACTTCATTTGCTACCCCTGTTGCCCCATTGCTCTGTACTATATTTAGTAATTCAACAGCCTGATTTCCCACACTTTCCAATAAGTTTTGTAGTGGTACAAAGGAGTTCCAAGAGGCAGTTTAAACGCCATTGCTCTCCTTCCTTTCTTGTGCTTGCTACCATTAGCTTAACATTCCCAGTCATTTTCCAGTTGAGTGCTGGTCCTATCCCTTTTTTGACTTGCCTCCATTTTCTTTTCTAGCACTTCCTGATTTAAGCCTTCTGATGGGCCTATCTGTTTATAACATTACAATTCTAATTCCAATCCCCAAAACTTTTACTTTCAGTTATTTTATTTCTAAACACTGCCCACATATATATTCAGATAAACCTCAGCTCTCCCCCACACTAAATTTGGAGCATTCTTCACATTTAATGCCCAGTTCTCCAGTTTTAAGTGTAACCATATAGCTTTCCATGTTGTTAGTACCTAAATCCCTGCAAAGTAATTTATTCCTGTTTGCACTCTACAGTAGTTTGCATATTTACCTATTGACTGATGCTGAAATCCTCTACTCCTTCTCCTACTTCGCTAAACACAAATAAACATTCACAGAGAAGCGCGTGTCTCCACACGTGATGTCGCTCATTCCTGCCTCCTGTTATATGTGCTGTGACCCGGAAGTAACCTGCAGGGTTGCAGTCACTACTCAACAAGGAAAATAGCCCACATGTTAAAAATAAATGCTACACCAGCCCCTAAAACCTAGTGCAGTCCTACTAGGCCTCTACATATAAAATTCAGGCTTCCCTGTCAGGTTGTAGTTTCCCCACCAAACCAGGGAAACTACACTACCCAGAACACTTCCTGTTTGACTCTGCCCCCTCAAGCCAGAGAGCAGAGCTAGTTGTTTAGCAAAATATCAGCACAGCAGTGCGTACAGTTTACAGTACGTGCTTATCAACCAATAAGCATGTACTGTATACTGTATGCACTCCGGTATAGTTCAGTCAGCAGCTGGCCACGGTAGTGTGAAGAGGGCTGTGCCAGTTGCTGACTTGGGTTGGGATGAGGGGGGGAGTGGAGTGGTAGATCATTGCCCACTGGGTTGGGGGGCCACTAGCCCACCAGGGACAGTCTGGACAGACCAATAGGGGCAGGTTGGGGTTAGAGGAGAAGGGACCACTGCACTACTAGGTTTATGGGTGTTCTTATGAATGGGATTGGGGCTCGGGGAGGGGGACCCACTAGACTACCAGGGAAGCTGGGCTTTTTTTTTATTACTACATAGATTGGGGCTTGGGGAAGGAGAACCACTAGACTACCAGGGAATCTGGGCTTTTTTTATTATGACAAAGAATGGTGTTCATGGAAGGGGGCCACTAGACTACCAGGGAATCTGAACTTTTTTTATTACTACACAGATCAGGGCTCAGAGGAGGGGGACCACTACACTACCAGGGAAATGGGGATGCTTCTTTTTTTATTATAACAAGGATTGGGGCTCAGAAGGGGCACTAGATTACCAGGGAATCTGGGCTTTTTTCATTACTACAAGGGTCGGGGCTCAGGGAGGAGGGGACCACTAGACTACCAGGGAAACAGGGATGCTTCTTTTTTATTATGACAAGGATCGGGGCTCGGGGAAGGGGGACCATTAGGCTACAAGGGAAATGGGGATGCTGTTTTCTTATGACAAAGATTGGGGCTTGGGGGGGAGGAGGGACCACTAGGCTACCAGGGAAATGGGGATGCTTTTTTTTATTATGACAAAGATCGGTCCTCAGGGATGGAGGACCACTAGACTACCAGGGAGATGGGATCCTTCTTTTTTTATTATTACAGGGATTGGGGTTCGGGGGGGACCACTAGACCACCAGGGAAAAGAGTGGTATTTTATGTTAAAAGTGACATGGATTGGGGCTGGGGGGGACCTGACTCAGCACACTCCATGGCAGTGCTGGCATGCAGATGAGCCCATGATGGGCATACAAATGGCCCACTAGAGCCATGCATTCCCAATGGGCTCATCTGCATGTTTGGGCTGAATATTGCCCATAGGGGTAGAGGCACTATCCAGTTTGTGCTGTGCTTTATCCCTATGGGCGGTTTTCAATCCTGCCCTCTGGTAGTGCTGTGCCAAACATGGTGACTGCTTGCTCTGGGTCATGCTACAAGAATCTGATATTCACACAGACAGCATGGTCATTTTGGATCATGCTATCTGTTTAAATATGATGCCAGAGCCCACCGGCCCTATTTTTGTGTGTGGCACACCTGTTTTCACACACAGCCATCCAGCTCTGAATATGGGGGCCCTTAAAGAGCTGAGCAGAGCAGTAATGCTTATAACTCATATAACAGGGACTAGAGGGAGTTGGAGGTTTGAGAGAAAAAGAAAGGTTCAGGGAGAGACGGGGGGTGGAGCTGCCTCGCAGTACAAAATCTGGATGATTATCCAACTGATGTAATATCCACTTCTGCCACCTAGTTTTGAAGACCCCAATTTACTGAACTCTTTGCTCCTGTCTTGAAAAGGAACCTGTTCTATGACATGCTTCTGAAATAGGGTCAGAATCTCCATTTTCAGAAGGGACAAACTGCATAGAAGATAAAAGGAAGGCAGAGGATGATCTGGAGGGAATTTTGCCAAGTTCAGAGCATGTCCCTTTGCCATTACCTCCACAACCCACTTGACTGTAGTGATTTCCTGCCATTGTTTGAAATACAGGGAGATCCTAACCCCAAAACTCATCCCTAGAAGCAATCACAGTGAAAGGGAATACCACTGGAACTGATTCCTTTGGCATGGGCACTGGGGAAGGGACTACACCTCTGTCATGGCCCTGATGATGGCATGCACAGCTACCTCTGGCAGTAGGGCTATCACGCCCTCTAGTGGGATTGCGATATAGGGACTTAACAGACTGCAGTCATCTTAGAAGTCTGGAGGCCACAAAGTGCTTCCTCAACATCATAGTGAAACAGTTTGAAGCCCGTAAAAGGAGCATTCAAAATTGCCTGCTGCACATCAGTGGCAAAACCAGCCACTCAGAGCCAAGAACAGTGTCTGATAGAAATGTGGCTCCAGCAGCACTGGACAAAGCATCAGAAATATCATAAGCTGAATGCAGTAAATGTTAACCAACTTCATCACCAGCAGATAGAGTTTTAGTCAAACAATTATTTGCAGGACCATTAGGCAAAGCATGGACAGCTGTACGAGCAGCTTTCCACAGGCTGTTCTCATATTTATTCATGTGGGCCTGATAATTTCCAGTCCTAAGACCCAAGGATGCAGAGGCATAAGTACACTTGCCCAAAATTCCCAGCCTCCTAGATGCTTTATCTGGCAGCAAAGTACTCATGTGCCTGGGGGCTTTAGAGTGATCATGAGCAGCCATAATGACTGCAAAGTCAGTTTCAGGCTGTGTAGCATAATACAGCTTAGCAGATGGAGAAGGATGCTGCTGTTTAACAGCCTTCCTTGGAACTGCAGTGTGTTTTAAGCCTATGCCATGCAGCAAAGATAGCATCCTCTAAGGCAGGATATACAGGAATAATTATAGAGGGAGTACTAGTTACTTCCAAAAAGTCCACCAGGTTCCTCTTAGTGGAATCTTCTTCAATAGTAAAGCTCATGGCAGACTGCATCTTCTGCAACATGGCCTGGAAAGAGGGATCCTCAGGGAGAGATCTGAAGGTACTATCACAGAATCACGACTAAGGGGGTGAAGCTAGAGGGCAGAGCCTTCTTCAAACTGCCCTTCGTCCTCATATTCCTCTTCTATATCCCCAATATCCATGAGGTCAGGATTCTATTTTACACTGTGATCATCATCATGAACAATGAAGGGATCCCTAGATGCAGCCAGCAATGCCAGTTGAGGCTGAGAGGAAGGAATTTTCAGTGTGCTAGTAGACGCTGTCAATGAAGCCCTTGAACAGACGGCCCCACTGGCATCATAGTTAGTATCTGTGGCAGTGACAGCAGCAGGAGTCTCATCATGTCTGAAAACAACACCAGCATAGGCTGGGAGTTGACAGCACCCTGAAAAGGGATCAGGATTACCCACGTTGAAGGGCTAGAGCCTGGTGACAATGGCAGCATACTGACCATAGTAGATAAGGCAGTGCCTGAGCCAAGCCCTGACCTTGGTGTTTCAATGTCAGTTGGGGTGGGCTTTTGTTGATGCCACCAGAGCAGGTATTGACAAAGATGTACCTGTTTTCAAAGGCAACTGAGCTCTCACTGGTGAAGCACCTTTTTCTTTATCTCCATGTTTGTGCTTATAACTCGACGAAAAGAAGGCCAGCGACAAAGACTATTCCTTTTCCTAATCTCTTGGCTTCACCGACGGTTTGTTGGTCAATGGCAAGGGAGAAGCAGACCTGCAATCCTGTTCCTTCTCCATGGTTTTTAATGCTTTTTTAGCAAGGAAGGTTTGTACTCTTCCAACAGCATCACCTTGCAGCCTGGTTGAAGCTCTGGCAAACCTCACAGGCCCTCACATTGAGAGAAAGGCCCAAACAGCACAAACAGTTTGAATGTTGTCTTTGTAAATTTTATAACCACAGATACAATACTGGATCAAAGGCTCTTTATCTTTTGGCAGCATGCTTAGAGACGACAAAGGTAACCATTTAAAGTATAAGGGGGGAAAAAAAGTAAACGGATTTGTCAATGATGTTTCCTCCAGCAGATTTGAATAAGAAGACTGATGGCAGGAGAAGGAACTGAGGAGTATTGGAGCCACCCACGTCAACACTGCACATCAATGTCCCCCAGTTAGCAAAATGTTTCCATGTGGTTCTGACATTGACAGCTTACAGTTCCAAAGGTGTGACCTAATGAAGGAGATATTCTAGATGAAGATCAGGAAGTTATGTGATACCACAGAGCTTGCAGGCTGCCTCAGAACCTCTGATGTTAATGAGCACCTACCCGCCCTGGGTTCTGAAGCTAAAGTCAGTACAAGTGATGCTCAGATAGTGCTCTGCTGGATCCAACTTCCCTATGTCAGATAGTGTTATCTGACCTAGGAACTGACAAAAATCCAACCAAAGTTGAATTTCAGATCCAAGGTTGGAGTGTTAGGTATCTGAGTTTAGATCAAGACATACAAGGCTGAAACCAGACACCTGATCTGAGAGTTGGATCTGAGATGGATCTGATGATTGGATCCACCAGATCCATCCTAATGGTCAGATACCTACCTGCCTTGGATTTGGGATGGTCTGATCCTTGGTTGGATAGCAGTGCTATCACACCAAATCTAAAATCCAGCCAAATGTGGGGTATCTGATGGCATCCCACCTTTTAGGATACTATCTGAGAACCACTAGTCAGCATCAGATGTCCATCAAGCTAGTCTTCCTGTTGGAACAAAGACTTATAATATCACTTTTTATAATAATGCACTTAGATTTACCTTGGGCCTTACCCAAAAATTATTTTATAAATTACTGAAAATAATAATTTACATTTGATATTATCCTATGCCTTCCAGATTTAAGTATAATGGTAAATGCTTACCACCCATATAGTTATATGAAAAACAGATATTTTATTTACACCTATACCATGGTCTTAAATATTGTTATTAGCATAAATATCAAGCCTAATCTTGTAAACATTAATAAAATTGTTTTAGATAATTTAGCAACTAATAAACACATTTTAGCAAATAAACAATGTAAAGAAATAAGCAATACTTAGCATAATAAATGGTAACAATTATACTACTTTTATTATACTTAGTATTTAACATAACCTTCATGCATAAGAACATATACTTAGATCATATCTCAGATTATTTCTGTATAAAACTTGTTTTAAAACTTTATTGCATGTGAAATGTATTTTCTATGAAAACTGGCAACAACTCATTACATCAGTGATTTATACTATACTTTTATAAAATGCAGTTTTAACTTTTTAAATCATGCAAAATATTTTTTTAGTTCAAAGCTTTTAAGCTATATACTTAGATTCCATAGTTAAAAGTAGATTTTTTTTTTATTTTCCCAGATAAGCTGATTTAAATTATCAAGACCATTACTTAAAATCAGTGAAAGTAATTAAAATGGAATACTTATATTTTTGGTTGTAGAAGTGTTTTTTTTTCCATTTAGAACTCTGACTGAGTCTGGCTTTTGATGAAAAGTTTTTTTTTTTTGTCAGCTAACGTTGACCCTGGAACTATTTTTTAGCATGGATACACTCTGCAAGTTAAACTTCTGCTGAATGCCGCTTTTAAAAATTAGTTTTGGGATTTGTAGAACACAGCTTTATTTTGCACAGTCCATAGCAATACTGGATTTAAAGAACTTTTTTTGTGAATAACAAGTTGTTTTAACAGCTGGAACTTAATGACTGTTTATGTTTTGTCTGTTTTTAAAACCTCAAGACACTAGACCTTTTTTCACAACACTATAAAGCTTGTGTGAGTTTTAAAAATAAGTCTGTGTCTGGTTAACAACAAGCAACACTGCTCCAGTCAAGGTTTAGCAGACAAAACACAGACCTTGCTTTATACACAATGAGAATGTTCTTGCATCTCTTTTTTGCACCTGGATATTTTTTGGCAGCACAGCATACACTTTTGGCTATTCTTAGGTTGGTACCTACATTTAAGACTGCCATGGCCCAAAGTTCTTTGGCCTAGCTACCACATAAAGCCATTAAAATTTTTAGTTAACTGAACACAGGTCTTCCTACATTTACAGTTAGATCAGACTGAGGAGCAGTCAGCAGTAATTACCAATATAAAAACTGCTCTGGTGATGTCATCACCAGATTTCAATTGGTTTGAGTCACTAGAAAGGTAGGGCATTTTAGAAGATAAATGATGACATACAGACATGCCTCCTACTCCCCTTCTCCTCAAACCTGGTTTTAGTTTACATTTTTTTTTAATAAAATCCTTATTTAACTTAATTAAACATTAAACTTACATATTTAGGTGTTTTTACCTTAAGTAGGTCATACTGGTGTAATTTTAATGTTTTTAACATTGATATTTTCTAAGTTACACTATTAAGGTTATAATTTCAATAAAACTTCTTAAAATAAAATAACAGCTTTGCTTTTAGCAGTCTAAGCTACAAAATGATATACGATTTGTAAGAAAAATCTATTTTTAAGTTCTTAAAACAAATTTTTGTAGAGACACACAGGATCCTTTGTTCTTTTTTAAAAACATTAATCACCGTCAAAAAAGTAAATTTACTATAAACATTTAAACTGTATTTTTCTATAGCAACAAACTATGCATTTAATATTCATAGTGTTACAATTTCTAAGATGTGAGCTATCACAAGATACTAAATTTGTCATTTTAAAATAAAAAAAGGACATTAAATAAATTATATTTATAACCTTTAAACTCTTCATTCTGCAACCATAAAACTGGTAAGCTTATTTATTATACTACTGTGATATTCAATAACTGTTCAATTTTTATAGTGGCAGTACATTGCATCTTTAAACTATGAATAAAACTTTTTCTTTTTATACACGGTACTAGGACTTTTAAAGTCTAAGACAATTTTTTTTCTTCTTGGTGCTAGCCTGTATTAATCACATGACCTCCTATTTTGATAGTCATAAATACCTAGTTTTAGCCAAGGCTTTTTTTATACAGATACCCATAAATCTGTCACACAAGGCTTGGACATCACAGAGATGGTCCTAAAATGTGACTAGGCCCTCTTTAAAACAACATTGCACTACATGCTTAGCTTAAAAGGTGTCCACTTATATCATGGCTTAAAGAAAAAATAAAGTATCATCTCTATTCCCTTAGACCTCATCTAGCATATGGCAAAGTGCTGCTTAGGGAACAGAGATATTTTCCTATAAAGCATTAAAGCCAGATACCTTGTCTTAAGGTTTAGTTAACTAACACTTTTTGTTTTTTTCTTAGACAGAAATCAACCTGGCCTTAACCAATGTATACATTTAATAAAACATCCTAACAGTAGAAAAGCTTATACAAAGTTTAGATTTGGACTCATTGAAAGTAACATTCTGAATAAAACATATGGTAAAGGAAACTTCAAAACATGTGCTTGTGGAAAAGATAAGGACTCCCCTAAGCACTTCTTCTTATTTTGCACTTTACTGTATATTCATTTCAAAGGAATCTTCACCTGGGTGATATACTATCAAAACTAGACATGGAACCCACATATCAGTTTAATTACTTGTTAAAATCAGAAAATATAATACATTTAGAAAAAATATCAAGGTTTTGTAGGTTAAAAGAATATAAAAAGTCACACATTCATTCCCCAAAGCATACTTCAATTAAAGTATTTGCTGACCTAAACAAAGAACACATTTTTATAACAAAGTACTGTAGATGTAAGTTTGTGGGTTATGTATTTTTTAATTTGATATATGTTAAAATGTATATGTGGATAACTAAATGTGTTGTATATGTAATATATGTATATTTATTGATGTAACAATTTTAACTTGTTAACAATAAAATCTTTACTTACTTTACTGAATTACTGTTTTTTTTCTTAGGAACTTATGTAAACAATAATCTTAACCAGAAATTAGTTCTATATAAAAATCAGATAAAATAATGATCAAAAATCAATTCTTGAAAATAAAAAATAAAATATTTTTTCCATCAAGGGTTTTGTCCCTACATTTTTTTTATTAAAATGCACTTTAAAAATGCATTTGTAATTTAAAATGATAATTTTACTATACATGGTATATAGTTATAAGCATTGCAGGGAAAACAAAACATAAAAGACAAAGCTGCTTCATTATGTAGTAACTTATGACATCATCACATATGACATAATTGGATATGAAATCACTGGATGACATTATTGTAGATGTACTATTTTGCATAGGTATGTGTACAGTACTACATGAACTAACATGATTAAACATGACTAGAACTATGTATACTTTTAAAATAACATTTTTTTAAATTGTTTTGAACAGTTAAATACAACAAATTTTCTTTATTAACTTTAATGATCAGCATTACAATTGACATTTTAGATTTTTTGTTTATCATGTCCAACCTTTTTAAATCATTAGTATTGCAGTACAAATAAGGCTAGTAGTTACTTGTTGTTACATTTTATAAGTTCTGTCCCCCCATGTGCTGAAGGCACTACTAAACTGGCACCTGTAACTTTTACCAGTGTTTACCAAAATATAATTCCTTGACTGGAAGTTACCTTTGGTATTACACATATTTAAGTTTAAGCTCTATTTATAGTTTACCTTTATAGCAATCATAGTTACAGTGGGATTACTTAAATGAAATTACAAAAGTTTTTTTTTACCAGTTTGCTACTTTATTATACTTCTACTAAATTAAAATTAAAATCAAACATTATTTCTTTGTACATATTTTATTAAAATTAAAATCAATGCAACGTTTTTTATCTGAATTTGTCTTATTTCTCAACATTTTATTCTCCTTGTTAACCCCTTTAGTTTTACATCATTAACTACACATGCTTTTTTTAAAACTTTTTTTCTTTTAAGGCAATACTTTTGTTAGTTTTTTAATAACTGGAACAACAAATATCTGAACTGTAAAAGATTTTTTTTTCACTTTTTGCTAACCACAGTTGGATTTATGTACTGCGAGAAAAACATGCATTACTTTAGTTCACATACCTAGGCACAGTGTGGAATGAATTTTTAAACTCATATTACTACTGCAGGTTAGGCACAAACAAATAGTTTATATCACCTTTTTATTAACATTAACAGAAAATTCATTCACTTTATCTGAGATTGTTGCAATGAGCACCTCACCAAATGGCACACTTGAGGGAAAATTTATTCAGACCTCAAGGCTGGTGATGTTACTTTACCAGGAAAGGGTTTTTCCTTAATTGTGACCACAGAATTTTATTGGCTAAGTTTATATACACACCCAGTTGTACAAGTGCATCAATCCCAAGGCATGGGAGAGGTTAAACCTTATGAGACATACAGGATATAGTATATTTTTCCTATCTGGAGTTTTAAGGCAAGGGCCTATACTTTTTAAACTTTACTTGTGGTTTGGAACATTTGTGACCATTTATTTTAAAACTGGGTAAACCTGTGCACTGCTTGGACAATACAAAACTTTGCAAGCTTTGTTGTCTAGTATTTTGACCTTACCTCTCATTTTATTGAGTGGCACCTCTTTTCTACAGTTCTCAGTGGGTCTGGTACTTAAGAGTTTAACGTTTTTGTTAAAAACAGGATGGCACTGGGAAAAACAGGACTTACTTTTTTTGTGAAGAAAGCTAGGCATCTGTCTTAATTACAGATTTATCACATTTTGTTTTGACACACAAGCCACATAAGTTTTACTTTTTTATTTAACCAATTTTTAAAATTACCAAAACTACATACATTAATTATCTTTGAACCTACAAAACTTAGTTTAATCATTAAATCATTTTTTTTTCACAGTAGCATGAATTTTACTGTTTAGAAACTTTACTGACTCTTTTTAAACAGAATACACCTCTTCACCTGTGACCATAAGATTTTCTGGCCATAGTCTAGAATAGGTTTAAACCTCCTTAGAAGATTATTTTCAATTAAGAATGCATTACCTGTTTTGTCTGTAACATACACTGGATGTTTAATTACCATTTTACCAAATTTTAATTTTAACCAAGCTTTACCTAAGGTCTTTTGAGCTTCCTCTCCATAACCTACAATGCGTAAGTTGTCAGGAAGGGTGTTTAGCTTTTTGGAGTCACCTAAGGCATCAGTCTCTTGATCATACAGAACTTTAGACATAAAACTTACTTTAGCCCCAGAACCAAGCAAAACCTTATGATTTAGGCTGTTTTTAATGTTTATGTCACAGTAATTTTTTTTTTTTTTGCTTTTCCTTTGGGAATTAAGCTGCCCAGGCAGAATTTGTCTTTTTTGTCTGGCAACACAACAATTTTTCTACAATGACATTGTACACTGGTTAATACTAGCTCAGGAACCTTTTGAGAAAGGATAAGCACAGAGATAGCATTTTTAACTTCACGTGGCATCTCATTTTTAAATCTCATTCCAATCTCACTATTTTTAACAATAGCAGTTTCTGTAACCATGTCAGCAATAGTGTGAACAGGATCCACAAGTCACATAGCACTACTACTACCATCTGTACAGGGTACAGTTGAAGAGGCATTTTTTACAGTCAAATGAAGGTAAAGAGATGACTGAACAGCTTGGATCAATCTTTGAGAATGAGCTTTTAGCTCTTTTAGCTTTTTGGTTGTTTCCTCTACTTTCTTCTGTAACATAGAAACATATACTTTGATGGCAGATAAGGACCGCTTGGCCCATCTAGTCTGCCCATTTCCCTACCTACAGGATAGGCCGCAGATCCTAATTAACCAACAGCCTATTTCTTTCTACCCCCCCACAAGAATTGCCTTATGTCTGTCCCATGCATTCTTGAATTCTCCCACAGATTTAGATCCCACAACCTCCTCAGGAAGGCTGTTCCATGCATCCACTACCCTTCCTGTGAAAAAATACTTCCTCACATTGCCCCTGAACCACCCCCTTATCTTTAAATTGTGTCCCCTTGTTCTTGCACGTCTCTTTTTCTGAAAGATACTACCCTCTTGTTTTGTACAACTATGTTTAGACTTGTTTTGAGTTGCACTATCATTTTGATGATCATAGTCAGAATGCTGGCATCCCTGTGGTCAGTTCTGTTACCATACTCACAGCCATACCTTGCATCTGGACCGCCCCCTTTTGAGAGGGTCTCCAGTGTTGGTAGTGGTTTGAGTCTTGATAAGACTGCCAATTCCCAGGTGGACCAAGCATGGGTTTAGATTGTTTTCCTGTGTTAGACATAAGTACATTTTCTCCCCCCTTAGCCAGAGTATTAGAGGTGGTAGCCTCCAACACCTTACCTTGAAGTACATCCCTTTTTGCCCAATTTTGTGCTTTTTCTTGTATTTCTTGAATGTGTCATGCCACAAATTAGAATATGTATTTCCTCTCTGTCTGGGGAAATTACATTTTTGCTCGGAGGCAATTCATCTTTTGAGTCAGATGACACTCTCAATGATATACCAGAATCAGTAAAACAATTTAAAGTTTTGAATGCTTTCATTTATCCTTTAACTTGACTTCTACTTTGTAAACTTTCATACTTTCCTCTTAATATAACCAAATCCTTGCTAACTTGAGCATAAGCACCTGCTAGTTCAACTTTTTCTCTTTTTAAATTTACACACTGTTCTTGACATTGTTATTATTCATTTTGCAAGACAGCATTTTCAACCTTTAGCTTGACTAAGTCACAGTGGTTATTAGAAAGGTCATTTTTACACTCTTGTAAAAGCTTTTTTAAAATGTCTACCTGGCCTGCAAACCTACCACACTCAAAACATTTGTCCGCCAACATTTCTTTCAGCTGCTGTATCCTTTTATTTTTACTTTCAATAAAGATTAGCTGTGCTGGGGTATAAATTACAGTCTCAGTGCTAAGCATATCTGCAGTGACAGTTAGTGTTATCATGGCTATGCAATAGTGCTTACAGACTTTTAACAACAATTAAATATTCTTTTGAAAAACAGATGAAACAGCAATAACTTCTTACACAATTTAAACAAAGTCACTTTCTTTTTTGAGGCTTTAAAAGTTAGATTTCTTTTTCTTGTTGCATTACTGTTAGTAATTTTATTCAATTTACTTGAATGCTTTAGCATCCCTTTTTTGTTTAAGGTAACTTTAGACTTAGAAAAACAAAACAGAAAAGTATTATTTTTTCAATTTAGAAATATTGCAAATACTAACAATAATAACATTTATTTTTATACACTAAGTGTGGATTGTCATTTACTAACAATTATATCCTGGACAAGCCCCCAATGATGTTGGAACAAAGGCTTATATCACTTTTTATAATAATGCACTTAGATTTACCTCAGGCCTTACCCAAAAATTATTTTATAAATTACTAAATATAATAATTTACATGTGATATTATCCTATGCTCTCCAGATTTAAGTACAATGGTAAATGACACTGTTTACCACCCATATAGTTATATGAAAAATGCATATTTTATTTACACCTATACAGAAGATACCAGGAGAAAGGACTGCTGTGTGACTGAACTTCTCTGCTGGGACTAAAGTAGAAGAACTTTTGTATTTGGACCTTTAATTTAGGGTAAAAAAACTAACATATAAAACAAAACAAAAAAAAAGTGTGTGTTTGGGTTAACTGAACTGAATGGGTGACTGAAAAGTCATCTAGGTGTAAATCTCAGGTGACTGAAAGGACTTAACTGCTGTGAGGTTTAAATTACTTGTAGAAAGATCTGGTAAGTAGGGGGAGTGGCTTAGCTAGAAGGAAGCTACATTTAAAGACTGCCTTAGAAAGATTCTGCTAATAGCTTGGCAGAAGATACCAGGAGAAAGGACTACTGTGTGACTGAACTTCTCTACTGGGACTATATTGCCCTCCTTCCCTCTCCTCCACCCAAAGCTAGTTCTATTTTTATAGGCACAGGATTTGACTGACAACAGGAACTTCCTGTTTAGGGGCAGGAAGTGAGTGATCACAGAACCACCAAGGACCCACCATCCTAGAAGGGCAAGAGTAGTTCTTCGGCCCCCTAAGCTGCTGGAGGTCTGCCTCTGAACAAGTAAGTGGTCTACTGAGAAATATAGGATATTCTTGTCTCAGAACAGGACAATCAGGAGCTTAAAGGGCACACAGGCAGAAAGTAAGGAGAGAGAGAAAAAAAACAGAGGAAAGAGTAAGGATTGCAAACAGTTAAGGGGCCAGAAATAAGACATGATTGGAGTGGTGCAGTGCAGTGGCTGTGGAGCAGCAGTCTCCGGGAGATGTTCTGGAGGATGTGGTGTTGTCCCATCTGCAGGCACTCTCTGGGCTGAGGGAGGAGGTTGCTCATCTCCAGGCTGAGTTGGCCAGGATCTGTGGGAACTCCTCTTCCATCCAGGGACCACCAGTGCCACTGCCGTTGCCTCAGAGGTTGCCAAGAAAGAGGACGGTTGGACCACAGTGGCTCAGGGAGGGTGAGGGTGGTGGAACAGAGGCACATCCTCCAGCTGTACCTCTCCACAATTCCCTATGCCATTCTGGCAAAGTGTGGTTCCTCTATGGAGGCACCTACAGTGGAGGCCAAGGAGGATGCTGGGAACCTCCACAAAGGAGACCCACAGGAGGGTGGCAGGGGACCCTGTGGGGAAGGAAACAACTCCTGGTGGGGGACTCCATTGTTAGGAAGGTAGAACTGGGCAAGGAAGGGGAGAGAGAGGTAAGATGCCTGCCTGGCACCATGGCTTGGAGGGACAGGGAGCGAATCCTCAGGATTGCTGGAGTAGCTGCACAGGGGAGGGAGCTGGATGTCATTGTCCACCTAGGGACAAATGACCTGGCTAAGAAAGGGATTAGAGAAGTGCAGGAAGAGTTTGTGAATTGGGAGGGCCTTAGTCATAGCACGACGGTAACCTTCTCGGAGGTGCTACCCATCTATGGCATAGGAGAGCTAGGTGTTCCACTACCATGGGATTCAATCAGTGGTTGAAAACTGGTGTGGAGCTCAGGGATTTGGCTTCATTGGGGACTGGGGTCCACCTGGAGTGATGCAAGAATATACTGGCATGATGGGCTGCATCTGTCCGGGAGGGGAACCAGGATCCTAGGTGATAGGTTTAAATGCTTCATTGGCAAGCTTTTAAACTAGCCAAGGGGGGAGGCACTGGAAAGGAGCAGGAAAATCCTAGACCCCCAAAAAAATCACGGTAGTAAGTGTGGCAAATACTAACATGGAGGTGTCAATAGGGAGAAGGGCAGGGGTAAATGGAGAAAGTGACAAAGGCAAGAAGGACAGGGATGGGGCAAAAGGGGGTAAGACCATCAGGAAATGGAGGGTAATGAGTACCAATGCCCGTAGTCTGGGCAACAAGCTCCCTGAACTGGTGGCCTTAATGGAAGAGGGATGCCTGGATATCGTAGCAGTCACAGAAACATTGTACACAGAGAACCATGACTGGGATGTTACATACCAGGGTACATAACTTACAGAGAGACAGGCAGGGAGAAGGGGAGGAGAAGCTCTCTATGAAAGGAAGGGATAAAAGCAACTGAACAAAAGAGTAAACAGGGAGGAGAGGAGGCACAGGGTCACCTTGGAGACTGGAAAGGGCACCACAATCCACACAGGGTTAGGTACAGACCCCCATGTCAGGGGAAGGAATGGACAAGGATATGATGGAAGGCATTCTTAGAATGGCAGAGAAAGGGAGATACTGTTGATGGGAGACCTGAATATGCCGGATGTTAACTGGAGCACATTTGCTGCAGCCACATCCAAGAGCAGGGCCATTCTTGACACCCTACAGGTGGTAGGCAATAGACAGCTAGTTTTGAACCCACTGTGAGGGAGCAAATCTAGACCTCACACTCAAACGGGCAGTGAGAGATCTCAGATCTAGAAGTGGGTTGCCATCTAGGGACAAGTGACCATCAGACAATGTGGTTCACGTTAAACTCAGCTACAGAGTCAAGCCATACAAAAGTGCGGGTACTGGACTTAGGAGGGCTGACTTTGGCAAGATGGAGAGTGCCTCAGAAAAGCACTAGCAAACAGGCTAGAAGGAGGTGTGGCGAACAATGGGAATTATCAAACTGCCATCACAGAGGCAAGCCTTTGTGTGAGCAAATAAACAAATCAAACGAAAGAAAAAGCCACTATGGTTCTCAAGAGAGGTGGCTGTGAAAGTCAGGAAGGAAAAGATAGTATTCCGGAAGTATAAGGAAACACAGAAGGAGCAGGACAGAGAGCTGTACCAGTTAAGGCAGAGAAACAGGGAGGGAAGTCAGA
Organism: Neoceratodus forsteri; assembly: GCA_016271365.2. NCBI lineage: Eukaryota > Metazoa > Chordata > Ceratodontiformes > Ceratodontidae > Neoceratodus > Neoceratodus forsteri. Next base: position 1,295,631,366 of record CM057459.1, read on the forward strand.
ATAGGAAAGGCCCAAACTGAGGAAAAGATAGCCAACTCAGTTAAGAAGGGGGATAAACCTTTATAGGTACATCAGCGAGTGTAGAAAGACAAAGGGAGGGATAGTGAGGCTGAATAGAATGAACGGTGGGTTGGCAGAGGGGGACAGTGAAAAAGCAGGAATACTGAACAAATATTTCAGCTCAATATTCACAAAAGAGGAGGGGGAAGTGCCTAATCCAATTAACAGAAGCACTCTTGATAGGGGGGTCGATACCAGTCCTTCACAGAAGAAAGGGTTCTGCAAGAACTCCTAAAACTGAAGGTGGACAAAGCAATGGGTCCTGATGGAATTCACCCCAGAATTCTAAAAGAATTAAGGAAGGAACTAGTGAAACCACTGGCTACTCTTTTTAATAAATCATGGGAGGATGGTGGTACCGAGGACTGGAGGAAGGCAGATGTGATTCCTTCACAAAAGTGGGACCAAGACAGAGGCAGGAAACTACAGACCTGTCAGTCTGACCTCTGTGGTAGGGAAAGTGATGGAGTCACTCTGAAGGAAAGAATAGTTGAGTACCTAGAGGTCAGTGGAGCACAGGATCCAAGGCAGCATGGGTTCACAGTGGGAAGGTCATGTCAGACGAATCTAATAGATTTCTTTGACTGGGTGACCAAAGTAGTAGACCAGGGAGGGGCTGTGGCATGGCCTACCTAGACTTTAGCAAGGCATTTGACACAGTCCCACACAAAAGATTAGTAGTCAAATTAACCAGCCTGGGAGTGGGTCCCAGGGTGGTAGCCTGGTAAAACATTGGCTGACAACAGGACACAGAAGGTAATTGTAAATGGAGTCCACTCTGAAGAAAGGGTGGTTACTAGTGGGGTACCGCAGGGTTCAGATTGGTCCAGTCCTTTTAATGTCTTCATCAGTGACATTGCAGAGGACTGAAGGAAAAAGTATGCCTTTTGCAGATGACAAAGATCTGCAACAGGGTTGATACACAAGGCAGCGTGGAAAGGATGAAAAGGGACTTGGCAAGGTTGGAGAAATGGTCAGACGTATGGCAGCTAGGATTCAATGCAAAAAAGTGCAAAATAATGCACCTGGGAAACAAGAACCCAGGGGAAGAATACACAATGGGTGGGGAGGTAGTAACAACAACAAAACAGGAAAGAGACCTGGGGGTAATCATATCAGATAACCTTAAGGTTAGCAAGCAATGTGAGAAGGCAGTAGGGAGGGCCGGGGGTATAGTGGGATGTATAGGGAGAGGCATCAGCAGCAGAAAACAGGAAGTTGTTATCCCTCTGTACAGACAGTTGGTTAGACCCCATCTGGAATACTGTGTACAGTTCTGGAGACCCCATCTCCGCAAGGACATAGACAGGATAGAGGCAGTCCAGAGGAGGGCAACTAAAATGGTGCAGGGTCTGCAAGAGAAGCCATATGAGGAGAGACTAAAGGAGCTTATATGTATACCCTTGAGGAAAGAAGGAGAGGGGGACATGATAGAAACTTTCAAGTACCCCACCGGAATCAACAAAATCCAAGAGGGTAGCATCTTTCAGAAAAGAGACTTGCAAGAACAAGGGACACAATTTAAAGATAGAAGGAGGGCAGTTCAGGGCAATGTGAGGAAGTATTATTTCACAGAGAGGGTAGTGGATGCATGGAACAGCCTTCCTGAGGAAGTTGTGGGGTCTAAAACTGTGGGAGAATTCAAGAATGCATGGGACAGACATAAGGCAATTCTTGTGGGGGCAGGAAGATATAGGCTGTTGGTTAACTAGGATCTGCGGCCTATCCTGTAGGTAGGGAAATGGGCAGACTAGATGAGCCTAGCAGTCCTTATCTGCCATCAAAGTCTATGCTTCTATGCAATGGTCCTAAAGATTTCTCATTAGCATAAATATCAAGCCTAATCTTGTAAACATTAATAAAATTGTTTTAGATAATTTAGCAACTAATAAACAAATTTTAGCAAATAAAGTAAAGAAATAAGCAATACTTAGCATAATAAATGGTAAGTTATACTACTTTTATTACACTTACTATTTAACATAACCTTCATGCATAAGAACATATACTTATCAGATCACTCTCTCAGATTATTTCTGTATACAACTTTTTTAAACTTTAGTGCATGAAAAATGTATTTTCTATGAGAACTGACAACTCATTACATCAGTGATTCGTACTATACTTTTATAAAACTTTTAATTTTTAAATCATGCAAAATATTTTTTAGTTCAAAGCTTTTAAGCTATATACTTAGATTCTATAGTTAAAAGTAGATTATTTTTTACTTTCCCAGATAAGCCAATTTAAATTATCAAGACTATTACTTAAAATTAGTGAAAGTAATTAAAAAGAAATACTTATAATTTTGGTTGTAGAAGTGTTTTTTTTTTCCACTTAAAACTCTGGATAGGTCTAGTTTCTGATAAAAAGGTTTATTTTGTCAGCTAACTTTGACCCTGGAACTTTTTTGGCATGGATACACTCTGCAAGTTAAACTTCTGCTAAATGTCACTTTTAAAAATTAGTTTTTGGATTTGTAGAACACTGTTTAATTCACAAAGTCCATAGCAATACTGGACTTAAAGAACTGTTTTGTAAATAGCAAGTTGTTTTAATAGCTAGAACTTAATAAATGTTTATGTTTTGACTGTTTTTAAAACCTCAAGACACTAGACCTTTTTCTCACAATGCTGTAAAGCTTGTGTGAGTTTTAAAAATAAGTCTGTGTCTGGTTAACAACAGGCATCATTGCTCCAATCAAGGTTTAGCAGACAAAACACAAACCTTACTTTATACACAATAAAAATGTTCTTGCATCTCTTTTTTGCACCTAGATTTTTTTGGCAGCATGACATATGCTTTTGGCTATTCTTGGCTGGTACCTGCATTTTAGACTGGCATGGCCCAAAGTTCTTTGGCCTAGCTACTGCATAAAGCCATTAAAATTTTTAGTTAACCAAACATAGGTCTTCCTACGTTGATAGCTCAGACTGAGGAGTGCTCAACAGTATTTACTAATATAAAAACTGCTCTGGTGATGTCATCACGAGATTTTAATTGGTTTAAGTCACTTAAAAGGTAGGGCATTTTAAAAAATAAATAATGATACAGACATGCCTCCTAAGACACTCCCCTTCTCCTCAAATGTGGTTTTAGTTAAAAAAAATGTTTTTAATAAAATCCTTATTTAACTTAATTTAAACATTAAGCTTACATATTTAGGTGTTTTACCTTAAGTAGGTCATACTGGTGTAATTTTAATGTTTTTAACATGGATGTTTTCTAAGTTACACTATTAAGGTTATAACTTCATAATTTCAATAAAACTTCTTAAAATAAAATAGTTTTGCTTTTAACAGTCTAAGCTACAAAATGATAAGATTTGTAAGAAAAATCTAATTTTTAAGTCCTTAAAACATTAATTTTTGTAGAGACACACAAGATCCTTTGTTCTTTTTAAAAAACATTAATCACTGTCAAAAAAGTTAATTTACTATAAACATTTAAACTGTATTTTTTCTATAGCAACAAACTATGCATTTAATATTCATATTGTTAGACTTTCTAAGATGTGAGCTATCACAAGATACTAAATTTGTCATTTTAAAATAAAAAAAGGACATTAAATAAATTATATTTATAACCTTTAAACTCTTTATTCTGCAACCATGAAACTGGTAAGCTTATTTATTTTACTAATATTCAATAACTGTCCAATTTTTATAGTGGCAGTACATTGCATCTTTAAACTATGAATAAAACTTTTTCCTTTTATACATGATACTAGGACTTTTAAAGTGTAAGAATTTTTTTCTTCTTGGTGCTAGCCTGTATTAATCACATGACCTCCTATTGTGATAGTAGTCATAAATACCTAGTTTTAGCCAAGGTTTTTTTATACAGATACCCATAAACCTGTCACACAAGGCTTGGACATCACAGAGATGGTCCTAAAATGTGGTAAGGCCCCTCCCCTTAAAACAACATTGCACTACATGCTTAGCTTAAAAGGTGTCCACTTATATCATGGCTTAAAGAAAAAAATAAAGTATCATCTCTATTCCCTTAGACCTCATCTAGCATATGGCAAAGTGCTGCTTAGGGAACAGATATATTTTCCTATAAAGCATTAAAGCCAGATACCTTATCTTAAGGTTTAATTAACTAACACTTTTTGTTTTTTTCTTAAAAACTTATATAAACAATAATCTTAACCAGAAATTAGTTCTATATAAAAAATCAGATAAAATAATAATTCAAATCAGTTCTTAAGATTAAAAATAAAATCATTTTTCCATCAAGGGTTTTCTCCCTACATTCTCACAGCAGCTGAGACTGTGACTAAAGTGTCAGAGAATGATGGCACTATTCTGCTGACACTAACTGCAGCCTAGAGCCAGACCATGTGGATGCATTTTTGCTTTTCTTGGAAGAACAGCACTGCGACACCACTGTTGACTAGTTTTTGGCAATGATGACTTCTTACCTGTGGTCAATAAAGGAGAAGAGTTTTTACCCATGACTGCATGATCTATTTCCACATTCTTCTGGAGAAATGACTCTACTGATGTCTTCCTGTATATATGTATCGTTTGATTAAACCCTTGGCAAACTGAGCAATGCCATATATCATGGCCTGTACCAAGGCAGTTAACATAGCAGTAATGGCTGTTGTCATGGGAAATTTTATTTCCATAATAACACTTGCAAACAGCAACTCCTTGTTAAACTCAACAGCATACAGTACTGAGTCAAAAGGGTTGCCAGCAATCACAAGGAATGGCACCACTGTACAGTAGAAAAAAATGAGGTTTACTCACCTGTAATCATAGTTCTAGGTGTGGTATATGGTGCACATCCCCACTTAAGCAGTCTTCCTTTCCCTTTAAAACCAGCTGAAATGTCAAGCTAAGCTCCTCCCACCCACTGGGGTGGTATACTCCCTGGCTCCACCCTATGACATCAGATCTTGCACACTGGAAGCAGGGACCCATGTGCCACTTCCCAAGACAAGTGTTACAGCACTCACAGGTCAGGTGCGGTGCACATTGAGGGTTTGTTACCTGAAATGAATGCCAAAACAACAAAATATCAACCGCAGTCTGGAGCAAAGTGAAATCCCAACATAAATCCTTGGCAAGAATGCAACTTGAAGCAGCACAGTTCCACACAGAAAATCCATTTATTGGTACAAACTTCAGACAGACCTCACACACGATCTGTGAGCTAAAGGACCACTCTCACAGATACCCCATCACTTTGCTCATTGGAGCTTCCTTGGAGGGAGTGCTTATCTGATGTCTCAATACTGTTTATATACCTTAACTAGTGGTAAACCTGTTACGATGTCATAGGCAGTGGACCATAACAATTTAATTTAATTTATAACTGAATTTCTGAACTTCTTAAATCATAATGGCGATAAGGTACACATTTTTCTACAGTTTGGCAACTTCTCCACTAGCAGGTTATCAGGACCTGCCACTAGAGGGCTGCTGATTGCCTCCACAGCTTATCTCTCACTTTCTGCTCCTATGCTACCGCTTGCTTTAACTCATACTGTGAGTGACTAAAAAAAAAAAAAAGGGAAAATTCTCTAAGATATACCTATAATCTCTGCCAACATGCCTAAAATGAATACTATATCATCTTACTCTGTCCACAAAACGGTGTTACGGGTAGCCCTCCTAGTTTTTACCCTATTACAAAATCCACATCCTTACTGCTTTCTTCTTACCAGCTCCAGTGCTACCACTGCCTCTGCCCCAGTTTTACCACCAGTGTTAACCTGACCAATAAATACTCTCTCTTCTGTTACAATGTCCAATATCCCCTACCCTCCTTTTATACCATGTCATCTCACCTCTGTAACTATGATCACCCCATTACGCTATGATCAGGAAATTCTTCGCTTTACGTGCACCCATATTTCCAACAAAACACCCCAACATGTTGTCTCATCCCATTGTCCCTCCAAAAAGATTAAAAAAACTTCTCTAGCCAGAGCAGCAATCATTCTCCTTTTACTTGTGGGAAATATCCACCCTAATCCTGGTCCCACTCTCCATACCCCACGAAAACCTGCTGCTAAGAAGGGACTGCGGCTGGCTACCATTAATGTTTGTAGTCTTCTAAATAAACTTGACTCATTTCAAGCCTGGGTCTGCCTCAACAGCCCTAATATAATAGCCGTCCCTGAAACATGGCTATCATAGCATATCCCTGACTCAGCTGTTAGCATCCCTGGTTACACGTTGTTCAGGTCAGATAGACTAAATAAACGGGGCCGGGTTGTGCTCTCTATATCCGTGAGCACCTACATGGTATAAACATTGCTACCATAAGCCCTTCAGGATGTGCACAGTCTCTAACTGTCAGGGTTGATATTGGAAACTTGAAAAAATTCCTCTACATAATGTCCGTATACATTCCCCCTCGTAACCAAAGGGATGTCTTCACATCCATCCTACGCACAATTGAACTCCTCCCAAAAAATTCTGAAGTCGTAACCCTAGGAGATTTCAACTCAAACTGGCTTGCCCCCAAACATCCCCTACTCAGGATGCAGCTGCTCCAAAAATCTGTCCCAAATGGTCCTCATCCCCACTAGAGTGAACAAAATATTGGCCACAGCTCCCTCCTTGACCTTATACTTACTAACCATCCTGAACACATTCTAGATGTCCAGGTTCTGTCGGACTCCATCAGTGATCACTCCCCGGTAACTTGTCTCTGGACAAATAGCTGGAAACCACCCCCACCTAGGACTACCAGGTGTTGCTAACTGAAGAAGGGGGCTGTCAAACATCTTAGAAACCTACTTCAAAATTTTGACTGGTCCCCCCCCTTGATCATCTGAAATCAGTCGATGCCGCTCTGTCCTTTTTCATAAGTTCCTTCCAATCTGCCTGTGACATCTTCGCCCCCTATGTCTCACGGGTTGAAAAATCCAAATCATCCCCTTGGGTAACACGGGCTGTGCTAGATAAAATGAGGTCATGTGATGACCTGTGGTGCACAGCCCTTCAGTCTGGTCAGCCTGCTGACCGGCAATGCTATCGTGCGGCCAGAAATACTTGCACCTGGGAAATTCAGCAGGCAAAGGCAGCTTATTACCAAACAAAACTCTCTGCCACCTGGGGTGATGGGAAAAGGTTCTAGGAAAATATAAAGGAACTCAGTGGAAAGTCTCCCTCCCCTTCCCCTGACATGCTTATCCTAGATGGTATCCCTACCAAAGAACCCAGCAAAATAGCGGAAGCTCTCAACATGTCTTTCTCTGACCTAAGCACTATTCTCCCCCCGGACTTTTTTAGTACTGACGCAGGATCTTTCCCGACTCCCCCTTGTGTGCCACCATTTCGTCTCAAAATAGTCTCAGCAAGTGAAGCCCGTGCATATATCTCCAGGTTCCTAGGGAAGTCCAGACACAGTGGCGACTCACTAGATGCAAAATTACTATCAATAACCCTTGATGATGTTCTGGTACCTCTCACTAAAATTTTCAACATGTCCCTATGCCTAAGGAAATTCCCATCTTTACGGAAAAAGGCGAGGATTACACCAGTATATAAAAATGGTGCGCGTACCTCAACTAGTAACTACAGGCCCATCTCCATACTCCTCCCACTCTCAAAAGTCTTAGAGAAAATAGTGGCTATCAACTCACTAACTATCTAGATGCTCGACAGCTAACCTGTATGCAACAACACGGTTTTAGGAAAGCTCACAGCACCACCACTGCTCTACTGGAGCTCACCTCCTTTGTTCATGATGCTCTTGACCACGGAGACCTCGCTGGTACAGTCTTTATTGATCTCACCAAGGCATTTGATACCGTCAATCACACCATGCTCATAAACTCCCTCCTCTCCATCGGTGTCTCAAAAGAAACTACTAGCTGGTTCTCCAGTTATCTCTCTGACCGCACTCAACAGGTAATGATAAGTAACATCCTCTCCCCTAGCCTTCCCGTTAGATCTGGTGTACCACAAGGGTCTATCCTCGGACCGCTCCTTTTCTCACTCTACCTGAACTCATTACCGCAGGCCTCCTCTGGGCGTCATCTTCTTTATGCTGATGACGCTGTGATCTTCAGTCGGCACCCTGACCCCACTCAACTTCAAGAAGCCTTGCAGAGCTCTCTTGCTCAAATTGAAGCCTGGCTCTCCTCACACAAACTTGTTCTCAACACAAAAAAGATGAAAGTCATGTTATTCGCCCACCCACCCACAACACAAGCACAGCTCTGCAAAATTAACTATACGCAATGTGATGGGCTCCACTCTGGAACAAGTGCCCAACTTTAAATATCTTGGAGTTACCCTAGACTCCGCCCTTACCTATTGTGAGCATATTGCATCAACTTGCACTGAAATTAATAAAAGAATTGGTCTCCTCTACAGACTTAGACCATGTCTACCTCCTGAGGCTTTGTGCCTAGCTATCTCCAGCTCCATTCTCTCACTGGTAGACTATGGCATAATCATATATGGGGCCACCTCTGACATAGCACTGTCTAGCATCAAATGTGCCCTTAACAAAGCCTGCAGATTGGCCAATGGTTGTGATCGTCTCACGCACACCTGTGACCTCTACCTACGCTCTTCATGGCTAAACTTCCAACGGCGACTTTATCAGACCTGCCTGATGGCTAAAAAAATTCAGTTGGGCTTAGACCCTCCAGGCTGTCAAAAGCTCCCCCTTAAGAATATCCCGGCTCACTCCACAAGACACTCTGACACCACCACATTCCGTGTCCCTTTTGTTAATACCACTGCTGGCCAAAGGTCCTTTTGCTTTAGGGCCCCACTCTGGATTAACTCAATCCCTGACTCTATCTTAACAATTCCCAGGCTTGGGCCTTTTAAACAAGAGCTACTTAATCACATTATGTCAAACTCCCACTGTGACTGCAGAGGTAACCTGGAATAACATTAATGCACCTTTGTTTCATAATTTATGATTTTCCTTGTCTGTGTAAATTGTAATCTTTCTTTCTGAAGGTTACTGTCATTATTTTGCTTGAGTTGTGACCAAATTGTGTATTCCATGTAATACTGTGTTCTAACCCATTTAGGTATGACGTGGAGCCTTTGCAAATGAGTCCCTGACTCAAAGGGTTGTAATTCCTAGAACTTCAATAAAAAAAAAAAAAAACGACATAACATGCACAATTAAATAACCAAATCAATGATTACGGTAAGATTAAAAATAAACAAAAACTTATCAGAACTATTTTACATGTAACAATATAATGATGAATTATTCTCTTTCTAAGTAAGCAGCATGAATCAATATTATTTATGAAATAACCAGGCATATTTGACCATCAGGGAGAGCTGGAAGGGAGCAGAGGCACCGGACTAGGGTTAGGAGCTAAACATCACAACACATTGTAGCAGGAAATCCCTCCGCTCCACCACCTCTTAAGCCTGAAAATGAATAAAACATACAGGGTTAATACAATTATTCCACTTATGATTATTTCATTATCATCTGCTATGTTTATGAATATTTAAACAGACTTCACAAACATAATCAGTAAGGCAAAAGATGCAAATGGGAGAAGGCAAAGAACAGAGAAGGATGTGATAGGTAATTGCAAAAAAATAAAAATGTAGGAGTGTAGATTCAGAGATGTTTATTATAATGTATAAACATGTGAGTATGTTTGTGGGATATGGACAGTAGAGGAAAAAGAAGGAAAAGACTTATTACATTTGGAGGTGGGGGGGTTATTTTATGTATATGTGAAATAGTGTGGTTTTCAGACCAGACACAGGACCCTAATGTAATCTTAATATTAGTCATTTACAAATAAGTTCTGAAATCAGTCTCCATGTTTAGACCAACTGATGTTAAAGCATTCAGAGACAAGATCTAGAATGTTTCCCATTGTAATAGTTTTTGTAGTCTGTTACCACTTCTTTTCCAATTTTCACATTTTCCAGACTCATAAATTTGCGTTTTGAAACATGACAATTATGAAAATGAAATAAATGTTCAGAAACTGAATTTTCAAAATTGAAATTTTTCACATCCCTTATGTGGTCCTGTATCCTTAACTTCAATGGGTGGACAGTACGACCTATGTAAAGCTGGATACATGGAACCAGACTGCATAAACCACAAAGGTGGTTACACATGAAATGAATTGTCATATGGTAACTGTTTGAGTGTTGTTTGGTAACTCAAATCTGGGTACTTGTACACAAAAATTACAAACACTACAATTCCCACACTTAAACATGCCTGGTGGTTTAACAGGTAACCATGTTCTAATCCCTCCACTACCACTTGAGAAATGGCTCTTAACAAGTTTATCTTTGAGAATACTGCCCCTGCAGAATGTTATCCTGGGTTTTTACCCCACATGTTGTACTAACCTTGTATCACTAAGCAGTATTGTCCAGTATGTGCGTACTTTGCTCCCTATTGCTCCAGCTAGATATTTGGCTTGTGTGTCGAAGCAAATTGGTTTAATCTTTTCCCGATATTTAGGTTTGGGTTTCAGTAACTCACTCCTGTTAGTTCATGTAGCCTTTTCTAGGGTTTTATCAAGTACATCATTTGAATAACCCATTTCCAAAAACATGTTCTTAAAGAGCAGCTTCCGACTGGCAGCGTTTCTGCTCTCCCCCCAGCCCGTTTGATTCCTTTCCTTACCAGAAGGCGAGTGATGAAGCTTGGCATAAAAATCCCTTTTGTACAAACAGTTATATCCCTCGTAAACTTGAAAATTGCTCTGCTAGCCAAAAAAACCACTGACTTCCAGGCAAGAAAAACACGCCCCCATGTTGGCCCATACAGCCCTGTTTTGTGATGTCACAAAATGAAGGCTGCATGAGTGCACCCCATTGCTTTCTATAGGGTCAGTATTTTCAAATATATTTATACCCTTTAGTGCTGGGATTTTATTTTATCAAAGCGATTGATCAACTAATTGGGTCCCAATTAGTTCGATCGATCACTTTGATAGAAAAAATCCCAGCACTAAAGGGTATAAATATATTTGAAAATACCGGCCCCATAGAAAGCAATGGGGCACACTCATGCAGCCTTCATTTTGTGACATCACAAAACAGGGCTGCATGGGCCGACGTGGGGGCATGTTTTTTGTACTGGGAAGTCCATGTTTTTTTTTTTTTGTCCAGCAGAGCGATTTTCAAGTTTACGAGCAATATAACTTTTTGTACAAAAGGGCTTTTTATGCCAAACCTCATCACTTTCCTTCTGGTAAGGTAAGGAATCAAATGGGCTGGGGCAGGCAGCTAATAGAAAGCTGCTCTTTAGGTTTTTCTGCTTGTTCCTTAAAATCATCTATTTTGGAGCAATTACAATGAAGTCACAGGAACTGACTGTAGAGAATTGAGTTTTCAAGCTTCCTCAGGTGGTTATTACATAAGCAATAATACCATCTGGGTCGGTGGTATTAGGCAATACCAGACCATCCAGGGGCATATTGAGGCCCAACACCACAGGCGGAGGGCCTTACAGCCCCTGGAAGATCTGGTATTACCCAATACTGCCCACCCTGGAAGGTATTATTGCACTTAGAAAGTGGGCTACCTGCGGCACTATTACATGGGATTTTAAAAAATAAAAAAAAAATAAAAAGAAGTAAGTTTAAGTCATTTGCTTGTAAAGTAGTTCCTCTTGTACTTTTGTTATCTCCTTGCCACTACCTCCTGAATAAGTTTTCTCACCCAGTAGTGTGATGTCATTGAACTTATTACGCTATACAAAAGAAAAAAAAACAATTATTTTGTGCCATACTTTTAAACAGCATTTTTGTTTCAGTCTCAGTAGTTCGGGAGCGTGACCTTATTTGACCCTGCAGGTTAAAGAAGGAAGTGCATTCCAATCTATGCTGCTCACTCTTGGGATTTTCAGTATTTGATTTTTTTTTTTTTGACAGTTTCCCGGTCCTCGCTGCCTATCCTGAGGACTGGGGCTTAATTCTTACTGTTTTCTTTCTTTTGGTTCCGGGTCCTCGCTGAGTGTTCAGAGGACAGACACCGGGAATGTGAGGAGTGCCAATTGTTGTACACTCTCCGTGAAAATAGTGAACCGGAGGAGCTACAAACAGCAAAAGATCTGAAAGGAAACCTTAGGTACTGAGTTGTGTATATATGTTGAAGGAGTCATGGCAATTTAAGGATCTTGTGGCTGTTTTTTTTTTTTTTTCACTTGAAGAGGCAGGGAGAACGAGGAGTATACTACAGTTGAGAAGCCTGTATTTGGGAAGTGGCATGCTCGAGTCGTGCAGTCACCGTGTGGAAAAGAAAATGTTCTATTTCTTTTATTTTTTGCTGTGATTTTTTTTATTCTTACATAGTTGCATTATTGAGAATACTGTCTAGGTGAGGACAGAATGGTGGTGGTGGGAGGGGGATCTCACTAGCTCTCTCACTAAGCAAGGGGAAAAATGGCAGACACTTCAAATGAAAATTATGTGTTTTATCCAATTAAGAAATGGGGGGGCATTATATTTCTTCAGTGGGTTGGATTAGCTGGGACTTTATTTGTAGGGCTCTCACTGCTAATTAATGTACTCCGGAGAGCCAATCGTAGTTCTAGGATTTTAAAGCCCTTTTTTAATGGTCAACAAAGAGCTGTTTGTTGCAGTAGGTTTTCTGAAGCCTTTTGAAATAACTTTGGAGTCAGTGACAGATGAATTAAGGGTGACATCGAGAAAATCAACTGCATATAGATTTAAATTGCTGCAAAATTGCAAGTTCAACTCATTGCAGTTTAGCCACTCCAAAAGTATTTCTGATTCCTCACTTGTCTTATCCCAAACACACAAGATGTCATCAATAAAGCATAACCACAATGTTTTTGTGACTGGGGTTAACAGTGTCATTGTAGATAAAATCCTCCTCCCACTTACCCAAAAATAAATTTGCAAATAAAGATGCCATGGACACGCCTTTTGCTATACCACTACTCTGTAAATAGAAATCATCATCAAAGTCAAAGTAGTTATAGCTCAAGATAAAATCCAGACCATGCTAGCCCACTGGCGCAGTGGCAGAGCATCCATTTGTGGCACCAACATCCCGGGTTTGAGGACAGACTTGGGAGTCGGAGGGCTGGCCAGCTGGGGGAGAAGGATTGAGCATCCCATGGACTGCTCTCCTTCTCCGGGGGGGGAGTGCCTGGTGCGATGTGGACCTCTGGTGGAGGCTGGGAGAACTGCCATGGCTGGTGCCACATGTAACGGGGTGGGGCAGACGCTAGCATCATTGCACATCCCCACCCCCAGGGAAAAATCTGCAAAAAAAAAAGTTGCCAGCTGCTTATGACTGCCCCCGCCTCTGCCGCCGCAGACCAAAGTCTGGGGGTCCCATGACCCCACCCTTGGGGGCAAGCCAGGGCTTTGCGACTATGTTTCCTGGGAGGGGGTAAGCCTGGGGATGAGAGGGAGCAGAGCGTGGGACCACAACCTCCAGCAGGGGGCCAAATAGCCGGTAAGAAATAAAAAAAAAAATCCAGACTTTATTTTATTAGATTAATAGGCAGCTCCCCTCTAAGTGGGTCTTTTTTCAAGAAGTGCATGCATGCTGCAATCCCATCATAATGTCTGATGGAGTATGCAGTGATTCCACATCAGTTGTAAGCCATCTGTAATTAGAATGCCAGTTAAATTCAGAACATTTGCTAAGGGCATCAATTGTAGCCCTAACATAGGATTTAAGTCAAGCCACACTTCGTTGGAGAAAGAAATCAATAAATTGACAGAGGTTGTCAGTAAGAAAGTCCATCCCCGAGACAATAGGTCTCCCTGGTGGGTTAGTGGGATTCTTTTGAATGTTTGGCAGTATATATAATGTAGGAGTTATAGGGAATTTTGGTAATAGGAATTTTAACTCATTTGCAGTTATTTCACCAATATGTACTTCCAAGCCAAAATATGTGATAATTCCCTTTTTAACTCAGAAATGGGATTGGAAGATAACTTGGTATAGTTGTTAACAGCAGATAAAAGCTCTATTTTTTGTCTGTAAAAATCCCTTGTTATGATCACCAGGTTGCCACCCTTATCTGCAGGTTCAAATATCAAATTCTCTTTATCCTGTAAGTTCATCAATTCTAGTTTTCGTTGTACTGTTACATAAAGGATATGCGGGGAGCCTCACAAACCATGGCTCCCCTGGAGCAGATGGATTATCCCATCTTCCTTAGACTTATCTCCCCTGCCATCATCACCCCTCCAATGTTCATTTTCAACCTCACCCTGACCACTTCCTCCATGCCTGATACATGGAAAACCGCAAAGGTCACTCCCGTTCATAAAGCCGGTGACCCACAATCCACAGACAACTATCGCCTGATCTCTATCCTTCCTCACCCAAGCGAGCTACTGGAAAAAGTCGTCCACTACCAACTTGCTGACTACATAGGTAAATATGACCTACTATGTAGCCAACATGGCTTCCGCAAGAATGACTCCACCACCACTGCCCTTGCACTCCTGACCACATCCTCACAAACATGGACTTTGGAAATGCAACTGGCACAGTCTTCATTGACCTCTCCAAAGCCTTTGACCTGGTCAATCACTGGCTCCTCCTCTCCAAATTGCATCACCTTGGCTGCTTTCCGGAGGTCACCACTTGGTTTGGAAGCTACTGTACAGAGCACTCCCAGTTTGTGTGCATTGGCCCAGCCCGCTCGCCCACCCTGCCTGTCTCTACTCTGGTCCCCAAGGCTCTATCCTGAGAACCCTCCTTTTCTTCTTATTCATTCCCTTCCAGCAGACAGTCTCAGCTGTCACTCAATCCTTTTGCCATTGACCTTGTGCTCTTCTCCAGCAGAAAGTCTCCTACCCTCATCTCTGCAGCCCTCTCACAAAACTAACTGCAGCCCACAACTGTTTCTCTGACAACCTCCTTTTGGTCAATGCCAAAAAAAAAACCAATGTTGTTCAGATCTAAGCCCTTCCTAACTAAATGCAAATCTAACCCACCCCTAATCATCACGTTCCATTATGGCCATGCCCTAGAGGACGTCAAACATTTAAAATATCTAGGAGTTGTGCTTGACTCCTCCCTTTCCTTACAGAGCACATAATCTCCCTGGTTCTAAGATTTCACCAAAAAACTAGGGGCTGCCTACAGATACCAGCAATACCTCACCCTTGAGACCCACCATGCCATCATCCAGGGAAACCTGCTACCTATCCTGGACTGCTGCTCTTCCATCTAATCCAGGACCTCAGCATTCACCATGGCAAAACTATCAGCAGCATACAACAGTGCCTGCCACTTCTTCCTGCTGGCCCCTTTCTCCACACACCACTGTACACTACACTGGGGTGGTTCCCAATACAAGCCCACTTTGACCTTGCACTGTACAGTTTTATTGATTCTGCCATCCGTATTAGCCAGAAATCCCCTCTTGCTTCCCTTCTCACTGTCCAAACCTCACACCGCTGCCTACGCTCCTCCAGTATCCCCTTCCTGAAAATCCCCAGGGTAGCCATGAACACGGGCACTAGAGCCCTTTCTGTAGCAGCCCCCACACTATGGAACAAGCTGCCCACTGAATTACACACCACAAACACTCACCGCTAGTTCAAGACTCGCCTCAAAGACTGGCTCCTGTTGGAATCCACCTGCCACTGCTCTAAGGACTAGCCCCCCATAGGTTCCAGGGGTAGGGCCAAATAGGTTCTCTTATTTACTAAAACTGTACCACCATCAGCCTTACTTTGCTTTATTTGTTGTCCCTCAACTACTGCCACCATATACTGGCAAATGTAACAACTGTAACCTTTTACTATGTATTACCTGTTCTTATGTTCTTGTTATTCTGATGTTTCTACTTTGTGCCACCTTACGTGGCCCGGGTCATGCCTGAAAATGGTCCCTGGGATCAGTGCACCTACCCGGTTAACAAAGTCATAAATAATAAAATAAAAATAAGCAAGTTATTTGTACAGTTGCTCATGACCTCGAGTAACTTCATGAGTGGCAAAGCCATGAGTTACTAGTGGTCACTGGCAATTGTACAAAATTTGCTTATCTCACTGGTGCCCCCCACATATCTGATTTCTGCAACAAGCTCCTTGTGTTTGAAATGGGTGGTGTGGTTTTATTTTGTGTTTTTTTTGGGGGGGGTTCAGTGGTACTTTTTTTCTCTGAGATGTGCTGCTTCCATGGTTTAGTACTGGATTGTCTGCTGTGGTGTAATGTCAGCTTGCTTTAGTGAGGGAGTAAGGGAGCCAGTTGTGTGAGAGTGAACTGGCAGGCAGGAGCAATTTTCAAACAGCTGGTGTGGTTGGCTGTAATACAAAAGTGTGGTGGTGTCTGGGATTGTTTTTTTTTTTTCACTTACATGCATCTCCGTTTGTGAGAAAAGCTAGAGACTTTTTTTTTTTGTGATAAAAGTGAGGGACATACAAGATGGAGCGAGCGTTGCTGGCCGTATGGAGTTTGGCGACAAGATTATTTTTATTCTGAAGAGCAAAAAAGGTACTGATGTGTAATATCTCTCCCATTGTCTGAGCTAATAGAAGAGTAGTGGACTAAATGACAATGTGAATGAGCAGGTAGGCTGGCCATCGAGGAGGGGCAGTTTGCATTGCGTGTTCTGTACTTGAAAGTGATTACAAAATTTTTTTTTTTGCTGTATTTGAAAGCAATTAAAAAAGGTGTTTGGAGGCTACATTACGTGTAATGCTATTTGTGAGTTATAGTTCGGGGCAACTGGGTAGCTGCAGACAAGCTGTGGGAAAGAAAGCGAAAGCAACTATGAGGAAGAAGTGCAGGCTATGGGGGGAGAAAGATGTAGTCACTGTGTGGATAAAGAGGGGATGATGTAATCACTATGGTAATAACTTGCAGTTATTCCCATAGTGATAATATCCTCTCCCATTTATCCACACAGGGACTTAGATAAATGCATTTATGCACCACTTTTTATCCTGACACCCATTGCATGACTTCTGATATTTACAGCCTGTGTCACTAACAATTGATTCACCTCAGTGAAAACTAACCTGCTAAAGACATTAATTGTCCGATTGTTAGTAACAGGGTAAAAGGTTGTCTTGTGTCTAAATAATCTTTTTCTTAACTTATTAAAAGTCTTTTTATTAATATCATATAACTGTATGTTAACTAACATACCTTCTCTCTATCTGTCTCAGTATAAAGTGATTCCAGGTTAACATAATTAGTCCAATCAGTTGTCCAGTCCTTCATGATATCAGTTATTTCATCTTTCTCTGATGCTGAAAAATCCAACAGAGAAGTATTTATTACAAGATCAGGGCTTGCTATCAGTCCGCCAGTGTCCAAACTACCCACAATATCCTCCTCTAGTATGACCTTTGAAAACAAATCCTTTAAATATATTTTCCCATGAATTTCTCCAAACCTGTATTAATGTTAAAACTATCCAGGTTGGAAGTGGGCACAAAAGACAAGCCCTTCCGTAGAATCCCAATCCTAGTTTCATTGAATGTCTCTTTAGTCAGATTTATCACTTGCCACTTCTGGTTTGTGGTCTGCCAGGAGGTGCCCTTTCCCCTCCTCTTCTTCCTCTTCGTGTGCTGGCTCCTGTTTGTTTGCCTTTTTCTTTGTTTGTTGCGTATGTCTCAGAAAAAGACACCTCTGTTGAGCTACCAGAGATGCTCAGAAGTTCCCATTCCTTTTGAATATTTTTTTCTGTTACAGGTGTTACCTTCATCATCTTTCCTTTGGCACCTGATTTTTGTGATCTGACACGGGATCTACCCCTTGATCTGGGACCCCTGCTGGCTAACCTAAATCGGGACCACTGGAATATCCATCCTTCAGCATAATCACCCTTATCCCATTCCAACTTCTTTTGCTTTCTGGCAATAAGTTCAGCTTCGTGTTTTAGTTTTGCCTGCAATTCTTTAAGTCATACAAAGTTGTTATTCTGGGTAAACTTTTTCAAAGCCTTTTTAGATTCAGCTATCTCAGTGGTTAATTGCTGGTGTGTCTTTTTTTAATTAATATTTCCATTAATGCATTAGCACAATTGCTGTTTCTCCCAATCATTTGTAAATTCAAATCCTTCAAAACCACCAGATGGTATTACTGTGGTTCTGAGGCCTCATGGTGCAATCTCTAATTCAAGGTACTGCTCTAAATTACAAATATTGTAAGTAATGTCTAGTTCTTTAAACATTTGCTTTTCATGTGTCACAAACAAACTCTTTAGCGCACTACTCTGTGTTTGTTCCAATGCCACCTTGTGCTCCCAGTTTAGCTTTGGCTGCTGCTTTTCTTGCTGTTAATCCTTGGTAGTGGTCATACACACTGGCAGCATTTTTTTTTTCACTGCTGCTACTTATTATTTCATCACCATTTTCTGTATTCATTATACGTTGTAGCAGTAATGGTAATGGAAGAACTTCACCCGAATAAACTTACCTACATCTATTCTTGCTTCTGTGTCATGGATATAGTGAACATTTTGTCTGCTTGTGCCAGGCTGCTGCTTCCACTGTTAAATTGTTCCTGAATTCCACCATCAGGCCTGCCAACACCTGGGCTGCTGTGAAGTCAATCAGTATCCAAAGACAGGCATTACAGTGCTCACAAGTCTGGGGTGGTGCAAGTTGAGGGTTTGCTACCCAAAATGAATGACAAAACAACAAAGAACCACCTGCTCTTTGGTGCAAAATGAAATCCCAACATAAATCCTTGGCAAGAATGTGACTTGAAACAGCACAGTTCCACACAGAAAATCCATTTGCTGGTACAAATTTCAGACAGACCTCATACACGATCAGTGAGCTAAGGGACCACTCCCCCAGACATCCCAGCTCTTCGCTCATTGGAGCTTCTTCAGGGGAGTGCTTATCTGATGTCTCAATACTGTTTGTATACTTTAGTCAGTGGTCAACCTATTATGATGTCATAGGTAGTGGACCACAGCAATTTAATTTCATTTATAACTGAATTTCTGAACTTCTTAAATCATAATGGTGAATAGATACATATTTTTCTACAGTATGGCAACAAAGGACATAACATGCAAAATTAAATATCTAAATCAATGATTACAGTATGATTAAAAATTAACAAAAAACTTCTTAGAACTATTTTACATGTAACAAAATAATGATGAATTATTCTCTTCCTATGTAAGCAGCATGAATCAATATTATTTATGAAATAACCAGGCATATTTGCCCATCGGAGTGAGCTGCAAGGGAGCACAGGCACCAGAGCAGAGTTGGGAGCTAAACATCACAGCACGCTGTAGCAGGGGATTCCTGTGCTCCACCATCTCCTAAGCCTGAAACTGACATAGAGAAACATACAGGGTTAATAAAACTATTCCCCTTATGATAATTTTATCATCTGCTATGTTTATGAATATTTAAACAGACCTTGCAAACATAATGAATTAGGCAAAATATGCAAATGGGGGGAAGACAAAGAAAGGAGAGGGAGGCGACAGGTAATTGCACAAAATAATAAAAAGATAAGGGAGGTCAGATTGGTCACGTGGATGTGCACCATACACCACTCCTAGAACTATGGTTACAGGCGAGTAACTCATTTCTAGGGGCATGGATATGGTGCACTATCCACACAGGCAGACCCAGCAGTTCTCCAGGAGGAGGGGGCAAGGTGCACACCCCTACTTGATTAACAGGGATTGGAGAATTGAGGTCCCAAAACAAGCATCCCGGCATGACACGAGATTGATGCGGTAGTAGGAAATGAAGGTGGGTGCTGACTTCCAGGTAGCAGCTCTGCAGATCTGGACAGGGACATCCCTGGAAGCAGCCACCAAGGCAGCAGTATATGTCTAGTGGAATGAGCCCTAAGCCTTATGTGAGGCTCCCTACCAGCCAACCTACAGCAAAGGTCAATGGAGGATACAATCCATCTGCCAACTGTCCGCTTAGCTATCAGCCAGGTGTGCTTTCAGCATAGGTGATGAAGAGCAGGCTAACCTCTCCCCGAACTCAAGCCGTGCGCTCCTTATAAGCAAGCACTCACCTCAGGTCCAACATATGGAACTGTGCTCAGCCTCAGAGGTTGAAGTGGTGAAGCACACTGGGAGGTTAATCATATGATTAAGGAGAAACCGTGAAAGAACATTCAGGAAGAACTTTGGGTTGGGACGGAGGACAACCTTGTCCTTTTGGGACACCAAATAAGGAGACTCCACTGACAGCACATGGAGCTCATTGATCCTTCTGGAGATGAAAGTCACCAAAAAGGTGGTTTTCCATGACAGGTGTGAGATGTCATACCTGTGCATCAGTTTGAATGGCTTGCCCATGTGCACTGCCAGTACCAGCAACAAGTCCCAAGGTGGTGGTGGTTCATGCACCAATGCGGACAGGTGGTCAAGACCCTTAAAGACACACCTGATCACTTTCTCCTGTGCCACCGTCAACATAGCCCATGCCCGGTATGAAACATAGAAGTTGATGGCAGATAAGGACTGCAAGGCCCATCCAGTCTGCCCATTTCTTTTTCTACCTTATAAATGTGCCATCAGCCTTTGCTCTGTCAATGGCCTATCTATTCATACTCATCTGTATTGCTCCCTTATGCCTATCCCATGCCTGTTTGAAGCCCTGCACTGTACTCATATCCACCACTTCCTGAGGTAGGCCGTTCCATGCATCCACACTCCTTTCTGTGAAAAAGAACTTTCTCATATTACCCCTTAATTGGCCTCCCTCTAATCTCATGCTGTGTCCTCTTGTCCTGCTATTTTTCTTATATTAAAACATGTTAGACTCTTTCACCTTGTTAATGCCCTTAAGGTGTTTGAATGTTTTGATCACATCACCTCTCTCCTTCTTTTGCTCTAGGGTATACATATTGAGCTCCATTAATCTGGCCTCATATGTTTTCTAATGCAGTCCCTGCACCATTTTGGTTGCCCTTCTCTGGACTGCTTCAATTTGGTTTATGTCCTTGTGAAGGTGTGGCCTCCAGTACTGCACTCAGTACTCCAGATGGGGCCTAACCAGTGACTTGTAAAGAGGGATTATTACCTCCCTCTTCTGACTTGTGATACCCCTACTAATACACCCCAATATCCCTCTTGTCTTACCTACTGCTTCAGTGGTCTGCTTGGATGATTTTAGGTCATCCGTGATCGGTATGCAGAGATGGCTGCCAGGTGCACCTTAAGGGTCATCGACCTCAGGCCTGACTGAGAATGGGACCAAAGGTAGTCCAGAATGCTAGCCAATGGGCAGGCCAGGGGTCTAGCTCCCTGCCCTGGCACCAAATGGAAAACCTCTTCCATTTGAAGGCATAGCACTGGTCAGTGCACTCCTTCTGGGAGGTTTCCACAACATGAAGAATCTCTTAAGAGAGACCCAAAGCCTGGAACTCTAACTACTCAGGAACCAGGCTGTAAGGTGCAGGGACTGAATATCTGGGTGCAAGACCTTCCCCTTGTGACTGAAAGAAGATTCAGGCACAGGGGCAGTCACCATGGAGGCCTACTGCTGAGGCTGAGGATATATGGGTACCAAAACTGGTGTGGCCAGTCTGGGGCTCCCAGAATCATCCAAGCCTTGTCCCTCCGCACCTTGACCAACACTCTGTGGATCAAGAGAAAGGGAAGGAAGACGTAAAGGAGGCCTGTGGTCCAGGGCCTCACAGAGGCATCCCCCAGCAGTGTCCTGCTCTGAGGGAAGTGGGCACAGGACTGCCTCAGCTTTGCATTCTCCCATGAGGCAAACAGGTCAACCAGAGGAGTGTCCCACTGGGATAACAGGTGGTCTACCACCTCCTGATGCAGTGACCACTCATGAGACATCCTGCCCACCTAGTTTTGGGCATCCGCTAGCTGGCTGTAGGCTCCAGCTACATGAATTGCCAGGAGATCGGCACCCAAGCTGCACACGAGGGTTCAAGTGTGGAGAGCCTCCCAGCACAATGGGAGTGCATTCCACCCTGCTTGTTCTTGTAGTACATGGTCATGGTATTGTCTATCAGGACCTACACAATCTGACCCTGGATGAATGGAGCAAATTCTGTCAGAGCAATGCACACTGCATGGACCTTCGGCAGCTTGATATGGTAAAAGAACTCTCTGGGGATCCAAAGCCCGTGGGCTCTGTGGTCCCCCAGGTCACACTCCATCCCCCGAGAGATGCATCGGTCTCCCTCGAGATGTTCTGGAATGAACCACTACTAGATGGCCAGCTCTCACTGTAGATGGCACATCTGCCAACAGGCCCACCTGACCATGTTGGTGCAGGATGCCATATACCCCAGCAGCCACAGAAATTCCTGGGCAGGGCGCGAGTGCCCAACCTGAAATAATTGGGCAAAAGAAGTAAGATCCACTACCTGGTCCCCGAATGACCTGTGAGGGGTTGAGCTCTGACTTGGCCAGGTTGATCAGAAGGCCCAAGACTGAGCAGGTCTGGAGGGCCAGGTCCCTGGATCACTCCATTACTTCTCGAGACAATCCAGCAATCAGCCAGTCATCCAGGTATGGATAGACCCAGACTCCCCTCAGCACCGCAGAAGACTATCACCACTGCAATGCACTTGATGAAGACCATAAGGGCTGATGAGAGGCTGAAAGGCATGACTGGAACTCATAGAGAACCCCTTTAGCATGGAACTGAAGGCACCGCCAGTGGGATGGATGGACTGGACTGTGGATGAAGGCATCCTGGAAGTCCAGAGAGCAGAAACACATGCCCTGCTCCAGGAATGAAATAATTTGATTCAAGGTGACCATCCAGAACTTGTCCTTCCTCAAAAACTGATTGGGATCTTCAACGATTCAGAGATCAAATGGAGCAGAGCAGCAAAGGAGACCAGCCCATGATCAGTGGTCAGTTATTCAGCTGATTCACAGTCGAAGCCTACGGTCCAGGAGGACTGAACAAAGAATCCCCCTGGATGTGAGGGCAATCTGGCTGCAACATCTGTCACCCACAGATTGCTAGTGTTGATTTGGCTGATCTGGCTGACTAGGCAGGTGTCCCCTTCCTCCCTCACCACTCTACATGCATCTCTCCTGAAGCTCTGCACTCAGTCGAAGAGGACAACTCTCCCCAATAGAAAAACACCATTCTTCGGTCCAAGGGTATACAAGTAAATGTGCTCCCGTTAGAACCTTCAAACAAGTTCTCAAAGAGGACCCCTCAGAGTCTGAAAACTACTCAAAGACTGCACTAAGCCACTTCTCCCCATGAACCACCCTTAGACTTATCTGAGTGGATGATTTCTACCAACGGTCGGCCTAGAAGGCCAGTAGCTGGATGGGCAACCTTGGTAGGAGCTCCCTGTTTATTTATTTATTGAAGAGTTTCACCAGAAAAACAGACTACACAACAAGTTGCTCATCTCATGGTACGTCCTGCTACTGCCCAAGCAGCCCTTATAGTTCTGCTTGGGTAGTGGCTCCACTCGGATCGGTGGAGTGGCTGGCATCAGAGAAACTGGACATGGCAGGACAGGCTAGATGGGGAATGACCAGGGAAGTGCTGGGTCTGAAGAAGTGGTGTACTATGCCGAAGTACTCACAGCTGCCAAATTACCTCCTTATAGCATCAATGCAACCTGTGACAGAGCCTCTCTTCGGCTGAAGACAAAGAGGAAGAGGAGCGCCAACAGCACTTTCAGGCCAAGGGCTAAGCACAGGAATTTGAGGATTCTCTGGACTGTGATCTCGACCGAGATCAGGACCGCCACCTCAACCAACTGGAGCGTCGATGGTGAGGAGAAATGGGAGGAAGGGCCATGTACAGGACATGAACTGGTCCCTTCTGAGGGACCCCCAATGGAGTTGGTTCTTGGGAAGAGGCAGTCTGCTTGATAAGCTTCTCCTAACCCTCCTGAGAGAGGGTCAAAAGGGCCCGAGTCCTTGTGATCAAGTCATCCTCGATCCCTTCACCAGGTTGACCAGGTCAAGAAAAATCTTGACTGGCTGGTTGGCCTGCATTACAGCCAAGAAGCCCAATGACATTACTGTGGAGTTAGCGGCCTGACCCTTGATCAAAGGAGGCTTGGCCGAGGCCAAGTGCTCAACAGTTATCGAATGGTCGAGGGAATCGCAGGAACAGTGTGCTCATTCCAGGTCCCACAACTGGCAGTGGGATTGCTTAACTGTCTTCCTTTCTTGATAGGAAGGGTCCTTCCCGACTGTTTGCAGAAACTGGCACATCTCAAGGAAGGTGCCCGTGAAGGACACCTCAGTGCTGGCTCTGTCTGGGAACAGTGCGGATGCCAACAAAACTGTCACAGCCTAGGCCGCCACCTCTTCCATGGCCATGAGCACAGTGACCAAGCCCACGGCTAAGGACACCCCTTACGCGCATCTTTGGAGCAGATGGGGGGGCCCGTTCATCTGCCCGACTCAGGAGGAGGCTGGCATTGCGATCCTCAAGTGAGGAGGATAACTGTGACTTGCATAGGCTGCAAGCCTGAGGGTCATGCTCTGCCCCAAGGCAGTAGATGTATGAGAAGTGTGGGTCCGTCCAGGACATCTTCCGATTACAAGCGATGCATCGCTTCTTCACCCTCCATAATGGAATGGAAATCAAAGATTTCCACTGAAAATGCTAGAAAAATGGATGGAAAAAACTCTGGTCTACACCATGCAAGGAGCTGCGAAGAATGCAGGGGTCACAAGTCCAGATGGACCAGGGACCCCCCCTGCAGAAGTGGAAATCAACTCTGGCAAGGCCAGCAGGAAGCCACCAGTACTGGAGTGGCATGCTCCACCTGCAGTTTGAATAGGACCCTCTGAATGAGAGGGATTGGAGGAAAGTAAAGGAGCCTCCCTTTCCAGAAGAAGGACAATGCATCTCTACAGAAATTCCAAACCCTAGGGTGAGCAAGTAGAAATGTGGCAATTTTGGGTTGTGTGGAGACACAAAAGGTCAAACAATGGATGACCCCATCTTGCAAAAAGTTAGTTAACCATGGAGGTCAGTAGTTCCCATTCATGCACCAGGGACTGAGACCTGTTTAACCTATATGCTAAGACATTTTGGACACCTGGGAGAAACAGGGATGACAACTGAAGACCATGATACATAGCCCTCTACAACACTCTCATCGCCTCTCTGTACAGAGGATGAAAGTGAGATCACACTTGCTTATGTAGTGTATGATACCGATACAGTTAAGCCACTTAAGTGCACATTGGATAAGTGCACATCCTGGTTAAATGCACAGAAAATCATCATCCTGATTTTTTTCCTATATCTACAATGTTAAATTTTCTAGATAAATGCACTACTGATAAGTTTATATTTTGGTTAAGTGCACACACTTTTTGTAAACAACTGTCCCTTTTTAAGCTCAAATCTGGGATAAGTGCACATAAATTATAAATTAACTAAAAATCTCTCAGTTGATGGTCTAATTGAAAACAATCTGTATCCGTGTCAGTACTGCAAGTGACCATAGCACAAGACAGCAGTATACAGCAGTTACATAAACACCCCTCTGAACCCATAGGTGGCCATTCCTTTTGCTTTCCAAAGGTGTAATAGTGTACCTGCAGCGTAGCATGGAGAAAATCAAAAAGAATACACTGATGCTTGACCAAAAGGTATCTGTGCAACATAAATTGTTACAGCCTGATGTCAAGCGTTCTGACCTTGCAAGGGAGTACAGTGTGGATGTGTCAACAATTGCCAGGATTTATGCCTCCAGAGACAAGCTGTTGTCTCAGTGGGAAACATCTCCATAGAAAAAAGGTACCCCCCCATCTTGCCTTACTGCTCCTATGCTGCATAAAACCCCTGCTAACCTTTTTTTCTCTTTACAGGTGATAGAGAAGATGTTGGTGGTGATTGACTCAGGGGTGACTGATGATGTTACTGGAGCGGCTGGGAGAAACAAAGTCTCGGAAGTGGCAAAGAAAATTAGGATCCTCGATGCGATCCAATGCTTGATTTTGCCTGGGGTGTAGAATGCGCATATGGTGGCAGGCAAAGGATACCAAAACAATGACCACAACCATCATGTTTTTATAACATTTCCATGCTTTTCTTTTCCTCCAGAAATTGAGGATAAATGTCTGATACATCAATTAACTGAGGCAAGAATACCACGGAAAATGTGGGACACAATATGGTTGTGTTGCCATAAGTTAAATGTCTGAAAAAATCACTTCCTTGAGACAATGGAAGATAGGATCTAAGATAAAATTGTGTGCTGCAGGTAGAGACTATGCAGCATCCTTATTTTGAGTGTCCCTATGTAGAGAACAATGGGATTGTATAGCCTATACTTGGGCCTGCCCAAAATTCTCAAACACGTCATATAACGTTTTGGTATACAGGAAACATGATTCAGGATTGGAGAATATTTTATCCTGGCACCCTAAGGGTGATATGTGCTATGATAAAATGGTGCATTTGGCAAAACAGATGCCAGTTTATCTTACAGCAGAAATACATACCGATTGCAGGGCTTCTGGAGAAAATTACAAAAAGAAATATCCTTAATAAAGAAAAATCTGCCATGCCCTCACCACTACTGGCCATTTGGTGGAGAGCTATGCCTACACCTCTATTTGACGGGGTCACAAAACTCCTAAGGTATCAAGTTAAGTGTCAAAATTAAGACACATTTCACAGATTTGTTTTCCCTTTGAGAAAATTTTTGTATGAAACAAAAATGTGGCTATCATTCACACAATTCTGAGCAGGGTTATAGATCCAAGTAAAGATCCAGAGGGGAATGTACTGTTTAAACGTAACTTTCATGGATAGGCAAATGAAGTTCATGGATGGGCATATGAAGTAAAATACGCCGGATGGCCAGTTTCTTTTGTATGCGTTTAATTTGTGCACTTCTTCTATGTTTTTTTTTGTATGACAAATATGTGTTTACTTTATAATTTGCCAATAAAGAAGTCCCCTGCTCTTTTCGAGAAGTGCCATGGGATCTTTAACATCCACCTGAACTACCACCAGAAGAGGCACATGGGACCTTGGTTTAACATCTCATCTGAAAGACGGCATCTCAGGAGTGCAGCACCCCCCTCAAGCTGCACAACAGTGTCAGTATTGGGATTTAACCCAAGTGCCTAGTGTGGGGATAGAACCCACAGCCTACTGATCTTCCAGCCGCAGAGGTAAGCGTGCAACCTGCTGAGCCACTGACACTGCTGACTGCCCCCCTTTAACTGTTCGGTGTGATAATGGCTCTCCTCTTGAAACAGTCACAGCTATTAAGTACTTAGGGTTCACTCTTGACCCCTCCTTGGACTTCTCTCTTTATATCACATCCATCTGTAAGGCGGTAAACTCCAGCCTTGGAATCACCTATTGTGCCAGCCCCAATATCTCCTCATCAGTGCATAAGACAACTGCCTGCAGTCTACTCCTCCCCAAGCTAACGTATTGTCTGCCAGTCTTCTCTTGTGTCCCTACTACCCTTCTGCACAAGTGGAAAGTAGGATATAATAATATATGACGTTTTGCACTCGCGTGCTACAGACACACTCATCATTGCACAATTTACAATACACTAGCCTGACTCCTCCTTTCAGGAATGACAGATCTCTCACTAGGGAGACTAATACACAGAACACTGATTAATCATATGCCTTATTCTCTAGCTTCACTCCTTGTACCCAACAATAATCAATACTCTCCAAGATCCTCCGACTACAACCTACCATCCATTCCTAGGGTTGGATCTAAATATGATACCAAGACTTTTGTTAAGTGCAGCCCCTAAACTTTGGAATACCATCCCTCTAAACATATGACAGCACCATTCCCCAACCTCCTTCAGGAACTAACTACGTGGCCTACTGTCCCAGTGCTCCCAATGCACTTGTCTGGTGTAACTCGCCCCTTATCCTAAACCTCCCACCTAGACATGGTATGCACTCCTCTTATTCCCAGTTTACCTCCTCCTTATACTTCCTCAATATAAGCCCAGTAACCCTATCTCCCAATCTTACCTTCTCTCTGAATAGCTTCATACGCCCATAACAAGGGCAACTGTCTGTGTCTGATGTGTAAAAATATGTATCCCATATATGTTGGCCATCCTGAAGATCACATTTGTTTGTATCTAGTACTCATGGACCTCCTGCAGGTAATTTAAGCCATTGTATTATTTTATGGAATCTACTTTAGCATCTCTGTCAGCCTAGTGTTCTGTAAACATCTGTATTGCATGATTATGTTATGTGTCATGTACTTCTCTGTCTGTAACCTCCCAGGTTTTGCCTAGTGCATCCTACCCGGTTAACAAAAACTAAATTAATAAATAATTAATACTGATACAGAGATTGGACTTCAGGCCAGCCCACAAGCCTGGAGTCTGAAATTACCCCAACCAGACTTCAAAGCATCTGCTGTCAGGATCTGCAAAGGAGCCAGGTGAAAGAATAGAATGCCCTGTAACAGGTTCTGGCGGTCCATGAATCATACCAGAGTACGGCAGAGTGAGGACATGAGAAACATTTCTTCTAATCTGTCCATCACCTGATCCAATTTCACCTGAACAGTCCAATGCAGAATGTGCATATGGAGGCAGGCAAAGGGTACCGTCACAATGACCACAACCATCAGTCCCGGCAGGCATATTGTCTAGGATAACAAATAATGACTTCTGTGTATCAGTGAAGCATGGGCAACAAAAGCCTCTGTGCCCTGCCTGCGGATAGGACAACACTGCGCACCGATACGTTCAGTACTGCTCCAATATCAGTTCGTGTTCCTGCAGCGTGGGCCAGGGGCTCACCCCCAACCCCCGGAGGTCGCGAGGGCCGAATCCAGGTTGGACCGGAGGCTCTCCCCCACCCCCCACGGACCGATTCTTGCCACCAGCAGTTCGTGTTCCTGCAGCATGGGCCAGGTAATCACCCCCACCCCCCGGAGGTCGCGAGGGCCGAATTCAGGTTGGACCGGAGGCTCTCCCCACCCCCACGGACCGATTCTTTGCCACCAGCAGTTCGTGTTCCTGCAGCGTGGGCTGAGGCTCACCCCACCCCGGAGGTCGCGAGGGCGAATTCAGGTTGGACCGAGGCTCTCCCCACCCCCACGGACCACCTCTTGCCACCAGCAGTTCGTGTTCCTGCAGCGTGGGCGGAGGCTCACCCCACCCCCCGGAGGTCGCGAGGATAATTCAGGTCTAACCGGAGGCTCTCCCCACCCCCACGGACCGATTCTTGACACCAGTTCGTGTTCCTGCAGCATGGGCCAGGGGCTTACCCTCACCCCGGAGGTCGCGAGGGCGACCAGGTTGGACCGAGGCCTCTCCACCCCCACAGACCGATTCTTGCCACCAGCAGTTCGCTTCCTGCAGCGTGGGCTAGGGCTCACCCCACCCCGGAGGTTGCGAGGGCGAATTCAGGTTGGACCGAGGCTCTCCCCACCCCCCACGGACTGATTCTTGCCACCAGTTCGTGTTCCTGCAGCGTGGGCCAGGGCTCACCCCACCCCAGAGGTCGTGAGGGCCGAATTCAGGTTGGACGGAGGCTCTCCCCACCCCCATGGACCGATTCTTGCCACCAGCAGTTCGTGTTCCTGCAGCGTGGGCCAGGGCTCACCCCACCCCGGAGGTTGGAGGGAGCCGATCAGGTTGGACCGGAGGCTCTCCCCCACCCCCCACGGACCGATTCTTGCCACCAGGTAGTCGCCACGGACAGCGCTCCTCGCATCTTGGACTCTGTGCTTTTTTCTTTTTGTTTTGTCTTTTTTTTGTTCAATTTTGGCGCCTTTTTTAATTACCTCAGAGTCTGGAAAGTGAAATTACAAGTGAACACTCTCCTGAACAGGGAAGCAAGGGGTATGCCTGTATGTGTGCCGTCGAGTAATCTGCTGTAAACTGCACTGTTGCCATAATTAATTTTACAGCCAGTATTGTCGATGGAATGCACACTCCTGCTTATACTGTAACCTGCACTGTTGCCAGAATTAAATTTAAAGCCAGTATTCTCGATTGAAAGCTCCCTCCTGCTTCCTGTTCTACATGCTAGCAGCCTATTGCGTGAACCTAGGAATTCGGTTCAGCCCCTTAACATGATACTTATTGTCCTACCTCTCCTTTCCTCAGCAGTTAAGTGTTCCTGCAAGCGTGGGCCAGGGCTCCCTACCCAGTGCAAGGGGCAATTCAGGTTGGACGGAGGCTGTCCCCACCCCCATGGACCGATTCTTGCCACCAGGTAGTAGCCAGGACGGCACTCCTCGCATCTTGGACTCTGTGCTTTTCCCGCAGTCGCCTGCCACTGCTCCCGCCCGCCCCCAATACCCCGCCACCCTTTTCCGCTTTAGTTTTATAGGCTGAAGTCCCGCGATAGGTGGCGTGGTGTGGCATTTTTTTCTAACAGCTCTGTTTACCATCTGCTTGTTATAACGTCTGGCCACTAGAGGGAAACTAAAATATTCAGCTGATACTTCACTACACACCTGGGTCTCCACCCCTCCCAGCCTTCCTTTTTAACTACAACTTCTGGCCTCCAGCTGACGACTGTTGCAGCAACTGTAACTGTCTTTTCCTGGCAGCCTATTGCTTGTTCTCAGACCACCTCCCATTTCACCTTTTTGAATTATTCCCCTTCTTTACTATGCCTTTCACTGCTATCATGACTCTTCTAATGGGTGCCTCCTCCCTTATGCTACTTTCGGCATTCTCCTGCCCTGTCATTCTCTGCTCACCTCCCAACGCGTTCTCTGTGGACAACTTTAACTTTTTCAACTTGATCGCTTCCTATTCACCACCTCCTATTCCCCCTACTGCACTAATTAGCAAGCGCCAGCTCCTGCTAACCAGGTCCCGCCCAGTCAGTTTAAAATTCTCCCCCCAATCTACTATATGGATTTGCTTCAGGAGACCACCTTGGACTTGCATCCTCTACCTAACACGAGCTGGGGACATCGAGGGTAATCCTGGTCCACAGAGGGCACCCAACCCAGGACTACCTCCCTTTGCTATACCTACCTAAATCCAATGGTCTCACCCTGGCACATATCAATACTAGAAGCCTCCTAGCCAACCTTGCCGATCTTCAGGTTTGGATGAACATGAACTGCCCGGACATATTAGCCATCACTGAGACTTGGCTAAAACCCACTGTTACAGACTCACAGTGCTCCTCTCGGGTACAGTATGCTCCGAGCTGATCGGCAGGGACTAAAAAGGCGGGGGCTAGCGCCTACTTCAAATCACACCTTAACGTCACACTCATACAGGACCCCCTTCTGCCAAATTGCGAAGTACTCCACACCCTTCTTCTACTTGGAGGAGTAAAGAAACTCCATATCTTCTGCATATATGTCCCTCCCAAAAACTCCAATCTGGGTCTCTTAGAACTCATGGACAACCTACTATCTGGTACAGGCAAAAATGACATTATCTGCCTTGGTGATTTCAACCAAGACTGGTCAGAGAATAACTCAGCCCACCTATCATCTATCACTAGTAAGGCCAACCTCTCTCAGCTCATTCAGGAACCCCATGAGAGTCTCCCTGGGGTGACTGCACACCCTTCTCGATTGGATCCTCACAAACAGGATGGATTATGTGAGCACGTCAGGTGTTCTCCCAGACACCATAAGTGACCACTATCCTACTTACTGTATCTGGGACACCGCCACCCCCTCGTTTCCTTCTAAAGTCATTTCCTTCCCTGACGTATCCCACCTAAGAGTGGACGATTTCAAAACTGACCTTGGCTCTGTTGACTGGACTCCTATATACTTAACTGATGACATAAACCAGGCCACTGACTATTTCAACTCCGTCCTTCTCTCTTTGCAAAACCTTCACATCCCCACCTCTACTCGCAGGGTGGCAGGGAAGGCGACCAAGTGGCTCAAGCGCCTTCTTCAAATGCTGAAACATAGGACAAACTTTGGGCTGCGTGGAAGAGCTCTAGTCTGCAATCTGACTTTGAAGCATACAGGTCTTCTGGAACAACTGCAAAAAACACATTCGCCTGGCTAAAGCACCTACTTCAGGAACCTTCTAAAGTCCCTCTGGAGACAACCCTAAAATGTACTGGGCACAAATCAAGGAAACTCTTGGCAATAATAAGCCTCAGACTCCTACTGACATGAATATACAGGGCACTCACTGTAACAACCCGCTTACTATTGCCAATTATTTCAATTCCTCTTCTCCTCACTTCGGCCAATGCCTCTGATGCGACCCAAGGCGAAAGGCACGCCCCTCAACTTCAAGCCCTACTCATCCCTTCTTTCGCTTTCCCAACCACGCACTCATGAAGTACGAAACTTAATTCCATACCAGCCCGTAGCCCAGGCCCTGATGGCATCCATCCGGCATTCTCAGGCAGTTTGCTCCTTGGCTTGCTGCCGGTCACCAGACTTTTAACCTATCTATCAGGACCCTTCCGTCCCATTGGCCTAGAAAATGTCCAGAACCATCCCTATTCATAAGAAGGGTGATGTCAAACAAATGACCAACTACCGTCCCATCTCTCCCTGCCTACTCTTAGTAAAGTTCTTGAGAAACTTGTTCATCGTCAACTCTCAGACCACCTCGGCAAGTTCAATCTCCTTACCCACTGCCAGCATGGATTTAGGCCTGGACACAGCACTACCACGGCTCTAACCCAACTTACCAGTGATATAAAAAACAACATGGATATCAGTCTACTCACTGGCGCCGTCTTTATTGACCTGTCCAAAGCTTTCGACATGGTTCACCACTAACTCTTGCTGTCTAAGCTCCAAGCCACTGGTGCCTCTGACCCCACCCTTTCTTGGTTCCAAAGCTACCGTAACAATCGCTCCCAAGCCGTAGCCTTTCACAAAGCTATATCCTCCCCCAGACTGATCACCCGTGGCGTCCCTCAAGGATCCATCCTTGGTCCTCTACTCTTCTCCCTTTACCTAAATGACATTCCCCACTCCTCCTGTCAAAGTCGCATTCTCATGTACGCTGATGACCTGGTTCTCTACTTGGGCTCCAACTCGATCGCAAACATCAACCTCTCACTCTCAAACGACTTTCAAGTACTTCAGCAATGGCTTCTGAACAACCACCACCATATGAACCTGGACAAAACGTGAGCCATGCTGTTCAGCTCTACAAAAAAAATTCCCCCCATGGCCACAAAGCTTCTGGTTCAGTGCCAGGATGGCTCGTCGGTCACCAACACGTCCTTCAAATACCTGGGGGTCACTCTTGATCCCTCCCTCGACTTTGCAACACATATCAACACAGTCTGTGTGCTGTTAATGCGAAATTGGTGGGGCCTATCGGTGCGACACTCCCTCACCCCTTCTGCTAGACTATCCGTAGCAAGGGGGGTGTTTCTCCCGCAGCTCCAATATGGTTTTCCTCTTCTATACTCCGCTAACTCCAGCATACTTAAGAGATGGGACACTTCTTATAACAACATCTGCAGATTTGCCTTAACCGTCCCACGCCTCACTCATCACTGCCGCCTTTACTCCGGGTTAAACTGGCTGCCACCCAAGGAGCTCCGGGCTTTCTCTCTGGGTTGCTTTATAGACTCCTAAACTCGACCCCCTAGACCGGACTCCCTGGCTCTCCTGCTTACCCCCGCATCTCAAATTCGCTCACTTAGATCCTCCTCCTCACCCCTTCTAACATGTAGACCTTGCGCCACAAAAAATGGGTGAACAGGCTTTCTCGTACTTCGCTCCTCGGTTCTGGAACTCTCTCCCCCTTCAGGTCAAAACTGCCTCTTCCCACCGGGTTTTCAAAAACTCGTTGTTCTCTCACCTCATCACACTTGCTCACTGCCATTGCTCATAACATAGCCACTGACCACCGGCCTGCTGCCCAGACCCCCTTCTGTTGTTGCAACATTAAAGCTTTATTATGAGTATCCTGGAGTACTAAATTGTTGTCCTGCCACTATGTATACTGGTTATATTTTGCCTGTAACCTTTTTGTTCACTTTAATGTCATTACGTCATGATGTATCACTATAACTTGTGGCACCTTTGTCTTGTACTCCACTTGATTGTACCTGAAAATGTTATATTTCTGCTTGAATTCAATTTTTTCCTTATTGTTAACATGTCTTTATGTATCACTGTAATTTGTGGCTCCTATGTCTTGTACTCTCCCAGGTCGTGCTTGAAAATAGGCAGGATTGTTTGCCTAATGCACTTACCTGGTTACCAAAAGCTAATAAATAAATAAATATACTGAAGGAACTCACAAGGAACTAGGATGGATTTCAGGATGGACACAGTGAGCACCAGTTCCTTTTTTTTCTTCAATTTATTGAACTTTATTGGAATTTTCATGATACAACAGAAATAACATTAACAAAGCAAACAAAACAAAACCAGACACACCCTCTAAAAAAAATAAATAAATTACCCACCCTCCCCACTCCCTGGAGCACACCAACAAACATCCAATTCACCCAGTAAAGAATGAGGAAGGCTGTTCAGTTTAAAACCCAGGATAGGCTCCCAGAGGAGGGATTTCCCCAGGAATTATTGGGGGAATACAATAATTTAGGTAGGCCATGGGGGGATGAAATGGCCAGCAAGACCTATAACTGTTCCCATCGGGATTGGAATCTAAGTGGTCTATCATCCCGCAGAGCAATCTGCTTCTCCATTTCTAGCACCATCAAGATTTCCTGGTGCCACGCCTGGTAGGACGGGACAGCGTCATCTAACCAGTGTCAGCAAATGAACACCTTTGCCATAATCGATATCAAGGCCATGTAGGCCCGGCATGGCCCAAACAGGTCCATTGGATACATAATGACTAGGCAAACCTCAGGGGTAAAAAAAGAATCAAAACTCAGGAGGAGATCGAGGGAGAGCCAGATATCAGACCAAAAGGGAATGACACTGGGGCAGTCTCAGAAAATATGTTTGAGATGTCCCTCGGCCATCCCACAGCGAGAGCAGGTGGGGGACACCAGTTTGCCCGTCTTATGGAGCCTGGTGGGTATAAAATAGAGATTATGGAGAATTCAGAACTGGAGCAGATGGTGACAGTCTTGCTTGACAAATCTGTACAGATGTTTCCAGATGCCTTGCCAAGCTTTGAGCGCTGCCTGAAGGTGTAATATGTTGCCAATAATAATAGACAGCCTCCAAACTAGCTGGGTCTGATTGATAAAATCAGTAAAACCCAGACACCGCATGAGTTTGGGCCACCAAATGAAGAAGCAGGGACAGGGGCTCCACAGATAAGGAAGACCAGGGCGGAGGACCCAGAAAGGAAGCTATCTCCCCTGCAAGCTGCAGGTGCTTAAACAGGTGAAACACTGGGAGATCAAATCAGGTCTGAATAACAGGGAGAGGCGCAAGCACGCCATCTTCAATAACAGAGAAGAGCACAGCCAAGCAGAGTTGGGGGCAGAAACTAGGAGGAATTGGCAGGTTGGCAATTTGTATGTTAGGGTTCTCTAATAGAGGTTGAGATAGGTCCTTTCCCCACTCCCAACCCATGTAAGCGTAGAGTTGGCTAAGGGCTCTCAGGGACCACCAAATAAGTGTACCCCGAGTTTCCAAGGCAATTGAGAGGGTTTAATTTATAGTAGACTGCAAAGCTGGAGACCTGCCCGAGCACACTGATGCTGTTCTATCATCAGTCAAAGAGGTCGGTATTCTGTACTATGGGACATTAACCGGGGGGGGGGGGGAAAGAGTCCCATAAGAAGACTTTGGAACTATGCAGGGCATAGCAGTACAGGGGAAAAAACAGGAGATGTAAACCACCCCTCTCCCTGGGCAGGGTAAGCTTGAAGTATGCCCTTCGTGGTGTCCCCTGCTTCCACAGAAAGGCCGAAATAAGCGAGTGGAGTTTGGCAAATCAGGCCTTAGGTAGCTAGGGGCCTAACATAGCCATGGGATATAGAATGACCATTTGCACCTGCCCCAACCCCCCCAGTTCCTTGAATAACTACATGGACGACGGGACCATGAATAACCAGTCATCCAGATAGGGGACACTACAAAGCCTTTCACTTGGGAGGGCTGCTGCCACAACTGCTAAGCTTTGATAAATATCCACGGTGCCAAGAATAAGACAAAGGGCAAGACTCAGAACAGATGTCTGTCCTCCAGCATGAAGCAGAGGTGCTGTATATGGAATTTACAAATCTTGATATGAAGGTATATGTCCTTCATAGCCACGACACAAATCCAGTCCCCCATTTGTAACAATGAAGAGGTTGAAGTCTCTGAGGTCTAATAATGGACACAGATCTCCTGTGCACTTGGGGACCAGGAAGTATTAGGAGTCCAATCCTTTCTCTCCTGAGAGGGAACAGGTTCTATATCATGTTTCTATATGAAAGTCTGAACCTCTGGGTGCAGAAGAGACAAGTAACCTGGAGAATAACCATAAATAAGCAGCGGATGCAAAGGAGGGGTAGACAACTGTTTTAAAGCATGCACCAGATCATGCCCCAACATGTACACCTACAAGCAGCAGAGGCGAGGGAGTTGCAGAGTCAGGAGGTACCAGGGTGGTGGGGCTACCAGATTGATACCTTTGGGTGCCTCAGCAGGGGCACCAGTGGTAAGAGGACCACCACCCCACATATTGGACTGACGTGAGGAATGGCCACCACAGACGGCAGGCCTATGAAAAGAACCCCCCCATTTCACTTAGTGGGCTGGTGGGGGTCAGTAATTTAAGGAACCTTAAAAATCATCCTGGAGGACTGCTGTTCATACAGTGCATTTCCATCATCCCTAGCAGTCTAGCCCCTCTAAAAGGGGCATTAAGGACAGACTGCTGCACATCAGTGGTAAAACTGGCTAAATGCAACCAGGAATAACTCCAAAGGCAAACACCAGAGGCGCCTGTCCTGGCAGAAGCACAGAGGCATCATATGTGGAGTGTAACAGACACTTATCATTGCCAGTACCAGCTGAGGCAGCTTTAAGCAAATCAGCCTTGGCAGGACTATCAGGTAATAGCTGAACAGTAGTTATAGCAAACATCCACAGGGTGTTCCAGTATTAAATCATGTAAATCTAGTAGTTTGCTATTCTGAGGTCTAAAGATGCAAACCGTAAGTTTTTTTGCTCGTAACATCCAGTCTCCTAGATTCCTTATCAGGAGACAGACAGCTCTCATATATCTAGGGGCCTGACAGTAATTATGAGCAGCCATAATGACCACAGAATCAGTTTCAGACTGCGATACATAAGATTCAGCAGATGGAGCAGAGTACTGCATATCAGCCTTTCTGGCACTGTAGGCAAAGTATTAGGCCTATGGCAGACAGCCTGAGTAGGATCCTCTAAGGTAGGATATACTAGAAGAATAACAACTGATAGACTAGTAGGTACCACCAAAAACTCCAGCAAGTATTATGGTGGAGTCTTTCTCTTTAGCAGCAAAGTCCATTAGATTCTGCATTTGCCTTAGTAGTGCCTGAAAAGAGGCATCCTCAGGTGGAGACCTAGGTGTGTGAATCAGTGGCTTCACTACAAGACAAAAGGGTGGAACTGAAGCCTAGACCACCCTCAAAGGGATCATGTTCCCTTTCTTCACCCTCCAGATCCTCCATATTAAGAAGATCAGGATTATACTTCATGTTGTCCAGACTGATGATTTGGGGGCGCTAAAGTCAAAGCTGGCAACACTGGTGGCAGCTGAGGAGAATGACAGCCATGAGCTGTAAATCCTGCAATGACAATGGTGGCAGTAGGCAGGATGGTACAGCCATTATAGGCAGTGAAAGTGACAGTAACAAGTGGTGAAACAGTTCAGAGACTGTTGCCAGCATGGCCTGGGACTTTACCGGAGAAGCAGAAGCCTTGTCCTTATGCTTGTGTTGATGGTCAGAAGAAGAGGGAACATGAGGATTTCAACATGTCTTTTTCTTTATCTTTGTCTCTAGACCTCAACGACCACATCAGTGATAGCATCGCCAATCAGAAGGGAGATTTCCTGGTGGGGACAGTCGAAAGAGACAGAGAAGCGAGCTTGGAGCCCAAGGCCTTGGCAGCAGCTGCCACAGCCTTCTTGGCAATTAAAGTTTTCTAGAGCCTTTTTTCAGCGTCTCCTTCTGGCTTGGTTGACTCCCTGGCAGGTATCACAGGCCCTCACTCAGAAGGATAACTCCTATAAGCAAACACCAAACGCAAATCACGTGAGCGTCATCCTCATAGATCTGTTAGCCACAAGTACAAAAACTTAAGTAAAGGCTCTTCTAGTAGCGGCACAAAATAATGACAAAAAGGTAAACAAGTTCATAAAATAAAATAAAAATGATGTTGCTGCTTTCCTGCAAGTCCGAGGAGCACTCAGCAGTGGGACACAGAACTAATGAGTGAGGGGAATGCCCATGTTTTATATGTGTCATGCTGTATGTCATTACAGATGGCTACTGAAAAGCAGAAGTTACCAAGTGTTCTGGATGCCATCAGCTTACATTTCCAAAGGTGTGGCTCAACAATAGTGATATCCTCAATGAAGATCTAACCTGCTGATGACCAAATGATGAAGACTTAGTCTTTTCAGATCCAATGAGCACTCAGCAGTGGGGTTAAAAAGACCTGAAATGAACTGGGCAGGCCCACATTATATAGGCAGAGCTGAGGATTCCAACTTCATATGTGGAGGAGAACATGTAAAGTAAGGTTGACAAATGAGAGACAAACCAGATATACTTACAAAACAAAGCTTTAATAAAGCAAAAGTGACATACCACAAGATCAGAAATGAACCCACACAGGATGTCTCACTGTGAAGCTGTACAGTGATGTAGAAGTCTCTGAAAAGTCTCCTGGGAGGTGCTGATGTCACCTATTTACAAGATTATGAGTGTAGCTCTACGATGGAGATAGCTTCCAAGAAGATCTATGGCTACCAGGAAATGAGAGGATAAAAAAAAAAATTTCACTCATTTTTAATAACCTTCCCGTCCTGTGTAGTGCGATTTAATTCTTAGCTCTGTAAATGAGCACAGCTCATGCTACCCGGCACCATCTCTGTGTTGTGAAGCATGGTTCCCCACTCGCTGCATGCAAATGTGATGTACAGCAAGGAGAAGCATTGTGTTTTGCAAGCCAGAGATAGCAGCATGGGTATAGAGCTCTCATTAAACTGCACTACACAGAACAGAGGTGCTAAAAAGCTTTTTTTAAAGACAGAAAATTACAACTGGGATGTTAACCTTTTGGACGAGTTAAAATGTATGAAGTTTTCCTTATGAGGGTAAACATGGATGAATCATGCCTACCATCCAGCAGTGTGTGCATTGATTATGGCAGCAGACTTTGCATTAGAGATGTGCAAATTTCATAAACTTATCTTCGCAAATCAATCTGCAAAGCTTGCCAGCTTTGTGAAGGGCGACGTGCCAACTTCACCCACTTTTCTGGCAGGTGAAGTGGCCCTTATTTAAACAAAGTCATGCAAATTCACTGGCAAAGTTACCACTTTGAGAAGATTCTGCCTGACCTGTGATGACTTTTCTGAAAAAAATTCCACTTTTCCAGGAAAATTCACTGCAAAGTGGGTAAGTATGAAGTCTGGGCAAAGCAGAAACTTAGCTGGCAAAGTAAAACTTTGTAACATCTCGAAATTTGCATAAAAAACACCAAGCAAATGGCCATAATGTGCCCGGGGGGGGGGAAGCACTACAGTGTATTACCTGGAATATACCTCAACTAGCACAAGGAATACCTGCACAAAAATATTGGCTCCATTTTTACACCCAAAGCTGCTTCAGGCCTTTCAGAGATATGGACCCATACTGTGACCCATTAGTGAGAGCAAGTGGACTCAACAATCGCTGGGGGGGGAAGGGAATACAAAACACTGCACTACAAAGAAAGACTTGGGAGACAACAGTTTACATAAATATGCAGTAATACAGGGCCCAAATGAAAGCAAATCCGTAACTGCAGCTAAAAATCCAGATTTTCAGAAGAGCCTTTGAATAACTGCATGCTGTCATTTTAAAAAGGTATGGTGGAGTTGCCACAGTAGCTGCCTTTGTTGATCGCTGATACCTTGTCCTGTCATTATGTTATCTTTTGTTCTGTTATTTCTGTTGGCTCCATGTATGATTCTGATTGTAAGGAGCTTAAAGA
The DNA here is from genome assembly GCA_016271365.2 of Neoceratodus forsteri. NCBI lineage: Eukaryota > Metazoa > Chordata > Ceratodontiformes > Ceratodontidae > Neoceratodus > Neoceratodus forsteri. Next base: position 1,295,671,357 of record CM057459.1, read on the forward strand.
TGAACTTTTCAAATGGGTGCCACGTAAAGTTCATTATCTTATGTCTCTGCTGAACCTTAGCCTCTAAGGTAGCAGACGATCCTGCGCCTGTGAGAAATTGGGGAGGGTCATCAAATTGCAGTCACCCTTGCAAACTTCCCACAGACAGCTCTCAGAACTCTGGGGTGTCATCACTGCAGCCATGGTTATACATTGACATCCCTAAGAGGCACGATTTGAATCCCCCACCCCAAAAAAAACCATCATGTACAAATATGAAACAAGCACTTTAACTCTTCCCTTGCTCAAATCAGCTTATAAAACAACAGTAGGAAATGGGGCACTCAGATTGGCTGACAACATTCTAAAAGGATTAGGTCACAGCTGGAACCCATCATTTACAATATAACAACCAGAATTTTAATTATTAAAAAAATTAATTTAAAAAAATATAAAAACATTTTTATCTAGTTTTTGTTGACAGAGAAAGGAGGGCTAGGCAATTCTGACTATTTTCAGCATTGTCCTAGGGAAGAGGGTAAAGCTGCAAAATTATACAGTAAACCACATCAAGCTATTGGTTGTAATTTTAGTGAACCAGGGAAACTCCCCAAAACTTTCAAGAAGTGCCTTGGCATCTTAAACATCCATCTGAACAACAACCAGAACAGACAGATGGGACCTACGTTTAATGTCTCCTCTGAAAGATGGCACTTCAGGAGTGCAGCACCCCCACACACACATACACCACACCACAGTGACAATATTGGGATTTAACCCAAATTCCTGATGTGAAACATGAACCCACAGCCTCAGAGGCGAGTGTGCAACCTGCTGAGCCACTGATAATAACTGCTTAAAGACACTCCAGGGAATAGGTTATCTTTGTTACTCTAGCTCTAGAGGCACAAGACACTCAGCTATGCCTCGTGCTTTGTAAGCCCTTTTGAGTTAAAGTGCTTTTCTGAGATTCCAACGTGACTTACATTATTTTGTACCTCATGCTGGCGAAATTCATTCTGTTCCATTTCCAATATTTTATTCTGTGTCTGTATTTAGATAAAAGGGATTATACTGTACTTTGGCCCCGACAAGGTAGCCAGTTGATTTCTTCACATCCTGATTCCTCAGGCATGCCACTGCACTCAAGCATGTAATGATGTGCAGCAAGGGAGGGCGTGGGGGAGCGCCCCACTGAAGCCAATGGCGGCAATTCTGATTACCGTTTATTAAACAATGATGGCTGGTTGGAGATTAATGAAGGACACCACTCGACAAAAAAAAAACAGTAATCACAATCGGCTCCCAATAACGTCAATGGGGCATGCCCCCATGCTCTCCCTTGCTGCATGTCATTACATGCCTGAGCGTGGGGGTTGTGCCAGAGGAATCGGGAAGTGAAGGAATCAGCTGGAGACCCTGTCAGGGCCAAAGTACGATCCCTTCTATCTAAATACAGACACTGAATAAAATGTTGAAAATGGGACAGAATGAATTTCGCAGGCATAAATATAAAATAAATGCAAGTCACGTTGGAAGTGAATAAAGTCATTAAATTGACTGAAGTAACCAAAACCCTGGTTGTGCCTTAATGCTTAAGTGTGCCATCTGTCACATTTGCCCACACGGTCACTGTACTAACTGTATCTAACCTATTCTTTTGTAAACCACTTTTTAAATGTTTCCTGAATGTAAGGAGCGGCACAAAAATTCTATTGTATTCTAGCATATAAAACAACTACAGTTTAAAGAAGCGAATGATCATGTTAAAAATCAAACTTCGTAATATCACGTGTTAAAAAAAGGTAAGTTGTGATTTGAGAGTCCTTAGCTGCTCCCTGATAGGAAGCGAGCTTTCCCAAATGCTCCATGTTGCATTAAATGTCCCTGGCCACTGCGGATTTCACAGCAGATTCTTCTACAGGTAATCTGTCCATGACTAGTGCATAAAAAGGGACTGTGAGGGACTCAGAGGTGGATGATGCAAGAGACCCCTGATAATCTTGCACATTCATGCACTGTGGCTCAACCGCAGTCATCAGTCCCTTATGTTGAAAACCCATGTTCCACACTGGTTAGTTATCAGACAGAGGGTTATAGTGTTGGGGGTTACAGGGCAGTAAATACTTGTCCCCTTTCCTGTGGCGGCATGGTCTCTCTCCACCACCATCTAAAATGTTACCCGTATATCTACAAACTGTACAATGAGAACCAATAGCTACGTGAGGATCTTAGATGCCCTCTGAAAGTTGCACCCAGACCACCACCTGTACTGGTAACTGCTAGTGAGAAAAAGGCAGCGCAGCCCAGGACTTAAAAAAACACCTGTGGCCTGTTCCAAGTTCGAGTCCCACAACAGAAATGTCATTCAACCCTTCCCGTCCACCTTCTGCTGTAGTAAGGGGTCCCACTCAGAGATCCTCTGAAACACCTGAACAGTGTGGTGGAAGGGGGCTTGCCATGGCTTGTCAGTGTGAATAGAGGCTACTTTAACCCTCACAGATCCATCTTTGCATTACCAAATGTTCTTTTTAGTAGAAAACAATCACTAGAATAAAAAAAATGTCCTACAATCTAGTCACTACTTCCAATGTGAGAAATGCATCTAAATTTGAAAAGGTTGCATGAGTGCAGATATGGCACTGTCGCTGCTACACATGCTGGTGGAACGTAGTACTATAGTCGCACTGCCACACAGGTCCAATGAATCAGTGCTGATGAAGGGTCTAAATCATTACACTTCTTCCACTCCGGGAGCTGCCTCGTTCCTGGAAAAAAGGTGAGGAGGGGATGAGAAAGAAAGGATTAGACAACCATAGTTTTAGTAACATCTTTCAAATATCTGAAAAATTTAACATAGAAACATAGATGTTGTTGGTGGATAAGGACCACCTGGCCCACCTAGTCCATCCTACTTATACTGTCTACTGTATCACCACAGCCCTCTTTTAGTCCTCAGATTTTCCCAGTTTGCTGCAGTGTTAGGATTCCCTTAACGCCTGTCCCACGTGTTCTTGAAGACTGTGACTGTTTTAGCCTCCACCACTTCCGCTTGTAGTCTGATCCAGGCTCCCACCACCCTCTCTGTGAAGGACTTCCTGACATTCCCCCTGAGCCTACCCACCCCACCTTCACTGTGTGACCCCTAGTTCTTGTTCAACTCTTTCTCTGAAAAATACTCCCTTCCTGTACCTTGTTCACATCTGTGAGAGTTATACGTACACAATGTATGTAGAGATTCCACTGCCTAAATAAATACATTATTTTCCCCAAGATTCTGACCCAAGTGGAAGATAAACAATGTTGTTCATCCAATGGGTAAATAGCACTGTTTATTTTTCACTTGCCTACATCACAATCAACTTGACTGACAGTCCATTCTGTCAGCCTAGTGTTCTGTAAACATCTGTATTGCATGATTATGTTATGTGTCATGTATTTCTCTGTCCATAACCTCCCAGGTTTTGCCTGAAAATAGGCAAACATTTGCCTAGTGCACCCTACCCGGTTAACAAAAACTAAATAAATAATACTGATATAGAGATCGGACTTCAGGTCAGCTCACAAGCCTGGAGTCTGAAATTACCCCAACCAGACCTCAAAGCATCTGCTGTCAGGATCCGCAAAGGAACCAGGTGAAAGAATGGAATGCCCTGTAACAGGTTCTGGCGGTCCATGAATCATACTAGAGTACGGCAGAGTGGGGACATGAGAAACATTTCTTCTAATCTGTCCATCACCTGATCCAATTTCACCTGAACAGTCCAATGCAGAATGTGCATATGGAGGCAGGCAAAGGGTACCGTCACAGTGACCACAACCATCAGTCCCGGCAGGCACACTGTCTAGGATAACAAATAATGACTTCTGTGCATCAGTGAAGCATAGGCAACAAAAGCTTCTGTGCCCTGCCAGAGGGTAGGACAACACTGCACACTGATATGTCCAGTACTGCTCCAATATACTGAAGAAACTCACAAGGAACTAGGATACGAACATACGAAATTTGCCAGCAGATAAAGGCCTAGAGGTCTATCAAGTCTGCTTGAATGTGCAGCTAGCACCCCTTATTCTGCAGCTGCCCCTCCCTTCCGCTTCATTAACCCTCCCCCTTGTCCTGTCCCATCCTCGTTTGAAGCAGTCCACTGTTCTACTGCATACCACTTCAGCAGGTAACGCATTCCACCCAGCCACCACCCTCTCTATGAAAAAAGTGTCTCCTCATCTCCCTCCTGAACCTTCCTCGCTCCAGTCTCATATCATGGCCCCTGGTGTCCCTCCCCTCCCTTACTTTGAACAGCCCCTCTGTACCTGTCTTGTTTATTCCTTTCATGTATTTAAAGGTTTCAATCATGTCACCCCTGTCTCTCCTCTCCTCCAGTGAGTACATGTTCAACTCCTTCAACCTCCTCTCTGTGGATTTCAGGATGGACACAGTGAGCACCAGTGCCTTTTTTTTTTCCAATTTATTGAACTTTATTGGAATTTTCATGATACAACAGAAATAAGAACATTAACAAAGCAAACAAAACAAAACCAGACACACCCTCTAAAAAAAAAAAAGAACAATTACCCACCCTCCCCACTCCCTGGAGCACACCAACAAACATCCAATACACCCAGTAAAGAATGAGGAAGGCTGTTCAGTTTAAAACCCAGGATAGGCTATTCCATCCATAGTCCATTCTGCCTATCCTACAATGAATCTGCCCTCAATTGTCACACAGAACACCAACACTGTATACATAGAACATACAATGGCCTGTGTTGAAATATGCCATTAATTTCCATTCATGAGGTGGCAGGACTTTCATTAACTCACTTGTGGCTTCGCCACTCATGAAAATAACTGGCATATTTCAACACAGGGCATTGTATATCCTCTATGTCTCTATCACGTCTCCCCTCTCCCTCCTCTCTTTCAGAGAGTACATATTTAATTCCCAGAGTCTGTCTTCATAGGGCTTCAGGATTAGGCCCTGCACCATCTTGGCTGCCCTCCTCTGGACCCTTTCAGCTATGTCTTTATGGAGGTAGGGCCTCCAAAACTGTACACAGAACTCGAGATGAGGTCTCACCAGCGATTTGTGAAGGGATATTATGACCTCCCTCCTTCTGCTTGTGTAAACATCAAAGCAGCACAAGAAACAAGCAATCAACCAATCATCTTTATTTTACCAGGCAAAACACCACTGAGAAAGATTCATTTGTAAGGTGAACCTGGAAACAAAACAGCATATGCAGTTAATGGGCAGCACTGAAATGAACTGTGTCAATCACAATGAATCCTAAGTGGGGAATTTTGATCTCAACAGAAACCAACTGAGACAACTGCCTGCATCAGCCACCCCTACAAAGAAAACTTTTTTTTTTTTTAAATTACAGTAGGTTCACACAATTCAGCTTACACTTCATATATTTCCCTTCCTCTCATTTATTTTTATTTCATTTATATTTTGTATTGACCGTGAAAGAAAGGCTAGGAAATACTTCTGTTTTTTAGCCTTGTCATGGAAGGAGGGGGTATACGTATGGAAACTCACTGATACTGAACCAGGTTGGGCTGTTGGTGGTTTTAATGAATGGGAAAATTGGGCCAGGACACCAGGGACGTTTACTTACTGGTTTCATGAAATGCCATGGGATTGTCAATGTCCACCTGAACAAGCACCAGAACAGGCAGATGTGACCTCAGTTTAATGTCTCATCTGAAAGATGGCACCTCCGACAGAAGTGTCCTTCGAACACCTTGTTGGGGCATCAATATGCTTACTTTTAACCAAGGGGAGAGTTCCTGCACCACAAATACTGAGCAAAGTGATTCTGGACCCTGTTGGATCAGACAAGCTGGTATCTTACATCTTGTAACTTTTTAAAGTATATTTACTTATAAATAATACACTTTAGCAAGAGGCTCCATGCTAGCAGTACTGACATGTTTCGGAAAAGGAACACAGAGCCTAAATAAAAAAGGTTTTCAACATGTGGTTCTTACGGATGATGGAAGTACAAATGATTCACTACCAGGGGTGTGTGGTAAATACCATTCTGCCTGCAACAGTACATCTGAAGTCAATGCAGCTGGTCCCTGCTCAGGACAGGCATGTTGTTGGATTAGAATGGCAACTTATGGTACCGCTGGGGCACGGGGGGAGGAGGGCTAGCAGCTGAGGGAACGGGGGTGGGGATTGGGAGGCTAGGGTCCAACCTGTTCGGAATGCAAACCTGGCACATTACCAGGTGCTAAGCAACGCACACTATCCTGGCTATAGAAGGCAGAGAGAATATGTCTGTAGAGACCACGGTAGGTTGACGCTCACAAAAGGCACACTGGCAGGCTTGAGTGGCAGTTGAAGGAACCCTGTGGGAGCAGGGAGGTGAGCAGGAAGCAGGGAGGCAACAAATGGACCTCCAGTGGTATAGATGGACTAATCAGAGTGGAGAAGGGAGGTAGAAGGCATCGTCATTAGGAAGCACCATGGCCAGTGGTCACCAGCTACATATAGCAACAACTAGCTGGCTAGCCAAATTGAGGGGTGGCTGGTGAATGCAGTCCAGGCACCAGGACACCTGACCTGCCAATGCAACCAGGTGTAAGGTTGATATGGTAGTGGAAGACCTTTAAAACACTACCTAGTATGCTCAGACCCCAACCCTGACAAAGCCTTATGAGGCGATGCGGATAGTGTTTCCTCATCAAGTTTGTGTTGAGTTCTGCCAAGCTGTTTTAGCTCAGCTAATTACATTTCATAGATTAACAGGTGGTTTGTGTCTTTTTCTGGTTTTGAGTGCACTACACCTTGTCCTGTTACAGTCTAGGAAAAGGCTGACTGGAGTGACAAGAATATAGTAGTAACTGGGAACTCCATAGTTAGGGGCAGTGGGTGAATTGGAGAGGCATTTCTATGCCAGGATGGTAGTCTGCAGGAAGAGGTTTGCCTACTTGAGGCATGAGTGGAATGAAAGCTATCCAGGGTTAAGCAATGGAGCTAGGGGAAAAAGCAGACTGCTGTCATCTGTGTTAGCATGAACAGCACAGGATGCACAGGTCCCGAGGACATAAGGAGGTTAATCATGGAATTAAGGATGTTCCTGAAGGGAAAGGAATCCAAGACAAACTTTTCAGAGAGCATAGAAACATAGAAGTTGATGGCAGATAAGGACATCAAGGCCCATCCAATCTGCCTATTTTTTCTACATTATCAACGTGCCATAGGCCTTTACTCTGTCAATGGCCTATCTAGTCATACTCATCTGTATTGCTCCCTTATGCCCATCCCATGTCTGTCTGAAGCCCTGCACTGTATTCATATCCACCATTTCCTGAGGTAGGCCATTCCATGCATCTACCACCCTTTCTGTGAAAAAGAACTTCCTCACATTATCCCTCAATCAGCTTCCCTCTAGTCTCATGCTGTGTCCTCTTGTCCTGCTATCTTTCTTATATTGAAACATGTTAAGACTCTTCCACCTTGTTAATGCCCTTAAGATGTTTGAATATTTCGATCATATCACTTCTTTCCCTCCTTTGCTCTAGGGTATACATACTGAGCTCCGGTCCTCATGTTTTCTGATGCAGTCCCTGCACCATTTTGGTTGCCCTTCTCTGGACTGCCTCCATTTTGTTGTCCTTGTGCAGGTGCAGCCTCCAGTACTGCATGCAGTACTCCAGATGGGGCCTAACCAGTGTCTTGTAAAGAGGGATTATTACCTCCCTCTTACGACTTATGCTACCCCTACTAATACACCCCAACATCCTTCTAGCCTTACCTACTGCTTTAGAGGTCTGCTTGGATGATTTCAGGTCATCTGTGATGAGGATGCCCAAGTCTCTTTCTTCCCTTGTGATTGCCAGCAACTTCCCTCCCAACCTATAGGTGGTTTCAGATCCTTCCAGACCTGGGGATTAGTGATAGGCAGCATAAAACCACTAGGTAGGAAAATACTTGGCTTAGGATTTGGTGCAAGAGGAATGTAAATTTTTTTGACAACTGGAGAGTCTTCAGAGCAAAAGATGCCTGTATGTCCAGGATAGGCTGTTCCTGTGCTGGCCAGGAGAATGCACAGGGCGATCAGGTGGGATTTAAACTTGAGGATAGGGCAAGGGGGTTGGTGCAGAGGTTCAACAAGTGCAGGAGGCAGATGCAGGGCATGAGCATGGGAAGGAGAGCAGAGCAGGGGAGCAACAGGAGAGAAGACATCCCACGCCAACTAGTGTTTTGAGAAGCCCAATAACAGAGTTGAGACCAAGCTCCTATCCACTTTCAAGGACTGCTTCCTAAAACAGCATGTCCAGTAAGGGACCAGTTTTGAAGTCACATTTGCTCTTGTTCTCAACGATGGAGTTGAGGTGATCTCCGGTGTGAATGTCAAGGAATCAGTAGGAGGCATTAATATTATTTTTGGTTTTCTGTCCAGCACCTTGTTTTTTTTTTTTTTGTTCTTACATTTGGTGGGAGGCAGTGACCACAACTGGGTAACCTTCTCCCTCGAGACAGTGATGACTGGCTGGGTCTCAGGCACCATGACACAGAACTTGAAAAAAGCACTTTTGGGGATGCTTGCATGATAGGTTATTTTTGCCATGTACTTTGTTTTTTGTATTGTCTGTTCTAAAAATCTAACAAAGCATACTATTATAACTAAAAAAAAAAAAAAAAAAACAGACTTTGCCAAGGCTTCTGGAACAAGTGAAAGAGGCGAAATGTTGGTCAGTTCGCCAGATCTCTTGGTGCAAGTGCCGTTTTAAAATCTTTTCACGGTATGTACTACACTCAACCAAAGCTAAGATTTTGTGCTATCTGTGCCTGTATGTGTCAGCGGCCCCTTCTGTATGGGTTGTGCCGCAGGTCGCGCCTTCACTGCTAGCACTTTCCGATCTGTAGAAGCGTGCTTCCTTCTATTGTTTTTTTTTTTTTTTAGAATTTGTCAGGATAAAGGATCTGGTGCCCAAGGGACTGGAGCTGCAGCATGAGGCTGATACTATACAGCAATGTGGGGTTTGATGAAGAAGGTGCTTGAAGGAGCTGCGGAGGTCTACATCACTGCAAGCAATAAGGGAAAAATAGCCAAGTAGTGCTTCAGCCACCCACCGCTGACTTAGAGACTTAAGGCAACTGCATTTTAACAAAAAGGGTTTATGACTGCCAGCAACAGTCTGGTAGGTTGCCTTTAGGCAAGGGGGGAGTAGACAGAAGCACTGAGGGATTGCAATACTAGAATCAAGGAAGTTTAGGAGGAACGGTAGTAGGAGCTATGGATAATACCAAAGCCTTCCAGTACATAAATGGAAAGAGGAGGTGACAAGAGGGGATTTGGTCCAGAAAAACTGGATATGGTCAAGATACTTGTGAGGGAGCCATGGGCGCTGGCTAAGATGCTGAATGAATGCTTTGCTTCGGTGTTTATCAAGAGGCCCTCCGGAGGTGGGGGACTCTTTGGAAATACCCATGCAGGGTTTGCAACTGACACCTGCCCACCAAATATGGGTAGATTTTCTTGTGAGATGGGTAGAATCTGCAAATTAGAGACCCGTTGAGCACCTTTGTGTTCAACCTGTTCCTGTGATGTGCTGGAGCCGGCTTTAGTTGATAGTTATCTCTCTGAATCTGTTTTACCAGCACTTGAATGCCAGTAGTTAGGAGCTCCAACAGAAATGCAGAAACAAAGAATCTGACAACAGATAAGGAATGTTTGGCCCACCCAGTCTGCCCATTTTTCCCTATCTACAGTACTGCCCAAACCCTACTTGACACCTGGCTCTTTCTCCCTCCCCCTTTCCTTTCCACTAAGATACCCTTGTGCCTATCCCATGCATTCCTGAATCCCACCACTGTTTTCCTCCCCACAAACCTCCTCTGGAAGATTGTTCCAGGAATCAACCACTCCTTCTGTGAAGCAGTACTTCCTCAAATCACTTCTGAATCTATCATCTCCAGCTTCACAGCACGCCCCTTGTTCTTGACCTCCTTGTTTACAGAAAAATACTTCCCTTCTGTATCTTATTTATCAGGTATCTGAAGGTCTCTATCATACCCCCTCCTCTCTTCCAGGGTGTACACTGTAGCTGCCCTCCTCTGGACCACCTCCACTCTGTGTCCTTCCGGAGATGTGATTTCCAGAACTGGACACAGTACTCTAGGTGGGGTCTTACCAGCGATCCACACAGGGCAACACCTCCCTCTTTCTGCTGGTGATACCCCTCCCTACGTACCCCAGCATCCCACTAGCCCTACCGACTGCTTTGTCGCAGTGTCTGGCCCCCTTTAGGTCATCCAATAAGATCACCCCAGGTCTTTTTCCTGCATGGTGATCACAAATACCACACCACCCATTTTGTACTCTGCCCTGGGTTTCTATGCCCCAAGTGCATTATTTTGGAACATTTTTCACACTGAAACCCAACAGCCATACCCTTGACCACTCAAGTTTTCTCAGGTCTCTGCTCATTCTTTCCTTCCCACCCCTCCCGAGTGTCCATCCTATTGCAGATTTTGGTGTCATCTGCAAAGAGGCAAACATTCACTGCCAGCTCTTCTGCAATGTCACTTATAAAGACATTAAAGAGGACTGGTCCCAGCACTGATCTCTGAGGCACCCCCGCTGGTCACTTTCCCTTCCGTGAAAAGAACTCTACTTACTACCACCCTCTTCTGCCTATCCCCTAAACAATTTCTTACCCAGTTTACCACCTTTGGACCCACTCCTAAGCTACCCCAGCTTGCTTACTAGTCTCCTACATGGAATGGTATTGAAAGCCTTGTGGAAACCTAGGTAGGCCACATCCACTGCTCCACCCTGCTCTTATTCCTTGGTCATCCAGTCAAAGAAATCAAATTCCCTTTTTGTTGGCTAGTTTCAGCCTGCTCCCAGTTGACGACCATGCCCTTTGGCTGCAATTCCTGCTCTCTCTCCAACTTTGCTTCTCACGTTTATCTTCAGCTTCCACCCTACCTCCTACTTATCCCTCTGTTACTCTGTGTTCCCATGTATACATTCTACTTATTCAAGCTATTATATTGCTCTACCATTGTAACCTAATATGCCAACCTATTTATTGTTTTGTTCCTATTTCTGTAACTTGTATTTGTTCTCTGACGCGGAACCTTTGTAAAAGAGCCTGGCTCAAATGTTACTTGTAATTCTAGTTGTAATAAAATAAAAAAAAAATAAATTAGTTTGGACATGATCTCCACCCTGTGAATCCATGCGGCCTCAGGTTTTGTAACCCACTGGATTCAAGATACTCCATAATTCTTTCATTTAGCAGTGATTCCATTAACTTTCCCACCACCGATATCAGACCGACTGGCCTGTAATTGCCAGCCTCCTCCCTGCTACCAAATTTTGTGAAGTGGGACTACAACAGCCCTCCTCCAGTCCTCTGGAACCACTTGTGTTTCCAGCTATGTGTAAAACAGGACTGTCAGTGTTGCACCCAGCACCTCCCTAAGCTCCCTCAATACCCTTGAATGAACAGGAATGCATGAAACAGGACTAGTGTCCACCCCCCCAAAAAAAAATCTCCTCTTACTTTTTTGTGACCCCTCCTCTTCTCCTTCTTCTGTGAACACTGAACAAAGGTATTTATTCATGATGTCTGCCTTTTCTAGGTCCCCCTCTGCACAGTACTCCCTTACCTTTTAAACCTTACAATCCCTCATGTGGTCCTTTTCTTTATGCTTACATACCTAAAAAGTGGTGTCCCCTTTTGTTTACGCCTGGGCTATTCTCTCTTCAGTTTGCGTCTTCACGCTCTATATTGCTTTCCCTTTCTTCCCTCCATCTCCTCTGACACCTCCCTAGGCTCCTCCCTCTTCATCTCCTTACACCTTCTGAATGCTACCCTTGTAAGTTACTATTTCAGCCACCTCTTTCCAGAACCACAGCAGTCTCTTTTTCCTCTTGTCTTTGCTTATTTGCTTGATACAGAGGTTTGTCACCTTCACTATGACTCCTTTTACCTTTGCCCACTATTCCTCTACCCCATCCAGGCCATCCCCCCAACCACGTCATTCCCTGAAGCATTCACCCATCTTTACAAAATCTACCCTCTTGATGTCCAGGACTCTCGCCCTTGTGTGGTTCAATTCTGCAGCTGTTCTTATATTGAATCACACTGTATGTCGATCACTAGTCCCCAGGTGACCTCCCACCTTGACGTCTGCAACACTGTCCCTGTAGTGAGTGCCAGGTCCAGTACTGCCCCATCACAAGTGGGTTCCCTGACTAGTTGCCTGAGGAATGCCCCCTGCAGAGAGTCCAGGATGTTCTTGCTTCTACCTGAAGCCGCAGCTGGGAGGCTCCAGTCTACAAACAGAAGACTAACATCCCCTACCAGCAGCACCTCGCCTATTGTACCATCTTGCCAATGGCTTTCATCAGTACCTTACCTAACTTGTCCTCCTGTACTGGAGGTCTGTACATCACACCAGTGCGAATAGTGGCTTTGTTCCCCATCTCCAGGGTGACCCACAGTTCCTCTGCCCCCACGTATTCCCCTGTATCTCTGTACTTTCATGCTTTCCCTTACATAAAGCATCACCACCCACCTCCTTTCCCTCCCACACTGTCTTTCCTGAACAGAGTACAACCTGGTAAGGACATGTCCCATAGTTTTCTGTGCACTGTAACTCAGTAATGACTACAATATCCATGTTGGCCTCTGCCATTTCGGTCTCTAGGTCTGCAATTTTTTTTCCTAGACTTCCAGCATTTGCACACATGTCCTTCCAGATTTTGTTAGCACTCTGCTTGTTACCCCCTCTTTTTTCCCTCCTTCCTTGGCCCCTCTCTTTTTAATGCTCATGTTTCCATCCCCCTTCATTTCTATCACCCTGCTTCTTTTATTAATTTGTACCCTGGAGGGTTCTTCTCCCCTCAGTTTCTCCCTACTCTCTATTTCAGCCTGTTGTGGGGGGGTGGGCACTTCTGCCTCCCCAGCTACTTTAAATGTTCATCAGAGTAACATTTAAACCATCCAACGAGGACTGCGTTTCCCCTTCGGGATGGATGCAGGCCATCGCCCCGTATAGGCACTTATCACTCCAGGTGGATCCCCAGTCCCCAATTTAGTTGAACCCCTTCTCTCTGCATCATTCCGTTAACCATGGGCTGAGACACCTGGTGTGGAGATCCCTTTCCTTCCCTCTCCTGCAGACAGGCAGCACTTCAGTGAAAGCCACTGATGGCACTACCTGTCCAAAACCCCTCCCCAGCTCCCTAAACTCCCCCTGCACTATCCCTGCCCAGTCCCTATCCAGGGTATTGGGCCCTAGGTGGACAGTGACGTCCAGCTCTCTCTTCTGTCCTGCTGCCCTAGTGATCCCCAAGATCCACCTCCCATCCCTTCGGCCTGTGTCACCAAGTATATTCCCAAATCTATCCTCCTCACAATCGAGTCCCCCACCTGACGTTGTTTCCTTCTCTTCTGGGAGCCTCTACCACTCTACTTGGGGTCTATACAAAGAAGGACTCAAACATCTTCCCCACTACCACTGGTGCCTCCTCCCTGCAGCCCTGCCCCGCCAGAGTGGTGTAGGAATTTTGTGGTGGTACCAGTTGAGGTATGTGCCCCTGACCCATAACCCCCCCCCTTGCAGAGCCCACCACAGTCCAGCCATTCACCCTTCCTAGCATCCTATAAGGTAATGGTGGCAGACATGGTGGCCCTAGTTGGGTGAAGAGGTCCCCAAATCCCAGCCAACTCGGCCTGGTGTCTAACGACCTACTCCCTCAACCCAGAGAATTTAGTGCAGAGAAGGCAGCACCACAGTCTCCTGAAGGTCTCTCTGAAAATGGCCACCCCACAACGACTGTACTGCGCTACCTCCAGCAGTCCCAATTCCTACTCTTTCTGTGTTACTTGGAGATACTTATGTACTGTGTTACTACTGATAGGGTGTTTCTAGTTTTGCCTTTTGTGCTGTTTGTTATGCCCCTTTGTACACCTATCCTTGTAAGGGTGTTGCTTCTATTCCCTGTTTTGGCCTACCCTTTACCCTCCACCTGTCCTGGCCATGAATGCAACAACAGGAGCGAACAGGTAACTTACCATAGTCAACCTGTAAGAGATCAGAGGACGCTCACAGACCAGGGTCTGCAGCTCTGCGATGTGATAGACTGTATGAGAGCAACCAGGCCAGGAAGTGAGGGACCCAGTGGTGCTCCCACACTAAGGTGTACTGCTCTGTAATATGATACACTGGCAAAGCCACCAGCTCAGGGAACGAGAGGACTGAGGATGATCCTAAACTTGGGTCTACCTGTCTGTAAGATGATATACTGTCACAGGGTCACCAAGCCCATGGTGTGATGGACCCAAGGGTGGTCCCAGACCTTGGTCTACACCTCTATAATGTGATGCACTGTGAGCGATCTGCTGTGCCAGGGAGTCAAGAGACCAGAGGGTGCCTCCAGACATTGGTCTGTCCCTCCATAATGTGATAAGCTGTTACAGAGCCTCCAGATCAGGAAGTGAAAGGATAGACAATGTTCCCAAACATTGGTCTTCTGCTCTGTAATATGACAAACTGTCACTTAGTCACCAGCCCATGGAGCCATAAACCGGAAGATGCCCCCACACCTGGATCTGCCACTCTATAATGAGATACACTATAGAAGAGAGACACTGGGCCAGGAGTCTCGAGACCCTGGGGTGCTTCCATTCCTGGATCCACCACGGTATACTATGGTAAGCTGAAACAGGGTATACGGGCCAGGGAGTGAGACACCCATCTCTGTTCCCAGATCTGGGTCTACCACACTGCAATGTGATAAGCTGCCATACAGTCAACCAGCCTGTGGAGTGGGAAAGCCAGCCTATACAGTGTGCTGATTCCAGGCCGAGTCCCATGCACTGTAATGTAATACACTGACACAGAGTCACCAGTCTAGGGACTGAGTCACCAAACCCATGAAGTAAAAGTCCGCCAGTCCAGGGAATGAGAGACTTGAGCTTGTTCCAATACCTGAGTCAACCTCTCTATAATGTGATATGCTGTCAGTTACCAAGTAAGTGAGTGAGCGACAAAGACCATGGAGTGAGAGATCCGAGGGTGCTCCCACACCTGGGTCTACCGCTCTGTAATGTAATACACTGTAAGACAGCCACCAATCCACAGAGTGAGAAACCTGAAGGTGGCCCCAGACCTGAGTCTACCAGTCTGTAATGTAATACATAGTACGACAGCCACCGAGCCACAGACTGAGAATTCCAAGGGTGTAACACAGCCACTGAGCCATGGAGTGAGAAACCCAAGAGTGGTCCTAGACTTGGGTCTACCGCTCTGTAATGTGATACACTGTGAGTCACCAAACCCAGGGAGTGAGACGCAAGTCCACTCCCAGACTTGGGTATAATGCTCTATAATGTGATAAACTGTTATAGAGTCACCAGCCCATGCAGTGAGAGACCAGGGGTGCTCCCAAACTGAGGTTGTGTGCTATGTACTGTAATGTGATACACAGACAGAGAGTCACTGACCGAGGGAGTCTGGAATCCAAGGCTGCTTCCAGACTAAGGTATATCACTCTGTTATGTGACAAGCCATCACGGAGACAGGGGCCCAAAAAGTCAGAAACAGAAGTTGCTCCCAAAACCAAGACTATCACTCTATAATACAAAATGCTGTGGTAGAGCTCCTGAGCCTAGGAATTAAAGAGTTCTATGGCATGCTATCACAGATTCAGCTGTCTAGAAGTGCAAGACCCATGGGTGCTCCCAAACCCAGGTTTAGGACTCTGAAATGTGATGCACTGTGACAGAGTCACTGGCCCAGGGAATCAAAGACCCAATGATGCGCCTACATCCAGACTTACCATACTGTAATGTGATGCTGTATGCTGCCAGAGAACCTCCCTTTCCAGGCCTAGGGTCCTGAGTGTGCCACGTTTGGGTCTAGTGCTCTGTAATGTGATACGCTACCCAGAGCCACTGTCCTAAACCCAAAGTAGGCCATCAGAGTTTCAAGCCTAGAAGTGGTAAAACTTTCAGGCACTCCCAAACTCAAATCTACTACTCTATAATGTGATAACACTGCCACAGCATCCCCTTGGTCTCAGTGTGAGAGACCTAAGGGTGCTCTAAGACCAGGGTATACCACTCTGTAATGTGACGCATGGTCACAGAGTTTCTGGCACAGGAAGTAAGAGACCCTGAGATGTTCTCTGACCATGGTCTACCACTCTGTAATGTGACAGGCTCTCACAGTCACTGGCCCAGGAAGTGAGAGATCAGAGTGTGCTCCCAGACGAGGTTGCAACACTCTGTAATGTGACAGGCTGTCACGGTGTTAATGGCCCAGGGAGTGAGAACCAGAGGGTGCTCCCAGTCCCAAATCCTCCACTTTATAACTTCTCTGTTAATTTTTCCTGTAACTAACTTGTTTGCAAGCATCAAAGCCCTAAATGTACTATCCTCCTCCTCTTCCCTGTACTCTAATCCAGTCCACTCTGCCATGTTGGAGTGGGCTCACTCCACTGCTGCAATTAGTAATGGTCGGTGTGATCCAATTTGCTAATGCTAACTCTTTAGCCGAGAAATTGCTGCCCGTTGCCTACACTGCCTTGTGCAGTCCTAATGTTGCACTTAACAAGTGTTGTTTTCATTTCATTGTGTAAGCTCTTGTTATAACAACAGATGTCTACTATGTATTTGTGCATGATCTCTGTTGCTGTAATTTTTGTGTGATGTGAGTGTATTTTTCACTTTTGTATCTCCCCTTACCCTTTCCCCCAGGATGCACTGTTGCTCAGTGTGCCTTTCCTGGTGAAACGTTTCAATTAATAATGTGATACACTGTAAGACAGACACCGAACTAGAGAGTGAGAAGCCTAAGGGTGCTCCCAGTCCTAAGTACTGTTCTGTAGAGACAGAAATGATAGTTTTTAGTACTAAAGTTACATGCACCAGAGACAGGTTACCTGCACTGGTCACAAAAACGATAAAATAATAAAAATGAAACTAAAAAGAAAGAAAAATGCATTGCGCATGCATAGTGCATATCTACTCTCATATTTCAGTGTCTTCATCACTGTCCCAGTGCGTAGTGTTACCCAATTAACAGTTATTCTTTACAGCAAATAAAAATATCTCTATGGTCTCCTGACTGACCGTCTGACTGTTCGTCAATCACATGATCGCAGACTGCAAATCACACTACTCTTCCAGCTATTTCTGGCACCAGAATGTGTTCTAGCTATCTGTCCTGCATGAACCCTCCTCCCCACCCACACTGCCTAGCAGTGCCAGAGCCAGAGGAGTGGATTCCATGAGCGTGAATGGTGAATGACTGACAGCACTTGTCTTCAAAACCTCCCCATCCCAACCCAAATGTGTCGTTTTGATTGGATAACAGCTTAGATGTCTCCACTGTTTACTGCTCTGCCCTCACTCTTATTAGCAGGGCCACTGGAAAATTGCGGACGCAATTTTTCCACAATTTCCGTAATTTTCACCCTTCTCCGCACAAAATCCGCAATTTCTTGCAATTTCTTACATTTATGGAATTTTTGACTGAAATTGTATACAAATATTTAAATTCTCAAGGAAATCTACTCAGATATACTAACAATTTAGAACACAGACTTGGATTTGACCAAAACAGTACAGTGTGAGGTGAGAAGGGGTCAAATGTGACTCTGCTTTCATGTGATTCATGTCCCTGCTTTGGTTTCAGAATCCTCTGGTCATGCATATATAGACTTGAACACTTTTAAAATCTGTGTGAAAGCAGACTGTTAGAGAACTTTTTGCTGACACAGAGACTGAAACAATAGTTGTGAGAAGAGGTGCAAAGTGCCCCATTCACCTAAATGAAGCCTTGACCACAATGCTTGTTTCTGAATGGTAAGGTAGATTTTCCTTGTATAAACATTTTCAATCTGAAAGGATTTTGATTAAAATGTGTCAAGAGTTTGGATGGCTTGCTAATTATAAACTTGAATGTGCTTCTGAGGGGGTTGGTGACAGCGATTCCTTACATGTCAGTCTGCCACAACTGCATACTCACATTCAAAACCTACAAAAAGCAAACATTTCTGGAAACATGCTGAACAGGTTAAGTATAGTTAAACAGTTACCTTCAAATAGACAAAGTAATTGCAACCAAGTAAAATCACTGCAAACCGAGTAGAACAAAAGCATAATTTATTGAAGACTATTGTATGATGTAATGAAAAGCTATTGGTATGATTTGATTCTTTTATCATGTGATTTTAAAATGTACTGATTAAAGTGCTGATTAAGAACAGTAATTTTAACAAAATAAATATTTTTCTTACTAGACCTTTATTAGGCACCCTGCTTATCTGTTTATTTAGTTCTTGCACCAAAGTAAGTAGGCTTCATTATATAACATCTAGAAACTGGCAAAATATGTTGTTTCATGATGTATTCAATACAGATTAACTGTAAATTACTGAATAAAATCTAGTTAGCACTGCATGACTTGGATGTCTTGATTTTTAGAAGATATGTTACATAATGATTAGTTTACAGTGCATTTCAAAAATATGCATCTTTCTTCATATTAAAAGCATTTACAAGTGGCAATACATTTATCTAACAATTTATGTGATCAATACATGCTGCAAGCAAACAATAAAATATTTATTATGGGGCAGTTGGGATGTACAGTGAACCCCTGCAATTTTTGCAAGAAAATCCCGGCATTTTTGGGTAAAATTTTCCGCAATTTTCCAGTGGCCCTGCTTATTAGTCACACACTCAGTGACTTACACAGGAGCAGTGTTAAAAAAAATAGGAGCTGTCTTTAAAAAATACACTGCCTCCAACCCCCCGGGCCAGGCTCAGTGTTACATACACTGTGGTACACAGAGGGGTTAAACTACATGCACAAGCCTGTTCTCATATGTGCAGGAAGAGGTTTTGTATATTAATTTCAAGTTGACACATACTCTGTAATGTAATATGCCATAACATAACAACTTACAAGAACAGGTTAGAGAGATGTAAAGATTTTAACTGCTGGCACTGGAGACCAAGTGAAGATTCCAGGGAAGATCAGGGGTTGCAACTGGTTGGGGGTCAGGGGCTAAAGAATAATTAGTGCCCGATCACATCCTATCTGATTTCCACAAAGAGGGTGGCACGGAGGGGTACTTTTTCACTCCTGGTGGTGGGAGCAGGGTGGCCTTACTTTTTTTGTACAGGTTTTTTGACACTGGAGTGCCAGATATTGATTTAATCTGAATAAACGTATCAGAGACTTGATCAGAACTTTTAGTTATTTACTTTAGTTTTTATTGCCGATTTTCAGCCTTGTCTCAGGGGGTGGAGTATACAGATGGAAACCAACTGAAAGTGAACAGATTCAGCTGCGCCTGTACAACTGATACTGATCAGGTCGGATTTGGGACTGCCCAAGCACCTCTAATATGCTGTTTGGTGTTAAGAGATGTGAACATAATTCTGACAACTACCATGTAATTAAAAGTGAAGTAAACACTGCACCTACAGTAATTAACAGACTGGAAACATGAGGTCCCAATCTACTAAATCAACAGTATTGAACATTTTTTCTGTTTATTTTTCCTAATAAAAACTTACTTTTTAATCTTACTGATCCTGCTCAAAATATCACGCCATCACACTTGTGTTTGTACAACATACGCTGCCACAGTCGACCTCATGGGCAATCTCGGCATGGACACAATGTATGCTTACAGAATGAGCAACAGTCCGCATGGTACCATCAGCAATGCTGTATAAAAATCAGACAGCAGGCTGTATGTCCAACTTTCTGAGTCCTTCTGCTGACTGACTGTGGTCAAGAATAGATATTGTATGTCTGCATCTGAGCTTTCGCTGTCTGAGAGACCAATTGGATGAAGGAGTAGTTTTGAATATTTGATTAAAATGTCCACAAGAAAACAATAACTGCTGCCCTGACCAAAATACAGACACTGAAGTTATTTACTGATTGTTTACTTTCGTTCCGCATCACCAATTTATCAGTTAAACTGCCATAGGAGAAGGTAACAGCTTTTAAAGGGGAACTGTTAGTACTAAGAGCCTAGCACCCAAGCATGGAGCTGGTCCCGATTTGAACTAGTGTGCAAAACATTTTTTTTTGTACTTATTGTTTAGCATAGTATAGTAGATTATATCAGGCTAATCCTGTAGACTTGCAAGATGACATTTTTTTGTAATCAAAAATCCCAGAATCCCCTGCAGCTGACATCAGAGGATGTCTGTAGTAGCAGCAAATTCAATAGCCTGAAATGCATGTTAGAGATTTCACAAGCCCCCCCAGCAGATGTTGTCCCAGCACTAGGAACAGTCCTCCATGAAAGTACTTAGCCCTGGAAGGGCAGCAGACCAGCAAACAAAACATCAGAGCTTATAAATACTATAACATGCACTGTACACTACTGAATCTCCTACTACTGCTGCTGCCCTACTCAGATTTTCTTCCCACCTCCTCCCATGAGCTCGTTCACGTTTAAGGCTCACCTGAGGGGGTACCTTGTGGTACATGGACACTCACACCATCAAGGGCACCTCCATTACACTGTTACCAGGAGCTGTTGTAAAAGCTGTGCCATGAACACATCCCCACTCCCGAGAAGAAACCATCCAATGGACATGCTGAACTCTGCCTGCAGCTTCTACTCCTGATGCCCCAGGCACAGAGTGTGAAACGGGTGATCAGCGTGACAGAGTGATCCCCTATTGATCGGTACCACAGATTGATTTTTGGATTTTTTTTTTTTTTTTTTTTAAAGGTGGATCTCATATCATCTTGTTTCCTTTTTCATCTATATTCTAAGCACTACACCGTTCTTGATATTCCTCACAAGTAAGCAGAAATAAAAAAATAATTAAAACTAGCCATGTGAACTTAATAAAGTCCCAGCTTTCAAAATGAAACTGCGTTACATGTTCCATACAGAAGCACACTTAAAAATTAAACTAGACTTACAACTTGCCACTGAGCAGTTTTGGAACATGCTTACTGGGGTCTATGCACTATGCCTATGGGCTGCATATATATGTGTCACACAGGCACCCCTAAGATGGACAGCCATGTAACAGAGGGCCAGTCGGAGCCATGCAGCATTCACACGAGGGACATGGGCTCCTTCAGTAACTGATCCCCTGTCCATCCACGAATCTGCATGCTCAGACAGACCAGGGGAGTGTCTGGGGTGGTTTTACTACACTCCGCACTATACACTATGACACAGAGTGCTGGTGCAGTAGGGTGCAGGCTACATGGGCAGGGTCCCTCCATAACTGCTACACACCCCCTCCATCCAGATGAATAGCAGGCTGGCAGGTCAAGTGACTGCCCATCTTTAGCAGCCCCAGCCTTCCTGACCTGCTACAAACACTGGGGACTCCTGGCTGGCACTCACCCACAGTGAATGGGCCCTAGCTGGTACTAGGTATGCCGGTACCCAAGATCCCTTGATCTCTGCGAAGCAATGGATTTAGTCTGTTGGCAGGATGGGCATCTGACTGGATGCCCACTGGCACCCTTGGCCTGACGAATGCCTTGCCCCCAACGTGAATCTACACACCTGTGAGGCAGGGCTGCGGATGGGCAAACAGAGACAGTGCATGGTGCACAGAGTGCACCCATGCCAGTGTGTGGAGGACTGCAGCCCAGGTGCAGGCCTGTAGCATGTAAGCTGTGCCCGACACTGCATAGGGCCCATTAAACAGTTACATTTCTAATTTTCCACATATTTTATTAGTATAATATTAATCTCTATTCCAATACTTTTAAAAAAATATCTAGCAGGGCCCTAAAGTAGCTTAACATGGACAAAGTCACTGCACTGACACACCCAATGTAAATAAACTTTAGATACAAACATGAGGCGACTATACATTATGACCTCACGTTACTCAATATAATTCGGATTTCTTTCAAACTACTGTAGTTGCATACTAAAAAATGTATTGTGGTCTGTGACATAGACAGACAGTTCTGAGTGCTGTATTATATATTTTTTTAATATAAAATGTATTAATGTCTCTGCTGAAAATTCAAATGCTCTAGGAATGACCTCACTCATTCTCCCCCCACCCCCATCCCCATATTTCAGCTGACAGATGCAGGCCAAGAGAACTGCTGACAGCATGTATCACACACACAGTTTTTAGAGACAATGTGTTACCTGGAAGACTTTAATCAAGGATCCTGTTTCTCTGAGTTAATTACAGAGTTGTAAAACTTAACTTTGTTAAGAGGGAAAATCATAAAAAAAGGTTCAGAAAACACAGGTTATTACACAGAGGTGAGAGGTCATAAATGCTCATATGAAGCCTGTGTGAGGAGGGTACAGCATGAGATCAAAGAAAGTGTCATTTGAAACTTGAGTTATGTTAAGGTTGCAGAATTAATACTTTGAAATTACATCCTGTGGTTGCATAGAAATATATATTTTTTGGACATTTTGGCAGAGGAGGAGCTGGATGACGTCATCCAAAAGGGGTTGGCAAATACTGCTTGTAAAGATTATTCTTTTACACCACAGAGACACTTTTTATCTGACACTGACCAAGAAAACATCTGAGCACTGAAAACAGGTATTTAGAAAGCTAGACAAAATCTAAATATAGTTGTAGGAATTGCACTGTTTTAAACCTTGTTTTGTTTAAAGATATGTATGTCTTGTGTTACAAGAGTTCTGTATTGTATGTTTGACATATATATTTTAGTAAAAACTCTAATTTTAGAGCAAACCTGGTCTGTCTTTGAAGTGCTTTCTTTTGCTAAGAAATATTTATGGTTATAGCAGACAGCAGACATAAGCTTGTAGGGTGGTACCAAACTGGAAAGAGAAGCATTTTAAATCTGAGGTCTTTATTAAAGTTTTAAAGGGTTTGTCTCTGAATACCTGATCAGGTGCCCGTAGGCAAAGCTATCTGGCCCCCGAAGACAGATATATCTGAGCCTGTGCATTGGGTATGCTAGCAAGAGGTTAACAGTTTGAATCCCTCCAGAACTGAGACCAAAGGTTGATCCGAACTCAAAAAAACAGACAAGAGGGTTACCTTGTCTGTTACACTGTTCACAAGACTGCGTTCAGAGGTTGGCACTTTGGGAGTAGAGGGCCTGACCTGCTGAGTGAATCTGTGACATGGTCTATGTTTAAGGGGGATCTGGGAATGAATACACTAAAAGAATATAAAAACTGGGTATTATTTTTTTTCCCCATTGGGAACCCAGTTATAATTCGCCATTATAACCTGTGGGTTATAACTGTGGACACGTGCCAGGTTTCCCTTCTGCACATGTACAAGGCGCCGTTCTTCCCTTCTTCACCACCAGCCCTCTCTCAGCGCTTGTCACACCGCCACTTAGAATTGGTGGTAAGTTAACTGAAAAAAAAAACAACTGGGGAAAAAAAAACTTTTAAATGTGGCTACTTACAAAAAAAAGGGAAGCGTTTCCTTGTTTCAGCTGCTTCCGACCACGCACGTCACTGACACTGGAGTAGACAGCAGCTGCAGAGAGAGATTGGATGTCTTTCATTTCACAGAATTGCTGTGGCGAAAAAAATGTTACCCAGCAATTCAATAAAATAAAACATGGGTTAGCGTGTTTAACTCAAGATTTTACACACGCCCCTCAGTGTTGGATACTTAAACCCCTCGAGCTTTGCTCTCGAGGTTTATGTAGCATCCAACACCTGGGGTTGTAAAATCTTGTTAAACACACCATCCTAAGCATTATTGTATATATCATTACTGGTGACTCCCTTTAACACACGGACTAGACCTGTGTTTCAAATGCTGTAATAACCTGTAGAACCAGTTATTACGGCGTTTACTGTCATTCATTTGAAGCGTGTTACCTCACTGGCTCTTCTTGCGAGTGTGGGTGGTCCAAACACTGTTTCAAAGGACCTGCAGTGACTGTTTGCCTGTCACGCACAGTACCAGTAAGGTATTAATTTTTTAAAATATTTATGTGGCCGATCTGGCCCTTGTAGCACAAAAAAAATTTATCTGGTTGATCCTGCTGTTGCTACTCTTTGGTGCAGGATTCAGGAGACAGCAAGTCTGAGCGGGACCTCGAAGTTGCCACAGACTACTGTCTGACTGTGTTCCCCTGACGATTCAACAGTGCAATTTAAAACAAGCATTTGTCAATGCCAAATGTTTGCTTGCTGGCATTGGTAGTGTAGGAGTTAGAGAGATACATAATAGGAATGGCAGTGAAGTACTGAACTGAAGCTAACCCCACCACCACCCTGCAGAGACTGACAAGCACTGGGGTGTGCCTTTGGGTCATCAGGCATAACGACCACGCCATTTCACCACACCTTACCCTGTAGACACCAATAAGTTTCACGGTGTGTCTTGGGGTCTTTGGGCCTTACAATCACCCCATTCCATAAGGAAATACGGTGAGATGGGTGCAGTACAGGAGAATGGGGTGAACTTTGGGGCCGAAGAGTCCAAGGCACACCTCGATGCCTGTCACTGGCTGCAGGGTGTGGGGGGGGGTGGAATGTATGAGCACTACAGGCGACAATCCCAAGTCACACCCCTGATGCCTGTCAGTCTCTACAGGGTGGGGCATTAGTGCTGGAAACCCCAACGCCCCAGGCGTTCATTGATATATTCCACTCAATTTTTCAACATGGGTTTTGTGACCCCACCTCGCGAACAGTGGCAATATCAGTAGTCAAAGCCGATTTTGCACAGTGACTACGCCCATTTGGCACCACAGCGCAAACACATTTCGAACAGGATGTGAAAATGACAGCTGTACTGTTCATGAGGAGGTGTAAAAATGACAATGTTGAAAATCTGGAGTGAAAATATAAAAACTGGTGAAGTCACAGTGTGTGTAGAAACTACTTAGCACACCCGTAATGTAATTAGTTTGGGGATTGTTTACAGCAGATTGTCAACACAGGCATTTTGGGACCTCCGCTCATGAACAGTGTCACTGTGATTTTCGTAATCTGTCGAACACTGATTTCCCAGCGACCATACATTTCTGCCGGAAGTGCGAAAACACATTTTAGCCGGGGTGTGAAAATGACAGCTGTACTGTTCATAAGGAGGTGTGGAAAAATGCCACTGTAGAAAATCTGGACTGAAAATATTATAAATTAGTGAAGTTACGAGGGTGCGTGGAAACTGCGCAATGCACGCTCTTAACAGTCATTTTATGGACTTTTGTCACCAAATTTTCAACATAGTCATTTTAAGACCTCTGCTCATAAACAGTGTCACTGTGATTTTCTTAATCTGTCCCAAACATTGATTTTGAACACCGGCCGCGCCATTGTGCGCTACATGCGCGAAAACACCTTTTGAGCGAGATGTGAAAAATGACAGCCATGCTGCTCATAACGAGGTATGGTAAAATGGCAATGTTGAAAATTTGGAGTGAAAATATTAAAAATTTGCGAAATTCACGAGGAAATGCGTAGAACTGCGCCAACACCACGCTGTCATTTGAGGAATTTTTCACCACATTTTCAATATAGGGTTTTGGGGCCTACCTCATGAACTGTGATACTGTCATTTGCTACTCGGTCTTGAAAGGTGGTTCCGTGCAGTGACTACGAAATCACCTTTCAGGACCAAATAACAAAATGACAGTGACTTAGTTCATGAGATGGGACCCCAAGAATCCCATGTTGAAAATTTGGTGAAAAAATTCCCCAAAATGGCCGAGATATGCACCACAGTTGAAAAAAACCCATTTGTGCCATTATACAGCTTACCAGCATTTCTTCAGTTCATGGTCGGCTTTGAAGAGTGCAGACGTGTTCCAGGTCCACTGAAGATCGTCGCGCTGGGCTCCGGAGGTAAGTATGGGGTGTGGGGAAGTGGGTGTGAGGAGGGGCAAGACAGTCAATGAGGGACTTTTTTTTTTTTACAGGTGTCTTTTTAGAACGCGGCGGGACTTTGCCACACTGGGGTGGGCTCCCAGCTAGCAGCTGGAAGTTTATTTTTGAGGGCTATAGGAGCCGGCGAAGTTGGCACCCCATTGGCCATATGGGCGTTTGCCATGCGGGGTGGGCTCCTGCATGGCAACTGGAAAATATCTTTTTTTTGCTTGGGGGTTCAGTGGAGCCAGCAGGGACTGGGCACCCCGTTGCCCTCACGGACTTTTTGCCACGCTGGGGTGGGCTCCCAGCGTGGCACCTGCATCTGTTTTTGTGGGGGTGAGCGAGGGATTGAGCACCCCGTCGGCCCTCTGGTGTGCGGGTGGAGAATGCATGAGCATGCTGGGATGGGCTCCCAGCGTGCTATTCGGGGCGGGAACGCTCTGCCATGACAGTTCAGATACAGTGTGGACGTGTAGGCAATTTGCACGCTACCACCGCTGAGTGTAGCGTTTTTTCGCTTTCAACTGTACGCCACTGCATCTGAACTGCTGTCATAGACAGCTCCGACATTTATTGGTGCAGTGAGACAGCGCCTGCAAAAGGGAGCAGGGCATTGAAAGCTGAGTGGCACACCTACGAAAGTTCATATGGTGGCACTATGTTTCTTGCACATGCGTGAAAGCAAACATAAAAAAATGAAAGCAATGAAAAAATAATTGTGTCTGTCTGTCTGTGTGTTAGTGTGCAGTAAGGGGACTAAGCAGCAGCAGCAGGGATCACACAGCTGTTTCAGTAACTTCCTTTCACAGTGACTTCCATGCACTAGTAATTATAAAAAAAAATAATGGCTGTGGAAGGTGGGTGTTACTGAGGATTTTTCACACACCCTTGGTGTGTGAAAATCTCAAACCCATCGAGCTTCACTCTCTCTGGGTTTATGGATTATCACACACCTTGGGTGTGAAAAATTCTCATAACACATTTCTGCACAGGTATTATTCTCTATATATATGTGCCAGAGATTTGGCATAAAATGAATATATATAGCAACTGCAGTATCAGTTTTTAGGTCAGGGCACCAGCTATGTCTTTCCTCTGGATGTCAATCAAATACCACCCCAAATGAATCCGTTATCCTGTTGGTCTCTCAGACAGCAATGGAAGACTTGTTACTAGGCTTCTGTATATGGGGGAGGACGACAACATAATTCTTTATTGTACACTGGGCAAGTTTAATTCATAAAATCTCATGAGGAATGCCTATTCCTGAGCCCAACAAAACAGCACAAGACTGGATCAGAATGTTGGACTTAGCGACTGCTCTCTGACGTTTACACAATGCTGCGCGCAGCACCATGTAGACTGACTCTTGCTTCATCACCTGTCAGTGTTCCCGCAACTAGGGCTGCCAGTGACAGTGGTCACAGGGACATATTGGATATAAACACAAGTGTAAAGGCGTTAACACTTTGGGCAGAATTAGCCAGATAAACTGTAAGTTTCTATAATGAAAATGAATAGGAAGTTTTCAATAGCTGGCGATTTAGCAGATCAAGACTTCTTCGTCCCAGCCTATTTATTTATTTGAATGTTGGTGACCGGAACCATGGCTCATTTCCAGGTGTGACCCGGGGGAAAGGAAAGGGGAGTATTTGTACAGATGTAATCTGATTTACAGAACCAGATTAAGCTGTTGGTGGTATTAGTGAATGGGGGCAATTTGGCCAGGACACCGGGATAATTCCCTACTCTAGGGGTAGAAATTCAGAAATAATTTGGTGTGGGAGGTGGAATACCAAAACCCCAAAATTTGGTATTCCATTTCAAAGTATGGTATTCTGCCTATTCAGAAGTGTGTTCTCTAGATTAAACTGCAGGGTAAAGATATGAAGGAGTGGTATTCAAATCAGAATACCAGAGTGATGAAAATGGTATTCCGCCTCGGAAACTGGTGTGCAAAACAGGGCGGAATGCCATTAATTTCTAGCCCTGCTACTCTTATCAAGAACTGCCATTGTCTCAAATGTACAGTTCTACCCCTCCCCTAGAAAGTTACCCCATAATTTTTGAATAGGGCCTATCCTGGGATAATGAGGGCAATTAGATGCAAGGTTTACTTCCCTGTAAGTGGTAACAAAACACTGCTGCATGACCCTTATAATGGGACCTTTGCACGATGCTAACGTGCCACAGAAACCGGGTGCGTTGACAACACTACAGATGAATGTCACGGAGCAGGGAAACAGTGGCATTCACAAACGGGGTGCAAAAGGGCATGCTAGAACTTCCCACCATTCACTAAGGTGCGTGGTGCTGTGCGGGGGGGGGGTGTAGGAGGGTGCAGGTAACTGGGGGGAATCCTGCCATAATCGCACTACGCGTCCAGCTCACACATCGGACCAGTGGCTTGCAGGCAGCCACCCACACATGCAGCTGCCCCTTCCCCGACATGTGAAAAGCAGCCCTCCAGCCCCCACATGCATGGCAGTTCCATCCCCGTGTGACAACCGCATCCCCCCACCCTGACACAGGTCAAGCCCTGTCCTGTGTTGCAGAAGCATCCCCCCACCCCAACACAGGGCAGCCACAGACCCCAGTGCTGAACATGTGGCCCCCACACAGGGGCTCCGATGCCCGGAACTGTACAAGACCCCCACCTGACCCGACCACTCCACTGATCGCAGCCGTGCCTGGTGGTCAAGGTGGCGCAGTGTGATGGGGGAAACACTCACCTGAAGGTGCACAGTGGAGGTACTGTCAGTCGGAGGAGGTGGTATTCATCTGCAGTAGTCCACGGGGTACCATAAATGATGTGGTGGGACCGTCCTACAAATAATCAAGGGGTGGTGGAACCAAGGTCCTGGGGGCTCCTCCCCACTATACACCCTAGCTGTGCCATGTCCCCGTAACAGTGCCAACCCCACATACACACTCCCTGCCAGAGCAGCCACGTATGGGACATGGGCCGCTTTCGCAACCCCCCCCCCCATCATTGATGTGCAGTGGCCTACCCCACCCTCCGTGGCACCGGAAACACCACCCCCATTCCCCATACCCACATGTCAGTGCTGCGGCACATACCTTCCCACACCACTGCCGCCATCCACAAGTTGCTGGGAGTGTGCTGCCCACACACAGACAGCATGCTTCTGGCATCATTCGGATGGCCAGCGGCTGTGGAGGTGTATGTGGAGGGCTGTGCCGCTGACCATCTGGGGCCGTGGCACTGACATACGAGTACGGGGAATGGGGAGGGGAGGTGTATTCGGTGTCGCAGGCGGGGGCACTGTAAGACAATGTGGGTGTCAAGACCTGGGTTGGGGTATGGGATAGTGGTGACTGGGGCACCTGTGTGTGAGGGGGGTCGTCTTTACCTAAAGGACCAGGGCACTAGTGCATGTGTGCGTGTGAAGGGGGAGTGGCATGTGCTGTACCAGGGACAGGACACAGACGTGGCGGAAGTGGGAGGTTTGTAGTCACACTACCGGGGTCGGCATACAGTTGTGTCCGGGGCAGGGGATCACCTCTACCACACTGGGGCCGGGGCTCTCATGTGCGGGGGGGGATGAGGAATGGGGCAGGTGTGATGCCGATGGTGGTGAACGTCCGTGCGCCGGGAGGGTGTGCCCATGGTGGTGGGTCTCATGCCAGGGGAGTGAAGGATGACAGGGTATGGCTGTGCGGGTCTGGGTGCATGTGGGTGCTAGTCATGCACCCAGACCCGTGCAATCGAGCACAAGTGGTCCACTCTGGGACCTAGGCCGGGCATCCCATTGGCTGCCTACCTGGGTCCGCAACTCCAGAGTCCTGTATGGGTGGGGTGGGGGTTAGAGTCATGGACAGGTGGCAGCTATTAGTGAATACTGGCCTGTGCGCACCTGTCCGTGGGTACGGAGCTACCTGGGTGAGGCACACGCTTGTTTTCTGTCAGTTAGTACATAGCAGCCAGTATTTGCAGCCAGCTGCACCTATTTGGCAAACATTAGAATTAAGCAACTAGTCCAAGTTCAAGCTGGCTTTCCTGTATCAGATATTGATGTCTGCAGCTCAGGCCACTTAAAGGAAAACTACAAGTAGAAATTACAAAAACATATGTTGTACACTGGGTTTTTGTTTCTCTGATGATCTCTGGCATTTTATTACCTGTGACTGCCGCAAGTTTTTTTTTTTTTTTTACTTTTCTCTGTAAGTTTTATGGCCCCTGGGAGTAGTCATTCAGGCTTCTGTTACTGAATTGATCCGATGGAATTTTCCCAGAGGCAAAAACACAATGCACACCATGTTCTTTGAGGGCATTATTTTGTGTACAGAACCAGCATAATGATGTTCTTTAGTTAAGCAATAATGACCATTCATTTCCAGGAGGATTAACAACTGGGCATGGGTAAGGGCAGGTCAAGGCAAGCTGTTTGTTAATCTCAAGAAATGACCAGCTCTGAGGTTGTTACTGTGATTGTAAGTAGTAACAAACCACTAGACAAGGGCTTGGCAGTCGATATGCTGCATCTAGATTTCAGTAAGGCCTCGGAGTCAGAACTCCATAGACATATGAATATACAAAATAGCCAGTAAAAGACAGTCTTATGGTCTATCGAGTCTGTTCGATTATGGAGCCCCAGATCCAGTGATTACAGTGGGCCCTGCCCCCACCAACCCTGACCCTCCCCCGCACCTCGTCTCCCTCTCTTGAACTCTACCTTCCATCTTCTGAGTGACAACCTCAGGTGGCCATTCACTCCATATCGTCACCACTCTCTACCTAAGTGTCTCCTGCCCTCCTTCTTGAGCCCCCACTCCCACCCCATCAGCATACAGCAGTGCGCCCTTGTTTCCGCCGAGACAAAAGAGGTCCCCGATATCCATCCAATTTCTACCTTTCAGGTACCGGAAGGTTTCAATCACGTCCCCACTCTCTCTCCTTTCTGAGTGAGCACATGTTGAGTTCTGTCAGCCTGTATTTGTATACCTTGCCCTGCTGTCCCTGAACCATTTTTGTTGCCCTCCTCTGAATTGCCTCAAGTTTGTTGATATCCTTTTTCAAGCAGGGCTTACAGTACTGCTTACTGTACTTAAGGAGCTATACAACGGCACTATAACCTCCTCTTTTCTGCTCATGAACCCCCTCACAATACAGCCCAGCATGTTTGCCTTGGTTGCTGCCTTTCTACACTGTGTAGTCTGTTTTAGGTCACCAGTAATGGTTATCCCCAAGTCCTTTTCCTCCCATGATTCAGTGAACTTGACCACCCTAGACTATACTCAGTGCTTGGGTTCAATCCTCCTATGTGCACTACTTTACACTTCACTGCATCGAACCTGAGCTTTCACACGCCAGACAACCTTTTCAGGTTCATTATGTCTTCTTTTAGGTTCTGTACTCCCTCACCCATGTCCACCCTCTAACAAAACTTGAACACATTAAACAACACCAGGCTGAGTACCAACACCTGCAGGATGCCAATGGTGACATCCCTTATAATGGACAATTCCCCACCGCCACCCTTTGTGTCCCACCTCTAAGCCAATTAACCACCCACCTTGTTAATTTGCTTCCCGCCCCTAGGTTCTCCAATTTTCTGATCAACTTCTTGTAGGGTTCTGAGTCAAAGGCCTTGCTGAAATCAGAGTACAGATTGTCAATCGTCGGACCCTTGTCTGCTGCCTTCAATACCTAGTTAAAGAAGTTGATCATGCTGGTTTGACAGGCTCTCCCTGACATGAATCCATGTTGTCTTTCATCCTGGAGTCCATCTGCCTCCAGGAACCAGGCTAGCCTATCCTTTAGAATGGTCACCATTAGTTTAGCAACAAAGGAGGTCAGACTGACTGGCCTGTAGTTCCCAGGGTCATCTTGGGACCCACATTTAAGCAGTGGTACCACATGTATGGGTCTCCATTCCTGTGGTACCAGCTCTGTATCAAGTAAGCTGATGACTAGGTCTGCCAGTGGACCTCCTAATTCCACCACAGCTCCATCAACACCCTTGAGTATATACCATCTGGACCTGGGGACATGTTTAGCTTCAGAGACATCAGCTCTTTTCTCATCTTGTCCTCTGTTATCCTGTCCTTAGCAATACCCACCACCCCCATCTTCCCTTGCAGCATAGGTCCATCCTTTTCCTTAGTGAAGACAGTGCACAAGTATTCAATCAATACTCCTGCCTTCTCTTTACTGCCTTCCACCTACACCTACTCCCTTTTATCTTCACTATTCCTTCCTTTAGGTCCCCTCTTCTAGCTGAGATGTAACAGAAGAAGGCTTCTGCTCCCTCCTTGATCCTTTCTGCAGTTTGCAGCTCCTTTCTAGCATTGGCTCGCCTGATGATCTACTAGGCTCCTTGGTTTTGGATTTCTCCAAGTACTCCCCTCATCTTCGTCCCTTTGGGACCTCCAAAACTTCCTATATGTAGCCCTTTTCTCCCTCAGAGCCTGGCCCATCTCCCTAGTGAACTAACTTGGTCTCTTGGCTTTGGAGTTTTTTTTCTTCTTTTGTCTAATGCAGGTGTTAGTGGCAGCTGTTGTACCTTCCTTGATCACTGCCCACTTTTGAGACACCCCCATACCATTCTAACACTAGCTAGGTGTCCCTTCAGTATCATGCCCATCCTATTGTAACCAGCCTTCCTGCGGTCTATCACCTTTGTCTTAACACTTGTTGATTACTTATACAAATACACTCGGAACCACACCATTTGGTGGTCACTGCTCCCCAAGGACTCCTGCAGATGTCCCACATGAGCCCTTGTCCCTGATGTCCTCTGCATTAGTTAATACCAGGTTCAGGACGGCTCCCTCTTGTGTAGGTTCGGTCACCTCCTGAACCAGGAACCTGCCCCTGACTGCATCCAGGATCAACCATCTCCTGGCATTGGTGGTGGACGGGACACTCCAATCCACCTTAGGCAAACTGAAGTCCCCCAGTACCACCACCTCATCCCAGTCCATTGCCATCCTGCTCATGGTATGCAACTCCCTGTACTTGTCTTCATCCTGATTTAGTGGCTTACAACCTACACCCAGCCACAGCTGCATTCCTGTTGCTGTTTGAAGTTGTACCCACAGCACCTCAACTTTCTCTTCTCCCAAATTCCTCTCTGGTGGCAGTGATGCCCCTCTTGACGTATAGTGCTAGCCCCTCTCCCTTTCCTTTGCATTAGATTCTTATCAAGAAGCTTGGGTATCTGGGGGTTGGGGCAAGGCTAACAAGGTGGGTAGCGAACTGGCTAGATGAAAGGACCCAGAGAGTGATGGTAAATGGGGAACATGTAAGTTACAAGTGGATGTCTCACAGTTTCGTGCAAGGACCAGTACTGTTTTATATACTCATCTGTGACATGGGGAAGGGATCAAGGGAAAATCTGCCTCTTCACAGATGACACTGAACTCTTTTGCAGACTCCAAGAAGGGGGTAAGAGACACGCAAGGGGACTGAAAAAAGTTGGAGGGGTGGTCCAATGTATAGCAACTGAAGTTTAATACAAATAAGTGCAAAGTTATGTGCAAAGACAAGGGTAATTTGAAGATAGATTATTGGCTAAGGGGTAAAAAGCCTGTATGACCACTGAGAAAAGGGATTTGAAGATCATTATTAGTAATAGCATCAAATCAATTGCCCAGTATGCCAGAGCACTAGGGAAGGCAAAAAGGATGCTGGCATGTACTGGGAGAGGATTCTGGAGTAAGAGAAAAGAGGTAGTGTTTCTCCTTTATGGATCACTGGTGAGGCCACACATGGAGTACTGTGTCCAGTTCTGAAGCCTGCATCTGAAAAACAATAAAAACTGCAGAGAATCTGTGAAGAGGCAGGATACAAGGACACTAAGCAAAATTATGTGAGAATCAGTTTGAACATGTACTTGCAGGAGGACAGAAGGTAGAGGGGTGCATGATAAAATAACCTTTAAGTAACAGAAAAGAATAAACAGGGTAAAAAGTGTCATGACTCAAGCATAGCGAAGGATCAACAATGGTGGAGGTAGATTCAGGAAGAACATAAGAAAGTACTTCTTCACAGACAGGGTGGATAGATAAAATGGTTTGCTAAGGGTTGTGGTAAATGCCAAGATGGGGACAATTTCAAAAGAGCATGGGGCAGCAGTAGTATGAGGGGTTGGTGAAAACTAAGGCAGGGATAGGGGTGAAAATAAGGAAGAAGTAATACGCTACCAATGGGTATTCAACCTAAGTATGACCAAGGGTAGGTTCATATGGCTAAACTGGAAAATGGGCAGACAAAACGGACGAGTCTTTCTCTGCAGATGCCTTTCTATGTTTTTACAACCTTGCTTTTGGAAGTTTTTTTCTGTTTATTCCTCCCCCCCCCCTTTTTTTTTAGTGAGTCAAACCCGATGGAGCAAATGGTGCAGCAACAGAGCAGCTGACGTTTTAGACATTGCATGCCATGCAGCTTATAGTTAGCAGCAGGAGCAGTCATTTTTTAGGGATTAAAGACTGATCCCATAACCAATCACAAGCTGAGTTCAGCTCATGAATATTTAAATTAGACAATCTTTGTTGCAAAACTACCTGCTAAGTTTTTGACCATTACAATCAGCCCCCAGAACCTTACAAATATTTTTGCATCATATGTTTATCGAATTTTCCAATCATAACAAAAATAAAAACATATTAATACATACAAAACATTTATACATAAAAAACAATAACAACTTTAATTTTAGTACATTATTATTATTATATCAGTCCCCTTTAAATATCTCCTTCTTCTCATACCAATTTATTAAATTGCCCTTCCCCCAGTCCCTAACTCCCATTATTATCATCCCCCTCCAGGCAAAAGAAAAGCAGTACCCCCACTAATTATACAAACTAATAATACCTAGAAAAAGTAGAAAAGAAGAAAAAATAAAAAAGGAAACAACTCTTCCAGTCTCTCACCTAAGCTCCCTGTGTCTTATCCTTCCCAGTGTGCCCTCCCTTGCCATCCCGGCCACTCCCAACCTTCCCCATCCTTCTTACCCATCCCTTCTTTATCCTTGTAGCCCCTTTTCCATCGCCTCCATCTCCCCTTGGGGTAACAAGGACAAAAATGTTCCCCAAACCTTCCAGAACTGGTCCTCTCTATTCTTAGCTCCATAGTATAATTTTTCCATCCCTAGAGCTTGCAAACACAAGTTTTCCCATTGCTGAATAGTTGGGGTCTCATTTGTGACCCAAGTATTTAAAATACACTGTCTAGCTAAAGCAACCAGTATCCATACCTACCGCGGGAGAGGTCTCCACTCCTCCCCTTCTGAATCATCCACTCCAAACAACATCACAGTTGGGCTGGTCTCTACCTGCCTCCCCCCACACTCTACCTATTCCCTCAGCCACCCCTACCCAGAACTGTCTCAGGGACTGACACCCCCAAAAACAATGTATGTACGTACCCTCCTCTTTCTTACACCTTCCACAAAAGGAGGAAATCTCTGGGCAAAATTTGTGTACCATACTTGGTGGGCAGTAAAGTCTATGTAGGAATTTATAGTAGGACTCCTGGTATTTATTACAGATCAATAATCCTTTATACATTTGTAACAATAATTTCCAACCCTGGTCTGGTATCTCCCTCTGTAAGTCCCTGTTCCACAATCTCCTGGTCTTGCTAGTAAAATCAGGCATATACCGCCTCCCCATTCTTGCCGCTCTTCCTATTACACCCCCCTCCACCCCCCTTGTACTAAGGACCATATGTTCAACCTGTTCTAGAGGGGAGTCCACTGTTCGGCTTCTACCAATTGTTCTAGCATAATTCCTTGCCTGGAAAATTCTAAACATGCTCGACCCCATATAATCACCGATCTCTTCTCCCGACATCAACTTGCCTTGTTTCCATAAGTCCCTGACACATTTGATTCCCCGCTCCTCCCATAACAAAAAGTCTACATTTTCTAGACCTACCACAAACCCCGGATTAGTACTAGTAGTGTCTCTTCCCCCGGTTTTACCCCCAACCATTTCAACAATTGCTCCCATCCCTCCAATACTAAGATTACCAGTGGGTTTGGCTTCCCCTGTCTCTTATACACCTTCTTTCCTCCTCTCCTCAGGAGAGCCGAGATCCTCAGCCCCATCCCTCCTTCCTCCAGATCTATCCAGCCAGCCTCTGGTGGCCTGTTTACCCAGTCTCCCAGGATTCTGTAATGCATGGCTAAGGCATAATTCTTTAGGTCGGGCATGTTCAAACCCCCCCCCCCCCCATCTGCCCTCAGCCTGCAGAGGCTCGCCTCAGTCTTTTCCCTCTCCAGATAAATCCAGTAAAGGCCTTATCAACTCTCTTCAAGTCCTTCCTATTTAGACCCATTGGCAGCATTTGCATTAGGTACAAGATGCTAGGCAGGGTGTTCATTTTTATCAAGTTTATGCGTCCCAGCCATGATATGGGTAAATTTCACCACTGCCTCAGCTCCTCTTCTATCTTTTGCACCATAGGGGTAAAGTTTAACTTATATAGTTGACCTAGCTCATGGCCAATATGAATCCCAAGATAGGTAAATTCCATCTTTGCCTTCTTAAGGCCCCAAGCCGAATCTCCAAATTCTTTCTCAATTTCCCCCCACAGCATTATTTTGGACTTATGAATATTTATCTTATACCCCGAAAATGTTGCAAATTGCTTTATAATTGCCAGCAATGGGGGAACAGATCGGGCCGGGTCTTGAACATATAACAGCATGTCATCTGCATATAATGTGACCTTATGTTCTTTCCCGGACCCCCCCCCTCTACTCCTTTAATTTCGGCCAGGCTTCTAATTGCTATCGCCAAGGGTTCTACGGCCAGTGCAAATAAAAGCGGCGATGGGGACACCCCTGTCTAGTACCCCTGTGGAGGGTGACCTTCCCAGTTAGGCTACCATTAACTAAAACTCTTGCTTCTGGGGTTTGTACAGACCCTCTACTAACCCTATAAATCCCTCCCCAAGTCCATACCCGCAGACAGCATCAAACAGGTATTCACATTCTATGCAGTCAAATGCCTTCTCGGCATCCATTGTTAGAACCGCTATATTTTTTTGACCGTAAGAGGCTCTCCACACCACATTAAGAAGTTTCCTCACATTATGATATGAGCTTCTCCCAGTGACAAACCCCGTCTGGTCCGGATGCACCAAATCCGGGAGAACCCGGTCCAGCCTCCTAGCCAAAACCTTGGCCAAAATTTTGGCGTTGCAATTTAATAGAGAAATCGGCTGGTATGAAGAGCATTCCTGCCCATCCTTCCCTGGTTTTGGAACCAAGCAGATGACTGCCTCTCTGAACATCGGAAGGTCTCCACCTCCCTTGGCCTCAGAAAATACTCGACACAGGGGTTCCACCACCTGCCCTTCATCATTTTGTAAAATTATACGGGAAACCCATCCGGTCCACTGGCCTTCCCCTGTTTCAAACATTGTATTGCCTGCCTGACTTCAGACTGGGTAATCTCCTCCCCCGGTAGCTTTTGTTGCTGCTCTGTTACACGAGGGATTTTAACTCCACCCAAAAATTGCTTTATACTATCTCCGGTGCCAGTACACTCTGCCTGGTAGAGCTGCTGATAAAATTGTTCAAATCTGGTCCTAATTAAGTCCCTGTCCCTCAATAACTTCCCGTCCTTATCTTTAACTCCAGCTATGCTTGTGTATACTCGCCTACCCTTTATTAACCGGACCAATAGCGGGCCAGATCTGTTCCCCCATTCATATAGGCGACCCCTAGCTAACATCCCTGCCATTCTTGCCTCCCCCAAAAGAAATGCATTCAATGCCTCCCTTACAGTCTTCAAGTTCTGGACCCTCTCCTCTGTTGGTCTTTCAACTACTGCCCTTTCCCATCTTCTAACCTCTTCCTCTTAACTCTGCCCGAGTGGCTTCTTTCTTTCTTTGGTATTGTGCCATAAATCTAA
The DNA here is from genome assembly GCA_016271365.2 of Neoceratodus forsteri. Lineage (NCBI taxonomy): Eukaryota > Metazoa > Chordata > Ceratodontiformes > Ceratodontidae > Neoceratodus > Neoceratodus forsteri. The sequence goes on from CM057459.1 coordinate 1,295,709,058, forward strand.
TAATAGCCCCCCTTATGAAGGCTTTCCCAGCTTCCCAGTATATCCCCGGGGATTCCACCGACACCTCATTGGTCTCCTTATACAACTGCCACTGTTGTTCGAGGTACTCTATAAACTCCTTTTTCCCCCCATCAGATACCTTGGAAACTTCCAAGGTGGAGGCCCTTCTTTCTGTTCTTTTAGTTCCAGTACCATTCGGACCATAGCATTGTCCGATAAAATAATAGGACCATGATCAATTTGATATACTCTGCACAGCCAAGGGGGATATATATATATATATATATATATATATATATATATATATATATATATATATATATAGTCTATTCTAGACCAAGTTCTGTGCGGGTTTGTATAAAACGTAAACTCCTTCTCTACGGGTGCAATGCCTGCCAGCAATCAATCATATCTAAGTCTATCACCCCCTCCTGCCAATGTTTCAGCCTCCCTCTGTGCTTGCACTTCCCTCCGAGTGGTCCAGCTTCCCTTGCATGACTGCATTAAAATCCCCGCCCATAATCAACTCTTCAAATTGCTCTCTAATCAGAACATCCAGAACCTCCTGATAAAAGGGCGGGTTAAAGACTGAAGGGGCATACACATTCCCGAAGGTAAACTTCTCCTCCAGTAACATACCTTCTACAAAAACATATCTACCCTCCCCTTGGTCTGTAACAACTCTTGTACAGGTAAATGTAGTTGCTTTACCTATCAACACCACCACCCCTCTTTTATGCGAGCTGTAAGATGACGCATAGCATTTACCTACCTAGCCTCTTTCCAGCTTTCTATGTTCCTGACTAGTTAAGTGCATTTCTTGCAAGAGGGCTACCTGAATGCCCTGTCGGCGCAAAGCCGTCAGGATACTTGTACGCTTTACTGGAGAGGAAATCCCTTTCACATTCCACGAGGTGACCCCTAGCGTCTTTTGCTTAACCATTTGCCCAGGACACATTTCCCTCCATCCTCACTGCCACCATTTCTTTAACCCCTTGCCCCAACCCACCAGGATGATCATTTATTAAATCATTTCTATACATTTCACACTCTCCTGTTGAGAAGGATAAGAGACTTTCCAATCTTATAACATAAACACAAAAAATAAACATTAACAGAATCCTTCCCCCATGTATCTCCCCCACATACCACCCGAAAAAATATCCTCCCCATACCTCCTACTGATTTTATGATCTAGTCGCAACTTAACCCCCTTCCCTGCTACCCTTCATTTGGCATCTAAATCTGAACTAACAGAGTAACATTACCCTTTCTTGCTTCTAACACCACAATCCCCTAATGCTTATATTAACCTCTCTAAAACTTTTAACATCGTAACTGGCTACCCCCTTCCAGCACCCCTCCTCCCCCGCTGGATTTACCCCTTAAGCAGATCTTCCATTCCCTTGTTCCAGAGCACTTGCGATATTTCAAATCAAAATTGTAAAGGCCTCCGGGTGCGGCGCTACCCTAAAAATTCATGGCATGCCCACCCCCAGCCCCTCACTATCAAACCTCATGATGCCCTCCATGATCGCTGGTACAGATCATGCATCTCACCACTTGTAAGTCCTTAATGCGCGGGTACCACATCCCCACAGTCCATTCTCTCTGTGGCACCTCTGATAGGTAGATGTCCACAGAAGCCGCCATTCCCTCTCGCCAACTTCGTCTAGTGCTCAGGGTCCTTCCGTATATATTGCCTATCACAGAGTCAACTATTATTCCAGCAGATTTCAGAAAGGGGTGGCAAGGAAACAATAAAATAATAGGGGGGGGCCAAAAGACTCACATTCCAACTTACAAATATGTAACTACAACAGTTATTTTCCTTAGTACTTTAAGTTCCAGACAGCGTTGAAACCCTCCTTGTGGTCACCACAATCACTTCCTCCACTTCTCCTCCCAGCTTGCTATGCTCAGCCTGCCTTTTTCTTGAGCTCTGCAACAAAAGCTGCTGCCCTCTCCAGCTCCCAAAACAAATAGGTAGCCCCTTCATGTTTCACCTTCAAAATTGCAGGAAAGATCAAAAAGCACTCCACCTTAAGCTCTCTCAATTGTGCCACAACAGGATTAAACACTCTTCTCTTTTTAATGATGCGGTTTGAATAATCTTGCATGAGATACAGCCTCTCTCCCTCATATCTAAACTCTTTCATTCTCCGGTAGGCCCGAAGCATCTCCTCCTGATCTTGGTAGTTGTGAAACCAGAAAATGATTTGTCTAGGGGGCTGCCCTGCTGGTGGTCGCGCTGCTACTGCTCTATGGGCATGCTCCAATTTTAACTTTCCCCTTTTCATCTTCATGCCCAACATGGATGGAATTTTTCTGCACAGAAGGATAAGATATCGGGGCCTTCCTTCCCCTCTGGAAGGCCCTGGAGGTGAAGATTAAGGCGCCTGGCATAGTTCTTCTGGTATTCGTGGAGCTCCGTGAGGTCTGCCAGCTCCTTTTCTAGCTTGGCCACGCGAGCAGCCACAGGAGCCACTTCATCCTCGAGCTTCGATACTCTCTCCTCCACCTCAGTGACTCGTGTTGCCTGCATTGCCACTTGCTCCATTAAACTCTGTAGGCAATTGTCGATTTTGTCCTCGAGCTTGCTCCACGTCTCCTCTACCGCCTCCAGTACTTGCTCAGATACCTCTCGGCCAAGTACCGCCATTTCTGCCGCCGAAAGTGAAATCGGGCCCGCGGCATCTGAGGGCTTTGCTGCCGTCCTCTTTCCTTGATTTTTAGACACTGATCTTTGGCTTTTCCCAGGATTGGGAAGCAAATACTCCTCCATGCTGTATATTCTGTCAAATCTCATCACTCTTGCACAATTTCCAAGTCAGATGCCTTTAAAATTTATATTTTATTTAACGCAGGGTTGGGAGCAGCGGGAACCCACGTCTTCACAGCCGGCTGCTCATCAGCGCCCCCCAAAAATATTTCTAAATCACATAGCTTACCTAGATGGCTTCATGGCAGTGCGCAGGGCTGGTATTTAGAGTCCTCGGTTTGGGAATTACTTACAAACCCACTTCGTCATACAAGAGGTAACTCGGAGAAGTGATGCAGTCACACTCTAAGGAGAGTCAGACTACATTACTATTAAGTAACCTTGATGCCAGACGACTCATATGCATGACTTGGCAGGCCCTGGAGAAGACAGCCACCCATGCCACTCACAATCGACGGTTGGATACACAGTGTAACTGGAGAGCTCAAAATGGGGGACTGGCAGAACTTCAAGGAGGGAATGGAGAATCCAGTGACAACCTATGATATCTCCACTATTTAATTATGAGTTCGATATCCCGTGATAAGGGTGTCTGCTATTGAGCACTTACAAAGGGTGACTCAATGGCGGTGCTTATTCACAGGGGCTACTGTAGACGGGGCGATCATTATATGGTGACATCCTGTCACTATATGTACATGTGCGCTGCGGGTGGGGGGAGCAGTACGCTGTGCGATGTGTGTAGAAGGTAAGCGAGGGTTTGTGAGGTGTAGCGCGGCAGTGGGTTGCTGAGCTGGCCATGTGGCATGTTGGATTCGTGGCAGGCTAGGGCTGGGAGGATGCTGGGTGCGTCAATATTTTTGCACCGGTCTAGGATTTTTTTTTCCCCACACCCCTAGAGTTGAGAATTCTTTATTAGGGGGTGTGCAGCCTCCCACATAAACAAAAAAACTATGTTTTCAGCACCCTTTCAGCGAAACTGATTTTCGCTGATGTACACTTGCCCTAACGACGATCACTTTTCCGCAATCACCATTATCACATAGAACCTATGAGTTCAGTTAGAAAAATCAGTAGAAAGAGGGACAAAGATCCTATATTTGTGTAAATGTCCTGAATTACAGATCAAATGGAAGAAGTATACCGACAACACATGAAATATAAGCTGAATTTGGTGTCAGTAAGCTCAGTCAGTAAGTTGCACACTTGTCTCAAGATCAGAAGGTTATGGGCTCCAGTCCCTCACCAGTAACATGGGCTAATAACCAATACTGACACAACAGTGTAGCATGGGAGGGGCTGCACTGTTGAGGGGCCATCCTTTGCATCAGAAGTTAAACCAAGGTCCCAGTCTATCCATTTCTGATGTCTCTTCAAGTGGAAGCTAAAGATGACATGGCATATATTGAAAGCATAGGAGAAATGGGTCATCCCTCATGTCTTGGCCAACATTTCATCAATAAATCAGGTCTATGTAATAACATCCCCCCCCCCCCCGATGCATCTCAAAACAAGCTGTCACAGAAATTGTTGACAGATAAGGACTGCCAGGCCCATCCAGTCTGCCTGTAGGCCCTATACATTGTATGTGGCCACTGACCCCCTGTGATCAATGGCTTTTTATCACTCTTTCCCCTCTTAAGGTTCCCATGCATCTGTCCCAGGCATGCTTAAACCCATCCACTGTGCTTGTCCCCACTATCTCCTGTGACAGACTATTCCAAGCGTCAATTACCCTTTCTGTGTAGGAAGCTTTCCTCACATTACCTCTTAATTAACTCCCCTCCAATTTCATGTTGTGCCCCCTTGTTCTAGTACTTTTTCTACATTGGAAAAGGCCCCCCACCTGCACCTTGTTTATGCCGTTGAGATACTTGAAAGTTTCAATCATGTCCCCCCACTCTCTCCTCCAATGATTACCTAATTGAGGTCCCTTAGTCTCTTCTCATATGTTTTTGTGTGCAAGCCATGCACCATCTTTATCGCCCTTCGCTGGATAGTTTCCACCTTGTTTATGTCCTTGCGCAGGTGTGGCCTTCAGACCTGCACACAATACTCCAGGTGAGGCCTTACCAATGTTTTATATAATGGCATCACCACCTCCCGTTTCCTGCCATTGATACCCCTGCCTATGCACCCCAGCATGCCACTGGCCCTCCCTGCCACCTTTGTGCACTGCTTTGATACCTTAAGGTCATCAGAAATGATAACCCCTAGGTCCTTTTCCTTCTTGGTGACAGTCAGGTCCCCCCCCCCCCAACCTGTAGCTCTCCCCAGGGCTTCCCTCTACCCAGGTGCATTATTTTTCACTTTTTTGCATTGAACCTCAGTTGCCACATCTCTGACCATCTTTCAAGCCTCTCCAGGTCCCTCTTCATTTTCTGCACTACTTTTGGAGTATCCACCCTGTTGCAGATCTTGGTGTCATCTGCAAACAAGCAGACCTTTCCTTCTAGCCCCTCTGCAATGTCACTAGTGAAAACATTGAACAGGCCTGGTCCCAGTACTGATCCCTGCGGTACCCCGCTGGTCTTCCCACCTCTCCACAGATTGTACCCCATTTACCACCACCCTCTGTCTCCTGTTTGTTAACTAGTTCCAAACCCAGTTCACCACCTTCTCTCCTCTGCGCAGACTACCCATCTTGTTAACCAGCCTTCTATGTTGGACGGTGTTGAAGGCTTTGCTGACATCTAGGAAGGCAATATCTACTGCCCCTCTCTGATTTACTTCCCTAGTCACCCAATCAAAAAAAATCTATCAGACTCATTTGACATGACATTCCTGCTGTGAATCCAAGTTGCCTCAGATCCTGGGCACCCCTGGATTCCAGGTGTGCCACTATCCTTTCTTTCAGCAGTGTCTCCATGATCTTTCCCACCACTGAGGTGAGGCTGACTGGCCTGTAGTTCCCAGTCTCCTCCCTACTGCCGCTTTTGTGCAGCGGGACTACATGTGCCCTCACTCCAGTCCTCTGGAACCACACCCATGTTGAATGACTGTGAACAGGGCTGCCAGAGGTGCTACTAGTTCCCTTTGTAGCTCCCTTAATATCCTCGGGTGGACGCCATCTGGTCCCATGACCTTATCCACCTTAAGCATTGTGAGTTCTTCTAGAACTCTCTCCACTGTGAATGGACTGGTGTCCACTCCCCCCCCCCCCACTGCCTCTGCTGTCTATCTGTGGTCCTTGACCTCCCTCCCTAGTAAATACTGAGCAGAATTATTTGTTCCAGTATTTCTGCCTATCGAATCCCTCGCCTTACACTCTCCTCCTCCGCTGATGTACCTATAAAATGCCTTGTCCCTTTTTTTTTTTTTTTTTTTTTTGGAACCTTGCTAAAACCTCCTCTGTCCTAACCTTAGCTCTCCCAACAGCCTTCCCTGCTTCCCTTAGACATTTAAGGTACACCTCCCTGTAATCCCCCCTTTGGTTCTCTTATATTTCCTGAAACCCAGTCTTTTAGCCCTGACTTTGTCCCCCATCTCCTTAGAGAACCACAGTGGTTTCCTTCTTCTTTTCCCTTTGGCCACTATCCTAATGCATTGGTTTGTTATCCCCACTATGATTCCTTTCAGTTTCTCCCACTGTTCCTCCACCCCCTCTATTACCTCTCCCTTCCCCACGACAGCTTGGATACATCTACCAAGTTCAGTGAAATCCAACCTCCTAAAATCTAATACTTTTGCCCTTGTGTGGCATACTTGCGTCCATGTTGCCATGCTGAACCACACCATGTGGTGGTCACTGGACGCCAGCTGCCCTTCAACCTGTATTTCTTTGACTCTGTTCCCATTAGTCCATACCAGGTCCGGAATTGACTTGTCCCTGGTTGGTTCATGCACCAGCTGCCTGAGTCCAACCCACTGCAGGGATTCTAGGATGGCTGTGCTTCTGGTTGAAGCAGCCACCTGGGTGGTCCAATCCACGTCTGACATATTGAAATCCCCCAGTAGCAGGATTTCATCTTTAGCTTCCATGCTGTGTATGTCCTCCACAAGTTCCCTGTCAACTTTCTCACCCTGTGTCGGAGGTCTGTAGGTCACCCCGTGCGTACTGCTGTTCCATTCCCTGGCTACAGGGTGACCCACATTGCCTCGGCCTCCCCCTGTCTTCTCTAAAGTTCTGTAGCCTTTATACCATCTCTGATGTACAGGGCCACCCTCCTCCACCCTTTCTTACCCTCCTTGTCTCTACTGAACAATGTATAGCCTGGTACATTGACTTCCCAGCCATGATTAGCAGAGTACCATGTCTCTGTTATTGCTACTATGTCAAGGTCTGCATCCGCCAACAAGGCTTCCAGATCTGGAACCTTATTTACTAGGCTATGAGCATTTGCTAACATGACCTTCCATGTTTTACAGTCTGCCCTCCCACTGCTCCTGTCCTCCCTCTCCAGAGCCCCACCCTACCCCCGGTTTCCTTTCCTATGTGCTCCGATGCATCACACAGCTAAGTGTATCTTTTCTGGTCACAAAATTACAAATACACACAAAAAAAAAAAACATTTCTTATGTTTTTAAAGTGTCCTCAGAGGTGACAGACCCCTTAAAATAATGCATTCAGACAGTCACGAAACTCACAGCTCCTAAATAAACCAAATGTCCAAGCAAAGCTTCTTCAGACCGAAAGGTTTAATGTTGTAAAAACTCCAAGAAAAATGAACAGACGTTTCACCTCCTTCCGAGCTTTGTCAAAGTTACTACCCTGAACTAAATAATATCAAGGGGTAATTTGAATAAATTTTCAGATGGTGGGACTACTGACAGTACAGTTTAATGGCAATAATAAAGAGTTTGGGAATATTAAAACTATGAAATTAAGCCATGTAATGTAAAACTTGACTGTATGTGGAACTACTGTAAAAGGAGCAGTGTAAAAAATGTTTTTTCTTGTTGGTTTTATCATTTGTACATGGATTATAAGAAGGTCACATTGTATAATATCATTGGCTTATTTAAATATATTAGAATCACGTGTTAATGTATGTATACTAGTTAAGCAATTCACCAGTAGGGGGTAGTAACTTTGACAAAGCCTCGAAAGAGATGAAACATCAGTTTGTTTTTCTTGCACATGTGCATCTGTGGAGTTTTTACAACATTAAACCTTTCCCAGTCTGAAGAAGGTTTGCTTGGACATTATTTAGGAGCTCCGAGTTTCATGACTGTCTGAATGCACAGTGTCTCTGCCTTGTTACTTGGAATCCGCTCTCTACTGGGCGGCTCTGCATCAGGAACCCCTTAAAATAATGTTGATACAGAGATACAGACCCCGATGACAGAATAATGCCCTCACCACTTTGTGGCTATGTCCACAAATCATTGTATTTATAAAATTAGAAAATTGCAACTTACTGACTGTCTATCGTTGGCGGTCCTTCGAGTGCTGCTCTGCCCTGGATGTATTTCGACTGAGTGATAACTAGGAGGTTTTTCTGGGAAAGAATCTGTGACCCGATCATAGCGATGTGCTCTGGGCCTTCGATGATGGTCATAGTCATCATCAGAACTCCAGGATCCTCGTCGGGGTGGAGTGGAGCGGCCCCTTTCCCTTCCCTGATATTGTCTTTCTGGAGAGTGGCTCCTGTGGTCTGATCGTCTGTCTGGCAAGCGGTCCGCCTCGGGCTGTCTCCTACCCTGCCTGTAACCTGACCGGTCTCTTCTATCATCATAATCTGAGTCATCACTGTAGCTCCGTTGGTGGGAGGACTGTTGTCTTCTTGGGCTTGAGCGTCTGCTTTCATATGTATCCCTTCTCCGTCCCAATTCCCTGCTGCTCGATCGTCTGTCCTGGAAGGCCCCTCTTGAGTTGTCCCTGCTGGATCGTGAGCCCTCCAGGGACCTGGGCCTCTGGTTAAGCCTGTCAAACTCATGGTCTGACTGTCCCCGATACCCAGCAGGGTTGTTCCGGAATCCTGATGAGCCACTGGTTCTCAGAGAAGAGGAGACTCTCTCGATGATGGGGGGCAGCTGGATGACCCTTCTGTCAACCTCCTGCACCCCAATCTCACTGAGGGAGGACAGCATGCTGGGATGCTGGCTGCCATTAAAGTGAACCGTGTTTTGGGGCAACTGATGAATGTTGAGGTTCTTCACTTCATTCTCCAGGTAGTCCACTACCTTCTTAGTAGAAGCCGATTGCCTTGGGTCAGGCTGAGGAAACATTTGAATTGGATAGTTGTTTCCCAGGGAGTGCTCTCTTTGTAGTAGTGAAACAAAAACAAAAAAAGAAATGTAACAATGCATGGAAGTGTTCATGAAACAAATATCCCTCTCCTCACCTGGCATTAAATCACTTGTCAAATTTATGCTACTCTGCATGCAGTCCTAAGCTGCTTTGTGACATTATAATCAATAGCCAGCTACTTACTGTATGTTTAAGTAATTAAAAATCTACAAGACAGTGTGCAATTAGGCAGATCATACCACACATTCCAGGGGCACTGTGAGGCACAAGGCACAGCCAAGTGCCAAACAGCTAGATGCTGAGGAAGGAGAAGTCTTACCACACACCCTACAGTGGGTTACTGAATTTATAAAACTGCTCATTAAGACATGAAACATATTGTAATGAGATGCTTAACCAATAAACCATGAAAGGGTGTGGGTAATGCTTGGATTTACCCATGCCTGATGTGGTTTGGTCACGAGGACGCAGGCCAAGTGACCAAATCCACACCAGAAGTGGGTAAATCCCAGAATAACCCACACCCTGGAGTGGTTTATTGCGATCATACAATGGCCCCCTTTTTTGGTGAGAAAAAAAAATGAAGAAATAGTCTTTTTTTTTTTTTTTTTTTTTACCATTTTTAATTGATTTTTATTGCTCCACCCAGAAAATAGTTCCTTGTTTCTAGGGAGACTATCCCTAAGTTGCTGATTTGTATGGGCCTGCAAATGCAATGTCCATCCTCTCCCCACCATACCCCAACCATCTGCTCAGCTCCACACATAGAGGAGGAAATCTCTGTTACAGAGGTTGTGCTGCTGCTGTTCATTTTTGTATGGCTTACTGTTCTTTTTGATGACACTGCTGCTGCCGGATGCTGGTTGTGGTGCTGTAGCAGCAGGAGGCTAAAGACATATTTTAAGTCTTTGGCAAATTATGAACTTGGAAAAGTACTTTTTTTTTTTTTTATACTTCATTTATAGTTTCATTTCCTGTGAGTTACTTTACAGCTGTTTACTTGTAGTACATCCATATGCTGTATCCAGGTAGCAGAGTGTAACCAATTGATCTTAACCACCAGGATTTTACATACACTTCCATACAATATTTCCTATAACAATACATGTTCCACATAATAGACAGTTAGCTAAACCACATGAAATTAATCATGTCTACCTACAAAATATAAACAAAACAAACATACTAGGTCTCACACTTCTACTGAACTAGCCTATCTGTTATAATCAGTTACTTATGGAAGTTAAGTTCTGCGTTTCATTGCAGATATCAAATCAAAATATTGGCCTACAGTATTTTATATGTAACCCCCCTGCAAATGGGGGTTCCCAAAAGACTTCCAGGAGCTTGCTTGAATGCTCCAAGCCTGAATGGTGTTTGGCGTTTAAGCCATTTATCAGTGAGTGTTTTTAGAACCTCTGGTACTGTCTCTTTAAGAGCTGTCTGCTTGCAGACATAATTAGTTTGTATGGGGGACTGTGTGTTTCTTTGATTGAGTACCACTCAAGCTGCTGCCAATTCACTCCATTTTGCAGTCACCAGGAGTGCAAAGGAACCTATCTGAAAGATGTAACTGTTTGCCAGAAACCATTTAGAGTAATAATTAAATTACAGTTTGTCTAACACTTTCTTTGCAGTCAGAACAGTGTCTGCCTAGTTCCCCATTCTGGTTTGAACTGCTGAACTGGACCAATCAGTGTGGGGTAAGCTAGCTCAAAATGGTGCCTTGGATGAATCAGAACTTGGACTCATAATCTGAGCCAGACACAAGAGGATTGTATGGGCAGTGACTCTGGGAGATGTAGTTTAGACTTGAGCCTTTTGGACCAACAGCAGCAGTCTAGTGTGAGTGACAGCCAATCCAGTCAAGAACTGGGAGGAACTCAAAGGAAGTGCCCGTTTTGTCTGTTGGAGTTTCAGTTTAGATCTGGAAGTGAAGGGAAAGAAACCCTGTGCTCCTTCAGTGCACAGTTTCAGTCAAAAACGTGTAAGGCCCAGAGTTCCGGTCTGCAGCTTGTGTAACTGCTTGTTAGGACTGAATCAGTCCTGAGAAAAGAATCAAAGGATCTCTGAAGAGTAGAAACCAGGCTCACCCTGTAGAAGACTGGAGAAATTGTTGAATTGCACTCTGTCTGTCAGGAACTGAATCTGCTGTGTGTTCTCCCGGGTATTGTGCAGTAATTGCGATCGGGATAGAGAAGCAGCCTGCCTGGTATAATACTTTCTTTTTTTACCATATAAATGTGTGAAGAGTCTCGTGGAGCTCAAGAGTAGCCCTGCTGACGTTGAAGGACCCTATCTTGTTTGGAGGTCGTGAGTACTAATTCAGGGTCGCTCCCTGTTGAATTGCCACATTAAATCCAAATGGAATCACTGTACTGCTGACTGTTTAAACTAATTTTTCTTTTCATCAGGAAAGGCCCCACCAGCTGCCACGGTTTGGACTAGCCACTAGGCTTGGGTACCTAGGACAGTAACTGGTAGGGATAGGCCTGCACAGAGCCATAGGGTAGATAGTAAAGTGATAAGCTAATTAACCTGATTTCCCCTGTCCTTGTTATATCCCCTAAATAAATCAGAGCTGCTTGTTTCAGCAAAGTTATACTGCCTGAGGTATTTGTCTATGTTAAAGTACTGTACTGTGATTGTTGCACTGTATCTTATTTCACAGGAGGTCCCAGTGCGGAACCAGACCTGGGGGTAAGTGTATACTGTGAAGGTAATTCTGATATATTGTGTGGGCCACTAGTGGGAAGAAAGGGGTTGCAGTGTCCCAGAGGGCTGTGACAAAATTAGTTTAACTATTGCAAACCCTGACCTCTGGGTGGAGGCACCGCCATTGGATCCAGGCCCCTCAACCTGTTAGTGGCAAATCAGGCAGGGGTAGTAGCCCCTGGGATAACACCATCTAGGGTTACATCTTGGAGGCTCACCGCTGGATTGTGTGTCCTCTAGTGGCCATATTCACGAACCACTGTTAAGAAAAATGGGTACCCACGACGAAGCTGTGCACCGGCTGGTGGAGTGGTGTACTGGGGAGGAGATTGACCCCCAAAATGCTATGCTTATCCTGGACATCCCCCTGGGTATCAATACGGACACTGTACAGGGAGTACTTTCCAAGGTGGAAGGTTTACAAAACACTGTGGTGGTGGGTCGGCATGCTAATCTGCTCACCCACACTTTCCTGGCCCTAGTAGAGTTTAAGGATCCCATAGATAGCTCCAAAGTGCCACAGACCATTACCCCAGAGGGAGCCCTCACTGCCTGGAGAGTGATAACTAAGTACAGTAAAGACCGGTGGGAAAGAGCCCCACCACTGTCAAACTTTGAGGAGAATTTGCTAAATGGTTGCTGGGGAAGGGAAAACTGTGGAGGACTTGAAGAAACTATTCTTGCCACCTGAGTGTTCCTCCCCAACACCCTCTTCCGCCTCCAGTACCGTAATGGTGGCTGAACCAATGCAGACTCCTATTTCTGCACCTGCCATTAGTCACGACTCTTACGAAGGTTGAGGATCTTCTCTGGCACCCTCCCACCCCCAAGGGGAGGATGACTGGGAGACCTGGATAGACTATGTTGCCCCCAAGTGCTAGAATGGCAATGCTCGGAAGCCAAAAGCGAAGAGGGTTAGAGAGAGAGCCTCCGAGGTCCTGCCCTGGCTACCATCCGTGCTAAATGGCCAGTAACCCTGAAGTGACTGCACAGGCCTATCTTGAGGCCTTGGAGAATGTGTGGAGCCCAGATTCTGATGAGGATCTATGGTGGAGAGTAAGAAATGCACAACAGTACCAAGGGAGTTGTTGTCTGTGTATATATCTCGGCTGGAAAAATTGTTGCAAGAATGCCTCAGAAAGGGTAGTTTGCCAGCGATTGAACTGGACCGAACCAGGCTGGACAGGATCCTTAAGTCTGCCCCCTTCTCAGAACTGCTGTTGCTTCAGTTACGCCTGGCAAATCGACTGGAATCCCCACCCTCCTATGATGAGTTAATGACAGAAATTCGAGGAGTTGAGAAAAGGCGACCTCGGGAGGGACCTGCACCAATAGCTGCGGCTACGACCAGAGTGACTGAGGGTGGCCCATCAAGTGAAGTTCAGGGGCAGAGGTTGGCAGTCAATGAGTGCTCTGACAAGGAAAAAGATATGCCACAATGGGGCGAACTGTTGAGAGAGATCCGGGAATTCAAAAACAGTCCCTTTAGAAGGCCACGCCTGCAAGTACAGACCCCTGACCTATATCCGACTGCATCTGCTATGGGGGTGGGGGGTACCCCACCCATGCATCTCCTGTCGATAACAGCTCCAAACTCAATTCCTTGACCATGGAAGTGGAGAAACTGACAGATGTCTCCAAATGCTTATCACGCCAAGACAGAGATGGCACCAAGGTTTCCAGTTAGTAATACCCCTGCCCTGGCTCCCAGTGTGGCTCCTCGGCCAGCTCAAACTCCAGAAAGTATGTTTTGCTATAACTGGGAAGGATGGGCACATGAAAAGGGAATGCCGGTCCCCAAAAGACACTGACAAAGTTGCATATAGGCTATAAGGAGAGCTTCGGAGAACAAATCAGTGGTTAAGAGGTGCACGAAATGATCCCAGTGAGGTCACCAAAAATGCTAACTCACGTCCTTTTGTGGCAAGGTCAGTTGCCCAGGCCCCCACTATCGCCTCTCCAGACTGGTCCAGAATAGTGGGTCCCTCCATGGAGACCACTGTAAAGGTGAAATGGAGTGTCTACAAGAGCTGTATTAGACAGTGGCTCCCAAGTGACAATTATGTTCCAGGATTGGTATCAGAAGCATTTGTCAGACGTACCCTTACAACCATTAGAAGGACTGCATGTATGGGGTTAAGTGGAGAGGCCTACCCTATTCCGGGTATATCCGAATTTGGCTGTCTTTCCCCACCTCCGTGGCTGGGTGGCCGAACAAGTAGAGACCCTGCCTTAGTGTGTCCCCACTGGACTGTATGATGGTGTCCCTTTGTTGATTGGAACAAATGCTCATATGTTCGGAAGGCTGGCACAGTTGTGTTATGAAAACAGGGGTCAAAGACTAGTAGAGCTTTGAAATTACGGCTTTAATTAAGAAGGCCTATGAGGCACAGAGAGATGCTGAAAAATAGAACCAGAGGAACCGGTCGAATTGTATGGAAGAAGGATCCTGAGTCTCTGATCCTGGCGCCAAATGCCCAGTGTACCTTCAGGGAGAGGTCCGTATCAGAAAGGATGTTAAGAATAAAATATTAATGTTGGATGCACCAGGCGATGGAAAATTGCCAGAGGGACTGCTGGTCAAGCCTAGTATTTTGCCCGCTAGAGCCCATGCTTATGCTAGAAGGTAATGGTCCAAGTTCATAATGTGTCTGAAAGAGACATTCGAGTAAATAGAGGTTGCATCCTGGCTAATGTGCATTGTGCAGACACTGCAGTGCTGCCCAGCAGCAAGATTCAAGGAAGAATGACAGAGTAACGCCTGACTTGTTTGATTCGACTCCCCGCTGCCAGCTGAATGGAAATGAGGATCAGTGAGAAGCTGCCAGAGAGACCAGGTGTTTTCTTTAAAGGAATGGGATGTAGGATGCGTGCAGGAGCTGAGCACAATATCCGCTGCATGACGAAAGACCATTTCGTGAGAGGTCTCGACGCCTGGCACCTGCTGACATAGATGATGTGAGACGCATCTGCAAGAAATGTTAGCTGCTGGTGTAATACAAGAATCCAGAAGCCCTTATGCTTCCCCATTGTGGTAGTGAGGAAAAAGAATGGAACAGTAAGGTGTGTGTGGATTATCGCATTAAACCGTGGACTATCCTAATCAGTACACAATGCCCTGCATTCAGGATGCTTTGGACTGCCCTAAACAGAACAAGTGGTTCTCTGTGCTGGATCTCCGCAGTGGGTACTACCAGATCCCGATGGCCCCAGAGGACCGTGAGAAGACAGCCTTTATCTGTCCGCTATTTCTATGAATTCATGAGGATGCCTCAAGGTTTCAGGTGCCCCAGCCACTTTTCAACGATTGATGGGCGTGCAGTGGGGGACATGAACTTACTAGAGTGCCTGTATACCTAGATGATGTTATTGTGTTTGGCAGCTCACTGGAGGAACATGAGGCAGATTATTTAAGGTATTGGACCGACTGGAGGACTTTGGCCTTAAACTGTCCATTGATGATGTCAATTCTTTCAAACATCAGTAAAGTATGTGGGACACATAGTATCCACCGAGGGAATAGAGACCGACCCAAGTAAAGTTGAGGCCTTGACCACCTGGCCACAGCCCAAAATCTAAAGAACTGCAAAGATTCCTGGATTCTGTGGTTATTATCACGTTTCATCAAGGACTATTCAAGTGATCCGCCCTTTACTTAACCTTACTCAAGGGTATCCCCAACCCACAAAAAAATACCAAAGTCAGCGTCCCTCAAGACTGAAAGTGTATTTACATCCGAGTGAAGTATTTGGGAGCCGCTGGACTCCTGATTGTGAGACTGCTTTTCATGAGATCATTATCATACCCATGCTCCAGTGCTGGCCTATGCCGATCCAAGAAAACCTTACGTCCTGCACACTGATGCTAGCTTGCAAGGGTTGGGGGCTGTGTTGTACCAAGAGCACGAGAATGGCCTGAGACCAGTGGCCTTTGCCAGTAGAAGCCTGACCCCATCCGAAAAGAACTATCCTGTACATTAGTTAGGTTCCTAGCTTTGAAGTGGGCTATTGTTGACCAATTCCATGAGTACTTGTATGGGCTAAAATACTAGTAAAACTGACAATAATCCTTTGACCTATGTGCAGACCTCAGCTAAGTTGGATGCCACTGGCCATAGGTGGCTTTCTGCATTATCTACATATGACTATGCTCTCGAATACCGAGCAGGTCTGAACCACATAGATGCTGATGCTCTCTCCGGAGGCCTGTTCCCCAGAATGATTGGGTCCGATTGGCAGAACCTGACATTCGGGCACTCTGCGGAAGTTTGACAGGGAGGAACAAATGTCCACGGATGCAGTGGACTGCATGGTGGATTGCTTGGGACCCTCTGAGAATTGCATACCTGCTGCTTATTGCCACTTTTCTGCAATAGACATTGGTGCACTGCCTCAGCTGGACAATGACAGTATTCTGGCTCAATCCAGCGATCCCATGATCAAAAGCAGCTTTAGAAGCCCTCTATGCAGGAAAAGATGTGTCCAAATACGCTCCACTGATTTGAGAACTGCACTGTTATACAAAGAAGGTCCTAAGTTGAAACTGATCAATAAACTGTTATACAGAGAAACAGTAGACAGAGGGGACAAGTAGACAAACAACAACTAGTGCTGCCTACTGCCTTCGAGACTCAGTACTGAGGTCCTTGCACAACCACATGGGGCACCTTGGTATAGACAGAACACTTGACTTGGTGAGATCCAGATTCTATTGGCCTAAGATGGGGGCTGATGTGGAGTAACACATTCGAACTTGTAGTCGCTGCTTACAGAGAAAGCTTTTGCCCAGAGGGCTGCCCCCTTGTTAACATCACCACCAGTGCACCACGGAGCTGGTCTGTATTGATTTTCTGAGTTTGGAGTCAGATCAAAGAAATATCAGTAATGTGCTGGTGGTCACTGACCATTTCACGAGATATGCCCAAGCTTTCCCCACCAAAGACCAGAAAGCATCCACTGTGGCCAAAGTACTCGTAGAAAACTTTTTTGTTCACTATGGGGCTCCACAAAGAATCCATTCTGATCAAGGGAGAGACTTTGAGAGTCGTCTGATCAAAGAGATGCTTTCTCTGTGGGGAGTGCGAAAGTCCAGAACCACTCCTTACCACCCCCAAGGGGACCCACAGCCTGAACGTTTCAACCGCAATTTGCTAGATATGCTAGGCACCCTGCACCCAAAGGACAAGCCTAGATGGAGTCAACAAATTAGCACCCTGGTACATGCTTATAACTGCACCAAAAGTGATGCCACTGGGTTCTCCCCCTACCGCCTGATGTTTGGAAGAGAAGCTCGACTACCAGTAGATGTGTGTTTGGGGTCTCTCTGATGGGGTTCAAGCTGACAACTATTTACAGTATGTGCAAAAGTTAAAGGCCCAGCTAACTCATGCGTACCAACTGGCTCAAACCATGGCTGCCAAAGAAATCAGCCAACAAAGAGCGGTATGATAAAAAGGTGAAAGCACAGGAACTCAGGAGGAGATCGGGTATTGCTAAGAAATCTGGGACTGCATGGCAAACACAAGATTGCTGACAGATGGCACCATCTCCCTCACATTGTAGTGGGCAAACTAGATGATCTGCCAGTGTACAAAGTAAGGCCTGAGAACAATTCAAAAGATGTAAAAACAATGCATAGAAATCATTTACTGCCCATTGGACAAATCCTGATTGAGTCTGAGCCCCAGAAGATGCCCCTCTGGACCAGTGACTAGAGCTGCTGCTAAGAAAAGATCAGGAAGTCTGCACCTACAGAAGCAGAGTTAAAGTGTTCCCCTCACAAGTCCCAGTTGATCATGACTGTCAGTCCATATCAGAAGAAAGTGAGTGACTTTGAATACTATCCTTCTTACGAACTGAGTCAATTGTTTGGGGCAATCCCTAGTATACTGGAGACAAAGCTGGGCCTTCTGGACTGTCTAAGCCCCTAGCTTCATCCCTGGAGCCAATGCTCCCAGAAAGTGAAGTGCAAAGCATCAGATAAGATGAAATGGAATCATTGTGCATGGTTGAACTGTGAGCTTTCAGGGAGAAAATGATAGATTGGGGCAGACTGGTGATACCCCGAACAAGAAGAGTATTTTAGGTGCCCTGACAGTCCACTGCCAGTGTCGAAAGCTCTCCATGCGAGCCAAATGTTGTGGACTCAGAAACTGTAACTCCTGGAGCTGAAAGTGCCCCAAGTTCTAGCCTCTACCCCATGGAGACCCCCCTGACAAGTGAGGACAATGCTGAAAATGAGGCTCAGAGTGCAGAGACTGTAACAGTTCCCCCTAGGAAGACTGGTCGAGCTGTAAAGCCTGTGGTGCACCTCAGTTATGATTCACTTGGGAGGCCTGTGGACTTGCCTCTCAATGTTGTCCATTAAGGGGTGTATGTGTCCCCGAGCTCATTGCCCAAACTGGCGTCAGTGCTAACTCAAGTTACTTGTGTTGCCCTCTAAGTATGGTGCCCTTGCCCCGTCCAGCCCCAAGGTAACTGATAGGGAAGGCCCCTCTCTTCAGGTTTCATGTACAAAGGTAATAACTTGAGCTATGGTACAATGTGTGAATACTGTGTAAAGAGTGACGTACTGCAATGTTTCAGAAATGTGTTCTTGGTAAAATGATGTATTGACTGATGATTACATGTGTGAGCCTAATGCAAATGTATATGGTTGCAGTTGAAACTTATGGGTACTTGCCTCGTGGACGTCAAGCTTTCCAAACCAGGAAGGTGTAACCCCTGCAAATGGGGGTTCCCAAAGACTTCAGGAGCTTGCTTGAATGCTCCAAGCCTGAATGGTGTTTGGCGTTTAAGCCATTTATCAGTGAGTGTTTTAGAACCTCTGGTACTGTCTCTTTAAGAGCTGTCTGCTTGCAGACATAATTAGTTTGTATGGGGGACTGTGTGTTTCTTTGATTGAGTACCACTCAAGCTGCTGCAATTCACTCCATTTTGCAGTCACTAGGAGTGCAAAGGAACCTATCTGAAAGATGTAACTGTTTGCCAGAAACCATTTTAGAGTAATAATTAAATTACAGTTTGTCTAACCTGCTTTCTTTGCAGTCAGAACAGTGTCTGCCTAGTTCCCATTCTGGTTTTGAACTGCTGAACTGGACCAATCAGTGTGGGGTAAGCTAGCTCTAAAATGGTGCCTTGGATGAATCAGAACTTGGACTCATAATCTGAGCCAGACACAAGAGGATTGTATGGGCAGTGACTCTGGGAGATGTAGTTTAGACTTCGGCGCCTTTTGGACCAACAGCAGCAGTCTAGTGTGAGTGACAGCCAATCCAGTCAAGAACTGGGAGGAACTCAAAGGAAGTGCCGGTTTGTCTGTTGGAGTTTCAGTTTAGATCTGGAAGTGAAGGAAAGAAACCCTGTGCTCCTTCAGTGCACAGTTTCAGTCAAAAACGTGTGTAAGGCCCAGAGTTCCGGTCTGCAGCTTGTGTAACTGCTTGTTAGGACTGAATCAGTCCTGTGAAAAGAATCAAAGGATCTCTGAAGAGTAGAAACCAGGCTCACCTCTGTAGAAGACTGGAGAAATTGTTGAATTGCACTCTGTCTGTCAGGAACCAGATCTGCTGTGTGTTCTCCGGGTATTGTGCAGTAATTGCGATCGGGATAGAGAAGCAGCCTGCCTGGTATAGTACTTTCTTTTTTTTTACCATATAAATGTGTGAAGAGTCTGTGGAGCTCAAAGTAGCCCTGCTGACGTTGAAGGACCCTATCTTGTTTGGAGGTCGTGAGTACTAATTCAGAGTCGCTCCTGTTGAATTGCCATTAAATCCAAATGGAATCACTGTACTGCTGACTGTTTAAACTAATTTTTCTTTTCACTGTGTGAAAGGGCCCCTACCAGCTGCCACGGTTTGGACTAGCCACTAGGGCTTGGGTACCCAGGGACAGTAACTGGTAGGGATAGGCCTGTGCACAGAGCCATAGGTAGATAGTAAAGTGATAAGCTAATTAACCTGATTTCCCCCTGTCCTTGTTATATCCCCCTAAATAAATCAGAGCTGCTTGTTTCAGCAAAGTTATACTGCCTGAGGTATTTGTCTATGTTAAAGTACTGTACTGTGATTGTTGCACTGTATCTTATTTCACAGGAGGTCCCAGTGCGGAACCAGACCTGGGGGTAAGTGTATACTGTGAAGGTAATTCTGATATATTGTGTGGGCCACTAGTGGGAAGAAAGGGGGGTTGCAGTGTCCCAGAGGGCTGTGACCAAGTTAGTTTAACTATTGCAAACCCTGACCTCTGGGTGGAGGCACCCGCCATTGGATCCAGGCCCCTCAACCTGTTAGTGGCAAATCAGGCAGGGGTAGTAGCCCCTGGGATAACGCCATCTAGGGGTTACATATATCACTGCCTATGTATTGTGGGGTGTACCAGGCAACCTCCGCGGCCCAGGCTACTCAGCTTTGCCCCGCTCAGGGGAGCCCACACCCTTAGCTTACTTGAGTCGTCCGGGAGGAGGGTAAAGGCAAGGGCCTAACATTCAAAGAAGCATGTTTTTCTTAATAGGACCCTAAATGTAACTTACCCTAACCAAATGATCCAACGGGTCCAACAATTCACATGAACAGAGGTTCTCCTCTGAATCTTAAATGTTAATTCCTCCATCTGTTGAATTTGCCCGACTGTTTCTATCCAGTCTTCCTTTGTTGGAGGAAGGGGCTGTAACCAGCACCTAGTTATTGATTTTAAGGCTGCTACTATTAAAATCTGCCACATATATGTAACTTCTCTCCCCTTAATTTCTCCTGGGAGTTCTCCAAGCAACAAACTCTGTGGTCCCAATTGTTCCTGGCTCTGAAAGATCTGCTTAAGTGAGGTAGCAATTATTGACCAGAATTGAGTAATGATGGAGCAAGACCAAAATATATGCTCATGAGTGGCCTTATCCACCCCGCAATTCCTCCAACACTCTGAGGGTGTTCCTCTATGGTTGCCTGGAGACCACCACTGGCACCCTGAAATATCTAACCCTTATTTTTCACAGAAACTTCTTCCAAGAAGGGGAAGAGGAAACCCTCCAGATATTACCCCAGGTTTTTTCCCCCCAAGCTCCCTCAGAGATAGATAAGCCCATTTCTTGTTCCCAGGCCATTTTAATATAGCCCGTATTTGCTTTAACACGCTTAATGCCCCTCTTATACAATTGAGAGATAGCTCCCGAGGGATGTTCAGCTTTCCAAATATCTTCAAAAGTCTGCTCTTTAATCCCCCCAAAACCCGTTCTACGTTCCAACTTAAGTTTTTTACTTATAAAACTACTTATTTGACAATAGTGCATTCTATCTCTGGGGGAGAGATCAAAGACTCTCTGTGCTCCCTCAAAAGATAATAGTCCCCCTCCTTCTAACAACTGCCATGGTGCCCGTAGTCCTCTCCTGGCTTTATCCAGGAACCAAGGATCCCCTACTGCTGGACCAAACATAGGGTCAATCGCCCACCATCCGTATCTCCAATGACCTCCGTGCTTCCTTTCCCTCCTGGTACCCCTTTTCCACCCCTCCCACGTAGTCCGAGTGGTGGGGTATACCCCATCTCGTGTTTTTTTTTTTGTGGTCTGCAGGATGAAACAATATTGCTGGTAGGGGGGGAGAGGGATGCGCAGCTAACTCTAACTCCATCCAGGTGGCCTTATATGTGGCGTGTCCCCAAAGTAAAGCTATTCTCAGATGTGTAGCCTCCCAGTAGCCTTCTAGCCATGGAACCCCGAGTCCCCCCACACCCTTTGGTAAAAACAAAGTTTGTCTTACTCTAGGCCTTCTGTTTGCCCAAATAAAGTTCATTAGCATTCTCTGCCATAATTCCAAATCTTTCCTTGTACTATACATGGGGTACCTTGAAACAGATACAGAAATCTTGGCAGGACGTTCACCTTTACCACCAGCACCCGACTATGAAGTGAGAGGGGCAATACACTCCATCTTTTGAAGTCATTTTTTAACTGCTGCACCAAGGGAGAAAAGTTCACATTTTTTAGTTGTGAGGGGGAGTTACTGATATTGATCCCTAAATATTTCATTTGTGTAAGGTCCCATCTCATAGGATAAGCTTCCCTAATTTCCTGGGTGGGGACATATCTAAATTTTAAAACCTCGGTTTTAGTGGTATTTAACGAATAACCTGCCATTTCAGAAAACTAAGACAATCTGTCCATTACCCTTTTCAGGGAACAGTCCGGGTTTTCCAAATAAAGCAGGACATTGTCTGTATAGAGAGATATTCTGTGCTGACTACCTGACATTTCCACCCCCCTAATCCCCTCGTCCCTCCTTATGCTCTGAGCCAGAGATTCGATGTAGAGAGCAAAAAGAAGGGGGGACAGAGGGCAACCCTGCCTGGTCCCTCTCTCCAAACCAAACCCCCTGGCATGATGGCCATTCACTCTTATATATGCTATAGGGGATTTGTAGATTCCAGCTATCAGGGTCTGAAAAGCACTCCCCAATCCAAAACAGACAAGGACCTCCTCTAGAAACCGCCACGACACCTTATCGAATGCTTTTTCTGCATCAATGTTGACCAGAAGAGAGGTCCTTTTGGAACTAATTATATGGTCAATTAAAAAGGAAGTTTTCCTAAGATTATCCTGGGCCTGTCGGCCCGGAATAAAACCTGTTTGTTCTAGGCCAATTATTTGGGGTATCAATATTTGAAGTCTCTTAGTCAAAATCGAGGTCAGTAATTTGTAATCAGTATTTAAAATTGAAATGGGACGATAGGAGGAGCATAATACAGGGTCCTTATCTGGCTTGGGTATCACTGAAATTATTGCTTGGGACCAGGAGGGGGGTATCTCGCTTTCTTCTCCCTGTAGGAACCGAAATAGTTTCCCCAACAATGGGGCAACCTTACCTCTGAACTGTTTATAGAACTCCCATGGCAGACCATCCGTCCCCGGACATTTGAGGGATTTTAAGTTCTTAATGGCATTTACAACCTCCACATCTTCTATCGGTCTACTTAACTGCGCAGCCTGTTCCTTGGAAACCGAGGGGAGATCCAGCCTCTCCAGAAATTCTTTAATCCGTGCACTCAATGGTTGAGAGCCTTGCTTATATAAAGTGGAATAGTAAGCCCTAAAGAAATCCACTATATAATTTGTTTCCTTAACCAGTCTATTATCCAGGGGGTGTTGTATTGCCTGT
This sequence comes from Neoceratodus forsteri, assembly GCA_016271365.2. Lineage (NCBI taxonomy): Eukaryota > Metazoa > Chordata > Ceratodontiformes > Ceratodontidae > Neoceratodus > Neoceratodus forsteri. The sequence continues at coordinate 1,295,731,831 of CM057459.1, forward strand.
ATAGTATAGTATAGGCTTAATATGTATACCCTTGAGGAAAGAAGGGAGAGGGGGGACATGATAGAAACTTTTAAGTACCTCAGTGGAATCAACAAAGTCCAAGAGGGTAGCACCTTTCAGAAAAAGAGACTTGCAAGAACAAGGGGACACAATTTAAAGATAGAAGGAGGGGTTCAGGGGCAATGTGAGGAAGAATTATTTCACAGAGAGGGTAGTGGATGCGTGGAACAGCCTTCCTGAGGAGGTTGTGGGGTCTAAAACTGTGGGAGAATTCAAGAATGCATGGGACAGACATAAGGCAATTCTTGTGGGGGGTAGGAAGAAATAGGCTGTTGGTTAACTAGGATCTGCGGCCTATCCTGTAGGTAGGAAAATGGGCAGACTAGATGGGCCTAGCGGTCCTTATCTGCCGTCAAAGTCTATGTTTCTATGTTATAGTAGCCTTGCTCCTCTGAACCCTCAATCCAGCTGCCAGCAGTTGCAAAGACCTAGGCCCCTGCCTCATAATATTTCTGCTTTAGAAATATTGGTAAAGTACTTCTTAACGAAAAACAAGGGCTAAAACTTCTAGAAATCATGGTCGAAAACCTGAGTGGAGATACAGGGTATGTGCCTATGCATATCAGGGATGTGCATATTCATAGCCGTATGCTCAGTATCAGGGCTCACCTTTTTGGCCGTGATTTCTAGTACTTTTAGCCCTCGCTTCTCATTAAGGAGCACTTTCCCATGTTCAGTATTCCTCAAGGAAAACAAATTTCCACCTGCAGATGTTTGCTGAAGTTGATGCTTTTTCTCCTAGTAGACATGGGCTTGGCTACCGATCTGACTGCACCCACCCACTCAGCTCATCTACCCTCTTTTACACTAATGGAAGCTGCACCAACCTCCTTGAGGAAGCATGACACTCTGGGACTGTTGGTATATTTTATTTTTCTGATGCTGGGGTGTGGGGTCTCAGAGTTGCAAGGGACACAGTGATAATGGTGCTTACTATGACACTGGGAGTTGGCTCCAATATCTACTGTACTCTCGAGAGCAAGCAGCGTCTTTTTTTTGTTTGTTTGTGTGTATGTTACACCGGAAGTGAGAGTGTGTGTCGAGAAAAAGACTAATTTTATCAGTATGGAAAACGGACTGTAATTATAATGTTGAAAGGGCCTCTGACAAATCTGTACTGTCCGTAACATGCTCTCTCTCTCTTGCTGTCCAATTGTAAAAAAAAAAATTAAAAAATGCCGCTCTCTCTCTCTCGGAGTCTCTCTGTTCCCTATCAAAACTGTACTGTCCTTCACATGCTCTCTCTCTTTCTCTCTTGCTGTCTAGTTGTTTAAAAATTAAATTGCCACTCGTTCTCTTGCTGTCAGAGTCCCTTTGTTCTCTGTCAGTTGGACATTCACAGTCAGTGATTTCGTTTTGGGTGAATAGGCTCTTCAACATCAGCTTTTGCGTCAGTTTGCAGTTTTACCAGTGGTAAAGGTGGTGGCAGCTTGGAGCTGTTGTTTTCGGGGGTCAGACTAATTTCTCTGTCAGATGCGGCTGACTGGCAACTTTTCCCATGGGATATGCCAGGATTTACCATGGCTAAAACGTGACAGTCAGCCAATCAGATTAAAGAATTCAAGGATGCCATTGTATAATTTACAGTATAATGACTGACAGACATGCAGTAAGACAAATTTTAATGTACAGCCAATATGATGTGGTTTCAGCCAATTAAGTTGATCCTTTTCTCAGTGATGCCATATTATAATAAATCATCTGTGCTGTCAATCAACTGTCAGTAAGATTCACTTGCCCTTGAAGGCTTCTTAAAACCACAGGAAGTTCTCCAAGATTAAAAACAAAGTGGACTGTTCAGGTTGTTCAACAGTTTTTTTTTCCTTATTCTTCAAAATTACAAAACGGAAAGTAGCTGACTCACAAATTTTCAACTAAATAAATTCTCAGTTTACTGAATGTCCACAATCTGCCCACCATGTGGTCCCATTGATATTTCATGAACTGTGCGCCTTTTTGTGAGGGACGGTAGCTGGTTCATCTACCATATTTCCTCTCAGCTGAAACTGTTTCATGGCTGTAGTGTGGCTGCACAGTTGCCTCTACTGACAGTCTGAACTGAGACAAAAACACTGCAGATAACCCCCCCCCCCCCAAAAGAAGTTGAGCACTTTTCACAAACGCTCATGGGGTTATTTAGTGGACAGACTGTAAGCAGTCAAAACACTGAAATTTTATTGTAATATTTGGTGAGTGAGCTGCTTCCTGTTATGTATTTTTGAGTCATTGGTGCTGTGAGAGCAGACTTCTCCCTGTTATGTTAACGTACTTCAAGGGTTCATTTCCTATACTGGTCTACAGAATAATACTCTTATTCTTCAAAAAGTTTTCACTTATAAAATATCGGTAAGGATGCAAAGGCATCTCTACACTAGGGATGCTCAGAACTGGAATTATCAGATCCTGATCCTCTTTTTGTAGATGAGAATTTTGGAACTGCTGTCTGAAAATCCCAATTCCAAACGCAACAAAAAAAAAAATTAAGGTAAGCAAAATTATAGGAGACTTTCTACATAGAAATTAGCATTTAACCCTTGAGAGGGCCATGGACTGATGTATCATTCCAGAACTCCAAAATATTCTAATTCTGTTGGCAATCTAAGGGTTAAGATTCAAATAAGAATTCCCATGTTGGCTCCAAGGCGCTATTGAAATCAGAATTGAAACTGTATTTATTATCTCAAATTCAGGAAATCTGATGGAATCCTATCAAAATGGAACTGGGCATTTTCAAGCATCCCTACCCTCCACTTCTTCACATTCTCATCTTTTGTGTAGTCAAAGATGTCCAATGAACTACTCACCTTCGATTCGAAGTCCTCTCACCCAAGGGACATGCACGGCGACCCGCCTGGCAAGCGTAGAGATGCCCTGACATTAGTATTTATATATTATAGGTTTAAAGGAAAGAGCTATGCTACACTACACAACAGACATACAAAATCCAAGGATGATAATCCAAACATGTGCATGCAAAGTGATTTAAATTTGTAGAATGTTTAGAACTAAAGAGTCTATCACACAGAAATCTCATAAAACACTACAGCCCGAGTCATGTGACTTTTCTATTGGTCCAGAGTCTGGACCAGCAGCCAACTTTAATCAGGGCTATCAATGGGAACTCATTAAGACAAATTCTGCCCCTTCCCCACCAAGAATGTGCAAATGGAAAATCCCCATTCCTAACCCCAATTGAAGATGGCGGTGCTTAGCACTTAAGAGTTCCTAGAGTTTGGCCTCTAGTGGTTTACAAAATCTCCACGGTCTAGCCACTCAATTACTGGTTACAAAGCGGAAACAGAGTGAGGAACTCTGAGTAGCAAGCATTTTATTATTATTGATGTGACTCAAGCCACTGATGGGATGGTTCTATGAGATACAGCATCTTATTTTTGTTGGGTCCCTTCGTACACCAGAGTACAAAGAAGCTTAGTTGACATGCTGCAGTTCCCAACTGGTGCTCTAAGCACTAGCTCACACTGCCTCCTTATTTAAAGTATACAGTAATTACATGAGAGGGACATAACTAATCCATGCCTATAAACCTTCAGTGCTCGCATCACAGCTTATACTCATTCAGTACTGGCATAAGCGCTAAATGATTATGCGAATATAAACTCCTGTACTACAGGTATTACACCAGGGAAGGGGTTATACTGCACCTAATGCTCTCCAGTGGGTACTGCATAGGAGGGGTAAGAGTAGAGGAGCCCCTCGGCACCAGCAACCACAACTCATTATGGTTAAGCATCATGCTTAAACCTAATGGAGACAAGCAACTTGTTGTTCAGTGTGCACTCCTGGTGAAACATTTCAATAAATAAATAATGCCCAAATTCAAAGAAAATGGCCTTGGAGGCCGGCCTATTAGTGCAGCGGTTGGATTTCCGCTTGCGACTCCAGCGACCCGGGTTCGGCAGCGGACAAGGGACGTTGGAGGGTCGGCTGGGGGAAAGAGTGGCTTGAGTGTCCCACGAAAGCTCACCGTCTCGGGGGGAAGGCCAATGCCCACAACTTGTCTGACCCAGAGTGGAGGCTCGGGGTAATACAAGCCCCGTATGGGGAAGGGCAGCCAGATTACGCTGTGGACGTCGGCGCATGCGCCTTGATGTCATGATCTACATAGCGTAGGGGAGGAAATGGAGGATAACACCTGCCAGGACCAGAAAGGCGGGCTACCCAGAGCGTGCCTCCGATGTGCCCCTGCACACACTGCCGCCTCCGGACTGACAAAACAGTGAGTAGCTCGGGGTGTTGGGGCCGCACCTCGTCCCCGCCCGGGGAGGGGGGGTAATCCAAGGCTCCATGCGGAACATGGAAGCGGACGTGGGTAGAGCAGGGAGGCAGGAGGATGACTCCTTGGTGGCCCCGAAGGGTCAGTGCTGGCAGAACGAGGGGGAGAATAAACTGCAATTTCAAAAAAAGAAAATGGCCTTGGATCTCACAACGGCAGATTTCAGAAAGGTGGGGCAGTTAATTTAGAAGAAACTTGGGGAGTGAGAGAAGTGGAAGGGGTTGAGGCACTGTGGGAAATTAGAAAACAAAGCAGGTAACTGTGGAAGCAATTAGCTCCCGTTTGGGGCAGGTAGGAAAGAAAAAGAACCACAAAAGACCACTCTGACTCTCAAGGGAAGTGTTAGAAGCAGTAAGGATAAAGAGGGCAGAAATGTTAAAAAGGGAACCCTATGTGGAGAAAATAAGGATGGTTAACAAAGTGTTAAGAAAAGGAGAAGCGGTGCGTACACAGAAAAATGCCTCTCCCGGCACGACACTGACATAAGGGCCGGATAGTTGGTCCTCACCTGCCTGCGGCTGCAGTACCGCCCGGGAACCCTAATGAAGACTTGATTCCTCTGGGGAGGGGGTTAAGGTGGAGCCCCACCCATGTTCCTGCCTGGGGGGGGGTAGCCAGGGCTCCATGGGGGGTCTCCAGTGAGAAGCAGCAGCTGGGGCAGATAGTCGGGTGACAGTGCTGGGTTGGGGCCGGGGAAAAAACAGAAGAAAAAAAAGGGGGGCGAAGCAGCACTCGAGCTGAAAATAGTAGAGGGTATAAAGGAAGGTGACAAACTTTTCTTCTGCTATATCAAGGAACAGTGGAGGATGGGGTGGGGTGATTCACCTGACTAAACAAAGGAGGGGGTCTGAGGACGATGATAAAAAGGCAAATATTTTAAATGAATACATCAGATTAGTTTTCCCAAAGGAGCTGGATGGATCACTCCCAGACTGTGGTATTTTAGACAAGGGTGGGGGGGCTGTATCTGAGATGGAAGGGATAGCTGTGGACATGGTACATATGGGGCTCAAGACCCTGAAAGTGGACAAGTCACAGGCCCAGCTGGTCTGCACCCTAGGGTGCTAAGAGAGGTTTGTCCAGTTCCTGGTGAAACCACTGTGAACTAACCTCTTTAACGGACCCACGAAAAAATGAGTGGTACATCGGGCTGGAGGGAGACCAGTGTGGTCCATGCCATAAGAATGGAGGTAGAGAGGACCAAGGGAAGTAAAGAACAGCCAGCCTGACCCCAATCCTTGGGAAACTGCTACGCGCAGAATAAAGGAGCATATAACGGAATGGCTGGAGACCAACGTGCTCCAGGCCAAGATGCAGCACGGGCTTGTGTTAGGCAGATTATACCAGACAAACTTTACACACTTTTTTGATTGGGTTACAAAGGCAGTTGAAAAGGGCTATGCAGCAGATGTACATTACCTGGACTTTAGCAAGGTTTTCAGCACTGTGTCCTGTAGAGACTTGTGAAAAAATTGACAGATCTAGGGATGAGAGAGAGAACTAGATGGATTATTAACTGGCGGGGGGGGGACTGCAGGGTAGTTGTCAATGGTAAACACTCGAGGGTTACAGAGGTCACTAGCTGGGTACCGCAAAGGTCAGTCCTTCTCAATATATTCATCAGCAACATACTGTAGGAGAGGTAATCCAGGGAATATCTGTATCTTTGCTGATGATCCCAAAATCGGAGGCAGTGTGGATACAGCGGAGGGAATATGGCGAATGAAAATGGACCTGGACAGATTGGAATAGTGGACCAAGATATGGCAACTTAAGATTATCACTGAAAAGTGTAACATATATTGCATATTGGCAAAAGATATCCAAAAACAGAGTACCGGTTGGGGCAAGTGAGAGTGGAGCAGACATCAATCAGAAAGGGACCTGGGGAGCATTATTAGTGATAGCCTTAAGTCCCACATCCAATACCTGACAGTTACAGGAAAAGCAAATAGGATATTGTGGTGCAGAGGAAGAGGGGTTGCTAGCAGAAGGAAGCCTTGGCAAAACTTCACACCTTAACTACTGTGCACATTTCTGGGGCCCGCATCCAAAGATCAGGGACCTGCTGGAAGCTGTTCAGAGGACCAGGTAAATGATTTAGGGATAGCAAGAGTAGATGTATGAGGACAGGTTAAAGAGTGTCAATATGTGCACACTACAGGGGGGATGATAGAGACCTTAAAGTACCTAAGAATAATTAATACGGTAGAAAGCAGTGCCCTGTTCACAAAAAGCCAGGGCAAGGTAGCAACAGGCCATGGATGGAAACGAGGAGGGTGGAATTTATTTATCTGAATTTTGGTAACTGGATGAGCCTGCTGAGACCATGCAGTCCCTTTTCAGAGGCGACCTGGGCAGACAATACAATGCAATACAATATAATACAATGCAATGCAATACAATACATAGAGCAGGAATACAAATAATGTGCAACAATTGTTATGAATAGCAGATTAACAATTTTACAAAAGTTCATGTAGTAGATTCAATAGGGATATGTTCAGCAGTCTATAGAAAAATAGTAGGATTAGGGTGTCCATAACAGAGCAGAGAGAAAGCATGCTTTGAAAAAATGCACCTGAGATAGGTACAGAGCAGGCAGAGATTAGTGAAAACAAATGCAGGATGGAGGTTTGAACAGGTGTGTAGCAAGCGATTTTTTGAATAGTGACAGGGAGGGGCAGGAGAGAAGATGAGGTGGTAGCATAGATGAACTATCACCTCCCAGCGAGATGCTGAGGTTTCAGGGTTGCTACAGGTAACGTGGAAGACTTCAGTGGATGAATAACTTATTTGTGATAGACAATATCCCTTAGACAAGGTGAATTGAAAAGATTCACTAGCTTATATACAAAGCATAATGTGAGGTACTGTAGCCTTGAGTCATAATCCAGCCAATGTAGGGTAGTCATGATGTCACAATGGTGTTTTCTAGGATCAGCCCCTAAGGCAAAGCGCCTGATTCTACAATAGAGTTGTCGGAGCTGGGCAACGGATGAGTGCTGGGCAGAGAGAAAAAGTGACGCGCTATAGTAGAGTATAGGGAGGAGGGATGTGAAAGCCATTTTCTGGTAGGAGGTGGTGGATAAAATGGGGCACAGATGGTATAACAGACCTAATTTCTGGTTGATAACTTTAGTTAGCAATTAGACGTGGGTCTCTAAGGAGAAGGCTAGGTGCGGGTTCAGTCCTATGTATTTAAATGTTTGGACTGCTTCTATGGAATCCCCCGGGACCGAAGGGACCAGTAAGGCTGGTAAGGCCATGGCCGTACCACTTTTTGTCCCCTGGTTCTAAAAAATAAAGATTACAGACTGCAGAGTGATTTCTAGCAATCGCCCACCCAGCAAGTAATGAGTTAAAACTTCTGTCACTCTCTCACGGTCTGCTGTACACAGCCGTGAAGCATGGTGGCAGCAGAGAGCAGTTTAGCACTTCTTACTTTGTTTTGTTCATGGGGCGCCAAGTCTCCATTGATGCAGCAGACTGCAAAGAGGCAAGAAAGGACAGCCTGTTGGGGTTCTTCACAGAGGACGGAGGTTGTTCAGCAGATCGGAGCACATGATATTGGACCTGACTGATGATTCCTGTCTTTGTCTGTGCTCTGTCTGCTAGAGCTTGTTTGGTTTTGTAGCAAGAGGTAGCAGACTGATGAGTGTGGGCAGCCGCAGCACGAGTAGAAGCAGCTCCGAGACCGAGTAATCATTTCCTTGTATTGCAAATCGTGGCAGTTTTAGGCTGGCAGATTTTTGATTCCATCAGTTGATAAAAACTGACTGACTCACACTCTTGTGTGTGTGAGACTGAACAAAACAAAAAAAAAGTTCTGCACAGCACTTTTTACACACCTGACCGGACATTTGGGAGGGGGCTGAGGACAAGAACAGCAAGGATGGGAGAGGACTTGGAGAAATTTCCTTTGTGAGAAAAAAGGCAGCAGTGGTGTAGGTGACAAACTATCCCAGGGGAGGGGGGGTCATACAGTTAGCCACAGTAGCAGGTTGGCAGCCACAGGCAAACTAAATAATGAGTAAGTTTTGGAGGGGGTCAGAAGACCAGCCAGAAAAGGAAAGGAGCGAAGGGAGAAAAGAAAACACTGGTGGTGGAGGTGTACTGAAGGGAAAACAAAGTAAAATGCCTGTGCGGAACTGTTTTTTTTTTCTTTTGCTCAGTTACACACGCACAAGAGTGCGAGTCAGTCATTGTTTAGTGAGTCTCTGAGCATAGGTAAGGGCCCAGAAGACTGGAGAAGGGCTCATGTGATCCCGCTCCACAAGAGTGGTAGCAGAGAGGAGGCAGGGAACTACAGACCAGTCAGTCTTACCGCAGTAGTGGGCAAGATTATGGAGGCACTCCTTATGGAAAGGATAGTGCAACACCTGGAATCCATAGGAGCACAGGATCCAAGACAGCATGGGTTTACAACAGGAAGGTCCTGTCAAACTAATCTCAGATTTCTTTGACTGGGTAACCAGAGCGGTGCACCAAGGGGGAGCAGTTGATGTCACCTACCTTGATGTCAGCAAAGCTTTCGATACTGTCCCACACAGAAGATTGATTAACAAGCTGGATAGGCTTGGGGTGGGTCAGAAGTTGGTCAACTGGGTGGCAAACTGGTTGACGGGCAGAAAACAGAGAGTGGTGGTTGTGACACTCTGGTTCTGATTAATCTATGCTTTTAGTAATATAAAAATGTGTTATTGAATGTCTCTCATGAGAGATGCTGACAGCCTGTGAAATCACCCAGGTTTTAGCTACAACGTGTGACCTGGAAGGCCAAGAGATAATTACAGGCTAGAAGAGACTTAAAATTTAGGATATCCTTGTTATGTGACTAACTGCAGCTTGCTAGCTGCCAAAATAGATGATAAACGTTTATGACGTTCAGAGGAAACACAGTTCAGTTCACATGGTGATACAAAGCATGTTACACCTCCGTGACATCTGGCAGATAGACATAAGTCCTTTGATGTTCTGGAAAGAGGAAGCTGCTCATAAGATCAAAGAAAGTCGTATGAGAAAATGAGTTGTGCCGAGGTCACAGAATTAATACTTTGATAAGACATCCTGTTTTGCATAGATATATATTTTTTTATATTCTGACAGGGAGGAGCTAAGTGACCTGACGCAAAGAGGTTGGCAAAGCCAGTTTTTAAACAGTATTCTGTTTTCCGTTTACACACAAATGTTTGGACTCTGAAAAAGAAACATCTACAGCACCGTGAGATAAGAATACCTTAGAACAGACAAGTCTAAGTGTATTAGTGGTAGGAATCTGCACTTTTTAAAACCTTATTCTTTTAACTGATTTGTATGTTTTGTGATGTATGGTTCTGTGTTTACATTTTAAATTTTTTTTATCTATTTTGAAGTAAATCTCTACTTTAGAGACTACTTGGTGTGCCTCTCAAATTCTTTTTTTCTTTGACAAGTGAAGCATACATGGTTAAAGCTGACTCTGTACAAAGCTTACTGGTTTTACCAAACTGGGAAAAGGTAAGAATTTATTCTGAGGTCTTTAATAGAGTTTTAAGGGTTCATTTTGTACGCCTGGTTAGGTGCCCATAGGCAAAAGATATCTGGCCCCCTGAAGAGCAGAATTATCTGAGCCTGTACATTGGGTACGCTAACAAGAGGTTCACAGTTTGAATCCTTCCAAGACTTGAGACCAAAGGTTGATTCGAACCCACAAAACAGACAGGAGAGTTACCCTGTTTCTGTTTCCTGTTCACAATACTACGCTTGGAGGTTGGCACTTTAGGAGTAGAGGGCTGACCTGCTGAGTGGGGTTGTGACAATGGTAAATGATATTCAGTCAGAAGAGATGCAAGTCACAAGTGGGGTACCGCAGGGATCAGTCTTGGGGCAAGTCCTCTTCAATATCTTAATCAGTAACATTGCAGATGGACTGGAGGCTAAGGTTTGATTGTTTGTAGATGACACCAAGATCTGCAACAGAGTAGATGATCCAGATGGGGTGGGCAGAATGAGAAGAGATCTGAATAAACTGGCAAAATGGCCAGAAGAGTGGCAACTGGGTTTTAACGCAAAGAAGTGTAAGATCATGTACATAGGGAAGAGAACCCCTGAAGCCACAATAGGTTGGGAGGGGAGTTGCTTGTAGTCACAAGGGAAGAAAGAGACTTGGGCATCATCATCACAGATGACCTGAAATCATCCAAGCAGACCACTAAAGCAGTAGGTAAGGCTAGGGGGATATTGGGGTACATTAGTAAGGGTATCACAAGTCGTAAGAGGGAGGTAATAATCCCCTTTTTACAAGACACTGGTTAGGCCCCATCTGGAGTACTGCATGCAGTACTGGAGGCCACACCTTCACAAGGACATTAACAAAATGGAGGCAGTCCAGAGAAGGGCAACCAAAATGGTGCAGAGACTGCATCAGAAAAATATGAGGACAGATTAATGGAGCTCAATATGTATACCCTAGAGCAAAGAAGGGAAGAGAGGTAATATGATTGAAACATTCAATCACCTTAAGGGCATTAACAAGGTGAAAGAGTCTAACATGATTCAATATAAGAAAAATAGCAGGACAAGAGCACACAGCATGAGATTAGAGAGAGGCCGATTAAGGGGTAATGTGAGGAAGTTCTTTTTCTCAGAAAGGGTGGTGGATGCATTGAACGGCCTATCTCAGGAAATGGTGGATATGAATACACTGCAGGCAGGCATGGGATAGGCATAAGGGAGCAATACAGATGAGTATGAATAGATAGGCCATGGACAGAGTAAAGGCTTATGGCACATTCATAAGGTAGAAAAAGAAATGGGCAGAATGGATGGGCCTTGCGGTCCTTATCAGCCATCAACTTCTATGTTTCTATGTAAAATCTCAGGCCAAGGGAGAAAGGATGATCTGTCAGCTTGGCTTAGAGGTGGTGATGAGAGAGAACAGACTGAAGGAACAAAGTGGGGGAAGCCCAGAAAACACTGACTAGTATGTAGCAGCTGGTGAGGTACTGCTGAACGAACCCCTCCCTAATCTAGAGTCCCTGTATCTAAAATGCATCCAGCAGACCTGGGTTTGATTCCCACAACCTCAAACTGCATACTGTGTGACCCTGAGCAAGTCATTTAACCCCCCAGTGCTCCCAGGTCGCCCCTGACAACAGGCACTTGTGCCTAGTGGGCCTTAACCGGTTACCAAAGACTAAAATAAAAAAAAAAAAATAAACAAGCATTTCTCAATGCCAAGTGTTGCTTGCTGTCATCAGCAGTGGAAGTGCAGGAGTTAGACAGATGCAGTACAGGAATGGCAGTGAAGTATTGAACTGACGCCAACTCCACCCCCACCCTGCAGAGATGGACAAGCACTGGGGTGTGCCTTTGGGTCGCCGCCCACAATGGTCACATTTCACCTCACCCTACCCTGCAGACACAAGTGTCAAGGTGTGCTTTGAAGTGTTCGGGCTTTATACTCACCTCATTCCATAAGAAAATACACTGAAATTGGTGCAGTATAGGAAAATGGGGTGAACTCTGGGGCCAAAGGGTCCAAGGCGCACCTCGATGCCTACCACTGGCTGCAGGGTGGGGGTGGAATGGCATGAGCATTACTGTCGACAATCCCAAGTCACACCCCTGACGCCTGTCAGTCCCTACAGGGTAGGGTGTTATGGTCGAAAACCCTAACACCCTGGGTGTTTCTTGGTATTTTTACTCCAAGTTTTCAACCTGAGCTTTTTGTGATCCCACCGCATGAACAGTGACACTATCAGTTCATTAGCCAAAAGGTGATTTTGCACGGCGACTGCGCCATTTGGCTCCACAGGTGTGAAAACACATTTCAAACAGGATGTGATACATGACAGCTGTACTGTTCATGAGGAGGTGTAAAAAATGGCAATGCTGAAAATCTGGAGTGAAAATATAAAAAAAACTGGTGACGTCACAAGTGTGCGTAGAAACTGCACAACACACACCTGTAATGTAATTAGTTTGGGGATTTTTTTCAGCAGATTTTCAAGATAGGCATTTTGGGACCTCTGCACATGAACAGTGTCACTGTGATTTTCTTAATCTATCCTGAACACTTATTTCCCACAGCGACCATGCTATTCTGCGCCGGAAGTGCGAAAACGTATTTCGGCCAGGGTGAGGAAAATGACAGCTGTACTATTCGTAAGGAGGTGTGGAAAAATGCCAATCTGGAAAATCTGGACTGAAAAGATTACGAATTCGTGAACTTACAAGGGTACGTGGAAACTGCACAATGCACACTCGTAACACAGTCATTTTATGGACTTCTGTCACCAAATTTTCAACATAGCCAGTTTAAGACCTCTGCTCATGAACAGTGTCACTATGATTTTCTTAATCTGTCCCAAACATTGATTTTGCACACCGACCACGCCACTGTGCACTACAGGTGCGAAAATACATTTCGGGTGAGATGTGAAAAATGACAGTTGTACTGTTCATAAGGAGGTGTGGTAAAATCGCAATGTTAAAACTCCAGAGTGAAAATATTAAAAATGCTTGAAGTTACGAACATGCGTAGGAACTGCGCAACGCATGCTCGTAAAACAGTCATTTTGGGAAATGTTTTCACCAAATTTTCAACATAGGATTTTTGGGGTCCCACCTCATGAACTGTGACACTGTTGTTTCGTTAATCAGTCTCGAAAGGTGGTTCAGCACAGTGACCACGAAATCACCTTTTGGGACTGAATAACAAAATTACAGTGACTAAGTTCATGAGGTGGGGTCCCAAGAACCCCATGTTGAAAATTTGGTGACAAAATTCCCCAAAATGGCCAAGATATGCACCAAAGTTGAAAAAAGGAAAAAAAAAACATTTATGCCATTATACAGTTTACCGGCATTTCTTCAGTTCGCAGTCGGCTTTGAAGAGTGCAGACGTGTTCCCGGTTCACCGAAGATCGTGGCGCTGGGCTCCAGAGTAAGTATGGGCTAAGATGGAGGTGTGGGGTATGCAGAGGCTGGGCGTGGGTTGGGGGAGAGGGGCAAGAGAATCAACGAGGGACTTTTTTTTCCTTTTAAAGACGATGAGTGACTTTTGCCACGCTGGGGTGGGCTCCCAACATGGCACCAGGCAGTTTGTTTGGGGGGGTAGTGGAGCTAACGAGGGACTGGGCACCCCCGTTGGCCAAGGAGATTTTTGCCACGCTGGGGTGGGCTCCCAGCATGGCAGATGGAAGTTTGTTTGGGGGGGCAGCAGTGGAACCAACAGGGGATTGGGCACCCTGCTGGCCATACAGTGTGCTGTGGGGGCACATGAGCCATGTAGGGGGAGTGCATTATGGCGATGGGGATTGGGCTACCCTGTCGGCAAATGAACTGCGGAGGGGGTCATGCCGACAGGGAGACTGGGCACCCTGTCAGTTTTTTTTTTTTAGAAATCTTTCACCAGGAAGGCACACTGAACGGTGGGCGGCGGCTTTCTGTCAGCTTCATGGGAACTGTGAGAGGCTGACTGAGAAGCTGTTGCCATGGGAACACAACGCAGCTGTGTAATTGGCTGCTGCAGTCAGGGAGGCCTCACAGCAAAAACAGCTGATTGCGTAGTGACGGGGCACTCCCTGATTGCAGTGGCTCAGTTTCGTTGATCCTGGTGGCATGTTCTTTAACTGCCAGTGATCGACAGCATGCTCCTCTATTGGCCAGACAGAGACCAGCCCCTCAGTGGGCTGCTGCCATTCGGCTCAACACTGCCGCGCCTCCACAACCCGCTTATGAAGTAAGCCTGACACACTGTTTCTTGCACATGAATGCAAGCAACACAAAAAGGAGACTTGCTTGGCTCAGTGGTGATGCTGGGGAGAGAAAAGAAGGAGCAAGGTGGGGGAGGGAGACACTAGAAAGCAGCTGGTCTGGCTGTCCTTAGGGCCTGCATCTACAACTGGGGGGAAGGGCAACCTGTTGATCAACAATGCTATCATTCATGCCACCTCCCCATGATAAGCAACATTATTACAATGTCCTGTGTAAAATATCTGTATATAAAGGGTGGAGGTGGAGGTGGGTGCTAGGCCCTCAGAAGCTCTGGGGGTCTACTTGCTGTGTGGTGGGTTTTACTGAATTATTAAATACACTTCTGTTACATCTTTTCACCCGACTCCTGGGAAAACATTTTCTTTCCCTGGTGTCAGGGAATTATTAAGTTCTTTCTGGCTGCCAGTCTCCCACCCCTGGGAACAAATCATTTGTTCCCAGGAGTCAGGGGTGGAAAAGATGTAATAAAAGTGTGCTTAATCTTGAATAAAAGCCCCGAAACTCACCACAGAGCATCTAGACTCCCACAGCTTCTGGGGGACTAGTGGCCCCCAGACCCCCAGTCTTTATACAGAAATGTTTCACAGAAAATTTTAATAATGCTCATCATTGGGTGGGTGGGTGGTTGATGGCATTGTTGCTTAGTCAGTTGGCCCTCTCCAGTTGCAGCTGCAGGCTCCAAGGCCAGCCAGGGTATCCCATACCCCTAACTCCAGGGGAATTATTTTTCTCCTGCAGGAATCAGGGGTATAAAAATCATAAAAAGGTGTTTTTTATCTTCACTAAAAGCCCCAAAACTCACCACAGAGTATCTAGCCCCCAAAGCTTCCAGCCCCAGACACCCCTCCCCCAATGTCTTGGACATCGACATTATAGCCTTACTTCTTTAAAAATGCTTCCTACGGGCCTGGAATCCCCTGATAATGAGCAGATATTGAGAAGAGTATTGTAAAGATGCTTTAAAGGTTTCAGAGTAGGGATTATGGAATACCATGGCTTTTTTTTTGTATTAAGAATTAGATGGTTATCTGAGAATCATGGTTCGATTTTATTGATATCTGAATTAAGTTTTTTTTTTTTTTCTTGATCTGTTTACTCCCCTACGTGCTTCAGGACCCGCCACTCCTTTGAGCCGCCATGGTCCCAACTTACCTCCTACTACCCTTGCTCAAGCCTCCATCCTCACAGTGCAGCTACTCCCGATGTAACCCATCGCCGGATGAGTCCCTCTCCTCCGAAGTGGAAGGCACTGGTAGGGGTGACCAGTGCGCACTCTATTTGGCCCCAGGGTGCTGCTGACGTGGACATGGCTCACTCAGGGGCTTTGGTGGCGTCTGTAGACCAGCAGCAATCAGCCAGCGGATCCTGGAGTGGTTTTCTACTTTCTTGTGGTTCCCCACTGCACCGCTCATGCAGTGCCCCTAGTCTCCACCAAAGGCCACTGCCAAGCGAGGCTTCCCTGCAACCCATCCCAGGAGAGGAGAGCAGTCCGCAGATGCTCAATCCTCTTCTTCCCCTGCCAGCCACCAGCGTCCTGAGTCCATTCCCGAACCTGGATCACCGGCGTGGTTCAAGGTAATATGCCAGGGCCTCAGCCCTCTGTGCCACCCGGCTGGCTTGAATTAAGGCTTTGATTAAGCCAGTCCATGTTTTTGGAGGAATGCAACAGAATGGTGGCATCTGTGCAAAGTTGCAACGATGCACGACTGCAGAAGTTGGAAAGCTCGTTGATGAAGAGAGAGAGAAAGGTAACAGACCAAGAATAGATCCCTGGGGTACACCATGTGTTAAAGGCCTGAGAGAAGACAGTGATCTGGACCACTTCACCCTTTGGGACCTCCCAATGAGATAACTCTTTAGCCAGGTCAGCGCTAAGCAGTCCAGACCCAGTAGGTTAAGTTTTCTTAGTAGGAGGTGGTGGTTGACAAGGTCAAAGGCCTTTGTCAGGTCAACAACTACTGCTCCTATAACAAGGCCTTTGTCACTTGCATTGAGCATGTCAGCAGAGACCTTTAAAAGGGTCGCAGTCATACTATAGTTCTTTCTAAAGCCATGCTGGCAGTCAGTGAGTAGGTGGTGTGTCTCCAAATAGGACTGTAATTGGTTATAAAGTATCCTCCCTTGGATTTTAGCCAGGTGGCTGAGAACTGAAATAGGTCTGTAGTTTTCAACAGCATGAGAGCCACCCTTATGGAGGGGGACTACCACAGCCACTTTCCATTTGCTTAGATTAGAACAAATCTGAAAGGAAGGACCTGTTTATTAGATTACTGACAGATGCAGCAAGTGCTGGTGCCCCTAATTTAAGGAACTTGGGCTCAATGGTATCATGGTCAGGGGAGCTCTTCCTTGAGTTTTAATAACAACCTGAGAACTTCCTTTTTTAGTTGTGTTTTTAAAGTGGAAAGCAGAGCGCGAGACTAGACTAGCATGGGGATATGCAGGGATGGAGAAATCGGGTTGGCGAAAGATGCGATGTATACCTATCCAAGTCTGTGAAAAATTTATTTATTCCCTCTGCGATGGAAGAGGGGTTGTGTAGGAGGTTGCCACCAGACAGAATTGAACTAGGACACTGCGCTGATTTACCCTCGATTAAAGAGTTAATCTGTTTCCAAAATTCCTTAGGGTTGCTAAGGTCTTCTATTTGAAGTGAGTGGTAGTAGGCTTTTTTGGCTCCCTGGAGCTTGGTTTTGCAAGAGTTTCTCAACTGTCAATAAACTAACCAGCCACAGTGAAGATAGCCAGTCTTGAAGGATTTCCAGGCAGCATCCTGGCTCTTCACAAGGGACCTCATTTCCTTGGAAAGCCAAGGAGCTTCGATGCCTTTGGACCTGTGCTTGGTTAGGGGTGCGTGCATGTTGATAATGTTGGTAAAGGTCATGATAAAATAGTCTAGGGCCTGATCGATAGTGGGCAGCAGGTTGGTAAGGAGGCCCCAATCAGCATTATTAACTGAAGTCAGAAACTCATGTTAAAATGTGTCATATTTTTGGACTCCAGGACTTTGGGAGAGGTCCTTCAAAATTGTTGCACCATACGCAATAAGACAGGAGAGTGGACGCTGACAGTCAGGGAGTACACCAGCTGATATGATCATGTGGGAGCAATTGGACACTATCCAGTCTAGGAGCGCTGACGAGCCAGTCTTGCAGTTTAGTCGAGTGGGGTCATTTATGTGCTGTGCGAAGTTATTGTCTGATAAGATTGTTTGGGCCTTATTTTTATTAGGGGAAAGACAGTCATTATAAAAGTCCCCACAAAGCACTATATCATGAGAGGGAAGATCAAATAGGGATGACATAAGGGAAGGTAATAGTTTGGTGGCATCTTTGGGAGGGAGATATATACATTCAATTATTAATTTTTTAACGTTACAAAGTGTTAGGGACATAAAGATTCTACAAAAGGAAGATTTTTGGCCGGCGAGGTGATTTCTGAGGCAGATGCACTAGATCTGACATAAATTAGAACACCACCCCCTTTTTACCTACATAGTCTTTCCTGAAGCACGAGTAACCTTGGAGGTTCACCTCATGTTGATGTATCCCAGGTTGTAACCAAGCCTCTGTTATGCCATGAATGTCAGGGTTATGTTTATCAGTCCAGGACTGGATCTCTGCCACTTTGGGGTGGACACTTTGTGCATTTAAGTGGGCAATTTTGATGCATTTTACACTAGGTCTGGTTTGTATGGATGACAATGCAGGCATGAATACTGGACCAGAGGGTTCAGAGTTAAGTTCAATATCACCTACACAAGTAAGGAATTGGAACAAGTGTATAAATATTGCAAAATTTAGTGGGGCTAGGCCAGCAGGACTATGAACAATTCAGCACATGGTATGAAGGAAACCCCATGTGCAGAATCCTAGGTAAAATGCATCCTTTTTACATGCAAGATGTAGGTAATTAGGGGTAATGCAGTCTCTGGGTAGTGAGCACAGATGGGGAGAGATGCAGGACTGGCGTGGGGTACTCTAGACTGTGCACAAGGAGAGTGTCAATTAGCGAGAATGACAGAACATAAAGAAGAGCAAGAACAACTCTGTGATGTGTCATGGTGTCATGATGTACAAAAGAGTTAGGAAACTCTGACTACTGGTAGAGGAAAATGTGATTTCAGAGTAAGCAGAGGACTAAGGAGATGAGAGGAAGCTGCCTAGACAAGGGCAAAAGGTGCGGGGCGATGAGAGGCGGGGGGGGTGCTATCTTGAACAAAGATTTGGGTGGCAAAGGGATTTCGGCTCGCAGAGAGAGTTCAGAGTACCAGGAGAATAAAGGTGCAGGCAACACTCTATAAATAGACAAAGCTGAAAACAGAGTGAATCAAAGCTAAGAGGGGGCTGACTCAATCAAGGATAGGGTGGGAGATGGATTGTGGACCGCAGAGTGTGTTCAGGGTGCCAGGAGAGAAAGGGACATGGCAACTATCAAATTAGGGTTTTCCTAGTGCTATGTTTACAGCAAAATGTATATGTTTAACAAGGCCAAGGGTAGGGTATGGTATTCCCCTGCACTGAGTCACCAAAGACTCGTGAGCTATTAGGACAGCAGGGATTAGTGTAAACTGTGCTATATCTGTTTTCACTTTTGCAGTATGAACAAGGATTACCTATAGCCCATCAGGGATTTGAGTAAAATTCACTGCAGGAAGCCACTGTCTCTAGTTTCACTTTAGTAGTATGACTAGGATTGCCTATAACCTAGTAAAGAGTAATCAGATGCCCTCAGATGCTGTTTTCGTATAGGCTAAAAATGAGAAAGTGGGGACTTAGTCACAATACTATATGCATATGCAACTATACAAGACAGACCAGCAAACAGTGAGGGAAACACAGAAGGTAAGATGCTGATAAACTAGCAGTAGAACAGCGGAAGAAAAAAAACTAGCAGCCAGGCAGTGAAAACAAGCATTTGTCAATGCCAAATGTTTGCTTGCTGGCATTGGCATTGGTAGTGTAGAAGTTACAGAGCTGCATAATAGGAATGGCAGTGAAGTAGTGAACTGAAGCCAACCCCACCACCACCTGCAGAGAGTGACAGGCATTGGGGTGTGCCTTTGGGTCATCACGCATAACAGCCATGCCATTTCACCACACCCTACCCTGCAGACACTGACAAGTGTCACGGTGTGCCTTGGGGTCTTTGGCCCTTATGCGCACCCCATTCCATCAGGAAATACGGTGAGATGGGTGCGGTATAGGAGAATGGGGTGAACTTTGGGGCCGAAGAGTCCAGGGCATACCTCGATGCCTCTCACTGGCTGCAGGGTGTGGAATGGAATGAGCAATACAGGCAAGAATCCCAAGTCACACCCCTGATGTCTGTCATTCTCTACAGGGTGGGGCGTTATGGTTGGAAACCCTAACACCTCAGGCATTCGTTGGTATTTTCACTCCAAATTTTCAACATGTTTTTTTTGTGACCCCCACCTCATGAACAGTGGCAATATCAGTTTGTTAGCCGAAAGCTGCTTATGCACAGCGACTACGGCATTTAGCACCACAGGTGCAAAAACACATTCCGAACAGGATGTGAAAAATGACAGCTATACTGTTCATGGGGAGATGTAAAAAATGGCAATGTTGCAAATCTGCAGTAAAAATATTAAAAAAACTGGTGAAGTCATGAGCGTGCATAGAAACTGTGCAATGCACACCCGTAATGTAATTAGTTTGGGGATTTTTTTTACAGCAGATTGTCAACACAGGCATTTGGGGACCTCTGATCATGAACAATGTCACTGTGATTATCTGTCCAGAACAATGATTTCCCACAGTGACCACGCATCTCTGCGCAGAAAGTGTGAAAACACATTTCAGCCATGTTGTGAAAAATGACAGCTGTACTGTTCATAAGAAAGTGTGGAAAAATGCCACTGGTGAAAATCTGGACTGAAAATATTACAAAGTCATGAATTTACGAGGGTGCATGGAAGCTGCGCAAAGCTCACTCGTAACACAGTCAACTTATGGACTTTTGTCACCAAATTTTCAACATAGCCATTTTAAGACCACTGCTCATGAACAGTGTAACTGTGATTTTCTTAATGTGTCCCATACATTGATTTCGCACATCGACTGCGCCACTGTGCGCTACATGGGCGGAAACACGTTTTGGGCAAGATGCAAAAAATGACAGCTGTACTGCTCATAAGGAGGTGTGGTAAAATGGCAATGTTGAAAATCTGGAGTGAAAATATTGAAAATTCTCGAACTTACGAGCATGTGTAGAATATAGCCTGCGGCTAAGTAAACAGTCATTTAGAAATTTTTCCACCAAATTTTCAACATAGGCTTTTAAGAGCCCACCTTATGAACAGTGGCAGTGTCGTTTCATTACTCAGTCCTGAAAGATGATTTCGCGCAGTGACTGCGAAATCACCCTTCGGGCCCGAGTAACGCCATGACAGTGAAAGCATTCATGAGAAGGGGCCCCAAAAACCCCATGTTGAAAATTTGGTGCAAAAATTCCAAAAAATCCCTGGGATATGCAGCAAAGTTGAAAAAACCCTATCTATCCCATTATACAGCTTACCGGCATTCCCTCAGTTCGCGGTCGGCTTTGAAAAGTGCAGACGTGTTCCCGGTCCACAGAAGATCATCACGCCGGAGTCCAGAGGTAAGTATGGGGTGGGGGGTGTGGGGAGGCAGAGTGCGCAGTGGGTGGGGGCAGAGACACAGCGAGGGACTGTTTTTGTGTTTCAGGGTTTTTTTGTTTGTTTTTTTAAAAAAGGACGACGACGCTGGACGCTACTCACGCTTGGGGTGGGCTCCTCAGCATGGCACAAAGACGGGCTGTTTTGGGGCGTGGAGCCGACGGGGATTGGGCACTCCTGTCAGCGAGAGCATCTGTTGCCACACTGGGGTGGGCTCCCAGCGTGGCACCCTGTACTCTCTGGGGGGAGATGGAGCCGACGAGGATTGGGCACCCCGTCGGCTATACGATGTGTAGCCATGCTGGGGTGGGCACCCAGCGTGGCATGTGAAACTCTCTGTTGGGGTAGCAGCCAACGGGGAATTGGGCACCCCTGGCCGGCTATACAGTGTGCGAAGCACGCATACGCGCAGCGTGTGTGTGTGTGTGTGTGTGTGTGTGTGTGGGTGTGTGTGTAGGGGAACGCCGCATGAGCAGGCGATATCTATCGCTGCTCACTGAAGCGTAGCTCCCCCTTTCAACTGTACTCCACTGCATTTTCGACTGCTGTCATAGACAGCTCCAGCAGCCACTGGAGAATTGCTGCCGCGCCTGCAAACCCACTGACTGAATTGGAAGAGGGCTGCCACACCTCCGAAAACTCAGATGATGGCACTATGTTTCTTGCACATGCGTGCAAGCAAACATAAAAAGGGGCAAGTTCAAATAGTTATAGGGCGCTGTGTCCGATCTGGCTGTGTGTGTGTACCTTTCTGTGAGGAGGGTGGGCGGGAAGCAGCTCCAATGGCTACGACCATATAGCAGAAATGCCCGGAGGAGAGAGGAAGACAGTGGAGGAAAAGGGAGAGTGATTAAATAATAGCAGAGGAGGGAGGACTAGCAGAAAAGGAAGGGCTCAGATTCAGATTACAGGCTAGAAAGTGAGACAGAGTGCAGAGAGAGAGAGAGGTTTTCCTTAAAAAAATATATACATATCACTATTGCAATGCAGACTTAAGTACATCCGTAAAATAAAACATCAGCAATTAATTCTATTCAACTAACATTAAGTGGACTGGAACGTAATGAAATACAGAAGGCCAGATGCTGATAAGCTAGCAGCAGAGTACTGAAACAAACTAGCAGCCAAGCTGTTAAAAAAAAAAAAAAAGGCACCAAGTTCAAATAGTTACAGGGTGCTGTATCCGATCTGGCTCTGTGTGTATACCTTTCTGGGAGGAGGGTGGGAAGGGAGCAGCTTCAACCGCTACAGCCGTATAGCAGGAATGCCCAGGACAGACAGGAAGACTTTCTGGGAGGAGGGTGGGTGGTGAGCAGCTCCGATGCAATTATTTTGAGGGATGTAAGAAGTCCTGCTTTATAGAAAGGGTTATAAAGTGGAATGCATTGCCAGAAGATGTGGTCAGCATAGAGTCCATCGCTGACTTCAAACGCTGGTGGGACAGGTACAGGGGAACACTCCAGAAAAGAAAAGGGAAAGAGGGGAGCAGCTGAGGGAAGGAATTAGTGGACTAGGGAGAGGCTGTCAAAATACAATCAGGGCCATCAGGCAGACTAGCTCTGGTCCAGCTTTAGGATGAGTCTGGGTGCAGACTGGTGCTGGCCAGACTCAACGGGCCTCTTTTCTGCAACCAACATCTGTGTCTTTATGTTTATAATGTTGCTCACTGGATCATAAATAAACAATTATCATCATAATATTACTAGATTCCAATTTCAAATCCCACCACAGTTACTAGCTCACAGTTTGACTTTGATTGAGCCACATGACCTCCCTGTACATTAGTGCACAATTCAGGAGTTGTAACACTGAGTAGAAGCAGGACAAACCGCAGCAAACAGAATGCTGCATCTCAGTTTGGCATTAAACATATTGTAAATACAGTGGTGTTCGTTCTTCATTAGGGATTTTTTCCTTTATTCTTATTGTGGTTGCCAGTGGCTCAGAAATGATGCCTCTTGTTCTCCTCCCCTCGAACAGATCCCTACTCAGCCTGTAGCAGCTCATTGGGACTGCGCAGCTTTTTGACTAGGCTGTTCATACTGTGAAGATTTTTTTTGCCCTGCTACAATGGCCATTGCCACCAGATGGAGCCCTTGTGCAAGCTAGCCTACTAAAGTAAATGGTACAGTAAAAAAAAAAAAACAAGCATTTGTCAATGCCGAATGTTGCTTGCTTGTATGTGCTCTTTAGGTATTTGGAAGTGACAGTTTCATGCCTTCCTCCCCAGATATCCACTGTGTCTTTCCGTTCAGTATTCACAGAAGAGTGGGAAGGGCAAGGGCCACAGCAGTTGCCAAGGGGGTGAAGAGGTGGACAATAGTCCATTCAAAGGCAAAAGAGTCCTGCAGGAGCTCACTAAATTGAAGGTAGACAAAGCGATGGAACCAGATGGCATACGCCCAAGGATATTAACAGAACTGCGAAGGGAGATAGCAGTACCTCTGGCAGCCATGTTCACTGAGTCATTCAACATGAATGAACTGGAGGAGGGCACATGTGGTCCCTCTACACAAGTCCGGCAGCAGGGAACAATAGGCCATTCAGCCTCACCTCAGTAGTGGGGAAGATCATGGAGACATTGCTTAAAGAAAGGATAGTGGGGCATCTAGATGCCATCGGAACCCAGGACCATAGACAACATGGATTCACAGTGGGAACATCATGTCAGATAAATCTGGTTGATTTATTTGACTGGGTGACAAAGGAAGTGAATCAGGGTGGGGCAGTGGACAACGCTTACCTTGATTTCAGCAAAGCCTTTGACACCATCCCATATAGGAGGCTGATAAACTAGCTGGGTAGGCTGGGCATGGGGAAAGGGTGGTAAACTGGGTTAGAAACTGGCTAACAGACAGGAGGCAGAGAGTGGTGGCAAATGGTATGCAGTCTAGGAGAGGGGCCGACCAGTGGGGTGCTGCAGGATCGGTCCTGGGGCCAGTTCTGTTCAATGTCTTCATTAGTAATATTGCAGAACATCTGAAGGAATTTTTCACCAAATTTTCAACATAGCCATTTTAAGACCTCTGCTCATGAACAGTGTCACTCGCGATTTTCTTAATTTGTCCTGTACATTGATTTTACTATTCGACTAGCGCCATTGTGCGCTACATGGGCGGAAACACATTTTGGGTGAGATGTGAAAATGACAGCTGTACTGCTCATAAGAAGGTGTGGTAAAATGGCAATGTTGAAAATCTGGAGTAAAATATTGAAATTCGTGAACTTACGAGCCTCGTGAGAACTGCATAGCACACACTAAATAAAACAGTCATTTTTTGGAATTTTGGCACCAAATTTTCAACATGGGTTTTGGGACCTTCTCATGAGTGATGTCACTGTCATGGCATTATTCAGGCCGAAGGTGATTTTGCACAGTGACTGCAAATCACCCTTGCCCCGAATAACGCCATGACAGTGACATCATTCATGAGAAGGGGTCCCAAAAACCCCATGTTGAAAATTTGGTGCAAAAATTCCAAAAAATGCCTGAGATATGCAACAAAGTTGAAAACCCCCTATCTAGCCCATTATACAGCTTACCGGCATTTCCTCAGTTCGCGGTCAGCTTTGAAGAGTGCAGACGTGTTCCCGGTCCACCGAAGATCGTCGTGCCGAGGTCCGGAGGTAAGTATGGGGGTGAGGCGGGGTGTGGGGAGAGCAGGGTGCCAGTGGGTGGGTGCGGGTTGTGGGAGGGGGGCCAGGTAGACTCGTGGGACCGTTTTCTTTGCAGGAAAAAAAAAAAGCAGACGCGGGACATTTGCCATGCTGGGGTGGGCTCCCAGCGTGGGCACAGGATGGGGTATTCAGCCCACGGGGATTGGGCACCACCGTCGCATAGGATATCGCTTGCCACGCTGGGGTGGGCCTCAGCGTGGCAATTACTGGGAATTAGCTCAGCCGACGGGATTGGGCAACCTGGCCGGCTATACAGTGCGCGCAAGGAGCGGGCGCGACGCCCCCGCGCGGGTGTTCGTGGGGGAGGAAGCTGCACGTGAGCAGCCGATATCTTATTGCTGCTCACCTGCCGTAGCTCCCCTTCAATGTATGCCACTGCATTTTGAGCTTGTCATAGACAGCTCCAGAATGCATTGCTTACAGGGCCGCCTGCCAACACACTGACTGAATTGGAGGAGGAGGTGACACACCTCCGAAATCTCTGATGATGGCACTATGTTTCTTGCACATGCATGCAAGCAACATAAAAATCAAGTTGGAAAGTCCACGTATGTGTTAGAACCACCTTTAATACTTCACAACCTCCTGCCACACAAAGCGGGGACACGTCACACAGCTTAAAGAGAAATCTGGGACAAATGACCAAAAATCGAGGACAAATGACCAAAATCAGGGACACAACCTACCAACAGATCAGCTCAGTAACCTGTTACAATATGTGACTTGGTGTGAACCAGACTGTAACACTATCATCTGCATTTTTTTAATGTTTTAAATCCCCCGCTCCTTACAGAATTGCTGACCAGACTTAAGGGGCTCAGTGGGCTATCTGGAAAAGTTCTCAAATGAAGCCCCAAACTAGAAGGAACCCTGGAATGATGGAAGTGTTCCCAGGGAGGAACAATTGCCAGTTATCGGCTTAAAAAAGTAAACAAGACTGAGCCAGCATGTCTGCGATGTTAAAATCCAGTACAGCCTCAGCGTAAGCAACCCCAACATGCCAAAGAGGTGCACACAATAGGAGTAACAAGGTCCATGCAGTAAACGGCAGCTTTCAGAAAAGATTTAATGGTACAGTATTAAATCCACAAATGCTGTGACCATGAACACAACACAGTACATAAAACACAGTTGTAGAGTGTTGCAGCGCTTCAGTCAGTTAGATCTTTGTCAGGGAGCAGGTTCCCAATGCAAACGGACCCCAACTTAGCCTCTCCCCATGCTATGGCACCGTCTAACTGGAGAGTGCCACTTACAATTAAAGCATGCGGCTAGAGCAGGTCAGTGCTTAAATAAGAGACACAAAGTGACGAGGTGAAGGTAGGGGAATGGGGGGGTTGGAAGAGGAGGGAAAAATAGAGAAGACAGGGTAATGGGGAGAGAAGAAAAAAGAATGGGGGGGTGAGGGGGAAATATGGGGAGAGGGTTGAAAAGAAAAAGGGAGTAAAGGGGATTGGGAGAAGGTTGGATGCCTCGCAAATACAATCTAAGATTAGTGAAATAGAAAAATGGTCTTCACTAACTGTAATTTCATACAAAACACATGCAAGTCTCAATACAAAACATCTTGCAAAATTTCTAGAAGAGAGATTTCTTAGCATTACTTGTCACTATGAGACTAGTACTGTTAGCAATATCCTTTTAGATTTCACATCATGGCCAGTTAGTTGGAGAGGCATCTACCGGGCTCTGCGATCATTAAACAATTAACACAAAGTTCCAAATTAGGCCCCATGGGATCAGAAAGAAGACTAGTCACCTCCCCGATTATGACCCGGAAACAGAGAAGAAAGTTATTTGAGCTGACATTTAATGTCCCAGTCCTCGCTGAAGCCATTTGGTTTGAAGTTTTTCAGACCGAAAATCCAATCGGCCTCCCTCTGGAGTACTTTTCTTAGTCTCGCCTCCTCTTTTACCAACTTTGACACACTGCAGTCCCAAGAACTGTAGGACCCGCATGTTAATCGCCATGTACCTCCCTTAAGTGGCTGCCCACTGGGGTGTCTAGGTTAGCATTCCTAATATTCCGGATATACTCCAGGATCGTTTCTCGTAACAGTTGTATGGTACAACCAGGGGCACCAGAGAACATAAATCACAAAGCTGGTACTACAATTTATCAACTCTCTGACCGCTACTGTTTTTTCTACTGATTACAATTCAAAAAATGTTGCTTGTATGCAGTTTTGCAGACATTGCAGTGCCCACGTCTGGATTCCTTTTTGGGGGATGTGGCAACCAGTTTAAATATGAGAGTATGAACAGGGGTGACAGCCTACATTCTTCCAGGAGGGGAACTGATATCCTTAATGAACAGTTTAAATGCTACATTAGTAAGCATTTAAACTAGCCAAGTGGGGAGGCGGAATAAGGCAGGAAGACATAGTCTGCCCCCCACCCCACCCCACATGATGGGAATCCCGAGGGTGGGAAGTCCCACAGGGAACAAACACAAATAGGAAACCAGGAAGAAGCAGAGGAAACGAGGAAAAATAATAGTGGAGGAAAGAGGGAGGGGCAAAAGGGCAAGAAGAGGGGAGATGGCAGTATAAAAATCGAGAGCCATGAGTGCAAACGCTCGAGGTCTGTGCAACAAGTCTGCAGACTTAGAGGCCACCATGGCAGCTGGAGACCTGGACACAGTAGCAATTACAGAGACTGGGTGCAATGAAAACCAGGACTGTGATGTAGCCATACCAGGGTATGTGCTATTCAGGAGGGACAGGGTAGGAAAAAAGGGAGGAGGAGGGGTGGCTCTTTATGTGAAACAGAACATAAAGGCCATTGAAATAATTTACAAGGGGGACAGTGTAAAGCAGACATACTGTGGGTCACCATGGAGACGGGGGGGGGGTCGCTATTAGGATAGGGGTGATCTACAGACCTTCAGCAGAGGGAGAGGAAGGAGATAAGAATATGACATGAAATAAAAGGGATAGCTAACAAGAGTGAGGTACTGCTAATGGGGGACTTCAATCTACTAGATGTGGACTGGAGCCTAGCTGCTGCAGCATCAGTTAGAAATAGGTAAATCCTTGACTCCCTGCAGGGGGCATTCCTCAGGCAACTAGTTAAAGAACCCACTCATGAAGGGGTATTACTGTACCTGGTGCTGTCAAACAGGGACAGTGTCGCTGACATCACAGTGGGTAGCCATCTGGGGATCAGTGATCATCATACAATGTTGTTCAGCATAAGGACATGGCCAGAACTGAGCAACACTAAAACGGAAGCTCCTGGACTTCAGGACGGCAGATTTCTTTTTTTTTTAATCCACATTTTTCTGCCCCTTTTGGGGAGCTGGCAGGCAGGGCTCTGGTCCCTTCCCCTCGGGGGAATTGCACCCAATCCCGGCTGTTGTCCCCATCACTGGGAATGCCACCGGGCCATCATGGAGCCCGCCAGCTCCATTTTTCTTCCACCCATGCCACGGCTTTGTGTACACGTATGGAGGCACGCACTTGCTGTGGTTCTGCAGTGCCCTCCCTATTCATCCTGCCCACCAACCTGCACTACCATCAGACCTCCACCTGGAGGCAGTTGTACTGGAGGGGCGACAAGGTCCCTCCCCATGAGAGGAAAGCTGCCCTGCAGCTGCTCAATCCTACTTAATCCTCCCTCCACCCAGCCAATCCCTGATGATCCCGAGCTTGCTCCCGAACCTGGGTCGCTGGTGTAGCACGAGGTGTGGTGTCCAGCACCTCAACCCTCAGTGCCACAAGGCCAGCCCAGAGGGCTAATTTCAAGAACATGGGAGAGTACCTCAGGGAAGCCCTAGCAGTAATAGGGAATAAGGGTGGGGTAAAGGTAAAGGGGGCAAGAATAAAGCAGGCCACTGAGAAGGCAACACATTTCTGTGTCAAGCAGGTTACTAGCGGCAAGAGAAGAAAGAGACCCCGATGGTTCTCCAAGGAAATAGCAGAGAAGGTAAAGGAAAAGAAGCAGGCATTTAAAAGGTACAAGAAGACACAGAAGGAAGAGGATAGGAAGAGTTATCAGGAGAAACAAAGGGAGGCTGGGAAGGTAGTTAGAGCTAAAGCACAAACAGAGAGAAACATTGCCAAATCAGCTTAAAGGGGATAACACTTTCTTCAGGTACATAAGCGGAAAAAGATAAGCAACACAGGGATAGTAAGATGAAGAAGGGGAGTGTGGAAGAGGACCAGAAAAAAGCTGACATACTGAATAAGTACTTTTGTTCAGCATTCACAAAGGAAGGGGTAAGTGATGGGCCACAAACAGTGGAAAAGGGCATTAAGGGAAGGGAGGTGGACACCAGCCCTTTTACAGAGAACAGAATCCTCCAGGAACTAGCAAAACTAAAATTAGACAAGGCTATGGGTCTGGACAGGGTTCACCCTAGGACACTGAAGGAACTAAAGGAGGAACTGTCTGCACCTCTGATGGCCCTGTTCAGTCTATCACTGGATACAGGGGAAGTGCTGGGGGACTGGAGGAAGGTGGATTTGGTCCCACTACACATAAGTGGGAAAAGGGAGGAGGCAGGAAACTACCAACCAGTAAGCCTGACTTCAGTGGTGGGCACGGTTATGGAAACTCTACTTAAAGACTGGGGAACACCTTAAAACCAGTGGATTACAGGATTCAAGGCAGCATGGGTTCACAGGGGGTAGATCTTGCCAAACAAACCTGATAAAGAGTTTTTTGATTGCGTTACCAGGGAGGTGGATCAAGGAGGAGTGGTGGATGTGGCCTACCTGGATTTCAGTAAGGTCTTTTCACCGTTCCACACAGAAGACTGGTAAACAAGCTAGGCAGCATGGGAGAGCATCCAAAGATAGTAAAATGGGTACAAAGTTGGCTAAGTAACTGAACTCAGAGGGTGGTGGTAAGACTGGAGATCAATTAGGGTCTACGGTAGCACAGTAGGTAGGGACTTTATGGCAGACTAGGTGGGCCAAGAGATACTTTTCTGCTGACAGTTTCTATGTATATTTCTTTAGGGCTATGGCACTGGCTATGGACAAATTTACACCCATATTTTAGCTAGCTTCCACCTCCCCCAAAAAGGGATGGACAGAAAGTACAGTTATGTAAGAACTTACCGTAACAGTAGATCTTTGAGAGAGGTTCCTGCAGTAGGTCATAACATATAGGACTGCGCTCCCAGGCATCAGGACCACATGGAAAACTCTAGCTAGCAATGTCTAGCGGGTGACTGCCCACCTGATGTCACGTGATGACGTCAACATGACCCTATATGGTGGCGATCCCCACGCCTGCCCTTCAGGTCTCCCGCCAAAGACCCAGAGCTAGGTACACAGGAGAAAAGGAGTGGGCTCCTGCAGCCCAGAAAGTAAGGCTCGATATAGGAGATGCAGAAGCTGGGGGAAGGTGGGAGGGAAAAAGGTGACTTACTGCAGGAACCTCCCTCGATGATCTACTGTTATGGTAAGTTCTTACATAACTGTACTGTCTTACTTCGAAAGGGTTCCTGCAGTAGGTCATCATAACATATAGGACTGAGTCCCAAGCAGTCACAAATCAGACAAGGACTGAAACACGGGAGGTAGGACAAGTCTGCAAACAGCTTAGGAGCAGAAAGGCTGGGTCCTAAGGGGCAGCAAGACTAACTTCAGCCCTGCACCTAGAAGTAATGATCATAGCCAGGGCTCAGACAACAATGGAGAGACCTCCTAATGGCTGCCGCAAAGATCCAAGAGGCTGGTATACTTTAGAACAAGTAATGGAAACAGTCATGCCTGTGTTGAAAAATTTCCTAGATTACCCTCCAAAAGTGGCTTGTTATGTGCCAGGTAACAGAACAGACTCGGAGCCCCAACCACGTGGACAAAACACCATGCGGACACAACTCCCTGTCACTAGAGTATAAATGAAAATGAGCAATAATTCAGCAATGGAAAATCTTTATCTGTTATCGCAGAAACGCTAAGCCCTGCTTACATGCAGTGCAAGCAGCAAAAAAAAAAAACTTCCCCCTGATAAGAATGCTCCGGGTAATGCGCCAGCAGTGAAGTGGTCTATGAGAACTCAAACTCAAAAACCCAAATACAGTAAAACTAAAGATACTTACGTGGGACCATCCGGCCTCTGCGGAAATCAAAGAAGGCTCCCTAGAGACCAGGGTCTGAAGCTGGGAAATCTTCGAGCAGTAAAGACTACAACTAAAAACAGATGCTTGCCTCTAGACACTATGAAAGCTGGCAAGACTCAATTGGAGTATTGTAGATGTCCCCATATGATTATTTTTGAACTTTTTAGAAACTCCTCTGCTCCAGCTGGTGTTTTCCAGGGTTTTGCCACTCCACAGGGGGTTGGGGTATTTTCTAGTTAGGGAACTGAGTGGAGTACCCCGCTCCCTTGGACCTTGGGAATTGCTACTATGGTGGCTTTTTCATAAGGTCCTTTGGTGTGAGTGACATAAACTGCCCTGGTGTGCACCTGATAGGGAGTTGTGGGGTTGAAATTGTGCCTTGGATTAACTCCCCTCTTGGACCTCTTGGTTCTGCATATAGAGTCTCTGTGGACCTCCGCCTCGGATTGTTTCCCTCCTGGAGTTATGTGGCTGTCCTTTCTGGATTTGGATTTTTGAACTTAAGTGGATTTTTTGGATCAGCTGCAAAAGGCTGTGGATTGCTATCATCTTTTGGATTTTGTTTGGACTCCCGGGTGGTGAGAGGACCCTGGGTCCAAAACTTTTATTTGTTTGTTTTAATTCTTTTTGCTTATTTTACAGCTTGGGTTTTTCTCCTAACAGGGAGAAAGACTGATATTATTCTCCCCAGTTGTGAGAGAATTGGGGGAGTTAATCTTTTTTCCTTTTTGTTTAGTATTGTATATTTTTATGTTGTTTTGGCAGTGAGAGTGCCATTGTATTCTCTTTCCCAGGTAGTGAGAGGACCAGGATGAGGGATTATACAGAAATTATTATTTGTTTTGTTTTATTTATATGTTATTGAAACTGTATAATTAATTTAGTTTGAATCTTTGGTTTATTTTGTGTTTTATTTTAGTTAAGCAGCGTCATGTGCTGGCCTTTATCTCACACGGCGGTGCGCTATTCATCCTCCTCTCTTCACGCCATCCGCCCCTTTTGTACTCCTCCCCTGCAATTTGATGTTTATCGGTGGTGTAGAGCATTGGGGATTGCTCGTGGGAGAGTGAGGGGGCGGGGGTGCACGAACAGGGGAGAATGAACGAGCTGGGCCATCGTATCGGGGTTATTAAGTCCAGAAGGCGCCCTGGGGCGAAATGGAATCCTGATCGGGGTTCGCCCTGTCTGGTATCCATACCCAAGGGCACTACTGATTTCAGTAGGCAGATAGACCTGACAACCTCCGAGGTTTGTCCAACTCAGGCGGTGTTATGCAATGCCAGGTCTGTTAGGAATAAGACTGCTATTATTGCCGACCTTGTTGGTTCGGCTGACCTGGCTTGCATTACCGAAACCTGGCTGGATGAAAATTCTGGCTCTATAGTAGAGGCCATGACTCCGGCTGGGTACTCGGTAATACACCGCCCGAGATTGCACCACAAGGGAGGAGGGGTTGCAGTCTGTTTTAAGACTGAATTGGGTCTCACGAGTGTGGTAGTAGGGGAAGCTGAGTCCTTTGAATGTTCAGTTGTAGCAGATGTAGGCGTTCGAATCGTTCTCATTTACCGTCCACCCGGTGATGGGAAAGCACTTCTTACAGGAAGTAACGGACTTCGTCGACGTATCGTTTAGTCACCCAGATTGATGGTGCTGGGTGACTTCAACGCCTGGGTAACGATGAACTCTCACAATTTGGTAGTCACTTCCTCCAATTAATGTCTTCTTTGGGCCTTACACAGGTAGTTTTCACTGCTACGCATAAATCTGGGCACTCTGGACTTAGTTTTCCTTCTAGGGATTGATGCATCTGACGTGGGGGTGGAACCAGTCGCTTGGTCTGACCACTACACCGTGAGGTTCAATTTTTGCACTCCCCTTAGGAGGCCATCCCCTGTGGAGATGGTCAGGTACCACCCATTACGGAATGTTACTTCACAAGGCCTAGCGGCGGTCCTTGACCTTTCATCCCCCGTGTTGGTGAGCAGTCATCCAGAGGCACTGGTGTTGGCCTATAATAAGGCCATCACGGTTGCCATGGATTTTATTGCTCCTGTTCGTGAACACCCTTTTTCACTGCACCCCAAGGCCCCTTGGTTTGATGGGACTCTGAGGGAGATGCGGAGAAAAGGGCGAAGGTTAGAGCGTTGTTGGCATAGATCAGCCCTTGATGCCGACCGCCTTAGATTGATAGAACATTATGCTAGCTACCAATCTGCAATCACCCATAAGAAGGCAGAGTTCCTGTCCAGGGAGATTGCAGTTGCTCAGAATCGACTGGCTCAGCTGTTTTGAACTGTAGATAGACTGTGCAACCCAGCCTGTCTGCAAGTTCGGAAAGCCTTTTCGCAAGTAAGAGTGCAATGAGCTCGCTCGTTACTTTGCAACCAAGGTGGCTGACATCGGGGCTAATCTGTGTTTGACAACCTCTAAGGGTGATGTTGTGGGGACGTGCGAGAACACAGTGCCTTGTTTCTCTTGGAGTTCTTTTTATCGACCTGAGTTCGTGGATATTATGAGGCTTATCCATAGTGTGCACCCTACTAGCTGCAGCTTGGATCCTGGACCGACTACCCTAATTTTGGGTTGTATTCATATCATCGGTCCAGTTTTGGCGCAAATAGTCTGGTGCTCCTTGCAGTCAGGTGAGTTCTCTAGCCCCCTGAAAGAGGCGGTGGTGACACCTCTCTTGAAGAAAGCTTCCTTAGACCCAGACTGTTTTTCAAGCTACAGACCTATCTCTAACCT
This sequence comes from Neoceratodus forsteri, assembly GCA_016271365.2. NCBI lineage: Eukaryota > Metazoa > Chordata > Ceratodontiformes > Ceratodontidae > Neoceratodus > Neoceratodus forsteri. The sequence continues at coordinate 1,295,765,107 of CM057459.1, forward strand.
TCCCTTTATTGGGAAGGTTATTGAAAAGGTTGTAGCTGCTCAATTGGATGACCATATAACCATCCATAGTATCTACGAGTCCTTCCAGTCTAGTTTCCGTAAAAGACATAGTACCGAGACTGCGCTGGTTCGGGTGCTTAATGATCTTCTGAGGGCGAGGGATCAAAAGAGACGTTCCATTCTGGTTCTCCTTGATCTCTCCTCAGCATTTGACACTGTGGATCACGTGGTGTTGTTAGCATGCCTGAGGCAAATCTGCGGAATGTCGAGAACCGTTTTGCAATGGTTCACTTCATTCCTTACTGGGAGATCACAAAGAGTTGTGTCGGGGATTTTTTCCTCCGGCCCAGTCTCTTTGTTGTGTGGAGTGCCTCAGGGTTCTGTGCTGTCACCCATGTTATTTGCAGTGTATATGCTGCCCCTCGGAAACATTATAAGATGGTATGGGCTGAGGTTTCACTGCTATGCAGATGATACCCAGCTATACCTGTCTTTTGCACCCGACCAGGATGGAGCTCTCTCGATGTTTAACAACTGTCTGGGGGAAATCCAAGACTGGATGGATTCTAGTTGGTTAAAACTGAACTCGGAGAACACTGAGGTGTTGGTGGTGGACCCGGGTGGTCAGATTGAGAGGTCGTGTACTGGCGCGCCTTCTGGAATTTTTCTTGGCAGTGTGTCATTGCCGACCTCTGAACGGGTGCGTAACCTTGGAGTGATTTTTGACGACAAGCTGACTTTACAATCTCAGGTGTCAGATGTCGTCAGCACTTCCTTTTACCATCTTAGGAATATTGCCAGGGTTAGGCACCTTGTTCCATCTGACTCCTTGCCAACGTTGGTCCACGCCTTTGTGTCCTCGCGCCTGGACTACTGCAACGCCCTTTACTTTGGGCTTTCTGGGGTTGAAATCCGCCGCCTGCAGCTGGTGCAGAATGCTGCAGCCCGGGTTTTGACTGGGGCAAGTAGGTCCTGTCACATTACCCTGGTGCTGCGCGAACTGCACTGGCTGCCTGTTCGGTGGCGGATCACCTTTAAAGTCATTTTATTGACTTTTAAAGCCCTTCACGATCAGGGTCCGTCCTATCTGAAAGACCTCCTGGTTCATTATTGCCCTGGCCGATCGCTCCGCTCAGCCGACATGGGGTTGCTGGAGATTCCAAGAGTGAGCTTAAAAACCTCAGGCAGCAGAGCTTTCTCTCATGCTGCCCCCACTCTTTGGAATTCTCTACCACGCCGGTTACCGGAGTGCACCTCGGTGGAGATATTTAAGAAAGAATTAAAACCTTTTTTATGGAAAATGGCCTTTTTGGAGGATTAAGCTAGTTAGAATGTGATTGGATTTTATTGTAATTTATTAAGCTTTTATGATGTATTTATGATGTGTTTTTACAAGTTTATGTTTGTATGGTTATTTGTATTTCTGTTATTAACCTGTTCAGCGCTCTGATAATTCGAAAGGAGCTATATAAATAAAATTATTATTATTAGACAGCAATTGAAGGGTCTAGTAGTCTGTGGATAAAACCTGCCACTCTGGGAGGTGGAGGGTGAAACTTCCCCCCACCAGTTCCACCAGAGTGACAGGGGGCTCCCTCACTGGCCAGGAAGCCAAGGCATGAGAGGGCAAACCTCCTGGGGAAGATCGGTACAGTTCGGCCGGTGGGGGATCCCTCTGACGCTGGAGCCTGGTGTTGAGTCTGGCATCTGGCTAAAGCCTGCTTTGTCTGAGAGTTCTGCTGACGACGAAAAGGCCATTTGGGATGCCCGCCCACATGATAATTGGAGCAACCCAAGCGTAAGACCATGCTGCTATCCCAAAGCTCCAAAAGGATGTCCCTAGTGTCTCTGCCAACTAGTACAGAGCCCAGAAAAGGAACATCTTGTATGGCAGACTGGATGCTCTGAGACAGGCCAGATATCCAGAGCCATGAATATCTGAAGACAGACAGCAGTGGCTATAGACCAAGCCACCTAGTCTAGAGAGTCATAGGTGGCTCAGAGGGCATGACGACAGGACAACTTAACCGTACTCACTGTCTTGGCTATCGTAGCCTTAAGTTCAGAATCCTGGATAGCCTGAAGCTTGAGCTCCAAGTGGCCCAGAGTGGCATTCTGGAAAGAAATCATATATGTCACATAATTAAGGTATCTGAGGGCACAAGACGATGAAGGAATAAATCTTGCACCCAAACTGATCCAGCTGTCTGGATTCCTTATCCGAAGGCAAGGACATGCATTTAGGCCATTTCAGGCGGTCCTGGGCAGCCACAATGACAAATGAGTCCATTTCAGGGTGAGAGGCCAAGTAGGGGGCCCCATCTGGGGAGTGGTACACCCTATCAGCCTTTTTAGGGATCAAGGGGGACAGAAAAAGGCTGTTGCCAGATAGCGGGCACAAGGTCCTTGTGGGGAGTCATCCATGGCAGACTAGGCATAGGCGAAGATTCCGCCATACTGAGGTGCTTTGCCAGTCTTTTCCTCTTGAGGTCCTGCTCCTCAGTGGACCAGCCACTGGCTGCCTGAATTGTTTTGAGGAGCTCTAAAAAGAAGGGATCCTCAGGAGGAGACCTCGGAGACACCCTTGGCTGTGGCTCATCACAGGGGGTGTGAAAGCCAGAACTAACAGACGAAAGAGAAGGAGCATCACACTCCATGTCTGACGACAGGGCTCTGTCCTGGGACTGAGTCCTAGTAAGAGGAATGTCCCTGACGTTATTCCTCACATGGATGTGGACAGTGGAAGAATGGTGAAACAGTCCTGATAAAGAAAGGTGGGAGTCGACCGGCGACGTAGATCTATGAGTTGGCCAAACTAGGGACGGTGCTGAGGCTGCCATCAGTTGCCCACGGTCCAAATCTGAGGTCAACTGAGTCCTGTCCTCTTGTCTACAGGACTGGAAAGTCACTTGCCAGTCAGCCTGGAAGTGAGGTGGAGGCTGAAGAGGTGGAGGGGGCTGGGTAGTAATGCTGATATCCAGAGGACTTACTGGATTATCTTGACACCTGATGAGCAAAAAGGTACCCCGGTGCAGGGTAATCCAAAAAATGATGACCCGATATGAGATGATATCAGGAACCCTGACATCAGACATCCCGGTGTTGGGCACACCTGGTAACCTGGTTGAGGATAACTGGGCTGGCGAGGGGTTCAGAAACAGCTACCGAATGGCCCAGTGTCAGACCCAATGGAGCATTCGACACACCGTGGAAGGAGCCTGGCATCGGAATGCCCAGCTTAGGCCCATGCGTTGGATCCCTGGGCATCTGGGGAAAAATAAACCCAGATGGAGGGATAGCCAACGTCTGTGGATCCGCCAGCCCAGACGGAGGAACCACAAATGTTCGGGGTTTAAGAGACCCAGACAGAGGAGTCCAAGAATCCATGGGGTGAAGAGGAATCTGAGACCCCGATGGAAGGCTCCCCAGGAGAGCCGGGGGCTCAGTGGGCAGAACTGTCAGACCAGGCTCTGGCGTGGTAACAACAACAACCACATCCAAAGGGTTAGCCACCTCTCCAGCCCTGGAGGGAACCCCTCGGGAGGTGGAGAGGAAGAATTCAAACCAAACCAAATGGTCTCAGTGAGGACTGGGGCATTAAAACCTTTTTGTGATAACCTGACCTGCCGCTTTATCACAAGTGAATATTTATCTACTTCATATGCTTTTACTTTGGTCTGCTACAACTATTGTTCACTATGACTCATACTATCTTTTGGCTTAAAAAAAACCTTTATTTATTGTGTTTCCAGGTCATAATCGGGGAGGTGACTAGTCTGCTTTCCGATTCCATGGGGCCAAATTAGAGCTGTGTATTTATTGTTCGGTGATCGCAGGGTCTGGCAGATGCCTCCCCGACTAACCGGCCATGATAGGGACTCTAGAAGGAATATGTTAACAGTATTAGTCTCACAGCAAGAAGTAATGCTAAGCAACCTCTCCTCTCCAAATTTTTAATAGTTCTTTGTATTTTGTTTTATACTGAAACTTGTCATAAGTGTTTTGTATGAAATCACAGTACTGAAGAATATTCTTCTATAACTAATCTTAGATTGTATATATGAGGCATCAACCCTTTCCCCCAAGCCTCCTTACTCCCTTTTTCTTTCCAGCCCCCTTCCCACATTCCCCCACACCCTCATTTGTGTCTTCTCTCCGCTAATACTCCCATCTGTCTATTCTTCCTCCTCTTCCACCCCCCCAATGCAGTGCCTCCTCTATTCCCCTACCTTCACCTCCTCGCTTTGTGTCTCTTATTTAAGCACTTGCCTGTTCTAACAAAATGCCTTAATTGCAAGTGGAACTTTCCAATTAGAATGTGCCATAGTATGGAGGAAGGCTACATTCAGGTTCAATTTGCATTAGGACCCCCCCGAGCTAACGGGTCGAAGCGCCGAGGCACCATGCAACTGTGTTTGATACACTGTACTGTGTCAACAGTGACCGCACTTGTGGATTTTAATACCCTTAAATCTTTTCTCAAAGAAGCCATTTACTGTGTGGACCACGGGACTCACTCTAGCTGTGTGTGCCTCTTTCTTGAACTGAACCAGTTTTAAAAAGTAGCCTGAAGCTCCCTATATTTGATGGGATTCAGCTGAAGGCAGACATGGAAGCCTGCAGTCTGCAAATAGTCCTTGTTGGACAGCAGACATTCATATACCAGAGGTTGTCTACAGCGAAGGGCTGCTTTTCTCATCTAATAAAACTGCTACACCGTGCCACTTTCTCGATACTGTGGATCTCTGTACCATGGTGCAGGTCTTAGTAACATCTTGACAACTGCAATGTGTTCTGTAAGGGCCTAACTGCTACTCAACTGGGTCATCTGTAGCTTGCCCAGAAAGCTGCACCAGTTTCTGACTTCTGCCTGAATTCTAACCATAGTACCCCCTTCAATCCAGGTTCTGAGCTGGTTACATGTAAGATGGTGTGCTGACTGCTAATTTGCATATTAACTGTTTAAGATGGAAGAAAGCACTGTGCCCATATAAACCATCTGGACAAAACATCAACTCACTGAGACGATGACTTGCCGCTGCCACCTCCCCACCTCCCTTCCCCAATAATCTCACATCTGTATAGTTTGGTCTTGAATGCTTCAAAGTCCCTGTAACCCACTATATCTGCTGGAAGTACATTGCATGGTCCAATTTCTCACTGTTAGAAGATGCCTTTCAATATGAAGTTGATGGGGGGGGGGGGAAAAGAGACAGGAGAATCATTTCTTCATGGAAAGGGAAGTAGACCTCTGGAACAGCCTTCCAGTGGAAGCAGTAGGGGCTAAACTGATAACAAGATTTAAGAAAGCATGGGATAGACACATGGGTATCATAAAAACTGGTAGGAAAGGTAAACCAGAGTCTGAACAGGGGCTGGAGACACTATTGGCAAGGGAAGGGGGCAGAAGGGTAGAGGCTGGAGACCATGTAGGGTCTGCAGTTTCACAGTAGGCAGGGATAAAAAGAGAAGACTGGATAAGCCTGGTGGTCCTTACCCGCCATCAACTTTTATACTCCTATGTTTTGTTAGTGTGGAATGAAGATTTTTTTAAGTTTTTAACATGTCCCTTACTTTGGCTATTTTGATTTTAAAACATTAAACCCAACCTGTTAATTTCTTCCTGATTTTTTTAATTTACATAATAAAAGCACATCTCCTCACAAATGTCTAGATTCCAAGCTAAACAGACCCAGGGGGTTTAGTCTTTTTTCATACAACTTGCCTGTAGTTCTCTGACCAAGCTTGTTGCTTTTAGTAGTACAGTAGAAGCTGCTTAAGAGGGACACCCCAGTGACGGTCCTTCCATCCTTATTAAGCAGCGTCCCATTTATCAGAAGCCACTGAAAATGGTTCCTGGCACACTTAGAGTACTGTACAACTGTGATGCTGTAGTTACTAGCAGCCCCCCTTCCCCCAAACGCATGTATGCTCCATTTCATGCTGCAAAGGCAGTATTCTGGGATCAGGGCAAGTTTGTATATTTTTAACATTATTCATTTAAAAAAAAAAAAAAAAGTACATTTTCACACCTCACTCTCTCATCATAGCCAGGAGTCAGGAGACCCCAGCCGCTGTTCACAGAGCCGCAAGCATGGTAGTCTCAGCATGAGCTTCAGTCCATTAGCTTTAGTTTGAGCATTTAATGTGTAAAAAAAAAAAGTTTCCATTGCTGATAAAACGTGTGGTTGTGGTTACCTGAAGTAGGAGAGTTGTTCAGAGAGCTGCAGTCAGGAGTCTGGCATACTGAGCATGAGGAGTGTGGGGACGGAAGGCAGACTGCTCTGTTCTGGGCATTTCATTTAAAATGAAAAATACCCAAAGTTTCACCTTCAGCACCCTTAGCTGATGAAAGATGTGGTCATGATTAGTGGGAGCAGAGTAGTCTCAGCAAGAGCGTCAAACAGTTTGCTTTGGGCATTTAATGTTAAAAAAAAGAAAGTTTCACCTTCCGCTGTCTCGCTGTTGAACGCACACACTGTTTAAGACATGAGCGAATCTGTTTGGTGAGCGTCTCTGTTAAGTCAGGTTCTTGTTCATTTGCTTTTTCAAAAGTGAGCATCAGTAGAGGAGAAATGCGGACATGAGTGCTGACAGAGAACATACAAGTGGGTGATAAGGTGACAAGTTGCATAAATGGCTAGTTAATTGGTACAGTATGTAGAGCCACACAGGCAGTCAGTTTAGCAGGGTTTGACAGGGTGGGAACAAGCCGCTAAGTGTGATTAGAGGGGATAGGGGAGCTAAACTGTCCCAATTAAATGGCTACTCGGTCCCCTTTAAGCAGCATTTACTATCACAGAAATTAATGGACACTTAACTGGTGCCCAGCAGGACATCCCAATAAAGTGGACATCTCCATTATCCGTGTCCTGATTAAGTGGCTTCTACTGTATACAAGGTCTTGAAAGAACAGGGCCTCCAGTATCTCAGAAAGCAGCTGATCCTCGTACACCAGCCAGGGTCATGAGGTCCATAAGGCGAGGGCTTTTCTAAGTGCCACTGTCATGGTTAAAGTGGGCTGGGGACCACACTTCTGCGGTGGAAGACCCTGACCTCTGGAACTCAATTATGGTTGTGGTCATTCTCTCTCATTTGATCACCTCCTTTAAGCAAACTCTGAAGAAATATTTGTCCAAAGTCTTTTGACAGCCTTGAGGTTTTGGTCTTTCTGTAGACGTATACTGGATTTTATAAAATGGCAGTGAGAAAAGAAAGAGCACGACTGACTGTACCATATCATGTGATCTAGCAGTAAGATTTGTCTTACTGCACGGCTGGCTCTCAATCAAATTTAAAACATCTCTGTCAGATATTTCTCTGCCTAAACTAGCCATTTTATAAGCACAATATCACACCTTCCAGGTGGTTGAAAGACTCGGCTGGACCACATGCTTCACAAACCACATGGGTAGGTGCGGTAAGATCGGTCTTGTAGAACAGGCAAGAAAGATCCAGTAATCTGACTGGTCAATAGCTGTGCAGAACTATGTGCTAACAGACAAGGTACAGCATGGTTCTGGAAAGTGCCTTGCAAGCCCTGGAACTTGTTTTCTAAGCTGTCTCAGTAACTGCGACAGTTGGGGGGGGCGGGGAACAAATGTAACTAACAACATGAGTGACTTGCCTGCCAGTCAATTTGTCCTTCTTGATGGGGCAAACCCAGTTGTTTGGTGTGCAAACTGATTTACCAAGGATAAAGATTCATTCATTCTTAATTTGAAGATTTACTGTATTTAGTCTTGTGTATTATTTTGGTGCCATTATATAAACAAAATACCAGCCTTTAGGGCTTGTGGTTACTGGGTCATTAATGTACTCTCCACCTCCCCACACTGTAGTTGAAAGGCACTCGGCTGACACCTCGTGTGGTAATTACTCAATAACCAAAAGCTCAGTTATGTGTTATTCCACACTTGCTGCGCACCCTGATGTGGGTCATTATTTACATGTGAAATGATGCATCTTTTCCTTGAGCCTCACCCCCTCCCTTTTCCCTTTCTACCATTAACATTGGTCCATTTCATATATGTGTTCCTATGAGTTTATTAAACAGATTGCCCCTTTCTACCCTTTCCATTAGTCCATATTATATTTGTGTTCCTATGAGTTTATTACATAAACTGACCCTTTTCACCCTTTCTGTCTGTCCATTTTATATGTGTTCCTATGCATTTATTATATAGATTGGCCCTTTCCATCTCTCCATTTTATATCTGCAGTCCTATGAGTTTATTACATAGACTGACCCTTTCACCGTTTCCATCTGTCCATTTTATACTTGTGTTCCAACAAGGATGATCCTGAGAGTGGAAGACAACCCCTACGAGGAGAGGCTGAGGGAGCTTAACATGTATTCCCTGGAGGAGGGGAAGGATGAAGGGATATGATAGAGACTTTTAAATATATGAAGCGTATAAACAAGACTGGTACAAAGGGGATTTTTGGAGAGGGAGGGTCATGAGGGGGCATGGTCTGAGACTGGTGGGTGCGAGATTCAGGAGAGAAATGAGGAGGTACCTTTTCATGGAAAAGGTGGTGTACATGTGGAACGCACTCCCTAAGGAGGTGGTATTCTGCAAGTCGGTGGGCAGTTTTAAACGGGGATGGGACAAAGTGAGGGGGGGCACCGTTATGGGGGTAGAGGAGGGAAGGGCAGCTGCAGTGTAATGGATTGCTAGCTGCACACTCGAGAAGACTTGACAGACCATATGGCCTGTATCTGCTGGTAGTTTCGTATGTTCGTATGTTCCTATGAGTTTATTACATGGACTGTCCCTTTCCATCTGTCCATTTTACATTTGCGTTCCTATAAGTTTATTACATAGACTGCCCCTTTCCACCCTTTCCATCATTCCATTTTAAATTTGTGTTCCTATGAGTTTATTACATAGACGTCCCCTTTCCACCTGCTAATTTCAGATATGTGTTCCTATGAGTTTATTACACAGACTGCCCCTTACTAACATTTGCATTTGTCCTTTTTATGTTGTCTTGAGCACGCACAAGCAACATATTGTGATAGCTTGGAACAGCAGGTTTTGGAGGTGCAGTCGTGTTGTGGTCAATGGTGCCACTGCTTTTCTGGACTGGGCTCTGTGGCACGAATTAAACAGCATGCTGTCTATGACAGCAGTTGAAAAGCGTGCCACCAACTTGAAACTATTTTGCCGCTGCAATGAGGGAGCGACCTGTCACTGCAGGGTGTGCCTTGCCTGGTGTAACATTTCAATAAACATGGCAGGCAACGGCTGTCACCGTCCACATGTCACAGTCCCTAGGAAGCCGACTTCGGGGGTGCCCATTCCCTCTGTTGGCATATGTGCCCCCTTTCCTGTTTTTGTCTGCCAAGGGGGTGCCCAATCCCCCTCTGCATCATCAGCCCAAACACAGACATGCTTGCCGACAGGGGCGGAGGCCCAATCCTCCTGTCAGCATGTTTAACCCACCCAATGTGTCGGCATTTTCCTGCTCGCCCCAACTGTGTGTCACACTGGGAGCCCACCCAGGTGTGGCTAGCATGACCCCCCCAAACAAACTGGACACACTGGGAGCCCACACCAGTGTGCCCAACACCTGGTAAAAAAGAAAACTGTCCACTGTGATTATTTATTTTTTGTAAGTACCCTGAAACAAAGAAAACGGTCCCCCGCCGTCAGGTCCCCTCCCCCAATCCGCCCCCACCCTCTGCGCATCCTGCATCCCCCCCACACACACACACACACACACACCATACTTACCTCTGGAGCCTAGCGCGATGATCTTCAGTGGAGCAGGAACACGTCTGCACTCTTCAAAGCTGACTGCGAATTGAAAAAATGCCGGTAAGCTGTATGATGGCATAAGTGGGTTTTTTTCAACTTAGGTGGATATTAGGCTATTTTTGTGATTTTTGGCTCCAATTTTTCAACATGGGGTTCTTGGGACCCCACCTTATGAACTCAGTCACTGTCATTTCATTATTCGGTCCCAAAAGGTGATTTCGCGCTCACTGCTCAGAATCATCTTTTGGGACGGATTAACGAAACGATAGTGTCAGTGTTATTGAGGTGGGCTTCCAAAAAGCCTATGCTGCAAAATTGGTAAAAAAATTCCAAGAAATGACTGTGTTACGAGCGTGCGTTGCACAGTTTCTACGCACACTGGCAACTTTGAGAATTTTTAATATTTTCACTCCAGATTTTCAGCATTGCCATTTTTTCACACCTCCTTATGAACAGTGCAGCTGTCATTTTTCACATCCTGCCCGAAATATGTTTTTGCACATGTGGCACACAATGGTGTGGTCACCAAGGGAAATCAATGTTTGTGACAGATTAAGAAAATTACAGCGACACTGTTCATGAGCAGAGGTCCCAAAATGCCTATGTTGAAAATTTGGTGAGAAAATTCCACACAATGACTGTGTTCCGAGCGTGTGTTGTGCACTTTCCATGCACGCTCGTAACTTCCTAGAATTTTTAATATTTTCACTACAGATTTTCAACATTGCCATTTCCTCACACCTCCTTATGAACAGTACAGCTGCCATTTTTCACATCCTGCAGGAAATGTGGTTTCGTACATGTGGTGCAGAACAGTGCGGTCACTGTGGGACATCAATGTTCGGGACAGATTGACAAAATCACAGTGCCACTGCTCATGAGCAGAGGTCCCAAATGCTTTCATGAGGTGGGGTCATGAAATGCCCATGTTGAAAATTTGGAGTGCAAATACCAACAAACACCTGGGGGTTAGGGTTTCTAACCATAACATCCCACCCTGTAGGGACTGACTGACATCAGAGGTGTGACTTTGGATTGCCGGCTGTAATGCTCACGTCATTCCACCCCCACCTCCACCCTGCAGCCACTGACAGGCATCAAGGTGTGCCTTGGACTCTACGGCTCCAAAGCTGACCTCATTCTCCTATATTGCTCCCATCTCAATGTATTTTCTTATGGAATGGGGTGAGCGTAAGGCCCGAGGACCCCAAGGCACAATGTGATACTTGTCGGAGTCTGCAGGGTAGGGTGAGGTGAAATGGCATGAGCGTTATGGCCAATGACCCAAAGGCACACCTCAATGCCTGTCAGTCTCTGCAGGGTGGTGCGGGGTTGGCGTCACTTCCATACTTCACTGCCATTCCTATTATGCAGCTCTCTAACTCTTGCACTACCAATACCAATGTCAGCAAGACGAACATTCGGCATTGACAAATGCTTGTTATATTTGTGTTCCCAATGGTTTATTAAAGACTGTGCTTTTCTACCTTTTCCACCTGTTTGTATTATAGCTGAGTTCCTTCTAGCTTATTATATAGATTGTTCTCTTTGTACCTGTCCATTTTATATTTGTGTTCCTATGAGTTTATTGCTGCACTCCTCTCCCCACACCTTGGCTGGAGCGGTAAATATCTACTAACCGCAAGCCCAAATGTATGTTATTCTTTACTGTTACTGCACATCCTGCTGTGGATTATTGCTTGTGAAATGCTGTATCTTTTTCTTGAGACCCCCCCTTCCCCTTCTAGCCTTTCCATTGGTCCAGTGTATATTTGCGTTTCTATGAGATTATTACATAGATTACACCATTTTATATCTGTGTTCCAATGAATTTATTACAGACTGCCCCTTTCCAGCCTTTCAATCGGTCCATTTAATAGCTGCGTTCCTATGAGTTTATTGCATAGATTGCCCCTTTTTACCCTTTCCATCTGTCCATTTTATATGTGCATTCCTATGAGTTCATGATATTGATTGATTTATGTCAAAGCAGTGTCAGTGGCTCAGTAGGTAGCACACTCGCCTCTGAGGCCGGGAGATCAGAGGGCTGTGGGTTCAGTTCCCACATCTGGCACTTGGCTTAATATCCCAGTACTGACACTGTAGTGCAGCATGAGAGGGGTGCTGCACTTCTGAGGTACCGTCTTTCGGATGAGACGTTAAACCGAGGTCCCATCTGCCTGGATTGGTGGTAGTTCAGGTGGATGTTAAAGATCCCATGGCACTTATCGAAAAGAGTAGGGGCATGTTTATTAAAACCATAACAATTATAACAAAAGACAATATACAAAAACAGGTAAATCAGAAACTAATACAGAAGGTAATAAATCAGAACAAGCAAAATGAAAACCCCGAGACCCCCGTAAAACATATTACAAGATTCTAGAAACAAACCAAAATATACTCAAGGTGACCAAAGTCCCATCTGTAAGCAGCAAAAATAATGAAAAAAAAACGGAGAAAAAAAACTGCACAGTAAGTAACTAGATCACCAGAAACCCCAATATCTTTCCCAAACATTCAGTTTGAGAAGTTTCCTTTCCTCCTCCCTAATACGATCAATGTGATTCACAACTTTGTGAAACAAATTCGTAGGGGATAGAGAATGCTGTTGAAACAAAAAGCAACACCGTACTTGCCAAACCCAATACAGTATAACAACAGCTATTAAATTACTAGGGTCATACCTATCCCATGAGGCCGGAAATAAACTAAAAAAACAAGGATCTCGGGTCCCAGGTTTGCCACATCCGGTTCCAATATTTACGACGCCACAAAAACCAAAACTGCATAATAAAGGGGCAAGAAAAATATAAATGAACCATAGTCTCAGTCGTCTCAGTACAAGAATCCCTAAAACAATAACGATCCAATAACTGTTTGTGTTTATGATTCCCCCATACATTTATTTTGCCATGCACACCCAATCATGAGATATCCCACATAGCCAAAGGAATTCTAGTATCAGTAAGACGACTACCAATCTTTGCCTTCTCTGATACCGTAAATTCTGGAAAAACTTCCTCCGAAAAGCAAGAATCCACTATAACCGTATACAAACGTCTGTGAGAAAGCTCATTTACCATGGATGCCATAATACGCCATGTCTTAAGCATGTCGAACGACACTACCCAATCCGAGGACAAAACATAATTCTGTTTATTTTTGTGCACAAAACTTGCCTGAAACCATTCCTGTAAAATCTCCGAAGGAGAAACACTGACCAAAGGTACCCAAAGTTGTGACGAGCAAGAGACCAAAGGTTTTAAATTAGTGAATAAAAAATGGAATAAAAGAAAACAATCGGTTGAATCATATTTACCCCCCCCCCGACGATAGTTAATAAAATATTCCTTTTAACCGGGTTTAGTCGGCTACCCCAAAAACAAGAGAAAAAGAGACCCATAAGCGGCACAAAAAACTGTTTAGGCAATGGAAAAATATGAGCAATGTACAAAAATAAAGGCAATAAACAAGTTCTAATCAAAAAGATCCTCTTCTTCTTCCCCATAAACCATTTGTTTCATTTACAAACCTTTTCCCTTCCAATATTCAGACGTAATTCCCAATTACACTATGCCATATCAGACATACCAAAAAAAAATACCCAAAAGCTTATGTGGAGAGTCCACCAAACGTATACCACCAAGATGGGAAATCCCAACAGAGGGTTCCACTAAATTAAAACAAACACTCTTCAGAAAATTTAAACTAGAACCAATATAACGTAAAAAGACAGGAAGAATATGACATAATAAACGTCCAACCTGTACGGTTGGTACCAAGATACATAGATCATCAGCATAACATATAATTTTCTGATTATATAAACCCAAACCTGAAAAAACCGGAAGTCCAGGAGATCTTTGAAGTAAACGAATGATAGGGTCTAACGCCATGACAAACAGAAGTGGGCTCAGGGGACAGCCTTGTCGTACACCCCGATGAATGTAACAGGGTGACCCAATCCACCCATTCACATGAGGCCTGACATAAGCCAAAGAATAACATAAGCTAAGCCAATTAACAAAAATCTGGGGGAACCATAAGCTCGAAGGGTCAACCAAATAAATTCCTGTGACACACCATCGAAAGCCTTAGATAAATCAAAATTAAACAAATAACCAGTAAGAGCCCCCCTGTGCCCCTGAGAAAACAACTCCCTGACCAAAATCAAAGTATCTCGGATGGACCTACCCGGAACGGAACAATACTGAAAGGGAGAGATCAAAAAGGGCAATAATTTCCAAATCCTATTACCCAACAATTTTGCAAAAATTTTAAAATCTGTATTCAACAGTGTAATCGGACACCAATTTCCCAAATCGGATCTATCACCCTTTTTAAAAAGAAAAAGCATCAAACCCTCACACATTTGGTCTGAAAGGCTGTCCTCAGACAAAAGAGCATTAAATACAGCCAAAAACTGAGTAGGTATAATACCCCATAAAGATTTATAAATTTCAGAGGACAACCCATCCGAGCCAGGTGCCACCATATCTCTTAGAGCGGAGATAACTGCCTTCACTTCTGCTAATGAAAAGGGGGCCAAAACTTCCTGCTGTTGAGACAATGTCAAGGTAGGTACATCCGAGGCTTGTAATAATACATGCATTTCGGCCGATTCCGATACCGGGGATTCAAAGGTGTGCTTTACAAAATCTGGAACATACTTTAAAAGGTTTGACTTCCCCTTAACAGGGTGACCTTGGCTATCAATGAGCTGAAACATCTGTCTATCAAAAACCTTTCCCCTACAGGTATCATAAGGGTTAAATTGACTCTGTTTCCCAGAGGTCCGAAATCGCTGTTCAAAATCTAAAGACTTCTGTCTATTATACTGTGCTTGTGTCAGAGCCACTTTGACATCCCTGATACGAGCTCCACAATCAGACTGTGACAAATAGGTCGCAGAAAACAGCTCATACAATTCAGCCCAAAGGAGCCGAGAGTGGTGGTGCCTACTATCAGCTAAGAGTCTAGAGCGGAATTTAAAATAGGCCACTAAGCACGTCTTAGTATCTACCCACCAATCATAGAATCATAAAGAAAAATCACGGAAGTTCAATCCGAAAGCAAGTCCAAATACCCCTTATGAAACTCTGGATTTAATAATAAAGTTGTAGTCACCCTCCAAACCCCAGGCCCATGAACAGTCACATCTTCCAAATGGATCTGCAACCCCAACAAATTATGATCTGAAGTCGCAAACAGTAAAACTATACCCTTAAAATCCCCGTTATTCCGCGAGCAATAAAATCTATCTTTGAGGTCAGGCTACCTTTCGAAAAGGTATGTAATGGATTTCGGGCAAACACATCAACCAAATCTAAATCTGCAATAATAGTACGTAATGCATGGGTATCACAGTATACTTTCCTGGTAGGGGGGACTGTGACAGAAATGGGAAGGAAAGAGTTAATGGTTTGGATTCTGTAGATGCCTTATTTTTTTAGCAGTGTGAAAAAAATACACTGAGGCTGAAATCCTCCAGCAGCAACCAGCTGGTGGAATTCCTAGCTGCTAGATAAGAGCTGGGTCATAAATCTCGAGTGGACATCTCCAGACACACACAGACCTTGCAGACACGGACACAGGGCAGTTTGAATGGATTGGATCATTCAAATATAACCTTAAGGTGAAAAGGAATATAATTGGTCACCAATAGGTGTTCACTCTGATTGGGACAATTAAATACATACATGTTAGGTGGTTGGTGCATTTAAGGGAGAATAGGAATGACCTAGTCTCCATAGACTATATAAGCTTCTGTAAGACAGAGAACTCTCTTGCCCTGGAAGCTGTGAGGGAAACATAAGCTTGGAGCCTACCTGGTATGTCCGTGGGAGCTGGCAGTTAGAACAGGGTCCAGTGTCTCTTGTAAGGACAGGAAAGGGTAAGTTTAGTGATAGTATATTTCAGTAATAGCCTTCTTCTTTTGCCATCTGTTGTTTAAAAACATTTGTTTATTTGCTCAACAGTTGTGACTCTGATGTCATTTTTCTAAGGTAAGATTTGGTTTTCCACTGGCTAAGGTAAACTCTGTGTAGCATCCGCCACCTGAAAGAGAGACACTACCAGACTTTAACTTGTGCAATTGCACGTGTGATTATTCAAGTTTGTACACTTGACAGAGGTGCCGGAAGGAAAGTCCGGCGTGGCAGCGAATACCATAGACACACACCTCTCTAAAAGCTGTTTCAGCCCAGAGGAGAGGTGGGTTGTCACATATTGGTTGGCAGTGGTGGGGTGATGATAGCGGACTCGTGAGCACACTGATACAGAGTTTGCCAGTGGAACAGTTACCTAGCATTGCAAAACAGGATATACAAGAGGATACATTTGTACAACAGTTTTATTTGTTTCTAGATAGCACAGTATAGTGTAGCAGTAGAGAATGAGCTCCACGGAGTATGACTCACTTACTGTGCCACAGCTTGTTGAAAGGTGCCAGGAAAGGGGATTCAGCCTGAAAGTCTGAAGCAGAAGAAAAGGCAGATCTCATAGCTACTTCTTGGCACATGATCTGAAGCAGACAGTCATTGGGGTGAGTCAGGAACTGAGGCAGCAGCCCCCCAAACCAGCTTGAGGCACTGCGACTGCAGCTATTGCTGCAAGACAAGGCATTGGAGGTGAAAAGACTGGATGCTGAAGCAGAAGCAAGAAGGTTGGAAGCAGAGAAAGAACTTGAAGAAAAGAGACTGGCAGACAGAGAAGAACGTGAAGACAGAGAGAAAGAACGACAGCATGAACTCCAGAGACAACAGCACGAGAAGGAGATGATGACCCTCCGCAGTCAGCAAACCGTGAGTAATGGTGGAGTGAGTTTACCTCATGAAGCCAAAATGAATTCTAAATTGTTCCCTCAGTTTAAAGAGGAGATGACCTTGATTTATTTTAAGGTCATTTGAGAGAGTATGTAATCAATTACAATTAAATAAGGCTTCCTGGTCAACTTATCTCACACCCTTGCTGACGGGAGAGCGCTGAATGCATTTGCTAAAATGAGTAATGAAGACTATGCTGATTATGATAAAGTAAAACAGTGTTGTTGAAACGTTTTGAATTAACTCCTGAGGCTTATAGAAGAAAATTTAGGGAGTTAAAGAAAAGCCCAGAAGACAGTTATGCAGAACTGCAGGTTAAACTGTATACTTACCTTGATAGGTGGATGGAGGGGGCTAAAGCAGCTACTGTGGAACTGATTAAAGATGTATTGGTGAGAGAACAATTCCTTAAAATTGTACCTGAGGACATGCGTGTATGGCTCATAGACAGGGCATGCGCATCTTCCACAGAGGTGGCAGGAAGCGCTGACGAGTATCTGTCTAGCCAGCCACACACACAACGTAAGTCTTATGGTATGGGGGCAGCACATGGGTATAAGGGATCCCATGGGGGGCAGCCCAAAGGAAACCAGCCTGCACCTGAGCCCAAAGTAGAGCCCTCTGGTTCTAAGGGGACTCAAGAAATAGGTCCCAAGAAATGTCATATTTGCAATCAAGTGGGACACTTGAGATATAACTACCCTCAGAAACTGGTTAAGGGCAGAGATATTGGGCGGGGTGATCAAAAGGGCACTGGTGTGTTTGTAGGGTGTGTCCAGTCTGAAGAACCACTCTCCTCTGATGAGAATCTGCGTCCCATTACAGTTAATGGAATAGTAACACAGGGACTATGGGACACAGGTGCTAACATCTCCCTGGTAAGGCAAGATCTCATTCGGGCAGAGCAGATCGTGCCTGGGAAATACTCCAAGGTTCGGGTATTCACAGGGCCACCAGTCCCATTACCAATGGCTAGAGTCTTCCTGAGCTGGGAAGGGGGCCATGTAGAAAAGGAGGTGGGAGTTGTAGAGGACCTACCTGTAAGTATGATTGTGGGAAGGATTTGGACCCCAGTAAAAACTGGTGTGTGTTGTAACTCGTAGTCAGGCACAAGGGCAAGCTTCTGAGGGGAAGAGGGGTTGACTCTGGGTGGTCCAGCCACACTCTCAGCAGCTGAGGAAGTGTCCAGCACAGGGAGGCTGGCTAGAAGCTGCAGTCCAGAACCCCAGTCACAAATAGAGGAACCCACAGGACTTCCTTCAGAGGCACTGGGAAGGGTCAGACGAGGGCAGCTGAGTGCTGCACAGCGTAACTGACCCTACCCTGGAAAAACTGAGGAAATAGCTCATAGGGCTGAGCATTCTCAGGGGGTAAAGAGTCCATTTACTGGGATAATGGGCTGTTGTACAGAGAATGTAACAGAGGAAGGGCTAGCTGGTGAGGTACTCCAGCAGCTGGTAGTCCCAAGGTTCACTGTCAGCAGCTTTTGGCCCTTGCACATGATATCCCTTTTCAGGGCACTTGGGAGTGAGGCGCTTGAGCGCCTCACCAACAATTTCTTCTGGCCTGGTATTGGCAAGGATGTGGCAAATTATTGTCGGACTTGTCCACAGTGCCAGCGGTAGGAAAATGGGGACAAGGCCAAGGCAGCTTTGGTGCCCCTGCCCATTATTGATGAACCCTTCAAGAGGGTAGCAGTGGACATAGTGGGCCATTGAGCACCCAAGTCACACTGGCAAGCAGTATATCCTGGTAGTTGTAGACTATGCCACTAGATACCCAGAGGCAGTGGCCCTAACATCCTCTGAGGCAGGACCAGTGGCAGATGCACTGTTGGAAATATTTGCTGGGTGGGCTTTCCCAGGAGATACTGTCAGACCGGGTGCCAATTTTATGTCAGGATTAATGAGTAGTTTGTGGGAGAAGTGGGTAAAGCAGCTCAAAACCTCCCATACCATCCCTAAGCTAATGGTCTAGTGGAGCGATTTAATTCAACCCTTAAGACCATGCTAAGGACTTTTGCTGACCAGCATAAGAGAGACTGGGACAAATATTTGCCTCATCTCCTATTTGCATACAGGAAGTCCCACAGGAGTCCACAGGGTTCTCACCTGAGCTCCTGTTTGGTCATAGGGCGGGGCCACTAGATTTGATTCGGGACTAATGGGAGGGTGACCGTGCCTCCCAAGGGAGTCTGTTGTGAGTATGTCCTGAACTTCAGGACCCGCCTTAGGAGCTCATGGGTTTGCTCAGGAGCACCTGGCCACTGCACAACAGCGCAGAAAGTCAGGTATGACCGGGGCCCCAGCCAGAGAATATGAGGTGGGACATGAGTGATGGCACTCATCCCTGTCCGACAGAATAAGTTACAGGCAGCATGGGAGGGCCATTCTCCATTGTCCAAAAGGTTAGTGACGCTAATTACATGATAGAGCTCCCGGACAGGAGATGCAAACCAGAAGGTGTATCATGTTAACATGCTGAAGCCCTACCATGACAGAGAGGAAATGGTCCTCGCTGTATGCAGTGCTCCAGAGGAGGAAACTGAGGTAGATCCACTGGTGGACCTACTTGGGGAGGCCAGGGGTGCATCCTCTGTGGACAGCCTTACCCTCTTGGAACAGCTGACACCAGCCCAGGTGCAAGAAATTAGGGGTGTGCTGAGAGAATTTGAAGACATGTTCACAGGGAAACCAGGGTACACCACGATGGCAGAGCACCATGTGGATACAGGGACCCAAGATCCCCTGAAACAGTCCCCCTACAGGGTACCTGAGCATGTTAAGCAGACTGTGAAAGAGGAGCTCAAAGAGATGCTGGAACTGGGGGTAATCCAGGAATCTAGTAGCCCCTGGGCATCACCGTGTTACTGATCCCAAAAGGATGGCACCACCGATTCTCACGTGTGGACTACGAAGCTTAACAGCTGCACGGAGTCTGATGCTTATCCCATGCCCAGAACAGATGAGACCCTGAGCGACTGGGGAGCCAAGTATTTGACCACAATAGACCTAACAAAGGGCTATTGGCAGGTACTCTGACCCCTCATGCTGGAAAGATCAGCGCTTGTTACCCATTTGGTTTATATGAATTTAAGGTAATGCTATTCGAATGAAGAATGCACCTGCAACCTTTCAACGGCTTGTAGATCGCATTCTGTCTGGGGTAGGTGAGTTTGCATTGGCTTATATGGATGATATAGCCATCATAGCCAGACTTGGGATGAGCACATCAAGAATGTGCGGATGTGTTCCACAGGTTAAAGAAGGCAGGTCTGACAGTCAAGGCAGGAAGTGCCAGATAGGTATGGCGAAGTATCCTACCTTGGGCACCGGGTGGGTAGTGGACACATCCGTCCGGAGCCTGCCAAGTTGTATGCCATCCTGGCCTGGCCTACCTCCTACCACAAAGAAACAGGTCAGGGCATTTCTAGGGACTGCAGGGACTACTGAAGGTTTGTTCCCCGCTATAGCGATCTGGCTAAGCCCCTGACAGACCTAACCAAGAAGGAAAGCCAGATGCAGTGAAGTGGTCTGAGGGTTGTGAGGTTGCTTTCATGAGCTAAAGGGCCTTAAGTGGCCCAGCTGTATTAGCTAGCCCTAATTATAGTTTAAGTTTATGGTTCATGTGGATGCCTCAGATCATGGGCTGGGGGCTGTGCTGAGCCAAGTTACTCAGCAGGGGGAGGAGCACCCAGTTGTGTACCTCAGCCGAGGCTTTTGCCCAGAGAGGAGGCATACGCCACAATTGAGAAGGAATGCTTGGGAATAGTGTGGGCCCTTCAGAAGCTGCAGCCTTACCTATATGGGAGAGAATTTACTGTGGTCACAGATCATAATCCCCTGATTTGGCTTCATAGGTCCAGTGGACAAAATGGTAAACTACTACTTGGAGTTTGGTACTGCAGGCATACAACATGACCATACAGCATGCAGTGGCAAACAAAATGCAAATGCAGATGGGCTATCTAGGCAGGGCTAATGGCCTGGCTGGATACTTTTGGGCACTTCCCAGTAATTGCATGAACGGCTGTGTCACTTGGGGTAGCCCAAGGGACACGCCTTCATTATCTGGGGGAGATGTGACAGAAATGGGAAGGAAAGAGTTAATGGTTTGGATTCTGTAGATGCCTTATTTTTTTAGCAGTGTGAAAAAAATACACTGAGGCTGAAATCCTCCAGCAGCAACCAGCTGGTGGAATTCCTAGCTGCTAGATAAGAGCTGGGTCATAAATCTCGAGTGGACATCTCCAGACACACACAGACCTTGCAGACATGGACACAGGGCAGTTTGAATGGATTGGATCATTCAAATATAACCTTAAGGTGAAAAGGGAATATAATTGGTCACCAATAGGTGTTCACTCTGATTGGGACAATTAAATACATACATGTTAGGTGGTTGGTGCATTTAAGGGAGAATAGGAATGACCTAGTCTCCATAGACTATATAAGCTTCTGTAAGACAGAGAACCTCTCTCTTGCCCTGGAAGCTGTGAGGAAACATAAGCTTGGAGCCTACCTGGTATGTCCGTGGGAGCTGGCAGTTAGAGCAGGGTCCAGTGTCTCTTGTAAGGACAGGGAAAGGGTAAGTTTAGTGATAGTATATTTCAGTAATAGCCTTCTTCTTTTGCCATCTGTTGTTTAAAAACATTTGTTTACTTTTCCTGTATAAGTGTTATTCTCTTGTGTTGTAAATACATTTCCTGTAAATGCTCATTGCACTTTCTGTTAAGTAAAAGCTATTTATTTGCTCAACAGTTGTGACTCTGATGTCATTTTTCTAAGGTAAGATTTGGTTTTCCACTGGCTAAGGTAAACTCTGTGTAGCATCCGCCACCTGAAAGAGACACACTACCAGACTTTAACTTGTGCAATTGCACGTGTGATTATTCAAGTTTGTACACTTGACAGAGGTGCCGGAAGGAAAGTCCGGCTGGTGGCAGTGAATACCCAAGGACACACACCTCTCTAAAAGCTGTTTCAGCCCAGAGGGAGAGGTGGGTTGTCACAGGGACGTCTAAACTGGAGTTAAAATCCCCATAGGACTATCCTATTGGTAAACAAATAAGGTTTAATTGACCGAAAAAGCTGTACTCTAGCGGCCTTTTGTTGAGGGGCATAAATATTGATAAACCTATAAGGCAGAGCATGCCACAAACCATCCAAGAGCAATACCCTGCCAGGGACCAAATCCACCAGTTTTTGGAAAAATAAACCCCGAAGTAGAAAAACAAAACCCAATACCAGAACAGAGGTCCTGACCAAGGGACCAATAAGAAGGCCCAAACCCCCAATCCCTAGTAGCCCTATCAACCTCCATGGTAGTATAAAGCCGAACATCCTGTAAAAAATAAACTTCATAATGCAAGGAGTGCAAGGCCGCAAACATAGCCATATGTTTATACTGTGACCTAATACTATTAACACTCAGACTAGCTAAATGAATGGTAGGTGATACTAGAGACATAACAAATGGCAAAAAGGAAAAGAAAGAGACCCCCCAAAAAAAGAGACCAAATCATTTCTTTTTCCTAGTTCTGGTAGACCTCTTTCAGGGTAGTCCCAGGAGTGTCAACTAAAGGGAGAGGCACTGAAGAAGCCTCAGGTTGAGAGGACGAAGGGAGAGACTCAGCTAAATCATCCCCGTCCATAATGTCTCCCCAGCTCTGTAAGGGTTCATAGGGGTTATCCACCGAAATGGAAAACTGTGGCACATCCTCCACCAGCTTGGTGGAATTAAGTCGCCTACCAACAGGGGGTGAAGTCTCCAAAACCACCTCCGACCCCAGAGCCACGTCCTCCGGAAGAGGAGAAGGCAGGATAGAGGGAAGAACAGAAGTAACTGGCGGAGGAGGGGACTCAGGGAGAGGGGGTGGAACTACAGGGGTCTCTTGCCGCCGAGGGGCAACAGGGTCACCAGCTGAAACAGTCGAAGGACAGGTCGAATGCACAGGGATAGGAACCGGTCCCGCACCGGGGCCGGGGGCTTAGTGGATGAAACAGATTTGGCGATGTAAAAATCATGTTCCATATAATCAGTGGTATTGTGAGCTGCCCACGGACAGGCTGCAAAAACATGAGTATCCTCACCACACAGGTTGCAAGTGGGAAGAACAGTACAAGACAATACTGAGTGACCCAATAACCCACAGGACACACACTTCAGCTGATCACAATCAGAGCTAAGATGGGACAATGATCCACATCTATAGCAGGAGCAAGGCTGGCCTGAATAAAACAAGATACCATGATCCCTCCCCAAGTAAAAATAAATAGGAAGATGTTGAATCCCGTCTTCAGTCATTTTAAGTTGAACAATAAACTTCCACCCCCCTAGTCCAAAATCCATTGTCATCAATCAGGGCATGAAGCACCCCATTAACAGTACAGCGTTTCTCCAACCAGTACAAAATATTCAAAACATTGACCCCTTCGTTGCGAAAGAGAACAGTAATGACTTTCGCGGTAGGCCTAGTAATGGGTATAACAACAAAAGGTTTCCAAATAGGGTCCAAGTGGGCAGCATAATATGCAGCCCAAAATTTATCCAACAAATTTGCCGAACGAAAAGAAACACAAAGTTATGGTTCCCTGAGGTATGGATAAAAGCATAAACCTCAGTTGGCTGGATACCCAAAGAGTCAATGATCAAATATTTGCCCACATAGTTGCGGTCAGGGGGAGGTCCAAACCCCCCCTATAATAAATATGAGCCACAAAACGCTTCCGTGCAGGAATGTCTGATGGTTTAAACAAAGAAGCATAACTGGCCGGTTTAGCAGAGTCAGCCTGGAGGGGTCGACGCACTGCACCCCCAACAGGACCCGAAATCGGGTCATCACCCATAGCTGAAAAACACTGACCTGCAGAAGGAGCTCCCGACCGCTGGTCAGAGGGTCGGGGATCATCTGTAGAAGCCACTGGGGCAGAAGAAGCCTGCATACAAGGTCCCAACAGAGGTGAATCCAGACATGGAGCAGGAACAGCCAGATCAAGACACCCAGCTCCTCCACGAGCAACCAGAAGTGACGCAA
The DNA here is from genome assembly GCA_016271365.2 of Neoceratodus forsteri. Classification (NCBI taxonomy): domain Eukaryota; kingdom Metazoa; phylum Chordata; order Ceratodontiformes; family Ceratodontidae; genus Neoceratodus; species Neoceratodus forsteri. The sequence goes on from CM057459.1 coordinate 1,295,788,734, forward strand.
CGCCCTGGTCCAGCTCCGAAATAGGAAACCCTTGTGGACACTCAGAGGGTTCCGGGGCTAAAGACAATCCTTCACCAGGTAAAGGAATACTGGGGTCAGGGATCCAGGCGGTGGGGGTCTTAACCCACCCCGCATTTTCGAGAGCCGACTCTAGGGACCAAGAGGCAAGCCGTGCCGAAAATGGAAATAAGTCCTCCACCGAGAGGGCAGCCGACACCACAGCCGGGTCGACCGCCGAGTCCTCCACAGTTCCAAATTACTTTTCTTGCTGCCTGGGGCCAGCTGACAACAACCCATGCTGATTTTTCATCCTCCAAAGGCAGAATCGCAACCGGTCGGTCAAAACAGCCACCGGAGAGCAGTCAACAGTGTCATGCTGCAAATCCACAGCCTCTGCAGGTAAAGGAAACAACAGAACCATCCACCACATCCATCAGAGCTGGTTCCTCCAAAAATACAGCAGCAGGATCCTCAGAGCTTCTCACCAACGCCTCCTCACACTCAGCAGTCCGAGACATACTGAGAGCAATCCAGTCATGCCTGGGGGTTGAATTTCCCCGGTGTCCTGGCCAAATTTCCTTCATTCACTAAAAATACCACCAATAGCTTAATCTAGTTCAAGGTCAGTTGGCATTCATCTGTATCCCCCTTCCCTGGGTCATGTCTGAAAATAGGCAGGCTTTGTCTAGTGCACTTACCCGGTCAACAAAAACTAAATAAAATAAATAAATAAATAAAGCACTCGAGTCCTGGAAGGGTGCTTCATACAGATTAAATACTACTGCTACTCTTTAATGACAGAACTGCAAAATCTATAGGATACCCAAGTAATTTCTGAGGCTAAGTCAGAGACACCCCTAAAAAACAGGGACAGTTGAGAGGTGTGCGCCTTTCCACTGTAAAGGCACATGCTTTGCCTAGTTCTACATTCCTCTCTATAAGTTTGTATGGCAAAGGCTTTGTAGTTAAAGCACCAGTGAACTGCTGAAAGTCGGTCCGCTTTCTCTGTACACCTTCCTAACATCTGGAAAAGCTTTCCTCTCACCAATTGGATTTCCTCATCTCTCCCCTCCCTCAAGTCTGGCATCAGAGCTAACTGCCATCCCGCTGCTCCTGCAGCTAGCAAACTCTCTGCTGTATGGCTTCCCACCCCCCGGTTGTTACACATTACTCCTCTGCTAGTCGTCACTCTGCACGTTTTGTTACTATCACCGTCTTGCAAGTTTAGTTTTTTGAGTTTTCATACGCATATAATATTTTCTGTTTAATTATTGTAATACTCTGCACCACTCACTGTTCTTCCTGGCCTTCCTCGCCCAATCGCACCTGCAAATGAGTTTTGAGACTCTGTTCCTAATAAATGTATCTCATTATACTGGATGAACATTCCCTGGAATGTTCAAATGAGACTATTTTGAATTAAATACAGTACAGTACTGAAACTGTATAAAAGCACCCTCATTTCTCAATCGACTATTTGATCTTTGCTGAGGAAGATGTTCTTAAAGGGAAAGTCCCCTCAACCTTTTTTCTGAACAATGATTTAATCTCTTGCATCCCCCTAATGTCATCCTAATTTAAATATAGATGAGGTTGCTTCACTCTGTTTTGCCTTGGTGTGAAAACCAGTTTATTTATTTTTCTTTATTTAAGAGTTTAACCAGGCAGGCATACTGAGTGGAGAACCACTCGTTTCCAGATGCGGCCTGGGGAAATAGGGGGAGGGACATAAATGAATAGATACATACATACATGTTCACATGATGCAGATAGTACATGATACAGAATTACACTAAAGAGAGCTAGGGCAAGCATACATTACATTTTAATACATACACCGTGTTTACAATACGTAGCTTATTAGGTATTTACATCACACACAAGGTAAACAACCTCAAGACAGGCACAAGCTAGACTGTGAGCCCTAATTAAGCAGTGCTTAGGTTAAGAATTACCAGGTGGAGGTAACCAGAGGTCAGGATGGCTTAAGCTTGTGTTGGCTGGGAGCAAGTGCATGCCATGAGAAAGTGTGCAAGGAGGAGTGGGTTGAGGAGGCTATGGTTCGTTGAGTGGCGGATATCAGCAGGCAGGTCATTCCAGAGTTTTGGCAATCGATATTTGAAAGCCGACTGGCCCACTGAGGTGCGCATGAGTGGGACTTGAAGAGCCTGGAGTCCAGTGTCTTAATGAGTAAGCGGGGGTTGAGCCATTAGGGTGGAGCCTAGGTAAGGTGGAAGGGTTTGGGTCCAGAATTGTTTCCATTCCAAAGGTCATGACCCCACTCATGCAAGGCATGAGAGTTGATGTGTACATGCCCAAGGCAGCAGAAATTATACTCTCATTCAGTTCTGTTACATGTCTTGTGAAGTTCCTGTATTCTCTAAAAGCATTTTTTTCCCCTAACTCAGATACACTTTAAACTATAGAAAACAGTAAGGCACTTACTGCACCTTGAAATGTTTCATGGCCAGCATAAGACAAGAATATAGGGACAACAGAGCACAGCAACACCATTGACTAATACAACATAACTACTGTAGGCTTTAGCACCAAAACATCATAAAATTCCAGGATGCCTTACAAGAGTCGGGCCACAATCTCTGCAATGGAGTCAGGCTGCTTTTCACACCAGACTTAAGTAACTTCATTTACATTTAAATTCTGAAGAAATTAGGAGGGTGCAATACAAGCAATCATTGTGCATGCCTACAAACTACACAGGGATACAAAATAAAAGGTGTAGGGGACTTTCCCTTTAAAATATAATTTTCCATGCGCCCTTTTGTCTAGCTGCAGCCAATCAAATTTTCTGATAGGGGAGGGGTTGTGGTTCACTTTGAAACTTTAGAACCTGCTACTGTACGTTCAAAGGCAGTTTGGAATTCGTAAGAACCGCTTTTCCCTTCCTGATTCTGGAGTCCTACTTTTGCCCCTTTCTACAGGAGATGTTCTGCTGGTCCTTTTTATTTTTCCTGTTAGCTGACTATGTGTCTCCTGTCCTGCAGTGGAGACTCCACAGGACCAGGGGGGAACATATGTTCCAGTAAATTATGCTGTGCCCCGGCAGTGGCAAACAGTGTCCAGTACAGTCCACATTAAAATTCCAAACAAAAGAAATTCCAAGGTCGTTGTGTTGACCCTAGGTTGTGTGTGTATACACACACACCACTTAAATTCATATTCTAGTTTGTTTGCCTATCCAGCTGACAAAGTTTCTTGATCCCTCCAGACTGACTATTATTTGAGCCCCCTCAACCTTCACAAGTGACTTTCTGTGGTACATATAAAGTGAAAGAAGTAACGCCCTTACCTCTTTGTAGTAGTGGGTTGAGCTGGTAGGTGGAGGAGGGCACGGAATACTGCCCGTTGATGTACATGTGCTTGTCTGTCATCCATGGCAGGAAGCCGTTCTTCATATCCTTCATCAGCTTGTTCCTCATTATGACTAGGGGAGGAAAACAGTGTGAGAGACCAACCTTTCGTCAGCACTTTGCACCTCACAAATATCTCACCTTCCACCCCATCTGTCCCTATGTCAGGCAAACAGTGTTAACTGAGCTTCTCTGGATTTCTGGGCAACTTTCTTCCATTCATAAACCTTTCAGCCTTTTCTAACCATGCATTCCCCTTAATGTCACTTCGCTCCTCCATCGCGGCCACACCAGCAATAGTCTGATGGATGTAAAGGCATAAAAAAAATCTTAGTATTTTAATTCTAGGTAGTAAATTATTGAAATATGAGACAGGGTCTGGGCTGTCGACGTAGTCTATCTGAATGTAAGCAAGGCCTTTGATACTGTGGCATGTGACAAGTTTCTGGACAAAGTAAAACAGTGCAGTATACAGAGGACATGCACAAGCTGGAGTGCTAACTGGTTTAGGGCAAGAAGCAGTGGGTAGTGGAGAGGCACTGGACTTGAGTGGAGAGAACACAGAAACATACATTTTGTCAGCAGAAAAGGACCTTTAGGTCCATCCAGTCTGCCCCATGTACCTGACTATGGAGAAGTACTCCACAGCGTCCATCAAGGATCAGTGCTGGGGCCACTGCTCTGAAACATCTTCACCAATAATCTGGAAGCTGGGGTCTCCAGTAGGTTGCTTACACTTGAGAAGGACAGAGTTGGCCAGGATGATAGACTCCCTTGGGAATGGGGACACATTTCAGTAGGACTTGAACAAGACAAGTGATTGGCCTGCCTCCTGGAGCCTCAGATTCAGTGCACAACAGAGGAATGACCGCTACACTGTGTCGGGCTCTTCTTGCTGCAGTCAAGAAGGAAAATGGCCTGGTGGTCATTACAAAAGGAGGACCAGCAATGATTGGATGCAGTCAAGAGAGCCAGCAGAACTCTTGGGTGCATCATAAGGGGGAGGGGTTACCGTTAGAGACTGGGAAGTAATCCTACCACTTTACAAGGCCCTGGTCAACCCGCTCCTGGAGCAATGTGTGTGCAGTTCTGGGCTCCTCACTACAAAAAGGACACTGAAGCAGTTCAGAGACTGCAATGCAGTGCCACTAAAACAACCAACAGTGTGGGGACAAATGCTATGAGGAGGGAGGTCCTTACTATGTTCACCCTAGAGAAAAGTGAAACTGAGAGACACACAATCTCAGTCTTTTGCACACTCAAATGCACTGACAAGACTGAACAGTCAGATGTTTGATCTGGTGTCCCGCAGCAGGATGTGGGAGCACACCCTGAAGCTCAAGGAGGAGTAAATTTAGGGGTAACATTAGGAAGCACTTTTTTCCCCAAAAGTTGGTGATCCTGTGTAACTCTCTAAAATCAGTGACAGTGAACATAAGATATGCAGAATCACACACACCCAAAAATGCAAAGCATCATGGGTTATATATGCCAACCACCATTATAAAACAGGTAGCAAGAATACTGGCTCCTGACTGACCAAGAGGTACATTCAGTTGGGCCATTATCCCAGCACAACAGCCAGGCTGAAAATAGCTAAACAAAAATATGTTTGAAAAATACATAATTTACAAAAAAGGAACCATTTCATAATCACAATAAGGCACTCCAGTGGGTGCGTTATACTAACATACTAAAATGTCAGCAGAATAGACCTAATGGTCTTTCGTGTCTGCTCGTTTGTTCAGCCCTCACCCTGGGAGCTGACCTTGCTGCCCCCCTCTCCCTGTCTGGCTTCTCCCTTCCCAGTCCCGAATATTCTCGCTGTGCTGGATTTTGCTTTCAGAACACTTCCCCTGTACCTGTCCCACCCCTTCTTGAACCCCTCCACCGTCTCTGCCTCCACCAGCCACCTGCGCAGTGCATTCCATGGTTCCACCACCCTCTCAGTGAAGTAGCACCTCCTCCTTTCTCCCCTGAATCTTCCCCCCCTCCAGCTTCCACCCATGCCCTCTAGTTGCCACCCCCTCCTTCCTTGGGAGCACCCTGACTGCCCCCCATTACCCCTTCATGTACCTGAAGACCTCAATCATGTCCCCCCGGTCCCTTCTCGCTTCCAATGTGTACATATTTAGCTCTTCGAGCCTCTCCCCATAGGTCCTGTCCCCCAAGCCCAAATTCACTTTGGTTGCCCTCCTCTGGACCCTCTCCAGGAGTTCAATGTCCCTCTTTAAATGTGGCCACCAAAACTGCACGCAGTACTCAAGGTGCGGCCTCACCAAGCAGTTATACAGTGGGAGTATCACTTCCCTCTTTCTGGAGGTGATCCCCCTAGCGATGCACCCCAGCATCCTGTTGGCCTTTGCTGCTGCCCTCCTACAAGTCTCCGAGTTGTTCATCTTGACAGCCACCACCACCCCCAGGTCCCCCTCAGCCATCGAGACTTGTAGCATCCCCCCTTCCCGGGTATACACTTGGCCCAGATTTCTGGCTCCCAGGTGCAGTACCTTGCATTTCCCTGCATTGAACCTCAGCTTCCACTTTCTAGACCACCTTTCCAGAGCCTCCAGGTCCCCCTGTAGGGCCACCCTCCCCTCCTCACCATCCACCACCACCCCCCCAGTTTTGAGTCATCCGCAAAGAGACTCATCTCACTCCTGATACCCTTCCTTTTGTCAGAGACGTAGGCGTTGAACAGGAGGGGCCCAAGGAACGATCCCTGAGGGACCCCACTAATGACCCTCCTTGGGGATGAGACTATCCCACCAACCACGACCGTCTGGGTCCTGTCCTGGAACCAATTGCCTATCCATCTGATCATCTGTTTCCCCAACTCCATTTCTCCCAGTTTATCCAACAAGCCCTCGGGAGGAACAGAGTCAAAGGCCTTGCTGAAGTCGAGAAAGAGGACGTCCACTGGTCTACGCAGGTCCAAGGCACTCGTCACCCAGTCATAGAACTCCACAAGGTTTGTCTGACACGATTTCCCCAGGACGAATCCATGCTGTCCATCGTCCACACACCCCAACTTTTCCAGGTCCCCCCCAGTCTCTCCTTGACAATTCCCTCCATCACCTTGGCCACCACTGATGTCAGGCTGACGAGCCTGTAGTTCCCTGCCACCTCCCTTAATCCCCCCTTGTGGATAGGCACTATATGCGCCACCTTCCAGTCCTGGGGCACTCACCCTGTCCTCAAAGAGATGCTGAAGAGCTCCGCCAGGGGTTTTGCCAGGACATCCGCCAGTTCCTTCAGCACTCAGGGATGTAACTTATCTGGCCCCGGTGCTTTCTCCGTCTTAAGGGATCCGAGGGCTTCCCTCACACTCTCTGCCATGATTTCCACCTCCGCTACCTCGTCCCCCTGCTTTGCCTTCCCCCCACTGGTCAGTGATGCCCTCACCCTCTCCCCAGACCCGCTGATCAGTAAGGGTCCCCCCCTCCTCAGTTTCGCCATCTCCTCCCATGTATGATGCAGCCCCCCCATTTTCCTTGGTGAAAACTGAGGTGAAGTACTCATTTAGTACCTCAGCCTGCTCCCCCGGGTCTTGTGCCCATTCCTCTCCAGTTTTAATCCTGCTAATCTGTCCCTTCACCCTTCGTTTTTCCCCAATGCATCTAAAGAACCCCTTGTTCCCTCTCCTAGTTTCCCTGGCAGGTTCTGCTCCTTCCTTGCCTTAGCCGCCCTCACCACCCTAGGGGCCCTTCTAGCCATCAGCTCATACTCCCCGCGGTCCCTTTCACTCCTTGAGCACCTGAATTGCCTATAGGCTGCCTTCTTTCCCCTCACCGCCTCCTGAACCTCCCTGGTCCACCAGCAGGGTTTTCAGGCCCTACTGCATTTTCATCTTACTCTTGCGCAGGTGCTGGTAGGATCCTGCACCCCCCCCCCCCATGATTTCCCACCTACTGTCAGTGTCTATGTCTGGCCCAATCCCATCCAAGTGCTCCTTAAGGATCCTTCCCATTTCCTTGAAATCTGCCCCCCTGAAGTCAGTTACCTCCGTCTTTGTGCAGCTTTCTACCCCTCCTAGGTTCAGGCAGAATCAGGCCATGGCATGGTTGCTCCCCACCAATGGGTCCCTTACCTCCAGGCCCCCAATCTGGTCACTGTCTGCCAGGACCACATCCTGTATCTGCGCCTCCCTGGTCAGTTCCCCCACCTGCTGAGTTAGGAACGCATCCTGAAAGACATCCAACAACCTCTGTTCCCTGGCCACTGAGGATGTCATAGTCTCCCAGTCTGTTCCTGGCATGATTAAGTCCCCCAACACCACCACCCTTCCCCCTTGCCCAATCTGCAGTGTCTCCCAACATCTGCCACCAGACTCTCCTCCAGCTCCTCCACCAATGCAGGGGGTCTATACACCACTCCGATTGTTACTCTCTTGCCCACCCTTGTTATCAAGGTGACCCAAATCGCCTCCACAGTTCCTTCCGCCTCCTCCACTCCTCCTACGGCAATGCAGTTTCTGACTATTATTGCTACCCCTCCTCCCCTTCCCTCCCTCCCTGTCCTTCCTGAACATAGTGTATCCCTCCAGGCTCAGGTCCCAGTCATGCCCTGTGGTGGCCCAGGTCTCAGTGACCGCTGCCACATCCACCTGTCCCTCAGTCAGCATCACCTGGAGCTCAGGCATTTTATTGCCCAAGCTCCTGGCATTTAGCAGGAGTACCTTTCACCCTTTCTGTATACTTCCATTTCCCCCTGCTTGCGTTCCCGTGGGGATTCTGTCTTCCCCTGGTCTGCACCTTACCAGTCGTCTTTTTCCCGCATTCCTCCAGCTCCCCAGTGGGGGTGGAGACAAAGTCCCTCCTTTATCGGACCCCCCTCGACAGCCTTTTCTCCCATCCCTTCCCCCTTCACAAGTTTAAACCCCACCTTTCACCAACGAACCCCTCTATTTTCAACTTAAGGATTTCCTTCCCCTCCAAATTGAGATGGAGTCTATCTCTAGCATATAGCCCCTTGTTCTCTCAGGTCTCCCCCCAATCCCCCATCAACCCATACCCTCTGGCCCCACACCACTCCCTGAGCCACTGGTTTATCTCCCTAATCTTCCTCTTGTGTTCCCCACTAGCCCTTGGCACCAGCAGCATTTCCAAGAAGGAAATCGCGCATTCTATGTCATGACAGACCCTGGCAAAGCTCCCTGAACCTTGCCTGTATCTCTAGCTCGTTATTTCCCTCAATGTCATTGGCACCCAGGTGGACCAGTAAGTCCGAAGAACCTCCACAATCCTTTGCCAGCTGATATACCTCATGCTTGGCCCTGTGCAATGTTAGTCCAGGGAAGCATTTTGTTCTAACCAGGCAGGCTTCCCCCTACCTATCCTATTTGATACCCCTGATCATGGAATCACCCAAGAGGAGCACACTGACCACTCCTTTTCCTCCATTTCCTCCCCTTCCATGTCCCTAACCCTTTCTACCGGCCCCTCCACCGAGCCGGCTCCTTGCTCCTCCCCCTATCTGGGTGCCATCTGCCGCCCCCTCCTTATTTACTATGGCCACCCCTCCCCTCCGATCCTATGCCTCTCCTCCTCCCGAGTATCCTTCTCTACCCTGCTACCCCCCCCCCATCACTGCTTGCGACTGGTCCTTCCATCTGCTAAACTAGCCTGGCTTGTCCTCCCTTCCTTTCCATCTCCGTTCAGCCCCTTCTTGCCTGTCGTGCTCCCTTGGCCTAAACCCTCCACTCCCATTACTGTATCCTCCTTGTACTTCTGGTCCTTCTCCTTGCCCTTTCCTCCCAACTGGTCCTTCTCCTTGCACCTTCCTCCCTCTACCCCCTCCTCCTCCTGCTCTGATCCCATGCTCCCCCCCCCGTTTTCCCGCATTCCAAGTTCCTCCTGTTATCCGGACCCTGCCTCCTGCCCCCCACTCCCTTTCCATTTCTAACCGCCCCTGTCATGGCTACATCGCCCCCCCTCATCCTCAAGCAGAAGAAGAGAATTGAAGTGTTACTGAGCTTAAGGTCCGATCCACCTCCCCACCTTGCTTCCTTCTGTCCAGCCCCAGCCATCTGCTTGCTTCCCTGAGAATATCCTCCCTTTGGCCCCCCTCTGTGAGGGTCCCCAGATACCTGCCTGCTTCCTTGGTTGTGTCCTCCTTGTCGGCCCCCTCTGTCAGGGTCCCTATGCGACCCCAGACTACTCTCCTGCACTCCTTTCCCTATGCCCCTGCCCCAGTGATTGGTGCAACCCCGTAGGAGAGCCCCTGCCCTATTCCCCAACCATACCTCCCTCCCTCCTACCCCCAGCTGCCTCCTAACCCCCTCAACCTCCTCCCTAAGCTGTGCCAGCTGGTAGCACACTGGGCAACCACCGAACTTCCAAGCCCAGTCCAGAATCATGGCCAGCCCACATCCTGTGCACCCCACCATCCTCCCAAAGATGCCAGCCCTTATGACGTGTGGTCCCATCCCCCTCCAAGTAGGTTTCCTTCGGTGAGCCACCAGGTTCCCCACTAGTCCAAGATACACCCCTTCCCACTAATCGGGTTCCCCACTAATCCTAGATAGAGTCCCACAGTAAACAGGTACCCCGTTACTAGGTGCAGTACTACACAGTAAACTTATAAGGGAAGTGCACAACTCCTTAAGCGCCTCTCTCTCCCAGCCTTTAAACCCAAACCCCAGTGGCTAGAACTACATGAGCTACGTCCGAAGCCTTGTCCTCCAGTTACAGGGCAGGTGTTCCCCTATAAATGAGCTGAGCTCTGGAGAGGGAGGGTGGGAACTGGGCATGCACCTGACTCTCACAAGAGTGTATCAGCCCTGGCAACACACTCCCAGCTCTCCTCTGTTTAAACTCAGAAAACAGAATTACCTGAGCAGCTGCTATATTCCCCACAGAAGCTTCTGGTAGTGTAGATAGCACCTCTCCCTCTGCAAACTAAATCTCACACTCCCAGCTTTCCTCTGTTTATGGTAGGCTAATGGCCCTTCTCAGATGGTAGAAGCACTCAACCTTGTCTCACACTTCAACTCAAGTGAAGTAGGCCATCATCCCATCATAATGCACTCCCTGTCATACTTTGCTGTTTAAAGACTTACGATTGGTTCTGCTTTAAGCAGGAGTGCATGGTGCCAAATGGCCTCTCACACGAACAACGCAAAGGTTAATAACAAAAGAAAGAGACACTTGCTTTGTCCTTCTTATGACTAAATAGCATGCCTGACCTGTATTTCAACACATGAGAAAATGAGCCAGCCCTTATAACAGCCTTATGGGTTTTGGTCATGGTGAGCACAAATCAGGAAACCACTCTAAAAAGACAAAGAACCTTACTGCAAAAGCACCAAGGCAAGAGTTGCCCAGAAAGGTCATTGGCAACCAAACCAGTTTTTAAAGAAATACAAAATCACATAAACCCCCAATAAAACAAATTGTATATGCAAATAACCATGGAAGAATTTAGACTGGTTCTGCTTTAATCAGTAGTGCATGGTGCCAAAAGGTTTCTCTCATACACACTACAGAGGCTGAAAACAGAAGGCAGAAACTTTTTGTGTTGTCCTTCTCAGGACTCAGTGTGTATAATCTGTATCTAAACCCAGGGGACATGAAGCGAGTACAGGCTTTTAAGGTAAGTCTTGGAAAATTTCTTCTTACCAACAGAATCACAGGGTACCCTGGATAGTGGAGTGGGTAGGGAATCCCTATAAACTGGTAAATGTCTGCAGAGTATACTTGTTTCATCGCTGCTTATGCAGTGGAGGTGGGGAGAATGTGATGGACCTACAGTACTTTCAACTCTACTGTATGATTAAAAATAATTTTACTATGGAGGGAGTCTCAACTTCAATAGCTGTGTATTTACAAGGCTCATACCTTTATGGGCTGGAGGGTACAGCTGATTATTAAAAGGGACTACACTTTCTGCTCTGGAAGGATACAGCTATGTACTTACATGGCTCTTACCTTTCTGGAGTGGGAGGGTACAGCTGTGTATCACAGGGATTTTTACTTTTTCTGCACTGGGAGGCCACATTTTCTTGTCTGGGAGGGTACAGTTGTGTATTTACAGTGACTCTTACTTTTCTCGTCTGGGAGGGTAGAGTTGTGTATTTATAGCACTCTTGTTTTTCTGGTCTGGGAAGATACAACTAAGTACTTACTGAGCTCATGATTTTCTGGTCTGGGATTTTCTGGACTGGACAGGTACATCTGAGCATTTACAGGAATACCTTTGTCTTTCAAGTCTTGCAGAGTACAGCTGTGCATTTACATGGCTCTTACCTTTCTAGTCTTGGAGGATACAGTTGTGTATTTACTGGGCTCTTACCTCTCTGGTCTAGAAGTGTCCAGCTATGAATTTATAGAGACTCTATATTTCTGGTCTGGGAGGGAAATAGCTGTATTTACAAGGACTCTTACCTTTCTGGTCTGGGAGGGGAACAGATGTAATTACAGGGTTCTTTCCTTTCTCATCTGGCAGGGTACAGCTGTGTACATACAGGTACTCTTACCCTTCTTGTCTAGGAGGGTGAAACAGTGTACGTACAGCAACTCTCATCTTTCTGGTCTACAAGGGAACAGCTGTGACTTACAGGGACTTTTACCCTTCTGTTCTAGGAGGGTTCAGAAGCAAATGGTTTGATACCATTTATTGGACGAGCATAGATGTTACAAAAAGAAAACAGTGCCTAAGCTTTCAGACCAACCAGGTCCTTCCTTGGAGACTTATGCCAGGTGTTTAGAGAATCACATTTATTAACACCCAGTTCATACATAAAAAAAAGCCAGAAAGACTTCTCATTGGTTTAAAATACCTATTTTAAAAAGTCACAGATTTAAATGGAAGGAACCAGATTCTGCTAGTTTGCTACTGCTTGAGAAACCTTTCAAGGTCAAATGTCAACAGAAGCGATAAGAGGAACATTCAAGCAGACTATCCTACTAACCGAAATTAAGAATGAATGAGTGTGTTATGTGAATACATTCTTTTTTTGCATATTTCTTTATCCTCCTACATGCTCCGTGACCTGCCACTCCTTCAGGCCGCCATGGTCTCCAACAACCTCCTACTACCCCCTCGGGCATCCTTACCTCATACTGCAGTCTTCCCTGGGTAACCTGGCGTAACCCTTCGCCAGGTGGGTCCCGTTCCTCCAGAGGGGAAGGCACCAGTGGGGGCATCCAGCACGCTCTTTTTCTTGGCCCCAGGGTGCTGCTGAGGTGGACTCGGCTCCATCGGGAGTTTCGGAGGAGTCGACTTACCAGCAGCCATCATATGGCCAATCCTGGAGCAGTTTCCACTTTTCTGGTGCTTCCCATATTGCAACCCTCATGCAGTGCTCCCGGTCTCCACTGCAGAGCGGCACAGCCCTGCTACCCACCCCAGGAGAGGAGAGCAGTCCTACGGACACTCAATCATCTGCTCCCCTGCTGACCCCCAGTGCCCAGAGTCCGTTCCTGAACCCGGGTCGCTGGCATGGTGCAAGGTAAGGCACCATCGCATCAGCCCTATGCGCCACTGGACCAGCCCATGAATACATTCTTAATTAAAAGTAAGACCTTTAGATTTAACACCCACATAAGTGCATGTTATAAATTGATAATATTATATGATAAAAAGCTATACAACAGAAATTTTCTATATATGGAAATACGAGGATATAAAGAAAATGTCCCTAGTATGAACAGCTGATTTACACATTCACAGAGTATTAAACCTATCTGGAGACATTTAATAAACTATACTCTCAACCAGTTAAACTCCATAAACATTAAGACCTATAGTGCTGTAACAATATCTTTTACAAGATAATATCAATTCAGTATTAGTGCCAAATAAAAAAACAAATCTCTCAAGGACCCCCTAGCAAATGAGTTCATGCATCTTAAAATGTTCAGAATTCAACAATGTGTCAGTATAAAATCAAATTACTATATGTACAGCATTGGTCTTAAGAATCTTAATAAAAACCCAATGGAATAAAACCCTAAAGAAGAAGAAGAATCAGCATTTATATAGCGCTTGTCATACATCCAAAGCACTTTACAAGCAATGCAAGACTGGTAGTGAAGTGACTGAATGTGTGGTGGCGGCCATATCGCACATCACCACCCACACACAGCCTGGATAATTGCATGAACCGGTTTATGGGAAGGGGAATGTTGGCCAGGACACCGGGAATGTTCCCTACTCTTTGCGAAGAGTGCCCTGGGTTCTTTTACTTCCACCTGGACACCCACCAGGACAACACCAGGATGGGCAGAAGGGACCTCGGTTTAACGTCTCATCCGAAGGACGGCACACCCCAGCAGTACAGCACCCCCCAATACCGCACTCGGATGCCAGCGAGTTTTAGGTGCAAGTCCAATCCCGGTGTGGGACGAGAACCCATGACCTTCTGGTCCAGAGGTGAATGTGCTACCAAGTGAGCCATGCTAACACCTCAAAGATAACTAGTAGAAAGAAGTATATATTCACTACATATGTGAACCAAGAGTCCTGACACACTGTTGCATAATTATGACATGTACCTGAATATAAGCTACCTCAATATAACCACAACCCCAAAACCCCCATACTTTATTTTCCCACCCTCCCCACACACAACCACCCTCCCCACAAAAACAACACACCATCCTCCACCCCATCACACACACAGCTACCCTACCCCCCACACACACACAGACAACCCCTCCACACACAAGACAACCCAACATCCCTCTACCCCCCCACACACACATTTATTTGGTGAGAAACCAACATGTTGATAACCATTTAAAAATGACTCAATGGAAAAAGTAAAACACACTGAAGTCCTGTTAAATGTCCATCCTATGAAGTTAAGGTCTGTATAAGTTTAAGTAAGGTAATGTGTCATAAAACCCAAATTAAAGTTCATGCCATCTGCTACCATATTGAGAAGTAAAATAAGCATGATCTCAAAAGTCCATCTCTGTTGTATATTTTTGAAATATCCCTTTAAGACCATTACCGACATATCTGAGATGGAGCGATCAGTCAGAGAGAAATGCTGTCCCACTGGTTTGACAGTCATCTTTATATTAATAGTATGTTTCTGCAAGTTCATTCTAGTGTAGAGAGGTTGGCTTGTCTCTCCAACATACCCTGTTTGTGGACATGTAGAAACCATTTTAAAACCACTGGTTACAGAAAGGGACAGTTACATCCAGGACACTACACACTTCCTGCGTAAACCTTCTGGTTTTAAGGACTTACGAACTAATGCCATTTTAGCTACGATGGATGTAACATCCCTCTACACTAATACTCTGTGCACAGATGACATTTTAGTCTGCCTTAAATACCTATATGAGAAAGGATTAGACCAAAACATCAACCCTGAAGTGGTGGGGAAACTTACTGAATTCATTCTGATGCATAACTTCAGCTTCAATGGCAAACATTATGTTCAAACTATGGGAACAGCAATGGGCACCAGGATGGCTCCACAGTATGCTAATCTCTTTATGGCGAATTTGGAGGACGACTGTTTAAGGCACTGTACACACAAACCACTCGCTCATTTCTGTTTCGTTGATGATTTGTTTACAATTTGGACAGAGGGCACTGACACATTTAAGGATTTACAAAAAAATCTGTCAGGTACGGTCAAGCACTTCAGTATCACCATATTGATTCAAATGAGGAAGACACAGATATACAGGTTACTCACCTGTAACAGGAGTTCTAGGAATGGTATATGTTGTTCATCCACACTTATTGGCAAGTTCCTTGCCACTTTAAATCTTGCCGGAAGGTCTTCAAGCGGGCTCCTTCCACCCACCCGGGTGGTAAAACTCTCGGCTCCGCCCCATGACGCCAGATCTAGCCCGCTGGAAGCCAGGTTGTGCGCCGAGCCGGGAGGTCGGAGTCGGGTGGATGAACAACATATACCATTCCTAGAACTCCTGTTACAGGTGAGTAACCTGTATTTCTAGGGACATGGATATGGTGTTCATCCACACTTATTGGCTGACTCCTAGCAGTTCTCCGGGAGGAGGGAGGCAAGGCGCACAGCCCCTACTTAGGGAATAAAGACTGGAGAACCGAGGCCCCAAAACCAGAATCCGGCGTGACTCAAGGTCGATGAGGTAGTGGGTAATGAAGGTATGTGCCGACTTCCAGGTAGCAGCCCTGCAGATATCCTGGATAGGGACATCCCTGGAAGCAGCCACCGATGCAGCGGTATGGCGGGTAGAATGAGCTCTTATCCCTCTGAGAGGCTCCATGCCCGCCAACCTATAGCAGAGATCTATGCAGGAGGTGACCCACCTGCTTATCGTCTGCTTGGCTGCAGGTCTGCCAGGTGCGGCTTCAGCGTAGATGACAAACAGCTGGTGAACCTCTCCCCGAACTTCAGCCGTCCGCTCCTTATAATAAGCGAGCGCTCTTCCAGGGTCCAAAGTATGGAGCCTATATTCGGCCTCAGGGTGTGATTGGGGTAGAACACCGGCAGAGTCAACACCTGGTTAGGGTGAAACTCCGACACCACCTTCGGAAGGAACTTCGGGCGGGGGCGCAGGACAACCTTGTCCCTGTGGAAGACCAGATAAGGAGACTCGATGGAAAGCGCCTGGAGCTCTCCCATCCTTCTGGCTGACGTGATAGCCACCAAGAAGGTGGTCTTCCACGACAGGTGGGAGATATCGCACCTGTGCATAGGTTCGAATGGCTTGCCCATGAGCTTGGCCAATACCAGCAGTAGATCCCATGGAGGTGGAGATTCTCGCACTGGAAGGGAAATGTGATCAAGGCCTTTGGAAAAGCACCCAACCACCTTCTCCTGCGCCACCGACTGCTTCCTGGCCCGCGCCTGGTAAGCAGAGATGGCTGCCAGGTGCACCTTAAGGGTCGTCGACCGAAGCTCTTGCTGAGAAAGGGACCACAGGTAGTCCATAATGCTTGCCAAGGAACAGGAGGAAGGGTCCAGGCCCTTTCCCTGACACCAAATGGAGAATCTCTTCCATTTGAAGGCATAGCATTTTCTGGTCGACTCCTCACGGGATGCCTCAACAACGCTGAGGACCTCGTTGGAAAGACCCAAGGCCTGGAACTCTAGCTGCTCAGGAACCAGGCCGTCAGGTGCAGGGATTGAAGGTCCGGATGGAATACCTTCCCCTGACTGACTGAGATCAGGTCCGGGTGGGCTGGAAGCCACCGAGAGCCTGGAGCTGAGACTGAGGAGATCTGGATACCAGAACTGGCGGGGCCAGTCTGGGGCTACCAGAATCACCTGCGCCTTGTCCTCCTCACCTTGAGAAGCACCTTGGATCAAGGGAAATGGGGAAAGGCGTGAAAGAGGCCCGGGTCCACGGCTTGAGAAGCATCCCCTGCAGCGAGCCCTGCTGAGGGGGGCATGGAACAGTCTCAGCCGCATTCTCCTGGGCAAACAGGTCCGCCTGAGGTGTGCCCCAATGGGAGAAGAGATCTTGTACTACCTCCGGCAGGAGAGACCACTCGTGAGATGCAGCCCCTATCCGGCTTAGGGCATCGGCCAGGGTGTTGGAGGCTCCTGCCACGTGAATGGCTAGGAGATCCACCTCCAGGCTGTGCACGAGAGACCATATGCGGAGAGCTTCCTTGCATAACAGCATGGAGCGCATCCCGCCCTGGCGGTTTAGGTAGTACATGGTCGTGGTATTGTCCGTGTGGACCTGAACCACTTGACCCCATAGAAACGGAGCAAAGGCGGTGAGCGCTAGGCAGACTGCACGGAGGTCCAGCAGGTTGATATGGCATCGGGACTCCCGAGGGGAGCAAAGGCCATGCACTCTGTGCTCCCCCAGATGGGCACCCCAACCCATCAGAGATGCGTCGGTCGATAGATCGTCGGCTCGGGGCAGACGAATGGGATGCCCTCCTGCAGATGTGCCGGAACGGTCCACCACTGGAGAGCGTTCCACATTTCCTGGGTCACTGTCACCAACTGATCCAACAGATCGTAGCATTGTGACCACTGGCTGGCCAATGCCCATTGAAGGGGATGCATGCACCAACGGGCCCAACGGACCACGCTGGTGCAGGCCTCCATGAGGCCCAGGAGGCACAGGAAGTCCCGAGCAGGGCGCGATTGCCCAACCAGAAATGACTGGGCAAAGGAGGAAAGAACCTCGGCCCTGTCCGCCGGGAGCCGAGCTCTGGCTCGAAGAGAGTCAAGCTCTGCCCCGATGAAGTGTATCACCTGCTTCGGCATGAGTTCTGACTTGGCCTGCGTTGATGAGAAGGCCAATCTGAGAGCAAACCTGGAGGCCAGATCTCTGGACGCTCCACCTCCGCTCTGGAGGGCTGCAATCAGCCAGTCGTCCAGATAGGGGTACACCTGGACCCTTCGGCGCCGCAGGAATGCTGTCACCACTGCCATGCATTTGGTGAAGACCCTGGGAGCTAGTGAGAGGCCGAAGGGCATGGCCCGGAACTCGTAAAGGGATCCCTCCGCTCTGAAGCGTAGGAATCTCTGATGAGACGGATGGATCGGGATGTGAAAGAACGCGTCCTGGAGGTCCAGGGAACAGAACCACATGCCTCGTTCCAAGGCTGGGATTATCTGAGCCAGAGTGACCATCCTGAAGGTCCGAGACCTTAGGAACCTGTTCAGGTTGTGCAGGTCGAGAATGGGGTGTCAGCCCCCCGTCTGTTTTGGGACCAGGAAATACCTGGACACAAACCCCGGGTCTGGAGGAGGATCCGCCACCTTCCTGGTCACCTCTTTTTCGAGGAGCAGGGCAATATCGGCTCGGCGGGCTGACAGTGAGGCTTCCGGACCCGTGGCCCCCTGGGCAGCTCGAAAGGAGGTCTGCTTGAATTCCAGAGGTAGGCCTTCCCTACCACCTCCAACACCCAGCGGTCGTGGTGATAGCGGACCAGGCGGAAAGAAGTAGCAGATCCGTCCCCAGGGGGAACAGGAAGGATAGCGAGGTTGAGGCGACACCTCAACCCATCACTGGGCAGGCTTGGAGGAAGGACTGGCGAGGACCTCCTGGGCCTTTACCTCCTTGCTTCCTGTTGGAGGAAGCCGCTGGCTTGGGTTTGGGACGCCAAGCGCGAGCCTGCTGGCCCTGTTGCTGGTGCTGTTGGGCCTGTCGTGCTGCAGGGGCTGAAGGACGAAAGGGCTTATGCTGTTGCTGACGGCAGCCTTTGTCCCTCTGGGCGGAGGTGACCGAGTCCAGAGTGGCGTTGGACTTTTCGATCCACTGGAGGTGTCCCTCCACTCCAGGGCTGAAAAGGTCAGTCCTCAAGAAGGGGACGTCCGCCAACTTGTGCTGGGTATCCGCCGTGAAGGTGGATATCCTCAGCCACTCCCTGCGGCACATGGCCACCGTGGCCGCTACTGATCTGGCACAGGAATCACCTATGTCCAGAGCAGTCCGAAGCTGCTACTTCACCACCGCCCTACCCTGGTCCCGCACCTGACGGACCGTGGTCTGCAGGTCGGCCGGGAGATGAGGGAGGACCTCATCCAGGGAGCCCATGAGGGGCGTGGGAGAAGTGTGCCATCAGCACGGCCGAGCTGGCCTGTCGGAGGCCGAGGGAGGACGCAGCGTACACCCTGCGCCCGGCATAGTCCAGTTTCTTGGGACTCTTTGTCGGGGCTCATCCATGTCCCGAGCATTTCGGGCGCGGAAGGCGGCGTGACTAACCCCTCGGCAGAGAAGGTGCTCGAGCAGTGAGGACGCCTTCCTGGCCATCCTGGCGAGGGCAGGAAAGAGCAAGCGTGCAAAGCTCCAAAGCAGGGCCGACAATGGTCTCAGCCACAGGGAAGGCCTCCGTGGGTGAATCCCCTGGGTCCAGTATCTCCGTCAGGGGATACCTGGCCCGTTTGGACACGGGCTCGAGCTACATCCTGGTAGACTCCGAGATGAGCCGGAGCAGACCCATGAAGGATGATGGGCTATCGTCCAATGACTGGCCCCTGGAGGACTCCAGGTCGACCTGCCTGGAGAACAGGGAGGAGTCGTCATCGGACTCCGAAGAGTCTGCGAAGAGCTGCCTCGGGCCTGAGCACCCTCCACCTGCCGAGGATGGTCGGGAGTGAGGGTGACCGACAACCTGTGGGGCAGGCCGTTACCCGACCAAGAGTCTTTGATCGATGCCCCAGACTTCGGTTGTGGAGGCAGAGGTTCCACCACAATCGGTGGAGCAGCTGGTTTCGGCCGAACGACAGGCCCAGAAATGGGCATCTCGACTGCAGCGAGCGGTTGCTTCGGCCGTTCGGGCGACAGCCACTTGATGGCCGGGGATGAATCGGAGTCGATTCACTCCCGGACAACAGTAACTGCTGCCACATAAGCTCCTCGTAATGCGACGCAATTTGCGTCGAAGCCTCTCCTCATCCAAGGAAGAGGACGAGGAGGAACGGTGTCGCCGCTTACTTCGGTGCCAAGACCGAGACTGCCAATGTCGGCGGGAACGGCTTGACCGAGATGAGGTCCGAGACCGAGATCCTCGGTGTAACCAAGGGCGGGCCTGGGAAGGGGCGGGGGACAACCGCTCTTCCCTCGGCTTGGACACTTTAACCAGGGATTGCCACCCCGAAGGCGCGGGCAGATCCTCGGTCTCCACCGGGGGAACTGGCGAAGAGGGGTTGTCGGCTTCACCAGTCGACAACCTGTCCGACGGGTCGAGGAATATCTCGACTGCTTCGATGGGTGTCTCGGCAGGCTGGCCTGACGGGGATGCTGTGAAGCCAGCGGCCTGAGCCGCAACCTCGACCAAAGTCGACAGTGAAGCTGTCGGAAGGAGACCTCTCCGCTCCCACGAACGCCGACGATGGGACTTACCCTTCGACTCCCTCTTCTTTGGCCGGGAGGAATGTCCCGATGGCCCCTCTCCCTTCATGGAAAGGGACTGGCAAAGCTCCTTGAACGAAGCCGACTAAGAGGAACTCAGAGAGAGCGGGATAAATGCCGCGGCTGAAGAGGAGGAAGATGCAGCCTGGGCCACCTCCTCCTCGAGGGCGATCATATGCTCGAGCTGCTCAGCCGAGCCAGCCGCCGCGGACACTGCCCAATGAGCCTCTTTGGATTTTACCGGTGGGTAACGCGCTCGGGCGCCCGAGCTTCAATCGGGCAGTGTGTGATCCTTCAGGACAGTGACCCGAAAGGCGGCACAACTCACGGGCCTGCGGGTCCATGGTCTGGGCCAAGGCAGTAGGCAGCATGAGTGCGGATCCGTCCTGGACATCTTCTGCCCGCAAGGGCACCTCCAAAAGCCAGGGATCAATTTGTCCATACGCGGCCGCGAGGGATAATGAAGACCGTTTAGAAAACTTCAAAACTAGTTTCGGATGAACGAAGAGTTAGGATCCAGTCTAAAACGCAGAGTGCTAAGGAGGGAACCCGAGCTTCCAAGCAGTAAGGAAGATCTGGTGTCATGGGGCGGAGCCGAGAGTTTTACCACCCGGGTGGGTGGGAGGAGCCAGCTTGAAGACCTTCCGGCAAGATTTAAAGCGGCAAGGAACCTGACAATAAGTGTGGATGAACAACATATCCATGCCTCTAAAAACAACACATTTGGCTATGTTGAAATACACCTTTATTGAGCAGGGACACTCTTCTAGAGAAATTGACAGAGCAGTAAAATGTGCAACACAGGTACCATAAGGAAAGGACCGATACCAACAGAATAGTCACATATCATTATGACCTGAAACATCTATCTAAGATTATTAAGGACCTCCACCCAATATTTACTGGAGATGAGACCCTAAATTGTATTTTTCAAGAACTACCACTACTATCTTTTAAACCACCACCTAATTTAGGCAACCTGATTGTCAGGAGCAAGCTTTTGCCAGAACAGAACAGAGTACCATGACACTAAATGGTACAAAACCCTGTAATCAATCCAGATGGAGGACTTGTGAGCTCATTTCCAATTTGGATTGTGCAGTCACATCACAAAACAGACAATTCAGGACACAGGGGAATTATACATGTGAATCAAGTAATGCTGTTTATTTCATTCAGTGCAAGAGATGCCCACAAACAGGGTATGCTGGAGAGACAAGCCAACCTCTCCGCACTAGAATGAACTCGCACAGACATACTATTAATATATAGATGACTCACAAACCAGTGGGACAACACTTCAATCAGCCTCATCACTCCATTTCAGATATGTCAGTAATGGTCTTAAAATGACATTTCAAAAATACACAAGAGAGACAGACTTTTGAGATCAGGCTTATTTTACTTCTCAGTATGGCATGAACACCAATTTGGGTTTTATATGACACATTACGCTACTTAAATTTACACAGATCTTTGGTTCATAAGCTGGACATTTAACAGGACTTGTGTATTTTTTTTTTTATTTTCATAGTGTCCTTTTTAACTGGTTATCAACATGTTGGTTTCTCACCAAATAAACATGCGTGTGTGTGGATGGGGGTAGGTGAATGTTGGGTTGTCTTGTGTTGAGGCGCTGTGTGTGTTTGGGGGTAGGAGGATAGTGTGATTTTTTCGTGGGGGGGGTTGTGTGTGTGGGGAGGGGAATAAAGTGGAGGGTTTGAGGATGTGGTTATATTGAGTGTAGGCTTATATTCAGGTACACAGTGAATATATACTTCTTTCTATTAGTTATCTTTTCCCGGGGGGGGGTAGGGTTTAATTCAATAGGGTTTTTATTCAGATTCTTAAGACTGATATTGTACATATAGTAATTTGAGTATATACTGACACATTATTGATCTCTGAACATTTTAAGATGCATAAACTCATTTTCTAGGGGGTCCTTGAGATTTTTTTTTTTATTATTTGGCACTAATACTGACAATTTTGCAGGCAGTGTCAGTGGCTGAGTAGGTAGCACACTCGCTTTGAGGCCAGGAGATCAGAAGGCTGTGGGTTCAGTTCCCACATCTGGCACTTGGGTTAATATCCCAATACTGACACTGTAGTGTAGCATGGAGGGGAATGCTGCACTTCGGAGGTGCCGTCTTTCCGATGAGACATTAAACCGAGGTCCCATCTGCCTGGACTGGTGGTAGTTCAGGTGGATGTTAAAAATCCCATGGCACTTATCAAAAAGAGTAGGGGAATTTCTAATAGAAAAATTGGGCTACGTTATATTCAAATGCCAAAAACAACATACAAAAAAAGAAATCAAATGTTACAAATGTCAAATAATGTCAAAGGGAGAAAACAGAATAGTCAAAAACATAAAGCAATCCATATCTCACTCTGGTAAATAATACAAAGAAATCTAACCATCAAAACATTTTGTGCAATAGTAAGTTGTTATAACTTTGAAAGTTACAGGAAACCATAATTGTCCATCTATTCATCATTGCTTATATACAATAATGATTCAGGTGGGCTTAGCCCATTTCTCACTGTTGATCCACAGTGATTTCATTTTCTCATCCTTAAACAGCTTGGCTTCAGAAGACCACATTTTCTGCAAAGCTATGTTAATATTCCTAAACATTTCTATATAAGCTACCTGTCTCTGTTGTGTTATCTACTACACATAGCGGAGCCTGCCAGATATAATATCTGATGGTTGCTAACACAACATACATAGTTTCAGGGTGATACTGTCTCCATGTACCCTCAAAGTCACCATATACTAGTGTAGGATACGTTAAATTGCAGAAAAGGGGTTCTCCCCATTCTTTTGCTAGTAGGCTCCAGAGTGGTTTAATGAAATCACATTCCAAAAAAAAAGGTGCTCTTGTGTTTCCAGAACCTGTATGCAGGTCTGTCGTAAACAATATCTATCCTGCACCTGCTTATGTTTATTGTTATTCCGTACACTAAGCCTGCCATGCAAGGTGAGCCAAACGGAGTCCCAAACAAATTCAGGCAATCTTTTTGATTTTAGCATATTTAAATTAAACTGTATCTTATCTTGAGGACATACCCCAAGGGAAATATCTCCTTTCTTTTCTTTCTGAATTATAAGCTTATATATTCCTTTCCTGCTTTTGAGCTGCAGGTCAGTGCTGGAGATGTCCAATTTTACAAGGGTCTTTAGTTGTTCCAGTGCATATATTGGACGCCCCGGAATATTATGTAATGCTCTTGATTTTTTCTGTTCCCAGGTGACAAAACTAGTGGTAAGTCAAAGTCCTACTAGAACCTTCCAAATCCTATATCCTGGTTTTAGTACAAGGCTAAAGTTGAAAAACAAAAACATGCTGCTGAAAAAGGCTGCTGGATTTATCATATCCGGTCCGCCTTCCTCTGTACTCCTATAGGTGACTTCTTTTTTAACAGAATTTAAACGGTTGCCCATTAGTGCTTGGAAAAAGAAAACAATGGAACAAGTAGTGACTGCGGGGGAGGAAAAATGTGGCTTATATATAGAAAAACTGGGATTAAAAGTGTCTTTATTAACAAGACTCTTCTTTTTAGCGATTTGCTGCCCTCTCCATAAGTTAAATAATTTATTGGCCTTATGAAGGCCTGCATCCCAGTTGCACTTTGCCATCTCTTCCCTCCCCCCAAAATGAGATACCTAAAATAGTGATTTCCCTTTTAGATACTTTTATACCTGCAAATTTGTCCATGTCTTAGCAAGGGATGTCACCTAAAACTACACATTTACTTTTATTATAATTAATGTTAGAACCAAAGTAGTGAAATCCTGAAAGATTTCTATCACTTTATGTTCTCTCACACTGGGGTCTAGACAAAGGACCAAGTCATCAGCATATGCTAACATTCTGATGGAGGGGGATGCTGGGATTGGTCTTAGTCTTATAACCTGTTGACAAGTGTCTAATCTCCTTAAAAGGACATCAATGCAGAAAACACAAAGCAGCAGGCTAAGTTGGCACCCCCGGCGAACTCCTCTTCTGATACTTATTTTTTTCCCTATCCATCCATTACTATTAGGGACGAGAGAAGCGTTATTATTCATTAACTTAATCCACTTTACACATTTATTTGGCACCCCATAAACTTTCAGAACTTGGTACAGGAACTGGTGTGAAATCCTGTCAAAGGCTTTCTCTTGATCTATACCCAGTATGAAGCCCTGTAAGTAGTAGTTCTCTGTTTTAAAGGAAAACTCCACGTTAAAAATCGGAAAAGAGATGCAGTAGTCTTTTTTTCTGTGTTGTCTAACCAGTTCCCAGCGTTTTCTTTTCCTCTGGCTGTAAGAGATGTTTTTCTAACTTTCCCTAACTGTTTTATTGCCTTTGGAGGTTGCCATTCTGGTTTCTGTTATGGCCTCTAGTCTTCCCAAAGTGCCCTTTGGTGTGATGTCTAATTGCCCCTGCAGAAAGCCAGTGTCTTGTTACAGGGTCTGTCACTCCAAAGAAGACACACTGCTAGATTTTGGGTGAGTGTAATCATTATTATTTTTTTATATTGTACCTTGTCCTGCTATGTTCTGCTCTGTGTGTGTGTGTGTGTGTGTGCATTTGAATCATGTCACTGCTTACTCTATTTCTCTTAGTCACTTTCAGTTTTTGCACCGGTACTAAGTAGCAAAAATTGAACATCACCTTATAGATTGCAACATAGCAGGACAAGGTACTAATATCAAAAAATAATAATGATTACACTCACCCAAAATCTAGCAGTGTGACTTCTCTGAAAGAAGTATTATATTTGTGGCTGAGCTGTGACAGACCCTGCTAAATCTAAGGGCACAGTTATATCATTGTCACTTGAGCCAGGGTGCATCGTAGGAGAAAGAAAGCCAATAAACCTATTTGTGATGGAGATCCCCAGGGGTCATAAAACTACCATACAGCTAGCAGGCTAATTTAGGAAAAACTCCTAATAGCAGACAGAGGGAAGGACACACTAGAACTTAACATACATATCAAAACACTCTACATAAACATATGTTTTTGCACATTCTGGGTGGACTTCTCCTTTAACAAAAATTCCCCTAAGTATTATTAAGTTATCATACTGGCTTCTGCCAGGTATGGCACAAGATTGGTAAGGGCTAATTACTGATCTTGCTATAGAAACCAGTCTATTTAACAAAATCTAACTCAATATTTTTAAATCGATGTTTAACAGGCTTAAGGGCCTCCAATTATGTAAGATTTCTTTCTACCCTTTTTATGTTTGCTTGCACTCATGTGCAAGAAACATAGTGCCATCATCCGAGTTTTCCAGAGATGTGTCAGCCTCTTCCAGTTCAGTCAGTGTGTTTGCAGGCGCGGTCGCACTGCACCAATCACTGCTCCAGCTGTCTATGACAGCAGTTGAAAATGCAGTGGCACACAGTTGAAAGGGAGAGCTCCACTTCAATGAGCAAAGCTCCCCAACATGCATACTGCATGCTGATCGCTCCCCCCACGCACATATTGTATGGCGACAGGGTGCCCAATGCCGTTGGTTCCACGCCCCTAAAAGCTTTTCTTGGTGCCCGCTGGGGGCCACCCCAGCGTGGCACCGTCATATGGCCGGCCGGGGTGCCCAATCCCCGTCGGCTCCAGGCCCCTCCCAAACAGCCCTACAGCTGCCATGCTGGGAGCTCACCCAGCGCGCACAAGCCCATAGGGCCGACGGGTGCCCAACTCCGCCGGCTCCAGCCCCCCAAAACAGTTTCAGCTGCCACGCTGGGAGCCCACCCCAGCGTGGCAAACGCTCCACGTCATCTTAATAATTAAAAATAAATAAAACTGTAAATTAAAAGCGGTCTCGCAGTCTCCCTGCCCCACCCTGCCTAGCACCTCCACCCCATGCCATTCATGCCTCCGGAGTCCGTGCGATGATCTTCGTGGACTCGGAGCACGTCTGCACTCTTCAAAGCCGACCGTGAACTGAGGAAATGCCAATAAGCTGTATAATGTAATAGATGGGGTTTTTCAACTTTGTTGCATATCTCGGCATTTTGGAATCTTGCACAAATTTTCAACATGGGGTTTTGGGACCCCTTCTCATGAATGCTGTCACTGTCATGGCGTTAATCAGGTCGAAGGGTGATTTGCCGCCAGTCACTGCGGCGAAATCACCTTCGGGACAGATTAACGAACAACACTGCCAGTGTTCATAAGGTGGGCTCTCAAAGCCTATTTTGAAAATGTGGTGGAAAATTCCTAAAATGACTGTTTGATTGTGCGTTTGCGAGTTCCTACGCACGCTCATAAGTTCACGAATATTCAATATTTTCACTCCAGATTTTCAACATTGCCATTTTACCACACTTTCTTATAAGCAGTACAGCTGTAATTTTTCACATCACACCCAAAACGTGTTTCCGCCCATGTAGCGCACAATGGCTGTAATGCTCATACCATTCCACCCCCACCCACACCCTGCAGCCAGTGAGAGGCACCAAGGTGTGCCTTGGACTCTTCGGGACCAAACTTCACCCCATTTTCCTATACCGCACCCATCTCACCGTATTTCCTGATGGAATGGGGTGCGCATAAGGGCCAAAGACCCCAAGGCACACCGTGACACTTGTCAGGTGTCTGCAGGGTAGAGTGTGGTGAAATGGCGTGGTCGTTATGCCTGACGACCCAAAGGCACACCCCAATGCCTGTCACTCTCTGCAGGGTGGTGGTGGGGTTGGCTTCAGTTCAATACTTCACTGCCATTCCTATTACGCAGCTCTGTAACTTCTACACTACCACTGCCAATGCCAGCAAGCAAACATTCGGCATTGATAAATGCTTGTTTGTATAGTAATATCAAAGTGGCTGTGTTCATTGATTTTGCTAGATTACTTTCTTCTAGCATATAATTTAGGACAATTTCTAAAGCTGGAGCCAATTCTTCGCTAAAGGATTATAAAACTCTGCCCCAAGTCCATCAATCCCTGCTGCAGAGTTGTTTGTAAGTCCATTTACAGCCCTCTTAACTTGTTCTACTGATATTGGGGCTTCTAGGAATGTTCTATCATCAAATGAAATTTGTGGGAGTCCTATAAACATCTCACTGTCTTCTGGGGTATGGGGGGTATACTCATATAAATCTTTTAAGTGTGTATTCACATGATCAAGTATTTCATTTGGAGATTAAACAATTTGTCCAGAATGAGTTTTAAGGCCAGTAATTATTCTATGATCAAGTCTATCACTGCACCCTTTAAAAGGATCCATGGAGCCCTTCCTCATGTCAGTTCAAAATCTGAGCTCTTGCTCAAGTGATTTTGCCCTATCATATTGCAATTTAAACATTTCTTTTTTTATTTCCGCTATTCAAGGTCCGTAGTCTCGCCTTGTAGTTTCAGTTAGTGAAACGAGTTTTTACAACTCTACCCTAAGCTTTAGATAAGAGAGAGAATTCCCTGTTCCTGCCTCCCTAGATTGTTTCTGAAAAAAATCTTTCCAAGAGGATTTTGTGTCCTCCCACCAGGTGGCAGCATTTTCATAAACTTCAGCCACTGATAACCTAGCTAGCCATTCCTTCTTCCTTCCAGGCGGATCTCATTTTCTCATCACTTAATACTGAGCTTTTGAATCTCCCAAGTGTTTCTCCTACACCTAGGAAAGTCCTTCCAGGAAAGAGTCAAGGTAACCGACCTATGATCAGAGAATTCCCTTGCTAAGACGTTTATATTATATATTTATAATATATATTTATATTTTGACGTGGAACCTTTGTAAATGAGCTGCGTGGCGCTCAAAGGTAATTATAATCCTAGATTGAATAAATAAAATATTAACTATAGTTAAGGTGACAGAGACAAAAAATGAAATCTATCCTTGTAGAAAGTTGGCCCCTAAAATAGGTATTACCTCCTTTGGTGAAAATTTTCCTATAGGAATCTATTAATTTTGCATTCTTAGTAATACTATTTAAAGTGGTAGTATCACAAAACAATTTATCTGTTTTTAAACCCCTGTCGGATTTATCTTCCCCACAGTTAAAATCCCCAGCCCAAATCCATAACCTAGATGTAAAGAGAAAAGGGTATATTTGTCTAAACAATGAGGCTCTAAGAGCTTTAGTCTGGGGGGCATAAACAGAAATAATTCTAAACCTATCTGAGTAAAGAGTAAAGTCTAGCAATAAAGCTCTTCCAGGATCAATATCAACTAACCTGGAAACATGAATATTTGGGTTATTCAATAATATCCCCACACCATCACAAGGTTCCTGTCCTACTGACCAAAAGGTAGGCCCACGAGACCAGAACTGTGATGCTTGCTGGAGTCCTAAGTTAGTCTTAATCCTTGTGTCTTGTACACAAAAGATATCAGTTTTCCTCCCCCCTCCAGTATCAGATTTAACCTCTGTGGTGGCTGACGTTACTAAGAAGAATCTGATATATCGCCCCCAGAATCTTCATCTGATTTGTCTGTAGCCAAAGCTGAGAATTTGTTCCCTTTCCTCCAAGAGTTTGTAGAGCTCCCTGCACCTTTAGGTTCGCTAGATTTTACCACTGTTTTCCTAGCCCTGTTTCTTTTCTTGGCCATGTTTTGAGATTTGGGTTCTTGATTAGAGGGGGGAAGGCATTTATTCTCATTTACATCTCCTGGGGCACCTTATCAGAGTTCAGTAAGGAAGGATCCTTTGCCATCTGTTTTGGAGGGTCTACCTGTTCTTCCACCAACTGGGTTTGTGTACTCTCCTTCTCGAGGCCTTGCCTGAGCAGCAGGAAGGGCCTGCATGGAGACATCGAGCTTATTTGCCAGCTTTTGTGCTTGCTGCTGCTGTGTAATATTAATTAACCCTTCCTGCGAGAGGCTATCTTCCCTGTTATGGGAGGCCCAAGGGCATTTGCCATAACCATGCCCTGTATTCCCACAAAGATTGCATTTAAACAGATTAACGCAACCCGCAGACTGATGACCATACTCTAAACAGTGGCTACACCTGGGTGTGTCACATACAGAACTCTGATGCAGGTGAGAGACTCATTTAAAACAGGACTCATGCTGACTCATATAAAATAACACTCCCCTATTTCTCCCCAAAAAGAAGGTACTAGGTAAATGCACAGGACCACTGTTTGTGGAGCATAAATTTACCTTGATCTTCCATCCCCCG
The DNA here is from genome assembly GCA_016271365.2 of Neoceratodus forsteri. Taxonomy (NCBI): domain Eukaryota; kingdom Metazoa; phylum Chordata; order Ceratodontiformes; family Ceratodontidae; genus Neoceratodus; species Neoceratodus forsteri. The sequence goes on from CM057459.1 coordinate 1,295,817,997, forward strand.
TTTCAAATATGTTTGCTGTCTAGTATGGGGCAGGTTTGTCCAATATCTCACAACACTGTTTGACCCAAAAAAGGACATATTCTACATGGACATCCTCATTACGAAACATTACTGTGACAAGCTTCACTGCTGGTTTTGTCAGAGGGATGGCCATGTAGGGAATCCACAAAGGATGAGTCTTAACTTTTTGATATTGTGACCAGAACCTGTCCAGACTACATACGGTCTTGAAACTAACATCGTAACTCCCATTCCGTAAGTGAACAAGGGCAAAAATCTGAGATGAGAAAAAATGCATGGAACCTTTTACGAGACGTCTAGCTACATATAACCTTTCGGGGGGGGCAGGGATTCTAGGCCTCCGTTAAATATTAACTGGACTGCATTTTTCCTCAGAGCAGGTTCCCCTTATTCTGGAATAGGTCAGAGAGTTTAAACTTGCACATTAACAAAGTTAGCACTCGTCAGTGGTGGAGGCAGTTCTGGCGCGTTGTGGCCCTTGATTTGCAAGTTATTACTTTGTTGCAGAGATCTGGTAGTTGGATTTTCAGTGGCAGAAAAAGAAATAGTTTGTGGACCTTGAAGCAATTTTTAAATCTCTCAACCTCCCCATCTCCAGGCTCAGGTATCCATTCACCATTCCCAGACTGCAACCAGACCGCCTTTTGTAGTGCTTTAGCAGACGACCAGTTCGTTTCCAAGTCAGATTGATCAAGCAAATCTTTCTCCGCGCTATCTAGCAGGGCGTTATGGTACGAGTGGTGCGAGTCAGAAATGTTAGGTTTGGCATTATCAGAGACCATGCCCTGAGACTTCAGGATAGTGACTGCGCTGAACTTCCCAACTTTTTTAAACTTTGGCTGCACACTGTGAGTCGGGGCTGCAGTACACCTAGGCACTGGCTTTTAGCTGCATTTGTCCTGTTGGTTTCCTTTTCTCGCTTAACCGGCATTCGGCACACAGGAAGCTGCTGTTTAAAGCTGCCAGCCGGTAGCAAGACATTTTCTCCAGCTGTCAGGCTGTTCTGTTCAGAGTCTTTCCCTTCAACCACGTCACCACTCAGCTGTTTTTCCTTGAATGAGTCAGAGGGGAATACAACAACTTTCACAGAATGGAGAGCTGTCAATTCAGCCTGCAACCGCTCTCTTTGTACCTTGCATTCCCCTTCTCTCTACATGATGTCTGCCAACAACCATTCCTTTTCTTTAATTTCAGCATCCTTATATAATTCAGTTAAGGGTACCTGTTCAGGCTCTTGTGATTTTCTTTGTTGGGACCATTCCATGTCCAAGTCGAAATAGCATACTGGAGCTTCATCAGCATCTAGGTCAAATTGAAGTTCATCTTCAGCCTCTAGCAATATAGGGGCAGAGGAGGAGGCCATCTCCCCTGACACATCAGCACTTCCTCTTCCTCCTCCTCCTGTGTCTGGCTCCAAAATGGGTCCCTCCATCCTGTCCACAGGAAGTAACAGCACTCCTGCAGGCAGAGTAGGGGAATTTCCCCAGTGTCCTGGCCAAATTTTCCCCATTCACTGTAAATACTGCAAACAGCTTAATCTGGTTCAGTCTCACTTGACACTCATCTGTGTGGGATTGTGAAGGGGGGAAGGGAAGCTGCAAAGCGGGGTACTAGCTGCACACTTGAGCAGACCTGATAGACCATGTGGCCTGTATCTGCTGGCAAGTAAGTAAGTAATTAATTGATATTATCTTGTAAAAAATATTGTTACAGCACCTATAGGTCTTAATGTTTATGGAGTTTAACTGGTTGAGAGTATAGTTTAGTAAATGTCTCCAGATAGGTTTAATACTTTGTGAATGTGTAAATCAGCTGTTCATACTAGGGACATTTTCTTTATACCCTCATATTTCCATATATAGAAAATTTCTGTTGTACAGCTTTTTATCATACAATACTATCAAATTATAACATGCACTTATGTGGGTATTAAATCTAAAGGTCTTGCTTTTAATTAAGAACGTATTCACATAACATATTCAGAATTTCAGTTAGTGGGACTGTCTGCTTGAGTGTTCCTCTTATCGCTTCTATTGACATTTGACCTTGGAAGGTTTCTCAAGCAGTAGCAAACTAGTAGAATCTGGTTCTTTCCATTTAAATCTGTGATTTTTCTTTTAAATAGGTATTTTAAACCAATGTGAATTCTGTTTTTTTTTTTTTTTTATGTATGATCTGTGTGTTAATAGAATGTGATTCTCTACACAACTGGCTAAGTCTCTGCAGAAGGACCTGGTTAATCTGAAAGCTTAGGCACTGCTTTCCTTTTGTAACATCTATGTTGGGCCAATAACAGGTATCAAACCGTTTGCTTCTGGATCTGTTCTTACAAGGACCTATACAGCAACTAAACTAATTCTGTATGTTCTAAGAGGGTGAAAAGTACAGTTACGTAAGAACTTACCGTAACAGTAGATCTTCGAGAGAGGCTCTTGCAGTAGGTACTCAAATATTGGACTAAGCCACCAGGTGCTAGGACCACACGGAAAACTTCTAGCTAGCAGTGTCCGGTGGGGACCACCCCCACCCCCCGATGTCATGTGACTGATGTTAGCATGGGCTATATCTGAGCAGTTCCCACCCGCCCTCCAGTTCTCCCGGGAGACCTAGAAAGGTGTGACAAAAGAGAAGGAATGGGCTCCTGGAGCTAAAAGCAATTACAGGAGAAAGATTAGAAGAAACTTAGAGGTAGGTGGGAAGGGAAAACAGTACCTCCAGCAACAGCCTCACTCGAAGATCTACTGTTATGGTAAGTTCTTACGTAACTATACTACCTTACTTCAAGAGGGCTCTTGTAGTAGGTACTCACATATAGAACTGAGTCCCAAGCAATGACCTGAGACATGGGAGGTACGAACGGGTTTGCCGGAAGGAACAGGGTACTCATGATAATAGTCCCTGTACAACAGCAAGGCCAAAGCCCGCTCGAAGCCTTGAAGCAATGTCCAAACAGTAATGTTTAGTAACAGTATGGAAAGAACTGCAAGTTACAGCCGTGTAAATGTCCGCAGCTAAAACATTCCGGAAACGAGCAGTAGAAGCAGCCATGACTCTGGCTGAATGTCCTTTGACCTGCCCCGGAAGGGTTTTGTTGTACTTGTAACAGAAGGTAATACAGTTTGCCAACCATTTGGACAAACGCTGTTTTGAAACAGCGGCACCCTCTCTTTTGGGCACAAAAGAAACAAACAATTGGTCAGTTTTATGGACAGGCTTCATCCTGTTCATGTAGTACCAAAGAATTTTGTGTACATCCAGAGTGTGCAGAAGTGCTTCACCGCGGTTGGAATGCTCCAGGTAGCACACTGGCAAGTCACGTGACTGATTTAAGGTGGATTCTGATACCACCTTAGGTAAGAACTTCGTATTGGTTTGTATAACCACCCAGTCTCTGAAAAACCAAGTGAGATACCTTACACATTAAGGCCTGAAGTTCAGAAATCCTTCGAGCTGAAGTGATGGCTGTCATGGGAAAAATCCTCTCATATTATTATTGCATGATATCTGTATTATAAATACATGGTCTGCGTATGACCATTTCAGTGTGGGAGGAAACTGGCCTAACATCAAAGTTTCAGGCTGAAACCAGGAGGTAATTAAAAAGACCAGAGAGACCTGATTAAAGGTTTCCTGTTTTTGTCTTAAAGGAGAAGTCCACCCAAAACTTGAATAAATATATGTTGTGCAGAGTGTTTTAATTTGTATGTGAAGTTCTAGTGTTTCCTTTCCTCTGACTGGTATTAGGAGTTTTTCCTAAATTGGCCTGCTAGCTTTATGCTAGTTTTACGACCCCTTGAGATCTTCATCCCTGACAGCTTAATTGTATTTCTTGTTCCCACAGTGCATCTTGTCTCATGTGACAGTGATGTAAGAAAGACCCAACATTCAGCACACACATGCCAAACAAACTAAATATCTTGGAAGCTTTGCAAGCTGCACAAAAATTACCAGCAGCAAAGTTTTTCAGGACAGTAAGACATTTATGATGAGGGTGGTCATCAAGCTGAATTCTACAGATTTTAAAATATAGCCATCTCTATTGTTGTGAACTGACTGTAAAGCAATGCTTTCTGCTGGATTTATGGGCTCTGCTACATCACCATCTCATGAAACAAGGTGCACTGTAGGACAAAGAAATACAATTAAACTGTTTGATATGGAGATCTCCAGGGGTCATAAAACTACCCTAAAGCTAGCAGGCTAATTTAGGAAAAACTCCTCTAATACCACCAGTCAGAGGGAAGAAAACACTAGAACTTCACATACAGATTAAAACACTCTGTACAACATTTATTTTTTGTAAGTTTTGGGTGGACTTCTCCTTTAATTGGAACCTTCAAGCTATTTTGCCAGGATATAGGGCTCGTAAAGTTATATGATTCCTGTAGGAAGACTTGTGAGATACCATAAAGTCATAAAATTCTCTCAGATCTGCCTTGGGAACAGGAACCACAACAAGATCAAAGGGAAATGTTTAATTAAGGAGTCATATTTAGGATTTTTTTTTCTTCTGATGTCACATTTATTTATTTATTAATTTAAGAGTTTAACCAGGAAAGCATGCTGAGCAGGGAGCCGCTCGGTTCCAGATGCGTCCTGGGGGACAATATCCCAAGAGTATATTATTTACAAATACAACAACTGCAAAAGGCATGCATGTACGCTTATACAGAGAAGGCACTGAAATGAAGTCATGAGGGGTAATACATGAAGCTTCATAGTAAGGCTGAGAAAATAATAATGGGCAACTGGTGGAGGGGCTCAACAACTATGCTAGTGAGACATGCATAGTCCTGCAGTAGTGGGTTTCGGCTGATGGTGAGTACAATCTAGGAAAACGTGCAGCTGGAGGCGAAGTGGGTGCTGAAGAGGAGATTAAGGTGCCGAGAGTTAGTGGTGTGCCTAATAACAGCAGGCAGCGCATTTCAGAGTTTGGGCATGCTGGATTGGAAGGCAGATTGACCTTTGGTTGTGCCCATGAATGGGACATGTAGGAGCCTGGAGTCCGTGCTTCTGAGGGAATAGGCAGGTGGAGGCTGTGTTGAGAGGGCAGATGCGAGGTAAGCGGAAAGGGACTGGGACCGGAATTTGGCTGTGGTCCTTGCGCAGTGAGTCTGTCTCCGGGCCTGGAGAGAGGGCAGGGCTAGGGAGATGTAAAGGTCACAGTGGTGAGTCAAGTGTGGACAGTCCAGAATGAAGCGACAGAAGGAGTGGAAGAGTGTATCCAAGCTGGATAGGGAGGAGGGGGGAGCAGTGCCATAGACTACGTCGCCATTGTCAATTAATGGGGTAATCATCTTGTGAACAATTTCCTTCCGGGACGGTGTAGGGATACTATCCTTGTTGCGGTAGAAGGTGCCAAGTTTAGGGAGCAGTTTCTTGTGGGTGGAGTCAATATGTGTGGAGAAGTCGAGGTGCTGGTCAAGCCAGACACCTAGGTATCTGAAAGAGGTGCACACTTCCAGGTGGGTCCCATCCAAGGACTGGAATGGGGGGCAGGCGGCTAGGTGGGAAGAGTCTTGCCTGTGAGCCAAAGGTTAGCAAGACAGTTTTCTTGGAATTTAGGAACAGTTGGTTGGATCAGAACCAGTGCTGGACTGCGCTGAAATCCTGTTGGAGTACACTGGCCACTTCCCCGTGGGAGGGGCCTGCGGCATACAGAACTGTGTCATCTGCGTACATGTGGATGGATAAATGTAGGCAGACTGATGGGTGATCATTTAAGAATATAGAGAAGATTAACGGTCCAGGACAGAACCTTGGGGGGGACTTTGGCAGTGACTGGCAGGGGACTAGAGATGTGGGTGCCGATTTTTACCGATTGGTGTTTATCTACCAGGTATGCATGAAACCAGCTGGAGGCCGGGCCGCAGAGTCCGGCAGCTTTTAGCTTGGATAGAAGCAGTGAGTGGGAGACAGTGTCAAAGGCCTTGGCCAAGTCGATAAAAATGGCTGAGGTGATGAGCCCTTTGTCCATACCGGTGAGTATGTCATTGGTGAGCCTTAGTAGGGAGATGATGGTTGAGTGTGATTTGCGAAAGCCTGATTGGTAGGGGCTGAAGAAGGAGGATGCATCTAGATAGGGGTGAGTTGGGCTAGAACAAGATGTTCCTGCAGTTTGGCCAGAATAGGGAGGAGAGAGATGGGGCGATAGTTACCCGGCGATGAGGGGTCACCACCTTTGGGGAGGGGGATGATGGTTGCTTGCTTCCAGTCGGCTGGTATTTTGGTTAGTGAAAAGGAGAGGTTGAAGAGGTTTGCCAGTGGGGCAGCTATGGCGGGGGCAGACAAGTATATTATTTTAGCGTCCAGGCCTGTGGGGCAACTACCTTTATTAGGGTTGAGGACCCTCAGTGATTGTAGTACTTCAGCCGGAGAGACCGTACGAAGAGAGAAACTGAATGGCTGGCAGGAGGGCTCCGGATCCGGGTGGGTATTCGGTGTTGGTGGGTGCTGGAGAGCAGACAGAAGAGTGTCCGCACAGCTGGTGAAGAAGGTACTGAATGCAGAGGCAACCTCACCAGGGTTAGTGATGGTAGCACCATGGATGGTTAGGGTCGGAGTCGGTGGTTGGACGGGGGGGGGGATTTGATTGTTTTCCAGAAGTTTGTTGGGTGGTTCAGGTTTGAGTTGAAGGCCATCAAAAAGTAGTTCTCTTTGGCCTGACATATAAGTTTGGTGCAGGAGTTGCAGAGGGCACGGTAGCATTAGAGGGACGATTTGGTGCCCATTTTCTTGTGAGTTTTCCATGCCTGGTCCCTGGAGTGGCAGTGGCTAACGACAGCGCCAGAAACCCAGGGGAGGTGGGCACCTCTGACCCTTTTATTTCTCAGGGCGGCATGGGAGTCCCACACTGTAAGGAATCTGACCCTGAAGGATTCGAGTGCGGAGTCAATGGAGAGCACCTTCGGGATGAAGGACCAGTCTACGTGAACTAGGTCATGCAAGAGAGATGCTAGATCTAGAGACTTATATGACCTTGTGAGCAGTGTCATTGGGGGTTGCTGAGGGCCTGTGTACTTTCCTGACCAGGAAGGTCATATGGTGGTCACTTAGGCAGTCTGGGAGAAGACCAGCTTTAATAATCCTGTGTGGATGGGTGGTGAGGGCCCAGTCCAGGAGGGAGTGGTTCTGTGATTTTTGGTTTAGACGGTTGGGATGACAGATTAGCTGGGTGAGGTTTAGAGCATTTATTTTGGTTATCAGCTTGGCACTGTCTTTAGCGAGCCAGATGAAATTGAAATCGCCGAGGATATGGAGCTCACCAGTTGAGGCTGATGACTTTAAGGTGTCCAGATGGTCTAGGATGTTAGGCAGGGGGGTGCCAGGGGCACAATAGGAACCGGCAACATACACTGGGGTGGAGTAAGGGAATGATAGTTTAATTAGTGATGAGTCTATTTCTGGCGAAAGTGTGGGGATTTGCACCAAGGTGAACTGAAGCCTGGTGGAGATAAACATGGCAATGCCACCACCTCTTTTCTTGCCCTGGCGGTCGTGCCTAATAATCGAGTAGCCAGAGATGGATAACTCAGAGTCCACGTGATGGGGTTTTAGCCAGGTCTCTGTTATGATTAGGGCATCTGGGCATAGTGATAGGACAATGGGTTACAGCGTGGTAATTTTGTTTAGGATGCTGCAGATGTTGAGGTGCAGGAGTCTGAGGCCTCTGGGGATAGGAAGCGGATCGGAGGTGTTGGGAGTGGTGGGTCCAGGGCTGGCTTCGGCACCCCCTGCCAGGAGGAGTAGCAGTACTATAAATTGTTTGGATTTATGCCAATAAGATTTGGGTCTAGTGAAGGGGGTGGGTAAATGAGGGGTTGGCGGAGTGCCGCATGGGGCTGTGAAACAAAGGACCATTTGCACCGAGTGAAAGGAGGGAGGCAGAATGGTTGCACTAATGTCCCAGTCGTGAAAGTGGTCATAAGGCAGCTGTTGAGCAGTGCTGGCAGTACAAGGGACAGGAGAGTTGTGCTGGGGGGATAGGAGGGGGTGTGTGGTTGCTGTTGCGGGTAGATAGCTGGGGGGAGGAAGACTAATGGAAGCAACAGGTAAAATAACGATAGATAAAAAGGAAGCATTGTGACTGAGTGACTGAAGCAGGGTAGTGGCCACTAGAGGTTGCAGCAGATAAGCTGCAAATGGGAGAGTGGGCTAATAGGTTATAATAAGTCACGTGGGACTCACGATATAGCTCAATGCTCACCAAGGGTAGTGGTGGGGTAGCCGGCGCACAGCGTCGGCGGGACATCGCTCTCTCCGATTGTTGCTGGCGCTGAGTGCGCTGCCTGAACCGTGCCTTGCTGGGCCTCGCTTCGGGGGGGGGGGCATTTGTAGCTCTGGTTGGGGAGGGCTGCTGCTCCAAAGCCCTCGCGAACCCACTGTGTTCTGTAAGGAGAGAGAGGGGAGAATTTAATCCACGGTCTGAGGAGCATCAATTAAGGTATGCTATAACTTAAATGAGAGCCTTGAATTGATTAGAGTAAATACGAGCTGTTGCTGGCTCTACTAGTTGAAAATAGATAGAATCAGAAATGAGGCAACTAACTGAATGAATTAAATACAGTTGGCCCTGGAATACTTAATAAACTTAAAACTAAGCCCTACGCTGTTGCAGGGAAGCTGCACTTAAAGTAAACAAGTACGAGCTATTACTGGCACATATGGTGAAAAATAACACTGTTGCAGGGAAGCTGCACTTAAGGTAACAAATATGAGCTAGTGCTGGCACAGATGGTTAAAAATAAAATTCAGCACTGAAAAAAAAAACTGTTTGTCTTGTCTGACACTTAATTTTCTTAAGGGAAAAGTCCGCTTTTTGAATAGATTTCTTGGCGTCAAAATGCTCAACGCTCTCTCCGATTGCTGCTGGCTGAGAGTGCTGTCTGAACCGTACCCTGCTGGGCCTTGCCCGAGGGGAGTAGGCGTTAAGTAGCTCTGGTTGGGGAGGGCTGCTGCTCCAAAGCCCTTGTGACCTCACTGTGTTCTTACTGGGCCTCACATGTTCTTGATGTGCCTCACTTCGGGGGGGGGGGTGGCGTTCATAGCTCCAGTTGGGGAGGGCTGCTGTTCCAAAGCCCTCGCGACCCCACTGATGTCACATTATTTAACATACCTTCTGGTAGGAAATTATGTTTGTAATTTTTAATTCTAAAAGGAGGCACTAGATGACTCACAAAGGGGGTGTGGAGACACAGTTAACTGATACTTGTATCTGGAAAGTACTGTACGTCATATTTTTTGGGGACTAAGAGAGAAACAGTTCTTTGATCTAACTTAAAACGCACTTACAGAGGTAATACCTTTAATAGCAAAGATCTAAATGTATTGTGGTAGGAGTTTTGTTCTATAAGTTTCCCTTGTTCCTTTTATAGATTGTAAGCTCTTGATATTTGTACTGTATTTTATCTTACTTATTTTACAATTTTTAGTAAACCACCTTTTCTTAAGATACTGCTTTTGTCTCCTCAGTCTTTTTTTGCATGTTATTGATGAATTGATATCAAGTCTGACAACTGTTCAAGGGCTAGATGGCGTTACTAAGCGCGGATAAGGTAAGAATATACCCAAGGTCTCTTATACAGTTTTAAGGGTTCATTTTGGAAACCTGGCTTGGTGCCCCTGGTGAAAGATTGTACTGCAGTCCTGAAGAGGGTACATATCTGAGCCTGTTACTGGGCATGCTAGCATAAGGTTCACAGTTTGAATCTCCCCAGAACTTGAGGCTAAAAGGTGATTCGGACCCAAAGCAGACAGGAGGGTTACCCTGTCTGTTACCTGTTCACACTATTGCGCTCAGAGGTTGGCACTGTGGGAGCAGAGGGCCTGACCTGCAGAGTACATTTTTGACAATGGCTACTAGAAAAAGCACTTTCAAGGAAAGGTAGCACATGTCAGAACTCGCTGCTGGCTTAAAAGGCAGAGTAAGTTTCTCTAGTATGAAATTCAAGTCGCAGGGTGGAGCAAGGCTCCGTACTGGTAGTTTTAAATGGAGAATCCCCTTTAGGAAGATTTTGGATACCTCCAGCTGGGCCAGAGTCTTGGTTCCCACAGGAATGTGGTAGGCAGAAATGGCAGATAAGTGGACTTTCAAAGTCGAGTAACTGAGACCCAGATCGTAGAGATGCATCATGTAATCTAAGACCTATGTGACTGAACAGGAGAAAGGTTCTTTCCCCTTCGAATTTGCCCATATGGAAAACCTTTTCCATTTCATGGCATAACTGGCTCTAGTGGAAGGCTTTATGACCTCCACCAGAATTTGTGCTACCCTCAGGGAAACCCCGAAACGTGCAGCAGCTATGTTAGTAGGTGCCATGTATGCAGATGAAGCGTCTTGAGACCTGGATGTACCAGGGTCCCCTGTTCCTGTGACAAGAGATCTTGAGAGACTGGCAGTGGACATGGAGGTTCCACTGACAGTTGTTGCAGTAGAGAGAACCATATTTGTCTCGGCCAGAAGGAAGCAATGAGAATCATTCGTGCTCCTTCTGCCTGGAGTTTCATTAGGACTCTCTGAATCAATGGAAGTGGAGAGAAGGCATACACGAATCTCCCCTTCCAGCATAGAGATAGTGCATCTCACCAGAAAACACCATGCCCTGGAGCGAGCGAGCAGAAGGTTGGTAGTTTTGCATCGAGTGGGAAAGGTGAACAGGTCTATTTGTAGCCTTCCCCACCTTCCGAAGATGTCGTTTACCACCGACTGTCCGAGCTCCCACTCGTGTGACCCGGCTTATGTGCAGCTGAGTGCATCTGCCAGGACATTCTGGATGCCTGGCACGTGGACTGCCATCAAATGAAGGTTGTGGTTGGCTGCCCAGTACCACACTCTCATCGCTTCCCGACAAAGAGAATAAGAGCGGGTTACACCCTGTTTGTATACCAGACTACGCACCTGTTGTCTGTCTGGATCATGAATTGAACTGGTTGGATGAGGTGTTGGAAAGCCTTCAGGGCGTTCAACACTGCCCTCATCTCGAGTACATTGATATAAAGGGACAGTCTGTTGTGGGACCAAGGACCCTGTGTCCTGTGGTTTCCCAGGTGCGCTCCCCATCCCAGGCCAGAGGAATCCATCGTCAGGGTTTGGGAGGGAATGAACGGAGTGGAATGGGACACCCCTGGAGAGGTTGTCCTGGTTTTGCTACCACAAAGGGTCCCGAGCTATCAGGCCTGAGACTAGGATCTTGTGGTTTAGACCATCTGATCTCTGATCCCACTGCACTCTGAGGGTCCATTGAGAGACTCTCATATGTAGTCTGGCTAAAGGGACTGAAGGGATGGCCATAGCCATGAGCCCAAGCAGCCAACGGACTGACCTGGCTGATGTCTTCCTCTGCGACGCTACCAGGCGTGCCTGTTGTTGTAATGTTGTCATACTATCCTGTGGTAGGAAGGCCTTGCCCTTGACTGTGTCCAACACTGCTCCAATAAACTGGAGCTATTGGGTAGGAACAAGGTGGGATTTGGCATAACTGACTGTGATACCCACCCATTGAAAAATGTCCGGGTGAGGGCCAAAGAACTGGCTAGGGCAACTCTCGACAGGGCTGAAATCAGCCTATCGTCCAGATATGGGAATACTCGGACTCCCTGTGTGCATAAAAAGGCTGCTGCTACCACTAGGCACTTCGTGAACATCCTGGGTGCCGATGAAAGGCCAAAAGGGAGGGTTTTTAATTGAACATGCTCCCCCAGAAAACAAAATCAGAGGAATTTGAGGTGTGGTGGACAAATCAGGATATGTAGGTAAGCATCCTGCATATCCAGAGCGTGGAGCCAATGACCCTTCTGTAATAGAGGAAGCAGGCTGGGCAGAGACAACATTCTGAACCTCTTGTACTCCACAAAGAGATTCAGAGAGTTCAGATCAAGAACGGGTCTGAGGTCACTGGTCTTCTTGGGTACCAGGAAGAAGTCTGAGTAGTAGCCTTTCCCTTGATGTTTTTTGGGATCTGGCTCTATTGCTGCTTTTGCTAGCAGGGAGTTTATTTCCTCTCCTACCAAGGGTATGTGGTGAGGTGGGCAGAATGAGTGACCTGGAGGATTTGTTGGAGGTCTCTCTATAAATTATATTGTGTTACCTTTTGCCACCATTTGTATCACCTATGAGTCTGCTGTGATTTTCTCCCCCTCTAGTAGGTGATGGAAGAATCTTCCCCCTACCAGCTCTTCTGGGGTGCAGACCACTGGAGGCGAAAGGATTAAGGAGTCAGGAGGTGGTTGGCATGGAGGAGGCTGCGGTGCCAGAGGCCTTGTGGGATTCGGCTGGGGAGTTCTACCAGCCAAAGGCGCCCGTTCGTTTTGACGCCAGTTCTGATTTTGTCTTTGTTGCCAACATTGCGGCCTTTAAAATGGCTGCCTTGGTTTCTGGAGCAGTTTGTACATAAATTGTACATGGCGCAATGCTTTGCTTTTATCCTATAGGTCAGTAATTATGTCCTTGAAATCTCCGAAGAAGACTGACCCCTTAAAAGGGGCATTCTGTATGGCTGTCTGGATCTCAGGTGCCAGGCCTGAGATGCCAAGCCATGCATGGCGTCTGAGGCTAATGGTTGATGCCAAGCCTCTACCTGCAGCATGAACTGCATTGTAGGTGCCTCGTAACATATGTCTGCATGCATATCTAGCCAACCTGACTAGATCTGCCATTTCTGCTTTCAGACATAAGTCTTAGAGAGAGTCCACTTTGGACTCTAACTGACCTAAGACAGATTTCTGGTAGTCCCCCATATGGGCGACGTAATTTAAGACTCTGATTCCCAAAGTGGAAGAAGAATGAATCTTTTTTCCATACTGGTCAAGAACCTTAGACTCCTTATCAGGAGGGGCAGCACTACAGTGTTTAGGTTTTGCGGACCTGTCATGGGCCACACCAACAACCACTGAATCAGCCTTCGGATGGAGGCTGAGGTAGTCCTTGTTGTCTGGGTTTGGTAAAGCCTGTCTGCTTTCCTGGCCACCAGGGCCACGGAGGAAGGTTGTTTCCAGATAGTTGTGACCAAGTCCTCATGTGGCTCTATCAAGGGCAGAATGAGGGTCTGGGAAGAGTATGCCAGATCCAACTGAGCCACTGATCTTGGTCTTGGCGGATCCTGAGCGACCATATGCCAGTTGTATGCCACTTGGATCCTCCTGCGGAGCTCCAAGAAGGAAGGGTCCCCAGGAGGGGACTTGGAAGACCCCTTCAGTTTGGGGTCCTCCGGTGTAGGGGTGTCAAAATCAGAGTCGGAGTGGATTGAATCACTGTCCGAGTCAGATGATTGGTTGTTGTCAGGTGAACTGATCAATCAATCAATCAATCAATCAATCATGGTGATGGTGGGTAGAGCTACGTCAACTGGCCTTGAAAAATCAGATGGGCAGGAAAATTTCCAAGGCCATGGATTAGGTAAAGGCTCCAGTCTTCTGTCCAACATCGGGGCCCTAGGGCAAGACGGCGGGGAAGGCTCCAGAAAAAGAGGCCTTGGGGCCGGCGTAGGAGCCATCGGCGGTTGGTGCTTCTCAAGCTCCAACGTGAGCTGTGACTTGGCTTCCGCACACCACGATTTGAGGACTGCCTAGAAGTCCATTTGCGGTTGAGGTGGTGGAATACTGAATCCTTAGCTCGGGTACCCATAGTAAGGGTAATTAATACCTAATGGAGGGTAACCTGGCACTTGAAAACCCAACATTTGATAGTGTGGCGTCGGGTACCCTGGCATAGGGTAATGCAGCGGACAGCCCAGCATTGGCTGCCCAAAAGGGTGGCCAAACGGTCCCAGCATAGGACCTGATGGAGATGCTGAAGGGCCCGGCACTGGTCCCGACGGTGGGATCGAAGGATCCGGACAACATCCTATTGGGGGGGGGGTGCATAGGACACCGAGGAAGGCTCCGGAAACATGGGTCCTGATGGCCCGGGTGTTGGGCCTGAATGCGGACCTTGAGGGACCAAGAGGCCTGAGGGAGACGGAGGGACCTTCGTCTGGTCTGACAGTAGCTCAGGCATTGTAGGGGGTGGCGAGGCCCTTGACAGGTGATCTCCTCCCTCTGTGTCCCCTGCGGGGGGAGCTGGAGGTACCATCTCAATCGGCAATAAGGGAGAAGTCGGAGTAATCTCCATCTTCAGCTGGGTATTTAATGTCAGCTGGTCTGTCACCTCTTCGTCAGGCCTGTTATCAGGGCCTGACAAAGAATCCGTGGCTGTGTGGCCATCGGAGGAGCTGGCGGACAACTTAGCAGCTATAGCCGTGCAAGAACCAAAGCAGCCAGAATTCGACTTACTGGTCCCACTAGGCCTCTGACACTTTGAAGTCTTACAGGGGGTGGGTACCTCCTGATCACCAGAGGCTCCCGTCGGGCCCAAGCCCATGCCAAACAGGGGGGCTCACAACCATTTGGTAACCACCAAGATGGACGTCGAAGGCTGATCCCCCGGAGGGGAAACTGCCTTAAGGGACGCAACTCTGGACAGAGGCAGCAGGATTGTTGGGGACCCTTCCCGGTCCCAGTGTCTCTCCTTGTCCTTTTTCTTTTTGTGGTGGCCCTCCAGAGAGGACAAAGACTTCCTGAGTTTCTCCAGCTCCTTCTCCATATTGGCCATCGTTTGTTTTAAAAGATGTGCTGCCAGGGACTGCAAATGGCATTTGCGTGTGGCCGAATTAAACTTCTGGCAATGCTCACACCCCTCAACCTTATGGCCTGAGCCCAGGCAAAGAAGGCAGAGGGAATGGCCATCCTCGTGAGGGAGCTGAGTTCCACAGGAGCCACATTAGTTCTTATGCAATTCTGAAGGCATCGGAGACTAAATGCACAAATGATTTCGAAAACACAATAAAGCGAGAATTACATAAGAAAATTAGACTTTTGAATGAATATTCTCATCCAGTGATGGCGCTGACAGTAGCAGCTTTCTTCCACAAGGTCCAACGTACGCAGGTCAACGTCGGGAAAGAACTGGAGGGTGGGCATGGGGATCACTCCCTATATAGTGCCACGCTGACGTAAGTCACATGACATCAGGGGGCGGTCCCCTGCCGGACACTGCTAGCTAGAGGTTTTCCGTGTGGTCCTAGCGCTTGGCAACTCAGTCCAATATGTAAGTACCTACTGCAACAGCCATCTCGAAGTAAGATCTGTACTTCCAGCTACTCTTACCTTTCTGGTCTAAGAGGGTACAGCTGTGTATTTACATGGCTCTTACCTTTCTAGTCTTGGTGGATAGAGCTGTGCATTTACTTGGCTCTTATCTTTCTGCTCTGGGATTGTCCAGCTGCGAAATTATAGAGACTCTTACCTTTCTAGTCTGGGAGGGAAACAGCCGTATTTACAGAGACTCAGGTTTGGGAGGTGAATAGCTATAATTTCAGGGTTCTTGCCTTTATAGGATGGGAAGCATAAAACTGTGCATTTACAAGGGATTCTTACCTCTCTAGTCTAGGAGGTTAGAGCTGTGTACATGGGCTCTTACCTTTCTGGCCTAGGAGGGTACAGCTGTGTACATACAGGGATTCTTACCTTTCTGGTCTAGGAGAGTACAGCTGTGTACGTGGCCACTTACCTTTCTGGTCTAGGAAGGTACAGCTATGCACATACACGGAATCTTACTGTTCTGGTCCAGGAAGGTAGAGCTGTGACTTACAGGGATTCTTACCCTTCTGGTCTAGAAGGGTGAAACTGTGTACTTACAGAGACTCTTACCTTTCTGGTCTAGGAGGGTACAGCTGTGTGTTTAAAGGTACGCTTACCTTTCTGGTCTTGTCTGTGCATTTACAGGGACTTTTACCTTTCTGGTCCAGGAGGGTACAGATGTGTACTTCCAGGATTCTTACATTTCTGGTCTAGGAGGGTATAGCTATGACTTATAGGGACTCCTACCTTCTGGTCCAGGGAAGGTACCACTGTGTATTTACAGGGACTCTTACCCTTCTGGTCTAGGAGGGTACTGCTGTATATTTACAAGGACTCTTACACTTTTGGCCTATGATAGTAAAACTGTGTACATACAGCGACTTTTACATTTCTGGTCTATGAGGGTACAGTTGTGTAGTTACAGGAACTCTGTTCACCCATGCCAGTGCATGGTCAACTATCGCGAGGTAGTTCAGGGTGCTAGCATTAGGGCACCCAGAATGAGGGCACCAGGAAATGGGGCACACATACACAGCACACCACAATTTTCTGTGTTTTTCAAGCAGGGGCTTTACCACCCACACCATCCATGCCTTCCTTTTTCAGTCACACACCTGAACAACGTCTTGTCCCCCTTCTTGACCTCCTGGGTGATCCTCGCAACAGTTTGATCCTTTGCTCTCCCTACCCTCCTACCTGCCTCCCTCTGTTTCTCTAGATATACCCCGTCTGCCTATGTTTGGGTCTCCTTTTACTTCCTGAAAGCCATTTTTTATCCCTTACCACCTTAGCCAACTACTTTGAGAATCACAGTGGCCTCTTTGTCCTCATTCCAGTGCTTATTACCTTTAAACAGCTTTTCGCTACCTTAGTTATTCCCTCCTTTATTTTATTCCATTGTGCCTTCACCCCCCAAAGTATCTCCTGAGGCAGTCTCCCATTTCTTTAAAATGTGCTCTCCTGAATTCCCGGACCCTCACTCTAGTGTATTTTTTTCTTCCCCGATCCATATGCCAAACCACACTGTATGTTGATTGCTAGTACCCAGAGTGCAACCCACTGTGACATCTGCAATGCAGTCCCTGTTTGTAAGTACCAGATCCAGTACTGCCTCATCCCCAGTGGGATCTGTAACCAGCTGCCTGAGAAATGCCCCTTGCAGGGAGTCTAGGATGACCTTGCTCCAAGCTGCACCTGCAGCCATGATGTTTCAGTCCACAACTGCGTATTTAAGTCACCTATGACTACTACTTCCCCTTTTCTTGTCATTTTGCCTACTATGGTCTCCCTTAAAACCCTGTCCAATTCCTCTCCCTATGTTGGCAGCCTCATACCTTTCTGGTCTAGGAGGGAACAGCTATGTACTTATAGGAACTCGTACCTTTCTGATATAGGAGGATACAGCTGTGTACTTATATGGACTCTTACCTTTCTGCTCTAGCAGGTACAACTGTATAGGAGGCAGTATAGCGCAGTGGTTTAAGGCTCTGAGCTGCAAACCTGGAGACCTGGATTTGAATCCCACAGCCCCTACTTGCATACTGTGTGACGCTGAGCAAGTCACTTAACTTCCTTGTGCTCCCAAGTCACACCTGTAAACAAGCTTCAGCTTAGTGTCTCTCTCCTGGTTAGGAAAAAACTGTGTACTTACAGGGACTCTTACCTTTCTGGTCTAGGAGGGAATAGCTGTGTACTTACAGGGACTCTTACCTTTCTGGTCTAGGAGCGTATAGTTGAGGATTTGTGGCGAGAGCTTACAGTGGAGCATTTACAGGGGTTCTTACCATTCTAGTCTGGGAGGGGTACAGTTGTATATTTGCAGAACTCTTTACCTTTCTCCGGGCAACAGCATCGTGTGGGACAGCAGGGACAGCGAACATAGCAGCAGCAGCACTGGGGGCAGCACTGACAACAGCAGACACAAATCAAGAGAATGAGGAGCAGGCCACCCAGGATAATGAAGATGACTGTCAGCCAATCTGAAGCATTAGGAAAAAAAAAAACAAGTACACACTTACTCAAAGCCAGAACCCACAGAAAAAGAAACCACATCAAGGAATCAGACTACAGGCGATATCCATAAAAAAAAAAAAAAAAAAAATATATATATACACACACACATACACACACACACACACACACACACACACACAATCAGCTGTACAATATATTTAGCACTATTTTGGGAGATTTTGAAAACATTGTGACTATATTACGTCTTTTACTGCAACATGCATACATTACAATTGACTCGGTTTCATGTGTCATGCACAGGTGGGAATATATATAGTAGGTTGCTTACCATGTAACCATAGTTTTACTATGGGTATTCAGTTCACATCCACTCTTAGGCTAGCAGTCAGACATCCTGAAGTTTGGCTCCTCCCATCATCTGTAGTCTCATCCTTTGGCTCTACCCAGTTTGATGCCACAGCTTGCATGCTTGAAGCAGGGAATGGCTCTGTGTTCCATTTGCCTGGGGAAGTCAGGTGGGGTGTGTGGATGTGAACAGTATACTCACAGTAGAACTACGGTTACACATAAGTAACCTACATTTTACCAAAATGAGATTCAGTTCACCATCCACACTTAGGCAGACTTCTAGCAGCCCTCCAGCAAGAGGGGGCATTGCACACACCCTTCTTTGGTGATCAGACTCTGTGGGACTGAGGCCCCAAACACAGCAACATGATAACTGAGCACGTCTATGCTGTAGTGGGCTAGGAGTATGTGCGCATTGGACCAGGTAGCAGCCCTACATATCTCCTCAATCAGGATGTACCTCGCAGTAGCCACGGAGATAGCGGTATGCTGGTGGAATGAGCCTTCAATCACTTAGGGCAGCCAACCGATAACACAGATCAATGCAGGATGTGATCCATGTGTCAATTGTTTGTTTAACTGATGGTCCACCTGAAGCAGTTTCAACATAGGTCACAAACAGCTGGTGAGCTTCCAGAAAAAAGTGGGAGGCAAGCACTGGGGTGGCGATGCAATAAACACACGAAGTTCATTAGCAATCACCCTCTGTATAAAGTATTAATGCTTAGTTATGGTTTAAAGCTTAAAGTAAATTACCATCACTACACATCAGCATACAATCATCACTAATGTTTTCTGATGTTTCTTTGGCTCTTGTTTTAGGTCCTCCTGACTTTGTGATTTATATATGGGAACCGGACACACCCACATGTGGACACTGACAAAAAGGATCTCCTAAAGATCAACTTATGTAGTTTCTTAACAAGATTTATATTATTGCTAATTCTTTCGTTTCACTTATGGGTATGTGGTACACTATTCAGTATATAGCTTGATTATGCCTGATGACGTGTTGTGTTTATTTTATTTTTTTTAATCAAATGGGAGTAATTTGATTGGTTATGGTCACTTGTGATGTGTGCATAAATAATTAGCTGTAAAAATGTGTTTTCATTCTCTGAAGAAGCCCCATTCTGAGTGGGTGAAACGTAAGAAGCTCCTGAGCTGCAGTACTACATTTTGCAGTAGCTGCAAACAAATGGAAATTTAATCAAGTAAGCGGCATGTCTCGAGTCTTGTATCGTGAGGTGTGAGCGTGACACCAATTCTGATTGCTCGCTGGTGAGCTGCATCGCGAAACCCTACCATGTGTTCCTTACAGTAAGGAGCATCCAGTATACCCCCAAGGTACAGAGCACACACTTGGCACCCAACTCAAGATTCAGAAAGTAGACTGGGAGATGCATCACCTGGTTAAGGTTAAACTCCAAGACTACCCTGGACAGGAGCTTCACATGGTGACTAAGAACTACATTGTCCTCATGGAAAAAAACAGATATGGAGACTGTATTGACAGCACTTGCAGCTCATTCACCCATCTGTCTGAGGTGATGGCACCAAAAATGCAGTCTCCTATGACAAGTGTGACATCTCACGCCTGCAGATTGGCTCAAATGGTTTACCCATCAGCTTAGCAAGCATCAGCAGTAGGTTCCAAAAAGGTGGTGTTTGCACAACATGCACGGAGGTGGAAGACAAGTGGTACAGACCTTTGGAAAAGTGCCCAACCACTACCGGCATATCAGCACACACCCCATATGCAGAGATGGCTGCCAGGTGCATCATAAGGGTCATGATTCGTAACCATTAACACAGGAACCAAAGGCAGTCAAGGATCTGTGCCACTGGGCAGGCCAAAGGAATCAAGAGTTTTGCCACCAAAACAAGAACCTCTTCCACTTCTATGAGTCAACTCCCTAGGAGGCACTTCAGCAACATGGAAAACATCTTCTAAGAGGCTCAAAGCCTAGACTCTAGCCACTCAGGTACCAGGCCAGAAGGTGCACAGTTTGAAGCTCCTCCTTATATTGTCAGATGGTCTGGATGGAGCAAAGCCGCATTGCGGGCCTGCTGCGGACACTCAGGAGATCCTGGTACCAGAACTGCCAGGGCCAGTCTGACACTATCAGGATAAGGTTTACCTTGTCCTTAATTGCCTTGAGCACCACTTGGTGAATCATGAAGAAGGACAGAAAAGCTTATAGAAGGCCCAGAGTCTAGGATCAGCAGAGGGCATCCCACATCAGCATTCCCATCTGAGGGGGTGGGCATGAAGGAGCCTCAGCTTTCTGTTCTCCCAGGAAGCAAAGTGCTCCAAAAAAGGTGTGTCCCACTGAGTGAACAGATGTGTCACCACATCCTGGTGCAAGTACTATTCATGAGACATCTTGCCCACATGGCTGAGAGTGGCTGTGAACTGGTTGTCCTCCCCAGCTATGTGCACTGCAAGGATATCAACTTTCAGGCTTTATACCAGGGACCAGGTGCAGAGCATCTCCTGACACGGGAAGGAGTGGGTCCTGAATTGTTTGTTCATGTAGATTATGATGGTAATGTTGTCAGTCTGGACCTGCATGACCTGACCTCAACTCAGTGGAGCAAACTCTATCAGTGCCAGGTGCACTACCCAGAGCTCCAGCAGGTTGATGTGCCATTGGATCTTGCTGGGTGACCACAATACACAGGCTGTGTGGTCAGAGAGATGAGCACCCCATCCCACCAGAGATAGTTCTGTGGTCACGGTGAGGGCTGGCTCTGGGCAGACAAATAGAATTTCCCCTCTGTGAGTTTCCTGGGACATAGCCATCACTCTATAGCATCCCACATCAGCTATGTCATTAAAACAGACAGGTCCAAGTGACCAAGGCACTGAGACAACCGACACCCCAGCTGACACTAAAGGGGGCGAATATGCCAGTGGGCCCAAAGGATCCTGCTGGTGAACGCCACCATGTACCACAATAGCCAATGGAATTCCAAGGCCAGGTGTAATTGCCCAACCTTAACAGATTGGGCCAAGGAGGTTAGATGTTTCACCCGGTCTACAGGTAAGTGAGCCCTGACTTGGAGAGAGTCCAGCTCCACTCCAATGAACAAGATCACCTGCCTGGGGGCCAGTTCTGAGTTGGCCGGCATGACCAAGAGGCAAGGATCTCTGAAAGTCTGGAGGGCCCTAGACCACACCACTACATCCCTGGAGAGACCTGCAATGCATCAGTAGTCCAGGTACAGGTACACCCTGGCACCACTGCACCAGAGGCTGGCTGCTACAACCAAGAGGCAACTCTCGTAAAAGAACTGAATGGGAAGTTGCCATCTCCCCCCACCCCAACTCACCGTAAATGGCTCCATCATCATGGACCCCCAAAGCATCGCCAACTGCCTCAAAACCGCCTTCTCTGACCTCAGCTCAGTCCTCACCAGCGATTTCTTCAACCCAGCCCCCCCCCCACACACAGCCACCCATCTTCTGCCGTCCACCTACCTCCTCACTATATCCCCTCAAGAAGCCAGGCCATATCTAACTAAAGCCCTCAACAGCACCAGTCCATGCAATGACCCATTGGACACCAGGCTCCTTCGCCAGGTACTGGATGCAGTGCTTGCCCCACTCACTGACCTGCTCAACCGCTCGCTGTGTCTCGGCCAGTTCCCCCTTGCCTGGGAAACTGCAGTCATCATACCAATATTCAAAAGGTGGAGATTGCTCCTCTCCACAGTACTCTGTCCAACACCCGGCCTGTCCACTCTGGTGTTCCCCAGGGCTCCATACTGGGCCGTCTTATCTTCAACCGCTACCTTAATGCGCTACCCAGCTCCAGTGCTGGTAGGGTCCTTCTCTATGCGGACGAGCTGTCCTGTTCGCCTCACACCCAAACCCTGCCTCCCTACTGGTCTCTCTCCAACACTCCTTCAACCAGACTGAGCACTCGTTCATAGACCACAGGCTGGTCATCAATCGAAAAAAAAAAACTAAATCCATGCTTTTCGCCCACCACCAAAGCAAGGCCAGAAATAACCCCCCTCCAGATACTTCCCCAGCACTCAACACCCCCTTGAACAAGTGTCCTCAAATAAGAACCTGGACATTACTTTCGATCCTGCCCTCACCTTCCACACTCACATTAGCACCCTCTTCTCCACCATGAATGCACAGATTGGCCGCTTATACCATGCCATAGGGACTGTCTGCCCCACAAGGCACTCTGGCTAGCTGTCACCTCCTCAATTCTGTCCCTGAAAGGCTATGGTCTTCCAATCTATGCAGCCATGGACAGCACTGTGCTTATTAAAGAACAACTGTCTATCAATAAGGCCTGCAGGCTCCTGACCGGTGCTGACAGATGCACACACACCTGCTCACTATACTCCTTTGCCAATGTACTCAACTTTGAGGAGAGGCTCCTCTATCAATCCTGCCTGCTGACCAAAAAACTACTCCTAGGTTTCCCCCCCTGGTGTGACCTCCTCCCTCCACAGTGCTACCACCACCGTCACCACCCGCAGTGCCTGTATGTCCACCCTCCTGATACCTAGGGTCAGGACCTCACTTGCACAGCAGTCCTTCTGTTACAGGGCCCCGTCCGGGCTCAACTCCCTCCTATCTGCTATCACCAGCCTCCCAAAAATTAGGACCTTCAAAATAGCTCTCAGGAACCATCTATTTGCCACCCGCTACTGTAGGTGTGCATAACCACCCTGGTTCCTATGCCTGGCAGACCTGCCTGCGGGCCCAAATGCAAGTCCACAATCCACTATGACAATGTCCCAGGACAGCTAATTTCTGTACCACTCTAGTGCTCAGCCTATATTTCTCGCTCTAATTGCCTAGCTACCACCTTGGATAGGACAATGACGTTATCATATGTAAATGTATGCTGCCATTACAACCTGCCTGCACAACTTTATTGTGCCACTGTGTTTGGTGCTGTAATCTATGTAATGATAAATCTATGTATCTAAGTAACCCTGTGATTGTTTTTTGAACTAGGTGACCTGTGTTTGTCTCTGTACATTTGACGAGGAGCTTTTGGAAATGAGTCCGTGACTCAAAGGACTGTAATTCTGACATCTAACAATAAATAAAATAAAATAAAATAAATAAACTGGTGAAGACCCTGGATGCCAAGTACAGGCTCAATGGAGTGACCTTGCTAGCCTACATGGACCCAGAGGTACTGTCAGTGGGATGGATAGACTGGATGTGAAAAAAATGTCCTGAGGTCCAGGGAACAGAATCATGCCCATGTCTCAGAGACAATAATAATAATAAATTTTATTTCACTTAAGCGCCTTTCAGGCCATCAAGGCGCTTTACAATAGATAAAACCGATTACAATTATATAAAACCATGACAGCATAATAAATAACTAACAAACCAGAATAAACAGGGGATCAAATTATGTGGAGCCTTCATAGGCAATAATCCATAAAAAGGTTTTCAAAGTCTGTCTGAACCCCTCCATGGTCGTGCACTCCCGAAGCTGACGGGGTAGAGAATTCCAGAGGGTAGGGGCCGCGTGCATAAATGCACGGGACCCAGAAGATTTCAAAGACACCCTCGGAATCTCCAGCAACCCTCACACAGTCGAATGCAGCTGTCACACCGATGGTAAGGCACAGAAGTTATTTCAAGTAGTTGGAGCCCAGTCCGTGCGGGGCTTTATAAGTCAGTAAACCAACTTTAAAGGTGATCCGCCACCTAATCGGCAGCCAGTGCAGATCGCGCAGCACAGGAGTAATATGGGATGCTCGGGAAGCCCCAGTTAACAATCGCGCTGCTGCATTCTGCACGAGCTGCAGATGGTGGATTTCAACCCTAGAAAGCCCCAAGTACAGAGAGTTGCAATAATCAAGGCACAATGTCATGCAGGCATGAACTAATGTTGGCAAGTCCCCGAACGGAACCAGGTGCTTAATCCTGGAGATATTCCTAAAATGATAAAAGGAAGACTTGACAACAGCCAACACCTGAGATCGTAATGTCAGCCCTTCATCAAGCACTACCCCCAGGCTTCGCACCCATTCAGTGGAAAGGAGCTGGGAGCCCCGAAGAAAGAGTCGGGACGGCTGATCAGCTCTAAACCCCTCTATCCGGCGACCCAGGTTCACTACCATCACCTCCGTCTTTCCAGCGTTCAACTTTAACCAGCTTGAGTTAATCCAGTTCTGGATTTTAGCGAGGCAGGTATTAAGTACCATGGTAGCTCTATCCTGGTCGGGGGCATAAGACAGGTAGAGCTGGGTATCAACATAGCAGTGAAACCTCAGCCAGTACCATCTTACAATGTCTCCGAGGGGCAGCATATACACTGTAAACAACATGGGGGACAACACTGAACCCTGAGGAACCCCACATGGCAAGGAGAAAGGGTCCAAGGAAAAAATCTCTGACTCCTGCCAGTGAAGAAATATGTAAACCACCTCAGGACCGTACCCGACAGTCCGCAGATGGACCTCAGACGTCCAAGCAGTACCCCATGGTCTACAGTGTCAAAGGCTGAAGAGAGATCAAGCAGCACCAAGACAGAACGGTTCCTCCGATCCCTCACCATCAGGAGATCATTGAGCACCCGAACCAGTGCCGTATATAATATGATTTGGTTCAGTGTGACCACACAGAACTTTCACCTGTGGATGGACTTGCTCATGTCATGCAGGTCGAGAAGAGGGATTATTTAGTTTTGTTATCCAGGAACAGAGGGCTAGACAGTTCTGCCTATTTTAAGCCTCGTCTCTGGGGAAGGGGATACAGATGGATGCCAACTGAAACTGAACCAGATTAAGTTGTTGGTGGTATTTATAGTGAATGGGGAAAATCTGGCCAGGATATTGGGGAAATTCCCCTACTCTTTTTGAGGAGTGCCATGGGGTCTTTAACGACCACCAGAACAGGCAAACAGGATCTCAGTTTAACATCTCATCCGAAAGACAGCACCTCAGGAGAGCAGCATCCCCCTCATGGTGCACTACAGTGTCAGTACTGTGATTTTACCCCAAGTTTCTGGTGTGGGGGTTTGAACCCACAACTTGCCAATCTTCCAGCCTCAGAGGTGAGTGTGCAACCTGCTGAGCCACTGACACTGCCAGCTCCCTGTCCAGTCTGGTACCAGAAAATACCAAGACACATATCCCTGAGAGGCCTGGGCATTCAGGACAGACTCTACAGCACTGCATACTAGAAGCTGAATGATGCATGCTACTGTGAAGGGACGCGAGGGAGCATACCCCAACCAGGAGCTGCATCAGGGACTTGCGGCAGGGATGATGCTACCCGACAAACTGTCATTTTTTACCCCTGAAGGGGGCTCTGGAAGGCTGGCCTCTGGATGCACCACAGCCCTCCCTCAACATCAGACTTGGGTTTTGCCAAAGAACAGTGCTGGAACTGCTGCCTCTGCTGGGGCTGTTAGCATGAGCCATAAAAGAAGCAAGATGTGGGGTGCTGCCAGATCCTGTGCGCAGGGCCCAGTACAGCATCAGCTACAGGGAACACCACCACTGGGGAGTCATCCCACTCTATAATGTCCATTAGGGGTAGGTTTTATGTTTCTGGACCTCCTCTAAGGGAGATCCAGGGTAGCAGGCATGTGCTGCAGAACGGCAGCAAAGGACGTCAACTCTCTTGTGAGTCAACTGTTCGACAAATTGAAGTCCTCTCAACCATGGGCAGAGGACGCCATGGAAAACTCCCCCTTGCATCAGAGTCTCAGTCCCCGAACAATGGTCAAGGCTGATTCTCAGGAATGTGAACCACCCTCCTAACCAGGGTGATCACCACCAACAGGAGCCTGGGCAACCAACAGTCCAACCAAGAGTCCTTTGTGGGGGCCATACAGATCACTTGCTAAGGTAGCTTGACCGCAATGGTAAGACTGGTGGTAGGCATCTGCGGAGGGACCATCAGTACAGGCTGTTCCAGGGTCAGCCCAACCAGGGTCACTGGCTATACCCTCGGAGATCCAGTCAAACCAAGGTCTTGAGAGCAACAAAGCCTCACCGCCTCCGACTTCTGGTCTACCAGGTCAAGAAAAGTCTTGACCAGCTCAATGGCCAGAGGGTTGGCTGGAACCAGTGTCAACTGCTCCATCAGGGACAACATGGAAACATCACCCAACCCCTCGACCAGCAGAAGCTCGACCAAGGTTGGTTGGTCTTGGAGTCAAGAGACCATGTAGAGCAGGAATATTCCTTCTCCCGTGCTCAATGGCTGTGGGTTTTTTATGTTTTTTTTTTTAAGTGATGGGGACTCTCCTCAAAAGTCTAGAGAGCTGGTACATGTCCTAGAAGTCTTCAGTTACAAGACAGAGAAAAGGGAAGAGCATACCTGTCTCCTGAAGGTGCTGTTGCGCTGTAGTACAAGCACGTGGAAAAAGGTGGCATACAAACCAGATATGGCAAAAATAATACAATTTACTGGTGTAAAAAATGGAACGCATGTCAGGAACCCCTACGTATCACCACAATATCCTTTAGTTAGGATTGCTATCAGAGGAAGGAGGCAGCTGAGCTGACTGAGGCAGCTAAAACATTTATAACTAGGGGGCATGCAGATAGATACTATATAAGAAGCGTAGGGTCTGCAAGGTAAATTTGGACCTTCAGTCAGGGTATTAAAGGCACAGTATTTAGCAATGGGCTGATCTGAGTTGGGGAAAGTCAGCTAAAAAATTGTCCTTGCAGTTAACTGAAGGGACAGCAGTTAATTTGGGGGGGGGGGTGTTTAGGCAGAAATGAAGCAGTTGTCTGCATTCTGACTTCACTTTAGTTAGTTCTTGCTACCAGCATGTCCCACTGCGTGAATGGCACAGAGCAGGAGTGGGACATCTGGCTGGCTCAGGGACATCTGTAGGATGCCCATAGGTACTCTGCAGGGTTGCAAGAGACTCTGCCCCCTGAAGGGATCAGGTGAGTCTCAGGTACAATAGCCAACAGTCCTGAAGAAAAAAAGTGAACCCAACAACTCCCTTTCTGGTGTACACCTAAGTATCAACTGATCCTGAGCAACTGGGTAATTACCTCTAATACGTGACACTGTAGTCTAATAAAAGCTGTAAGATTGTGGTGTTGTATTTCATCTGCCGAAACAAACAAATTAGAACCCCTGGCCAAATACCTATATTGGAGGTGGGGATGGATGATAGGGGTTTCTGGAGCACAAGGGATGGGAGGGTCTCGGCACCCAACTAAGGATCTAGGTTCGAGCAGACTCGATAGACCATAAGGCCTAATCTGCTGGCAAATAGTATGTTAGTATATAGGGTTGCAGTGCGGGGCTGTGCTAGGGACACAGTACTCCGAGTCAGTAAGCTGGTGGTGGTGGTAGTAGTAGTAGTAGTAGTAGTAGTAGTGAGAACTTTTATTCATATCATAATGAATCAGAAAGCTCAAACTGAGACAAGCTTATTTCCAGTGAGGTCCTTTGTACAAAAGTTACATAGGTTACAAAAATAGACACACCCACAGTAAGTTCAAATTATGCAAGAAACATAGATGACATAGGACGACTTATAAGCATCAATGAATATATAATTTACAACATTAACCCCATCAGATCAAATATCACTTACGTTAATTCTGTTATGGTTCTTTATCTAGCCTCGTTTATGAACCAGGTCTTTATTTCACTTGTACAGACTTTTTTTTTTTCATGGTATGTATCTTCCTTACCCAAACTATCTACATGAAACAGGGGTATAAGGTAGCAATCTAGGAAGGACAACCAAGTACTAAAGCAGGACAGGATGTAACAAGCCTGATTCTAGTCGAAAGGCACTAGGCAGTTAAGGGTTTACAGGTTGTTATCGATGGTCTAGGATTCTCATAAATTCAGTATGGAGATGAGGTACAGTGGAGAGCTAGTCAGTTGTGGTGACTGTGGAGTGCTATTCTCCAGGGTTATGCTCTGGAGAAGTGGGCACTGCCCCATATGCTGGACTTTCGAGGAGCTCCATGCTCACCTGGTAGCAGCAGAAGACAGATATCTCAGCTGCATCACTGGCTCAGCTGAAGCCCACGCCACGCCACGAAAGAAAAGAGGGTGAATTGTTAAGCTATCCAAGGAAAGTAGGATAACAGAAGTGGATATACAAAAGGCAACAGACCTTAATGATTACTTTTGAGGAGTCTTCACAAGGGAAGACAGCTGGCCTCTGCCAGAGTGGAATTAAGGCAGTCATAATGGGAGTCTCAGAGATGAGGCAGCCAGTATTTACCATAACAAAAAGGGCCAGAAAGGGCTAGCAGCCCTAACGATAGATAAGGCTCAGGAAAGCTTACAAGGGTACTCGAGGAACTGGCAGAACCCTTGTTTAGGACAATTCAATAGTTCATTACACATGGGGATAGCTCTGAAAGACTGGAGGGTAGCTAACATAGTTCCCCTCCATAAGCTGGGGACAAGGAACTACAGACCTGTCAATCTAACCTCTGTTGTGGGTAAATTGATGGGAGTCTCTGGTCAAAGCGGACCTCGTGGACTACCAAGACAGCAATGGATTCTAGAATAGTAAACAGCATGGTTCCATGGCAGGGAGGTCTTGTCAGATCAACCTGACAGTGCTGTGATAGTCTCCTCCTACATCAATGTTTTTATAGGTTGGTGGGAGAAGGGGGCCGTCTACAACCCCCACAGGAATCAATTTTATAATAACATTACATTTTTTGGCGGGTACATCAGCAATCTTATTTTTATGTGGTGTGGAGCTGAAGCGGATATTTTCAGACCAACCTGACAGTTTTCTTTGACTAAGTGACAAAGGTATTGGATGGGGCCAGGCAGTGGATTTACTCTACTTCGTCTTCAGCAGGACTTTCGACTTGGTGCCTTACAAAAGACTGCTGAAGAAGGCGGATGATCTGAGGCAGCAAGGGACATACAGTAGGAAACTGGCTGTAGGAGAAGCAGCAGAGGGTTGTAATCAATGGTGTCAAATCTGAAAAGAGGGAGGTCACAAGTGGGATCCCACAGTGATCCATCCTGAGTCCTGTCCTCTTCAATATATTCATCAGCGACACTGGAGAAGAAATCCAGGGTAAACTGAATCTCATCGAAGAGGACACTAAGCTCTCTGGGAGGGTAGATAGTGACAAGAGAATTAAGAATATGCAGAGTGACCTGCAAAACTAGAGAGGTGGTCTAGGATTTGGCATTTGAAATTCAATGTCAAAAAGTACAAGGTGATGCACCTAGGGAACAAGAACTCCAGGACAGTGTACTGGACTGGAGGGGTAAGACTGAGCACTAAGCCGGCCCGGTGGCATTGAGGGGCTAGACACCACACCTCACGCTACACCAGCGACCCGGGTTCGGGAGCGAGCTCAGGCGCCGAGGGTAGGCAGGGGAAGGGTTGAGGATGAGTGTTCTCATGGTGCTCTCCTCTCCGGGAAGGAAGGGTGGGTTTCTCCGGTGTACCAGTGGCCCCGGTGGAGACCGGGGACACTGCAGCATGCCAAGCAGGCACGTAGCTAGCGGGACCAACGCCGGCAGGGTTGCCGTGTACCAGAACGTCGATGTGCTCCACGCAAGGGGAGAGGGGGCTGGGGATCACTATAAAATGGAAAAACCCAGTCTGCGGGGGAAGGCGATGGCACCTGCCCCCATCCCCAATGCCGAGTCCATCCTACCTGGCCTTCCAGGTTCCTTCATCTGGATCCTCTCCCACGTCGGGGTCTGTCTCTAGGAGTGCCCAAAGAGGAGGGGTGGCCCCACCCCGAAGGGGGTTAAGTCGGGGGTACCGACAGTGGACGCAGGAAGAGGATGCCTGAGAAAGGCCTCCTGATCGCGACCAGAGAGAAAAGAATTCAAAAAAAAAAAAAAAAAAAGACTGAGCACTATGGCTGAGGAAAGGAATCTAGAGTAATCATTAGTGACTCCCTTAAAAATCAAGCTAGTGCACCAAGACCCATATTAAGGCAAACAGGATCCTGGGATGTATTGTAAGGGGTACTGACAGTAGAAGAAAAGAGGCGTTACTACCTCTTTATAGATCACTGGTGAAGCTACAAATGGAGTTCTGTGCCCAGTTCTGGAGTTCTCACCTCTGGAAAGATAAGGACAGGCTAGAGACGGTGCAACTCTGTCCATGAGGGATTCATCTCTGAAGTGGATTTACAATTTATTTACAGCAATGAACAGCTGAATCCAATCTTCTATTAATTGACGAACTATCACAAGGATATGGTTAATCCCTCAGGACATCCAATTGCGTCTGGCAATGGTTTCAACAATGAAGGCTGAGCATAATTTGTGGACTTCCTCCTGAAACAACTTGCCCCCACCTTGCCATCCTGCATCAGACACGATGGACATCCCGGGGAAATGCAAAGATTTTATCTGGCAAGGTAATTACTTTTGGGTCATACAAGATGCTACAGCATTATCCGCCACAATTAACCAGCCTTGCAGCATTTCAGCTGTACCTACCATGGCTGTCAAGTAGGGACTGGATCCTCCAACAGAATTCATTGTGGATACTTTAGACATTATTCTTGCCTCTAGTTTCTATTCAAAAACAAGTTTTATTTACCAGTGCAGGGGAAGGCCATGGGGGCAGTGATGGTCCCCTACTACTCCAACATTTTTATGGTCTGGTGTAAAAAGAGAGCCATCTGCAAGCCCCACAGGAATCAATCTTTTTGGCAGGTACATCAGCGATCCGATTTTTGTGTGGTGTGGAGTTGAAGCTAATACTGATAGTTCTGTTAACTATTTGAATCAAAATGACGTAGGTTTAAAATTTACCTATGCTTCGAGCAACAGTGATATTACCTATTTAGATCTTAGACTAAAGGGAATGGTTGGTGCCCCTGTTACGTCAGACTAATGTAAGCATGCTGCAGGTAACTCTGGGCTGCATGCAAAGAGCACACAACCTGGGCACCTTGTTAACAGAATCTTGTCATGACAGCTTGTCCGTCTCCAATTTTTGTGAGCAGGCACAAGGCAAGCTCTCGAGATTTGCAGCTAGAAGCTATAAAAAAGATGACGTAGGCCTTACCCTAGAAAAAGCCATGTCCCTCAACAAGTCAGATCTCCTCTGGGCAAAAAACACCCTAAAGAGGCAGAACGCATCACTTTTATTAATGAATACAGCTCCACTGCCATGCAAATGAAGTTTGTAATTCAGATGTAGTTCTCAAACACTGGCACTTATTCGAAGCAGATCCAAACATAGTGAGTATAGGCAGCATCTTAGTACAAATCCCAGCCTCAGTGATCTGCTCACCCAGAGCCATAACCAGCCCACCATAGCTCCAACCACCTTGAAGCCTTGCAGCTTCTTCCCATGTTGCCACTGTAATATTTTTACTCAAGCTGTCCAAAGCAAAATGTTTGTTTATCCCAACACATCTGAAAATGTTGAAATTGGATAGTTCATTATGTGCACATGGCTGTTGACATCTATGCCTTCTGGTGCATGTGTGGTTTCCTTTACACTGGCAGAACTACAGTAACAGGCCACTTAAGGAGTGCTCCAGGAACATCTTAGAGCTTTCCATAAACAACAACAAGCATTTGTCAATGCTGAACGTTCACTTGCAGGTATTTGCAGTGGTGTGCGGTACTGGTAGTGCCTTCAGAGGAGCGAAGAGGCAGCAGTGAGAGCGGCGGGTGCTGCATGGTGGAAGCTGCACTGTAAATGCAGCAAGCAGCTGGTAGTCAGAGAAGCTGATCCCACTGGCCTTAGTGGACTGGGAAGAGACAGTGTGCTTGCAGCAGGAACCGCCAGTAAGTAAAGCTGCACTATGGCTAATGTATAAGCTTGTTGGGGTTCAGAGGAGCGAGGACTGGGGAGAGAGAGAGTGTGTGCTGGGCAGCATGAGCCACCAATAAGTCATGCCACACCGCGGCTAATGTATAAGCCGGGGGGGGGGTTCAGAGGAGCGAGGACCGGGCAGAGACAGTGCACCGGGTCGCATGAGCCTCCAATAAGTGAAGCTGCACCACTGCTAATGTAGAAGCCAGAGGGGCAGAGGAGCAAGGACTGGAAGGAGAGACACTACGGTAGGTGGCAGGAGCTGCCAATAAGTAATGCCGCACCGTGGCTAATGTATAAGCCTTGTGGGGTTCAGAGGAGCAAGAACCGGGTAGAAAGAGAGAGTGTGCTGGGCAGCATGAGCTGTCATCATGAAGCCGCACTACCTGCCAATGGTAGTTGGGGGGCAGAGTAGCAAGGACTGGAAGGAAAGTGAGTGCGGCAAGCAGCAGGAACCAACAATAACCGTAACTCCTGCCATGTGCATTAGTGTCAACTGTAATGTGCATGGTCAGAGTTATGACTACAGAAAGAAATGAAGCGCTGTCCCATTGGAACAGTTCATTTCTTTCAGCTACAGAACATGCCACATCAGAAAGCAGAACTTCTATTATGACCAGAGTGCCTGGTCATTGAGCAACACTGCCAAGCCCATAACAGTTTCAGCTATAACTGGCTTGGCAGTGACGCACCTCTAAAATGTCGTTAGTTTGTTCAGGCCCTGAGCTCCCATGCTCCGTCATGTTCCTTACTTTCGTGTGGCAGCGCAGGGTCCTTCAGATCATGAGCACCCATCCCTCTGTAGATGCATGACCAAATTATCAGCATAGCTATCTTATTACTCCAGCACATGTAGGCAGTAGACAAAACTTTCAAATCCATGCCAAAACATAATTCTGTGCAAGTAGAACGCCATTCCATGCCACAGGTGGAACACACAGTTTGGACAACATTTACATAAGCTCAGGTAATAAGAAGGCTAAGTTGAAAATCTGGAGTGAAGATATGTAATATTTCCTCAGTTACGAGAGTGCGTACTGAAATTGCAGCAAATAGGCATAGCTTTTGTTATTTTGTAATATTCTGACCCCAAATTTTGAACATGGTCTTCTTATCACCCCACCTCATGAACCCCACAGGTGAAATTTGTAAATCTGTGCAAAAATGCCATTCCGCGCCACAGATGTGAAAACACATTCAGGGCAGGATGTGAAAAATTACTGCTGTATTGTTCATGAGGTGGTGTAATAAAATGGCTATAATGAAAAACTGGAGTGGAAATATTGAAAACGATCAAAGTTATGCGCGTGCGTAGAAAACTGTCAGCGACCACATGTAACTCTGCCATTTTTAGGAGTTTTTCCACCAAATTCACAAAATGGCCTTTTTGGGACCCCACTTCATGAATACTGGCACTATCATTTCGTTCACTGGTCTCAAAAGGGTGATTTCACACAGTAAACATGCCATTCTGCGCCATAGGTGCGAAAACACGTTTCAGGCAGGATGTGAAGAATGACAGCTATACTGTTCATGAGGTAGTGTGAAAAAAATGGCAATGTTAACAATTTGGAGTGAAAGTATTTAACACTGCCTAAGTTACGAGCATGCACAGAAGAATTTCAACGACTAAGTGTAACTCTGGCATTTTTTGATATTTCTGCACCAAATTTTCAACATGGGCTTTCTGGGACCCCACCTCATGAACAGTGGTGCTGTCATTTTGTTACTCAGTCTCACAAGGTAATACTGAACAGCGACCACAAAGTCACCTTTCGGGACCGAGTAACGAAATGACACTGCCAGTGTTCATGAGATGGGGTCCCAAAAATGCCTCTGTTGAAAATTTGGTGCAAAATTCCTAAAAATGGCTGAGATAGCAACATAAGTTCAAAACCCCATTGACAGCCATGATACAATACTTACCTTCATTCTTCAGTTTGCGGTTCGGCTTTGAAGAGTACAGATGTGTCGCAGTCCACAGAAGATCACAGCCGCCGACCTCCTGAGTTAAGTATGGGCTAAGGAGGGGTGCATGGAGGTGGTTGCTCGGTGGGAGGGTGGGGATGGGGAAGGAGACAACGTGGACAACGAGGGATGGTGTTCTTTTCGCAGGTTTAAAAAAGATGGGGAACTTTCTTCTTTCAGGTTTTTTTTTTTTACTGAAGATGTCGGGACACTGGGGAGTGGGCTCCTTCGTGTTTTTTTTTTTGGGAGGGCTATATTGTACAAGACTGGGGGTTCAGAGGAGCGAGGACCAGGGACAGTGACTGCGGCAGGAGCCCCAACATGCAAAGCCACACACCGTGGCTATACTGTACTGTACAAGGTGGGGGGGGGGTTCAGAAGGAGTGAGGACTGGGGAGAGTGCAGCAGAAGCCACCAACATTTAAAGTTGCACCACGGATATACTGCACAAGCCGGGGGAGATTCAGAAGGAGTGAGGACCACGGAGAGTGTGTGTGGCAGAAGCCGCCAACATGTAAATCTGCACCGCGGCTATACTGTACAAGCCTTTGGGGGGTTCAGAAGAAGCGAGGACCAGGGAGGGAGAGGTGCAACAGAGTCGCTAACATGTAAAAGCCACACTGCGGCTATATTGTACAAGCCTGTGGGGAGGTTCAGAAGAAGTGAGGACTGGGGAGAGAGTGAGGCAGGAGCTGCCAAAAGCGTAAAGCTGCACCACTGCTAATGTGGAAGCCGAGGGTGGGGGTTCAGAGGAACGGACGGATCGGTGGGGTGGGGGGGGGAAAGTGTGGTGGGTGGCACTGGCAGGCATCGCCAATAACCATAACTCGGCCATGCGCATTAGTGTTAACTCTAATGCACATGCCCAGAGTTGCATCTACAGAAAGAAATTAAGTGCTCTCTCACTGGAGCGGTTCATTTCCTTCAACTAGAGAACATGCCATGTCAGCAAAGCAGAACTTGTGTCATGACCAGAGTGCCTGGTCATTGGTGTACAGTGCCAAGCCCACTGCAGTTTCAACGTTAACTGGCTTGGCAGTGACACCTCTCAAATGCTGTGTAGTCCCAAGATGTTCCTTGCACAAGCACACGTGAACACAAAAATGAATACCCTGGTCCCAGACAATATAATGAGTACACAGTGGAAATGCTAGGGCATTTAAATATGTGAGGACTGAAGCTGTTAACTAACATCTTTGAAGTGCGGACTGCCTACTTCTGTTGATCAAAAGGAGATCAGATAGATGTTTCAGCTCTCCTTGCTATTACCCACTGGCCTAAATGAGGATTTTGATTATATTCCATTTCTGCAGTCATATGCAAAATGTCACTTTCTACAGCCTGTTGCTATCCTGCAGACAGACACACACACACCAATTATTATTTTATTTCCTCCAATTGGTTAACATTTGTTTATGATTCATTACGAGTCTGTACTTTGTGGCCAGATTATTTTGTCACACGCACGCACACACACACACACACACACCACATTTGTCTCGCTCTCTCTTCCTCTCCCTCTTCAGCACAAGCCCCAAATCAGAACTGTGGATAAACATGTGC
Source organism: Neoceratodus forsteri (assembly GCA_016271365.2). Classification (NCBI taxonomy): domain Eukaryota; kingdom Metazoa; phylum Chordata; order Ceratodontiformes; family Ceratodontidae; genus Neoceratodus; species Neoceratodus forsteri. The sequence continues at coordinate 1,295,853,243 of CM057459.1, forward strand.
CTGCCCCACATCAGAACTGTGGATAAACATGTGCCTGCCCCATATCTGGACTGTGGATAAACATGCGCCTGCCTCACACCTGGACTGTGGATAAACATGCGCCTGCCCACATCTGGACTGTGGGTAAACATGTGCCTGCCCCAAATCAGAACTGTGGATAAACATGCGCCTGCCCACATCTGGACTGTGGATAAACATGCGCCTGCCCCACATCTGGACTGTGGATAAACATGCCTGCCCCATATCTGGACTGTGGATAAACATGTGCCTGCCCCATATCTGGACTGTGGATAAACATGCGCCTGCCTCACACCTGGACTGTGGATAAACATGAGCCTGCCCACATCTGGACTGTGGGTAAACATGTGCCTGCCCCATATCTGGACTGTGGATAAACATGCGCCTGCCTCACACCTGGACTGTGGGTAAACATGCGCCTGCCCCACATCTGGACTGTGGGTAAACATGTGCCTGCCCCACATCTGGACTGTGGATAAACATGCGCCTGCCCACATCTGGACTGTGGATAAACATGCGCCTGCCCCATATCTGGACTGTGGATAAACATGCGCCTGCCTCACACCTGGACTGTGGATAAACATGCGCCTGCCCCACACCTGGACTGTGGGTAAACATGCGCCTGCCCCACATCTGGACTGTGGGTAAACATGCGCCTGCCCCACATCTGGACTGTGGATAAACATGCGCCTGCCCACATCTGGACTGTGGATAAACATGCGCCTGCCCACATCAGAACTGTGGATAAACATGTGCCTGCCCCATATCTGGACTGTGGATAAACATGCGCCTGCCTCACACCTGGACTGTGGATAAACATGCGCCTGCCCACATCTGGACTGTGGGTAAACATGTGCCTGCCCCACATCTGGACTGTGGATAAACATGCGCCTGCCCCATATCTGGACTGTGGATAAACATGTGCCTGCCCCATATTTAGACTGTGGATAAACATGCGTCTGCCCCATATCTGGACTGTAGATAAACATGTGCCTGCCCCATATCTGGACCGTGGATAAACATGTGCTTGCTCTGTATCTGGACTGTGGATAAACACAGACCTTCCCCATATCTGGACTGTGGATAAACCTACGCTGTATCCGCTTAGTTGATAAAACATGTTTGCCCCATGTCTGCACTCTGGATACACGTGCACCTTCCCTGTATTGTCTGTGCCCGCACATGTGCCTGTCCTGTATCTAGTTGGTAGATACATATGCACCTGATATCTGGTTTGTGGATAAAACACAGACATTTCCCACTACCAATAGTCTTTCTGATTTCACCAGCCCTAAAATCATCTTTACTTTTTTTTTTTTTTTTTTTTAATAAGGAGCCCCAATCATGCTAGCTGAGTCCCTAGCATTTCTTTGCAGTGCTTATGTAAACCACATCCTGCAAGCTTCACTAGGTTTGCCCAACTCTAATTTAAAGATGGAATACCTACGTAGAACGATGAGTCGGACCTCCTTGTCAGGGTCACCTATGGTGTCTCCACGGGCTTCAACAGTGCAGAAATAAACACCATGATCCCACCACATTACTTCATTGATTACTAGATCTGCTTCTGCAGAGAGAGAGAGAGAGAGAGAAGGAAAACAAACATCATTCCCACCTGCAGTGATAAATGAGCTACAGATACAAGACACGATGGAATATACATGAAACAGGCAAAATATAATGAAACAGGCAAAATATAAACGCGTACACTTTAGTAGAGATCACTCCGGGTCACAGTTGCCAAGCAGTAAGAATTGGTAGTAAACAGTGACCTATACTGAAATCCCCCTCCAGAAAGAAAGGCCACAACCTGGAGAATATTATCAAGTAGATTAACTCTGCAGTTACCATTCCGAAGGGAAATAAAAAGCAAGAGGCCAAGAGAAGCCAACACATACCAGTCATCTTGTAGACTGAAAAAGAAGGAGTGAGGACACATGTCCTCCAGAATTAAACCCAGGGACACAAGCTGAAAGCTTGGAAATGTATGGAACAGTGTATGGGAAATCATGCACAACAAGGCTGTGTTTCAACTGAGGGGTTTCCATGACAGCGTGACCTCGAGAGCGACACACTCCTGCTTACCACCATTGACCAAACTCCAGCCCTCTCCCCTTGGTACTGCTGAATACTGCGCAACAATTAATGATGTACAAAAAAGTCTCTTTCACAGAGACAGAAAGCTGTGAGCAGACTGATGCACAGCTCAACAGCACATGTAGCAGCAGTGTGACGCACCTACTGAAGCCGAAAGACTTTTTGTTCTGCTTCAGTAGGTACATCACCACTGCAGTACAACCATGTTTGTGAGCCAACTGAGTTCCACGAAGAACAGGCATACCCCATACACTAGAAAGAGGATTAAAAAGTACAGCACAGTTTGCATTTACATTAGCAGTATTTATTAGTTGGGGGAAAAATTTCGTCACACAGTTTTTGCTTTGAGCAGCAAGGTATTTTTGACGTCCTCAGATTCATCATGAGTAGATTTTTCATTACTGTGGAAAGTTTTAAAACCATTATTATGAACTGGCTAGAAACAATGCAAGAAGCTGACTGGCTGAGAGGTATTTGGAGCTGTGATTAAATCTCACAATATAATCACGGCTCCAAGAAACCTCTGGCCACCAGCCTTCTTACTTAACACAAAATCATCAGACAGTAAACACACTAGTGCTGAAGATGCAGTTTCAGCGTGGCAGTAGCACGAGAGCAACAATGGCCAAATCATTTTTTTTTTTTTTGTTTGATAAAAAAATGCAACAAAAAGCACACTCAGTCAGGGTACTGGATGTGCCGATTTCGGAGAAAACCGACCAACTGCAAGCACCAAACGGCCAACTACATATTTTCTGCCCCAATTGGCAACTGCCAACTTCGTATACCCCCCACCCCACGGGAACAACACAACAGCTGCTCATGGACAAACTGGCTCAAAGAACTGCACTGACAAAACCAAAAAAAGAACAAAGCAAAATATTACTTAATTTACTTGAAAGGACAACAGATGCAGGCAGAACACAGTTAACATCTGGGAGTAGCGCTGGAGAGTGAGAGAGTTTACAGCTGCACCTCCTTCACAAACTCCACTTACAACAGCGCCACCTGAGCACTCCAGGAACTATTTTCTTAAAAGACACCCCTCCAATACCCCCAAAAAGTCATTTTCTAAAGGTTTTAAAAGTGTTTTTTTTTTTTTTTTTACTGATAAAACTTTTAAGCCTGTTCATAACAGAAATAGTATACTCCAGGGTGTGGTATATCATGGGATATCTTCACTTCTTAGGTGCATGCGACACTGTGCTGTGGCCTCATGCCTCACAATGCAACCAAGGCATGACAATATCCCATAATATACCACAGCCTTTCATGTATTGTTGTTTAATTATTAACAGTTTCATAATTAATTATTCAAATCAATATATATGGCTGTGGCTAACATTTCTTAAAGTAAAGGTCCCATCATCCTTGTTTCTGTTTGTGTAGTTTGCAGACAAACAATGACTGCCTCTACTGCACACTACTAACTTCATCAGGATTCAAATGCAAATGAAATTACTAAAAGGAAAACTACACCTGTGATAGACATGTGACCAGAATAATCTATTAATTTCTTTTTTGTTAATTTCCTTTGTGACTATAGATGTGTTGTAAGTTGTGCTATTGGCAAAATGGACACACAAAATAGGCTTCTAATGTCACATGACCAAGCAGGCCTCATAGGAAATAATGCAGAAAAATGTTCTTGTGGGAATCTGTAGCTACACACCCTGTAAGGCAGATGGGAGAGTGCCACTTTGAATGCCTTAGTAATCTTGAAAGGCAGAGGCATGCGGTGGCACACCTCAGATATCCTGAGAAACCAAATCATAAAAGTGGACTGAGAATTTCTGAATGTATACAGGGAGTGTACACCACAGAAGGGGCTAGAGGAATAGGTACTCCAACAGCTGGTAGTCCCCTGGGACTACTGAAAGCAGCTTCTGGCCCTGGCCCATGACATTCCTTTTTCAGGCCACCCTGGTATTAACTGCACAAAAAAGCAGCTTGCCAACAGCTTCTTTTGGCTGAGCATGTACACAAACATGGTGAATTACTGTCAGACTTGTCCACAGTGCCAAAGGGTCGGAAAGGTCAGGGACAAGGCTACGGCAGCTTTGGTGCCTCTGCCTATTATCGATGAACCCTTTAAGTGGGTAGCCCTGGACACAGTGGGGCCCCTGAGTGCCCCAAGTCATATAGGCAAATGATACATATCAGTTGTTCTGGATTACGCAACCAGGTACCCAGAGGCAGTGGCCATGTACTCCACTGAGGCAGAAATGTGGTTGATGAGCTCCTGGGAATCTTCAGCCAAGTGGGATTTCCCCAGGAGATTTTGTCAGACCAGGGGACAAATTTCATGTCGTCCTTAATGACCATTTTTGTGGGAAAAGTGCAGAGTGAAACTGCTCTGTACTTCACCCTATCACCCCAAGACAAATGGCCTGGTCAGGCGGTTCAACGGGACCTTCAAAATTATACTCAGGAAGCCAGCCGGTGGTGCAGAGGGCTGAGGCGCTGGACACCTTACCTCACGTCACGCCAGCGCCCTGAGTCCAGGAATGGACTCGGGTCATCAGAGAGCTGCAACCGGGGAAGAGTAGGACAGAGCAGCCAAAAGACAGCTCTCCTCTCCCTTGAGGCTGTCATGCCCCCCCCCATCGTTCCACTGCCATCAGGTGGAGGTTCGATGGTCAGCACAGGCAGGAGGGGGCAGCAAGTAGCAGGAGGGGTGTCCCGGTACAAAAGCATGCGCGTGCCTCCACACATGTGCGCATGGCCGGGAGAAAACAGAGAAACATTCAAAAAACAAAGTAGGCTAAGGGCATTTGCTGACCAGCACAAAAGGGAGTGGGATAAATACTTGCCCCACCTCCTGTTTGCATACAGGAAAGTCCCACAGGGTTCTCACCCTTCCGGCTCCTGTTTGGTCACAAGGTGAGAGGGGCCCCTAGATTTAGTCAAGGATGAATGGGAAGGTAACCATGCCTCCCTAGAGGAGTCTGTTGCTGAGTACATCCTAAATTTCACGGCCAGGCTTAAGGAGTTCATAGGGCTCACCCAGGAGCACTCAGTCATGGCACAACAGCAACAGAAAGTCTGGTATGACCATTGGGCCAGAGCTTGGGACAACAAAGTCAGACAGTGAGTACTGGTACATGTCCCAGTCTGACATGGGAGGGCCCATTCTCCATAAACAGGAAGGTGAGTAAAGTTAACTATGTAGTAGGGCTGCCTGACAGAAGGCACAAGCAGAGGGTATATCATGTGAACATGATGAAGCCCTACTACAATAAGGAGATGGTCCTCGCTGTGTGCAGTGCACCAGAGGAGGAGAACGAGACCTATTCACTGATGGATCTCCTCGAGGAAGCCTGGGAGGGATCCACGGTGGATAACCTCACTCTCTCAGGGCAGCTGACAACAGACAAGGCCAAGGAGATGGGGGGTGCTGCAAGATTTTTGGGACATGTTCACGGGGAATCCGGGGTACACCACAATGGCTGAACACTATGTGCACACTGGGCACTGGGGCCCAAGGTCCACTGAGGCAGTCTCCCTTCAGGGTACCAGACGGGGTTAAGAAGACCATGCTGAGGGAACTTGGGGAAATGCTGGCCCTTCGAGTGATCCAGGAGTTCAGTAGCCCCTGGGCTTTGCCCATGGTCCTGATCCCCAAGAAGGATGGTACCACATGGTTCTATGTCAACTACCAGAGGCTCAACAGCTGTACAAAGTCTGATGCCTACCCCATGCCCAGAAGAGATGAGACCTTCGAGTGGCTGGGGGGAGCCTGGTTCCTGACCCTGATGGACCTGATGATGGGTCACTGGCAGGTGTCATTAACCCCTACAGCCAGGTAGTAGTCTGCCTTCTTCACTCCATTTGGCTTATTCGAATTCTGAGTAATGCCATTTCAGATGAAGAATGCACCCAGAATCTTCCAGAGGCTTGTGGATCGCATCCTGGCTGGGGCAGGTAAATATGTACTGACTTGCATGGAGGACAGCGCCATTTACAGCCAGACCTGGGAGGATCACGTCAGGCACATGAGGGAAGTGTTCCGCAGACTGAAGGCCACAGGGCTGACAGTTAAGGTGGAAAAATGCCAAGTAGGCATGGCCGAAGTGTCCTACCTTGGGCACCTGGTGGGCAGTGGATGCACCTGTCCAGAGTCAGCAAAGCTCGATGCCATCCAGGCCTGGCTCACCCCTGCCACTAAAAAACAGGTAAAGGCATTTCTGGAAACGGCTGGGTAGTACAGGAAGTTTGTCCCTCACTACAGTGATATGGCCAAACCCCTGACATATCTGACGAAAAAGAGAACACCTGAAAAAGTTCTCTGGACAGAGGATTGTGAGTCTGCCTTCCAACGGTTGAAAGAGGTATTATGTGGGTCACCCGTGCTTGCTAGCCCCAATTATGACCAAAATTCATAGTACACATGGATGCCTCAGACTATGGGCTGGGTGCCATCCTGAGCCAGGTTACACCGCAGGGGGAGGAGCACCCCATAGTGTACCTGAGCCAGAAGCTTCTGCCCAGGAAAGAGGCATATACCACAGTTGAAAGGGGAATGTCTGGGGATAGTGTGGGCCCTTTAAGAGCTGCAGCCATATCTATACAGGAGGGAGTTCACTGCGGTCACAGATCATAACCCCTTGACATGGCTCCATAGGACTAGTGGGCAAAAACATAACATTTCTGCACTGGAGTTTGGTACTACTACTACTACTAGTATGATCATTCAGCACTGAAGTGGTGCACAGAATGCCAGTGCAGATGGACTGTCGAGGCTGGGCAGAGTGCATGACATGTTCCTTTAGGCATTCCCTAGGCCCTACATGAATGGCAGTGTCTCTTGGGGGTTGCCCAAAAGAGACACGCCTTCATTTCCGGGGGAGGGGATGGGACAGTATGTGAGCAGCGTAATCTATTAATTTCTTTTTTGCTCATTTCCTTTGTAAATATAGTCATGCTTGTGCTGTAAGCTGTGCAACTGGCAAAGTGGAAACACAAAACATAGCTTCCAATATCACATGACCAAGAAAGCCTTATGGGATATAAGTAGTCAACTCAGCTGCAGAACAATGTTCTTGTAGGGATCTGTAGCTACACACCCTGGAAGGCAGATGGGAGAGCGCCATTCTGAATGCCACAGTCAGCTTGAAATGCAGAGGCGTGCGGATGCACACCTTGGATATCCTGAGAAACTAAATCATAAAATTGGACTGAGAATTTCTGAAAGTGTGTAGAAGCCAGCTGGCCCAGATGATGTCATCCCTCCACACACACACACACACACACACACATATATCTGGGGAGGGGGAGACAGGGGTAAACTGTCACTCAAAGGGGTTAAACCACCTCCCACAGTCAGAAAGTGACTAAATCAGGGAGCTGAGATTCAGCTCACTCTCTTGGACCCAATAACATCTGAAAACAGAGAGCCCTGCAGCTACTGTAAAAATCTTTTGAGAAACACACCTTTAGAATTTTGTTCTTTCGGATAGCAGCAGGTAAATAAATATGCTATAGAGTGAGAATAGCCCAGATTCTGTAACTGTCTGGTTTGACTCCATTTATTTTCACTTCTAGTAAACTGTAATCCTTTTGTCTGACTGTACATAAATCCTGTTTGAAAATACTTGTAGTCCTCTAGTAAAGACTATTTTCGATAGAACAAATGATTGCCTGTTTATTTGTTAAGGTAATTTTGTTATTTCTGCTGGACTCTGTGTTTGCAGTCCATCTCTGATGGGGCACTCTACCCACAGTCACTATGTAGATCTTCTTGACCTTGTGCAAAGGAGGAGGTAAGAAACCGGTTTCCTGGTTCCTACTGGTAAAAACCTGGTGGTGGCAGACTAATTGAAGTCCCCGGTGAGGGGATTTTTGTCACAACACCCTCACAGCACTATGGGGTTCATGTTTAGCACCCCCACCCAATGGTCCAGCCCCTGTGGAGATGATCCGGTACCACCCATTAAGAGGAGTTTCCTCTATGGGACTGTTGGCAGTGCTGAACTTATCAAGAGTGGGAGCAGTTTGTGCGATGGGGCCGGAGGAAGCAGTGGTGGCCTATAATGGGGTGGTGACTGTAGCCTTCGACACAAACACACCCTTTCGTGTCCGCCCCTTGCCCACTCACCAGAGATCCCCCTGGTATGATGAGAAACTCTGGAGTTTATAGGCTAAGGGGCAGAGGTTAGAGAGATGCTGGAGGAGATCTGGCCAGATGAAGGACAAACTGACCCTGAAGTCACATTACGTTGACTATCAGAGGGCAATCTCCCGAAAGAAGGTGGAGTTTTTGTCTAATGAGATTGCTGTGGCAAGGAACAGACCAGTTCTTCTGTACAATAGACAGACTTCTACATCTTGTCTGTCTCCGTGCGGGAGGAGCAGTTCCTAACATCAGATGCGAGGAGTTGGCTCTGCTCTTCGCCGACAAGATGTCCTCTATCAGGGCTGAGATCTTCTTGAGTAACTCTCAAAAGAGATGCAGTGTCCGGCCTGAGTTGTGTCAAAACACTCCTCGTGTCTGGGATGAATCTGAGCTAGTTGGGGTGGAAAAGGTGATGGGGATAATCTCAAAGCTGTGGCCTACACATTGTGATCTGGACCCAGGTCCGACAAGCCTTGTGGTTGGATGTTTGCATCTGATAGGACCTGTGGTTGCTGAGGTAGTCTGGAGTTCATTGAGGAGTGGCCCCTTTTAAAGAAGCCCTCTTTGGATCTGGACTGCCTCAGCAACTACAGGCCAGTCTCAAATCTCCCATTTTTAGGGAAGGTTATAGAGAAAGAAGTGGCCGTTCAGCTTGAGAGACACCTTGCATCTTCATCTACCTATAAGCCTTTCCAGTCTGGGATCCAGGCAGGGCACAGTGTGAAGACCACCCTGGTAAGGGTACTTAATGATGATCTGATGGCGAGGGACAGGAGAGCTCGTACCATCTTGGTTCTTCTGGACCTCTCTGCAGCATTTGACACTGTGGACCATGAGGAGCTGCTTGACCACCTGCGGTTCCGATGTGGCCTGTTCGGCAATGTCACCAGCTGGTTCAGGTCATACCTGATGGACAGAGTGCAGAGGGTAAAAATAGGACTTGTGTCATTTAGCCCAAAGTTTCTGTGCTGTGGAGTGCCGCATAGGTTGGTCTTGTTGCCCTTATTGTTCATGGTGTACATGCTGCCACTAGGGGACATTATCAGGCGGTATGGGTTGGGTTTTCACTGCTATGCAGATGATACCCAACTGTATTTGTCCTGTGCACCTAATATCCAGGTGTCAGACTCCGCATTTAACAGCTGCCTAGAGGAAATCAAGTCGTGGATGACTCAAAACTCGCTTAGCCTTAACCCAGACAAGACTGAGGTACTGGTGGTGGAGCCGGGTCATCGTCGAGGAGGGGGGATGGGGGTTGTCCCCTAATTTAGTATTGGGGGGGGCATTCCCCTTGTCCCTTCTAGACAGGTTAAGGATTTGGGTATGATCCTGGGATAACGGTCTGACACTTGATGCTCAGGTGTCAGCCATGGTCAAAAGTGTTTTTTACTATCTCAGGAACATTGCCCAAATCCAAGCCCGGCTCCCTCCTGAGGACCTACCCACATCCAGGCTGGATTACTGTAATGCCCTATACCTTGGGTTACCTGGAGACAACATCTGCAGACTGCAGCTGGTGCAGAATGCGGCGGCAAGACTACTGACCGGTGTAAAGAGATGTAAGCATATTACCCCAGTCCTCCATGAATTGCATTGGTTGCCGGTCAGCTGAATGACTGTCTTCAAGATAGGGCTCCTTACCTATAAGACCCAGCATGATGAGGGTCCCAGCTATCTGAAAGATCTCCTCCTTGACCCTTACCGTCCAGCCCGGATGCTCCGTTCTCCTGAGGGGGCGTCCTGGGGGTTCTCAGGGTTAGGCTGTGGCATTCAGGAGACAGAGCATTTGCAGTGGCCGCACCAACCCTACAGAACTCCTGCCTCACTATGTAAGGAGGGCCCCATTGGCGGAAGCCTTTAAAAGGGGACTGAAAATGTATTTATTTGAACGGCTTTTATAATGTGAGTTTGTTGATAGAATGACATTTTGTATGTACTTTGATTTTATTATGCAAGTTTGTGGTGATTTTAAATAATACTGAATTGTGATTTTACTGTATAGCGCCCAAAGTCCCAAGAATTGGGCGCTTTATAAATAAAAATATCTATCTATATCTTCTAAATTTTACTTGTTTCCAGGACAGCAGTCAACTTTTTTTGTGTTGCTGTTAAGAGATGTATGCAATTGCTTTAGTTTGTTTTCACACTTCATACTACTCCCTGTAACTATCCTGGGGGTCTCCATTTGCTGGCTGCTGAAATCTCATTGTCCCCTGAGAGCTGCATTAGCACATGAGAACATGATGTGTAATTGCCCTTTAAACTCCACAGTATGCATGTCTGCTTAATTAGTCTTCAAAGAAGCAAGCTGCAGAAAGGTGTGTGAAACACATTTACCTTCAGTGAGCTTTGCAAACTGTCCGAGTTGTAATGCAGAGTTTTCCCTTTAAACTGTATTCAATTTGTGTGTTTCCAGAGAGTTTTTGCAGGGTATTTGCTCTTTCAGCATAGAGATAAATGGTTTGAATGGTTAATCTGACATCATGTTCTCGTATGCTACTGCAGCTTTCACAGACAGTGAGATTTCAACAACCATAAAATGGAAACTCCCAGGGTAGTGTCAGGGGGCTACCATGAACTGTTAAAACAAACTAAAGCTAACACCTATAGCCTTAACAGCTATAGGAAAAGAGTTGTCTGTTGGCATGTAGACAAATAAAGTTTGCATGATATGTATGAGGGTGTAGTTCTCGTTTAAGTCAGGTGTGAAAACCTGCTTGACTCTACTGTAAAGGTCATGTCAGGATTCATGTAAGCCATCCTGAGATTTAATGATGCTTTAGAGCTAAAGCCTGTGGTAGTTCTACTGTATCAGTCAGAGCTGTTGCTGTCCTCTGCAGTCCATGTTCTTGTCTTGTGCTGACCAATAAACATTTCAAGGTACAGTAAGTACCATGCTGTTATCTGTAGTTTGAAGTAACCGAGTTAAAAACAATGCTTTTAGTGAAGGTTTATGTTGGTAAAGTTATAGTTCTGCTTTGTTAAACAGTTTTGTGTCACAGCCTTCTTATTTTGCAGACTATGCATGCAGTCTTATTGTTCTCATTGTTTTTTTTTTTTCCTGTGCTGGCTAACAAACAGGGTTGATGACCAACACAATAAAAAAAAACACAGGGACCACAGAGGACATCAACTGCACTAACTGATAAGGTAGAAATGCAGACTTTAGCTTTAAGCATCATCAAATCCCACGACACCCTGCATGAACTGGGTCACGACCTTTGCAATGAAGTCAAGCAGGTTTTCACATCAGACTTGAGTACCTTCATTTACACTTGAATCCTGATAAAATTAGGAGGGTGCAGTAGAAGCAATCATTGTTCATGCCTACAAACTACACAAATATATAAAAATATCTGAGGGGACTTTCCCTCTAAAGGTGATGGAAAATGAATTTTTACACAGTGAACTGCCCTCCCATATTCCTTTCCATGACAGTTATGTATTCTGATAATAACCCCAATCAATTTTTAAGCAATAACCCACAACAGGGTATGGGGTTATTGGGATTTAATCCACCGGGTGCATTGGGAGGTCTCACAGCACCCAGGGTGTGGATTTAATCCCAATAACCCCATACCCTGGAATGGGTTATTGCATTTATAACATGGGTTATGTTTAAATAAAAAAAAAAGAAAACCACAAACAGCAAAAACTGTACTGTATACTGCTGAGTTACAAAGTAGTCCACAGAAGTAATTCATATCAGTTATTTTATAAACATGCAAATGCCAAAAATACAGTCCTGAAATGATTTCTGACATTTGTTGTCTATAAAATAGGTCTTGTCCTCTCACTCTGGTTGTGTCCCGATCAGTTTTGTGTAACACCTCGCTGTCGAGCTCTCCCTCTGCAGAACTGCTCTCTCTCTGTCTCTCTCGCTTTCCATATATGGTTGCGGCACCTACAGGACTGAGGATAGGCTACATCTGGAAAACTTGTACATGTATGTCCTGCTGACTTTTCAGTTTTGATTCAGCACAGTTGAGCGACATCCCCCAAAATGATATACTGGCATACACTGTGCCCTGTGATAGAGAGAGAGAGAGACACCTTTCATGAATGTGGATATTTATTATTTGTGAGACAGCCAGAGAGAGAAACAGTGAATTTCCCCCGCCCCTGCTACTACGATGGCCCCGCCATACTCCTTCCCCCTCCACCCAGTTATTCCTCTAGAGGTGTACAATGCCCTCCTTGTGCTCAACCCATCCAAGGGCAGATGCCCCACAGGCCTCAATGCTAAATTGTTGCACCTATCAGCCCCTGTCAGTGACACCCCCTTCGCTGCAATTTTCAATCTGTTATTCTCTCAAGCCTCGCTACCAGTGAAATGGAAACACACCACTATCATCCCCCTGCCGAAGGGTGGTGACCCATCTACCCCCAACAACTACAGACCCATTTCCCTCTTACCTAGCCTAGCTAAGCTCCAAGAAAAACGTGTTCTCTCTCTCAACTTTCCACCTTCCTTGACTCCTCTTCCTTTTACACCCCTTTCCAGTCTGGCTTCAGAAAATCACTCTCCACTACCAACTCCCTTCTGCGGCTCACGGATTCCATCCTCTCGGCTATGGATAAAGGGCACATGACCTCAAATATCTTCATATCTAGCGAAGGCATTCAACACCATTTTCCACTCCCTCCTTCTGGCAAAACTTGCCAGTGCAGGTCTCTCCCATTCGGTCACCGCCGGTTCCACTCTTACCTGGTTGGCCGGATACAAAATCAGTAAGGATAGGCAACTCCACCTCTGATCCCATCCCCATCACCTCAAGCGTACTGCAGGGCTCCATTCTGGGGCCTCTCCTGTTCTCCATCTTTCTAAATGACCTTCCTTCTGCCTGCCCACATACCTCCATTCACATGTATGCAGATGATACTGTGCTGTATACATCCAGCCCATCTGCTGCAGATATAACGACCAGACTACAGCAGGATTTCAACAGTGTCCAGCACTGGTTTCGATCAAACCAGCTTCACCTCAATGCCAAGAAGTCTGTCTCCATGACCTTCGGCATAAGACAGAGACTCTCGCGACTCCCCTTCCCCCAACTTTCCACACCCTGGATGGGACTGTACTGGAGGCCTGCCCTTCCGTCAGATACCTGGAGGTCTGACTAGACCAGCACCTTGATTTTTCTGTGCACACTGATGATATCCATAAAAACTCCACCCAAGACTGGGTGCCTTCTACCGCAACCATGGCTGTATCCCATTGCCGGCTCGTCAAGACATAGTACAGAAAATTATACTGCCAATTATTTGACTACTGTGACATAGTTTACAGCACCACCCCAAGTCCTCCCTAACCAGACTGGACCACCTTTTCCACTCCTTTTGTCACTTTGCTCTTGATTGTCCCTACTCCACCCATCACTGTACCCTTTCCCAAACACTAGGTCTACCCTCCCTTCAGGACCATAGATCTTCTCACTGCGCCCACTTCACTGCCAAGTGCTGGACACATGCTTTGCCTCCCTACCGATCCTCAGTCCTGACTGCTCACCCTTCCCCAGTTTACGAGCTTAGGACCAATAACTCAAGACTCCTTTACATTCTACACAGGTCCTCATCGCCAGGTCAGGCAACTTTCAGCTACCACATGTCCAAACTACAGAACTCACTTCCTCCACTCACTCGACTTTCCTCATCCTCCCAGCACCTAAATGGTCTACTATCTGCGCATTTCGCCACCACATACTCCTGTACCCAACACATTTCTCAGCATTATGACAATCACTCCTCCCTGGTTTACTCTGTACCACTGCTGATCCTTCCTACCTCAGTTAATTGTTCCTCGTACCTCCTTTCCCTGTTGAACCCCCAGTCATGGCCATACTGGTTGCACTGCCGCACCCCCTATTGCTATCATACCTGGCTCTTCCTTTCAGCTGCTCATAATGCTCATTGTAATTATACACCTGTACCCTGTACCGTGATCTACCCTGGATAGTGCTGAACCTTGCTGTTATATTACTTGTACCTATTATCTCACCTTGTATATTGTATGCCACTTGATGTTCATATTGTATGTATTTGTCCCCAGGACCCATCTGGTATCAAGCGATACTCTGCTCAGTATGCCTCCCTGGTAAAACTCTTAAATAAATAAACAAATAAGATCAACCGTGCTGAATTTCAAACTCAACACTCAAGCACATCATCCAGGGGTGAATTTAGGTGCCAGACGGCGAGAAACAACAGAAAACAGACCTTGAGTGAATGGCTGAAATCTTAAGACACAGGAAATTGCAAGGATTTTCTTACCTCAGTGTCTCGCAATTTTACAGGGGTTGGGGGTGGAACGAAGGTGCAGGACAACAATTAACTACACACTGTCAAGCAATTTCACTATAACAGGATTTTGTTGTGTGGTGGTTTCTTTGGGAAATTCTAGGCAGCCTCTTTAACTTTAGCGCAGAACTGAATCCTCATTCCAATTTCTAAGAAAGATTCAGACTGCAGGGAGATGACTGCCATTGTGTTTTGCTTTGGGAAGCAGAGAACAACTCCCAATGGCACTCTGTCTGACTTGCTCTGCAAAACTGTGGATTACATAGCAGATTTAATCCATGGTCACCTGATGCTATGTGACCAATTAGCTTAGCTACTTTTTGCAACCCATGCCATAATTTATTATAATCTAGCTTTGAGGTGCTCACAGATCAACACAGAGTTACATTCTCCTCAGCAGTTACTACTCTTTCTGTTCATGGCATCAGTTACACCATTCAATGTTAAAAATTTGAATAGTCTGAAATGGTGTTACTGATGTTATAGAATGTTCAGGCGAGGCCGGCCCGTTGGCACAGCAACAGGATTTCCGCTTGCAACGCCAGTGACCAGGGTTCAGGAACAGACCCGGGATGCTGGCGGGCCTGCTGGTGGGAGAAGGATGGAGTGTCCCGAGGACTGCTCTCCTTCTCCGGGGGGAGGGTGGAGAGTGTGACCGGCACTCGAGGGGCCCCTGGTGGAGGCCAGGGTTGTAAAAGGACCAGCGCCAAGAACGTCTAGGGGGTGGGGCAGACACAGGATATCATTGCACGTCCCCACCCTCCAAGAAAACCAGGAAAAAGAGCAGCTGCCAGCCCCCCTAGATGAAGCCCGCCACTGCTTCAATTAGTCTCCAGGTTGTCCCTCTGACCTATCCCGTTATCTGCGGCACTGGGAGAGTCTAGTGCCGCAACCCCAACCTGGGGTGTAAACTAGGGGGTATCGGAGGGTCGCAGCCATTGTGGAGGTGGAAGTCGTGGTCCGTGACACGGCTGAGGTGCCGGGTGGCTGGCGGCAGGGGAGGAAAAAAATAGAATAAAAAAAAATAAATAAAACTAGAATGTTCAGGCAATATAAAGAGAAAGCAGCAACTGCTGTGGAGGGAGGGATTTGGGGTACTTGCAAAGCAAAAAAAAATCTGAATATTAATTTAACTAAAAAAAGTAAAAACATATCAAAATACTGGATACACACCAAAGGAAAACAGGAGGGCATCTAGAGGTTTAAAAACTGTTCCTTATCACATTTAAAAGTCTATTCCCCTACCCTTACTGTGCACACTGGCTTCATACTGTTGTGTTGTGAATGCAGTAAATACTAAACTCGAGGTACTTTATCGGCACAGGAAAAGCCTCACTACCAATGCTCTCAGGCTCTCCATAAGCAGCTCCATTCTCTCCGTGGTTGACTACGGCCTGGTGGCCTACAAAGCAGCAACTGATACCTTCCTCAAGAAGTTAGGCACAGCTCTAAACAAGGCCTGCAGACTGTTGCTAGATGCTGACCGGCTCACACACACCTGTGTACTCCATGAGCAAGCAAACATATTAAGCCTCAAGAACATAATCTCATATCAGACGTGACTCCAAGGTAGGAAAGCCATGCTAGGCCTAACTCCTCCCTGTATCATCAACCTGATTACCTTAACCAACTTCATGTACAGGACCAGGAATAAAGAACTACACCCATTCTGTGTCCCATTCCAAAGGACAGCTCTTGGACAAAGATCCTTCTACCATGCCCCACTGTGGCTTAATGAAATCCCAGCTAACACTCTAAATGCTGCTAACCCTAAAACCTTCAAAGCCGAACTTAAGCAGTTTCTAGTGCAAAAGAATGGGAGTGCTAAACTGTTCAGAGTGGTAGAGCATGCACCAATCCTGCCTACCGGCAACTACTTATGGACTCACTCACATGATCCACCCCTCCCCACTCCCTGGCACCCCACGCTCCGTAGCTCTTATTCACCTCCTCCCACCCACCCTTTTCTCCATCAATCTCCACTCTCATGAAACCACCCCTCCCACTTGGTCTCTCCCCTCCCCTCTCACCCCTCCTCCTCTCTCTCTCTCTCTCTCTCTCTCTCTCTCTCTCTCTCTCTCTCTCTCTCTCACCCCTTCTCCCACCTTACCACACACTCTCACATGCACCATCCCCAGCTCTTCAGCTCCAAAGCTGTAATGCAATGTGAATATGCTCCTCTGGACTGCTCTATCCCCACACTCCATTCACTAACCACTCTCTTCCTATCCTACATTTTCCCCTCTCTCACACACTTCCTTATGCCATACAGCAGTTAGTATTAAACCCTTAATGAAACTCATAAGAAACTCTTAGCTGTTTTCTATGGGTTTTTTGTTTTTTGCTTCCTGTACTGATAATTCAGCTATGTCTGTATTTGTACTGTGAATTCAATTATAACTATTTGTACTGTTAAACAGACGTGGACCCTTTGTAAAAGAGTTCTTACTCAAAGGTTGTTTATGAAATTCCAATAAATAAATAATTAAGCAATAAGACACGACAGGGTGTGTGTTATCGTGTAATAACGCCACTCCTGGGGTGCGTTGAAGCACAAGGAGAAGCCGAGTGCTTCCACCACCCCAGGAGTGACGTTATTACACGATAACACACATCCCTGGAGTGCCTTATTGCTATTATACAATGGCTCGTTGTTATACAAAATAAAAAATAAAAACCATAAAAAAATAATTTTAAGGGATCCAAATGGTCATGATAATGGAGGTCAGGATCCATAGAAAAGCAATACAGTGATGTTATTGTGTAATAACATCACTGTCTCAGGCACACATTGACCAATCAGAGTCCAGGAAATTTTCTTGCCATTGTATAATGTGGATTAATCAGGGACATTATAGCACACATTTATATACACATATAAATATAAAACTCTGCTTTATTCAAGCAGTAAAACATATACTTTACATAAAAGTTAATCGTGTCAGCTTAGTAAGAACCTGAGAAACAGGAAAAAAGCAACTTGTGGGATAAACCATACCTAGCAGAACTGTAAAACAAACAGCATGAAACAAACAATATGCAGCTCCAGGTTACGGATGAAAAGTCAAGTCAACAGATAGTAAAAGAGAAAAAAGTGGATATTCGAGGGGATTAATATTCGTAATGGAGATTAAATGGATTTGCACACCATGATACAAATAGAATCAGCACGTTACTCACAAATAGGGATAAGGGGTAGAGAACTCAGGATCATAAATGTCCAACCAAAATAATGAGTCAATTGGAATGGTGGTGTGTAAGCAAATGTGTCCCCCCAGGGTGCCAGATGTTCAAAAAGGCTTCTCGTTTCAACTGCAAATCAGTGGTAAGGCACTCCATCATCTACTGCATCTCCTTGATCTTGGGATCCATGTAGCAATGTGAGGGAAGATACTGGATAACCATCTCAAAGTGATACCCTTGGGTGCCGTAGTGACCAATATTCGGAGTAGCTCCTTGAGAGACCTATTCTTTGCAAGAAGGGCAGGATGCCCAATACCAGAGTAAGGAACTAACTGGTGAACATATTCCTCAACATCAGCTGAACTGCGCCATGTATTTCTGTCTGGTACTGTTGCAATCCTCTCCTCCACAATGTCTCCAGAAACAATCATCTCCAGTGACCCCAAAGTGTTCTGTAATGGTCAGAGAATAAATGTACTGCAGCCCAACGTTTTATCTAAACTCCATCCAGCTTGGGGAGGAGGATACTTTCCAACCTGCCTGGAAAGACTTAGCCCATCGAGACTCCGGAATAACATCCCCACTTCACTGCTCCAACTTCATCCTAACAGTGTGTAGAGTTAAGGAATCTTAACCCTACAGAACTAGATATAATTCCAAGGTATAGAAACCTACTGTGAGGAATCACCCAGCAATGGAAAAACTCCTCCAATGGATTATGTGATCTAGTCAGAAGGGCTAGATGGCTTCAGATAAAATAAAGTGTTGTACTTGGAGGTATCAACAATATTCCAAATGGGGCAAAGTGAAATTTTTACACCCCCCACCACACACACACACACACACACACACACGAGATGCACTGGGAAAACATGGTTAGCCCTCACGGTTCCTAAGTGGGCTATCCTTTGTCAGATGCGGGGGGAATAAAGGATTTAGTATACCTTATCAGGGGTAGGGGCTCACCTCAAGCTTTATCCCTATGTGTTTATAAATCTGAATTAAGACTTTATTGGATGTGATGCCCAAAGAATCATAGCTTGTCCTTTAAGAAGAGGCACACTCAGAGCCAGGGGAATGGTGAATAGTGGCTACCCACCTCTTAGGTATTTTCTATAGAATACCATTGGGATGCCAAAATCCAGGTCTTAAGCCCAGCAGCCTCTGATGCTAAATACCAGTCTCAGGTCTGGCATTGCTAATTCCCCTTCTACCCTGGAGGGCAGAGAGAATATGGCTGTTAAGCCCAGGTCTGTGACCATTCCAAATAAACCAAGAAATGCCCTTGAGGGCCCTGCGCCAGTAAGCTTACTTATTTATTTATTTAAAAGTTTCACCAAGAAGACTTACTGAGCAAAAATTGCTAGTTTCCAGATGTGTATAAAATTGGCACCTTTTTTTTGTACTTTTTACTGTTGGCAAAAGCATGTTTATATGTAGAAACAATAGATTTACTTGTGTGCATTTGTGATAAAATAGTCCTTCCGCCCACTACAAGTGATGTCACTGATGATGTCACTGTATTATTGCCTACTTTCTTCTTCCTGTTTTTTTTCCTCTGTTTTTCTCCACATTCAAGATATGGAATGTTTACCACAGAATACATGGATTCAAAATTCTGCTCAGTTCCACTGGCAGAATCTTCCTCTCCTAACACACTATACACACAGACAACAAAGGCCTTTGTTACAGCCAGAGACTCAGTTATCTCACTGTCAGGGCAAGAAGAAGAGAGTTCCCTGATGAGCAGGTAAAGATAGAAGGGGGATTTTCCCACTGTCAGCAAAGAAACAATTGCAGTGTAAACAATAAACAATACATACAGGTTACTCACCTGTAACAGGAGTTCTAGGAGTGGTATATGTTGTTCATCCACACTGTCTGGCAGGTTCCTTGCCGCTTTAAATCTTGCCGGAAGGTCTTCAAGCTGGCTCCTCCCACCCACCCGGGTGGTAAAACTCAGCTCCACCCCATGATGCCAGATCTAGCCTGCTGGAAGCCAGGTTGCGAGTCGAAGCCGGGGAGGTCGGGTGGGTCGTGAGGATGAACAACATATACCACTCCTAAAACTTCTGTTACAGGTGAGTAACCTGTATTTCTAGGAATGTGGATATGTTGTTCAATCCATATTGTCTGGCAGACTCCTAGCAGTTCTCCGGGAGGAAGGAGTCAAGGTGCGCACCCCCTATACTTACTTGGGAAATAAGGACTGGAGAACTGAGGTCCCAAAACCAGCATCCCGGCGTGACTCAAGGTCGATGTGGTAGTTGGTAATGAAGGTGTGTGCTGACTTCCAGGTAGCAGCCATGCAGATTTCCTGGATAGGGACGTCCCTGGAAGCAGCCACCGAAGCAGCGGTATGGCGGGTAGAATGAGCTCTTATCCCTCTGGGAGGCTTCATGCCCACCAACCTATAGCAGAGATCTTTGCAGCAGGTGACCCACCTGCCTATGGTCTGTTTGGCTGCAGGTCTGCCAGGTGCGGCTTCAGCGTAGGTGACAAACAGCTGGCGAACCTCTCCCCGAACTTCAGCCGTCCACTCCTTATAATAAGAGAGCGCTCTTCTAGGGTCCAGAGTATGGAGTCTATATTCAGCCTCTGAGGTGTGACTGGGGTATAACACTTGGTTAAGGTGAAACTCCAACACCACCTTCGGAAGGAATTTCGGGTTGGGGCGCAAGACAACCTTGTCCCTATGAAAGACCAGACAAGGAGACTCGATGGAAAGCGCTGGAGCTCTCCCATCTGTCTGGCTGACGTGATAGCCACCAAGAAGGCGGTCTTCCACGACAGGTGAGAGATGTCACACCTGTGCATCAGTTCGAATGGCTTGCCCATGAGCTTAGCCAATACCAGCAGTAGATCCCACGGAGGTAGAGGTTCTCGCACTGGAGGGGATATGTGACCAAGGCCTTTGAAAAAGCGCCTGACCACCTTCTCCTGCGCCACCGATTGCTTCCCGGCCCGCGCCCGGTAAGCAGAGATGGCTGCCAGGTGCACCTTAAGGGTCGTCGACCGAAGCCCTAGCTGAGAAAGGGACCACAGGTAGTCCAGAATGCTAGCCAAAGAACAAGAGGAAGGGTCCAACCCTTTATCCTGACACCAAATGGAGAATCTCTTCCATTTGAAGGCATAGCATTTTCTGGTCGACTCCTTACGGAATGCCTCAACAATGTTGAGGGCCTCGTCGGAAAGACCCAAGGCCTGGAACTCTAGACACTCAGGAACCAGGCCATCAACTGCAGGGATTGAAGGTCCGGGTGGAGTACCTTCCCCTTGCTGACTGAGATCAGGTCCAGGCGGGCTGGAAGCCGCCTTGGGAGCCTGAAGCTGAGGCTAAGGAGATCTGGATAACAGAACTGGCTGGGCCAGTCTGGGGCTACCAGAATCACCTGCGCCATGTCCCTCTTTGCCTTGAGAAACACCTTGTGGATCAAGGGAAGTGGAGGGAAGGCATAGAAGAGGCTCGGGGTCCACAGCCTCGAGAAGGCATCCCCCTGCAGCGAGCCCTACTGAGGGGGGCGGGCATGAAACAGCCTCAGCTTCTCATTCTCCCTTGAGGCAAACAGGTCCTCCTGAGGAGTGCCCCAGTGGGAAAACAGATCTTGTACTACCTCTGGCAGGACAGACTACTCGTGAGATGCAGCACCTATCCAGCTGAGGGCATCGGCCAGAGTGTTGGAGGCTCCTGCCACATGAATGGCTAAGAGATCCGCCTCCAGTCTGCTCACGAGAGACCAAGTGCGGAGAGCCTCCTTGCACAGAGGCAAGGAGTGTGTCCCGCTCTGACAGTTTAGGTAGTACATGGTCGTGGTGGTGTCCGTCTGGACTTGGACCACTTGACCCTGTATAAACGAGGCGAAGGCGGTGAGGGCTAGTCGGACTGCTCGAAGCTCCAGCAGGTTGATGTGGCATCAAGACTCCTGAGGGGACCAGAGGCCGTGAGCTCTGAGCTCCCCCAGATGGACACCCCAACCCAGAGAGGCGTCGGTCGTCAGAGTGACCGTCCGCTCTGGGCAGACAAACGGGATACCCTCCTGCAGATGAGCTCGAACGAGCCACCACTGGAGGCCGTTCCACATCTCCTGGGTCACTGTCACTGGCTGGTCCAGATTACTGGAGCGCTGTGACTACTGGCGGGCCAGCCCCCATTGCAGGGGGTGCATGTGCCAGCAGGTCCAACAGACCACGCTGGTGCAGGCCGCCATGAGGCGCAGGAAGTCTCGGGCAGGGCGCAGTTGCCCAACCAGAAATGACTGGGCAAAGGAGGAAAGGACTTCGGCCCTGTCCGCCGGGAGCCGTGCTCTGGCTCGAAAAGAGTCGAGCTCTGCCCCAATGAAATGAATCACCTGCGATGGCACAAGTTCTGATTTGGCCTCTTTGATGAGGAGGCCAATCTGAGAGCAGACCTGGAGGGCCAGATCCCTGGACCGCTCCACCTCCAACTTGGAAGGGGCTGCAATCAGCCAGTCATCCAGGTAAGGGTACATCCGGACCCTTCAGCGCTGCAGGAATGCTGTCACCACTGCCATGCATTTGTTGAAGACCCTGGGAGCTGGAGAGAGGCCAAAGGGCATGGCCTGGAACCCCTAAAGGGATCCCTCTGCCCTGAAGCGGAGGAATCGCTAGTGAGACGGATGGATTGGGAACTGAAAGAACGCATCCTGGAGGTCCAGAGAACAGAACCACACGCTTCGATCCAAGAATGGAATGATCTGAGCCAGAGTGACCATCCCGAAGGTATGCAACCTTAGGAACTTGTTCAGGTCATGTAGGTCTAGAATGGGGCACCAGTCCCCCATCCGTTTTGGGACCAGGAAGTACCTGAACACAAACCCTGGGTCTGGAGGAGGATCCGCCACCTCCCTCATCACCTCCTTCTGGAGGAGCAGGGCAATGTCGGCTCAACGAGCCGACAGAGAGGCTGCGGAACTCGTGAGCTCCCCGGGTGGGGGCGCACGGGCCTCGAAGGGAGGACTGCTCAATTCCAGAGGCAGACCTCTGCCTACCACTTCCAACACCCAGCGGTCTGTGGTGACATCGACCAGGTGGAAAGGAAGTGGCGGAGCTGCTCCATGGGGGGAACCCGGGGAGAAGCGACGAGGTTGGGGGCGACACCCCTCAACCCGTCACTGGGCAGGCTTGGAGGAAGGACCGGCCGAGGAGCCGCCTGGGCCTTTCCCCCCCAGCTTCCTGCTGGAGGAAGCAGCAGGCTTGGCTTTGGGAAGCCAAGTGTGAGCCTGCTGGCCCTGATGCTAGTGTTGCTGGGCCAGACGTGTCGCAGGGGCTGAAGGGCGAAAGGGCTTACGCTGCTGCTGGTGGCCTTTGTCCTTCTGGGCAGATGTGACAGAGTCCAAGGTGGCATTGGACTTCTCGATCTGTTGCAGATGACCCTCCACCCCGGGGCCAAACAAGTCAGTACCCAGGAAGGGAACGTCTGCCAGCTTGTGCTGGGTATCCGCCGTAAAGGTGGAGATCCGCAGCCAAGCTCTGCGGTGCATGGCCACTGCGGCCACTACTGACCGGGCACACAAGTCAGCGATGTCCAAGGAAGTTTGGAGCTGCTGTTTGGCCACCGCCCTTGGATCCCGCACCTGCTTGACCGTCGTCTGAAGGTCGGCCGCGAGATGAGGAATCACCTCATCCAGGGAGCCCAAAAGGGCGTGTGAAAAGTGTGCCATGACAGCCGAGCTAGCCTGACGAAGGCCTAGAGAGGAAGCAGCATAGACTTTCTGCCCAGAGTAGTCCAGTTTCTTGGACTCCTTATCGGGTGGCTTGTCCAAATCCCGAGTGTTCCTAGAACGCCGGAAAACGCTGTCGGTCACCAACCCCTCCTCAGAAGGGTGCTCTGAGAAACCGGAGAGTGAACCGTTAGGGACAGCATACTTCCGAGCCATCCTGGCCGAAGGTGCTGGACAAGAAGCTGGCCGCTGCCATACCTCCAGGGCCGGGCCAACAATGGCTTCGGCCACTGGGAAGGCCTCCGTAGGGGAATCCCCTCAGTCCAGTATCTCCATGAGAAGATACTTGGCCCGTTTTGAAACGGGTTCGAGCTTCATCCCAGTGGACTCAGATGAGTCGAAGCATACCAAGGAATGAGGATGGGCTTTAATCCACCGACTGACCCCAGTGGACTCCAAGTCAAGCGGCCTGGAGAACAAAAAGGAGTCATCGTCAGACTCCGAGGAGTCTGTGAACAGCTGCCGAGTGCCTGAGCCACCCTCCACCTGCCAAGGTCGATCGGGAGTGAGGGTGACCGACAACCAATGGGGCAAATCCTGACCCGACCGAGAATCCTTGGTCGGGGCTCAGTCTTCGGTTGTGGAGGCGGGGTTCCACCACAATGGGTGGCGCAGCTGGTTTCGCAGAACAACCGTGCGCGGCTTCGCCTCGACTACTACGAGGGATTGTCTCGGCCGCCCGTGACAGCCACTTAATGGCCGGAGAAGGCTTAATGGAGTCGGTTATTCCCAGACAATAAGAGCTGCTGCCACATTAAATCCTCGAGCACGACGCAACTTGTGCCGGAGTCTATCCTCTGAAGAGGAAGACAAGGATGAGCGGTGCCGATGATTTCCATAGTGCCAAGACCAAGACCGCCGACATCAGTGGGACCGGCTGGACCTGGAAGAGGTCCGTGACCGAGACCAAGACCTTCGGGGATTCTGAGGGTGGGTCTGAGAGGGGGCGGGGGAAACCCGCTCCTCCCTCGGTTCAGGGACCTTAACCTGGGACTCCAGCACAGGAGGCACAGGCAAGTCCTCGGTTTCCACCGGGGGAACCGGTGAAGAAGGGTTGTCGGCTTCTCCAGTCGACAAACCGTCCGACGGGTTGAGAAAAATCTCGACCGCGTCGACGGTTGTCTCAGCCGGCTAACCGGTCGGGGACACCGTGAAGCCAGCAGCCTTAGCCGCAACCTTGACCAAAGTCGAGTGTCGACTGTCCGGGGAAGGGGACCTCTCCCGCTCCCACGAACAATCGACGGTGGGACTTACCTTTGGAGTCCTTCTCTTTGGACTGAGAGGAATGTCCCGAAGGCCCTTCTCAATTGGTGGAGAGGGATTGGCAAAGCTCCTTAAAAGAAGCTGTGTAGGAGGAGCCCAAGAAGAGCGGGATAAATGCCGCGACCGAGGATGATGATGATGATGATGATGATGCGGCTTGGTCTGCCTCCTCCTCGAGGGCAATCATCTGCTCTAACTATTCAGCCAAGCCCGCAGCCGCTGACACCGCCCAACGAGCCTCCTTCGACTTGACCGGAGGATAAAGTTTCTCGGGTCGCCCCACCAGCAATCGGGCAGCGCAGTCCACCAAGACCGAAGCCGAAAATTATTTGCACAACTCACAGGCCTGTGAGTCATGACCGAGTCCAAGGCAATAAACGCACATGAAGTGCGGATCGGTCCGGGACATCTTCTGCCCACAGGGGCACCAGCGAAATCCGGGAGTCGATTTGTCCATCGCAGCCGTGAAAGAAATGAAAGACCGAAGTCTTTTAAACTTAAGAATGAGTTTCGGTTTGACCGAAGAGTGTGGATCCAGGCCTAAAACGCAGAGTGCCAAGGAGGGAACCTGAGCTTCCAAGCGGTAAGGAAGATCTGGCGTCATGGGGCGGAGTAGAGAGTTTTACCACCCAGGTGGGTGGGAGGAGCCAGCTTGAAGACCTTCCGGCAAGATTTAAAGTGGCAAGGAACCTGCCAGACAGTGTGGATTGAACAACATATCCACGCCCCTAGAATTATTGTTTCTAATTTGTTTATGTATGTAAGGAGAGTGTGATAATCAGGGAAATAACATTTAAATTTATTTTTTATTTAAGGTAGTTTTATTTTGAAGGCCCAGTTGAAGTTTTTTTTTTTTTTTTTTTTTTTTTAAACAGTGTAAAGGTAGCAGCCACCTTTGTGGTGGATGATCAGTTCTGGCTATAGGGGACTGACTGAAATGCCTGTGTTCCAAATGCCCATTGATCTGGGTTCCAGACACTTCACTGCTGAGCAGTCCTTTTTTTTAACCATGTGTAAACCATATTTTACACATAAATAAGAGCCAATCAGATTTCATGATTTTACCCTTCGGCCTCGTGCACCCCTGGCCATGCTGTAAAATATGTTTTACACATACCCCTTCAAAACTTATTGCTTACGTAACATTATAAAGAACAGATAAACATGAGTAATTACACCAGTGATTCAGTAATAGTAAGCACTTGTAGACATAAATTTAACCAGTGATACAACAATAGCAATGAATTGTACACATAAATTCAACAATTAGTGGAATAGTGACAACTGCTAGACATGACCACATTAGGTCAATGGACAACGTGGAGGAGCCAGGCGAGATTAGGGACAGTTGCATGTAGGGGCAGTGAAACAGCACATGATGGAGGCAATAGCATGGGATGAAGATTTCTGCAGCTGATACATTCCTGTAACAGGCAACATAACTGGCCATGCCTCTGGCTGAATGGCCACAAACCACCCCAGGAAGTTCCTTACCGTACTTCCTGTAACAAAAGGTAATACAGTTGGCCAACCATTTGGACAGGCACAGTTTAGAAACCAGTACGCCATCTTTCCCAAGGGTAAAGGAAACAAAAAGCTGCGAGGGCTTTCTGCAGTCTCTTGA
The DNA here is from genome assembly GCA_016271365.2 of Neoceratodus forsteri. Lineage (NCBI taxonomy): Eukaryota > Metazoa > Chordata > Ceratodontiformes > Ceratodontidae > Neoceratodus > Neoceratodus forsteri. Next base: position 1,295,879,581 of record CM057459.1, read on the forward strand.
ACAGTGAATATAATATCTGAAAATGTTATATACATCTTAAGTATGGAGCAATACTTCCCCTTGACTGGCACGCTCCGGAAAATAAACAGGCAGGTGGATGGTTTGATTCAGGGTAAACTCAGACACCGCCTAAGGTAGAAACAGAGTTGGTATGCAAAGACACCCTGTCTTTGTGTAAAATCAAACAAGGAGGCTCATGCATCAGAGCCTGGAACTCAGAAATCCTTTGAGCTGAAGTAATGGCAACTAAAAATAACGCTTTCCATGACAGAAAGCGTGGCTCGCATGATGCTGCAGTTTCAAAAGGCGCTAAAGTAAGTAGCAAGTTTCTCTACAACAAAATTCAAGCACCAAGCTGGGACTGGATTGTGAATGGGAGGTTTCAAGTGAAGAATACCTCTCAAGAACGTGCAGGATACCTCCAGCTGAGCAACATGGAAGGCAGATATGGCTGACAAGTGCACCTAAAGAGAAGAGTATTTTAGTTCTGCATCTGACAAGGTCAGCAAGTACTCTAGAATCTGATTCACTGGGCAGTTGAAGGAATCCAGGTGATGTGAAGTGGCCCACAGAGCAAAGCACTTCCACTTCATAAAGTAGCACTGGTGGAGGGTTTTTGGGAAGCCACCAGGACATCCGCCACTTTAGGGGATACACCAAACTGGGCAATGGCTATGTCTTCGGGAGTCAGGAATGACGATGAAGGGACCAGAGGTCCAGATAAACTAGGGCTCCCTGCTCCTGGGACAGTAAGTCCTTGCACATGGGCAGGGGTACTGGAGGCTACACTGTCAATTGTTGCTACAGTGGAAACTATATCAGACAAGGTCAAAAGGGGCCACCAGTATCAGGGTGGCACCCTCCATCTGGTGTTTGATCAGCACCCTCTGAATCAGAGAAAAGGGAGGGAAGGTGTAAAGGAACCACTCTTTCCAAGAGAAGGACAACATGTCTCACCAGATAACTCGAGGTCCTGCTACTGCAACCAGAAAAGAAGCAGTTTCGCATTGTAAGGGGACACAAAAAGGTCTAACTCTGGAATCAGTGTTCTCATTAAGGCTACAGATCTGGGAGTGCATTCACCCTGTCCAAAAATTTCCAGGGGTACAAAATAAATTATACGGGTTCATTGTACCATTTGTACATTTTTGTGGAGTACATATACTTCAAACAGAATTATGAGAGTACAGTGTACCCCCTTCACACAAAAATGTACTTGAATTTCATAATTTGTACTTGAATCAAAAGTACAGATGGGGGTAAATGGGAACACTGCTCTGGATGAACCCTTTGTCAAAGAAGATCTTCCACTACTGACGTGAGCAGCTCCATTTCGAGCATTCTGGACTGCGTCCTGCTTAGTCTGTCTGCCAGGACATTTTGGACACCTGGAACATGGACGGTTGACAGTTCTAGATCGTGTTCTAGAGCCCAGTACTAAACTCTCGAACATACGAAGAAGCCAGCAGAAGAAGGCCATTTGGTCTATTAAGTCTGCTCATACTGCAGGGTCCACAGCTTGAGCTAATGTCCCTGTCCTCCCTCCCCACTCCTCCCATTCTCCCTACCAATGATCCTTACCATCCCCCTATGCCTATCCCAGCCTCTCTTAAAGCTGCCCACTGTCTTCAATGAGATGACCTCTTCTGGCAGTGCATTCCAAGTGTCCATTAAACCTCTCTGTGAAGAAGTGTTTCCTGACCTCCCTCCTAAACCTCCCACCATCCAGCTTAAGACTGTACCCCCTCGTGTTATGGCTGCCACTCAGCTTAAAGAGACTCTCTTTATCAACTTTATTTATCCCTTTCAAGTACTTGAAGGTCCCAATGATGTTCTCTCTGTCTCTCTCCCTCTCTCCCTCTCTCCCTCTCCCCTGTCTTCCAGCGAGTACATGTTGAGTGCCCTCAACCTCTCCTCATATGCCTTGCCCTGCAGACCGGCTATCATCTTTGTAGCCCTCCTCTGGACCTTCTCCAGCAGGTTAATGTCCTTTTTGAGCTGTGGGCACCAGTACTGAACTACATACTCTAGATGTGACCTTACCAGTGACCTGTACAAGGGTAGTATAACCTCCTCTCTCCTACTACTGATCCCCCTAGATATGCATCCTAGCATCTTGTTTGCCTTTGCTGCTGCTTTCTTGCACTTCGTGGAGTGCTTCAGATCATTAGTGATCATCACTCCCAGGTCCTTCTCCTCTGATGCAGATTTATTTATTTTTGATAACCGGGTAGGTGCACTAGACACAGACATGACTATTTTCAGGCACAACCCGGGAGGTCAAAACACAGAGAGATACTGGTACATGGCAACCAGTATCAAGAAATATACAATATATCACATATCAAAAATGAAACAAAATTTAGACAATAGTGGGACCAAGGCACGTAGTGTGTATTATACAGATAGAAGTTAAGTGCCCATGGGTAACAATTATGGTAATATCACATTTAAAGTACAGAAATGTCACAGGGTAACATAATGGTGTAATAGTATTATACAATCAGCTGACAGAAAAAAAAAAAAGGTTTATTTTGGGAGAGGTTAGGGAGAAAGGTAAGCGAGAGAGGGAAAGGGGAATGGGAAGAAGAGGGTAGGATAGAAATTGTGAGGGGAAAAAACAAAGAGGGGCAGGGTGCCAGCTCACATCACAGAAAACGGAGGGTAAGTTACGAGACAGCACAAGCAGAGGAGTAAAGATCTACAGAGGGTTAAAACAGGTGCACTGGGCACATGCAGCAAGGAGGGAACGGTGCCTCTTCTTAAATGAAGCATGACTCGGGACCAGGCGTACATCAAGGGGGAGGGAATTCCAGTATGTGGGAGCTATGTGAGAGAAACCTGATTTCCCTTTGATAGTTCTACATCTAGGAATGATAAGTAAGGAAAGGTTTGAAGATCGGAGGCCATATGAAATGGGTTAATGGGTCAGCATGGAGGCAAGGTAGGCAGGCATACGGGACCGCAGTATACTGTCCAGGAGGTTCCCAAGAGAGAGGAGTCAGTGCGCAATAGGGGAGAGCCAATTTAGGTCTGAGTACAGTAGGTAGTGATGTCTTAACCTGGAGGATGCAGAGGCGTAACGGCATATATTGTTATAAGTTGTGTCCCACCTCTGGAGAGTAGCCTTAGATGCATTAGCATAGATAACTGATCCATATGAGAGTGACGGTAGTAGGATACCTCTAGAAATGGCTAACCTTGCAGAAGGGGTTAGATTACGGCTTGTTTTGTAGGCTAAGCCCAGTTTGGCATTTACAGCCTTGCATGTTGTGGTTATATGGGTGTCGTAAGTAAGGGATTCATCAAGCCAGACACGATACTCGGACTCCACCCAGGTAGTACTCTGTCCTGGGATTCTTGGCTCCAATATGCATCACTTTGCATTTCTTGGCATTAAATACAAGCTGCCAGATCCTGGACCACTTCCCCAGCTTTTCCTGTAGGTCCTGTATCCCTTCAGCTATGTCCACTCTTCCACAGAGCTTGGTACCATCCACGAATAGACACATTTTGCCTTTAATGCCATCCCTAATGTCACTGATGAAGACCTTGAACAACACCGGCCCTAGCAAGGAGCTCTATGGGACCCCCACTAGTTACTTCTCTGGTGCCAGATAACTCTCCCCCCACAACCACCCTCTGGGTTCTGTCCCTCAGCCATTTTATCACCCATCTGGCCATCTTTTCCCCCCCAACTCCAAGATCCACCAACGTTTTGGCAATCAACCTTTTGTGGGACACAGAGTCAAAGGCCTTGCTGAAATCAAGACAGAGAATGTCTACCGCTTGGCCCTGGTCTACTGTTTTAGTGACACAGTCAAAGAAGTCAAATCAGATTTGTTTGACATGATCTCCCCCCATGAACCCATGATGCCTCTCATCCTGGAGACCATGCTCCTCTAGATATTCCACCAACTTCTTCTTTAGCATGATCTCCATGAACTTGCCCACAATGGAGGTCAGACTGACTGGTCTGTAATTCCCTGGATCATCCTTGGGACTCTTTTGTGGAGGGGCACATGTGCTGTTCTCCAGTCCTGCGGTACCATGCTTGACTCTAGTGAACTATTAAATAGGCCTGCCAGTTCCTTTAGTACCCTTGGATGTAATCTGTCCGGGCCTGGTGATTTGTCCACTTTCAATGCCAGCAGACCCTCCCTCACTGTATCCTCCTCTATCAATACATCTGTGTTCCCCTCCCCCCTCTTTTCCCTCCTGAAGGCACTGGTCTATCCTTTTCCCTGGTGAAGACAGAACAGAGGTATTCATTTAGTATCTCTGCTTTTCCCCCATTATCCTCCACCCACTCCACCCCTTTCTTAAGCATAACAGTCCCTTTCTTCTTGTTCCTTTTTTCACTTATATAGTGAAGAAAGCCTTCTCCCCCTTCTTAATTCCTTCAGCTATCTGCAGCTACTTCTATGCCTTTGCTCGCTGGACTTCCTTACTTGCCTCACTAGCCAGCCGTAGGTAATTTTTCCTATCCACCTCTCTCCTGGTCTTCCTGAATTTTCTATAGGCCAGCCTCTTTTCCCTTACTGCATTGGCAACCCCAGAACTGAACCAGCTGGGCACTTTTGGCCCTTGTGTTCTTCCCCCTGAGCCTCATCTGTGGCAACCAGTATTTCTTCCTTAATGATGGACCACCTTTGGTCCACCCCCATATCTGCTCTGATGCCCGCCAGATGGCTCCTTAGCACCTCTCCCATTTTCCTGAAGTCTGCCCTCCTGAAATCCAAGATTTTGGTCTTCGTCGGGATGCTTTCCCTGCCCATATCTAACTGGAACCACACTGTGCAATGGTCACTTCCACCCAGTGGCTCCCTGACCATTATTTCCTGTACATGCTCCCCATTTGTGAGCAAAAATTGCCTCAGCTCTTGTTGGTTCAGTGACACCCTGAGTCAGGAACCAACTCTGCATTCCTTCCAGGATCACCCGACTCTTAGCACATGTTGTGGATGGTATGCTCCAGTCCACCTTGGGCAGGTTGAAATCCCCTACAATTACCACCTCTCCTTTCCCCACAGCTTCCAATATTTGTGAAATCATTTCCTTGTCCCTCTCCTCATGTTAACTGGGTGGTCTATAAACCACCCCCAACCTCACCTGTCTCCTCCTATTGGACCTTAACTGAACCCATAATGCCTCTACCTCCCCTTCCTCTGACTCTTCCCATCTGGAAGTTATTTCCTCCCTGATATAAACTGCCACCCCTTCCCGACTACTCTGTCCCTCCTGTATAGTTTATATCCATGGATCGCAAGGTCCCAGTTATGGTGTGATGTTGCCCAAGTCTCGGTTACTGCAGCTATGTCCACCCTTCTGTCTGCTAATAATGCCTGCAGGTCATCCATCTTCTTTCCAAGACTCTGTGCATTCAGAGACACCACCCTCCACCTAGAGTCTGACCTTCCTTCTCTTCCCTCTGTTCTTCTATTCACATTTATCCCCTGTATGCACCCCTCCACATACCCTTATGTGTTTCTCACCCCCTCCACCCTTTGCTAACTGTGTAATTGCCCCTTCCACCTCCTCCCTCCAGACCTCTTCCATCACTGTGGGGAGGAGGTTCACAGACCACCTCCTCTTGGAGTCTGTGGGCCTGCACGCACTCTACCGCCCCCCAGTAGTTTAAATTAGGTGTAGTGGTTATGTACTCCCCCAGTTTGTCCCAGAGTACCCTCAAACCCTCCCTACTGAGATGTAGCCTGTCTGGTGAAAACAGTGCTTTGTTTGAACAGGTCTCCTCTCAGCCCCCAATACAGATGAACCTCTCCTCCCTGCACCATTTTCTCAGCCAGTCATTAAAATCCTCTATTCTTCTTTTCCTAGCTGTGCGGGCCCTTGGTACTGGTATCACCACTGAGAAGGCCAGTGAACGTCCTTCCTCCCTGCAGATCTTCCCTAACTCCCTGAACCTAATTTGCACTATCTTAACCTTCTCCCCAGCTAGGTCGTTGGTTCCCAAATGTATAACTAAATCAGTTTTTCCATTAACCTCCCTTACTATTTCCCTTATTCTTTGGCCCACCTTCCCCACCATCATCCCTGGCATAGAAACCACCGTCCTGCTTGCATCCGAGTCCTCCTTCCTTCCCCAGTGAATACCCCTAATTATGGAGTCCCCTATGATTGCCACCCTTCCATTCCATTTCTCCTTGCCTCTCTGCATAGGGGGTAAGAATGAGTCTCCTCTTTGCTTACTGATGCAGTGCACCACACTGATACTGTCCATCTGTACCAGCCGAAGGCCCGGGGACAGTGATGACCTGTAGGCCATACAGGACAGCTCTCATTTCAAAGATGTTGATGTGGAGAGAAGCCTCCACTGCAGACCATGTCCCCTGAGTCTGGCAGGGACCCAGATGTGCCTCTCAGCCCCCCCCCACCCAAGACATTCATGGTGAGGATCTGCTGATGGGAAGGAATAAGGACGGGAACCTCCTTGAGTAGGTTACTGGGTTCCATCCACCAAAGAAGTACATTCTTGACAGGCGAGGAGACTAGGATCTGCTGTTCTAGGTCATCATAGCGCTGATCCCACTGGACCCTCAAAGTTTACTAAGGGATCTGCATGTGTAGCTGTGCCAGGGGAACCATGGCAATGGCCACTGCCATCAGGCCCAGCAGCTGCAGGAATGTCTTGGCTGTGAAATACCAGCTGTTACACAGTTCCTAGCTTTGCACTATCAGGTGCAATGCCCTGTCCTGGGGTAGAAAAGCTAAGCCATGTGCAGTGTCTAGTTTTGCTCCTATGCACTGGAGCCACTGACATGGCATTAAAACTGACTTGGATAGGTTGACAGTGATCACCAATGTGCTAAACAGCTGCCTGGTATGCACTAGGGTCAGGGACAGTCACTCTCTGGACTGAGTTTTAAGTAGCCAGTCATCCAGGTTGGGGAAGATGTACAGCCCCTCCCTCCTGAAGGCTACTGCCACTACTGCTAGGCACTTGGCGAAGATCCGAGGTGCCGAAGACAAGCCAAAGTGTAAGGCGCTGAACTGGTAGTGCTCCTCCTGAAACAGGAACCTGAAGAACTACCTGTGGGGAAGGCATATCTCGATGTGCAGGTAGGCGTCTTGCATATCCAGGGAGCATATCCAGTCTCCTTCTTTAGAAGGGGCAACAGACCCCGGTAGGGTAACCATCCTAATCTTTTTGTACTTGATGTAGAAGTTCACGTTCCGCGGGTCCAGGATGGGCCTCAAGTCTCCCATGGACTTGCAGACAAGAAAACAGTGGGAGTAAAATCCCCCGTTTCATTGGAACAGGTTCTATAGCCTTTTTTCACAGCAGAGTGCAAATCTCCTCTAGTAGCACTGGTATGCGGCTTGGAAGGCAAGTCGAGGGGTATGGATGAGATTCTGGGGGCACCTCCATGAATTCTAGAGTGTGTCCTTAACCTATGAGCTGCAAGACCTAGGCATCTATTGTGATCTCCTGCCAGGGAAAAAAGTGACCCTCCCCCCACCACCACCACCACCACTGCATCCTGGGTCACCGGGATGGGGAGAGCATCGAGCAAGGAGTCAGGTTGAAGCAAGGGCTGTGGCTGGTGTCACTCCTCCACCTCTTGAGGATTTCTCTGTGGTGGAGGTAGGAGCAGGCAAAGCTTTGCCGGCTTTATGCTTGCCTTTCTGTTTGGACCCCAAGCTAGGTCTGTGAGTGGCATGCCGAACGGGCACCTTCTGCCCACATTTCGGGTGGGTGTGGTAGATGGAGTGGACGGACCACATAGTTCACCCGGAAACCTGCACGTCATTAAGAATCTCCTGGACATCTGCCCCAAAGAGTCTGTAACATTGGAAGGGGGCATTCATCATAGATTGCTGGACGTCCCTGGCAAAGCCTGATACTCTAAGCCAGGAATATCTATGCAAGCAAATCCCCACTGTGGATGCACTGCCAGAGGCATCTGAGGATCGAAGGCATCACATGCCATTCTCAGAAGGTGTTTGACCACATCTGCCCCAGATTGAAGGTTCTTGGGCAGTTTTTGCCTCTGGGGCCTTCAGCAAGAGCCTGAGCTGCTGCTTTGGCCTTCTTCCAGAGAGAATTCTGGTATTTGAGCATATGGCCAATGTGGAAAAGGCGAAAACCCTCTTGTTCATAAAGTCCAGTTTTCATTCCATGTCCGGGGGGTGAGAACTAAGGTGCTGGGACCACTTAGATCTATCATGGCCCATGTGTGTCACCACCCTGGGCAAAAAAGGGCTTCCTGGAGGAAGCATGGTACAACTTGTCTGCTTTTCTGGGCATGGGTGGAATCATCTTAGGTCTGTGCCAGACAGCCATGGTGGCATCCTCGTAGGCATTGATCACAGAGGGGATGATGAGGGGAGGAGAATCTGGCAAGTCCTGGTGTCCACCAGGTTTCACATGGTAAACATCCAGCTCCGTGGCAACAAACCCCATAGCGGCTGGAAGCCGTTTCATGACCAAAATGAAGGAAGGGTCATCTGGAAGAGACTTCGGGGTGCAGTGTGTAGAATCCTCACCAGCTCAGGAAACTGTGGAGTTGCTGAAGGGACTTCTGGGCCCCTCATCATAGACATCCTCCTCATCAGCGGGTATGAAGTCCGGATTATAGCCATCCTCATCCCCTGGCTCCAAAATAGGTGCTGAGTACACAGACGACCCCAGTCCGGAGGAAGGAGAAGATGTTCGGTGCAGTGGCCCATATAGCAGGCCCCACCTGCAACAGGCTCGGGGAAGGAGCAACCCGGTGCATTAATTTCCAGAAGGAAGGAAGCATAGTCTGAACATCAATGGTAAACAGCGTTAGTAAGGGGCCTTGCAGCGCCAGTGGAGGGTACTGAGGCCTCAGCAGAATAGGCACAGGTTGCGATGAAGGGGTTCAGAGCCCCCGGCGTCGACAAGTCAGGAAAAGGCACTGTCGGGGGGGGGGGGCTGTATGACTGAGGAATGACCAATGTCGTAGAAATGGCCCCAAAGCCCGATGACGACAGGCCATCACCGGCCGAGGCCTGGCTGACGAGACACCCCGATTGGCACCTGACAGTGTGGGAAGGCGGGCACAGCAGGAGTGACGGCACTGGGGAGGGGGATACCACATCAAAGTTGAACCAATGCCGGCCACTGTGGAACTGATTGGCTGCACTGCCCATTCAAGGAGGAAAGGGTGAGGGAGGCAGTAGGGTCAACTGCGGGGGTGCTGGGAGGCCCGCCAATGACAAACCATCACTGGGTGGATGGGGAACAGCAAGGAGAGCTGCCATAATCGACCCCAAGGTTGGGGGGTGGACTGCAGTGGGGGTCACCACAAGCCTGGCGGATGACCCCCTGGTGGTTGGCGTTGTCGTTGTAAGCAGTGACAGAGAATGTATCCAGGGGCACCCCTCTTTATCCCAGTGCTTGTCCTTCTTTGCTGATTTTTCCACGGCCTTGGCAGTATGGGAGCTTGTGGGGTGGGGAAAGCAGAGGAGCTCCTGGCCTGGAGCACCCTCTTCATCTCGGCAACCTTCTGCTCCATAAAGTATGCTTCCAAGGCTGTCTGGCGTCATCTCCAGGTGGCCTGGTTGAAGCCTTGGTAGATCTCGCAGGCCTTAACTTCGAGGGTGGTGCTGAGGCAGGAGACACAGACCCCGTGGTCATACTTAGCGGTTATCTTCTTGCTACAGCATCGGAAGAGATTCTCGGGAGTTGGACACCATAAAAAAGAAGAAACAATCACTTTAGGATATAAAGTGATGCAGAACTATGGTGAGGAAAGAAAAAGAAATTGGAATTGAAAATGCGAGAAAATTTGGGTGGTTGATTGAAGCAGCAGATGCTCCATAGACTCCAATGTGCGATGGTCAATGGCAGGAAAAGAATGGAGGAGGGCACAAGACCACCCACAGCTGTATATGGTATCCTGTCAATGGTGCACAGGGAACAGGGCACCACAATATGGGTGTCAGAATGAGGGTGAAAACATTAATGCCAACTGGGATATCACAGCGTTCCCCCCATGGTGAGCATCTAGGGGTGTGCTCTTGCTCCCAGGTTGTGTGCTCCTCCAGAGCAAGCCACGGGTGGAGGGTAATATAGATATATATATATATATATATATGTTACGGTGGGTACTGGGGCCAGAGCCCCATGCAGAAAATCAATGGGGACTGCTTCGGTGGGCTATGCACCATTACAGGAGGGCAACACAATCTGTGGATGCACTTGTTCCGTACAGCATTGTGCTTGCGCCCTAATGTCCCATGTCCTGGACAATTCGCCCTGAAGTGGATGAGCCACTATACACAAAGGATGTCACTGTGATGACGTCTTCGTGGGCAGCCCCAATAGACAGCTAGCTAGAAAAGGTTCCATGTGGTCCTAGTGCCTGGCAGCTATAGTTCCAAAGGTGCGACCTGCTGAAAGAGATAGCCTGTAAGATTTGTTTTAACCACCCCACCCCCACCCCAACTGTCACTCTCAAGTTGCAAACCCACCCTCCCCTGTACAAGGAGCTATCTGGAAAGTCATATTTTTGTTATTTTTAATTTTTATTTGTAAAGAACTGCAAGTTCATTGTGAGGAGTGTAGTAGCAATGATCTACATCAAAGTGAGTAGGTGAGCCTCGCACGCAGACAGCCTATGCTCACTGTTTCTGCAAGGTGCTGGACATCAGTCTGAATGTGGAACCGCATCAAGTATAGCTTTATAAAGAAAGCTGTTAGACTTGCATATGTCAATTAAAATGTTTACTAGGGGGCAATTAGGCTGTCTTACTATTTATTAAAGAAGGTGACTGCTTTAAAATAAAACAATACCACCACTGTGTGTGGCATTTCAGAGAAACTGGCAGCCAAGAATTGTGAAGAAGAGTGAGAGTGAAGCCGCATACATCGGCGTTTTGTGAAAGTTTCGTGGTTTGGGTTGTGGGAAGTTGGTGAAGTGCCCTCTTATTTGAAAGACTGCTAGGTTGGACTTTTGGGGGGGAAGGGACTGTTTGAAATGATGGGTGGCAGGATTCGGGGAAGGCTGCATGATTTCTCAAGCCAGTAGGTCAGTTAAGTTCTAGACATTGACACAGTGATGTTGTGCTGGGAGAACATCACTGTACAAGAGCTGCTGCTGACCAATCAGATGTCCAGGAAATTTCTTCCCATCATACTGCTAGGCAATAAAGCATGACAAGGTGTGTGTTATTGTGCAATAACATTATGCCTCGGGTGGCTGAAGTGCAGGGCCACAGGCTTGCCTATATTGTTACACTTATTTCCACACTACTGCATTTTCGTATACTGGACTTTGTATTTCCACTGTTCTCTCCTCTTCCCCTTCCCCCAGGAAACATCTTGAAATGAGCCGATACCAGGTCAGTATGACTTTCCTGGTAAAACTTTTGAAATAAATAATCAGGATGACATACTCCCGGAGTAAGTGGTCATGCTGTAATAACTGCATTCTGCTTCACATCATGCTAACAAATCCACCTAGACGGTGTGGTTCTTACAACACAACTGCACACGCTGTCATCTATTATCATATAACTGTCCCACAAACCGTTTACAAGCACCTTTGATCAATCCAGGCCAGTTACAATGTTAAAACTGGATTATTCCTAGCTCCCAGTTTGCTCTCCAATTTATGACGCCCATTTTCGTATGCACTTCTGAATGCCTTATTTACTGCAGAGCCATGTAAGGAACCCATGTACTGTTCTTTTCTCTACCTAGACATTTGCTGTTGCTAGGTCACGTGGGGACCTTCCACTTATTTTCACTTTGCCTCAACTGCCTATGTATTTTGTATATGCACTTTGGATATCCTGTAATTGCTTGTCATGTCTGTATTCCCTCCTCCCCCCTTCCCGGGCCGCACCTGGAAATGAGCCTTGGCTTAGTGTGCCTTTCCCAGTTACCAAATTTCAAATAAATATATATTCCAGTCTCTTTAGTCTTGTCTCCTAAACCAGGCCTCACAGGTAGTGTACTCACTGTCTCGGATGGTGATCTTGCGCTGTTGGTATTCTGCTGCCAGGACTGGCTCATTCTGGCCACTTTTCTGGATGACAATCCGTACCTGACGCTGATCATCTTGGCAGTCGTTGGTTGGGTCCTGACCAAGGCTTAGGGCAGCCTGGTAAGCAGTTGAAAATAGTAGTCCAAAAGGAAGAAACTCAGTTAAGCAGATGTGTTTGTAGACTAATTGGCATTCATCTAGTTGCCCAATATCAGGGCCTAAATTTTACCCTGCAGTCATCAGAAATCCTACAAAAATCTTCAATCAGGCTCATTCGGGGCACTGTCTTCAAAAGACTTTTCTATCAGCATAACAGGAAGAAATCTATTTGATAACTGTGCCCTTCATTTTTTTGTTTGTTTTTTTTAAACATCCCTTTACTTACAACTAGAGTAATTTCATGCTGATGGCTTCAAAGTTTGTAGTGCATGACCGATAGACATATTCATACATGTGGTTACTCTGGGCAGGATTTTTGAATGCTGCAATTCACCACAAGCCTCTACAGTGTCCGGTATTAGATGCACAGATGTTGTGATGAAAGGAAAATGGAATTTTACAACCCTATATTCAAAAGATATCCACTAGACTACTTGACCACGGTCTAGCACGCCACTGTTGGGCCGACTGTGTGCATCTTTGGGCCATTTAGACCTAAACTCCCATGCAAAGTACCACAAAGTATGTCAAAGTGCAACAAACATTATCAGAAAATCAGGCACCAGTATATCAGGCAGACTATGTGCACCCGAAGCGCTTAACTCCACTGAGATGGAGCATAATATTTTAGTTTGTATTTTATAATCACTGTTCAAATTGGTCTCCAAATCATAGTTTCCGTAGGGGCTCCCTTTTTTAACAGTAAGATGAGAAGAGTACCATGCATTGTAAACAGAAACATAGACTTTGACGGCAGATAAGGACCACTTGGCCCACCTAGTCTGCCTATTTCCCTACCTACAGGATAAGCTACAGATTTTAGTTAACCAGCAGCCTATTTCTTCCTACCCCCCACAAGAATTGCCTTATGTCTCTCCCATGCATTCTTGAATTCTCCCACAGTTTTAGACCCCACAATCTCCTCAGGAAGGTGGTTCCATGAGTCCACTTCCCTCTCTGTGAAAAAATACTTCCTCACATTGCCCCTGAGCCATCCCTCCTCTATCTTCAAATTGTGTCCCCATGCTCTTGCACATCTCTTTTCTGAAAGATGCTACCCTCTTGGACTTTGTTGATTCCACTGAGGTACTTAAAAGTTTCTATCATGTCCCCCTTCTCCCTCCTTTCCTCAAGGATATACATATTAAACACCTTTAGTCTCTCCTCGTATGGCTTCTCTTGCAGACCTTGCACCATTTTAGTTGCCCTCCTCTGGACAGCCTCCATCCTGTCTATGTCCTTGCGGAGATGGGGTCTCCAGAACTGGACGCAGTACTCCAGATGGGGTCTCACCAACTGTCTGTACAGAGGGATAACAACTTCCTGTTTTCTGCTGGTGATGCCTCTCCCTATACATCCCAGTAACCCCCAGCCCTCCCTACTGCCTTCTCACATTGCTTGCTAACCTTAAGGTCATCTGATATGATTACTCCCAGGTCCCTTACCATTTTTGCTGTTGTTACTACCTCCCCTCATTGTGTAATCTTCCCCTGGGTTTTTGCTTCCCAGGTGCATTATTTTGCACTTCTTTGCATTAAATCCAAGCTGCCATACTTTTGACCATTCCTCCAACCTGGCCAAGTCCCTTCTCATCCTTTCCACGCCTCCTTGTGCATCAACTCTGCTGCAGATCTTTGTGTCATCTGCAAAGAGGCATACTTTTCCTTCTAGTCCCTCTACAATGTCACTTATAAAGACATTAAAAAGGACTGGGCCCAGTACTGTACCCTGTGGTACCCCACTAGTAACTCCTCTTTCTACAGAGTGGACCATTTACAATTACGTTCTGTGTCCTGTTGTCCTGCCAATGTTTTACCCAGGCTGGTTAATTTGACTGTTAATCTTTTGTGTGGGACTGTGTCAAATGCCTTGCTAAAGTCTAGGTAGGCCATGTCCACAGCCCCTCCCTGGTCTACTATTTTGGTCACCCAGTCAAAGAAATCAATTAGATTCGTCTGAAATGACCTTCCCACTGTGAACCCATGCTGCCTTGGGTCCTGTGCCGCACTGGCATCTAGGTACTTAATAATTCTTTCTTTCAGAAGTGATTTCATTACTTTCCCTACCACAGAGGTCAAACTGACAGGTCTGTAGTTTCCTACCTCTGTCTTGCTCCCACTTTTGTGAAGGGGGATCACAACCGCCTTCCTCCAGTCCTCAGGTACCACACCATCCTCCTATGATTTGTTAAAAAAGGCAGTCAGTGGTGTCACTAGTTCTCTCCTTAATTCTTTAAGAATTCTGGGGTGAATTCCATCAGGCCCCATTGCTTTGTCCACCTTCAGTTTTAGGAGTTCTTTCAGAACCCTTTCTTCTGTGAAAGGACTGGGATCGACCCCCATATCCAGAGTGTTTCTGTTAATTGGATTAGGCACCTCCCCTTCCTCCTCTTTTGTGAATACTGAGCAGAGGTATTAGAAAAGATCCCCATAATTAAAGAGCTTCCGACACCTCAAATACATCTTTGAAAACCATAACATTTAGGTACAATTTAGCTTGCATTCCATATATATTCTATCGATTTCTCAACCCCGTTGTTTATTACTGAGGAAATCTGGATGAAGACGTGATCTTTATCCCTCAAAGTTGCTCTAACTCTTTGACATACTCCCTACTTCAAGTTGTAATTCTCTGTTATGACATCACAATCTGTTGCCATGAGAGTAATTGTGATTTCATAAGGAGTGCATTATTACCTCAGGTAGGGAAAAAGCAACAAGAACAGAGGACATCTTCAAGAGCAAGGATCCTGTTTTCATACAAATGATCTTAGTAATAAATAATTGGGAGGAGAAATACTGAACTAATGTGAAATATATGCCGAACTTTGCATATTTTATCTTGTTAAAGATCTCCTGAAGGCATCAGCAGCTCCTTAAAGTCTGAATTAAATGCCAAAGTTAAATCAGCACATAGCAACTCGTTACAGAACTGGTAAAAATCAACCATTAGACCATCATTTGTCAGTAATGCTGAAGCAGAACGGAGACTGGTGGAGAGGGTCAGGGTGAGCAACAAGGCATTCTTTAGCTATATTTGGGAGGAAAGTAGAACTAACAGGGTGTGATCAGGCTGAAAAAGAGGGAGGACTGGGTAGAGGATGAGAAGGGCAAGGCAAGTCTACTAAACTATTACTTCTGTTCAGGATAATAAAATAGCAAGTTAAAATAAAATCATTGGCCTGTTGGTGCTGATGGTTGAAGCGCTGGACACAATACCTCGTACCACGCTGGTGACCTGGGCTCTGGAGCAAGCTCTGTTCCTGTGAGTGGGCAGGAAAGGGAGAAATTGAGTGTCCGACTGACTGCTCTCCTTTCCTGGGGGAATCAGCTGTCCTGCTCCTAGGCAGACACCTGGTGGAGGCTGGGTACCAGCCTCAAAATTAGGGAAGCAATGGAGCTGGCTACGAGCACGTGTGCACCTCCATGCGCACGCTCGGGGTGCTGCAATATGGGAGAAAACAGGAGGAAAAAGGGTGATTATAGGCTCCATGAAGCCTTGCCTGCCAACCTGCGCACTGATTTTATTGTCATTTATACGTCACTGGTTTTAATTGTTGTCTGTGTTTACGTTCTGCACCTTCTGTAAAGACCCAGAGTCTCCGGGATTGGGTGCTGAATAAATAAAAATGTACTTACTCACTGTTCCACTGCCGGATTGCCAAAGCCCAATCTGGACTATGAGTCCTGGGCAAGGGAGGACGGCCCTTCCCTTCCCAGCCCTGCCATAGGAGGAAGGGGGGGAATCCGTAAGGGAAGTGGGGCTTGGCAGTCCCAAAGGAGAGGGGACGGACACGGGCGTCAGGGACAAGGCGGAGCTAGTCACATTCAGTGTGCTCCGGAGGGACAAAATGTATATAAATAAAATCATTAAAAACTTGCATTTTTAGAGTTCTGGAATCTAGCTCAAAGTATGTTTCATAGCTGATAAACAGTTTAAAAAGGCAAGTCTTATAATGTGCTCTGAACATGGCAAAAAACAGAAAAGCCCAGCACTAAATAACTGCACTGAATAAACACTCAAAAGACTGATGTGTGTGAAAAAAAAAGTTTTATTTGCATATACCAACAGAGACCCTTCTACTGAATAGTCTACCAGCATTTCATGCTATGCACTCAGGAGCTTTGTTAACATGTCACCTTAAAAAGTTACCCGAGTACACGGCATGAAACTCAGGTGAACTATTTAGTAGGAGGGTCTCTCTATGTGCAAATCAAACTTTTTTTTTTTTTTTTTAATTACTCAGATCAGCCTTTAGAATTTTCATTCAGTGCAGTACCTTTGTGCTAGACTTTTTTTGCATTCTTCAGAGCAAATCACAGGACTTCCCTGTTTAAAACAAACTTATCAACTGTGAAACTGATGCTTTGAGATGGATTTCAGATCTCTAAAAATACACATTTTTTACAATTTTATTTTTATCTTGGTATTTTACCTTTTATTATACTGGATGTTTGTACAGCGCTTTAAGATGCTCACATGAACTGCACTTAAAAAAAAAAAAAATCACCTCTAATCAAGTTTCAAAAACTAATTCATGCCTTTCAAGCCCCCAACAGAGTGACTTTACTAGACGAGACATCTGGAATGGACACTTCCTCGAACGTGCATGGTGGCTGGCAAGTCAGCTAATACAGTGATGGAGATCAGAGAACACCAATAAGGGCTGATGCGGCATCAGTCTGAGAAGGGGCAGAAACAAAACACAATAAAAAGATCATTATATTTACACCATGAGGTATCAGTTCCTTTACTCATCAAAGTATCCATGGCCCAAAAAATGAAATGGTCCTCCTAGACCAGCACTGATGGCAAGGACTGTAAGGGAGACTCCATCTCAGTGGCAGTCACATTCTGCCCTACCCCAGGGAAAGGGGGGGGGGGCTGTGCACCACCAGTTAAAAGCAACAACATTTCAGATCAGCAGATAAGTTTTAGTGTGCGAGATAAATTGCTTACGGACCCAAAACCTACCAAACTCGTTTCATACTGTCAGCTGGACTGCATCTCAGATTTAAGTGTCAACAACCATACAGGTTTCGGCAACACACAAACACATGCACGCGCGCACACCCAAGTACACCATTTCTGAGCCAAACAACAGAGTCAAGAGTCGGACTCACAACCTCAGCAACATGGTCAGTTTGCTATTCTCAGCTACCAGCTGGTTCATACGGCATTCAGAATAACCACCACCACCACCACCACCACCACCACCACCACCATCATCATCACTACCACTGGACTTACCAGCTGAATAGTAGTCCAAGATGGGGTCCTTACAGAACGATTTAAAACGCCACGTTACAATGACGTCTTGTTGCTGGGCTGAGGTGGTGTAGTCGCACTTCAGGACAACTGAGGCAAACAGTGTCACATAACGGCGAGTTTCCTGTACTGTCACTAGCATAGCAAAGCATGCTGGGGAAAAACAAATGAGACATTAATATCACATAACACAAGGTGTTCATGGCTAGGCTAAATTCTAACCTCTGACTAGCAGGATTAGACAAGGGGTGATTTTTTGAGAGGGTAGAGTTTCTTAGTGTTAACTTGAAGAACAGTTAGTAGGACATTTCCTCTAACATCCATTTCACTTCTCATAGCACAGGAAAATCATCAAGAACAGACTGAATGATGTGGCATCAATCACATTTATAACCAAGACACCACCATGCAACCCACTTCCACCAGCACAGAGACAGCTAATCACAGAAATCTCAGTGGTAACATGTGAATGGGAGCAAAAGAAAAAATTACTCACCTTAGTAATGTTGTTTCTTCTAATGGAGTCTTGCTATATTATGACAAGTGCAGTTTGTCCCACCACTAGAACTGCTACGGAGGTGAAAGAGTTAACTTCCATGCAGAGCATGGAGCTTAGAGCGCGAGCTCGGTTAAGAAGCTCTGTTAGGGTGGTTTCAAACCAAAACTGTCAGATCTTTACGAGCAAAAACTCACTAAGGTTCTATGTGGAAGCTGTAACCTACACTAGCCAACTGGCTACTAACATATTCACACATTTTCCTGGTCCCAACACCAAGACTCAAGTCAGTGGACCAGAAAAATAAGATAAAATAACTAAACAAACACAACACCCAAGCATGAAAGAGGGCATCAAATGCCAACAGAGGACTGCCCACCCCATACCCAAAGTAGAAGTTCTGAGAGGGCAGGTTGGGGTTATAATATAGCAAGACTCCATTAGAAGAAACAACATTACTAAGTTGAGTAATTTTTCTTCAAACAACATGAAGTCTTGCTATATTATGAAGTGCAGACTACACAGCAGTACCTCCATGGAGGAGGGACAGAACCTACTTAGGAATAGGGCTCTGAAGCACGGCTGTGCGAAACCGTGCATCCCTCCTGGCCTGAATATCCAGGGAGTAATGCTTGGTGAAAGTGTGTACTGTTTTCCAAGTAGCTGCTTGACATATCTCCAAGATAGGGATGTCTCTAGCAGCAGCTAGAGATGCAGCTATACCTCTGGTAGAGTGAGCCCTCAGGCCTGAGGGGGAAACCTTACCCAGCTTTTGATAGCAAAATTGGATACAAGAAACGATCCACCTGGCAATGGATCTCTTAGTGGCAGGTCTCCCTTTCCCAACCTCACCATAAGTGAGAAACAGTTGGAGGGAGTCAAACCTGTGACCCTTGGTACGCTCTATGTAGTAACTTAGGGCCCTCTTAACATCTAGGTGTGCAGCCTCCTCTCACCAGAGGAGGAATGGTCAGTGAAGAACACTGGAAGTGAAATAGATTGGTTACGGTGGAAATCTGAAACCACCTTAGGCAAAAACTTCCTGTTAGTCCTGAGGACTACTTTATCCCTGTGAAAGGAAATAAAGTCAGTCTCTACTGATAAAGCCTGTAACTCACTTATGCGCCTGGCAGAAGTGATGGCTACCAGAAATACAGTTTTCCAAGTCAAATACTTAAGCTCTGCTGAAGACAGAGGCTCAAAGGGGGGTTGCATCAGCTGAGCAATGCATACATTAAGATCCCAAGCCGGGGCAGGGTCCCTAAATGGAGGATTGGTATGAAGCAATCCTTTAAAAAACTTGGAAAATACAGGGTGAGCAGAAAGAGAAGAGGGCTTCCCTGCTGAAATGAAGGCAGAGACAGCTGCCAAATGCACTTTCAGGGTAGCTGGTCTCAGTCCCAAAGAATTAAGATGGACCATATAGTTCAACACAGTGGGTAGATCAGCAGATTCCGTGGGAAACATAAGCTTCCAGAACACCATATGGAAAACCTTTTCCACTTGGAGTTATAGGTAGTCTCGGTGGAAGGCTTCCTAGCAGCCTTCAGGATTTTGAGAACACTGAGAAAGTTGTAGATCAGCAAACTCTAACTGCTCAAGAGCCAAGCCTTGAGGTTGAGGGATTTGAGATTCGGATACCAAACTCTCCCCTGAGCACAGGTTAACAGATTGTGGTTCCTGGGGAGACACAGGGGAAGATGGACTGCTAAGGACAGAAGGAATGGGTACCAGGGCTGCCTGGCCCAGTCTGGAGCAATCAGGATCATTTTGCAGGGCTGAGACCTGATTTTGACTAGTACTTTGAACAGGAGAGGGAAGGGGGAAAGGCATAAAGAAACTTCCCTTCCCAATCGAGGAGAAAGGCATCCAGGGGGACTGAGCCCAACACTGGGGGCCTGCAACAAAACAGTGGAAGTTGATGATTGTCTGGGGCTGCAAAAAGATCTATCTGAGGAGTGCTCCATCTGGCAAACACTATCCCCAGTACTAGGGGATCCAGTGACCATTCGTGATGGCCCTGGGAAATCCTGCTGAGAGCATCTGCCAGGACATTGTCCTTGCCTGGGAGGTGAACTGCTATGAGGGAAGTGTTCAGGGAATAAGCCAGAGACCACAACTTCATTGCCTCGGTGCACAAGGCCGAAGACCAAGTGCCCCCTTGTTTGTTGATGTACCACATTGTAGTGGTGTTGTCTGTTCTGACCTGTACCACCTTGTTCTGAACAGATGCAGAAAACCTGAGTGCTAGAAAAACAGCTCTGAGTTCCAATAGATTGATGTGGAGCAGAGATTCCTGAGGGGACCATAACCCCTGGGTGGAGAGGTCGCCCATGTGAGCTCCCATCCCAAGAGGGATGCATCTGTAGTAAGGGTCAAGGAGTGGGACAGAGGGATGAAAGGCATCCCTTGTCTCAGATTGCTCTGATCCTGCCACCACTGAAGGGCCTGGATCAGGTTTCGAGTCACTGGGACTAACTTGGATAGGGATCTCTTCTTGAGACCAGAAAGCTCTCAAATGGAACTGAATGTCCCTCATCTGAAATCTTGCCCTTGCACTACAGCTGTGGAGGCAGCCATGTGTCCTAGGAGCTGCAGGAAATGCCTTGCTGGTCGAGAGACCTGCAGAGTGAAGGACGAGGCCAGGGCGTACTAAGGTCCTTACCTTTCCAAGGGAAGGAAGGCTCTGGCCTGCTTTGTGTCCAGTTCTGCGCCTATAAAGGTGAGTACCTGGACAGGTTCCAAAATTGACTTTGGAAGATTGAGAAGAAAGCCCAGAGAGGTAAGAAGCTGCTGGGTAACTAGCAGGTGTGACTTGACCTGGTCTGGAGACTGACCCACAATGAGCCAGTCGTCCAGGTAGGGAAAAATGGCAATCTTTTGCCTTCTTAGATGAGCAACTGCTACTGCCAGACATTTCGTTAACACCCTTGGGGCAGAAGTGAGGCCGAAGGGCATTGCTCTGAACTGATAATGGCCTGAGGGCAGTTCGAATCTGAGGTACTTTCGATGGGAGCTTCTGATAAGAACATGGAAGTAGGCATCCTTGAGGTCCAGGGAGGCTAGCCAGTCCCCTGGCCTTAGGGATGGTAAAATCATTCCCAGTGTCACCATTTTGAACTTTGGTTTTAAAAGGTGCTTGTTTAGATATCTTAGATCCAGGATAGGCCGCCACTCTCCTGTCTTTTTTGGGGTAAGGAAGTACCTGGAGTACAGACCCTTGCCCTGGTGTGGGGGAGAAACCCTTTCTACAGCTCTGAGAGCCAGGAGGGTTGAGACTTCTGTTTCCAAAGCAAGAGTCTCTAAAGGGTTTGCAGGTGGAAAAGATCTGGTTCTCATCTTTGGAAATTTTTTGAAGCTGAGAACCAGACCCTGGCTCACTACTTCCAGGACCCACCTGTCTGAAGTTAGAGACTCCCAGTCCTGGATGAAGTAAGCCAGCCTGCCCCCAACAGGTAATGGAGAGCGGACCCTGGGCATCCCATCAGGGTGCCTGTTTGGCAGGGGGGCTTTAGGCTGGGGGGGGAGCAGGCCTGCTCGTACCCCGTCTGCCTCTCCTTCTGAAGAACCCCCTCTGTGCACAGGCTGAAGAGGAGGAGGCCTGGGTCTGGTATAAAGGCCTGTGAAAAGGCCTGTCCCTACCCCTGGGGGGCTGCCTCTGAGGAGTGGCTTGCCGTTCCTTGGCTTCTGCACTCCTGTAAGTGGTTCTATATTCATCCATTTTCTTCATATAATTCTCTGTCTGCTCCCCAAACAGAGAATTTCCACCACAGAAAATCCATAGCCTTAGACTGGGTATCCTGTGATAAAGTAGTACACCTGAGCCAGGCCAATCTCCAAAGCCACAGATGTAGCCATGACTCTAGAGGATACATCGTTAGAATCCACTGCAGCATGGAATTGCACCTTAGATGCCTCAATACCATCAAGAGCCACCTGCTCCAGCTCCTTTGCAAGCTGGCCAGGGACCTGTTTGGCTAAGGCCATGACAGTATCCCATCTAGATTTCTGGTATCTCGCAACATAAGCCATATAGTTTGCTTGTCTGAGTCCCAAGGATGCTGCCATGTATTGTTTTTGGCCATGGCATCAATCTTCCTGAGTCCTTGTCAGGAGGATGTGAAGCCAGGGAATATTAGTTTATCACAGGCTGCAGCCTGAACTACCCCAACATGACTGCATTGCTGTGAAAGAAAATCTGTATCAGGACCTGACAAAGTGTACCTCCTGTCCATCTTTTTATCTACAGGAAGCACAGAATTAGGAGCTTTTAAAATTTTTATTGTTTGTTTCCTAAAAGATTTATGCAAAGGGATGGACAATCTCCTGGACTCTGGGATATCCATCATCTCTACATAGTCAGGCTCCTCTTGCTCATCCAAAGCCTCCTCTAAGGGAAGCTGGAGGGTCTCAGCAACTTTTTTATAAAACAAAAAATGAGAAGGGGACTCAGAAAGCCTAGGGGGAGATTCACCTGAAGGTCTGTCTGGGGAGATGTCCGGTTCAATGGGCACATCCAGACTTTCAAAGTGACATTCACACTGATCATAATCCTCCTCCCCCTTCTCTGGTTCATAAAACTCTTCTATATCGTATTTCTGAACCACTGGAACTGACCGAACCAACCTTTTGCCAGACAGTGGTGGTTCGGAGGGAACCGGGGACAGAGACTGGACAATCTGTATTGCCCTGGATATCTCTGCAGCAGTTGGAGAAGGAATTTTGGACTCCAAACCTGCTGATTTTTTAGTTTTCTTTGCTGGAACTGGCTCCTCAGAGCCAGCTTTTCGTTTGCCCGAGGAAGTCTCGCCCTGGTCAGAGGGCACTCCCTCCAGTTCGGTTGGCACCGAACCAGGCTGGCCATCCAGGTCAGAGGACTTTTTGGCCTCTCGTTCCCGGAGCCTGCCCATTCTCTTATCCAGGGTGGCTGCAGGGAAATTTTTACAAATCTGGCAGTCTGAATTGAGGTGGTCAAACCCCAGACAATAGACACATGTAGTGTGTGGGTCAGCCTTGGCAAAGGCTTCCCCACAGACACTACAGTGCTGAAGCCCAGTGGGCCCGGTTTTTCTTTTGGGTTTCTCAGACATGATGCCAGCCTAACCAAGAAACTTGCCCTTTTAATGGCCGTGCCAGGCAAGACACCCTGATCATTTCCAAACCATGTCACGGGTCGTGGAAAAAACCGTAATGAAATCCGTTTTTTTTAGAACCGATAAGAACCGGGAACCGCACTCTAACAAGCCTTAAAAGGCTTTAAAACTAAGTTTTAGTACAATTCGATCGGTTCAAACCGAACCGATAACAATTTACAAGTTCCACACAGAAAAAACCTATCTATTACTTACAATACCCATAGACTGAGCTTGAACCGATCGTTTTATGGTTAAAATAATTAAATCGCGTTAAATTCAACCGAAATAGCGCTTTTAAACCGAAGAAATGAACCGAGCAACAGGAGGAATCTCCGGAGCCACTGTTCAGTGAGGCGGAGTAAAGAATCTGACGGTTTCGGTTTGAAACCACCCTAACAGAGCTTCTTAACCGAGCTCGCGCTCTAAGCTCCATGCTCTACATGGAAGTTAACTCTTTCACCTCCGGAGCAGTTCTAGTGGTGGGACAAACTGCACTTGTCATAATATAGCAAGACTTCATGTTGTTTGAAAGGGACATTCTGTCTGCAGCACTACCACCTTACAGCCTATCCCGCTAAACCTCAGAAGCTACACATGACTGGGCGTGGTCAGTAGCAGGATGGAAGACCTCCAATGAACACCAGTCGTTGCAGGAAATGGTGCTGTTTGCTCTGCAGAGGGCACGCTCCCACACCATTACCCAGCATGGTGTTTTGAGGATGCTGCTGTCAGGAGGTACTGTCTTTCAGACAAGATGTTAAACAGAGGTCTCATTTGCTTATCTTGGTGGTTATTTAGGTGGATGTCAAAGATCCCATGGCATGTCTCGAAAAGAGTAGGGGAATTTTCCTGGTGAGACACAGCACTCAAAGTTTAAAAGCCTGGAAGAAAAGGATTTAGAGGTTTGAGTGCTGGGTCTCGTTGGACTGTTTAGACTTAGCAGGGGTTAGCCACCCCGTTCCCAAGTACCGGGTTGGATTTTCTGCTGTGCACGCAGCTGCTGGAGACTAGTTGAAATGTCCCGGTGTCCTGGCCACATTTATCCCATTCACTAAAAACAGAAACAGCTTAACCTGGTTCAGTATGATGCAGTTTGTATCTATATCCCCTCTATGGGTCGAGGCTGAATACAGGGAAAACAAACTAAACAGACATCATATACAGTGTCCATTCACTAAGGTGGGAAGCCCTCATACATGGGAGCCAACAGATGGTGCAGGTGGCTGTAAGTCTAATTGAAACTGGGGCACCATTTGGCTTTTAATACAGAGCTTTTGACAACTTTCCGCTATATATGTTATGGCTGTGCTTTTCTTATCAGCACTGCACGTAAACATATTGTCGGCAATGTTCATTTCAGGCCACGAGATCATGCCAACGGTGCACAGTGTGAGCAGCTTGTCCTGGACAAGGCAGAGAAACTTTAAGACACGTCCTGATGGGCTGTCCACAGCGTGCTCCCGATTGTTTTAAAATTTAAATACATGCATAAGTGAACTTGCAGGCAGAAGCGCATTTCAGAGTCACGATATACTCACCTGTGCTGCATGGGAGTGCGATCTGCTATGGGGTTTGTTCCAAGGGACTGAGAGTCACACCAGCAGCAGAACAAGTAGGTTCTGTTAAGAACATGCAAGATTTACCAGATGGCAGCACATTTTAGTGCCATGAGGTGATTGTTGGTGCTGCACAGAACTGAGGTCTGCAAGGGGAGTTGACTGACAGTCACACCAGCACCAGTACTGCTGTCTTTAAATAAATAAATATGCAACAGAAGAACACAATCTTTTGTGTGGAGCAATTTGTTCCGATGTGGTTTCCTTTGAGTCCACAGTGTTTTACATTTCAAGTGCTGGGTTTGGCGTTTATTACCCAAATGAGTACCTGACTGGAGATGAGCACTACTTTTTATTATTTCTACGCCAGCGCCAGTACAAGTAAGTCAATAATTTTTAAATATGTAGGCCCCCATATTCAAATAGCACAGAACTAACCGTGAATAGTGCTGGCCGGTGGAGTAGGGCCATAATTATTTACATTTTTCCGCAAACATTTTATTAGGAAAGACATACGAGCTGATCAACAGCTTGCTTCCAGATGCATTCTGAGGGGGGGGCTATGGGAGATAGTACAAGAGGAGGAAAATAAATAGTATTTAACAGCAGTATAAAAATAAAAGTGTCATATAAGCAATACAATACATAAACAAAATGCATAATCTTTAAATGCTGCAAGGCAAAACACTACAACAAGGTGAATGTGGTAGATAAAACTTGAGTCTGCACAGACAATATTTAAAAATGCTAATTACTAGCCGGGCTGGTGGCGCTGAGGGTTGAGGCACTGGACGCCACACCTTGCGCCACACCAGCAAACCGAACCGTGTTCGGGAATGAGCAAGGGCCATTGAGGGTCGGGAGCAGAGGGAGAGGATTGCGCGTCCGGAGGACTGCTCTCCTCTCCCAGGGAGGGAGGACTGACACTCCCGCTGAATGACTACCCCCAGGTGGAGGCCAGAAGGTAGTGCAGGTCAGAGGGCCCAGACATAGGGAGGGTGCTGTGGGACGTCTGCAGACGCGTGCATGCCTCTACGTGTGCACGTCCTGCATGTGCGCCCCAGCAAAGGGGAAAGGCAGATAAAGAGAGGAAAACACCTCCGGTGGCTTGATGATGACAGACCTCCCGCAGGTTCCGTACCCGGCGACCGGGCGGGGTAAGTCCCAGTGATATTGGGGTGATGGGGCTGGGGGGGCTTGGTCAGAAGAGGGCAGCCGAGGGAGAAGGTGGATTAACTACAAATAAAAAAAAAAATGCTAATGACTGGTGGCCATTTATCTGAGACTGATGGTAAGAATGCCCCACGAGACACTATATCAAATTTTTCAGAGGGTCCCATAAAAAAGGCATCGAAACCAATTAAGTTTTGGCAGCTGCTGTCACCATAAAGGGACACCAGTTTTATGCTGCATTGTACAACTACGTATTTATACTTTACAGGTTATTTATTTACAGTTTATTTACCCAGGATAGCCCAGGTGAGATGCAACATCTCTTTTCCAGTGGGGTCCTCCTACTACCTGTTTGTGTAGCTGGGTGGACTGGAGCAGTGAGACGCTTAGAGACTTGCTCAAGGCCAGACAGGAGTATTTAAACCACCAACGGCTTAATCTGGTTCAATATTACATAGTAATACAGAAACATAGACTTTGACGGCAGATAAGGACTGCTTGGCCCACCTAGTCTGCCCATTTCCCTATCTACTGGGTAAGCTGCAGATCCTAGTTAACCAACAGCATATTTCTTCCTAACCCCAACAAGAACTGCCTTATGTCTCTCCCATGCATTCTTGAATTCTCCCACAGTTTTAGACCCCACAACCTCCTCACGAAGGTGGTTCCATGCATCCACCACCCTCTTTGTGAAAAAATACTTCCTCACATTGCCCCTAAGCTGTCCCTCCTCTATCTTCAAATTGTGTTCCCTTGTTCTTGCACATCTCTTTTTCTGAAAGATGCGACCCTCTTGAACTTTGCTGATTCCACTGAGGTACTTAAAAGTTTCAATTGTGTTCCCCCTCTCCCTCCTTTCCTCAAGGGTATACATATTAAGCTCCTTTAGTCGCTCCTCATATGGCTTCTCTTGCAGACCCAGCACAACTTTAGTTGCCCTCCTCTGGACTGCCTCCATCCTGTCTATGTCCTTGCGGAGATGGGGTCTCCGGAACTCGACGCAGTACTCCAGATGTGGTCTCACCAACTGTCTGTACAGAGGGATAACAACTTCCTGTTTTCTGCTGGTGATGCCTCTCCCTATACATCCCAGTATCCCTCAGCCCTCCCTACTGACTTCTCACACTGCTTGCTAACATTAAGGCCATCTGATACGATTACTCCCCGCCCCCGGTCCCTTTCCATTTTTGTTGTTGTTACTACCTCCCCCCATTGTGTACTCTTCCCCTGGGTTTTTGTTTCCCAGGTGCATTATTTTGCACTTCTTTGCATTAAATCCAAGCTGCCATACTTCTGACCATTCCTTCAACCTTGCCAAGTCCCTTCTCATCTTTTCCACCCCCCCTTGTGTATCAACCCTGTTGCACATCGTTGTGTCATCTGCAAAGATGCATACTTTTCCTTTCAGTCCCTCTACAATGTCACTTATAAAGACATTAAAAAGGACTGGACCCAATACTGAACCCTGCGGTACCCCACTAGTAGCCCCCCTTTGTTCAGAGTGGACTCCATTTACTATTACCTTCAGTGTCCTGTTGTCCTGCCAATGTTTTACCCAGGCTACCACCCTGGGACCCACTCCCAGGCTGGCTAATTTCTTTATTGATCTTTTGTGTAGGACTATGTCAAATGCCTTGTTAAAGTCTAGGTAGGCCATGTCCACAGCCCCTCCCTGGTCTACTACTTTGGTCATCCAGTCAAAGAAATCGATTAGATTCGTCTGACATGACCTTCCCACTGTGAATCCATGTTGCCTTGGGTCCTGTGCCCCACTGGCCTCTAGGTACTCAACATTTTTTTCCCTCAGAAGTGATTCCATCATTTTCTCAACCACAGAGGTCAAACTGACAGGTCTGTAGTTTCTTGCCTCGGTCTAGCTCCCACTTTTGTAAATGGGAATCACATCCACCCTGCTCCAGTCCTAGGTAACATACCATCCTCCCATGATTTGTTAAAAAGGGTAGTCAGTGGTGTCACTAGTTCTCTCCTTAATTCTTTTAGAATTCTGGGGTGAATTCCATCAGGCCCCATTGCTTTGTCCACCTTCAGTTTTAGGAGTTCTTTCAGAACCCTTTCTTCTGTGAAAGGACTGGGATCGACCCCCCCTATCCAGAGTGCTTCTCTTAATCGGATTAGATACCTCACCCTCCTCATTTGTGAATACTGAGCAGAAGTATTCATTCAAATAGGCACCTGGCTGTCTAGTGTGCTTACCCGGTTAACAAAAGCAATAGTGTCCCTGCTTTTTCACTGTCCCTCTCTGCCCACCCACCGTCCATTCTATTCAGCCTCATTATCCCTTCCTTTGTCTTTCTACGCTCCCTAATGTACCTATAAAAGGTTTTATCCCCCTTCTTAACCAAGTTGGCTATCTTTTCCTCAGTTTGGGCCTTTGCTATTCTGACTGTCTTCCCTGCTTCCTTCTGCCTTAACTGGTACAGTTCTCTGTCCTGCTCCTTCTGTGTTTCCTTATACTTTCTAAATGCTATCTTTTTCTCCCTAACCTTCCCCCCGCCACCTCTTTTGAGAACCATAGTGGTTTTTTTCTTTCATTTTGATTATTTGCTTCACACAAAGGCTGGTTGCCTCTGTGATGGCAGTTTTGATGTTTCCCCATTGTTGCTCCGCCCCTCCTTCTTGCCTGTTTGCTAGTGCTTTTCTAAGGCACGCTCCCATTTTGACAAAGTCAGCCCTCCTGAAGTCCAATACCCTCACTTTTGTATGTCTTGACTCTGTAGCTGAATTTATCGTGAACCACATTGCTTGGAAGTCACTTGTTCCCAGATGGCTACCCACTTCTAGATCCTCTCGCTGTCCCCATTTGAGAGTTCAAGGTCTAAGATTTCTCCCTCTCGAGTGGGTTCCAACACTAGCCATCTGAGACATGCCCCCTGTAGCGCATTGAGAATGGCCTGCTCTTGGATGTGGCTGCAGCAGAGGTGCTCCAGTTAGCATCTGGCATATTCAGATCCCCCATCAACAATATCTCCCCTTTCCCTGCCATCCTAAGGATGCCATCTATCATATCCTTGTCCATTCCCTCCCCCTGACATGGGGATCTGTATACATCCGCTGTGCAGATTGTGGTGCCAATTCCAGTCTCTAAGGTGACCCACAGTGCCTCCCCTCCTCCCTGTTTACTCTTTTGTTCCATTGCTTTTATCCCTTCCCTTACATACAGCGGTACTCCTCCCCCTCTTCTACCCTCCCTGTCTCTCCTGTAGGTTGTGTACCATGGTATGTTAACATCCCAGTCATGGTTCTCTATGTACCATGTTTCTGTGACTGCCACAATATCCAGGCATCCCTCTTCCATCAAGGCCACCACTTCAGGGAGCTTGCTGCCCTGACTACGGGCACTGGTACTCATTACCCTCCATTTCTTGATGGCCATACCCCTTTTTGCCCAATCCCTGTCCTTACTGCCTTTGTCGTTTTCTCCATTTACCCCTGCCCTTCTCCCTATCGACGTCTCTAGCTTGGTGTTTACCTCACTAACTACCCTGATATTTTGAGGGGGTGTTAGGATTTCCCTGCTCCTTTCCAGTGCCTCCCCCCTTGGATAGTTTAAATGCTTGCCAATGAAGCATTTATACCTATCACCTAGGATCCTGGTTCCCCTCCTGGACAGATGCAGACCATTGTGTCAGTATAGGCCTGCATCACACCAGGTGGATCCCCAGTCCCCAATGAAGCCAAACCCCTGAGCTCTGCATCAGTTTTTCAACCACTGATTGAATCCCATGGTGTGGAGCACCCTAGCGTCACCCATGCCATAGACAGGCAGCACTTCCGAGGTGGTTACCGTGCGTACTACTTGTCTAAGGCCCCTCCCCAACTGCACAAACTCCTCCTGCACTGTTCTGATCCCTTTCCCAGCCAGGTCTTTTGTCCCTAGGTGGACAATGACATCCAGCTCCCTTCCCCATGCAGCTGATCCCATGATCCTGAGGATTCACTCCCTGACCCTCCAAGTCATGGCGCCTAGCAGGCACCTTACCTCCCTCCCTCCTCCCCCCCCAGTTCTACCCTCCTAATAATAGAATCCCCACTAGGAGTTGTTTCCTTCCCTTTTGGGGTCCCATGCCACCCTCCTGTGGATCTCCTTTGTGGATGTTTCCAACATCCTCCTTGGTCTCCACTGCTGGTGCCTCTATAGAGGAACCACACTCTGCCAGAGTGGCATACGAATTGGGGAGAGTTACAACTGGAGAGATGCGCTTCTGTTCCACCACCCTCACCCTCCCTGAGCCCACTGTGGTCCAACCACTCCTCTTTCTTGGCAACCTCTGAGGCAGCGGTGGTGACCCTGGTGGTCCCTGGGTGGGAGAGGACGTTCCCTCAAATCCTGGCCAACTCAGCCTGGAGATGAGCAACCTCCTCCCTCAGCCCAGAGAGATGCTTGCAGATGGGACAACACTGCACCATCCAGAATGTCTCCTGGAAGACTGCTGCTCCACAGCCACTGCACTGCACCACTCCCATCATGTTTTATTTCTGGCCCCTTAACTGTTATTCTGAATACTTACTCTTTCCTCATTTTTTTATATATATATATATATCCCCATTGATTCGCATCTGTATCTCCCTGTGAGGCTGAAAACATGAAGCCCTCCTTTCAAGTTAACTGGCTCTAACATGGTTTAAACTTGCAACCTCCCAAGCCAGTGCTCTAACAGCTATGCCACACTAACTTTTATTTGTCCAGCTTTTCTGGCCAAATGTGGCAGCACCTCATTGGCTTAACCCTTCTGCTGCCAGGGCTATTTGGCATTTCAGTGCCAGTCATTTTTTTTTTTTTTAATTACAGCATTGTGTGAGGTCCTAAGAAGGTGGTCACTGACGTTCAGAGACCGCTTTTTAGGTGGGCCTGCAATTCTGATCTAGGAGTCCCTTCAGGGAGCAAGGTAACAACCTTCTGGACCTTGTCCCACAGAGAGTTCTGATATTGCAGCATGTGGCCCAGGCAGTTAAGGGCCCAGATGGCAAGACTGGAAGAAGCAAAGTTTGCCAAAAAGGTACAGACAGCAGGATTCACGGTTTAGCGGCAGGGAGCCGAGATGTTTTGGTCATCTGGAATAGTCATGGGCAGCGTTAATGACAGAGTCCAATTGAGCTTGTTTCCTCAAAAAGCGCCTGCCCTCTGGGACATGATAAAGCCTGTCTGCCTTGCAAGACATGGCAGGCAGGAGATGGGGTCAATGCCAGGCTGCCTTTGTCACATCCTCGTAAGAGTCAACCAGGAGGGCAACCACCAATGGTGGCGCATAAGGCTTATGAAGGTAAATGGTCAGCCACCTACATTTGGGGTCCTGCTCCTCTGAGCCAAAGCCCATTGCTGCCTGTATGCGGCATATGAGCGCAGAAAAGGAGGGGTCATCCAGGGAGGAACTATGGAATGTCCTTGGGAGAAGAGACCCCTTCAGAGGACCCGAAGAAGGGAGAGGAAGAGCCCGAATCCCCTTCCCCTTCATCAGGAGCACCCTCGTGACCTGAACTGGGGAGAATGAGGCATGGATGGTATTCATCCTCTTCTTTGGTTGGGGGAGAAAAAGCCAGCCATGGCATCTGGGGAGGATGCTGGGGGGCAGGCAACGTAGGCCCCTGCTGCGGGTCACTAAGAGGAGGCAGTGAAGCTGGTGTCAGTACCTGGGAATGCAGGATCCCCCAAAGGGAGGACACATCAGACCCTGAACAGCCACCATGACCAACGTAGGGCCCAACGGAGATGGATAAGGATAACCTGGGGGAGCTCCTGAAGCAGGCAAAGGAAGGGTAGGATAAACCATTGTGTAAGGGTAGTACGGACCCTCGGGCATACGGCGGTGAGGGTCCTGTGGTGGAGAAGGCGATGAAGGAGCCAGCGAAGGGTGAGCCTTGCGTGGGGTGGCGCAAGGGCTAGGGGCCGCCAAAAAGCCTATCTCAACCAGGGGCGCAGACCTACGAGAGGCATCTGATGCCAGGGAGGCAGCTGACGGGAGGGAGATGGAGATGCCCCTGCATCTGTAACACCCGCATCAACAGCGGAACCACTGACAGGGCCGCTATTCTCTGTACCCAATGAAGAGATAGGCTTAAGCAGCAGGGGCCTGGCTGGCTGCGAAGAACCCTGGCCTGAAGCTCCTCCACCAGAGACTATAACAGAGGTGGGAGGAGGAACCACCGTATGCCCTGTAGGACGATGTGTCGGTGGGACGTGAGATCAACCCCCCGGAGGAGGTGGACCCCTTTGCAGTCATGTGCGAGAGCGGCAAGCAGGAAGACTAAGACTGGGACCTATGCTTTTCTTTGTCCTGGTGCTTGTGATTCCCTGAAAGTTTCTCCTGAGGTTGGGCCAAAGCCAAACCCGAGGGCAGGGCCTGGGAGGCCAAAGACTGGACATGGGTGGCTGAAGGTTGGACCTGGGAGGCCGGGGAAGATCTTGCCTACAACTCATGTTCCATCAAGGTGACCTTCAGCTTGAGCAAGTGCCCCTTGAGGGTCCGCTGGCGGCAGCAGAGGGTGGTGACGTTGAACCTCTGGCAGAGACATCATGGTCCGGGCCTATACAGAAAGGCTAGCCAAGTGGTCATCCTTTTTTTGAATTTGCTGGCTGCAGGTACACTTCTACCGATGCTCCAACGTTGACAAGGAAGGGAAGGGAAGACGTAAAAGAAAAGAAAAAACATCAAAAGATGGGGAAAATCTAAGGAGAGAAAAGAAATAAAAACATGGCATGAAATTGGCGACTGAAGCAGCTGCAGTTTCCATGCAGATCAGACACGACTAGGTCGAAAGCGAAAAAGAACTGGGGAGGATATGGGGGGCCACCCACCTATATAGGGTAGCCAACGTCAGAGGTGGGTGGCCCCTACTGGGAGACTACTAGCTAGAAAGATTCCATGTGGTCCTAGTGCCTGATGGTGGAATCCTACATGTGATGACCTGCTGCAAGAGAGTCCCCTGATGTAAGATCCTCGATTTTCAAACAAGTTAGGGATTCTGCTGGGAAAGGGTTAAAATCCTGTGCCTGCATTGCAACAATGTTGCCCCAGCTCCTCAGCCATGCCTTAATGAAAATGATCCACAGCCCCGATCATAGCTTATCCAACTCTGCAGCACTGTGCAGACCTCCCATATGTCTATTCTTTGCTGGGTGTTTGGGGTTAGACTGGGGTCAGGTGTCCACGATCACCTGACCAAGCCTGCCTCATACATATTTTTTTCAAGTGACAGAGGTCTCCTCTCGCGATCCCACGAGCCAAAAATGAAACCAGTTTTGTGTTTTTCTCTTCCGGTTCAACAAAAAAGTTGACAAAGTACACTGTACAGCTTAAGGCCATGTGTGGGCAGTTATTTTGCCGTACAGCGTACGTCAAAGGGCAGTGAACCAGTTAACCTTATTCAAAATGGCCACCTTGAGCTGAATTGAATGAATTAAGACTAAAGTGCTGAAAACATGACTTTGGAAAAACAGGTGCTCATCAGTCATTTGACCAGTTTAATCAGATCAGTTCCAAAAGCATTATCCATTTCTTCTCACAGAGCTCTCAGGGATGCATACTCCAACATGCACCTCCCATGCTCCCCTTCCCTGAATCTTTTCTGTTCAGGCAGCGCATTGGGCGGCAGCATTCTTTAGCACACTGCATCCCAGGACATGCTGCTGGTGCATCAGGGCGCACACAAGCTGCTGCCTAGTGCCCACCTGCACTGCAGTGGGACACTCCAAACGGCACAGGAGCAGCCCACAGGACGTCAAGGTTTTGTTCTCAAGCTCCCAATTGTTGTTTTTTTTGCGTGCCCCAAACTCCCAGAAAATAAATCCTACCAAGGAGCTCTGATTCTGTCATTCTGTATGACGTTTTGTTAGAATTCCTTTAACAGGTTGATTTCTTTATGAGGTACTCACTCACTGTACTGCTATGACAGGGGTACTCACTCACCGTACTGCCATGAACAGCGAAGAAGTGGGGCAGGGCTTGTTCTCAGCAATGACATGATGTTTTAACCCCCCCCAAAACATATATATACATACACGTACATACATACATATATATACACACACACACACACACACACACACACACACTCACATACATGTATTCACTCATATGTACACACAAATGTATTTATTTGTGGTTGATACCAGGTAAGATACACTAGGTATACATATGGCTATTTTCAGGCACAACCTGGGAGAATTACAGACTAACAGCAGGAACAATGATATACAGCAAACAGTAACAAAAATATTAGCGCAACATCATCATAAGGTTACAATTTGTAAATATTGTGAAGCAGGCAGTGATATAACAAAAAATGGAGCAGAAAGCAAACAGTGATATCAAATATACAGCATACAGCAACATTTGGTAAAAAAAGGAAATATACATCACAGAAACCAAGTCAGTGCAAAAATAGTGCTAGGGCAGCCAGTCTTGAGGTCACCTGCATAAACAAGGGCCAAGAAGACAAAATGAGTCCTTTAGAGCTTTACAGAAAATCAAGTGGCTGGGAGAAAGGCGTAGTTCTGGGGTAAGGGAGTTCCAGTAGATAGGGGCATAGACTGCAAAAGCCAGTTTCCCCAGGCCAGTGCAGCATCAATGCTCAATGAGAGGCTGGGAGTCCACAGATCTCAGTGAGTATGTGGAGGACGGGTGCTGCAGATAACCTGCTTGGGAAGATGAGGAGCCAGTTCAAAGGAGTGTCAACAGATCGGCCCAGAGTTAAGATACACACATGCACATGCATACATGTACATTCACATATACACACATTGACACGTACACATACACTCACATATACACACACACACACACACACACACACACACACACACACACACACACACACTCTCACTCTCACTCTCACATATACATATACATATTATACTGACGCAGTAGCGCCAGTATATTAGGGTTGAGTGCAAATTTCTATGTTAAACCTAAAATATTCAACCTTAATAACTTTGGAACCACTTAATGGATTTGCATAAAATGTGGCATGCATAACCTCCAGGGGTAGGTCCCTTCACATGCAGAATTTCGTGCAAATCCGTTGTGTGGTTTGTGAGATAGAAACTGTCAAAATATCCTAAATTTACCAATTTTTTCCACATTTCTTTGTCCAATTGTATCTCAGAAATGCCTTTATGTTGTGGTCTGAAATTTTCAGGATAGAAAGCCTTTGGATGCCAGCCTGGTGGCGCCGAGGGTTGAAGCACTAGATGCCACACCTCATGCCATGCCGGCGACCCGGATTCGGGAACGAACTCGGGTCATCGCGGGTCAGCAGGGGGGAAGGAGAGGATTGAGTATCAAGAGGACAGCTCTCCTCTCTCTGGGATGGATCTAGAGCATGCCTGGTGCCAGCAGCGCCCTCCGGTGGAAGCCAGAGGCACTGCGCACACTAAGGCCAACGTAGCCGGACAGAGCTGTGGCGGACGTCCAAGGACGTCACTGCACGTCTGAGCTCCAGAAGGGTGGAGGGGCAACAGCATGCATAAGGGAAAAATCCCCACTCCTGGTGATGGGCGACAGCACCACAGCCTCCGATCCACACTCCCACTGGACCCTCTCCTCTCAGGGTCCAAGCTCGCAGAAACCGGCACTCTACACTATAGACAGAGCACCCTGGGCGGATAGGACGGCCCTTCCTCCGAGGAGTTCAGAACCGGGGGTTGTGCTGGTGGATGCGAGTGAGCAGGAGTAAGGGTCTCAGGTGGGAGATAGAGACCGAAGGAACCGAGGATGACTGAGACAGTTTCCCAGGTAGTGATGCAGAAACAAAAGTGGAAAAAAAAGGAAGCCTTTGGATCACAGATGTGCCTTTTGAACTTTTGGTGAAAAATTCTTAATCTGTTCTAAAGTTATTAAATTTTTAATTTCCCATTATTTCCTATGGGAAAATTTATATGTATAATGAAAGTGAAAAGTACTTTTCGCACACTGTCATCCAATTATGCATACTTTACACCTTAATACCATTGCAACCATTCAATAGATCTGCATGACATTTGGCATGCATAATCTCTGGTGGGAGGTCTCCTGATGCGCCAAATTTCGTGTGAATAGAATTTGTGGTTTTTGAGATACAGAGCGTCATAAAATCCTACATTTACCAGTTTTTTTTTTTTTTACATTTCTTTGTCCACCTGTATCTCAGAAACGGCTTTAGGTAGTGATATGACATTTTCAGGGTAGAAAGCCTTTGCCACACAGATATGCCTTTTGAAGGTCTGGTGCCAAAATATTAATCCGTTCAAAAGTTATTAAACTTTTAATTTCCCATTATTTCCTATGGGAAAATGTATATCTCAGGCACAAAGGTTGTAATTTGCGCTAGTTACATAACTTGTGCAAGGTACTGTCAGGCACGAAAGTTGTCATTTGCACAAGTTACATAACTTGCTAAAGATACTGTTGTGTTTGCGAAAATTACATAATTTGCACAAAGTACAACATGTTAAACCTGAATTTGTGAACCTTAATAATGTTGAAACCATTTCACGGATTTATAAGAAATTTGGCATGAATAATTTCTAGGGGAAGGTCTCACGATGTGCCAAATTCTGTGTGAATCGGTTTTGTGGTTTTGAGATACAGAGCATTAAAAAATCCTAAATTTACCAGTTTTTTTTACATTTCTTTGTCCACCCGTATCTCAGAAACGGCTTTAGGACATGGTCTGAAATTTTCAGGGTAGAAAGTTTTTGCCTTACAGATTTGCTTTTTGAAGGTTTGGTGAAAAAATATTAATCCTTTCAAAAGTTATTTAACTTTTAATTTCCCATTATTTCCTATGGGAAAATGTATATGTCAGGCAGGAAAGTTGTAATTTGCGTAAGTTACATAAGATACTGTCAGGCACGAAAGTTGTAATCTGCACAAATTACATAACTTGCGCAAGATACTGTTGTATTTTGTGCAAATTATGTAATTTGCTACAAAATACAACAGTATCTTGCGCAAGTTATGTAATTTGCACAAATGGGAGTGCAGGATCCGAATGGCCCTGCACTCCCTCCATAACATAAGGATGCTGTTATACTGTCTCAGTGGAGGGATGGGAGTGCAGGATCGAATTGACCCTGTGTGTCCACTGTAAAATAATTTTATTTAAATTTTGGTAACAGAGTAAACCCACTGAGACCATGACACTCCTTTTTCAGGGGTGACCCGGGGTTAATTACAGGCAGACAATCCATAAAGTTACACAACAGGTACTGGATGACATTTCATGAGTGAGCACAGTTTTCAGCAGACAATTCTGCAGTAAGAACAGAATGGTCTGCAGTGAGCAAAGAATGGTAAGGATACTATTTTCGAACAAAAATGCCCCATTTTTGAACAAAAATGCCCCATTTACTAACCAAAATGCCCCATTTTTTGCAAAAAATGCCAATTTGCAAACAAAAATGCCCAATTTTCACAAAAAATTTTCAAGTTGTGAACAAATATTACTAATTTTGAACACAAATGTCCAATTTTCAAAAAACAAAAAAACAAAAGAGTTTTGAAAAAATTCCATTTTTGCACGGAACACTTAACTTTTCCCATAGGAAATAATGGGAAATTGAAAGTTTAATAACTTTTGAATGGATTAATATTTTTTTCACCAAACCTTCAAAAGGCCCATCTGTGACCCACATCCTTCCCACCCTGAAATTTCAGCCCACAACATAGAGCAATTTCTGAGATCCAGGATGACAAACACTTTATATCTCAGAAATCACTCAACGGAGTCCCACTAGGCACATCTACGGGGACAAGCCCTTTCTACCCTGCAAATTTCAGACCAAAAGCCCAAACAATTTTCAGTAATGAAGTGACTAAGAAACAGACATATCTGGAAAAGTAGTGTTGCAAACTGCAGCAGTACCCTAGTTCTTTCAGCAAACAATGCCACAATTAAGCAGTTCAAACTAAGTTAGCCACATCAGCAGAACTACTCTATGAGATTATGCATGCAAATTTTCATGCACATCCATTGAAGGGTTGCAGTTATTAAGGTGCAAAGTATGCAAAATTGGATGACTGTTTGCAAAAATAGGAAAACATGTAAATTTAAGGATATGTGAGACAGTATCTTCAACACAAGCGATTCAGATGGAATTAAACACTTCAACAGACCAATCCCATGAAATTATGCATGCTAAATTTTATGCACATATGTTGTAGGGCTTCGGAGCTATTAAAGTACAAATTATTCAAAACTGGAAGACTGTTAGTAAAAATGGAAGAAAAACATGCAAGTTTAATGATGATTGAAACACAATATCTCACAAATCTCACAAGAGGCTCACATGAAATTCAGCACATCAACAAACATACCCCCTGAAATTATGCATGCAAAATTTCATGCACATCTGTTTAAGGGTTCTAAAGTTATTAAGGTGCATATAAGTAAAACTGGAAGACTGCAAAACTGGGAATAAAACATGTAAGTTCAAGGATGTCTGAGAGGGGACACTGTGGAGCAGCAAGCTGGCAAGACGCACTTACATGCAGCCCTGCACAACTATCAGTTTAATTCGATAAAAATCAGAAAAGTGAAAACTAATTGCAGCAGTGAACAGTTCAAACTATTCGGCGTCGCAGGATATCCGATGGTCATAGGTCGCAATCAAAAAACTACAGGCAGCGGACCTAAACATGCGGCAGCAACAACTGAACAGGCAGTGAATTCCTCAATGACTACTGCTGGTGGAGAGCCCCCGTGGAGAGCTTTACAGACCTCTATGCAAGCGATCGACTCTAAAATAGAGTTGAACATCCAACATTTTGCTGAGCAAGATGTCAATTTGGAGGCAGTTACTCAAACGGCTTCAACTGCAGAGAAAACAGCTGTACAAGCTTTAACAACAAAAACTAAGCTTGTACAAGAGAATGCTCAACTTCGCTACAGATTGGGGCGCTGGAGAACTCTAATAGGGCATTACATATATGCTTAATTGGTCCCCTGGAGGGTAGTGAAGAGGAGGACCTCCTTACCTTTCTATATTCATGGCTACCTGCAGCATTAAAACTTCCCCAAGGAACTCTGGAGGGTCAACTCCTTAAAGCATTCCAGATTACACCTCGAGCTGTAGGGCCATGAGGCAAGGCTCCAAGAGTGGTTCTGCTGCTGGCCACAAGCTCCAACGTCAGGGATCATCTTCTACAGGTGGCAAGTTCTTCAGGAGGACTAGCCTTTAATGGATCCACTGTCCATTTGTTTCCAGACCTGTCTTTTGCGACACACACCAGACAAAAGAAGTTTGACACGCTGAGAGCTCGACTTCGTGGGTTAGGAGTGTCGCACTCTCTCCTGGTGCCAGCCCGGCTACGCATCTACTATGGGGGTAAGACTTTCCAGTATACTGACCCTCTGGAAGCGGGGTAAAAAAGTGGAATTAATAGCCTGGGAGTTTCAATCATCTGAGGGCTGTAACATTAGTGATTCGGACTCTGACCAAGAAACTTGACTGTTAACAGTAATACCTTTTTGAAACTGCTGATAATTATACTAGCTCTTGAACTGATTGTTTCTGACATATGCAGAGTGAATCATTTGGCTTTTCCTGTAGCTTAAGAAAAATTTTGAACCGATGTGTGGAGTACTGCATTTTTAGTGCTACTTATTTTAGAAGCACCTTTTATTATAAGGAATGGGGGGGCATATCAGCACTAGATGTTGAGTTGCAATCTTCGGACTCTGAACATTTTGGACTTTACCCCAAAAGCCTTAGCTAGCTGTCACTTTTTCAGTTATATTATCTGATTAAATGTTTTATTTTTTGTCTTTCCCCCTTATCCTGAATCCAAACTGCGTAGGCTCTGTTTATCCTACTTTACACTGGATGTTATCTGTTAAAACAAGATTGATACCTGACAGATGAATGTACAATATGCAATTGTTTATTGTAAAAGCAATAAAAGAAAGTTCAAAAAAAAAAAAAAAAGAATGTCAGACACAGTATTTCAGAAAACACAACAGATTCACATGAAATGTACCACATTAAGAGATCTACCTCTAGAGCTTATGAATGCAAAATTTCATGCAAATCTGTTGAAGGGTTGCAAAGTATGCCAAACTGGGTGACAGTGTGAGAATAATACTTTCACTTTTACTTTTTTCCCATAGGAAATAATAGGAAATTAAAAGTTTAATAACTTTGAACAGATTAATATTTTTCCACCAAACCTTCAAAAGGCACATCTGAGACAATGGCTTTCTACCCTGAAAATTTCAGACCACAATCTAAAGCCATTTCTGAGATCCAGGTGGACAATGAAATTGCAAAAAGCACGGATTTTTCTGTTTTTTCAGCACTCTGTATCTCAAAAAACCACAAAATGGATTCACACAAAATTTGGCAAGTCAAGAGGCCTACCCCTAGAGATCATGCATGCCAAATTTCATGCAAATCTGTTGAACGGTTCCAAAGTTATTAAGGTTCCAAAATTCGAGTTTAACATAGAAGTTACTTTTCACCCTAACTAAAACAGGAAGACTGCGAAAATGGAAAAAACATGTAAATTTAAGGAAACTTATGACACAGTATCTCAGGAACTACACAAGCAATTCAAATGAAATCAGAAACATCAACAGACCCACCCCACGAAGTTATGCATGCAAACTGTCATATATATACACAGTATATACACATATATATATATATATATATATAAATAAATGAACTGTTGCAAAGTTATTAAAGTGCAAAGTATGCAAAACTGGATGACAGTGAAAATGGGAAAAACATTTAAATTTAAGGATATTTTAGACACGGCATCTTCAAAAACACTGAAGCTATTCAAATGCTATTATATACTTCAACAGACCGACCCCAAGAAATTATGCATGCACAATTTTATGCACACATGTTGTAGGGCTCCAGAGTTATTAAAGTACAAAATTATGCAAAACTGGAAGACTGTTAGTAAAAATGGAAAAAAAATATACGTTTTTGAGAGACAATATCTCACAAATCTCATGCTCACATGAAATTTATCACATCAACAGATATACCCCCTGAAATTACGCATGCAAAGTTTTATACACATCTGTTTAAGGGTTCTAAAGTTATTAAGGTGCAAATATCCAAAACTGGAAGACTGCAAAATGGGGAATAAAACATGTATGTTTAAGGATGTTTGAGACACAGTATTTCAGAAAACACATAACGGATTCATATGTAATTTAAAACAACAACAGATCTACCTCTAGAGCTTATGCGCGTCTAATTTCATGCAAATCCATTGAAGGGTTGCAAAGCTATTAAGGTGCAAAATATGTAAAACTGGATGACAGTGTGCGAAAAGAACTCACTTTTACATCTATTTTTCCCCCATAAGAAATAATGGGAAATTAAAAGTTTAATAACTTCTAAACAGATTAACATTTTTCTACCAACTGTGAGGCAAAGGATTTCTACCCTGAAAATTTCAGACCACAGCCTAAAGCCGTTTCTGAGATCCAAGTGGACAAAGAAATGGCAAAAAACACAGATTTTTCCATTCTTTCAACCTTCTCTCAGAAACCACACAATGGATTCACATGAAAGTTGGCAAGTCAAGAGACCTACCCCTAGTAAAGATTATGCTGGCCAAATTTCATGCAAATCCGCTGAACGGTTCCAAAGTTATTAAGGTTCCAAAATTCGAGTTTAACACAGAAGTTACCTTTCACCCTAACTATAGTGGCACTACTGTGCCCCTATATATATCTATATATACACACACATATACATACACACACACACACACACACACACACACACATATATATATATATATATTTATACAACACATGCTTGGATAAATTCTATTACAAAAAGCGAGATCTTAAGCAGCCAGTGGAGATAACACTGATATCGCCATGTTCCTATACGTCATCATGATATCTTCAACACTCCTATACGTCACAGTTTTATCTTATAAACTCCTATACGTCATCTCATAAATCCTACTGGCGTCTTCGAAATTGAAAGTGCTCCTGTGCTGCTTTTCCATAACCTGTGCCCCCCGCCCCAACAACGCGATTCTTACACCTCATATATCCTACGTGCCACCATTTTCAAACAAGAATTATTTAAAAAAAAAAAAAAAGTATCTGATCCTGCTGTTTCCCTGTGGTGTCGCCAGTTTTCATTTCTCACATTCTAAATTGGTAGCGTGACCAAGCGCTGGAGCTGACAGAGATTCAAAAGCGCCTCACTGTTAAATGTTAAAAATACAGTTCCTTTTGCTAATATTGCAGAGCTTTGTTACAATCTAGCTGCCAAAGTAGAAACAAAGAGGCGTGTGTCAGCAACTTCAGACATATGAGCGGCAGTGCAGTGAGTGTTACTATAGCAACGCCGTTCTGCCATATCTCTGAAGCTGTCACCTCGCCTTTCCTCTTTCTACTGTTAGTAGCTGGATTGTAACAAAGCTCCAAAATATTAGCAAAAAGGCACTGTATTTCTAACATTTCACAGTGAGAGTGCCTTCTTTTGAATCTCTGTCCACTCCGAATCTGTGTCCACTCCGAAAGTGCTCGGTCATGCTACAAATTTAGAATCTCCAGAAATGAAACTGCTGACACCATGAGGAAATGTCAGGATCAGCCAGATAAGTTTTTATTTTAAAAATTATTTACCA
Organism: Neoceratodus forsteri; assembly: GCA_016271365.2. Lineage (NCBI taxonomy): Eukaryota > Metazoa > Chordata > Ceratodontiformes > Ceratodontidae > Neoceratodus > Neoceratodus forsteri. The sequence goes on from CM057459.1 coordinate 1,295,921,953, forward strand.
ATTATAGCTACAGGGCCCCCCATCTACAGGGATTTCTATAAAATCTGAAGCCATGTAAAATAAACTTGTTCCCATTAGCTTTTTTTGGTTATACTGCAAAACAGAACAATTAAACAGCCATAGAAATTAATATAATATTCATGAAAACACAGGAGCATTGCTCTGCAGTTACTGGAAAAATGCCAAATCAGTCTGAAAGCACTGTGTCAGACCTGCTGGGGAAACAGAAGAGGTTGGCTGGTGGTCCTGCCTCATCAATAAGATATACAGTATGGTGGATTGTCAAGTGAGGGATGTGGTAAGTTGCCTAAAACTTATGTAGATGGTTGTCTTGACAACCCAGCACATATGTTGTATAAACAGAATATGACATGGCCTGACTGAAGATATCATATTTATCTTCACTCGAGGCCAATGACATCAAGATATCTCACTCGTGGCTTCGCCACTCGTGAGATATCATGATATCAGTGGCCTCTTGTGACAATAAATATGATATCTTCAGTCAGGCCATGTCATCTACTTATATACATTGTTTATATATACACATTGTGTGTGTGTGTGTGTGTGTGTGTATGTGTGTGTTGTGTATGTATATGTATATATATATATATATATATATATATATATATATATATATATATATATACATACATACATATACATACATACACACACACACACACACACACACACACACACACACATATATATAACATATTAACCCCTAGCTGTCTCTGTCCCAAGGGATACTAACCCTGCCTGCATGACCAAGTGCAGGTTGACAGGCCTGGGTGCTGAAAACGGGTGCCTCCAGCCGGAGAATAGCATTAGTGGTAGCGTTGCTGACCTGGATACAGACCTCCGGCACACTGTTAGTCCCTCTTTTCCCTCTAGTGGGCCAACTGGTTCACAGAATACACAACTGCAATTAGCAGCTGACAGCAGTTTTAACCCCACACTTGTTGCACTTACCACCAGGGCTGATTCAGCTGGCTTGACCCTGGAGACCCCCGTAAAATAAGCTTTAGTAAAACATACTAACATACTACAAGCCAGCAGAATAGGCCTAACGGTCTCTCGTGTCTGCTCGGTCGCCAGCCCCTATTGGGCGATAACTCCTCCACCCCCCCCCAGCCCCCGAGAGGGACAACTTCAACTTCAGTATACCCATGCACCTGTCCCACCCTCTCTTAAAGCCTTCCACGGTGCCCACCTCAACTAGACTCCCAGGCAGTGCATTCCATGGCTACACCACCCTCTCAGTGAAGTAATGCCTTCTATGTTCTCCCCTGTAGTTCCCCCCTCCAACTTCCACTCATGCCCCCTGGTTGTGCCCCCTTTCTTTAGCCTGAACATTTCATTGGCTCTGCCGCTATTAATCCCTTTCACTTATCTGAAGACCTCAATCATAACCCCCCGGCCCTCGGTCTCTCCTCTCTTCCAGTGAGTACAGCCCTAGGACTTTCAGCCTTTCCTCACAGGTCCTTTCACTCATTCCCTGGATTATCCTGGTTGCCCTCCTCTGGACCCTCTCCAACAATGCTATGTCCTTCCTAAGGTGAGGTCTCCAGAACTGTATGCAGTATTCAAAATGCGGCCTGACCAAGGCATTATACAGAGGGAGGATCACCTCCCTATCCCTGGACATAATTCCCCTGGCTATGCAGCCCAGAATCTTGTTTGCCTTTGCCGCAGATCTTCTGCAGTTTTCAGTGTTATTCATTTTGGTGTCAACCACCACCCCCAGGTCCCTTTCATTCGTTGTGGCTTGCAATGAGACCCCTCCCAGGGTGTATACACGACCTGGGTTTCTGACCCCTGATGCAGCACTCTACACTTCCCTGGATTAAACCTCAGTCCCCACCTTCCTGACCAATCTTCCAGGGTATCCAAATCCCTCTGGACTGTCTCTCTCATTTCTTCCCCCTTCTTCCAGTGCTCCCAGTTTTGAGTCATCCACAAAGAGGGTCATCCTACTCCTAACTCCCCCTCCCTATATTGGAGACATAGGCATTGAACAGGAGTGGCCCCAGTACTGAATCCTGGGGAACCCCACTAAAGACCTTCCTAGCAGAAGGGACTATCCCACCAACCACTCCCCTCTGTGTTCTTTTCATTAGCCAATTTTCTACCCATCTCAGCAACTGTCCTCAACAGTATTTCAGTGCTGTTTGTACAGAGGTACACCACAACCAGTTTCAGTGCAAAAAGACTCAAACCTGTGTAACCCCTAGGTGGCGCTATCCCAAGGGCTACTACCCCCTGCCTGCTTGGCTAGTAGCAGGTTAAGGGGCCTGAGTTCTGAAACAGGTGCCTCCACCCAGAGGTCAGGGTTGGTACTGGTCACGCTAACCTAGGCACAGCCCTCTGGACACTGAAACCCCCCTCTTTCCTTACTAGTTGCCGGAACAATACCCAATAATCACTTTTACAATACCCCTGATACACCACACAAGTACCCACACTGTTTGCACTCACCACCAGGGCTTTCCTCTGGCCTGGCCCTGGGGACCCCATGTAAAACAAGATTATACACAGCAAATAACAGCAGTACGGTACTGTTGCACAAACTGGAACCACAGTCAAGTAAATGCAAAAAAGAGTTAGATCTGATTTATTTAAAGGGCTTGAACAAGGGAGAGGCATAATCAGGTTAATTTGCTTAAAGGTTCTATCAATCAGTTATGCATGCACTTCAGGGTCCATAAACAGTCACACACTCTGGGTACCCAGATGGAGAATGATGGGCTAGCCAGGAACGTTGCAGCTGGTTGGGACCCTGTGATGGAAAAAAACAATATGCACAACACACACTATTTGTAATCCGGAGCCGGAGGGCTCAGGTCCTGAAAAGAAAACAACAAGATAATAGGATGACACACTTTTAGATCAGGCTGTTGCTGTAGGGAGCTACCCTGATGATTACTCACAATATCCAAGACTGGACACAGGCTGAACGAAAATCAAGACAGCAGGTGGTTAATCTGGAGTGCCAGGAGTAGTAGGGCCCACAAGATTCGCTGAGGCGTCGTTCCTGTTCAAGCATGGAGCAGGGGGCTGATCTCTCGTCGGTGACTTTCTCTGTGCAGTTGGGTACTCTGGCAGGGCCAGCATGGCATGGTTCAGGCTGAATGGAGATGAACACAGATTCAGTCCAATTAGGCTGGATAAAGCTTCCAGCAAGAAGAACACAGTTCACACAGTGGGTAACCAAATCACGACCCACTTTCAATACGCAGCACATTTACATGTAAGGAAATTCTACTGTACCAGGTAAACCACTCTCTGGTCATGATCGCAAAAGTCTCTGCACAAACCAGGGATTCAATAGCAGCTGGAAATCCTGACAGGCCAATCGCATTAAGAAAATCTTCGGTCTTCTTCAGGTATGAGCCCGGGTCGTGCCTGAAAATAGTCAGGATTGTAGCCTAGCGCACTTACCCAGTTACCAAACGCTAATAAATAAATAAATAAATAAATAAATCAGTGGCTTACTTCGTTCTCACAAAACTTGGATTTAGTCCGAAATAATTCTCTTCTCTCCCTCTCAGGGGAAGCAGGCAGACATGCAAGCCACAACTCAGGCCTTTCCACAGTTCTCCCACGCGCGAAACTACTCAGATGGCTGTCTCAAGCTCCTGCTCATTCAGCTCCCAACTGAGATCTGACTCAACTGCCAGCAAGCCTGGGAAATTCCCCAAGATCCAAAAGGTTCAGTTGGCTGATCCTCCTGTCAGTCACAACAAAGGCTCCCCCTTCAGGTGCAAAAAGGCGAAAAAAGCCCCAAACTACAATTCCTACAGATTCTGACTCCAAACAGCTCCTGTAGTCCGGCTCCATTTTAGGTCCCACCAGAACTGATTGGTCCAATTCACAGTCCAGGACTAAGACAGTGGAGATAAACAAAACAGTCCTTGCTGCAAAGAAGGCAGGTTAGACAAGCTACATTTTCATTATCACTCTAAATGATTTTCAGCAAATAGTTACATCTTTCAACAGAGCTCCCTCTCAGATTACTTATGACTGCAATCCAAGCAGCTCTTAAAGAGACAGTACACAGAGGCTACACAGGCACTATCTGGCAATCACATTTAAACTGCTAAAACGCAGGACACCAGCCTGGCAGTGAGCATTTAGGCAAGCTCGAGGAAGACTTTTCGGGAACCCCCATTTGTAGGGGGGTTACATCTGATTTATTTAAAGGGCAGTAACAAGAAAGGGGGCAAAATCTAGTGGTTGATTCAAGATCTGAATAATTCAGGTTATAAGGCATGCACTCAAAGGTCACTGTAATGCAGTCACACACACTCTGGGTATCCAGTTGGAACTACGGCTAGCCTGAAGCAATGCCCAGAGTAGGCCAGCGTTGCAGCTGGTTGGGGCCCTGTGATGGAAAGAAAAAATGCATGCACTTTAACCCACGATTTGTAATCCGGAGCCGGAAGGCTCAGTCCCAAAATGATTAGCAACAACTGACACACTTTGATTTGAACTTTGTTGCAGGAAGCTACCCTGGTGTTTACCCACGCTACCCAGTACAGGATGCAGGATGGACGAAATGGAGACCTCTGGATGAAGAGCTGGACGGCCAGAAGAAGCAGGGCCCACATGAAGCACCGTGGTGCCGATCCTGTTCATTGGTGTTGAGCAGGGAGCCGAATCCCCAGGCGGGTCTCTCGTCGGTTGTTTCTCTGTGACGAGCGGCTGCCTGGACCGAGGTGGCAAGGCCCAGACTGGGTGAACAATTCGGAAGACAGTCCGGTAAGTGCTGGATACAGCTTCCAGCAAGCGTGACACATTCAAGCAGTGGGGAACCAAATCACGACCCACTATCAGCATTCAGCACACTTATAGTAACAGCAAGGTAAATACCACAGTTCGGATGACAGTCCGGTTGCAATTCACAGCGGCTCTGCGCAAACCATACACTCTGCGGCAGTCTCAAGTCTTGGCAGGCCGATCACACTGAGGCAAATCTTCAGTCCATTTCATGGAAATTCAATTAGTCACAAATCAGGTTCCGATCGCAAAAGCTGCAATTTCGGAAGAAGTCCGATCTCAGGCTCAAGGTCTCTTCACTTAGAAAGATGGTAGCAGGCAGGCTAAACACAGCCTTCGCGACGATTTCCCCTGCACACCATGCAGGAGCAGCTGCACAAATCTCTCGAGCTGTTCACTCCTTCAACTCTAACGCCAGACTCACACTCAGCTGCAGGCAGCACCGGGACTTCCTTCTGATCCAAAAGGGTTCAGATGGTTGATCCATCTGTCTGTCAAACCAAGGGCCCCCCCCCCTTGGTCCATTTTGGCACCAAAGTGTAAAAACTACAATTCCTACAGAAATTCACTCCCACAAGACCCCTGGGGACAGACTCCATTTTAGGGTCCCCAAAGGTACTGACTGGTCCCATTAGGCAGTCCAGAACCAAAATGGTGGTGATTAACAGAAATGTCCATGCTGCAAAAAAAAGCTGGTTAGACAAACTACAATATCTTTATTATTAAGGCAGATAATCAGCTAACAGTCACAGATCCCTGTAGGGCTCCCTCTGCGCAATTAGCGATGGAAGAAGGGAGCAATAACACTGCAGCCAGGGCGGGACTCGAGCCTGAAACTACTCGGTCCCTACCCAGATCAATTATACACCACAAAATAGGCACCTCTTAAAGAGACAGGCACGGAGGCTAACAGGGCACTCACATGCAAACACAATTTGCCAGGACACATAACGCCAGCCCGGCAGTGGGCATTTAGGCAAGTCCAAGGAAGACTTTTTGGGAACCCCCATTCGTAGGGGGGGTTACATGTAGATATATATACATACACACACACTCACATACATACATACACATATACATATACACATACACATACACATACACTCGTATACACAGTCACATACACACATGCACACACACTTTTTCACATCCACCGGGAGCAGCAGCAGCAGCACACAGCTGCTTTTTTAAAACCTATGTACTTTGGTCAGACATGATAATGGTTAACAATTAACTTGAAGGAGTAAAGATGTAAGCCCTGCAGATACCTGTGCCTGGAAATAAAATGCTCTAGGACAGAAAGATGATCCGAGGGATTTTACAGGCTTCCAGGTAGTACAAGCAACTACGTAATCAAACTAGTGAGTGAAAACAACCTCTAGAGTACCTTTATGTGAGATTTCAACCAGACTGGCATTCACACACAGGTGGAAGCGACTGAAAAAGCAGGAAGGATTTCACGACTGCTATAAAGGACTGTTTCCTTCTACAGTATATAGGCACATAGGAATTGCTAGATAAAAAAAAAAAAAAAAAAGACCATAGGTCCATTATGTTTGTCTCTTGCATTCCAGGCTGCTGTCATACTGGCAGTTGTCCTTCCCTAGGCACTATATCCCTGAGCCCTTTTCCAAGAGGAACTGGTCCAGTTTGGCATTATAAGAATCAGTGCTCTCTGCCAGCACAACCCCCTTCAGTTATATGTTCCAGAGGCACAGCACCCTCTGCGTGAAGTAGGGTTTCCTCCTGTAGGTCCTTCTTTGGCACCCCCCAGAAGAACACTGAATGCACCCTCATCCAACTGCCCTGTAGCAGGCCAAACAAATTCCCCTGCATCACATTACTCAGGCCCTCAAAATCTTTAACACAGAAATCATGTCCCCTCTGAGTCTTTCTTCCAGGAAGAAAAATTCCCCTCAACTCCCAATCGTCTTTCATAACCCTCCACATCTATGATCATTTTAGTGAACCTGTGCTGCTCCCGCTCTGGCAGCTAGTGTGTCCCTTTTGCATTGCACTATGGTGACCAGAACTGTACACAATGCTCCAAATGTGCATCACCAATGCCTTGTACAGCGGCAGCATTACAGTGCTTTTGCCCCGGTTTTCTTTCTTTTGCTTGTTTATTTCGTTGTTTCACTTGTTTTTTCCTTTCCTTCTTTTATATACAGCCCCGTATTTTATTCTCCATACCCACTGCCCTTCAGCTGCACTCTCCCTATCCACTGCCTCACAGCTGCACTCCCCTACCCACTGCCGTGCAGCTGCACTCTCCCTACCCACTTTCTCACAGCTGCACTCCCCCTACCCACTGCCCTGCAGCTGCACTCTCCCTACCCACTTTCTCACAGCTGCACTCCCCCTACCCACTGCCCTGCAGCTGCACTCCTCCATCCACAACCCTGCAGCCATACTCCCACTACCCACTGCCCTACAGCCGCACTCCCCTACCCACTGCCTCGCAGCCCTTCTCCCACTACCCACTGCCCCACGGCTGCACTCACCCTACTCACTGCCCCGCAACCGCACTCCCACTACTCACCACCCCACAACCATACTCCCCTACCCATTGCCCCAGCAGATATACTCCCCTACCCACCGCCTGCAGCCCAACCCTACCCACTGCCCCAGATATACTCCCCCTCCCGCCCCACAGCCCAGCCTATTCCCTTACCCACTGCCCGCAAACTATGTTCTCCCCTACCCACCATCCCGCAACTGTATTCTCCCTACACACTGCCCTGCAGCTGTATTCTCCCTACCCACTGCTCGCAACTGTATTTTCCCAGCCCACTGCCCTGCAGCTGTATTCTCTCTACCCACTGCTCACAACTGTATTTTCCCTGCCCACTGCTTGCAGCTGTATTCTCTAGCCACTGCCCTGCAGTTGCATTCTCCTTACCCAAAGCCCTGTAGACATATTCTCTGTACACACTGCCCTACAACTGTATTCTCTCTAGCAATTTTCCTCCCTTCCCTTTCACTTGAATTAACTACCTCCACCCACTCTCCGACCTACCCACCCTCCTCCCCTATTTCCACTCTCCCTTCTTTCATCCCTTATCTCTCCATATTCAACTGCCTGTATTCTGCACCTCTAACCCACCCTTCCCTCTCACGTGCTGGCTCCACCTGACAATGCCTTCTTGGCTGCTACACATCCCTGCTCCTCACTATTTTAATTATGCTTTGCATCCCGAACCTATCCCCTCCCTCATCCCTCATATTCTCTTCTTCCCTCACCTCCTCGTATTCCCTCATCCTACTACCTTACCTCACACTTGCTTTTCTACCTGTGCCTGACAAGGCCTCACTGGCTGCTCTTCAGTGTCGTCTGTAACCTAAATATTATTATATACATTTTAGATTTATTTGCCTGACATACATTGTACAATGCCTGTTACCTAGTCTGTTTGTAGTGGCTTATTTTATTTGAAAGTTTTTTCTTTTAAGTTCTCACCCTATGTGTAAACCTGTTGACGTGGAACCTATGCAAAAGAGCTTTTAGCTCATAAGTGTCAATCCAAGATTACAATAAATAAATAAAAAATTGCCCCGCAGCTGTATTCTCCCTACCCACTGCTCAGCAGCTGTATTCTCCCTACCCACTGCTCAGCAGATGTATTCTCCCTACACACTGCTCGGTAGATATAGTCTCCCTACCTACTGCCCCGCAGCTGTATTCCCCCTACCCACTGCCCTTCCTTCCCCCGCGGCAGCTTCAACTTTCTATCTATTATCAGGGCTCGATTTTTTTAACACTGTTTGACTCTTCCAGGGTAAAGTGCAGATTGCCCAGGATTACTGTAGCTAATCCTCTACCTGGCCGTCTTCACTAGTGAAGTCCTCCATGGCTGCCACTGAAGTTGCTGCTCTGACCCCCAGCTGTTCACATGACATGGCACTGTCATTTCCAGAACTGCAGCTCTCTGCTTCCTCACCGTGCTGGGTCTGAGCATATTCTGCTCTGCACATATCTGTTCTTTGCCCTGTGGTTGGGGGCATAAATGTGGAGAGATGCATGTCCACCAATATGCATGTGGGGGGAAGGCAGGATTGCATAACTGAGCTCATGAGCAGAGGCGTGGAAAGAGGCAGCAGCACAGAATGATGGGAAGAGGGTGCAGATTGTGCATGCCTGACCGGCAAATTATTTTGCCTGTAGCTATGGGCGAGGGAGCAAAGAGAAAGGAGGATAATTGCACAGTAATCATGGAATATTGTGAATCGCATTCTCTACGGCACTCCCACAGACATTACATCATGGGTTTCACCAGTTCACCTCATTGGCTGGATGTACATGTGATGACTTTTGAGCTGGCACATTACTCCTCTTGCCTTCCCAGGTCTCTTCGGTTTTTACTTGTGCATCACCTAGACTGGCAGCACTCACCCCAGCTCCTGCTGGTACATTTAAGAGAACCAACTAAACTCAAAGAGACAAGAACTCCCTAACAAAGCAAAGCACACTCAGGTAAACCTTCAACTATTCATATAGTAAGTCATATCTCTTATCTAGTGTGCTAATACTAATCCTAGAGTAAGGTATTTTTGTCCTTCTTTGTCTGAGGCTAACAAAGCTTACCACCCCAACCCCAAACACTCGGCTTTGGCATCAAGCTATGTTCATGTGAACTTTATATATTCAGAAAATCATAATATTTCCCCTTTTCAATACTGGATTATATGAGCACAGAAAGATGCAGCAATCTTAAAGCCCTATGCAGCGGTTTAAATTTCGCATCCTGCCAGCACACTGCTGGTAGCATTCGCCAGCTCCCCTCCCAACTGGAACTGGTGTGTGGCATGAGTGCTCCCGTTGCTCCTACCTCAGCAGCAGCGGCCTAGCATGAAGAAACATATTTAAGGAAATATTTCTCCAAAAAATTGGTGTTTCTGGCAATATCCTGCAGTTGCTCCCCCACCTGGCAAAGCAATCGAATGTCTTCTCAGTGTCCCTCTTCAGCCCCTAATGCTGTAGCTGCACAGCAAGATGCCCTCCCCCTCCTCAGTCATACAGGGCTACTGAAAAGACGCCCTTCCCCTCTGTAATACAGTAACACTGAAATTTGAGAATTTAAATACCAATCAGAGGGCATATCCCTGGCAGAGGTATAAACAGAGGGCTCGCAAAAGCCTCCAGTCCAACCCCTGCTTACGGCGCCCATGCTCCATGAAACTGTGTCCGTGTACTCCTGACCCTTTTTTCCAAGTTTTCACCAACCACCTTGCTGCAAGGCCCCGCAGACGAATGTGCACTGCTCACCCCAGCACTTCCCAAACTCCTCCAGTTATGGTCCTTCCAGTCGCTAGATTTGTCCTCCCTATATGCAGATTGGGTAGGTACCATCTGGTCACCCATCTCTTCTGCCAGCTCCATTAACTCTGCCCCTAACTACTTCAATACCGAATTCCTCAAAATTTGGGATCAACATGCCTCTTTTAGGAAAACCAGGGTCTGTGATTCTCACCTTCTTGTATTTCTGCGGAGTTACTAGCCTGCCTATGTGCTTGTGACCTTGCATGGAAAGCTCATATGTCCTCTGGCTTCCCTGCTGATTTACATAAGTACCGAGCCCTTCACAATGCCTGTACCGAGCCACTAGGCTTGCCAAGGCTAAGCATTTCACCACTACTTTCCAGAGCAACCTTAACCACCCCTCAAAGTTCTGGAAAGTCATCCACACCCTCTTTTCTCCCCCTACCCAGTCCTCTTCACCTGTCCTCAAGGTAGGAAACATTCCAACTTCTGACCCCTCTCTGTTGCCTCCAAGTTCAACTCTCTTCACCTCCTGTGCCACTTTCCTTCTCTCCACCCTGTCCTCCTCCCCATCACACCTCCCTGTCTTCCCCTTCTCTTTCTTTCCTATCACAACTGCTGACAACCACAAGGCGCTCCAGATTCTAAATCCTCTCAAGGGCAAGAGCCCTGATGAACTCAACCCCAAATTCTTCCATCTGTCCCTGCCATTGCCCTACCTATTACCTCCTTTCTTAAATTATCTTTCTCTGATGCCTGGAAACAGGCCACCATAATACCCCTTCCCAAAGGTGAAGACTCTACCCATACTGGCAACTACCACTCTATCTCCCTGCTCCCCACCTTATCTAAACTACAAGAACGAACACCTCGTGTTGGCTCAGCTCTCCCCCTTTTTTGACTCCTCCTCCTTCTTTGCACCCTTCCAGTCCGATTTCCATAAATTCCATTCCACCTCCTCTTCTCTGGCCCACTGACTCCATTCTCTCAGGTATGGATCAGACCCTTATCACCTCAGCCACTGTGACAGGGTTGAATATGACCCTGTCCCATTTGTTATGCAGAAAGAGTTAAATGCAAGGATCTGTTCTATCCTCCCCTTTTCTGTCTCTTTCTGTCTGGTTGCGCAACCAAATCTTTTCATTAGACCTAGGAATTTATCACTGTCACGGACTTACAATTCTCCACCTCTCACTATCTCTCTGCCTTCACTTGCTGTGTGTCTTTTCTTTCCTTTTTGTGACAGGAAGATCCTGCCACTTGATGACCGATCTTTTCTTAAATCTGTTGCAACAGTTCTTCTATTTCTTAGCCTAATTTATCCATTACAATTTCTAGTCCATAAGGCTGGCACCTGTGGGTGCCCCAACCGTTCTTGTCTATGTTATAGTGTCCTCTTTAATTTTCCTTTTTCCTCTCAGGTCCTCCACGTTCAGGGAGGTCATTGCGGTGACCTCCGAATTGATGTAAAACAACAAGCTATGTTCCTCATTGCTGGAATTAGTATGCAACAGCACTATATCACAAAATACCTTGATGTATATGCCTTATGTGTATGAAACCTGTAAATGTTGAAAATACTACTGCACTAAAAAGTTACAAGGGGACTGTATTATAAAAATTAGGTTAGTTGTGTTATTTGAAATGCATGTAAATTACAGATTGTTTGAGAGGCCCTTTAGCTGTGCAGTCCTGCTTTAAGCGAAAATACGGATGCTCATGGCTTCTACAAGAGGCTCTGACCAACTCTGGGCCAGGAAAAAAATTCTGGAACAACATGAAAGAACTCACAGGCAAGGATCCTAAAGCACCACCCACTATGCTCAACCTTCATGGCACTCCTACACTCGACCTAGGTACCATCACCAGCACTTTTAATAATGCATTTACAAACCTGGACAGTGTCCTTCCACCAAATTTTTCGATGACCTCCCCTCCAGCTCCTCCCAAGTTACCCCCCAACTAGAACGTACAACCCCAAAGTTTTTTTTTTTTTTTTTTTTTTTAAGGAGGTCCCACCACAAGTAGCTAGAATACACATTCAAAAGGCCATCGGCAAACAAGGGTACAGTGGTGACTCCCTTGACCTGAAATTGCTGGCACAAGTCCTCGACGAAATCTTAGAACCACTTACAAAGATCTTCAATCTCTCGCTTAGATTGGGCCATTTCCCCTTCCTCTGGAAGAAAGCCACTGTCACACCAGTTCACAAAAGCGGAGACAGGACACTCCACACCAATTACAGACCTATCTCACTCTTCCCCCCACTATCTAAAGTGCTGGAGCGAATAGTGTCAGACCAACTAGTTGAATTCCTGGATAAGTACAATGTACAGTGCCCAGAGCAGCATGGCTTCAGAAAAGGGCACAGCAACACCACTGCATTACTGGAATTTACAACCTTCATCCATGCCATGCTTGACAAAGGGAATTGTGGAGGGGCAGTATTTATAGACCTTACCAAGGCATTCGACACAGTTAACCACCCCTACTGCTCAAGCAACTGTCCTCCATTGGGATCTCCAGCGATGGCCTTCCATGGTTCACCAGTTACCTTGATAATCGGATCCAACATGTAAGGATTGCAGGGATCTCTTCAGATGAGAAACCGGTCCGCTCCAGAGTCCCCCAAGGGTCTATTCTGGGCCCTCTACTCTTCTCCCTCTTCATCAACAATCTCCCCAGTGCCTGCCACCAAAAAATATTACTATACGCAGACGATGCAGTCCTGTTTTCCAGCCACCATGACATTACAGTCCTTGAATCCCAGCTGCAGCTCGACTTCAAGTGCATTGAAGACTGGTTCAATTCTCATAAACTTGTCCTGAACCACAGCAAGACTAAAGCCATGTCCTTCTGTAACCGACAGAGCAGGCACAACTCTCTGTCCCTCACCATCAAGAACCACGCTGGGAACCCACTCGAACATGTCAAGGAGTTCAAGGACCTTGGTATTACCCTGGACAATACCCTCTCCTACACTCGGCATATTGACACTGTTGCCAAGACCGCCAATATACAGATTGGACTACTACACAAACACAAACACTGTATGCCTGTGGATGCCCTGAAACTAGCCATCTACAGCTCTGTCACCTCTATCATTGACTACGGCCTTGCCATCTATGGCTCTGCCTCAACAAGTGCCCTCCGTAGGATCTCAGTGTCTCTCAACAAAGCCTGTAGACTACTAATGGGTGCAGCCCGACAAACTCATACCTGTGACCTCTATGCACAGGCCAGCTGGCTACCCCTACTCAGCAGGATACAATACCAGACCTGCTTACTTACCAAAAAGACTCTACTCGGTCTTATGCCACCTGGTGTTAGCTCACTCCTTACTACCTATAGTGGCACTCAACAAACACGTGGTGCCCAATATCTAACCTTTCAGGTTCCTAGATGTCATACCTCCATGGGTCAGCGGTCCTTTATCTATAGAGCCGCTCAGTGGTTCAATTCCCTCAATAAAGAAGCACTTTCCTCTACTACACTTGGACCCTTCAAAAGGAATCTCAAACTTTACCTCACCTCTACCACTCAATGTGACTGCTTCTCTGAACAGAGATCTCTCTAAACACCTCCCAGCTCACTCATGTCTCACAGCCCACCCTTTCCCAGTATCATTCCCTCTGACACCGGGCCTTCCTTGTGACTCCTTTCCTGCTTCGCATCTCCAATGGTACAAGACATTCTCCTCCACCATCGGACAGTGGCCCATTAGCCTGCCAACTTCCTCTCCCGGTCGCACACCTGCAATACTAACTGCCTATGGTGCCCTCTATCTCTTATTGTTACCGCAGCCAGCTGCCTACTCAAGCTGCTCATTATAAGAATATTATCTCAAAGTATGTTATAACTGAGTATCTTTATTTTTTCTTTTAGTTGTTTTGGTTGTTTATTGTGCATTCTTTTACTACCTCTGTATGTATGTTGACCCTCATCCTTTGACGTGGAACCTTTGTAAAACGAGCAGTTTCTGCTCAAAGGTATTTGTAATCAGAGAATTTAACAAATAAAAAAAAAAAAAAAGCTGAACAAGCATAAAAATTTCATGGTGATTTGCATACAGATCCCACTGCATTATCGGGGTATGTACGATGTTGTGTTTCTTTGAGACTTGGCTTTATTGCTAATCCCCTTTGGGGTAACCCTTTCTTCAGTGCTTCTGCACTGAGGTTCTCCATCTTTAGATTGTTTTGGAGGTTTTCTTTTTTGCGTTCCCTATCACCCAAACACACAAGACCTACACAGAGAACAAAATAATTTTCACTAAAGAGCTAGATCAGAAGATAAGTGGGTTAGAAGATGCTGACCAAGTGCAGAGGAAGGACATGCATAGTCTGTTGCTGCAAACTGATATACTGAATAAGGGATATGCCATTGCTTAAGGTTATTCCCTGTGTTTTAAACAAACAACACAAGGAGATTGTGTGTTGAACCTGAAGTTCTGTGTCTGGTCCATCTGTTATCTCACAACCCCTACACAGACTTGGTTTTAAAAGTGGGATAATTTCAGATATCGCCCAGATATCCCAGGTGGACCGATGCATCAGGAGTCACCAGAGGAGAACCTGGATTAGAAATTCCAAGGAATTCTGACCAGAACCATGGCCAACAGACTTGGACAGAAGCTGCTGCCTGGACTGGACGTGGGAGCTCGAAGGAAGGCCAAGCCTGAAGATGACGACGAGATGCAAGGGGAAGAGGAACCATCCTGGGGTCGAGGCAGACTAGAGATGCAAAACACCCCGATGATGGAAAACCTGAAGAGGCTAATACAGTGGATGAGTGTGCAATGGCTGGAGGCAGACGGAATACGCAGAGAGGCGGAACACCAGTGCCAGGTGCTCGAGAGGTCCTTGCCAAAGAGTTTGGATAAAGAATCAGAGGAGGATTTTTCATGGGCTCAGCTGGAGGAGGACCCCCTGACTAAGCAGGATATTCCTTTGTTGCCTGTGCTCCCAGGATGTTACCTGTTGGAGGTCGGAGATGCAAGTATGGAACTTGAATGTGAGACCCCAGGTAAGACTGTACCTAGTGATATTGTGCTGGGTTGAAGACTCCAAGCAAGCAAGAAGCAGCCTATGACGCTGAAGAGACTTTTTCTTGTATTGATACAGCTAAATCTATTAACAGTATTGACTGGGGTATACTGCAGGCTAAAGATGCTAATATTGCCAAACTGTTATAGTATGTTAAGGAGGGTATGCAGATTAATGGTGATGTGAGGGCAAAACAATGGTGGTACAAACTAAAGAAGGGTGTTCTGTACCACATGAAGCCCAGCACCCGTACAAAAAGTGTGGATGCCCAGGTAGTGGTGCCTGAGGCGTACAGACAACAGGTGATGGAGGCTGCTCACTCCAGTCCCTGTGGGCATCAGAGCCATAGTAGTGTCTTGGCTCAGCTAACATATTCTTATTACTGGCCTGGTATGTACAGACAGCAGGCAGCCTATATTAGGACCTGTCCAGTGTACAGTGTAGTGGAGGTTCCTGCTGGGAAAAGAAGACATTCGTTCAACAGAGGTACTGGTTCATGGGGAGTGGGAAGAGTGTCCCAAAGTGAAGGGGTCATTATGGAGAAGAAATGGCATCCTTAGAATAGGGGAACCCTCCCACCCAGACACATGGTACCAGATGGTAACAGTCCTTGGTACTGTTAGTTCACATATTGCTGAGATGACCACTGTAAATCATGATGATAATAATTTTCCTAAAATGAGACAGTAGAGACTCGTACCATTTATCTCTGTTTTTTTATTTTATTTATTTCAGTTTGGAATTAACACTTTTGAGCCAATGGCTCATTTACAAAGGTTCCAAGTCAAACACAGTACAGAACAGAATAAAAAGCAACAACAGTATATACCCAGAAATACATTGGCGTACAAAAGATAACTTGATTTCAAAGTTACATAAAAAAACAATTGTGCTTAATTGTCAAGTTACACTTTGGTTACAGATTGTGTTGAAATTTACAATGAAATTTCACTGTCAGGCCTACATATATAGACAGGCAGTTCAAGTCTGTTCCTAGAAGTAAGCTATCCTATGCTGAGCGCAAAGGTCAGCAGAACAATTTCAGGAACTCGTACTTTCGTAGGGTAGGGCCACCAGAAAGAAAGGCTTTGTTGAAGATGTGCTTGAGTGGCAGCCTGATAGGACTTTGTCATCGGAGGTGGAGGATTAGTGGTGAGGGACAGAGGATGGGAAGAAATAGGAAGGGGGAGGTCGAGGGGGGTTGGCAGTGAAGGGCGGAGGGGGTAGTACAGGTGGGGAGTGGATAAGGTGAGGACAGTAATATGTGGGGGGGGTAGAGGGGTGGAGAAGGAAGCAGAGGATGGGACCGGGGGGAGTGAGGGCGGGAGGGAGATAAATCTATAGTAATGTTGCAGTGGGAGGTTAGAGGGGACGTTTAGCGACATTCCAAGTGCTCAGTGTTCAGGAGACTCTCAGTTGTTAGTACAGAGGTTAGGTTGTGTTGGCACACTTACATACACAAGTGAGAGCTAGTAGTGCTCAACCAGCTTTGATTCTGCTGACCTTAACGCCTCAGGGGGAAAGAATGATGATATCCACTATGTTTATGATGGAATGTTTATCGTTGAAAGGGACCCTGAGACAGAGCTTCTGAAGATGGATGGGTGGATGCTCCATCCCTTCCTGAGACAGGAAGGTAATAAGCAGTCTGAAATAACTGCTTCCCTCTTAAGGTGGGGGATATGTGACAGGGAGATCCTGCCACTCTTAAGGACCAACCTTTTCTTAAACCTGTTGCAACAGTTCTTCTATTTCTTAGCCTAATTTATCCTTTACAATTTCTAGTCCAAAAGGTTGGCCACCTATGGGCACCCCTCCCCTTTCTTGACTATGCTACAGTGTCCTCTAATTTTCCTTTTCCCTCTCAGGCTATCATACAGGGAGGTTATTGTGGTGACCTCCAAGCTGATGTAAATTAACAAGCTGTGTTCCTCATTGTTGGATTTAGTATGCAATAGCACTATGTCACAAAATACCTTGAGGTATTATATGCCTTATGTGTATCAAAGCTGTAAATGCTGAAAATACCACGGCACTAGGTGTTTTTGATAAAGGTAAAAAGTTACTAGGGGACTGTAAAAATTAAGTTAATTGTGTTATTTAAAATGCACGTAAATTACAGATTGTTTGGGAGGCCCTTTGGCACCATGCACTCCTGCTTTAAGCTGAACAAGTCTAAAATTTCATGGTGATTTGCATCTCGATCCCATTGCATTATGGGAGTTATGTGTGATGATGTGTTTCTTTGCAACTTGGCTTTATTGCCAATTCCCTTTGATGTAGCAGCCCTTTCTTCAGTTCATCTGCACTGAGGTTCTCTGTCTTTAGCTTGTTTTGGGTTTTTTTCCTTTTTGAGCTCCCTATCACCTAAATACACATGACCAACATAGGGAATAAAATAATTTTCACTAAAGAGATCAATCAGTGGGTTAATAGGTGCTGACCAAGCGCAGAGGAAAGACATGCACAGTCTGTTGCCGCAAACTGATAATTTGAAGAATGGATATGCCATTGCTTAAGTTTATTCCCTGTGTTCTAGATAAACATCACACGGAGACTGTTTGTTGAACCTGAAGTTCTGTGTCTGGTCCATCTGTTATTCCACAACCTCTCCACTCTCTTGCATATCTGCGGTTAAAAAAATATATGTGAATCTTTAGGTGAAACTGGGATCCTTTGGTTTGAAATGTATATAGTTATATTGCTGAAATGATTCCAAAAAGCTATTTGGAATTTAGGGGGTTAACCTGAGATACAGTTTGAGCTCCTCTCAGGCATGTTTGCAAACTCTTTTGTAGAGCTGTCAGCAGGAGGCCGGCTTTGGGCACTGTTCTATTTGCAAGCCTGCTCTGCAAAGAAACCGACATGGACTCGGATACATTTTGTGAGAAACAGGATATTTCCTTAACAAGCTCAGGATGAAGAAGTTAATTATCAAGCAAAGCCTCGTTACAAAAAGAGCAGCAATATTTTTGCTAGCGAGACTTCTTGAAAACTGCAAAGAAACCATCAGATGAAGAACTTTTGTTTTCTCTGTTTGTACTGCCTTTGTATTTTGCTATCCTGAACATTTTTTTTAATTTTATTTTATTGTTATTGATAATAAAATGCCACTTGCGCATTTTATAACAGCTCCTAGTTTTCCTATGCTTCGACGACAGCCAACTTTGTTGACTTAGGCAAAGCCTTCGACACCACAGCGCACCCCCTTCTCCTTGGCAAGCTTCAGGCAGAAGGGCACTCAGACTCATCAACTTACTGGTTCCACTCATACCTTGGGGTAGAACTCAATCTGTTAGAACTGGAGATTCCCTGCCCCCCCCAACACTCCCTATCAATACTGGTGTCCCCCAAGTGTCTGTCCTTGGTCCAATACTCTTTTCAGTCCTCCTGAATGACCTCCCTGCTGCCTGCTCCTGTGCATCCATCCACATGAATGCAAATGACACGGTGCCATCTACCTCTGGCTCCTCCCCCTCTGATCTGATGGCAGGCTCCAACTGGACTTCACCAATGTCCAGCAGTGGTTCCAGTCTAATTAGTTAGCACTTAATACTTAAACAGTAGCCTCCATGACCTCTGCCCCCCCCCCCACACTTTGAATGAGGCCTCAACTAATGATGTCACCACATTTAAATAATTAGGAGTCTGGCTCAACCACCACCTCAACTTTTCTGGGCATGTGGATGCCATCCACAAAAAATGTGGCCCTAAACTTGCTGCCTCTAAGTCTACCCTTGCCAGAATGGACCCCCTCTTTCACTCTTTTTTTTTTTTTTTTAACATGAAACAGTTTATTGAAAAACAAACTTACAAACACAGAGAACACTTTCAAGAAATGAACAATATCAAACAACAGGGGAAAAAACATGAACGTGGAGTATCTAAAAAACTTAAAACCTGCCAGTAACTATCATAAAAATCAGAATACAATATACAATAAATCTTGTAACAAGGCATCACATTGAACACAACATCTCGACAAAGGTCATGAAGTGCAGACACACAGAGCAGACAATACACACTAAGGTGTGAGGGGGCTGAAGACTGACACTCTCAAAAGAAAAACCTTGTAACATAGATAGGACCAATCTTAGACTGAAACAGGAGGATTGCAAAACTGAGGCAAAGGGACCGAACATAAGTGAAAGGTTAAGGTAGGGGGCCAACTTATTATGGAAAAAGGCCATTCTGCCGGTGGCTGCAAAAGACCATCTGTGACAGACTACAAATCTGGAAAGGGCAGAATGCCACAAGAGGACCAACGGAGGGGATGGACATTTCCATTTTAGAAGCAACTGCCATTTAGCCTCCAACAATACCATGATAAGCCAATGCTGATGCGAAGGAACGCTGGGGGATATGAGAAGGGGAGGCCTATGATAACTAATTCAGGACCAGGCATTATAGGGATACATAAGACCTTGGAACAACTGGAAAAAAATGCAGCCCACCAGGCAGAGAGCCACAGGCATTGCCACAACATATGTAAAAGGTCAGCATTAGGGTGAGGGAAACGCCAGCAGGAGAAGTCTGCAGCAGGTGCTATTATATAGAGAGCATGGTAAGTCTGATACCAACGGTGCATGATTTTAAAGTGGATCAGCTGACTACAGACATCACAACTACAGCGATGCACCAGTGCAATGGCTGCCCGCCAGTCATCCTCGGCAATAGGAAAGTTAATAGCATTCACATCTTGAGGAGTGGTAGCGACAGAACCATCTGGTTTACTTAAGGTGGGAATTCTAGACTCGGCCTATTGCTTACACAGTCGGTAAGCTAACAGCTTACCGTTTTTCTCACCACAATCCCAGTATGAGTGGCCACTCCTAAGAAGCTGCCACTCCATCTTCTGGGATAACAGGGTATTGAGCTTATATTTGACCCCCATGAGAGAGGCCTACAGGGAGGGGTTGGGAAAGGAAGAATTTTTTAACATGCTGCTCTGATGAGGAGAGAGTACAGGTCAGTTCAGATATTTCTGATTCATGTTCTTTCCATTTGGAGGTGGAATATGAAATAATACAGCCATGCAGATACACCCTAAAGGCTTCCCAGACGACCCCCCAGACTGACATCGCTGGTTTGAGTCTTTTATTTTTTTAACTCAATTTTTCTTAATTATAAGGTAACAAGTACATAAATCACTTGGGGTACAAAAATAATTGCATATCACATATGATAAAATACCAGTGCAACTGTAAGTATAGGTATTGCATTCTAAGATAACGTCACATAGCTGGAAGGTGAACATCTTTTCAGGGTCTGCCATTCTATTAGGTGTTCAATTTATTTCTCGGAAATCCTGCCGGTGCCTAGGGCATCAGGGGAGGCCAAGCACATACTAAGAGGCATGAACCAGTGGCTCAGGGAGTGGTGCAGGCAGGAAGGGTTTGGACTGGTGGAGGGACACATGGGATGATAAGGGGTTATATGCTAGGGATAGGCTACATCTTAACCTAGAAGGGAAGGAGATCTTAAAGCTGAAACGCGCCAAATTCATAAATGAGAAGTGGGGTTTAAACTTGTAAAGGAGGGAGGGACTGGTGCAGGATTGAAGACAGGAGAACTGACTGAGGTCCCTGGTCTCCAGTGGCGAGCAAGGGCAGGGGACTCTAATGGACACAATGCAAGAGCTGTGCAAGTGAGGTCAAATAGGGAGTGTGCAGGGACGAGTAAGCTGTGCAGAAGTAGGGGGGTGAGGTGGAGGACGGTCCTGGTCAACGCCAGGAGCATGGGCAACAAAATGCCCGACCTATAGGCGATGCTGGCAGAGGGATCAGCGGATGTGGCAGCAATTACGGAAACATGGACCACCCAGAAGAACGGTTGGGACCTAAATTTGGAGGGCTATAAAATTTTCAGGAGGGATAGAAAAGGGGGTAGAGGAGGGGGCGTAGCACAGATAGTTAAGGATGGAATATTGGTAAGAGGAGTAGAGGAGGCAGAGGGGGAGTGGAAGCAATTTGGGTAACCCTACAATCAGGGGGGGAGATTAAAAGTAGGGGTGATATACAGACCACCCACAATGGATGAGGAACTGGAGGGGAAATTGGTTGAGCACATGAAGGGGCACTGTGACCAGGGAAAGGGTAGGGTGGTGGTCATGGGGGACCTGAATATGCCGGGGACAGACTGGGACACCATGACATCGGCGGTGGCCAGAGAGCAGAGGTTGATGGATGTGTCTCAAGATGCCTTTCTGTCCAACAGGTACATGAGCCAACTCGGGAGATACTGGACACTGTCCTTGCAGACAGTGACCGGATAAAGGATCTGGAGGTGTGTAGCCAGCTGGCAGGAGGGAGACCATGACACGGTCTGGTTTAGGATGTACCTGGGGGGGAAGACAACTGCTCAAACATAGAGGGCATGGGCAGGATACTGAGGGGGGGCTTGAGCCAGATCAGACCAGACATGGATGCAGATAGATTACAGGAAGCCATCAAAAAAGGGGCACAAGAGGCTACCAGCTTATGTGCAAGGGTAAGGAGTAAAAATGGCAGGGCCAGCAAACCGTGCTGGTGGACCAGGGAGGTGCAGGAGGTGGTAAGAGAAAAGAAGGCCGCCTACACACGTTCTAAGTGTTCCAGGGAAGGAAGGGAGAGAGGGGAACACGAGCTGTCAGCTAGAAGGGTCACAAGGGTGGTGAGAGGATCGAAGGCAAGGATGGAGCACAACCTGGCTAAGGATATATGTGGGGGGTTATAGATACATAGGGGAAAAGTGGAAGGGGAGAGCACAGATCTCCAGGATTAGGACTGGGGATGGATGGGCTCAGGAGGCGGAGGAGCAGGCAGAGGTACCAAACAAGTACTTTGCCTCGGTTTTTAAGGAGAGAGACATGGGCTCCATT
The DNA here is from genome assembly GCA_016271365.2 of Neoceratodus forsteri. NCBI lineage: Eukaryota > Metazoa > Chordata > Ceratodontiformes > Ceratodontidae > Neoceratodus > Neoceratodus forsteri. The sequence goes on from CM057459.1 coordinate 1,295,943,899, forward strand.
CAACCCGAAAAAGGGGGGTTGGGGGCAGCTGAGAGAATAGGGCATAGGGGGATGAGAGGACCAAAAGTGGCTAGGGCGCCAAGTGGGCCAGGCCCAGAGGAGGACAGGGTCTTCACTGAGGAGAGGGCTGGGGAGGGGGAAATCATAGAGGGCAGCTTGAGGGAGGCCCTGTAGACGCTGAAGACTGACAAGGCGCCAGGACCGGATGGGCTGCATCCAAGGGTACTGAAGGAACTGGCGGACGAACTAGCAGCTCCTCTAGCTGTGCTGTTCAACGCTTCTCTCTAGACAGGAAGGGTGCCCCAGGATGGGAGGGTGGCTCACGTGGTGCCCATCCAGAAAGGGGGCTCTAGGGAGGAGAGGGGAAATTACAGGCCTGTCAACTTAACGTCAGTGGTAGGCAAACTAATGGAGGGCTTCATCAAAGGGATGCTCGGGAGGCAACTGGATAGGCTGGGACACATGGATAACAAACAGTATGGTTTCGTTCGGGGGAGATGGTGCCAGACCAACCTCCTAGATTTCTACGACTGGGTAACCCTGGACAGTCAGAGCCCAGTGGGCGTCTTATACCTGGATTTTAGTAAGGCGTCTGACTCAGTACCCCACTTCAGTTTGTTGACAAAGTTGGGGGAGATGGGGGTGGGAAGATGGTTGCTTAGATGGGTGAAAAACTAGCTTACAGATAGAACACAAAGGGTGGTAGTTAGAGGGACTGTCTCCTCCCCTAGGAGGGTCGCCAGTGGGTGACCCAGGGTTCGGTACTGGGACCGCTCCTGTTCAATGCCTATGTCTCCGATATAGGGGCAGGGGTTAGGAGCAGGATGAGCCTCTCCATGGATGACTCTAAACTAGGGGCTTTGGCCGATGCAGAGGAAGCACCCAAGAGGGTTGGGCAAGGAGGTGGGGGCTGAGGTTTAACCCGGAGAAGTGTAGGGTGTTGCATCTGGGGGGTCAGAAACCCAGGGCATGTTTATACCTTGGGAGGGGTCCCGATGCATGCTACTTCGGGCGAAAGGGATCTCGGGGTGGTAATAGACACCAAAATGAACAACAGTGAGAACTGCAGAAGAACGTCAGCAAAGGCAAACAAGATATTGGGCTGCACAGCCCAGGGAATAATGTCCAGGAGGAGGGAAGTGATCCTACCTCTGTACAATGCCTTGATTAGGCTGCACCTTGAGTACTGCGTGCAGTTCTGGAGGCTGCACCTTAAGAAGGACATTAGTACTGCTGGAGAGGGTCCAGAGGAGGGCAACCAGGATGATTCTGGGCATGGGGGAAAGGACCTATGAGGACAGGCTGAAAGCCCTTGGGCTGTATTCACTGGAGGAGAGGAGAGGAGAGGAGAGATTGGGGGGAGGGACATGATTGAGGTTTTCAAGTATGTGAAAGGATTTAACAGGGGTAGAACCAACGAAATGTTCAGGCTAAAACAAAGCGGCACAACCAGGGGGCATAAATGGAAACTGGAGGGAGGCACCTACAGGGGAGAACGTTGAAGGCATTACTTCACAGAGAGGGTGGTGGAGCCATGGAATGCTTTGCCTGGGAGTGTGGTTGAGCAAAGCACTGTGGAGGGCTTCAAGAGGGGGTGGGACAGATGCGTGGGGGTGCTGAAGCCAAGACTGACTCTCACAGGGGCAAGGGGGGGAGGAGGAGCTAGCACCGATAGGGGCTGGCTACCGAGCAGACACGAAAGACCGTCAGGCCTATTCTGCTGGCTTTTAGTATGTTAGTATGTTAAAATCAAATAACACAGATCTAAGACAATCGTCATAAGGGTAGACCGTACTTTCATATTTCCACTAGGCAAACTGAGCAAGGGACTAGTCTCCCCTTCCCCATTTTCCCAAAGTCTCCTACCAATACCGAAAGACCTAATGGAACAAGGGGGGATCAAGAGAGGAGGCAGGAAATTACAGGCCCGTTAGCCTGACATCAGTGGTCGGCAAGGTGATGGAGGGTATTGTCGAAGAAAGGCTGGGGGGGGGGGTACTGGAGCAAACTGGGTACTTGGACGATAGGCAGCATGACTGTCACGGGAAGATCATGCCAGACAAATCTTGTTGAGTTCTATGACTGGATGACGAGGGCCCTGGACCAGGGTAGGCCAGTGGACGTCCTCTTTCTGGAATTTAGCAAGGCATTTGATTCAGTACCCCACAGTGGCCTGCTGGCTAAGCTGAAGGAAATGGGGGTAGGGAGACAGCTGCTAAGACGGATAGGAAATTGGTTCTCTGAGCGTACTCAGAAGGTGGTGGTTAGAAGGTTAGCCTCATCCCCATGGTGGGTTACTAGTGGGATTCCCCAGGGGTCAGTGCTGGGGCCACTCCTGTTCAATGTCTATATCTCAGACATCAGGAGGGGGATCAGGGGTGAGATGAGTCTCTTTGCAGATGACTCAAAGCTAGGTGCAGTGGTGGATAGGGGGGAAGGGAGAGTGGCCTTGCAGGAGGACCTAGAGGCTCTGGAAAGGTGGTCGGGAAAATGGAAACTAAAATTCAATGTGGGAAAGTGCAAGGTTCTGCACCTGGGAGTCAGAAATCCAGGCCAGGGGTATACCCTGGGAGGAGACATGGTTCAAGTCATGGAGGTTGAGAGGGACCTGGGGGTAGTGGTTGATGTCAAAATGAACAACTCAGAGACCTGTAGGAGAGCAGCAGCAAGGGCAAATAGGATGCTGGGATGCATCGCCAAGGGTATTACCTCCAGAAAGGCGGAAGTGATCCTTCTACTGTACAACTGCTTGGTTAGGCCACACCTTGAGTAGTGTGTACAATTTTGGAGACCACATTTAAAGAGGGACATTACACTCCTAGAGAGGGTCCAAAGGAGGGCAACCAAAATGATCTGGGGCCTGGGGGAGAGGACCTATGAGGAGAGGCTCAAGAAACTCGACATGTACACCCTGAAGGAGAGAAGGGACGGGGGGGGGGACATGATAGAGGTCTTTAAGTACATGAAAGGGATCAATAAAGTAGGCCCAGTCAGGGTGCTCCAAAGGAAGGAGGGTAGGGCAACAAGAGGTCATAGGTGTAAGCAGGAAGGGGGCAGGCTCAGAGGGGAGAGGAGGAGATGTTATTTCACTGAAAGGGTGGTGGAGCCATGGAATGCACTGCTCAGGGAGCTGGTAGAGATCCAGACAGTGGACGGGTTTAAGAGGGGATGGGACAGGTACAGGGGGAAGGTAAATCTGACTAGGCACAATACAGGTGAAACATCTGGGACTGGGGACAGTATAACCCAAGGGGGAAGGGAGGACACCAAAATCGGCCCTCAATGCAGGTGCTGAAAATCGAGCAGACTTGAGAGACCGTTAAGCCTATTCTGCTGGCATTTTAATATGTTAGCATGTAACAAACGAGGGGTCTTGTGCTGAAATGTACAAGTCCATGGCTGCCACTGAATTTTGAACTGAGGGATCCTGTTATTACAAATGGCTATCAAATGCTCCAATGAGTAAAGCTCCACCATAAGTTTCTGCCAATCATTTATGGAAGGGGATCTAGGCTGTTGCAATATGCATGTGATCACCTTTTTGGCTACCAGAAGATAAGTAAACAAAGGTGAACCTCTGTGTATTCTAAATCCCTCTGGAGGAACAGAAAAGAATACCAACTCCAGGGTAAGAATTGTTCCCCCAAGAACTCTATTAAAGTGTCAGTAATTTCATGCCAGAAGGTTCTCAACTTTGGCATGACCGAAAGATATGATTAGCCAAATGATCTCCACACAGCCTCCAACAATGTCCAACTGCCCCTGGGAGGAATTTCGCCAGTCTAGATGGTGTGTGTCAGAAAAACAGTTGCGGACCTTCCATGCAAATTCACGCCAGTAAGGGGCCAATGAGATCCTCAGAGAAGGGCAAGTGTATTTAAGCCAATTATCATATTGGACCGGATTAGGACGTTCCCTGTTCCAAGCCTCAAGAATATCTCTTGTTGTATCCGATACATATTTCCTAAGCCCCGATATAATAGTCCTATAATATGCTGCCATAGAGTGCCTTTAAATCAAGGACATTATCATATTCAGAAAAAGGGGCAATGGGTCTGGGAGGCAACTTCTAAGTGAGCCCTTATGTAACAAAAAGGTTTGCACCTGTAAGTATCTATAGTATTTCCTATAGGTAAGATCATTGGCTTGCTGTAACTGTAAAGGATACCACCCCCTGTGAATCCAGAAATTGGAAGATAAATGATAGTTCATTCCGATGCCACCTTTGAAAGGTGAGATCAAAGCAAGACGGCATAAATTCAGATTCAGTTGACAGCAACCTTAGATAATGAAATAAAGGCTCTGAGGCCAGGGTAGCACAAATCCTGTACCAGATCTGCAACATTTGTTGTGCTCTTATAAAGTATTCGGTTAATTTTGGGAGAGAGAGGTAATAGGTGCCAATATCACTTTTGGGGCACTGTGCATGTCATTAAGGACTCGTTCAATATGCTTCCAGGAGATATTATATGCTGGATTTAACCAGCACAGAATTTGACTAATGGCCACTACGTTGGCATATTGTTTTAAATCAGGTCGGTTCAGCCTGCCTTTATCCTTAGGAAGTTGAAGGAGCGACCACTGTATGAGACGGCGACATCCCGCCCACACAAATCTAGCCAGGGCCTCATTCCAAAAGGCATAATAAGCCAGAGGGGGCAATACTGGGATATTTTGAAAAACAAAACAAAACACAATATTCTAGGTAAAATATTTTTTCGGATCATTTCAATTCTGGCATAAAAAGAAAGCTGTAACTGCACCGACCTATGAAGGTCCGACTCTATGGTCTGCATGAAGGGTTCAAAACTAATCAAACAAGTTTTGTAGAGCCTGAGGTAAGGGAAATGCCCAGGTACTTAACTTTAGTTCTCTTCCATTTAAAGGGGAAAAGGGTCTTCAAATCTGTGGATGGCAAGAAATTTAAGATCAGAACCTCAGTCCTTGAGGTATTCACTATATATCCCAAGACTTCAGCGATGTCTTGTAGTATCCTCCAAACTGCAGGGAGAGACCTCTCAGGGTCCAACAGTGTGAGCAGAACATCATCAGCATACAAAGATGCTTTATAACATCCCCCCAGCTCTGTCCCCTGTATCTCCCAAGACCTTCTAATAATGATCAAAAATGGCTCAATGTATAAAGCAAATAATAAGGGTGAGAGGGGACAGCCTTGACACGTGACCCTCTCTAAAACTATAGGGGTGGAGATAGTACCATTTACCCTAATATAAGCCGAAGGGCTGGTATATATATTACTAATTCATGTTTATTTATTTAGTTTTTGTTGACCGGGTAAGTGCCCTGGACAAACTCTGCCCATTTTCAGACACAACGCGGGGGGGGGATGCCAATGGACCCTGAACCAGATTAAGCTGTTGGTGGTATTTTTGTGATGACCTCCTCCAGAAAACCGAAAGAGGCCAGCACCTGCCACAAATATTTCCACACAACTCAACTGAATGCCTTATAAGCATCCAGACTTACTATAGTAGTTGGGAGAGAGAATGACGAGAATCAAAGTCCATAAGATGGATGACCCTGCGGGTATTGTCTGAGGTTTGTCTCGATTTCAAGAATCCCGACTGATCCGGATGAATAATACCTGGAAGAATATCCTCCAGACATCGGGCCCAAACCGACAAGTACAGCTTATAATCACAATTTAACATTGAGATGGGCCTATGCAATTCTGGTTGTTGTGGATCTTTACATGGTTTAAAAATAGTGGAGACTATGGCATACCCCCATGAGGACAGAGGAGGAATCCCCTCTTGGACCTCCAGGAAAGCCCCTCTCAAAAGAGAGAGGAGGAGAGGAAGAAATGTTTTATACCATTCGATGGGGAATCCGTCTGGGCCAGAGCATTTTAGTGTTTTTGCACGAGACAGTACTTTCTTAATCTCTAGTTCAGATATGGCAGTTAACAGAAATTCCCTTTGCTGTTGTGTTAATTTGGGAAACCAGGAGGAGGACAAGAAATCCTGAATCAGAGAATCTGGGGGAGGGTTGGGATTAGCATACAGTTCCTTGCAGAACTGCTGGAATACTGTGAGGATATCTGGAGTAGTTCTCACCAGTCCCCCGGAGAAGGAATCTTTAAGTTTAGTAATACAGGCGGCCTGCCTGAATCCTCAAGCCTCCTAGCCAGAGTCCTGCCCCCCACCCCACCCCGGACCACCCACACAATAACATTTCTTAAGATACTGCAGGTTAGACTGCAACGGAAAGTCGGCTATGGCCTGGAGCTCTGTTTCAACTCATTTGATCTGCTCTACATCTTGCGGTACCCCCGTCCCATCTAACTGTTGCAGCTCCTTTAGTCGGGCTTGCAATTGCCTATATCTGGTCTCCCTCTGCTTATACTGACGTGAAGCATAAGCTATTATTTCTCCACAGATAACTGCCTTTGGAGTGTCCCAAATCAGAAGTGAAGGGGTCTCCAAAGAAAGATTATCCTGGATAATCTGCGGAATTCTTTGTGTCATCTGAGCCCGAAACTCCTGGTTCTGCAAAAGGGACAGATTTAAACGCCAAAGTGAAGATTTACGAGGTTTTCCTATGTCTAATTTTAGCAGAAGAGGTGTATGGTCTGATAGGAAATTAGCATTTATTGTCATATCCCATAACACATCTACATGTTCAATGGAGACAAAAAAATAATCTATACGGGACAAGGTCTGAAACCTTGGTGAAAAACAGGTAAAGCCCCCCGCTGATGGAAAAAAATGTCGCCACACATCTAGTAGCCTAATGGATGACATTTGGGAATGGAGTACTCTCTGAGTCGTTGTAGCGTGATGTTTATGGGGGTGGGAAGTGTCTTTTTTTTTTTTTAACCAATTATTTTACCAGGTGAGACACACTAAGCTGAAAGCTTGTTTGCAGGTGCAACCTGGGAGCACAAGGAAGTTAAGTGACTTGCTCAGGGTCATACAATATGCACCTAGGGGGCTGTGAGATTCAAACCCAGGTCTCCAGATTTGCAGCTCAGAGCCTTAACCCACTGCGCCATACATTACGCCATACATTACGCCATACGCCAAACATTCTCCAGAGTCACCTCTGTGGCATACAAGGTCCCCTGCAGGATCACGTAACATCCATTCGGGTCTGTATGTTCTACTCCCACCATAAAAGGTGTGGAAGAGGGCATCATAATGGCTACACCCCTTCTCTTACCTGTCTTACTGGAGGATGCCACTACCTTGTCATGCCCTCCAGAGGACAGCTTCAAATGCTCTGCAGGTGACAAGCGAGTCTCTCCATACATACTGGAGGAGTCTGGTCTGTTTAACTGGGCTATTAATCCCATTAATATTCAGTGATAAAACATTAACTGGTAATCTGGCCATTAACCATCCTATAACTTAATGTCCATAACTGTAAATCCTGTGACTAATCCCCCACCCCCCAGAATTATCAACATCCCCACGGCAGGGCCCAGCCTCCCCAAAACAGCTAAATGAAAAAAAATAAGTTATGCTCATCCACCTGTGGAACTTGCAGCAAAATTGTCCCTACATACAGTTTGTACTAGTGTCTGTCTAGACGTCCATACTGTGTACCGCAAACTATCACAGTATAGAACATTTGTCTGTTAAACATATAAACTTGAGGCAACCGTGCCGCTGTAAAAAAAAAAAAAAAAAAAAAGAAGGAAACTATGAACATAGTACAATTTAAACTATGTATAATTTGTATTACTTTCTCCCAAGGATAGAAGATAAACTGAACTTCCAAGGTTGGGGAGGTTATACCTAACCACCCGCCAGTTTGATTCTTGTCAAATTAAAACTGCGCTTCTATCTGAATCTAGTCACAGACGGCAGTGTCACGCAAGAGCAAAGGATTACAATGCCAGTGAGTGGACGGGGGCTCAGTAGTGGAGAAGTGCAAGGTGAGAAGGACCGGGACGTGATCAGAAATCAAAAGATTCCCGTATGAGGAAGCCAATGCCGTAGAAGCCACCAAGTCATTGATCTGCCAGTAGTCAAGTCAACTGAATGTAGCATGCACCAGGGAATAGAAAGAATAATCACGTTTAGTCAGGTGCATAAGCCGCCAGATGTCTACTAAACCCCTCTCTGATATAGTCGCGCCTAAGGCTACCCCTGACCCAGGGTGAGTGTCAGGAGTAGCTTTAGATTTATCCATGAGGGGACTGAGAACCAAGTTAAAGTCACCCCCAGCCAAAAGTGGACAACAAGTATCCCCATACTCCTCTGCCAAAGCCTGATTTAGCCAGTGGAAAAAGTCAGGGTTATTGGAGTTGGGAGAATATACAGATACCAGGCAGCTAACCTTAGCTAAAGTCCATTGACCATCCGGGTTGGCAGCTGTGCGGACAATTTTCCAAGGGAGGGTGCAACGGAATAGAATCATTGTACCCCATGATCTACTAGAGGCTGAACTATGCACTAGCTGACCGACCCATCCTTTCTTCATCCAAATGGCAGTCCTCGCAGTGAGGTGCGTCTCCTGGAGGAAGGCAACATCGGCCTTCAGGGACTGAAGATGCTGTAATACTTTAGTACGTTTGACAGGGTGGTTCAGTCCCTTGACATTCCTGGAGATCAACCACACTAGGGTGCCAGGGTCCCAGGAAGCAATGGGTAAGAAAATGGCAACCGTTAATAAAGGTCAGTCAACCAATAGAGAAGTCAGTCCCCAGGTGCGCTATGTGTGAAGATTGTGAAGATTAGCCTAAACAAGTCAGCACTAAACAGTAGATATAAAAAAAACACACACTAGCATGACTATGTAATAGATCGAAAAACAACTATTATACTACAGCCAACGATGGAAGATAAACTAAGGAAGTAAAATAACAATTCTGTACAGAGAAACCACAAGGCTGCCCTACCCACCAAAGAGGGTATGAACCCCCAAGCTAAGAAAGCACCACAGACTATAACATGGAACGAGTGGGAGTAGCTGACCCAGAAAAGTAAGAATATAAAATAAAGAAAAAACAAGAAAGACCACATTTCTAGAGTATACCCTTGTCCTACATAGAAAAGAGGGAGCCTAACAAGCCCCTCACCCCCGCACAGGGGGAACCATGGGAGACACACACACACACACACACACACACACACACACACACACACACACACCAGCTAATTCTACCTTAGCTAGCTGACGTAATATTTAACTGTGGATTGACAGCTGTTTAACCCCCCACTCGCACACCACACAGCCACATGCACCCACCCACACATTCCCACACGCATGTACACACCCAGACTTACACACACAGCCACACACAGTTGTACCTCAAAAAAAACAAACAGAAGACGGGTGTGCAAATCCCATTGCCCCCTGTCCAGGGCAAGTAAATTTCACTGAAGGTTAGTTTTCTGCATTCTTGATCCCCTCCCTTCCCCCACACCTGATCTCCTCTCCCCCTCCTGTTATATTTATGTAACTTGTATTACTTTCTCTGCCTTTGACCATCCTCTATTGCTATAAAATCCCTCGACCTTACATCCTATGTCCTCTTCTATTGTTCCAATTTACTTTTTTGCACCTATCATTTTTCATAATTGTTGTACTCGACTAGCCTTACCTGTATAGCACCTGTATTAGACTTGGAAACATTCTGCTGTTCAGTATTGTACCTAGTTGACTTCTTTTTTTGTCTGCTTTTCTTGTATATGGTATCTCAGCTGTATTTGTATTGTACCACTGTAACTCTTCTGTGTTTTGTGTAAGCATTAATCCCCAACAGAGGAGGACTCGGCCACGAGGTCGCAGGCAGAGTGCTTCCAACCACCCACCCAGGCATTAATCCACCGGTAGAGCCCGACTCTGGAGGGGATTAATGAGGGGATTAATGCGCTTGTAACATGGCAAGTGCAAAACAGATATTGCGCAAATATTCTGTGTCTTAACAGTACAAAATGCTTCGGGGGATCTCTAATAATATTTGCACAACTGTCCTGCACTTTGTAGATAGCTAGACACTCTTCTCCTCGCGAAACGTGCGCGTCCGCGTTCTACCACACACTACTATTTATAGTCGGGCTAAAATACTGGTGCCCTTGCAGTTTTTCAAATAACTCACAATTTCCTCTAAACATAAGTTGAAATTAACAACAGTACAGTATTTGGTCTCCACAATTCTTTATTTCTCTGTTAATATTACAGAACCTTTGTTTTTGATTCAGAATTTAATATATCCTTTTAAATCAGAAAATGAAAAGAAATGGCATTGACAAAATTATTGACATCCTAGACTTAATATTTGGTAGCACAGTCTTTGGTCAAAATAACTGCAATCAACCGCTCCCTATAGCCATGGATGAGCTTCCTGCACCTCTCTACTGGCAGTCTGGCCCACTCTTCTTGTGCAAACTGCTCCAGTTCTCCCAGATTTGAAGGGTGCCTTCTCCCAACTGCTGTTTTCAGATCTCTCCACAGGTTTTCAATGGGATTTAGATCTGGACTCATTGCTGGCCACTTCAGAACAGTCCAGTGTCTTGTCTTGAACCATTCCTGGGTGCTTTTTGAAGTGTGTTTGGGATCATTGTCCTGCTGGAAGACCCATGACCTTCGATGGAGACCCAGCTTTCTGACACTGGATTCAACATTGCGCTCCAAAATGGCCTGGTAATCTCCAGATTTCATGATGCCATGCACACGTTCAAGGCACCCAGTGCCAGAGGCAGCACAGCAACCCCAAAACATCACTGAACCTCCTCCATGTTTGACGCAGGAAGGTGTTCTTTTCTTTGAAGGCTTCATTTTGTTTTCTGTAAACATAGAGATGATGTGCTTACCAAAAGCTCTAATTTGGTCTCATCTGTCCACAGGACATTCTCCCAGAAGGCTTTTGGCTTGTTCAGGTGTGTTTTGCAACCCCAGTTGGGCTTTCTTATGTCTCTCTCTCAGCAGTGGGGTCCTCCTGGGCCTCCTACCATATAACCCCTTTCATTGAGTTGGCGATGGATGGTGCAGGTTGAAACTGTCGTACCTTGTGTCTGAAGGTCAGCTTGAATCTGTTTGGCAGTTGATCGAGTGCTTTCTCCACCATTCGAACAATCCAGCGCTGCAATCTTGATCAATTTTCTCTGCGGCCACGTCCAGGAGGTTGGCTACAGTGCCATGGGCCTTAAACATCCTGATAACATTACGTACAGTGGAAGCAGGGAACATCAAGGTTTCTGGAGATTGATTTGTAGCCTTGAGATTGTCCATGCTTAGCTACAATCTTCGGTCTGACCTCCTCAGACAATTCCTCTGGCTGTCTTTCTTTTCTCCATGCTCATTGCGGTACACACAGTGACACAAAACAGGAGAATGAGTCCTTTTCTATTCAAACTGGTTGAATGAGTGATTTTTATATTGCAGGCACCTGCAAACTCACCACAGGTGAGTTCAATTCCAAAGTGAAGAAGAATCACCTGCTTGAAATCTAATTATTTCTAACTACTTCTAAAAGGTGCCAATAATTTTGTCCGGGCCATTTAAAGATTTCTGTGTGGAATAAGCTAAGACTTAGTAAATTTTTCTGCTTTTTGTGTTTTATTCCACTGCAAACCAAAGAAATACATATGTGGATACCAAAATATGTTTTAATTTCAACAATTTTCTGGAAGGAATGGTGCATTATTAGGAAAAACTGCAAGGGCGCCAATATTTTTTGCCATGACTGTATATAGTGTGGAGGACTTTCAGAAAAGGTGCAGGATGCAATGTTCCTGTTTGAAAAAGTCAACTACAGTGCCCTTTCGTAATTCGTAATGACAGTTTTTTCCTTTATGCGAATATTTTATGTCCCAATCTGGCATTACAGCGGTGCATGGTGGAAGAATTGTGAAACTAACAAGTACCATTAAGAAATATGGAGACATTAATTTCTTTTGCTTTACTTGTCTATGTTGATGCGAAGAGTGATATCTCTACTATGAACATGTCTTGTCAACTACTGTTGCTGTTACCCACCTCAACTGCTCGCTGTTAGGCTGCCCGAGCCTGTCAGTCACTGCGCTACATGACCCTGATGATTGTACCGCTTGTCCACCAGCAACGCCATCTACAGGTAAGCTGAGACAGCGACACCGTCGCAGCTGAAACCATATGCTCCGTCTGTCAACCTTCCGCGTTCACAAAACGAGGCGCGCTCTCCTTCTCTAACATGCACTAGCGAGTGGGCTGTACTGCTGGATTAATACCCGCTCACTTTTGGTCAGGTGATGCCTTTCGATCACTCTGATGTCTCCACTTCACTACTATCTTTAGTGCCATGTTACAAATTGCACTTGTGTACCCCCAGGACCTCCTTGCAAATGAATTATCTCAATGGTGTTATCCTGGTAAAATAAACTTTGAACTGAATTGAAAGTAACGAAACAGAGCTAATTTCATTGTAATTAACAGGGGCAAGTGAAAATTCAGCTACAGTCATGGCTGGGCAAGCAATAAAAGTTTTGATCTGAACAACCCTGCAGAAGAGAGAACGTGAGGGAGCAGACCAGCAAGATTAAGATACTAAGTGAAGCTAGCATAAGAAAAGAACAAACCAATAACACCGAACCAAAACTAGAAAGTAAAAAATGAAGAACGACAGGATGGAGAAGAGATATGAGACGAAGAAAAAAGAAAGCACAGAAGAGAGAAAAAAAAATGAAGAAAAAAAAAACAGGCCAAGGGGTAGCAATGAATTACTACCATAATGTCTCAAATGATACAGAGGCAGCTCGGATAATAAACTGTTCCGCACCCAAATGGGGCTTAGGAATTTAACAAGAGCAACAGTCCAAAACCCCTCAAGGAGGGGCTGTCACCGGGGGGGGGGGGCCCACTGATTCACTAGCCTCAGGGAGAAGAGTCTAAAGAAGAAGGAAGCTTAGACACAGCACTGAAGTCCGCAACAGGATCCACAATGGACAAAGACATCAGGGATAACAGAGGAGGTTACTGGTGCTCAGGTCCAGCAGGAGCAGCTGCCAGTCCATACACAGGTCAGAAAAGTCAATGAGGTCTTCACAGAGTGCTTTTTTTTGCGGGAGGAGAGGAAGGCCCCGTATGTGGGGTAGAATGAGACAGGGCTAGACTGCTTAGTCCGTAGTCATAACAACTGAGCTGATTGAAGAGTAGCCCCCTGCCGAGCAGAGTCCCTGGAGTCCCAAGAGACTATGCCGGGAATGCTGAGAGTCCTTAGGCCGCTTCTCCTTCAGGTCCCCCATCTCGGCACACCCACCCCTTGACTCAGGCAAGCAATGTATAACCAACAACTGAGGTGAATAGTTCCTTCTAGCAAGCAGGAGAGGAGGGAGACCTGGGTCCGATTCCATCCGTAGGTGCCGGGGGGAGGGGTCCATCTTTAGGTGTGGCCAAGTCCGGTGCAGAACAGAATAGGCTTCCTGGGAATCGTTGCATGGTACTTGTTGCCCATTCCTACAGACAGCAAGTTGAGTAAGTCCCACAAAGTGGTGAGGGACTCCAGCCTTCTTCAAAGTGGCTCAAATAAGGGCATACATCCTCAGACACAAAACCATAACCTGTGAGAAGTCTGGATAAAAAGAAATGGAAGCACCTTTCCAGGTAATCAGCCCCTTGTCTCTAACTACCCTGAGTAGGGCTTGCTTAATACTGGCTTGCGGGAGGGAGATGATAATAGGGCCAGGCGTCTGTGTAGGGTGGGAAGGGGGTCTCCCAGCCCTAAACACCCTTTCTACCATCAGAGAGCCCTGCCACGCTGAAGCAAGCAGTGAAGGGATGCAATCTGTAAGAAACGCAAGCAAACTGTGTCCCTCCAGACCTTCTGGCAATCCCAGAAGATGGATGCTGTTGCGGCGGCTGTGATTATCGAAAGCCTCCACCCATCTCCAAAGCTGATCAAGCCTCTGGTCATGTTCTTGGAGCCAACACATAGTTAACATATAGGAGTCATCCAAATCCAGAAGCCACTGGTCCGTTACATTAATTTTGTCCTTCAGCACAGTGATATCCATAGCCGTGGCTGCCACCACAAGTTTAATCTGGGTGACATCGGTCACCAAGTTCTCAAGAAGTATAGCAATATATTCGAGGGAAGTAGCCAGATTGGAGATGCAGGCCAACTGTGAAGATGTTTCAGGATTGGCTGCAACTGTGTCACCCATGATAAAGGCGAGGGAGCATGCCCCGTGGAGCTATGAGCGGACCGCGTCGCTGGAAGGAGCAGATCATCTGGAAAGGAAAGTACAAAAGCACACCAGGTAACAAAATAAAGAAACAGACACAAACAAACCAATAAACACTGAACTGGGAGGTGAACTAGAGGCAGACTCAAGAAGGCTGAGGCAGAGCTGAAAACTCTAGCATCGCTCTTGAACAGGCTGCAAACTACGCCCGCCTCACCCCCCTTCACTCCTTCTACCACTTTGCTTTGGCCCACACCCATCACTGCTCCCTCTATTCCTCCCTCTCCTTCCCTCCCTTAAAGTCAGACACCTTGCTCGCTGTACCTCCTTTACCTTTAAATACTGGCTAGACTCTCTACCCTCCTACCTCGCCTCCCCCCCTTTACAATCTTCATAACTATGGCTATCTCTCCTTTGCATGTCTTTCAAGAACATCTTCAGCTGGCCAGACTGCTTTCTCTTACTGCTTCCCCAGACTAGGGAATTCTCTCCCCCTAAACATCCGCTCTGCCTCCTCCCGGTGCTCAATCTCCTCCCCACTCCACGACTTCTCAACTCACACCTGCAATTGCACCCGATAGCTGTCCCTGTTCCCCCAATTCTTTTTGCTACCCCCATCTCCTCCTGATTTCTCTTGTCCGCACCTTCTGTATCCCCCGCTACTTGCACCTGTTCCTGAATCCCAATAGATAGCTTTCTTTGCTTCATTCTTCTTTTCGCACGTTGCACTTTACTTGTACCTCCCTGATTCCCTCTGGGTCAAAATCTCCTCCTCATCCTCACATAAATTACACAAATATTGTATAATTTGCTTATAAGATTGTTACTTGCAACTTGCAAGATTGTTAGTATTTGCAACTTGTCCTCCCACCAGCCATGTAATTTTTTTGCTTATGATTTTTATACATTACTCTCCTCTTCCCCCCTTCCCCAGAATGCATCTGGAAACGAGCTATTATGAGCTCAGTAAGCCTTTCCTGATGAAACTTTTGAAATAAATAAATAAATAAATGTTGACTGCTTACATCTCTATCACACAGCTAATCACTTGGCTGCTATGCACCATGTGTGCATGGGTGCACTTCCAGCCGCCATCTTGAGAGGGGTTATAAATGTTTTTTATCTTGCAAGGTGGTGGGTATCATTAAAACGACCACTTAAAGGTGCAAAAAAGATGGGCTCTGAAGAGTGCAGTCTCAAAATTGAACCCTCAAGTCCCTTCTATCGGACTCTGATCCAGAAGTCTGACTGCATATATGCACTAAGCCATATGGCAGCCATCCTGGGGTTGAATAAGGCTGCCATCTTGAGCAGGTCAGCCCACCCTTACAAAATAGCAGTCTTAAAGCTAACACTCTACTGCATGCCTCATAATAACTTAAAGTTCACATGTTTGTCACACACATACCTCGAATATTATGCCCACCCCATGGTTACCCTGAAAACAAGGCTAATCCCCAATACATGTTTTGCCTATTCTAAATCACAGATCATTATGGTAAAAGTAAGAAAATGCTGAGCCTGCAGTGTTCCCCTACTCCAAACTCAACAAGGCCCATTCTGTCAAGTATGCAACCACAAGGGCTCACTCAGCTCACTCCTCACTAGGGTCAGCTGTGTAGGAGGAGAGCATGGAGGTGGTCCATGCAGAGCAAGACGATAAACATGGCTACCCTCCTGGTCCACACCATGAAAGAAAGAGGAAATTCATGCTACAGGTCATGCAGTGCACTGAGGACATGGCTAAAGCAATACCCAATCCTACAAATCTAACACTGTCAAACCCAGACAGCACGCCACCAACAACACTCTCCAGCTGAGCAGATGCTGATGACCAAAACGAGGGCAAGGCAGACTCCAAAGAGGATGAGCCAACAATAAGGACTCTACGGAAGCACAGCCACAATCCATGATGGCAAAGCTATGCTCTTACAGGGCCATTCCTCCACTGCTAAAAGTCATCAAGACCACGATCAGATTCAAGACACCCCCAAGAAGTGGAAAGAAACTGATTCCAATCCTCCAGCCAACTCCAAAGTTGAAAAACTACTTTCTTATCTGCGAAGCGTTACAGGAAGTTACTGCAAAGGAATCTGGGGGGACAGACCCGGCTAAAATACTGGAAAGAAGATCATGGGACAAAATGTACCCAATCCAAGAAGACAAACTTAAGCAATGGTGCATCGTACCAGCAATGGATCCCTATATAGCTGCTCTGGGTAAAAAGGCGGTCCTCCCTGGCAAGAGTTCCACCCCACTAAAGGACCCCACAGACCATAAGTTAGACAACATGCTAAAGAAACTTTGAAATGGCAGGGCTGGCCACCAGAGCAGTCACTACAACAATCTACGTCATAAGGGCCCAGATGAAATTGTTGGAGGACCTGGCAAAGTCAGCAGTGCCTAATTCCTCAGAGAAGCAGTTAACAAACCAGTCTCTTCAAACCACTAAGTATCTGGTAGACATGGCAGTGCATGCCCTCAAGATAAATGTAAGGACTGCAGCTCCGGCCAATAGGGCCAGAAGAGCCCTGTGGCTGAAACTGTGGGAGGCAGATACAGAATCTAAGTCACTCTTAATGAAACTATCATTTAAAGGCTCAAAATTATTTGGAGAGGTCCTTGCGCCCTTCCTAAAAGTGAAGAACTAGGGCAGCATCCTTGGGAAGAAGAAACCACAACATAATACATACCTCCCATCAGCCAGGTTCAGGGGATTTCACAATAACAAGAGCCACATTTGAGACTGGAGACAAACATAAAATTCGAAATCCAGGAGAAGATTTCAAACAACATAAAGTCTTGCTGAATTCTGACATACTGCAGTTAGCTCTAGCACCTGAACTGCCCCGGAGATGAAAGAGTTAACTATGTTGGAAGCATAAAACGTTGAGCTCGAGCTCGGTTCAAACCACTGTCTACTGCACTTGAAGTGTAACCGACAGATTCTTTACTCCGCCTAACTGAACAGTCGCTCTGGAGTTTGCTCCTCGCTTTCGGTTCGGTAAAGTAATCGTCGGTTTAAACTGAGATTTTCTCTCTCTTTTCTCGGTTCAGATCCCTGTCTGTGGTACAGTAAGTGTTATAGGTAGTGGACTGTAGAGTTGTGAGAGTTATTGTGAGGAAATTGCAAAAGTTATCACTTGTGGTAGGTTCGGCTGAACCGATCTTTTGTTACTGTAAACAGCTTGTGGTGATTCGGTGCCCATCTGTTCTAAAAAAAAAAAAAAAAAAGCATTTTTTTTTTTCAACACCATGACATGGTGAGGAACCAATAGGTTAGTCTTACCTGGCCTAAAGCTGTGTAAAGGGTAAGTTATTTTATTGTTGGCCATGTCTGAAAAACCCAGGAAAAAAAACAGGCACACTGGGTTTCAGCACTGTAGTGTGTGTGGGGAGGCCTTTGCTAAGGCTGATCCTCACACCACGTGTGTATATTGTCTGGGGTTCGACCACCTCAATTCAGACTGCCAAATTTGTAAAAATTTCCCGAAGACCACCCTGGAAAAACGATTGGGCAGACTTCGGGACAAGGAGGCCGAGAAGTCCGCTGACCCGGATGGCCAGCCCAGTTTGGTTCCGACCAGGGCCAGATTTCCTCGGGCAAGAGGAAAGCCGACTCTGAGGGGTTGGTTCCTTTGAAAAAGAAAGGAGAAATCAACCGGTTTGGATCCTGAATCTCTTCATCCGACGGCCAATGAAATTGCCCGGGCGAACAGCATTGTAGAATCGCTCCGTCCGGTTTCGATGAAACCGGCCCCTGCCGGTAGGCGCTCGGTTCGGTCGGCCCTCTGGTTGCAGATTATTCTCTGAAGGAATACTATGATCTGGAATGGGAGGGGGAAGTTGAAGAGGATGAAGAAGATAACTTTGATGGTGGGGAAGGTCTGGATGAGCCGACTGAACCGGACATCTCCCCAGATAGACCTTCTGGAGTTTCCCCTCCTAGGCTTTCTAAGTCCCCTTCCCACTTTATGTTCTACAAGAAAATGGCTGAGACCCTCCAGCGCCCTGTGGATGAAGCTGTTGAGGAGGAAGAAGAGCCTGATTTTGTTGAGATAATGGACTTCCCAGAGTCCAAGAGGCTGTCTGTTCCCTTGCATAAATCTTTTGGGAAACAGACATATAAACTTTTAAAAACACCAAATTCTCTGCCTCCAGTGGACATGCATATGGACAGGAGGTATATGCTCTCAGGCTCAAGTTCGGAGTTCCTGTATCAGCATTGCAGCCATGTTGGGGTAGTACAGGCTGCAGCCTGTGATAAGGCTGGCATTCCCTTGGCTTCACACCCCCTGGATAAGGACTCCAGGAAGATAGATGCCATGGCCAAGAAGCAGTATTTGGCATCTTCCTTGGGACTCAGGCTAATTACATGGCCTATGCTGCCAGGTTCCAAAAGTCCAGTTGAGAGTCTGTTTTGGAACTGGCTAAGTAGGACTCCCCCAGATGACCAAGGAGCTGGAGGAGGTGGCTGCTGATGGGACTGAGGCATCAAAAATCCAATTTCATGCTGCTGTCGACTCCAATGATGTGTCATCTAGAGTCATGGCTACATCTGTTGCTCTGCGGAGAATGGCTTGGCTCAGATGTACTAGCCTATCACAGGATACCCAGGCTAAGGCCATGGATTTCCCTGTTGTAAGTAATTCTGTGTTTGGGGAGCAGACAGAGAATTACACGAAAAAGATGGACGAATACAGGACCACCTATAGGAGTGCTCAAGCCAAAGAAAGGCAAACCACTCTTTAGAGGAAGCAGTCTAGAGGCAGGGGCAGGCCTTTCCAAAGGCCTTTCTTTCAAGCTCAGGCCTCCTCTCCTTATTCCCAGAGGGGGTTCTTTAGAGGGAGGAGTAGAAGGGGGATGAGCAGAGCTGCATCCTCCTCTCAGCCCAGGGCCCCTGCCAAGCAGACACCCTGATGTGTCAGCCCAGGTCGACTCCCCTATCCCTGTAGGAGGCAGGCTGGCTTACTACTCCCAGGACTGGAAGTCTGTTACCTCAGACAAGTGGGTCTTGGAGGTAGTAAGCCAGAAACTGGCTCTCAGTTTCAAAAAGTTTCCGAAACTGAGAGTCAGATCTTTTCCACCTGCAAACATCTCCGAAACCATTGCCCTAGAGGCAGAGGTTTCATCTCTTCTGGCCTTAAGAGCAATAGAGAGAGTTCCTACAACCCACAGGGCAAAGGTCTGTACTCCAGGTACTTCCTTACCCTGAAAAAATCAGGGGAGTGGCGGCCCATCCTAAACTTAAGATACCTGAACAAACATCTCTTAAAACCAAAGTTCAAGATGGTGATTCTGGGAATAATTCTTCCCTCTCCAAGGCCAGGGGACTGGCTAGCCTCCCTGGACCTAAAGGATGCCTACTTTCACATTCCCATCAGGTGCTCCCACAGAAAGTACTTCAGGTTCGAACTACCCTCAGGCCATTACCAATTCAGAGCAATGCCCTTCGACCTGTCATCAGCTCCAAGGGTTTTCACCAAGTGCCTGGCAGTAGTAGTGGCTTTTCTAAGGAGAAGGGATATCTCCATATTCCCTTACCTGGATGACTGGCTCATAGTGGGCCAGTCTCCAGACCAAGTCAAGTCAGATCTAAAAGTGACCCAGCAGGTGCTCACTTCTCTAGGTTTCCTTCTCAATCTCCCCAAGCCAGTTCTCGAGCCAATACAACTGCTGACTTTCACAGGGGTGGAACTAGACACAGTCTAAGCAAAGGCATTTCTTCCTTTGGTAAGGGTGAAGGCCATTATGAAGCAGGCCTCCTCCTTCCGCCCTCTGGTCTCTCGACCAGCAAGACATTTTCTGCAGTTACTGGGCCACATGGCAGAATCCACAGCAGTGGTCCAAGGGGCCAGATTTCAGATGAGAGACATTCGGTTTCATCTGAGTGCCTTTTGGTCTCAGAAAAAAGATCCTCTGACCAAGATGATTCCAGTAACTCAGACTCTGATCCAGGCTCTTCAATGGTGGCAGGATCAGGACAATCTCAGGCAAGGGGTCCCATTCATTTCTCAGGCTCATTCTGTGGTCCTAACCACAGACGCCTCTCTCCTGGGTTGGGGGGCCCACTTGGAGGCTCTCACAGCTCAGGGAGTGTGGTCCCCTCAGGAGCCTCTTCTCCACATCAATCTCCTGGAGCTCAGGGCAGTGTACCTGGCTCTGCAGGCTTTCTCACAATCAGTGAAGAACAAGGTGGTTCAAGTCAGGACAGACAATACCACCACCATGTGGTACATCAACAAGCAGGGAGGCACTCAGTCTACGGCCTTGTGCACGGAAGCCATGAAAATATGGTCACTAACATATTCCCTTCAGACCTCTCTGGTAGCAGTTCACCTCCCAGGAAAGGACAATGTGCTAGCAGATGTATTTCCCAGGGCCATCACAAATGGTCCCTGGATCCCCTAGTGTTAAAAGTGATCTTTTCACATTGGGGCACCCCAGAGATAGATCTCTTTGCAGACCCAGACAATCGCCAACTTCCTCTGTTTTGTTGCAGACCCCCAGCCTTGGGCTCAGTCCCTCTGGATGCTCAGATACTGAATTGGGAAGGGAAATTTCTGTATGCCTTCCCTCCTTTTCATCTGATTTTCAAGGTCCTGGTCAAGATAAGGTCACAATCTTGCAAAGTGATCCTGATTGCTCCAGATTGGGCCAGGCAGCCTTGGTACCCTCTCTTGCTGTCCCTAGCAGTCCATCTTCCCCTGTCTCTTCCCAGGAATCACAATCTGTTAACCTCTTCTCAGGGGAGGATTTGGTATCTCAATCTTCGGTCTCCCAATCTCAAGGCATGGCTCTTGAAGAGTTAGAGTATGCAGGTTTGCACCTGTCTCAAGGGGTTCTGGACATTCTCAAAGCCTCTCCAAAACCTGCCACCAGAAAAGCTTATAATTCTAAGTGGAAGAGATTCAGTATTTGGTTTACCAAGAAGCATATATCTCCAGACACTGCCGAATTGTCTACTGTTCTGGACTATATGGTTCACCTCAATGGCCTCAGACCAGCTACCCTCAAAGTACATTTGTCAGCTGTTTCTGCTTTCTTGTCAGTGGAGAAACCCTCTTCACTGGCATCTCATCCTGTTTTCTGTTAATTTTTCAAGGGACTGCTTCATACCAATCCCCACTTTAGGGATTCTCCCCCTGCTTGGAATCTTAATGTTTACACTGCCCAGCTTATGCAACCCCTTTTTGAGCCCTTGTCGTCAGCAGAACTTAACTACTTGACTTGGAACACTGTGTTTCTGGTAGCTATCACCTCTGCCAGACGTATCAGTGTGCTGCAAGCTCTGTCAGTGGAGCCTGATTTTATCTCATTCCATAGAGATAAGGTGGTCCTTATAACCAATAGGAGGTTCTTGCCCAAAGTGGTTTCAGATTTTCATTTGAACCAGTCCATGTTGCTCCCTGTATTCTTCACTGATCACTCTTCTTCAGGAGAAAGAAGATTACATAGTTTGGATGTTAAGAGGGCCCTTAGCTACTACATAGATCATACTAAGGTCCACAGGTTTGACTCCCTTCAGTTGTTCCTCACTTATGGGGAAGTGGGGAAGGGCAAACCAGCCACTAAGAGAACTATTGCCAGGTGGATTATCTCTCGTATACAGTTCTGCTATGAAAAGCTAGGTAAAACACCACCCTCAGGCCTGAGGGCTCATTCAACAAGAGGTACAGCTGCTTCCCTGGCTGCTGCCAGGGATATTCCCTTGTTAGAGATATGCAAAGCAGCCACCTGGAAAACAGTTCATACATTCACCAAGCACTACTCTCTGGATATCCAGGCTGAGTGATGCTAGGTTTGGTACAGCAGTGCTGCACAGCCTATTCCCAAAATAGGTTTGATTCCCTCCTCCATGGAGGTACTGCTTGGTAGTCTGCAATATGTCAGAATATAGCAAGACTTCATGTTGTTTGAAGAAAAAATTACTCACCTTAGTAATTGTGTTTCTCCTAATGAGTCTTGCTATATTCTGACCTCCGCCTCCCTCTCAGAACCTGGCTTTTGGGAAGTGGGTTGGCAGGTACAGTGCTGCACCCCAGGGGTGCACTGCTTTCTGCTGATCTGGTTTAACTTCTGTTTAAATTATTAAGTTCACTACCTGGTTTTCGTTTTTGGGTTTCTCGACTTAAGTCTTATGGGATCCAAAAATCTGGTTGCCTTTTGGTTAATGAGCCTTTTTACAATTTCCTCTTTAGAGTGTAGCTAGTTAGTAGTGCTCGTAAGAATCTGACAGTTACACTTCAAGTGCAGCAGACAGTGGTTTGAACCGAGCTCGAGCTCAACGTTCTAGGCTTCCAGCATAGAGTTAACTCTTTCATCTCCGGGACAGTTCAATTGCTGGGGCTAACTGCAATATGTCAGAATACAGCAAGACTCCATTAGAAGAAACACAATTATTAAGGCGAGTAATTTTTTCTTCTCTTCTATAATCGAAGACGCAAAAGCGTGAGGGCCTACGAGATGCAGAGCACGAGGAAGGCACTGTATCTTCCAGTGGAAAGGAAGATCTGGCGTCACGGGGCGGAGACAAGGTATATACCACCCGGGTGGGTGGGAGGAGCCAGCTTGAAGACTTCCGGCAAGATTTAAAGGGGAAAGGGACATGTCAAGAAGTGCGGATAGAACAACATATCCACGCTCCTAGAAAAAAATGTTTTCAATACTGGTTTCAGACAGTAACAAGGGCATTACAACAGCAACAAGTTCAAGGGCAGGGAAACCCCGAACAGAGTTTGCCACAACTTATTCAACAGGGGCTGCAGCGACTCACAATGACTACATCCATAACCAACAGATTCCACCAAGGACACCCCCAGTAGGAGGACAACTACAAGAGTTCACACACTAATGCAGTCAGACAAGACAAATGGGTGTTGGAAGTGGTATTTTGGGGCTACGCAATAGAATTCAAGGAAAAACCAGGAGCGGACAGACTAATCATATTTCTATTTACAAATAAAAAAGCCACACCAGCACAAATACAGGACACTCTAAAGCAACTGATGGCAAACAAGGCGATAACCGAAGTTCCAGAACCACAGCAAGGAAAAGGAGTTTCTTTGATACTCTTTATGGTCCCCAAAAAGACAGGAGTCTTATGCCCAGTCTTAGACTTAAAAATACTTAAACAAGTTAATAACACCAAAAAAATTAAAGATGGAAATGATCATAACGACAATAAGGGCAATCTGCTAAGGTGATTTTCTCATGTCCGTACACATGAAGGACACATACCTTCAAATAACAATACACCCATCAAACTACAAGTTTCTAAGGTCTGCAACAATGGGGTACCACTTCCAATACCAGGCCTTATCCTTCTGACTAGTGTCAGCCCCAAGAATCTTCACCAAAGTGTCTGTGATGATAGCAGCAAAGCTAAGGGAGAAAGGAACACACATAATTCCGTACTTAGATGATTGGCTGCTAAGATCAAGGTCAAGACAGCAGGCAGAGAGAGACCAATGTGGTCATGCCAACAGCACAGCATCATGGATGGGTATTTAACATAGCAAAGAGCTCACTCGAACCCAGTCAATAAATGGACCACCTGGGCAACCCTAATCAACACAGTCAATGGCCTGGTAAAATCAACAACAAAAAGAATAAGACGTGATCACATCTCAAGTACAACAACTGCTAAGGGTAGTCAATACCCAGCTGTCCCAGTTACTTCAGCTCCTGGATTCCATGACCTTGTGCATATCACTCGTACCCTGGAAAAGGTGGAGAATGAGGCCAGTACAATACTTGGTCATACAGAAGGGTCTCGAGATAAACAACGACCTAATGACCCCAGTGCAAATACCAGCATCAGTAAGAAGGTCAGTACAATGGTGTACAAGCAAAATCAATCTGGCAGAAAGGGTGGCAATAGATCAAGAGTTTGAGGTGATGATGGATACCGATGAAAGCTGGATGGGGTGCATCAATAGGAAATGAGAGAGCACAGGGCAAGTGGTCAGCATCAGAAAGCAAGTTGCCCATAAACATACTAAAAATGAGAGCTATCTACAATGCACTGTCATACTTTCGACACCTGGTAAGGTCAAAGTCAGTTCTGATATGGACACACAAAATGTCCACAGTAGCATATATAGCCAAGCAGGGGGGTACAAGGAGCCAGAGCATGCAGAGGGAAGCGTTAGAGGTGCTCAACTAGTTCAAACAAAACCTCTGGCACATCTCAGCAGTTCGTCTAGTAGGGAAATTGAGCACAATAGCAGACTGGCTCAGCTGCCAGCAGATACATCCAGGGGAATGGCATCTACACCCCACATATTCAGCACACTGAACAAGAGGTGGGGCCTAGTAGAGGCGGCCCTGATGGCATCATCCCTGAACAAACAAGTACCAACTTCTTCTCCCGATTCAAAAACAAGGGCTCCAGCGGGGTAGATGCCCCATCACTGCCATGGAGCTTTCAGAAGGTCTATGCCTTCCCACCAATACTTCTGAGTCCACAACTGTTACACAAGATCAGACAGACAGGGGCCATGGTAATCCTTATAATCCCACACTGGCCGAGGCGCTCATAGTTCGACACCGTGGTATCAATGGCCCTAGACCACTGGATACTACTTTACAGACCAAACTTACTAATGCAGGGCACACCCGAACCCTCACAACTTCAAGTTGATGGCCTGGCTCCTGAAAGGGAGAAACTGTTGAGAGAAGGGTATCATCAGTCTGTCATCAATACAATCCTGCAATCCAGAAGACCCTCAACAACAGGGATGTACAAAAGACACTGGGGAATCTCTGCAAGATGGTGAACTGCCAATAACATCACACCAAAACAAGCATCGATCCTCAAATACTATTCTTGCAACAGGGGCTCGACAAAGGCCCATCCCTTCATCACTAAGGGTCCAGCTTTCGGCAATAGGGGCAGCCAGAGGAAGAATTAATAACACACTCCGAGGGACACACCCAGATGTGATCAGATTCCTGAAAGTGGTGAACGTAATCGGACCGAAGGTCAAGCAGATTACAGCCCCATGGTATCTCAATCTCACCTTAAATGCAGTGACAAAACCACCATTCGAACCAATGAAGGAAGCGAAACCGTGGTGGGCCTCACTGAAGACAGTATTCCTGGTAGCCATTTGCTTGACTAGAAGGATCAGGAAGCTCACCGACCCGTCATATAGACAACCATTCCTGACATTCATCGCGGACAGGGTTTCCTTATGAACAGTACCATCATTCATCCTCAAGGTAGCCACACTGTTCCACACAAATCAATGCACTGAACTGTAATCCTCTGACACAATGTCAACACAGCTGGGAGAAAAGGACCTCTCATCCCTGGACTTGCCCACAGTCATCAAAACATACCTACAGAGGACTAGCGACATCCGCAAATCAGACCAGCTATTCATACCTACTAAAGGCCCTAAGATGGGACTACAGCATCCTGGATAAAGAGATCAGTCACAGAGGCGTCCAAGGAACAGAACCAGCAGCCACCCAAGGGCTTTAAAGCCCACTCCACTAGGGTGGCGGTTACGTCGTGGGCAGAAGTGAACTTAGCCTCTGTGGAGGACATATGCACAGCTACAACAAGGTCCACAGCACATTCCTTTACAAAACTTTACAGACTAGACACGAATGCCTCTTCTTGCACAGGTTTCTGCAAGGCAGTTTTGAAGGCGGCCATATCCTCCCAACCCTACAATGATCACTCTCTCGTCCCACCTGGGCAATATCAGAAGTCACTGCTTGTGAACACCCATGATGTAACTGCTGTGGGAGTGGCGAGGAGAATGCGATTCACAGTGGAAGTTTACTCACCTGGTAAAGATGGTTGTGGGAGCACTCCAGTTTCCACCCTCTGAGACAGTAACATTGCAAAGCCAAGACTACCCATCTAACATGACACAGAGACACAGACGTTTAGGAGCCAACGTACAGTTAAAATAACACATATATTTGTAAACAAGTCCACATACCTGTGGAGCAAGCATAGTAGAAGTGCTGGAAAATAAAGAGAATCCTTACTACATGCTGTGTTTTTTGTTTTGTATTCACTGTCCACAAAGTTAGTTACTGGTAGCACAGCACTGTACCTTGTTGATTAACAATTTTGTTACAGCTGTGGAAAACATCGAAGTGAAGATTCCTGAGAAAACAAGGGAAGTAAGGGACTGACTCAAAAGTCATCACATGTGTATCCAGCTTATGAGGTGAACAGGTGGAACCCATGATGTAATGGCTGTGGGAGCGCTGGAGAGAATGCTCTCGCAATCACCTTTACCAGGTGAGTAGCCATCCATTTCTTGGCTTTTTTTTTTTTTTACTGTATAAGTGCACAAAATTCTCTATTATAATTATGGATTACTGCAATCATATGCCAGGTAGCGCCATTTTGAGTCAACTTGACCTGCTAGTCATTGCGAAAAAAAAAGAAAGGTTATGGTCAATATCAACCTCTGATTATGATGCCCAGGTTCCTTTCCTGGTCCGCTGTCGATGTCAGCAAATCATTAAGTCAGCAATCCTGACACCTGCTCCCTGGCCCAAGTGAAGGACATTGCACTTATCTATAGTGAATCTCATTTGCCACTTGGTAGTCTATTCCCTGAGCTCTTCAAATCCTTCTACATAAATCCTTCTACATATTATTCCCCACCATCACCTTTGGAGTTGGCCTTCCTCAAGAGCTTAGTGTCATCTGTGAACAAATGCATGTCAAAAACAGGGGAGAGAGAAGGCAGTAATGGATCCAGGATCCTCTGAACAACTGGAACTGCATTATAGTATATGGCTACCCTTTGTTATGTATAAAAATCAGCCTGCTCAAAATCCTAGTTAAGCACATTCTAAACCGTTATGCGCATTCTAAAGTGTTGTTATGCGCATTCCGAACAGTTGTTATGCACAGTTCAAAGGTAATACAATTTTAAATTTCTCATTTATTGCCCAATGTCATACTTTGTACCTTTCAAAAGTCTAGAAATTTGATTTTGATATGCGAGTAGAACAAAGAAATGGCAAGATTTTTTGTTTTCACTTCAGTGGGGGTCTGTCACTCTAGTGTATAAAGCCATATACTATAAAAAATAAAATATGGTCAACCGCACACAGCTCGGCATGTGTTTCCATCCTGGGGTTGAGATGACAGCATGGACCTCTTGAGCTTTGTTCTCAAGGTTCATGTGCTGTCATCTCAACCCCTTGATGAAAACACAGCCTTGTTGTGTATGGTTGCCCATACATTATTCTCTATGTTATGGCGGTTAGAGTGGGAAAGATGGTAGCAGTGAACATTTGAGTTCGTTAGCTTGTCTTGATCGGAAAGAAAGGCTAGGAAAGCCCTGTCTGGAGGGTTGGGGGGTTGCGAGAAGGGGATATAGATATAACTCGACTGATACTGAAATTTGGCCAGGACACTGGGGAAATTCCTGTACTCTTTTAGAGAGGTGCCACAGGAACTTTAACATCCACCTAAACCACCACCAACACAGCCAGACAGGACCTCGGTTTAACATCTCATCAGAAAGATGGCACCTCCGACAGCACACTGTCCCCAAAACATCACACTTGGGCATCAGTATGGGAGAGGGTGTTCTTCAGAGCTACCGACACCACTCTCTACAGCACCTGGTGTTCACTAGAGGTCTTTCATGATCCTACTACTGAATGGGCCTGACCCTGCTTTGTTTTGGAGATCTGAAGGGATCAGGCTTCAAGATGGTATGGCTGCTAGCCTCAAATGGGAATTAGTTAAAAGGGCACAGGAAAAAGTAACAAATACACTGGGGATGATGCATTTTATTGGACTAATAAAACATTTTTGAGACTAGCTTTCAACAGTTTCTCTCTTCTTCAGGTGATGGAGAGGGGATACAAGTTACAGGAGATCATAGGAATTCAAGTATAAATTGGAAAATTCACAGTTAGGTAGAATTGCTGATATTAAGAGGGAAGACTAAAAGCAGAGAACGGAGGCACTGAGCAGGTCTTTGCATCCCTACAGCTAACAACTGCCAAATGGTAGGTGCAGCTCTACCTGGTTAACCAAGGATTTGCCAGGGAAGTTAAGGGAGAAAACGAGGATGCATGATAAATGCAATGATTCCAGGGCATGACAAACCAGGCAGAGTATAGGATACTTCAGATGGAAAATGAACTGTGATAATGCAGGCCAAGGCAGGGCTCGAGGCAGATCTGGGCAGAGTCGAGGAACTTCACACAGTGCCCTCGACTTTGCGTCGCGTGTGTCCAAACTTCATTTATATTTTTGCATGGCAAAATGCCCACCTTCACCTAGCAAAGGCTACCAGAAGTGGTAATTTGCCCGCAAAAGTGTCAGCGAAGTGCCACTATACATAATCTCAGCCAGGTAAAAACTATGTGAAGTGTGTTTTTTTTTTTGGTTCATTTAAAAACTCTGTTTTAAAATATTAAACCCAGCCCCACTTACTAATACACAGTTCCCCCACTCCATCCACCACTCAGACCCTTTAAAAACACAGTATCCCTGGCTGGCCCGGTGGCGCTGAGGGTTAAGGAGCTGGATGCCACGCTGGCAACCCAGGTTTGGGAATGAGCCTGGGCCGACGGGGGTCGGCAGGAGAGAGAGAGGATCAAGCATCCGGAGGACTGCTCTCCTCTCTCGGGGGAGGGATACAGACATATGCCTGGCACCGCAGTGGCCCCCAGTGGCAACCAAAGGCATTGCAACGCGCAGGGCTTGCTAGAGGGGAGGCAGAGCTGGGCGGGTGTGCCTGGCACCATTGCACAACCGAACTCTGCCGGGGGAAGGATGCAGGGGAAAGTGAGTAACGCAGCCAAGAAAATCCCCACTCCTGGAGATAGGCGATGGCACTGCCCCCTCGACCACACTCCACTAGCCGGACCCACACAGTTCCTGGGCCTAGCCCTGCCCGGCCTGAAGTGCAAGATAGAGTGCCCTGGGAGAATAGGGCGGCCCCACCTCAGAAGGGCTCAGAGCCAAGGGGATAGCCGGGCTGGTGCCAGGAAGCTGGGGGGGTTTCAGGCTCGGAGGTAGAGCCGAAGGGTGTGCAGTTGCCTGAGAGAGGTCTCCAGGGTCCAA
Organism: Neoceratodus forsteri; assembly: GCA_016271365.2. Taxonomy (NCBI): domain Eukaryota; kingdom Metazoa; phylum Chordata; order Ceratodontiformes; family Ceratodontidae; genus Neoceratodus; species Neoceratodus forsteri. The sequence continues at coordinate 1,295,973,098 of CM057459.1, forward strand.
GTGGAGCCAGAAAAAGAGTGGGGGGGGGAAAACAGTATCCCCCACCCACCACGCTCAAGCACCCACCTCCCCCACAGTACAGCCACAGTTGTTATATAACAAAAAAATATAATATACCATAGACATCCCTCCCCCCCCCCGGCCATACCACATCATTAAAACACACCACAAACCTCTCCTACCCCATGCCTGCCCCAAGTCATATAAGCTGTAGCAATCCCCCACCCTATAACACTCAGTTGCCCTCCTTCCCTCAGCCCCAAATTTGTAAGGATACAGAAAGGACCTTTAAAAAAGAAAAACACCTGGCACTGGAGCAAGACATCCTCTTCACTAATCAGTGTCCTGCAATAGAATGAATGAATGATGAAGTCCTCACCTACAATCATATCTGATTGGCTGACAAGTGCCAAATTAGGTGTTACTGTATTAGGAGATCATCACTTATTCATTCTATTGCAGGACATCAGTGAGAGAGCAGGCATCTAGCTACAGCACTGAACGATTTTCTTTTTCACAGGTCCTGTCTGTATATCCTTATAAATGTGGGGCTTGGGGGAGGGTGGGAGATGGAGGTTGGGTAGTGTCGCTACTACTTATATGACTTGAGGGGGGACAGGCACATAGTGGGCAGAGGTGGGTTATGTGTTTACTGTCATCGCATGGGCATGGGGAAGAGATAGCTATATCATATCTTTTCATTATATAACAAATTCACCAGGATTGTTAGGGGTTGCTACAGGTGGTGGGATGGGGGTACTGTGTTTTTGATTGATTGATTGATTTTAAAGGGTGGTGGGAAGGGGTGGGAACTGTGTCAGTTGGTGGGGGTGGGCTAAATACTGGAAAACAGTTTCTTTATTAAAAAAAAAAAAAAAAAAAAGAACTTTGCCATGTGAAGCTGGGGTAAAGTCTGGAAACTTCGACCCCCTACATGCAGTACAAAGTTCCCGACTTTGAACCAACTACACCAGCAAAGTTAAAATTCCCTGCATCTATAGCTTGAGCACAAGATTGTGCAGGGAATTAAGGGAAATAGTAACCTCTTTCTTCCAGTACAGACACATAAGAAGAGTCCAGGGGTCCAAAGTGATAATGATCCACTAGCCGAACGCTTGCAGATGTTGTAGCATGCTAGTTACGTTTTCCTTTAACAGGCCTTGTTGGTTTGTACTGGAGATGGTAACATTTCAATAAGTAGATCATTTGGGCCAGTAGAAAAAAAATCTGAGGAAGTAATAGATTTTTCTAGTCACTAGCCATGCTGGCCAGTGGCTGCAAAACCCAAGTTTGACCCACAAAAGTTGGGACTAAGGTGGAACATCACTGGTAAGGGAGATAAAAGACTGGCACAGGCACTGAATATGTCAAGGATAAGCCATGACAGGCTTTGGTTTAAAGGATTCGATGCATCCCCAGGGGTGCAAGGACACAAGGCCTAATTGGCTCTCAACCCTGAAAAGTGCATCAAAATTCTTTAAACCACATACAGCCAGCAGTTGCTTATTCCACTTATAAAAAGGGCACTTACATATTGCAGTTTAATGAAATATACAGAAACATGGTTGTTTGGATGCAACAGAGGTAATAATTAAATTTCTAATGAACAAAATGTACTAAATAGTCCCTTTTAGCAGAACTGTGGCATATTCGGGGTTATTCACTGCTGCTAACTGCAAGCTACAACACAGCTGTGTGAGGTCAGCTTTATCAAACGGCTTAAATTAAGAAAACGGGGGAAGGGGGGTCTGGCCAAGATGCTGATTACAGAGCTAAACATGTAAGCTGCAGATCAATGCAAAGGGATTCAATCACGGGACAGAGAGGTGTTTTGATCTTCACTGCATCACAAATACCTAGACGACTTTTTAGACTGAACTTCAAAAGAAGATCCGACATATAACCATGCACGGATAGCATTCTAAACTGTGAAGTGATGGCTTTTAACCGTATTTCTAGATTCTCTTTTGCCATTTTAGAACTACTTTTTTAACAGTGGTCAGCCAGTCAATTGCATGATATGGCCAGCAGGGGCCATGGTTGAGGGAGAGGATCAGAACAAGCTGGTTAAGATCAGAATTATTGGGCAATTATCTGGAAGGTGTTTGATACTCCCATGGTCCAGATGGAATTCAAGTGGGACAGTAGAAGTTAAAGAAGTTATGGCTGAGCCCTTTGCTCACTTCTTTCAGGATTCTGTAGTAGCCGAAATCGTGCTGGAGTGAGGATGTCAGGGGTTCAGGGAAGCACTGCTGCCTGTGCTCAGCCCTCTCCCCACTGCAGAAGAAAGTGCCGCAGATCATACCTGGACCCTGCTGCCTGTAACGGAGCTCACCCCGACCACAGCAGCACCTCTTCTGGATTTTTAAAACGAATTTCCAACATCTTATAGAAACTCGCCCGGGGCTTGGAAGTCTCCTAGCCCCTAGCCGATTCTAAAACGGTCTCTCAGCATAACCCCCCCAAAAAAGGGTGCCAAATTCAAATGAACATCTTGGTCGCCCTTGGCTTCATAGCAGACTGCTAGTCTGCAGTATCATTCAATCTGCTGAAATCGTGCTGGAGTGAGGACGTCAGAGGTTGAGGGTAGCACTGCTGCCTGTGCTCAGCCCTCTCTCCAATGCCGAAGAAAGTGCCGCAGATCATACCTGGACCCTGCTGCCTATAACGGAACTCGCCCAGACCGCAGCGGCTCCTCTTCTGGATTTTCAGGCCCACCCATCCTGCCCCACCCACGCAACCTTTTAAATGCTCTCCTCTGGGGTGGAGTCGTATAGAGGGGCTTGCCTAAGTGTGGTGTCAATAACTTGACTAACCCCTGTCCAATACCAGGAAAGGTCACCAGCAGACTGAACACTTTTTTAAATCTCATTAGTTTTTCCTAGTATTTATTCCTATGCAGGGGGCATGCTTATACAGTATGTCATTGGTCCTTTTGGAAGTAGCTAATTCATGGAACTGGCAAGGTCACCAGTAGACTGAATTGATTTGAGTGTGGTTTCTCTTCTTATAACATACTTTCAGAAAGAACCTTTTTTCCTCAGGCTTTCCACCAAAATTATTTACTGTAAGGGTTATTTTAAACAAGTGTTAAACTGCCAAGGTGGTTACATGAACCTGAGGTTGTCCATAAAGGCAATTCTTCATCTGTTTTGGAAGCTACGTGTATTTGTTGTACTTCCAGTCCTGTGGGCTGAGAATTACTTATCGTAGTTCTATTCATGGCACCTCCAAAGTGGGGCAGAGTAGCCCTGAATCCCCCTACTCAGGTTGGTACCTACCTAACTTGTACAGCTACCTTCCTGTGTCTGATGGTGGTAGCTGTTGAGTTCTTCCTGCCATTTGCTGGTCCTGAGGAAATGTCGGGGCCACTCAGAATCAGATTTCACCTTCTCCAATCTCCTAACCACTGAGTACATAAAACCCTGCCCTATCCTGTGTATTAGCTGCAGGTCTGTTATGTTCTCCACTAAAGTGGTCAGGCATTTCTTGCACAAAACAAGGACACAAGTAGATTGTCACCTACAGAGGTGCTTTGTGTGGCTCTCTCTATTACTCATTGCCTTGGTAAAAGACATTGAGTTAAACCCTGGCCCCCTGACTCCCCAAGCCACCTTAAATACCCCCCAAGCTGGCTATCTTTAAAGGGTCCTAAGGTAGCCCGTCTGAACATTCGTAGTCTCCTGCATAATAGGCTGAACTCACAGCCTGGGTCGGTCATTATCAGCTTGACATACTTGGTCTTACTTAAACATGACTAAAACCTTCAACACTTGACTCTGCATGTGCTATTCCTGGTTTCAACCTCATCAGATTGGACCGAGCAGGGAAATACGAGGGGGTGGGCTAATATTTTATAACAAAAATCACCTTAACCTGTCTACTATGCCATACCAACAAACTCCTTTGTCCCCCTGTGAGTTCCTTCATGCTCTCCTCCTGTTGGATAATGTGAAAAAAACTGCACCTAGTCTGTGCGTACAATCCCCCTAAGGACAGTATGCAAGGGCTTTCATACCTCTGACGCCATTAACCCTAAAGTACATAGGAATGAATTACTGGTCCTAGCTGACCTTACCCTAAACTGGTTTGGGAGAAACATTGGACAGTATGAACATTTGTTGTCGGGCATGTCCTTCTCGCAACTGATCTGTGAGCACACCAGACTATCTACCAATAGTGGTAAAGGCACTCTCCTTGACAGGGTGCTATCAAACAGACCAGAGAGGATCTCACTCTTGGGAACACTCCCTGACTCGATCGCTGATCACACCCATCTTTTTGGTCTGGAAAGTCTCCTTCCCTAAAATCCCAAGCAAAATTCTCTTGCTGAGGGACTTCTCTAAGCTTGACATGGAATCTTTCCATGCTGACCTGGGGAACAAGGACTGGTCAACTGTACTAGCTGCTTCTGACGTTACCACAACCCTGAATGAATTCTTCACCATTTTCACTGCACTGCAAGGTAAACATGCCCCTTTTATAAAAAGGAGGGTAAGGGGCACTGTTACAAAATGGCTACATGTTAGTCTTCTTGCTCAAATGAAGGCTAGAGACAAATGCTGGGCCAGGTTCAAGGCCTCAAATGATAAGTCCTCTTTTCAGGAGTATAGATGCCTTAGAAATGAATGTAAGAAAGCTGTTCAATCTACAAAGAGTGAGTTCTGCAAAACAGCCCTGTTGACCTCAGCCAAAGATCCAAGGAACTTTTGACGCAATATCAAAAGTATTGTTAATGGGACAGAAAGAGCAGATGTCTCAGAAATGACCCTAAATGGTGTAAACTGCAATAATGCTGAAACTATTGCTAATGCCTTCAATGTTCATCTTTCAGACCTGATGGTATATACCTCACAGTTTCCTGACATCAACACGAAAGAGGTGCCTCACTGCTCCCAGTCTGAGTCTGTCTCCCGTCCCCCCCCCCCCCATTTTATCTCAAGGCTATGACTGTCAGGAAGATGCAGCGACTACTCTCTGGTCTCCCCCCGCACTCGAGTGCTGGTCATGACAACTTGGAGCCCATGCTACTCTGCCTTGGTGCTCCTTTTCTTGCCCTCCCAATCTCCCATGTCTTTAATCTGTTGCTTGTCTTGGGGTTTATCGCTGACCTCTGGAAGGTGGCTAGGGTTGTCCCTGTTCCCAAGCAAGGTGACCCTTAAAATCTTGAAAACAACTGACCAATAGCCATCCTGTCAGCCGTTAGCAAGCTATTAGAAAAAGTTGTTAGCCGGCCCGACGGCGCAGCAGTTGGATTTCCGCTTGCGACGCCAGCGACCTGAGTTCGGGAACAGACTCGGGTGCTGGAGGGCCGGCCGGGGAGAGAAGGCTTGAGTGTCGGCTGACTGCTCGCCTTCTCTCAGGGGGAAGGGACATGACCTGGCAACTGCTGACCCCTAGCGGAGGCTGGGGGAACGGCAATGCACGGGGTCCCATTCACCAAGGGGGCGTGGTGAACGTCGGCACCAGTCTTACGTTAGTGGCACACCACACCCCCCGGGGAGCAAATGGGAAAAGAGCCCCGTAGCCGACCGGATGACAGTCACCAGTCCCATTGCCACGAGTCCGAGGACAGTGCACGCACCATCCCAACAGCATCTGGGGCAAGTATCGTGCTGGCTGCCCCACTGGTGCATTCCCCCTCGGAGGAGAGGGACCCACCTGATGAAGAGTTATGTCCGGGGGTTACCCGGGGTTGCAATATGGGGTGAAGAGATGGGTGATCTGAGGCAGTGCGGCACGGAGGGCATAGGTGGCCTGAAGAAGAGGCCGGCCCAGAGTTGGGAGGGAGCAAAAAAAAAAGTTGTTGCTATTCAGCTGATGGACTATATACAGAAATACAAACTGCTGTCATCGGCTCAGCATGGATTCTGCAAGGGGTACAGTACCCCTTCTGCTCTGGCAATGGTTTCCTCGGGAATCAGGGTCGCTGTGGACCATGGTGAGCTCACAAGTGCAATATTCGTTGATCACTCCAAAGCCTTCGACTTGGTTGATCACATGCTCCTATAAAAGCAGCTTCAATCCCTTGGTATGTCAGCCCTGTCATGGGATGGTTCTCCAATTATCTTCAAGGGAGACAGCAACTCACAAATTTCAACAAGGCCCTCTGAGCCAGCCCTGGTAAAATCTGGAGTCTCTCAGGGGTCGGTACTTGGGCTCTTAGTCTTCTCCCAGTTTGTTAAGAATCTTCCTGATGTACCTTCTCACAGTAGCCCCACGCTTTACGCTGATGACCTGGTGATCCTCACCCATTCCCATGATGTTAGTGTCATAAACTGCCAACTCAGTGAGGATTTTTGTGCTATTTAATCCTGGCTGAAAGCAAATAAACTTGTACTGAATCTCAAAAAAAAAAACAGGCCATGCTTTTTGGCTCCCAGGCAAAAAGAGTATTCCCTATGCCACTGACCATAACTGACACTGATGGATCCCCAGTAAAGGCTGCTGACACCATCAAATACCTGAGAGTCACACTTGACCCTCAGCTTGATCTTGCACAACACATCCGTAATGTGTGTAGGGCTGTAAATTGCAAGCTGGGACTGGCCTATAGAGCTAAAAACAATCTCACTCCTGCTGCTCGCCTTGTGCTGGCTAGAGGTGTGTTCCTTCCTACGCTATGTTATGAGCTTATATAATTTGCTAGGCTTGCTGACTTCCTCTACTCACCCAGCTTCCACTTCCCTTTCCAGTCCGGTTTCTGGAAGCACCCCTACACTGCCTCTTCCCTGCTGTGTGTCAGTGACTCAGTCCTCACAGGGGTGGGTCAGAGTCACATTACGACACCCATTTTCATCAATCTGGCCAAAGCTTTATTACACAATAGCCCATTCACTCCTCCTGGACAAATTGAGCTCTGCCGTCCTCTCAGCTCCTGCTGCTGAATGGTTCCATTCCTAGCTCAAGGGCTGTCAACAGACAGTACAGGCAAAAATACAGGTTACTCACCTGTAACAGGAGTTCTAGGAATGGTATATGTTGTTCATCCACACTTATTGGCAGGTTCCTTGCCGCTTTAAATCTTGCCGGAAGGTCTTCAAGCTGGCTCCTCCCACCCACCCGGGTGGTAAAACTCTCGGCTCCGCCCCATGACGCTAGATCTGGCCCTGGAAGCTCAGGTTGTGCGGTCCGGGCCGGGAGGTAGGAAAGGGATTTTAACAACATATACCATTCCTAGAACTCCTGTTACAGGGTGAGTAACCTGTATTTCTAGGGACATGGATATGTTGTTCATCCACACTTATTGGCAGACTCCTAGACTCCGGGAGGAGGGAGGCAAGGCGCACACCCCCTACTTAGGGAATAGAGACTGGAGAACAGAGGCCCCAAAACCAGCATCCCGGCGTGACTCAAGGTCGATGTGGTAATGGGTAATAAAGGTGTGTGCTGACTTCCAGGTAGCAGCCCTGCAGATTTCCTGGATAGGGACGTCCCTGGATGCAGCCACCAATGCAGCAGTATGACGGGTAGAATGAGCTCTTATCCCTCTGGGAGGCTCCATGCCCGCCAACTTATAGCAGAGATCTATGCAGGAGGTGACCCACCTGCCTATCGTCCGCTTGGCTGCAGGTCTGCCAGGTGCGGCTTCAGCGTAGGTGACAAGCAGCTGGCGAACCTCTCCCCGAATTTCAGCCGTGCACTCCTTATAATAAGCGAGCGCCCTTCTAGGGTCCAAAGTATGGAGCCTGTATTCGGCCTCCGAGGTGTGACTGGGGTAGAACACCGGCAGAGTCAACACCTGGTTAAGGTGAAACTCCGACACCACCTTCGGAAGAAATTTTGGGTGGGGGCGCAGGACAACCTTGTCCCTGTGGAAGACCAGGTAAGGAGACTCAATGCAGAGCACCTGGAGTTCTCCCATCCTTCTAGCTGATGTGATAGCCACCAAGAAGGCGGTCTTCCACGACAGGTGAGAGAGTTCACACCTGTGCATTGGTTCGAATGGCTTGCCCATGAGCTTTGCCAGTACCAGCAGTAAATCCCACGGAGGTGGAGGTTCTCGCACCGGAGGGGAAATGTGATCAAGGCCTGTGAAAAAGCGCCAGACCACCTTCTCCTGTGCCACCGACTGCTCCCCGGCCCGCGCCCGGTAAGCAGAGATGGCTGCCAGGTGCACCTTTAGGGTCGTCGACCTAAGCCCTTGACTAGAAAGGGACCATACATAGTCCAAAATGCTTGCCAAGGAACAGGAGGAAGGGTCCAAGCCCTTACCCTGACACCAAATGGAAAACCTCTTCCATTTGAAGGCATAGCATTTCCTGGTCGACTCCTTACGGGACGCCTCAACAACATTGAGGACCTCGTCGGAAAGACCCAAGGGCTGGAACTCTAGCCGCTCAGGAACCAGGCCATCAGGTGCAGGGATTGAAGGTCCGGATGGAACACCTTCCCCTGATTGACTGAGAGCAGGTCTGGGCGAGCTGGAAGCTGCCTCGGGAGCCTGGAGCTGAGGCTGAGGAGATCTGGGTACCAGAACTGGCGGGGCCAGTCTGGGGCTATCAGAATCACCTGCGCCTTGTCCCTCCTTGTCTTGAGAAGCACCTTGTGAATCAAGGGAAATGGGGGAAAGGCGTAAAAGAGGCCCGGGGTCCACAGCCTCGAGAAGGCATCCCCCTGCAGCGAGCCCTGCTGAGGGGGGCCGGCATGAAACAGCCTCAGCTTCGCATTCTCCCTGGAGGCAAACCGGTCCACCTGAGGTGTGCCCCAGTGGGAGAACAGATCTTGTACTACCTCCGGCAGGAGAGACCACTCATGAGATGCAGCCCCTATCTGGCTCAGGGCATCGGCCAGGGTGTTGGAGGCTCCTGCCACATGAATGGCTAGGAGATCCGCCTCCAGGCTGCGCACGAGTGACCAAATGCGGAGAGCTTCCTTGCATAGAAGCATGGAGCGCGTCCCGCCCTGGCAGTTCAGGTAGTACATGGTCGTGGTATTGTCCGTCTGGACTCGGACCACTTGACCCCGGAGAAACGAAGCAAAGGCGGTGAGAGCTAGGCAGACCGCTCAGAGCTCCAGCAGGTTGATGTGGCATCGGGACTCCCGCGGGGACCAGAGGCCGTGCACTCGGTGTTCCCCAGATGGGCACCCCTACCCATCAGAGAGGCATCGGTTGATAGAGAGACTGTCGGCTCGGGGCAGACAAATGGGATGCCCTCCTGCAGATGGGATGAAACGGTCCACCACTGGAGAGCGTTCCATATCTCCTGGGTCACTATCACTAGCTGGTCCAATGGATCGTAGCGTTGTGACCACTGGCTGGCCAGTCCCCACTGAAGGGGGCGCATGTGCCAGCATGCCCAACGGACCACGCTGGTACAGGCCGCCATGAGACCCAGGAGGCGCAGGAAGTCCCGGGCAGGGCGCGATTGCCCAACCAGAAATGACTGGGCAAAGGAGGTAAGAACCTCGGCCCTGTCCTCCGGGAGCCGTGCTCTGGCTCGAAGAGAGTCGAGCACTGCCCCGATGAACAGGATCACCTGCTTTGGCTCGAGTTCCGACTTGGCCTCGTTGATGAGAAGGCCGACTTGAGAGCAAACCTGGAGGGCCAGATCTCTGGACCGCTCCACCTCCCGTCTGGAGGGCTGCTATCAGCCAATCGTCAAGGTAAGGGTACACCCGGACCCCTCGGCGCCGCAGGAATGCTGTCACCACCGCCATGCATTTGGTGAAGACCCTGGGAGCTGGAGAAAAGCCGAAGGGCATGGCTTGGAACTCGAAGAGGGATCCCTCCACTCGAAAGCGGAGGAATCTCCGATGTGACGGACAGATAGGGACGTGAAAGAACGCGTCCTGTAGGTCCAGAGAGCAGAACCACACGCCGCGTTCCAGAGATGGTATTATCTGCGCCAGAGTGACCATTCTGAAGGTCCGAGACCTTAGGAACTTGTTCAGGTCGTGTAGGTCAAGAATGGGCGCCAGCCCCGTCCGCTTCGGAACCAGGAAATACCTGGACACGAACCCGGGTCTAAAGGGGGTCCTCTACCTCCGTGATCACCTCCTTTTGGAGGAGGAGAGCGATGTCGGCTCGACGAGCCGCCAGTGAGGCTGCAGACCCCGAGGCCCCCCGAGGTGCGACGGCTCTGAAGGGCGGGGCCTGCTCGAATTCTAGAGGTAGGCCTTTTCCCACCACCTCCAGTACCCACCTGTCTGTGGTAACAGCGGACCAGGTGGAAAGGAAGTGTCTGAGCCGTCCCCCCACGGGAGGAACCAGGGGTGAGGTGACAGGGATGGGGGCGACACCCCTCAGCCCGTCACTGGGCAGGCTTGGAGGAGGGACCGGCCGAGGGACCTCCTGGGCCTTTACCTCCCTGCTTCCTGTTGGAGGAAGCCGGCTCAGCTTGGGTTTGGGATGGCAGCTCGAGCCTGCTGGCCCTAGCGTTGCTGGGCGGGCGCGCATAGCGCAGAAAGGCAAAGGGCTTAGGCTGTGGCTTGCGGCCTTTGTCCTTCTGAGCGGAAGAGACCGAGTCCAAGGTAGCATTGGACTTCTCGATCCTCTGCAGGTGACCTTCCACCCCAGGGTCAAGAGGTCAGTCCCAAAGGGAACATCCGCCAACTTGTGCTGGGTATCGAGGTAAAGGTGGATATCCTCAGCCAAGCCCGGCCGGCGCATGGCCACTGCGGCCGCCACAGACCTGGCACACGAGTCCCCGGGTTCAACACAGTCTGGAGCTGCTGTTTGGCCACTGCCCTGCCCTGGTCCCGCACCTGCCTGACCGTAGTCTGCAGATCTGCGGGAAGATGAGGGACAACCTCATCCAGGGAGCCCAACAGGGCGTGAGAAAAATGTGCCATGAGGACGGCCGAACTGGCCTGACGAAGGCCGAGAGAGGACGCAGCATAGACTTTTCGCCCGGCATAATCCAATTTCTTGGATTCCTTGTCGGGAGGTTTGTCCACATCCCTGGCGTTCCCGGCACGCCGGAAAACGCTGTCGGTAACCAACCCCTCGGCCAAGGGGTGTTCCGAAAAACCGGACAGGGAACCGGTAGGGACCGCATACTTCCTGGCCATCCTGGCCGAAGGCGCAGGGCAGGAAGCAGGACGCTGCCAAAGTTCCAAGGCCGGACCCACTATGGCTTCGGCCACCGGAAAGGCCTCCGTAGGAGAATCCCCTCGGTCCAGAATCTCCGTGAGGGGATACCTGGCCCATTTAGAAACGGGTTCGAGCTTCATCCCGGTGGACTCCGAGATGAGTCGAAGCAACCCTAAGAAGGACGAAGGGCTATCATCCACTGACTGCCCTCCCGAGGACTCCAAGTCCATGCGCTTGGAGAAGAGGGAGGAACCATCATCGGACTCAGAAGAGTCCTCAAAGAGCTGCCTTGGGCCTGAGCCACCCTCCACCTGCCGAGGTTTATCGGGAGTGAGGGTGACAGACAGCCTATGGGCAACCAAGGCCGACCGAGAATTTTGGTCGGAGCCCCAACTAATGGCTGTGGAGGCGGAGGTTCCACCAGAATCGGTGGGGCAGCTGGAATTGGCTGAACAACCGGCCTGGGAACAGGCTCCTCGGCTACAACGAGGGGTTGTTTCGGCCGCTCTGGTGACAGCCACTTAATGGCCGGGGAAGGCGACTGGTCGGCCTATTCTCGTCAAAAGGAGCTGTTGCTACATGAATTCTCGTACTTCCGACGCAACTTGCGCCGAAGCCTCCCCTCGTCCGAGGAAGAGGAAGAGCAGCGGCGCCGCTTGCTGCGGTGCCGAGACCGAGACCGCCTATGGCGGCGGGATCGGTTGGACCGCGAGGATGTCCGAGACCGAGAGTCTCGACTAGGCCGAGGAAGGCAAGGAGAAGTGTCGGAAATCGGCACTCCCCTCGGCTCGGACGATCCCACTGAAGGCTCCGGAACCGGAGGCACAGACGAGCCGACGGGATCCTCATCTTCCACGGGGAACGGGGAGAGGGATTCTCAGCTTCTCCAGCCGACAACCCGTCTAACGGGTCGAGAAAATCTCGACCGGCGTCGGCGGAGTCTCGGTCAACTGGCCTGGCACGGACACACGTGAAGCCAGTGGCGGCTCGAGGTCGACCGGCAGGCGACTGTCGACAAGGGAGGGATCTTTCCGCTCCCAAGAGCGTCGACGGAGACTTTTTAGCTCTTTTGGACCTGAAAAAAGGTCGAAGGATGGACCCTCACCTTTCGTCGGGAGGTCAGACAAAGCTCCTTAAAAGAAGCAGAGCACGAGGCACCGAGAGAGAGCGGACAAATGTCAGCAGCGAGGTAGAAGCGCCCGCGCGGCCTCTTCTCGAGGGCGATCATCTGCTCGAGCTGATCCAGCCGAGCCCGCCCGGACACCGCCAATCGGCCTCTTTAGATTTCACCGTGGAATTCTTTTCTCGGGGCGCCCAGTTATGTCAGGCAGCACGGTCTTCAGGGCGTAGGCGAAAAAAGAAGAGCACAAGTCGCAGGCCTGCGGGTCGTGCTCAAGGCCCAGGCAGTAGACGCACGTGGAGTGCGGATCCGTCCTAGACATCTTCTGCCCGCAAGGGCACCTCCGGAAACCGGGAGTCGATTTGTCCATCGCAGCCGCGAGGAGAAGAAGACCGAAGTCTTTTTAGCAAAAACTTTTGATTTCGAACTTTCGAAGAATTAGGAACCAGTCTTAAATGCAGAGCGTTAAGGAGGGAACCTGAGCTTCCAAGCGGTAAGGAAGATCTGGCGTCATGGGGCGGAGCCGAGAGTTTTACCACCCGGGTGGGTGGGAGGAGCCAGCTTGAAGACCTTCCGGCAAGATTTAAAGCGGCAAGGAACCTGCCAATAAGTGTGGATGAACAACATATCCATGTCCCTAGAACTGTCCTGTCACCTCCCCTACTCATCCAGGCTAGGGTCCCGCGGGGCTCCATCCTGTGTCTTCTCTTCTCTCAATTTTCCTGAATGACCTCCCCTCTGCCTGAGCCAACTTGCATATTCACATGTATGCAGATGACACAGTTATCTACACCTCCAGCCCCTCAACTTGCTCCAGCAAGACATCCACAACACCCTACACTAGCTCCACTCCAACCAACTCCAGATCGACACTAACAACAACTAAAAAAAAAAGTGTCCATGACCTTTGACACCAGTCAGAATCTGGCTAGGCCCTCCCTGTGCCTAGTCATCGCCACCCTGGGAAGCACCCCCCTGAAGTGGTTTCTTCCTTTAAATATCTTGGTGTGTGGTTAAACAGCAAGTTTGATTTCTCTACCCACATTGATGCCATCGACTCCAAGCTCCACCGTAACCTTGGTGCCTTCTACTGCAACAAAGACTGCTGATTTCCTCGTCTGCCAGGAGCTTGTTACCAAAAGGTGCTCCCAAGTCTTCTACTATGCAGATGTGGTCTACAGCACCAGTTCCTCCTCTTCCCTTGCCAGGCTGGACACCTTCTGCAATGCCTATTGTCACTTTGCTACCATCTCACCCCTCCCCAACTCACCACTGCTCCCTCTACTCCTCCCTATCCAACCTCCCTCTACCCTTATGTCGCTAGTCTCATTGCGCCTCCGTCATCTCCAAATACTGATTTGGGTCCCTGCCCTCCCCCTTCCCTCTGTCTCATACTTCCTCCACTCCACAGTGTCGTCGAGGCACAGGTCAGGAAGCATAGGAAAATCAGAAGCAGTTGTAAAATTCGCAACAAGTAATTTATTATTAACAGTAGAATAAAAAAATAAAATTGTTCAGTACAACTATTTACAAAGGCAGTATAAACAGAGAAAGTTCATCTGGGTTCCTTCCCAATTTCCAATCTTAGTCTCTGTGTTTTCTCTCTTGCAAAAAATGTCAGCTCTTTTTTTTTTTTTTTTTTTTTTAATAAGTCTTTGCAACCCCCGCTCGCTAAGAAAACAGCATGCTTCTAACACAGTGTTCTTGTAAGTTTCAACAAGTGCAGCAAAAAGAACACTGTGACCCAGAACTGACCTCTTGCTTACAGCTTCTCAGACAGTTTGCAGACTAGCTTCTCATGTTAACCTCTTGAGCCCCAGCTTTTTGCAATCATTTCAACAGTATAACTACATACATTTTAACAGTAAAACTATATACATTTCTAAACAAAGGGATCCCAGTATCAGTTACATTTCCACATCGTGATTCATATATATTTTTATACCAGCAGACAGGAAAGGGGGAAGAAAAGACAGAACAGCAAGTGAGAGTAGAGAGATAGCGAGAGGCAGAGAACTGCAAGACCGTCGGGGTGATCAAGTCATAGGTCTCACGAGAAAATCTGGTTGCACAACCAGACAGAGGAGAGACAGAAAAGGAGAGAATACAACAGATCCTTGCATTTTAAACTCCTTCTCCACAACAAATGGGACAGGGCCTTATTCAACCCTGTCACACAAGGATCATCTCACCTTCTCCCTTATCCACCCTCACTGCACCACTGGAAAGTCAGCGTTCTCCTATCGCCTTCACTCCCTCCTTCTGGAACCTGCTCCCCTTCTTTCTCCATCTCTCCCCTTACTCAGTCTCCCTTGGGCTACAGCTAAAACATCTCCCCACCCCCACCTACTCCTGTCAGCCCTCTCCCTGATCCCCCTTGCTGAAGACCCTACCATCCCTGATGCTGGGCCTCTTTCTGGGTTCTACTTCACTGTATCAGGCTCTTTCCTATTCTACATATGCACTGCTGTTATTCCACTGGCTCTGGTCTCCTTATCTGCACATCATAGAAACATAGAATTTGTCAGCAGATAAAGACCGTTAGCATAGCTAGTATGCCTTTTGTTTTCTACTGACAGTATCTCCATAGATCCTACCTGATCTCAGGTTCCTTCTCACTCCCTATTCCTTTCCACCAAGATTCCATCTATCCCTGCATTCTTGGAACCCCACAGCTGTCTTTGCCCCCACATCGGGTTGTGGACTGTTCCAGGAATCCACCACTCTTTCTGTGAAGAAGTACTTCCTCCCATCGCTCCAGGATCTACCCCATTCCAGCTTCACAGCATGACCCTTGTTCTTGTGCACCTTTTTTTTCCAAAATATTTCCTCCTAGACCTTATTTATCCCTTAAACTATCTATAGAGCAGCTGACGCCTTTGGTCAAACTTTGGAAACATAACATAATAAAAGACTAATAATTATCCTTCTACTCCATCCGGGATTGTACACCCTAACTCAGGCCCACCTGGTCTAGTAAACACTAAAGTTCAAGGTCATCTCAATATTGCATCTATCAATATAGGTAGCCTGCCACCTAAACTTCACAGCTGTCAGCACAAGCCTGACATTATCTCGCTCACCAAGACATGGCTCTCCCATAAAATACCAGGTTCCACAGTATCCTTGATGGTTTTACCACCTTCCATCTGGACAGACTGTCCAAATGAGGGGTGGGTGCCTGGTGTATCTGAGCAATGATATCAAAGGCCAAGTGATGCCCAACAGTATCAACACAAAAGAGGCACAAATATTATCTCTCAAGCTTACAATAGGATGGCAGTGTAAAACACTGGTGCTCACGGCAGTCTATATTACCCCCCCCGGACAGCAAGGTCCAGGCATAGAACAGTTTTATGATCACTTTAACTAGGTTAAACAGAACTGAAAACAGATTATTTTAGGTGACTTCAACACTAACTGGCTAGCTCAGAACACTGTAGCCAGAGACAAAATCAACTGCCTGTACCCTCATGCAAATGGTCTCCCAAGCAACCAGGAGGAACTACCGCACTGGCACCAGCACCCTTATTGATTGCTATGTGTTCAGGACAGGTGGAGAGAAGCCAAACATTTCCATCCGTCCCGACTCTTTAAGCGACCACTCGCCAATGGTCTGCTCCTGAACAAACAAGGGCCCTAAACACACTCCCCCAACCCGCAAGCATACAAAAAAACAATCCTTAAGAAAAAGGCAGCTAGAGCATTTCAAATAGTATGTAAAAAAACTCAGATTGGTCCCCACTAGATGTCCTTGATGATGCAAATCACGCCCTCAATTACTTCATAACAATTTTCAACAATGCTTGCAACCTATTTGCCTCCTTCAAATCCTCTAAAGTCAAAGGCACTATCAACCCATAGCTCATGGGCTCCCTCATCGAACAAATTAACATAAGAGACAACCTATGGCACAAGGCTAGGGCGACTGGTAAACAATCAGACTTTTCCGCATAAAAAGCAGCCAGAAACAAGTGTCCTAGACTGGTGAGGAATGCAAAAGCAACCTACTATAAAGAATTAATGGAAAGAAGCTGAGGAAACGGGAGGGAGTTCTGGAATAACATAAAATCCCTGACTGGCAGGGACTCCAGAGCACCACCTGACCTCATTATCACAGTCTCTAGCACACTACAAGATCCAAAGGACCTGGCAACTGCCTTCAACAATGCTTTTATGGACCTAAGCTGGTACTACCACCAGTGTACCTAATAACCCAGCCTTCTAGTAAGTCCCCCAATATTAACCTACCCCTGCTCTAATCTCTGGAAGACCACTATTCTATTTCAAACAAATCACTAGGACAGAAACCATTAAATACATCAGAAGGGTCCTAGGCAAAACTAGGATTGGTAGTGACATGACTGATATGAAACTCTGCTCTCACCTGGACGAACCAGGTCTTCCCCTTACAAAGCTATTTAATATATCCCTGAGAACAGGGTATTCCCAGACAGGTGGAAGACTGCCCTTGTCATCCCAGTGTTTAAAAGTGGGGATAGAACCAACCTGGGAAACTACTGACCCATATCAATATTACCACCCCCCCACCCATCAAAAGCCCTAGAACGGATCGTATCTGATCAATTAACCGAATACCTGAATAAATATAATCTACTCTGCCTGTAACAACACGGGTTTCGAAAAAAACATAGCACTATAACCGCACTCAGATTTTACTACACACTTGTATGATGCACTAGACACTGGTAAGTCAGTGGGGTCGATCTTCATCAACCTCACTAAAGCACTCGATACTGTGAACCACCAGATCCTACTTGACAACCACTTGGCACTGGATCTGTCCCATGATATGGTTTCCTGGTTCAGAAGTTATCTGTCTCTCAGATCACAGTGCATGAGAATAGTAGGGATAGTTTCTGACCCTAGGGATGTAACCTTGGGGGTCCCGCAAGGGTCTGGTTCTTGGCCCGCTGCTCTTCAGTCTATTTATAAACTCCTTTCTCTCTGCTTGCCCAACAAACATGCTACTTTACGTGGACAATGCTGTAATCTCCATTCCAGGTAATCATCTGTCCAAAATAACAGCGGCTCTACAGAATAACTTCAAAAAACTCGAGACATAGTTTTACCACAACAGACTCCTTCTAAACTATAAAAAAAAAGAAAGTGATGCAATTCACAATGACTCACAATGGGAAAAAAAGGCTTGTTGATCATCCTTAGTCATAAAGGTGACACCCTAGAACAATTAACCTCCATCAAATACTTGAGCATTCACCTTGATGGACACCCTATCTTTCACTACACACACACACACACACACACACACACACACATCATGTTATTAAAACAGCAAACACCAAGTCTGGTATCCTCTTATCCCAGGCAGGCAATGACTTCTGAAGCCTTAAGCTTAGTAACATGGAACACGATACCATCTAATACTCAACTACGGGCTTGTCCTCTACTGCGCTGGTACTGAAACTACCCTGAAAAGGATCAAATACTACTTAAGGCCTGCAGGCTGGTTTTAGGGCAATGCATCCTGACACACCTGTAGCCTCTACTCTAAAACAGGGTGGCTCCTACCACCTACGGGTTAGATACTAGGCCTGCCTGATTGGAAAAAAGGCCCTATTAGGACTGGACCCCCTGACTCAACTGCAGGTATTTTCCAGCGCACTAAAACCTCAAAAATGACTAGAAGAACAGTTAAGGGTGTTCTCCAGGTCCCTCTCAAGCGTACCTCTTTTGCCCAGTGTGCCCTATCATACCGAGGCCTCAGTGGATAAATGACCTCCCAGACCCCCTCTTAGAATGTGACAAGACTGGCCCCTTCAAAAGAGACCTCCGCCTCATACTAGCCCAAGCTAACCACTGTGATTGCCCATCTT
The DNA here is from genome assembly GCA_016271365.2 of Neoceratodus forsteri. Taxonomy (NCBI): domain Eukaryota; kingdom Metazoa; phylum Chordata; order Ceratodontiformes; family Ceratodontidae; genus Neoceratodus; species Neoceratodus forsteri. The sequence continues at coordinate 1,295,991,111 of CM057459.1, forward strand.
AGTCGTATGCAATCCCTTGCCCTACTCCTGGTTGACTCACCCCCTTCGTTCTAATATCCTCCGCTCTCTATCCCCATATCCCTGTCCCCACTCTCCTCTTACCGAGAGAGCCTGCTCAGGCTGCTACCACCCCATTGCCCTGCACTTAGTAACCTACTATGTTTACAAAGCATTACTACTGTGTAACTTCAACTCACTACTATCCTGTTTTTTATGGCTGATGTTGCTGTTAACTTTTCTTTTTGCACTTATGTAACTGCCAATTCTTTGAACACTTGTGTTCTCACTGCCCTATCTTGTGTATCATGCCTGTACTTCATGTATTTTATTGTGTTTTTTGACTTGGAACCTTTGTAAAAGAGCCTATTCAGCTCAAAAGGTAATAATCTGAAACTGAAATAAATAATATTTGGACACAATTCAGCTTGTATTTCATGTATCTTTGATAGATTTCTCCCTTCCAATATGTATTACAGAAGAAAGTTCCACAGAAACAAGATCCGTATCCTTAGAGTTCATCTGCCTCTATAACTTATTCTCTACCTCAAATTATAATGCCTATTGTCATCACAGTCTGTTGCCATGGGAATAACTGTGATGTCACAAACAAAAATATTATGACATTACCTTGGGGAAAAGCAATGGAGCAGAGGATCCATCAAAGGACAACTATCCTGTTTTCATGCATATGACCTCAGTAGTAAATAATGGGGCTAAGATGAACCGAGTTAGTAAGAATTATTAAATGGCAAGGTAAATCAAAGCAATCTGACTGGCTACCAGCTAGGCATGAAATATGTTCCATGCATGGCAAAAAAGGGGGCAGACAGTAAAAAGGCCAAGAGCAATAATCTGTGGAATGTTGGCATTTTTACTGTTGGCCATTTTGTTTGCCATTCACAAACTAAATAGCAAACCAACAATACCATGAAAAAATATTCTGTAATGGGGCCATCTAAACAAATGAACTTTAATGTAAGTCTGTCTGACGACAAGTTTGAAAAACTGTTCAACATACCCGATGAACAATATGTAAGCATCAACCGAATGGCTGTCATGGCGCCTGTCACAATGAGTAAACCTGTGACAGCTGAAATCAATCAAAGCGTGCCATCCACCTCGAGGTATGTCTCGCTTACCTCAGAGGCCCTGGACAAACATGAAGAGAGCAAACTCGAGGAAAACACCAAAAAACTACCTCATGGGCCATCAAAGTCTTTGCCAACTGGAAAAGGCAAAATACTTTTGACACCGATTTTAAAAGCGATCAGCTGTTCAGAACTCAATGATGCCTTCGGCGCTTCTCACGCCGGTTCAGAACAGTGACGGAAAAAGAATAATCGATCAGCAGCTATTGTGGATTAAGATCTTCCCTTAACATACATTTAAATTCAATCTCAATCGGTCATAAAATTAACATTATTCACGACCAGCAATAATGTTTTTGTAGCAATCACCAAAAGATACAGACATCAAATGAAAGGCGTCTCTAAACACCATCAGGCAATCTGTAAACACCATCCGACAATAAGCAAACCAGACCCAAAACTACTGAAAACATCACCAGCTTTATCTCCCAACACGCGCCTGGTCTTCTAAGGAGAGTTTGGCTTGATATCCAATTGTATATGGCCAGGTGCGGGCAGGAGCCTTCTCAGTTTAAAACCAGAAAGTTTCAAATTCATGAGAGATGAAAACTACCGAAAATATGTAACTCTGGTCTTCAACAAAGCCACAAAAAATCTATTCTGACCCTCTGGAAATAAATAAGCAATCCAACAGGGGTTTTATGTATGCAGAACCTGAATTGGACCTCTGCCCTGTAAAATGTCTTAAAAGTTACCTGAACAACCTGCCGCCTGATGCCCCTGCACTATATTACCATCCTAGACGTCTCCCAAAACACTTCCTGGACTGCAGTGAATTGTGGTATACCCCACAACCATTGGGTCTGAATTATTTATCAGTGATGGCACGCATTAGTAAAGAGGCCAGACTGAGCCAGATATACACCAAACACTCAATCGGGTCAATGGCTGTGCAGCTTCTTTCTGAAGCAGGGCTGCAAAGCAGCAGATGATAGCTGTCAGTCATGGGTCACAATATAAGCAGAGTCTAAAATCTTACTGGGCTACCTCATGTTCAGATCACCAACTGGAGCTCTATTTTGGGGCAAAGAGATGAAAACCTGCCCCAGAAGCCAAAGAAAAGCAAACAAGAGCAGAGTGGCACAGAGCAGCTTTTCAGCAGTGCTGCACTGCCACCATCAGGAATCACCACTTCGTTTAATCAGGGTCCCTTCAATTTCAATGGCTCAATGCATTTTAATGGGCATGTAGCTTTCATTATCCCTAGCAAGTGACTTACCAAGTGTCTGACAGCCTAGACATTGATATTGTATCAGGCACGTTAAATGAACGTTTCAATTGTTTAAATACCCACCTATTCACAGATGGTTATTTTCCTCCCTTCCAAACAAAAAATGTCTGGCACTATTTGTGTGTATTAATTTTCACCTAAAATTAATTATTTTAGGCACAAATTTATACTTTTTGTCTTTCTTGTTATTTGAGCATCAGTAACCATTTTATAAGCGCAATAAGACATTCCAGGAAGTGCATGGAACATATTTTACCACACGGCCAAGAGGCTAAAGTCACTCAGCCAGAGGCCTCATGCCTTATTACGCCCCTGGCCGTGCAGTAAAATATGTTCCATGCACACCCTGTCATGTCTTACTGCTTACATATAAGCTGCTTTGTGTCCAAATATTCTGTTTTTCAAAGTTCTCCTCAAGGCGTCAGTGGCTCTTTAAAGGACTTTATCATATCCCCTCTCTCTTCTCTCTTCAAGGGTTTACATATCAAGTTCCTTTAGTCTCTCTTCGTAGGTCCTTTGATGCACACGCTGCACCATTTTAGTTGCCCTCCTCTCTACTCTGCCTATATGTCCTTTCAGAGGTGTGGCCTCCAGAACTGTACACAGTATTCCAGGTGAGGTCTAACCAGCAATCTATACAGAGGTAGCACCATCTCCCTGTCATTGTATTTCCCGTTCCTTATCCCAAGGTTGCACCTGGAAACAACTGTTGGCTCATTGTGCCTTTCCCAATTACCAATATTCAAATAATTAACTGTAATGTTTTGTTTGTTCTCCTTTGTGTCATACCTGAAAACAAGCATATATTTGTCTAGTGTACCCACCTGGTTAACAAATGCTAAATACATAAAATCAGGGTATAAAATGTTCCAAAAGTTCCCACTGAAAGTAATGAAGTGGCACAATGATCTTTAAAATAACACAGGACTGGGGATTGCCACTGGGACGACCTCACTTTTGGAGCTTATTATTCCGAAGAGTGATCCTACTCGTTACATGGCAGCTGGTTAAAGTAAAGTGATCTTCCACACTGATGTCAGAGTCCATTATATATTTACTGATCATATGAAACTTTTAAATGTGTACTATAATAAAAGAATACTGTACTCAGAAAATATTACGCTCCTATAAAGTTCACACCGTCAGCTGTCACACATTTCACAGCCGTTAATGTTCGCAGTCCGATAGGCTCAAATTACTATGCATTACAAAGCACTGAATTGTGACAGCTAAGTGGCAGCTAACTATGTGGGAATATCCGATAAGCGATAAGTGCTGCAATCACATAATTTGATGTAACATAACCTGCAGTTTAAACAGTCAGTTAATTGCAGCAATTAGATTTTTGACCTCCAGTAACCTACTGTTTTAAATTACATACATACTAGGCGCCAGCAGAGTAGGCCTATTGGTCTATCAAGTCTGCTCATGTTTCAGCACCCTGATTGGGTACCGTAGCCCTCTATCTGTCTCCTCCACTGTTACTCCATCCCCAGTCCTGCACCCCCCCTGAGCAAACCAGCCTCTGCTTCACCCCTTGCCTATACCTGTCCCACCCTCTCTTGAATCCCTTCATCGTAGCTGCCTGTACCAGCTCCCTGGGCAGCGCATTCCATGGTTCCACCACTCTCTCAGTGAAGTAACTCCTCCTCCTTTCCCCCCCAATCCTACCACCCTCAATCTTCCAACTGTGTCCTCTGGTGATTCCACCCTCCTTCAGTCGAAAGATCCTATCTTGGCTTATCTTATTTACTCCCCTGAGGTTCTTGAAGACTTCAATCATGTCCCCAGTCCTCTCCTCCTCCAGCGAGAACAGGCTGAGCTACCCTAGTTGTTCCTCATATGTCATATCCCCAGGCCCTGGATCATTCTGGTTGCTCTCCTATGAACCCTCCTCCAGGAGTTGGATGTCCCTCCTTAGGTGTGGCCTCCAGAACTGTACACAGTACTCAAGATGTGGTCTAACCAGGCTGTTGTACAGTGGCAAATCACCTCTCTGTTCCTTGAGGTAATCCCCTAGCGATGCATCCCAGCATCCTATTTGCCCTGACCGCAGCCCTCCTGCACTGCTCTGAATTATTCATGTCAACATCCACCAAGACTCCTAGGGCTCTTTCCCTGCCGTGGCCTGCAAATCATCCCCCAGGGTATACATATAGTTGGGGTTTTCCAGTAGGTAGCACCTGCACTTGGAGGAGTTAATTTAACCCCAGGCGTGACCACCTATCCAGAGTACCCAGGTCCTCTTATTTATTTTATTTATTTCGTTTTTGGACCGGTAAGTGCACTAGACAAATCCTACCTATTTTCAGGCACGACCCGGGAGAGGGATACAGAAGAATGCCAACTGACCTTGAACAAGATTAAGTTGTTGGTGGTATTTTTAGTGAATGAGGAAATTTGGCCAGGACACTGGGGAAACTCCCTACTCTTTTCGATAAGTGCCATGGGCTCTTTAACATCCACCTGAACTACCACCAATCCAGGCAGATGGGACCTCGGTTTAACGTCTCGTCCGGAAGACGGCACCTCAGAAGTGCAGCACCCCTCTCATGCTGCACTACAGTGTCAGTACTGGGATATTAACCCAAGTGCCAGATGTGGGAACTGAACCCACAGCCCTCTGATCTCCCGGCCTCAGAGGCAAGTGTGCTACCTACTGAGCCAGGGCCAATCTCCCCTCCTCCTTCCACCACCCTCAGCTTAGAGTCATCCACAGAGAGACTCATTTCACACCCGATACCTTCCTGATATCGGAGATGTAGGCGTTAAACAGGAGTGGCCCCAGGACTGATCCCTGTAGGACCCACTATGACCTCCCTAGGAGACGAGACCTCCCCCTCCGACCACTACCCGCTGAGTGTGAACTGAAAGCCAATTTCCAATCCACCTAACCGTCAATGGGCCTACCGGCCATCCCCCCCAGCATCTCCCTTAGGCCAATGTGAGGGACCAAATCAAATGCCTTGCTGAAGTCCAGGAACAGTACATCCACTGGTCTCCCCCCTGTCGAGTGCTGATGTCACCCACTCATAGAACTCTACAAGGTTTGTTTGACACCATCTACCTGGCACAAACCAATGCTGCCAGTCATCCAGGTAACCCATCTCCTCCAAGAAACCTCCCAGCCTTTCCTTAAGTATGCTCTCCATTACCTTCCCCACCACAGATGTCAAACTGACGGGTCTATAGTTTCCTGGCTCTTCTCTCGATCCCCCTTTATGGACTGGCACAACATGCACCTGCTTCCAATCCCTTGGCACCCCTCCCTTTCTGGAGCGACAAGTTAAAGAGATCCACCAATGGTGCAGCCAAAACATCCGCCAACTCCCTCTGTACTCTGGGATGAATAGCATCAGGCCCAGATTTTGAGCTCCTCCACCCTACCCCATTAGCCTGCTTATCTCAAAGACTGCTGCTACCACGGCGATCCTAAAGTGAGTGAATGCCAAAAACAAGCTAGGTGGGAATACTCTACTGATTTCACTAAGTACTAAGTTTCAAGGAGCAAGGGAGGCATGAGCCCATTAATCAGCTCCTGTTAGGACAAGATGTAACAGTCCAAGTTTCCCACTGAGGAAATATACTTACCTAGGTTTTTTTTTTTTTTTTTTTAAACTTTCCTTATTTAGACTCGCTATTACGTCCAATGGTAATCTGTTCCAAAGATTTGCTACTCTTACAGAATAGTAATATCTTTTTCTGTTAGTGCAAAATCTATCTACTTTTGTTTGTAGTGGATGACCTCTGACATTACAATTGTCATTTTTATATTCAATATTTAATGCTATCATTAGGGAGGAGTCATTTAAGATGTTATATAGTATAATAATAAATCACCACTACACCTTCTTAACTCCAGGCTATGCAAGTCTACATTGGTTAATCCATCTTTATAACTTTGATTTTTTTTAAATTAATTGATTCTGTAACATCTTTGCACCCTCTCCAGTTTGAGTATTTCCGGCTTTTGTACATGGGTTCCACAGTTGACTGTCGTAATCTATTATAGGTCTAACATATAAGTATAGATGCATTATGGCTCTTAATATTTCTTTTTATTGCTAGTATTGTTTTGTTTGCCTTTACGATAACCGAACTGCATTGCATATTAAATTTAGGTCATTATCAATCATTATACCAAGATCTTTTTCTGAATTATTTTTGGGAGGGTTACGTCATTTATTGTGTATGTATGTAAAGAATTTTGTCACCCCATATGTATTACATAGCATTTATCAGAATTTAATCGCATTCCCCATGTTGAGGTCCATGATGAGATTAAGTTTATGTCTTTTTGTCTTAATTCGATTTGCTCCACACTACCACAAGGGCCACAAAGTTTGGTGTCATCTGCGTATTTAACAACAGAATTTTCTATATTATGGTCCAAATCAGCAATAAATATTTGGAAAATAATAGGTCCTAGTACAGATCTCTGAGGGACACCACTAGTAACCTGGCCTTCAGAAGACAGGTGGCCCTGAACAGAGACATGTTGTGTTCTGTCTCTCAGCCAATTGTTGATCCATTCAACAATATAGGGATCTATACTGTATTTACATAATTTTTGATTGATAGCCCAGTGTGGGACCAAGTCAAATGCTTTGCTAAAGTCGAAAAGAATTACATCCATTGGTATATCTGTATCCAACATTTTGTTAACACTATTACAAAAACATGCAAAACTGATGATACAGGATTGACCCTTTACAAAGCCTTGTTTGTTAGAGTCAAATTAATGGAATGGTTTTAAGATGATCTATAATTCTAATTTTGATAAGTGACCCAAGGATTTTACACGTATCGAAGTAAGGCTTATTGGCCTATAATTCGAAATATTAGTTCTTCTGCCTTTTTTAAATATCGGTGTTACTCTTGATTTCTTCCCATCATTAGGTACTAAACCATGATTCAGGGAATTCTCATATAATATTTTAAGGGGCATCCAAATGTAATCTTTTAGTAACTTTAACATAGGTGATGTAATGTTGTCAAGCCCAGGAGCACTACTGTCTTTTAATTGTTCAATTTGATGGATTATTTCCTCTCTGGTAAAACAATGTGATCCTGTTACATAATCATTCATGTTAACTTGCAACTGTGATTGATTAGAAAAAAAAAAAAAGAACACAAATAATTACTGAAAGCATTAGCCATTTTGCTAGGGTCAGATGCACATTCATTATTTACTGTAATTGTTGATAATTCATTATGGCCCTTTTTAATTAACTGATGTAGCTATAAAATTGCTTGCTGTTAGATCTGCTAGCATTTTTATGAGGTAAAGTTCAAAGTTTTTCTTTGTCTTGTTTATTTTATTTTGCATTTTCTTTGTATATTTTTTAATCAATTCCAATTTATGTCTGACTTATTTTTCATAAACAAGCTGTACATTTTGTTTTTCCTTTTAATGAGTTTCTTAATGCCTGCATGGTGGAAGAGACCACAGAGGAAGGATTCAAGAAGGGCTGGGACAAGTACAGTGGGAAACGGAAGCCAGTGAAGGACATCTCTGAGGCTGAGGGGGGGTGGAGAAGCGAGCTCCCAGTAGGGGGCTAGCTTCCAAGCAGACACGATAGACCATGGGGCCGATTCTGCTGGCTTTTACTGTGACACTAGGATTTAACCATTTTGGTTTCATACCCCGGCTCTCACATGTGTTTTCACTGTATTGTGAATTGCTGTTTTTATAACATCCCAGGATTCGTCTATAGATTTTTCCTTAAGTAGATTACCCAGTCAATGTCTATCAATTCATTCTTTATACCTTCATAATCTGCTGTTTTTAATAGTAAAACTCAGTACAGCCTTTAATGGAGGTATTACTATAGGATACAGTGGTGAATAGCACAGTGGAGTGGTCACTATTACCTAAAGGGGGTCTGGTGACACATCCTGTAATGGTACTATCTTCTGAGGTGATCACTAAATCTAGTAGATTGTTTAACCTGGTTGGGGCAGTAACATGTTGTATTAAATTATATTCTGAACAGAAGTTTAGGAAGTCTCTACCTTGTTTTGTAGTTGAAATTCTACAAGTCCAGTCCTGCTGATACTTTGTATATACTGTATTATTGTTTCTCACCTTATTTGTATTATTACTATTTTCTTGTGTGTTGCATCCCATGTATATTGCCCCTTGTTAAACCCAGGTCCACCTCGAAAATTAGCTTGCTCAACGGTGATCGCCTGGCTAAATAAAGACTTTGATTGACTGTATGTCAAGAAAGTTGAAATCACCTGCTAAGATAACCTTACCATATTCTAATGCTTTATTAATTTTTTTTTTAGATGTGTGTAGTATCAGGTGGTCAATAACATACACCTAATATGTATTCTTTTATATTATTCTTCATTATTTGAAGCCATAGTGTCTCGGTGTCGTCAGAATTATTTTTTCCTTTTTTCTGTTATTTCTATGAAATTAATATCAGTAGATAAACTGCTATTCCTCCACCTTTTCTTCCCTTTCGGTCCTGTCGTATAACAATGTATGCTTCAATATTGTTACCCCAAACATCTTTATTGTCCAGCCACGTTTCTGTTAGTAATGCTACATCTATTTTCTCAGTATATAATACTGTCTGTAGTTCACTGAATTTGTTAGAGACTGCTAACATTACCCAACAAAAACCTCCTAGATGTTTTATTCTGTACTACTGTTTTGTTAATTACACTTTTCTTTGTTGGTAATGTTTTACTTAATATAAGAGCCTCCCCCCCCCAGTAATTAGTTTAAAGTACTAGATTCCATTGTGTTAGCAATCAAGTTACCCAGTATTTTTACACCCTCATTACTTAAATGGAGACCATCTCTACCATACACGTGTCTTTTTTCATAAAATTTGTCACATTAATTTTTCATTACAATAGATCTCTTTGTACACCAGTTCTGTAATCTAGCATTAATTCTGGCAATTGTTTCATTTTTTTTTCTTTTAATGCCCTTGGGACTGAAGTAGACCAGAAATAATAGGGTGGGCTCCTAGTGTTCTCAGATTTGTGCAGTCTCAAGGAGGTCTATGCACATATTAAAATGTAGAATTAATAATGGGGATGTCGACATTATTTCCATCAGCGAAACTTGGGGGGATGCAAAAACATCATGGGAACTAATATACCTGGTTTCACAACCTATACTTTCAATAGACCTAACAGGAAAGGTGGAGGAGTGGTTATTTATTAGGAATCAAATTAACTCTATAGATATAACAAAGTATATTACAATTCATAACATACAAACAGAGTCTATCTGGATTAAGATAAACTTATCTACTTCTGAGGCCCTCATATTGGGTTCTTGTTACTATCCTCCGAGTTCATCAATTAATATATTAGATGCACTTTTATCCGAATTTGAACAGGCAAAATCATTAGGTAAAATTGTCATCACTGGGGACTTTAACATTGGCTCGACTGACTGGCATAATTTACGTGCAAATACCTCGATGGGAAGAAGTTATTATATACTTGTACTCTGGGACTTTGACAAAATGTATTTTGCCCAACCAGAGGAAAAATTATCTTAGATTTGGTCCTTTGTGATGATGACGTTGAATTAGAAAATATGTTAGTTAGCGATCCTGTAGGGAATAATGATCATAATACTATCACATTTAATATTGTACAAACTTTTGTATATAATCCCAACTGTACTAAAATCTATCTGTACAACAAAGCTGACAGATACCATGAAACATATTATGGGAAACATCAATTAGGAACTCATATTGTCAGACTTTACCCCCCGAAGATTACTGGGAATATTTTAAAAATATTATATTTCAACTTAAAGAACTATATATTCCATCCAAACTTAAAAATGAGACTAATATTAAAGCTCCTAAATGGATGAATCAATCTATCAAGAAATGACAAAAGCAGAAAAAATATATTAAATTTCAAAAGACTAAAATGTCCTCTGACTGGATTTCCTATAAACATATACAAAGAACATGCAAAGATTGAATAGGAAGGCTAAATCTAACTGGGAACAAAACTTAGCATTCAGTGCCCACAAATCTAATAGCAAACAATTTTATTCATATATCAATTCTCTAAGAAACCTACATGTCAAGTAGGTCCATTATTGGACTGTGATACTTTAATATATGAGCCTAAAAAATGGCCGAGTTGTTTAATGCAAAGTTCTGTAAAAAATTTTCTGGATCCTCTAATCAAACTTATGATTATACCTTTCTAGACACTGCCAATGTTTCATCAGTTAAATTTTCTTTGGACACCATTATAAATAAAATATTGAAATTGAAAGGAAAATATAGTCCTGGTCCAGATAATATAGCAGGTCATTTATTATTTTTATTAGTTGATGTGATTACAGTTCCTTTAAAATTGATGTTCGAATATTTTTGGCCACCAATTTTGTTCCCCATGACTGAAAGAAGCCCATGTCATCCCTATTTACAAAAGGGCCAAAAATAAGTGGGATAATTATAGGCCTATAAGTCTAACTTCATCTATTTGTAAATTATTAGAGAGTTGAATTAAAGATTTAATTCCCCAGTCCTGGATTTTCACGATGCAGAACAACATGGCTTCAAAAAGGTAGAAGTTGTCTGACAAATTTAATATGTTTCTATGAACATATCAGCTTAATTATTAGACAGAAATGTTCCATGCAATATTATTTATATTGATTTCAGTAAGGCTTTTGACATCATGCCACATTGGGCCTTAATTACTAAACTTCACAAGCTCAATATAAACAAGTTTCTAGTCAATTGGATAATTAGCTGGCTTTATAATCGTCTTCAGCAAGTGACCATTAATGGGAGCATTTCAGCTAGGGGTAGTGTGACTAGTGGGGTGCCACAGGGTTCAGTCTTGGGCCCTTGTCTGTTCCAGGCATTTATTGCTGACCTTACTTCTGGCTGTTCCTCATTTACTATTAAATATGCAGACGATGCAAAAATAGGTGGCCCTTGTGCCTCTGATCATCAGGTTGTTGCCATTCAAAAGGACCTAGACCATATCACAACATGGGTTAAGAAATGGGGTATGAATTTGAATATCTCCAAATGCAAAGTAATGCATTTGGGTTCTAGTAATTTACAAAGTCCCTATTATTTGGATGGCATATTACTTGAGACCACATCTGATGAAAGGGATTTGGGTGTCAATATTTCGGATAACTTTAATTACAATAATCATGTACACAATATTATTAACAAATCTAATAAAGTGATATGGTCTATATTACGTAATATTAAATCTAGAAAACAGGAAGTATTGTTGCCCTTGTTTCGTGCATATGTTAGACCACATTTAGAATATGCCTCACAGCTTTGGAATCCTTATAAAAAATCTGAATGCCTGTTACTGGAAAGAGTTCAAAGAAAATATACAAAAAAAAGTTTCTGGGCTATTCGCAGTTCCTTATGAGAACAGATTAGACATTTTAAAACTTATGCCCTTATCTACACGTCGACTTCGTGGTGATCTTATGTTACTGTATGATATTATTCAAGACCCTTATTTATTGTGTGAACTGGGTCTAGAATTTAAAAACTGTGGTCATAACATCAGGGGCCATCCCTTACAATTGGTAAGAAAACCTTTTGTTAAGTCTAGCCATAAATATTTTTTTACTGTCACAGTTGTTGGCCCTTGGAACAGGCTAACACTAAATGTTGTTATCAGTGAAACTAAAAGTATTTTTTAAAAATAGTTTGGATAGTCTTATATGTAATGGGTATGACCTCTCCTACTATGTACTGGATTAGTATAAGAGCTTCATGGGCTTCTGCCTTCTTGCTCTTGCACCTAACCTTAGTATGAACCGTAGCATATCTTTTCCGTGATTTTTACCCACATCATTTATTCCCACATGGATGGTTACAATTTGTTTTTAGTTGGTCTTTTTTTTATCATTTTAGGTATTTCTCTCTGGATATCAGCAACCTTTGCACCTGAGTAACAAAGCACCATTTTAAGTTATCTGTCTTTATTAGAAATAATGGAACTGCATTTTTTTTTTTTTTTTTTAAATCATAGAGTCGCCAATTACAGTCATTTCAATAATCTCAGATTCTGGTAGCAGGATACTATCTGGTGTTAGAGAACTGAATCTATTATGAGTTGATATTTCATTTATTGTAAGTGCCCTTCAGCCTTTTTTTCCGTTTCCTTTTTTTAACTAGGCACCATTCGTTATTACGGTTAGGGTGCGCTTGTTTTTGGTTTTTATTATGGTTATCCATTTATTCAGACTGGGTACCTTCATCAATTTCGGAGTTATCTTCTTAATTTCTTTTTCGTGATCTAGGAAAACAGTCTACTGAATAGCTTGGGCAATTCATAGTGTCAATGTTAGATATGCATTGTGAATTGTTACAAATAGTGGCACCTGGATTAAAGGTAGTAAACTGGGGAATACATGAAAAAGTTACAACAAACTCCTGGCCCCACTCAATTGATACCTTTGTTGTCAACAAAACCGAGAGGCACAACTCTGCTGTTGGAGGACATGGAGGAGAAACTATGGCAAATCATTCTTAGTTTAAGAGCAGAGGGTGCTGCTATAAATGCAAGGGTTGTTCACGCTGTAGCTCTTGGCATAGTGAAATCCAACAGCCCACAAGTTATACTGGAGAATGGTGGTAGCAATAGCATAACAACAAACTGGGGTTTTTTTTTTTTTTTTTTTTCAAAACACCAAATGGGGTTTAGTTGCAGAAAGGGCACTAAAGCCATATGCAAGACACCCACAGACTTTGTAAAACTGAAACATGGGTTCCTATCAAGAATATCGAAAGCTGCATCACAGGAACTTAAACCTGCTGAATTGGTACTTAATCTGGATGAAACTAAGGTTAATATAGTCCCTGTGTCTGAGTGGACCGTGGCTGCAACAGGGTCCAAAACAATGGCTGTCACAGGATCGGGTGGGGAGGCCAGGTTTCTATTGTGTTAGCTTGCACCCTTGCTGGAGATTTGTTGGGCCACAAGCAATATACAAAGGTTGAACTCCAGCATACCACCCACAACACAAATTCTCAAATGACAGGTGCATCTTCCATTCGCCCAACCACTGTGCAAATAAAATAACAATGACCGAGTATATCTTTGCAGTGCTTGTGCCCTACCTTCAGTTTATGAAGCTGCAGCTTGGGCTGCCAAGCGAACAGAAGGGACTGCTGATACTGGATTTGTTTAGAGCACATACCACTGCATCAGTGCTCGAAAAACTTGAAAATCCTGGTTACAGCCCCATTTTCGTTTCAGCCTCCTGCAGGGACCTCCTGCAGTCTTTGGACATCACAATAAATAAACTCTTTAAGGACAAACTTAAAAAATGTTTCAGAGAGTGGTATGCAGGACTGGTTTCAAAACAGCTGTCTGAGGGTGTTACTAATTGTTACATTTAGTGCAGCTTTAAGAAATGTTAGACAGTACAGCTTTAAGAGATGTACTTCCTGTAAATGCTCTTTCCTGTGTGTGTTGAGATAAGTGTTCCCCCTGTGTCTGAGCTGAATAGAAGTAAACAGAGAAGGCCAAGACTTCTGTGTGGCATGTTTTTCTTATTACCAAGACCCTGATGTGTTTAAGGTACTTATTTTCGGCCACCAAATACAACAAACTGGCGAAGACGGATGGTGACATTTCTCAAAGCTCCAGCTTTCTGAATTACACCACTTTGTGACTTTCTGCATTGGCGGCAAGTAAGCAATTTGGAACTGTGGAGTATCATGGCAACTTCAGCCAGCTTTGAGATTTTTACAGGAACAGACTGAGATACATGGTCCAGACAGGAACAGACTGAGATACATGGTCCTGACAGTTTGATCAGTGCTTATTACTTATTCTTCAGTTAGAGGGGAAGGGGGAAGAAGCTTCTAGCTGGATGCTGGTAGAGTAAGGAGACTTGAAAGATTTTCTTAGTTGGTAGTGCCTGGAGATGCAGTGAGGGGCACATACAGGGCTGATACACTCATGAAAGTCGGGTGTAGGCTCTATTCCACCCTCCCCACCCCTCCCTCCCCAGAGCTCAGTTCCTTTATAGTGGAACTCCTGCCCTGCAACTGAAGGAAAAGGCTTCAGGTGCAGCTCATGTAGTTCTAGCTACTGGGGGTTCGGGTGAAGGACTGTGAGAGAGGAGCTTAGGGAGTTGTACACTTCCCCTCTAAGTTTACTGTGTAGTACTGCACCTAGTAACAGGGGTACCTGTTTACTGTGGGACTGTATCTAGGATTAGTGGGTAGGGGTGTATCTTAGACTAGGGGGAACCTGGTGGTTCACCCAAGGAATCCTACTTGGAGGGGGATGGAACCACACGTCATTAGGGCCGGCATCTTTGGGAGGGGTGGTGGAGTGCACAGGGTGTGGCGCGGCCATGATACTGGACTGGGCTTGAAAGTTTGGTGGTTGCCCGGTGTGCTACCAGCTGGCACAGCTTAGGGAGGAGGTTGAGGGATTAGGAGACAGCTGGAAGGAGGGGGGGGGGAGTATGGTTGGGGAATAGGGCAGGGGCTCTCCCACGGGGTTGCACCAAGCACTAGGGGCGGGGCATAGGGAAAGGAGAGCAGGAGAGTACTCTGGGGTCGCAGAGGGGGCCCAAAAGGAGGACACTACCAAGGAAGCAGGCAGGTATCTGGGGACCCTCACAGAGAGAGGCCAAAGGGAGGACTTTCTCAGAGAAGTAGGCAGATGGCTGAGGCTGGACAGAAGGAAGCAAGGGGGAGAGGTGGATCGGACCTTAAGCTCAGTAACCACTTCAATTCTCTTCTTCTGCTTGAGGATGAGGGTGGTGATGTAGCCACGACAGGAGTGGTTAGAGATGGAAAGGGAGTAGGGGGCAGGAGGCAGGGGTCGGAAAGTAGGAAGAACAGGGGGGAACTTGGAACACGGGAAAATGGGGGGCGGATCAGAGCAGGAGAAGGAGGGGTAGAGGGAGGAAAGCGCAAGAAGAAGGACCAGTTGGGAGGAAAGGGCAAGGAGAGGGACCAGACGTACAAGGAGGATACAGTAAAGGCAACTGAAAGTTTATGCCAGGGGAGCACGACAAGCAAGGAGGGGCTGAACGGAGACAGGGAGGACGAGCCAGGCAAGTTTAGCAGATGGGGGGGGAAAGAGTACCAGTTGCGAACAGTGACAGGGGGGATAGCAGGGTACAAAAGGATACTAGGGAGGAGGAGAGGCATAGGATTAGAGGGAAGTGGGTGACCAGGATAAGTAAGGAGGGGGCGGCAGGGGACACCCAGATAGCAGGAGGAGCAAGGAGCTGGCTGGGGGGAGGGGCCAGTGGAAAGGATGAGGGACATGGAAGGGGGAAATGGAGGAAAAGGGGTGGTCTGAGTGCTCCTGTTGGGTGATTCCATGATCAGGGGTATCAAATGGGATAGGGAGGGGGAAGCTTGCCCGGTTAGAACAAAATGCTTCCTGGGACTAACAGTGCACAGGGCCAAGCACGAGGTATATCAGCTGGCAAAGGATTGTAGAGGTCCCCCGGACATACTGTTCCACCTGGGTACCAATGACATTGAGGGAACTAGTGAACTAAAGATACAGGCAAGGTTCAGGGAGCTTGCCAGGGTCTGTCATGGCATAGGATGCGCAATTTCCTTCTCAGAAATCCTGCCAGTGCCAAGGGCTAGTGGGGAACACAAGAGAAAGATTAGGGAGATAAACCAGTGGCTCAGGGAGTGGTGTGGGGCCAGAGGATATGGGCTGATGGGGGACTGGGGGGAGACCTGGGAGGATAAGGGGCTGTATGCTAGAGATAGGCTCCATCTCAATTTTGAGGGGAAGGAAATCCTTAAGTTGAAAATAGAGGGGTTTGTTGGTGAAAGGTGGGGTTTAAACTTGTGAAGGGGGGAGGGATGGGAGAAAAGGCTGTCAAGGGGGGTCCAATAAAGGAAGGATTCTGTCTCCACCCCCCCGGGAGCTGGAGGAATGCAGGAAAAGGCCGACTGGTAAGGTGCTGACCAGGGAAAGACGGAATCCCCATGGGAACGCGAGCAAGGGAAATGGAAGTATGTGGAAGGCAGTCCTGCTAAATGCCAGGAGCTTGGGCAATAAAATGCCTGTGCTCCACGCGATGTTAACTGAGGGACAGGTGGATGTGGCAGCGGTCACTGAGACCTGGTCCACCGCAGGGCATGACTGGGACCTGAACCTGGAGGGTTACACCATGTTCAGGAAGGACAGGGGGGAGGAGGAAAGGGGAGGAGGGGTAGCAATAATAGTCAAAAACTGCATTGGCATAGGAGGAGTGGAGGAGGCAGAGGCGATTTGGGTCACCTTGATAACGGGGGGGGGGGGCAAGAGAGTAAAAATAGGAGTGGTGTATAGACCCCCAGCGCTGGAGAAGAGTCTGGTGGCAGATGTTGGGAGACAGACACTGCAGATTGAGCAGGGGAAGGGTGGTGCTGTTGGGGGACTTAAACATGCCAGGAATGGACTGGGAGACTATGACATCCTCGGTGGCCAGGGAACAGAGGTTGTTGAATGTCTTTCAGGACACGTTCCTAACTCAGCAGGTGGGGGAACCGACCAGGGAGGCACGGATACTGGATGTGGTCCTGGCAGACAGTGGCCAGTTTGGGGGCCTGGAGATAAGGGACCCATTGGCGGGGAGCGACCATGCCATGATCTGGTTCTGCCTGGACCTAGGAGGGGTAGAATGCTGCACAAAGACGGAGGTAACTGACTTCAGGGGAGCGGATTTCAAGGAAATGGGAAGGATCCTTAAGGAGCATTTGTATGGGATTGGGCCAGACATTGACGCTGACAGTAGGTGGGAAATCATCAGGAGTGGGGAGCAGGATGCTACCAGCACCTGTGCAAGAGTAAGATGAAAATGCGGTAGGGCCCGTAAACCCTGCTGGTGGACCAGGGAGGTCCAGGAGGTGGTGAGAGGAAAGAAGGCAGCTTATAGGCATTTCAAGTGCTCAAGGAGTGAAAGGGAGCGAGGGGAGTACGAGCTGATGGCCAGAAGGGCCACTAGAGTGGTGAGGATGGCTAAGGCAAGGAAGGAGCAGAACCTGGCCAGGGAAATTAGGAGAGGGAACAAGAGGTTCTTTAGATACACTGGGGAAAAACGAAGGGTGAAGGGGCAGATTAACAGGATTAAAACAGGGGAGAGATGGGCACAAGACCCGGGGGAGCAGGCTGAGGTACTAAATGAGTACTCTGCCTCAGTTTTCACCAAGGAAAATGGAGGGGCTGCATCATACATGGGAGGAGATGGTAAAACTGAGGAGGGGGTCCCTTGCCGATCGGCAGGTCTGGGGGCCCATGACTGGCAATGATGGGGGGAGACAAAGAGAGGAACGAGTAGCGGAGGTAGAAATCATGGCAGAGAGAGTGAGGGAAGCCCTCAGGTCCCCTAAGATGGAGAAAGCACTGGGCTGGATAAATTATATCCCAGAGTGCTGAAGGAACTGGCGGATGTCCTGGTGAAACCCTGGCGGAGCTTTCAGCATCTGAGGACAGGGTGGGTGCCCCAGAACTGGAAGGTGGTGAATATAGTGCCTATCCACAAGGAATCAAGGGTGGTGGCAGGGAACTACAGGCCCGTCAGCCTGACATCGGTGGTGGGCAAGGTGATGGAGGGCATTGTCAAGGAGAGGCTGGGGGAACCTGGAAAAGTCGGGGTCCCTGGACAATAGACAGCATGGATTCGTCCCAGGAAAATCGTGTCAGACAAACCTTGTGGAGTTTTATAACTGGGTGACGAGTGCCTTGGACCTGGGTAGACTGGTGGACGTCCTCTGTCTTGACTTCAGCAAGGCATTTGACTCTGTTCCTCATGGAGGCTTGTTGAATAAGCTGGGAGAAATGAGGGTGGGGAACCAGATGATCAGATGGATAGGCAATTGGCTCCAGGACCGGACCCAGAGGGTCGTGGTTGGCGGGATAGTCTCATCCCCAAGGAGGGTCATTAATGGGGTCCTTCAGGAATTGGTCCTTGGGCCCCTACTGTTCAACGCCTACATCTCCGACATAAAGAAGGGTATCAGGAGTGAGATGAGTCTCTTTGCGGATGACTCAAAACTGGGGGCGGTGATGGATGGGGAGGAGGGGAGGAAGGCCCTACAGGGGGACCTGGATGTTCTGCAAAGGTGGTCTAGAAAGTGGAAACTGAAGTTCAGTGCAGGGAAATGCAAGGTACTGTACCTGGGAGCCAGAAACCCGGGCCAAGGGGGCCGGGGGAATGCTACAATCTCAATGGCTGAGAGGGACCTGGGGGTGGTGGTGGTGGATGTCAAGATGAACAACTCTGAGACTTGTAGGAGGGCAGCGGCCAAAGCCAACAGGATGCTGGGATACATTGCTAGGGGGATCACCTCCAAAAGGAGGGTCATGATACTCCCTCCCTCTGTATAACTGCTTGGTGAGGCCGCACCTCGAGTACTGCATGCAGTTTTAAAGGCCACACTTAAAGAGGGACATTGAACTCCTGGAGAGGGTCCAGAGGAGGGCAACCAAAATAATATGGGGCCTGGGGGACAGGCCCTATGGGGAGAAGCTCGAAGAGCTAAATATGTACACATTGGAAGAGAGAAGGGACCGGGGGGGACATGATAGAGGTCTTCAGGTACATGAAGGAGTTAAATAAGGGAGGAGCAGTCAGGGTGCTCCGAAGGAAAGGGGGGGGCAACTAGAGGGCATGGGTGGAAGCTGGGGGGGGGCAGATTCAGGGGAGAAAGGAGGAGGTGCTACTTCACTGAGAGGGTGGTAGAGCCATGGAATGCGCTGCACAGGGGCCTGGTGGAGTCATGAGACGGTGGAGGGGTTCAAGAGGGGGTGGGACAGGTACAGGGGAAGGGTTCTGGAAGCAAAGTCCTGTGCAGTAGGAAAGTCCAGGACTGGGAAGGGAGAAGCTAGAGAGGGCGAGGGAGGCAGTAAGGTCAGCTCCCAGGATGGGTGCTGACCAAACGAGCAGACATGAAAGACCGTTAGGCCTATTCTGCTGGCATTTTAGCATGTTAGTATAAAATCTACAAATGTTAAGTGACAGGATATACTTATTTGAGCTGCTTTTTGTACTTTCTTAGGGAGTGAAACCTTGAAACTTTTATGCAGTCTGTGTGCACCAGACCGGCCAGAGGATTTGTCATATCAAGAGCTAAAGGCTAAACTGAATGCAGAATGCAGTTTAACAACTTTCCCAATGGCACAACTTAAATCATCCATTCCAAGGCAAAAATATGGGACTTCAGAGGAGCCGACTTTGATAAGATGGCCAACAGAGTTAAGCTAGCCCTGGCAAAAAGAAACACAGGTGAGGGGGTACAGGCAAAGTGGGCAAGCATTAAGGATGCAATACTTAGAGCAGCATCCCATTGTGTTAGACAGAAAAGGAAGTGCAAAAGAAGAAGGAAACCACTTTGGTTCTCAAATACAGTAGCAGGTCAGAGCCAAAAGGCTGGCCTTCAGGAAATATAAGGAACACAGCGGGATGAAGATAGGAGGCATACCAAACTGCCCTAAGGGAAGCAGGAAGGCAGTAAGGCAGGCAAAGTCCCAAACTGAGGAAACACTAGCACGAACAGTAAAAGAAGGTGACAAGACTTTCTATAGATACATTAGTGAAAGGAGAAGGTCCAGAGGGGCATTGCTAAGCTTAATGGAGAAAAGGGAGCATGTGAGGAGGAGGACCCTGTAAAGGCATCTATCCTAAATAGATACTTTTGCTCAGTATTTACTGAAGAGAAGGTAGGGCAGGGCCCACAGCTCAGCATCATGGACACAGGGGGAGGGAGGTGAGCACTACTCCCTTCACAAAAGAAAGGGTCCTACAAGAGCTTGCTAAGCTCAGAGTGGATAAGGCAATGGGACCTGATGGCATACATCCCAGCGTACTTAAGGAGCCAAAGGTGGAACTAGCAGAGCCATTAGCAGAACTGTTTAGTGAGTCTCTGAGCACAGGAGAGGTCCCAGAAGACTGGAGAAGGGCTCATGTGATCCCGCTCCACAAGAGTGGTAGCAGGGAGGAGGCAGGGAACTACAGACCAGTCAGTCTTACCTCAGTAGTGGGCAAGATTATGGAGGCACGCCTTAAGGAAAGGATAGTGCAACACCTGGAATCCATAGAGGCACAGGATCCAAGACAGCATGGGTTTACAAAAGGAAGGTCCTGTCAAACTAATCTCATAGAATTCTTTGATTGGGTAACCAGAGTGGTGGACCAAGGGGGAGCAGTTGATGTCGACTACCTTGACTTCAGCAAAGCTTTTGACACTGTTCCACTTAGAAGATTGATAAATAAGTTGGGCAGGCTCAGGGTGGGTCAGAAGTTGGTCAACTGGGTGGCAAACTGGTTGACGGGCAGAAAACAGAGAGTGGTGGTAAATGGTATACAGTCAGAAGAGATGCAAGTCACAAGTGGGGTACCTCAGGGATCAGTCCTGGGGCCAGTCCTCTTCAACATCTTCGTGACCTTGCAGATGGACTAGAGGGTAAGGCTTGTCTGTTTGCAGATGACACCAAGATCTGCAACAGAGTAGATGATCCAGATGGGGTGGGCAGAATGAGAAGAGATCTGGATAAACTAGCAAAATGGTCAGAAGAGTGGCAACTGAGATTTAATTCAAAGAAGTGCAAAATCATGCACATAGGGAAGAGAAACCCTGAAGTCACCTATAGGCTAGGAGGGGAGTTGCTAGCAGTCACAAAGGAAGAAAGAGACTTGGGCATCATCATCACTGATGACCTGAAATCATCCAAGCAGACCTCTAAAGCAGTAGGTAAGGCTTGGGGGTGTTAGGGTGTATTAGTAGGGGTATCACAAGTCGTAAGAGGGAGGTAATAATCCCTCTTTACAAGACACTGGTTAGGCCCATCTGGAGTACTGCATGCAGTACTGGAGGCCACACCTTCACAAGGACATTAACCAAATTGAGGCAGTCCAGAGAAGGGCAACCAAAATGGTGCAGGGACTGCATCAGAAGACATATGAGGACAGATTAACAGAGCTCAATATGTATACCCTTAAGCAAAGGAGGGAGAGAGGTGATATGATCGAGGCAATCAAACACCTTAAGGGCATTAACAAGGTGAAACAGTCTAACATGTTTAACTATAAGAAAAATAGTAGGACAAGAGGACACAGCATGAGATTAGAGGGGGTCCGATTAAGGGGGGAATGTGAGGAAATTCTTTTTCACAGAAAGGGTGGTGGATGCATGGAATGGCTTACCACAAGAAGTGGTGGCTATGAATACAGTGCAGGGCTTCAAACAGGCATGGGATAGGCATAAGGGAGCAATACAAATGACTATGAATAGATAGGCCACTGACAGAGCAAAGGCAGATGGCACATTTATAAAGTAAAAAAAGAAATGGGCAGACTGGATGGGCCTTGCGGTCCTTATCTGCCGTCAACTTCTATGTTTCTATGTTTCACAACGGTATAAATTCTACAGTTACTGTTAGAAACCAGGTCAGTCATTACAATCTTATTTGGCGAAGATCAAATGCTTAGCTCTCACGTGTGAGTGGAGCAGGGAACATCTTGGATCTAAATTTAGCTGATAAGTTTGTTACGGGGTTGAATAATGAACATCGTATTCAGCAGTTAGTTTTTTGTTAAGTGTCAAGAAATCTGCTGAGGAACTTTTACAGTTGGCACAAATGTATGAGGCTGCAGAAACTATGCACATGCTAAGATGAACACTAAAATGAGATACAAGTAACTGCAGTAGCCCCAAATTGAAACAGCTCAAATCTAAGTCTAAACGTCTGTTTAAAGAAAAATACAACCACTCCACCTAAACTGCATGGCCAGTACAAATGAGCATCATGTGGGTCTTCTCAGCACAGTAGGGACCAGTGCAAATTCAGAGAAGCTCAGTGTCATGCATGTAAACGTCAGGGGCATATTGCTAAGGTCTGCAGAAGCAGGAGAACTGCAGTGGTCAGTTCAGAGAACATAGCCAGTGCAGTGGTTCCTATTGCACCACAAATGTTGACTAAAAATGTTTCTCCTTTCTATGTGTTACTTCAATTGCCACAACAGAGGCATCAGTTGCATTTAATGGTAGTCTCTGCTTCCCCAGTTACTTCTATTAACCATCAAACATGGTCTGATCTGGATACGCCACCACTGACTCCTTGTAATAAGTTGCTGCATGCATTTGAAGGGCAACCAATTCAGCCACTGGGCTCGTTTACCACTTTAGTACGCAGGACTGATTCTCCTAGTACACCGTTAACTTTTCTAGTTTCAAAAAAGAGCGTCAACATTTTGGGCAGAGATGCTCAGATTCTTCTAAACATTCATACTGATCCAGCAGGTTTTGGCCTACTTGCTGCTGTCCTGGTACCACAAAGCAGTAACCCACCCAAGCTTGGGGAGATTTTAGACATGTATCCAAAGGTGTGGAAAGGCCTGGAATATTGCACAACAGCTAAAGCAAAGCTAGTTACAAAGCCTAATGCAGTCCCTAGGTTTTGTGAACCACGGAAACATCCTTTTGCCTTAAAACCAGTGGTTGGTGCAGAATTGGACAGACTGGAAAAAGCAGGTGTGCTGGAAAAGGTTTCAAGTTCAGATTGGGCCACTCCAGTTGTGGTGGGGTGGTATCTAAACCAGGTGGTAAGGTTTGAATATGTGGAGATTGTAAGGTGACACTTAATCCACTACTTAGCACAGATGTATTTCCTTTACCCTTACCAGAGGAACTTTTTCACAGACTGAATGGTGGTGTGGAGTTCTCTAAACTGGACCCTGCTGATGCATACCTTCAAGTGGTGCTGGATACGGTCTCTCAGAAACTGGCAGTGATTAATACACACCAAGGACTGTACTAGTACAAATGGTTATGTTTTGGCCTTAGTTCTGCACCTGCCATTTTTCAAAAAGTGATTGAGCAAACGGTGGGTGATATACCAAGTATTGCTTGTTATTTGGATAACATCATTGTCACGGGCAAGACAGAAGCAAAACATTTACTTAATTTACAAAATACTTTAGAGAGATTGCAACAGAGTGGATTCAGACTCAGGAGTGAAAAATTCCAATTTTGTCAACCAAGTGTCACATACGTAGGTCACAGTATTGACAAAGATGGAATTCGTCCGAATGATGAAAAGGTGGAAGCCACTGTGCACATGCCTGAACTGCAGAATGTTTCAGAGTTTGCACTCATTGTTGGGTATGGTGCGCTACTATGACCGTTTCATACCTGGCTTAGCCACTAAATGTGCTATCCTAAATAAACTGTTGCATAAAGGTACTCCGTGGAAGTGGACCAAGGGCCGCAGTAAGGCAGTTCAAGCCATCAAGCGCTCTCTAACCAATGTGAATAATTTAACTCATTATGACCCTAACTTACCTATCACATTGGCCTGTGATGCTAGTCCTGAGGGTGTAGGAGCTGTCCTTTTTCATACAGATCCAAAAGGAGTGGAAAAGCCGAAAGCCCATGCATCAAGCAAACTCACTGCAGCTGAAAGGAATTATGCCCAGATTCAGAGAGAGGCATTAGCGACTCTGTTTGGAGTCCAGAAATTTCGCCAATACTTGCTAGGTCGCACGTTTCACCTGAAGAGGGATCACAAGTCACTAGTGACAATTTTCAGTCCAGAAAAAGGAATTCCAGAAACAGCCGCTAGCCGACTTCAACGATGGGCATTAATTTTGTCTGCCTATAATTTCGAGGTTACATACCAACCAATGGACCAGCATGGAAATGCAGATGCCTTGTCGAGGTTATCAATATCCAGAGAAATGGAGTTCGATGTGGTACTTAAAGAGGAGCCATTAGTACGCCAGGTGGAGCCAGATAGTTTTCCAGTGCAATTCAAAGATATGGAAGATTCTACTGTTGTGTGTGCAATGGAGCTACAACAGTTAGATCAGCTTCCAATACTAGCCAAGGACACTGCAAAAGCTACTGGTCAAGATGTAATTTTGAAACAAGTGTATCAGTATACGCTTGAGAGTTGGACGCAAGGCACTACATGTTCGACTGAGCTACAACCCTATTAAACAAAGAGATAGCAGTTGTCAATTGCTAAGGGGAATCTTCTATGGGGATTGCATGTCATAGTACTCCAATGTTATCACTCAAATGTGTAGACTCTTTTGCATGCGAGCCATCCAAGCACTGCTAAAATGAAATCCCTAGCCAGACTTCACGTATGGTGGCCTTCCATTGACAAAGACATATACCAGGTTGTGCTGTATCGATGGGAAATCTGGCAAGAGCTCCAGTTCACCATTGGGAACAACCTGAAAAACACTGGCAAAGGTTGCATATTAATTTCGCAGGACCTTATTTAAATTCCATGTGGTTACTCTTAACTGATGTTTATAGTAAATTGCCAGAAATCCATCAAATGTCTTTGGCAACTACTGAGAGTACCATCAAAGTATTGAAATCTATCTTTGCTACCCATGGATTTCCCCAAGTGATTGCCTCAGATAACAGACCACAGTTCACGTCTGTTGAATTCCAAGCATTTTGCCAGCAACGTGGTATCTGCCATATTTTCTCACCTCCTTACCATCCAAGTTCAAATGGCGAAGAGGAACGCCTGGTTCAGACTTAAAAAGAGTTTGGACAAAGCTAATCCTACTACACTGACGGCAATAAAAATAGCCTTTTGGACTTTCTTGCAAAGTATCGAACACCACCACATTGTGTCACAGGAATATCCCCTGCAGAATTGTTGTTTGGATGTCAGAATCAGACTCAATTGGAACTTCTTCACCCTCTAGGCTGTAAGTCAGTAACTGAAATGCTTCCTAACACTAGATACTTCAAACCCAATGATCTTGTGCGAGTCAGGATGTATGCAGGCCCAAAGAGATGGATAGAAGGTGTGGTAGAAAATAAGTTTGGAAATGTTGTCTATAGTGTTCGACTGATTAACCAGAGGACAGTGAAAAAAACATGTGGACTAATTGCGTACTAGAACGGAGACAGAACAAAAAAGGGATACCTAGAGTCAGGGTAGTTATCTAGCATTAGTTCTTCCAGAACAAGGACAGGAAGAGATAGTGGAACCACAGCGTTTGAGACAAGATGTGGCTGATGCTAATCAGATTCCAGTGCAACAGCCTCAAGTCCTACTACATCGGTCAGGACTTGTAAGACATCCACCAAAGAGAATGGACTTGTAGAGATACAGCTTAATGACACAGACTACCTAAAAGGGACACTGCAGTAATAACTTTAATAGTTTCATATTACTTCTGAATTATTGACTTACGTACTTTATAGCTAAGTCAGGAGGGATTGTTATGTGTAGTGCAGCTTCAAGAAATGTTAGACAATACAGCTTTAAGAGATGTACTTCCTGTAAATGCTCTTTCCTATGTATGTTGAGATAAGTGTTCCCCCTGTGCCTGAGCTGAATAGAAGTAAACAGAGAAAGCCTAGATTTCTGTGTGGCATGTTTTTCTTATTACCAAGACTCTGATGTGTTTAAGGTACTTATTTTCGGCCACCAAATACAACACTAATGTTAATGTGGATCTGAACCTAACAATGCTAAAAGAGAAACATGCTAGATGGCTGGAGGCAAGTTTCTGTAAACTGACCAAAAATCTAAACAATTGCATTCATGGGTTTGTGGACGGAGGAATTGCTGAGGCACATAAAAACTGTCTTAACATACAGAGGGGTAGGTTACATTTTAGTACATTAACAACTGTGCTTCTTTAAGAACTGAACTACGGAATCTCCCTGTCCGCTTTTCTCATTCCTGGGAGGGACAAGAACAAGAGACAGAGGAGGGAGCGAGTGAATGAACTGCATAATGAAATGAACAACTTCATTAATGATAGCTTCCTTACTGATTGTTGCCTTATGAATTTCCGATGTAGGGTAGCTACACACATATTGTGGTAGCTACCCTCATGGACAGTTATTATAGCCAGGATTTGTTATGAAATAACATACTATACAGGGCTCGAAATACTGCCTTCTGTACTTCCGTGAAAGGCACTTCCAGCCCTGAAATGTATTTTTGCAGCCAGCATTTCTTCTGTATGGAAATGCAGCTGCTGAGACGCCGACTTGGTCGCCTGGCTCCAGCGGCAGTAGTGAGCCTGTGTAGAAAGCATGCTCCCCATGCCTATAGCGGCAGGAGGAGGGTGGTTAAAAAAATAAATAAATAACTTTGAGACAGAAAGCACATCGTGTGCCTGAAGTGACCTTGGGGGTGAACTCCAGTAGAAACATGCTGGCAGTTACTGCATCATGCGCGGAGGGGTAAGAGAGTCTTCCAGCTAGAGAAGCGTGCGTGGAGCATCTTGCACTCAAGCAAGCAAGTGGGCAGGCAGGAATGAGTCGTCGCACATCATGTACTGAATGGCTGAATCGGGGGGGAAGGGCATCACAGCTCAGTGCTGTGAAGGATGGTGAAATAAGGATCATGGCCTCTTGGGAGGCTACTGAATTGGGAGAAGGGCACCGCTGGTCAATGTTGTGAAGGATGGCGGCGTAGGGATTGCGGGCTATTGGAATGAAAAATGGCGTTTCGTGGATGGAAGCATGTAGGACTAAAAAACTGAGACGTTTATAAAACACTGATGCTGAGGGAGAGGGCTTGGTAGTAACCTGAGACCAGAAAAACCAGGAAAAAATACAGTACACAAAGAAGGTAAGAAAAATGATCGGTGAAAAGTAATAAAGAACAGAATACATCATGATGAGGAATGATTTAAATAAAAAGGTCAAGGAATAAATGTAGTAAAGACACACAAAAGGATTTTTTTTTTTTTTTTTTTACAGTCTTTTATTCAAGTTATAAATGCACAACAATGGGAAAGTAAAAAACAACAGCAGCAATGAATCAAGTAGTAAAGACACACAACAGGATTTTATTTTGGAATATTTTTATTCATAAATAGTGTAACTGATGGGTACCATTTTGCTGAGTATTGTGTTGTGGGTTTGGCTCAATAGCAGGACGTGGGACACTTTCTAGTATGGAAATGTGGAAGTGCCCCAGGAAATGTGAACTGCCAGGCTCTCATTTCCGGTGGAAATGTAGTGGCCGAACCATTTTTTCTAGCCCTGCCATACTTTAGTGGTATGCCTCATAACTTTTATGTAGACCCAGCCGGCCTGCTCAATTTCTGGTGCCCCAGTGCTTCCGACACACCCCCACACTTCAGCACGTAATGATGTGTGGTCAGGGAGAGAGCAGCGGTATGCCCCATTGAAATGAATGGGGCTTGATTTTTCTTCCGTTTTTAAGCTAAAGAATGGTCATGTACAGATTAATAAGGGACACCACTCGACTTACAAGGGCCTTGTTAGTTGAGCGGTGTCCTTTAGCAAGTATTTCCTGGAGTACAGTATTTCAGAAACCTCTGTGTGTTTAAAAATAATTGTCTATGGGTTGCAAACAGGAAAGCAAGTATATATTGTTTTGTAGCTGTTTGAAGACTGCTCATACCCAAGACCCAGTTGTGCTGCAGGGACCGACAAAGGGAGCTAAGAAAAGGCGCTCGATTCCCCCCTTCCCCAACTGCGATCAATTAAGCTAACAGTAAAGGGACTGCAACTGTTAAATGTACACAGAATATAAACTCCAATGCGCCAGGGTACATGGTTGCTAAATTGATTGCTGAGCTAGTTAATGCTGGCTGGAATTTACCAGGGTGAGGACTGCCAGTGGGCGACGATGACAACAGAAATAGAAAGAAATCGTCTAGTTTGTAATGGCAACCTGTTAAGAGACCCTTACTAATTCAGAGGCAATAATTTTTTTTTTTTTAATATACATGTAAGCTTTAGTATGCATGTCTGTAGATTATTATCCCCTTTCTGCAGAAAGAATCCCTCTTCCCTTCCTTTTCATATCTGGTCCCAGGCAAAAACAGAGGACCCCTCCCCCCAATAACGCATCAGGAAAGAAGTGGCAGCATGGAGGAAGGCATGCTCCCATCTGAGAGCATGCCTTCTGAACTACCGTGGTTCTGACATGTGCGTGCATGCACACGGCATGAGAGGAACATGAAGCAGGGATGGAGCAGATGGTTCCAGTCAGTAATGCAGATGCACAGGCCAGAGAAGCACAGCAAAGGCAGAATGTGGAGGACAGTGACACAGCTGGCAACAAGGGGGCAGACACACAGCTGACAACAGGAGGATAGTACACAGCTGGAAATGAAGGCAGTGACAGCTGCCAATAAGGGAGATGGGCAGTGATACTGCTGGCAACAAAAGGGGACAGAGACCACTGGTAATGAAGGGAGAATGATGCAGCTGCTAATGGGGCAGTGGCACAGCTGGGGAAGGCAGTGACACAGCTCCAGTCACGTGGCAGTGACACAGCTGGGGAAGGCAGTGACACAGCCAGTCACGTGGCAGTGACACAGCTCCAGTCACGTGGCAGTGACACAGCTGGGGAAGGCAGTGACACAGCCAGTCACGTGGCAGTGACACAGCTGGGGAAGGCAGTGACACAGCCAGTCATGTGGCAGTGACACAGCTCCAGTCACGTGGCAGTGACACAGCTGGGGAAGGCAGTGACACAGCGGGCAGCCAGGGAGGCAGTGGCACAGACGGTAATGAGGGTGCAGTGACACCTGGCAACAGAAGAGAGGAGCAAGTGATGGCAACAGGAACAGGTGGTGACAAAGGCAGCAACAGTAAAAGGACAGTAAAAGCAACCAACAAGGATGGGCAACACAGAGGGAAACCAAAGCCACAAGTTGCTTGGAGCTAGCCTCCACCCCAGCTGGAGTGGTAATCCAAGATCACTAGATATATAACCTTTGCACTACTCCATTTTCACAAACACAGTACCAACTACCAGTGGCGCCAGCCAACTCTAGTTTATTTTTATAGCACCCTTCAAAGGCTAACAGCGCTTAATATAAATCCATACAAAACAATGCAAGTAAGAGGCAAGAAACATAAAAAGGGGAGAAAACAAATTAAACCAACAACTAATAAAATATACCAATAAATACAAACTTGAATTTACACACCTAATCTGAAAACGTAAAATACATATATTACTAAAACAACTAATAGGGCTTGGGACAACCTGCGGTAGGCAGTATAGCCTAAAAGTTAGAGAATGAGCTTGGTACAGCCAGCAGAACTGGGTTTGATTCCCACAACTTTCAACTGCAAACTCGGTCACTGAGCAAGTCACTTAACCTCCCCGGTACTCCTGGGTCACCCCTGAAAAGAGGCACTTGTGCTTAGTGGGACTTACCTGGTCACCGAAGAATTAAAACAACGGAAAAATAATAATCCTGAGCACTAGAATAACAGAAAAGTGGAAGGCCTGCAACCACAGATGTTTCCTAACTTCCACCTCAAAAATTTCCACTGACAAGGCCAAATGGATCTCTCAGATGAGCCCTGCACAGGACAGGGGCCTTAACAGTGAAGGTTCTGTCCCCCTGCAGATTTTAAACACAACAGAGGAACCATCAGCAGCCCCTTACCTGAGGATCTTGTTATTCTCTCCTAGATACATAGGGGCCAGAAGCTTGAAGAGGTACACAGGTCCCAGCTCATTCCAAACGTTATAAGTTAACAAAAGCACCCTACGGTCAACTGGTCACCTAAGTGACAGCCACCTCAGGATGTGCAATGATGGTGTTTATGTGACCTCCATACAGAGGTCAGAAGCCTCATTGTTGCGTTCTGGACAAGCCGAAGGTGGCAAATTTAACCAAAATGCAAGCCCTTGAAGAGCACACTGCAGCAGTCCAAAGACAAAAGCTTGCACAGTTGCCCTGAGATCAGCAGGGTCAAGAAGGGGTACAGCCTGGCACTCTTCTTCAGACGTTACAGTCAGCCCTTGACAGTCACGGATGACATACTCAAGTAACAAGTACTCCTAAAGGGACTACCCCCATGCTTGACTGTAATAAATGGGGGGGGGGGGGCACAGATGACACAAAGTAAGTTTCACTTCAACAAGCCATTTATTTTACTGCCACACACTTGCAATTTGAATGCTAGGAAGCCCAACCTGGACTACAACAGACATGGACTACTTACATGGCCCACGGAGCTTGTACTTCCATGCAGAAGGTAAGTACACCAACATATATACTACACTGATTCCTGCATATCTGGGCCTACCAGTAACACAGCTATCTTCTCTGGGGTGAGCACTGCCTAACTGGAGTCCATCCAGGTTCTGCTCTCCTCCAAGCTTTGTTTGAAGAATAGCATTGACAAGCTCTGATCAGATGCAAAGGGCAGATACAGCTGGGTATCATCTGCATAACAGTGGGGGAAGGGGAAGAGGGGAAGCTGACTCTTCAGGGGGACCTGGAGACTTCGGGGAGGTGGGCACATGCCTGGAAACTACAGTTTAATACTGGGAAATGCAGGGTTCTTCACCTGGGGGCCAAAAACCCGGCTCATGTATACACCTTGGGTGGAGACACTGCAGGTTTCTAGGAGGAAGAAGGACCTCAGGGCGGCGTGGATGCCAAAATGAATAACTCAGAGCAGTGCAGAAGTGCTACAGCCCAAGTAAATAAAATGCTGGAATGCGCAGCCAGAGGGATAACTTCAAGGAGTTGAGAGGTGCTCCTTCCGCTATATAACTGCCTGGTTAGACCACACCTTGAATACTGCGTGCATTTTTGGCATCCTTACTTAGAAAGGACTACTGCTGTTCTGGAGAGGGTCCAGAGGAGGGCGACTATGATGATACTAACATACTAAAAGCCAGCAGAATAGGCCTAATGGTCTGTCATGTCTGCTCAGCAGCCAGTCACCTAGTAGGTGCTCGCTTTCCTACTCCCCCAGCCCCGAGAGGGTCTTCTTTGGCTTCAGTTTCCCCTTGTACCTGTCCCACCACTTCTTGAAGCCCTCCACTGTGGCCTCCTCCACCAGCCTCCCGGGCAGCACATTCCATGGCTCCACCACCCTCTCAGTGAAGTTATGTCTCCTACGTTCTCCCCTGTAATCTCCCCCCTCCAACTTCCACCCATGCCACCTGGTTTTCCCCCTTCTTTAGCCTGATCAGCTCCTTGGTTATTCCTTTTACGTACTTGAAGACCCCATCATGTCTCCCCTGTCTCTCCTCCAGTGTGTACAGCCCAAGCTCCTCCAGTCTCTCCTCATAGAGCCTCCCCCGCCATGCCCTGGGTCATCCTGGTCACCCTCCTCTGGACCCCTTCCAGCAGTGCCATGTCCTTCTTCAAATGAGGTCTCCAGAACTGTACACAGTACTTGAGTTGCGGCCTGACCAAGGCATTATACAGAGGGAGGATCAGCTCCCTCCTCCTGGACGTAATCCCCCTGGCTATGCAGCCCAGTATCCTGTTTGCTTTGGCTGCGGTTCTTCTACAATTTTCAGAGTTATTCATTTTGACATCTACCACCACCCCTAGATCCCTCTCGCCCGATGTGGCTTGTAGTGTGACCCCAGTGTATACATGACCCGGCTTTGACCCCAAATGCAGTACCTACATTTCCCAGCATTAAACTTCAATCCCCACCACCTTGACCACCCCTCCAGGGTATCCAGGTCCCCCTGGACTGTCTTTCTCGCTTCTTCCCCATCCGCCAGTGCTCCCAGTTTGGAGTCATCCGAAAAAAGACTCAGCCTACTCCTAACCCCTCCTCCCTATATCTGAGACATAGGCATTGAACAGGAGTGGCCCCGATACTGAACCTTGGGGGACCCAACTGATTACCTTCTTGGGGGAGTTAACTATCCCACAACCACTACCCTCTGTATTCACCCCGAAGCCAATTTTCTACCCACTTGAGCAACTGCCCTCCCACCCCCACACCCCCAACTTTTGTTATCAGACCATTATGGGGTACCGAATCAAACTCCTTGCTGAAATCCAGGTAAAGGACGTCCATGGGCCTATGTTTGTCCAGGGCCCCGTCACCCAGTCATAAAACTCCACGAGGTTGGTCTGACACAACCTCCTCGGGACGAAACCATACTGTTTACCATCCCAGTGCCCTAACCTTTCCAGTTGCCTCCCAAACCTCTCCTTGATAATACCCTCCATTACTTTGCCTACCACAGACGTTAGGCTGACAGGCCTATAATCCCCCATCTCCTTCTACACCCCCCTTTGTGGACAGGCACTACATAAGCCACCCTTCAGTCTTGGGGCACCCATCCTGTATGCAGAGAGGTGTTAAAGAGTGCAGCCAGTGGAGCTGCCAGCTCATCCACCAGTTCATTTAATTTAATTTAATTTTTATTTGTTAACCGGGTTAGGACTCTGGGCCGAAGCCCTTCTTCAGGACCGACCCAGACATAAAACATAAACAATACATTAATATACAACATACAAAATTTACAAATTACACAAACAATCAGACTATGATAACAAATACTGTTTAAACTTTACTTTAAAACATGAATAGGACTTAATTAACCTTAATGAAACTGGTAACCTGTTCCAAAGTGAAAAAGCCTGGTGATCAAATAGTCCTAGGCCATAGTTCCTTCATAACCCTCAGATGTAGCCCATCCAGCCCCGGTGCCTTATCAGTTTTTAGCTTCTGAAGGGCCTCCTCACCCTATCCACTGTGATTTCTCCTCCCAGCCCTCCCCTCCTGCAACCACCCATCCCCTTCTAGGTCTGGCCCAGCCTGTACCCTAGCCTCTTTCAGTCCTCCAGACTCTGACTGACCTCTCAATTTTGTTGGCTCCTCTACCCTCCCACCGGACTGTAGGGATCCCCTGCCTCCCTCTGTAAAGATCGAGGCAAAGTACTCATTTAGCACCTCTGCCTGTTCCCCTGCTTCCTGAGCCCATCCCCCTCAGTCTTAATCCTGCTGATCTGCGTCCTCGCTTTTCTCTTCTCTCCTATGCATCTATAGAATCCCTTTCCCCCCTCCGGATATCCTAGCCAGATTCTGCTCCATCCCCGTCTTGGCTCCCCTCACCACTCTGGTGACCCTCCTGGCCATCGGTTCATACTCTCCCCGCTCCCTATCCCCCCCTTGAGTGCTTAAAACGTGCGTAGGCAGCCCTTTTTTCCCCTCACCGCCTCCTGCACCTCCTTTGCCCACCAATGTGGCTTACTGGCTCTACCATGCTTTCGCCTTACTTTTGTACAGGACCTAGTAACCTCCTGCACCCCTTTCTTAATGGTCTCCCACAAACTTCCAACATCCATGTCCAGCCTAATCTTGACCAAGCTCCCCCGCAGAATCCTACCCATGCCCACGAAGTCCGTTTCCCCTGAAGTGTACTACTACTGTATTAGTGCAGTTTTCCAGATACAGCAGAAACCAGACCGTGGTGTGGTCACCACCTGCCAGTGGGCTGCACACCTCCAGGCCCCTTATCTGGTCATTGTACGCTAGGACAATGTCCAATATTCGTCCCTTCCTTGTAGGTTTCCTCACCCGTTGGACCAGGAAGGCATCCTGAAAGATGTCCATCAGTCTCTCTTCCCTGGCCACAGAGGATGTCACAGTGTCCCAGTCTGTCCCCGGCATATTAAGGTCACCCATGACCACCACCCTACCCTTTTCAAGGTCACAGTGGCTCTTTATGTTCTCAACCAGTTTATCCTCCAGAGCCTCCTCTATTGTGGGGGGCCTGAACACCACCCCTATTTTCAATTTTTTCCCTCCCCTCATCTGCAGGGTTACCCAAATCGCCTCCACACCCCCTACAGCCTCCTCCACTCCACTAACCACTATGTCATTTCTGACTATCAGTGCTACACTTCCCCCTCTTCTTATTCTATCTTTCTTGAATATTTTGTAGCCCTCCAAGTTTAGGTCCCAGTCATTTCTCTGGGTGGCCCATGTCTCCATGATTGCCATCACATCTGCTGCTCCCTCAACCAGCACAGCCTGGAGCGCGGGCATTTTATTGCCCATGCTCCTGGCGTTGATTAGGACTGTCCTCCTCCCCAACCTCTCCCCCCTCTCCAATCCCCCCCCAGTCCTGCGCAGTCCCTG
This sequence comes from Neoceratodus forsteri, assembly GCA_016271365.2. Lineage (NCBI taxonomy): Eukaryota > Metazoa > Chordata > Ceratodontiformes > Ceratodontidae > Neoceratodus > Neoceratodus forsteri. The sequence goes on from CM057459.1 coordinate 1,296,025,343, forward strand.
TTCTGCACAATTCTCCATGGATTTGCAACGCAGTCCCCCGCACTCTTTTCATGCCCTAGACCTGGACCTTCCAGCAGCCCCTGGGGCTTTTGTTTTACTTAACCCTCCCCCCTTTACAAGTTTAAACCCCACATCTCGCCTAAAAATCCAGCAAGCTTTAATTTCAAGGTCTCCCTCCCCTCCAGATTGGGGTGTATCCCATCCCTGGCATGTATCCCCTTATCCTCCCAAGTATCCCCCAGTCCCCCACCAGCCCATGACCCTCTGCCTTGTACCAGTCCATAAGCCACTGGTTCACCCCTTTACATTTTTTCTTGTTCTCCCCGGTCGTCCTTGGTACTGGCAGAATCTCAGAGGAGGAAATTGTGCTTCCTATAGAGTGGCAAACCCTGGCCAGTTCCTGGGATCTAGCCTGTATTTCTAGTTCACTGTTCCCTTCCAAATCGTTTGTTCCCAGGTGTACCAGGAAGTCTGGGGATCCCCCACATTCCAGTGCTATCGAGTATAGCTGGAATTTGGTCTTATGTACAGATAGTCCTGGGATACATTTAGCCTTTACTGGGCTGCTTTTACTCTCCCCCGCCCCCTCCCATTGGATACCCCTGGTCATGGAGTCCCCCAGCAGAATCATCTTCACCCCTCCCCCCACTTTAATAGCCCATTTTGTTCCTTCCAGGCTCCACCTTCTGTCTCCGACCCCAGCTTGCTCCTCCCACGCCTTCAGCCTGGAGGTTACACATCTGTGTGTGCCCTACTGTGCTCTTTCTTCTGCCTGTGACTCCCAACTTGCTCCTCACCCCCCAATCTCCTGAGTGGCACAAGTCTGCCCCCAGATCTACCCCCATCTCCTTTCCTGAGCCGTTATCCTCCGATTCCCCATGCAAGCATCCTTCTACTACTTCCCTCCCCAACTTTGGACCTGCACTTTCCACCCCATCTGCTGTATTTCTCCCTACCCTCCTCCTCTCCCCCTCTTCTGATTTTTCCTGTCTCGAAGCTGGCCTGTCTAAAGAACTCTCTACTGCCCCACCCCTTCCTTGGTTAGCTTCCCCAGCCTGGATACTGGCCCGACCAAGTCCTGCCCCTTCCACCCTGGCCTCTATCTGTGCTCCCCCGTCTACCATACCTCCCTCCAACGTAGGCCCATGGCCCTCCCCCCCTGTCCTTTCCTTTGGATCTGGCTCCCTCTTCTGTCCCCCTCCCCCCTCAGCTTACTGACCAAACCCTCTCTGTCCGCCTGCTCCCCTCTCCCACCAGACTCCTCCACTTCATCTCCCGGATATAGCAAGGTGAATCGATTAGTAAGTGTGATGTTTGCCGCCCATTTGCTCTCTCCTATCCCCCACTCCCTCCTCTGCTCCCTCTGGGCAGCCCCCCCCCCCGGATTAATTTCCATACGTTGCTTGTTTCATGCCCCACCCTTCCCAAGTAACCATATGGTCCTTGTCCACCTGTCCCCTGGGGTATGCCCTTTTGGCCTTGTCCACCTGTCCACTGGGGTATGCCATTTTGGCCTCGTCCAACCTCATATGTTCCTTTCCCCACCTTACCTTCCCAACCCTCCCCCCTCCCACCTTCCAGCTGCCTTCTGATCCCCTTGACCTCCTCCCTTAGACCCACCAGCCGAAAACACACGGGACACCCTCCGAACCTCCATGCCCAATTTAAAATTATGGCCGCCCCACACCCTGTACACCCAATCACCCTATCGAAGATGCCTGCTCTGGTAACCCCCAAGTCTACCTTCATTTTGGGTGTGAGCAATATGGTCCCCTACCAGCAATAATACACTGTCAGTCTTACACAAGCCCTCTACCATCACTTATTACGTACGCAATACCCAGCAGTAGTCAGTTCACAGCAGTTTGCCCTCTTTCCCAACAGTATCCAGTTTTCAAGCCTTAGCAATCCCCAGTAGTAGTCACAATGCCCAAGCCAGCACAGTGTACATGACTCTTTTGCTCGCCCCCCCCACCAGTCAGCAACAAATCCGAGCTTCCTAGTGTTCCAGTTCACCCAATCTCACCTTGCCCTCCTCCAAGGCTCCACCCCCACAGACCATTTAATAGAGGGCAGGGCCAGGATGGGTGGTGTGGGACACAATTACAGCTCCTTTCTGGCCAGATCAAGTGAAGGTGGCTGGACCCGTCTTTTATAGCCCAGCCGTGAATTCAAACTTGGCACCCTGTCCTCTGATTGGTCCTCCGCCCTCCTGGCCAAAAGCAGCTCCTCACCCTCCAGCCCTGGCCTGCCGCCGACTGAAACCACCGGGAAGTCCACTCTGGTGCCCGTCCTGCCCCCGGTGCACTCTCCGGCTGCCGATGCAGCTCTGGCTCCTCCCACCGCCAATGCAGCCCCCAATGTGCTCTCTGCCATGGATGCGACCAGCTGCCGATGTAGCCCCTGCTCCTCCCACCACCTATGCAGCCCCCGGTGGATTCTCCTCCACCTATGCAGCCAGCAACCTCCTCAGCTCCTCCCCAGCACTTCTCGCTGCTGCTCCCAGTAATTACAGCTCCTTTCTGGCCAGACCAAGTGAAGGCGGCTGGGCCCGTCTTTTATAGCCCAGCCGCAAATTCAAACTTAGCACCCTGTCCTCTGATTGGTCCTCCACCCTCCTGGCCAAAAGCAGCTCTGCACCCTCCAGTCCTGGCCCGCCGACGACTGCAGCTGCTGGGAAGTCCGCTCTGGTGCCCTATGGGGAGAGACTGGAGGAACTCAAACTGTACTCGCTGGAGGAGAGAAGAAACAGCGGGGATATGATTGAGGTCTTCAAATATCTCAAGGGAATGAATACGGTAAGCCTTGAGGGGGTGCTTCAGCTGAGGGAGATAGGGGCCACCAGGGGACACTCAATGAGGCTGACTGGGGGAAGCTAAGGGGGAAACAAGGAAACACTATTTCACTGAGAGGGTGGTGGAGCCCTGGAATGTGCAGTCTATGGAGTTAGTGGCTGCTACAACTGTGGAGGGGTTCAAGAAAGGATGGGATAGGTACAGGGGAAGGTGTATTTCAGAGCCCCCTGGGGGTTGGGGACCTTGTAGGGCGGGTGAGGGTGCTATAACAGTGCCCTGGGTAGGCACTGATCCCAAGCAGACTTGATAAACCATAGGGCCTAAGCTGCTGGCTTTTTTTGTATGTTAGTATGAAATCCCACTCTGTATTGCCTTGTGATCTCTCACAGTGGTAGCACAACACAGGAAATAGGACAGACTCCTGAGGCACAGTCAAGTCCCCGGCTACTGGGCTCAATCAGCAAGAGCCTAACAAGATTAACTGCACCCATTCCAATAGGAATCCTAGTCAAAGCATTAAAAAACAGCCCCCAAAAGTCCTCAGTGCACCGCCAGCCTACCAACTAGCTCCCAGTGATTGACAGTTTCAAACACATTTAACATGTCAAGAAGAAATCAAGCTAGACACTTCCCCTCAATCCCTTGTTCAATAGAGTTGTGTACTTACACAGCACTTGCTCTTTCTATAATTTCAACATTGCATTTCCTTCATGGTAAGTATTCCTATTGCCTAGGATTATACAAGGTTCTGTCTCCCATGACCAACATTTATTATACAATGGGGTCCCAGAATTCCAGAATCCGACTGGCCAACTGGCACCTTTTACCCATGGTAAATCCTGCGATATACCAACCGGAAAAGGTGCCAGCCACCAGTCAGCCACATCAGAAGCCTCCTCTCAAATCACTCCAACAAACTCTGGACTGGAAAAGACGCCGACGGTCGGATGGCAAGACAGTCTGAACATCCAACTAACAGGGGCACAGAGGACTCCGACACTAACAAAGTGAGCGGCAATTTTTTAAACAACTAAAACTAAATCCACGTTACCAATTAACAACAGCACTCTCTTTTGTATCCTTCACCTTCCCTTTGGTTAACAAAAGTTTCTCAAATTATTTACCTGTAGTGTAGCCTCCGTCTCAGTGGTCTACCCCGCTCATAGTTGCAGCTCCACAGAACAGGCGCGCTCCTTTAATGTGTACTCTCGCTGGTACCCTGCATTAGGCACATCCGATTTCTATAATCCCCCCCCCCCAAAAAAAAAGAAATAAAGAAAACACTGAGTAGGAGCTCCAGACCACAACACCACTGTAACTCCCCGGAAACCAGACCCCGAGGGCGATTTGGGTCACCTTGATAACAAGGGGTGGCAAGAGGGTAAAAATAGGAGTGGTATACAGACCCCCTACGCTGGCGGAGGAACTGGAGGACAGACTGGTGGCAGATGTTGGGATACACTGCAGATTGGGCAGAGAAAGGGTGGTGGTGTTGGGGGACTTAATCATGCCAGGAACAGACTGGGGCACTATGACATCCTCGGTGGCCAGGGAACAGAGGTTGTTGGATGTCTTTCAGGATGCGTTCCTAACCCAGCAGGTGGGGGAACTGACCAGGGAGGTGCGGATACTGGATGTGGTCGTGGCAGACAGTGACAAGATTGGGGGCCTGGAGGTAAGGGAACTGTTGGCGGGGAGCGACCATGCCATGGTCTGGTTCTGCCTGGACCTAGGAGGGGTAGAAGGCTGCAAAGACAGAGGTAACTGAGTTCAGGGGGGTGGATTTCAAGGAAATGAAAAGGATCCTTAAGGAGCATTTGGATGGGATTGGGCCAGACATGGACGCTGACAGTAGGTGGGAAATCATCCGGGGGTGCAGGATGCTACCAGCACCTGTGCAAGAGTGAGACGCAAATGCGATAGGGCCCGAAAACCCTGCTGGTGGACCAGGGAGGTTCAGGAGGTGGTGAGGGGAAAGAAGGCGGCCTATAGGCATTTCAAGTGCTCAAGGAGTGAAAGGGATCGAGGGGAGTACGAGCTGATGGCCAGAAGAGCCACTAGGGTGGTGAGGGCGGCTAAGGCAAGGAAGGAGCAGAACCTGGCCAGGGAAATTAGGAGAGGAAACAAGGGGTTCTTTAGATACACTGGGGAAAAACGAAGGGTGAAGGGGCAGATTAGCAGGATTAAAACAGGGGAGGGATGGGCACAAGACCCGGGGGAGCAGGCTGAGGTACTAAATGAGTACCGCCTCGGTTTTGCCAAGAAAATGGGGGCTGCATCATACATGGGAGGAGACGGTGAAACTGAAGGGGGCCTTACCGATTGGCGGGTCTGGGGAAGGGGGCCATCACTGCTGGGGGGACGAGATAGCGGAGGTGGAAATCACGGCAGAGAGAGTGAGGGATGCCCTCAGGTCCCTTAAAATGGAGAAAGCACCGAGGCCGGATAAATTACACCCCAGAGTTCTGATGGAACTGGCAGATGTCCTGGCGAAACCCCTAGCGCAGCTTTTCAGCATCTCTCTGAGGACAGGGAGGATGCCCCAGGACTGGAAGGTGGCGCATATAGTGCCTATCCACAAGAGTGGATCAAGGGAGGTAGCAGGGAACTACAGGCTGTCAGTCTGACATCAGTGGTGGGCAAGGTGATGGAGGGCATTGTCAAGGAGAGGCTGGGGGGGACCTGGAAAAGTTGGGGTGCCTGGACAACAGACAGCATGGCTTTGTCCCAGGGAAATCGTGTCAGACAAACCTTGTGGAGTTCTATGATTGGGTGACGAGTGCCTTGGACCTGGGTAGACCGGTGGATGTCCTCTTTCTTAACTTCAGCAAGGTGTGTGACTCTGTTCCTCACGGGGGCTTGCTGGATAAGCTGGGGGAAATGGGGGTGGGGAACCAGGATAGGACCCAGAGGGTCGTGGTTGGTGGGATAGTCTCATCCCAAGGAGGGTCATTAGTCAGGTCCCTCAGGGATCGGTTCTTGGGCTCCTCCTGTTCAACGCCTACATCTCTGACATAAGGAAGGGTATCAGGAGTGAGATGAGTCTCTTTGCGGATGACTCAAAACTGGGGGCGGTGGTGGATGGTGAGGAGGGGAAGGTGGCCCTACAGGGGGCACCTGGAGGCTCTGGAAAGGTGGTCTAGAAAGTGGAAACTGAGGTTCAATGCAGGGAAATGCAAGGTACTGCACCTGGGAGCCAGAAACCCGGGCCAAGTGTACACCCTGGGGGGGGGGGGAATGCTACAAGTCTCGATGGCTGAGATGGACCTGGGGCGGTGGTGGATGTCAAGATAAACAACTCAGAGACTTGTAGAAGGGCAGCAGCCAAGGCCAACAGGATGCTGGGATGCATCGCTAGGGAGAACACCTCCAGAAGGAGGGAAGTGATACTCCCTCTGTATAACTGCTTGGCGAGGCTGCACCTTGAGTACTATGTGCAGTTTTGGAGGCCACATTTAAAGAAGGACATTGAACTCCTGGAGAGGGTCCAGAGGAGGACAACCAAATGATCTGGGGCTTGGGGACAGCATCTATGGGAGGGCTCGAAGAGCTAAATATATACCATAGGAAGAAGGGACATGATAGAGGTCTTCAGGTACATGAAAGGGGTAAATAGGGGAGGCGCAGTCAGGGTGCTCCGAAAGAAGGAGGTGGGGGCAACTAGAGGGCAAGGGTGGAAGCTGGGGGGGGGGGGAGATTCAGGGGAGAAAGGAGGAGGTGCTACTTCACTAAGAGGGTGGTGAAGCCATGGAATTGCACTGCCCGAGGGGCTGGTGGAGGCAGAGATGGTGGAGAGGTTCAAGAGGAGGTGGGACAAGTACAGGGGAAGGGTTCTGGAAGCAAAGTGCAGTGCAGCGAGAATATCCAGGACTGGGAAGGGAGAAAGCCAGAGAGGGCGAGGGGGACAGCAAGGTCAGCTCCCAGGGTGGGGGCTGACCAAACGAACAGACGTGAAAGACCGATAGGCCTATTCTGCTGGCATTTTAGTATGTTAGTATTATTCAGTGCAAAGAGCTTGTTGCAAGGCAAACGTCCCTTTTCAAACTGCTGGTTGCCCTGCACTGAGCTGTTTGCACCAAATAAAGCCTTTTTTTCACTTTACCAATTTATATTCTGGTGTATTTTTTCCTCTAGCGAAGCTGTGTGTCAACTTTTCTCCCAGTAACTAGTAAATGTTGCTGGTGCACTGCCAACCCTTGCATGCAGCCTCCCTTTCTCATTTAGCTGCTTTATTTGTGTTAGTGCCTTGATCAATGGTGATTTTAATTGCAACTACCAGCAGAACAGGAACAACGGAAATACTGTGCTGAGAGATCCCAAAGGGAAAACAAAGTAAGCATAATAAACTTTAAAATGTGTGGCTATGCAACTCCCCAAGTACTGTGCACACCAACCTGAATCACAGCCTGGTATGGGATTAGGCATGGCTCAGGGAAACTCCCATCACCTAGCAGTATCTTCTGCTCACCAGGAGCTCCCTTGCACTCAGTCTCTTCAGTGGCTTTTGTGAATTTTTGGGTGGTATGGATTTTTTTGTTCCTTTTTTTTTTCCCCTCTCTCTTTTTTTCTATACAGCCATTTCTCCCTCGTCATGTCCAGTGGCACCCCTCCCCAGCCCCATCACGGGCCTTCTTGCAGACTTACAGGTTATCATCCCCTTACCCCGGACCCCTTCATGGTGGATGGCCCGCAGTGCCAGTTGTGCAAGAGCCAGCAGGGGGTGCCAACTTGGACAGCCAGCATTTTTCTCATGGATCCCTGGTTTTCTCCCTGGGTGCCGGTGTGCAGTGATGCACTCATGCATTCGTGTACTGGCATGCATGCATGACGGGCATTCAACAGGGACCCCACCCCCTTCTGGTGCTTCAAACTGTGCAGCCAACTGCTCTCCCCAGTCAACAGTCACGCTGCAGAAGCAGCATCCGTCCCCTCCCCAAGGAAGGAGAGCTAGCTGTCCTTAGTATGGTCAATCCTTCCTCCCCCAGCGAGCCCTCAATGACCCCAGCTCCTTCCCAAACATGGGTCACTGGTGTTGCAAGTGGTAGTGCTACTGCCACCCCAATGGGGCAGCCATTTCTGGGGCACCCTTAACTAAACTTGGTGTTAACAGATCATTTGTCCAATAGGGTGCACTCAGGGACTAAAGTAATATCAATGAAAGAAGTTAAAATGATCAGTCACAAGAGCCAAAAATATGCCAAAATACAATAAATTGTTTATTTACAAGCAATGTCAGCTATGACATAATCCCTGGCATTTTGATTCATAACACGTCTTTGTCAGGGGGGACTAGCTCAAGGAATCCAGGACCTCGGCCACTATCGAAGCCCCAAGAGTGCTGGCACCTAGTTCCACTGGTTGTGGAAGCCTACTCCCAGTGCCACCCGTGGCCTTTGGACGATAGACATGATCAGTTACTGCCCAGACCACAAGCAGCAAAAAAAGGGCAGATGGACTCAGGGCTTCAGAGGATAAGACTTCAATTTATTTAAACAAAATAACAAATGCTAACACAGGTACAAAAAGTGATCTGTAAAAAATGGAGACAACCAACTCCCTGACATTTTGAGTCTCTGTCAAGCCTGCTGTGACGTGAGAGGGAAGGGATGCCATATATCTACTACGCTGAGGTCAAAACTGGCACCAGCCCGCTAGCCAAATGATAGTAGATTTTGTATCAGGCTAGTAAGATTCTCATTTAACTAGCCCTGCAGGCTTGTACTGGAGAATGTAACAATTATGTACACCAACTGGGCCAGTGAAAATGTCTGTGGGGCCAGTGTATTTTCCCCCATCACTGGCCCTGCTGGCTAGTAGCTGCAAAACTTAGTTTCGACCCCTGCAGGTCAGGGCCATGTGCACATACTTGGCACACCCTGCTGAACACTGGAGGGCGGGCACCCAGGCCCCTGGTGCCCAACTTGGATTTCAGAGTGGCGGAGACCTGTCTTCCACCAGCACCCATGCTCCTCTCCCAACACCTGGGAATCGCAGCACCTCCTCCTACTTGGAATGTCTAACTCCTTTTGGAAACGACTCCTGAACTCGGAACTGGCACCATGAAGGCACTCTTCTTTTGTCTGTTCTCCCACCATCTATACCCCACTGGACAAAGCTACAGCATTACACCCCCTTCAGCTCACTGCAGTGTGCAACCATCCCTCCCTTCTGTAAGGAGGGGGAAACCACAGCTATAAAGAAACAAGTCAACCCAGAAAGAAACACTCAGATGAAAGAAGAAAGTGGGATGGTCTAGGCTGGAGAAGACTTTTAACTGGTGTCCTTAAACCAATAAAAAAGGCAGACAAGTTTGGTAAAGAAATATACTGCTTCGAAACAAAGACTTAAAAACACAAAAAATGTGTTTAGAAATCGGTTTTAGTTACATATTACTATTTTGAGGCACGTTTACCCTGTTGAAGTAACCTTGAGTTACGAAATGCTGGCTTGTTTTATTGATTCTAAACATGGCAATCTTTAAAATAAAAAACAAATCACTGGGTGAGTGAATCTGTCTGGCATTTTTCTTCTGACTTAACCTACGTCAACAGTCTTTTGTCCAGAATGGACTCCTCCCTGAACAATATTTTCTTTACAGGATCTAGAACCCACAGCATATCCTTGTCTAACTGTTCTGGTCAAAAATGTTTTATAAACCCAACCGGTGCACTTTATCTTTGTATCCCAGGAGACTAAAAACTACTTTAACAGGCCCAAGCAGTGCATTTAAACTGCGTACCTTCTACAGTCCTGCCACGCATTTTCTCAAATGAACAAGCCTCAGTTTTGCAATGATTTCCTATAGTTGCGCAGCAAAAATCAATTCCATTTCACAAGCAGCTTCCATTTTATTATAGCTGAAGAGTGCAGGAAAAGAGTTCCCCACCTCAACTAGCTTTGCACTTTGTTTTCATTACTGAGCTCCCCTGGAGTTTCCTGGATTGAAGCAAAGCAATTCCAAGTATTGATTCAATATATCCACATGCCAGCACGCAAAAATATACCTACACTACTTGTTATCTGTAGTGAGACTGTGTAGCATGTTTCATTAGAATGTGCTGATAGAGTGCATCCCATGGTTCAGATACTACTAGCAGCATTCTGACATGCAGCCTCTAATTTTAATGGTTACCCCAATGTAGCAGGGGTTGGAGCATCATCTCTGTTAGGTTGAGGACAGTGAGGTTAGAATAGAATAGAATAGAATAGAATATGGTTTTACTCATTTTTCCCCTAAGTGCCTTACAAAGAAATGAGTTAGAAACGAGTTGGGAAAGGACTGTATGTTGTATTTATTCAGCAGTCATTAACAACACAAATACTCACACACACACACACACACACACACACACACACACACACACACACACACACAGTATTAGAACCTGTGTTGCTGAGAGAGTGAGGGTTGGCAATCAGTATACCTCTAGTGCCATGGGATCTTTCTGAACTTGTAGCTAAAGTTTTACATTTATTTGGATATGATTAAGCCAAGGTTCATCACCAATGGCATCCCACCGACAACTCAATAAATGTTGTTACATAGCAACATTACGTATTTAGTTTTTGTAACCAGTTGGAAAAACAATAGACAATAAAATTATTTATTTTCAGGTATGACCTGGAAGGTTACAGTGAGATAAACGCATCACAAAAATAAACCGGGCAACCATCACAGCATGAAACCTACACCAGTCAAAATTCACAGCCCCTGAACAACTTTCATGATATGAAAGCATGCAAAAGATGAGTTTTTAAAGGGGATCAGTCAGCATTAATGGCCCGCACCCAATCTGCACGTATGGGCAAAAAACATTTTTTTTTTTTACCTATGCCAATGTGTTTTTCCAGCTTGTATCTGGTTACTATAGAAACACAAGAGTTGATGGCAGGAAAAAGGCCACTGGTCCATCCGGGCTACCCTTTATTCCCTGTCCTATCACAGAGGCCTACTGTCTATATGAGGTTTATGCTCACACTATCCGCCCCCACATTCCCTGCCTTGCTGCAACCCCCCCCCGGGCTGACGATTATGCCCAAATGCTTCACTAAAATCGAACTGCTGCAACCCAACTCCCCCCCCCCCAGCTGACCATTAAGTCTAAATGTCTTGTTAAAATTGAAGTAGAGTAAATCTACTGCCTGTCCTTTATCTACTGTCCTAGTTGTAACCGGGTCGCCATGGAAATTGCAGCTACTACCCCTGCCTGATGATGCTGCAGCTGGTTGGCTGGCAGTGGTGCACTTTAAACAAGCAGAACAGTTAACCCCCCAACTCCACAGGCCATGCAACTGTTTAAATGGCAGAACCTCCAAATGAGTTATTTGTAACTTTTGGCCTGCTGGCCAAATCTGCAGATTTGGTGGCAACTTTGTACAAACTTCCCCAGCTGGAGGACAAGCCCTGAGAGCACTCACAGTTCTGCTGTACCACTTCCCTGACCACTGGGCTCCTCCTCCTCCTCTACAGGTGCAGTTCCTCTCAGGTTGATGGTTCAGTTGGTGCAGCTGGGGGTGGGGGCAGCTCGAAGATGCTTCAGGCCTCAGGTGTCTCTGGATGTAAATCAGGCTCTCTACAGCTCTTCCCTCTTACTCCTCCTCTTCTGTAGCACAGCCAGTCTATGGGGCAGGGACCACACACCTCGCACCCACACCCAGGCTTCAGAACCCTATTGTGGAGCATTAGCTAGTACCTAGCGTTAGCACTAGCTGGCCATCTCCCAGACTGTCTACTGAATCAGTGCAGGCTTTCCTCTCAATGCAGGCTTTCTCACAGTCGCCGGTGCCCACATACTGGCTGCTATGACACGTGTTTACCTTTTTCTTTCAAGGCAGGTCACAGTATCTCTGGAAAATGTCATCCTGACCTCTAATTGGTTGGCTGCAAGGGCAGGGGTCAGAAAGATGGTGGCTGTTTCACAGAAAAATATAGCTTCAACTTTTTCCTTTTATATTGCTTTTATTGTGCCCCTCCCACCCTGGTGCTGTAGGCAATCCTGTGCCTTGTGATCCAGTTGTGCTTGTGTGCCACACACTCACTAGCCTGTCGGAAGCTCTGTTAGCCCACTCCTCCCATGATGACAGCGTCTCCTTCCAAATATGGCTAGCAGCCATGCTGTCTTAAAGGTGCAGAGGCACCAAACACAAAGTCCTTGACGTCCCCCTCCCAGTGCCTTGATGCCCCTGATGCCCCTGAAGCCAACTCAAGTCCCTGTGGCAAGAGCACACCAGAGGGTCTACAGTCTCTGCATGGCCACCGACCCTAGCAGTGAAGTATATTACTCGGGTTGATCATGTTTAAGCGCTGAGCAGCAGTGTGTGTGAGAAGGCAGCTTGCAGGTTCGAACAGGCAACTGCTCGAATGTGTGCATACTAGCTGCGCAATGGCGCAGAAGTTCTGTGTACCGCCGCACATTCCTCTCATTCCTCCAATCCCCCTTCATGCTGCGGTCCCAAGGGCCGGAGAGAGCACAGACATGACAGCAGTCTCCAGGAGCGACAAGGAGTCCAGGTAAGCCCCACCATTTGGGAAGAGGGGGTTACATAGTTACCCAGCCAAAGAATGCTATCAGGTTGCTTGAACATACAAACATACAAATTAGCTAGCAGAAGGAGCCCATATGGTCTCTTGAATCTACTCAACTGTGGTGCCCCGATCCAGAAATTACAGTGGGTCCGCCCTCCCAACCCTGACCTTCCCCATCACCCTATCCCACTGGAACAGCTTTTCCACATGTGGAATATCAGCCAGATTAGACCCCTTATCTTACCCAACAACCTAGCCACACTGGTACATCCGTTTGTGACCTCAAGACAACTACTGTAAAGTACAGTTACGTAAGAACTTACCGTAACAGTAGATCTTTGAGAACAGCTCTTGCAGCAGGTTACACCATTAGGACTGAAGCCGGCAGGCACCATGACCCCACAGAAATTCGTGCACTTGGCGCTGATTGGCCCCACCGCTCCTTGCACTGAGAGGAGGCAGCCCTTCGATTGTTCCTCTGCCACAGATGTGGCTTCCTGCGGCCTCCCGGACTCCTGTGCCCACCGATGTGGTCCTCTGCTCTCCTTCCCACCACCAATGCGGTCCCCGGTTCACAGCAGCTCAAAAAAAAAAAAAAAAAATCTCTGTGGTTCTTTGCGACTGGGCTAATGGCCTTTATAGCCCAGTCGCTCTTCGAAAATCGCGCACTTGATGCTGACCGGCCCCACCGCTCCTTGCACTGAACAGCGGCGGCCCTCCGATTGTTCCTCTGCCACTGATGCGGCTTCCTGCGGCCTCCCGGACTCCTGTGACCACCAATGTGGTCCTCTGCTCTCCTTCCCACTGCTGATGCGGTCCCCGGTTCACAGCAGCTCCAAAAAAAAAAAAAAAACAACTCTGAAAAGCAATTTCACAAAATGCTTATTTTTATCTATAAGATATAGTCCAGGAGAGTGCAATTGTGAGGAAAAGTGTCAAACTGCATGAATAACCACTGCCAAATCTGTGCTTTTTACCACAATTGCAGGACAATATTACTGCACATTTTACTCAGCGCAGCAAATCAGTAGATTAATAACGTCTGCTAATCAAGGCTGCACTTGATTAGCTTAGTGTTTTTTTTGGGTAGCAAATTGCTATGTGAACCTGTTTATTTTATGCCTTGTACAGCGTGGGTGTTTGATAAACACATTGAAAAGCATTCAGTTCCCGTTATTGCCTGCATACCTTCATACACCTACTTGAAGCAGGCCCCCAATATGACAGCACATCAGGAATCTGCTTTATGTATATGATATGAGACTGGAGCGAGGAAGGTTCAGGAGGGAGATGAGGAGACACTTTTTTACAGAGAGGTTGGTGGCTGGGTGGAATGCATTACCTGCTGAAGTGGTATGCAGTAGAACAGTGGACTGCTTCAAATGAGGATGGGACAGGACAAGGGGGAGAGTTAATGAAGGGGAAGGGTGGAAGGGAGGGCAGCTGCAGAATAAGGGGTGCTAGCTGCACATTCGAGCAGACTTGATAGACCTCTAGGCCTTTATCTGCTGGTAAATTTCATATGTTCGTATGTTCCCCTCTCAATACTGTATTAGAGCTATTACAACAAACATCTAGGACCCTAGTAACATATAAGGTTAGTTATCCGTATATGAACAAGCATTTGTCAATGCCGAACGTTCGCTTGCAGGTATTTGCAGTGGTATTTGGCACTTGGACATGGCTTAAAAAAAATCAGTGACAAAGAAGTACAAGCATTTGTCAATGCCGAATGTTGCTTGCTTCTATGTGCTGTTTAGGTATTTGGAAGTCACTGGAGTGCAAATATTGAAAATTCGCGAACTTACGAGCGTGCATAGGAACTGCAAACGCACGCTTGTAAAAAATATTTTAGGAATTTTTTCACCAATTTTTCAACATAGCCATTTTAAGACCTCTGCTCATGAACAGTGTCACTGTGATTTTCTTAATGTGTCCCATACATTGATTTCGCACACCGACTGCACCATTGTGCGCCATATGGGCGGAAACACGTTTTGGGCAGGATGTGAAAATGACAGCTGCACTGCTCATGAGGAGGTGTGGTAAAATGGCAATGTTGAAAATCTGGAGTGAAAATATTGAGAATTCACAAACTTACGGTATAACGTAGGAACTGCGCCTTGCAGCTTAATAAAACAGTCATTTTTGGCATTTTGCAAATTTTCAACATGGGGTTTTGGCCCTTCTCATGAATGATGTCACGTCATGGCGTTAGTGGCCGAAGGGTGATTTGTCGTGACTGCGAAATCACCCTTTGGGCCCCAAGAACGCTCATGACAGCTGTTATCAATCATGAAGGTCAAACGCCATGTTAAGTGACAAAATCAAAATGCCTGAGATATGCAATAAAGTTGAAAACCCGCTATCTGCCCATTATACAGCTACCGCATTTCCTCAGTTTGCGGTCGGCTTTGAAGAGAGTAGACGTGTTCTCAAGTCCACAAGATCACTGCACCAAGCTCCGGAGGTAAGTATGGGGGTGGAAGGCGGGATGCGAGGGTGGGTGCGGTTGTGGGAGGGGGGGCCTAGGGAGAAGCGCCGTAGGGACCGCTTTTCAATTTACAGGTTTAAAAAAAAAAAGACGATGCGGATGTTTGCCACGCTGGGGTGGGCTCCAGCGTGCAGAAGGATGGCTGGGGGCCTGGAGCTGACGGGATTGGGCACCCCGACGGAAGACGACGTTGACGCTGGCCACGCTTGGGGTGGCCTCCCAGCGGAAGCAAAGATTTGGCGCAGGAGTTGTGTATGACAGCGGTGGTTTTGAAGAGAAGACCACCGCTGTCATACACAGCACCGCGTCTGATTGGTGCAGGACCGCCACGCCTGCTCAATGGAGCAGGGGATTGCAGGGGAGGGGCACACCTCCAAAGTGTCCCATTCTCCCAAGACGTTCCTTGCGCAAGCAAACGTAAAAATGAGTACACAGGTTGAGCCATTTCCAGAGTTACTACAGGAGGCTGAGAGCATTTTTGTTTGTCATACAATTTCACCAGTGAGAAAGAGATTTTGGGTATACTTAAGCAGGACAAAGCATGAGCTGAAACCACTACAACAAGACTTTGTCAAACAAAACTTAACATCCAGAACAGCGAGATATTAGGTTAGAGTGGTATGCCTTGTCACTGGCAGAATACATAAAAAAAAACAAGAGCATAACCTGGGGCCTCAGGGTGCTGGTGGAGCCCAATTTGGGCTACACGACAACAAAACCAACATATAAATGGACTGCCATTCATAACAAACGCTCTGTGGCTTTCACATTGGCCCTAACAGAAGCCATAGTTGAGGAGAGAGAGGCAGACTACCCACAGAGATAAATCAGGTGAAGGAGGAATATAAAGGGAAAGGGGAATTACAGGAATACACTGGATATCTAGAAATGGTCAGGAAATTTACAGGCATATAAAGATTTCATTAAAGCAACAACATTTTTTAAAAATTCCAAGAGGAACATTTTGGATTATCAAGAAAATAAGGTATATATGTGGCACCTTAAACCCAAGACATATTCCAGAAACACACAAGAAAATTCAGATACAGTGGAGAAAGTGTCATCACAACTGCATACAGATCCCCAAGATAGAACCACACACAGCCCGATTTTTTAGAAGAACAATAACCAAGTACAATTGGGCAACAAACAGCTACAATATCAGATCATCAAGAGGGGTGATACAAGTTCAGAAGGAAGGGAGAATATCAGGAGGGGAGATACTGAGACCCGCCAATATACCACAGAGAAGGAAGAGTGGAGAAGGTGGGCAAGGAGGAGGAAGGGGAGAATGAGAAAGGTTCCAGAGCAAACAGTAGTTTCTATGTTCACCCTTGCCCAAGGGAGAACATATTGGTATGATAGTGGATTTTGAGGTGTGTCGAATGTCAGTCCAAGGCACGGCAGTCTGCAAGGGGCTCGACCGTGTAACACCAATCCTCAACCAGGCTGATCATCATGACATTGTTCTGGTCTTGCTGGGCAGAAACTTAATTTATTTCAAAGGAAAGGGCTGCACCAATGACAGGGTGGTTCTTTCCTTTGATCTGCATAACACCACCCAGCAAGTAGAGCTCATCAGCGACCCGTCATGATCAGCCTGCTCTGCTCGGCGATAGTGTGGAATATCGAGTACACCTAGGAAGCTTGCTGTAAAAGTTTCCTGAATACAGAGCTGCTCTGGTCATGTGCCTTACTTGGTTGTCAGTTTATTTAAGTTGTGGGGCTTTGCCCCCCACACCCTGTTTTTTTTTTGTTTTGTTTTTTTAAACAGGGTGGTGTGGGGGCAAACCCAAACTCAAATAAACTAATAAAAAGTAAAGGAATGGATGACTGTACCAAACAGCATAACGTGAGCTCTATGCTACTGGTGTAGGTCCTACGCACTCCCCAAATGTAAAAGTAATCCCACCCTTTCCTTCTTCTGACACTGGAGTGCCCAACACCCCATGCTGGCTAGTACCCCCTACCCACTCATTTTCACTGTGCAACAATGGGAAGCCCACTCCTGGTGTCACCAAACATAACACCAACACTAGCCCATGACGTCTAGTACCCCCACCTGCCCATTTTCACTGTGAGTCACTGAGGAGCCCACCCCTGGTGCCACCAAACATAACACAGACACTAGGATTCCCAATCCCCAGTGCCGATACCTGAAATAAAGAAAACTTTCCCTCATAGACTTTTTTGGTTTTATACACCCTGTAAAAAAGAAAAATGTCCATTGATGTCTGTTGCTGCCACTGGCACACCACCGCATTTCCGCCCACTGAGCACCCACCACCAGAGACATGCCCACGTCTTACTTACTTACTGGGGGTTCAACACTGTAATCTTCTCTGGACCACTCGCACATCTTCACTCTTCAATGCCAGACATGGAACCCAGGTATGTGGGTCAATGTATTTCAATGGGTTTTGAACTTGTCCTCATAACATGGTCATTTTTGAATATTTTTCCCCCAAAATTTTCAACACGGCCTTTTTGGGACCCCACCTCATGAACAACGATGATGAAATTATGCAAATCTGCCCCAAAAGGTGATTTCATGGTCCCTGTGTGAAATTGCCTTTTGGGCAGGATTTGATCATTTTCTCCTCCCTTGTTCATGAAGTGGGGTCATAAGAAAGCTATGTTGAAAATCTGGGGTAAAAATATTCAAAGCGTATGTTGAGATTTTTCAAATCATACTCTTAACTTTGGTAATTCTGAATTATTTATTCCCTTGAGGTACTTGAAGACCTCAATCATGTCCCCCCCTGTCTCTCCTCTCCTCCAATGAAAACAGGCAGAGCTCCTCAAGTCTGTCCTCATAAGTCAAATCCCCTAGCCCTCGTATCATCTTAGTTGCCCTCCTCTGCACCCTCTCCAGGAGCTGTATGTCCCTCTTCAAGTGTGGTCTCCAGTACTGCACACAGTACTCAAGGTGTGGTCTAACCAGTCCATTGTACAGCGGCAAAATCACCTTCCTTGCTCCTAGAGGTGATCCCCTTACAATGCATCCCAACATCCTGTTTGCCTTGCTAGCCGCTCTCCTGCACTGCTCAGAGTTACTCATACATGCATCCACCATGACCCCTAGGTCTTTTTCCCCTATTGAGGCCTCCAGCGCCTCCCCTCCCAGGGTGTACCTGTGTTTAGGGTTTCCCCGACCAAGATGCAACACCTTGCACTTGG
Organism: Neoceratodus forsteri; assembly: GCA_016271365.2. Taxonomy (NCBI): domain Eukaryota; kingdom Metazoa; phylum Chordata; order Ceratodontiformes; family Ceratodontidae; genus Neoceratodus; species Neoceratodus forsteri. Next base: position 1,296,043,338 of record CM057459.1, read on the forward strand.
TGATATTGAAATTTAATTTCCATGTGTGAGCCCAGCTTTCCAGGGTGTCCAGGTCCCCTTGCCGGGCCAACCTCCCCTCTTCTCCCTCAACTACTGCTCCCATCAGCGAAGAGACTCATTTCATACCCTATACCCTCCCTGATGTCAGATATGTATGCATTAAACAGGATCGGACCCAGGACTGAGCCCTGCGGTACCCCACTAACAACCTCTCTAGGGTTCGAGAGTTCCCCACAGACCACTACTCTCTGGGTGCGTCCAGCTAGCCAGTTTTCAATCCATCTGACCATCAAAGGGCCTACTCCTAACCCCATCGGTTTCTCGACCAGACCATTGTGGGGGACAGAGTCAAACGCTTTGCTGAAGTCCAAGAATAATACATCCACAGGCTTTCCCTGTCCAGTTCTGATGTTACCCATTCGTAGAACTCCACAAGATTGGTTTGACATGATCTACCTGGCACAAACCCATGTTGCCGACTATCCAGACCTCCACCTCCTCCAAGTACACAATTGTTCCTTTAGTATACTCTCCATTAATTTTCCCACCACGAGGTCAAACTGATGGGTCTATAGTTACCTGGTACTTCCCTCGGCCCCTTTGTGGATTGCTTTCCACATGTGCCTACCTAATCCTAGGTACCCTCCCGTCTCAAGTGACCTGTTGAAGAGCTCCGCCAGGAGTGCAGCCAGTATGTCTGCCAACTCCCATAGTACTCTCGGTTGAATGCCATCTGGCCCAGGAGATTTGTCTTTCTTTAGGGCCTTGAGGGCTAACCACACCCTTTTGGCAGAGATAGCATCATCCGTCCCCTCCACCTTACTGGCCTTTTTATCCCTGTCCAGATGTGACACCCCTGGGGTACCTCTCCCTTCCTCTTGCTCCATTTCTGTTGCTCCCCTGATCCCACTCACTGCCGCTTCTATCCCCATCGTGCCTTGCTTTCCAGATATCCCATCCCCCTCCCTAGTAAACACAGAAGCAAAGTACTCGTTAAATACCTCTGCCTGGTCCCTCGCCTGTTCCACCCACCCTCCTTCTGATCTCAATCTGCTGAGATGGCCCTTAGATTTTCTCCTCTCCCCAATGTACCGGAAGAACCCTTTCCCCTCCATGTATCCCTGTGCCAGCCGCTCTGTACTGGACTTTGCTCCCTCACCATCCGGGTGACTTTTCTAGGCCAAGATGGTACATTTCCTTATCCCTATCCTCTTGTTGTTTTATTTTTTGTAGGCGCTTTCTTTTCTCTGACCGCTATCTGTACCTTTTTGGACCACCAGCACGGTTTATGTGACCTTTGCTCCTTACGCTTCAACTTAGCGCAGATCCTGACTGCCTCATGAAGTCCCCTGCTTTATGACCTCCCATCTCCCTTCCACACTTGTCATTGATGTAATCCCTTCAAGTGATCCTTGAGAATATTTCCCATGCCCACAGAGTCTGCCCCTGAAGTCCACTGCCAGTGTCCTAGATCTCACCCCTCCCCCATGCTTATTTGAAACCAGACAGTATTGTGTCGCTCCTAGTCAGAGGGTCCTCTACAACCAGGTCCCTACCAGATCCCCATCTGCCAGAACCACGTCCAGGACATGCCCTCCCTTGTGGGCTCCATCACATGCTGTGTTAAGAACACATCCTGGAAGCCATCCAGCAGCCTCTGCTCCTTGGCCACCTTAGAGGACATGGTTCCCAGTTAGTACCTGGCATATTAAGGTCCCCATCAACACCACTCCTTCCCCTTTTGGTCCACACTGGGCAATGATGTTGTCCAGCAAACCATCCTCTAGAACATCACTCATCCCGGGGGGGCCTATACTACACCCAGCTTGACCTTATCTCCTGCTGGGGATCGTAAGGTGACCCATAAGGCCTCCACGTTTCCCTCTGCCTCTTCTACCCTAGCAATTTCTATGTCATCTCTAATGAACATAGCCACTCCACCCCCTCTGCCCTCCTTTCTATCCTTCCTAAGCATAGTGTACCCCAGCACATTTAGGTCCCAGTCATGGTTTTTGTTGTACGTCTCGTGACCACCACACATCCACCCCCTCGAACAGCATGGCCTGGAACTCTGGCAACTTGTTTCCCAAGCTCCTGGCATTTACTAACACCAACCCCACCCCTTATCCCTGATCCCCTTGCTCGAACCCCACAGATTCCTTATACTGCCATCCTCCCTCTGCTCCTCCTGAAACCTCCACCCCCAGTCTGTTTCCCTCCCCCTTGGGTTTGAAGGCTACTCCCTCATCTGGAGGAGGGCTTGGTCAGCCCTCTCTTATCCCTTCCCTCCTCACAAGTTTAAACCCCACCTTACTTGAATGTAGTCAGCCATCCCCTGTTTAAGGACTTCCTTCCCTAATGGGGCAAGATGAAGCCTGTCCTTGGCATACAGTCCCTTATCCTCCCAAACTCCTTTCCAGTTCCCTAACACCCCCAACCCACTCTCTTCACCCCACTTCCTGAGCCAGTCATTAACCTCTGTGATCTTAATTTTTTTCTCCACTGAGGCCTTTGGTACTGGCAATATCTCCGAAAAGGAAATGTTGCATCCATTATCCCGACAGACTCTGGCAAGTTCTTGGAACCTTGCTTAGATTTCCAAAACGCTATTTCCCTCTAGATCGTCAGTTCCCAAATGCACCAGGAAATCCGGTTTCCCTCCACAATCCCTAACCAGTTCATATACCATGAACTTTGCTCTGTGCACTGTCAGCCCAGAGATACTCACTACCTTCACCTGGCTATGGCATCCACCCCCCTGTTCCTCCCACTGGATACCCCAATCATCGAGTCTCCCAATAACAGAACCTTAACACCACCATCATCCTTATGGTTACCTCCACTATGCCCTCTCAGCCCCCATCCCCCCTTTATTCATGATCTCAATTCCATGGGAGTCTTCCTGCCTTATTAGAGACCCGCTTGTCACCCTCCCCTTTCTGCCTCCCTCGTTATTTTGCCCACTTAACTCGGACCCCTCTGTATAGGTGTCCCTTTAACCCTCTTATCCGAACCATTTATCCTGCCCTGATGGTTTCCCCTTCCCCCACACCGCCATCCTCCCCTTGTAATAGTACCCCTGCCTCCAGAGGCTCTCTGTGGGTCCCCTTAGCTAGGGCCCCATCCTGGTACTGACCCCCTGCTGAAGGGGCGCCTCCCACCTCCTTGTCTCCCAGTTTCCTCCAGTCATGCTCCCTCCTCATGTCTGCAATATGTTGCATCTCCCCATCTGCTTAACATTTATGTTTCCCTTCTCCACTGGGACTATTTCTATCCTTTCCATTGCCGGTCTGTGATGCCCTATGGGTATCAGACTCCCTCCCCCCGGCCTCTGTATCAGTTTCTCATTTCCACCAACCCCTCCCTCCCCTCTAGGTTGCTTAGTATCTCAAATTTATTGTGACACTCTGTGTCAGCCTCCATCAAGTAACCCGAGTTTCCTGACTGCACCTCTAAACTGCCCTCTTCTTCCCTCTTGTTTCTGTTCTCCTTAGAGCTGCTCTCTACAGTCTGCTGTTTTAGGCTTCCCACAACAGCCCTCCTGACTCTTCCCTCCCTCTCTTTGTATTTGAATGTTCAGCCCATACGCTTCCCTTAGCGCTTCAACATCCCTATCTATGGTCCTCTCTGTCCCCAATATCCCCCTCCTGCTTGCTGTAACATAACGTCCTGTAATTTCAGAGCTGCTGCCCCAGCCTTCCACAGACCCACCCTTCTGCTGCCCATATCCACACCCCTTATCCTTGGACACCCCCCAGCTCCCCCAGCTTACTCCTTAACCAATATACCTCACTGCTGATACAAGATAGCTGTCTACAGAGTGGGCAGCCTTTCTCTCTCCAGGCCCAATTGAGAATTATTGCCATCCCACAGCCTGTGCAGCCTACAACCCTTCCGAAGATGCCTGCCATGGTGGAATATGACCACCCTGTTTGTTCCTCTGTTTATAATGGCACACCCACTTTTCTCAGTCCCTTCCCCCTGGAATACAGTTTCTCTCTATACTGACTGCAGTTATTTACAAACCCAATTTCAACCCCACCAATAAAGTTCCCAAGTCTCACAAACACATACAGTCCAGTGTGTGTCCAGTCCCACTAACAGTGTGTGTATGCAGACATCAGGTACCGTATGATGTCACAGGCCCACCAGTTCCTGTTGCTTTGAATTTCAGTCCCAAACAGAAATACACAGCCCTTCAATCCCAACCCCCCGTGGCTTTTCAGTATTTAAGAAAGCCTACACAACAGGGTGGGTGGAAGGGCTCTTACCAACACCAGGCAAACATCACATTTAAATTACACTCTAATTATCACTGCCAAACAAGTGTTCCCAAGCCTCAAAAGTTACAATATCACAGCCCAAGTAACAGTTCTAACTCAAAGTAGTAATTTTTAACACATAGAACTAATTTCACGCTCAAAACTATTCAAATATTTCAGTTAAAACAGAATATAACCCCAGACCTCTGTCCTTACCAGCCTCCTGCTTATGTTGAAATGAAATGAAATGACGTTTTGGCTGCTGTTTTATAAATGATACTTGTCATGTTCAGAAGGAACTTTTGGAGTCAAAATTAAAAAAAAAAAAACTAAGTTATGAAGAAACGTTTTACTGCTCCATTTACTCATAACTTTTATTTTTACAGTTTTTGACCCCTAATGTTTCAACAAATCCCTTGTGTTACCCCACCTCCTGAACATGACAGGTGTAATTTTTCAAACTCCCTCCGAAACTTGTTTTTGCAGTCGAAGTTGTGAAATCACATTTTGTATGATATTTAAAAAAATTCCACCTATCTTGATCATGACGTCAGGTCATGAAAAGACTTGGAAATTTGAGGTCAAACTGTGGGGGAGCCCACTAAAAATTAGATACTACCTCTCAGCTGGCCTGTCCTGGATAAATACAATCCAACAATGTGTCAAAGCAGGACACCACTGAAAATGACATATTGCATCTCATCTGGTCTATCCTGGATAAATGTATAACATATATATTAAAAATATGTACAATCAAAACTTGGAATAACACCAATGCAAGCGGCAAACATTCGGCATTGAAAAATGCTCGTTATTCTGAGTGACCACCTCTGAGGAGGAAAGGATACTCAAAAGTTTCATCTTCTGCACCTACAAAAGAAATTCACACATCTGAACTGGTAGTGGATTTGCAGAGGTTTTACAGGAAGCTGAGACTGGCAGACATCTCAAGGAATAGGAATTAAAACAAGCTTTGGGTAGCAAATAGACATATAGTCCACCAAAAGCTTCAGAAAAGGTGGAAAGCTACATTAACTCAGTAGAATGGGATATAAAGAATTTACTAAGACATAAGGGACAAGGAAATAAAAGACAAAACCTGACCAGAATGGAAAGAGAAGTACTTTGACTTACTATCATTTTCTAAGTTTTTATCATTATAAAACAGGCCGAGAAGGTGGGTGGGATCATCATCTGCAATTATGGGAAATACAAACAAGAATGTGAGAAACAACTGGGAGATGAATGGAGATACTTAAAACTTGACTGGGACCCCGCCCCCGAAATAAGAGACCTAATAGAAAACAGCAAGTGCGATGGGATGGATTACACAGGAAGAAAACATATGCTAGAGGGCCAGAAGCCAAGAATATCCATTTTCTATGCACTCTCTGTAGTCCATAAGGTCCTGATCACTCCCACAGGCAGTACCATTGTATCCTGCATTGGCTCAGATCTTAAGCCATTCATTATCAACGTACACGTATGCAAATTTTTACCTTCAGCCAGAAGTTACAAAAAATGACAGCGTACATAAAAGACACAGGGCACGTGATCTCCTTACAAGGATAACTAAACTTCAGGGACAGCGACTTACAAAAAAAATCTGACTGGTAACAACTGACATCAAAGATCTTTACACCGGTATCCCACATGAGGAAGGTCTCGCAACAATACTCCAACAAGCAAGTTTTTAACACAGTTGCAGTGTATTAAATAGCTGGTATAGCATAGAAAAGCGCTATGCAAAATGGGGTAATGCTAACCATACTATTCTTGTAACACTGTATACTATACCCATGCCCTACCCCAGGTCGCACCTGGAATCGAGCCTCGGCTCAGTGTGCCTTTCCCGGTTATCAACTTTTAAATAAAGACATAAAATACATTTCCAGAAATGAGTAGCAGTAGAATGTTAACCATTTTTTCAGAGAGTCCATGGCACAGTAGACAAAACTGTACAGTTTTCAATTCTGTTATCCATTCTGTGCCAAGTGCTATGCATTTTCACAAATGATTAGCACTTTAGCATGCAAAACTGCTAATCATTTTTTTGGCTTATTTAATACCCTGCAGTTGGGAGAGATTGTCTGAAAGAGGAATTATTTCATGTTCGAGGGACATTTCTATGCACAAGTAATGGGAACAGCCATGGGCAGTATGATGGCACCAGTTTTAACCAACCTCTTCATGTACAGTTTTGACCAGGCCCATGTTCTTAATGGGAACACAAATCCATACATTAAACACCATAGATTACTACAAATGCTTTATCAATGGACACATTTGTCATCGGGAAGGGGAGCTAGAGATACTACAGAAATTCAAAAACTTCAGGGACAGAGACTTACAAACAATGAGACTGGTAACATCAAACATCTTTGCACCGGTATCCCACATGATGAAGGCCTCGAAGCGATGCTAGAAGCACTCAGGGGGAATGATGAGGAACATCCAGCAAGCAAGTTTTTAAAACATTTAGGAGAGATCTGGGGTTGAAATTAAGTTTTGCGGTCTCTAACCAACAGGGCTAGTGACTGGGAAAATCCACTAGACCCACAGACTTTTCCACTGGCCCAGCTGGTGTACTTATAGAAACTGTACCTTCTCCAGTACAAGCCCACAAGACTAATTAAAGGACCTAGATACATAGACAGTGTCGGCAGGTAAATGCCTATGGCCCACCCAGTCTGCCCATTTGAGCTTGTAAGTTCAGTTTATGTTTTGCTAGAAGTCTGTTGCCCCTTACCCCTGACCTCCAGAATTCCTTTATGTCTATCCCATGCATTCTTAAATCCTGTGATTGTTTCAGCCCCCACCACTTCCTCTGGCAGGGTGTTCCACTTGTCCACCACCTGCTCTGTGAAGAAATTCTTCTTCACGCTCCTCTAAATCATCCTCCTCCAACTTCATCCCATGCCTCTAGTCCTGGAACATCTTTTTCACTTAAAAATAGTGTATTCCTGCACCCTGTTCCTCCCTGTAAGATACTTGTATGTCTCTATCATATCCCCTCTCTCCCTCCTTTCCTCCAGGGAGTACATGTTCAGTTCCTTCAACCTGTCCTCATAGGACTTGTGATGCAATCCATGCACCATCTTTGTTGCCTCCTCTGAACCTTCTCTACCCTGTCTATGTCCTTACGTAGGTAAGGTTTCCAGAACTGTACACTGTACTCGGTGGGGCCTCACTAGTGCCTTTGTATAGTGGAATTATGACCTCCTTTCCTGCTGGTGATGCCCCTACCTATGCATCCCAGCATCCTATTTGCTTTACCTGCTGCCTTGTCACACTGTTTCCCTACCTCAAGGTCATCAGAGATGATAACCCCAAGATCCCTTTCCTGCGTGGTGCATGCTATATCCTCACCCCCCAACTGATATATTGTGCCAGGGTTTTTGTGCCCCATATGCATTATCTTGCACTTCTTTGCATTAAATTTCAACTGCCAAATCCCTGACCATTCTTCAAGTTTCTGCAGGTCCCTTCTCATTCTGTCTACACCCTCTGGTGTGTCTAGTCTGTTACAGAGCTTTGTGTCATCAGCGAACAGTGAAATTCTGCCTTCTAGGTCCTGCGCAATGTCACTGATGATGATGTTGAATAGGACCGGTCCCAGCACTGATCCCTGTGGTACCCCACTGGTCACTCTTCCCTCTGCGGAGTAACAGCCATTTACCACCACCCTCTGTGTCCTGCCGCCCAGCCAGTTACCTACCCACCAGACTACTGTCCTGCCCACACCCATATTCCCCAGTTTGTGTAATAGTCTTCTATGTGGCACAGTGTCAAAGGCCTTGCTGAAGTCCAGATAGGCCATGTCCACTGCCCTCCCCTGATCCACCTCCCTAGTCACCCAGTCAAAAATTCAACGAGGTTGGTCTGAAATGACCTCCCCGTGGTGAAACCATGCTGCCTTGGGTCCTGTAGTCCATTGACAACCAGATGTTCTACTAATCTCCCCTTCAGTAGTGCTTCCATGATCTTTCCCACTACCGAGGTGAGGCTGACTGGTCTGTAGCTCCCCACTTCCTCTTTGTTCCCACTTTTGTATAAGGGGACTACATCTGCTGTTCTCCAGTCTTTGGGTACCTCCCCCGTTTCCAGTGTTTGGCTAAACAGGATAGCCAGAAGTTCAGCCACCACCTCTCTTAGTTCTTAAGGACCCTGGGGTGCACCCCATCTGGCCCCACTGCTTTATCAACTCTTATTACTTCCAGTTCCTTCAGGACCCTTTCTGTGTAAAGGACTTGTGTCCATTTCTGCACCATTCTCACCCTTGTACTCCCTTCAGACCCATTACCCTCCTCTTCCTCAGTAAAGACTGAGCAGAAATACCTGTTCAATATGTCAGCTTTACTGTTGTCATCCTCCACGCAGCCCCCATCCTCCCCCTTCAGTCTCACTATCCCTTCCTTTGCCTTTCTTTTCACTAAGTACCTATAAAGGTTTTGTCCCTCTACCCACTGATTTTGCAATGTGTTCTTCTGTCTGAGCTTTGGCTTCCCTACAGACCTCCCTGCCTCCCTTTGCTTCTCCTGGTACTTCTCCCTATCCCTTCTGCCTGTGTCTTTTTGTATTGCCTGAATGCAGTCTTTTTGGCTTTCACTTTCTTTGCTACCTCTTTGGAAAACCATAATGGTCTCCTCTTCCTTTCCTCTTCCTGCCCCATTCCCCTTAATGCCTCTTTCAAGTATCTCCCCATTTTCCCCAAAGTCTGCCCCCCTAAAATCCAGGATACGTGTTTTTGTGTGGTTTGATTCTGCTCTTTCTGTGATTTCACTTACTTGTCTCAGTTGCCCGATATAAAATCTACCAGCATTTGGCTAGTGGGTTGGTACCAGTTAAGACCCCTGCAAGATTGTCCTAAAGAGGAATTATTTCATGTATGACAGACAGTTCTATGAACAAGTAACTGGAACAGCCATTGACAAGACAATGGCTCCAGCTTCTGTCAACCTCTTCATGTACAGCACCATGTACTTACTAAGAACAGGAACGAATCCATATATTAACAACGTATACTACAAACGCTTTTTTTTTTTTTTTTTTTTTTTTAAAATCGAGGACACATTTGTCATCTGAGAAGGGGGTGACAGACACTAGAAAAATTCCATCTTAATAACAGAACTGAATACTTGATCTTTTACAATGAATGAAAGTGAAACTGAAATAGCTTTTTTAGATCCGTTAATCTGTAAAAGAGATAACTGTATGAAGACAATACTGTTTAGAGTGGAAATGGACCAGAACACAACTTTGCATCATGACTGTTTCCATGACCCAAACTTAATAGCGGTATCCCAAGAAGCACAGTTTATAAGTGCAAAAAAAAACTGCAGCAACTCTCAGGAGTTTGAGCGAGTCATGGCAGACAGACTTAGAAACAGGATACAGAGAACCACAAATAGCGAGGGCAACAAAAGAAGTCACAGAAATGAGAAGGGAAGAACTTCGAAGAAACAGAGACAGAGATAATGTAGGATTTAGGGTTGTATTCTCCACTGCATAAAGTAATTTCAGTGGGAGGATCAGAAGCATATTAAATAAGAATTGATATGTACTACAAGTACTATAGGCAATGAAATGAACAAATGATTTAGGAATTTCCCTTTATTAACCTCCAAAAAAAAAAAAAAAAAGAAACAACCCTACCCTTAGGAACAAACTTGTCCACACACAGACCATGAAATACCAAGGGAAAAAGAAGGGAGGACAACTGATACGGAAACCTCTCTACAATGGAAATTTCCCATGTGGGAGATGCGTCCAATGTGGAATCACCTCAAAGAAAACTGTGTTTGAACACCCACACACAAATGTTGAACATGTGATCAGACAGCATATCAGCTGCACATCAGACCATGTAATTTATTTATTATAGTGTCCCTGTGACAAACTGTATGTGGGAAAGACTAAACGATAACTCAAAGTGAGAATAAGTCGGCATAAAAGAGTGATATACAAAGACATCAAAAGATGTATGTGGTTGCAAGACATTACAATTCTGCTGACACTCTCTGAGCGTACCTAGATACTGGGGGCTACAGAAAGCAGAGAGAAAGGTGGGCAAGCAATGTGAGAAGGCAGTAAGGAAGGCTGGGGGGGATATTAGGATGCACAGGGAGAGGCATCAATAGTAGAAAACAAGAAGTTGTTATCTCTCTGTACAGACAGTTGGTGAGACCCCATCTGGAGTACTGTGTGCAGTTCTGGAGACCCCATCTCCGCAAAGACATAGACAGAGTGGAGGCTGTCCAGAGGAGGGCAACCAAAATGGTGCAGGGTCTGCACCAGAAGACATATGAAGAAAAACTAAAGGAGCTTAATATGTATACCCTTGAGGAAAGGAGGGAGAGAGGTGACATGATAGAAACTTTCAAGTACCTCAAGGGAATCAACAAAGTCCAAGAGGGTGGCATCTTTCAGAAAGAGATGTGCGAGAACAAGGGGGCACAATTTGAAGATAGAATGGGGACGGCTCAGAGGTACTGTGAGGAAGTATTTTTTCACAGAGAGGGTTGTGGATACATGCAACAGCCTCCCTGAGGAGGTCGTGGAGTCAAGAACAGTGGGGGAATTCAAGAATGCATGGGACAGACATAAAGCAGTCCTAGTTGGGGGTAGGAGGAAGTAAGCTGTTGGTTAACTAGGATCTGCAGCTTATCTGTTAGGTAGGAAAATGGGCAGACTAGGTGGACCAAGAGGTCCTTATCTGCCATCAAATTCTATGTTTCTATGTTAACCAAGAAGAAATATGGACTGGTACATGGCACTACTAAGAAGGGAAGTGTTCTGGATCCATAAAATGTACACACCAAATCCAGAAGTGGGCCTCAACAAGAAATGTGACTGGTTGCTTTCTGGTGACCAACAATAACCATGGGACACTGAAAAAGGACTCAAACTACACTCTCCTACATCTGCTATTTCCTCTGATCTAATGGGGTGTGTTTTTTACCATTAAGAGTGGGTACTGGTAACTGGCAGTACAGGGGGTTTGGGACTGGGTTCTTATAGACTTCTGGTAGGAGTGCTAATAGTCACCAGCAAGTCCTGGCAGAACTTCTGTGGGTTTAAACCGCTATTCACGGAGAAGGATGGCCTACAATGAAAATTGACTGTCTATACCATTAATGATTTGAAACATAATACTGTACAGAAAACTGCCTAAACATTATAGATACTTGTGAATGCATTCACTTATATTAGCAGATGATAAATACATAGATTATCATCATTCAATATTACCAGCATGGAACTATTTCCTTATTGCTATGGTCACAGAATACTATAGGACCAGGGAGATAGGCCTAAGAATCTGTATGTAATGCTCTGGTACTCTAGTTCCTTCACTGCACTACACAATATGTAAGCAGAGACTAACTAACAGAACTCAGAAAGGTCACTTTTTTTGAGGAAAACAAAAATCACTTTCTTGGACATTTTATAGTCCTGGGAGGGGGTGAACCACTGCAGTCTAAAGCCTGTTGTGGACATGGATTCCCACTAAATCTTTGAATCTGCTGCACCACACAGCATTTGCTGTGGCTAGTCTCCTTTAGCCCCTGTGGCAGCAGTGATAGACTGAATCACTGCAGGACATCCAGTGATGTCATTCCCCCTCCGCTCTACAGTATAAATACTGTGCACGTCAGTCACCCTATTTACTCCTTATATACCTGAGGGAGACAACTGTAGTGTGGTGCTCTTTCCCCAGAAATTTTGTGTATGTTTCATATACTTTTGGCAACTTTTAAAGATCATTTTATTACCTGCTGAAGGCACAATCCACACATATATACTGAAAGTAACTGTATTTATTGAATTTGACAGAACAAGTGTGCGCACTTACTTGATTTTACATTGAGGGATGAGGCCCTTCAGCCTGACAAGGCATGCCACCTTATAAGGCATGATTACTTATACTCTTGAGTTTGTGGAAGAAAATAATATCTTGGTAAAAAGGTTAGATCTGTAGGGGAGGAACCAGACTGGTGTATTTATTTTCAGTGCAGGTACACAGCGATTTTGTTAATTGCTGATATTCTGGAAGAGAAATAGCAAGTGCAGATACTTTGGTAAAATGTTACACGGTTTACATAAAATGTGACAAATATTAACTAGTATACGATTGTCATGGTGTGTTTTAAATTAAAAGGATTACTCTTATTTAGTGCTAACATAATTTAACTTTACGTAAGAAGAGATTACGCCGCTGTTGTAAATTCTGATGCTACAGAAAGCCGAAGTTACATGTGGGAAAGAACAAAATAATTAAAGAAAGATTAGCAGTATAGTCTGTATGCTATTTAAGGTGGTGGTGGGAGCACTTTCTGGCAGCAGGCGATGGTGGCACTGGGTGCTTTATGACAGTATAGAATATGATTTGTAATTATTTGTTTTATTTAAAAGTTGGTAAGACTGTGAGCCACAGACTCATTTTCCAAGGTGACCAGAACATTTAACAAATGTACAATCCAAGAACGAAACAATTAAAACAAACAATATAAATATACATATTCAATTAAATAAATCTATCTGTATAATACTATTATGGTCTGCACTATAAATTCATGTGTTTCAATGCTGTACTTGTCCTTTCCCCCTCCCCCCAGGACGCATCTGGAATTGAGTGGTACTCCGCTCAGTATGCTTTCCTGGTGAAACTCTTAAAATAAATGGGGGGAGGGATTAGTGAAGGAATGGAGTCAGGAGGACTGACCGAGGTCCCAGGTCTAGGGCGGCAAATGAGGGCAGGTGACTGCGATGTACACAAAGTAAGAGCTAAGCAGGAAAGGGCAAACAGGGAGTGCACAGGGTCGAGTCAATTGGGTAGGGGGGGGGGATGGGGAGGAGTATGGGCAACAAAATGCCCGAGCTCCAGGCGATGCTGGCAGAGGGATCAGCGGATGTGGCAGCGATTACGGAAACATGGGCCACCCAGAAGAATGACTGGGACCTAAACTTGGAGGGCTACACAATATTCAGGAGGGATAGAGAAGAGAGTAGAGGAGGGGGTGTAGCACCGATAGTCAAGAATGGCATAATGGTTAGTGAAGTGGAGGAGGCAGATGGGGGAGTGGAAGCGATTTGGGTAACTCTGCAATTGGGGGGAGGCAAAAGATTGAAAGCAGAGGTGGTGTACAGACCCCCCGCAATGGATGAGGACCTGGAGGGAAAATTGGTTGAGAACATCAAGGGGCACTGTGACCGTAGAAAGGGTAGGGTGGTGGTCATGGGGGACCTAAATATGCCGGGGGCAGACTGGGACACCATGACATCAGCAGTGGCCAGGGAGCAGAGGCTGATGGATGTGTTTTAGGATGCCTTTCTGGTCCAACAGGTGGGGGAACCACGGGGGGATACTGGACTGTCCTTGCAGACAGCGACCAGATAAGGGGTCTGGAGGTGTGTAGCCCGCTGGCAGGAGGGGAGACCTTGCCACGGTCTGGTTTCTGCTGCATCTGGGGGAGGACAACTGCTCAAACACAGTTGTAGTGGACTTCAGGGGGGCAGACTACGTGGGCATGGGCAGGATTCTGAGGGGGAGCCTGAACAAGATTAGGCCAGACATGGATGTTGGTAGTTTGTGGGAGACCATTAAAAAAGAGGTACAGGAGGCTACTAGCTCATGTGCAAGGGTAAGGCATAAAAAGGGTAGGGCCAACAAGCCGTGCTGGTGGACCAGGGAGGTGCAAGAGGTGGTAAGGGATAAGAAAGCTGCCTACGCACGTTTTAAGCACTCCAGGGGGGACCGGGAGAGAGGTGAGTATGAGTTGACAGCTAGAAGGGTCACAAGAGTGGTGAGGGGAGCCAAGGCGAGGATGGAGCAAAACCTGGCTAGGGATATCCGGAGGGGTGGAAAGGGATTTTATAGATACATAGGGGAAAAGAGGAAAGGGAGAGCACAGATCTCCAGGATTAGGACTGGGGAGGGATGGGCTCAGGAGGCAGGGGAACAAGCAGAGGTACTAAACAGGTACTTTGCCTCGGTATTCATGGAAGGAGACATGGGATCCATTCAACTGGAAGGGGGGGGAGAGAGACAGCTGAGAGGAGAGGACAGATGGAGATGAGAGAACCAGAAGAGGCTGGGGCACCGGGTGGGCCAGGCCTAGAAGGGGATGGATGCTTCGTTGAGGGGGGGGTTAGGGAGGAAGAAATCACAGAGGACAGCGTGAGGGAGGCCCTATGGGCACTGAAAACTGACAAGGGACCGGATGGGCTGCATCTGACAGTTCTGAAGGAACTGGTGGACAAACTAGCAGCTCCACTAGCTGCGCTGTTCCAACGCCTCTCTCCAGACAGGATGGGTGCCTCAGGATTGGGAAGGGTGGCTCATGTGGTGCCTATCCACAAAGGGGGGGTCTAGGGAGGAGATGGGAAATTACAGGCCTCTCAGCCTAACGTCGGTGGTAGGCAAGCTAATGGAGGGCTTCATCAAGGAGAAGCTCGGGAGGCAACTGGAAAGGCTGGGGCACATGGATGACAAACAGAATGGTTTTGTCCTGGGGAGATCGTGCCAGACTAACCTCATAGAGTTTTACAACTGGGTGACAGGGACCCTGGACCGACACAAACCGGTGGACGTCCTATATTTGGATTTCAGTAAGGCGTTTGACTCGGTACCCCACATCGGGTTGTTGACAAAGTTGGGAGGGATGGGGGTGGGAAGACAGTTGCTTATGTAACCCCTTTGTTACCCGGGGTTACTAGAATCCCAGTAAGACCTAGTGGTAGGCAGGGAAGGCAGCTTGTGAAACTCCAGTTAAATGGGTTTCACACTGTCTCACTCTGTCCTCAGTCACAGCTGAGACTTGAGAGATGACATCACTATAGAACTGTTGCAGCTGCATGAGCCACTTTGGAATCTCCAGCTCAGGGAGTGAAGTTTAGAACTTTGGGAAATTCAAAGGCAGTCTTCCGTTTGTCCTTAAGCAAGAAGGAAGCATCAGTCTGCTGTTTGATCTTTCACTAAGAAAAAAAAGGAAGTGTTCCTGTGTTTACCTTTTTTAAAGTGGTGGAGACCGCTTCCCCGGTCTCAGTGCCCCCCTCCCTCCGGGGGAGAAAGTTCTCTGTGGGTTCCAGGGGCAATCCTCTTCTCCCACCATGGAAGGAAGCTGCCTGATTTTGTTTTTGTCTGTTCTTGTATAACAGCAAAGGTTACAGTACTTCGCCTGTGGGGCACCTGCAACGAATAGGTGAGTGTTTGGCTCCATTCGAAGGGGCAAACAAATTGTTTTCTTCAGTTGGGAAATGAATGTGGACTGCTATTTGGGAGGACTATGTCAACTAAGACAAACAAAGAGAGCAGTCAAACAGTTTAAAGTTTTAAATGGATTTAAAGTTCGCTGTAGAGGGGGTGCTTCAGGTCATCCACCGTTCAATCTACATTTTAAAGTTTAAAGTTTTCTGTGTGTCCAGAGAAATGGCCGGGTATGGGCTGTGGGAGCTGGAGGTGGGAACCCCCCCCCCCATCTTTAGTAACCAGGTCCACCTCTACGGATTTCTTCTGTGTTTTTGCTACTTACCTCATGCACTTGGCCAGTGATGGGGTGGGTACCCAGACGTGGGTCGCAACTTGAAAATCTCTCTAGGAGTCGCAGACTCTAAGTGGTGTAGGGAGCCACAGGATGGGAAAAATCACTCCTTGTTGGATGGGAGTCTCCTTGTTTGATGGGAGTTTCGATTGAAAGTACGAAAACAAATCTCTCTAGGAGTCGCAGACTTCAAGTGGTGTGGGGAGCCTCCTTGTTTGATGGGATGTCTTTCCAAGTAAAGTTTGGGTTCATTCTTCAAGTGGACCATCAGCTGAGTGGCCGGCAGGGGAGCCGGGCCAGTTGGGCTATGTATCCAATGCGCATGCAAAGTCCGGGCTGAGTGCCTGGTGGGTCCAAAGCCAGACAACTGTAGTAATGTGTTCATTCCTCAAATGGACCGCTGTGTTAACCTCTAATCTGCACATACAGTAACATAGCCCTTTGGGGGACCATGCAATGCTTTGTTTATGTTCAGTCAGTTAATAAATAAAGCCACACTGAAAAATCCCAATTCTGGTTCAGGACATTACAGTTATTGCTTCCTGTAGTTGGATTTACTTGGGTGCCCCTGTACAGAGTAGCCACACCTAGGTCCCTTGTGCCAGGTAACCTCATCCTTCCCCGAACCCGTAGTTATGTTACAAAAATGGAGGCACCGCTTTGGATTTGTTCGGGAAGGAAGGTGCTTGGGCAAGTAGGCTAGCGTTTTGGCTATCTGGCAGTCGGTAGCCCAAAAAAGTTGAAGCAATTTCCCTAGTGTGTTGCTGTGTGCTGTGAATCCTGTGCTGCTGTTTAAAAATGCCAACTGTTTACCAAGGAGTTGTAAAGCCAAAGTGTGTGTCCTTGTCCTGCATCAATATAGTTTACAGCGCTTGTCAGTTTTAAAATAAAGTTCTGTGAAGGAAAGTGTGGAAAACTAGGGGTAGCAACAGAGAAATTATGCCCTGGACGTTGGAAATGCTTTCTGTGCAATGCTAGAGACTGCAGAGTTAATGGCAATGTTACATGGTTGAAATGGGCTCCCGCTGTGGAGTCAGTTGAAGGAAAAAAAAAAAAAAGTGCATCTTTTCAGTTTAAATTTGCCTGCTCGACGATCGCCGAGAGGAGCCCTTGTGAGGAAGAAGAGGCTTATTTGCATGGCATTGTGTGGTTGGTCAGTTTGCCATTAGTCCCGTCCCTCAGCCAGCTCTTCTGTGATTGCCTCAGCATTCGAGAGGGAGACAGAGAGTAGTGCATGTACTGGCACTGGAGGAGCATTCGCGAAGTGTTCAAAGCGCTGTAAACAGTAAAAAAGTGACTTTCCAGTTAAAAATCGGGCTCAACCCGCTTATCGATCGTGGGATCAGTTAATTGTGTGGTTAATACTACAATCACGGAGACTGCCCGCCCGTTTGCATTTTGAGGCCTTCAAAAATCTGGCTGCAGGCCGTTTTACCCCATCGCAGCAATCTGCTACAATAACAGTGAGTAAACGAATTAAAACTGCTCAAATCAGTGATTTTCAGTAATGCCATATAAAATGTGTGTGCAGCAGTATAGTCGCTTTGCAAGTAGCGATTGTGTGATGTCCTGCTGGCAAATGCAAGTCTGTAAAGCCATTAAATGTGTGCATAGCAATGAAAGTAGCCTCAGTTTAAAGTTTGCAGCCAGAGAGAGACTGTGGGTTGTAAAATAAGTGCAACACTAGTAGAAGCAGGCAATCCTGTGCTGAAACCTGAAGTTAAAGGGACTGTAATTAAATGAATGTTGCCAGCATGTGAAAAGTCCAAGGAAAATCCCTGTAAATGTGTGAACAGCCAGAACAGAGCAAGTTGTGCAGTTTGAGTAAAACTTAGTAGCTGATGCAAATCGGGTGCGCAGTGGCTTGACCCAGAGTCTGAATGTTGATGCACAGGAATGCTGCCGCCACCATTACAGGGTGGGGTAGTAAAATAAACACAGCAGCAGAGGAGCCATTTTAAAGCTACAGAGTGTGTTCATTAAAGTGGGACTTTCAGTTACAGTGAACTTTTGTTTGTTTTTCTGCAGTTATGGCCTCAGGATCAGCTTCGTTACCCGATCATGCCCGGTTGCGTAACAGCAGCAGTAAATAGATTGAGAGATATTGAAAATTGGTGCTATAGAGGGCAACCCTCCTGATGTGGCAATTCCTAATTATCCAGTGCGTGTATGCCAGATGTGCTTAAGTGCTGGAAGGATGTCTTCATGATTCCTCACTGTGCTGGATGTCTACAAAATATGGCTTGTATAAAGCGCCTCAAATTGCTTAGCTCCCACATGGACACAACTTCAAGAATCTGCAGTTGGCAGCACACAGATCAGGCGGAGCCTGTGGAGGAAGGTCCCCGGGAAGTGTGGCACAAAGTTAGAGAGTGCAGAATTAGAGACTGAATCTGAAGTTGAAGTTTTGGATGCTGGATCTCAGAAGGCAAGTTCAGATAAAGCATCAATAGTCCCCTGGGTGGGGGGGCCTAGCCCAAGTCTCGAAGGTGAAGATGAGATGCGGGAGGCCGTTGAATGGGAGGTGTCGACCTCCGCTCCCAGTGATGAATGGATAGTCTCGGGGGTGAGAACTACTGCTCACTCCTGGGCTCAGATCCTCAGTGAAGAGGAAGATGAAGGGGAACCTATGTGGCCTTGTGAGAAAGGAACGGGTACACAGCCTCAAGATCTTGCCTCGGAGGAATGTGTTCAAGATGGTGGTGATGCCACTGCCCTGGCTTCACCAGAAGAAGTAGTAGTCAGGATCCGCTTTTTAATTTCATTGAGGATGCGAAGCTGGCAGAACCAGGACTGGCCACCCCCAAGCCAGGCCAGCGGTCTCATACTGACCAAAGCAAGTAAAGAGGAGAGACTGGTTCGTAGAAAGGCCAATGAAATCTTTGGTGCGACCTTTCCTACCTTTTCTCGGAGAGTCTGGGAGGAGATTGAGAACTGCAGGAAATCCTGGATCTGGGATGAAGCAATGAAACATGTGCATCCTGGGGCTAACCAGCATGTAAAGAATAGACTGTTCCACGAAAAGTATACACAGTGGAAGAGAGGCAGGACACTGTTTATGGACAGAGTGAGAATAGTGGACGGAGAGGGACGCGAAGTCTCCCACTGTGTGAATTATGTGCGTCCAGATGGAGTAATAATTCAAGCCCCTGACCACTCTACTATTGGCCTCAGTGCAAGGACCTCCCAGTAATTAAGCCCATGCCTACAAAATGGAGAGCAGAGCAGTGGTAGTCAATACTGCCACATTAAGACTGTGAAGTGCCCTTATTGAACTGCCAGTATGAATAAACAAGGAATCAGGTGCCCCATATTCTTCAGTCCACAGTGTACTGTCCTGTTCAGCAACCATCTACTGGCACCACCAGATGACTTCAGATCCAGAGAGGACACCATCCCAGCTGTTTCCTGTTCATCGCCTGGTAATCGGATGACGCCGGACCAGCTGTTTCTCTTTTTGTTCCTGTTCTAAGGTTCCTTCTCCAGTTATGACATCAGCCCAGCTGTTTCCAGATGTGCACTCCTGTGGGTTCCCAGAAGATGTCCGCCCAGCTGTATCAGAAGAAATGCTGCCAGGGAGAGTCTTCGGAAGGGACTAGGTTTGTGAAATCCGAATACTTCAAGAGGCTGGTAAGTCCGAAAAAATCTTTTTATTCTATCTTTATGACATTGCAATACACACCCTACACTACAGACTTCAAACAGTGTGTGAACTGTCCGCAAAGACTCTCCCCTTCGGGATTATGGCCTTAAAGGACTATGTTCACTGGGCTCCGGCCCAGGAGAGACTCTAATGGACTGGCCTTCGGGCCTTGTGGTCACTAGTTGGGACATTTAGGGTACTCCATCCCCCCCAAAGGTGTATTGTTACCAATGTCATTACTGGACTTTAATGTAAATACTGTTTTTCTACCTTTTTCTAAAAAAAAAAAAAAAAAAATATTTTCTTTTTTGGGATTGTTCAGTGCTCTTTTTCTGTATGGTAAGGGCTGTTGTTGTCATTGTTGTTGTTTAGATAGACTGTACATGCAGATTAGGATGCGTTTTTTTTTGTTTTGTCTTTTCTTACAGGTGTTCCTGGAAGACAGAAGAGAAGACAATAAGAGGAGAAGGGGCTCAACGGAGTTCCTCGTCAGTGCTTATGGTACAGAATTTAAATGTACTGTGTTATTATTGCTAATGGTTGAAGTTGCAGGCTGCCCAAGGTCGGGGAGGTCCCCGGGTTTTGTTTTGTTTGGGAATATTATGTTAGAGGCAGATAGGTTTTCCCTAGAGGGTTAGGGGGGATAGACAGGCTGTGGTCCTGAACGGCCGTAGGGATTGCAGTGCTGATCTATCAGGGCTATGCTCTGGACCAGTTCTACCAGAGCCACTAGGTGTCCACAGTAAGTGGATAGGAGTAGGCTGACATGTCAGCTATAGGCCCCTAGGGCCCTTAGTGTTGCCTACCTGTGCTTGCACATGGTAGGAGGGGCCTGATCACCCCTCCGCAGGTAGCACAGGGTGGGATGGCCTAAGGCCAGGTGCATAATGACTGGGGACAGTCATTTTCCTGGTCAAGGGCGAGTGTAACCCCTTTGTTACCTGGGGTTACTAGAATCCCAGTAAGACCTAGTGGTAGGCAGGGAAGGCAGCTTGTGAAACTCCAGTTAAATGGGTTTCACACTCTCTCACTCTGTCCTCAGTCACAGCTGAGACTTGAGAGATGACACCACTATAGAACTGTTGCAGCTCCATGAGCCACTTTGGAATCTCCAGCTCAGGGAGTGAAGTTTAGAACTTTGGGAAATTCAAAGGCAGTCTTCCGTTTGTCCTTAAGCAAGAAGGAAGCATCAGTCTGCTGTTTGATCTTTCACTAAGAAAAAAAAGGAAGTGTTCCTGTGTTTACCTTTTTTAAAGTGGTGGAGACCGCTCCCCCGGTCTCAGTGCCCCCCTCCCTCGGGGGGAGGAAAAGTTCTCTGTGGGTTCCAGGGGCAATCCCCTTCTCCCACCATGGAAGGAAGCTGCCTGATTTTGTTTTTGTCTGTTCTTGTATAACAGCAAAGGTTACAGTACTTCGCCTGTGGGGCACCTGCAACGAATGGGTGAGTGTTTGGCTCCATTTGAAGAGGCAAACAAATTGTTTTCTTCAGTTGGGAAATGAATGTGGACTGCTATTTGGGAGGACTATGTTAACTAGGACAAACAAATAGAGCAGTCACACAGTTTAAAGTTTTAAATGGATTTAAAGTTCGCTGTAGAGGGGGTGCTTCATGTCATCCACCGTTCAATCTACATTTTAAAGTCTAAAGTTTTCTGTGTGTCCAGAGAAATGGCCGGGTATGGGCTGTGGGAGCTGGAGGTGGGAAACCCCCCCATCTTTAGTAACCAGGTACACCTCTACGGATTTCTTCTGTGTTTTTGCTACTTGCCTCATGCACTTGGCCAGTGATGGGGTGGGTACCCAGACGTGGGTCGCAACTTGAAAATCTCTCTAGGAGTCGCAGACTAAGTGGTGTGGGGAGCCACAGGATGGGAAAATCACTCCTTGTTTGATGGGAGTTTTGATTGGAAGTACGAAAACAAATCTCTCTAGGAGTCGCAGACTTCAAGTGGAGTGGGGAGCCACAGTTTGGGAGCCTCCTTGTTTGATGGGATGTCTTTCCAAGTAAAGTTTGGGTTCATTCTTCAAGTGGACCGTCAGTCGAGTGGCCAGCAGGGGAGCCGGGCCAGTTGGGCTATGTATCCAATGCGCATGCAAAGTCCGGGCTGAGTGCCTGGTGGGTCCAAAGCCAGACAACTGTAGTAATGTGTTCATTCCTCAAATGGACCGCTGTGTTAACCTCTAATCTGCACATACAGTAACATAGCCCTTTGGGGGACCATGCAATGCTTTGTTTATGTTCAGTTAGTTAATAAATAAAGCCACACTGAAAAATCTCAATTCTGGTTCAGGACATTACAGTTATTGCTTCCTGTGGTTGGATTTACTTGGGTGCCCCTGTGCACAGTAGCCAAACCTAGGTCCCTTGTGCCAGGTAACCTCATCCTTCCCCGAACCCGTAGATATGTTACACTTAGATGGGTAGAAAACTGGCTTACAGATAGAACAGAGGGTAGTGGTTGGTGGGACAGTCTCCTCCCCTAGGAAGGTCTTCAGTGGGGTTCCCCAAGGTTCAGTACTGGGGCCATTCCTGTTCAATGCCTGTGTCTCTGATATAGGAAGGGGGGGTTAGGAGTTTGATGAGCCTCTTCGCAGATGACCCAAAACTGGGAGCACTGGCTGACAGGGAGGAAGCGAGGGAGACAGTCCAGAGGGATCTGGATACCCTGGAGGGTTGGTCAAGGAGGTGGGGGCTGAGGTTTAATCCGGGGAAGTGTGGGGTGTTGCATCTGAGGGTCAGAAACCCAGGTCATGTATACACCCTGGGAGGGGTCTCATCGCAAGCCACATCGAGTGAGAGAGACCTGGGGGTGGTGGTAGACACTAGATTGAACAACACTGAAAACTGCAGAAGATCATCGGCAAAGACAAACAGGATACTGGGCTGCATAGCCAGGGGAATAACATCCAGGAGGAGAGAGGTGATCCTGCCTCTGTATAATGACTTGATCAGGCCGCATCTTGAGTATTGCATGCAGTTCTGGAGACCTCACCTTAGGAACGACATAGCACTGTTGGAGAGGATTCAGAGGAGGGCAACCAGGATGATATGGGGCATGAGTGATAGGACCTATGAAGAAAGGCTGGAAGTCCTTGGGCTGTACTCGCTGGAGGAGAGGAGAGACGCGGGGACATGATTGAGATATTCAAATATGTGAAAGGGATTAACAGGGGCACAGCCAAATAAATGTTCAGGCTAAAGAAAGGGGGCACAACCAGGGGGCATGAATGGAAGTTGGAGGGGGGAACCTACAGGAGAGAATGTATAAGGCATTACTTCACTGACAGGGTGGTGGAGCCATGGAATGCACTGCCTGGGAGTCTAGTCGAGCAGGGCACAGTGAAGGGCTTCAAGAGGGGGTGGGCCAGATGCATGGGTATACTGAGGCCAAAGCTGACCCTCTCGGGGGCCAGAGGAGGAGGAGGAGGAGGAGCTAGTGCCCAATAGAGGCTGGCTACCGAGCAGACATGAAAGACCGTTAGGCCTATTCTGCTGAGTTTTAGTATGTTAATATGTAAATAAATAACTGACAACTGGAAAGAAGGTACTTTTTCTGAACATGTCTAAAACAAATTAGAGAGTTACTAGCACAAGATAAAAATGACTGTAGTGAATTAAAAAAAAAAAAAAAAAAAGGATGGCAGATTGTAAAACACTGTTTTTGGACCAACAGAAGTCCTCATTCTGGGGACAGAAATTGGAAATGTAGAGACAAACAGACTGAAACAGTGCTAAAGTGTATTTTTAAAATATAACATGAAGTAGGGACACTATCCAAGATCACTTTTTTTTTTTTATAGCAAGGATACCCATTTGAAGTAGATACCTCTGTTCTAGTGGAAGTTCCCACATGTTTATACAAATCACAGTGATGCCGATGAGTGTGATATGGCAATTAAGCAGCAAATCTCCCTGTCTGATTTAGAAGGGTCCTCACCTTGGCCAGCAGCCCCTCTCCATAACTATGTATATATTTTGAAAACACTGATAACGCAGCTGGCATGAGGGTATGATGAAGTAGTGAGACAGCTACAAAATGTTACCCAGATTCATGTATTTTGTGGAATATTAAAGAAGCTGAAAGAATTCTGGTGTTCTAGTGATGTTCATCCAAACCTCTCTGATTGACTTCAAGAGTCCCATGGATGGCCCAAGATCAAGACTTTATAGTCACTTACTTTATAAGTGAAGGCAGTTCGAACACTTGCAAAGGTCATACTGAAATGTTTTTCACAGCACTAACAGGCTGGCAGAGCCACGCTACTTAACACTGCAGAAAACCTACTTCTGCCAACATATTATAGTGTGCGGTCATCCCCCCCCCAAAAAAAAAAAAAAAAAACACCCAATCTCTTCAGAATTCCCATCTGTGTGAAAATCATTCCCTGGTAGTCTAGTGAACCCCCTCCCACTCTGTGTATGGTATGCCAACCCACTTGCCCCCTACCACCAGCAATGGTGACCAACACAGATCCACATTGCTCCTCTGCGGCCAGCTGCCATTTGTCTCACAGAAGTACTGCATCTCTACAGATATTGTATAGTGATACAGTACTGGCAGGACATCTGACAGATGCCAAGTAAGTCCACGTGCATGGACAGTCTGCATTTAGTCAGAAATAGTTTTTCGGCATCCATCAGACATTTCGCAAGTACTGTTACAACAGTTTGCTATAGCGATACAGTAGTTGCATAAGGCAGATGCTGGCCAGGCACAGAGGTGAGATGTGGGTCTGTGCCAGTTGCGCTCAACAGGGAGAGGCAAGGTGGTATAGGCATAAGAGCACAGACCAGGAGGGAGGGTCCACTAAACCACCAGGGAATTATTTTTTTATGCAGATGGAACTACAATGGGGACTGGATGAGGTGGGGTCCACTAGACTCTGGTACCTGTGAATGATTTTTTAGGCTCCACTAGACAAGGCAATTACTGTAACACAGAAAGGAGTACAATGGAGATCAGGTAGGGGGTGGACCATTTGACTACCAGAAAATGATCTTCATATAAACCGGAGTACATTGGGGGGCTACTTCACTACCAGGGAATGATTTTCAGAAAGACAGGAGTGCAACAGGGACTGGGCAAGGGCAGGGGGAATCAGCTAACTACCAGGGAATGATTTTTAATGTAGATAGGAGCACTGTACAATGGGGACTGTGTAAAGTGGGGGGTCACTAGACTACAAGAGAGTGACTAACACAGATAGGAGTACAACAGGGAATGAGTGAGGGTAGACCACTCGCCTACCAGGGAATGATTTTTAATACAGGTAGGAGCGCTGTACAATGGGGTCTGTGTAAAGAGGGGGTTTCACTAGACTATAAGGAATGATTTTCACACAGACAGGACAGGAGGGCAACAGGGAATGTGTGAGTAGGGCAGGGAGAAGACGCGAGGAGTACTATACAATGGGGATCAGGTGATGGGGCCACTAAACTATGAGAAAGTGACTGTAACACAGAGAGTAGTATAACAGGGATCAGGTGACGGTGGTCCACTAGACTACGAAGGAATGACTGTGATGCAGATTAGAGAACAATAAGGATTGGTTTCGAAGATGTCCACTAGACTATGAGGAAATGATTATAACACAGAAGTTGTGTAAAATGTGGACTGAGTTGGGGAAGGGGTCCAGTACACTACACTGAAATGACTAACATATAAGAGTACAAGGCGGGGGGTTAGGAGACCTACTACCAGGGAATCATTTCACACAGATGAGAGTACAACAGGGTAAGGGTGAGGAAGGGCACTCTTGTGGGTTTTTATTAATTGTGCACACAGGGCACCACAGATGTGGGGGGGGGGGCTTCATGCAATCCATGGAGTACAGTCTACTGCCTCACACGTTAATGAGGCCATAACAGGATACAAGTAATCACTTTGTGCCTTGGATAGGCTAAGGGGTAATTTGCATAGGGATCTTTGAATATAGCAAGTTAGTGCAGTTGTGCTAAAGGGTTCTGGACTTCCTAAATGCTTTTTCTCCTTTAAAGCATAAAACCTTTCTACAGGCAGAAAAACAGCAAGGGTCCATCCAGTCACTCTAATCCGACCTACTACCGCTACAGCCTATTGATTGGCAGGTTCCATACAGGGCCCCCTGCTGGCAGCATGGTTCTTTTGTAGCTGTGTCCCCTTACGGTCAACTCCTGCAGTTCCCACAGTTACCAATTAAGCAATAAGGCACGACAGGGTGGGGGTTATTGGGGGATTTACGCCGTGTGTGGTGTGTCACGGCGCAGCCAAGTGACTTAACCCATGTCACCAAGGGTAACCACCAATAACCCCCACCCTGAGTGCCTTATCTGATGATACAATGGACCTATGTGTAAAATGCATTTAAAATGTGTTTAAGTATGTTTTTTATAAATGCCATTTCTCAGCCGTGGGTTATTGCAAGATATACCATGGTCATGTGATGTATCTTGACCAAAGAGGTTACAGGATTTTCATACCCAATTGTATAATCCTTTATAACTGTCCCACTCCCCCTTGAAACCCTGCACCGTCTTTGCCTCAGTCACCTCTCTTAGCAAGCTAGTACGCTGGTCCGCCACTTTCTCAAAGGATTACTTCCTCACATCCTTATCCTACTAGATGTTCCCAGGACACGTACTACAGCTGGCCAAAGAGCGGCCTCATACGCCCTCCCAAACATTTGGAACCAACTACAAGCCATGCTAAAGCTAACCAGCATTGTATCAATTAACTCCTACAAAACACTAGCTATCTCTAAATTAAAAGACATATGTAGGTGCTACTAGGCCCCCAACGCCAAGTCAACTTCCTAGATACCAACTGGCCCTCTACTTATTAAGCTGAAATGTGTTGCATAATTTAGGGCAAGGGCAAAGCTGGTATGTACTGCATATATAGCATAAGGACTTCTATTGTGTATACCTCTTGTATTATATTATATTTTTGTTTACATTTTATATTTCCTGTCTATGTAATTGCGAACTATATGTATATGTGCCTCAGGACCTCCTTGTGAATGAGCTTGCTCAACGGAGTCTTTCCTGCAATAAACTTGAAACTTGAAACATCCGTCCTTAATTTGCCTCTTGTCAGTTTGCACCCATGTCCCCTGGTGCAGGCTCCCTCACTGTATTTGATAAGCGTTTTGACAGTTCACATCACTGATCCCCTTAAGGTACTTAAAAGTTTTGATCGTATCTCCTCTCTCCCTTTTAGCCTCAATTGAGTACATATTTAGTCTGGCCAACCATTTCTTTTATGGCCTTCCCTGCACCACTTTGGTAGCCCTCTTTTGTACCATTTCTAAATAATCACAATCATTCCTGAGATGCAGGCTTCAAAACTGCACACAGTACTCAGGGTGCAGCCTCACCAAGAAAATGTACTAGGGCAGAATCCTTTCCAACTCAAGGTTAAGTACAGGCACATGATCATACTAGTGTGGCCATACTATGGTCCACAGGGTTGAAGAAGGCCTAGAGACCCATCAAGACTACCCTCCCATTGCACAGTGGCAGTACACATCTCCTGCATTAGACATATGGTCGTAGATACTTGCCTCTGTGTGGCCAGCTGGGGGATGTGCTTAGCATGGAGCGCACTTTAAGTACTTGCTTTATGGCTTTGCTCTGTAGAGGTCTGTATTCAAGCATGTTTGTGCACTCACACTGTACTCGAACTTGCCTGAAAATAGTCATTTTAGGGCAATGTGCTAATTTGCACTCAGGATAGAGACTCTACATGGTGCAAACTAGGAGCTTTGAAAATAGGGGATGTGAGGCACAAGAAAAGGGGCAGGAAGAAAGCACTGGAGGAGCTGGAGGTGAGCTCCTGGGACGCTGCAAATGAATGGGAGGAAATCTGGCAGGACAGGGGCTGTAGGAGGAAGTTGGGGGATGCGCCAGGCAGGGTGCAGGAGCGGGGAGATATGCAGACAGGGCAGGTGGTGAGGAGGAAGACTTCCCCAAGTGGGGTACGGTGCTCAAAACCTTCTGCAAAGATGGGCGGGACAGGAACAGTTGGAGGGGGATCAAGCAAAGTTTGCGCAAGCTCACACAGCAATGCAGTCAGAGGCAGGCCAGTAGCAGTTAGAAGGGGATCAGGTGAAGTTAGCTCATGCTTACGCAGTGATGCAGGCGGGGGTTGCAGGGACGAAGAAAACCAGGCAGAAGTGCAAGGGATGAAGGGGTACGGGGGGGGGGTCCGAGGAAAGGCTAAAGGGAGAGGGTGGAGAGGGAAAGATGCTGGGTGTGGGTAAAAACCAGGATAGGTTAGGTGATGGGGGAAAAATGATGAGCAGGGGCAGAAACCAAGTCAGGTTGGAACACGAGGAGGAGGAGTCCAAAGGGAGCCAAGCCCAGCAACACAAAGCTGGAGGCCAGAAGGACACTCAGGAAGCAGTGGGCATTAGGGTGGCACTCCTGGGGGACTCAATAATCAAGGGGATAAAATGGGGAATGAAGGGAGCAAATAATGCAGTATGGGTACAGTGCATGTCAGGGATGACGGCACTGGAGGTGAGGCATCATATTCCTTCCTGGGGCAAGCAGCATGATGAAAGGACACATCTGGAGTTTCACCTGGGCACAAATGACTTGGAGGGGAACAGTCTGATGGAGGTACAGGCAAGGTTTGAGGAACTTGCTAGATTCTGTAGTAGCAACATTGTTTTTCCTTCTCCGAGGTGTTACCAATACCAAGAGCGAGCACACCCAGAAAGGAAAAGATAAGGGCATTCAACAACTGGCTACAAGGATGGTGCTGTCAGAAGGGGTTCGGTTGGATAGGTGACTGGGGCTCTACATGGGAGAAGGAGGGGCTGTATGCCCAAGACAGGCTGCACCAGAGCTCTGCAGGGGCAGCTGCACTAGAGAGTAAACTGGGGGACTTCATGGCAAGGAAGTTCAATTTAAACTAAAAAGGGGGGGTGCTACGGACAGGGCCATCCTTACGTGAGGCAAAGCAGAGAGGCTATCAGCCTCCCCCCAAGCCACAACACTCATCAAGGGAACAATTGGCAGCAGGGAGGGACGGGATGGGGCTAGATATTGGAGGACTTTGGTTGCAAATGCCAGGAGCCTGGGGAACTAAATGGGAGAACTGGAGGCCACCATGGTGGAGGAGAACCTAGACATTGTAGCAGTGAGTGAGACTTGGTGGGACGAGCACCACGCCTGGGAGACAGTGATCCCAGGGTATTGGTTGTTTAGGAAGGATCGGGAGGTGGCATTATATGCTTTGAAGACATTTCTTTTTAGCCACGCATATATTGATTTTTAATGCCGTTGTCATGAGTTTTAACCTGGTTATTTATGGTTTTAATTAATTGTTTTTATATTGATTTCTTTTAATGAATTATGTACAAGCGCCTTGGTTTTGGAAAGGTGTTTTTTTCACAAATAAAGTACGATTTGATTTGATGTCAGGGAAAAGATCGGTGCCATGAAAGGGCGAGAAGAGGAGAGGAAACAGATATAATGTGGGTCACCCTAGACAGGAGACAGGGGGAAAACCTGCGCATTGGGGTAGTCTATAGACCTCCTACGCAGGGGGAGGAAGGGGATAGGCACTTTGTAGAATCAGTAGCGAGGATGGCACGGAAAGGGGAAATTGTGCTGGCTGGGGACTTAAACCTTCCGGACATCAACTGGGAGGCCCAGACAGCAGTCTCCGCAAGGAGCAGGGGCATCTTAGAGGCTCTGCAAGGCATAATCCTGCCGCAAAGGGTCAGAGAGTGCACTAGGGGTGGGAACCTGTTGGACATAGTCCTCGCAAATGGGGACAGTGTGGAGGAGGTGGAGGAAGAGCTTGGTACCAGTGACCACAGGACTGTCAGGTTCAGGGTGAGAACCAAGGTAATGGACTTCAGGAAGGCTGACTTTCATGGAATGAAGAAGGTAGTTAGGGAAGAAATGTCGAGGATAGGGGTTGTGTAGGGGGTGGAGGAATTATGGGCAGCCATCAAGAGAGAGGTACTTAAAGCTATGGTCTCATGCATAAGAAGGGTGAGAAAGAATAGAAGATGGAAAAGACCTCTATGGTTCACTAGAGAGGTAGCATTAGGGGTCAAGGAGAAGATTAGAGCATTCAAGAGGTGCAGGATGACACAAAAAGATGAGGATAGGGAGACCTATAGGGAAAAAAGAAGGAAGGTACGGCAAAAGATAAGGAGGGATAAGGAGGCCATTGAGGAAAGGATAGTGAAGCAGGCAAGGAGGGGAACAAAACCTTCTTTAGGTACGTTGGAGAAAGGAGAAGGGCACAGCATGGGATTGGAAGGTTAAGGGGGGTAAGTGGAACAATACTAGAAGGGGAGTTTGAAAAAGCAGAGGCTTTAAATAGCTATTTCGCTTCAATCTTCATGGAGGAGAACGAGGGCAGGGGACCAGGACGGGGTGGGGAAGGGAGGGAGAGAGCCACAGGCAAGTGGATTTGGCAGAATTCACAGCTGATGGAGTAAGGGAAGAGTTGGGTAGACTTAGAGTGGACAAGGCAATGGGGCCTGACGGAATGCACCCAAGGGTTCTCAAGGAGGTGAGGGATGAACTGGCGCTGCATCTGGCAAGGCTGTTTAACTTGTCCTTGGTCACAGGTGTGGTGCCAACGGACTGAAAGAGGGCAGAGGTGGCTGCACCACATGGGGGCGGAGAGGAAGGACGAGGTCAAAAACTACCATCCTGTTAGTCTTACCTCAGTAGTGGGGAAGGTAATGGAAACACTACTTAAGATCAGGTTGTTGGAATACTTGGAGATAAATGGCATGCAGGATGACAGGCAGCATGGCTTCACCAAGGGAAGGTCCTGCCAGACTAACCTGATAACGTTTTCTGATAGGGTGACACAGAGAGTGGACCAGGGAGGAGCGGTGGACATGGCCTATCTGCATTTCAGTAACACCTTCTACACCATTCCGCATAGTAGGCTAGTGCATAAGCTGGACAGACTGCGGGTGGACCACAGGATCACCAGGTGGGTGGAGAACTGGCTGAACGGAAGGAGTCAGATGGTGGTGGTAAATGGGGCACATTCCAGTGAACGTGCGGTGTCCAGTGGGGTGCCACAGGGGTCAGTGCTAGGACCACTACTCTTTAACAAAAGGAAGGTCCTGTCAAACTAATCTCATAGATTTCTTTGACTGGGTAACCAGAGTGGTGGACCAAGGGGGAGCAGTTGATGTCGCCTACCTTGACTTCAGCAAAGCTTGACACTGTTCCACATAGAAGATTGATAAATAAGCTGGGTAGGCTCGGGATGGGTCAGAAGTTGGTCAACTGGGTGGCAAACTGGTTGACGGGCAAAACAGAGAGAGGGTGGTAAATGGTATACAGTCAGAAGAGATGCAAGTCACAAGTGGGGTACTCAGGGATCAGTCCTGGGCCAGTCTTCTTCAACATCTTCATTAGTGACCTTGCAGATGGACTAGAGGGTAAGGCTTGTCTGTTTGCAGACGACACCAAGATCTGCAACAGAGTAGATGATCCAAACTAGCAAAATGGTCAGAAGAGTGGCAACTGGGATTTAATGCAAAGAAGTACAAAATCATGCACATAGGGAAGAGAAACCCTGAAGCCACCTATAGGCTGGGAAGGGAGTTGCTAGCAGTCACAAAGGAAGAAAGAGATTTGGGCATCATCATCACTGATGACCTGAAATCATCCAAGCAGACCTCTAAAGCAGTAGGTAAGGCTAGGGGGGTGTTAGGGTGTATTAGTAGGGGTATCACAAGTCGTAAGAGGGAGGTAATAATCCCTCTTTACAAGACACTGGTTAGGCCCCATCTGGAGTACTGCGTGCAGTATTGGAGGCCACACCTTCACAAGAACATTAACCAAATTGAGACAGTCCAGAGAAGGGCAACCAAAATGGTGCAGGGACTGCATCAAAAGACATGAGAGGACAGATTAACAAAGCTCAATATGTATACCCTTGAGCAAAGGAGGGAGAAAGGTGATATGATCGAGGCATTCAAACACCTTAAGGGCATTAACAAGGTGAAAGAGTCTAACATGTTTAAATATAAGAAAAATAGCAGGACAAGAGGACACAGCATGAGATTAGAGAGGGGCCGATTAAGGGGGAATGTGAGGAAATTCTTTTTCACAGGAAGGGTGGTGGATGCATGGAATGGCTTACCACAAGAAGTGGTGGCTATGAATACAGTGCAGGGCTTCAAACAGGCATGGGATAGGCATAAGGGAGCAATACAAATGACTATGAATAGATAGGCCACTGACAGAGCAAAGGCCGATGGCACATTTATAAGGTAGAAAAAGAAATGGGCAGACTGGATGGGCCTTGCGGTCCTTATCTGCAGTCAACTTCTATGTTTCTATGTAACATCTATGTTAGCAACTTAGTGGAGGGTCTGGAGGGATGGGTGTGCCTGTTCACAGACTATACAAAGGTCTGCAATAGGGTGGATTCACCTAGTGGTTGCAAGCCATGAGGCAGGACCTGGAAAGGCTGGAGAGGTGGTCCGAGACCTGGAAATTGAAGTTTAATGCACAAAAGTGCTCGGTGATGCACCTGGGGAGGAGGAGGATTAAGAGGGAAACTTACTCCCTTGGGGGGGGCGATTAAGGAGAAGGAAACAGAAAGGGGCCTGGGGATTATGGTATCGTGTGACCTTAAGGTGGGCAGCCAGTGTAGCAGGGTGGTGGGCAAGGCAAATGGTATGTTGGCCTGCACTGCAAGGGGTTTTACTAGCAGAAAGAGGGAGGTGCTAATGCCATTACACAGAACCATGGTCAGGCCGCACCTGGAGTATGGGGTGCAATTCTGGAGGCCTCACCTAAGCAGAGATACTGAGATGATGGAGAGGGTCCAGAGAAGGGCAACCAAAATGGTATGAGGGATGTGGGATGTACCCTAGGAGCAAAGATTGAGAGGGCTGAATTGGTACCCTCTGGAGACTAGGAGGGAGAGGGGGAACATGATCTTTTAAGTATTTGAATGGAAATAAATAAGGTGGAGGGTAGTAGCTTGTTCAAATTGAAAAAGGGAGCGAACACAAGGGGACATGGCCTCAAACTGTAAGGTGGGAAATTCAGGGGTAATGTCAGAGGGCAGTTTTTCACAGAGAGGGTGGTGGAGGCCTGAAACAAGCTGCCGGAGGAGGTAGTGGCAGCCGAAACGGTGGAGGGGTTCAAGAGGGCTTGGGACAGATTTAAGGGGTTGGGGAAAAAAAGGTGGAACCATAAGAGAAGGGGGGGTAGGGTAGGGTATTGGGCAGACTAGATGGGCCGTGGGGCCTTTTTCTGCCATCAAATTTCTGTGTAATCTGTGTAATATCTGGCCCCTTCCCGGTCCAGTGCTTTAACCAGTAGCTCACAGAGCTTCAAAAGGTTAGTAAAAGAAGTGCCTAAAATAAAGAAGGGATGTTGGCTGAATACTTCATCCAAAGGATGGAGCCTCCAGCACTGCTGCAACTTCCTGGTGTAGCACTGCAGCCTGACACAGAACAGCTCAGTGCTGCTTTAGGGAAAAGGAGCAGTATAACAGTGATAGGATGCCAGTATTCTTTGTGACACAAGAGTTAGCCAAATAAGACCATAACAAAAAATACCACATACTGATGTTTCTGACCCACCTCTTATTTTTATTTTAACTTGAGCATGTTTTTGCATGAACATAAGCCAGATGATTTTATTAAACATTGGTCTTAAATGGCACTCTCCGATTGGCAAATTTAGCATCACGTGATCTCACAGGTGTTGTGTCTCAGACAGGTCAGTTACCAGCTGTATATATATAGCTTAAGACCTATATGACTGACTTCTACGTCCTTGACCTGGTTATGTAAATTCGTATTCCATGCTGAGGGTGCCTAGTGAGTTTGCCTTCCAGGTCAACTAATTCTCGCTAGTGTAGCCCTTTTGTATTTGGCTATAGACTGGCCTGCTATAAGCTAAGGTTAGCGCAATCCCCCGTCTGAGTGGTCCCTTTCTCCTGCCCCACTTCACAGTCCAGATCCAAGTCACTGACCAAACTATATAATCCCCTCAGGCCTACCCATAGGTTCCATTCTCACACCCTCAGGGTGGCCCTATAAATGCTAAGCATATCCAAAGGCACTGTACTCTCAACTCCGTAATCATTAAACATTCCCTTTTCCCTGCATTTTTAGTACTATTTTGCTAGTATGTGGGCTTTGGGGCTTCTAGTTCTCCTCAGCTTCCTGTGTACCACTCAGTGTTATTGCAGCACATAACAACCCCCTCCCTTAAAGGAGTAGTCCACCCAGAATTTGCTAAAAACATATGTTATGCAGAGTGTTTTGATATGTATGTTAAGTCCTAGTGTGTCCTTCCCTCCGTCTGCTATTAGGAGTTTTTCCTAGATTAGCCTGCTAGCTGTATGGTAGTTTTCGACCCCTGGGGATCTCCATCACAAACGGGTTTATTGGCTTTCTTTCTCCTATGATGCACCCCGTCTCATGTGACAGTGATGTAGCCATGTCCTTAGATTTAGCATGTGCACTGCTTTAAAATCAGTTCACAACAGCAGGTAACTGTTCTTATCCAGGGAGCACAAATGGCAACAATTACAGTTTGGCAGATACCCAGAGAGCTAGCTAACTGGGGTTTCTGTAAGAAAACAGCTGCTAAATAGCTCTAATTCATTATTTGTGTTTTCGGTGTGTGTCAGGTCTAGCTAGCAATAGTAAGTGTTTTCATTTTACAGGCTTTTAAAGAATTGATTAGCAGTTTTTTCTTGGGACAATACTAACTGTACAGAAAGCATTTATATAGGTTTTCTAAAAGTGTTGTATTTGCTAAACACAGTGAGGCAAGTGCTATGCATTTTCACAATGTTTTAGAACTTTTATGGGCAAAACGCTAATCAATTTTTAGAGTTCAATAAAGACCCGGTTTTAAAATATTATTTCATCAAACTACATACAACAATAAAAAGCACAGAAATTGCCCCATATCATCAATGCTATAATTAGTAAAGACTGTACCTGTTTTCTTACAGAACACCTACTCAGCTCTCAAGTATTTGCTAAACCATAAAAATAGGTACCATCATTCTACTAGAAGGAACTTGGAGCTAGGGCTGATTTTGCTCTGTGACATCACTTTCATTTATTTATTTTTTTGTTTTTTGTCACAAATGTGAAGTGTCTTTTTAATAAAGTATAAAAATATGTATGTGTGAGTTATTTAGTTTGGAGAATATTTGTTTTATTATTTGAAAAAAGTGTGATACACTAAATGTGTAGTGCAGTGAACCATTGTAAAATGGAATCAAATGTGTAGCTGGAATAGTCACTGTCATCCTGTTGCTTTCATGCCATATCACAGGTAGGAGAAAAGCTGACTTCAAAGTATTTTGCAGTTTCTAGGCTGCAGCTTTATACCATGCACTTCATCTGTAAATAAATAAAAATTAAAATCTTGTCACAGAGCAAAATCAGCACTAACTGCTAACAGAATGCTGATACCTACATTTACAGTTTAGCAAATACTTGACATCTGAGTGCGGTTTCTGTAAAAGAAAACAGCTAGAGTCTTTATTAATTTTAGTTAGCACTGATGATACGGGCAGTTTCTGTGTTTTTATGGTTGTGTATAGTTTGATAAAATCAAAAGTTTTAAAATTAAAACACTCCTGCTAGCTAGACCTGATGCACATAGAAAACAAAAATAGTGAATTAGAGCTATTTAGTAGCTGTTGTCTTACAGAAACCCCAGTTAGCTTGCTCTCAGGTATCTGCTAAACGGTTGCCACTTGTGCTCCCTGGATAAGAACAGTTACCTGCTGTTGTGAACTGATTTTAAACTGATTTTAAAGCAGTGCAGATGCTATATCTAAGGGCATGACTACATCACTGTCACATGAGACAGGGTGCATTGCAGGAGAAAGAAAGCCAATAAACTTATTTGTGATGGAGATCCCCTGGGTCGTAAAACTACCATACAGCTAGCAGGCTAATTTAGGAAAAACTACTAATAGCAGACAGAGGGAAAGACACACTAGGACTTAACATATATATCAAAACACTCTGCATAACATATGTTTTTTTTACAAATTCTGGGTGGACTACTCCTTTAACTGCATGTTCCACTTCCACACTGCTTCCAGCTTTGCTTTGAAACCTAAATACCTCTCTGCAGTCTTTGCAGTAACTGCTGCCAAGCCATTCTTTTTTAGAGCTATCTCCTTGACAACTGCCCCATGCCTAGAGAGAGCACACTATGATATTCTCTGTACCACTACCTACCCTACAAACAAGTTGAGCTGTTGTAAAATAATGTTCAATAGCAAAGTTTACATTAGTAAGCAGGTACATACTAAAAGCCAGAAGATTAGGCCCTATGGTCTATTGAGTATGCTTGGAGATCAGTGCCTAGCCAGGGCACCATTACAGCCCCCTCACCCTCCCTCCCTACAAGGCCCCCAACACCCTGGAATGCACCATCCCTCTACTTATTCCAGCCTTTCTTGAACCCCTCCACAGTTGTAACAGCCACCAGCTCCATGGGCAGCGCATTTCAGGGCTCCACCACCCTCTCAGTGAAATAACATCTCCTTGTTTCTCCCCTTAATCTCCCCCCCCCGACCAGCCTCATTGAGTGGCCCCTGGTGGCCCCTACCTCCCTCAGCTGAAGCACCCCTTCTAGGCTTACCCTGTTCATGCCCTTAAGAGATATCTGAAGACCTCGAAGTATCCTTTTACTTTACTCTGGCAATGCGGAAGTCATCCCTGGTCCAACCTCGCTTGATCTCACCCCCCGCAGAATTTGCAAACTTAAAAGGTTTAACTAAAATTCATAACCATAAACATTCGCTGCCGGATAAAAAATTGGACTATATAAAAGGATGGGTAGGTAGTATCAGCCCAGACATCTTTCTTCTTACTGAAACATGGTGCGGTGGTACTGTATGCTCCCAAGGAATTTCTCTACTGCAATTTAATCTATATCCTTGGACAGACCCACAAGAGGGGGTGGTCTAGTCCTTTGTATTAGCAACAGACTCTCTTCTACTTCAATCAGCAGCCTCACCCTCCCTAGTGAATTTTAATGTGCAACAAATAAAATCAATATTTCCTGCAATTAAACTATTAAGTGGCTAGATGCTACTGAATCCCCTAAGTATGGCACCAAACTCTTGTGATACTTATCAAAAGCTGTAAACTCCCATTTCAATGAAACTAGTACACCTGCAGACTTAAATCTTGACTGGCTCTCAAATAAATCAGAGGAACTAAATAGATTTGTGTTGATCTCAGCCTCACTCACCCTGTAGCTGAACACACATGGCCAGTCCTAGAAACTCCTGCCAACTCCACTATACTCGACCTTATCCTGACAAACAGACCTCAGAAAACCAGCCACACTGCTGTTTTTGACAACATCGGTGATCACAGTGCTGTTGCTTGTGTCAGGGGGATAAGACAATGTGAATCTCAAACTAAAACTGTACTATTTATTTGTAATATCGGAAGACCTTTGAGCGTGAGCACTTTTACAAAGGTTCCACGTAAGGGTGGACAAATACTAAAAAGCTGTTTTACCCATTTCTGTATATTGGACTACCTAAAAGATCCGACAGCTGTGAACTGGCAAAATGTCTATCTTGCCTCCGCGGTACACATGGCAACTGAGATTTTCAATAACTTACTCATGGGAGTTAGAAACAATTATATAATGGGCACTGGAAATCCCCAACTGTGATTGGCGGAGACGGCACTTTACCCATAAGTCTGGCAGCAACCCATGAGTAAAGTGCCAGCCAGACACTCAAAGATGCATCACAACACCAAAAGAAAATCCCTACATACAGTTACAGTTTCACAACCACTACTTAGCCTGTCCGCCACACTCACATCAACAGCACTCACACAACCGCTATGGCACAAACTACTGTTAATTCTGAGCTCAGAACACTAATTCAACTAGAGGACAGCATTCAAATAATAATCCCACAGACACAGGAAAGTTACAATCTGGTCCCAGTTCACCTACCTGACACTGCAGAGGAGTCGGAAATACCGACCGCTAAGCCGACATCAGCAGGTGCCAGAAACTCGGCCCACAACCACAAACTCCACCGAGCCAACATAACTCCTCCTAAGGTCCCAACACTGGCGAACTACCGAACCATAAACTTTTACTTGGGACCACAGTAAGGAACCAAAAAAAGCACTTTTGTTACACTTTTTCTGTTCCACATTGCGTTACTGCTCAATATTACAATGTACTGCCATTTTCCGATTTTAGCTAAAACTACTTCTAGTACTTCTTGTTACTAACTCATTCAGTTACAAAAAATAAAGTTGCAAATGTTCAACAATTTAAAAAATGTGAATACTAATCCACTTTGTGTTTCACAGTCTCTGCACATGAAATTATGTATTGAAACAAAAGAACTACTTTTTTCAGCATATTAAACAATTACCTACTGCATAAAAATAAAACAAAAAACAATTTAAAACCTATTTTGCCTTCTTACAACTTCTTTTACAAAATTATTGCTTAATCACAATAATCCACTCCGAGGTGTGGGTTGTATGGGATTTACCCAGTTCTAGAATGGTTTTCATCACTCTGCCTATGGCCTCCTGACACAACACACCAAGCGTGGATAAATCCCACAACAACCCACACCCTGTCATGGATTATTGCCTAAACATAGTCCACAGGTCAAGCACAGGGCTAAAAAAGAAAACTGTTCATGGTTCAATAGGCTGGATCTTGGAATCCGGCCATCAGGCCAAACAACCCGACACTGGCACTTTAGCCAGTTTCAGCCCTACCTAAAGCTGAGGCGCACCACCAAGAAAGCTATATTTATAACCCCCGATATCAGGAGCTTACCTGAGGCCCTGCATCCATCCCTGCAACTTGTGGCTGGAGCTGCTCTCAACCGCTCCCCAGCCCTCTCCTGGACTGATTCCAGGGCCAGGGAGCATCTCGAACAGTCCTGGCACCTCCAAATGGCCAGTGAGCCAATCCCTTCTTCACTCCCCCTGCCCTCTACTGGACTGATTCCAGGGAGCATCTCGAACAGTTCTGGTGCCTCCATGAGGCTGGTGAGCCACTCCCTTCTTCACTCCCATGGCCCTCTCCTGGACTAATTCCAGAGCCAGGGAGCATTTTTAGTAGTCTTTCGACACCTCCATGCACCCAATCCATGTGGCCAGCAAACCACCAGCATGCATCACTGCCCTCGAATACTGCAAAGCAGGGCGGAGAGCTGGTGATAAAGGCCAGTTTGTTTTCGGCACCTCAGAGAACCCGGGAAAGTGCGACAGAAGCACCACTTTCAAGTTCACCTCCCCCGCCAATTGGACAAAAGCAAGAGGCTAGGGGACTTAAATAAAATAAAAGCTGGCTCAGTGGCATGGTGGGCTGAGGCATCATGCCTCACCTCCTGCCATGCCGGCGACCCATGTTCGCGGTGCAGGCGGGTTGCCGGGGGTCAGCTAGCATGGGAAAGGATCAAGCATCCGGAGGACAGCTCTTGGGTGTCGATGCACCTGGGTCCCACACATGAGGGATATAGGAGGAGCTGTCGGTCAGCGTGCTGTGGGCGGATGCCCTTACAGCTCAGCCACTGCCGACGTCACACTGCTCCGCCTCTGGGGGCGAGGGAAAACAGGAGGCGAAAAGATCCTGGGCAGTTGGATGACTGCCAAACCCAGCAGGTACTGCCTCTGTAACATGGCAGGCACCTCCAGAACCAGATCCATATTCGGCAGGTTGAGGGATCCCAGCCACGGGGGGGCAG
Source organism: Neoceratodus forsteri (assembly GCA_016271365.2). Taxonomy (NCBI): domain Eukaryota; kingdom Metazoa; phylum Chordata; order Ceratodontiformes; family Ceratodontidae; genus Neoceratodus; species Neoceratodus forsteri. The sequence continues at coordinate 1,296,082,507 of CM057459.1, forward strand.
CCGTGGAAAGACGAGCAGTGGCACTGCAAATGGGTGGACAAGGCTAGGGGGTCGGCAAGACGTGGACCGCCCAGGATGGGGAACAAAGTAAGTAAAAAAATAAATAAAATAAACATATATGGACAGCTCCCTGACCCAATCCAAGCCACTAGTGGGTCGGGGAGAGAGCCAGGGACAAGATGGCGCTGGAACTACATATGTCCCATGATCCTCTGCAGTGCAGGAGCCATATTTCAGAGACTTGCTCCTGCTGGGGAGCCCACAAAACAGATCTTCCGATGGAGCTCCTGTCCCATTATTATGCCCCCGGTGTCCTAGCGACTCTCAAATGGGACCAGGAGGGTCTTGACCCTGCAGCCAGAAGCTGCCAAACTATTTTAATTTTAAAAATATTTAACAGAATTGAACAGGACCGTATGGGGATGGCCACGTTGAATATGCTCTGCCTGAAGAACAGTCAGGACCAGACTGGTAGCTGCAATAGTCCAATCGAGGTGGATCTCGAGCCTCCCTTCCAGCTGATGGGACATTGAGATTTTCAAACAACATTCTAGAGTTTGACGGTTAACCCCGAGGGAATCTGAAAGTGTTTTTTGAGAAGAAGGCAACATTTTGGCAGCTCTCAGTGCTTACTGACTGAAACTTTGCAGTTTGCTGCTGAACAGACTTGTAAATCCCAGAAACATACTAACATACTAAAATGCCAGCAGAATAGACCTAACGGTCTTTCGTGTCTGCTCGTTTGGTCAGCCCCCACCTTGGGTGCTGACCTTGCTGCCCCCCTCGCCTTCTCTGGCTTCTCCCTTCCCAGTTCCGGATATTCTTGCTGCATTGGATTTTGCTTCCAGAACCCTTCCCCTGTACCTGTCCCACCCCCTCTTGAACCCCTCCACTGTCTCTGCCTCCACCAGCCCCCTAGGCAGTGCATTCCATGACTCCACCACCCTCTCAGTGAAGTAGCACCTCCTCCTTTCTCCCGAATCTTCCCCCCCTCCAGCTTCCACCCATGCCCTCTAGTGTCTCCCTCCTCCTTCCCTTCAAGCACCCTGACTGTTCCTCCCCTATTTACCCTCTTCATGTACCTGAAGACCTCTATCATGTCCCCAGTCCCTTCTCTCTTCCAATGTGTACATATTTAGCTCTTGAGCCTCTCCTCATAGGTCCTGTCCCCAAGCCCCAAATCATTTTGGTTGCCTCCTCTGGACCCTCTCCAGGAGGTTAATGTCCCTCTTTAAGTGTGGCCTCCAAAACTGCACGCAGTACTCAAGGTGCGCCTCACCAAGCAGTTATACAGAGGGAGTATCACTTCCTCCTTCTGAGGTGATCCCCTAGCGATGCATCCCAGCATCCTGTTGGCCTTGACTGCTGCCCTCCTACAAGTCTCAGAGTTGTTCATCTTGACATCCACCACCACCCCCAGGTCCCTCTCAGCCATCGAGACTTCAGCATTCCCCCAAGGGTGTACACTTGGCCGGGTTTCTGGCCCCCAGGTGGAGTACCTTGCATTTCCTGCATTGAACCTCAGCTTCTACTTTCTAGACCATCTTTCCAGAGCCTCCAGGTCTCCTGTAGGGCCACCCTCCCCTCCTCCCCATCCACCACCGCCCCCAGTTTTGAGTCATCCAAAAGAGACTCATCTCACTCCTGATTCCTGTCCTTATGTCAGAGACGTAGGCGTTGAACAGAAGGGGCCCAAGGACTCATCCCTGTGGGACCCCACTAATGACCCTCCTTGGGGATGAGACTATCCCGCCAACTACGACCCTCTGGGTCCGGTCCTGGAGCCAATTGCCTATCCATCTAATCATCTGGTTCCCCAACCCCATTTCTCCCAGCTTATCCAACAGGCCCATGTGAGGAACAGAGTCAAATGCCTTGCTGAAGTCTAGAAAGAGGACGTCCACTGGTCTACCCAGGTCCAAGGCACTTGTCACCCAGTCATAGAACTCCACCAGGTTTGTCTGACACGATGTCCCCGGGATGAATCCATGCTGTCTATCGTCCAGGCACCCTGACTTATCCAGGTCCCCCCCTAGCCTCTCCTTGACAATGCCCTCCATCACCTTGCCCACCACCGATGTTAGGCTGACAGGCCTGTAGTTCCCTGCCACCTCCCTTGATCTCCCCTTGTGGATAGGCACTATATGCGCCACCTTCCAGTCCTGGGGCACCCACCCTGTCCTCAGAGAGATGGTGAAAAGCTCCGCCTGGGGTTTCGCCAGGACATCCGCAAGTTCCTTCAGCACTCTGGGATGTAATTTATCCGGCCCGTGCTTTCTCCGTCTTAAAGAGAGCTGAGGGCTTCCTCACTCTCTCTGCTGTGATTTCCACTTCGGAACCTCTTCTCCTGCTTAGCCTCCCCCTCCTGCCAGTGATGCCTCCCCCTCCCCAGACCCGCCCGATCGGTAAGGGTCCCCCCTCCTCAGTATCTCTGTCTCCTCCCATGTGATGATGCAGCACCCCATTTTCCTTGGTGAAAACTGAGGTGAAGTACTCATTTAGTACCTCAGCCTACTCCCGGGTCTTGTGCCCATCTCTCCCTGATTTAATCCTGCTAATCTGCCCCTTCACCCTTTGTTTTTCCCCAATGTATCTAAAGAACCCTTGTTCCTCTCCTAATTTCCCTGGCCAGGTTCTGCTCCTTCCCTTGCCTTAGCCGCCCACCACCCTAGTGGCCCTTCTAGCCATCAGCTCGTCTCCTTGATCCCTTTCACTCCTTGAGCACTTGAATTGCTTATAGGCTGCCTTCTTTCCCGCACCACCTCCTGGACCTCCCTGATCCACCAGCAGGGTTTTGGGCCCTCGCATTTTCATCTTACTCTTGCACAGGTGCTGGTAGCATCCTGCACCCCTCTCCTGATGATTTCCCACCTACTATCAGCGTCCATGTCTGACCCAATCCCATCCAAATGCTCCTTAAGGATCCTTCCCATTTCCTTAAAATCCACCCCCCTGAAGTCGGTTACTTCCGTCTTTGTGCAGCCTTCTACCCCTCCTAGGTCCAGGCAGAACCAGACCGTGGCATGGTCACTCCCCTCCAATGGGTCCCTTACCTCCAGGCCCCCAATCTGGTCACTGTCTGCCAGGAACACATCCAGTACCCACGCCTCCCTGGTCAGTTCCCTCACCTGCCGAGTTAGGAACACGTCTTGAAAGACATCCAACAACCTCTGTTCCCTGGTCACAGAGGATCTCATAGTCTCCCAGTCTGTTCCTGGCATGTTTAAGTCCCCAACACCACCACGTTCCTCTGCCCAGTCTGCAGTGTCCCCACATCTGCCACCAGACTGTCCTCCAGCTCCTCCGCCAGGGCAGGGGTCTATACACCACTCCTATTTTTACCTCTTGCCCCTCTTGTTATCAAGGTGACCCAAATCGCCTCCACGGTTCCTCCACCTCCTCTACTCCCCTATGCCAATGCAGTTTTGACCATCATTGCTACCTCCTCCTTCCCTCCCCCCTGTCCTTCCTGAACATAGTGTAACCCTCCAGGTTCAGGTCCCAGTCGTGTCCTGCAGTGGCCCAAGTCTCAGTGACCGCTGCCACATCCACTGCTCCCTCAGTTAGCAATCGCCTGGAGCCCAGGCATTTTATTGCCCAAGCTCCTGGGATTGTGGGACTACCTTCCACCCTTTCCATAGTTCCATTTCCCTGCTCGTGTTCCCATGGGATTCTGTTTTCCCTGGTCTGCACTTTGCTTGTCGGCCTTTCCCGTAATCCTCCAGCTCCCCAGAGTGGAGACAGAGTCCTCCCTATCGCACCCCTTGACAGCCTTTTCTCCCATCCTCCCCCTTCACAAGTTTAAACCCCACTTTTCACCAATGAACCCCTCTATTTTCAACTTAAGGATTCCCTCCCTCAAATTGAGATGGAGCCTATCTCTAGCATACAGCTCCTTATCCTCCCAGGTCTCCCCCCATCAACCCATACCCTCTGGCCTCACACCACTCCCTGAGCCACTGGTTTATCTCCCTAATCTTCCTTTTGTGTTCTCCACTAGCCCTTGGCACCGGCAGGATTTCTGAGAAGGAAACTGTGCATCCTATGTCATGACAGACCCTGGCAAGCTCCCTGAATCTTGCCTGTATCTCTAGCTCGCTATTTCCTCAATGTCATTTGTACCCAGGTGGACCAGTATGTCGGGAACCCCACAATCCTTTGCCAGCTGATATACCTCGTGCTTAGCCCTGTGCACCGTTAGTCCAGGAAGCATCTTGTTCTAACTGGCCAGGCTTCTCCTCCTATCCCATTACCCCTGATCATAGAATCCCCAATAGGAGCACTCTGACCGCTCCTTTTCCTCCATTCCCCCTTCCATGTCCTCATCCTTTCTACTGGCCCTCCACCCAGCCGGCTCCTTGTTCCTCCCCTATCTGGGTGCCATGCCACCCCTCCTTATTTACAAGGCCACCCCTCCCTCAATCCTATGCTCTCCTCCTCCTGGGTATCCTTCTGTACCTCTAATTCCCCCCTCACTGCTCATGACTGGTCCTTCTCCCCACCTGCTAAACTAGCCTGGCTCATCCTCCCTTCCTTCCTGTCTCCATTTAGTTCCTCCTTGCTCTCGTGCTCCCCTGGCCTAAACCCTCAGCTCCCTTTACTGAATCCTCCTTGTACTTCTGGTCCTTCTCCTTTACCTTTCCTTCCAACTGGTCCTTCTCCTTGCGCTTTCCTCCCTCTTCCCCCTGCCCCTCCTGCTCTGATTCACTGCTCCCCCCATTTTCCTGCATTCTAGGTCCCCCCTGTTCTTCCTATCTGGCCCTGCCTCCTGCCCCCCACTCCCTTTCCGTCTCTAACCACCCCTATCGTGGCTACATCACCCCCCTCATCCTCGAGCAGAAGAAGAGATTTGAAGCAGTTACTGAGTGTAAGGTCTGATCCACCTCCCCGGCTTGCTTCCTTCTGTCCAGCCCTGGACATCTGCCTACTTCCCTGAGAATGTTGTCCCTCCGTCCCTCCTTTGTGAGGGTCCCCAGTTACCTGCCTGCTTCCTTGGTAGTGTCCTTTTGGACCCCCTCTGCCAGGGTCCCTATGTGACCCCTGAGTATTCTCCTGCACTCCTTTCCCTATGCCCCTGCCCCCAGTGCTTGGTGCAACCCCGTGGGAGATCCCCAGCCCCCTTCCCCAACCATACCTCCCTTCCCCAGCTGTCTCCTAATCCCCGCAACCTCCTCCCTAAGCTGTGCCAGCTGGTAGCACACTGGGCAACCACCGAACTTCCAAGCCCAGTCCAGTATCATGGCTGCTCCACACCCTGTGCACCCCACCACCCTCCCAAAGATGCCGCCATAATGACATGTGGTTCCATCCCCTTCCAAATAGGTTTCCTTGGGTGAGCCACCAGGTTCCCCCCTAGTCCAAGATACACCCTACTGCCTAATCAGGTCACCCACTAATCTTAGAGACAGTCCCACTGTACACCAGTAACCCTGTTACTAGGTGCAGTACAACACATTAAACTTATAAGGGAAATGAACAACTCCCTAAAAACTCTTCTCTCCCAGCCTTTAAATCCAACCCCCAGTGGCTAGAACTACATGAGCTGCACCTGCAGCCTTTTCCTCCAATTGCAGGGCAGGTGTTCCCCTATAAATTAGCAGAATTCTGGGGAGGGTGGGTCTTGGGCAGACACCTGACTCGAGAGAGTGTATCAGCCCTGTGTCTCCCCTCCAAGCCAAAGAACCAAGCCCAAGCAAATCCCACCAAATAGGTTTTAAATCAGAAGCAATAAACCTCCACCAGCGCAGCCTGTTACACAGTGAAACATCCACAAAATGAGCCCACTTACAGCCACCAAACCAGTTTTCAAAACTTCCAGCAGTCCCCAAAACAATACCCTGCTAGCCCCTTAGAAGTAAGAAAGAACTAACCTTCTACCAAGTAAAATCCACAAGAACCCTGTGAAAACAACAAGCAGCAGCTACTGTCCTGGAACACAACTGATCCTGTCCCCTTCCAGTTCTTTCTGAGAAGACAAAGCAGCTAACACCTCAAACCTGATTCAGCTCTGCCTCCAGTCAATTGGCTGAGTGAGACCTGGCCAGACCATTAACACCCTTCCCCACTATGCACTAACCTTTGCAGCTAGTGGAGTCAGCAAAAGGAATCAAAATTCAACTCAAAGCCCCCAAAATATGTTTGCTGCCAAAGGAAACAGATCTCCAATTTAATCAGCTTCACTAACAACACATCAAAATAGGCTTGAAATTAACAGATATAGGTCTCCAATTCAAGTAACCATCTCCAAGCAAATCACACCAAATAGGTTTTAAATCAGAAGAAACAGGCCTCCACCAGCGCAGCCTGTTACACAGTGAAACATCCACAAAATGAGCCCACTTACAGCCACCAAACCAGTTTTCAAACTTCCAGCATCCCCCAAAACAATACCCTGCTAGCCCCTTAGAAGTAAGAAAGAAAAGAACTAACCTTCTACCAAGTAAAATCCACAAGAACCCTGTGAAAACAACAAGCAGCAGCTACTGTCCTGGAACACAACTGATCCTGTCCCCTTCCAGTTCTTTGTGATTTACCTCAGCTCAAGTGAATAGTCAGGATTTGAGCACCAAGAAAGAGCAGGGTCTGCTGTAAAAGCTACTCTTATTCTGAGGAGGTGAACAACCACTGCCTCTCAGATCCTGGCACATCTATGTTTGTGACAGGGGCCAACTCCCTGTTGTTCTAACTGCCTGCCTTTTGAGGTGCGTGAAGACAAGTCCCTCGGTGGGGTGAAGATCCACTGCCGGATCATCTTTTGAGGTGGGTGAAGGCAAGTCCCTCTGGGGGGTAAATATCGACTGCCACTGCTGGCCCATCCTTTGACATGGGTGAAGACAAGTCCCTCTAAGGGGTGAAGAGGATCTCAGTCATCATCATCTACACCCGCTGAACAGTTTTAGCTAACTGCCAGACCAGGGAGATGTTCCCCAATGCCTGCAACACTTGGTCATCTAAAGGTTGTGAGTACTGGGTTTACCCCACCAACTGCTATTTTAACTGTCCAGCTAGCTAGCTAGTTAATTTATCACCTGAGCTACCTGTGCGACCTTAACCTAAGCCCACAGCAACAGTTGCAGCCAGGATCATCCGTGTGCTTCTATTCAATGGTGTAATTTCTGTTTAGCAGCTGCAGTTCCACCCAACTGTAACAGTATCACACCCAATGTCCATTCGTCACAGACCTGCAACTCCTTGTTGTGTGCATACTAAGACTATGTGGGAGCTCCCACAGGGACCGTGGAGTTAACTGGTGCACCAGTGGGGGGAGAGGGACTAGGATAGCGGTCATACAGTGCTTGCGTTACAGTACTTATTTATAGCTGATTAGTTGATGTTTTTACTCCCTGTTTCTCTTGTCCACCACCTTATTTTCCAAACCCCAAAATAAACCCATCTGGTTATTTATCTGCAACTGCTGAAGTATTTGTCATTATTGTGTTAATGTAATATTTGCCTATTTAGAGTGGTAAGTGGGGAAGGGATTGTGTTACTAATCTACCAGTCACCAAGACAGGGGGCTATATTCATTTCCTGTGGGGAAGCACCCTGCTATAAGGATCCACATAGGTGGAGGCACTGTACCATTTACTAATTCAATTCTAACCACAGGCACCAACCTACATATATAAGGCAGCACCATTTGTGGGTGGCTTTGCAGATAGTAGTAGTACGGGCAGTTACATTTATTTAGTTTTTGTTTACCGGGTATGTGCACTAGACAAGGGCATTGCCTATTTTCAGCCATGACCCGGGAGAGTTACAGACAACATGAGCGGCAATACAGGTGATACAACACTACAAAATAGGGCAACAATGGTCTAACATAATATAGACGTACCCTAAAACACTGTACCGTATGAGCAGATCAGAGACAAATTGCCTCTCATGCTCATTGCCTCTAGCACCTGTGACTGCCTCTCCTAGATGATGACCTACACCGCTTTAATCCTAACTTATATACTGCTTAACCCCAGGCCCCCAGCTCCTGAGACGCTACTTCAAATCTCAGGTCTTCATACCACCTCATTAGTCTCTCCTTACCCCATTACAGCACTTATCCCCCCTTTTCTTCTATCACTCCTTCCCATTTATTTTTGATAAATGCCTCTGGCTGCATCTTCATCCTCCCTCCTCTCATCCCTGTTTCTCTGCCACCCCCCAGGCACCTGACCCTACCCATTCCTTGTGGGCATATGCGTCCTAGCTGTGTTCACCATCTTACTATAGCTGCCTCTGTTAACTACCTACACTTCTCGTCCTCCTCTACACCTTACTCTTCCTATAATTGACCCATTTCAATAGCACTGTCGTACAGGAATTGTTTACTGTTATTTCACTGTTGCTTCCTTGTTGTTTGTTATTTCTGACGTGGAACCTTTAAAAAAGAGCCTTGGCTCAAAGGTACTTGGAATCCTACAATAAATAAATAAAAATAAAAAAAATTTATATTAAGTGCAAACAGACCGGTGGAGAAAAAGATGAAGCCAGGTTAGGTAGGACTGCAGGGTTCCAGACTGCATGGGATAGTTACAGAGACATATTATAAATAAGGGACGAGGGAAGCCCGGGGACTGGGTAGGATCGCTGGTGTCAGTATAGGTAGGGAAAATATGGGCAGACTAGGTGGGCCAAGAGGTCTTTATCTGCCGACAGCTTCTATGTTTCTACGAGTATGCAGCGTCAAATTACACGAACATTTATCATTGCACATGATGAATTTAACGACAGTCTTAAACTGGTGATACAGGCTTAATCTATTAACATTTTCGTTTAAAAGGCCCAATGGAATTGGTAAACCAGGGGTGATTAACTGGGCCCTGCTGTAATTGAGAAAACTTAAAAAAAAAAAAAAAGAACATACTGTATATTTTAATTAGACTTGCACAGGGAGCTGTATCTAAAACAGAAACCTTGATTCTTTTAAACATTAACATCACTGAGATGAATGCGGTGTCAACGCAGGGGCAGCGAAAACCTGTTTTCATTTCTGGGTTTACGTTATCGTAAGGAGACAAGCTGCAAGAAGATGCACCTGTACTCGCAGGTGTATACGCATGCGCACTCTCCATGACGCTCAAGAGAAACTCGCCGTTTACCTATCCCCACCCCCACCAAGCCCTCCACTCGATCATGGTTACACTTTCAGACTATCACACCTTGCAAGTATGGTTCAACAAAACACACAGGCGTTTTATAACTTTTACCTGTTAGCATCCAACCGAGAAAAAAACAAGTGAGCAGCGCTTTCCTCATTCTTTGTTAGGATCGGGAACACAGGAAAGCAAATCCGCAAGTACTGCCAGACTCCAGCACAGCGCCAACCTCTAGCCTAAGTCCAGGGAGAGAAAAGATCGACCTGAACTCGGAGCGCCATTATATCTGGAAAAATATGATAATGTTTGTCTTTTTACTAGTCCTGTTGTTATTGGAAGTTTTTTGAAAATGGATGCTAGGTTCTCACTCTGTTGGTTTTTTCTTGTTTGTCTCTTAAAACCGGTTTCACGCCTTGGTGGTGGTGGATGGTTCTTTCACAATAAGAGTCACTCACTTGTTGAATGGCTTCTTGAGAGCTGCTGCTGCCGCCGCCGAAGGTCTGTGGGATTCGTTCTGGCCCTCCTACCGCGGCAGGTGTATGATGTGTGACGACCGGATGAGAAAATCCGGTTACTCCAGTCCCAGACCTCGACTCCTTCCTTCTTCATGCATTACGGAGCCTGCCTCGCCAAGTTTCTTTGCCTACAGTCATCACCCCAACTTCCTTCACAGTGTCCCTATCCCCTAGTGGAGCTGGGGGATGGTAATGAATTGCGTGAATTAGTGAAACCAAGTCCCGTGTGCGTATAGTACTACTGCACAGCCGAGAGCCTGGTCGGGAGATAGGGTTGCACCGCATGCCAGAATAACAGGACATTACTTCTGCCTGACAGGAGAGAAAACAAAAACTCTCGACTGTTAAATAGTTCTAGGTTCCACACCTCTCAACTGTCCCTGATTCTGCCTCAAAATTTTACTCTGTCCGTCCTAAAAATTGGGTTTCCGTGACCAAACGGTGGGGGTTGTAAGCACAAAATGTCAAACCTTAAAGTTACAGACTTGTTCTTCCTTAGAAAATGCATTTTAAACTAAGCACCTTATTCTACCAGCTTCCTGAGTGGATATCACAAGTTTTGAAAATGTGTCCCTGATTTTGGTCCTTTGTCGCTGATTTTGTAGTTTTTTTTTTTTTTTTTTTAAAGCATTGCCCCTGGTTTATGAGAGGATGTTGAGAGAAACATAGACTTAGATGGCAGATAAGGTCAAGGACCACACCATCTGCCTATTTCCCTTCCTATTGGATAAGCTGCAGATTCTAATTAACCAACAGCCTACTTACTGCACCCCAACTACAATTGCCTTATGTCTGTCCCATGCATGTTTGAATCCCCCACTGTTTTAGACCCAGGAAGGTGTACCATGCATCCACCACTCTCTCCGTGAAAAAAAATTCCTCACATTACCCCTGAGCCCTCCCACCTCTATCTTTACACTGAGCCCCCTTCTTCTTACACATCTCTTATTATGAAAGATGCTACCCTCCTGGACTTTGTTGATTCCCCTGAGGTACTTAAAAGTTTCTATCATGTCCCCCCGTCCCTCCTTTCATCAAGGGTATACATATTAAGCTCTCTCAGTCTCTCTTCATATGGTTTCTGATGCAGACCCTGCACCATTTTAGTTGCCCTCCTCTGGACTGCTTCCATCCTGTCTATGTCCTTGTGTAGATGGGGTCTCCTAAACTGCACATAGTATTCCAGGTGGGGTCTCACCAACTATCTGTACGGAGGGATAACCACTTCCCTTTTTCTACTTGTGATGCCCCTTCCTATGCATCCCAGTATCCCCCTGGCTCTCCTTACTGACTTCTCACATTGCTTACCCACCTTTAGGTCATCTGCTATGACTACCCCCAAGTCCCTTTCCATTTTGTTGTTGTTAGTACCTCCCCTGCTTGTGTACTCTTCTCCTGGTTTTTGTTTCCCAGGTGCATTACTTTGCACTTCTTTACATTGAATCTAAGTTGCCATATGTCTGACCATTCCTCCAACCTTGCCAAGTCCCTTCTCATCCTTTCTTACCCCCCCCCTGTGTATCAACTCTGTTACAGATCTTTGTGTCATCTGCAAAGAGGCATACCTTTCCCTCCAGACCCTCTGCAATGTCATCTATAAAGATGTTAGAGAGGACTGGACCCAGTACTGAGCCTTGAGGTACTCCACTAGTAACCCCCCTTTCTTCGGAATGTGTTCCATTCACTATTACCTTCTGTGTCCTGTTGTGCAGCCAGTTTGCTACCCAGGCTACCACCCTGGAACCCACTCCCAGGCTGTCTAACTTGATTATTAGTCTTTTGTGCGAGACTGTGTCAAATGCCTTGCTAAAGTTTAGGTAGGCCATATCCACAGCCCCTCCCTGGTCTATTACTTTGTTCACCCAGTCAAAGAAATCAATTAGATTAGTCTGACATGACCTTCCCGCTGTAAATCCATGCTGGCTTGGGTCCTGTGCCCCGCTGGCCTCTAGGTACTCAACAATTCTTTCTTTCGAAGTGATTCATCATTTCCCTACCACTGAGGTCAAACTTACAGGTCTGTAGTTTCCTGCTTCTGCCTTGCTCCCACTTTTGTAAGGGAATCACATCTGCCCTCCTCCAGTCCTCGGGTACCACCCCATCTTCCCATGATTTGTTAAAGTGTGGTCAGTGGTGTCACTAGGTCCTCCCTTAGTTCTTTTAGGATTCTGGGGTGAATCCTGTCAGGCCCCATTGCTTTGTCTACCTTGAGTTTTAGGAGTTCTTTCAGGACTCTTTTTTTTTTTTTTGTAAATGGACTGGTGTCAAGCCCCCTACCCAGAGTGCTTCTATTGTCTGGTTTAGGTAACTCCTCCTCATCTTCTTTTGTGAATACTGAGCAAACGTATTCATTCAGTATCTCTGCCTTTTCACTGTCTCCCTCTGCCCACCTCCCCTCTCCTTTATTAGTCTTCACTATTCCTCCCTTAACCTTTCTATGCTCCCTAATGTACCTATAAAAGGTTTTATCCCCCTTCTTAATTGAGTTGGCTAGTTGATAGAAACATAGAATTTGATGGCAGATAAGGACCGCTTGGCCCACCCAGTCTGCCCATTTCCCTACCTAATGGATAAGCTGCAAATCCTAGTCAACCAGCAGCCTACTTCTTCCTACCCCCACCCCCTAGAATTGCCTTATGACTGTCCCATGCATGCTTGAATTCCACCACTGTTTTTGACTCCACAACCTCCTCCGGAAGGCCGTTCCATGCATCCACAACCCTCTCTGTGAAAAAATACTTCCTTAAATTACCTCTGAGCCACCCCCCTATCTTCAAATTGTGCCCCCTTGTTCTTGCACACCTCTTTTTTTGAAAGATGCTACCCTCTTGGACTTTGTTGATTCCCTTGAGGTACTTGAAAGTTTCTATCATGTCCCCCTCTCCCTCCTTTCCTCAAGGCTATACATATTAAGCTCCTTAAGTCTCTCTTCATATGTCTTCTGGTGCAGACCCTGCACCATTTTAGTGCCCTCCTCTGGACAACTTCCATCCTGTCTATGTCTTTGCGGAGATTGGGTCTCCAGAACTGCACGCAGTACTCCAGATGGGGTCTCACCAGCTGTCTGTACAGAGGGATAACAACTTCCTGTTTTCTACTGGTGATGCCTCTCCCTATGCATCCCAGTATCCCCCAGCCCTCCTTACTGCCCTCTCACATTGCTTGCCCACCTTTAAGTCATCTGATATGACTATCCCTGGTCCCTTTCCATTTTTGTTGTTGTTAGTATCTCACCCCCCACTGTGTACTCTTCCCCTGGGTTGTTGTTTCCCAGGTGCATTACCTTGCACTTCTTAGCATTAAATCTAAGCTGCCATACATTTGACCATTCCTCTAACCTTGCCAAGTCCCTTCTCATCCTTTCCACCCCACCTTGTGCATCAACTCTGTTGCAGATCTTTGTGTCATCTGCAAAGAGACATACTTTTCCTTCCAGTCCCTCTGCAATGTCGCTTATAAAGACATTGAAGAGGACCGGTCCTAATACTGAACCCTGTGGTACCCCACTAGTAACCCCCCTTTCTTCAGAGTGGACTCCATTTACTATTACTCTTTGTGTCCTATTCTCCAGCTAATTCTTTACCCATGCTGTCATCTTGGGACCCACTCCCAGGCTGGCTAACTTGTATATTAATCTTTTGTGTGGGACTGTGTCAAATGCCTTGCTAAAGTCTAGGTAGGCCATGTCACAGCCCTCCCTGATCTACTACTTTGGTCACCCAGCCAAAGAAATCTATCAGATTTGTCTGTCATGACCTTCCGCTGTGAATCCATATATTGCCTTGGGTCCTGTGCCCTCTAGCCTCTAGATACTCGACAATTCTTTCCTTCAGAAGTGATTTCATCATTTTCCCTATCACTGAGGTTAAACTAACAGGTCTGTAGTTTCCTGCTTCTGCCTTGCTCCCACTTTTGTGAAGGGAGTCACATCTGCCCTCCTCCAGTCCTCGGGTACCACCCCATCCTCCACGATTTGTTAAAGGGTAGTCAGTGGTGTCACTAGTTCTACCCTTAGTTCTTTTAGAATTCTGGGATGAATCCCATCAGGCCCCATTGCTTTGTCCACCTTCAGTTTTAAGAGTTCTTTCAGAACCCTTTCTTCTGTAAATGGGCTGGTATCAACTTCTGTATCCAGAGTGTTTCTACTGTTTGTTTTAGGTACCTCCCCTCTTCCTTTGTAAATACTGAGCAAAATATTTGTCTAGTATCTCTGCCTTTTCACAGTCACCCTCTGCCCACCCTCCCTCCCTTTATTAAGCCTCACTATCCCTCCTTTGGTCTTCCTTGGCTCCTGATGTACCTATAAAAGGTTTTATCCCCCTTCTTAACTGAGTAGGTTATCTTTCCCTCAGTTTGGGCCTTTGCTGTTCTGACTGTCTTCCCAGCTTCATTTTGCTTTAACTGATACAGTTCTCTGTCCCGCTCCTTCTGTGATTCCTTGTACTTCCTGAATGCTTTCTTTTTCTCTTGAACCTTCACTGCCACCTCATTTGAGAACCATAGTGGTGTCTTACATTGTTTCGTTTTATTTGCTTCACACAAAGGCTTGTTACCTCTGTGTACCTCAGTTTTTATTATTCCCCATTGTTCTTCCACCCCTCCTTCCTGCCCATTTGCTAGTGCATTCCTTAGGCACTTACCCATTTTGGCAAAGTCCGCTCTCCTGAAGTCCAGTACTTTTGCCTTTGTATGGCTTGACTCTATTGCTGTGTTTATTGTGAACCATACTGTTCGATGGTTGCTAGTTCCCAGATGGCTACCCACTTCTACATCTGTGATCCTCTCTTCATCTCCATTTGAGAGAACCAGGTCTAAGATTGCTCCCTCTCAAGTGGGCTCCAATACTAGTTGTCTAAGGCATGCCCCCTGTAGGGCATCTATAATAACCCCACTCTTCGAAGTGGCTGCTGTAACTGCACTTCAGTTAACATCTGGCATATTCAGATCACCCATCAGCAATATCTCCCCTTTTTCTGCCATTCTAAGGTTCTTGTGACCGATTTCTCCACACAGATGTAAATAAATTCACTTTTTGTTATTTCTCATCAGGTCGCACCTGTAAACATGCCTTTCCTGGTTATCACTGTTCAGATAAATAGGTAATGGGTTTCTATGTGTGGAAATTGCTTAGACTATATCAGGCTGCCTTGACAGTGGATGAGATTATGTACTTAAAATGTGGTGCCCAGGATGGGTATTTCGGATTGGAGACATGATAGCTTCAAATACCTCACAAATATTACTAACATACATAAGGGTAGCATCATACATAGAAAAAGATGTTCGAGGACAAGGGGTCACGCTGTGAAGCTGGAGGGTGGAATAGTCAAAGGAGATGTGAGGAAGTACTTCACAGAAAGGATGTTGAACAGAAGGATGTTGAACAGTCTCCCAGCGAAGGTGGTGGGTGATAAAATGGTAACAGGATTGAAGTATGAATGGGATAGACACAAGGGGACCTTAGAAATAAGGCGGGGGGGGGAGACCGGAGATCAAGAAGGGTCTGCAGTGGCACAGTAAGTAGGGAAAATAGGGCTGACTAGGTGGGCTAAGAGGTCCTTATCTGCCGACAACTTTTATGATGCATCAAGCTTGTTTCCAGGTGGGACTCGGGGAGGGTAATGATATGGGGTAGTACAGCAAAAACAGTACAGTGACAGCTGTTGCACATGCAGTAACAGTAAAATCTATGTGCAAGTAGCAAATTACAGAAAAGTAAAAAAAAAAAAAAATACAGTACATTATTTCCAATCAAATAAGGCAAGGGGTTTTGTACCAAAAAGGTTGAGATGCAATGATCAAATTACAGAGTATAGTACATACAATAGACAAAAATTTGTAAATAGAGTGAGTGTGCTGTTGAGAGGCTGGAGTTCTTGCATTGCTGGAGATTTGGGACAACTAGCTGCAGATTTGTCTTGACCTTATGGGGAACATAGAAGATAATGAATGGGCAACAGTGAACAACAATGCTGTGTTCACTTGGAGAGGTTGTCACAGGGGTGTAGGTACAAGGGTGCAGGGGGTGCAGTGGCACCTGGGCCCACGAGATTTGAGGGGCCCAAATCATAATTTTGATGTTCACTCAAAACTGGGGAAGGGCCCTGTAACATTGCCTTGCACCCAGGCCCTCTGGGAATTTGCTATGCTACTGGGTTGTCATGACAACCAAGTAAACCTCGAGAGCGCAGCTCGGGAGGTTTTCGATTGTCATACAGCATCAAGAAGTGAACTTAGCATTGTTGTTTACTGTTGCCCATCCATTGTCTATTATAGTGAATGGGCAACAGTAAATCAACAGCGGATCACTTCTTCATTGTTGTGCCACAATGTCCGACTTTGTCCCCACCACCCAAACCCCACTCCATCCCGGTCACCCTGCTCTCACAGTCATTTTTTTTTTTTAAATAAACCTATATGCGCCAGCTGTGAAACATGGAACAGGAAATGAAAAGTTTATCCTTATTTTGTGAAGTTTTTTTTTTTTTAACCAGGAAAGACGCACTAAGCTGAAGCTTGTTTACAGGTGCAACCTGGGAGCACAGGAAAGTTAAGTGACTTGCTCAGGGTCACACAGTATGTAAGTGGGGGCTATGGATTCAAACCCAGGTCTCCAGGTTTGCAGCTCAGAGCCTCAAACCACTGCAATATACTGCCTCCTTAAGTTTGCTCGGCACAGTTCACTTTTGGAGCCAGCATACACCACCGCTCCATTTCCCTAAGTCCAAAGCATGGCGATCCATGCATGCACAAATATGTTCTGTGTTGTTGTACCATCAATGTGACATACTCAAGATGGTACAACAGCCCATTGATGTCATATCAATGGTACAACAGCATTGGGATTCCATCGACTTTCATTTATAATAGTCCAGTCCCATACACTATATAAAGAGTAAAGTATGGGTCAGGATATGTAATAGAAACATAGAAACATAGAATTTGACGGCAGATAAGGACCGCTTGGCCCACCCAGTCTGCCCATTTCCCTACCTAATGGATAAGCTGCAGATCCTAGTTAACCAGCAGCCTACTTCTTTCTACCCCCAACCCCTAGAATTGCCTTATGGCTGTCCCATGCATGCTTGAATTCAATCACTGTTTTTGACTCCACAACCTCCTCCGGAAGGCCGTTCCATGCATCCACAACCCTCTCTGTGAAAAAATACTTTCTTACATTACCTCTGAGCCGCCCCTCTATCTTCAAATTGTGCCCCCTTGTTCTTGCACACCTCTTTTTTTGAAAGATGCTACCCTCTTGGACTTTGTTGATTCCCTTGAGGTACTTGAAGTTTCTATCATGTCCCTCTCTCCCTCCTTTCCCTCGAGGGCTATACATATTAGCTCCTTTAGTCTCTCTTCATATGTCTTCCGGTGCAGACCCTGCACCATTTTAGTTGCCCTCCTCTGGACAGCTTCCATCTTGTCTATGTCCTTGCAGAGATTGGGTCTCCAGAACTGCGCACAGTACTCCAGATGGGGTCTCACCAGCTGTCTGTACAGAGGGATAACAACTTCCTGTTTTCTACTGGTGATGCCTCTCCCTATGCATCCCAGTATCCCCCCAGCCCTCCTTACTGCCCTCTCACATTGCTTGCCCACCTTTAAGTTATCCGATATGACTACCCCCTGGTCCCTTTCCATTTGTTGTTGTTGTTAGTATCTCACCCCTCATTGTGTACTCTTCCCCTGGGTTTTTGTTTCCCAGGTGCATTACCTTGCACTTCTTAGCATTAAATCTAAGCTGCCATACATTTGACCATTCCTCTAATCTTGCTAAGTCCCTTCTCATCCTTTCCACCCCACCTCGTGCATCAACTCTGTTGCAGATCTTTGTGTCATCTGCAAAGAGACATACTTTCCTTCAGTCCCTCTGCAATGTAAACACAAAGACATTGAAGAGGACAAGTCTAATACTGAACCCTGCGGCACCCCACTAGTAACCCCGCTTTCTTCAGAGTGGACTCCATTTACTATTACCCTCTGTGTCCTATTCTCTAGCCAATTCTTTACCCAGGCTATTGTCTTGGGACCCACTCCCAGGCTGGCTAACTTGTATATTAATCTTTTGTGTGGGACTGAGTCAAATGCGTTGCTAAAGTCTAGGTAGGCCATGTCCACAGCCCCTCCCTGATCTACTACTTTGGTCACCCAGTCAAAGAAATCTATTAGATTCGTCTGGCGTGACCGTCCTGCTGTGAATCCATGCTGCCTTGGGTCCTGTGCCCCTCTGGCCTCTAGGTACTTGACAGTTCTTTCCTTCAGAAGTGATTCCATCATTTTCCCTATCACTGAGGTTAAACTAACTGGTCTGTAGTTTCCCGCTTCTGCCCTGCTCCCACTTTTGTGAAGGGGAATCACATCGGTTCTCCTCCAGTCCTCAGGTACCACCCCATCCTCCCACTATTTGTTAAAGAGGGTAGTCAAGTGGTGTCACTAGTTCTACCCTTAGTTCTTTTAGAACTCTGGGATGAATCCCATCAGGCCCCATTGCTTTATCCACCTTCAGTTTTACGAGTTCTTTCAGAACCCTTTATTCTGTAAATGGGCTGGTATCAACTTCTGTATCCAGAGTGTTTCTATTGTTTGTTTTAGGTACCTCCCCCTCTTCATTTGTAAATACTGAGCAAAAATATTTGTTTAGTATCTCTGCCTTTTCACAGTCACCCTCTGCCCACCCCCCTCCCCTTTATTAAGCCTCACTATCCCTCCCTTAGTCTTCCTTCGCTCCCTGATGTACCTAAAAAACGTTTTATCCCCCTTCTTAACTGAGTTGGCTATCTTTTCCTCAGTTCGGGCCTTTGCTGTTCTGACTGCCTTCCCAGCTTCCTTTTGCTTTAACTGATGCAATTCTCTGTCCTGCTCCTTCTGTGATTCCTTGTACTTTCTGAATGCTTTCTTTTTCTCTTGAACCTTCACTGCCACCTCCTTTGAGAACCATATTGGTTTCTTACATCGTTTCGTTTTATTTGCTTCACACAAAGACTTGTAACCTCTGTGATGGCAGTTTTTATTATTCCCCATTGTTCTTCCACCCCTCCTTCCTGCCCATTTGCTAGTGCATTCCTTAGGCACTCACCCATTTGGCAAAGTCAGCCCTCCTGAAGTCCAGTACTTTGCCTTTGTATGGCTTGAC
This sequence comes from Neoceratodus forsteri, assembly GCA_016271365.2. Taxonomy (NCBI): domain Eukaryota; kingdom Metazoa; phylum Chordata; order Ceratodontiformes; family Ceratodontidae; genus Neoceratodus; species Neoceratodus forsteri. Next base: position 1,296,101,250 of record CM057459.1, read on the forward strand.
TCTATTGCTGTGTTTATTGTGAACCATACTGTTCGATGGTCGCTAGTTCCCAGATGGCTACCCACTTCATCTGTGATCTTCTCTCCATCTCCATTTGAGAGGACCAGGTCTAAGATTGCTCCCTCTCGAGTGAGTTCCAATACTAGTTGTCTAAGGCATGCCCCCTGTAGGGCATCTAGAATAACCCCACTCTTAGAAGTGGCTGCTACAACTGCACTCCAGTTAACATCTGGCATATTCAGATCACCCATCAGCAATATCTCCCCTTTATCTGCCATTCTAAGTATACTTTCTATCATTTCCTTGTCCATTTCCTCCCCCTGAGAGGGGGGTCTGTATACAACCCCTGTGCGGATTGTGGTGCCATTGTCTGCCTCCAAATTGACCCACAGTGCTGCTTCTCCTCCCTGTTTACCCTTTTGTTCTGTTGCTTTGATTCCTTCTCTTATGTAGAGAGCTACTCCTTCTCCTCTTTCATCCTCCCTGTCCCTCCTGTAGATTGTGTATCTTGGTATGTTTACGTCCCAGTCATGGTTCTGTGTGTACCATGTTTCTGTGACTGCCACGATATCCAGATGTTCCTCCTCCATCAAGGCCACTAATTCAGGAAGCTTGTTACCCAGACTATGAGCATTGGTACTCATTGCTCTCCATTTTTTGATGGCTTTTGGTGGGTAATGAGAAGTTTACACACACCTGAGGGGTTAGATGCTACATAAACCCCGAGAGTGAAGCTCGAGGGGTTTATGAATAGCATCTAACCCCAAGGGTTTGTGTAAACTTCGAGGTTACATACACCGGCCCATATTTTATTTTATATAATTGCTGGGTTTCCCTTGTTCGCCTCAGCAATTCTATAAAATAAAAGTAAAGACGTTCTGGTGTGGTCACCAGCGGGGTCAGGTTTTCAGCGTGTGGTGTGGCTTACAGTGGTTTTTTTTCCCCCTAGTCGGCAGCCCAGTTTTATTTAGTTTTTTCTGCAAGAGATCTCAGTATTAAGTTACTTACTGCCGATTCTGAGTGGCAGTTTAGTGTCCTGGAGAAACAGATGCAGCCAATGACAGCAGTCTGAAGAGAAGAGCTATGGCCAGTGCATGTGTAGGTGAAACCGTGCACGTGTATTTGCCGTAAAAAAAAAAAAAAAACATTTTATTATAGCAAATAATGTCACAGTTTCCCCAATGGAAAAAAGGGGAAGCCGATAATTATAATTATTTTTGATTTGTGTATATGTAATGGATTTTTTTATATTGCCTTTTAAATGTGTAATTTGATTTCTAGATGCCACTGACAAAAGTGCACCTGCTCAATCAGTTGTACTATCATTCTGATCTATTTATTCTAAAACAAATGAAATTTTGACTGAATGATTGATTTTTCAGCAAAGAACCTCCCTACTTTCCTAGTTTTGGGGGATTTTGTTGTTGGTGTGCCTCTAGGACCTTTACCATCTCTTCCTGTCTGCCTTGCGCATCTCTTGCTGCTCCAGTAGATGGCGTCTTGGTGGACCCGGGCAAACAAAGTTTAGACGGACTGAAGAAATTAAAATAGAAAAATATCTTTAGTAACAGGAAACTGCTGCACACCATGATGCATAACCTCTGATTTTCACTGGTACCATTGGCATAACAATAGCACTGCGAGGCAGTGCAGCAATTTTGTAACACAAAGTTCTGCGTGCTCTTAAAGGGGCAGCAGCTAAAGTTTTTAGACCCATACTTAAATGAGCTTCCGGCGTCCGATTCCCGAGACCACTGAGGGTCGTGAGGGCTGGAGAGCCTGCCCTCCCCAGGACCTTGACCAAAGGATTGCTCCCCACCCCCCTGGACTGCCTAGGGATTCCAGCGTCCGATTCCCGAGACCACTGAGGGTCTTGAGAGCTGGAGAGCCTGCCCTGCCTAGGACCTCGACCGAAGGATTGCCCCCCACCCCCCTGGACTGCATAGGTACGCCTCACTGATTTAACCTAAGGAGCAGCGCCTGGCTGCCTGTAGAGAGCGTGTAAGCATTCCTTGACTTCCAGCTTTGTTTGAACAGAGTGCTTTGGTGCCAAACAGGACCAGACAAAGACATTGCCTTTTAAATTTGAATTCACCTTCGTGCCTTAATTGTCAGTGCACCAATACAGATAGTTTTTAATCAGCAATTCTCTATGCCAGGATCAATGTTTTACTGCATTTCCTAGAAGTAACCTTAACAAAGTTGTTACCTGCAATACAATACCACTGTTTAGCTTTAATATAACAGCCAGAGTGTTCATGCGATGTTTAGTTAGGCAAGACAGCATTCTTTGCTAGTGCAGGTTCAAGATTTAAAAGTAAAAACTGCCTATAGCAAAAAACAGGACTCAAACCTGAGCGTCTCGCTAATTTAATTTAACTTGTGGTAACAGTTCAGCCTCTCAGCCTCAGGCAGTGTTTTCTGCACCAGGAACATCTGCAGCCTGTACGAGGTTGAGTGCTGGGACCCGCGCCACTCATTGCGAGAGAAACACCCCACGTTGGCCATTTTCTCCCCTCTCTCTCACACCAGCCCTCAAGCAGGATTCTGTGACCAAAAGATCTGCGACCTGCACGAGGCTGTTTGCTGAGTCTCCACATAGTCTATAGCTCAATCGCCCATTACAGCCGTTTTGTTTAGCACTGTATAAAGTGATATCAGACTCCTTTTGTTTTGTAAAATTACTCACCAGACCACGCCTCTAGCGACTGCTTAAAACCCCCCTCTCTCCTCACTTCCAGGGGTTCCAGCGTCCGATTCCCGAGACCACTGAGGGTCATGAGGGCTGGAGAGCCTGCCCTCCCCAGGACCTCGACCGAAGGATCGCGCCCAACCCCCCTGGACTGCATAGGTACACCTCACTGATTTAACCTAAGGAGCAGTGCCTGGCTGCCTATAGAGAGCGTGAGCATTCCTTGACTTCCAGCTTTGTTTGGCCCCACCGGCTCCCAACCACCACCCTTGGTCGGCACTCTGTTTTATACTAATAGTCATATGAGGTGCCAGAACCACATCAGCCAACTTCTCCATTTGCAGGTTATATTTCCTCAACACTAGGGGGAACCTGCATTCTAACTCTATTTTCCCTGCTAAAAAAAACACACTCAAACATGACTCTGACAATACTCTGGAGAATTTCACCACTCCTCTTGCTACTACACCCAACCACCGCCATGGATCCCTACAGCTCCCACATAAATGCACCCCTGCCGGAATCCCAGCCCTTTCAGACAGATTGCCTCTGTTGTCACAGCCCACACATCTTAATGTCCCTCTCCACTAATCTACCTCGCACTCTGGACCACCACATTGCCCCCACCACCCACCGCCAGTGCCCACCCCCGTCCCCTGAATACTGTAATTGATGGTCCCTCTCCTCACTAGCTACACCTGCCCTCATCTCACTCCCCATCCCCTGCACTACTCCTCTGAGATCTTGGCATCTCCAAAAGCGTCTTTTCCACAACAACCACAGCCCCTCACTATGTCTTATTACCCTACTCCTCCTGCTCTCAGGGAATGTGCACCCAAACCCTGGGCCGGGCATTACTGCAATGCCACCGCCCAACCCTGGCAATGGTCTCCACATTGCATTTATGAATATATGCAGTCTCCCTAAGAAAACTGCAGCACTCCAATGCTGGGTAGCACAGCACACACTGGACATCCTTATGATAGTTGAAACCTGGCTCTCCCAGTCTACCCCAGACTCAGCTGTCTCCCTCCCGGGTTTTACCCTGTTCAGGGCAGATCGGGTGGGTAAGCATGGAGGTGGGTGTGCCATCTACCTGCTCGACGCCATCCTAGGTCATGCTTTACCAACCCCTGAGCTTGGCCACGGGGCCCAAGCCATTACCCTGAAAATTACTCCGCACCCCGGTCGTGGCCCACTATACCTGACCACCACCTACATACCCCCATGAGCCCAAAGCATAGCTATCCACTCCCTCATAGACTATCTCTCCACCTAGCCGCACAAGGCTGAACAGCTTATTCTAGGAGACCTTAACACCAACTGGCTCAGCCCCACATCAGAAAACATTAAGGACGACTTTGCGGCCCTTGACCTATTTCAATTGGTCACCCAGCCCACTAGACTTAACCAAGCTAAGGGGACCAGCTCCCTCCTAGACGTAGTACTCTCTAATCGACCACACAGATTAAAATCGGTTAACATCCTAGCAGACTCCCTCAGTGACCACTCTCCTGTTCTATGTTTTTGGTCCTCCCCCACACTCAGTCCTGAGTATAATAACACCCCCCATCGTCGTTTCCACCCTAGGGGCCTTGACAATCTCAAGTGGCACCTTGCCAAGCTTGACTGGTCCCCAATCACCCTTGCACCAGACATAGATACTGCCTTAACCTACCTCACCAGTGCTTTCAGCAAGGCTTATTTGCTCCCTTCACTAAATCTCACCAAAAGAGACAGACTGCTGCATGGATTTCCCCTGCATTGATCCAGCAACTAAAACATAGGGACAACTTATGGCACATTGCAGTTGAGTCCTGCAGTACGGTGGATAGGCAAGCCTATAAAACAGCCCGTAACCAGTGCACCTGGGCCATTAAACAAGCAAAAGCCAGCTACTATCAAACAGCTCTAACATCATCCTGGGGCTCTGCCAGAGCCTTCTGGGATAATGTAAAAGAACTGAATGGGAATACCTGCTCCCCCCCCCCCGATCATTATCAATGGCATGGTTACTACAGACCAAATGTGCATTGCAGACTGCCTAAACAAAACTTTCTCTGACCTAAGTGTGGTTCTTCCTGCCCATTTCTTTGATCCCATCCTCCCATCCATCCACTCCACTACCTCTCGGCCCCAATTCCACTTCAGGACCATCTCATCCCGTGACGCCAAAACTTTCCTCTTAAAAGCCCTCACCTCCCACAACCCGAGCGGTGACTCCCTTGACTCCAGGATACTCCACCTCACTCTGGATGTCATGCTAAACCCCCCTCACGGATCTCCTCAACCGATCCCTATGCCATGGCCAGTTCCCAGGTGCATGGAAACAGGCTGAAATCACCCCTATCCATAAGACCGGAGACCGAACACTACCAAATAACTACAGGCCCATCTCCATTCCCCCCCCCCCAAAAGCCCTGGAGAAAATAGTATCCATGCAGCTCATGGACTACCTATCTAAATATGATGTACTGTGCCCTGAGCAACACGGTTTCCGTCCGGGTCACAGCACCTCCACAGCCCTTCTGGAGTTCTCCCACCAAATCCACACTGCGCTTGATGCTGGGAAAATTGCTGGTGCAGTATTCCTCGACCTATCTAAGGTCTTTGATACTGTGTGTCACCCACTACTGCTAAACTCCCTTAGCCAACTGGGATTCTCACCTGGCCCTCTGAACTGGTTCTCAAGCTACCTACAGAATAGATCCCAAAGGGTCAAATTGAATGGGACCTTGTCTACAAACCTACCAGTATGCTCTGGGGTCCCCCAATGCTCCATCCTTGGGCCTACCCATTTCAGTCTCTTCCTAAACACCCTCTCTAGCTCCTGCACTGGTAAAATACTTCTATACACTGATGACGCTGTCCTCATCGCCTCACAGTCGGACCCACTCTCACTCCAATGCACCCTGCAACGCACCTTCAGGCAAGCAGAAAAATGGTTCATCAACCATCGGCTAGTCCTAAACCTGAAAAAAAAGAAATCTATGCTTTTTGCACACCGCCAAAACAACTCCAGTGATGCCTCCCTTCTCATCACCCCCAGCACACTCCACCCCCTTGAACAGGTATCAACCTACAAGTACCTGGGCATCACTTTCGACTTAGGATTTACCTTCCATACACATCTAAAAACTCTGTCATCAGCCATGAACTCCAGGATTGGTCTCCTCTATCGCCACAAAGACTGCCCCCTTGAGTTTGCCCTAAAACTTGCCATCACCTCATCAGTTTTGTCTTTGGCAGACTATGGACTCCCTACCTATGCAGGTGCAGACCCTACTGCCCTTACTAAAGTCCAGACCTCTATCAACAAAGCCTGCAGGCTCCTGACTGGTGCCCATAGCAGAACCCACACATATCTACTCTATTCTGCCTCTAACATACTCACCTTTGATGAACGGCTGAAGTACCACACCTGCCTGCTGGCAAAAAAGGCCCTATCTGGGCTATGCCCTCCAGGGGTCACTACACCCTTGCAACAGGCCTCCTGGCCGACACTCACCCGTAATGCCACTAAAGCCACTTTCCTAGTACCTAGAGCCAGGACCTCACTCTGCCAAAGATCTTTTCACCATAGAGCACCTGCCTGGTATAACTCTCTCTCCCTGTGCACATCACAGACATCCCCAGAATTGGCCAGTTCAAAATAGCCCTACGAAAATACCTTGTTGATAATCAGAGCTGTAGTTGTTCATAATCGGAGCTATATTTGTCCCGAATAGTGCCTCCCAGAGTACCCCTGGACACCCCAGCCTACTAAGCACTAGTCTCTATCGTAGAGTATGAATAAGCCTTGTATAGTTAGTGCATCTTGTGTTTGCTTAGTTACACCTTGTATCTCACCTGTATTGTTACCATTGTCTAACCTGATATTTTGTTTGTCCACCCTCTCTCCGACGAGGTACCTTTGTAAACGAGTCTCTGACTCAAAGGTTGTAAAACTGATAATCTGAAATAAATAAATAAATAAATCACCCCTGGGGTAGTAAAAGTGAGTACCACTTGAGAAAGTTAAGCAATAAAACAGAATATAAAAGCACTAACATCAACACAGTGTAGAAATAGCACACATTTCATTAAGCAACCTGACCATGCGTGTACTGATGGCCAGTCAAAGTGGAAATGAAAAAGGGGGAAACACTAGAACAACTTAACGTTTGACATGAGCGATAAGTGCAGGGAAGGGGAAGGGTGAGCAGCTGAAGATTACCCAGAACAAGAAATAGTATGCATTAAGATGTTCAACAGAATAACATGGTACACAGCAACTATTAGATAGTTCTGGATTTTGGTGCTATACATGCACATAGAGAAAAGGCAAAGACGTTTAGTGTCAAATGGTATGTCGGGTATATTTTCTACTGAAAATAAAGGCCGGGATATTCAGACTGCACCAGGCAGTGGCGCAAGCCTGGGTGCAGCACAACTGTGATGCACCAGGGCCAGGTCCACTCCTGTAGTTTAGTCAGGTCTCCTTGCAGTCCCCTCCACCCCTCGATGTCATCCACCACAGCTCCCATCTTTGTATCATCTGCGAACAGCCTGATTTTACTCTGGGTCCCGTGCGAGATATCTGCTTTGACTATCCCAAACAGCACCCCACTTGTTACCACTCTTGGCATTGTGAGTTTCCCCTCCACCACCACCTTTTGCTGCCTGCCCTTCAGCCAGTTAGTGGTTCATTTGACCATCTTGGTACCCACCCCTACATATTCCAGCCCCCCCAGTCTCCCATGTGGCACGGAATCGAAGGCCTTGCTGAAGTCCAAGCACAAGACATCCATTGCTTGGCCCTTGTCTAGTTCCCTGGTCACCCAATCAGGTTTGTTTGGCAGGACCTGCCTGAGAGAAACTTGTGTTGTTGCCTGTCCTGGAGACCTTTGTCCTCCAAAAACATCATCAGCCTCTCTTTAAGGATTGTCTCCATGAGCTTTCCCACACTTTTATGTTATTTGTAAATTCGGATACAACCTTTGAGTTAAAAACTTCTTTACAAAGGTTCCACGTGAAGAACAGAAAACTTACATTTAAGACACGTTACAATTACAGGGCATTCCTAAACAATCATAGAGGTTTCAGCAGGTATACTATAATTACATTGGGAATGACAACAGCTACAAGAAATGCAGGAAACCCAAATTAATGTGCATAAAGCACATGCTTGGAGTAAATAATGAGACGTCCCAGAGGGCCCTTGTCAGGAAAGCACTAGAGGTGAGAAGTCAAAACATTAGTTGCAGGGAGGGGGAAGGAGAGGAGGTGAACTAGAGAGTGAAGTATAAGGAGAAATGGAGAGTGGGGTGGGACATAGTAAGTGGTAAATGCGATGGAATAAATGAGAGAGATAGGAGATGGGGAGAGTGAGTGATGGTCTGGAGACAGGGGGATAGGCAGAGTAACAAGGAGGGGGAGAGAGAGAGAGGGGATGGGCCAAGGTGATGGAATGGGAACAAACGAGATAAGAAAAATATATTAGCTGAGGTGTAGACAATCTCGGGAGGGATATAAAGGAGGGAATATGTAGCAAGGGACAATTAATGTAAGGCTCACTTTAGAATAAACTTTAAAATACTTTAAAGTTTTAAAAAACCTTAGATGGACTCGGGTCAATAGAACATTTCTTTATTTAGTAACGAGGAACTGCTGCACACCATTAAGCATAGCCTCTGACTGAGGGGGTTTACTGGTGCCGCTGGCTTAAAAATGGTACTGCCAGACAGTGCACTAATTTGTAACACAAAGTTCTGTGTTCTGATTGCTATTAAAGAGATTGTCCAGCATTTTGGAACATCGGCTACCACTCACGTCTTTGGTAGCTGATGCCGGCGATAGTCTTTCAAGCTGGTTTTAATTATGTTATTTTATGTCCATGTATTTGTAGAAGGGATTGTAATAATTTTTTTTAACAGAGTGGCTAGCTGATCCCTTCCACTTCTCGATAGAACTGATGTGCCCCCAAGCTCTGTTACATAATGACGTGTGGCCAGGGAGAGTGCAGGAGTATGCCCCATTGAAGTGAATTGGGGCCTTTTTTCCCCTGCCATTTTTATGCATCAGAATGGCCAGTTGGACAGTAATGAAGGACACCGCTCGACTAACAAGGACCTTGTTAGTAGAGTGGCGTCATTCATTATAAAATGGAAGGGGGCCAGCCCGGTAGCACTGAGGGTTGAGGCGCTGGACGCCACATCTCGCATTACGCTGGCAGCTCGGGTTCGGGAGTGGACTCTGATCACTGGTGGGTCGGCCGGGGGGGGGGAGATGGGCTTGAGCATCCCATGACAGCTCGGAGGGAACAGGCCAATGCCTGCACACTTGCCTGACTCCAAGTGGTGGCTCGGAGTACTGCAAGGCCCACTAGTAGGGGGGTGGACGGCCTCTGTACAGCGTGGATGTCGGTGCCTTGCGCCATGACGTCAGGGGAGTTGCACGCTGTATGGGGATGGTGGAAAATGGGAAAATAGCCTGCCACCGCTGGGGAGATTGGGGAACTGAGATGTGCCCATGATGTGCCTGTGCCCGCCCGACGGACCCAAGACCAACGAAATGTAAGTTATGGGGCGTCTCTGCCCCTGCCTTGTCCTCACCCGGGGGTTATATCTGTGGCTCCATGGGGCTCGAAGGTCCACTCTGGGCAGGGTAGCAGGCAGTGGGATGTCGAATGTCGCCCCTGATGGGTCGGGGGTGGCAGGCTGGGGAATAGGAGGTAAAAAGTAATTAAAACAAAAAAAAATGGCAGGGTAAAATCCAGTAATCTGATTGGCTCTTATTTATGTGTAAAATATGGTTAAAAAAAAAAAAGACTGCTCAGCAGTGAAGAGTCTGGAACCCTGATCAATGGGCATTTGAAACATAGGCATGTCCTATAACCTCCTACAACCAAAACTGATCTTCCACTACAAACATGGCTGCTACCGTTACACTGTTAAAAAAAAAAAAAAAATTGCCAGTTTTATAAGTGCAATACGGCACTCGGGGTTGTGTGTAAAACATATTTTACAGCACATCCAGTGGCTGAAGTCACTCGGCCTTCAGCCTTGTGCCTTACTACACTCCTGGCCATGCTGTAAAATATGTTTTACACACACCCCTCATGGCTTATTGCTTACTTACTGCCCAACTGGCCATTCTGATGCATAAAAACAGCAGGAAAAAAGAAGCCCCATTCACTTCAATAGGGCATGCCACCGCACTCTCCCTGGTCACACGTCATTATGTGCCAGAGCTCAGGGGCATGTTAGCTCTATCAGGAAGTGGAAGGGATCGGCTAGCCACCCTGTTCGAAAAAAAAAATGTGATCCCTTCCACAAATACATGGACACAAAATAACATAAAACCAGCAGGAAAGACTATGGGGGACATCAGCTACCAAAAGATATGAGTACGGGTCATATAGGAAAATTCCTTTAAAGAGGTGGAGGCTAAAGTTTAGTCCCATACTTAAACGTACTTCTCATCACACTCTGAGTATTAAAAGTGAGTACCACTCAAACAAGTTATATGAGTAGTACAGTCAGAGTTTGCAAAAACGTAAGTGTTTGAATTTGTGTGTATTCCTAGTGTATCTTTCCCTTTGTCTGCTATCAGATTGTTTTTTCTAAATTAGCCTGCTAGTTTCATGGCCTCTGGGGATCTACATCGTAGAATGATTTATTGCTGTTCTTGTTCCTATAATGCCCCCTGTGCCATGCGACAGTAACATATCCGGGGGGCATGGATTCATTAAGCACTGGTTTAGGGTAAATTTTACAACAGCAGAACAGTGATATTAAGTAATTTTCCTTATACAGTGAGCGCTAATGGCTACATTTACAGTTTAGCAACTACTTGAGGGCTAATTGAGTGGGTTATTCTGTACGAAAATAGCTACAGGCTTTACTGATTATAGCACTGATGATCTGGGGGTTGGATTTATGTGCTTTTTATGACTGTGTGTAGTCTGATAACATTTAAAATTTTAACATTTACTCCTGCTGGCTAGACTGACACACAGAAAACAAAAGTATTGAATTAGGGCTATTTAGTGGAGGCTAGAACATCAGGCTGCTATCCCTAGTACTTGCTGAGTCGGTGGTCGCGGATTCATTACTGTCATATGGTACAAGAGGCATTGCAGGAAAGGAAGAGCAATAAACCTTGGTAAGATGGAGATCCCCAGGGCCATAAAACTACCATGTAACTAGCAAGCTAATTTAGAAAAGACTTTTAATAGGAAACAAAAGGAAGGACACACCAATCAAAATACTGAACAACATATGTTTTTGCAAATTCTGACTGTACTACTCCTTTAAGCAATATAGTAGAATATGGAGTAATGTTGTCAAACGCAACCCAGGAGTTCTGTGAACTGTCAGTCATACCATGTAACTATTAGTTTAAGATCCATTCACAGATTTTTTTTTTTTTTTTTTTAAAGAATCTTCTCACTCTGGTACAGAGGGGTGTGCACAAGAGAGTCCTGAGAAGACAAAGAAGAGGAAGAGATCTGAGAAATCCCAAAAACTTCTTATGAGTAAAAGTCAGATGCAACAGAGTCCAGATGGAAGGTCAAAAGAGTGAGGAAATCAAGACCAGAAAGAACTGGTTGCAGGTTATTAGGAGGAAGTTCGGATTCCAAAAGGATGTCAGGCTCATGTGCAGCTTCGTTACTAGGAGGCCTGGGATCATCTTGGAGGGTTATGTTCAAGTACCCATGCTTCAGGTGATTGATGTTAACATTGTTAAGCACAAGTTTTCCATCTGACTTACTCGAAGATGGACACGAACCAGAGAAAGCTTTTCCATAGCATAAAAATGAACCCGTCCAAGGACAGAGCAACTTGTTTATAATATATGGGTAAACAGTTGTTTATGAAAATCTGACACTTTCACAGTATTCTTAATTCTAGTAGTGAAGTCAAATTGTTGTACCATCCTGAGTAAGTCACTACTAGGGTACAGTGAAAAAGAATGCCTGCGTACTTCATTTTCACTGACAGAATCTCCAATCACTGTTTTTTTTTTTTTTGTTGTTAGTTTTAGCCTGTCAGTGCTGTTAATGAAAACAAGCAATTGGAGATGGAGAAAAATCTATGCAAAATAGCCTATGTACTATATAAAAATCTATGCAAAATAGCCCATGTACTACATAAAAAGCTATGCAAACTAGCCCATGTACTGCATAAAAATCTATGCAAAATAGCCCATGTACTACATTAAAAGCTATGCAAAGTGGCCCATACACTATATAAGACGATGCATGGGCCACTTTGCATAACTACTCTGAGTCTGCTTCTTGAGGTTGTCATGACAACCAGAGACTTCTTAAGCTTTGCTCTCAATGTCTAATGGTTGTCCTAACAACCTTTTGAAGCAGACACAGCATTGTTCTTCACCGTGGCCTATACATTATCCTTTATGTGGCACCTGGAATCAAAATAAGTCAATGCAAGTGGATAGTGTCCCCACAGAAAATAATGGCTCATGTGATTTGTCTGCTGATATTTTCTGCGTGGTAAATGTTTTCTGCCCCAGTCTGATTATTGCAACATATCCGATAAGTTCAAACTGTTCCAGTGCAGGGATAATATATGAGGAAGGTGATTTTGAAACCTCTATCAGTGAGAGACCCATATCCAGTGGAGGTCTTGGATTATGCCCGTGGACCAAGAAGAATGGGTGTACTCTGTACTGTCAACACAAAGGCATGTGTTGTATGCAAACTGAGAAAAAGGGAATAAAACAGTGCCTAGTGTTGTGGGTTTCATCCAGGTACTTGGAGTGTGTGTTCAGAATGATAGACAGGACTCCTTAACCAGTAACGGCCTCACGCAGGTGGTAGAATCTCCCACAAGGATTAACTACTTTACCAGAACTGACACCCTCATTGACTGGGTTATTACAAACCAAAAGAACAAAATCTCTGAGGTCACGGTCAACCCCAACACACTTAGTGACCACTCCTGTCACCTGCCTATTGTCTAAAGCCACCAAATCCACCCCAAATGTAACCACAAGTCGGGTCCTAAAAAGAGGACTACTAGGTGAATTCAAGGCCCACCTCAAGCAGCCTGACTGGTTCCCCCTGGATGCTGCACACAATGTAGACCAGGCCCTGAACCTTTTCATAAATTCTTTCAATGCAGTCTCTAACATTTATGCCCCCAAAACAAAGCCAAAGCTGAAGGGTACTAACAATGGATGGATTACGCACTCACTCCTTGAACAGATGAAAGCACAAGACCACTTATGGCGTAGGACTAAAGCCACTGGCAAGCCAGCCGACCTTCAAAGAAAAATTAGGCTGGCCAAAGCGCAGTACTACAAGGACTGCCTCTGTAAAACCTGGGGAAGCAGGGAAAAAATGTGATAATCTGAAAGACCTTACTGGAAAAAGCAATAAATCCTGTCTCTCAATGCTCACAGTTGACGGTAAAAATCACACAAGACCCCAAGACATTTGCTTACACCTTCACTATTGCCTTCTCCGACCTCAGCACCATTCTTCCTCAATAATACAGAAAGCACCTTCTATGAGGCCCATGCTAACCGTAGTTCACCCCCGATGGACACCCTGCTGTTCTACTTCGAACAGATCACCCTCACTGAAGGCAAAAAAATACCTTCAGCATACCATTGGCAAAACCAGACACAGTAATAACACCCTGGATCTAAAAATGATTGCCCTCACACGTGACAAAGTGGCACCTGCACTCATAGCAATACTCACTCTATCACTCAAACAGGCACAATACCCCACAAGATGGAAAATGGCAGTAGTCACCCCACTTCACAAGAGTGGAGACGGAGCAGTCCACTCTAAACTATAGACCCATTTCCATACTGCCTCTGCTGTCTAAAGCCCTAGAAAGAATAGTTTCGGACCAATGGGTGGAATTGCTAAATAAATACAACCTCCAGTGCCCCCAGCAGCATGGATTCTGGAAGGCCCACAGTACCACTACTGCGTTACTTGAGTACACCGACTACATACATAGTGCACTGGACACCGGCCACTTAGTGGGGTTGATATACATTGACCTCACTAAGGCACTTGACACCGTAAACTGCAGTATTCTCCTTATAAAATGATACACTCTTGGACTATCACTGGAAACCATCGGGTGGTTTAAGAGTTACCTTTCCCACAGAACCCAGTGAGTAAAAATAAACAACACCCTGCCTGACAGTAGGGATGTGTCCACTGGAGTTCCTCAAGGCTACATATTGGGACCCCTTCTGTTCAGCCTGTTTCTCAACACCCTCCCTAGTATATGCCTGGCTAAAATTCTGCTTTATACAGACAGTGCCATTATCTTCTCAAGCAGCCCTCAAAATTAAATTTCATTATCACCAAGTGCAAGGTGTTACATCTTGGGTGGGGAAACCCTAAACACAGGTACACCCTGCGAGGGGAGGCACTGGAGGTCTCAATAGGGGAAAAAGACCTAGGGGTCATGGTGGATGCATGTATGTATGAATAACTCTGAGCAGTGCAGGAGAGCGTCTAGCAAGGCAAACAGGATGTTGGGATGCATCGTAAGGGGGATCACCTCTAGGAGCAGGGAAGTGATTCTGCCGCTGTACAATGGACTGGTTAGACCACACCTTGAGTACTGTGTACAGTACTGGAGACCACCTTGAAGAGGACATACAGCTCCTGGAGAGGGTACAGAGGGCAACTAAGATGATACGAGGACTAGGGATTTGAAGTATGAGGACAGACTTGAGGAGCTCTGCCTGTTTTCATTGGAGGAGAGGAGAGACAGGGAACATGATTGAGGTCTTCAAGTACCTCAAGGGAATAAATAGGATAAACATGGAGGGGATCTTTAGACTAAAGCAGGGAGGTATCACCAGAGGGCATGGTTTGAAGTTGGAAGGTGGAAGGGTGAGGGGGAAAAGAGGAGGAGGTTTTTCACTAAGAGGGTGGTGGACCCTTGGAATGCACTGCCTGACGAGCTGGTTCAGAGATCCACAGTGGAGGGCTTCAAGAGAGGGTGGGACAGACACAGAAAGTGGATGTATCATACTAACATACTAAAATGCCAGCAGAATAGGCCTAACGGTCTTTCGTTTCTGCTCGTTTGGTCAGTCCCCAACCTGGGTGCTGACCTTGCTGTCCCCCTCGCCTTCTCTGGCTTCTCCCTTCCCAGTTCCGGATATTCTTGCTGCATTGGATTTTGCTTCCAGAACCCTTCCCCTGTACCTGTCCCACCCCCTCTTGAACCCCTCCACTGTCTCTGCCTCCACCAGCCCCCTAGGCAGTGCATTCCATGGCTCCACCACCCTCTCAGTGAAGTAGCACCTCCTCCTTTCTCTCCTGAATCTTCCCCCCTCCAGCTTCCACCCATGGATCAGATGATGGCCTGGCCCAGAGGGGTGGGGTTGGATGATAGGGGTTTCTGGAAAGAAGGGGGGGGGCCTCGGCACCCAACTAGGGATCTGAGGTTCGAGCAGACTCGATAGACCGTAAGGCCTAATCTGCTGGCAATTAGTATGTTAGTATGAAAATAACCTACAGGATAATGTTTCAGTAGTGTTGGTGTATTGATGTAAACTTAACAAGCTCTTACTTAGCTATAAAAAACCCAAAGCAAGCCAGCCCGATGGCACTGGAGGTTGAGGCACTGGTCGCTACACCTCGCACCACGCTGTTGACCTGGGTACGGGAATGAGCCCAGGCCACTGGGGGTTGGCAGGGGGGAAAGGGGATTGAGCATCCGGATGGACTGCTCTCCTCTCTCGGGGGGAGGGTGCCTAGTCGTCCCACTCGCTGCCTGCCCTCTGGCAGTAGCTGGAGAGCAGTATGGGTCTAGAGGCTTGATCTGATGTCTCTACATCAGAAGGGAGGGGAGGACGGGCAAAAATGGAGGAATTTTTTTTTTATTTATTGAAATTTTTCACCAGGAAGGCACACTGAGCAACAAGTTGCTCATCTCCAGGTGCGACCTGGGGAGTGGGGGAACATAAGGATAGTATACAGGGATCTGGTACACAATATAGATATGCAATTTGATTACATTCAATAAAATGAGCAGACTATACAGAAGTACTGAAAAGGAGGAATGCTAACAGGTATGAATTAGATGGATGCAATGCTAACAGTCTTGAACTAGATAGATATGATAGCACACATATCTTTTGCAGACACTTGGTGGGACAAAGCTTTGTAGTTAGAAAATGGCTGGATAGAATACAAGGAGGTTGAACTAGGGCAAGATTGCAAGGAGAGACAGATAGAACATAATTTGCAAGGTGTAACAAAAGTGCAAGGTTGACTATAAGTGCATTAGAGATTAGGGGTTAGCCAATAACTATGGCTAGGAAGGGAGGTGGGTGGGGGCATATGGGCAGAGAGCAGGGGAGTGAAAAGGGGGTGATTTGTAGGAGGGGAAGGCAAGGGGTGGAAGAGAAGGGTCTGCCAGAGCCTGACCCCTCCAGAATGCTGGGGACCCTGCCTGCACCAGGCGGAGGTCAAGCACAAACAGGAGGGAAGCAGGTTGTAGGTAATGAAAGTTAGAGCACATCAGGAAGGGGGGGAAGAGAAGGGTCTGCCAGGGCCTGGCCCCTCCAGTATGCTGTGGACACTGCCTGCACAAGGCAGAGGCAGAGCACGACAGGAGGGAAGCAGGTTGTAGGCAGGAGAGGTAGAGCACAACAGGAGGAAAGTATGCAGCGATGGGGAGTAGGCTTCAGAAGGACCAAGAGAGAGGGAGGGAGGTGAGAGAGAAGAGGGGCCAAGACCCAGCCCTTTCAGGAAAGAATGGGGTGGGACTAGGAGGCAAGGAAGGTGTTTGCCTGGCAGGCTCGATGATGGTCCACCACTCTAGGGAGCAGTCCCCGGATTGAGTCTCCAGGAGGGAGGAGAATCTGGCAACCTCCTCCTGGCCCTGCTTCAGGTGGCAATCCAGAGGGGAACTACCGGGGCTGCCTAGCATGGAAGCGGCGGGACTGGAGAGGGAGTCCCTCTGTTCAGAGGGCTGTAGCTGCCTGCCAGGGCTCCAATGGGAGAAAATCCTTACAGGAAAAAAAAAAACAACATAACAATGCTTTTTGCCAACAGACAAAATAAGAACAAATCTAGCCAACTAACAATCCTAAATAGTAGTCGGGATCCCCTTGAACAGGTAAACACCTTTAAATACCTTGGTATCACCCTCAATAGCTCTCTCTCATTCACGCAGCACATAGATATGTGGTCAGAACAGTCAACACTAGAATCAGTGTGCTCTACAGGCATCGACACTGCATGACTACTAAAGCACTCTTTAGTTGAAACCAGCTCAGTTCTAACAGTCATAGACTATGGTCTCACTATTTACTGCGCTGCCACTGAAACTGCCTTGAAGAGGGTGGCGATAGCTCTAAACAAGTCCTGTAGACTAGTCCTCGGGGCAAGGAGCAGAACGCATACTTGCGACCTGTATGCACAGACAAATTGGCTTAACCTCCAGGGGAGGATTAAGTATCAGGTTTGCCTCCTGGGGAAAAATTCAGTCCTAGGCCTGACCCCAACAGCTGCACAAAATCCATTCAAACCTGCTCTAAACTTGCTGCAAACCAGAGAAAAGGCAAAACAAAATGCTCTGCTTATTCCCTTTCACTGCACAGCACTCGTCCACAGGTCCTTCTCCTATATCCTCCTTCTGGCTGAACGAACTTCCACAGGCCATTTCCAACATATCTAAACTGGGCCCCTTTAAAACAGAACTAAAGCAATACTTGACAAGACTTTGTGAATGTGACTTCCACTTCCCTGATAAGCTGTGCTCACTACTCACTACTCTCTGCCTCTCGTCACCCTGCACTCCTCCCCCCCGCCTCTCTGCCACATAACCCCCTACCGCCTCCTGCACACATTCTTCCCCCCTCTCTCTCTATTGCTTATTCTCTCCTCACCTGCCTCTCTTCCCACCTTGCCCTCCCCTGTCCTTGCTGGTTCTTATACACCCCATCTCCCACCCCTTCCTCACTCTCTTCCGTCCTGCCCTCCTCCTCACTCCCCTTAGCCTCTAGCTCCACCCTCCCAAAGTCGGATCCCACACCCCAGTTCATCATCCCCACCCTTCATCTTCCCCTCTCCTGCCCTCTGCCCCATCCCCTTACCAATTTGTCCCCTCACTCTCAAACTGTCCTCCCTCCCACCTCCCTAGTCCCCCACCTGGGATGTGATCCTATGCCATCTCTTTCCCCACTTTACTACTTTTCTCTTCCCCCTCTTTTGCTTTCCCGTCCCCTACCCACCTTACTTATTCAAACTTTTTCCCACTTATTTCCCTGCTGATACCTCTTGAAAAGGCATACCCCTGGCTGCAAACACTGTTTAAAAAATTTGAAATAAATGATTTAATAATGTTTTTTTCTCATACCTGTCGTTTTGTATAATTGCTTTGTTAAAATGTGTGTTTCATCTTATCTTTCTACTTTGTCTACATCCATCTGTAAATTAGTCATGTTATCATTTTGATGTTCCTTTCACTTTGTTCTGATGTGGTACCTTTGTAAATGAGCTTCTAGCACAAAGGTTGTATTCAACACAATAAATAAATAAAATAGTTATTTTGCTTTGTCCGTTTCATTGTGGGTAATAACATGTTGTGTGAGTGCTTCTTATGTTGAGGATTTTGTAAGTCTCTTGTACAATAGTAGAAAGGTAGCTACTGCCTCTGTCTGAATGTAGGTATGAGAGTGTACCATGATGACCAATAACTGCGTTGAGGAAAGCATTTGCTATCATCGTGGCTATATTGTCTTTTACTGGAACCAGCTCCAGGTATTTTGTAAGATAGTCCTCAAAGACAACAGAATGTATTTGTTGTCAGAGTCAGACCATGTCATTTAAGGTGCCAGACTTACTGAAAGGGTTGTGTGGTTTGAGGCATTGAGATGAGATGTGCCTTTGTCTGTTTAGCAGGAGGCTCTGTTTGGGAGCAGGGCTGGCAGTATTTAATAAACTGAACAATGTATTTGTTCATGTAAGACGAAAAGAAGTGTAGCTTTGTTTTTTTCGAGAGTCCTATGGATTCCCATATGACATCCAGGAAGTGGTGGGGAGGCATGATTGGAAAGAAAAACGTTGTTGAGTAGAGAAGCAGGCACTACTAACTGTACATGAGTTCTGTCCATGTGATGGTCCTTGCATTCCTTGGTCCAGATATGAAAAAGCACACTGAAATTGAGGAAGTATTGCAAAGCAAGGAAAATACTATCCTGGCTATGTCCCTGGAGGCAACAGGAAATGAGCCTCAGCCCAGCGTACCTCTCCTAGTTACTAATTTTTGAATACATAAATAAATGTTGCTTCTATTGCAGAAAAATTCCAGACTCTAAGTAAGTAATCACGTCTGAAAACTGAGGACCTGCTTTTTGCTAGGTTTTGACAGTAGCCAGGGAGTGTGTGGATACAGAGGAAGTGAGGAGCTCTTCAGTGTATTACAGCAACTGGGGATTGGTGCGGCTTTCTGAAGAAGCATTTGGGAGCAGCCAGACAACATGAGGTGCTGTAAGAGTGTCCATAGGATGCACATCTGTGGTGTAGAAGGAAGAGCTTCCAAGCAGGATTCTTTGTCTGTTGAAGGTGATGCAGAGAGATACTGTCTTCGGCTGACACCATCCACATTGGAAAGAACTCAACCTGATCTGTATTGAATTTCAGAGTTGTAGGATAGGAGCATGGCAATCCATCAGGCAAACATTCCTATTGGTTACATCATTTGAAACAACCATCTGAGAGCAGAGTGATCAACGATGATGTGAATGAGGAGTAGTGAAGGTAATAATCACATTTCTTGACAACAGGTACCATGGTGAGACTTTCTTTTTCTGCGGTGCCATAGTTATGCTCAGTGAAGGAAAGAAAGCATGTGCCATAGGACACAACTGATTCTGTTCCATCTTGAGCTTGACATACAGTAGCATAGCACCCACTGCAAATGAACTAGTGACTGTGCTGTGTTTGAAAGGTTGTTACAACCTATGGTAGGCCAGTATAGGAGAGCGAGGCAAGCTTTCTCTTTAATGCATTAAAGACCTCTTGGCAGTCGGAAGTCCATACATATTTACATCCCTTTTTGGTGAGGGCATACAGTGGAGCTTCAATCTTAGCATAGTTATTGATGAACTTTCTGTAATATCCAGACAGACCTAGTAAGGCTGTGAAAGTCCTTGAGGTTTGTGGGTTATGGATAGTCTTTGACTGCTGAGAGCTTGTTTGAGTCTGAAAAGATGTCTTGAGAATGAACAACTTTTCCCAGGTAATGAAGGTGAGGTTGTTCAAAGCAACACTTCTCTGGGTGAAGAGTAAGGTTGGCTTGAAGGCAGTTAAACACTTCTTTAAGATGGAAGTGTTTCGAAAAGTTATATATATATATATATATATATATATATATATATATATATATATATATACACTTTATTTTTTAATTTCCAAATGTTTTAACATTGGAACATACATATAGTGAACAGTCCACCACTGCAAATACTTCAAGAGACAATGGCCCCTTATTAACAGGTTTAGTGCATCCACTACATTGAGATACCACATTAGGAGGGTTTACAACATTTTACTAATTTGAGTATCTAAATGTATACTGTGTCAGAGGCCAAGAGCAACATGACAAAGTCCTTAAATGAAGATTGTCCAGCAACGTCCCTTTGTGTAAATAGCTTAGCCCAATAAGGGCCTGTAATGTCATGTGTACGACCTAAAGATTAACATCTCCTTAATAATAAAAACCTGGAAGCAAAGTATCGATAAGCATTACTATATCTAGTTCTTATACAACCAATATTCTGCTGAACTATAATATCAGGCATCAAAATTCAACATCAGGTAATATGTAAGGATAAAGACCCCATAAGTTTAATGAACTAAAATTCTTAGGACCGTGGTCCTTAGCTCAGTAAGGTTCCTGTTTGCTAAGGTAACAAGCCACATTACATTTAGAGTGGCTGCAAACAGGGGCTAACTCTTAACAGGCAAAAAGTACAGTTAAGTCATTTTTAATAGCCTGTTCAAGTGTCTCCTTCAGCGACTAAGGGATCATCCTCCTTAAAGCAGGCCTGCGTAGCTGTAAAATAGGTGGCCTATTTACCCGCATTGACTGGATCAGTAAACAAATTTTGCCATCAAAAACTATCCTCAGCCTAACCAGGTAGATGATGGTATGGGGAACTCCAGCATCACACAAAGTGTGCCTCACTCCATCAAATTTCTTTCTGCGCTGGCACGTAGCATAACTTATGTCCGGGAAAAGAAAAACCTGTCAATTGTCCTGCATGAGTGTGCTTGCCCGATGCATCAGCTGCAAAATGCGGTCCCTGACTCCCATTCCCACTGTAACAATTAACAAAGTACGCAGCTCGTCTGATCCTTGCTGTCGTCCTTGTGGGGTGATGCAGTAGGCCTTCTAATGGTCTCCGCACCCTCCGGGACCAATTTCTCTGTGAGCCAGTCCTTCAGAAAAAGGAGAGGGTGATCCCCCTCACATCCCTCAGGGAGACCCAACATTCAAACATTAGCCGAGCAGGCTTGGTTTTCCAGAATTTCAAGACGCGCCCACAAGTATTGGTTCTCTGAAGCCATTAGTGCTGTTGCTCCCGTGGAGGCATCAGCCTGCTTTTGGAAATCCTTCAAATCTCCCTTTAAAACATCCACTGCAGTCTCTAAAACCAGCACCCGACTGTTGATTCTGTCAACTTTCTGGGACAGGTCAGTGATGGATGATATCAACTTTTGTAGTTTTTTGCCCAGGGATGCCATAGTTTCTTCTGACCCATGATCTGCTGCCTGTAGAGCCTCTGTACCAGGTTGCGTAGTCTGTGGGCCGCTGGCACCTTTGCTTCTATCGGAGCCACCAGAGGTTTTGTCTCTTTTAGGATTGCCCTTCTTAGGTAAACCAGAGGTCCTCTTTTTGCTGGCATCCTTAATTTTGCTGAAAAAACACTCTAAAACATTGATTTCGATAGATTTTGGTTGTTAGTCATTAGAGCTGTCCAAAGCTGCTTTCATTCAGCTCAGGCTCCACAGCACCCTCCCCCCCCCCCCCCATTTTGGAAGTGTTCTGCTGCAGATAATAACATTGTTCAAGTTGACTAGGCAAGCTTTTCAAGACAGCCTATGTAGTGCTGCTTCCTTAACATGCTGGAATGTGGCAGTTTGAACTAGAAAAGTCCCAAGTGACAGCACCAGTCTGTGAATGGATGAGAAGCTGGATAGATCGGGATTTGGTAGCACCCACTTTGAAGATTCAGCATGGTACAGTAGGCTGGGCTAGCTGTGCCAAGACTCTCTATGCTGTCCTCTGTTGTGGGTATAGGAAGAGCATCCAGCATGTACAGGTATTGAGGTTTCTGTAGTCTATCACAAAGCGATACACCTTGTTCTTCTTTATCATCAGCAGACATGGAGAACCCAAAGGACATGTAGATTCCTCAATGGTGTTTTGTTCTAGCATGTCCTCTAGGACATGTTTCTATTTGTGTCCAACTTTGTAGGCTGTGTAATGCATGGGTTTCTAACTAGAATGCACTTTAATGATGTGTTGTATGATATCACTATATTGGTGCCTGTTGTCAGGATCCACAAAAACATCTGGGTAGTCCTCCAGGAAATACAAAAGCTTTTGCTTTTCCATAGAATGTGTTGGAATCTTGAGAAGATAGTCACTTGTTGAGATATTATGTTGGTGAAGCTGGAGTGGCGGTTGTAGCACTCACAGGTACAGAGGTGGCAAAACCAGGCTGAGGTTCCTGCATGACATCACATAAAGCTGGTCCTCAGTAAACAGTAAGACAAACATTCCTACACTTATATCCTTGAGAAATGGAGCTGACAATTAACTCATCTGTAAAGTTGCATCATTTTTGGCATACTGTGCCACTGTGCACAGTAGACAAGGTGTTTCCTAGAAGAAGACCTAAAAAGAGCAGATCGGGGATACTGTGGCAATGCCAGCAGCACCTTGTAGCAGTGGTTCACCGTGGATCGTGGCAATGAAAATCATATTTGTCTTAGAAGACACAGTGACTGAGTCTGTAACTGCAAGCTGCCTTTGGGGTTAGTGACATTTGAAGCAAATCCCAGGATGGCTTTGTGCTATTTGAGAAACTCCATGCCAAGAATCACTACTGATTGTAGATCAGCTACCAGGCAGAACTTGACATTAGCTTGCTGTGAGCCAAAGTGTAGCTTGAGGTGAACGATTTCCCGTGATAAGTACCATAATGGTGTTTGCTGTAACAATGAACTTCAAGTCAACTGGAGATATAGGGTGACTGGCAAAGAGAGCTGTTGCTCAGGATGCTGGTGCTGATAACTGGGATCTCTGCTTCACTGTCAGTAAAGATGAGAGTGAATCGATCTCCAATGTTCAGCAGGATGTAGTTAGCTAGAAGTTGTGAGCTGTTGACTGGTACGGCTGCTGCGTGAGGTGAGATGGTGTGGATGTTGGTGTTTGTAGTTGGAGGATATTGCTTGCATCAGTTGAGTGAGACAGAGGGGTGGTCAGTTGAAGTGGTCAGAGGAGTTGGTAAGTTGCAATGTTCACCTGCCCAACAAAAGCCCGTTGTGGATGTCCTTCTCCCTAAAGTTGTGGAGAAATGGAGGACTCCGGCACAGTTTGGGATAAGTGTTAGTTGCTGGAGTATGTAATCTACTCATATGCTCTCAATTTATTGTATATTTTTTTGTTTGTTTTTTTGTGTCCCTTTTCCTTTTAACTCTTTGGCTGTCCCTCTGGTATTTTATTGTGATGGCCCTCTTTGGACTTGACTGGCTCTGTGGCTTATTTTGTGTGGTTTGTTGTGTCCCACTTGGGCTTGGCTGGCTCCTTTGTTTTTGTGTACCAGTGATGCCAGTTATCTCCCTTTTATGAATTTCTCTGATGTATTTGTTGCCATGTTAGCCTCAGTTATAGTATATTTGAGAGCGTGGCATGAGAGGCTGAATATGAGAGCCACAGTCAGGTGGGGTGGAGTCATGGTCCTGAGTGTCCTAATTTTCTTTCCATTTAAGTTTTATCCTCTGAGCCAGAACAGGCTATTCAGCCATGTTCCTTAGGGCACCCCTGACCATCCCTTTCCTCCCTCCATGTTGGGGGGCTAATTCCTCCCCCCCAGACACCCTTCCTATGGCAGGGTCAGAGGAGAGTGGGATGTCCCCCCCCCCCGAGCACTCAAGTCCAGGAGGCCCACCAGCTGGAGAGTAAGGGCAGGTCAGGGTGTCCTGACGAGCTTCCTGAAGGCCCTGGTCTGCTTGTTTTTCCTGCAGCCTTTTCCTCTCAGAGCAAAGGTGGCATGGAGGTGCACATGTGTGCCAGAACCAAGGCTCCATACCCTACATTTTGCCTCCTGTATGTCAGTGCTACCACCAAATCTCCACCTGTTGGCAGGCAAGAGCCAGGAAGGCATGCTTCCCCAGTCCAGGAGAGGAGTACTGCCAGATGGCTGCTCGATTGTTTCACTGGCCCCCAGTGACCAAACCTCGTTCCCTAGCAATTTAATATCATTTTATGAATCGGTAAGTGGAAGCATTGACAAGGGGAACCCAGTGGATCTGCTGTTATTAGACCTTAAGAAAGCATTTGATAATTATTTAATTATATAATATTTTATCTATAAAGCGCCCAATTCCTGGGACTCTGGGCACTGTACAATAAAAACAACAATACAAATATTAAAATCATGCAAAAATAACACACACATATATAATAAAATCATTATGAATACAGATCATCATTCTGTCTCTGATTCATAACCACTGATCAATCAATCAATAAATGTCTGTTGGAACAAATATGTTTTTAATCCCTTTTTAAAGGCTTCTACCGAGGGAGACCCCCTCAAATACTCTGGTAGGAGTTCCACAGGGTAGGCGTGGCCACCGTAAACACCCTATCCGTGGAATGCTGCAGCCTAACCCTGGGAACCCCAAGGAGGCCTCCCTCGGCAGAACAGAGCACCCGAGCTGGACAGTAAGGGACAAGGAGATCTTGCAGATAGACAGGACCCCTTTCATGCATGGTCTTATAGGTAAGGAGCCCTATTTTGAAGACAATCCTCCACCTGACCGGCAGCCAGTGCAGTTCACAGAGGAACGGGGTTATATGCTCACACCTCCTTGCTGCGATGAAGAGTCTTGCCATCACGTTCTGCAACAGTTGCAGCCTGCAGAGGGTGCCTCCAGATAACCCAAGGTACAGGGCATTACAGTAGTCCAGCCTGGAAGTGGCAAAAGCATGTACCAGTTTGGTCAGGTACTCAGGAGGGAGCAGAGCTCGGATTCAGGCGATGTTCCTAAGATGGTAAGAAAAGGTTCCTCACGCACAGCTTATAAATAAAATGTCACAATTAGGATTGAACTCTTACACTACCAGATGGGTTTCTCAGTGGTTAACTAACAGAACACATGTTCGTGTATCGAGTACTGTATATTATCAGAAGAAATCGAGGTCACCAGTGGTGTGCCACAGGGCTTGGTTCTGGGCCCTGTGTTGTATGGGATTTTTATTAGTGACATCAATTAAGGAATTCATTGCAAATTAATGAAGTTTGCAGATGACTCCAAACTTAGTTCTGAAGTGGATACTTCCTCTAAAATTGCCTAATTTCAACAAGATCTTAGTAAAATAGATCAATGGGCAAAGCAAAACAAAATGGAATTTAACATTGAAAAAATGTTCAGTTATCCACTTGGGCAAAAGAAATCCTAATACTGCATTCAAATTAAATGGGTGTCCTATTAAAGTAGAAATCTAGATTTAGTAGTTGCCGTATTGGTCCTTGCCAGAACAGATTCAGAAGCAAATGATTTGATACCTTTTAATGGACCAACATAGATGTAACAACAAGAACAAAGTCCTCTAGCTTTCGGGCCAACCAGTCCTTCGTCAGAAGCCTAATGGCAGTTGTTTAGAAAAAACAATACTTTTAACAGCTAGATCATGCAGAAAAAACAGAAAAAATCCCCATTAGTTTAAAATATTCATTTAAAAAATATAGAAAATGTTGTCAGAGTAATTTAACAGCACCATACTACCTTTAGCCAGGATTGTCCCAGGGTCAAAGGTGCTTGGTGGAACACACATACAAAAAGAATCCTACTACATATAAATGTAATTGGCATAAGATAACACTGCTGGAGCAAATGACTCCTAAATCAAGCTATGAGGGTCAGTGTGTATAAGGAGGTGATTACTGAAATGCAACCCCCACCCAGATTAAAGACATACTGAGATTGTCTTAGGACTCTAAGAAATTTCAATGCATGCATTATAGACAAGAAATTACCAGTAAAGTTGTCTTAAAAACATCAGTGCACACTCTATGATGTGTAAAACTTAGATGAACCTGTCACCCTGCTGTACTCTCCAGCTAGATATCATGTCCCATAAATTTCAAAAAACCTCTAGTGTAGTGACAGGACTTTATAAATGATAATTTATATATAAATTGACAGTATTAGTGTCAAACAAAAAAACTCTAGTCGTGGACCACCAAGGAATTAAGTCCACGTAGCCTGATATGTACTGATGTCAATATACACTGAGAATGTAACAACTTGATGTACAAGAAATGTCTAAGGAATCTGAAAAAGAGATAAAAATTTAATTTCTTTCCTCCTCCTCTTTACACAAACAATACACCCTATCCCACCCCACGTCCCCATAATGTGTGTGTGTGTGTGGGGGGGGGGATAACTAGCTTTAAAGAGATGCTCACACACACACACACACACACACACACACACTTCCAAGGATTCTGGATACAACTACAGTGAAATAAACCTGCCACCCTCCCCAGGATAAGGTAACTAGAAGTAAATATAAAGTATGTGTGTAAGACCAGAGGTCTAACATACCTACATTTCCTCAAATCACTACAATATTAGCCTAATGTAAAAAGATCTGTCCAGGACCCCCATGCAAATGAGATATTGCACCCCAATATGTACAGAGTTAAAAAAAATATATGTGACAGTCTATGATAACACTCCTGTATGTACTGTAACAGGCTAGGTAATCTGAATATGGTGTAACAGAATCAACCCCACTCCCGGGCAAGGATAAAAAGTAAGGAGGAATTAATATTCATTATGTGTGTGAAGTAAGAGTAGTAACACACTGTAACTCCACGTATCTAAATAGAGGCCTACCTCAATGTGACAGCAAGCCCCACACCTGTTATATCACATACCTCACAACACATACCCACACACACACACACCCACATCCCGCACAAGATGAAGTCCTATAATATGCCAGTCTAGATAAAAATGTAATTTCTCTCCTCCTCCTCTTCACACAATCGATACACCTTACCCCACCCCACATCCCCTTAATGTGGGGGGGATAACTAGCTTTAAAGAGATGCTCACACACACACACACACACACACACTTCCAAGGATTCTGGATACAACTACAATGAAATGAACCTGCCATCCTCCCCAGGATAAGGTAACTAGAAGTAAATATAAAGTATGTGTGTGAGACCAGAGGTCTTACATACCTACATTTCCACAAATCACTACAATATTAGCCTAATTTAAAAAGATCTGTCCAGGACCCCCATGCAAATGAGATCTTGCACACCAATGTATACAGAGTTAAAAAAAATATATGTGACAGTCTATGCTAACACTCCTGTATGTACAGTAACAGGCTAGGTAATCTGAATATGGTGTAACGGAATCAACCCCACTCCCGGGCAAAGATAAAAAATAAGGAGGAATTAATATTCATTATGTGTGTGAAGTAAGAGTAGTAACACACTGTAACTCCATGTATCTGAATAGAGGTCTACCTCAATGTGACCGCAAGCCCCACACCTGTTATATCACGTACCTCACAACACATACCCACACACATACATACACACACGCACCCACATCCCACATAAGCTAAAGTCCTATAATATGCCAGTCTGGAGAAGAAGAGGATGTCAGTTTCTGTAATGTCCCATGAAACCTAGATCAGCGTTCATTAAAGTATTTGACTCCGAAACAGACCTGGGTGTTACTATCAACAAAGAACTAAGTAATGGTGATCAATGTAGACATGTGGCACTTAGAGCAAGCAGAACTTTAACATCAATTATAAAATGGACATGACAAATGCTGGAAGCTGATTGGTCAGACCAGGGCTTTAGCCATGTCTAAATCTCACAACAAACACACGGCTGAAGTTCCAGCTGGCCACTGCTGACCTCACTGCAAGTACATCAAGTGACTGGACGTTTGGGGGACCTTGAAAAACCACCATTTGTTTCACCATAGTCTGTACTGTGAAGAAACAGCTGTTTATTCAAAACATACAATCAGTGTCCCATAAAGCAATTTAAAATGAAGGGTACCTTTTTGCCCTCTGCAGCGGTTCTGTGGAGGCTGATTGTAGCCCTGATCATGAAGTTACCTCAACGGCATGACTGATCATGGTTAACAACCATTCAGGATCATCACCAACCGACGCACAACAGCCACAATTTCAAGATTTAGAAATTCCGCCACCACCTAGTTCAGACATAAGCACCCAGACGATTAGTAAAGCCACACTTCCTCATCCTGTTCAGTCTGGTGACATTACTGGCTGCATAAGCGTCGATGCGAAATTGACTCCTCCCTCAGGCACTGCCCCAATAAGAGATTCTGACAACGGGGCTGGGGTAATCATTCAAATTTACATGCAGGCCACACCAGAGTTAAAGCTGACTCCATCCTCCGCTGCACAATCAATGAAACATATTGTTAAAAGGACAGATATTCAAATACATAGGTAGGCACAATCTAAAACAAATCCAGCTTCTTGCACACACACAACATAACCATACAAGAGCCTCTTAATTTGACAGGTTCTCATCCTCAAGACACATCCACAGAAAGTTCTGTTCCTAATGAGGAGGGACAGGACATTGCCAAACAAAACCCTCCTGCAGTAATAGTGACCCCATCTAATGGACGTAATGGTGCTATATACTATAAACACCTTGTAATTCTTTAATTAATATATTGGTTTATTACCTATTTATGATATATTGGTGGGACTATTTTACCATGGGCGGATGAACAAAATCTTGTATTTCTTGAAATAAATAAAAGAAGCATTTGTCAATGCCGAATGTTTGCTTGCTGGCATTGGCAGTGGTAGTGTAAAAGTTACAGAGCTGCGTAATAGGAATGGCAGTGAAGTATTGAACTGAAGCCAACCCCACCACCACCCTGCAGAGAGTGACAGGCATTGGGGTGTGCGTTTGTGTCGTCAGGCATAACGGCTACGCCGTTTCACCACACCCCACCCTGCAGACACTGACAAGTGTCACAGTGTTCCTTGGGGTCTTTGGTCCTTATGCGCACCCCATTTCATTAGGAAATACGGTGAGATGGGTGCGATATAGGAGAATGGGGTGAACTTTGGGGCCAAAGAGTCCAAGGCATACCTCGATGCCTCTCACTGGCTGCAGGGTGTGGAATGGTATGAGCATTACAGGCAAGAATCCCAAGTCACACCCCTGATGCCTGTCATTCTCTACAGGGTTGGGCGTTATGGTTGGAAACCCTAATACCTCAGGCATTTGTTGGTATTTTCACTCCAAATTTTCAACATGTTTTTTTGTGACCCCACCTCATGAACAGGGGGAATATCAGTTTGTTAGCCAAAAGCTGCTTATGCACAGCGACTACCGCATTTAGCACCACAGGTGCAGAAACATTCCGAACAGGATGTAAAAAATGACAGCTGTACTGTTCATGGGGAGGTGTAAAAAATGGCAATGTTGCAAATCTGCAGTAAAAATATTTCAAAAAATGGTGAAGTCACTAGCGTACATAGAAACTGTGCAACGCACACCTGTAATATAATTAGGTTGGGGATTTTTACAGCAGATTGTCAACTCCGGCATTTTGGTGCCTCCGATCATGAACAGTGTCACTGTGATTTTCTTTATCTGTCCCGAACAATGATTTCCCACAGCGACCATGCATCTCTGCCTGAAAGTGTGAAAACACACTTGCCATTTTGTGAAAAATGACAGCTGTACTGTTCATAAGGAAGTGTGGAAAATCCCACTGGTGAAAATCTGGACTGAAAATATTACAAAGTCATGAACTTATGAGGGTGCGTGGAAATCCTGCAATGCTCACTCGTAACACAGTCATTTTATGGACTTTTGTCATCAAATTTTCAACATAGCCATTTTAAGACCTCTGCTCATGAACAGTGTAACTGTGATTTTTCTTAATCTATCCTAAACATTGCTTTAAGCACACCAACAGCACCATTGTCGCTACATGTCTTGAAAACATTTAGGTGACATATGAAAAATGGCAGCTGTACTGTTCATAAGGAAGTGTAATAAAATGGCAGTGATCATGAAATCACCCTTCGGCCTGAATAACGCCATGACAGTGACATCATTCATGAGAAGGGTCCCAAAAACCCATGTTGAAAATTTGGTGCCAAAATTCCAAAAATGCCTGAGATATGCAATAAAGTTGAAAACCCCTATCTAGCTCATTATACAGCTTACCGGCATTTCCTCTCAGTTATGATCGGCTTTGAAGAGTGCAGACATGTTCGGTCCACGAAGATCATCGCGCTGAGCTCGGGAGGTAAGTATGGGTGAGCGGGGTGGGAAGGCAGGTGCGCAGGGTGGGTGCAGGTTGTGGAGGGGGCTGGGAGAAGCGCCGGGGACCGCTTTTATTTTGCAGGTTAAAAAAAGACAACGTGGACATTTGCCACGCTGGGGTGGGCTCTCAGCGTGGCACAAGGATGGCTGGGGGACCATGGAGCCGACGGGATTGGGCACCTGCCGCCATATGATCAGTTGCCACGCTGGGGCCTCAGCGTGGCACCCAGTACTGGGGTGGGAGGACCCCGCCGGGTTATTTCCCATTGTTAGCTACGCTAGTGGGCACCCAGCGTGGCAAGTGAAGGTTTGGGGAGCTGAGCACAAGCTGACGGGGATTGGGCACCCCTGCCGGGCTATACATGTGCGTGGGGAGGGGAGGGCAGCACACAGTATGCGCATTTCTGTGTGTGTGTGTGTGTGTGTGTGTGTGTGTGTGTAGGGGGAGCTGCGCATGAGCAGGCGATATCTTATCGCTGCTCACTGAAGCGTAGCTCCCCCTTTCAACTGTATGCCACTGCATTTTGGAGCTTGTCATAGACAGCTCAAGCATGCATTGGCTTACAGGGGCCGCGCCTGCCAACATACTGACTGAATTGGAGGAGGAGGTGACACACCTCCGAAATCTCGGATGATGGCACTATGTTTCTTGCACATGCGTGCAAGCAAACATAAAAATGGATTTGTTCTCAATAAAAAACACATTTTGGTACTTAATTCATTTTATAATAGCAATAATGTACTCCAAGGGGTGTGTTGTTGTGAGTTACACATGCCTCGGGCAGTTTGTGGCACTTGGCCTGCGGCCTCGTGCTACACTACGCCCAAGGTGTGTGTAAATCTCACAACAACACACCCCTGTTGTGCATTATTGCTTAATCATAAAAGCCTTTGTCAATAGAAACGAGGCCTGCATTCTGCCATTATACTCTGCTTATATTAGACCACACTTGGACTGTGCAGCTTCCTTTTGGGCACCTTACTTATTTAAGGACATAATGATGGCTGAGTCGGTGCAAAAGAGAGCAACTAAACTAATAACCTCAATCAGAACTCTCTCTTATTCAGACAGACTAAGTTCCCTGAATTAATATGACCTAAAAACTCGCAGGGTAAAGGGTGATCTCTTAATGCTTTTCAATATTCTGAACGATCCACACCTAACCAGTGAATGCAGCCTCTCATGGGCAACTAAACCAGCCAGTCTCAGTTGCCTAATAAACAACTCCGTATTCCAAAGGTTTACACTAACAAGAGAAACAACTACTTTACTATTAGGGCAACTAAGCTGTGGAATTCCTTACCAAATTATCTGGTCAACATCGGTTCCTTTGATATGTTCAGAAATGCATTGGACAAATACCTAACTGGTTAGGGGACTTAGCAAATCTCCCGCTGGTGCGGGGAAGGAGGTCTCAATGGGCCTATGGTCTTCTCCCACCTTTATAAACCAAGTAATACCGAATAACTGGTTGCCGGTTTGGGAAAAGGTAAGGCTTTTATAGCACCTCAGCTCTCTACACCACTGTGATGGTTCCC
This sequence comes from Neoceratodus forsteri, assembly GCA_016271365.2. Lineage (NCBI taxonomy): Eukaryota > Metazoa > Chordata > Ceratodontiformes > Ceratodontidae > Neoceratodus > Neoceratodus forsteri. The sequence goes on from CM057459.1 coordinate 1,296,133,086, forward strand.
CTGAGTGTTCTCACTTGTGGGAATGAAGAGGAGGAGGGCTGACCAGGGATATGTGAGCCTGGGAGTTTGTGTAGGAGCAGAGTTTGTGTAGGAGCCACAGTTGATGTGGCAGCACAGCCCAGTTGGTGGATCAGGCGACTAAGCAACCAGGTTCAGGAAGATTACAGAGCCACTTTTATGCAGCTTTTGAGAAGCTCTCATGGGCAGATGGTGCCACCACCTATATGCTGGCTTGTTTTGTCTTGGTGGACCAGAGAGATGCAGTATGGGGCAGTTGGTACAATATTCCCTTAATGTGGGTAATGGCAGCATTGAGATCTGATGCATTATGGAACTGTGCTTGGAGGGAGAAGAGTCATCCAGAGACCCTCAAAAAAAAACTGTAGGCATTCACTGCAGGCCTATGCTTTCACAAGGTGAATCTGCTGAAGGGGAAATTGCCGTTTTGCTAACTACAGTAAATTAGTTTGTTTGCTCTGCTAGCAGTGTTCCACTGTTCCACATTTTTTTTACACAGTCAAATCCCAGTAGCACATAAGGGCTGCTGTTGAAAGCAGTATTCTCAGTTAATTTTTCTGCAGCCAAGGCTATGATGCAGGTGCCCAGCTGTCCAGATCTTGTGGATGCATTACTGGGGAGGGTGATGGGATGGGACCCAATGACACATTTAGCAGTAGGGAACTGGTGCAGATAGACAAGATAAGACCAGGACGGGAGAAGGGAACCGGCCTCCACCGTGTGTAGCATTTTGGTGTTGGTCTGCCACTAGGACCCATTGCAACATAGAAACATACACTTTGATGGCAGATAAGGACCACTTGGCCCACCCAGTTTTCCCATTTCCCTACCTTTCGGATTAGCTGCAGATCCTAGTTAACCAACAGCCTACTCCCTCCTACTCCCCACCAGAATTGCCTTATGTCTGTCCCATGCATTTTTGAATTCCCCTACTGTTTTTGATCCCACTACCTCCTCTGGAAGGTTGTTCCATGCGTCCACCATCCTCTCTCTGAAAAAATACTTCCTCATGTTTTCCCTGAGCTGTCCCCCCTCTATCTTCAGATTATGTCCCCTTGTTCTTGCAGATCTCTTTTTCTGAAAGATGCTACCTCTTGGACTTTGTTGATTCCCTTGAGGTTCTATCATGTTTCCCCGCCCCCTTCTTTCCTCTAGGGTGTACATATTAAGCTCCTTTAGTCTCTCTTCATATGGCTTCTGGTGCAGACCCTGCACCATTTTAGTTGCCCTCCTCTGGACTGCCTCCATCCTGTCTATGTCCTTGCAGAGATGGGATCTCCAGAACTGCACGCAGTACTCCAGATGTTGTCTCACCAACTGTCTGTACAGAGGAATAACAACTTCCTCTTTTATACTGGTGATGCCTCTCCCTGTGCATCTCAGTATCCCCCAGCCCTCCTTACTGCCTTCTCACATTACCTGCCTACCTTTAGGTCATCTGATATGACTACCCCCAGGTCCCGTTCTATGTTTGTTGTTGTTGTTAGTAACCCCTAATTGTGTACTCTTCCCCTGGGTTTTTGTTTCCCAGGTGCATTACTTTGCATTTCTTTGCATTGAATCTAAGCTACCATACTTTTGACCATTCCTCCAACCTTCCTAAGTCCCTTCTCATCCTTTTTACTCTCCCTTGTGTATCAGCCCTGTTACATATCTTTGTGTCATCTGCAAAGAGGCATATTTTTCCTTCCAGACCCTCTGCAATGTCACCAATAAAGACATTAAAGAGGACCGGTCCCAGTACTGAACCCTGCAGTACCCCGCTAGTAACCCCCCTTTCCTCGGAGTGGACTCCGTTTACTATTATCCTCTGTGTCCTGTTGTCCATCCAGTTTTTTACCCAGGCTACCACCCTGGGGCCCACTCCCAGGCTGGCTAACTTGTTTATTAATCTTTTGTGAGGGACTGTGTCAAATGCCTTGCAAAAGTCTAGGTAGGCCACATCCACAGCCACTCCCGGGTCTACTACTTTGGTCATCCAGTCAAAGAAATAGAATAGATTTGTCTGACATGACCTTCCCACTGTGACTCCATGCTGCCTTGGGTCCTGTGCTCCATTGACCTCTAGGTACTCAACAATTCTTTCTTTCAGAAGTGATTCAATAATTTTCTCTACCACTAAGGTCAAACTAACAGGTCTGTAGCTTCCTGCCTCTGTCTTGCTCCCACTTTTGTGGAGGGGAATAACATCCACCTTCCTCCAGTCCTCAGGTACCACACCATCCCATACCTCTCAACCTCCTGCCTCATAAATCAGGGACAAGACTTAAAAAAATCAGGGGTAAAGCACCAAAATCAGGGACACATCTTCAAAATTGGTGGTATTTACTCAGAAAGCTAGTAGAATAAGGGACTTAGTGTAACATGCATTTTCTAAGGAAGAACAAGTCTGTAACCCTAATGTCTGACATTATTTTGTATTTACAACTCCCACTGTTTGGTCACGGAAACACAAGTTTTAGGAGGGACAGAGTAAAATTTTGAGGCAAAATGAGGGACATCCCTGAAAATCAGGGACAGTTGAGAGGTATGCACCATCCTCCTATGATTTGTTAAAAGGGGTAGTCAGTGGTGTCACTAGTTCTCCCCTTAGTTCTTTTAGAATTCTTTGGTGAATCCCGTCAGGCCCCATTGCTTTGCCCACCTTGAGTTTTAGGAGTTCTTTCAGGACCCTTTCTTCTGTGAATGGACTGGTATCAACCGCCCCCCCCCCCCCATCAAGAGTGCTTCTATTGTTTGGTTTAGGGATTTCCCCCTCCTCTTCTTTTGTGACTACTGAGCAGAAGTATTCATTCTGGATCTCTGCCTTTTCACGGTCACCCTCTGCCCACCCCCACCCCTTTATTAAGCCTCAGCATCCCTCCCTTGGTCTTTCTTCACTCCCTAATGTACCTATAAAATGTTTTATCCCCCTTCATAACCAAGTTGACTATCTTTTCCTTTGTTTGGGCTTTTGCTATTCTGACTGCCTTCCCCCTTTCCCTCTGCTTTAACTGATACAGTTCCCTGCTCTGCTCCCTCTGTGATTCTTTATACTTCTTGAATGCTATCTTTTTCTCCCTAGCCTTCTCCGCCACCTCTTTTGAGAACCATAGTGTTTTTTCCTTCATTTTGTTTACATTCTTATCTGTCTTGCCTGTCTGTTGCTGCTCCAGCAGACAGCATCTTGCTGGACCCAGGTGAATAAACTTTAGATAGTGTCATAGGGTGTGGGATTTCACAATAACATCAGACACAGGCAGACAATTTGGTGCATAAAAAACGTTTAAAACAAAATGTTTATCACTTTTTTTTGATTGCATCAAGGATGAAAAAATGAAATAATGACAGAAAATAAAGAAGGTTAGTTTTGCCATAAATAACAAAATCACTGCTGGTACAGCAGGATCATCAGGCTTTTCTTTACCTGCTCACAATGGTAGTGTGAGAACACTCTCTCATGAGGTCTTGCACCTCTCACAGTCAGTTCCTGACTGACCGCCCTATCAAAATTCTACCCCTAGTGGTAGGTTTTTGGATGACATCACCTAGCTGGGATCCACCCACATTATGCCTTTTAACTTAAAAGGTATCCCTCTGAGGCTCATAACCCAGCCTATACTTTTATTTCTTTTATTTATTTTGTTTTTGTTAACCGGGTAAGTGCGCTAGCCAACAAGTGACTATTTTCAGGCACGACCTGGGAGGTACAATTACAAAACACCATGATACATAAGAGGATGCATAAGGCAGGATACATAAGCATGATAGCAGGAATACATAGGAGAATATACAAAGCAGGATACATTACAAAGGACGATATACACACAGTGTAGTTAAGTATAGAGCCTGGATAAAAATACATGTAATCGGTAGTTTAAGAATAAGGGGAATAGGTGGAGAGGACAGGTGTAAAGGTAGAGCAGGAGAGAGAAGGCCAGGAAGGGGTGGGCGAACAGCAAGAAAGGTGAGGGACAGGAGGAAGGTAAAGGTGACTCGTACACCATCGGCGGGAGAAGGTTACCAACTGTGACCGAGACGGTGGAAGCCAGGATCGGCAGGAGAGATGGAGAGGTCGGGGAGAAGGACAGTGAAGGGTGGGAAGGGCAGGGGAAAGGGGAAAAGTTTTGCTGGGCATGGAGCCAAAAGGGAAACGAAAGGAGGGAAGGTCGATGGATGGAATGCACCTGGAAGGAGTGCAGTGACACACAAGAGGGAGGGGACAGGAGGAATGGCAGTAAAAGTGGCATAGGCAGGTTGAGTAGTAACCTATGTCCGAGCCGATGAATCAGGGAGATGGAAGGAAAGAGAGGGGAGTCACGGTAGGGCGAAACTGGTGGAAGGCAGGGGAGGCTGGCAGGGAAGGGGGCAGAGGGTGAAAGAAGGGTAATACAGGTGAACGGCCAGTTACGGCATCAGCGGTACAAGGTTACAACCTACGGCCGGGTCTGTGGAGCCGAAAGATGGTAAAAGAGGAAGAGAGGTAAGAGGGGTTGCGGCATGTTACGGCATTGGCGGTGAAGGGTTACAACGTACGGCGGGATGGTGGAGCCGAGAGACGGCATGGAGGGGAGTAGAGGTCGGTGAGGGAGGAGGAGGGCAAGTTACGGCATTAGCGGTAATAGGTTATAACATGCAGCCGGACGGTGGAACCAGAGACGGCAAGGAGGGAGAAGAGACTGTTAGAGGGGGAGGAGGCGCAATGAGCAGGAGAAGGGAGGGGCAGGAGGAAGGGGGTGGTAATGAAAGGGGATACAGGAGAAATGGCCAAGGGGAGGGAAGAGAGAGACTAGTAAGGGTGCATGAAAGGAAGGTGAGGGAAGGAATGAAGGTAGGGAAAAACAGTACAGGGTGCGAGGCAAGCTAAGTGGCCAGGAGGTAAATGAATAACTTTACAATTGGCATCAGAACACTAAAATTATACAGCATCCACTAACAGTAAAATATACTCAAAAAACAACCAAGAGGAAAGCGCAAGTGCATAAAGTACATAATAGGGGAGTGAGGAGCAAGTAATGAGCAGGGAGATCAGGTGGGATCAAACAAACACATTTGTCCATTGAGGTGAGGAAAGTTCTGAGGTTGTGCTTAAATGCAGTGTGGGAAGGAGCATTCCTTAATTCCTGAGGCAACAAGTTCCAATAGTGAGGGGCAGCATAGCTGAAGGATCCCGTGCCCTTTTTTGTACGGCAGAGAGGAATATTTAATAAGGATTTGTCAGCTGATCTAAGGTCCCGTGAAGGTATAGCCGGTTGGAGTAGTTTAGAGAGAACAGCTGGTTTGGATGTTCTGATGATGGTGTCTGAAAGGTTGTAGAGGTAGTATTGCCTGGTGGAGGAGGAGATAGCCAGCCAAGGTCTTTGTATAGCTGACAATGATGTTTGAGGCTGGCACTTTGGCTGCATACCTGCAAACATTGTTGAAGGTGGTGTCCCATTGATGCAGGGCAGTTTTGTTGGCTATAGATAGGATGGGACCACCATAGGTAAGGTTGGCAATAGGATTCCTCTAGCAATTGCCAGTTTAGCGGCAGGGAAGGCAGGTAGTTGGTCCTGTAAGCAGCTCCTAACTTACAATTGACAGACTTGCAAGTTTCCTGGATGTGCAGTTTTAGGTCCAGAGTTTGGTCAAGGTGAATGCCCAAGTAGCGAAATGAGTTGACAGACTCCAGAGGGTTACCATCGATGTCAGGTACAGAGAGAGGAGATGGGCAGGACCTTAGTTTGTGAATGGATCCAAATAACATGGCTTTAGTTTTGTTGGCGTTAAGAACAAGGCGTTGAGTGTGTAGCCAGCGCTGCACTGAGTGGAAGTCCGTGGTAAGGGCAGCATTCAGGTTGATGATATTGTCAGAGTGCACATAGATGACCAGGTCATCTGCATGCAGTGTCGGAGTGGCCAGAGGTTACTACATCAGGGAGATTGTTTACAAATAGTGAAAAAGGAGGAGGACAAGTATGGAGCCCTGAGGGACACCAATATTGATAACTGCATCAGAGAGATCGAAGCGTGAACTCCCCCTCCAGCGCCCTGTTGGCAAGGTAGCTTTGAACCAAGTAGTGACAGGGTGAGAGAAGCCCAGATTTCTGAGGGAGGAAAGTAGTAAGGTATGTCAACAAGGTCGAACGCTTTGGTTAGGTCGATGAAAACAGCCCCTGTTAGCTTCCCTTTATCCATGCTGGTAAGAATGTCAGAAGAGAATTTTGCTAGTGCAGTCCTGGTACTGTGGTGATTTCTAAAGCCGTGCTGGGCCTGCTTGAGTAAGCTGGAGTTTCTATGTATTCGTTAATTTGAGTTGAGACTAGCTTTCAAGGATCTTGTTAGGACTGATAAAATAGCAATAGGTCTGTAGTTAGACGTGTCATTTTGCTGCCTTTTAAACACGGGAGTGATTCTGGCGCCTTCAGATTTCAGGGACAACGCCATTGGAGAGGGATAGGGTGAATATTCTAGCTATAGGACCAGATATGAGGTGAGCAGCCATCTTTAATAACCGAGGTTCCAGTCCATCAGAGCCAGTGCTGGTGTTATCCGAGATAGCATTGAGCAGCTTGAAGACTTGATGCCTGGAGACCGCTTTGAAGTAGAATGGGTTAGATGAGTTAGGTGAATTGCCAGGGAATGTGGAGTTCAGTAGTGTGGCAGCAGATTTGGGGGAAGCTGTGTAGGCAGATAAGTCGGAAAACTGCTGGTTAAACGCATTTGCAATAGTGGAAGAGTCATTACAGTGAATGCCTTGCAGAACCATTTCAGAGGGGGTGACAGCTTGTGTAGATCCTAAGAAAGATTTAATGTGGCTCCAAAATTTCCTAGGGTCGTTAGAGGAATTGGCCAGCAAGTTTTGACAGTATTTACTTTTGGCCTGCCTGATGCACCTTTTGCAATCATTTCTATATTGTTTGTACAGGATGAAATCAAGGGGGAGTCCAGATTGTTTGTATTTTCTCCACTGCTTATCTCTGGCTTTTAACTTGCGTAGGAGATCTTTATTTAGCCATCTTGAGCGCTGGCCTCTGACTCTTCTTTTTACCTTTGGGAGGTGTTTCTTTTGCACTTCACCAAACTTAGTAAGAAATATGTTAAGGGCATATCGACATTGGATGTGGAGAAGACGCCAGTCCAGTCTATGCCAGATATGTCAGATAAGAAGGCTTGTACATCGAGGGCAGCATAGTTCGTGAAGGTAATCAGTCGTGGTTGAGGAGCTGGCGGTGGGCAGGAGCGCCAGTGACAGAGCGTCGGTGAGTGATCTATAATTGAGTCAGCCAGGACAGAAGCTACAGAAATGTGATCCGGTCTATTGGTAAGGATCCAGTCGAGTAACGTTCCTGATAGAGAAGTCATGGTTCTGGTGTAGTCTGTTATGGTTTGGTGGAAATTGTGCTTCTGGATCAGAGATGCAAGGAGATTGTGCTGTGGGTCCAGCCAGTTCAGGTTCAGATCACCAAGGAGGAGTGCTTCATTTGCTTTTACATTCAGAGAGACACACTGCAGTAGGTTCTGGAGACCATTCAACCCACAGGTTGGTGGGTTATACACAGACGATATGAAGTAGTTTCAAACCCAGCGTCAGGGTAGCATGCAGCGCTTCACATGGCATAAGGGAATCAGGGTAGGGTAGAATGCTAAGAGACAAATGATTTTTGTAAAAAATTGCAACCCCACCCCCCCTCTTGGACCCAGATCGGTCACATCGAAGAATATTATACCCAGGTAGGTGGCAGGAAGTATCAGGTACAGTGGGTTTCAGCCAGGTTTCGGAGAGGCATAGTATGTCAGGGTCCATCAACTTAGCCCAAGCTTCGAGTTCAGCCAGGTGGCTCATGAGGCTTCTAATGTTCATATGGGCTAGCACCAGGTCCTTTTTTGTGCTAGTAGAGGTGGAGAGTGGGGTGCATATTTTGGGACCAGGGTTAGATTCAATATTGCCAGATAGCATAAGGAGCCTCTGAGCCAGGTGTATAAACAAGTCAACAGGAAAAGTGCCTAGCTTATTTTTGGGTTTACGACTGTTCAAGAGATAGAAGTGGAGGGATTGGTATATACAGCCCCTTTTGATAAGAATAAGATGGGAAAGGAGAAGATTAGAGTGAGAGGAGAGAAGAAGATTAGAGAATCTAAAGTCAGTTGTATGCTGAGGACAGTGGTCCTCAGGAATTGAAGGAGACAAAGTAATCCAGTTCAGACAAAATAGGAGAGATAGGCAGAAGAGAGGGACAAGTTTAGGATGGTTAATAGTGCAGAGTAGGTTCATTGTGGGGAGACCAGAGTGTGGAACCATTCCAGCAAATGGGGGGAGGACAAAGGCAGAATGTCCAAGGGGAGATGGGTCGAAACATAGCTCGGATATATAGCTGGATATAGCCTGCTTACGGTAGGTACTCTGCTGTACAGGCAATTTAGCACAGAGACGAGACAGGGATAGGATGCCACCCTGGTGGAAGAGGAATATAAGGAGCCAATGGAAAAGTAGACACTTAGTCATATGACAGACAGGAGACTATATAGCTAAAGGGTCGATCAGGGTGGGTGAGGTGGGGAGAGGGGGAGCCGTGCGGCTCCGGGAAGAGTGCAGTGGAGGAGCTGTATCACAATGTCACAAGCGCAGCGCCACAGTCCCCAAGGGTTCAAAAATAAAGGTCACTAACCTTAGAAAAGCAAGCAACAACAGCCGCTTCTGTGAGGGATGGTCCAGGTTAAAGTCCCAACCCAGCAGAAGAGAGCCGGGGGCAGGGAGGTTGAAGGGACGACTTTCATGGCTTTGCGCCTTCAGTGGCACAAGGTACCAGGGAGCGGCCGAGCTCCTGGTTCCCTTCCTTGGCAATTCGCAGTTGGAAGCGGCCCCTGGCAACAGAAGGTCTGGAGGAGCGCGGTTTTCTTTCAGAGGCGCCGCTTTTGTAGCAGACACTCGGTGTTCATCTGGAAGGTGGTCCTGAAGATTCCTGGTCCTGGAGGAGGGGGATCCGAAGCCCCGGTGGGCCTGGGAGAGTCCTGAGGAGGTAGGAAGGAGAGGAGATTTAAATACAGGCTTCAGACAATAGGAGTAGGTGGAGGTGAGAAAGAGGAGGAGAGCAATTTAGCAGGAGGTAAAACTTAGTAGAGAGAGGCAGGCAGGTAGGGCATACAGAGTAGTTCTCAGTTGCAAATAAAGAATTTTAAATGGAAAAGGCGGGAACCCCAGGCGGGCGGTTACAGGCAGTTACAGAGGTTATGCAGCAGAGATTAGCTTTAGTTTAGGAAGAAAAAACACAAGTATCAGTATAAAGTGACTGGATTGAGGAGGGAAAGAGAACTTTACAAATTCAATGGAGGAGCTGTATCACAATGCCGCGGCGGCAGCGCTCGCTCACAGTCCCCAAGGGTTCAAAAAATAAAGGTTGCTAACCTTAGAAAAAGCAAGCAACAACAGTCACTTTCTGTGAGGGATGGTCCAGGTTAAAGTCCCAACCCAGCAGAAGAGAGCCGGCGGCAGGGAGGTTGAAGGGACGTACCTTGCTGGCTTTGCACCTTCAGCGGCACAAGATACCAGGGAGCGGCCGAGCTCCTGGTTCCCTTCCTCGGCACCAAGGGTTGGAAGCGCCCTTGGCAACAGAAGGTCTGGAGGAGCGGGCTTTTCAGAGGCGCCATTGTGCAGACACCCGTGTTCGTCTGGAAGGTGGTCCTGAAGATTCCTGGTCCTGGAGGAGGGAGATCCGCCCGGTGGGCCCAGGAGAGTCCTGCAGGGCTTTGCGCCTTCAGCGCACAAGGTACCAGGGAGCGCCGAGCTCCTGTCTTCCTCGGCACTCATGTTGGAAGTGGCCCTGGCACAGAAGGTCTGAGGAGCGCGGTTTTTCAGAGGCGCCATGTAGCAGACACACCCCTGTGTCTGCCTGGAAGGTGGTCCTGAAGATTCCTGGTCCTGGAGGAGGGGGATCCGAAGCCCCGGTGGGCCCGGGAGAGTCAAAAACAAAAGGGTTATTTCTAAACCTTGGTTAACAGAGGGTTCAACACATACAAATATAATATATCTCTTGCATGGATGATCAGGTATATTTCAACTAGGAGCTTAATCACCTTTATCTTCTCTTCTAGGTAGTGACCTCTCATTTTATTTCAACTTATAAAATGGGCAAAGGATTTCAAGCAATCTGATTGGTTGTTAGCTGTGCATTAGAGGGGTCTAATGCACAGCTAAAACTAGAACCCCCATGTAGAATACACAGGCCCATTTTATAAGTGCAATAAGCCACTCCAGGGATGTGCATTAGACAGTTCTAATGCACGGCTAGGGGACTGGACGCACTCGGCCTGTGGCCTCATGCCTCACTACATCCCCCTAGCTGTGTATTAGAACTGTCTAATGCACACCCCATCGTGTCTTATTGCTTAATTATACCTGTACTAACATCTTGAAGTTAATACAGATAACAAACTTTTTAATGCACTAATGGCACCCTTTACTTGATACTAACGTATACCTCATTTTTAAAGGGTACGTTGCACTTTATGTTTTAGCTTGATCAATTATTATTTCAAATACTGATGGCACTGTGCCCATTACCCCTAGAGCACTTTATGGGGGGGGGACAAGGGACCCTCATCTTTCTACTGGAGCACCCACACCTGACAGGGGTCACCTGTCACAGACAGACGCAAGACAAATAAAATAAAAAAAATTTCTTTATTTAATGACAGGAAATTGCTGCACATCAGGAGGCATAGCCTCTGACCGAAGAGTTTCCCAGTGCCCCAATATAAAAATACACGGGAGAAAAGCCAACCAACCACGGAGGCCAATCAAAAGTGGGATATTATTAAAGCAGGGCTGGCAGATGCTACGGGGACATACAGTACTACAGCACCAAGTAAGAAGGGAAGGGCAAAGAAGCCCAGTTGGCTTACCCAGGAGGTAATGGAGGGGGTGAGGGCCAAGAGGAAAGCTTTTCAGAGATTCAAGAGATCGGGAACGGGGGACGACAGGGAGGAGTATACAAAGAAGTCCAGGGAGGTTACCAGATTAGTCAGAGCTGCCAAGGCATCCAGAGAGCTGAGGCTGGTATAGAGCATTAAGGGCGGAGAGAAGGACTTCTTCAGATACATTAGTGAGAGAAGGAAGAACAGGGACCAGATAGTGAGAATTAAGAAGGACATGGGATGGGTAGAGAAGCAGGAGGAGCACTCAATGAGTACTTCTGCTCTGTATTCACAGAAGAGAGAGGGGGACAGATACCTCATGATAGTGGTGGGGTGGCGGGGTGACAGATGGAGAAATTACAGAGGACAGGATACTGGAAGGACTGAGGGCACTGCGGGTGGACAAGGCACTGGGACATGATGGCATTCACCCTAGGGTACTCAGGGAACTGGCAGGGTGCCTGGCAGGACCACTAGCTGTCTTGTTCAATACCTCTCTGGACACAGGATGCATGCCACAGGATTGGAGGTTGGCCCATGTGGTACCCATTCACAGAGGTGGCCCAAAGGATGATCCAGGCAACTACAGACCAGTTAGCCTTACATCAGTTGTGGGAAAGCTCATGGAGGCAATCTTTAAAATGAGGCTGGTGAAATTTTTGGAGGACAATGGTCTCCAGGATGGGCGACAACACAGGTTTGTCTCAGGCAGATCCTGCCAGACAAACCTGACTGAGTATTATGATTGGGTGACCAGAGAACTGGACAAGGGCCATGCAGTGGATGTCCTGTACTTAGATTTCAGCAAGACCTTCGATTTCATGCTGCATAGGAGGCTAGGGGGAAGCTGGAATGTGTAGGGGTGGGTACTAAGATGGTCAAATGGATCACTAACTGGCTGAAGAGCAGGCAGCAAAGGGTGGTGGTGGAGGAGAAACGCTCCTTACCAAGAACAGTAACAAGCCGGGTGCCACAGGGATCAGTACTGGAACCAGTGCTGTTTGGGATATTCATAGCAGATATCTCACATGAGATCCAGAGTAAGAGCAGTCTATTTGCAGACGATACCAAGATGGGAGCTGTGGTGGATGACATCGAGGGGTAGAGGGGACTACAGGAAGACCTGACTAAACTACAGGAGTGGTCGTAAATGTAGCAGATGGGGTTCAATGCCAAGAAGTGCAAAGTGCTGCACTTGGAGTTGAGAACCAGAGGTGGCGCTATCAGCTGGGAGGAGTACAGTTGGGGAGCACAGAGGAGGAAAAGGACCTGGGGGTGATTATAACGGGGAATATGAACAACCTGGCTCAATGCAAGAAGGAAGCAGCAAAAGCCAACAAGATGCTGGGCTGTATAGTGAGGGGAATGTGCTCTAGGAGTAGTGAGGTAATCCTTCCCCTGTACAGATCACTGGTCAGGCTGCACCTGGAATACTGCATGCAGCACCGGCACCCATTCCTGAAAAAGGACATCAGATTATTGGAGGGGGTGCAGCACAGAGCGACTAAGATGATCCAGGGTTTGGAAGGGAAATCCTACGAGGAATGGTTGAACATGCTTAACATGTATTCCCTGGAGGAAAGAAGGGATAGGGGAGATATGATCGAGACCTTTAAGTACCTGAAGGGGATAAACAAGGCTAATACAGGAGAGATATTCCGGATCAGAAGAGGGAGGGATACAAGGGGGCATCAACTGAGGTTGGAGGGGGAAAAATTCAGGAGGGAAATCAAGAGACATTCTTTCACTGAACGGTTGGTAGGCAAGTGGAACACTCTACCTGAAGAGGTGGTTTCCTGTAGGACGGTGGGCTGTTTCAAGAGGGGATGGGACAGAGTGAGGGAGGATGACTGCGATGGGGGGAGGAAAAGGTGGGGCAGCTGCAAGTTGAGGGGCTAGCTGCACAATTGAGCAGACTCGATAGACTGTGAGGCCTGTTTCTGCTGGCATTTTTGTATGTTCATATGTTCATAACAATTTGAAACACAAAGTCTAAGTGCTTTTAAAGTGGTGGCAGCTAAAGAATTGCCCCATGCTTTAATGTACTTCACATTGCACAGTCTCTCCCAAAGTAATTATACAAACCTGACTACATCATCGAGAAATTATACTACACTGGCTACATCAGCGAGAAATTATACTAACCTGCCTACATCACTACCAGATCATTAAGGTTTATGGTTAAGGCAGGGCTATTGTGTGTGAAAATTGATATAGTCAAACAAACTGTTGTACCATAGTTCTAACCTCACCGTCGTGGTACATTTCCAGTTCCCAGGACTGTGTGCCTTTGTTTACCCCCACGCTAATCACGCTTGTCTGAAAGTTAAATAAAATAGGAATTAGCCCACACACACAAGCCTGGTTCACCAGCTACATAACTGGCAGACACTAACATGATAAGATCGATGGTATCATAGCCTCTCATTCCTTAATCTGTGAGGGAATCCCTCAAGGCTTAGTACTAGTCCCCTTTCTCTTCATGTAGGTATATAAGCAATCTCGGGGATGGCAATAAGGATGCTAAACTACATTTCTATGCTGCTGATACTATCCTGTATGTAAATAGCTCATCTGTCTCCCAAGTAAGCCACAAACTACAATCTGCCTTTGACATCCTGCAGTGAAACTTGATAGAAAACAAGTTACTCCTCAATGCCTCCAAAACAAAAACAATGCTGTTCATTCAGAGACAGGAAATCCTGCAGTTCATCTAAATTCTCTGTTTCTACTTTGTTTGGTGATATATTGGAGGTGGAATGCTCCTACGCATACCTAGGCCTATGAATTGACAATAAGATGTCCTTTATACACATTGGTGAACGGTGTTAAACAAATACCACACGAGGGTGGGATTTGTTTATAGGCATAACAATTATGACTCTTACAAGTCCAGAAGATGAGTAGTGTAGGCTACATTCGTACCATAGCTGGATTATACAAGCAATAAGACATGACAGGGTGTGCATTATGGTGCTATAATCACAAGTCTCGTGTATTTTTGGGAATGAGGCACAGCTGAGTGCTCTTAAATGCATCTAAGATGTGTGGTTTCAGCACCATAATTGCACATCCTGGAGTATCACCTTGTGCTTGTAAAATGTCTTTGAAATGTCTTATTTAACATCAATAAAAATAGGAAGATTTTACTGTTAAAAGACAAAACTTTACCCATGGTAATAGTCATTGTAGAGCCATTGTCCTGTGAGAGCACACTGTTTGCTCTTGCTTTCTCTACCTTAACTGCTACACAATTGATGCACAGAGCAACCTGCTGTATAATTATCAGAGCTTACAGCTGACTTGGAAATGTTTCTGTATCTGTATGCACCATTAAAACTAAATAAAAATGACAGTTTAAAAGGAAAAAACTTAAAACCTTTCACTGAAAAATGCTTTCATTTTAATTTTGAAGACAAAAAATGGCCCATAGTGATGTACTAGGGGATGGGGGACAAAAACAATAAAAGACAATGCAAACCCTGTCTAGCTCACATTTTTATTAAAAAAAAATAAATAAATAATAATACTGAAAACCTTTATTTTATGGGCAAGGCAAGTTTATTTCTATATCACCCTTTCCCAAAGGCTCAGGGCACTTTACAATACAGTAAACATGAACTACAAAACTATAATATAAAACAGGCTGCGGGTAAGCTCAATAAATAAGCAATGATTAAAGTTCAGGGAAAAGTCTCAGTAAAAAGGAAGGATTTTAAATTGAATTTAAATGCCCTGTCGTGCAGTCAGAGCCAACATACTGTGGCAGAGCATTCCGCAAGGTAGGTGTACTGACACACAAAAATCTCCGTCCCCAGATTGCCACAGCCTAGAATTAGGGACAGAAAGCAAGCCCACATCAGAAGAGCGGAGTGAGCGAGTTTGGTGGTAGGGAACTAGGAGATCTTTTAAGAAGTCTGGTCATCTACCATATAGGACCTTGAATGTTGTCAAGCATATCTTGAAGGTATGCGCCACTCTCCCCTTTATACAGGATATAACTGTTAGGGCTAGAAGCCCTGTTTACAAAGCTGTCCTGTTACAGTGGCATTGTTATAGAAATCTTATAAGAGGTATAGAGCTAGAATTTGCATAAATCTAAGCAAGATCTAGACAGTACATTAAGGTAGAACTATACATTGGGTAGTATGCATTAGTATGGGAAAACTGTCCAGGCCTCAATTTAAAAGCAGTCGCCATGTTTCATAGTTACAGATTAGTTGCCCAAGTTGCATTTCAAACCAGTGTAGGCAGTTTTACTGGAAACACATTTGAAAATGTTGAACCTGCCAGGTTGTCTGGAGGGTGTAGACTGGACGCACTCAGAATCTGCTCATTCCATTCTGTTGTGCATATGTTTGATAATCAGAACTTCTGACTCCGATTCGATCTGGATGTCAGCTAAGGCATCAGAGGCGGAGTTGGAAGTTCCGATTCTGTATCTGACTCCACTTCTGACTACACAAGGAAACCCTCACTTATCACAACTTTAAGAAACCCATTAGTGGGCCATGAAAAAAAGCCCTCCCCCACACTTGTCTCACCTCCCATGCTCACGTACCTTAATGTGCTGCTGGGCCTGTTCTGCTGGGTTCCCTCTATACCGCTCAGTCTCCTGCCTCTAAAGGACAAGGGTTAAAAAAATCAGGGACAAAGGACCAAAATCAGGGACATATCTTAAAAATTGGTCCTATCTCTCAGAAGCTAGTAGAATAATTGGTGCAGTGTAAATTGCATTTTTTGAAGAAAAACAAGTCTGTAGCTTTAATGTGCTTACAATACTCACTGTACAGTCACAGAAACACAACTTTTAGAAAGGACAGAGGAACATTAGGAGGCAAACTCGGGGACACACCTGAAAATTAGGGACAACTGAGAGATATCGATCTCTGAGATTGGAGTGTGACCGTGTGGTCTCTCGGTACTGCCTGCTGTGGACTAGCTGGAGGACAAAGGAGGCAGTGAAGGTCTGGCTGCACTGTGCAGTTAACCTCATCATGGTTTCCACAAAAATGACCCCCCCCCCACAGCAACCCATCACATATCCTCATACCTATACCCATTGCTCCCTTACCCCATAAACCAATCACCTTAGTCCAAACTCCAAGTCCTGAATAGACTTCTAGATCTTGACAAGCAAAGTGCCCAGACTCCTTCCCACTCCTATCCCTAATCCACTGCTGTGAGTCCAGACCGGTATCGATACCATGTAGGTCCATCTTCATTTATCACCAACACTAACCATTGCAAATGACCCAGCAACTTCAGTCTTTCCTGAGTGACTGGAGTAGAGGTGGTTGACCTAAAGAAAGCCCTGGGTCGCCACTATATCAGACATCTTACTCAGTACAGTATCTGGTATAGTGGCTGTTCAGAGTTTTCTTTAGGTCAGCTACTTCCCATCTACCCAGGTCACTCTGGGAGAATCAGGAGGCATCAAGGCTATTTGCAGTGCCAGTGATCAGTGAGGCTGGACCTAGATGGGAGATGAGGTACTGGTCCGGACCCACAGCAGGTGCAACAGTGGATCTGGGATGGAAGTGGGGAGTCTGGGTCTATTCTCATCTAGTGGTCTGAGAGTCTATTCGGAACTTGTAGTCAGTACTAGAGATGTACCGAAGTTTAAATTCACCTGCGAAATTAACCCGTGAGGGTAACTCAAATTTGGCAGCACTATGGATCTGGTAAGGGACATGGTTGTACAAGACCCCCTGACTGGGAGCGACCACAATACTGTCTGGTTTCAAATAAGCATGGGGGAGGGGGTGAGATCTAGGACACTGGCAGTGGACTCTGGGGGCAGACTTCATGGGCATGGGAAATATTCTCAAGGATCACTTGATGGGGATTACCTCAATGACAAGTGTGGAAAGGAGATGGGAGGTCATAAAATGGGGACTTCATGAGGCAGTCAGGATCTACACTAAGTTGAAACGTAAGGGAGCAAGGTCACATAAACCATGCTGGTGGTCCAGTGAGGTACAGGTAGCAGTCAGAGAAAAGAAGGCGGCCTACAAAAAATATAAAACAACAAGAGGGGATAGGGATAAGGAAATGTACCAGCTTGCATCTAGAAAAGTCACCCGTATGGTGAGGGGAGCAAAGTCCAGTAAAGAGCAGCGGCTGGCACAGGGGATACATGGAGGGGGAAAAGGGGTTCTTCTGGTACATTGGGGAGCGGAGAAAAACTAAGGGCCATCTCAGCAGATTGAGATCAGAAGGAGGGTGGGTGGAAGAGGCGAGGGACCAGGCAGAGGTATTTAACAAGCACTTTGCCTCTGTGTTCACTAGGGAGGGGGATGGGATATCTACAAAGCAAGGCACGAAGGGGATAGAAACATCAGTAAGTGGGATCAGGGGAGCAACAAAAATGGAGCAAGAGGGAGAGAGAGAGGTACCCTAGGGTGTCAGCATCTGGGTAAAGAGATAAAAGGCCAGTAAGGTGGAGGGACGGATGATGCTATCTCTGCCAAAAGGTGTGGTTAGCCCTCAAGGCCCTAAAGAAAGACAAATTTCCCAATGGATGCATTCATCCGAGAGTACTATGGGAATTGTGGACATACTGGCTGCACACCTGGCGGAGCTTTTCAGCAGGTCACTTGAGACAGGGAGGGTACCTAGGGATTGGCGAGAGGCACATGTGGTACCAATCCATAAAGGGGGGTCGAGGGAAGTACCAGGTAACTATAGACCCACCAGTTTGACCTCGGTGGTGGGAAAATTAATGGAGAGTATACTAAAGGAACGATTGGGGGTGTACTTGGAGGAGGTGGAGGTCTGGATAGTCGGGCAACATGGGTTTGTGCCAGGTAGATCATGTCAAACCAACCTTGTGGAGTTCTATGAATGGGTAACATCAGAACTGGACAGGGGTAAGCCTGTGGATGTATTATTCTTGGACTTCAGCAAGGCGTTTGACTCTGTCCCCCACAATGGTCTGGTGGAGAAACTGATTGGGTTAGGAGTAGGCCCTTTGATGGTCAGATGGATTGAAAACTGGCTAGCTGGACACACTCAGAGAGTAGTGGTCTGTGGGGAGCTCTCAACCCCAGAGAGGTTGGTAGTGGGGCACCGAGGGCTCGGTCCTGGGTCCGATCCTGTTTAATGCATACATATCGACATCAGGGAGGGTATAGGGTGTGAAATGAGTCTCTTCACGGATGACTCCAAGATGGGAGCAGTAGTTGAGGGAGAAGAGGGAGGTTGGCCCTGCAAGGGACCTGGACACCCTGGAAAGCTGGGCTCACACATGGAAATTAAATTTCAATATCACCAAGTGCAAGGTGTTGCATCTTGGTCGGGAAACCCTAAACACAGGTACACCCTGGGAGGAGGCGCTGGAGGCCCAATAGGGAAAAGACCTAGGGTCATAGTGGATGCATGTATGAATAACTCTGAGCAGTGCAGGAGAGCGGCTAGCAAGGCAAACAGGATGTTGGGATGCATCAGAAGGGGATCACCTCTCGAGCAAGGGAAGTGATTCTGTCACTGTACAATGGACTGGTTAGGACACCTTGAGTACTGTGTACAGTACTGGAGACCACACTTAAAGAAGGACATACAGCTCCTAGAGAGGGTACAGAGGAGGGCAACAAAAGATGATACGAGGGCTAGGGATTGGACGATGAGGACAGACTTAAGGAGCTCTGCCTGTTTTCACTGGAGTAGAGAGAGAGACAGAGGGACATGATTGAGGCCTCAAGTACCTCAAGGGAATAAATAGGGTTAACATGGAGGGGATCTTTAGACTAAAGCAGGGAGGTATCACCAGAGGGCATGGTTTGAAGTTGGAAGGTGGAAGGGTAAGGGGGGAAAAGAGGAGGAGGTTTTTCACTGAGAGGGTGGTGGACCCTTGGAATGCACTGCCTGGTGAGCTAGTTCAGAGATCCACAGTGGAGGGCTTCAAGAGAGGATGGGACAGACACAGAAAGTGGATGTATCAGATGATGTCCTGTCCCAGGGGGGTGGGGATGGATGATACGGGTTTCTGGAGCACAAGGGATGGGAGGGTCTCGGCACCCAACTAAGGATCTAAAGTTCGAGCAGACTCGATAGACCGTAAGGCCTAATCTGCTGGCAAATAGTATGTTAGTATGAGAAATTTCCATTAAAAAAATCAAAATTCGGCTGCTAACCTGGTGGCACTGAGGGTTGAGGTGCTGGACGCCACACCTTGTGCCACACTAGCAACCTGGGTTCGGGAATGGACTCAGGCTTCCGGGGGTTGGCAGGGGAGAGGGAGGATTGAGCATCCCATGACTGCTCTCCTTCCTCTCGGGCAGGTGGCAGAACCACATTGCTTTGCAGCGGTAACTGGCGGAGGCCAGATGCATTACAGTTTGTGTGCACATTCAAGGGGTGGAATGTGGTGCGCATCCACACGGCTGTGCGCTGACACCATGGCATGTCCAGCTTCTAGAGGAGATAATGGCGGAAAATTGTGGGGCGATTGTGGTGGCTGATGGCTGTGCCCTGCACTCCCAGACATGAGAGGTGCACCCCCCGGGGTGTCTGAGCTCCAGGCCCACATAGGGGAAGGGGATCCTGTCTATTTGCCGGCCTGTGGGTGAGAGCGTGTCGCTGGACAGACCTGGTCTGGGGGTGTGTGGGTGCCAGCTGCTGGATGACTCGCTATTACCGCTCTGCAGTAGAGGAGGAAAAAGGCATTCTATGATAAAAAAAAAAAATCGAAATTCACCTATAATGCACTTCTCATTGCAGTTTCAGAAGGCGAAGTAGGCAAGAAACAGCCCAACATACTCCTCCTGATGATCAAGGAGAAAGCAGCCTTCGCAATCCTCAATGCCGGAGTTGCACCCACTTGGAAATTCTTTTTCCAAGACTGCATCATCAACCTCAATGGTACACCGTTTGACGCTGCCACCAGGATGGTCTGCTTCACCTGCATCAGCATTAGCACAAGCACAACCACCATCCTGATGGGGTACAAACATAGATATGCTTGTCCAACTTCGTATGTGACCTTCATTCATTTTAATAAATGTGAGCATGCTGCCATTTTTGGGTGATAGGTTAGTACAACGGTCATGCACTGTGGTTCCTGCAGAACAAAAATGAAAATGACGCACTTACCATAATTCTTGATCTTCTTGGACAAAGTCTCCATCACTCATTCACACTAATGGGACTACGCCAGAGGTACTAGGACCGAGCAGGAGCCACAAATCTTCAGGAGGGCTGGCGTTGAGGTAGGGCTGCGAGTAAGTGGCACCGTGAGCCCAGCTCATGCCGTATAGGCTACCTCGGCATTGACTCTCCAACTGCCTCAGTACCTTTTTTACCGAGGAGGTGCAGCGTAAACTAACCTAGTGAAACTAACCTATGTTGGACATAAGATAGTCTGAATGACCTATAAAAGAAGGATCAACACAGAGTTTTCACTGCCCAGCCATTGAGGGAGTGAAGACCAGAAACAAGATAAGTGCGCTCGGGTGATGGAGGGAATGAGTGATCCAAGAAGATCAAGAATTACAGTAGGTACATAATTTTCATATCTTCCTGGACATAAAGTCTCCACCACTCATTCACACTAATGGGAGAGTACTGAGCTAAAATAATCCCCTAAGAAGGGTGGCAGGAGAGAGGAGCTCACTTAGGATAGGAGTCCATTAAGGATTGTCCTGCCAAAGGACTGATAACTGTCTGGCATGGATATCCAAATGCAGTGCTTCACAAAAGTGTGCATGGAATTCCAAGTAGCTGCATTGCAGATGTCTGCAATGGGCACGTCTTGAATTTCTGCCAGAGATGCCATGACTGCCCTGGTAGATTGAGTGTATACTCTGCCTTCCAGTTTAACCTGTGTCGTGGAGTAGCATTGGTGAAGACATGCCACCAGCCATGCTGAAATACATCTGATAGCAACAGGCTGACCCAGCCGGGCCATGCTGAAAGAGACAAATAATTGTTTAGATATGCATATCTCTTTAGTTCTGTCTAAGTAGAACCACAAAACCCTTTTAACATCCAGAGAATGTAGGGTATGCTACCCCTCATTCTGGAAATTCGTGCAGTAGGTCGGAAGAACCAAGGGCTGGTTCAGATGGAATTCTGAGACTACTTTATGTAGAAACTTAGAGTGAGTTCTAAGAACCACCATGTCTCTGTGAAATACAGTATACGGGGGGTTGGGGGGTCTGTGACCGATGCATGTATTTTGGACACTCTGTGAGTGGAGGTAATGGCTACAAGGAAGGCGGACTTCCAGGTCAGGAACTTCAGCTCACAAGTTGCTAGGGGCTCAAAAGGTTTACAGGTGAGCATGTCTAGCACAGGGTTAATGTCGCAGGTGGCTACCAGTCTTTTGACTGGTAGCCTAGTGTGAAGTATTCCTTTAAGGAACCTCTTGACCAAAGGCAACTGAGCCAGAGACATGGAGTTTACAGGCTCGTGGTACGCTGAGATCACACAGAGGTGGATCTTCACAGTTGAGTTCTGCAGTCCTGTGTTTGACAGGTCTGGAAGATACTCCAGGACTTTGTTAGGTGGACAGGAGAAGGGATCCAGGTAGGACTTTGCACACCAGATGGAAAACCGCTTCCACTTTGCCATGTAAGTTTTCCGAGTAGCTGGCTGCGTGCCGCTAGGAGACTGTCTGAGACCCTCCATGAAACATCACATCTACCCACTTCAATCTCCTCAGGAGCCAAGTGTGGAGGTGAAGGGATCTCAGTTTGAGAGGGACCACTGGGCCCTGGGTCAGCAGATCCATTTGAAGTGGAAACTGTCTTGTTGAATTTTCTGATAATCTGTTGATTAATGGAAACCAAATCTGATGAGGCCAGAATGGAGCAATGAGGATTATTTTGCCCCCTGTGCCTCCAGTTTGAGCAGCACCCTCTGAACTAAGGAAAGAGGAAGAAATGCACACAGAAAGCATCTTGTCCACCACAGTCTGAATGCATCCTGACAGAAAGTGCTAGGTTCTGGATTTCTGGAGCAGAATAGAGGCAGTTTGCTTTGAGTGGGGATGCAAAAAGGCCCAGGTCCTCAGTTCCCCAATCTTCAAAGAGCGATTCCACTCATGAGGATCCATTATCATTCTGCTGAGACAATCTGCTAGATTGTCTGCACTCCCAGAAGGTAAACTGCTTGGATCAGTGCTTTGGGCTCCAGGCACCACTTCCACACTCTCATCGCTTCCCTGCATAGGGGGTAAGAGTGTGCTCCACCCTGTTTGTTGATATAGTACATTACTGCTTTGTTGTCCATTTGAAAGAGAATAATCTTGTGACAGAGATGTCCTTCAGAGCTCAGACTACATACAGGACAGCTCTCATTTCTAGGATATTTATGTGGAGTTGAGAGTCGTCCTGATTCCATCGACCTTAGGTGTGGAGATTTCGACAATGAGCTCCCCAGCTGAGTAGGGATGCATCCATGGAGATCTGAGATTCCTGTGGGGCAAAGGGAAATCCTTTCAGAAAGTTGTCCTCTTGAGTTCACCAGGTGAGTGACCGTTTTAGAGGTTCCGTTACCTTGATGTGAAAGGACTGGGGATGTGTGGTCAGGGATCACTAAGTACTGAGCATCCACTGAGTAGTCCTCATGCGAAGATGAGCCGGAGGCACAGTGAACACTGAGGATGCCATGAGACCCATCATCCACTGCATCGAGAGGGCTCAAACCGAGTCGTTCTCTCTGATGAAGTGGACCATCTGAAGGATGTCATTCCTCCTTTCCGCTTGAAGAAAGGCCAAAATGTGCAAGGTGCTGCATTTTGGGATGAAGAACCCAAGGAGGAGTTACCAGCTAGGGGGAGTTCAGCTAGCCCAGACAGAGGAGGAGAAGGATCTGGGTGTGCTCATTACAGGGTCAATGAACAACTCGGCACAATGTAGGAAGACAGCTGCAAAGGCCAACAAAATGCTGGGTTGTATTGCAAGGGGTATATCCTTGAGGCGGAGGAGGTGATTCTGCCACTGTATAGGTCATTAGTTAGACCACACCTGGAGTACTGCGTGCAGTACTGGCGTCCGTATCTGAAGAGGGACATTAAGTTACTGGAGGGGGTGCAGCATAGGGTGACAAAGATGATCAAGGGGCTGGGGGACTTATCATACGAGAGGAGGTTGAAGGAGTTGAACATGTACTCACTGGAGGAGAGGAGAGACAGGGGTGACATGATTGAAACCTTTAAATACATGAAAGGAATAAACAAGACAGGTACAGAGGGGCTGTTCAAAGTAAGGGAGGGGAGGGCCACCAGGGGCCATGATATGAGACTGAAGAGAGGAAGGTTCAGGATGGAGATGAGGAGACACTTTTTTACAGAGAGGGTGGTGGCAGGGTGGAATGCGTTACCTGCAGAAGTGGTATGCAGTAGAACAGTGGACTGCTTCAAACAAGGATGGGACAGGACAAGGGGGAGGGTTAATGAAGGGGAAGGGTGGAAGGGAGGGGCAGCTTCAGAATAAGGGTTGCTAGCTGCACATTCGAGCAGACTTGATAGACCTCTAGGCTTTTATCTGCTGGCAAATTTCATATGTTTGTATGTTCGAAAAGGCTTTTGCACTGGAGGTATCCAGAAGGGCTCCCACGAAGAGGAATTGTTGAGATGGTTGTAGTTGTGATTTTCCCAAATTCAACAGAACTCCCATGGACATGAGGAACTTGGAAGCCGTAGCAATGGCTTCCCGAGTCTCTTGTCTGGAGGGGCTTGCTAGCAGCCAGTCATCCAGATATGGGAACACTTGAATTCTGAGTTTTCTGAGATGCTCTGTGAGAACTGCAAAGCACTTTGTAAAGACTTGAGGCACTGAGGATAGCCCAAAGGGCAGGACCCTGAATTGGTAGTGCTGACCCAACGCCACAAATCGGAGATATGTGTGGTGGTTTGAGTGTATGAGAACATGCTTGTAGGCATCCTGCATGTTCAAGGAAGACAGTCAATCATTTTGATGAATCAGAGGTAAAAGAGTGCTGAGTGATATCAACTTGAATTTCTCCTTGTAAAGGAATTTGTTTAACTTCCTTAGATCAAGAATAGGGCACATGCCGCCTGTTTTCTTTGGAACTAGGAAGTAATGGGAGTAGAAACCCATGTTCCGGTGATCCAACAGGACTACTTCTACTGCCGTGTTGTTTAGAAGGCCTTGAATCTTGAGCAAGAAGGTCTGATTGAGAGACAGACAGCTTGGGGTGTCGCTTAGGTGGATGATCCGGAGGTGTTTCCAAAAGATTTAGAGTAATCCTCATGGATTATTCTGAGCACCCACTTGTCTGATGTGACTGACTTCCACTGGTTGTAAAACTGAGTCAGATGCCTTCCTGCTGCCAAGAAAAAGTCCATCTCAGACAGCTTAGGTGGGACTTGGGCTCATGGAATCTCAGAGGGTGGCACAAGGCACATTTGGGCCCTGTGCCTTCTGCTGCATTTTCTTTTGTGGCTGGAGGACTTGATTTTTGTTAAAGCCCCCTCTGCCTTTGCTATGAAAGGACTGATGGTTATGAAACTGCAGCTGGTTTCCGCCCTGTTGAGGGGTGGTAGAGGGTGGCCTGGCCGTTCTAATAGGCATTCTAGTTTTCTGTGTGGCTTCTAGTGCCTGCTCGACTTGAGGGTCAAAGAGATAAGTTCCATCAAATGGTAAGCTCATAACTCTCTGGACATCATTTGTGAATCCCAATGTTCGTAACCATGAGTGGCGTCGGGTACAAATACCAGCTGCTACTGCCCTGGAAGCAGTGTCAAAGGCATCCATAGCAGCTTTTAGTAGCTGATTGTTGGGCTCAGTGCCTCTAGTAATGGTCCGGAGAAGCTCTGAACTAATGTCAGACTCCAGAAGAGCTTCCACAGTGGCCTTGAGTGAATGCCAGAGGGTATACTCATACTGACAGAAATAACCCTGGTAGCTAGCAATGCACATATCCAGGGTAGAGGCAGTGAAAACTCGCTTCCCCAAGGTGTCAATATTATGAGATTCCTTGTTTACTGGATGTGCCATAGATTCCTGAGGAAAAACAGCTTTGCCATTCTCTGCCAAGACAACTATGGTATCAGTGAAGGCTTGAGGGACCAAGATAGGTCGATCCTTGGGGGGGGGGGGGCATACTTCCCGTCTATGGATTAGCCATGGAAGAAATAAGTGCCGAATTATCCCACACCATTTGTGAGAGTCTCAAAAGAAGGCTGCACCGGAGGAGTCAATTCCACAGGAATATCCGGAACATGCAGGTACTGCCGACACAGTAATTTCCCTGGCTCAATCTCTGAAGTCTGGAGAGGGAGAGTGGAGTTCATGCTCTTTAGCAGAGACTTAAAGGAAAGGTCCTCAACTAGAGGCTCTGCTGAAGGAGAGGGTTTATTTGCCACTCCGAGAGAAGAATCGTCGTCAAAGTCATCTCCTAATTGAAGATCAGGATCAGGCTCAATATTATCTTCTGCTAGCCCCGGAGGGATAGTATAAATAGGAAAAGGAGGAAAAAGAGGAGGAGACACCCTGAAAACTGGAGTCAAAAACCTCAGTGCCCTAGGTGGCGCCAAATGCACAGATAGCACTGGCACAGGGAGTGGCGCTGAAAAAGAAGACAGCGCCAGCCCAAGGAGTGGTGCCAGGTGTGGCGCTGCCAAGACTGAAGTCAATGTTGGCACTGCCTTAGGTGCCACAGCAACATCAGAGGATGCCAACCCAATTTTCGGAGTCAGGGCGGAAGATCTGAGAAAAGTAGTAGGAGAAAATGATACCTGTGCTGGCCCCTGCGCCACAGCCATATGAGGGGAAAAGTACCAGAGTGCGGCATCGACGGCACTAGAGAAAGCACCGCATGACTAGGAAGTCCCAAATGCCCTGCTCGCAGGTTCAAAACCATTAGACCCAAAAGCCCCGGAGTCAGACCCGCAGGCTCAGACAGGTGGAACAACCGCTGAATCCATTGCTCCATAAGAGCAGCCCAATGATGAACCTGCTCACCAGAAGACCCCCCAAGGGGTGGGGAAGGACTCCAGAGTGAAGGATGTTCATTACCAGAAACAGAGGCTGTAGGGGACCCTGGAGGAGTTGGAGTCGAACCCCTGCCCCTCACCATCGACGATCGATGTGCAGGTAAAGCACAGGGTGACCTCGAGTGGTACTGTATCTTCTTCGGCTGGGGGTTGAAGAAAAACTTGAGGCCTAGTAGTGCAGAGTCCTTGACGAAGATCGAGACTAGGACCACTTCTTTTTGTGCTTTTGGGAGGACCGCCCATTCCCCCGAGCACTGGACTGCCTGTAGTCAGAACCCCCCCTCCATAGAGGGTGGCAGACCAGACCTAGCCCTGCTGAAAACTCAGTTTTTATGCAAAGTCTCCCTACCATCACCGGCCCCATTTATGTTTGACTCCGTTGAAGGCGGGCTGAAGAAGACTTCTTCGTTGACGAAAATTGACTTTTCTTTTTTTTTTTTGTTTTGTTCAACACTGAATTACTAAAATAAATAAAAACTAATCAATACTGAACATCTATAGCTGCTGTCATATAGGTGTGAAGATTTGACTCCCGGCAGGCGAGTGACGTCATCACTGAAGCCTACTCAATGGTGAGGAAAAAAGGAACTGAGGAGGTTGGAGGGTCAATTGCTGAGGTAACCTATACCGCATGAGCCAGGCTCGCAGCGCCACTTCCTTGCAGCCCTAACTCAGTGCCGGCCCGCCTGAAGATTTTTAGCTCTGCTCGGTCCTAGCACCTCCGGCATAGTCCTATTAGTGTGAATGAGTGGTGGAGACTTTATGTCCAGGAAGATTGCCCTCTAAACATTTACACTGGAGGATGGGCAGGTCAGGTACTTCAGTGCTACTGATGTCAGCGTTGGCCATTCATTCACCTTGCCACTCCAGTACACCAAAGGATCATCCAATGTTGTCAGATGCCTGTTTTCTGCCAAATAGGCCTCAATCATAGTCTGTGATGCATGCATTCTCGATGATTCAGCCACCTGTTCACAAGATTCATCTAGGTCACAAAATCCATCTTGGGACAAGGCACCCCCAAAGTGGATTAATGGACAACTGTGCACAGGAGTGATTCAAGTAACTTTAATGGGGGGAGGGCCAAAAATTTCAGTAAAAGGGCGGGAGCGGCCCCCAGAAAATGTTATAATTTTTGCAGTGTTTTTGTGGCCTTTTTGTTGTTACACAGTAATTAATTCATAAAAATATCTTATGTCATGTCAAGAATTTATTCCTGAATAATCGGATTGAACTCATTACCTTGAGCAGGGCATATAACAGGCATTTACAAGTATTTGCAATACGTAACCATTCTGACAGTTTAGATTTCAAAACCAAACTGATAAAAGACAGGGAATGATCTGTCACATGCAGTGGTAGAAAGTTATAGAGACAATGAAGCTGGTGTAGTAAGGCCTTTTGGCCCACTCATGTTCTAAGCATGGGGATTTTGTAGTAGGCAGTGGCTGCTGATCTAGTTTGAGTCTGGATGGCTCTAGGTAGGAAGGAGGAGTTGTAGATAGCTTGTGATTTATTCATGACAGTTTTTCTTGCCACAATACCCAGAAGAATTTTGACTCTGGTGGACGGGGTAGGCAAGTTGGCTTTTTTGAGCAGAGCACAGTGGTGGGTCTGGGTGTGGAGCGGTGTTTCAAATTGGGCAGTCTGGTTGTATGGGGTTTTGGCCCTGTGGAGCTGAGAATCAGCTGCCACAGAGTAGAAGGTATTGCCATAGTCGATAAGTGGGAAAACAAATGATTGGGCCAAGAGGTGTCATGTTGAGGAAAGGAAGTGGTTGATCCTGTACAAAGCGCCCAGTCTTTGGTGTGTTGTTTGTACCAGGTGGGTAACGTAGCTACTAAATGTTAGGTTGGAGTCAATGTAGAGGCCCAGGTATTTGACGGGGACTTTAATGATGCTTGTCCAGTTTAGGGTAGTTATTGACGGGCTGACACTTTCAGGCAGGATTTTTTTTTTTTTGCATTGTAGAATGTTGTGTATTTAGTTTTTGTGGTGTTTAACACAAGTTTGTGATCAGTCAACCTCACTAATCAAACCAATGAATTGAATTATAGTAAACAAGTGCAGTCTTCTTGCAGATATAAATTACATTGTGACTCCCCTCACAACAATCCCAATCCACACTTTGCCAGAAACACACACACACATATACTCACGCACCACCTCGCTGGTAAATATGTATTCACTGCAGCATGACACGTGCATATGAAGAACAGAGTTCACCTGAGCCTAGTTAAACAAGACTGTCTGCACAAAAAACAACAAACTGTCACTGAGCAATGGTGTAACCAATCACACATACAAGCCTATGCTACTTTAAGGCAGTGTGGAGAGAGCAGAAGTAAAACTTGTATGTGCATCATACTGCCTGTTGCTTAGTGCCAGTGTGTTGCTTGTACTGAGTGATTTACTGATTCAGTAACTGAATAACAGAACAAATAAAATAAAAATAAAAAAGGCTAAACTGTGTTGTAAAAATACATTTTTCCTTTGGCTTATTATTATTTCTTTCTGCAAAGCCCAGGCTATGTGACAGCATTGTCAACAACAATCCTGTCTCTCTTTTCTCTCTATATCATTCGCCTCCTGGTTGACAGTGAAATGCAGGAATGACAGGAGATATAAATAATGATATGATGAATAGGAAAATCATGCTAGTCACAGTTTTGCTTATCAAATTATAACACACAGTTGCATATCTTTGCTGTACCAACCTTGCAAATATGTTTTTCAAATGTTTAATCACAGAACTTCACAAACAAATGGAGTGACACATCAAAACAACAGCAAATTTAAGAAAGCATTATTCTTTTTAAGAGAATTATGCAGTTTCATTTTATTTCTCAACCAAAAAATGACACACACACACCTAGTGTCAGTGAACACTTCACAAATTCCTGAGGAGCGGTGATATTCAGCAACACCGGATGCCTTTTAAATGTTTGTGCCGTGGTACATAGATCCTGACTGACAGACACTCACTACTTCTCATGAACAAACATAGCCTCAGGCAACTAAAAAAATAAGTCATTTTCTAGTTATACAGTCATGTGTGTGTGATGGACCAAAACATAATTTGGAACAGTAAAAAAAAATCTTTGATACTTATACAAATAGCTGCATCGCATTCTTTACACTACTATAGCAAGCTATAGTAAAAAAAATGATTAAAATGCGGTTCTTGTTTTAAGTATGAGGAGATTTTCTTCACTATTCAGATGATGTCTGAGACACTCACATGCATAGTAGCCCACAATCTGCATTCGAGGATGAAGTAAGTTAACAATCAACATATTTTGAAATAGTTCCCAATTTCAAGCAGTTATGTGACACATATAAATATTTAACTTTAAAAAACCTGCAGAAGCCCTTTAAAACAGATCTCTTATACTCGTTTCCTCCTTACTTCAGCTTCTCTGAAACAGGACACATTCACTCTCAGCTGGTGGAAATAATGCAAGTGGCATACTGCTCGACTATTAAGAGTTCCCGACCCAGTTCCTGATCGAAATGCAGCGGAACTCTTACAAAGGCACAATTTACTTTTTTTTTTTTTTTTACTTTAGTCAACCAGTGCTGAGAATTGTTCATGCCTTGTACTACACAGAAACAGATGACCGATGCAGCATAAAAATGTGTAGAACTCCCTGTCACAAACTCGCTCTGCCGGTCAGCCCTCTACTCCCAAAGTGCCACCCTCTGAGCATATGATTTGTGGACAGTGAACAGAACAAGGTAACCCTCTTGTCTGTTTTGTGGGTTCAAGTCACCTTAGTCTCAAGTTCTGGAGAGATTCAAGCTGATAACCTCTTGTTAGCATACTCAATTATCAGGATCAGATAATTCTGTCTTTGGGGGGCCAGATATCTTTGTCTACGGGCACCCAACCAGGTCTTTCAAATGAACCCTTAGAACTCTATGCAAGACTTTAGAGAACTCTATCCATTTCTCAGTTTGGTATATCAATAAGCCCATACACAGTGTTAACTGTAACCTTTAAAAGCTCCACTTAAACAAAAAGAAATGTCAAGGCACTCTAGGCAGTTTCTGTTGTAAAATATATCTTTACTTTAAAATATCAAAACAGAACAATAAATACAGAACAAAATCCCAAACACATACAATCTTAAAAACAAAACAGGTTTTTAAAGTACAAACTAAGCTCTTTTATCCACATAATACTTATCTCCTACAGTGCTGATGTCGTCCTTCTTCTCTCAGTTGGAAATAAAATAAAATGTGTCTCTCTAAGGCTTGCTCAGTTGGATAAGAGCAGTCCTGAGTCATTAAACTCCGCCTTTGAGTATTAAAAGTTATATTTTACAGCACAGGATGTCCCACAAGATTTAAAAAAAATGATAAGTGACATACTCAATTTCCTCTCCTCAGGTTAACTGGTCAGAACTGGTTTTTGTTCTGCCACACACACACACACACACACACACACACACACACACACACAAACAGTTTCTGTGATGTCCTTTCAAAGCACCCTGGGAATGTGTATTGGACCTTCCAAATCCGTCTGGATCCTTGTTATCTACACATCAAAGGTCTTTCTGATGTAATTCCAGGGCTCCCTGTAACACCCTTCCCAACACAGGTTCTTCCTGGCAACAGTTGCAAGTCAAAGGATCTTCCTGAGGGCATTATAAAGTGGATACTTTGGTTCCTGCCTTCAAAGAAAATTTAATAAAGAAATGCATTTTAAATAGTTGCAGATTTAGCTATGTCCTGTTCTTTGAACTTATCCCTGGTTTTTTTTTGGATGTGTCAGTTCAGCAAGACTGTGGGTCTTCTGACTGCCCTTCCCTTACATAAATTATATGTAATACAAAAAAAATTGATACATGGATCAGAATCAGTGGTCCAAGTGTGACAATTCCTCCCCACCTAGACTGAATTTGGGGAATCTATCCCCTACATGGAATGAGCTTCCCAAATCAGTTCATTCCTCATACACACGGGACAAACCATCTGAGTTCTGATTCTTGGCTCCGGCCCTATGTATAATTTTCAAATCATACCCTTGTAAAGCAAGACTCCATCTGAGCAGTCTGCCATTGTTTTTTCCCATCTGCATCAGCCAAACCAGGGGGTTGTGGTCAGTCTGCACCACAGAAGGCTGCCCATACAAGTATGGCTCCAACTTCTTTAGGGCCCACAGTATGGCAAGACACTCCTTTTCCACAGTGGAGTTTGCTTGCTCCCTGGGAAGCAATTTTTTTTCCCAGGTAGGCAATGGGGTGGTCCCTCCCTTCGCTGGATGTCTGGCTTAGTACTGCCTCAATACCCACGTCTGAGGTGTCTGTCTGAACTATAAAAGTTTTGCTATAGTCTAGACTTGTCAAAACAGGAGCACTGCACAGTGCCTCCTTCAGTTTGGTAAAGGTTTCCTCACAGGCTGGGCCCCAGGTGATTTTCCTTGGCATTTTTTTCTTTGTCAGGTCAGATAGGGGAGCAGCCAGGGCATTGTAATTAGGTACAAACTTTCTGTAGTACCCTGCTGTCCCTAGAAAGCTCCTGACCTGCTTCTGGGTTTCTGGTCTGGGCCATGCCTGTATTACCTCTATTTTATTCTGGTTAGGATGGAGCTGTCCCCGGCCTATCACATGCCCGATGTATGCCACTTCTCCCATGGCCTCCTGGCACTTCTTGGCTTTGACAGTGAGCCCGGCCCTCTGTATCCTGTCCAGCACTTCCCCTAAGGTGTGATAGGTGTTCCTCCCAGCTGGTACTGAAGATGGCAATGTCATCCAGGTATGCCACGATGTACTCCTCAGCACCATTTAACACCTGGTTCACCAACCTTTGGAAAGTGGCCGGGGCGTTCTTCATTCCGAAAGGCATTACTTTTGAACTCAAATAAACCTATCGGAGTGATGAAGGCCGACCTCTCCCTAGCTCTGTCCATCAACTCTACCTGCCAATACCCCTTGGTCAGGTCAATGGTCGTAAGATAGGTCGCCCCACCCAACTTGTCCAGGAGTTCATCCGTCTGGGGCATCGGGTGGGCGTCTGACATCATGACTGCATTCAGTCCATGATAGTCCACACAGAAACGGGTCGAGCCATCTGGCTTGGGTACAAGGACTACGGGTGAGGCCCTGGGGCTGTGGGATCTCTGGATTACCCCTAAATCCAGCATCTCCTCCACTTCCCTCCTAATGTTTTTTTGGACAGCCTTTGACACCCGATATGCTGTCTGCCGAATGGGCGTCTGTGTCCCTGTCTCCACATCGTGTGTCGCAAAGCAGGTTAGTCCAGGCTTGGCGCTAAACAAAGGGGCAAAGTCTGCTAAAACCTCCCTTACTTTCTGGACCTGGTCTGGGGCCAGCTGGGAAGACAATTTTACTGCTGCCACAGAGGACTCCTGCTTACTTTCCTCCAGCAAATCCAGAAGGGGGTCTCCTTTGTCCGTCCCCTCCCCATGACTACATGCTGCAAACACCATGTCAGCCATATTTGCATATGGCTTCATTATGTTGATATGGTACATCTTTCTGTCTGTCTACAGTCAGGTAACTCCACAATGTAGTTCACGTCATTTACCTTCCTAACCACTTTGTACGGTCCTGCCCACTCAGCTTGCAGCTTGTCTTTCCGGCCCAGAATAAGGACCATGACTTCCTGACCCACCATGCACGCGCGAGCTCTGGCTCTGCAGTCATACCATACTTTTTGTTTCTGTTGGGCAGCTGCCAGGTTGCTCTGGGCTGTCCCCATAAGCTCCCTCAGCCTTTCCCTAAACCTAAGAATGTAATCCACAATGGGAGTGCCCTGGGTGGCGTGCTTGCCTTCCCAGTCCTCCTGGATCAAGTCTAGAGGCCCACATACCCGGCATCCATACAAGAGCTCAAAGGGGGAAAAATCCTGTCGACTGTTGGGGCACCTCCCTGTATGCTAACAACAGGTGGGGAAGGTATTTCTCCCAGTCCCTCCCATGCTGTTCAGCAAACACCCGGAGCATTGACTTTAGGGTACCATTGAAGCGTTCCACAAGCCCACTGTCTTGTGGATGATATGGTGTCATACATCTCTGCACCACCCCACACTTCTTCCATAAACATTTCATTAGGTCTGACATGAAGGAACCCCCTCAATCGGTGATTACCTCCTGCGGAAACCCAACACAGAAGAAAATCCCAAACAGGGCATCTGCCACTTTGTCTGTCCTCAGAGAGGCTAGGGCGACTGCCTCTGGGTATCGGGTGGCATAATCTACCACAGTCAGGATGAACCTTTTCCCTGAGGAGCTGGGGGTATTTAAAGGTCCCACAATATCCATTCCCACCCTCTGGAATGGCTCCTCCATTACGAGCAATGGAATCAGGGCGGCTTGGGTTTTCTTGCCTGCCTTCCCTATTTCTTGGCACCGGTGACAAGACCTGCAATACTCCTTCACTTGCTGGGTGAAGTTAGGCCAGTAGAAATTCTGGGCCAACCACTGCATTGTGTGCGTGATTCCCAGATGACCAGACAAGGGAATATCAAGGGCAGCCTTGAGCAACTGCTCACAATATCCCTGGGGAATGACAAGCTGCCTGCCTAGCATCCCTCCCTCAGTATGTACTGCTTGGGTATACATAAGTCCATCTTCCAAATAAACCTTATGTCTGCCACCACCTCCCTGTGCACCATCCGAGTCTGCCCAAGCCCTCCGCTTCTCTAAAGTAGGGTCATGCCTCTGAGCAGCTGCGAACCCCTCACACCTTCCCAAGGCACGGGACAGGTCCCCTTCAGTCGCTAAACTAGGGTCCCTAGCACTAGCATCAGGGACCTCAGGATCACTGTCAATCCCAACCCTCTGACAAGAGGTCACCCCTCCCTCTTTGGAGTAACCCTCTGTAGCTATGTGGTTACTTGCTACTGGTGAAATTTCTACCCTATTTTTATCAGTCTCCCCCTCTGAAGACACATGCTGGGGAACCAGCCTGTCAGTATCTTCCCCAAAGGCTTCTGGGGGGCTTAGGGAACTACAGTTTTCTCTGGCTGCTTGGCTATGGGTAACTGCACATACCACCCCCTGCTGGAGATTGTTACCCAGGATCACATCCACTGCTAATGTGTTGGCTACAGCCACCTGTTGCACAGTTCCCCCTGTTTCACCCCAGTCAAGGAGAACACTGGTGAGTGGCAATGTTTTCTCTTCACCAGTAAACCCTTGTACAGTTACGTATTTATTGAGTATAAGCTGACCAGGCTGTACCAGATCCCCCTTTACCAATGTCAGGGATGCCCCTGTGTCTCTTAACCCCTTCGTCAGTACGCCATTTACCATGACTGGGTGCATGTGTTCCCTCATGTTCACTGGCATGCTTCCAGGGACACACAAACAACCCACTTCCTTTCTGGTACTACTTTGCATAATATTGTTTGCCCTTCTTGGACACTGTCTGGCAATGTACCCAGTTTCTTTACATAACCAACAAACATTTCTTACTTCAGAGAAATATTTTCTTTGAAACCTGGGGCTAACTGTTTTCAGTGGAGGAAGTGAGGGTTTTAGCTGCCCTGAAGGTGCGCTTTTCCCTTTCTGTGCTGCCACACTCGGCCCATTCACTCTCAGAGCAGGTCTGCTTTTGGCATAGTGGTCCAAGAGTTCAGCAGCCTCTTGTACTGTTTTTGGATCTCGGTCCTCTAGCCAGGTTTTTAAATCTGCTGGGCATGCCCAGTAAAACTGTTCTAATAAAATCACATTTTCAATTTTATCAACAGTGTTTGCCTTAATTCCTCCCCACCAATGTTTTAAAAACTGATGTTGTTTCGTGGCTAGCTCCTCATAGCTCATATCAGGGCTTCTCCTGAGCTTACGGAATTTAACTCTGTATGATTCAGCAGTTAATTCAAACGTTTTTAACAGTGCAGCTTTTAACTTGCTGTAATCATCACTGTCTTCATTGTTCATTTGATTCAATGCATCCCAAGCTTTCCGGCAAGTAGCGGGGATAGCTGGAAGCTCCAGGACTCTCTAGGAATTTGAGCCTGAATACAAACTTTTTCAAAAGAATTTAAAAAGGCATTCATGTCCTCCCCTTCCTTAAACTCAGCTATTAATTTGGAGTTCAATTTGTAACCCAGTCCTGCAGTCCTAGTTAAACCCAAGCCACTTACCTGCCCATGTGCCACTGGTTGGAGTCATAGCTTCTCCAGCTCATGTTTCCACTGGCGCTCCTCTCTTCTGTTCTCTGCCTGTCTGCGTTCTCACTCTCTCTTCTCCTCTGCAGCTCACTGGTGCTCACGCTCCTCACAGTCTGCCTCTCGCTGTTCCCTTTCACTCATCTCCTGGGACTCCAGTTCCATCTTGCACAACTCAAGTTGCAACCTGAGAACTTCTGGATTCAGGATACTGGTGACTCGTCCCTGCTGCTGTGGCCCTTCACTGACAGTGGCCCTGCTGTCCACCTCATCGGCTCGGGACCCCTCACTGGCCGCTAGCCCTTCCACACTTGAGGTTTTGTCCCTTTCAGTCACGGTCTGTGATTCGCTGCTCTGGGTATCTGCTACCATCAAGGCCTCTATGAGGTTCTGCTTACTGGCTTTCACCCCAAACGGGACTCCCCTGTCCCTGCACAACTGCTTTAAGAAATCTACAGTGTGCCTGCTGTAGTTGGAAGTCATTTTCTTCTTCCCTCACTACTAATACTATTCTGACTGGCACTTCATAGAAAAAAAAAATGGGTGGGAACTTAACTGTAAGTCAAGGGATATAGTTCTGTTTCCTTTTGAAATAAAACACTGCCTTTCTTTTTTTCAAGTGAGCTAAATGGTCTCAAGCTGACACACTGTACAATGAAGCTTATACCACCAAACTTTTTATGCCATCACTGCCAACCAATCTGTCACAAACTCGCTCAGTCGGCCACCCGCTACTCCCAAAGTGCCAACCTCAGAGCATATGATTTGTGGACAGTGAACAGAACAAGGTAGCCCTCTTGTCTGTTTTGTGGGTTCAAGTCACCTTAGTCTCAAGTTCTGGAGGGATTCAAACTGATAACCCCTTGTTAGCGTACCCAATTATCAGGCTCAGATAATTCTGTCTTCGGGGGGCCAGATATCTTTGCCTACGGGCACCCAACCAGGTCTTTCAAATGAACCCTTAGAACTCTATGCAAGACTTTAGATAACTGTTTCCGTTTCCCAGTTTGGCATATAAATAAGCCCATACAGAATGTTAACTGTAACCTTTAAAAGCTCCACTTAAATAAAAAGAAATGTCAAGGCACTCCAGGCAGTTTCTGTTGTAAAATATATCTTTACTTTAAAACATCAAAACAGAACAATAAATACAGAACAAATATCCCAAACACATGCAATCTTAAAAACAAAACAGGTTTTTAAAGTACAAACTAAGCTCTCTTATCCACATAATATTTATCTACTACAGTGCTGATGTTGTCCTTCTTCTCTCAGTCAGTAATAAAATAAAATGTGTCTCTCTAAGGCTTGCTCAGTTGGATAAAAGCAGTCTTGAGCCGGCCTCCTCTCTGAGGTCATTAAACTCCACCTCAGAGTGTTAATTTTAAGGTACAGGATGCCCCAACAAGATTAAAAAAAAATGATAAGTGACATACTCAGTTTCCTCTCCTTAGGTTAACTGGTCAGAACTGTTTTTTGTTCTTACACACACACACAACACACACACACACACACACACACATAAACAGTTTCTGTGATGTCCTTCCAAAGCATCCTGGGAATGTGTATTGGACCTTCCAAATTCATCTGGATCCTTTGTTATCTACACATCAAAGGTCTTTCTGATGTAATTCAAGGGCTCCCTGTGACACCCCTCCCAACACAGGTTCTTTCTGGCAACTATTGCAAGTCAAAGGATCTCCTTGAGGGCATTATAAAGTGGATACTTTGGTTCCTGCCTTCAAAGAAAATTTAACAAAGAAGTTGCATTTTAAATAGTTGCAGATTTAACTATGTCCTGTTCTTTGAACTAATCCCTGTTTTTTTTGGATGTGTCAGTTCAGCAAGACTGTGGGTCTTCTGATTGCCCTTCCCTTACATAAATTATATGTAATACAAAAAAAATTTGATACATGGATCAGAATCAGTGGTCCAAGTGTGACACTCCCACTCAAAGTAGTGGCTGCTAAGCAGCTAAGAGCGTAGGCTATGCTCTTATTTTTGATTGGCCTATAGAGAGAATTTTTTTGATTACTTATCCCAGTATTATTATGGCGACAGACGACATGTGGATTCTGCCCAAGACATCATAGAAATACTATATATTGGGGACTCCCTGGGACAAGCAATAGAAAAATTCCATTTCCTGTATCAGTTGTATGACAGGTAAGCAGATTACTGAATTACTGTTGTAGTCTGCAGCTGTCTAAAATCATCTTTTTACCAAGGCATATTCAGCACAAATATAAGTCCGTCCAGTGCTGGATTGCACAATCTGTGAATTGTTAATTAAAAAAAATAAATAAATCAAAATGTGTGTGGGGGGGCGAAATACATATGTGTCCCCCTCTTGAATACAAATGTGGGGCCATGGCCAGGCCAGCCCCCCACCATTTTAGCCGCCACTGACTGTGCAGCTGATACCACCCCTTGCCCCTCAGCCACCTTACTGGATGTGCTCAGTCCACAGTGACCTTCAGGCTTGTTATGATGTGGTTTGCAGAACTTTGCATGTGACTTTTGTGCCCCATGAACCAATTGAACCAGCTGTCCAGTTAGATTCTGAACCTGATCATGCCCTCCCTCCAGTATGGATGCAATGCCATGCTTGTAGCATGGGTCCAGCATTGTGGCAATTCCAAATTCTGAAGATTTCTGAATAGTGGCGATGTGTCGATTGCTGTCTAATATTGTAATCATGTGTTTCAATAATGCACAGCTTGACCTATCTCCGGCCACATCAAAGCTAGGCTGCAGATTCAACAAAGTCTTCCTCAGCACCCACAGCAGTGGAATGACTTGACTAATGGATGCAGTGTCACCACTCACTGCCTGTGTGGCATATTCAAATGGCCTCAAAATTAATATTACTGAGTATATGAGTCTCCATTGTACATAGACAGTGAGGCCCCTGAACTGTCAGAGCAAGTGTGCATAACTAGGTACTCGAAGATGGCTTTGTACTGCTCATACAACCGCTCTGCCATGTAAAGGGTTGAGTTCCATCTCGTGACAACTTCAAGCTTGAGGTGGTGCTGAGGGAAGCCGTTTTGAATCTGCAGCTGCCTAAGCTGGTCACGGGCCTTTCTGGAGCATTCAAAGTGGGCACAGATGCAGTATGCAACAGTCAGCATTTGCTTTATTTCAGGTACTGCAGAAACTCCTGTACCACAGGATTTAAACAGTGGGCCATGCAGAGAACCCTCACAAAGCCACCATTGCTGAGACATTTAACAATGTTTGATCCATTATCACTAGCTATGAAGCCAGCTTTTAGGGACGGGGGTGCAGCCACTCATCAGTTTCTGTGAGTAGCAAGTCTAGCATGTTTTCACCTGTATGCGACCCTGCTACAGTATGCATTGCAAGCGTGGCATGCTGTCTAATGCCATGAAGGTTGCTACCACCACAGTCTGACTTATTACACTGCTTTTCCATCCCACCATCACAGACAACCCCAGGTAGCTGTGCCCAATGTGCAGTAATACACAGATAGAAACTACCCACCATTTTGCCACTTGTCCAATATCCATGCTTAAGTGAATGTAAGGTGATGCAGAATGTTGAAGGGCATGTCTTACAGACTCTGACACCGTCCAATATAACTCAGCGACAGCATTTGTGGAAAAGTATGTCCTGGATGGGATCTGCCATTTAGGACAGGCACATGCCACAAAGTGCCAGAATCCCGCATTCTACACAAAGGAGAACGGCAAAAGGTCAATTACCAGCATTTCCACTACTGCAGCATTGAGTTCATGTGCAACTGCATGATTTGGTGGGTATTTGCTGTTCTGTGCAAAATGGCTGTGCAGTGTGGGCTGCATTGTTCGGTGTTTTGCACGTGGCATGCCAAATGGCTCTCCTCTGCAAACTGACATGGATGGGGTACCTTTAACGTGTGATGGTGGGTGCACAGGTGACAAGCCAATAAATGCGGTTATTTTACCTGTTTTAAGCACAGGGGTTGATGTAGTAGAATTACTACATGGACCATCACTGCTACTCTGATCACTACTTGAACATTCAAAATCCTCCTCCTCCTCCTCCTCATGCCTGTAGTAATCCTCTGGTGTTATTTCAGCACTTTTACTGACATGGCTACTTACACTAAAAGAAGGGGATACCATGCTCACTAAGGTGGGTAAGGGTGAATGCCCCACCAATAGTGGGGACGAAAAGACGCCCTGGGGTGAAATGGGTTCAGGAGAGGGGTTCTCCCTGCCTGATTCCCATACCCAAGGGTTCTGCCTGTGGTAGGCAGTTGGCTCGGTCTTCATTGGCAACTTATCCTACCTGGACGGTGTTATGTAATGCCAGGTCCATTAAAAACAAGACCGCTATAATAGCTGATCTTATAAGGTCATCGGACCTGGCATGCTTCACCGAGACCTGGCTGGACGATAATGCTGGCCCTTATTTTGCTTCAGCTGTTCCAGTCGGGTACTCGGTGATACAACGTCGGAGGTTGGATTGCAGGGGTTGGGGAGTGGCAATCTGTTTTAGAACGGAACTGAACCTGATGGAGGTACCAGTGGGAACTACCAACTCCATTGAACGTATCTTGGGCGAGGGTGTGGGGTACAGGATTCTTCTCATTTACTGTCCACCAGGAAATGGAAATGTTTTCCTATGGGAAGTTGCAGACTTCATTGTCGACATTACATTGGGATCCCCCAGATGGCTGATCCTGGGGGATTTCAATGTTTGGGTCGATGATGAACTCTTGTAGTTTGGTCAGGACTTCCTCCAGCTGATGAATTCACTGGGCTTCACACAGGTTATTTCCTCCTCGACCCATATAGATGGTCATTCATTGGACTTGGTATTCCTCCTGGGGATGGAGATATCCAATTTGGTGGTGGAGCCAGTTGGATGGTCTGACCATCACACCATTAGGTTCAGTTTCTTGGCCCCCCCGGTAGGTCGGCCCCTATGGAAATGATCCGGTATTGCCCTTTAAAGGGTGTTACCCCAGAGGGCCTGATGGCGGTGCTGAATCTATCAAGTTTGCCGAATGAATGCATGGATCCTGGGAACCTGGTTCTTGCTTATAATAAGGTGGTAATTGGGGCCCTGGATTCCATTGCTCCTGTTTGTGTTCATCCCCTTACCCTTCGCCCCAAGTCTCCTTGGTTTGATGAGACATTGAGAGAGTTGAGGAGAGTGGGAAGAAGGCTTGAGAGATGTTGGTGGAAGTCGGGTCTGGAGTGTGACAGGCTTGGTTTGATGGACCACTATAGGGTCTATCAATCAGCAATTACCCGTAAGAAGGCAGAATTTCTGTCCAGGGAAATTGCTGCTGTGCAGAATTGACCAGCCCAGCTCTTTCGGACCGTGGACAGATTGTGCAGTCCAATCTATCTTCAGCCTGAGAGAGAGTTTTCACAGGAGTGGTGTGAGGAGTTTGCTCAATTCTTCATGGATAAGGTTGCCACAATCAGATCTGACCTCCTCCTAACTCTTTAAAACAGAAGTTGCGGTGGTTGGCAGGAGATGTCGGACACCCAGTTTGTGTGATCTGACTTCGACTGGTTCACAATCAATGACATTGTGATGATCATCCAGTTGTTGCGACCGACCAACTGTAGCCTTGACCTGGGCCCCACTCGCCTTTTGGTAGGATGTGTGGATAAAATTGTCCCGGTCATTGCCAAGATAGTCTGGTTGTCATTGGAGAAGGGGATCTTTCCTGATCCCCTGAAGGAAGCTGTGGTTTGGCCCCTTCTTAAAAAGCCCTCCTTAGACCCAGACTGTCTAGCTAACTACAGGTCTGTCTCTAACCTGCCTTTTGTAGGTAAGGTTATTGAGAAGGTGGTCGCGTCACAGCTGGATTATCATTTGACCAGCTACAATGTCTATGATTCTCTCCAGTCTGGATTTAGGAAGAGACATAGTACCGAGACAGCCCTTGTTCGGCCACTAAATAACCTCCTAATAGCGAGAGATCAA
This sequence comes from Neoceratodus forsteri, assembly GCA_016271365.2. Taxonomy (NCBI): domain Eukaryota; kingdom Metazoa; phylum Chordata; order Ceratodontiformes; family Ceratodontidae; genus Neoceratodus; species Neoceratodus forsteri. Next base: position 1,296,174,031 of record CM057459.1, read on the forward strand.
AAGACCTGTTCCATCTTGGTCCTTCTTGATCTCTCTGTGGCATTTGACACCGTGGACCATGGAGTGCTTTTGGAACGCCTGCAGTTTATCTGTGGACTATCAGGCCCGGTCCTCAGTTGGTTTCGATCATTCTTTGAGGGTAGGACTCAGAGGGTGGTGTCCGGGATTTTTTCCTGGACATCACTCCCCCATCCTCAGGGGTGCCACAGGGCTCCATTTTGGCACCCATGTTGTTTGTGGTGTATATACTGCCATTAGGAGCGATTATTAGGTGGTACAGCTTGAGGTTTCACTGCTATGCAGATAATACTCAGCTGTACATGTCCTTTGTGCCTGACCAGGGCGATGCTGTTTCGGTCTTTAACAACTGTCTCACCGAGATTCAGGACTGGATGACTGTGAACTGGTTGCGGTTAAACCCTGAAAAAACTGAGGTGTTGGTCATGGACCCGGGTCGTCGGGGGGCAGGTTTGCTAAAGGGGTGCCCCTCAGGTATTTGGTTTGGGGGGTCCCAGTTAGCTACCTCAGACCAGGTGTGGAACCTGGGTGTTATATTTGACAATCGCCTGACCCTTAAATATCAGCTGTCGGCTGTCATCAAAACCTCTTTTTACCATCTGAGGAATATAGCCCGGGTGAAGCACCTGGTTCCCGCTGACAACCTTCCAATGTTGGTCCATGCTTTTGTTACCTCTCACCTTGACTACTGCAACGCTCTGTACTTAGGGCTATTGGGGGTGGATATCCGCCGCTTGCAGTTAGTGCAGAATGCGGTGGCCAGGCTTTTGACTGGTACATCCAGGACCAGTCATATAATGCCTGTCCTCCATGGATTGCACTGGCTGCCAATACAGTGGCGGATCACCTTCAAGGTCGGTTTGCTGACCTATAAGGCCCTACATGATCAGTGACCTAGGTACCTGCAAGATCTTCTTTGTCCCTGCTGTCCCTCTCGTCCGCTCCGATCCACCAATGAGGGATTACTAGGGATTCCAAGGGTCTGCTTAAAGACATCTGGGACTAGATCATTTAGTTTTGTAGCCCCAACCCTGTGGAATTCTCTAACTCATCGGGTGCAAGATTGCCTGACCATTCAAAGTTTTAAGCTTGCTTTGAAAACGTATTTATTTAGCCTAACATATCCAGACTTTTAAGTATATATTTTATTAACTGATTTTAGGATATTGCCTTATTTTATGTCTAGACTTATTTATCATAAAAGCACTTTGGTTTTGGAAAGGCGCTTTTTAAAAATAAAGATTTGATTGATTGATTTCTGGCATTAGCTCCCTTCTGGTACAAAGTCCACAGTGCCATGTGCCTGCTCTTGAGATGAGTATGCTGGCCCCTAGTGCCCAGATGGCTACCCCTTTTACCACGCTTCGCATGCACTTGGCAAAGCTGACAGATTGCCACTGTTTCATCGCTAACATTGTGTAAGAAAAAATCCCAGACTAGGGATTTTGATGCCCTACTCTTCATATGTTGCTTCTGGGCTTGCATATGTAATGGCACTTTTGGTGGCGATGAAATGGGGAGTGTACTGCATGTTTTCTGGTGTTGTGCACACTTGGACTTTGACTAAACATCACAATCAATGACTATTACTTCAGGGTCAGCAACAGACACAGCTACATCAGAACTTTGAGGAGGGGGGGATTGACAAACAGACTGTTTATAAACAACCACCTTCACTTTCTTTTTGTCCGGTCCCCAAATGGGGTTGCTAGCATCATCATCATAATCATCATCCACAAATTCACTTTGTATGCTGTTCTCCTGTGGAGATATTCCAACCACAGCCTCAATACTATCATCCACACTTTGTTCATCAACATCTGAATATTTGGATGGCCTAACCTCAAGATCTGTGGAAACGTGAGACTGAGTCATTAGCTTGATCAGAATCATGTTCAACTACTGTGGAGAGTGGGACATCAACTACACTCAAGTCTGTGGATTCAACAACATTTTTCCCACTTGATAAGTTTGCCAGGTTGAATTTGTAGCAGTACTTATGCTAATATCAACCATGCCGTCGCTAACTTTACTACCAGAATGGACAACAACATCTCCAACCAGCATTGAAGTGACTGATTTTGCTGTGAAAAATAGCAGTCAGAGAAATCCCTTTACTTGCAGCAACTGCTGCCTTTCACTTCTGCTGCATATTACCATGGCCACGACCACTGCTCTTAACACTGCTAGACTTGCTACTAGCCCCTGATGAACCTGCCTCATCATCACAACAACTTCCACTGCTAATAGTCTTATTGGCAGCAGCACCACAGCCAGAAACAGTTTTGCATGAACGTCTCTTCGCGGGCATTTTTTAAGATTACACAGACAATTAACAGCAACTTACTATTTCAGTTGATTTTGGGGGTTGGGAAGCAAAAACCACAAGAGATGCAGGTGCACAGGCACAAGTAACACAAGACCTAAACCAGTCTTCAAAAATCCCAAAGTCAAAAACAATACCTTGGGCCTGATTCTAAAAAGGATACGTCTGGCATAACTCGACTTACGCCAAAAAAAATCATGAAAGTGGCAAGTTACATGAGCAGTTGCGACATATGATATTCTGCAAAGCGGCCTGCAACATGCCACAGGCTGCTTGCACCAAAGTGGATATACACCACCAGTTATACCTGAAACCCCCTGCAACATGGTGCTAGGGGGGTTACGGCAGCAGTTGCGCCCTATTCTGGAAGGGCAGCAACAAAGTCCCCCAGGGCACTATTCTACAACATCCTCCGGGGGGGGGAACATCAACATAAGTTATTCCAGCATACAGCTGGCATAACTGTATGTACACCCCCAGAGGTTGCCTGTATGTGCAGCCCACCCACCCCCCGATGGTTTGTCACCCTCCCCCCCAGTACTGCCCTGCCCAAAGCAACACAGAAAGCACCACAGCACTAGTTCTGTTCCCCCCCAATGCCCCGACCCAAGAACAGCATGGGCATGCCCCATAGGGCTATCCATGCCCCCATGCCAAACTGCCCCACAGGGCTTCTGCATGCCCCTACACCCAGTACATGTTCATTAGCCCCTCAGGGCTACTCACAGTCCTCCCCAGCCCCAGTCCCTAAGCCTGTGAAGCCCCGCAGGGCTATCAGACCTCTCCTGCCCCCAGTCCCCCAATATGCATACACAAAGGCCCCTCAGGACTATCAGACTACCCCTCAAGTCTCAATCCCCGTATTAGTAACAGCCACCCCACACACACACACACACACACAAGCCCCAATCCCCAAAACTACATCCTGGCACTGTTGCACACGGTACATGTATGTAAAAGCCCCATTATCCCTGGTAGTTTAGTGGCCCCCCACCTGGGAGTGCCAGCCCACTGTGCACCCCCCCACCCAGCCGGTGACTGGCAGTGCCCACCTCTCACCACCACGGCCAACCGCTGACTGATCTCCATGTGAGTACATACCGGATATAGTACGTGCTCAATGCATGAATGACAGTTCATTCATTGAGCACATACTATATACAGTACGCACTCAGACAGAGATCAGTCAGCGGCTGGCTATGGTAGTGAGTGGTGGGCTGTGCTAGTCATTGGCTGGCTATGGGTCAGGGGAGTGTGGGGTGGACTGGCACTGCCGGGAGGGGGTCGGGGCTACTAGGCTTCCAGGGAGTCATTGAACTGTAGGCACTGTGGGGATCTGGTCGAGTGGGGGACTACAACTTGGGGGGGTCTGGGTACAGGCAAGCCCTGTGGAGTATTGGTAGTAGGGACAGGGTTGGGGGCACATTCCAGCCCTATGTGGCATACATTGCAGGAGCAAGGGTTGGGGGCACATTGCAGCCCTGTGGGGCATACTCTGCAGGATCGGGAGTCGGGGGCTATTGTGATGGTACTGGGGGTTGGGGGCATTGGCATGCCCTGTGGGGCCTGGAGATCATGGCAAGGAGTGGCACCTCCGCCCTACACATCTAGGGCTGTGGCTTGTGACATACCCTGCAAGTACGCCCTTTGTTGGGCGTACCTGTGGAAATGTCACAAGTCGCAGGACTTAGCCGTGGGGACTCTGCCCATTGCAGAATCGGGCACAGGGTCCTTGCCGCAACTGAGTTTGGCACAAGTTGCCTTTGGCAGCGACTTGCGCCATCCTTGTAGAATTGGGCCCCTTGTTTTGTGGGGGGGGGCAGCTTTAGCTACACAGACAGAAGCAGGGAAAAAAATCCCAGACAAGCTGAGAAATTCAGAGTACTGCTATTGTGTTGCCACAATAAAATGTGAATCAATTTACACAACGCACACACATTACAGGTCAGCCACAGAAACTGCAAAACAGTCTTTTAAAACGACTGAAAAACTGCCCTGCAAACAGAAAAAAAACAATAAAAAATTAAGTAAAGTTGTACTGTGTGTACCTGAACATACAATTAAAAAGAACTAGCCAACAAAAGCTGGAAAAACTGCCTTTCTCACTAGTCTCCCTTGTACACCACAGATCCGCCCCTCCCCCGAAGCACTTCTACAGTGTCTGTCACTACAGAGACTGATAGTCTAGGAGCCACATGCATTTATCTATGTGTCTAGGTCCGAAAGGTTTGATGACTGTTTCTTATGTAAAAAGGTGTGTAGAATCCAGATTTGCAACTCTTATTCACTCAAAGTTGAATGTTTTCTTGGAAAATGCACTTATTCAATGAAAAAATTAACTGTCGGTGAAAATTGTGTATATTTTAGTTAATGGTTCCTTCTTTATTTTCAATTCTATAAGCTTTTATTGAAATACTACAGACATTGTAACAAACAGCAGCATATGTATCAAAGGCTTAATATTAACATTATTATTTATTTTATTCCATATTTAACTTGAAACAATCTACTTTTTATGATGTTTTATGAACCCAAGTACAACAATCAGTATTCTTGTTCACTGTCTTCATTATCTGACATGTTAAGCAAATCTGTCTCATCAATATCGACTTCACCATCACTGTCATCTTCATTTGGATTGTTGTCGTGTTCATTCAATTGTTCACTTAAGGCTGGTGGTACATCTTCACATGTAAACCTCGTTGGTTTGTATTTGCCATCCCCATAGGTCCAGCCATTGTCCTTTGGCTTCAGTAGTGTAATTTCTGGTTTGTCTGCGTTTTCCCATAACAGTGAAATGCAACTTGCACGGCAGATGTGTCAGAGTTGATTTGCATGGTAGCAGCAGCTTGTGTTTGCTCCTTTGATCTTTTCTAAGGGTACGTCTTTGTCACTCGGTCAATACTTGACGTTGAACATACTATAGCGGGCTGTGTTTACACTCTTTACTTTCTGTCCATACAAGGTACACACAAAGCTCTCAATTGTACCCTCAGTTTCTTTAGACAAGTGTGGACATCCCAGTTTTCCAAATGTCTGTGTGTACTCTGTATTCTTTTCCATAATTGTTAGAAGTTGCACCTTCCCCTTGCCTTTGAACGCTGGTGAATAGTCGCTCTCTGTCAGTGCATGGAGACCTGGTAGAGCTGCACACACAGGTCTGCCTAACTCTGCTGACTCTTGTGTTATGTGCAGTTTGAGATTATCGTTTAGACTTGCATGATACAGCAGAATAACCAGAATATCAGTATCATCTGCCCTGACCACTACATGCACATATTCACCCTCATTTTGACTGCAAATATACTGTATGTGTTGCATGATTCTTGTGTCTGCTTCTACGTGTTTGGTTTTTAGGGCCTTGCATTCTAGTCTGAGCGTATGTCCAGCTTCCACTTTGTATGAGTAATGTGGAGGGGTTGTGGGATAACAGATGGACCAGACACAGAACTTCAAGTTCAACACACAATCTCTGTGTTCAAAATACAGTAGATAACCTTAAGCAATGGCATATCCCTTCTTCAGTACATCAGTTTGCAGCAACAGAATATGTATGTCCTTTCTCTGCACTTAGCCAGCACCTACTGACACTGATCTCTGATCTAACTTAGCAGTTGAGATTCAGCCTCCACCCCTATGCGGGCCTTGTTTGCTTGGGTGGTGGGGGCTCAAAAAGGTAAAGCCAAAACAAGCTACAAAGAACCTCAGTGCAGAAGCACTGAAAACAAGGGTTACCCCAAAGGGCATTGACAATAAACCAATTTTCAAAGAAACACAACATCACACATACTTCCCTGATGCAAAGCATCATGGGATATGTGTAAATCACCATCATATTTCAGACTTGTTCAACTTACAGCAATTTACATGCATTTTAAATAGCACAACTGACTTAATTTATATAATAGTCACCTAGTACTTTTTACCATTATCAAAAACACCTACTGCCATGGTATTTTCAACATTTACAGGTTTCATAAACAGCCATACCGTACGCTGTCAGTCGGCGGGTGACTGGGCGGCTTGCAGGGGGGTGCTGCTGCCCGCCACTGACTGGGGGGGAGTGGGGTGGTGGGACTGAGTGGGCGGACTGGGAGGGGGGTTCTGCTAGACCACCAGGGTACTGTTTACATCGTATTGCCCGCGATCGGGCTGGATGAGGCCACCAGGGATGTTGATCTATCATAATGCCCCCGATCAGGCTGGGGAGAAGGTCAACTGTTGCAACAGATTTAAGAAAAGGTTGGTCCTCAAGAGTGGCAGGAGCTCCCTGCCACAAGTAACAAGTTTCCCCTACTGCATACATGAGCTTTTTATCACCTAGAACTTCACAGTACACATCAGAGTTCCATGATGTAGCTAGACAACCTAGGAGTGCCATCTTGAATGAAGATGAAGACAGAGATCCAGCAAAGCCTCTTGGTCAGCTTTGGTGAGGATCGGTTATGAGACAGGAGAGTGGCGCGATGCTATGCTTTCCTCTCTTCTTCAAGACCTTTGATCAATGGTGACTTGAAACAGTCACTGACAAGGTGGACTTTATTTGCGGAAGTACAGCAAATGAGAGACAGGATGGTTTTTGCCACTCTGAGGAATGTTGGTGGCAGGTTTGTAAGACTTCTGATCAAGAACATGGCATCAACCACAGTGGCATTTACAGCATCGGGGTGGCTACTTTGAACTCTCGTCTCAAGTTTCTTCAGCAGACGTTTCCTAAGTAGAGGGGTACCGGGGTTAGCAGGTAGGTAAACACCATCATAAGTTCAAATGTTGAAGTCACAGATAGATACAGCAAGCATCCAAAGAGGTCTCAAGTTCCTTTCAACTCGACGATTTTCTTATCCTTGTTCTTAATCTTCACCTTCATTGCATCATGTGTAAAGTTCTTCAACTTGTATCTTTTGATGGGTTCCTTGAACTTACTGCCTTTGGTAATGCATTAGTCTCTAAACACATCATATGTCTGAGTTCCTATCTCAGTAACCTGTAACACTTTGTTTGCTACCTCTTGTTATACTGCTTTTCCACTACATATCGAATAAAGATTGCTGTCCTCAAATGCAGCCCAGAATGGATTCATGGAGGAGTCTATTGTGTTCAAGAGCTTGTTTAGCTCCTTCAAATCTCATTTAGCTCTAAAAATCTTCAGCTCTTGGCTAGCTTTTTCATGGCTGACAAGACCAACTTTTCCCATAAGACTTCCAACTATTTTACTTTGAGCTGACTGCAGAATGTTCCACCTCCTCTTTGCGTTGATGTTCTGTGTCAAAGAAGAAATCCCGGTTAGTCTTGATGCAGCATCGGTATTATTTGTCTATTCCAAGGTCAAGTCTACGCCATTTTTACTAAATCCTCTCTTTGATCTTGCAATGGTTAATCCTCCATTCTCAAATTTTTTCCTTAGTTCAGGGTGGGTCTCATCCATGTTTAGCAAATTCATAAGGTACAGGGTCATTCACTTGGCATATTTATGGTGCCCAGTTGTGAAGTAAAGAGGTATCATCTTCTCCAAGCTATATACAAAGAGAGGCAAGTCATTTGTCCTAATGGAACGGCAGAAGAGTTGGTACAACTCTACTAAACTGTAGTACTACAACCATAATTGGACAGTTGCGCCATGCTTACCACAGTGTGTGGAATCTGAGAAGATTTTATATGCTTCCATGAATGTCTTGAACTCAGCTGTATTCTCTAGGTCCACCACTGAGGAAGGCGATGGGTCATTAAATAGCTGCTGCAGATGCTTTGAGATTTGAAAGTCTGACAAACCTTTATATAGTATAAAGCACTGCGAATGTTTAATTCTGAATGTCACTGATAGCATCAGGTGAAGACTCTTTGCCCAATTAAAAAATGTTTCTTGAAGAAGTCCATTCAGGGATCCCAATGACAATACACCACTTTCAACAAGAATGTGGTCTCCACCAGAACCATTCAGGAGGTATCCAAGACCTTTGAAATATGCTAATTTTATATGGAATGGTCCAAAACATATGAAAAGTCTATCATATTCTGGGAACTTTGTGGACTGAATTTGTAGCGCAGGTTTTGCTATGGCCAAGTCATAAGTAATAGGCATATAGTCATCCTGGCATTCATCCATAACCTTGATGGCAGTATTAATGGTGTCTTGCACTACATCAAGTCTTGTAGGAGGCTTTCCTATAGGGTCCATATATGATGTGATCTGCTGTGGCAAGTCATCTACAGAAACAAGGGCATTCCATCCGTGCCACATTGGAGTAGCATCTACACTTGCACAAGATATCATCCAGGCAACATTTCTTCTCTTAGTTTGCATGACTTTTTCTGGTTCAGAGCTTTCTGTCACCTTATATTGATACTGTCTTATTTTTGGTTTTCCAGATGTATAAGGTCAAATGTCTTTCTCACCAGTATCTAGAGCTCTTTTCCTCTGAAACATTTGAATGCACCTGGGTACAGTGTCTTGGTCCTGTCGTGCCATTGGCTGCAATATCTGCTTCTTTACACTTGGCATATAGTCTTCATCAAAATCTTCAGTGTTTGTCTTTGATGTTCTGCGTTGTTTGCTCTTTGATGTTAAAGATGACCCTGCTTGGTCGTGGGCATCAACTTCTGATCTTTGCTTATCTGTGTTTGTTTCTACTGTGTCTATTTCATTTCTTGCTGGTGCTTGGTCATCCATTTGTATTCTTGTCATAGCTTCTTCAGACCTTTCTTTAGGTACAGCGGTCTCCTCAATACAGGATGACATGTTTTGGTATGCTGTACCCACACTGTCATGCAAAGTGTCATGACCATCAAGTGTCTCTGTCATCTCATCATAATTGTTGAAAGCCAAAGCAGTGGCTAAACCTGGCTGTATGAGCAATCCATCTGGTGTAGCCATATTCTTCTCCAGTATGTTGGTTGCGACTGCAGTTTTGTGTTCCTCCACAACATGGTAGCTTACACAGTGACCAAACCTGTTCAAAATAGTTAAAACTTTCTTACTGCCTGTCATGGATTTAATACCCAGGCCCAACAAGAGGTGTTTTTGTGGTTTGATTATTCCCCTTGACACTGCAAACACTATGTCATCTGCAATAGAGTGGACTACCCTCTCCCGTCATTCACTGCCCACCTGTGAGTACAGAACGTAGGAATGTCTGAAGAACTGGTGGCAGTTTTGCATTTTCTTCTATTACGTCTTCAACTTTAACTTTGGTTTTATTATGAGGGTGTACAGTTCGGAGTTCCAACAACTGTTCTCTTATGTGTTGAGCTGCTGGTGCTGCTTGTGCTTCCCTCCAGTCAACCTGTTTCTTAGCAGACCTGATTATTGTACCAGCTTTTCTACTTTTGGTATCAAATATGATACCATCTTTGAAGTGATTTGCCAGTTTTGACTGCAAGCTCTGTGGGTCATAATTTGTTTCATGCCCACTACACTCCATAAGTATGTCCATGTACCTTTTGTGTAGAGATAACAATGATTCTTCTTGAATTCCATTAACAATGATGCACTGCACTGCACATACTTAGCAAGCCTGGAAAAGGCAACCTGGTGACTGTCCTTCAAACTGACTGTATTCACATTTTGTACCTGTGCCCTTTACTCTTTCTGCTTTTTTTCCATATTTGTTCTTACAGTTGTTGTGGTACTTCAGTTCTTTGGCTATGAGATCAATACTGCCTACCATCATATCCATTTGTCGATCATCCATTTCTTTTGCTGCATTTTTTATGCTAGCTGCTGCCCTGTAAGTTACACATGTTGTAGGATATTCAAAAGTCTCCTTTGACCCCTTAGGATTCCTTTTCTTACATGATTTGCAAAATATACATTCATTTGGGAATATGCCTGATGTAGATGCTGCAAATTCAGATAGAGCACTATGAACTTGGGAGTGAAGCAATTTTGCTGGATAACTCTTTACAATTTCTTTTTTTAAAGTTTCATCAACTGCAAGTTTACCGGAACTCTTATAGGTAGTGAAGTTCTTGTAGCAGATATAACGATACCCATGGCTGCTGGAGTAATGTTCAGGCAATTCAAGACACACCAGGTTGTACTTTGACAATGTTTGACTACAACGCCTTTCCTTTGCTTCAACTACTTTCTCCCAATGAGCATTATCAAAACATCTCCAAGGTCTGTGCTAACTCCTGGATCAGTGTGTAGGATGCACCGCCTCTGCAATTTGTGAGAAGTCTTGCTTGCCATATCTGAAATATTAAATAAATAGCATTAATAACTAAGTAAACCGAGCCTATTAAATAAATTAAATTAAATAAATAACGAGGTAAACCAAGTCTATTACATAAATGTAAAACTTTTAGTTACTCCTAAGAAAGTGCATTTTCCAAGAAAACGTACAACTATGAATGAATAAGAGTTGTAAATCTGACTTCTACACACTTTTTTACATGAGAAACAGTCATCAAACCTTTCGAACCCAGACACATAGATAAATGCGTCTGGCTCCTGATCTATGAATGTACTAAATTAACATTAAATATTCACAAAAAATCAATAAGTGCTCAATGATATAAACACATAAGGGTTAAGTACAATAAGTACAATCAATGTACTAAATTTTGAAAATATTTTGTGGCAAAAATGTGTTTTTAAAGGTTTTTCAATGGTTTGAATCTCAGAGCTCATATGAACATACGAACATATGAAATGCCAGCAGAAACAGACCACATGGTCTGTCGAGTCTGCTCGATTGTGCAGCTAGCCCCTCATCCTGCAGCTGCCCCACCCTCCCTCCCTCCCCTCCCCACAGTCATTCCCTCACCAACCACTCTTGAAGCAGCCCACCATCCTACAGGAAACCACCCCTCAAGTAGAGTGTTCCACTTATCTACCACCTTCTCCATTAAATAATGTCTCCTGATTTCCCTCCTGAATTTCCTCCCCTCCAACCTTAGTCGGTGCCCTGTAGTATCCTTCTCTCTTCTGATCCAGAATATCTCCCCCTGTATTTACCTTGTTAATCCCCTTCAGATACTTAAAGGTCTTGATCATGTCTCCCCTATCCCTCCTCTCCTCCAGGGAATACATGTTAAGCCTGCTCAGTCTTTCTTCATAGGATTTCGCCTCCAAACCCTGGATCATCTTAGTCGCTCTGTGCTGTACCCCTCCAGCAATCTGATGTCCTTTAAGAATGGACGCCAGCACTGCACAAAGTATTCCAGGTGTGGCTTGATCAGTGTCCTGTACAAGGGAAGGATCACCTCACTACTTCTAGAGGAGATCCCTCTCACTATACAGTCCAGCATCTTGTTGGCTTTCACTGCTGCCTTCCTGCTCTGCGCCAAGCTGTTCATATTCCCTGTTATAATCACCCCAGGTCCTTTTCCTCCTCTGTGTTCCCCAACTGCACCCCTACCAGCTGATAGCTCCTCCTCTGGTTGTTAGCTTTCTTAGCTCCAAAGTGCAGTACCTTGCACTTCTTGGCATTGAACCCCAACTGCCATGTTTCCGACTACTCCTGTAGTTTAGTCAGGTCCTCCACCCCTCGATGTCATCCACCACATCTCCCATCTTGGTATCATCTGCAAACAGACTGATCTTACTCTGGGTCCCATGTGAGACATCTGCTATGAATATCCCAAACAGCACTGGTCCCAGTACCGAACCCTGTGGCACCCCACTTGTTACCAATCTTGGCGATGAGAGTTTCCCCTTCAACACCACCCTTTGCTGCCTACCCCTCAGCCAGTTTTGATCCAGTTGTCCATCTTGGTACCACCCCTACATCCCCCAGCTTCCCTTCTAGCCTCCCATGTGGCATGGAATTGAAGGCCTTGCTGAAGTCCAAGTACAGGATGTCCACTGCATGGCCCCTGTCCAGTTCCCTGGTCACCCAGTCATAGCACTCAATTAGATTTGTCTGACAGGACCTGCCTGAGACAAGCCCATGTTGTTGTCTGTCCTGGAGACCATTGTCCTCTAAAAATGTCACCAGTGTCTCTTTGAGGATTGTCTCCATGAGTTTCCGCACAATTGATGTGAGGCTAACTGGTCTGTAGTTACCTGGCTCGTTCTTTGGGCCACCTATGTGAATGGGTACCACATGGGCCAATCTGCAATCCTGTAGTATGCATCCTGTGTTCAGAGAGGTATTGAAAAGGTCAGTCAGTGGTTCTGCCAGGCATTCTGCCAGTTCCTTGAGTACCCTAGGGTGAATGCCATCAGGCCCTGGTGACTTGTCCACCCACAGTGCCCTCAGTCCTTCCAGTACCCTGCCCTCTGTAATTTCCCCATCTGTCACCCCCAACCCTTACAACTCCACCACTCCCCTCCAGTATCTGTCCCCCTTCTCTGCCGTAAATATGGAGCAGAAGTACCCATTTAGTGCCTCTGCCTGCTCCTCCCCCTTCTCTATCCACCCCGTCCTTCTTAATTCTCACTATCCAGTCCCTGTTCTTCCTTCTCTCCCCAGTGTATTTAAAGAAGCCCTCCTCTCTGTCCTTAAAGTCCTGTGCCAGCCTTAGCTCCCTGGATGCCTTGGTGGCTCTGACTAGTATTGTAACCTCCCTGGACTTCCTTGTGTACTCCTCCCCATCTTCCCCCTTCCTGAGCTCTTGAATCTCTGAAAAGCTCTTCTCTTGACTCTCACCCCCTCCATTACCTCCTTGGTCAGCCAACTGGGCTTCTTTGCCCTTCCCTTCTTACTCTGTGCCCTAGTACATGTCCCAGTAACCTCTGCCAGCCCTCCTTTAATGATACCCCATTTTTGATTGGCATCCATGGTTGGTTGGATTCCCGCCAGATGGTTTATCAGAATTCCCTCCATCTTGTTAAAGTCTGCCCCCTAAAATCAATCACCCTAGTACCCAAACCTCCCGTTTGCTTCCCCATACTGAGTGTGAACCACACTGAGTGGTGATTGCTCCCAGCTAGAGGGTCCTCAACCTCCAGGTCCCTTACAGCTTCCCCGTTTGATAGTACAAGGTACAGAGTCCTTTCCAACCTAGTTGTCTCTTGCACTAGCTGCACCAGGAAGCTATCCTGAAATGTCCCCAGTAAAACCTGCTCCCTAGCGCTTGTGGTGGTTGGTGTGCTTCAGTCCACCCCAGGCAGGTTGAAGCCCCCCACCAACACTGTGTTCCCCTTCCTGAAAACCCTCTTAGTCTGTTCTGCCAACTCCCTGTCCAAATACTCTCCTTGAGTTTGTGCCCTATACACCACCCCTATCCTCAGTACCCTGCCCTTTGGATCCTGAAACTGCATCCACAGGGCCTCTGTCCCGCCTTCCTCCCCCTCTTCCATTCTGCACCTTATTTCTTCCCTTACATAGATCCTCCCCCACCTTTCCTGTTTGCCCTGTCCTTTCTAAACAGCCTATATCCAGGGATCATCATATCCCAGTCCTGGTACTGGGTGGCCCAAGTTTCTGTTTTGGCTGCAATGTCCACCTGTACCACTGCCAAGAGAGCTTGTAACTCTGCTGCTTTGTTTCCCAGGCTTCTCGCGTTTAGTAACACTACCCTCCACCCTGCTCCTTTGTTTCCCTAACCCCGATTTATCCCCCCTTTTGCTCCTACCCTGATACCCTTCCCTGTAGCTTGGGGAGTAGGCTTGTCTGGCACCCCCTCTGGAAACCCTGCCTACCAGATGACCACATGCCTTCATCCTTTCCTAGTTTAAAGCTACCCTTGTCGCTATGTACCCCTCTATCCCCTGCTTCAATACTCTCTTCCCCGCCCTGCTCAAGTGTAGCCTGTCCCCTGCATACAGGTCATTATTGTCCCAGGCTCTGCCCCAGTCCCCTACTAACCCATATCCCTTGGTACGGTACCATTCCCCGCAGCCAGGTGCTGAACTCCCCTATCCTTCCCTTCCTCACAGAACTTGCACAGAGTACTGGGAGTACCTCCAAGAAGGTCAGTGATTTCCCCACCTTCTCACACAGGTTCTCCAGCTCCTCGAATCTCCCCTTTACTTCCTCCACCATCTCCCCTGACAAGTCGTTCGTACCCACGTGCACCACAACATGCGGTTTCTTCCATACCCTTCCTATGCACTTGAGAATGGCCTGCCCTGCCTACCATCAACCCAGGAATAGACTCAACCCATAATAGACTGTGTCTTTCTCCTTTATTGCCCCATCTGATCCTTTTCAGTATGGAATCCCCCAATGCTAGCACATCCCTCTCTCCCTGGACCATTACTCCCCTCCCCATTTTCCTCCTTGTCCATCACTAATGTCTGCCCTTCCTTGCTCATTTATGTCCCTTCATTTCCCCCCATGACCCCTCCTACTCTCCCCCCGACTTGCATTCTCCCATCCTTCTTGGTCCCCTGTTATCCAACTTCCCCTCTTCCTCCCTTGGCCTCTGCCCCCCCTTTAGCTATGCACCCCTTGCTTGACCTGTCAGCACTGCCCCCTCCCTCACACCCCTGCTGCCAATGCCTTCCTTCTCGATTGTGCCCCTCTCCGCTTGCCCTCTGCTACCATCCTCCAAATGTCCGTCTCCTGAGCACTCTATTCGCCTTCCCTGTCCCCCACTTCTGGTGCTCCCTTACCCCCCTCCGCCATTGTTGCCAGCATTGCAAACCTGTTGCTTGACACTCCTGTATTGCCCTGTGCTGTCTCCTTCCCCTGTCCTCTGACCTGCATCTACTGCTTGACCTCGTTTCAGATTTGAATCTGCACCCCCTTCCTGTCCACTCCCCCAACCTGGTATTCTTCTCCTGATGTGCCCTCCTGCTACCCCCTGGGAGAGGCCCTCCTACCCCCACCCTCTCCAGCAAGCCACTGCACTCTTTCCTCCAGCCTCCTTAGCCTGTGGCAGACTGAGCTCTGACAGCAAACTGTCTCCAGCGTTCCACTACACATACTATGTTGAACTGAGGCTGTGCAAAACAATATAGAGCCCATGTGACCTTAAATCCCATGAATCAGTCCAAAATTTGCCTTAAAGAACAAAAAAACAAGGCAAAGTAATGCAAAGTCTATAGTGAATAATGGGAACTTTGTGTTACTTCGGGATGCAAAGTTTTTTGCTTCTCTATGCAGAAAATGACATGAAATTTGGGTTTTATGTCAGATACTATGCATAGAGAATTTTAACCACTTTGCCCACCTCTAGTCAGTACTAGGGGACTGGGTTGGGGGGTTGGGCAGCAGGCAATGGGAATGGGTGAGAGGATAAGTGATTAGTTGCTGACTGTTGCTGGGGAGGGGCTCATTTTTTGTGGAAACCAGGGTGAAGTTAACTGCAGCCAGACTTTCACTGCCTCTGCTGTCCCCCAGCCAGCCCTCAGCAGGCAGCACTGACCACTCTCATCTTGAGGACCCCAGAAGGCCAGGCCCATCTGGACATTAAGGAGGCATGTGAGGGGAGACGAGGGTGGGCTTGATTTCTGGCCCACTAATGGGCTCCTTTGAGTTTGTACTGGATGGCAGAGGTTTTTAAAACCAAATATGCATTCAGAATTCTGATTCCACATCCAACATGTTTTTTTTCAGAATTCAGATTTTTGGCCTTGAACACAAAAATTCCAGATTCTAAAAAAAAACAAAGCCAAAAATATGATGAATCCAATTCTCTTCAATGGGTTTCGAGTAACCCTAGTGCAGATATCTCCTGAGCAGGTTCATCCATCCCTAATTAAGATGCATGTGCTGTTATGAACTACAGGACATTCATTAAGCAGTTTGGGTCTGCCTCTGCCTATTTAAATGAGTTTTCCCCCTTCCCCTTTTTGTGTATATTATTAACTCCCCTCCTTATGCTTTTTCTGTTTCTTTTTTTTATAAGCAACATTTATATTTCCCTTTTTCTTTTTCACTTTCTTTCCCCACATTCTGTGTTTCTTACGGGAAATGAACGTAGTGCTTTCAAATTACAACCCCATCTCAGGCACATTGTTCAGTGGTATCTCTGATGGTCATGCTCACTGTCAAGCCCTTTACACAGTAGTACCCTCCCAACCTTATGAGATTTTGGCAAGAGAACAACTTGCAAGCTCTTCCCTTTGGCCTGGTAACCATATGCCACCTTATTCACGCACTCCCCAGACAAGGCTCATGTGCTTTAAGGTTACCAGTATAGTCTCTCAACTTTTCTCATAAGAATGTCCCAGACTTCCTTCAGTAGTCATGTCTTCAGATAGTGGCTGTCACTGTCTTAAGTATGGAATTCAGTCCACACACCACTGATATTATATGAAAATAATACCTCTGTATTTGCTATTTAAAGAGGTTGGTTCCAGTACCTGAAGGTCTGCAGATGGAAACAGAATCTGCTGTACTCACAGATGACTCTGTATACAGGACGCAATCTTCTTCGAGAAACGCTTCCGCCATGAGTCCCCAAATTCTGATTGACTCCCCCCAATGTAACTGACTTTTAAGGCTGTTATTTTCAAATGAATGGACACAGCACTCGCATCCATATTGCGGATGCATGCTGCATTCTGGCGAATGCGTCAGGATGCTTGCATCAGATTTCAAACATCCCGATGCATTTGTGACATTTTACACAGTTTCCAGCAAACAAAATTGCATCATTTTTGGGGTGCAATTAGTAGCAATCACATCCAGAAGTTAGACTACCTTTTAGGTGAAGGTGATCAAACTATCTCGACAGGTATTGTATGGTTGCGTTTGACAAACATACATGGCCATTTAGAAAACCTGGCCTAACTCTCTTTGTTCCATCAAAGGTATGAAGAATCTCTTTTACGTTTAACTTCTCCTATACCCTCTCTGTACTGGATACCATGCCCCCCCCCCCACTCCTCTGGTTAAATTTCCTTCTGTTCCTCTAATAACTGTCAATGGTAACATCTTGTACAAGCTTTTCTGTGGTTATACCTTTTACAGTCAGCACTTGTTTATCCGACTTGCATTTTACCGGTGCATGCATGTATCTGTCATTGACCAGTTTTTTTTTTTTGCCCCATTGTGTTAACACCCGCTTAACCATCACTCGAGTTATCTGTATCCGTCGCCAGTCCTGAAAGTTCTCTCTATGCCGCTCATCACGGTCTGCACTCTTAGATACCCGACCTTTCCCAAGACTTTTCTGTTGAAACATTGTGTATTTTTAGCGCATCTTCTAGGCGCTCCCGACGGACCAATCAGAGGAAGCAGCACATCAAGGAGAATCCAGCCACGTTTGGAAAGCTCACCAAATGCATAATCATGAACACCATCATGAAGATTAAGAAAAATAGTTAAACAAAATAGAAAAACAGTACACTACAGTAAAACCTGTATGTGTAAAGTACTGTACAGCACTATAATTTGTACCTCGATCTTTGGTGCAGACAGACCAAAGCAGGCAAAGTAGCCACTAATCAAGCAGCCATGAAGTAAGTGTTGGAGCACCACTTGTTTAATGTGTGGGGACAGAAGGCAGAGGAGGGGTACAGCAACTGTTTTTGCCACCAATTAAGCAGCCGTAAAATAAGTGTTAGAGCACCACTTCTTGTTTAATGTGGGGGGACAGGCGGCAGAGGAGGGGGTACAGCTATACAGTACAGTACATTACAGTAAACAGCAACTTTTTTTACAGATTGAAAGTGGTCACAGTACACTGTAATCTGTACAGTACAGCACGTACAGTACTGTAAGATGGAGCCTGCAAACAAAAGGGCCAGGACAGCCATTGCTGCAAATGTAAAATGCAGCATTTGTGTTTTCCATACCCCAAATCTGAAATGCTTAAGGTCTAACATTGTTGCCTATGTTTTAAAGGAGCATAAACTTTCACTAGGAAAATTCACAATTTCAGACATTTTGAGAGACAAGGACAAGTGGTTAGCCTGTTCATCCTCTGATGCCTCAACTAAGGTAAGAAAGACTCAGCATAAGCAACTAGAGGATGCCCTGTTCACAGATGCCAAGATGCAAAAAGTGACCATAAGTGATTATGTCCTGTTAACCAAATCAAAATGACTTGGCCAGCATCTAGATGTGCCAGACTCCTTTTCTTATTCAGTGGGGTGGCTGAAAAGATTTAAACAGCATCACAACATTAGGCATTACAAAGTGCATGGTGAGGCTGCAAGTGTGGATGACAGAATTGTGTCTGATGGGCGTCTGCAGTTGCAACATGTTTTGAAAGAGTATGACCTTAATGACATTTACAACATGGATGAATCTGGTCTGTTCTTTCGGATGGAGCCCAACGCTACACTTGCAACAGGCCCAGTGTCTGGAAAAAAGAAAATAAAGATAGATTGACAGTGGCACTATGTGTCAATGCAAGTGGCACAGACAAACATAAGCCACAAACCATGGCATTTCCCCCATCGCACCCACAGCATGGTATTTTTTTTGTCACTTAAGAAGGCAAAGTCGCCCACATGCCCAGAGTAAAGCTGGCACCTTTTTAACTTTCAGGAAAAACATTCTAGGACATGTGTGGGACTGTTGTCTCTTAAGTGAAAAAAAACCCACCATGCTATGGGGGGGGGGGAATGCCATGGTTTTGGGAAGGTGTGGTGGAATGTTTTCCCTGAAAGTTAAACAGATGCCATGCTTTATTCTGGGCATGTGGGGGACTGTGGTCTCAAGTGAAAAAAACAATGCCATGCTATGGGTCAGAGGGGGGAAATGCTATGGTTTTGTGATGGTGTGGTGTTGAAAGTTAAACAAATGCCATGCTTTGTTCTGGGCATGTGGGGAACTGTTTTCATTGCAAGTGCCCTGTTTCATGGTGACGTGGAGGACTGTTTTCCTTGAGACTGAACATTTTTTTACAATGCTTTCATATGGGGGGGAAGGGGGAGGAATGCCATGCTTTGTGACGGTGTGGTGGAATGTTTTTCATGAAACTGAAAAATGCCATGATTTCTTGTGATGGGGTACAGGGTACTGTTTTGATTGTTGTACTGTACTGTAACAAGGTGAACTGGTGTAAAAAGTGGAAAATGTACTGTAAAAATACAGTAGCACTACAGAACTACACAGTGAAAGTGCTAAAAATAAGAAATAATAAGAAATAAAGAATATATACAAGAGTTTGTGGGTCACAGATTGTTTAACAAGGGGGGTGGGAGCTACAGGAAGCAATTTAATGTAGTACAGGTGACTATCAGGAGATAGGCCTCATGTCACTGAGAAAGGTGAGAGATCAGACATGCAAACGGTGAGTTACAACAAAGTGGTTCCATAACGAAAGGGTCAGCTGCTGAAAAAGTTCCATTGAGTATGCGGGATGTATGAGGCAGAAAGTTCAGAAAATGAATTGTGTGGCATTCGAACAGGTGACTCCTGTAAGTCAGTTACTGTTTTTTATTGATTAGAAGGTGCCCTCATTTAGAAGCCACCCTGAAATAGTAGCCACAGCACAGAGAGCAATTGTTAATAGAAGTTGCCCTCGATTATAAGCAGGGCCACTGGAAAATTGCTGAAAAAGTTATGCGAAATTGTGGAGAGTTTTTGCAAAAATTGCGGGGAAATTGCAGGACTTCCTGAGTGCTCCACAGCACATCTTTTACTGTTTTCTTCAGCATGTTTTAGTCAGCATAAATTGCTAAATGAATACACTGCCACTTGAATATGAAGCTTGTGGTCCTAGTTCAAGTTCAAGTTTATTGCAGGAAAGACTCAGTTGAGCAAGCTCATTCACAAGGAGGTCCTGATGCACATACACATACAGTTCGCAATTACATAGACATGAGATATAAAATGTAGAACAGCAAAGAAAAAATGTATAATACAAGAGATATACACAGTAGAAGTCCTTATGCTATATATGCAGTACATTCCAGCTTTAACCTTGCCCTTAATTATGCAACACATTTCAGCTTAATAAGTAGAGGGCCAGTTGGTACCTAGGAAGTTGACTTGGCGTTGGGGGCCTAGTAGCACCTACATATGTCTTTTAATTTACAGACAGCTAGTGTTTTGTAGGAGTTAATTGATATGATGCTGGTTCCTAAAATGAATACTAAATTGACAGATGTATTGTCTGTTTTCCAAAATGTAAAAACATCTGCCTCACACAGTGCTAAATAGATTCTGTTTAGTGAGCCACAGCAAATCAATATTAAATAACTACAGACTCAACATTTTTTTTCTGTTTCTGGATGTAGAATAATGAAGCCGATCAACAGCCATTTACAGTGCTCTGTGAACTGTTCACCCGCTTTGGCACAAGAAGAAAATAAGCAGACAGAGTGGTGGATAATCGAGTTTTAGCAAAAAAAAAAATGATATTAAAATGTTTACTGTTCATAATTTGCACTGTAGGTGCTGTACAATATTTTTAAAGTTACATATTAAAAAAATCTGGGCATTACTGGGACTGGCAGTATAGCCTAGAGGCTGGAGTAACAAACTATGAATAAGCTTGGTACAGTACATCTAGCAGACCTGGATTTGATTTCCACAACCTCCACTTGCATACTGTGTGATTCTAAGCAAGTCACTTAACCTCCCCAGAGCTCCTGGGTCGTCTCTGAAAACAGGCACTTGTGCTTAGTGGGCCTTACCTGGTGATTGTGTATATCTCTGGCCAGTTGCTGTGCTTTTTCTACAAGTCTGTGTTTTACAGCTCAGACGCGGTGACGTTGTAACGCCGAAACATAGCTGCGCCTGGAAAAATCAATACATCATCCCCAGAAACACATTCTGAGATAATATAGCAGCAATTACAAAAATGTATGGCAGCAACTGGAAAATCGGAGCACCGGGGGTGTGGGGGGTGGAACGCCCCCACAGAAAGAATTACTGCAATAATTATTTAACAATAAAATTAAACTCATTATTACAAAACTTCATCGGACCACTCTTTCTGTGGGGGTGCTCTGCTCTCCATGCCCCCCAGGTTCACGGATGAAGCTGTAACTCAAAGTCAGTATTACACAACTTCATCGGAGCACCCGGAGGGTGTAGGGGTGGATCGCCCCACAGAAAGAAAGAATAATATCACTGATCTTCTAAAAACAGGTTCACTTTGAGCAACAGTAAAACAAAAAGTAACATGTTTTGTGATATTATTCTTTCTGTGGTGGCACTCCCCTCCACACCACTGGGTGCTCCAATGAAGTTGTGTAATATTGACTTATAGTTACAGCTTCATGATTTGCACTGAGGGTGGGGGGTGGGCCCCCAAGCATTATAGCCAAGATTAAAATAGGCCTATTTTCATCCTTCTCTGCTAACTTA
This sequence comes from Neoceratodus forsteri, assembly GCA_016271365.2. NCBI lineage: Eukaryota > Metazoa > Chordata > Ceratodontiformes > Ceratodontidae > Neoceratodus > Neoceratodus forsteri. Next base: position 1,296,195,478 of record CM057459.1, read on the forward strand.
GCAAATCTAAGCATTTTTACCCATAGCTAGCAGTAGCTCTAATAATCTTTTTTTCTCTAGCAGAGCAGCCCCGAACGCATCTCAGCTTAACATAATGCACCTATTAGGTGCAACACGGCCAGGGAACTACACAATCATTCCTTACCTGGTTACTAAAGAATACAAAAGAAAAAATCGTACCAATGTATTTTTACTGCATCATATAGTATTCAGAGTACCTTGTCATTTACCGTTGTTTTACTCTGGCTATAATGATTTTGTTTAGTTAAAGATAAATGTTCAGATATATATTATGGGTGGGATATTCAAAGGGGTTGCGCATGGAGCAACAGTGTTGCACCATGCGCGACCCACTGATGCGCCTTGGTGCGATATTCAATAGGGGATGTTGCACCGCGCAGATCCCGATGCGCCGGGGTGCACCAGTAATGTATGTGGTGCAAGTGTGAGGAGCGTGCCCATGCATATTCTGCACAACCCAATATTCAGCCTGGGATGTGCGGCACATATGCTGGTGCAACCTCTACTTGCGCTGCACACTGGTGCTCAAAGTTGAGCCACAAAGAAATAGGAGCAAGGGCTGGCCACCCACAGGTGAGCTGCCGTATTGAGGGCTGCAACACAACAGCTGCCAGCTGTGAGTGGCCACCTGAGCTCCTGTGCCAGGGCTCGTCAGCGTCTTGCCCCCCCATGCCCAATCGTGGGCATTCTACCAGTAACTAAATCCCTGGTGGTCCAGTGGAATGCTTCCAGTCCAACTGAGGGCATTAGTAATAAAGAAATACAGTCCAATATCCCTGGTGGTCCAGTGGACCACTTCCAGCCCGATTGCTGGCATTAGTAATGACAAAATAAAGTCCAGTATCCCTGGTGGTCCAGTGGACCACTTTCAGCCCAATCACAGGCATACGTACACTAAAACAGTTTAAATTAACCCTGGTGGTCCAGCTGCCCCCTCCCCACCAGTCACTGAGCCCGCACCCTGCTCCCCGCGGCATAGCAGCAACTCCCCACCACCCAGCCGCCTGCCGACTGACTGCGCCTGGTCTGGCTGTCGCCCATAATGTCCTAGCGTGGGCCAATAGGTGTGCGAACAATGCCGTACTACCAGTCCCGATATGTGAATGGATCCATTCACATATCTGGACTGTGTAGTACAGTATGGTCTGCACACCCATTGACCAATGATGTGCACCAATGGGAGTACAACCGCATTGTACGCAGTCAGTTGGGCGGGTGGCCAGGTGGCTGGGCGGGTGGGAGCTGCCTGCTGCTGACCGGGGAGCGTGGTGGTGGGGGCTCAGTGGGTGGGTGGGAGGGGGTACCGCTGGATCACCAGGGTTAATTTGCACTGTTTTAGTGTATGTATGCTCCCGATCGGGCTGGAAGCGGTCCACTGGACCACCAGGGATATTGGACTTTATTTCTATATTACTAATGGCTGCAATCAGGCTGAATGCGGTCCACTGGATCCCCAGGGATATAGGACTTGTTTTATTTAATATTAATGCCCGTGATCAGGCTAGAAGTAGTCCACTGGACCACCAGGGATGTTGGACTTGGTTTATTTATTACATCTGCCCATGATCGGGCATTGGGGCACTTTGCCATGCTGTGCAGGTGGCGTCGGTCCCTTATGGCTGCAGCCTGGCAGGGCACCAGGTGCAAGTCGCCAGAGATCAGTGCACCTGCATGCAGATGGGGCCATAATGACATGCTGATGGCGCCAGTTGCACCTTGCATGCATTATGGCCCCATTTGCATATCCACCACTGAATTTTGTGGTTCCTGTGCCTAGCGCAACCACACTTGCGCTGGTGCTTCCCCCTGCACCTCTCTTGCCACTTGTGCTGGCGCAGTGCCACTGCACCATGCGCAATGTGGGATGCCACATTGCCATATTCAATGGTGCTGTGCCATGGCGCAGCACCATTGAATATTGCCCAGCACACTCCCTGGTGCATCCCAGTTGCACTGCGCCTGGCTTGCACCCCTGCCTGGCGCATTTCTGAATATCCCACCCTATGTGTTTTATAAGCTTGTTTTCAGACTTTCATCAAGTTTTTATTGTAGTCTTTGAATGACAGCATCCAGATTGTAGATTGTTAAAAGCAGGATCAGTGTTTCCAGCTAGTCTATTCAAGTTTATAATCAATAGGGCCATTCAAAATCCTCAGCTGTTTGAATCAAAACTAGTGTGAATGAAAGTTTGTTACTAACGTACTAAAAAGCCAGCAGAATAGGCCTAACAGTCTTTCGTGTTCACGTTCACAAAGAAAAAACCTGCCCTACCACTTACAAAAAGACTTTGTGGTTAGCGCCCCATTTAAGTGATTGGAATAATTTACTCCTCTTCTCTCACCTGCTGTTTTAGTCTCTGTGGCAATAAAAAGTTTTCTGATAGACTGCTTCAGCACAAACCATATGTTGAAGAGCTGCTGATGCCTCCAAGATAACTTGCTGTTTCAGATTTCCGGCAGAGCAGCACTCTGTAGAGTTAATGGTTTGCTGAGCTCTCCAGGTTTCTTACAAACCCAGTCTCTGGTTTGTGTTTAGATAGATCAGCTTGAAATCTATCATTATCTTTTTATAAAAAGCTGATCATTTCAGTTTCAATGCTGAATTGAAGTAGTGGAAATCTTTCTCTGTGAGAAATCAGCTTGTCTATATCACAGCTCTCAGTTCTTTCTAATCAAAACTAATTTTTATTTTCTGACTATATAACACAGGGCTGTTTAATGAATATAAAATAAATCAAATTTTTTTCATTCGCTGAAACAGTTTGATGTAGTCTTCATAAATATATTCATGTAAGAAAATGTTTTTATGGCAGATTGACAAACAGGTGCCTGTCACACTCTGCTACAGTATTTCAAGCACATGTACTTTCTGAAGTCACAAATTTCAGTTCATATGTATGTGTATAACTAGAAACACTATATGGCATTCTGATGCACCGTGTCTTTTCCCCACAGTTGAGGCAGCTCCAGTCTACTGCTACCTGTCTCCTACCCCACAAGCCCCTTGCTTTCTGCTCCACATTCAAGGCTGCTGCAATGTGCTGCCCACTGTCTTCTCCCACACAGTCAGGGTTGTGCACCCTGCTGCCTCCATCCTTCGTCTACAGAATCAGGGCTGCTGCACGCTGCCACCCCCTGCCCAAACAGTTGGGGGTTTTGCACCCTGCTGCCCTCTCTCCTCCACCCTCACTATTAGGGACGTTGCACCTGTTGCCCCCCTGTTCCTGTCTCCATAGTTAGGGCTGCTGTGCTGTGCTAAGCCTTAGAGTGTCAGGTTCACTACCTCCACAGCTGGGGCTGCTGCACCATGCTGCCCTAGCCACCAGAGGTGGGGCTTTTGCTACACCCTGCTACCATCTTCCATTGCCCCAAATGTGAAGGGCTGCTGCACGATGTGTACCACATCTCACACGCCGCACTGCTGTACCCTGATGCCCCCTGTGTCCTGCCCCACAGTCAAGGCTTCTCCTTGCTGTACTCTATCCCCTGTCACCACAGACAGGACTGCTGCACCCTGCTCCTTTCTATGAAGTTGGGGTTGCTGTGGCCTGCTGTGCCCCAGAGGGCCCATGCCTCCACATTTAGGGTTGCTGCACCATGCTGCCACTTGCCACAAGATTCCAGGCATTTGCTGCACCCTGTTGCATGCCTCCATAGTTGAGGCAGTTGAACCCTGCTGTCTCCCTGCCACCAGAGTCAGATCCTTTTTCTACACTCTGCTGAAACGGAACAGATTGCAACAGGTGCAGTGTCCCTGACTGTGAGGGTGGGAGATAGAGGGCAACAGGGTGCAGCAACCCCAGTTGATTGGGAAGGGTGCAGCACAAGAGTAAGGACATTTGCTGAACCCTGTCCTCTGCCTGTGGAGGCAAGGGGCTCTGTGATGTAGCAGGGCACAGTGGTGGCAGGGGACAGAGGACAGCATGGTGCAGAAGCCTTAACTGTGGGGCAGGACACAGGTGGGCATCAGGGTACAGCAGCCCTGACAATAGCACAGGGTGCACTTTGTGCAGCAGTCCAGCCCATTTGGGGCAATGGAAGTGCGTAGCAGGGTTCTGCAGACCCAACTTTGAGGCAGGGGGCATGAGAATCCAGAGTGTAGCACAGCACACCAGCCCTGACTGTGGAGACAGGAACAAGGGCAACAGGGTGCCATGGCCCTGACTATGGGGGTGGGGACAGAGGGCAGCAGGGTGCAGCCACCCTGAATGTTCAGGCAGGAAATAGGGGTGGCATCAGGAAACAGCAGCCCAAACTGTGGGACAGGGTACTGCAGCCATGCCTGTTTGGGACAAGGGATGTGGACAGCAAGGTGTAGCAAAATATCTGACTCTGGTAACAAGTGGGCAGCAGAGTGCAATGGCTTCAACTGTGGAGGCATGCAACAGGGTTCAGCAAATGCCCTGACCCTTGTGGCAAGTGGCAGTATGGTGCAGCAGACCTAACTGTGGATGCATGTTGGCTCTAGGGCACAGCAGTGCACAGCAACCCCAACTGTGTAGATAGCAGTAGGGTGCAGCAGCCCAAACTGTGGGATGGGTGTAGCAGCCATGCCTGTTTGTGACAAGGGATGTGGGCAGCAGGGAGTAGCAAAGGATCTGACTTTGGTGACAGGGGGACAGCAGGGTGCAACTGCCTCAACTGTGGAGCCATGCAACAGGGTGCAGCAAATGCCTTGTCTGTGTGGCAAGTGGCAGCATGGTGCAGCAGCCCTAATAGCAGAGGCATGGGGATATAGGGCACAGCAGGCCCCAGCAACCCCAACTGTGTGTAAAGGAGTAGGGTGCAGCAGTCCTGCCTGTGGTGACAGGGGATAGAGGACAGCATGATGCAGAAGCCTCGACTGTGGGGCAGGACACAGGGAGGGCATCAGGGAACAGCAACCCTGACTGTGAGATGGGGTGTGCATGATGCAGCAGTCCTGCCCATCTGGAGAAAGGGAAGTGGGTAGTAGGGTGCAGAAAAAGCCCCATGGTGGCTAGGCAGCATGGTACAGCAGCAGCCCCAGCTGTGGAGGCAGGGAATCTGGCACTCCTGGGCTTATCACAGCACAGCAGCCCTGACTTTGAGGGTGGGGGAGAGAGGGCAGCAGGGTGCAGCAACCCCAACTGTCTGGACAGGGGGCAGCAGGGTGCAGCAGCCCTGATTCTTTAGGCAGGGGATGGAGGCAGCAGAGTGCACAATCCCTGACTGTGTGGGAGAAGACAGTGGGCAGCAGGGTGCAGCAGCCTTGAATGTGGAGCAGAAGGCAGGAGGCTTGTGGGGAAGGGGACAGGTGGCAGTAGACAGCAGCTGCCTCAACTGTGGGATAGAGACATGGTGCATCAGGATGCCATATAGTGTTTCTAATTACGCACATACAGGATGTATTTTCACACCGAAACCACCAAATTGAAATTTGTGAGTTCAGACAGTACATGTGCTTGAAACACTGTAGTAGAATATGTCAGGCACCTGTTTGTCAATCTGACATGAAAAAAGGTTCTAATATGAATGTATTTATGAAGGCTGCATCAAAGACAACCCGTTTCTGTGAATGAACAACATTTAGATTTATTTTATATTCATTAAACAGCCCTATGCCATATAGTTAGGAAAAAATCCGAGTTTTGATTAGAAAGAATTGAGATGCTGTGATATGATAAGCTGATTTCTCGCAGAGAAAGATTTCCACTTCTTCAGTTCAGCACTGAAACTGAAATTAATACAGCTTTTTATAAGATAATGATAGATTGTAAGCTAATCTATCTAAACACAAACCAGAGACTGGGTTTGCAAGAAAACCTGGAGAGCTCAGCAAACCATTAACTCTACAGAGTGCTGCTCTGACTAGAAATCTAAAACAGCAAGCTACTCCAAAATAATGTCATCGCACTCTAAGCTTGACTGAGAGAACATAAATAACTCCACTGTTTTCAGCCATTGTAGACCATGTTAACAAATGCTGATTTAAAGAAAACCACAACACCAAACAGCATGAACTTTTCAGGAAATACAAATCATGACGCAGGGACTTGAATTTCAGCTTCTCAAGCTTTTATGAAAAATACGTAAAAAAAGTTGCACATGAGCTTTAAAGAGCTAAGACTTACCACTTCTCGGACTTGGTGGATGCCAGAAAGTTGATTGCCAAGATCGAGATGGACTATTCAGCTTGGGGTCCCGACTCCAACTCAGAAGATGAGGAAAATACCTGAATTCTGGAGGAACTGGGCCCAGTAAGTCACCGTTTAAATGGGTGATTAAGGAGGACTTGGACATTCAGTAGGCAAATAATGACTCTCCAAAGCTGAGGATGTATAATTACATAAGACTATTCTTTATGTACTGTTTAAAAAAAAAAAAAAAAAGTATTTAGCTTTTATTAGCTTTTGCCTGTGGTATTCTCACATGGGGAGCATTAGATTGAGCGTCTTTAATGACGCAGTTTGGTTTTATATAGATATATGTCCTGTCCAACAAGGGAGCCTTCTTTTTCATTACTAGATTCAGTGTCTTTGAAGCTTTTCAGAAAGTTAGCAGAGTTTTAGTAAAAGGGGTAGTTTTAGTAATCATGTGTCTTAGTTGTACAGTTATGTCATTTAAATGGATAAGACTGGCCTAATCTGGCCATGGATTGGGTAGTGGGTGGTGTGGAGTGGGGAGAGGATTCTTATTGTTTTGCTTTCTGATGTAGGATGTTGGGGATGCTTTACCTATTAAAGGGGTGTTTTTTTAGGTGTACTGGGTATGTTTATTTGCAGTATTTCCCTATTCATGGCAGCAATAGCCTTCCTACCAATTTTTATTTTATGAATATACTGTGTAGGTAATCTCCTTATGCTGTATCAAATTAGGAGTGCCTCAAATACTGTCTTATCACATTCTGTATTTTATTTTCACTGTGCACTGTCCTATGGGCTACCTTGTATCAATTGCATTATAAAATCAATAAATATAAGTTCAAAAATTGCCCCTCCCTTGAAAATAGAGTTAGAATAAGAATAGATATTTTTTTGTTTAAGGGATCATTGGTTTCTTCCCATCATCTGTACGTATTTTATTTCCCAGATTTACCAACCTATGTGGGACTAGACCCCAAAGTAAATTTGCTTTTAAACTGCCGTTTTTCCAAAAGGTGACTGGACAAAGGTCTCTATTACATAGCACTCCCCTCTTTTTTTAATTCTCTTCCGACTGAACTCTCTAACTGTTCGACAGTTCTAACTTTTAAAATGAGACTTAGATCATGCCTTGATGTCCAAAATGAATGTACCTGTTGTTCAACATAGAAAATGTACTGTTCAGCCTTGGTTTATTTTGTACTGTCTTTGAAAATATTTGTTATTAATCTGCTGTCTGTTTTTATTTATTTATTTATTTAGTTTTTGTTGACCGGGTAAGTGCACTAGACAAATCCTGCTTATTTTCAGGCACGACCCGGGGGAGGGAGATACAGATGAATGCCAACTGACCTTGAACCAGATTAAGCTGTTAGTGGAATTTTTTTTTTTTATTGAATGAAGGAAATTTGGCCAGGACACCAGGGAAATGTGTCTACTCTTTTCAATAAGTGCCATGGGATCTTTAACATCCACCTGAACTATCACCAATCCAGGCATCAAATTTGTATTTGATATTTTTTGTAAGACTTGTCACTTGTGAAAATGGGCAGTATTGCTCATCTTGTCTACAAGTATAAAAAATTAAAAAATGAAATGAAAAATGAAAGAAATTGTGGAACTTGTCAGTTTTTGCAGAGAATGGTGAAAATTGCAGATTCCACAATAAAATTGTGGATGCAGTTTTCCAGTGCCCCTGATTGTAAGTTACGGCTTCTAATGACGGCAGTCACCTTATCAACGAAAAATCACTACCTGTATTTCTTTGTGAGTACATGTTTGCTGGGTATTGATAAGGCATGCACTGACTCATTTGCTGCCCATAACCATAATTACTGTAAACGCAATACTGGTAGCTTTGGTAACTTGGTACTTGTAATGCTATTTGTTCTGGTTTTGGTTGCAGAGGAGCACAGTGAATCAGGCTGATCAAACACTCATGGGAGTGGCTAACAGGGCATTTGTAAGAGTGCAGGGGAGCAGTGTGTAGAAGGGCACTTGTGATACAGCAGCGAACAGGGGGAAACAACAAATCGTGCAATGTGGGAACAGGGGGAAACAACAAGCAGTGACGTGTGGGAACAGGGGAAAACAACAAGCAGTGCAGTGTGGGAATGGGGGAAACAACAAGAAGTGCAGTTTGATAACAGGGGAAACAACAAGCAGTGCAGTATGGGACAGCAGAGACAGCAGTTAAGGTCAAATACCCAGGCAAAAACAGGCCCTGAAGTGAAGCAATGCTATTTCAGCAAGAAAAGCAGCAAGAGAACTCTGGTTGGGTCATCAGAAAATGGCATTATAATTAAAAGCTACCCTTGTTTACAAGCCGCCCTCAGTTAGAAGCCGTGGCTCAAATTGTTAAATGCAGTTAGAAACTGTGGCTTCTAATCGATAACAATATGTCCCAAAAGCAAAGCGGCATTTTGTTTTACAAAATTGTAAATGATAAGTCCCAGAGCTACAGAAGAAACTGTCAAATCTCAGTTGGGGATGGTGGGACCTGGTAATGTGTGAGGAAGGAAGCCTACATTTTTGTTCAGTCCTTGTAAATCTGTCCCAAAAAGGCTTGTGAATTTTGCTTCCCAGAGAAGTCATGCCAGACAGTGTCTTTGTTGATTTCCTCTCAAAACTGCCACTTTAAGGCCCTGTTCACACTATGGTATGTTATGCATTTAGGCTGAAGAAATTTGCAAACTTCTTACTTTTTGGATGGTATACTACTTGATACAACATCAGATGAAAGAGATTTGGGCATTATAATCTCAGATAACTTATCTTACAACAGACACGTACACAATATTATTAATAAAACCAATAAAGTAGTATGGTCTATTCTACGTAACATCAGATCAAGGGAGCATGAAGTGTTGCTACCATTGTATCGAGCACATGTAAGATCACATCTGGAATATGCCTCCCAGCTTTGGTGTCCGTATAAAAAAATCTGAAGGCCTTTTAATGGAAACAGTTCAGAGAAAATTTACTAAAAAAGTATCTGGGCTATATAATGTCTCTTACGAGGGAAGGCTAGACATCCTTAAACTTATGCCCCTATCCACACGTCGTCTTCATGGTGATCTTATGTTATTATATGACATCATTCATGACCCCCATCTCTTATGTGAACTTGGCTTAGAATTCAAAAGTTGCAATCACAATATTAGGGGGCATCCTTTACAACTAGTCAGAAAATCATTCTTGAGATCTAGTCGCAAATATTTTTTCACTCTTAGAGTTGTTGGTCCTTGGAATAGATTACCACTCAAAGTCGTTATTAGTGAAACTAAAAGTATTTTTAAAAATAGATTAGATGGCCTGATAAGCAATGGGTATGACCTTTCCTATTATATATTGGATTAGTATAAGTGCATTATGGGCATCTGCCTTCTCGCTCTTGCACTTACCTTAGTATGAACCTAGTATGGAATTTAAAGCAGTTTAAGGAGCGTAACCATATTATATCACCGTAGCACGATTTGCGTCCGCATCTATCACGGATTCTAACACGTTTTTAAAAACCGTGTGTAAACATTGATAAGGCCTAGACTTAAACAGGTTTTAAAAATGTTACAACTGGTAAATCAGAATTACTTGCAGTGCAGGTGCAAAGACACTGTTCTCCTTCATGTCAATACATGGGAACCAGTTCAGAGTTAAATGGAGATGGAGGCAGTGGTGCAGATGCTGTAAACTGTCTTTAAGAACGGTTTACAACATGTTGGCACTAGTGCGGACGCTGCAGCACGGATACTACACCACAGTAATTAATCTGTTTTTTAAAGCCATTTTAAGTTACTGTGCTGTAGTGTGAACAGAGCCTTAGATTCTTCAGAGAATGGTTGTTCTTTGGTGAAGTGCTCATACTCTGGTATCTAGTTTATGGCCATGTCCACAATGGGACTTTTAAACCACTTTAACTCTGTTAAGCAAGCAATATTACCTAACAGAGTGGGAGGTATTGGGCTATACCGGACTGCCCAGGGATGTAATGAGGCCTGACACCACAGGCGGAGGGCCTTATAGCCCCTGGAAGGTCCAGTATAGCCCAATACCGCCCACCCTGGAGGGTATTATTACGCTTAGAAAATGGGCCACTTTATTACTTTTGTTTAAAAAAAATATTTTTAAGTTCAAATGATGAAACTCTTAGCAGACTCATTTATTTTCTAATAAAATAGTCCCTCCACCTACTGTGTTTTATTTAGCTGCCCAATGGTTTCATGGGAATTGTAGTTTATTTGGGGGATGCTGTGTAGCTGACCATGGGTAATGGCAGGAGAGAGAAAAAGTCTCTCTCTGACAGCATGACAAGAACGGGAGTGTGCTTCTTCTATTTTTTTTTTTTTAGAAAATGGGCTAAAAAATTCACAGGCTCTGATTGGCTGATAGCCCTGGAAAGGTGGGCATCTATCAGACAACAGAGCCCGGGTATTAAAAGTGCCAGTCCCAACCGACCTGATAACCAATATAAATGTGCCAATGGAATGTTCATTTGTAAATATCCACCATTTTTTCTCTCGCTTAGCGACAGCTGACACCCAGCCCTTCAACCATCTCCCCTCAAGCTTAGCCTACCGCCACATCCAGAGACCATGTTTTTTCCCCCATCCACGTTCCTGAAAACAGATGGTCTCCTCCGGTAGCACTCATAACTTTCCTCTACCAACCCCCCTCCCAATCAATTGGCAGTGGCAATTTTGAATGGGCAGAACACCATTTTGTTCTTCTCTGCTAACGGAGATTCCTCAGTTAGTGATACAGGACAGTCTCTCTCTCTCTCTCTCTCTGACACCCCAAATCTACACCTAAGCATCAGTAATCTGCCTAAACAAAAACATTGCTGGTCTCTCTTTGTATGCAACTTCATATTTAAATATTCTTGAAATTTTAAACAGTACTGCTAGCACATCGTGTGCTATGCGCAACCGAAAACAACTTTCCCCGGCTTGCACAGTCTCCACTCTCTCTCTGCTCCCTATCCCTGTTCATCACAGAACTTTTAACTAAAACAGTTATTTGGGGGTGGAAAATGAGAAAATTGTACTAGCTCTGCGTTGATCACTGGCAGAGACTGAGCTCTCCCACGCCGCTCCCAATGTTTCGATGGTGCCCACAATCCAAGCTGCCAACCGACCCTACAAGCCCATCTCCACATCTATTGCACTTCCCTTGCATGCCATGTGTTATTTAAAAAAAGTGCCATGGATTGAGGTGTTCATGAAGGAGATGGTGAACAGAAAAGAGGAGGATCGGAAAAAAATAAATCAGGTAGTAAAAAGCAATCAAATGAAGGACTTGTGGTCAGTAAACTGTGCTATCTAATGACTTCTGTCTTATTTTCAAGAAGTCAGCTTGGTATCACTGAGGAAGGGGGAAATGGGGCAGATTTATGCTTATGAGAAGTAACTGCAGTAACTGGTGTAAAAATGCTGTGTAAAAAAAGCACACTCCCATTCTTGTCATGCTGTCAGAGAGAGACTTTTTCTCTCTCCTGCCATTACCCATGGTCAGCTACACAGCCTCCCCAAACAAACTACAATTCCCATGAAACCATTCGGGGCAGCTAAAAAAACACAGTAGGTGGAGGGATTATTTTATTAGAAAATAAATGAGTCTGCTAAGAGTTTCATCATTTAAACTTAAAAATATATGTATTTTTAAATAAAAGTAATAAAGTGGCCCATTTTCTAAGCGTAATAATACCCTCCAGGGTGGGAGTATTGGGCTATACCAGACCTTCCAGGGGCTATAAGGCCCGCAGCCTGTGGCATTGGGCCTCATTACGCCCCTGGGTTGTCCAGTATAGCCCAATACTACCCACCCTGTTGGGTATTATTGCTTGCTTTTTTTAGACAGCACTTTTACACCAGTTACTGCAGTTACTTCTCACAAGTGTAAATCTGCCTCATTCCCCCCCCTCCTTGGTGATACCAAGCTGACCTCTTGAAAATAAGGCACGGGTCATTAGATAGCATAGTTTTACTGACCACAAGTCCTTTACTTGACTGTTTTTTGTAGGGTTGGTTTGACAGCTTGGATTGTGGGTGCCAGCAAAACATTGGGCTTGGCGTGGAGAGCTCAATCTCTGCGAAACAGCATGAGACTAGTACAATTTTCTCATTTTCCACCCCAAATAACGTTTTAGTTAAAAGTTCTGTGATGAACAAGGATAGGGAGCTGAGAGAGAGTGGAGCCTGTGTGAGCCGGGGAAAGTTATTTTTGGTTGCGCATAGCACACAATGTGCTAGCAGTACTGTTTAAAATTTCAAGAATATTTAAATATGAAGTTGCAGGCAAAGAGAGACCAGCAATGTTTTTGTTTAGGCAGATTACTGATGCTTAGGTGTAGATTTGGGGGGTCAGACAGAGAGAGAGAGAGAGAGAGAGAGAGAGAGAGAGAGAGAGACTGTCATGTATCACTTACTGAGGAATCTCCGTTAGCGGAGAAGAAAAAAATGGTGTTCTGCCCATTCAAAATTGCCACTGCCAATTGATTGGGAGGGGGGGTTGGTAGAGGAAAGTTATGAGTGCTACCGGAGGAGACCGTCTGTTTTCAGGAACGTGGATGAGGGGAAAAGCATGATGTCTGGTTGTGGCGGTAGGCTAAGCTTGAGGGGAGATGGTTGAAGGGCTGGGTGTCAGCTGTCGCTAAGTGAGAGAAAAAATGGTGGATATTTACAAATGAACATTCCATTGGCACATTTATATTGGTTATCAGGTCAGTTGGGACTGGCACTTTTAATTCCCGGGCTCTGTTGTCTGATAGATGCCCACTTTTCCAGGGCTATCAGCCAATCAGAGCACGGAGATTTCTTAGCCCGTTTTCTAAAATGGTTTAAAAGGTTTACATCCACATTGTAGTATGGTTAAGCCATGCTATAATGTGTGTTCCAGAACCATGCTAAAACCCTGCTCGAGCAAGGCTTTAGCACAGTTTTAAGCCCTGTTCGCACTAGGGTGTTTAAAATGGTTTAAGGAGCTTAAACCATTTTAAAACACCCTAGCATGGTTTGCATCTGCACCAAACACAGCTTGTCGTTCATTTTTAAAAATCGTGTTTAAACCCTGATAAGACTTAGGCTTAAGCACAGTTTTTAAAATGTTTCAGGGATTAATTTGGACTAACCACTAGTGCGGATGCTTGCGGGTGTCTCAACATGGTTCAGTGGTGGTGCGTGCTAGGATTCATGGCTACCGCACAGTGCATCATAGTAAGCAGTTTCCTAATACACTTCCGAAACTGCTGCAGTAAACCCAGAATTCGTCTCGAAGTGTGGGCACTCTAGTCCATTATTAAAAATGGACTGGAACATGCTGTGACTAGTGTGGACGCTACAGCACGGTAAGACTTAGTCCAATTTTAATAACGCTTTGTGTTACCATGCTGTAGTGTGAAGAGGGCCTAAGACAAATATGGTTGCCTTCAGCCATTGTAGAGAGGTAATCCATGTTGTAACACGATTTAAGGCAAAACAGTTAAAGTACTAGTAGTGTCAAACAAATAACAGCTAGACAATTTCAGCACTTTTTAACGGTAGTCCCTTATTATTTTTTTTTCTGAAGTGTTTTTATTGTTTTTTGTTTTCTTAGTAGGTTTAATACCTAATAGTATTGAGTGTGATGTGAAAAGCAGTGCTTAACCTGGAAGTTGACATATCTAGTTTTATTCCTCTTACTACATCTTTAGCATGTGACCTCACTCAGTTACTTAACAGGCCCTGCTACCTACACAGATACACAGAAATGTGATGGCAGAGAAAGGCACCACAGCCCATCTAGTCTGCCCAACACCCTACCTCCCCCCTTCTGTTATGCTTCCACCCTCTTTTCCCAACCCCTTAAATCTATCCCAAGCCCTCTTGAACCCCTCCTCCATTTCAGCTGCCACTGCCTCCTCCAGCAGCTTGTTCCAGGCCTCCATCACCCTCTCCATGAAAAACTGCCCCCTGACATTACCTCTGTATTGCCCACCTTCCAGTTTGAGGCTATGTCCCCTCGTGTTCACTCCCTTCTTCAATTTGAACAAGCTGTTACCCTCTACCTTATTTATTCCCTTCAGATACTTAAAGGTCTCAATCATGTCCCCCCCTCTCCCTCCTAGTCTCTAGAGGGTACAAATTCAGCCCTCTCAATCTTCTCTCATAGGGTACATCCTGCATCCTTCGTACCATTTTTGTAGCTCTTCTGTGCACACTCTCCATCAGTTCAACATCTCTTCATAGATGAGGCCTCCAGAACTGCACTCCATAATCCAGATGTGGCCTGACCATGGTTCTGTATAATGGCATTAACACCTCACTCTTCCTGCTATTAAAACCCCTCACAATGTCTGTAATTGTCTGGCCTCTGACCTCAGCTACGTGATAACTGAAGGTGGGGCTTAGTCACAGTTAAAGCAGCAAACAGAAGTTCATCTTCTCAGAAGGTGAAGGAAGGAAACATATTCAATTCAGTGCTTCAGAGTAACTGGTAACTGGTATTTTTCTTTTAAACTTAGATTGTAGGCTTGTAGTGACACTATACTTTCTTTCTGTGTTGTCTTTACTTATAATTGTTTTGGGCTGTTGAAAATTTAAAAATAGTGGTGGTGTAATTCTGTGCTGTCTTTAATTGCTGCAAATTTTCCCCCCACCTTCCCCAACTCTTAATTATATGCCCTGATAAATCTGATTGACAGGAGCTAAACACAGGGTATAGTAAGAGGTGTGAAGTAGGAGGGGCATAAGGGGGAAGAAGACCACCCTCAGCACGACAAGTGTTTTGACTCATTTATTTATTTATTGGTTTCTTTTTCCTTAAAAAAATATATATCTGAGGATCAGTTATAGGATTTTTAGTACTGTAAATAAATAAAAAGAGAACTAAGAGAGCTTCAGTAGCAGATAAGTAGTGGAATTGCAGTATAATGTGGGGAGTGGTGCAATGCAGTGGCTGTGGGGCAGCCATATTCAGGCAGACCTTCTGGACACTGAGGTGCTGCCCTTCTGCATGCATCTCTCTGGGACTGCGGGATGAGGTAGCCAGACTCAGAGCAGAAGTAAACTGGGTCAGGAGTACCATCACCCTGTCCAGGAACCACCCAGTCCAATGCAGCTGCCTCAAAGGATGTCGAGAACGAGGAGCACTTGGATGACAGTGGGCTCAGGGAGGGTTAGAGCAGTCAGGCAGAGGCACATCTCAGATCCTATTCCTCTCAAGAACTCATATGCCACACTGGCAAATGAGGACAACCAAATAGAGGTACCCAGGGAAGTGGAAGGAAAGGATGTGGAGGTTAGGCAAGGAGGTGACCTCAGTGGGGAAAGCAGTGGACCCCAGAGGAGGAGGAAGTGAATCCTGGTGGGGACTCCATCATAAAAGGGATCCAGCTAGGAACACAGGAGGGGAGGACAGGAGGTGAGGTGCCTACCAGGTGCCACGGCATGGAGGGATGGAAGGAAGATACTGGGGATCACTGGGAAGGCAAGACAGGAGGGTGAGCTGGATGTCATTATCCACCTAGGTACTAATGACTTGGCAAATGGGAGCCAAAGGAAGTTCAGGAAGAGTTTAGGAAACTGGGGAGGGGTCTCAAGCAAGTAGCTACTTCTGTCACTTTCTCAGAAGTACTACCTGTGAGAGGCAAGGGAGAGCATAGGAGTGCATGCACCAGGAACTTTAACTCATGGTTGAAGAACTGGTGCTGTGAGGAAGGGTTTGGATTCATTGGTGACTGGGGACCCATCTGGAGGGATGGAGGTTTATTCAAGCCTGACGGCCTGCATCCATCCTGGAGGGGAATCCAAGCACTCAATGATAAGTTTAAATGCTACATTGACAAGCATTTAAACTAGCAAAGGGGGGTGGCAGGCCAGCAAGGACGGTACCTACTTGCTCACCCCCCACAGCTAGTAATGGAACCAGTGAACCAGAGGAGTGGCTATCTCTGCAAAGCAGTGTGCAAAAGATGGAGATTAGTGTCCAAAAGGTGGATAAGCAGAAAAGGGCAAAATTCAGCAGAAGGGCAGACAGC
The DNA here is from genome assembly GCA_016271365.2 of Neoceratodus forsteri. Taxonomy (NCBI): domain Eukaryota; kingdom Metazoa; phylum Chordata; order Ceratodontiformes; family Ceratodontidae; genus Neoceratodus; species Neoceratodus forsteri. Next base: position 1,296,211,611 of record CM057459.1, read on the forward strand.
AAGGAGAACCAGGATAAATGACAACCAAGGAAGGGCTGGAGTAGAACAGTGAAGCAGTCTAGGAGGTCAAATCATGGAAAGCCATGTGTGCAAATGCCAGGAGCCTTAGCAACAAGATGGAAGATCTGGAGGCTGTCATGGTACAGTCAGACCTGGACATTTGGCATTACTGAAACCTGGTGTAATGATAACCATGACTGGGAGATGGCCATACCTGGCTACAACATATTCAGAAGAGACAGAGCAGGCAGGAAGGTAGGAGGAGTGGCACTGTATGTGAAAATGACATAAGGGCCACACAGATCCAGGAGGAACAAATGGGGAGAGATACTGTGGGTTAAGCTGGAAAGGAAATGGGGCCAGCCATCTGCACAGGTGTGGTCTATAGACCACCAGCCCAGGAGGAAGAAACAGATAGGGAGCTGATGCTAGCCATCCAAAGGATGGCAGACAAGGGTGAGGTAGTACTGGTTGGAGACTTCAATATACCAGACGTGGACTGGAGCATCCCAGCAGCAGCATCAACTAGGAGCAGATTTATCCTGGACTCCCTTCAGGGTGCCTTCCTCAAGCAACTGGTCATGGAACCAACTCGGCAGAAGGCAATACTGGACCTTGTGCTCACAAACAGGGACAGTGTGATGGGGGTAACAGTGGGGGAGCACCTGGGTAACAGTGACCACCAGTCATTGTGGTTTGAAATCACAGAAAGAGCAGAACCAAACCATACAAAAACACGTATCCTGGATTTTAGGGGGCAGACTTTGGGAAAATGGGGAGATGCTTGAAAGAGGCATTAAGGGAATGGACAGGAATCAGGGATTGAGGAACAGTGGGCAGTATTTAAAATGGGGATTATAAGAACAACAGAATTATGCATTAAGCAGGTTAGCAAGAGGAAAAGAGAGACCATTATGGTTTTCCAAAGAGGTAGCAAAGAAAGTGAAAGCCAAAAGACTGCATTCAGGCAATACAAAAAGACACAGGCAGAAGGGATAGGGAGAAGTACCAGGAGAAACAAAGGGAGGCAGGGAAGTCAGTAAGGAAGCCAAAGCTCAGACAGAAGAACACATTGCAAAATCAGTGGTTAAAGGGGACAAAACCTTTACAGGTACATAAGTGAAAAAGAAGGACAAAGGGAGGGATAGTGAGACTGAAGGGGAGGATGGGAAGGTGGAGGATGACAATAGTAAAGCTGACATATTGAACAGGTATTTCTGCTCAGTCTTTACTAAGGAAGAGGGGGTAATGGGTCTGAAGGGAGTACAAGGGTGAGAATGGTGCAGAAATGGACACAAGTCCCTTTACACGAGAAAGGGTCCTGAAGGAACTGGAAGTAATAAGAGCTGATAAAGCAATGGGGCCAGATGGGGTGCACCCCAGGGTCCTTAAAGAACTAAGAAAGGTGGTGGCTGAACCTTTGGCTATCCTGTTCAGCCAATCACTGGAAACAGGGGAGGCACCCAAAGACTGGAGGACAGCAGATGTAGTCCCCTTATACAAAAGTGGGAACAAAGAGGAAGCAGGGAACTACAGACCAGTCAGCCTCACCTCGGTAGTGGGAAAGATCATGGAAGCACTACTGAAGGAGAGATTGGTGGAACATCTGGCTGTCAATGGACTACAGGACCCAAGGCAGCATGGTTTCACCAGGGGGAGGTCATGTCAGACCAACCTCATTGAATTTTTTGACTGGGTGACTAGGGAGGTGGATCAGGGGAGGGCAGTGGACATGGCCTATCTGGACTTCAGCAAGGCCTTTGACACTGTGCCACATAGAAGACTATTACACAAACTGGGGAATATGGGTGTGGGCAGGACAGTAGTGTGGTGGGTAGGTAACTGGCTGGGTGGCAGGACACAGAGGGTGGTGGTAAATGGCTGTCACTCCACAGAGGGAAGAGTGACCAGTGGGGTACCACAGGGATCAGTGCTGGGACCGGTCCTATTCAACATCTTCATCAGTGACATTGCACAGGATCTAGAAGGCAGAATTTCACTGTTCGCTGATGACACAAAGCTCTGTAACAGAGTAGACACACCAGAGGGTGTAGACAGAATGAGAAGGGACCTGCAGAAACTTGAAGAATGGTCAAGGGTTTGGCAGTTGAAATTCAATGCAAAGTGCAAGATAATGCATATAGGAACAGAAACCCTGGCACAATATATCAGTTGGGGGGTGAGGATATAGCATGCACCAAGCAGGAAAGGGATCTTGGGGTTGTCATCTCTGATGACCTCAAGGTAGGGAAACAGTGTGACAAGGCAGCAGGTAAAGCAAATAGGATGCTGGGATGTATAGGCAGGGGCATCACCAGCAGGAAAAAGGAGGTCATAATTCCGCTATACAAGACACTAGTGAGGCCCCACCTGGAGTACAGTGTACAGTTCTGGAGACCATACCTCACGTAAGGACATAGACAGGGTAGAGAAGGTTCAGAGGAGGGCAACAAAGATTGTGCATGGGTTGCATCACAAGTCCTATGAAGACAGGTTGAAGGAACTGAACATGTACTCCCTGGAGGAGAGGAGGGAGAGGGGATATGATAGAGACATACAAGTATCTTACAGGGAGGAACAGGGTGCAGGAAAACACTATTTTAAGCGAAAAGATGTTTCAGGACTAGAGGGCATGGGATGAAGTTGGAGGAGGGGACGATTCAGAGGAAACATGAGAAAGAATTTCTTCACAGAACGGGTGGTGGACAAGTGGAACACCCTTCCAGAGGAAGTGGTGGGAGCTGAAACAATCACGGGATTTAAGAATGCATGGGATAGACATAAAGGAATTCTAGAGGTCAGGGGTAAGGGGAAATAGACTTCTAGGAAAACAAACTGAACTTACAAGCTCAAATGGGCAGACTAGGTGGGCCATAGGCCCTTATCTGCCGACACTGTCTATGTATCTATGTATCTATGTATCACAATGTAGGCCAACATTCCATTTGCCTTTCCCACTGCCCTGCTACACTGGCTGCCCACCTTGAGGTCACGCAATACCATAATCCCCAGGTCCCTTTCTGTTTCCTTCTCCTTAATCACCCCCCCCCCAAGGGAGTAAGTTTACCTCCTAGTCTTCTTCCCCAGTTGCATCAGTGACCACTTTTGTGTATTAAACTTCAATTTACAGGTGTCAGACCACCTCTCCAGCCTCTCTAGGTCCTGCCTCATGGCTTGCACCCTACTAGGTGAATCCACCTTATTGCAGATCTTTGTATCATCTGCAAACAGGTATACCCATCCCTCCAGACCCTCCGCTAGATCACTAACATAGATGTTAAAGAGTATTGGTCCTAGCACTGACCTCTGTGGCACCCCACTGGTCACTGCTCGTTCCCTGAAATGTGTCCCATTTACCACCACCGTCTGACTCCTTCCCTTCAACCAGTTTTCCACCCACCTGGTGATCCTGTTGTCCAGCCCTGGTCTGTCCAGCTTATGTACCATTCCACCATGCAGAATGGTGTTGAAGGCCTTACTGAAATCCAGATAGGCCATGTCCACCGTTCCTCACAGGTCCACTATCTGTGTCACCCCATCGAAAAACTCTATCAGGTTAGTCTGACAGGACCTTCCCTTGGTGAAGTCATGCTGCCTATCATCCTGCATGCCATTCATCTCCAAGTATTCTATCAACCTGATCTTAAGTAGTGTTTCCATTACCTTCCCCACCTCCGAGGTAAGACTAATAGGATGGTAGTTTTTGACCTCATCCCTCCGCCCCCCCTTATGTAGTGCGACCACCTCTGCCCTCTTCCAGTCCATTGGCACCACCCCTGTGACCAAGGACAAGTTAAACAGCCTCGCTAGATGCAGCACCAGTTCATCCTTCACCTCCTTGAGAACCCTTGGTTGTATTCCATCAGACCCCATTGCCTTGTCTACCCTAAGTCTACCCAGCTCTTCCCTTACTCCTTCAGCAGTGCATTCTGCCACAGTCACCTGCCTGTGGCTGTCACCATCCCCACCCCATCCTGGTCCCCTACCCTCTCTTTTCTCCATGAAGATTGAGGCAAAATAGCTATTTAATGCCTCTGCTTTTTCAAAGTTCCCTTCTAGTATTGTTCAACTTTCCCCCCTTATCTTTCCAGTCCCTCGCTGTGCCCTCCTCCTTTCTCCAACGTACCTAAAGAAGGTTTTTTGTCCCCTCTCCTTGCCTGCTTCACTATCCTCTCCTCAGTGGCCTCCTTACCTGATGGGTAACCTGTGTCACAAGTTCCCAGCAGGAGACTGACTCTTGTTGGTTATAGTAATGTCACCATCAGTGAGGTCACAGTGCTGATGATGTATAGGGAGGAACAGAGCTGACTATGTCAACCTTCATGTAGAGTGCTGTTCCACACATCACACATAGTACTGTCAGGTAGAAAATCTTCGTATTAGTAAAACAGAAAAGGAAAACAATAGTTCAGATATAAGAAGTGATAGCTGACTGCTTCTGAAAGTTTCTATTAATTCCAGGCAGTACACCAACTTTTTAACATGTTTTTCATTTTTGGGGTGCTGCAAAAGAGAAAAAAAATACTCACTGGCATTCTGGAACTCATGGTCAAAAAACCTGCACTCACAAGCAAAGATTTCACCAAATTCCTGTGCTGAAGTTTTCAAATGGCACAAATTAAATGGAGAAAAGGAGCACAGATATACCCGCTGTCTGCTCACTGACCCGGCACTTCGGGTAGGAAACTCTTCCTCAGGGGGGCGTGATTAGCGGGAGAAATGTGCTGTTATTATATACATGAACTCATGAATAAACATAACCATATTTAATTGCTAATTTACATATAACAAAAGATAAAGAATAAAAAAGTTCATTCAGACCGTGCATTGAATCAGTTTAATATTGCCATTGAGTGCCTTATGTAATACAGTATTAAATTCACAATCCATACTATATAATGCATATTGCAATTTACTTAAAGCCAGAAACTTATCAAATACCAGAGAATCAATAAGAAGAAATGGGGAAGGGCTGCTGCAATTGGCCTGGCTACTGCAATCGGCAAATACCGATCTCCGTGATAGAGGAGAAGAGAAGGAAAACAAAATACCTATAAGAGAACAGATAATATGCTTTAGAATCTTAATATTGATATCCTATTAAACCATACATTGCCATAGTATCAATCAATATGTAAATCTAATGCATGAATATGAAAAGGATAACTTAAAAGAAATGAAGATGAACGTAATTAACATAAAGCAGGGTAACCACTACAGTTAAAATACAGAGGGGTGGTAAGAAACCTTTTTACATTTAAACATGGCTAATTCCATTAAATTTGGCTTAATGCCACATAAATTAATTAGACTTATTACATACACCCTTTTAAGGCTATCCACCAAAATACACTAAGTTAACAAGAAGCTGGTAAATGATGTTTGTGCATTTATTAAATCTAATACAAAAGACTTAAGTAAGCATTAATCCATGATGACAAAGGAGTGCTCTACTAAGGTATTAATGCCCGGTTGGGGGGGCAGGTACAAGGCTACGGTTGGTGCCTCAACCATTAACTGAGCATTAATTCCCTAATGAAACACTGACAAAACCGGATTAATGTGCTTATAACTATGTAAGTACAAGGTAAAATTGTTACATCACGGTTTAATTTAGAATGAAACAAAAATGAGGAAAACCAGTAATTCCTCTTGAGAAACCATGCTGCAGTTTCATCCTTTTAAAACACTTTAAAGATCTGATAACGTCTCCGTGCACGTTGCATGCTTGGATGTACATTTAATGTAGTGTTGGGAAATTGATAAGACATACCAACATTACATTAACTTCTCAAACAGAGGAAAATGTCAAGATTTGCTAGTTCTTAGAGAATTTAATGTTTTGCCCTTCATTGCTACTTTGCACTGATGCCTGAGGCTACTGCATTGTGGGGGAAGTGTGCATTTGCATATTTTTGCCTTAGAAAATGTGGCAACAGCGTAGTGCTTTTATTTGCAGAAAACTAACTTACAGTTGTCGCTTAAGTTCCTGAAGTCCATTGGGTGGGTGGGTGAGAAACAACGGTGTGCGGGGATGTTTAATCACCTCGTGGCAGCTCCAAAGCACATAGTGCTACAAATACAGAACTGAGGGCATGTTTCAGCAGCTCATGCCCGACCATGACCTGGCTTGCTTGTTCGACTGCAGTCGCCACGGTACCTGGATGATTTAGCGCGATCCCAAAACAAAACATGCTCTAATTGTTGGTTTGCCATGGTCCCAGCTTTACAAACATGCACTAGCAGTCATTACTAAGTGATTAATACCCGATTGACTTTGGGTCACATGTTGGGTTTCAGCAAATCCAATTACAGTATTGTTATCTTACATTTCTTGCCATGTTACAATGTCCATTGGTCATTCAGACCTAGTGGTTTGACACTTTTGAGTGTAAATATTCAAATACTTTCACATTTTAGTAGGCAGTTAGTTCTGTTTTCACCTTTCTTTAGAGTGGAAACATGTTCTGTGCCCATGAATTTGTAACAGTCAAGATTTGAGTTATGATAGTCTGAAAAATGTATTTCTACTGGAGTATCCTATTATTCTCAATAGATCTTATGTGCTCCTACAATCTTTGTTTTAAAGGTCTGATAGCGTGACCTACATAGATTAAATTACAGGCGCACTGCAATACATACACTGTAAATGATGCATCACAGCTGATACATCTTCTCTCTTCTAGGATGATATTTTCCTCTGCAGGATGCTGGAACTGATTGCTAGTAAAGGCATACTTGCACACATTACATCAATTGAATTTATAGAAGCCTTTTGATCTTTCAGGTAGCCAGGTTCTATTATTATCTTTGGAAGGATCACTACTTAGCCAGCTACGTTCAACTTTATCTCTAATATTGGGTGTCTACTAAATAAAACCCTCAGTTTACCTCCTACAGCCTTTTGTGCTTCTCTGTTACTAGTTAATATTGCCCAGTTCCAATGCAGAATATTGCCAACCCTCCCAGTTATGCCATTGAACTATATTATGAATGTAACCAGGCTATCTTTAATCTTGCCTTTAGCCATCATTATTGTGGACTCCCAACCCAGTAGTTTACTCATATCCAAAATCAGAGCTCTATTTTTCAGATTCCAAAAGGCCCTATTGTACCCTTTTCTAAAAAAAATGGAGTTTTAACTCAGCTGCTTGTTCCAAAAACACCTCATCAGTTGTACAATTCCTTTGCAGCATTAACATCTGGCTGTATAGAATAGATTCCTTAACCTTGGGAGGACGGACGCTATCTGCTCTCAGTAAATAATTGGTGGCTGTAGCTTCCCCAAGATATTTTGTAGAAACAATCTCACCTGATATACTAGAGAATTCCAGATCAAAAAACTCAGGCCTATCTTTACTGGCTGAAAATGTAAATTTAAGACCAAGACTGTTTTCATGTAACCATTCATTGAATTCTAGAATCCTAGCCTGGTGCCCTTCCCACACATAGATGCAGTCATCTATATAGCAGTGCCAGTGTTTGATGTGCTTGTGAAAAGGGTTTACCAAAGGTTTGTGAATCCTGAGCATTTCCCACCATCCTAGAAACAGGTTGGCATAACTAGGGGCCGTACTGGCCCCAACTGCTGTCCCACATACCTGCAAGTAATACTGATTTTTGAATTTGAAAGCATTGTGTTTTAAAATAAATTCTACTGCTTCAATAACAAAATCAATAGGTGAGTCTGCAGCTGTATCATATTTTTCTAAGAAAAACTTATATGCCTGTATTCCCTGCTCATTCCTGATAGACGTGCACAAAGATTCAACACTGATGCCTAACCAGACAAAATAGTCCCGCCAAATTAGTCAATTTTTTTTGAAGTATCTTTGTCGTCTTTCAAGTAGGAAGGCAAGCCTATAACACATTTTTTGCAGGAAAAAAAAAACAACAAAGTGTCCTGGATTTTCACAAATGGATCCATTTCCAGATATTGGAGGTATTCCAGGAGGATTGTTTACATCTGTATGCACTTTTGGTAAAATATAGAATCCTGGAACCACTGTGTGCCCCCTCCAAATAAATCTGAACAATCAGTGGTGTGTGTTGGTGTCCAGTGCCATCTTTGACTCTAGCACAGCTGGGGTTCTTTCTGTCAGTGTACAGAAAGTGATTGTTCCATGCTACATGCCGATCTGCAGTTTCAGGGCACTGAGGCTGTATTACCACCATTACTTTGACTAAACTTGTCAAGTTTTGCTGTATAATGCATTCAATTTACTGCATCTTATTTTGCCTGGATTGTTGTATATTTTAACTGATTGTGGTCCGACTGCTCAGCTACCTGTGTGGTTTACTTTATGCCAGCATTGTACCTGCAGGCTTTTGTGTACTAGATTGGAATCATGTTGTTTGGGGGACTGTGCTATTTTATACCTGTCTCTAGTTTCCCTGGCTGGCTAGCCCAGAGTTTCTCTCAGTCTCTCAACTGCCCCCCCCGCTATCGAATTTCACCCTGTGCACCTAGCTTAAATTACTCAGTTTTCACATCATTCTTCCTCTTCCCTTCCCAGCCCACCTAAGGACTCCAGACAGGGTCGTGAGAGCTACTACCCTTCCCCTTCTGCCCTCCCCACACCGAAGTCCTGCAGAGCAGCTCCATGGCTTTCCCTGGTAAAGAAACAGCCCTACCTGAAGCAGTACTCGTGTAGTGGTGTGCGGCACTGCTAGTGTGGTGCTGCAAAGGACTGTCTCATCCACCACCCTGGCACCCATGGTTGCTATAGCCTTTTTATACCCTTAGCAATTAGATTCAAGGGCCTGCACCTGCCTCCTCTCCAAGCTAGTATAGAGCCTGTCCCACAGGTGGCAAATCCCTCCCTGTAACCACTGCTTCCTGAGGGAGGTAATTTCACTTGCTCAGTTTTTGACCAGGCCTGCTCCTCCACTCACAGGGTTTACACTACCCTCATTAGTACCTCTCCACCCTATAGGCAAACAGGCTCGACTGAGGCTTAATGCCGGAGGTGACAATGTGCTCCTCATGTCTCTACTTTTCTATCCTGTAAGTCACAGTGCACTTAGCATTTAACCTATCCAGGGCCATCCCCACCCGAAGTCCAATAGTACCCCCAGACCCCTACTCCTACTTGCTACCCCACTCCTGTTTCCTACCATGCTCTTATTTCTCCCTTTTCTTCTCACATCCCTGTGCCTCCCTAAGCCCCCATCTCCTCTATCTCCTCCCACTGACTTTAATCACTCCTCCTCAAGAGTCTGTCTACACCCTCTCCTCACCCCTCACCTCACCCCTCCTTCTTCCTCTTCCACCCACCCCTTCCCCAATACACCATGTACCCCTCCCTCACCCTCTCTTCTGCCTTGTCTTGGCCTCCTCCCCTCTCTCTCTCTCTCCCTTAACCTTGAACTCCTCTTCAGACTTTGTCTTCCTGCCTATCTTCCCTTCAAACTCAAACCCTCTCTCCACCCTCATACACACAAAGCTTCCTACAAACTCTTTCTTCTCTACTTTCTTCTCTTCATGTTGGGTGATGTCCACCCTAATCCTGGCCCACACCATCCCAGTCCTGCTTCCCTCCTCCCCAAAGGCCTGAAACTATGCCACCTCAACACCAGGCACTTGCTCCTTAAACTTGACCTCCGCAAAGTCTGGATCTCCCAGTATTCCCCCGACCTTCTTTGTATCTCAGGAACATGGCTCTCTTCCAGAATCCCTGTTTTCCCAACCATCACTGCCAGACTATCTCCTCTTCTGACAGGACCTCAACAAGCACTGTGGCAGCATAGCTATCTATGTACACTAAAATTTATCTTGCTCAATCTCCACACGTGAGTCTGTGTTCGCCACTCATGAGCTCCTTCTTCTAAACCTAAATCTCCCTTCCTCCGTCTCTATCTTGTAGCTGTCCTCTACATTCCCTCTAGAACCCCCACCCTCCTTTGCTAACACCATCTCTTCCCTTGTCTCACTTTCTTCTCTTCTCCAGGCAAGCTAATCGTATTCAGTGACTTCATCATGAATTGGTCATCCCCATCCTAGAAGCCCACTGTCGAACAGATCGAGTCCCTTAACCTCCTCCAGCTTATCAGTGAACTCACCAGGCCCAACACCATCTCTCACAACAACTCTCTTATTGACTGGGTGCTCGGCCCCCATTCCCACCGTATCTCTGCTGCTGGCACTCTCATGGACATCTTCAGCGATCACTACATGACCTACTGTATTCACAAACTACATCGGTCCCACTCTCCCCACCTATCAATGGTCTAGATCACTACAGGTGCTAGACACAATGGCTCTCCTTGGTGACCTCTCCTCCTTGGACTGGTCCCTCATTGACTCTGCACTCTTCATCTTCTGCCACTTTCTGACCATTGCCTGGAACATCCATGCCACTCTTTGATGCCACAGAGTCAAATGCTGCCATCACCCCTGGATCACTGCTGAGGTTATCAAACTCTGCAAATCCCGGGACTGTGCTTTGACACACTACAAGTCCTCCCTGTCCCTCATTGACCACTGTCACTACCGCTCGCTGAGAACCACCTGTACCAAAGTCGTTAGATCTGCTAAAGCACTTTACTTCAAACCTTCCCTGCAGTGAAACCACATCTCTCCTACTAATTTCTGGAATACCATTAACTCCCTCTTTTTAATCCCCCAAACATGCTCTGCCCCCCTTCATTACTCATTGATGATAGGTTCATCTCTGAACCCTCCACTGTCGCCATGATCCTCAACTCCTTCTTCACCACCTGTGTCCTCCCAACCAATTCCCAGATTCCCACACATCCTCCCACCACCACCTTTGAGGGCTTTCATTTTTTCCCCTGTCACAGCCCATGAGGTTCTCCATGCTCTCCTGTCACTGAACCTACACAACTTCAGCCCTGATGGCCTTGACTCTCTCCTACTCAGAATCTCCACCCCTGCCATAGCCCTCCCCCTATCCCACATGTTAAATCTCTCCTTCTCCCTTGGCACTGTCCCCCAGGCCTGGAAAGCGGCCAGAGTAATCCCATTTCACAAAGGGTATGATCACACTTCACCTGGCAACTATTGTCCCATTTCTCTTCTTCCCTCTCTGACCAAGTTACAGGACTCCCTTGTCCTCACTAGACTTTCAAACGTCCTTTCTCCCTCCAACTTCTTCTCTCTCTCTTTCAATCCAGATTCAGAAAAAAACATTCCACAGTCACTTCTCTGCTATGAGTCACTGACACCATCCTGACAGGTATGGACCATGGGCTTATCACTGTTGCCATTTTTATCAACCTTGCTAAAGCTTTAGACAGTGTCTCTCATCCCTTCCTCCTCTCTGAACTTAACTCTGCCAGTCTCTCTTCCTCTTCAGTGGGCTGGTTTAATGCCTACCTGACTGGGCGCACTTAGCGTATCCTTGCTGGGGATGTCCTCTCCCCTCCCATCCTAGCTGGCATCCCCCAAGGCTCTGTCCTTGGCCCCATACTTTTCTCCATCTTCTTGAATGACCTTCCCTTTGCCTGTACCTCCTTAAAAATACACCTCTACAATGATGATACCATCCTCTATGCCTCAGACCCCTCTACTTCTATGGTTCAATCCCAACTCCAGAGTGACTTCTTACAGGTCCTGCTCTGGTTCCAAAAGAACCAACTGAAAGTCTACATGAAAAAAAAAAAACAGTATCAATGACCTTCGGTACCACTGAAAAACCTCCACCCTCTCCCCTCTTTCTCTACCCTTGATGGCACTACCTGAGATTCAGTCCCCTCCTGTAAGTATCTGGGTGTCTGGCTTGACAGCCACCTGGACTTCTCCACCCACATAAACTACATCCAAATTCTGGAAAGTGGTTCAATCCCTATTCTCCCCTCCATCCCAACCCCTGGCACCAGTCCTCAAAGTGGGGGATCTCTCCCTATCTGATCCCCTCCCTGTTGCCTCAGAATTTAACACTTATTTCACCTCCTGTGCCTCCTCACATCTCTCTACCCTCCTTTCTTCCTCATTACCCACCTCTACCCTTGAGCCCTCCAACTCACCCCGCCGTTACTCTCTTTCTTTCTTTCTCCTTCTGTCCTATCTCTCCAGCTGAAGCCCTCAAAACTCTTATCTTCAACCCCATGGGGCCAGGACACCATGGATCAGTGGCCACAGCCACAGACACACACGAGCCACCAAAGGTTCATGTCCCACCAGGGACCACTGCCAGAATGTCGGAGGGAGCGTTGGGGCTGTAGCCCTAACAGGTAAGCCCCATTTGGGGTGGTGGCTTACACATGCTTCTGCTTTTTATTAGACCCAAACTGAACCCTGGTTTTGTTTCTCAGAAGCAGAAGATGGGGGGTGCATAGCAGCAAAGGTGGATTTAAACTAGGTGAGGGGGTGGTGAGTGAACAGCTGGGAGGCAGAGATCCTACAGAGAGGAGCCAAATGAGCTTATCTCCCCAAGCTAAAGGAGAAGGAATCAGGGTAGTGGCACTGGGGGGGATTAGGAGGGGCCAAAGCAGGGAGGGGTAGGGAAGGAAAAGGGGTGGAGGGTGGTCTCACTGAATGCAAGAAGCCTAGGTAACAAGTCAGCTGAGTTGCAGGCCCTCTTGGCAGTACGGAGGGTGGACATTGCAGCCATCATGGAAACGTGGGCCACCCAGTACCAGGACTGGGAAATGGTGATCCCAGGGTATAGGATATTCAGGAAGGACAGGGTTAAGAGGGAAAGGGGGGGAATGTCAATCTATGTGCAGGAGGGGATAAGGTGTATAAGGGAGGAGGGGGAGGAAGACAGGACAGAGGCCCTATTGATGCAGTTTCAAGGCCCGAAAGGTAGGACACTAAGGATGGGGGCAGTATACAGACCACCAGCTCAAAGGGATAACCTGAATAAAGAGTTAGGTGAGCAAATTAGAAGGGTCTGTAGGAAGGGGAACACAGTAGTGGTGGGAGATTTCAACCTACCTGGGGTGGAGTGGAGCACCCCAGCCACCACGAGTGCAAAGGAGCAGGTCATATTAGAAGCATTTCAGGACAGCTTCCTGGTACAGTTGGTCCATGAGCCAACTAGATTGGAAAACACTCTGTACCTGGTACTATCAAATGGGGAGGCTGTAAGGGATCTGGGGGTAGAGGACCCTCTGGCTGGGAGTAACCATCACTCTGTGTGGTTCATGCTCAAAATGGGTAGGGAAACTGGGTATGGGAACCAGGGAGATTGAATTTAAGGGGGCGGACTTTAAAAGGATGGAGGAAATTTTAGGTAGGCATCTGGCAGGAATTCAACTAATTATGGATGCTAGTTAAAAATGTGACATTATTAAAAAAAGTCTGGCAGAGACTACTGGGACATGTACAAGGACACGGAGTAAGAATGGAAGGGCAAAGAAGCCTGGTTGGTTGACCCAAGAGGTCATGTAGGAGGTGAGGGCCAAGAGAAATGCATTTTGGAGACTCAAGAAACCAGGAGGAGAAGATGACAAGGATGAGTATACGAAGAAGTCCAGGGAGGTTACCAGGCTAACCAGAGCGGCCAAGGCTTCTAGAGAACTAAGACTGGCGCAGGATATTAAGGATGGATAAAAGGACTTCTTCAGCTACATAAGGAGAGAAGGAAGAACAAAGATCAAATTGTGAGGATTAGGAAGGATGGAGGGTGGGTGGAGAAGGGGGTAGATCAGGCAGAGGCACTGAATGAACACTTCTGTTCTGTGTTGATGGAGGAGAAATGGGGGAAGATACCACAAGATAGGGGTGGAGTGGGCTGTGGGGGGGGACTGATCTAAGGATTACAAAGGACAGGGTCCTAGAAGGATTAAGGGCACTAAGGGTGGACAAGGCACTGGGACCAGACAACATTAACCCTAGGGTACTTAAGAAACTAGCGGCGATCCTGGCAGGACCACTGGCTGACCTGTTCAATACTTCCCTGGACTCAGGATGCGTACCACAGGACTGGAGGATGGCCCATGTGGTGCCCATTCACAAAAGTGGTCCTAAGGATGAACCAGGCAACTACAGACCAGTGAGCCTCATGTCAATTGTGGGTAAGATCATGGAGATGATCCTAAAAGAAAGGCTAGTGATCCTTTTGGAGGATAATGGACTCCAGGATGATCAACAGTACAGGTCTCAGGCAGATCCTGCCAGACTAACCCAATTGAGTACTACAACTGGGTGGCCAGGGAACTGGACCAGGTCATGTGGTAGATGTCCTGTATTTAGACTTCAGCAAGGCCTTTGATTCTGTGCTGCATGGGAAGCTGGAGTATATAGGGGTGGGAACAAGGATGGTCAAATGGATCAACAACTGGCTGAATGGAAGGCAGCAAAGGGTGGTAGTGGGGGGGGACTCTCATACCCGAGGGCAGTGATGAGTGGGGTACCACAGGGATCGGTACTGGGACCAGTGCTGTTTGGGATATTCATAGCTGATATCTTACTCAGGATCCAGAGTAGGAGCAATCTGTTCACAGATGATATGCAGATGGGAACTGTAGTAGATGACATATAGAGTTGGAGGGGGCTGCAGGAAGACCTGACCAAACTATAGGAGTGGTCGGAAATATGGCAGTTGGGGTTCAACGCCAAGAAGTGCAATGTACAGTACTTTGGGGCTAGGAACCAGGGTGGAGCCATCAGCTGGGAGGGATACAGTTGGAAAGCAATGAGGAGGAAAGGGATCTAGGGGTGCTTATAACGGGGAGTGTGAACAACTTGGCTCGGTGCAGGAAGGTGATAGTAAAAGCCAACAAGATACTGGGATATAGAGCGAGGGGAATCTCCTCCAGAAATAGGGAGGTGATCCTTCCCTTGTATAGTTCACTGGTCAGGCTGCACCTAGAATACTGCATGCAATACTGGCACCCGTTCCTGAAGAAGGATGTCACATTGTTGGAGGTGCAGTATAGGGTAACAAAGATGATCCAGGGATTGGAGGGGAAAGTCCTACAAGGATTTATTTATTTATTTTATTTACTGAATTTTGTTGACCGGGTAAGCCCACTGAGACTAGAAGTCCCTCTTTGAGGGGCGACCTGGGGGTGGGGATACAGATGGTGACCAACTGAAACTGTTGGTGGTATTTCTAGTGAATAGAGGAAATTTGGCCAGGACACTGGGGAAATTCCCCTACTCTTTTTGAGAAGTGCAATGGGATCTTTAATGTCCACCTGAACAACCACCAGAACAGGCAGACGGGACCTCAGTTTAACATCTCATCCGAAAGACGGCACCTCAGGAGTGCAGCACTCCCCTCATGCTGCATTACAGTGTCCGTATTGGGATATTAACCCAAGTGCCTGGTGTGGTGATAGAACCCACAGCCTTCTGATCTCCTGGCCTCAGAGGTGAGTGTGCTACCTGCTGAGCCACTGACACTGTATAGGGATACTGTACGAGGATAGGCTGGGTGAGCAGAACATGTACTTCCTGGAGGACAGGAGAGATAGGGGGGATATGATTAAAACCTTTAAATACTTAAAGGGGATAAATAAGACTAATACAGAAGAGATTTTCCAGATTAGAAGAGGGAGGGATGTGAGAGGGCACCAGCTGAGATTGGAGGGGGGAAGATTCAAGAGGGAAATCAGGAGACATTTTTTCACCGAACAGGTGGTAGATAAGTGGAATACTCTGCCCGAGGAGGTGGTATCCTGTAGAACAGTGGGTGGTTTTAAGAGGGAATGGGACAGAGTGGGGAGGGGTAATGATGAAGAGGGGTGGGGCAGCTGCAAGTTGAGGGGCTAGCTGTACAATCGTACTCGATAGACCGTGAGGCCTGTTTCTGCTGGCATGTTTGTATGTTCTCCCTCCGCTCTTCAATCTTGCACTGCATCTCCCCCCACTTCAGAATATCTTCTTTATTGTAATCATCAGCATCTCTGTTTAATTTCCTCTGTTTCCTTGCAATGATTTCCCTTTCATACTTCAGCAGATTTTTTTGTAGCACTGAATCACACTTTCTATATTTGATTCTATCTTTGAATGGCAGGGCAAGTGTTCTGGCTTCTTTCAATTCTTCACCCAGAGTCTCTAGTCTCATTGTTTCTGCTTTAATAAAGTAGTTCAATTAATGTCTTGGAGCACTGATTAGCCATTTCCACCCACTCGTCTTTAAACTCAGATTCTTCTAAACCACTACAAGGTACTACATTCATTCTAAGACCTCTGGGTGGCTGCATTTTTCCTAGGAATTTTTCAACATTATATTGTTAAAATAAGATCAATGTCTTTCTGTAATAGCTTTTCTAATTTGAAAAAGCTAGACTTCACATCACCTGAGGATTGTTGGTTTTCAACTCCTGTCAGCAGCTACCTTAGAACATAGAAACATAGACTTTGATGGCAGATAAGGACCGCTTGGCCCACCTAGTCTGCCCATTTCCCTACCTAGAGGATAAGCTGCAGATCCTAGTTAACCAACAGCCTTGTTTTTAGCCATCTATTGGTAAAAGTCTCTGATTTCTCCTGCCTGAAACTCTCCTCTTTATCAGAAGTGCTGGCTCTGTCCTGTTCTTGCATAACTTCACATTCAAAGTTCTACCCCTTGAATTGCTGTTTTCAGGATCAAATAATAGCTCTAAGGGAGTTTTAGATAACCATGTGAACCATCCTCACTCACTCCTTGCCCAGAATGGAGCATGGTCAGACCTTGGAGTAAGAAGGGCTCCTACAGACCCCCCCCCTTGCTCCTTGCCCAGAATGGGGCATGTTCAGACCTTGGAACAAGAACGACTCCTACAGACTCCCCCTCCTCACTCATTCCTTACCCAGAATTGAGCGCAGTCAGACCTTGGAGCAAGAAAGGCTACTACAGATCTCCCTCACTGCAAACCCTGCACTGACCCCCTGCATCTGCTTTCATCTGTTCCCTACTCTCAGCCCTAGCATTCCATCCCAGAAACTAACTCATCACCAGTACTCTTGCAACTTCCCATAGCTGGGATTTGAACCCCCAATCTTCTGCTCCAGAGGTGGTGACTATAGCCACTGCACTATTCTAGCAGCCCTACTAGCCCATGCAACTTAGTTTACCTCAAACAATGTGTGCTCTTTTCCCAAGCGAAGGCTAACCTTACTATCCCAAAGTCCCCCCCTTTTGGATAACACTAGTATAGCACCTTCACTCCCCTCTCTCCCTTCACTCCCCTCCTTTAAGCTCCTTAGTTCCCCATTACTACTGTCTCCTCCTCCACTGCTCCTTTCACTACTTTATACACCCACCTCCCTCAGCCAACTGTCCCATATCTGCTCCATTTCCCAGACACCATGTGGCCTCCCAAATACTTGGCTGCGATTACCTTTCTCCTCACCCTCGTACCTCCAACCTCCCTTAGTGTCCCATGCCCCCCATCCACGACCTAGTCGTAGGTATACTAGAAATAACATCGGGCACCGATCCCCTAATCACTGCATGCTGGTCCCCACCTATATCCACAGTAATGACTGACTGTGGTACGGGCTATCCCACTGGTTTACACTACCCTTTTATTCACCTTCTTACATCCCCCCTATAATATCTTTGCACACATTGCCCCACTGACCCAAGCAGTGTACTTCACTTTGGCTGCGCCAGCACTACCTACATAGACTTCTCCTACTTGTTTTTTTTTTTTGTATGTTCTTTTTACCTCCTCCTACGTGTACACAGTCGTCCTCTCCTACGGGTGGCCAGTCCTGCTGTTACCTCCCACCGGTCTGCCGTCCTGCTGCTCCAACACCCCTGTTTTCTTGAATGTATCCCTTTACCGGTGTGGCCCCCCCATACCTGCCAGGGCCATCGGGAGGGGGGAATGGAGTGCACATGGGTACTCCTTTACATCTTCGTGGGGCATGGAAATGCAGCCTGGAGGCATCATGGTTGAGAGGCGCGGGGAGGTGGGGCCACCGTCATCCAGATGACATACATGCCATTTTCACACTTTTCTTGTTCCCTTGCAGTGCCGCCCTTGTTGTACCTCCAGTCTCCACCTGGGGCAGCTACAAAGCAAGGCTATCCACCCAACCCACCTCAAGAGAGGAGAGTAGTTCTCCAGATGCTCAATCCTCTCCTTTACCGGCCAGCCCACGGTGCACCGAGTCCGTTCCCGAACCCAGGTTGCCAGTGTCGTTCTAGGTAAGGCATCCAGCACCTCAGCCCTCTGTGCCACTGGGTCGGCTCTCCTAATTGTTTTGATTAAAGGGAGAAGGGATTTCTAGGGGGCACAGCCTGAAGTTCGTTGGGGGTAGTTTTAGGAGGGAGGTGAGGGAGCATTACTTCACAGAGAGGGTAGCAGGGGGATGGAATGCACTTTCTGAAGAAGTGGTATCTCTTAAAATGGTGGAGATCTTTAAAAGGGGGTGGGATAGGGTCAAGGGCAAGATACTAGTTGGTGGGAAGCCGAGGGTGGAAGAGAAGAGAAGGAAGCAAGAGGTGGAGGGGCAATAGGAGTCTACCCTCTGTGCTGCACAATTGAGCAGACCTGATAGACCATTTGGCCTGTATATGCTGGCATTTCATATGTTTGTATTTTGCCCCTGTTAGTCAAAGTCACTTGGCTGCTCCCCCCAACCCCCACCCATCCCTGCTGCATTCTACCTTTGCCTTCTACTTTGACTTTCTGGCTTGCACACCTTAATGTGATCCTCCTTGACTTTCTGCTTTCCTCGCTTGTGATGAATTGTAAACAGCTGTATATGCATATATCTTTGTTGTACTTGATATCACCCACGTTACCACTTATATGCATTTTCATCCTTGCTTTTTTTTTTTAACTTATTTTGCCTGAACTCCTTAATTGCTATCCTCCATGTTCTTTTGCTTATTCCTCACTCATGATGAATTGTAAATAGTTGTATACACATCTACCTTTGCTGTACCTGATATCACTTGTGTTATCACTGATGTTCATTTTTGTTTTCCTGTACTGCATTATCTTTACTGTTTGTACTTGACGCGGAACCTTTATAAGAGAACCTCTGTTTCAAAGGTATATGATCCTAGTTATAAATAAATAGATGTGGAAACTTGTCTGTACATTTCTTCTTGCCCAAAACACCCTCACAGATGCCTGAATTTCTGCAGTCATCAAAAGCAAATGAGTACAAACTCCAAACATAGTTGACCGCGAACCCTCGGTGCAGGGCCAGTGTAGGGAATGGACGGCTAGCCGAACTAAGCAAACACTGTAAAAAACCTGCACTCACAAGCAAAGATTTCACCAAACTCCTGTGCTGAAGTTATCAAATGCTTTTATGTACAAATTAAATGGAGATAAGGTGCACAGACATATCCACAGTCCACTCTCTGTCCAGGTGACAAAAGTGTCAAACCACTAGGTCTGAATGTCCAATGGACATTAAGGGGGATGTATTCAGAGCCGGCCGGCTGCATGCGCATACCAGTGCCGTGGTGCAAAACAGATGCACCGGCTGGCTGTACTGCAACATTCATACAGAATGCACCATCAGCACAGATCACACATCCTGTGTGAATATTGGACCCTGGATGCACAGCACAAAGCAGGCAGCCGCCATGTTGGGCGCAGCACATCCAGGGTCAGGCTGAAGACCGCTAAATGGGGGAATGCAGGGTGCATACCTGGATGCGCGATTCCCCCAAGGGTGCTATTCAGCCAACATATGCTAATGAGCTCATTGGGCATGCATGGTGCAAAGGATCCTCATGCATGCCCATTATGGGCTCATTAGCATGGCTGCGCCAAGCTATATGCGCCAGGCCAGCCATTCCCATCCCTGATCTTCAATGCAGTCTGAAATTAGCATGCATCCCGTGTTTCTATAATGTAGTGGACCCCCCCCCAAGCCGGACTGTGGAGGTCACATCATTATTTGAGTCCCTTCACATAAAGTCTATTCACAGGATGTGATCCAGATGACCCCAAACATTAGGCAGCTCAGTTCATCCGATAATAAAGAAAATACACAGTGCTGCAAGATAGTTTCCCTCACAGTCACAAAATGTACTTGCTCTCATCCTCACAGCTCAACCTATCCTCCCACCCCGGGACCCTTTCTCCACTGTCCCACAGGTCCAAATTGGGCATTAAGGCAGTTCAGCCAGCCTCTCACCTCAGAGCTACTGCTCCCTTTTCCCAAGAGTCTATCTTTCAG
The DNA here is from genome assembly GCA_016271365.2 of Neoceratodus forsteri. Classification (NCBI taxonomy): domain Eukaryota; kingdom Metazoa; phylum Chordata; order Ceratodontiformes; family Ceratodontidae; genus Neoceratodus; species Neoceratodus forsteri. The sequence continues at coordinate 1,296,231,661 of CM057459.1, forward strand.
ATCAAGGCATGCTGCCTTTCACTTCAGGGCCACCACCTCATCTATCACCAGACTCACCACTCTTCATGGATGATGACCACACAAGAATTCTGTGGCAATCCGTCCCCATCTCAGCTGCGAATTTGCTCTCCCTCGGACCTCGTCTCTACACAACCTTTCTCCTCCAGCGAAGAATGCACCCAAATCTTGTGCCCACAATGGGAGGAGGGGAACCACTGGAGCAGCCACCCCCATGTCCCAATTAGTTCTATCTCTTCACCTATTCCCTAAGAGAAAACTGTCCCACCGCTCAAGCGGGCGACTGATCGCTCAGTCTCAGTCTGCCTGCTCCCTCTCTCTTTCTTGCACTCTCCCTTATATTCAGCCCCATGCCCAGGGTATTCCAAAGCCAGCAGTTCCCCAGTGCAGTAAACTATTAACCCCTTACATACAGGAATTAAATATTCACACCCAATATCCCAAGGGTGCACATCCAAATGCGCAAGAATGGCGCCATTAACCCTGTGGGGGAGGTTACAAGCCCAACTAAGCAAACACTCAAAAAACTGCACTCACAAGCAAAGATTTCACAAAACTCCTGTGTTGAAGTTGTCAAATGCTTTAATGCACAAATTAAATGGAGATAAGGTGCACAGACATATTCACAGTCCACTCTCTGCCCCAAAGCTTTACACTCACAAGTGTCAGACCACTAGGTCTGAATGACCAATGGACATTAAGCCTTTTTTATTAGACTGAATAAATGTACAAATGCCATTTACCACCCTCTTGTTAACTTAATGTATTTCAGTGGTTACTCTTAAAATGGTGTATGTAGTAAGTCTAATGAACTTATGTGATATTAAGCCCAATTTAATGGAATTAGCCATGTTTAAATGTTAAAAGGTTTCTTACCACCCATCTGCAAATTAACTGTATCTTAGTGGTTACCCTACTTTATGTTAAGTACATTCATCTTCGTTTTCTTTGATATTTTCCTTTTCCTATTCATGCATTAGATTTAGGTATTGTATAATACCAGGACAATATATGGTTTAATAGACTATCAATACATGTATTAGGATTCTGACGCACATTATCTGTTCTCTTACAGGTATTTTGTTTCCCTTCTGTTCTCCTCCATCACAGAAATTGGTGTTTGCTGATCGCAATTGCCAGACAGATTGCAGCAGCCCTTCCCCATTCCGTCTTATGGATTTTCTGGTATTTGATAAGTTTCCTGTCTTATAGTAAATGTGCATTATATAGTATGGATTGTGAATTTAATAGTGTACTGCATAAGGCACTCAATGGCAATATTAGACTAATTCAGTGCACTGTCTGAATTAACTTTTTTGTTATATGTAAATTAGCAATCAGTTATGGTCATGTTATATGTAAATTAGCAATTAATTATGGTCCTTCAAGGTTCCGTACTCTGCCCAATACTTTTTTTGATTTTCCTTAATGGCCTTTCAAATGCCTGCTCAACCACAAATATCCACATGTACGTGGATGACACTGTCTTGTTTGCCTCTGGTACTTCCCCTTCGGATGTTGAGACCAAGCTCCAACTGGATTTCAACAATGTCCAGCACTGGTTTTGTGACAACCAGCTCTCACTGAATGCCAAAGAGACTGTCTCTATGCCCTTTGGTACCGAGCAAAGGCTTACTAGGCTTGCTACCATCCCCTCCTTCCACACCATAGATAGTTCCTCACTTGAAGATGTCTCCTCCTTCAAATACCTTGGCCTATGGCTAGACAAAAACCTCAGTTTTGTTGTGCATGTGGACATCATCCACACAAAGCTCCTCCCCAAACTGGGTGCTCTGAATTGACGTCACAACTGCCTTCCCCTTCCCCTTCCTGCCTGCTGGGAGATTGTCCAAAAGATGATCCTCTCTGTCGCATGATAGGCCTATATCCATTTATGTGGGTTCATATTGTATATGCTGTAATGTACTTTAGAATTAAGACACTGTCCCTTTAACAGGGCTCCTTAGTAATAACTACAAAATAGCCAGAATTTCTAGAAAGGCTAGTGTGGCTCTGTTATATCTCCAGATAAGGGAGAAAGGTATATGGCCCAGGAAGGCATAAAATATCCCACTGTAGCTTTTCATAACGGGAAGAGGTCAGGGAATGACCTAGGTGGGCAGGGTTTACACCAAATGCATGGGCCAGATGTTACTGATGCCTGCAGAAAAAGGCAAACAGTTGCACCCAGATATCTGTATTGTCTTGGAACCATTAACCCCACCCAAGAGGGAAAAAAGGTGGGTGTGTCCTAAAAATGACCATCATATGTATTATCAGATACACATTTTGAATTCAGAGCAGTTGGGAAACAGTTTAGCTGGGAGTCAGGTAACCTGACCAAGCTGGTATATACTTTTACACCAGAAAGTATATGTGTAGGCCTGAAAAAAATTTCTAAAACCATCCCTGAGTGTGTGGAAAATAGACTTTTCACATACTGAACAGAATATTTTGATTTTAAGTCAGAATTTTGTAAACCAACGTTTTTCACCAAGGAAGCACCTGAATTCTTTTAAAAAGGACTTTCCAGAGATCTGAGTTGGAATACAAACGTACTACAAAACTGTTGCTTAGGGACTCATCTCTACAAGGATATTTAAAATACTGTCTGAACTCTAACGTCAAAACAAGGCATAGTTTAGAATAACAATATCTAGTGTTTTCTGTAAACTATCCACTTTTACTTTTGGTATTGTCTGGTCACATGATGGCTGCCTAGGAGACAGCTGCTTCCCTTCATTGCTCCCCTCTACTCTCGCTGTTACTAACCCCTTCTGAGCACTAGACTTTTGCCAAAAGTAAATCGGAGGCTTATTTCGGCTGCAGAGACTATCCAGATCTAAAATGTGGTGGTTGGGAATGGGCACGGAGTTGAGAAATCCACTGCCACGCCACACACCTCCGCCAATGCCTGAGAAGGACAAGGCCACTAAGAGGCATAAACACCGTACCGCCAGCTTGACTAAGCCTTCGGCCATTAGCATAGTGCTCTCAGATGAGTGCTTCCTGGAAATCATACAACTGCTACAAGAAGCTATTTCTGGAGACTTACAAAAACTACACTCCTCAGTGGATTCTCTTACTACCAGGGTCGATGACTCTGAAGCCAGGCTGGTCTTGCTGGAAAACTGGAGGGGGAAGGTTGACCTGGACACGACCGCCATGTGCCACAAATTTCACCATTTGGAAGACAAGCTAGAGGACTTAGAGGGGTGCAGTCAGTGCAACATCATGATCCATTTTGGCCTCCCTGAAAAGGAAGAAGGGAGTAATCCCATAGCATTTATTCAGAAGCTGTGTGAGCTTATAGTAGGTCCCTCTCCTAATAACCCCACCTATGTTGTGGAGCTGGCCCACTGCTCGCTCTACCCTCCCACCCCACCATCTGGGTCTCCCCCATGTCCCTTCATCTTTAAGCTGCTTAATTTACAGAATAAGCAGCATATGCTGGCTAAAGTTAGAGATGTAAAAGAGTTGAGCTGGGAAGGGCACTGAATAAGACTGGCCCAGGATTTGCTGCAGTCTATGTACCAAGAGGCAGGAACTGCATCCCCTTGTCTCCAAGCTGATTGCAGCAGGGAAGCATTTCAGGGTTAGAAGCCCCACTGTCCTACAATTCAAGCATGCTGAACAGTGGAAAGCTTTCGAGTCTCCGGTGCAGGTGGCCTCCGAGCTCAAAATCCTGCTACCAGAGCTCTTTAAATAAAGTCTACTTCATTTTCTTTGTCCTTGCAATTGCCAGTTGAGTGCTCAGGAAAGATATAGTAAGTGTGTACCTTAGTATTCACCTATCTGATGGTGGCGTGGATACACCCTTTGGTTGAACTGTGCGGCCCACTCTTCAACCCCCATGCTAGGAGATGATCTGTGACCAACTAAGGGGAGTGAGATTCTGGGAACCTTAATTCATTATTCAGTTTATCCCCTTCCCAGCCCCACTGTTCTGAAAAACTATCAAGAACTCCAGGGCAGATCTCAACACCAATTATTCATCCTTGGATGGACTCTATATCTTGGAACCTTCAGGGCTATGCATTTCTCCTCTAACTCACTGCACATAGTCCACGTTTACCCGGGGGACCTTGGACTCTAATTCGAAGACACATGCAGGCTTGCACAGGTTCTCCTCACTCATGTTCATCCAAGGTTGAACTCTGTACTTCTGGCACAGCAGATAAAGCCTTGGCCAGGTTTATCTCCTTGCGAAATCCTGGCCCTGAACTTCATCGTAGCAGGTTATTTTTGGAGGGCTTAATATTGTAGCGACTATGGCCAGTCTCGGGGCGGGGGGAGGAGATAATGTTCTATTCAGATTTCTCTGGCCATACTACTTCAGGTCTATGCAATCTGAACTGTGGGTCTCTCTGTTTAATAGTCGCCTCTGGACAGCAACTGCACCGGGGGAAGGGGAGTTCACAGTTAGATAACAGGCAAAGCAATGCTATTAGGTTGTTTTCGAAATTGTTGTTTACCTTTCTAGCAATATCCTTGATATATGTTGTTCCTGGCATTTAGGTGTTGCTTGGAATACGTTAGTTATGTTATTTGAGTAGTTTGCTAAAGTGTTGCTGAATTGATGTGAGGTGGTGGGGGGGTCATGAATATAGTTCTCTAGTGGGCAGCTGAGTAGAAAAATCATCTGCCATGGTACGTTTGGGACTGCCAGTATTAGAACCGGGAGTAGACTTACTAGGCTTAACATGTTGAGGGTTTAGTGTAAAAATTTTAATGTTTGGGGGTGGGAGTTTTTTTGGGTTCTTTGAGTTTTTTGGGTCTTCATCTTGTTTCTTACATTCCTGGGGTGTGTATAGGGCAGTGAGGAGGGGTGGGTGGGTTGTCTGCGACCACATAATATTTAGGACCTCTTTGCAGAGAGTAAGGGCAGCAAAAATATTAAGAATCTAAAACAGTTTCCCTACCAGGAAAGACTGAAAAATCTCAAAATTTACTCATTAGAATATAGGTCTATGAGAGGTGACTTATGTTTAATTTTTCATGCTCTAAAAAATGAGTCTCTATTTGAAACTCTATGCCTAGAGTGGGGAAATTGTCTTGGTTCTACATGATCACATAATATTAAAATCAAGACATTTAATGCGAAAACAAATAAAAGGAAAGGTTTTATAACACAAAGAATAATTCCAGTGTGGAATTCTTTGCCACAGAAAGTTGTAAATAGTCCAAATTTCAATATGTTTAAAAAGAATTTGGACAATTACATGGGTGATAATAAATATTACTACCACCCAAGTTAATGGGTGGCGAAGTCATAATGGGCATGTCCCTCGACTTTGTATACTATCTATGAACCTATGAACCTATAAGGCGACTTTGCCCATTTTTCCTATTTTTTTCTTCTCCCCATATCTAGAAACTCTAGGTTAAATGAGTGGGCCATATAACTTCATTAGCTGGAATGTTAAGGGTGCCCAGGACAGGCATAAAAAGGTAATGATCCTACGCTACCTCCAGCACCTTCGGGTAGGAATAACCTACCTACAAGAGACCCACCTGCACAGGGAAGAGATTTTCCTCTTCCGACAGTAGTGGGTGGGGCATGTTTTCGGCTGTGGTATTTCCTCTAAATGAGGGGGAACCATAATACTGGTTGCCAAGTCTGTTCCCTTTACCATGACACAAGAATGGTGGGATCCCTTGGGGCATTATATTATCCTCCAAGGTTCGTTGGGTACCTTCCCAATTATTTTGGGTTCAGTATATGGCCCAAATATTGATTCACCACAGTTCTTTTCTCAACTTAGTCCCACACTGGCCTTCGATCCTCCTATACTAACTATAGTGGGCGGAGACTGGAATCTGGCCCTGCAGTTGGACCTGGATCGCTAAGACACCAAAAAAGTAAGGTTATCCCCAGCCCAGAGGGCCCTTCATGATTTAATGAGTGGGACAGGTATGGTAGAGGTGTGGCGTATTCTTAACCCCATAGCACGACAGTTCACCTACTATTCCCCACCCCATAATACTCTATCTAGGATCGATTATTTTCTGGTAAGTGCATTTCATTTCTCTTGTATGTTAGCCGCAGATATACACCATAGAGTGTTATTGGACTACTATCCTGTTAGTATTTCCTACCTACTCGGCCCTGGAATACGAATGGACACCTTATGGCATCTCAATGCACAACTATTGCAAGCACCGAGTTCCTGGTTCCATATCCAACAGTTAGTTTCCTCCTTCTTGGACTCCAGTAAGGGGTCAGTGGGCAGGGTGGGTACTATCTGGGCATCACTTAATGCATTCTCCAAGGCAAGTTCATTTGTCTCTCAGTTATACGGGCCCACAAGAATAAAACGCAACTGGACACTCTTTTGGCTGACATCTGCCGCTTAGAACACTCCCTAAATCATTCCTCCCCCAACTCAGAGTGGGCCAGATTACACCTATTACAAACCCAGTATGCAGATGTTATGGCACAGAAGGCTGAACTCGCTTTGCATTGCACCAAAGTGAAATACTTAGAGTCTGGGGAAAGAGCCGGGAAGCTCTTAGCACTTCGCTTGCAACAGGCTGAGATGGCCAAGTTTATTCTGGGACTATGACTGGACCCAGAGGCTGCAGTGGTAACTGACCCTATGGAGATGGCTTCAATTTTTGGCGAATACTTCAAAAAACTTTACTGTGTGGATAAGCCATCCAACCCCTCTGCAGGCTTAATCTCAGCCTATCTAGATTCCATTACACTCCCGACTCTGTCCCCTTCTTACGTGGCACACCTGGGTGCTCCAGTCTCATTAACTGAAGTGGAAGAAGCGATTGGTCGATTTCCTACCGATAAAGCCCCCAGGCCAGATGGGTTCACTAATAATCTTTATAAGGCTCATCTCCCCCAGCTTGCAACCCTCTTAGTTGAGGTATTTAACTCCTGGTTTGACAAAGGAGTTGGGGACTCCACCTTCTTGGAAACACTGATCACGCTTCTTCCAAAGCCTGACAAGGACCCCCTCCAGCCCAAAAGTTACTGTCCGATCTCCCTGTTAAATTCGGATGTGAAAATTCTTGTTAAAATCTTGGCCAACCACCTTGCTTCAGTTATGGGAGCAGTCATTGGTCAGGAACAAGATGGTTTCATGTCAGGTTGAGTTTCTGGAGACCACTTGTGCAGGCTCCTCCATCTAATCTCAGTGTCTGGGGAGTATAGGGTCCCTGCGGCTCTGTTGTCCCTAGACGCCAAGAAAGCATTTGACTGCGTATCCTGGGATTTTTTGTTTGCCTCCTTACAATGCTTTGACATCCCTCTCAATTTCATTAAATAGGTTCAGTTGTTGTACTGACTCCCCAAGGCAAGGATTTGGTATAATGTCTCTCTATCCAACCCCTTCCCTTTACAATGGGGTACCAGGCATGGATGCCCGCTCTCCCCTTTCCTCTTCAACTTTTATATAGAACTGCTAATGCGTAAACTGGTTAATACACTTACTGTGCAGGGCATCCAAGTTGGGGGGGCGGAGATATATCCTCTTGGCCTATATAGATGATTTGCTGCTGCATTTGGAAAACCCATGCATATCTATCCCTATCCAGCTCAGACAGCTTGATTTTTTTCCCAGGGTTTCTTTCTATAAGTTAAATCCCTCTGAGACTAAAATATTTCCCCTCAATAATGGACTTGCCAAAGCGGACGTCAGCAATTTGGGTCTCACATGGGAACTTAAGACCCTGACATATCTAGGTATCACGATTTCCTGCTCCATTCCAAAACATGATCAAAGAAAATCTAACTAAGCTAACTAAGAAGGGAATCCCCAGACTCTGAAATCAGACCTGGATAGATGGGCAGCAATTCCTTTATCCTTGTAGGGTCGAATTAGCATACTAAAGATGAATATTTTACCTCGTCTATTATAGCCAATAGGTATGTTTTTTTTCTCCCTAAAATCTGGTTCTTCCACCTTCAAAAGATGTTCAATGTGTGTTTGTGGTGAAATAAATGCATTTGCAGGGCCTATAGCAAACTTACTGCCCCCAACCCACGTGGAGGTCTATCCCTTCCTTCCCTTTCTCTATATTATGGAGCCAACACATTAGAAAACTTTCCCTTTGGGATATAAAGGGCGCACAAGCAGACCCTAACACCTATATCCTCTTCTGGTTAGATATTGAAAGGGCACTGGCAGCCAGATGGGGCTGCTCTCTACCTTGCTTACTATATCTACTACCTTCCCATCTTCCCCGACCTTTGCGTAACTCACCAATTGGATGGTCCCTCAAGGACTTGTACCAATTAGACACACATCTCCTTGAGCTGGAACAGATCTGTTACCCAACCTATATTTAATAACCGTCATTTTCAAATTGGTCATCGTCCCATTCCACAATTGTTTTGTCCCCACTTAAAGGACGGTACACTCACTGATCTCATTCAGGGGGCAGACATTGTCTCATTCCCGACTTTGTAGGCCAGGTTCCAGCTTAAAAATCGGGACCTCTTTAAATTCCTTCAAGTTAAAAATGCAACCCTTTCCTTCCTGGGGCCTAAACCCTGGATTATTTCAACATCAGAGCACTTAGCCTCTGTGTTGACTTTAGCAGACTATCCACATGCAGTCTCCATGATTAATAAATACCTTCAGTCCCTCAACCCACATCTCCCTTCGGGGATTTGCTATTATTGGGTCCAGGAACAACTTCTCCCAACCAATGAGGTCCTCTGGAGGGTGGCCTGGTGTAACATGTATAGGTTTATCAAAAAGGACAGACTTCGTCTGGTACAGTTTAATGTAATGCACAACCTTTACTTCACCCCAGTAAAACTGCACAGAATGGGCAAACTCGCATCTCCTTTATGTTCCCATTGTAATGAAGCTCCCAGGTCCCTCTTTCACCTGCTCTGGACTTGCCCTAAGATCCAATCTTTTTGGAATGCCGTCCAACAAGTGCTGGATCCATTTTGGGATTTAGAGCCCTTATTTACTCCCGGAAGCTGTTTATTAGCTTCCCTCCCGGCACACCCCGTATCAGAAAAGCCAATCTGACTCTTGTGGCTGCTACAGCAAAACTGGTCATGTTGTGGCATTGGAAAGAAGACTCCCTTCCCACAACTTTAAAGTGGTGCTGTGAGATCCTACTAGCTATTAAACTAGAGAAACACATTGTGGCCACACACCTTCCGTAATACCTGGGAGCCCCTGTATACATTACTCGCCCTTTGGAGGGCATAGTCTCTACAGTATACCTGCTAGGCCTGCTACCTTCTTCTCTGACCTGGCTGCAGACAGGGGTGGGGGTGAGGTGGGTGAGGGAAGTAGAGGGAGGGAGGGAAGGGTTTTTTCCTTTTCCTCTTTCTTTCTTTTACTGTATGTCAGCAGATGATGTTACCGGGTCGCTGTTTTGATGGTTACTGGACTATGTGCTGCTTTAAATTCAATAAAGTATATTAAATAACGAAAAAAAACCTTTTGATATTGTCTGCATTTTAAAGTTCTTCCAAACTGTAGAATTTTCTGTATTGCTTTTATGATTTTCTTATCAGCTCTGCCTGGGGTCTGATTGTGTGATCTAACATCTTAACAGAAGGGTTTTGAAAGACTGTGTGCCTTGAAAGATAGTACCGCTCAGCTACTGTACAAAACTATTTAGGCAAGAAGTAGCCAGTGGCCGTGGTGGGCTTCAAACACTGGACATAGTGCAGAGTCAAGGGAATTTGAAACTACAGTTTCCACCCTCCCACTGGGAAAAGGAAGGTTGGTGATTCTTCCTGAACCCTACCCAGCCCACAAGTTCTGAAGAACAAGGGGGATCCTCTCTGTAAACAGAAGATCCTGGATAAGCTTGTGGCAATTTTGATGCCAGCTACTGGGTTTTTGAACAGTTTTGTAAAACCATCACACAATCAAGGGCAGAATTTGGAAAGGGGAAAAATAAATTTGATTGCAGACAATAGACCCTATCCTGTCTGAATTTTTCTTTTAACAGAGTAGTGTAGATAGAAGAATGTCTGTCCAGTACGGTACTATGAACCTGGAACAACTGAAGATGATCTGTGGGGAGAAGGGCATTCATAATGAAAACAAAAATAAAAGACAACTCACGGAGACCCTTATGGCAGCTGAGGCGGAGGACTCGCTATCCCACTTAGAGCCACAGGTGGTGACTTTGGAGGTCCAGAGCCCGGAGGAGAAGGAGCAATCTATAGACAAAGAGCTGGAAATAAGGAGGCTGTGGATGCAGGAGAAACAGCTTGAGAATGAGCAAAAAAGGTCTGAGATGGAAATAGAGGAATGACAGCAACAGAGAGGCCAAAGAATGGTAGCGCCAGTCGGAGGAACAGCAGTGCCAGATGGAGGCTGACGAATGGCAGCGACGGAACATGAGCTGAAAAAGCTGACGCTCCAACTGACAACATCCCCTGAGCAGGTAAGTGGTGGAGTTGGGTCTGAACCTCCAGGACTGGGGTACAAGTTAAATTCAAAATTAATGGCTGAGTTTAAAGAGGTGGAGGATATGGACATGTTTTTAAAATTCATTTGAAAAGGTCTTTATCCAGGCCAATCTGCCCAAAGAGACCTGGAGCTTTCACCTATCTCTACTAGTTATTGCAAGGGGAGGGAAGCATTTGGGGCAGATGGACAATGCTGAAAGTAAAGATTTTGACAAGTTAATGGGAGGTTTGGGACAAGAGACATGATGAATGCTGGTGTTGTCACCAGATAGGCCATCGGTCTAGGCAGTGTCCTAAGAAAGCCCAGAAGGTAAAAGGGCCTGTGAAATTGGAGACAATAGCCCACTGTATCGCTAATGCTCTCCCTGACAATATGAGGGAGCACATTCACCCAGTTAAGTGAATGGGGTACACGCTAAAGGGCTAAGGGATACAGGAGCATCTCTTACCCTGGTGAAAGGGGATTTGGTGGGGGCTGAACAAATACTGCAAAATCAGTTTGTCTCTGTGAGGGATTACAGAGGGGAAAGGAAAACTTAAGCATTAGCCAGTGTTACCCTGGATTGGGGAGATGCAGGTGAAGGGGTACGGAAGGTGGTTGTAGCTGAAAAACTCATTATGGATGTTATTGTGGGGAATGATGTTCCACATGGACTGGTTTGTGCCATGACCAGGAGCTAAAAGAATAGAGGCTCCTTTGATCTTTGGGACCCCACAGAAATTCAGACAGGAGAGGCTGAGAGACAGGCCAGCCAACCTGTAGCTCTTGTAAAAGAGGGTAATAACAGGGGGATGGAACTTCCTCTAGTGGCAGTTAACCCAACTGCTACTGAAGGTTGCTCTCAGGAAGGAGGGGTGACACATAGCCCAGGCGAAGGGGAAGGTTGTGATATTGAGTCCCCTACTGCCACAGCTGTGGACCTCAGCCTGTGAACCGATGGGGGCATGCCCCGTGTTCTGGGTAAGTGGGAAGACTTAGCAGCAGTATAACAAACAGACCCTAGCTTTGAGATGCTGTGGGCCTGTACAAAGTCTGCTGGGACACATGGAGGTGATGGACAGCATAGGGTGTATTGGGACAATGGACACACAGGACATCAGGACAGAGGGAGGGGCGATGAGCAGGCAACTTGTTGTTCCCCAGGAGTATTGTGGATTATTGCTCAAGGTAGCTCATGATATTCCCATGTTCGGACATTTGGGCATTGCTCGTACTACGCAGCACTTAGCCCAGAATTTCTGTTGGTCCAATATTATCTAGCAGATGAAGGAATACTGCAAATCCCGTTACCAGTGTCAGGAAATAGAGAAGGCCAGAAGCAAAGCTAAGGCTGCCCTGATTCCCTTACCACTTGTGGAGAAGCCATTCCAGAAGGTTGGAATGGATATTGTGGGCTGTCTGAATACCCCAAGTTCCTCGGGGAAAAAGGTATATATTGACAGTTGTTGATTATGCTACCCGCTATCCCGAAGCCATTGCGCTGTCCTCCACTAAGGCGGACAAGGTGGCAGATGCTTTGCTGGGGATTTTCTCCCTTGCTGGGTTTCCACAGGAGGTTATCTCTGATTGAGGGGATAACTTCATGTTGGACCTAAGAAGTGTTTGTGGGAGAAGTGTGGTGTCGTACAGAGGCACACAATGTCTTACTACCCACAAGCCAATGGTCTTGTAAAGAGATTTAATGGGACCGTAAAAGCTATGCTTATGGCATTTGCAGAACAGCATGGGCGGGACTGGGAGAAATACCTGCCCCACCTGCTGTTTGCCTACAGGGAAGTGCCACAAGAGTCAACTGGGTTTTCATCCTTCGAGCTCTTGTATGGAAGCAGGGTGAGGGGGCCCGTAGATTTAATACGAGAGGACTGGGAAGGTAAGCATACCACCCAGGGGACTCCCATAGTGGAGTATGTGTTAAAATTCAGGAAGGCACTGAAGGAGCTTATGTGCGTGGTCCAGATCAACCTGGCAGCTGCCCAGCAAAACAAAAATACCTGGTACGATTGTGGAGCCAGAGCTTGCTCATATGGGGGAGGACAGGAAGTAATTGTTCTGATCCAAGTTCGAAAGGACAAGCTGCAAGCTGAGTGGGCAGGTCCATATAAGGTAGTCTGGCAGGTAAACAATGTTAATTACATTGTAGAATTACCTGGCCGAAAACAAACTCACAGGATGTATCATGTGAACACAATGAAGCCATATTTTAATAGGGCTGACATGGTAGTTTGCAGTTTGCAGTCCTGGAGAGGAGCTAGGTGGGGAAGACCCCCTTCTCGACTTCTTAGCCGAGAGCAAGCAGGCATCATCTGTGGAGAGCATCACACTGTCACTCCAGTTGACACCTGGACAGGCCCAAGAATTGAGGATTGTTTTGCAAGACTTTGCCCCTTTATTTATGGCAAAGCCTGGATGGACACCGCTAGTGGTGCATGACGTAGACACGGGGACCCAAGCACCTATACATAGGACAGCTTACCAGGTGTCAGAGACAGTCCTCAAGGACATAAGATGGGAGGTGGGGGAGATGCTGGATCTAGGGGTGATCCAGAAATCCCATAGCCCCTGAGACTCACCTATAATCCTTGTACCAAAACCGGATGGGACTACATGGTTCTGTGTAGATTATCATGGGCTTAACACCATCACAAAATCTGATGCCCACCCAATGCCTTGCACAGATGAACTGCTTAACAAACTGGGAGGGGTGACATACTTGACTACAGTAGACCTGACAATGGGTTACTGGCAGGTGGAACTGACTGACAGGGCTAGGGAAAGGTTAGCATTCATCACCCCAATCAGCCTGTTCGAGTTCAAGGTCATGTCCTTTGGGATAAAGAATGCCCCTGCTACATTCCAGTGGTTAGTAAATCAGATGTTACAGGATACGGAGGACTTTGCAGTCACCTACCTGGACGATATTGCTATCTTCAGCAATAGCTGGGAGAAACACTTGATACCTGAGAGAGTTGTTGGACCAAATGCAGGCCACAGGTCTGACTATTATGGCAGAAAAGTGTCAGGTGGCCATGGCAGAGGTCACTTATTAGGGACATTTGGTGGGGTGGGGCCAACTTTGCCCAAACCAAGCAAAGATAGAGGCTATTACCTCATGGCCTACCCCTGAAACCCAGTGACAGGTCAGGAGCTTTCTTGGGATAGCAGGGTATTATAGAAGATTTGTTCCCAACTACAGCTCCCTGGCCACTCCTTTAGCTGGGTTGCTGACAAAGAATAAGCCTAGGAAAGTAAAACGGGACACAGACTGTGAGCAGGCCTTCACAAAGCAGAAAACCGTGCTGTGTAAGACTCCAGTGCTGGCTAGCCTAGACTGCAACTGACCATTTGTGGTACAGACGGATGCCTCAGATGTGGGAATGGGGCAGTCCTCAGTCAAGTATCCAATCAGGGAAGAGAGCCAGTAGCGTAGCAAATTCCCAGAGGGCCTGGATGCAAGGTGATGTTACAGGGCCCCTCCCCAGTTTTGAATAAACATCAAAATTATGATTTGGGCCCCTCAAACCTTGTGGGCCCAGGTGTCACTGCACCCCCTGCACCCTTGTAGCTATGCCCCTGGAGAGAGCACCCAACTGTATACTTAAGCAAGAAGCTGCTTCCCCAGGAACAAGCCTGTTCAACAGTAGAGAAGGAATGTCTCGCCTTAGTTTGGGCATTAAAAAAACTGGAACCATACCTTTATGGGAGGCATTTTAAAGTCCAAATGGACCACAACCCATTAATACATAGATTCATAGACAGTGTTGGCAGATAAGGGTCTATGCCCACCTAGTCTGCCCATTTGAGTTTGTAACTTCAGTTTATGTTTTCCTAGAAGTCTGTTGCCCCTTATCCCCGACCTCCAGAATTCCTTTATGTCTATCCTATGCATTCTTAAATCCCAATATGGTTTTAGCCCCCACCACTTCCGCTGGCAGGGTATTCCACTTGTCCACCACCCATTCTGTGAAGAAATTCTTTCTCACATTTCCTCTGAATAGTCCTCCCTCCAACTTCATCCCATGCCCTCCAGTCCTGGAGCATCTTTTTCACTTAAAAATAGTGTATTCCTGCACCCTGTTCATCTCTGTAAGATACTTGTATGTCTCTATCATGTCCCCTCTCTCCCTCCTCTCCTCCAGGGAGTACATATTCAATTCATTCAACCTGTCCTCATAGGACTTGTGATGCAATCCATGTACCATCTTTGTTGTCCTCCTCTGAACCTCCTCTACCCCATCTATGTCCTTACGTAGGTAAGGTCTCCAGAACTGTACACTGTACTCCAGGTGGGGCCTCACGAGTGTCTTGTATAGTGGAATTATGACCTCCCTTTTCCTGCTGCTGATGCCCCTGCCTATGCATCCCAGCATCCTATTTGCTTTACCTGCTGCCTTGTCACACTGTTTCCCTACCTTGAGGTCATCAGAGATGATAACCCCAGGATCCCTTTCCTGCTTGGTGCATGCTATATCCTCACCCCCCAACTGATATATTGTGCCAGGGTTTTTGTACCCATATGCATTATCTTGCACTTCTTTGCATTGAATTTCAACTGCCAAACCCCTGACCATTCTTAAAGTTTCTGCAGGTCCCTTCTCATTCTGTCTACACCCTCGGGTGTGTCTACTCTGTTACAGAGGTTTGTGTCATCAGCGAACTGTGAAATTCTGCCTTCTAGGTCCTGTGCAGTGTTACTGATGAAGATGTTGAATAGGACTGGTCCCAGCACTGATCCTTGTGGTACCCCACTGGTCACTCTTCTCTCTGTGGAGTAACAGCCATTTACCACCACCCTCTGTGTCCTGCCACCCAGCCAGTTACCTACCCACCACACTACTGTCCTGCCCACACCCATATTCCCTAGTTTGTATAATAGTCTTCTATGTGGCACAGTGTCAAAGGCCTTGCTGAAGTCCAGATAGGCCATGTCCACTGCCCTTCCCGATCTACCTCCCTAGTCACCCAGTCAAAAAATTCAATGAGGTTGGTCTGACATGACCTCCCCCTGGTGAAATCATGCTGCCTTGGGTCCTGCAGTCCATTGACAACCCGATGTTTCACCAATCTCTCCTTTAGTAGTGCTTCCATGATCTTTCCCACTACAGAGGTGAGGCTGACTGGTCTGTAGTTCCCCGCTTCCTTTTTGTTCCCACTTTTGTATAAGGGGAGCACATCTGTTGTCCTCCAGTCTTTGGGTACCTCCCCTGTTTCCAGTGATTGGCTAAACAGGATAGCCAGAGGTTTAGCCACCACCTCTCTTAGTTCTTTAAGGACCATGGGGTGCCCCCCATTGGGCCCCACTGCTTTATCAACTCTTATTACTTCTAGTTCCTTCAGGACCCTTTCTCGTGTAAAGGGAATTGTGTCCATTTCTGCACCATTCTCAACCCTTGTACTCCCTTCAGACCCATTACCCTCCTCCTCCTCCTCCTCAGTAAAGACTGAGCAGAAATACCTGTTCGATATGTCAGCTTTACTGTTGTCGTCCTCCACATGGCCCCCATTCTCCCCCTTCAGTCTCACTATCCCTCCCATTGCCTTTCTTTTTTCACTTATGTACCCGTAAAAGGTTTTGTCCCCTCTACCCACTGATTTTGCAATGTGTTCTTCTGTCTGAACTTTGGCTTCCTTACTGACCTCCCTGCCTCCCTTTGCTTCTCCTGGTACTTCTCCCTATCCCCTTCTGCCTGTGTCATTTTGTATTGCCTGAATGCAATCTTTTTGGCTTTCACTTTCTTTGCTTCCTCTTTGGAAAACTATAATGGCCTCCTTTTCCTTTTCCTCTTGTGAACCTGCTTAATGCATAATTCTGTTGCTCTTGTAATCCCCGTTTAAAATACTGCCCACTGTTCCTCAACCCCTGATTCCTGCCCCATTCTCCTTAATGCCTCTTTCAAGTATCTCCCCATTTTCCCAAAGTCTGCCCCCCCTAAAATCCAGGATATGTGTTTTTGTGTGGTTTGGTTCTGCTCCTTCTGTGATTTCAAACCACAATGACTGGTGGTCACTGTTCCCCAGGTGCTCCCTGACTGTTACCCCCATCACACTGTCCCTGTTTGTGAACACAAGGTCCAGTATTGCCTTCTGCTGAGTTGGTTCCATGACCAGTTGCTTGAGGAAGGCATCTTGAAGGGAGTCCAGGATAAATCTGCTCCTAGTTGATGCTGCTGCTGGGATGCTCCAATCACGTCTGGAATATTGAAGTCTCAACCAGTACTACCTCACCCTTGTCTGCCATCCTTCGGATGTCTAGCATCAACTCCTATCTGTTTTCTTCCTCCTGGGTTGGTGGTCTATAGACCATACCTGTGTGGATGGCTGGCCCCATTTTCCTTTTCAGCTTAACCCACAGTATCTCGCCCCCATTTTGTTCCTCCTGGATCTCTGTGGCCCTTATGTCATTTTTCACATACAGTGTCAGCCCTCCGCCTTTCCTACCTGCCCAGTCTCTTCTGAATATGTTGTAGCCAGGAATGGCCATCTCCCAGTTGTGGTTATCATTACACCAGGTTTCTGTGATGGTACAATGTCTTCAGTCTGAGTGCACCATGACAGCCTCCAGATCTTCCCATCTTGTTGCTAAGGCTCCTGGCATTGGCACACATAACTCCATGATTTGACCTCCCTAGACTGTTTAGCTGTTCTACTCCAGCCCCTTCCTGGTTGTCTTTTATCCTGGTTCTCCTTTCTGTCACATCCTTCTGCTGATGTTTGCCTTTTACTGCCTATCCACCTCTTGGGTGCTAATCTCCATCTTTTGCACACTGCTTGTTGAGATAGCCACTCCTCCGGTTCACTGGTTCCACTGCTAGCTGTGGGGGTGAGCAAGTAGGTACCTCCTTGCTGGTCTGCCACCCCCCTTGGCTGGTTTAAATGTATGTCAGTAGCATTTAAACTTATCATTGAGTCTTGGATTCCCTCCAGGATGGACAGACCATCAGGCTTGACAAACCTCCATCCCTCCAGGTGGGTCCCCAGTCACCAATGAATCCAAACCCTTCCTCACAGCACCAGTTCTTCATACCATGAGTTAAAGTCCCTGTTGCGCACCCTTGCTTCTCATGCCTCGCAGTGGTACTTCTGAGAAAGGTACAGAAGTAGCTGCTTGTGAGACCCCTCTCCAATTCCCTAAACTGTTCCTGAACTTCCTTTGGCTCCTCATTTGCCAGGTCATTAGTACCTAGGTGGATAATGACATCCAGCTCACCCTCCTGTCTTGCCTTCCCAGCGATCCCCAAGATCTTCCTCTATCCCTCCCTTGCCATGGCACCTGGGGCAGTCACCTCACCTCCCTGTCCTCCCCCTCCTGTGTTCCTAGCTGGATCCCTCTTATGATGGAGTCCCCCACCAGGATTCACTTCCTCCTCCTCTGGGGTCCCCTGCTCTCCCCGCTGAGGTCACCTCCTTGGCTAACCTCCACATCCTTTTCTTCCACTTCTCTGGGTACCTCTATTTGGTTGCCCCTGTTTGCCAGTGTGGCATATGAGTTCTTGAGTGGAATAGGATCTGGGATGTGCCTCTGTCTGACCGCCTTAACCTGCCCTGAGCCCACTGTCATCCAAGTGCTCCTCATTCTTGGCATCCTTTGAGGCAGCGGCATTGGACTGGGTGGTCTATGGATAGGGGTGATGGTACTCCTGACCCAGTTTACTTCCACTCTGAGTCTGGCTACCTCATCCCACAGTCCAGAGAGATGCATGCAGATAGGGCAGCACCTCAGTTTCCAGAAGGTCTGCCTGAATATGGCTGCCCTGCAGCCACTGCATTGCACCACTCCCCACATTTTACTGCAGTTATACTGCTATTCCACTACTTGTCTATTACTAAAGCTCTCCTAGTTCCCTTTTTATTAATTTACTGTCCTAAAAATCCTGCCACTGATCCTTAGACACTTTTCTTTTAAAAAAAATAAAATAAATAAATAGATGAGTCAAAACACTTGCTCTGAGGGTGGGCTTCTTCCCCTTATGCCCCTCCTACTCCACACCCCCTACTATCCCCTGTGTTTAGCTCCTGTCAATCAGATTTAACAGGGCATATAATTAAGAGTTTTGGGGGGGGGGGTGAAAATTTGCAGCAATTAAAGACAGCAAAGAAATACACCACCACTACATTTTAAATTTTCAACAGCTCAAAAACAATTCTAAGTAAAGACAGCAAAGACATTACAGTGTCACTAAAAGCCCACAATCTAAGTTTAATAACAAAAATAGCAATTACCAGTTACTGTAAAGCACTGAAATGAATATGTTTCCTTCCCCTTCTGGCTTCTTCATGTGGTTGGGTCAAATGGGGAAAACTAATGGGAAACTTCATCCCAGAATTCTAAAAGAACTAAGGGTAGAACTAGTGACACCACTGACTACCCTTTTTAACAAATCATGGGAGGACGGGGTGGTACCCGAGGACTGGAGGAGGACAGATGTGATTCCCCTTCACAAAAGTGGGAGCAAGGCAGAAGCAGGAAACTACAGAGCTGTTAGTTTAACCTCAGTGATAGGGAAAATGATGGAATCACTTCTGAAGGAAAGAATTGTTGAGTATCTAGAGGCCAGAGGGCTGAGAACCCTAGGCAGCATGGATTCACAGTGGGAAGGTCATGCCAGATGAATCTGATAGATTTCTTTGACTGGGTGACCAAAGTAGTAGATCAGGGAGGGCTGTGGACATGGTCTACCTAGACTTTAGCAAGGCATTTGACACAGTCCCACACAAAAGATTAATATACAAGTTAGCCAGCCTGGGAGTGGGTCCCAAGATGACAGCCTGGGTAAAGAATTTGCTGGAGAATAGGACACAGAGAGTAATAGTAAATGGAGTCCACTCAGAAGAAAGGAAGGTTACTAGTGGGGTACCGCAGGGTTCAGTATTAGGACTGGTCCTCTTCAATGTCTTTATAAGCGACATTGCAGAAGGACTGGAAGGAAAAGTATGTCTCTTTGCAGATGACACAAAGATCTGCAACAGAGTTGATGCACAGGGTGGGGTGGAAAGGATGAGAAGGGACTTGACAAGGTTAGAGGAATGGTCAAATGTATGGCAGCTTAGATTCAATGCTAAGAAGTGCAAGGTAATGCACCTGGGAAACAAAAACCCAAGGGAAGAGTACACAATGGGGGGTGAGATAATAACAACAACAAAAATGGAAAGGGACCTGGGGGTAGTCATATCAGATTACCTAAAGGTGGGCAAGCAATGTGAGAGGGCAGCAAGGAGGGCTGGGGGATACTGAGATGCATAGGGAGAGGCGTCACCAGTAGAAAACAGGAAGTTATTATCCCTCTGTACAGACAGCTGGTGAGACCCCATCTGGAGTACTGTGTGCAGTTCTGGAGACCCAATGTCCGCAAAGACATAGACAGGATGGAAGCTGTCCAGAGGAGGGCAGCTAAAATGTGCAGGGTCTGCGGAAGACATATGAAGAGAGAGATAAAGGAGCTTAATATCTATAGCCTCGAGGAAAGGAGGGAGAGGGGGACATGATAGAAATGCTCAAGTACCTCAAGGGAATCAACAAAGTCCAAGAGGGTAGCATCTTTCAAAAGAAGTAGTGCAAGAACAAGAGGGCACTATTTGAAGATGGGGGCGCTCAGAGGTAATGTAAGAAGTATTTTTCACAGAGAGGGTTGTGGATGCATGGAGCGGCCTTCCGGAGGAGGTTGTGGAGTCAAAATCAGTGGTGGAATTCAAGCATGCATGGGACAGTCATAAGGCAATTCTAGGGGGTTGGGGTAGGAAGAAATAGGCTGCTGGTTAACTAGGATCTGCAGCTTATCCATTAGGTAGAGAAATGGGCAGGCTGGGTGGGCCAAGCGGTCCTTATCTGCCATCAAATTCTATGTTTCTATGTTAACTTCTGAGATGGAGTATTGCCTTGCATGCTTATGACATGGAGATTTCGCATAGTCCTGGGTCCAAAAATTGGAACACAGATGGCCTATCACACATACTGGATCTATAATATAACTGGGAAGAACCTCATCCAATAGGGGTGTGTTCCACCCAGGTTCTGTTTTAGGAGGGAGGAACGTCACGTGATAGGCGTAGATCCATTTATGTGGGTTCATGTTGTATATGCTGTAATGTATTTTAGAATTAAGACACTGTCCCTTTAACAGGGCTCCTTAGTAGTAACTACAACATAGCCAGAATTTCTATAAAGGCTAGTGTGGATCTTTTATGTCTCCAGATAAGGGAGACAGGTATATGGCTCAGGAAGGCATAAAATATCCCACTCTAGCTTTCCATGACAGGAAGAGGTCAGGGGATGACCTAGGGGGCCAGGGCTTAAGCCAAATGCATGGAGCAGATGTTACTGGGGTTGACATGAAACCTAACATGGAACTACAGTGTCACCTGCAGGAAAAGGCAAACTGTTGCACCCTAATATCTGTATTGTCTTGGAACCATTAACCCCACCCCAGAGGGGAAAAAAGGTGGATGTGTCCTAAAACTTACCATTGTGCAAATTATCAGACACACATTTTGAATTTAGAGAGTTGGGAAACAGTTTAGCTAGGAGTTAGGTAACCTGACCAAGCTGGTATATACTTTTACACCAGAAAGTATATGTCTAGGCCTGGAAAAATCTCTAAAACCAGACCTGTGTGTGTGGAAAATAGATGTTTCACATACTGAACAGAACATTCTGATTTTAAGTCGTAATTTTGCAAACCAAGACTTTTCACCAAGGAAGCACCTGAAGACTTTTAAAAAGGACTTTTCAGAGATCTGACTTGGAATACAAACTTGCTACACAACTGTTGCTTAAGGACTTATCTCTACAAGGACATTTAAAATCTTGTCCGGACTCTAACATCAAAACAAGGCATAGTTTAGAATAACAGTATCTAGTGTTTTCTCTAAACCATCCAGTTTTACATTTGGCATTGTCTGCATTTCAAGGTTCTTCCAAACTGTAGAATTTTCTGTATTGCTTTTATTTTTAAGTAAACCTTTATGTTTTTCTTATCAGCTTCACCTGGGGTCTGATTGTGTGATCTAACATTTTAACAGAAGGATTTTGAAAGACTGTGTGCCTTGAGAGATAGTACCACTCGGCTATCATACAAAACTACTTAGGCAAGAAGTAACCAGTGGCTGTGGTGGGTTTCAAACACTGAACATAGTGCAGAATCAAGGGAACTTGAAACTACAGTTTCCACCCTCCCACTGGGAAAAGGAAGGTTGGTGATTCTTCCTGAACCCTACCCTGCTCACAAGTTCTGAAGAAAAAGGGGGATCCCCTCTGCAAACAGAAGATTCTGGTTAGGCTTATGACACTCCCCATCTTTGATTTTGGAGACATAGTCTACAGCACCAACCCTAAATCCACCCTTACCAGACTTGATACTGTCTTCAACTCCTGCCATTTTGCCCTTGACTGTCCACCCCCGTACACACCACTGTGACCTTTACACTTCTCTCTCCTCCCCTTCTCTTAGTGCCAGATGCCTTGATCACAGCACTTCCCTGATTGGTAAGTACTGGCTTGGCTGTCTGCCACCCTACCTACTTTCCCTCCTCTCACCCCCTCCATCCTACTCCACCCTATGCTTTCTGCAATTTCACCCATGGGACCTTTGCCCTTCCCTCCTGGTCTTCTACTTCTGGAAGATCTGCTTTCTCATCACTTCCCCAATACCCGGAATTCTCTACCTTTAGACATTTGCTGAGCCCTGTCTTCCATTTCTCTATCCCACCTCCTTCATCATTACACATCCCCCTCCTGCACCTGCGGCTGACCCACTCTACCCCCTCTCCCAACTCACTAACTCTTCCTATACTCTCACCCTCACCCTCTTTTCTCTACCTGTTCTCTTCTTCTATTTTCTCCATCCCTTCCCCAGGCCACTAATTTTTCCCTATCCTTTCCCACCACAATATTCCCTACTATTATGTTACTCTTTTTCCCCAATTTCTCCCTAACTACCCACCCGCCATACCGTTCAACTGTCACACATTACAAGGTACGTCAGTCATTTTCCCCCAGAAATTCTTTGTCCCACATGGGGAAGGTGGTATTCCACATTTTCCCACTGAGACTTTAAAGCAGAACTTCATAATGCTCTATTACGTTCGGTTATCGGCAAACATTAAGAACATTAGTGCACTGATAGCCATAGTGTTCTGAGCTTGCAGTGCCAAGTTTGAAGATACATCACACATTTTGGTCATTAGTCACACATCTTGTCACACATTTCGGTGGAGATGGGTTGAGAGGTAAGCCGCCTGCATCCTGGAAACTTCATCCCAGGATTCACGCATCCTGAAAGGGAGGGCTGGCCTATCAGTCCCTACCCTTTCCCACCACAATGTTCCCTACTGTTTTGTTACTCATTTTCCCCTATTTTCTCCCTAAGCTACCCACTGGCCTCCCCTTTGCAGGGTTTACACATCCCGAAAGGGAAGATTGGCCCATCAGTCTACCCTACTCCTTTCCTCTTGTGCTGTACTCTCCTATGTGTACATTTAAGCTTGCTCCTTAGCTCTTATATGGTTTGTAAATAGGTTTTGTACATAAATTGTAAATTTATGATTATTATTGTATTTGTCTATTGTTTAGTGTTACCTAAGCTTCACATGATTGATTGACTGTATGTAAAGTTTGTAATGTTATGTATTGACCTTCTGTCTTGTCTGTTCAGACCATTTTTATATGTTTCCTGTACTAAATGTTGTTACCACCACTTCCCTTTTCCCCAGGACACACCTGGAAATTAGCTGTTGTAACTCAGTGTGTCTTTCCTGCTGAAACTTTTCAAATACATAAATTATTTATTTAAAAAATGTTTCACCAGGAGGGCACCCTGAGCCGAGGCTCATTTCCAGTTGCGACCTGGGGGAAAAGGGAGTTGGGAGGTACAGAATAAATATACAGACAGGTAAAAAATACAATACAATGATAGATTACGTGTGTGTGTGTGTATATATATATATATATATATATATATATATATACACACACACACACACACACACGTAAAAAATTTCACAATGCAGTGGTCAAGGAAAAGGGAAAGTGGAAAAGTAACACAGTCAAAATATATACATATATATGTCACACTTGGACCACTGATTCTGGTCCATGTATCAAATTTTTTTTGTATTACATATAATGTATGTAAGGGAAGGACAGTCAGAAGACCCACAGTCTTGCTGAACTGACACATCAAAAAAACCCTAGGAATAAGTTCGAAGAACAGGACATAGCTAAATCTGCAGCTATTTAAAATGCAATTTCTTTGTTAAATTTTCTTTGAAGGCAGGAACCAAAGTATCCACTTTATAATGCCCTCAGGGGAAATCCTTTGTCTTGCAATAGTTGCCAAGAAGAACCTGCGTTGGGAGGGGTGTCACAGGGAGACCTTGAATTACATCAGAAAGACCTTTGATGTGTTGATAACAAGGATCCAGATGAATTTGGAAGGTCCAATACACATTCCCAGGATGCTTTGGAAGGACATCACAGAAACTGTTTATATATGTGTGTGTGTGTGTGTGTGGCAGAACAAAATCAGTTCTGACCAATTAACCCGAGGAGAGGAAATTGAGTATGTCACTTATCATTTTTTTTTAAATCTTGTTGGGACATCCTGTGCTGTAAAATATAACTTTTAATACTCCAAGCAGAGTCTAATGACCTCAGGGAGGAGGCCGGCTCAGGACTGCTTTTATTCAACTGAGCAAGCCTTAGAGAGAGACATATTTTGATTTTATTTCTGACTGAGAGAAGGACAACATCAACACTGTAGGAGATAAGTATTATGTGGATAAGAGAGCTTAGTTTGTACTTTAAAAACCTGTTTTGTTTTTAAGATTGTATGTGTTTGGGATATTTGTTCTGTATTTGTTGTTTTGTTTTGATATTTTAAAGTAAAGATATATTTTACAACGGAAACTGCCTGGAGTGCCTTGACATTTCTTTTTATTTAAGTGGGACTTTTAAAAGGTTACAGTTAACACTGTGAATGGGCTTATTGATATACCAAACTGGGAAATGGATAGAATTCTCTAAAATCTTGCATAGAGTTCTAAGGGTTCATTTGAAAGACCTGGTTGGGTGCCCGTAGGCAAAGATATCTAGCCCCCCCGAAGACAGAATTATCTGAGCCTGATAATTGGGTATGCTAACAAGAGGTTATTGGTTTGAATCCCTCCAGAATTTGTGACTAAGGTGACTTGAACCCACAAAACAGACAAGAGGGTTACCTTGTTCCGTTCACTGTCAATAAATCATACGCTCAGAGGTTGGCAGTTTGGGAGAAGAGGGCTGACTAGCTGAGTGAGTTTGTGACACATTATAGCATTCTTTCCAAGTGTACCTAAGTCTTTAAAGGCTAACGGAGGACATTCTAAAGAATAACTTGTTAGCAAGTAGAGACTAATTTCCTTCACAGTAGCATCTGCCATTGAGCAGAGAGGAGGATGCAGGACTACAGCAGCAGGGAAGTAACATTTTGGGGCTTGATGGCATGCTGAAACTGTGCTGGGGGACTTGTGTGTGGGGCAGGGAGGATGCCACAAGAGGGAGCATGAGAAGGAACTCAAAGCCAGACACCATACACCACAAAGTACAAGCCAGCCAATAGGGTGACTGTAGCTTCATGGTATTTAAGGCACCATTTCTGTAGTTCATCCTCACAGTAGCAGTTGCCGCCAAGCAGGCTTGATGGAGCTCTAAAAAACTGTGCTGGGGGACTTGTATGTGGGGCAGGGAGGAAGGAGGGAGGGAACCACTAGAGGGAGTGTGAGTGAGGGACTTGGAGCCAAATGATATACACCATTAGGTGCAAGCCAGCTGATAGGGTGTCATTGTTTCTATAAAGACCCACAATTCCTAGTGACCCTGAAGCAAGAGCAACCCCGTAGTATTAGTGCCATGAAGCAGGAGTCTGACATATATCTACGTGGTGTCTGGGGGTGTAGGTAGGGTGTCTTCAGGGACAACTACAGGCTGCAGGCCATGCTGGTTAGTGGAGGGTAGGTAAGTGTAAAGGGAGGGCAAGAAATACTGTGGGGTGTTGATAGGGGATTGCATTTGATCCCTATATAGGGTCAGCTTGCAATATATAATAGATTGGGGGATTCCTAGAGAGAGCAGCCAGCTATTATCTGGGACTAGTCTACAAGGGTAACACAGGCAAGGGAGTGCAGATAGTTCTTATCTAGGGTTAGCTTACATTTGGATTGGGGACCAAGAAAGAGGTAGGGGGTAGGAGAACTGAAGGGACATGGGGCATTTGTAGACATCCTTAACAGGATTATATATGGAGGTGCCTATCTGGATGGTGAGTGAGCCAAGGGATGGGAGAATGTGGGGGAGCAGGAACATGTAAAGGTATCAAGATTGTGGGAACAGGGTGGTGTGCTGGAATGGTTGAAGGGTCACCGTATACCTGGGGAAGTTGTGAATAACAGGGGGCTGTCCAGTGTGCAGGAGCCTGGAACATCTAAGGGCAGAAGTAGGGCAGCTCAGATGGGAGCTGGGGAGGATGGAGTGTAGTGTAAAAGGAGCAGGGTAGAAGAGAGAAAAACAGATGAGGGATGCCCAGGGGCATGAGGTCAGCAGGCAGGAAAAGGGGGAAAAAAGGATCACCCAAGCTCAGGGGTTCGCCCACCTCAGAAAATGGGGGAGCCCAGGAAGGAGGAATGGCAAGTGATAGGGAGAAGGGATGGGACTGCGAGAGATGCAACAGGAGTGGGAACATTCAAAGGGGTGCCTTTAGGGTATAGATTTCACCCTCTGTCTGGAAGTGAGGTGGGGGGAACAGGAGGTGGGGACTGTGGAGAGGTTGTGTTAAGACAACAGGGTTGGGGAGTAGAACAGGAGAGGCAGGTAGAACAGTACAAAGAGGTCAAGGTAGGTGGGAAAGAGGAAACATGGAAAGTGGAGTGGGGTGGGGAGGGGAAACGGTGACAGGAGGAGAGGGGAAGGAGACAGTGTGTGTAGATGGCTAGAAAAGGAAGAACACAGAGGACTGTGGGAAAACAGATGGAGGGGCAAGTAGAGGTTGTGGTGGTGTCAAGCAAGCAGGGCTTGGGGAGAATAAGGGTGGAGTGGTAACCAGGATGGAAGGGGAGCATTTGGGTGTGGGGAGAAGCTCATACGGCAGTAAAAGAAGGAAAGGATTAAGGCAGAAATGGAAGGAGCAGAAGGGTGGTAATTCTAGGGGACTCCATAATTAAGGGTATTCACTGTGGAAAGAAGGAAGGCCCAAATACAAGTAGGAAGGTAGTTTGCCTGGCAGGGATGACAGCAGACAGGGTGTGCCAAAAACCTGAGGAGTTGGTGAGGGGAGTTTGGGGGGGAACTAATTGTAGTTATACACCTAGGTACCAATGACCTAGCTGGGGAGGAGGTGGGGGTAGTACAGGAAAGATTCAGGGTGGTAGGGATAAGTCGGGGTGGTAGGAAGTCCCTGCAGGGAGGTAGCCAGTTCACTGGCATTCTCAGAGATGTTGCCAGTACTGAAAGCCAGCACAGTCAGAAGAAAAGGACAGAGGAATTCAATGATTTTCTGAGGATATGGTACAAGGATCAAGGGAACAACTATTTGGGGGGCTGGGGGAGACCTGGACAAATAAAACACTGTTTGCACCAGACAGACTGCACCTTAGTAGTGGGGGTTGAGGGTCCTCAGGAACAAGTGGGGGGTATATATGAACCAAAAACAATTTAAACTATGGGCGGGGGGCCTGCAGGCCCTGAAACTCCAGGAGGAGGAGTTAAGCAGACCTCCCCCACACACCATTATGGGGAGGACTGGACAATGGAGGTGGAGGGAAGGCAAAGGGGTTAGCAGTGGGGGGTTGGGGTACAGGTAACAGGGGAAAAACAAGAAGGGCAGGTGGGAGGGAAGGGAAGGAGACTCAGACTCTAGGTGGAAGACAGTGTCCCTGAACTCACAAAGTGTTGGAAACAAGATGGATGACCTGCAGGCATTGTTGGCAAAGAGAGGACTGGACATTGTGGCAGTCAGAGACATAGACCACATCTAACCATGACTGGGACCTCTCGATCAGGAGGGTCAGGGTGGCAAGAAAAGGGGAGGGGTGATGGTTTACATTAGGGAGGGTATAAAGTGTATGAGGGAGAAGTCAGAAGAGGGGAAGGTGGAAACAATGTGGATTCAGTTACTGTCTAATAGAGGGAGGAAGGTGAGACTAGGGGTGCTTTACAGACCACTCAGCCAGGAGAAGGAAAGAGACAGGGAGCTGAACTCATAAATAGTGACTGCTGCAGGGAAGGGAGAGGTGGTAATAGTGGGAGACTTGTCCTCAAAGCACAAAGAGTGTTCTGGCACTGTACGATCATGGAAGCATATACAAAGGTTGACTGGGTGCCCAGAGGATTGCTTGTAATCAAATGGTCGGGCTGTGGCCAGGAAAGTGAAAACCTTATTAGCAACTGGAAAAAACAGATGCAGATGGCATCGATGCTTTTTGTACACTGTTTGATTCGTGATTATAAAGAACAACAGAAGGAGACTGAACAAGTTAAACAGAGTGAAACCAGAATTACAGTGTTGAAAGGACGTCCAAATTTTGTGGACTATTATCAGGAGTTCAGAAACACCATTCAGGTGCAGGAAGAAAGACTGAAAAAAACAAAGTACAAAAAAGATAGACAAGGCTACATTTTGGACCGTGTTTTTACGTGGAAAAAAGTCAGCCACTTTTCTGCATGCCCCAAGATATCGAGGCAAGAAAAGGAACAAAAACAAGAACAACAAGAAAGGGAATAACAAGACAGACAATATAACCAAACAGAGGGGTCAGACTGATAATACAACTGCACTAAAATCCATCTTGAAGAACCCTAATCAAACCTATGAGCATTTCACTTCCTCATCACAGACCAACTCCTCAGATGATTTTTTAGAAGAGGAGTTGTAGGGTACAGAATTACAGACTCAGATGGTGATGTCAGCACCACAATGCAGCCCTCAAACTGTTCAATTCTGGTTTCTGATGGAAGGACAACAAGAAAAACACGACGAGGTGGACGCAGGTACAGCGGTAGAGAGAAGGGACCGGACAGACCAGTGCAGAGGAAAAAGAGTACCAAGACACACACAGGTGACGGGAGGAAGATGTATTACCACCCGAAGAAGAAATGTGGTGAACCTTTCCCCAGTAACTTTAACCACCATTCATTTACAGGTACTCAAAAAAGGTCTCAACTACATTTCTACTTGTGTCAGTAATCCTTTTGATTTGTTTATAGACCTTAAAAAGTTTACTCGGAAACTAAATTTAAAAGTATTTTTTTCAAAACTTTCTGAATGCACTGCTGCCCATTCAGATACAAGCATGGGCATACCTAGTGAGGAAACTGTATCTAGCATTGCGGATTACACTTTTCACCACATAGACACTGTCTTTGGAAAACCATCAAAGTGTGTCCCTGGTTACTCACTGGCAACTACAACTTTTGAAGGGCAGTGTTATCTGAGGTGGAAAACATCCGCAGTAACTCCTCAGGCTTAAAGTATGTTAACCTCACACAATTGGAATGGAATGCTTTGCAGGATTTGCATGAGAATCCCCTTATAGTCATGAAACCTGCTGACAAAGGGGGTTTAATAGTGATTCTGGGCATTGAACAATATAAAAGTGAGGTTTTCAGACAATTGGCCAACACAGACTTTAAAGCAGGGCTTAAAAAGGATCCAGGACTTTAAAAAATAGATTGATACATATCTTACTGTTACCTATGAAAATGGTGTGATATGAAGGGATGCTTTTGACTATCTTACAGTGGAACATCCAGTTAGGCAGACGATTTATGTCTTGCCTAAGATCCATAAATCCCTTATAGATCCTCCAGGATGCCCAATTGTGTCTGGGACTGGGCCCTTGACAGATCCACTGTCTAAATTTGTGGATGGCCATATTAGTTTCCTAGTGCTGATTTTATGTTCTTATTTCTGGGACACCACCCAGATATTGGGCATCCTGGAAGATGTAGAGCAGAACCCTTCCTGGCTTCTGGTGACACTTAATATAGAGGCTCAGTACTTTAATGTGGTTCATGAAAGAGGTATACAGGCCCTCAGGTATTGGCTCAAACTGGGTAAAAGTTATGAACCAACACTCATTGAGCTGTTATGTGATCTCTCTGATTTTGTTCTGAAGAAAAATTGCTTTTTGTTTCCGGTCCAATATTTTTTACAGGTAAAAGGGATGAAGATGGGGGTGACTTTTGCTCCCACATATGCCAGTTTGTATTCAGGCCTTTGGGAACAGATTGCCATTTATGATGACATGAGTAATCCCTTTTATGAGTACATAGATCTCTGGTGCAGATACATAGATGATGTGCTGATGGAATGATGGGGTGATGTTGTACAGCTACATGAATTTGTAGACTACTTGGAGGAGTTCAATACAAATTTGAAATTCACATCCCAAGATTCATATGATAAATTGCATTTATTGGACTTGGATGTTAGTAAAAATCATGATGGTACTATTACCACACATCTCTATCGGAAGTCAGCCAATAGGAATAGCCTCCACATGTCCTGTAGCTGTCACCCTGCCACACCACCATCAGCAACATCCCAAAGTCACAGTTCCTACGTGTTAAGAGAAACTGTTCTGACCCTGAGACAAGAATGGTCTGGAGTAAAGAACTTCACCAGATATTTGTAGATAGAGGGTACAATCATGGGCATCTAGAACAAGTTCAGACTCAGATCAATGACATACCCAGGCAGGAGCTTTTGGAATATAAGAGCCGGGATATTCCCCCCCAGCCCGGTAAGGTCCTTTTCATCACCAAATATGGGTCAGACAGCGGCAAGGTCAGGGACGGTCTTTTCAGATTTTGGCATACAATCTCTACAGAACCAGCTGTAGCAGAGATTGTGCAGGAACACCCCAAGATAGTATACAAAAGGGCTAAGAACTTAAAGGATACCCTTGTACATAGCTTTCTTCCAGTGCCCAAAACAGCAACATTAGGATGCCTACCTGAGCCACCGAAAGGTAGCTTTCAGTGTGGGAGGTGTACCCACTGTCAGGTTATGTCCAAAACAAAATCCTTTTCTTCAATGAATAACAAGGGACCCTTTCAAATTCGACATTTCATTAGTTGCAGTACATGTAATGAGGTGTATCTGGCCACTTGCTCTTGCTGCTCATTTTATGTTGGTAAAATGAGTTGCCCCCCTTAAAATCAGGGTGGGGGAACATCTAAGCTCACTGAGACTGGGGATGCTAAGAGTGCACTGAGTTTGCATCTGTTATGAGTAAGAGACAGACAAGCACATAACATGTTTTGTGGGACTGACCATACTTTCATTGGCCCAAGCGGTGATGATGTTGAAGCCATCATGTCCGAAAAAGAATATTTTTGGATTTACAGTTTGGGAGCTCTGAAGGAACCTAGTCTAAATGATGGCATTGATATGACTGTCCACTTGCACAAATAGTGACGATATCTCCTGTTTTCAGGAGCTGTGAATGACTATGGTATTTATAAGATTTGATTAATGCTATGAAATGGCTCTGTTCTTATGTATGTCTCTCCAATTCACTTTTGTCTTCTGGATATACATATGCTTTTTAGACATATTGATATTTATCTACCCACATATTTATATCTCTATATATATTGGCACTATAATTATTGCAGTATGGTATATATGCCATTTTGAGGCCCTGTTTATTTAGGACAGACTGGGATGAATTTCTTCAGAACATTTACAGAGTTCTGAAATTACAGTATTTGGTCATTTTTATTAGACTTTACTTATATACAGATATATATATATATATATTTATGCAACAGGTGTCTGAATAAATCTGCACTGATAAATCCATTTATCTGTGCTATGTGGATACATTTATTTATCCACATGGTTACTACATCATCACCCATTTATCCACACAGTAACTACATCACTAACTACCACCACCTGTGCTGCCTTCTTACCAGCACTGTCTCCCAGTTTCATTTTCACCTCCTCACAGTGCTCTTAAAAGCCAAGATATCATAGACACAAACACTCACAAAATACACACCCTAACCAACCCCCAAACTGGAACTACATTTTAAATGAAAACACTCAAGAAAAAATAGCAATTTTTTCCTCTTTCTCAGCCCAGCAATCCTGCAAACCAAACACAGCAACCAGGCACAGAGAAAAAACCTGAAAAGGAACTTAACTAAAAAAAAAAATATATGACAAACCAGAACTCAAAAAAATCCTGTTGCATAAATCAAATATGCAGGGGGTGCCTATGGGATAACAAAGTTATTTGCTCAGTTGCCAGTGACTACTCATAACCCTCACTTGTGGCTTCGCCACTCGTGAGGTTACTCAAGGTCACAGGCAACTGTACAAATAGCTTTGTTATCTCACAGGCAACCCTGCATATCCTATATATATAAGTATATATATATATATATATATATATATAATAAGGGATATGACATGGCTCGACTGAAGATATCATATTTATCTTCACGAGGAGGCCAGTGATATCATGATATCTCGGTGGCGAAGCCACGAGTGAGATATCTTGATGTCACTGGCCTCGAGTGAAGATAAATATGATATCTTCAGTCGGGCCATGTCATATTCGGTTTATACAACGTATGCTTTGCCCCTGCCTCAACACAACTCACTACGTGCGCCTCTCAATGCAATGGGTGACATAAAGGTGATGGCCCTAGCAATACAACCCCCCTTTACAGAAACGCTGCCAAAACAGCAGATGTCATTTATTGCTTAAGAAATTTTTAGTGGATTATGCTATTTATGGTTAGTTTTAAGAAGCATTATCTGGTTTATCATGCCATGCCCCCCACACACACACACAGGGCTCCACATGCTTCCCCAACATAATAGATTATATAGGGTTTTAAATATCCGGTTGATCCTGTCAGTTTAAAGTTAGTAAAAATATCTGGTTGATCCTGCTTTATTTTGGGAAAAGTGGCGTTTATATGGTTATCTGGTTGATCCTGCCACTCAGAGACTTTCACTTTCTAGAAGTGTGCGTGACCGAGGCTATGAAGACTGGCGATTTGTAGTTTAGTAAATTTTTATTACTGATTTCAATTAGAATTGTCTTATTTTTTTTTAACCGGCATTCAGAGAATGAAATGGCGGAAGAGTTAAGCGTGAGCGCCTCATTGCCAACAGACGCCGTGGTTTATTTTACTTTTGAAAGCCGCCTGCTCGGTCAATGCTGCACTCTGTGTGCAGTTTGAAGCTTTTTAATCAGGAACTACAAGAAATAATAGAGCAAATTCTAATTTACTGAAGTCTGGGCACATTCTAAAAATATTTACTAAACTACAAATCGCTCAGTCTTCATAGCGCCGGTCACGCTTACACTTCTAGTGAAAGTGAAAGTGCTCTGAGTGGCAGTGATCAATCAGATAAGTTTCTGATATGACGATAGGAACGAGAGATAATATATGACATATAGGAACATGAAGATAACAATGTTATCTTCACGGCCCATGTCAGATATGATGATTTATACTCTCATTTATCTGACAACATACATTGTATAAATATATATATATATATATATATATATATATCCTTATTTATGTACAATATGTTCAATATGAATTAGAGATGGATGTATGAAACATAATCCTTTCTATGATGTGGGCAATTATCTTTTGTGTATTTCACTCTCCCCCATATGGTTTAGACAGCCATCCTGTCCTGTTTATATAAACATGATTTTCTGTTTGTTTTGTTATATGTTCACCCGTGTGTGTGTGTGTGTGTGTGTGTGTATATATATATATATATATATATATATATAACCCCTAGGTGGTGCTATCCTATGGGCTACTATCCCTGCCTGTGTGGCTATGCACAAGTTGAGGGGCCTGAGTTCTGTAAATGGGTGCCTCCACCCAGAGGAAGGATATTGGGGTAGCTTAACTGCTTTGGTATAGCCCTCCGGGATGCTATAACCACCCACAAACCCTTCTAGTGACCTAAACCATAATACCAGAGAACATTTACATCCACTGAATAACAGTAATGATATGCTCACATCCTTTGCACTTACCACCAGGGCTGGATCAGCTGTGACTGCCCTGGAGACCTCCTGGAAAATAAGGTCAGCAATGCAACAATACAATATCACCCCTGTAACCCAGCTAATAATATGCACACTAGTCAGGTTAAACGTGAAACAAAATAATCTGATTTATTCTGGGAGAATGAACAAGGGAGGGGCATGAATCTAATAGAATGACTGACACTTGGATTTAATTTAGATTTGTTCAGCATGCACTGTAAGTCCCTTTTTAACAGTCCCACAAACCTGGGTACCCAGTGTGTTATGCTGGCTAGCCTGAAATGTTGCCCAGGGTGGTTGGCTTAACAGCTGTTGTTGGGGCCCTTAGGAAGGAAAACAGTTAGCATGTGCACAACCCAAATAATTGTAATCCTGAGCCAGATGGCTCAGTCCATTTGCAATAACTCAGAACAAAATATTCAGATGACACACAATGATTTGCAGCTGTTGTTGCAGGAAGCTACCCTGATTTGTACTCACGCTACCCTGACCAAGGTGTAGGATAGGCAAGATGAATTCCTCATGGCATTGATCTGGCGGGCCAGGGAAGCAGGGCCTACACAACTCACCTCCTGGTGGTCACTACCTGTTCAATGGTGTTGAGCAGGGGGTCAAATTTCTAAGCAGGTCTTTCGACGAGATGATCTCTGAACTGGGGACAGCGGCTTAGGCTGAGATGGCAAGGCCCAAGCAGGATTGGCAGTTCTACAAGAGTTCATGATCTTTTGCTGGAAAAGCCTCCAGTGAGTGTAACAGGATTCACTTTGGGGAACCAAATCACAACCCATGAAACATACTCAGCACACTTAAATCAGCTGTTTCTCTAAGCCACAGTTTGGATACAGTCCAGTTGCTAATTACAGCTTTACCG
This sequence comes from Neoceratodus forsteri, assembly GCA_016271365.2. Lineage (NCBI taxonomy): Eukaryota > Metazoa > Chordata > Ceratodontiformes > Ceratodontidae > Neoceratodus > Neoceratodus forsteri. The sequence continues at coordinate 1,296,266,017 of CM057459.1, forward strand.
TGCAAACCTTTCTCTCCAAGGCTATTTTCTCTCATCAGGCAGGCTGATTGCTTCTAGAGCAAGTCTTCGGTCCAAAACATCAGTCGCCACAACAATTCTATTCCTTCTTCCACTGCTGAAGTACACCAGCCAACAGAATGGTCTGATTCCTGCACAGGCAGCTCAAAGGCAGGAGAACATGGCAAGCAGGCCAGCAGAGCCTTCCCGACAATTCTTTAATGCTCCTCCTAGGAGCAGCTGCTTGACAGCTAGAGCTGTTCACTCTTCAACTTTCAACTCTTGACTCACACTGCTTCAGGCAGTTCTGGGGTTTTCCTGCTCATCCACAAGGTTCGGTTGACTGAGGAAACTGTCTGTCACAGGAAGGGCTCCCCCTCCAGGTCCATTTAGGCACCAAACACTTAGAACTACAAAAAATACGGAGTTTCCATCCCACAAGACCTCTGGGGACAGTCTCCATTTTAGGTTCCCAGAGGTTCAATTGGTCCAACACTCGAAGTCCAGAACTAAAATGGTGGTCCCTGTTCAAAAGCTCAAGCTGCAACTGAAAGCAGGTTAGACAAACTCCTTTATCATTGTTATTACAACAGATAAACAGTAACTAATCACATTTCCTAATAGGGCTCCATCTGAACATATAGCGACTGCAGAATGGAGCCATATTGCAGACAATTTGGCTGGTCGCAAGCCTTAATTACTCGGACCCAGCCCAAACTGATTTCCAAACACAGAAAGACACTCTCTAAAAGAGACAGGTGCGGAGACTCACTACAGCACTCACACACAGGCACATAGAACTACTGCAAGCAGGACACCAGCCTGACAGTCAGGGGTGTAGCCAGGAATTTCTGAGCTGCACACCAAGTGTGGAGTCACTGCTACCCACCCCCCTTAGGGTGAGCTATCCCTTCCCCATCCATACCCCTCCCCAACGCGTTATGAATTATGCCAGCACACCACTAGCCACGCCACCAAAAAAATGTAGACTGGTTTTTGGTCACAATATTGCATTGTGACAAGCCTCTGTGCCACATCAAGGTAGCCAGTCCCACAGAGGTCCATTCCCACCATGCCAGACATATCACAACAGGTTTCAGACACACAGACTGGCTTTTGGTTACAATATTGCATTGCGACAAGCCTCTGTACCACATCAAGGTAGCCAGTCCCACAGAGGTCCATTCCCAACACGTCAGACATATCACAACAGGTTTCAGACACACACACTGGTTTTTGGTTACAATATTGCATTGCGACAAGCCTCTGTACCACATCAAAGTAGCCAGTCCCACAGAGGTCCATTCCCACCACACCAGACATACCACACCAACAGGTCTCAGACATACTGGCTTTTGGTTACAATACTGCATTGTGACAAGCCTCTGTACCACATCAAGGTAGCCAGTCACACAGAGGTCCATTCCCAACACACCAGACATACCACACCAACAGGTTTCAGACATACTGGCTTTTGGTTACAATATTACATTGTGACAAACCTCTGTACCACAACAAGGTAGCCAGTCCCACAGAGGTATACACACACACACACACACACACACCACACTAAAACAGGGATAGGGTAACCTCAGTGGTGCTCGAGTTTTGCTTCCTGTACTGTAACCACCTAAACCGTTCACACCACAGAGCCCATACCTCTGGGTTTGGTTCTGAACCAATTTTAAACCGCTATGCCCTAAAGAGCCCTGTACCACAGAAGCATGCCATGTTCACTACTCCGCTGAAAAACCACACAAGCAGGCACACACACACACACACACACACACCAGAGAGCCGAGCTCTCAGTCCAATCAAAATGTAGTCTTGCACTGCTGCAGCAGCTCAGAAACAGCCACAGACAAGTCAGCAACTGAAACATAACAGGCAGTAGATTACAATGAGAGGGATAGGGTAACCTCAGTAGTGCTCAGGTTTTGCTTCCGGTACTGTAACCATCACCTAAACCATTCACACCACAGAGCTCATACCTCTGGGTTTGGTTCTGGATCAATTTTAAACCGCTACGCCCCAAAGAGCCCCGTACCACAGAAGCATAGCCATGTTCACTACTCCACTGAAAACCACACAAGCAGACACACACACACACACACACGAACACACCAGAGAGCCAAGCTCCCAATCCAATCAAAATGTAGTCTTATACTGCTTCAGCCCAGGAATAGCCACAGACAAGTCAGCAACTGAAACATAACAGGCAGTAGATTACAGTGAGAGGGATAGGGTAACCTCAGTGGTGCTCTGGTTTTGCTTCCGGTACTGTAACCATCACCTAAAGCATTCACACCACAAAGCCCATAATTCCATTATGTGCTTGAAAATCTTCTGTCTTTGCATGGATCAAAGTCTTTGAGCACACGATCTACATCAATGTCAATATCCTGATGTATATGCAGAAGAGCAAGTCCTGTAAGGCATTCTTCACTCATGCTGCTTCTGAGCCAGGTCTTGATCCTCCGAAAGCAGGGGCGCCGACAGCGTGGGTGCTCAGGTGCTTGAGCACCCACAAAGTTAAACTGGGCACCCGAAAAGAATGGACTGTTCGTCATATTAACTGAGAATATGAGCAGTCCGATTTTAATTTATTTTTCCATTCCACCATAAAACAGCTGAAAGCAGCAGTGCAGTGGCAGATTTCTGTATTTTACATTACTCTTGCACTGCTGCTCCTTTAACTGTGAACACATCGGCTGTCCGTTCCTTCAGTCTGGCAGCAAGCTGTCTTATGTTCGGGCATGTATACTCCTTTAAAAATCTCACTGTTCTGCATCACATGATCCTGTCCCTGGGAGTCTCAGAGACGTGACGTGCCGTGGCTACGATTTACGATCTCACAATCTCAGGCTCAGCTACACTACTTGAAGTGAGTGAGCCTTCCCTCCCGTGCTGCAGAAGGTCAGTGAGAATTTGAAAGTGAAACTGTTTATGTCTCTCTCGCTCTCGTCTGGAATGGACAATTTAGCAACTAAACTAAAAGGGAAAAAAGATCTGCATAGAGCAAGTCACAGGGAGAGAGTAGTTGAGTGTTTCTGTTCGGAATAGGGATGGTGAATCGTGAATGTGTTGTGTTTAGAAAACAGGAGAGCAAAGTAGATGTGTTGTTGCACAGCAGAAGAAGGATTCAGCTAGGAATCACTCATTTCTTTTTTTTGTTCAACTTCCTGCCTGAATAAGCTAATCAAAAATAAAAAAGGGTCTGTTTTGGAGAAAGTAAATTAAGCCAGCAGAGATGCACAGCTGAGTAAAGCACGAGAAAGGGTCCTGAAGGAACTGGAAGTAATAAGAGTTGACAAAGCAATGGGGCCAGATGGGGTGCACCCCAGGGTCCTTAAAGAACTAAGAGAGGTGGTGGCTGAACCTCTGGCTATCCTGTTCAGCCAATCACTGGAAACAGGGGAGGTACCCAAAGACTGGAGGACAGCAGATGTAGTCCCCTTATACAAGAGTGGGAACAAAGAGGAAGCAGGGAACTACAGACCAGTCAGCCTCACCTCGGTAGTGGGAAGATCATGGAAGCACTACTGAAGGAGAGATTGGTGGAACATCTGGTTGTCAATGGACTACAGGACCCAAGGCAGCATGGTTTCACCAGGGGAGGTCATGTCAGACCAACCTCATTGAATTTTTGACTGGTGACTAGGGAGGTGGATCAGGGAGGGCAGTGGACATGGCCTATCTGGACTTCAGCAAGGCCTTTGACACTGTGCCACATAGAAGACTATTACACAAACTGGGGAATATGGGTGTGGGCAGGACAGTAGTGTGGTGGGTAGGTAACTGGCTGGGTGGCAGGACACAGAGGGTGGTGGTAAATGGCTGTCACTCCACAGAGGGAAGAGTGACCAGTGAAATTCTGCAGGATCAGTGCTGGGACCGGTCCTCTTCAACATCTTCATCAGTGACATTGCACAGGATATAGAAGGCAGAATTTCACTGTTCGCTGATGACACAAAGCTCTGTAACAGAGTAGACACACCAGAGGTGTAGACAGAATGAGAAGGGACCTGCAGAAACTTGAAGAATGGTCAAGGGTTTGGCAGTTGAACTTCAATGCAAAGAAGTGCAAGATAATGCATATGGGGCACAAAAACCCTGGCACAATATATCAGTTGGGGGGTGAGGATATAGCATGCACCAAGCAGGAAAGGGATCTTGGGGTTGTCATCTCTGATGACCTCAAGGTAGGAAACAGTGTGACAAGGCATCAGGTAAAGCAAATAGGATGCTGGGATGTATAAGCAGGGGCATCACCAGCAGGAAAAGGGAGGTCATAATTCCGCTATACAAGACACTAGTGAGGCCCCACCTGGAGTACAGTGTACAGTTCTGGAGACCATACCTACGTAAGGACATAGACAGGGTAGAGAAGGTTCAGAGGAGGGCAACAAAGATGGTGCATGGGTTGCATCACAAATCCTATGAAGACAGGTTGAAGGAACTGAACATGTAGTCCCTGGAGGAGAGGAGGGAGAGAGGGATAAGGATAGAGACATACAAGTATCTTACAGGGAGGAACAGGGTGCAGGAAAACACTATTTTTAAGCGAAAAGATGTTTCAGGACTAGAGGAATGGGATGAAGTTGGAGGGAGGACGATTCAGAGGAAACATGAGAAAGAATTTCTTCACAGAACGGGTGGTGGACAAGTGGAACACCCTGCCAGAGGAAGTGGTGGGGGCTGAAACAATCACGGGATTTAAGAATGCATGGGATAGACATAAAGGAATTCTAGAGGTCAGGGGTAAGGGGAAATAGACTTCTAGGAAAACAAACTGAACTTACAAGCTCAAATGGGCAGACTAGGTGGGCCATAGGCCCTTATCTGCCGACACTGTCTATGTATCTATGTATCTATGTAAATAGTTCCCCAGTTTTTGATTTCTGCTTGGCTTGATTGAATGTGAATGGATACGGACTAACATAAAAATACAGAAATAAGTTTTGTAATCTGGTTACTGTAACAGGATACAAGAAAAAGAGACACTGCAATTATATTTTACACTGTGTGTCTGAGCGTATGAGTCCTCTCCTGTTTATCCACTGTTGGTGCCTCCCCAGCCCCAATGTTATGTGTCCCCTTGTCCCCAGCCTTGTGTCCCCTCTCCTCTGCCCTCAGATTTGTGCTCTCTGTCCCAAGTTCTGTGTACCTTGCCCTCAGATTTGTGCTCTGTCTCAAGTTCTGTGTACCTTGCCCTCAGATTTCTGTTCTTTGTCCCAGGTTCTGCATATCCAGTTCCTAGCCCTGTGTCCTCGACCTCCATGCCCCCAGACTAGGTGTCTCCCTATCCATAGCCCCATGTCCCCTTTTCACCATCCCTACTCTACTTACTGGCACTGGGTCCTGCTGTTCCCAAATCCTATCTCCAGGGCCCAGTCCCAAGCTGTGTTGGAATTAAACTTTGAGTTTTGGGAGCTGCGAGAGGGACACAGAGGTCCATATCTGTAAATTGAGCCCCATTCCTATTATTATAAGTCAGTGGCAGTGAATCATGAGCTACCAGGGCTGTCTTCAGAGCTGGGGGGGGAGTGAGCCCTGACAAGCCCCTGTACTTCAACACTGGTCCCAGGACCCAAGCCCTGTACCCCCAGTTCTGTGTTCACTGTTTCCTGAGTCCCGGTCACCTGGCCCTGCTGTCAAGAGCTCATTAATGGTCAAAGACACATCATGGTTTGCCACGTATTGACTCAGATGCTTAGGGAGCAGCACCACAGGTAATCTGATTAAAGAAGTGCAGGTTCTTTAAGTGTGATACATGCATTTTGTGCCACTGATGCGTTGGTACTAACAGTAGGATTAATATTCAAGGCTGCTTTTGATGGCTTAATTTAATCTGATTTGTTGCACCTTCTGCTGTTGGTTAGCCCTATTTAGCCCAAGGGAGCAGGGCCACTACACCCTTCCCCTCTGTGAGAAGACGGTATTATGATATAAGCTCCTCATCTGATCAGCGCTGAAAGATCAGGGATGATAAATATTCTTGTAATTGGAAATGACTCCATTCAGCTTCCTTTCTCTTTGATCCATTGAAAATATAACCTCTCAACTGTCCCTTATTTTCAGGGATGTCCCTGATTTTTGCCTCAAAATGTTCCCGTCCCTTATAAAATTTTTGTTTTTGTGACTGAACTATAGGGATAGTAAGCACAAAATAAAGTTAAACATTAAAATTACAAACTTGTTCTTCAGAAAATGCATCTTACACAAATCCCCTTATTCTACCAGCTTTCTGAGTAAATATTACTAAATTTAAAGATGTGCCCCTGATTCTGGCACTTTGTCCCTAATTTTTGAGGCAAGAGCTTGAGTGTCATGGCAGGACAAAAAAAGAGACATTGCACTGTGATGTGTGTGTGTGTGTGTGTGTGTGTACGTGTGTGTGTGTGTTTACACTTTGGAATACTTAGAGAAACATGTCCATGCAGCATACCTCTCAGTGTTTCATCACTGAAATGCATAGCACTGACCTTCCAAATCGAGAGGAAATGGCCAGAATGTGAATAGCTTTCTAATTTTAAAGAATAATATCTCTAAGAATTGTGGGCCTCAGATGTTTAGTGTTAGGAATGTTTTATCAATTTAATTCAAAAATGTGACTGAAATAACAATAGTGCTATGTGACTTTCATAACAGTTGAGAGGTATGTAGTGCAGGTGTGTGTTAGGAGGATTTTCATACACCTCTGAGGTGTGTGATAAGCACAAAAAAAACCTCGCTTGAGGGGTCTGTTATATTATCACACACCTAGGGTGTGTGAAAAATCTTCATAGCCCAAATCTTGCACGGCAGCATTATTTTCTTTCATAATAACTGGTACAATTTCCTGAGACAGTGTATGGAGTGCTCCAGGGAATGCTTACATCTCATGGGGTGGTGGCACTGTTACCTGAAATCTAAATTGGCATGCTTGCAACACCTGGAGCCATCAAAGCTCCCCAGAGCACCCTGCTATGGGTCTTAGCACCTTGCCAGGCATCAAAGAGCCCACAAAGGCACTCTCACATCCTCTGCAGAGTAGAGGTGGTGGTGGTGGTGCATATACATTCTAAAATGTATTAAAATAACCCCAAATGCACCACAAAGCATGAAAAATCCTATAGCTTCTGGGGGCCTAGGCGGCCCCCAAACGCCTGGCCTTTTATAATTACCCTGAGCACCCACAAAATTTTTCAAAACTTGGCACCCCTGTCCGCAAGGCACTAAATGATCGTTCTGCACTCGCCACACTGACTGGCATGGTGGCCAAGACTGATAAGGCAGCATTTATGTTCGGATAAATATCTGGATTTAGTTATTGCAAGGTAGTCAGAATCGAATCTAGTCTCTCTGCCAAAGGAACACCACACCACTTTGTGTTCCATAGTTCCAACTCCACTTCAAGGTCCTCCAAGCTGCTTAGGTCCGTTTGGTAGGCAGCAAACGAGTCTGCCATCTGTGCCTCCTGCAGAAATCCAAGTTTTTTTGGCACAAGGTACTGGGCAAGGAAACGAGGGCGGCAGTCGATCAGCTGCTCCTGCAGTTCAGAAATCACATGGTCTAAAAACGGAATAAATATATTACGCCTGTAGTATTCTTCAGCAGTGGCAGCATCGATATTATTGCATTGCATTTGCCTTCCGCATGTCCGGGGCACCGACTCTTTGATACATGCAGCATCTGCCAAAGCCATGCTCTTGAGATACAGCTCCCCAAATGTCTTCGCTGAACTGTCCCTCATGTCCTTCAGTCTTTCAATAACTGTGGAGGTTTCCTCAGAGGCCTGAATTAGATCAATGCTGACCCATTGCAGGTAAAGATGGAGTGGTTTTGTTCTGGTCAAAACAAAATCCACACTACACAGTGTCACCAGGAAATCAAATCTCAGTACTGCAGCCAACAGTCTGTCCCCTTCACTGTCATATTCAGCTATCTTTTCTAGAATGCTGGCTACCACCAAAAACTTGTCTTTGAATCTTGCCAGAGAATCAGTTTGGCTCATCCATCTGGTGTTTCCAGCTGCAGGAATTGATGATATACAGTCTTCTGGCTCATCATCATCATCATAGTCAGATGAGAGATTGCAGAATTCTCTGAGCTCTGACGGCTAGGCATTATGGCGCTTATATGACGATTTCAGTGTTGAGATTATTTCCTTAGTAGTATCAAACAAATTTGCTATTTGCCTTGTGGAACACGAGTGGACAATTGCAGTGTTTAGACTGTGAGCCTTGCAAACAGTGTACATTGCTTCTGGGGCCACTGCCTTGATCTTTGCTTTCACGCCATTGAATCTACCACTCATGTTGTTGCCTTTGTCATAGCCTTGTCCTCTCATCAGTGTTGGATCCATGCCCAAGCTGTTAACCGCTGTAGAAACAGTTCTGTGAGACCCTGGCCAGTGCTGTCAAATCCTTCTGTGAATTCCACAAAATCTTCACGGATTTCAACGTTCCCAGAAGAGTCATGGTGCACATAGTGCACTGATAAAGATATCTGTTCCTTTGTGGAAATGTCTGTAGTACCATTTGCTATGAAGCTGTACCACTTTGCTTCCTTTGCATTGCGCAATATTTGTCTCTGGCACCTGTTGTCCCATTACCCTTATTGATTCATTTTGAATTTGTGGTGACATGTACGTGGCATTCCTTGGAGCTGCTGTGATGTGTTCTTGTAGCTGTGGATCCATTGCTGCAGTGTACTGTACCATGGCATTAAAGTTTCCAAGCACACTAGATTTTCCTCTTAGGGCAATGTTTTGCCTTCCACAGAACAGAATAATCACACTTATGCGACATAGGACATGCATGGTCCTCTCTGTTGTTTTGTTGGCGCACTCCAGAAGATTGGCTTGCTGTTCTTAACTTCCCAGCACAAACTGAAAGAAATGCATCTGCTCTAGCAACAGCATTCCCATGGTCCTTTGCTTTGTTGTGCCTTTCCAGAGTCTTTTTACCATTGGACCAATCCCTCATTGGTGTAGATACCAGAATCATGCAACTTGAACTGAATACAAAGCATGGAGCACAGAATACACCATCCAATGTCTTTGAATACTTGCAAATCTGTAATCATTCAACAGCTGTGCATTGAAACACCTGAAATGCTGGCTTGGGCCTTAAGGCCCCGTCAGACGCCCTGGAAAGTGAAAGTCTGTTGGTGGTAGCCACTGTGTTTCAAGAATTTGCTTCTTTTTAGCATCTGTAAGATGTGCCTGATTAAAACAGCCAAGGTAATCAGCGCTACAGGGATTCTGATCCAGTTCCCGGGGGATGTTCTTAGTTGGGGCATCTGCAGTGACCACTACTTCCAGTGGACAGCTGGTTGTCTGGAAAGCATCAATGGTGGGTTCTTCCTGGGAACTGCTCTGATTCTGCACAGCTTGCATCATGGTTGGTTCATCCAGGGAACAGCTGTCAAGGGCTTCAGAGGTGTCCAATAAATGGCAGGTGACATTAGCTTCCTCGATAATGGCATGCAATGTTGCATCTTCAACTTCTGTGTCATCTCTCATGAGCGGTGCACAGTTATCCAGTGCATTCTCTGTGGCACTCCTGGGCTGTGGCTCCATGTTGTGAACCCTGAAACACACAAATGCTCCAACTTTAAATGTACTGCACCAAACAACTGCCAGTGCTCTTTGTAATACAATGCATTGTCAAGTATGCATTTCTTACGCAGAGGCTGATGAACCTCGAGTGAGGAAGGACTGCATCACCCTACACATCTTTGCAGTTTCCACCATTCTGGCACATTTTGCCTTTCAGACATGTGCTCCAGATGGCTGCTTGCGTTTTCCAGCCTCCATCTTGTCAATGAAGAGACTAGCCTTAGAAAAGCAAGAATAGGGATGTTGGAAACATATGCAAATACAGCAGATGCTTGAAAGGGAGATTGAAGGACTGTACTGTATCTTGATATAGTGAATGACAAATTGTTCACTGACATGGAGCTTCTGACCGATGTGTATTCAATGCTGCTCCTGTGCAACCACAGCTGACCCCTGCCTTTACTAAGGCAAAACAAAAAAGTAATTAATAGCCTGACTAGTACAAATCAAGAATGTCTGCCAAGAGATGCGAAAAGGTGAACCAGATGTAATGGGATCAAGCCGATCGGCTGGCACCACTGTGAGTGATGGTAGCTAGCCAATTCCAATTTTAGCTAACCACTGTATATAGATTAATCCAAAGGGGGTACTGTGCCCCACATTAAGCAGCATGTTTTTGAAATGATTGTGGCAACACAATGACTAACTGTGAGTTTATACTATATAGGTGGTACAGGAAGCCCTTATTACCAACTGCATTCCAAAGTTTTACAATGCTATATAATATGATGTTGCTTTTTAATGCTTTGTGAATGTCAGTGGCATAACAAATCAATACAATCAGGGTTCCTTTTTCAGAGGGCAAAATGCTGATGTATTCTGAATCAGGCCAGTAAGTTTGTTAGCCTTGTGCACTTTGTACTGCAGAACACATTTCAGTAAATACACCAGCTTGGGTGATGGAAATGTATATGGGGCTGCTGGGTTTTCCCCAGTCAGTAGCCCTGTTTGCCAGCGGCTAAACAACTATTTTGATCCATTTTTCCGAGAATGCTTTTCACAAGTCCCTAGAGACTCCTCCAGTGAGTATACGAAATGAACAGTTCTGCATGATTGAAATTAGTTTTCTTATAGTGTCTACAATGGCTGCTATCTGCTGGACATGCCTGTGCAGTGCTGTTGCCAGTGAAACTTCTACCAGTCAACCCATGACCAGCCAGCACTAGACTGCTTAATATATTGCATTTACAATTGTTATCAACGCAGGATGATGTTTGTGCGACTGTTGTAATGCTATGAAAGTTCCCATCACATGAAAGAGTGAATATTTGTTTATAGTATTAGCCCATGACAGAACAAACATTGACACACTTGTGTTTCAGTATTCAACTGCTTGGGGCCTGTGCAATGTATTTTACAATAAAATGACCAAGGCTCTATGACAACAGTAAGTAATGGTTAACAGCATAGCAGAAGCAGGTACTGTAAGCAAGAGAATGCATTGATTGCTTAGGTAAGGTTAATGGAAACCATTCTGGCCTTTGGGAACAAAAGTAAGTGAACAATGGCAGATGCAATGCATTATGCTAACTCTTCCTTTGCATTATGTAGGAGCACTTCAGGCTTCTGCTGGTCTCCTGAAAAAGGTAAAATTCAAGTACAACCGGTCAGCTTGTGCAAAAGTGTGGGGGCTAGTCTATTTCCTAGTCAGGTTAAGGGCACTGAACATGTACTCCCTAAAGAGATGCAAGAGCGATGAGAAAGAGGACATGATTTGCCCTCAGGCACTCGTGAGGGATAAATAAAGTGGACAAGGAGTCTTTATGCTGCATGATTGGCAACCATAACACTAGGATGCAAGTCTAGAATTTGACCCTGTTTAAGGACAGCCAATCTGCATGTTCATACAGAGTACAGGTGTGAGTGCCATGCTCAGCATGCAGGGTGAGTCTGCAGGCTTTGTTGAGTGCCATCTGAACCCTCTTGAGCACTGTATCCATTTCTGTCCCATAGACCACTAGTCCATAGTCAATAGCAGCTATAATTGAACTGTGGACTCAGAGGCGAATGGCCCCCAGAGAGAGGTGTTGCCTGTGCCTGTACTTTTCCTACAGCCATTCACAGTAATTGGCACCATACCTGCAGTTCCTAAAGTGTGATTGTAACTGATGCCCAGCCAATTTAATTTAGAGGACCATACCTGGGATGAAAAAACCCATGTCAACTCTGCAGACTGCAGTGCCACACTGCACCCAATGAATGCCACAACTGATCTGCATTCTCTGTTGCATTTCATTTGCAGTGCATGTGGGGATGAATAGACACAAATAGAAGCCCTATCCACAACTGAAAAACTCGATCTCCATTCTGTATGGAGTCTGTGCCTCTCGATCTGCACTGAACACAAATAAAAACTGGGACAGAAATAATTTTCCTTGAAGCTGCTGCTCTGCATTTGGCACCAACATTCACAAATTAGACAGAGAATGCATCATGAGACCTCCCTCATTTTGCGACTGCAAGGCCAGACCACAAACCACAACACAACTGTACAAGAAAGATCACAATAAATAAAATTACATTATTTCAAGTCCTAAGTAGTGGGGTCCCAGTTTACACTGACATTGAAGTAACTCGCTGGAAATTACTATCCCGCAGATCACCACAGCAATCACTTCCTCAGGGAAACCAGAAAGTAAATAAAGGACGAGATGCTAAATAAACACAACTTCAAACCAAAAAATATGTCTTTAGGCAGAAATTACTATAGAAGCAGAATGGCTTACTGACAGACAATTCCATAATTAAGCAATGGTAGCTGAGAGAATCACAGTCATCCCAAGTTACCTAGTAATGAAACAGCCGCACAGAAATCATTTAAATGTGCAGCAATCATTAAGAAACAAACAGTTCAGTGTATTGAAAAAAATACTAACCACATATGTACGTAAAAGAGTACTGTTGAGAAATATGAAAGTAACATTAAGAATCACAGCAGACCATATCACTGTCAGTGTTTTCTGTTCTATGAGTAGCAAGATGTGCAGTCCATAGTAAGCATAGTGCTGTCCATGTTACACATAAAAGGCACCACACTGGCATGTAGCAGATACACCACACTACCCATAGTACAACTGATACAGTTTTTGATGGTGTTCTCTCACCTTTACAGCTTGTGAAGGTCTGAAAATGTAAAATGGAACTACAAAACTTGCAGTTACCACAATGATGCATACCTATGGGCAAAGACCTTGTGCTCGAAGCACTATTAGTGCTTCTTTGGAAGCTGTGGACCAATCTGTCTTTAATGTTGGAACCTCTTTTATAAACCATCCTTGGTTTATTTCCTGTCACTTCCAATAGTGAGTTCCCCTCTAGTGTGCTCCAGTTCTGATTAATAATTCTTTGTTTTTCACTGGAGTGCCTGGTGTAAGTTGTTATGAAATATATCCTAGTGGTGCTACTATTCTGAATCTAAGGCCCCATTCGCACTACAGCATGGTTGGGCAAAGCGTTTTTAAAAGTGGATTAACACTTACCATTCTGTAGCGTTCATACTGCAACCCCTTTCCTGTGATCCACATTAGGCAATGCATTTTACAGGGTTCACACTGTGGCAGAGATCCGTGCCAACTATAAACTGAATTCAGCGGCATGGAAAAGCTGCTTACCGTGATGCCTTGCACTCTTGCTTGAAGTGCATTAAAGGAAGCGAGCCCAGGCGTGTTGCACTCTAGGTAAATCGCTGCTTTGAGAAGGATTTCTGGAAGTGTGCTCAAGCCCAGATCTCATCAGGGTTTGAGCACGCTTCCAAAATTCCGATCTAAAAGCAGGTTATGTGCGAACGCGATCCGGGCCAGCATGCTTTTGAAACGGTTCAAGCACTGAGAACCGTTTCAAATGCCCTAGTGCGAACGGGGCCTTAGGGACAAACACACTCTTTCTATCAAACTTACAACATTAGTAACCTGAGCTGGCAAGTGCTCAGTTGTGTCAAATTGATAAATACTGAAGTGTCAACAATATAGTGCCTTGGGATTGTCAGCCCTAATGCTCACCCCCATTCCATGAGTAAATAAGCTGAGATGGATACATTATAGGTGAATGGGGTGAGCAATAGGGCTGAAAATCCCAATGCACGCCCCCACACCTGTTGTTACATGCAGGGTGTGGGTGGGGTGTTAGGGTTGGATACCCTAACACCACATTTCCAGACTTGTCACTGGAACCCTTACTGATGCATTAACAAAGTTTTTTGCCAAGAATTTCTATACTTTTTGAGATAGTATAATCGTAGCCTTATTTGTGGGAGTGCAGAGCCCTCGGGCTGCTCCTATCCATCCATAACTTTTGAGAGCTTGTAATTGTATCCTTATTTCCCTATGGGAGTGCAGGGCCATCCAGGCCCTATGCTCCTATCAGTCCATAATTCTTGAGATAGTGTAGCAGTATCCATATTTGCCCATCCTGTAGTGTGCTGCACCAAAAAACATCTCACATTGCAATGTTATCCTATGGGAAATGAACAACAACTTAAATTCACAGAACTCCACAGAAAAGTAACATATTTTCCCCAAACCAGCAAAAGGCATATCTGTGGGACACTTCCTTTGTACCCTGGAAATTTCAGACCATAATCAACCACCGTTTGTAAACTACGGAGTGACAAAGAATCAACTGTCTTAAAATTCCTTCTTTGCAAATTACAAAAAATAGTTTTCCAGTTATTTTTTCACAATTTGTGGAAAAGTAAAATCCTTTTACACAAATTACAAAAAAGGCTCCTGTTTTGCATTTGTTTTCACGATTTCCAGTAAAAGAAAAATCCTTTTCACAACTGAAAAATCCTGTTTCGCAGCTCCCCGAGAGGTTTGCGAAAGGATTTCTGCATGTTAAAAACACACATTTCTAAGTGACTTATCAAAAAACTAATCCCAGAATCAAATTATATGGGTCCTGATTAAGGAAAGCTGCTGTTGTCTACTGAACATGTATATTTATTAAGTTATTTAATTTTGTTGTCACCACTTACTGAAAACAAGATCGTGACAGCACAAAAAGATTCTGCATTTCCGAAAAAGGATTCTGCATTTGCAATAAAGAATCCTTTTTTGAGTGGCACATTTAACTGTTCCCATAGGAAATAATGGGACACTTTAAAATTTAATAACTTTGGAATAGATTAATATTTTTACCAAACTGTTAAAAGGCATATCTGTGATGTAAGACCTATATACAGTAAAAATGTCAGACCAAAATTTTGCACCATTTTTGTGCAGTGGTGTAACAAAGAATTTCACCCAAAATGGTCATTTTCACATGTTTTCATTATCTGTATCTCTGCACCTACGCATCTGACTGGAACAAAACTTGCCAAATCACGAGATCTTTGGTCCCTAATGGTACACGCAAAATATCAAGCTAATTGCTTGAACCCTAACTATAGGGGGTGCAAGCGCACACCTATGATATGATATGATATATGGGTCCTTTATTTTCCTTTGGAACTCTGTTCAAATAAAGACATAATACTACTGCTGTGAAGATTCTAAGTCAAAATATCATTGATATGACATCGGAAAAGTACATACAGTAAAACAGTGATAACCAGTGCTCACAACTAACCAACTGCAATGACCGAGTCTCTTGCTACCAAAAAAACAGAAAAACAAACTCACAATCACTAGTTTATTTTGGCTGAACCTATCTCTTCACAAAATATGACCTAAATGAGGAAAGCAAATGCCGACTTGGAAGGTGTGGACGGCGGCAGGAGACTGACTGCCATGGGCAAGAGTGAGAGAGGGCCATTTCCATGGTGACAGCATGGTTTCTATGAGCTTTGTTCTTGACATGTAAAGAGTGAGAAAGTCCATGTGAATAAAAGTAATGGCAATCTGCAGTCAACTGGGGGTGCTTTGAACAAATGGCTGTGTATGATGGATGGGGGAGTTGTGGTACAACAGTCAGTCATGTATTACAAACAACAACATATGACTGTCAATTATTGAGCAAGTAACTCACTCTTGGGATTCCAATATCATCATAAACCTCTTGAGCTTTGCATTCAAGGTTTATGATGTCAATGGAATTCCTTGATCTGAGTTACAGCTCCATAACCGATGGAGAGCCATATGTCATTCTACTTATATACAGAACACACACTCACAAAAACTCGCAAACAGCATGAAAACTGCAGACACAGAAACATACAGTTAGATGCTTACACAGATGCAAAGACAGACATGCAATATGTACACTTGTGCACACATTTTCACACTAGGAACAAAGCTGGCACATAGATATACATAACACACACAAGCACAGTGACAAAGAGGAAGGGCCACAGAAATTCTGCACATACAAGCACATACAGATGCACTCATATACTGAAAATGGAGAATTGCAGACACACAGTGCCCCACACAGGTGTAAAAACACAAAGGCACACAAAAATACAGTGACACAGATGGAAACATTTTCAAGGCACAGAAGCCACACACACACATATTTAGACATACAAATATACAGTATTTCTTTATCCATGATTTTGCCAGGAGATCCTGCTGAGCTTAAAATCTTTTTTGTAAGGACAGGTCAATAGGTGACTTAAAGTAATGTTCCAGTACCCAAAAAATTTCAAAATACAATATTCAGATGTAACTCAGCTTATAGTTCACTAATGTTTTATAGTTACATACCCTCTTTATTACTGAGGACATTTGCATTATAACAGGATCTCTGTGTCAAAGACTCTATCTGCTTCTGCTTTTCCCTCTGCTGAAGTCAAAATTGTGCTTCTGACATCAGTGTTTTGTGGTGGAAATGATTATGATGTCGCAAGCATGATTTCAGCAAAGGGAAGGTAGGAGGAAGAGATAATATGGGGGAAAGATCCAAACGGGGGTGGTGGAGAGGCAATAATCCCCAACTAGACGGTAGGTCCTGGGGTAGGATAGAGTAAAACAAGGCAGACTGGGTACAGCAATAGTCATTTTCTGCTGACATTCTCTCTGTTTCCATGTGTCAAGCCTGTTTTCATAAAAATGCACTTTGCAATAAAGAATGAGGGGGTATAAATACAAAAAATTAAATACAAGCTCAATTGTGTCAGAATATTAAACTTTGAAATATTCTTCTGGACACAGAACTGTTACTTTAAGCACACACACCAATACAAATACACTCCTCCATAGATACACTGTGACAAACAGTGATTCAAGCATCAGTCATACTGAACACACTTCACACTCAGAAAGAAACACACACACACACACACACACACACACACACACACACTCAGCTACTCATTCACTCACATATGACTCTGATGTCTAATTTTTATTCCATACAGCAAATGTCTTTTGGCAGTACCAAAACCATAAGTCTCAAATCTGCATTTAATTTACCTGACTTCCAGCAGTAACTTATCTGTGTATAGCTCATCTTACATATTTTCCAGTTTAAGAAAACGGTGAAGACAGTGAAACAATTTAACATTTTGACTCCTGTACTCCTGGGAGCAAACAATCACACTCAGACTCTGGTGTGCATACAAAACTTAAAGGCTTGTCCAGTCTCTGGTTTTGAGTTTCCTATGGTTCCAGGACCTACATACAGCCTGCAGTTGTTTACCTCCACCACCTTCCTTACCCAGGAAGGACAGTCAGCCTTAGCCCAGCCCCAGCAAGCAGCATTGGGATTTGGGAGGGAGCCCAGCTCCTGACTGCACAGGAGAAACAAGCAAAAAGATGGAAACTTCCCATAGCCGATCAGCAATTTTGGCGAAATCCTACTGCAGTAATCTCTCTCTTTTGTACTGCAGGGCAGATCGCTCCCTTCTCCCTTCCTCACCCACCACTCTCCCGGCCCATAAATGGAGTAAAAGCACTCCGATTCTACCTCTCTCTGGACTACTAGTGCTCTGAGCAAATTTGCTTTCCAGACTAAGTCTCTGTCTCTCATGTCATTTGGACTTGGAGGAGGCACAGTTTTTGCACTTACCTCAGTCTCACTGGCGCTGCTTGCTTGGTAGACACTCTCTTGTCTCTGCTGCCTGATGACCTGCTACCTCTGCTATCTGCTCACCTCACTTTACTATGTCGACGTTGTCACACCTGAAATTTCTCCTCCCGAGTCCCAAAGATGTCAGATTCACTGCAGTGCCACGGCTGCCCAGTTATCAGTGGTACAAACAAAGTAAACGCCTAATCACCCAGCCGACTGAACTCTGTCCATGACCTCAGACTTCACCGATTTCAGAATTGATCCAAACACGAGTCCGGCTCTGACCGACACGTCTCTTCTAGCACAGCCAGAAACACCACAAAAGTACCTTCTTTCTTCTTTCTCCTGCAGACTAGACTAGAGAATGTATGCACAGTGCAGGTGGAATTTAAGCAGCCTGCTCACCCCTGCTCTGCCCCTTTCGAGCCATGTGCCACACCTCCTTCTGTACGCGGACCTGATTGAGGTGGGCAAGATATTCCACAATCAGGTCTGCAGCTAGGTCATGGGACCCTCCCCCCACAACCTTCCAAAAAGCCTCTGATTGCTGAGAAAGCCGGGGAAAAAAATTTAAACAAAAAGAATGCAAGGGGGACATTGGGCTTCTGTGCTACCCCCCCCGGTTTTACTACTACACGCCGTGGCGTGTCTGGCGTATCAGTAGCTACGCCCTTGCTGACAGTGGACATTTAGGAGCCCAGGAAGACATTATAGTAAACCCCAATTTGTAGGGAGGTTACACTCTTCCCTGCCTGGAAAAACTTGCCAACCGCATCAAGTCTTCACATACTATAAGCTTCTAAAAAAACATTATATGAAATTACATGCATGTTTCATTTGGTATACCACAAAATAAAGCTGATGCATCAGTAAAATAAACTGGTCCTAAACATTACTGTACTTTTTCCATTTGCAATAAACATTTTCACAGTAACACATGGTCATACATTTCCATAAGCATATTAGCAAATTCAAACAGTTAACCACATTAGTCTCACCATTCTGATTTGTATAACCTCCTGTACTCTAACCCATGTGGCTTGGGGCCTATCCCTATCAGCTACACTAGAGATGCATGGGGCAAGGGCATTGGTACACTGACTTAAGGATTTAAGTATTAATTTAGAAGTAGCAGAATAGCTCAGTTTAGGAAGAAAGCTTTCAGAAATATACACCCCCTTGTGAACTACATGTAATGGAAGATCCACCGGTCTTCTTGGGGAGTCATAACTGAGGCGTACCACTGGTTTGGCGGCTTTTCCTGACTTTCAGGGAGGAACAGGTGCTGGTTCAGTTCTTTCAACATTTTCTTTGGGGTTTCTCAGTCCTGGCTCATTGATTATCAACAAGTTTGCTTCTGCAGAAAGGGTTGCCTCTGCACTGGCTGTCTGTTCTGTACTGGGAACACTTTCAGCTCCTGACTCTGTTTGCTCTGGTTCAACAACATTACTGTCCATACTTGGCTCTAAAGAAATTCTAGGTTCATCATTAAGAGATAGTTCCATGTAATTTAAGTCTTGCAACACTTGACCAATACTCTCAGCATCATTTTCCATAACGCTGCCAGATTCATTGTTTTCGAATAGTTCAGTATTTACTGGTATGTCACCAGTGGTGCTTTCTGTCTCTGGCTCTCTTTCTGGTAAATCAGCTGGTTCTACCAGGCACAAAGGATCCGCTATGTCGGAAGTCATACTTTGCATCTCATTTTCAGGGGGCAGCAGTTCCGTGGAGAAGGCTTGAGAGGCAGGCAGTCCTGAAGGTCCAACTTCATCTCCGAAATTGTATATGGGGTTACCTTGAAACAACTGACTCAGTTCATAAGATGGGTAATATGGTGCTTCAAACTCACTGTCCTCAGATTCAGACTGGCAATCAATGTCATTTGGGGCCTGACTGGGGGAAGGCCCCAACTCCTTGACAACTGGAGAGGGGGTTGACTGTTTCCTTTTAGCTGCAGCTCTGATTACAGGCCTGGGAGGGGCAGTGTCTTGGGGTGCATACTTGATGATGATTTGCCCAGTAGGCAGCAAATGATTCCTGTGCACGGTCTTGACAGCTCGTGGGTCATTTTCTGGACACACTTTACAGACTAGCAGATCTTCCAGCTTGCTGACAACAGTGTAGGGGATGTAATGCAACCTATCAGCAATTTTATTCTTCCCATACAGTCTCAAATTTCATAACAGAACTCTGTATCCAGGCTGCAGTTCTTGGGCCTTGACACGCTTGTCATGCCTTCCTTTATTGGCCAAGTTCCTCTTTGCGGCCATGGTGTGTGCTAGTGGGGTATGGTTTAACTGACCCTTTAGCTTTTGAGCATATTGAAGGTAATTTGCAGCTCTGACTGCATCAGGGGACACTCTGAAGCAGTTGTCAACTGGCAGCCAGGCTTCCCGACCAAACATCAGGTGGTAGGGGGAGAACCCAGTGGCATCACTCTTGGTGCAGTTACAGGCGTGTACCAGGGTGCTTATCTGCTGGCTCCATTTGGACTTGTCCTGAGGATGAAGGGTGCCCAGCATATCTAGTAAAGTTCGATTAAACCTTTTGGGCTGCGGATCTCCCTTGGGGGAGATGGGGGTAGTTCTGGACTTTTGCACTCCCCAGAAATCAAGCGGCTTTCAAAGTCTCTCCCTTGATCAGAGTGAATTCGCTGAGGGGCAGCATAATGGACAAATAATTTTTCATTGAGGACCTTTGCCACTGTGGATGCTCTCTGGTCCTTCGTTGGGTATGCCTGAGTATAATGAGTACAATTATCTGTAACAATTAACACATTTGCCAATGTTCTTTTGATCTGGTTCGAGACACAAGAAGTCAATTCACACCAGCTCCATGGGTGCACTAGTGGAGGTATTGATTAAGGGGGCAGCCCTCTGGGGCTAAGCTTTCCTCTGTAGACACTGACTGCAAGTTTTAATGTGAGTTCTATGTCAGCCCCCATCTTCGGCCAGTAGAAGTGTGCATGGGCTAAGTCAATAGTTCGATCACAGCCTAGATGCCCCATTTAGTAATGAAGGGCACATAGCACCACCCATTTGAAAGCTGTAGGTAACACTAATTGCTACTTGATGATTTGCCCTTGTTGATCTGTGGTCTCTCTATAAAGTAATTGGTTATGCAACTTCAGTTTGAGACCTTCGCCGAACAACAAGCCAGTTCGTGGATCTGAAGAATGAAGTTTGGACGCATCTTTTCCAGCATGAATAGCATCCAGTACTGGTTTGATCATAGTGTCTTGAGTTTGAGCCTCTGTATATTATCAGGGGTGAGCTGAGGCAATGTGCTGAGATCCAAGGCTGCCAGGTGACAGTAGGCCACAGGAGCACAATTGTCAGGATGACCTAAGCAGTCTACCAGGCAGTCAACTGTTTCAGGGGAGGGATGCTCATCTTTGTTGAATTTTTGACAGAGGGCTTTGACAGACTGTTCAGACATTCTCATCAAATTTGCATTAGAGTCAGGTCTTCAGGAGAGAGCATCAGCATCAGTGTGGTTCAGGCCCAGTCTATATTCTACTGAATAATTGTAAGTGGAAAGTGCAGATAACCAGCGATGCCCTGTAGCATCCAACTTAGCTGAAATCTGGACATAGGTGAGAGGACTGTTGTTTGTTTTCACTAGGATCTTTGTGACATAAAGATATTCATGAAACTGGTCTACCACGGCCTGCTTCAATGCAAGAAATTCAAGTCTGCGCAATGGGTAGTTCTCAGATAGGGTTAGACTTCGACTAGCAAACACCACTGGGTGCAACCCTTCCTCATATTCTTGATAAAGAACAGCACCAAGTCCCCTCAAACTGGCATCAGTGTGCAACACATAGGGTCTAGTGGGACCTGCGTAGGCAAGCACAGGCGCATGGGTGAGCTGATGAATGATATCATAGAAGGCCTCTTCACACTCAGCAGTTCACCTGGCTTCAAACAGTTCATTAGTCCTAAAGTAGACCTTTTCTTCCTCTTTAACTGCACTTCTCTAATACTTTATGTTGGTAGGTGGTAACCTTGAGTTAAACTGTGCCGAGCGTGGATGACTTTGGTGTAATCTTTTACAAACTGGCGGTAATAGCTGCAGATCCCCAAGAATCTTTGCAGTTCCTTAAGATTATTAGGCTGAGGCCAGGTGGTCAAAGACTCCACTTTGCTTGGGTCTGTCTGAATCCCATCAGCTGACACTATATGACCAACATATTTCACCGATGTTTGGAAGAATTGACACTTGTCGATCGACAGCTTGAGTTCAAAGTCCTCTAATCGGTAGAGAATCTTAAACAGGCGAGCTTCATGTTCCTCAAGGGTACAGCCAAACACAATGATGTCATCCAGATAGACTAGGCATTCCAGTAAGTTCATGTCCCCCATGGCTCACTCCATCAACCACTGGAAAGTGGTGGGCACCCCCGAAATACCTTGAGGCATGCGTAGAAACTCATAGAAACCCAAGGGACAAATGAAAGCTGTTTTCTCTCTGTCTTCCGGGGCCATCGGGATTTGATAATACCCACTCCGAAGGTCGAGTACAGAGAACCACTGGCTTCCATTGAGGCAGTTGAAGGCATCCTGGATACAGGGCATGGTGTATTGGTCCAGGACAGTTCTTCAATTTAACGTCCGGTAGTCCACACACATCTTCACCGATCCATTTTTCTTCCGGACCACCACAATCATGGAGGCATACGGGCTTTGAGACTCTTGGATGATTCCTGCTGCCAGCATTTCCTGAAGATGGTGCTGAACATCATCAATGTCAGCAGGTGCAAGGCAACGGGACCTCTCTCTGAACAGCCTCCCATCATGAAGTCTAATGTAGTGTTCGGCCCCCGTTACACAACCTACATCCCATTCTTTCAACGAGAACACTTGGTTTCTCTAAGCCAACTTTGGGCTGATCTTAGGTTTTCATTCGGCAGGAAGGGGTGACTCTCCAAGGTCAATCAGGTCAAGGGTCACCATATTGCTCTCTCCAGGGCACTTCTTGCTGGGCAGCACAGCAGTATCCACACAATATACAGTGGCTTGGGTCCACCCTTGATTCACCCGAACTTCTCAATCTGACATGTTCTGAACTTGCACCACTACCCGCTGAGCATAAGCATGGACCCGTGTATGAGATCCCCCACTAAAGCTCGCAGGTCCCTCATTTCTTCCACCAGTCTGGATTTAGCTCTAGGTTCAGGGGCAGTAGCCTGGGCCCCCATGCCCATGGGTGAAACCTTGCCTCTGGTCTCAGTCTTAGGCGGGCAAGAATTAGAGTTTCAGGTCGCTTCAACTGCAGCTTGTTGGTTAGCTCTCATCTCCTTCAGTTCCTTCAGCAATTCTCGGACCTGATTTGTCTCAAGAGCTTCCTCTGTCTCTTCAGGTCAGCCTGGGGCTGGGTGGGTACGTACAGCCCCAGCATAGGGTTTCCACCCATCCTCAGCATTCTAAGCCTCTCAAATCTCCTTCATCAGCCAGCAGTATTTGGGAGGGTTAGCTTTTCTGTCTTGAAACTTCAGTTTTAGCATGAGCACACTAGAGTAATGTACAGGTTTCAGGATGTGCTCCAGCCAGATGCGATTTAGTTCACTGGCTGGGACACCCCCTTTTCTATGGGCTCTCTGCAGGGCCCATTCAATCCAAGTGACAAAAGCATACAACTTCTCATTTTTGCATTGTTTAGCAGACTTGAACTTCCACTTTAAGTCCTCCCCAGACTCGGTGCTGCTAAATACCCCTTGTAAAGCACAGAGGTACTCAGCTGTAGTGGCCTCTGGGTTTGTGGATTGGAGGAATCTGATTGGTTCCAGTGCAGGGCCCCCCTCAAGCTTTCTATAATTCTCTTTCTCTTCTCTCCCTGGGAACACTGCCATTCCTGAACCAAGGGGGTAGCATAGTCCATCCATGTTTCTAAGTCGTCCTCCCCCACGGGTACAGGAACTGCACCCGAGAACAATCTGAGCCTGTGATAAGAGTCCAGGTGTACAGAAGGTATCACAATGGGGGAGATCACAATAGGGGATGCCCTGGGAGTGGCCGGAGAGGCTGGAGGAGATTGCAGGGTAATGGTCTCCTCCGAATCCTTCAAAGCTTTCAGCAACTCTTTAGCTGACTGTCGTTCTGTAGCTAGAAGTCTCATCAGTTTATCTCTAAACTCCTCAATCCTCAGGGACTCCCAGAGGAAGACGGGTCACTATGCAAGTGAATAACTCTCCATGCCTTCTGAGATCCTTCTGGCATGATAACAGGGATACCATTTTGGGGTCTATGGGGAGGCTACAAGAAAGGGGGGCGAACAAGGTCTGATCAAATAGATTCGAGTCTCGCCCCATATTTCAGCCTTTCCTGGCATTTAACTTTTCCCACTGTTTCTTCAATAGTTTCATTAGTGGTCCCCACAGGGATACAAAGTAGTAACATGGCATGGTGGGGATCTACCCCTGCAGCCTCACTCCACCCCATCATGCGGTGCAAGACCAGCTTGTGGGGGGAAAATTTTCCATTTGGGTGTAGAAAGTGCCTCCATTTCAATTCCTGTCTCAATTTTGCACAATTTTGCAATTTTGCACTGCCTGCAATTTCAACTCTTGACCACTAGAAGGCAGTAATCCCGGCATTGCCTCCAAGATGTAACGCCTAGGTGGCACTATCCTATGTGCTACTACCCCTGCCTGTGTGGCTATGCACAGGTAGAGGAGTCTGAGTTCTGTGAATGGGTGCCTCCACCCAGAGGAGAGGTATTGGGGTAGTTTAACTGCTTTGGTAAAGCCCCCTGGGATGCTATACCCACCCACCAACCCTTCAAGTGTCCTAAACCATAATACTATAGAGCATTCACATCCACTGAATAACAGTAGTGATATGCTCACACCCCTTGCACACTAGACAGGTTAAATGTGAAACAAAGTAATCTGATTTATTCAGAGGGAATGAACAAGGGAAGGGCTTGAATCTAATAGAATGATTGACACCTTGATTTAATCTAGGTTTGTTCAGCATGCCCTGTAAGTCCCTTTTTAACAGTCCCACAAACCTGGGTACCCAGTGTGTTATGCAGACTAGCCTGAAGTGTTGCCCAGGCTAGCCAGTTTTGCAGCTGTTGTTGGGGACCTTAGGAAGGAAAACAGTCAGCATGTGCACAATCCAGATAACTGTAATCCCAAACCGGAGAGTTCAGTCCATTTGCAATAACCCAGAACAAAACAATCAGGTGACACACAATGATTTGCAGCTGTTGTTGCAGGGAGCTACCCTGATTTGTACTCATGCTACCTTGACCAGGGTGTAGGACAGGCGAGATGAAGACCTCATGGTGTTGATTTGGTGGGCATGGAGAAGCAGGGCCTACATGACTCACCTCTTGGTGGTTGCAACCTGCTTGATGGTGTTGAACAGGGGGCCGAATCCTCAAGCGGGTCTTTTGCCGAGATGATCTCTGATTTGGGGGGCGGTGACTTAGGCCAAGATGGCAAAGCCCAAGTAGGATTGACAGTTCTACAAGAGTTTGTGATCTTTTGCTGGAAAAGTCTCCAGTGAGCGTAACAGGATTCACCATGGGAAACCAAACTGTGACCAAAGAAACACATTCAGCACACTTAAATCAACTATTTCTCTAAGCCACAGTTCGGATACAGTCCGGTTGCTAATTACAGCTTTACTGTGCAAACCTTTCTCTCCAAGGCTACTTTCTCTCATCAGGTAGGCCAATTGCTTCTGGAGCAAGTCTTCGGTACAAAACATCAGTTGCTACAACAATTCTATTCCTTCTCCCGCTGCCGAAGTACACCTGCCAACAGAACAATCCGATTGCTGCAGTGGCAGCTCAAAGGCAGGAGAACATGGCAAGCTGGACAGCAAAGCCTTCTCGACGATTCTCCAATGCTCCTCCTTGGAGCAGCTGCTCGACACCTCAAGCTGTTCACTTTTCAACCTCCAACTCTCAACTCACACTGCTTCAGGCAGTTCTGGGGTTTTCCTGGTCATCCACAAGGTTCGGTTGGCTAAGAAAACTGTCTGTCACAGAAAGGGCTTCCCCTCCAGGTCCATTTAGGCACCAAACACTTAGAACTACAAAAGCTACAGATTTTCCATCCCACAAGACCTCTGGGGACAGTCTCCATTTTAGGTACCCAGAGGTTCGATTGGTCCAGCACTGGAAGTCCAGAACCAAAATGGTGGCTCCTATCCAAAAGCTCAAGCTGTAATTGAAAGCAGGTTAGACAAACTCCTTTATCCTTATTATTGTAATACCAGATAAACAGTAACTAATCACATTTCCTAACAGAGCTTCCTCTGCACATATAGCGACTGCAGAATGGGGCCATATCACAGACGGTCTGGCTGGTTGCAAGCCTTAATTACTCGGACCCAGCCCAGACTGATTTCCAAACACAGGTGCTCTCTTGAAGAGGCAGGTGCAGAGACTCACTGGAGCACTCTCACACAGACACATAGAACTACTGCAGACAGGACACCAGCCTGACAGTGGGCATCTAGGAGCCCAGGAATACATTATAGTAAACCCCAATTTGTAGGGGGGTTACATATATATATATATATATATATATATATATTTATTTAAAGGTTTTACCAGGAAGGCATGCTGAGCAGACTACCGCTTGATTCCAGATTCACCCTGGGGGTAGGGTTAAAGGGAGTACATACATTTTAGACATGTGCAGACAACTTTAGACAATCATACAGGTGAAAGTGCAGTTCTGCAGGCAGTTGTACAAGTCATATGACAGTAAAATATAGTAACGGATTACAGTGACAGGGCATATGACAATGAAATATAGTAACAGTTAAATAGTATAAATACAACCCAATTTCTGGAATTCCTGTTTTCAGGGGCAAGAGCTAACATGGGTGTTTGTGCAGATGGGGGAGAAATGTTTTTTAAGAAGGAAGTTAAGGTGTTGACTAGGGGAGGCATGCCGGATATCCGGGGAGAGTGAGTTCCAAAGATTAGGCATGCAGTAAGTGAATGCTGACTGTCCTGCCGAGGTTGACATGAGTGGAACGGACAGTAGACATGAGTCGTTTTTTCTCAGTGCATAACCCTGGAAGGTAGTGGCTGAGAGGACAGAGGTGAGATAAGAAGAGAGGGACTGGGTCCAATATTTGGCTGTGATACTGGCACAGTGGGAGTGACTCCGGTCCTGCAACGAGGGGAGGTCTAGGTTTCGGTATACGATACAGTGATGAGTTGTTGGAGGCCAGTCAAGGGCAAAGCGACAGAAGGAGTGGAAGAGGGGGTCCAGTCTGGCTAGGGTGGACTTAGGGGCGGCACTGTAGACTACGTCTCCATAGTTGAAAATGGGGAGAATCATCTTCTGCACAATGGCACGGTGAGCCGGCAGTGGGATGCATCTGTGATTGCAGTATAACGCACTCAACTTGGGGTGAAGTTTTTTCTGGATGGCATCAATATGTGCAGGGAAGTCTAGGTGCTGATCAAGCCAGACCCCAGGATATCTGCAGGAGGTGCAAATCTCAAGAGTAGTCCTATCCAGGGTGTGGAAGGAGGGAGTGGAGGGTAGCCTTGAAAGTCTTTGCCTTGTGCCGAAGGTCATGAAGACAGCCTTCTTGGCATTGAGAAAGTGCTGATTTGAGTGAAACCAGTGCTGAACTGCATGAAGTCCTGCTGGAGTCTGGCCACATCAGAGGTTGAGGGTGGGATGTGTACAGTACTGTATCATCCCATACATGTGAATGGATGTGTGGGGCAGACAAAAGGCAGGTCATTTAAGAAGATGGAAAATACATATATATATATATATATATATACACTGTATATATGTGTGTGTGTGTGTATATATATATATATATATATATATATATATATATAAATATATATATAATTATATTTATATATATACTGTATATATATATATATACACATACATATATATAATTACAAACAATGCAAAAACTCTGTTAATGCATCAGTTAGGGTTCATATTACAGCAACAAAAGTATGGAAATATGGCATTAGGGTTCTCAAACCTAACATCTCATTCAACCCCCCAACCAACCCTACCACCCCACCCCATCTCCCCCTCCACACACCAACAGGCATCGGCATGTGTCTTGGGGTCATAGACCCTATCACTGACCCCATTCCATGTATAAGGAAGCTGAGATGGTACAGCATAGGATAACGGGGTGAGCATTAGGGTCAATGACCCCAAGACACACCCCAACACCTGTTGGTGTGTGAAGGGTGGAGATGGGGTGGGGTGGTAGGGTTGGTTTGGGGAGTAAGATGAGGTGTTAGGTTTGGAACCCTAACATCACATTTCCAAACTTGTGTTGCTGTAATATGAACCCTAACTGATGCATTAAGAGAGTTCTTTAAAACGAATTTCCCTACTTTTTGCGAAAGTATCACCATAGCCGTACTTATATATGGGAGCACAGGGCTCTGCACTCCCATCTATTCGTAAGTGTAGAGACAATGTAATTAACCTTCGTCTCCCTGTTAGAGTGCAGGGCCCCATGCCCCGTGATTTTTCTTACTTTATTGTGGGAGCCTGCCCACCCATCCCTCCATAGACGCATGAGCAAAGTGTCACCATAGCCATCTGATTACCACAGGACATGTACCTAGTACAGAAAATTTTCAAATCCCTCCAACACATAATTCTGCACAACTGTGATGCCATTCCACACCACAAGTGTGAAAACACATTTTTGGGAAGGATCTGAAAAATTATAGCTGTGACATACATGAGGTGAGGTAATAAGAAGGCTATGGTCCTGATTCTAGAAGGGTGGTGCAAGTCACCGCCAAATGCAACTTGCGCTACCTGCACCTGCAACATTGACCCTGCACCCTATTCTAGTAGGGGTAAGGTCATCGCAGCTAAGTCCTGCAACTTGCGACATGCGGCCAGGTACTCCAAACTGCGGGTGCACCTGGCAAGCATGTTGCAAGCCGCAACAGCAGGGTGGTGCAGTCATCCCCCCCACCTGTGCCCCGACCCCTAGTTGCCAGCTGCAAATGCAGCATATACCCAGGTAGCCCTGGTAGTCTAGTGGCCCCCCAGCTGTATGATAATATTTAGGATCCCGTATCCCTGGCAGTCTAGTGTCCCCCACCCCCACCCAGCCGTGCCAGCCACTCAACACCCCCACACCCATCCCCAGCTGGCGACTGGCACGGCCCACCTCTCACCACTATGGCCAGCCTCTGACTGAGTTCAGTGTCAGCACATACTGTAAAGACGCACTCAGATAGACTACCAGAGATATGAGGCTCTTATTTATTATTATAATACAGTTTGGGGGGCCACTAGACTACCAGGGATACGGGGCTCTTATTTATTATTATAATACAGTTTGGGGGGCTGCTAGACTACCAGGGATACAGGACTCTTATTTATTATTATACAGTTTGGGGGGGGAGGGCCACTAGGCTACCAGGACAGGCTTTTGCCACATATGAGGCCGGCAACTCATTGTTTGGGGCACAGGTGGGGGGATGGCAGCACCGCCTATGGGGCTTCTGCCAACGGGTGTTTCAGGGGCTGGGGTATGGGTAGCCCTGTGGGGCCCCGCTGGGGTTTGCTGGACATGGGGGGGTGGGAAACCATGCACTGACCGCTGGACAGCCGACGGGTCTACAAGACCCTGGAGGCGTCCGTAAGCTATACCAGCTAAATGCTGGTGTAACTTACATTGTCGGTTCTCCTCTGGGGGTTCTTGCAGAATCCCAATGTGGGGACTTTGTGGCTGCCCTTCTAGAATGGGGTGCAACTGCTGCCGTAAACTCCCTAGCACCATGTCGCATGGGGTTTATGCAGCATAACTTCTGTTCGGCGCAAGTGACCTGCAACATGCCGCAGGCCACTGTGTAGAATCACGCATGTTGCAACTGCTAGTGTAAGTTGCTACATGCACCATTCTACTTGGCGCAACTGCTGTTACGCCAGGTGTAACCCTTCTAGAATCGGGCCCTATGTTGTAAATTTGGGGTAAAAATATTGGAAATTTCCATAGTTACGAGCAGTTGTACTAAAATTGCAATGAATGGTCATAGCTTTGTCATTTTTTCATATTTTGACCCCAAGCTTTCAACATAGTCTTCTTATCACCCCACCTCATAAACCCCATAGATAAACATTTTGTAATCCGTAGCAAAACACCATTCCACTCCACAGGTGCAGAAACACATTTTGGGCAGGATTTGAGTGGTAACAGCTGTACTGTGCATGAAGTGGTGTGGAAAAATGATTATGTTTGACATTTGGAGTGAAAATGTTAAAAATTGCCAAAGTTACACATGTGTGTAGAAAGATTTCAATGGCTGTGCATAGCTCGTGCATTTTTTTTATTTTTGCACCAAATTTTCAGCAAGGGCTTTTTGGGACCTCACCTCTTGAACACTGAAACTGCCATTTTATTACTCAGTCCCGAAAGGTGATTCGCACAGTAACTGTGCCATTCTGCACTACAGGTGCAAAAACACATTTCAGGCAGGATGTGAAAAATGACAGCTTTACTGTTTATTTATTTATTGAAGATATTGGAATTACAGACCTTTGAGTCATAGACTAATTTCCAAAGGCTCCACGTCAAGAAACACATGCATAAAAACAGGGTGTAAACAGTATAGCAGGGTAGAGAGAGTGGTAAAGCACAAATACATAGGTGTAATACAGTAGAATATCACAGAGATGTGGCATATACATGTTGTTAGCTAAGCAGGTCCCTGTAACATAGGGACAAGTTATTGTCAAAGGAAAATAAATGCAGTCTGGGAAAAATAGACTTTGTCAAAGAATATCAACATATATGTAAAAACTATTGTTAGTTCATGAGGTGGTGTGGAAAAATGGCAATGTTGAAAATTTGGAGTGAAAATATTAAAAATTGCCGAAGTTTCAAGCATGCGTAGAAATATTTCAATGATCTCGCATAACTCGGGCGTTTTTTTGTATTTTTGTACCACATTTTCAACATGGGATTTTTGGGAACCCGCCTCATGAACACTGGCACGACAGTCATTACTCAGTCCCAAAAGGTGATTTTGCTCAGCGACTGCGAAATCACCTTATGGGTTTGATAAATGAAATGACAGTGACAGAGTTCATGAGGTGGGTCCCAAGAAATCATGTTGAAAATGTGGTGAAAAAAATACCGAAAAATGGCTGAAATATCAACATAAGTTCAAAACACCATTGACAGCTATTATCTGGGACTTACCTTGATTCTTCAGTTCGTGGTTCGGCTTTGAAGAATGCAAACATGTTTCAGTCCATAGAAGATGATCTCCAGTGGTAAGTATAGGGCAAGGGAGCTGTGTGGGGTGTTGGGTTGCTCAGTGGGAGGGTCGGGATGGAGGGGGGATGGGGAGATGACAACGGACTGTTTTCTTTTTTACAGGATTAAAAAAAGATGTTGGGGGACAGTTTTCTTTCTTTGTACAGGGTCAAATCTTTATTTGGGACACTGGGAGTGGGCTCCCCAGTGTCCCACAGTGCTGGTGGGGGTCTTCAGTCTTCATAATGCCAACTCCTGAATTGGGCACCCCAATGTCAGCAAACAAAGGTTACAGTGGGCTTGTGGGTGAGCATCCCAGTGACGGAAAAAAACAGTAAAAATAATTAAGTATTTCAGGACACTGTGGGTGGGCTCCCCAGTGTCCCACACTACTTGGGAGGGGAGTAAATGCAGACATGGGGATTGGGCACCCCGATGTCAGCAAAGCATTTATTATTAAAATATATTTGGACCAGCCCGGTGGTGCTGAGGGTTGACGTGCTGGACACCACACCTCGCACCATGCTGGCGACCTGGGGTCGGGTGTGATCTTGGGTTGCCGGGGGGTCAGTGGGGAGGAGAGGATCTAGTGTCTGATGGACTGCTCTCCTCTCCTGGGGAGGGGAGGGCTGTTATCCTACTCCTTGGCTGCCCCTAGTGAAGGCCAGAGGTCTGGGCCAGAGTTTGGGAGACACAGAAGCGTGGAAATGTGGCATGCGCATGCCTCCACATGCACAAGTTAATGCTGCAAGGGGAAGAGGATTTTACAGGGAGAAAATGGAAAAGTGGAGGAGCTGGCAGGTTCCTTGAAGCTGCAGCACTGTGCCTGGCCCTGGCCCTGGCTTCCCCCGGATCTGGATTGTGCTTCTGGGGGGAGCAGACCACCCCCTCTGGCCCTGCCAGAGGGTATATCTGTTGGGGATTTCTGGGGGAGCCTAGAGTTGGAGCCAAGGGACTGTAGCAGAGAATCGAGCCCCTGGGGAGGGGGTGCTGTAGCCCACTTGTCAGCCCCCAAGAGGAAAAAAGTATGGTAATATTAAAAAATATATATATTTTATTGTTAAAACATGCCTCGGCCCCCTTGGAGGCAGTAAAAGGAGAAAATCTCCTTTAATTAGGTTAACACCAATAGGTATTTACCTAAATGGGGGAAGAGGAACATGATTTTGTAGTTATTTGGTCCAAAAAGTGACCAGAAAAGTTTTTTTTTTTTTTTTTTTACAGGGGCCGATGGTTATTTGTCATTGAAGTAGTGCCACAAATTTGCAGTAGTTTTCGGCAACAGTGGGGTTGGTTGTGCAAATGTTTCACAAAAATAGTGCCGCAAATTTGTGACACCACCAATGACTAAAGGCAAAAAACATATTTCTAGCCACTGTGTTAAAAAAATAATGCCAGGATTCTGTTCCTCTGGCAGCAGTTAGGTAAACACAACTATTGGTGTTTACCAAGGGGCAGTATTATTTGAATTACAGTGTTTTTTTCCCTGTCGCTAACTGAAAACCAGACGGCGGCAGCACGACACTATAGAACCTATTTGCTGCATTAAAAAGCTTTTGCGAAAGCAGAAGCTGCTTTTGCATGGCACATATATTTTTTCCCATAGGATATAATGGGAAGCTTCAAATTTTAATAACTTTTGAACAGATTAATATTTTTTTGCCAAATCTTCAAAAGGCACATCTGCGACCCAGACCCGAATATACCCTAATAATTTCAGACCAAATCCCCAAGTCATTTCAGAGATGCGGCACGGCAAAGGATTGGCATCTAAATGGTAAATTTCAAATTTTTTGACACTCCACATCTCAGCAACCGCATATCCTAGTGAAACGAAATTTGCCACATCAAGAGATCTATGTTACCTGACAGCGCATGACAGTTTTCGTGCACATCGATCATATGGTTGCAAAATTAGTAAAGTGGAACATTTGGGGCTTAACATAGAAGTGACTGTTGAACACTAACTATATTGGTCCTACCGTGCCAGAATTTTATGTATATTTATATATATATATATATATACATACTATATATATATATATATATATATATATATATATATACACACACACACATATTTTCTTACATTTATTTTCATATTATGATTTTTTTGCCCAGACACGTAAAAGTACAGTATGTGTTTTTTACCAAAATAGTGTGTGTCTGTGCCTTTAAGGTGTGTGTTTACATTGGTTGGGTGCACCCACATTGGGACACTTCCTGAGGATGATTTGGCGAAACTGGTAGAAGTTCTGGGGCCTTGCTGGCTGTCTCCTGGTTTGTGCTTTGACACGGTGAGTTCAGCACTGTATGTATTACTGCCATAATAAACTGCTTTTACTACACTACAATTGTGTTTGTTCCAATGTGTGGCAGGTGGTGCTGCATGTTTTGAGTTGTCGGACTTCTGTTCCTCTAGCATACCCAGCCATGGTACGGCTTTTTCAAGTTTTCCTTACAAACTACTCAGCCAGGAGGAGGAGGAAAGAGACAGGGAGTTGAACTCACAAATAGTGACTGCTGCAGGGACGGGAGAGGTGGTAAAAGTTGGAGATTTCAGCCTGCCCTAGGTGGATTGGAGGGTACCGGCCATGATTGGTGCCAGTAGTCAGGTGATCTTAGATGCACTGCAAAGTGGGTTCCTGACTCAGGGCACCACAGAACCCACCAGGGAGTGGGCAGTCCTTAATCAGGTGGTGATGAATTGGGATCACATCCGTGATACAGAGGGCGACGAGCCACTGAGTGGGAGTGACTATTGCACAGAGTGGTTACAGTTGGACTTGGACAGGGAAAAGCCACCACTAAGACTAAAAACCTGGATTTTAGAAAGGGAGACATCAGAAAGATGGGTGAGCTGCTAAGGATTCACCTGGCAAGCATCTAAGTGGATATGGGGTGGACCCAAGGTGGTCCATCATCAGGGAGGGAATAATGGTTGCCACAGGGGAGTGTGTTAGGTTCAAAAGGAAGAATCTGAGGGCCAAATTGCTCAGCTGGTTTAGTACTGAGGTCCCCCAGACAGTAAGGATAAAGAGGTCAGCCTACAAGAAATTCAGGAGGACCCAGAGGGAGGAAGACAGGGAGGATTACCTGAAGATGGCTAGCTTAGCAAGTAAGGTAGTCCAGCAGGCTAAATCTCAGAAGGAACTACAGCTAGCTGAGGGAATTAAGAAGGAGGAAAGGCCTGTTTCCACTATATATTTTTTTCCTTTGTGGCCTGGATATTTAAAGCAGTTGCACGTGGCGCATCAGGATTGCACATGTGCAACTGCGGAGATGTGCCAACGAGCGATATTCAGTGGGAGCAACTGCACAGTGCAAGTTGCAGTGTGCCAATGAGCAATAGTAATGAATGCATGTGCAAGAGCAGGGGGCGGACCCATGAATATGTGGCACAGTGTGATATTCAACTGCCGAGCAATGGCACAAGCGAGGAGCAACTGCCAGTTGCGCGAAGCAGTCTTGAGCCCATAAAAACAGGGAGCAAGTAGAAGGAGAGCACTTGCGCCAGAGGGGAGCAGGACGGAGGGTGACAGACAGGCCATCTGAGAGAGGAAGATGGAGACAGGGAGAGGAGGAGAAGGACAAGGAGAGAGAGAGAGAGGGAGGGAGGGAGAGAGAGAGAGTGTGAGAGAGAGAGAGAGAGAGAGAGACAGTGTGAGACTGCCACTTACGGAGGCCTGCTGAGGGAGGGAGAGAGAATGGGTGCTGAAGGGAGCCACCGGACCCAAGGGGTGTGACACAGGCACCCACAGGGGAAGGCGACAGAGCCAGCAGGCAAACCCAACCAGGGGCAGGGTACGGGGGGGGCACACTAAGTGATAGGCACTGCCCCACGTAGCTGGGGGGCGGTGGAGCAGGAGGCACAGGGGGTGACAGGGCAACAGGGGCCATGGCCAGTGTGGTATTCCAGATGGAGGCAGTAATGAGGGGTATGAGGAGGCAGGAGGCAGAGCAACGTGGCCATGGAAGTGTCCGTCGGTGGTATGCCTGGAACAGGCAGTACGGGCCCCGCATCGGCTTTGAGACCCACGCCGATACAGAGATTGTGAGCTGGTACCACCAGAACCATGCAATTCTGAGGCAGTTCTGTGAGCTGCGCAGTGAGGAGATGCAGGCACCCACTAGATGGAGCCACGCTCTGACAGTGGAGACAAAGGTAACAGCTGTCATGTGCCTGCTCGCTACGGGCACCTTCCAGAGACCAACAGGGACACCACAGGCATAACCCAGTTGGCCACATCACGGCTGCTCACACAATTCCTCAACACCCTGCTGCCACATGCTGTGGAACACATCCACTTCCTCAGCACACAGGCGGAGCGTACAGCAGCCATGCAGGAGTTCCACCGGGTAGCATGTATGCCTGGAGTGCTAGGGGCCATAGACTGCACCCATGTGGGCATCCACATGCCACATGGCGCACAGGAGGTAGCCTACATCAACAGAAAGGGCTACCCCAGCATCAACTGCCAGGTGGTGTGCGATGCCAGGGGGTGCATAACCAATGTCTATGCCACACACCCTGGGGGGAGCACATGACGCCTACATCTGGCACAGCTTGGCACCATGCCACAGGTTCGAGAGTGGGGACATCCCCACTGGACATCTAATGGGTGAGTATGGTGAGACCGTGGGATGGCGGGGTACTGCAGGGCATGGAAGGGGGGTGGACAGGGCGGGGAAACCACCGTGTGTGACTGGGAGGGGCAAGGGGCACAGTGACAGGGGTCACCAGGCTAACCTAGTCACACTCTCTCTTACTCAATCCATACACAGGTGACAGTGGCTACCCACTCAGGCCCTGGCTGCTCACCCCCTGCCAGCGCCCGTGATCCCCAGTGGAAGAGTGGTACAATGAGGCATACGCCAGCACATGGAACATCATTGAGCACGTGTTTGAGATGCTGAAGGCACAGTTCTGTTGCCTGGACAGGTCTGGTGGTGCCCTACAATACAGCCCCTTGAAGGCCTGTGGTTTATTCCTGGCCTGCTGCATACTGCACAACAAGGCCACTGACAGTGGAAGAGCTGTCGAAGCCAATGAGGGGAACAGCCATGGGGATGATGCGGGAGAAGGGCCGGGAGGTGGTGGGCAGCCCCTTTGGGTGGAGGGATCCCCGGTACATACGGTTGGCATGCCACCGGTGAGACACGATACCGCAGGAGCACTATGGTGCATGCAGGTAGGTGGACAGACACACATGCATAGAACAGACACAGTGGCAGGGCACACAGCCACGTGTGGCCATGGCCAGGGCCATGCACACACAGGCGTGGTGTGGTGGCTGAGCAGTGCCACATGGACACACCCAACACCACACCGCATATCACTGCACAACAACAACACACACACACACACATATGTGGTGGCACTTGCATGCACATGACCGGGTGCCAGTACATGGCATGGATCAGGTGCAGTGCACTGGTGCTCATGCGCAACCAGTGCTGTGAAGGCATCATCACACACACGCCACAGAGGCCAGCAGCCGGGCAGGTGTGCACACAGGCTGCGTTTAACACTCCTCATGGCTGCCATGACCGTGCCATGCACACACACACACACACAATGCCCATGTGCACACAGGGTGGTGGCTGCAGACAGTAGACAGGGGAGCAAGCACATCAGGTCCGCCACAGAGACACACAGCCCCCATGGACACGGGAATGGCTGTGCCACTGCCGCCCAGCTGACGCAGGCTGTACAATGGCCACAGGGGGGTCTGTGACCACCCCCCAGGGATGGGACTGCGGGACCACGACTGGGTCCTCGCAGGGGTCTGCAGGCCCCCAAACAGACCACTCCAGGCATGCTACGAATGCCCACAGCAGAGCCCGGCATCAACACGAATGGGGACGCCCGACACCGGAGCTGTGGGGTGGACAGTGCACTCTGTGGTGTCTGTGGCGGGTGGCCATGCCCTGTGGCAGCCAGTGGGGCAAGGCCAACCTGATCACACTGGCAATATGGTCTAGGGCTGTGGTTGTGTCCTCCCACTGGCGCATGTTGCAGTGCACAACCATTGAATATCGCAGTCACTGTACCATTGCGCAGTTGACTTGCACTCCGCCGGGGTTGCACATGCCTATGGCGCATTTCTGAATATCCCACCCTATATTTATTAGTTTTATAAAATTCAAACATACAGTTCAAAATCACAAGCAATGACATGTAAATACATAAGATTGTACACTTTGAGGTTGCCACTCCTCTTGATATACTCAAATCTGTTTGTCTATTGCTTTTTGATACATCCTAGGAGGGTCTATCAAAGAAGACTATAACTTTATGTCTATACTTAATGCTGTTTAGGAGTCCAAGAGCAGCATGGTAAAAAATACTCAAAGTCCTTGAAATGTCCAGATAAACCTTACCAAAGGTAAGGTAATTTACACCATGCATTTCTAAAGTTTATGCATTTACTGCATTTTTCCTAAGCTATGGAGTCAACTGCTACAAACTTAGAAAGGCAGAAACGTATCAATTCTTATATTTAACGCATAGATCAGCAATAACCAAGTCTGAAAATCTCCAAATGTATTAACCTATCATACTTTTACTTTTGTTTTATTATGATTTAACCCAAAAACAGTTTGGATTAATTTTTACTAAAGAAAACAACCATTTCTGAAATAAACAGATGGGTATATGCTTTTTCATTGCTACTTAACTGTGCAGTGTAGACTAACCATCTTACTACCTCACACTATACCAACGCAAAGAAGTGTAAGGCATATGGAGAGAAAAGTTCTGGAGACCCCATCTCCATAAGGACATAGACAGGATAGAGGCAGTCCAGAGGAAGGCAACTAAAAGGGTGCAGGGTTTGCAAGAGAAGCCATTAAGGAGAGACTAAAGGAGCTTAATATGTATACCCTTGAGGAAAGAATGGGGGGACATGATAGAAACTTTTAAGTACCTCAGTGGAATCAACAAAGTCAAAGAGGGTAGCATCTTTCTGAAAAAGAGACGTACAAGAACAAGGAGACACAATTTAAAGATGGGGGGGCGGTTCAAGGGCAATGTGAGGAAGTATTTTTTCACAGAGAGGGTAGTGGATACATGGAACAGCCTTCTTGAGGAGGTTGTGAAGTCTAAAACTGTGGGAGAATTCAAGAATGCATGGGACAGACATAAGGCAATTCTTGTGGGGGCTAGGAAGAAATAGGCTTTTGGTTTACTAGGATCTGCAGCCTATCCTGTAGGTAGGGACATGGGCAGACTAGGTGGGCCAAGTGGTCCTTATCTGCTGTCAAAGTCTATGTTTCTATGTGACAAGTCTTATCTTTACAGTGTCCTTGTCCTCCTCCTCCTCTGACGAGGCATTTTCCCCGTCTGCTTCTCGGGTCTTCATGACTGTATGCTTGTGACTCCACTTTAGGGCGTCTGTAGGATTGTTGAACAAAAAGACCTTTCCTTGGTTGGCAATCCTCAAGTGGGCTGGGAAAATCATCCCATGTGGGATAGAGGCCTCTCTCAGCACTGCTCTCACCCCATCAAATCCCTTGCGCTTTTGCCTTGTTGCAAAACTGATATCTGGAAAGAATTGGATGGTTTGCCCTTCATACAAAAGTGGGCCCTTCCTACGGGCCATAGCCAGCAAGGAGTCATTTATACCTAAGCTGTCCATGACCAACATTACAGCTTGTGGAGCATCAAGGTTATCGCTGTGTGACACGGTAAGCTTTTTGAGCGTGCTGAACTTTTACTAATGCCTCTGCTCCCTGTTGCTCCCCA
The DNA here is from genome assembly GCA_016271365.2 of Neoceratodus forsteri. NCBI lineage: Eukaryota > Metazoa > Chordata > Ceratodontiformes > Ceratodontidae > Neoceratodus > Neoceratodus forsteri. The sequence goes on from CM057459.1 coordinate 1,296,304,559, forward strand.
ATCCATACCTGGACAAACAATAGCAGGTGGTCCTCTTCACTTTCCTCAGGTAGCCCTAGGATTCAAATATTAAGTGCTCGGATCTGGTTCTCCAACATCTCAATGCGAGACTGCCATCGGGACGATTCCTTTATGAGTGAGGAGACAGCACCCATTGCCGCATCAGCTCATTTAGACGTTTCTACTGAGCTAGTTTGCACAATATCAAGGGAGGTCTCTAATGTTGCCACTCAGTTACTTAAGCCATCAAACTTGTCAGCTAAACACGATACTGATTTCATCAATCGATTAAGTTTGGAGCCGATGTTCTGCAGTGCTTCCTCCGTAGCTGCTTCAGTTTGGTCCTCCCCACAGCCTAGTCCTGAGCGCGAGGTTGACATTGCAGATAAGTTTTTTGATTTAGCGCCATGACTCTGTTGTTGATCTCATAGAGGGTTAGCCATTTTTGTTGTGTAGGTAGTGAGAAATGACCCCCAATAGATGACAGGACAGTAAGAGCAGATATCTCTACCACTTCTAGAGATTTACTTCATCGATTAGCAGAGCTCCATTAAGTAATCTCCATCTTGCTCTGGCTCCACAGTGCCCCCCCGTTTTCACTATATTAATGTAACCCCCAAGGGGCACTCTCCTAAGGGCTACTACCCCTGCCTGCCCTACCTGCAGCAGGGGTGAGGGGGCCCCAGATCAGACCAGCGGGTGCCTCCCCAGAGGTCCGGGTTAAAACAGTCGAGATTGACCGGTCACAGCCCTCTGGGTTACTGCAACCCCCCTGTCTTCCCACTAGTGACCCACGCAGTTCAATTTCAGTGTCTTTACCATATACACTTACCCCCCGGCTCGACCCAGTCAGCTCACTCCGGGGACCCCCTGAAAGTAAGGTACAGTTACACCACATTCACTGTGCAGTATTTTCCCGTGCATACACAAACTAGTAGGTGTACTTTTGCAAAACAAGCAATCTGATTTATTTAAGGGGAGATAACAAGGACCAGGGGGGAATCAGGTTGATCAGCTTACCACATATAATATATAAGAATCTACCTATGGCTCTGTGCACAAGCCTAACCTATAAATTACTGTCTATGGGTACCCAAGCCCTAATGGCTAGTTCCTCGATGCAGCTAGTTGGGGCCCTGGCACAAACGAGCATTTAATTCCTGAGAGGATCCAATGGAGTCAGAAAACTCAATTAGTACAGTCAGCAACACAACAAGACAATTTTTTCCTTTGCTTTTAACCTTTGACAGGGAGCTACCCTGATTTAGTACTCACAACTCCAACAGAGAACCACTTTTTCACACTTGCAGGGCTGAGCCTGAGCTTCAAAGGCCTCCTCACACATCTATATGGAAAACAACAGAGGGGTACCATATCAGGCAGCTGCTCCTAGGACCCGATTGAACTCACAGCTATCCAGGGTTCTCACCGCAGCTTCACTGTCCTGACAGACATAGCGCGAGTTAGCAGATTCTCCAGTCCTCTACAGGGTGAGCCTGGTAGGTAGCTGCACTCCTGCACAACCTCCTCTGACTGCTGTCCCGCAGATTTAGTCCGAAACTAATGGCGACTGGGCTGCCTGAGATTGCCTTCACCACACCACATGCGCTTCCTGTGCGAAGACTTAACAGCGCAGAAGCCCAGGGCTCCTTCCTCACTCACAGCCACAGCGTCTCTGCCCACTTTAACAGTTGGGGCAAGTCTCTCTATTCAGGTGCCACCCGATCCCATTGGAGGGCTGTAGCTGCCAGTCACTCATGATTGCCCTCATTGGTGCAAAACGGTGCCATGGCCCAGAATGCCACTTTCCAGAATCACAAGCTGTGTCCCCACTGGTTGGCCGGCTCCATCTAGAGTCCTGGTTTCGGGTTGGCTGCCATTTTACTCCAGTTCAGACACTCCCTCACTCTTATTGGACCCCTCGAACTGTCCTGGTCCAAGATAGAGGGGCACAGCACACAGCATCCGACCTGCAACAAAGGCAGGTTAGACAAAACTGTGTTTTCCCCATCACTCTAAATGATTTCAGGCAAATGGTTACACCTTTCAAGGGGGCTCCATCAGCGCTCCTAATGACTGCAGAAACAGAGCGATCAGACAGCAGTCGCAGGCGGGATTTGAGCAGGGAAACCCCAGTCCCCCCAATTTGTGCCCAGGAAAGCCTGCGAGCAAGCAGCTCTTAAAGAGGCAGTACTAGAGGCTTTAAAAGCACTCACAATGCCTACATTTGGCGGCCTTACGCTGAACACCAGTCAGGCATGGAGCATTAAGACAAGCTCCGGGAAAGCTTTCAGGAACCCCCATTTGTAGGGGGGGTTACATTAATGAGAAAAAGGACAACAAAGATGGGATTGTTAGGCTCAGGAAAGGGGGTGGGTGGGTGGAGAAGAAGTACTGAACGAGAACTTGTGTTCCATCTTTACCAGGGAGAGAAACAGACCAGTTTCACTAGGGGAAGAAGAAGAGATGTGGGGACACAGATGTTTTCATAGAGGTGGATATTGTGAGGACAGAGCTGCTAGCACTGAGGGAAAATAAATCCCCAGGCCCAGATGGCATACACCCAAGGGTGCTGAAGGAACTAGCAGAGGAGCTTGCAAATCCACTCTAATTACTACTGTTAAAAGACTGATCATATTTATAATCGACTCTTCCCTCTCCCCTTTTTCTGCCCCCATAACTGTCCCTTCCACATTCCTTTGACCCAGTTCCAGCTCCAAATTCTCCATACCGTATCACTACATATCTTTTATATTAGGTTTTATTTATGTTCGGTGCACCTGATATGTATATTTCTTTACTTCTATGAAAAATTGTGTCCTACCCAAAACTAGCTGTATCTTCTGTTCTGAATATATACTACTGTCAATGCTACCTGCTGATACTTTGTATATACTGTATTATTGTATCTCACTTTATTTTTATTATTTTCTTGTGAGTTGCATCCCATGTATATTGTCCCTTGTTCCTTGTTGACAAACCCAGGTCCACCTCAAAAATGAGCTTGCTCAACGGTGATCGCCTGGTTAAATAAAGACTTTGACTGATTGATGGATAAATCCCTTGGCTGGCCTGTTCAGTAGGTCGGTGGAGTCAGGCATGGTACAGCAGGACTGGAGAATGGCACATGTTGTGCCCCTCCATATGCGCAGTCCCAAGGATGATGCAGAGTATTACAGACAGATCAGTCTGACGTCAATCGTCTGCAAGTTCATGGACACCATACTTACGAAAAGGTTAATAGAGTATCTGGATGAGCAGGTGTAACCCCCCCTGCAAATGGGGGTTCCCAAAAGTCTTCCAGGAGCTTGCCTGAATACTCCAAGTCTGGGTGGTGTTCGGCGTCTGAGCTGCTTAAATGTGGTTACAAGTGAGTGTTATTTGAGCCTTCACGTACTGTCTCTTTAAGAGCTGTCTGCTTGCAGACTTAATTAGTTTGTATGGGGGGGGACTGTGTATTTAATGCTCGAATCCCGCCCGAGCTGCGGAGTAATCGCTCCATTTTTGCGGTCGCTGGAAGTGCAAAGGGAGCCCATCTGAAAGCTGCAACTGTTTGACAGTAATCATTTAAAGCATTAGCAAAATTGTAGTTTGTCTAACCTGCCTTTTTTGCAGCTGGGACTCTGTGTGTGTTACCCCTCCATTTTGGACCTAAACTGCTGTGCTGGGCCAATTTGGTTAAGGAGCCCTAAAATGGAGCCTGTGGACGAATCAGAACTTGGACTCTTAATTTTGAGCCAGCCACAAGGGGATTGTATGGGCAGTGACTGACTCTGGGAAATGCAGTTTTGACCTTGGTGCCTTTTTCCACCAACAGAGGGATTCTCATTGTGAGTGACAGCCGAATCAATCAACAGAATGAAGTGGAGCTAAAGAAAATGCCGTGCTCTGCGACTGGAAAGATCAGATCAGTTGTGACAGTGAAGAGATAAAGAGCTCTGTGCTTCTGCGGTGTATAGTTTCGAGCGGGAAGCCCGTGTGAGGCCCAGAGGTTCGGCCTGCAGCCATTGTAAGTGCCAGTTCAGACTGAATCCGATTTGTGAGGAGAAAGAAGGAATTCTGAAGAGTGGAAACCAGGCTCACCCTGTAGAAGACTGGAGAAATTGTTGAATCGCGCTCGGTCTGTCAGGAACTGAAGCTGCTGTGTGTGCTCCCAGGTATTTTGCAGTAATTGCAATCAGGATCGAGGAGCAGCCTGCCTGGTATAGTACTTTCCTTTTACATATGAATGTGCATAGTGCTTCTGGGGAATCGCTATTTCCAATCCCCGTGCTGTGTGTTGAAGCTGGAAGCAAGCCCCAGCTTGTCTCGGACTAAATCCGTTTGCTATCAACTGCAGTGGGGTTCAGTCATAAGGACTTTGTCTCCATGCCTTGTTGTTCTGGCAGTCCGGAAGAACATCCACCATCCAGTCCTCAGCTTGGGTTCTGTGAGTACAAATCAGGGTATTCCCCTGCAGCCTGTTTTCAATCACAAGTGTGTCATCTAATTCTTGTTGTTTCTTTGCTTCATGGACTGAGCCATCCGGCTCCGGATTACAATTGGGTGTTGTGCATATACAGTATTTTCTTCTACAGTGCCCTATCCATCTGCACCTGCCGGCCAACCCTGGGCAACGGACCTGGCTATCCCCCCCTCCCAACCTGGGTACACAAAGTGTGACTTTTCAGACCCTGTATGTGTGCACAGTAGGATTTAATGCCACTAATTAACGTGATTTCCCCCTCCTGTGTTACTGTCCCCTAAATAAATCTGATTTGTTGTTGTTATACTATATACTGTCTGTGGTGTTGGTACTTATGGAAACAGTATTGTATTTCGCTGTGTATGTTGTTTAACCTTATTTTACAGTGGGTCCTCAGAGACATGCTGCAGAATCAGTCTTGAGGGTAAGTGGTGCTTTATGAGTGAACAGTGTGAATACGTGGGGTATTGGGGCTGTAACTCCTGTGTACTGTGTGAGCCAGTAGGGGGAACCAAAGGGGGTCACGGTGTCCCAGAGGGCTGTGATCAAGCTAGTCTAACCACTACAAACCCTGACCTCTGGGGGGAGGCACCCGCCATAGAACCTGGGCCCCTCAACCTGTCAGTAGTCAAGCAGGCAGGGGATGTAGCCCTTGGGATAACGCCACCTGGGGGTTACACATGATCTCCAGGATGAGGGGCAACAAGGGTTTATGGGAGGGAGGTTGTGTCAAACAAATCTGATTGACATCTTTGTCAAACAAATCTGATTGACTTCTTTGTCAAACAAATCTGATTGACTTCTTTAATTGGGTCACTAAAACTGTGGACAGGGCCCAAGAAGTGGACATCCTTTACCTAGACTTTAGCAAGGCCTTTGATGCTGTACCCCACAAGAGGTTGATCAGGAAGTTGGTGGATTTTAGGGTTGGAAAGAAGTTGACCAGATGGGAGGAAAACTGGCTGAGGGGCAGGACCTAAACATGGTGGTTGGGGGGTGAGCTATCTAAAATCAGGGAGGTCACTAGTGGGGTCCCACAGGGCTCAGTGCTCAGACCAGTGCTGTTCAGTGTCATCAACAATGTATGTGATGGCATTAAGAGCTAAATTTGCCTGTTCACGGATGACACCAAGCTCTGTGGTAGGATGGACACAGCAGAAGGGATACAAGACCTAATGGAGGATCTGGGAAAAACCAGCGGTGTGTTGCAGGATTTAGCAGCTTGACTTCAATGCAAGGAAATGCAAAGTTTTACACATTGGAGCCAAGAACTTGAGGACTGAGTACAGCCTGAGAAGATCTGGGTATCTGCATCAGAGGAGGTGAAGGACCTGGGAGTGATGATCACTAGTGACCTGAAACACTCCATGCAATGTAGAAAAGTAGCAGCAAAGGCAAACAAAATGTTGGACTGCATTGCCAGAGGGATCGGCAGCAGGCAAGAGGAGGTAATACTGCCATCGTGCAGGTCATTAGTGAGACTACAATTAGAATACAGTGTACAGTACTGGTGCCCATACCTTTTAAAGGACATTAACCTCCTGGAGATGGTCAAAAGTAAGGCAATGAAGATGATGATGGGCCAGCAGGGCAGGACATACAAGGAGAGTTTGGGAGGCCCCTAACATGTACTCCCTGGAAGAGAGGAGAGAGGGACATGACTGAGACCTGCAAGTTTTTGAAAGGCATAAATAGGGTGCATAAAGAGGGTCTCTTCAAGCTTATTGGGAACTGAAGCACAAGGGGACACAGTCTCAAGGAGGGGGGAAGGTTTAGGAGAGAGGTTAAGAGGCATTTCTTCACTGAGAGGGTGGTGGCAGGTTGGAATGTGCTTCTGAAAGAGGTGGTTTTGTTGAAAATGGTAGGCAGCTTTAGAAGAGGCTGTGATAGAGCTAAGAGAAAACTAAGGGTCACGGGAGGCGCAGATAGAGGGGATGGGCAGATTGGGGAGGGGGTGGGGTCAGAAGCTTATGCTGAGGATGTCCCTTAGTTTGAAAAGCCCCTCCATATGGGAGTTGTTTATTCCTTTCATGTACTTGAAGGTTTCAGTCATATCTCCCCCTTTCCCTCCTCTCCTCCAGTGAGCATGTGTTCAATTCCTTCTGCCTACTCTCATAAGGTAAGTCCCCCAGACCATGGATCATCTTTGTCGTGCTGCGCTGCACCCCCTCCAGTAACTTAGGATCCTTCTTCTGGTATGAATGCCAGTACTACATGCAGTACTCCAGGTGTGGCCTAACCAGTGATCTATACAATGGCAGAATCACCTCCCCTTTCTTGAGGATATACCTCTAGCAATACAACGCAACAGTTTGTTGGCCTTTGCAACCACCTTTCTACATTGTGCTGAGTTGTTCATTGCTCCTGTAATTAGCACCCCCAGATCCTTCTCCTCAGTCACAACTAATTGCACCGTCCAGTTGGCAGCTCCACCTAGGGTTCTTTGCCACAAAATGCAACACTTTGCATTTTTTGGCTTTGAGCCCTAGTTGCCAGGTGTCCGACCAGGTATCAACTTTGACAGATCTTCCCCCTAGGTCATTCACCACCACTCCCATTGTGGTATTATCAGCAAACAGATTTTGCTCTTGATACCCACAGAGATATCTGCAATAAATATTCCAAACAACACTGGTCCCAACACCAAGCCCTGTGGAATTCTTCTTGTCACTGCCGTTGGGGATGATAGCTCCCCACCCACCACCACTCTCTGCGGTCTTCCCTGTACCCAGTTCACTACCCAGACCACCATCTTCGCACCCACCCCTGTACCTTGTAGCTTAATTCCTAGTCTCCCATGTGGCACTGAGTCGAATGCCTTACTGAAGTCCAGGTACAGGACATCCACTGCATGGCCCTTGTCCAGTTGTCTAGTTACCCAGTCATAGTACTCTACCAGGATGGTCTGGCAGGATCTGCCAGTGACAAAGCCATGCCATCTACTGTCTTGCAGCCCACTGGCTTCCAGAAGGGACACCAGTCTCTCCTTCAGGATTGTTTTCATCAGTTTACCCATGATGGATGTGAGGCTCAGCAGTCTATAATTCCCCAATTCATCCTTGGGGACACCCTTATGGAGAGGTACCACATGAGCCATCCTCCAATCCTGAGGTACACTCCCTGAATCCAATGAGGCATTGAATAGGTCTGCCAAAGGCCCTGCTAGGACCTCTGCCAGTTTCTTCAGTACCCTGGGGTGGATGCCATCTGGCCCTGGTACCTTGTCCACTCTTAGTGCCCTCAAGCCCTCCAGCACTCTGTCCACTGTGATTCCCTGTCTGTAATCCCCTCCCCCTCTGTTCCTCACCTCAAACTCCCCATGGGCATGCCCCTCCATTTCTTTAGTGAATACCTATCAGAAGTAGATGTTAAGAGAGTCTGCCTTTTCATCCCCAGCTTCCACCCATCCCCTTCCCTTCTAATCCTTACTATAAGGTCCTTACAGCTCTTTTTCTCCCTGATCTACATGAATAAGTCCTTCTCCTCTTCCTTAATGCCCTGCATCAACCTCAGCTCCTTTGATGCCTTGGCTGTCTTTACTGCTCATGTCACCTCCTTCTCTTCCTTCGGGTACTCCTCTCTGTCCTCCCATCCCCCATATTTTTGTACCTCCTAAAGGTGGCTCTTTTCCTCCTTACCTTTTCCATGACTCCATTGCTCACCCAGTAAGGTTTCTTTGCCCTAGCCTTCTTACTACTGGCTTTGCTGCAGATTTTAGCTGCCTCCACTACCTCCAGCTTTATGAGCTCCCACCTCTAGTTAGTGTCCATACTAGGTCGAATTTGTGCCAGGTACTCTTTTACCACTTCCCCCATCCTCCCAAAGTTAGCCCTCCTGAAGTCCAGCATCCTTGTGTTGGGTACTACTCCCTCCATATCCATATTCAACGTGAACCATACCGAGTGGTGGTCGCTCCCTGCCAGTGGTTCTTCCACCCTCAGTTCCCTCACAAACTCCCCATTTGCCAGCACAAGGTCAAAGGTGTTCCCTAGCCTGGTTGGTTTGATGACCATCTGCATCAGGAAGTTGTCCTGGAAAGTATCCAGCAATATCTGCTCCCTTCTGTTCTTAGTGGCTGGGGTACTCAAATCCACCCCCGGCAGGTTGAAGTGTCCCAGGATCATCACACTCCCCTTTATGCAGGCCCTCCTGATCTGTCCCACCAGTTCCCTGTCTAGCTCTTCTGACTAGGAGGGTGGCCTGTATACCACTCCCATCCTGAGAGTCCTATTCCTTGGCTCCTAGATTTGCATCCATAGTGACTCCATACTGCCCTCCTCCCCCTCCTCCTGTACACACTTCAGTCCTTCCCTCACATATAGTGCCACCACCCCTTTCTCTTTCGCTCTATCCCCGCAGAATATCCAGTATCCTGGTACTGCCAGGTCCCAGTCATGGTAATAGGTGGCCCATGTTTCGGTAATGGCCTCTATGTCCACCTCTCCCTCTGCCATGTGGGTCTGAAGCACCACAGTTTTATTCCCCAGGCTTCTAGCATTCAAGGTGACCACCATCCACCCCTTACCGCCCCCTCCCCTCCTGCTATCCCATTCTAACATCCTCCCTAGTACTTGCCCATGTTCCCTTGTCTCGATCATGGGAGGTAAGCGCGTATGTCTTCCCATCCTGTGGCCACTGCTTGCTTCTTGCCCACTTGCCACCCCCCCGCTCCTAGTTTAAATTCCTAGCCTCTTCTATATAATCACTTATCCACTTTTTCAACACTTTTTTGCCCTCCTCGCTTAAGTGCAACCTACCCTTGAAATAAAGACTACTATCTGCCCAGGTCCTATCCCAACCCCCCCTCCTCACCAGCCCATACCCTTTGGCCTGACACCAAGTCCCTAGCCATTTATTGAGTTCCTCTGTAACCCCCCTCAGGGGCTTGCCTTAATTGACCCCATGTCTCTGTTCTGTCACGGTTATCCTCTCACTGCCTGGTGTCCCCCGAACTCCTCCTGGTGCCCCAGTAGTTCCCCAAAGTTTATCTGAATGGCCTAGTGATTGTTGTAGCCCAGTCTGGGCTTGATAGTTTAAACCATGATCCTCCCGCATGGTAGTGCACCGAGGTGCAGCTGGGATCGTGCAGGCGCGAGCGGCACCTTTGATCTGCTGACTGGTGATTTTGCCCTCGGCAGGAAAGTGCTCTTGCAGTCCTGGTGCCTTTCCTCAGCTATATGAGGGCCCGGTGACCAGAACGAGGCAGCTTAGAAGCTGCTTGGGGGTTAACTTGAGTAACCTGAGGCAGTATTGCGCAGTGGGTTAAGGCTCTGAGCTGCAGACCTGGAGATCTGGGTTTGAATCCCACAGCCGCCTAGGTGCATACTGTGTGATCCTGAGCAAGTCACTTAACTTCCTGTGCTCCCAGGTTGCATCTGGAAACAAGCTTCAGCTTAGTATGCTACTCCTGGTTAAACAATGTTCCCTTCCTTTCCTAATTTAGAAAGTTTAAAACCGGGGCTACTAGCAGGGCTCATTAAAATACATGAGCCCTGCATAAATATTCGTAAGAGCTGTCTGTCTCCTGGGGGTACTATGTAATGTCAGCAGTGACAGTGAAAGTACAGGGGGCATTAAACAGAGCGTGGGCTTATTTGAAAAAAAGTGTTTGGGCTACAAGTGTGGGGGGGCAAATATAATCATATACTTTATTTCATGGCTGTATCAGACTTTTAAATCTGTGGGACTGCATAAACTAGACAGTATATTTTACAGCAGCCACCATTTTGAGAGTGCATCTGTCAGTCACAAACTGGGATTTCCACAGGGACTCATGGGAATGTAATATAGCCCTGTAGGAGATTTTCAGGGACAAAGTTTGAGCACCGAATTTGTAGCCAATCAAAAGACTAAAACTGAGCTAGGCAGCTTGAACAGCCAATCGGATTTCAAGACTTGCTGCCTTTATTTAAGAGGGACAGTTTGAATTCCAGTTACCTGTAGTTCTGCAGAGAGACCAGACTGAAAGGGACTGCAGAGAGCAGCCTGCAGTTCAGGTGCAGGCCTGTGCTGAGACTCCAACTTGAACTACCGAGCCGGCTCTGCAGAGACTCGGGCCTGCAAGAGACCTAGTTACTTCTGTGTGTGTTACTGGTGATTGAAAAGTGAGGATTAATTGCCAGGGACTGCCTGCCTGCAGTTTGGAGATTTTGCTCAGAGAATCGACTGAAATTGCATGCCAGCTTGGAACTGAACTGAGAGGTAAAAACTTAAATGCTGTTTCCTTCAAGGGTGTGTGACTGATTTTTGATTGAGAGGTTTGCTCAGCGAATCTACTGCAATAGCAACTGGACTGTATCCGATCTGTGGCAAGTTTAAGCTGTTCGAGTGAATTCTACTGAATGTTCTTTGTGGGTCAAGACCTGCCAGTTCCCAGCATGAATTGTTATGCCAGCTGGAGGCTTCACCAGCATAACGGACTGAATGTTGCTAACGTGCTTATCACTTGTTTTATATGGGAATGTTAGCCACCAAACTTTTAAAATGAGGCTAAGAAATTATTTTCTTGGCAAATTGCATTGTTGTTGTTTTCTGTGAGTATTTTATTTTATATTTCTTTTTAATGATTGTTGTATTGTAACTGAGTGATGTATGTCTAATAATTGTTGTAATGTACTGTAGTATGAGTTTTGTTAATCTTATTGTAAACATCTTGACTGTATATGTATATGATCCCCAGGTCATACATGAAAACCGTCCTTGGCTCATTGTACTTACCCAGTAAACAAAGGTTTTAAAATTAAATAAATAAATAAATAAATCACACCTGGGCCTTTGCCAATCTGGCCCAGACCGACTGCCCTGCACCAGAGACTGCCCTCGGTGAGAGACCGGCTTTGTGGATCCAGCCCCTGTGCAGAAACAACTCACAGGTTGCAGCCACTTGGAGAGAAAGGCCACGAAGAAGAGGTGCATTGTGTCGGCCCTGCTTCCCCATGCTCATCGGTGAACACCAGGCAGTCTCCATATCGCCCATCATTCTACAGCAATCTGGGAGTGTGAGTACAATCAGGGTAGCTCCCTGCAACAGGTATTTTAATCATCTGTTGTACCATCTGATTTTTTTCACTTTCTGGGTTTTCAAGAGACTGAGCCAACCTACTCGGATTACAAGTAATCCTCTGGTTGTAGTGCATGTTAACTGTATTCTTTCCATCAAGAGCCCCAACATCAGCTGCAATGCTGGTCAACCCCAGGCGACGCCTCTGTCTTGTCATTTTCCATCCTGGGTACCCAGTGTTGTGTGACTGTTTTAATTGGGACTAAAAAGTGCATGCCAAAACCTGAATCTAATCAGAATACCAGTTGTTTAAATAAATTCACACCTCTTCCTTGTTCACGACCCCCAAATAAACCTGATTGTCTTTTTTCACATTTAACCTGGCTAGTGTGCATATTATTAGTTGGTTTCTAGTACTGGAAGTGTGTCATTGCCTTGCTAATCTTATTTTACAGGGGGTCTCGAGGGATATTGCTGAAGGTCCAGCCCTAGTAGTAAGTGTGAAGGGTGTATGCATATTATTACTGCCACTGACTGTGTGTTAGATATTGGTAAAGGTCCAAAGTCACTAGGAGGGTTGGTGGGTGGCTATAGCTTCCCAGAGGACAATAGCAGGATAGACAGAGACCCGTAATACCACTACTCTGGGTGGAGGCACCATAACTCTGAACCCAGGGCAATCAACCTGTTAGGAAGTCAGGCAGGGGTAGTAAGCTTAGAGACAGCGCTACCTAGGGGTTAAACCTCTATTCTCCATTTTCTTGCAGTGCTTGCCCAGGGACAGGAAGTATCTCTGAGAAAGTCACTGATCTTCCTGCCCCCTCACATATTGGCCCTAGGTCCTCAAACCTTCTCTAAACTACCTCTGCTGTCCTATCAGCCAGGTCATTTGTCCCCAAATGCAGAATTAAATGAAGTTTCTCACTACCCCTTCTAGCATACTTCAGAACAGGTTGCCCCACCCTTTCTGCTGTCATTCCTGACATGGCCTCCACCCATACGCGACTATGCCTCTCCCCTTGCTACCCCACCTGACTCCCCTTAGTACTGAGTCCCCCAGCACTAAGATTCCACCCCTTTTCCATCTGCTTGCTTCTCTTCCTTCCATACCCTTCCCTCCAACACTTCCTTTTCCTTCTGCACATTAGTTCCCCCTTCCACCCCTGTTGTAATTCTCCTATCTGTATGTAACCCCTAGATGGCGCTATCCCAGGGGCTACTACCCCTGCCTGATTTGCCACTAACAGGTTGAGGGGCCTGGATCCAATGGCGGGTGCCTCCACCCAGAGGTCAGGGTTTGCAATAGTTAAACTTACTTGGTCACAGCCCTCTGGGACACTGCAACCCCCCTTTCTTCCCACTAGTGGCCCACACAATATAGCAGAATTACCTTCACAGTATACACTTACCCCAAGGCTGGTTCAGGCACGGGACATCCTGTAAAATAAGATACAGTGCAACAATCACAGTACAGTACTTTAACATAGACAAATACCTCAGGCAGTATAACTTTGTTGAAACAAACAGCTCTGATTTATTTAGGGATATAACAAGGACAGGGGAAATCAGGTTAATTAGCTTATCACTTTACTATCTACCTATGGCTCTGTGCACAGGCCTATCCCTACCAGTTACTGTCCCTGGGTACCCAGGCCCTAGTGGCTAGTCCAACCGTGGCAGCTGGTAGGGGCCCTTTCACACAGAGAAAAGGAAAATTAAACAGTCAGCAGTACAGTAATTCCATTTGGATTTAATGTGGCAATTCAACAGGAGCGACTCCAATTAGTACCACGACCTCCAAAGAAGATATGGTCCTTCAATGTCAGCAGGGCTACTTTTGATCTCCAAGAGACTCCTCACACATTTATATGGTAAAAAAAGAAAGCACTATACCAGGCAGGCTGCATCTGTATCCCAAGTCAATTACTGCACAATAACCAGGAGAACACACAGCAGATTCAGTTCCTGACAGACCGAGTGTAATTCAACAATTTCTTCAGTCTTCTACAGGGTGAGCCTGGTTTCTACTCTTCAGAGATCCTTTGATTCTTTTCACAGGACGGATTCCAGTCCTAACAAGCAGTTACACAAGTTGTAGACCGGAACTCTGGGCCTTGCACACGTTTTTTGACTGAAACTGTGCACTGAAGGAGCACAGGGTTTCTTTCCCCTTCACTTTCAGATCTCAAACTGAAACTCCCAACAGACAAAAACCGGGCACTTCCTTTGAGTTCCTCCCAGTTCTTGACTGGATTGGCTGTCACTCACAATAGACTGCTGCTGTTGGTCCAAAAGGCACCAAGTCTAAACTACATCTCCCAGAGTCACTGCCCATACAATCCTCTTGTGGCTGGCTCAGATTATGAGTCCCAAGTTCTGATTCGTCCAAGGCATCATTTTAGAGCTAGTTTACCCCACACTGATTGGTCCAGTTCAGCAGTTCAAAACCAGAATGGGGAACTAGGCAGACAGTTCTGACTGCAAAGAAAGCAGGTTAGACAAACTGTAATTTTATTATTACTGTAAATGATTTCTGGCAATCAGTTACATCTTTCAGACAGGTTCCTTGCACTCCTAGTGACTGCAAAAATGGGGTGAATTGGCAGCAGCTTGAGTGGTACTCAATCAAAGAAACACACAGTCCCCCATACAAACTAATTATGTCTGCAAGCAGACAGCTCTTAAAGAGACAGTACCAGAGGTTCTAAAACACTCACTGATAAATGGCTTAAACGCCAAACACCATTCAGGCTTGGAGCATTCAAGCAAGCTCCTGGAAGTCTTTTGGGAACCCCCATTTGCAGGGGTTACACCTTCCTGGCCTGGGAAAAGCTTGCGTCCGCGACAGCAAGTACCCTTATAAGTTTCTAACTGCAACCATATACATTTGCATTAGGCTCACACATGTAATCATCAGTCAATACATCATTTTACCAAGAACCATTTCTGAAACATTGCAGTACGTCACTTTACACAGTATAACACACACATTGTACCATAACTCAAGTTATTACCTCTTGTACATGAAACCTGAAGAGAGGGACCCTTCCCTATCAGTTACCTTTGGGGCTGGATGGGGCAAGGGCACCATATAGAGGGCAACACAAGTAACTTGGAGTTAGCACTGATGCTCAGTTTGGGCAGTGAGCTCGGGGACACATACACTCCTTTATGGACAACATTGAGAGCAAATCCACAGGCCTCCCAAGGGAATCATAACTGAGGTGCACCACAGGCTTTACAGCTCGACCAGTCTTTCTAGGGGAACTGTTACAGTCTCTGCACTCTGAGCCTCATTTTCAGCATTGTCCACACTTGTCAGGGAGTCTCCATGGGGTAGAGAGGCTAGAACTTGGGGCACTTTCAGCTCCAGGAGTTACAGTTTCTGAGTCCACAACATTTGGCTCGCATGGAGAGCTTTCGGACACTGGCAGTGGACTGTCAGGGCACTCAAAATACTCTTCTTGTTCGGTGTATCACCAGTCTGCCCCAATCTATCATTTTCCTCCCTGAAAGCTCAAACAGTTCAACCATGCACAATGATTCCATTTCATCTGATCTGATGCTTTGCACTTCACTTTCTGGGAGCATTGGCTCCAGGGATGAAGCTGGGGTATAGACAGTCCAGAAGGCCCAGCTTTGTCTCCAGTATTGACTAGGGATTGCCCGAAACAATTGACTCAGTTCGTAAGAAGGATAGTATTCAAAGTCACTCTCACTTTCTTCTGATATGGACTGACAGTCATGCTCAACTGGGACTTGTGCAGGGGAACACTTTAACTCTGCTTCTGTAGGTGCAGACTTCCTTGATCTTTCTTAGCAGCAGCTCTAGTCACTGGTCCAGAGGGGCATCTTCTGGGGGCTCAGACTCAATCAGGATTTGTCCAATGGGTAGTAAATGATTTCTATGCATTGTTTTACATCTTTGAATTGTTCTCAGGCCTTACTTTGTACACTGGCAGATCATCTAGTTTGCCCACTACAATGTGAGGGAGATGGTGCCATCTGTCAGCAATCTTGTGTTTGCCATGCAGTCCCAGATTTCTTAGCAATACCCGATCTCCTCCTGGAGTTCCTGTGCTTTCACCTTTTATCATACCTTTCTTTGTTGGCCAGATTTCTTTGGCAGCCATGGTTTGAGCCAGTTGGTACGCATGAGTTAGCTGGGCCTTTAACTTGCACATACTGTAAATAGTTGTCAGCTTGAACCCCATCAGAGAGAGACCCCAAACACACATCTACCGTAGTCGAGCTTCTCTTCCAAACATCAGGCGGTAGGGGAGAACCCAGTGGCATCACTTTGGTGCAGTTATAAGCATGTACCAGGGTGCTAATTTGTTGGCTCCATCTAGGCTTGTCCTTTGGGTGCAGGGTGCCTAGCATATCTAGCAAAGTGCGGTTGAAACGTTCAGGCTGTGGTCCCCTGGGGTGGTAAGGAGTGGTTCTGGACTTTCTCACCCCCACAGAGAAAGCATCTCTTTGATCAGACGACTCTCAAAGTCTCTCCCTTGATCAGAATGGATTCTTTGTGGAGCCCCATAGTGAACAAAAGTTTTCTCTGAGTACTTTGGCTACAGTGGATGCTTTCTGGTCTTTGGTGAGGAAAGCTTGGGCATATCTCGTGAAATGTCAGTGACCACCAGCACATTACTGATATTTCTTTGATCTGACTCCAAACTCAGAAAATCAATACAGACCAGCTCCATGGGTGCACTGGTGGTTATGTTAACAAGGGGGCAGCCCTCTGGGGCAAAGCTTTCCTCTGTAAGCAGCTTACTACAAGTTCGTATGTTGCTCCACATCAGCCCCCATCTTAGGCCAATAGAATCTGGATCTCACCAAGTCAAGTGTTCTGTCTATACCAAGGTGCCCCATGTGGTTGTGCAAGGACCTCAATACTGAGTCTCGAAAGGCAGTGGGCAGCACCAGTTGTTGTTTGTCTACTTGTCCCCCTGTCTACTGTTTCTCTATATAACAGTTTATTGATCAGTTTCAACTTAGGACCTTCTTTGTATAACAGTGCAGTTCTCAAATCAGTGGAGCGAATTTGGACACATCTTTTCCTGCATAGAGGGCTTCTAAAGCTGATTTGATCATAGGATCGCCGGATTGAGCCCGAATACTGTCATTGTCCAGCTGAGGCAGTGCACCATGTCTATTGCAGAAAAGTGGCAATAAGCAGCAGGTATGCAATTCTCAGAGGGTCCCAAGCAATCCACCATGCAGTCCACTGCGTCCGTGGACATTTGTTCCTCCCTGTCAAACTTCCGGCAGAGTGCCCGAATGTCAGGTTCTGCCAATCGGACCCAATCATTCTGGGGAACAGGCCTCCGGGAGAGCATCAGCATCTATGTGTTTCAGACCTGCTCGGTATTCGAAAGCATAGTCATATGTAGATAATGCAGAAAGCCACCTGTGGCCAGTGGCATCCAACTTAGCTGAGGTCTGCACATAGGTCAAAGGATTATTGTCAGTTTTACTAGTATTTTAGCCCCATACAAGTACTCATGGAATTGGTCAACAATAGCCCACTTCAAAGCTAGGAACTCTAACTTATGTACAGGATAGTTCTTTCGGATGGGGTCAGGCTTCTACTGGCAAAGGCCACTGGTCTCAGGCCATTCTCGTGCTCTTGGTACAACACAGCCCCAACCCTTGCAAGCTAGCATCAGTGTGCAGGACGTAGGTTTTCTTGGATCGGCATAGGCCAGCACTGGAGCATGGGTAAGTTGATATATGATCTCATGAAAAGCAGTCTCACAATCAGAGTCCAGCGGCCCCAAATACTTCACTCGGATGAAAATACACTCTTTCAGTCTTGAGGGCGCTGACTTTTGGTATTTTGTGGGTTGGGGATACCCTTGAGTAAGGTTAAGTAAAGGCGGATCACTCTTGAATAGTCCTTGATGAAGCAGCTGATAATAACCACAGAATCCCAGGAATCTTTGCAGTTCTTTTAGATTTTTGGCTGTGGCCAGGTGGTCAAGGCCTCAACTTTACTTGGGTCGGTCTCTATTCCTCGGTGGATACTATGTGTCCCACATACTTTACTGATGTTTGAAAGAATTGACACTTATCAATGGACAGTTTAAGGCCAAAGTCCTCCAGTCGATCCAATACCTTAAATAATCTGCTCTCATGTTCCTCCAGTGAGCTGCCAAACACAATAACATCATCTAGGTATACCAGGCACTCTAGTAAGTTCATGTCCCCACTGCACGCTCCATCAATCGTTGAAAAGTGGCTGGGGCACCTGAAATCCCTTGAGGCATCCTCATGAATTCATAGAAGCCGGACAGATAAAGGCTGTCTTCTCACGGTCCTCTGGGGCCATCGGGATCTGGTAGTACCCACCGTGGAGATCCAGCAGAGAACCACTTGCCCCCTGCTTAGGCAGTCCAAAGCATCCTGAATGCGGGCATTGTGTACTGATCAGGGATAGTCCGCCGGTTTAAGGTGCGATAATCCACGCACATCCTTACTGTCCCATTCTTTTCCTCACTACCACAATGGGGAAGCATAAGGGCTTCTGGATTCTTGTATTACACCAGCTAACATCTCTTGCAGATGCCGCCTCACATCATCTATATCAGCAGGTGCCAGGCGCGAGACCTCTCATAAATGGTCTTTCGACATGCAGCGGATATTGTGCTCAGCTCCTTGCACGCATCCCACGTCCCATTCCTTAAAGAAAACACCTGGTCTCTCTGGGCAAGCTTCTCACTGATCCTCACTTTCCATTCAGCTGGCAGCGGGAGTTGCGAAATCAAACAAGTCAGCGTTACTCTGTCATTCTTCCTTGAACTCTTGCTGCTGGGTAGCACTGCAGTGTCTGCACAATGCACATTAGCCAGGATGCAACCTCTATTTACTCGAATGTCTCTTTCAGACACATTATGAACTTGGACCATTACCTTCTGGCATAAGCATGGGCTCTAGCGGCAAAATACTAGGCTGACCAGCAGTCCCTCTGGCAATTTTCCATCGCCTGGTGCATCCAACATTAATATTTTATTCTTAACATCCTTTCTGATACGGACCTCTCCCTGTAAGGTACACTGGCATTTGGTGCCAGGATCAGAGACTCAGGATCCTTCTTCCATACAATTCCGACCGGTTCCTCTGGTTCTATATTTTCAGCATCTCTGTGCCTCATAGGCCTTCTTAATTAAAGCCGGAACTCTTAAAGCTCTACTAGTCTTTGACCCCTGTTTTCATAACACAAATGTGCCAGCCTTCTGAACATATGAGCATTTGTTCCAATCAACAAAGGGACACCATCATACAGTCCAGTGGGGAGGACACACTAAGGCTAGGGTCTCTACTTGTTCGGCCACTCCAGCCACGGAGGTGGGAAAGACAGCCAATTCGGATATACCCAGAATAGGGGTAGGCCTTCTCACTTAACCCCCATACATGCAGTCCTTCTAATGGTTGTAAGGGTACGTCTGACAAATGCTTCTGATACCAATCTTGAAACATAATTGTCACTTGGGAGCCACTGTCTAATACAGCTCTTGTAGACACTCCATTTACCTTTACAGTGGTCTCCATGGAGGGACCCACTATTCTGGACCAGTCTGGAGAGGCGGTAGTGGGGGCCTGGGCAACTGACCTTGCCACAAAGGACGTGAATTAGCATTTTGGTGCCCTCACTGGGATCATTTCGTCACCTCTTAACCACTGATTTGTTCTCGAAGCTCTCCTTGTAGCCTATATGCAACTTTGTCAGTGTCTTTTGGGGATTGGCATTCCCTTTCATGTGCCCATCCTTCCCACAATTATAGCAAAACATACTTTTTGGAGTTTGAGCTGGCGAGGTGCCACACTGGGAGCCAGGGCAGGGTATTACTAACTGGAAACCTTGGTGCCATCTCTGTCTGCGGCGTGATAAGCATTTGGAGACATCTCGTCAGTTTCTCCACTTCCATGGTCAAGGAATCGAGTTGGAGCTGTTATCAGCAGGAGATACATGGGTGGGTATCCCCACCCCATAGCAGATGCAGTCGGATATAGGTCGGGGCCCGTACTTGCAGGCGTGGCCTTCATAAAGGGACTGTTTTTGAATTCCCGGATCTCTCTCAACAGTTCGCCCCATTGTGGCATATCTTTTTCCTTATCAGAGCACTCATTGACTGCCAACCTCTGCCCTTGAACTTCACTTGATGGGCCACCCTCAGTCACTCGGGTCATAGCCACAGCTATTGGTGCAGGTCCCTCCCGAGGTCGCCTTTTCTCAACTCCTCGAATTTCTCTCATTAACTCATCATAGGAGGGTGGGGATTCCAGTCGATTTGCCAGGCGTAACTGAAGCAACAGCAGTTCTGAGAGGGGGCAGACTAAAGATTCTGTCCAGTCTGGTTCGGTCCAGTTCAATCGCTGGCAAACTACCCTTTCTGAGGCATTCTTGCAACAATTTTTCCAGCCAGAGACATACACAGACAACTCCTCCCTTGGTACTGTTGTGCATTTCTTACTCTCCACCATAGGTCCTCATCAGAATCTGGGCTCCCATACACATTCTCCAAGGCCTCAAGATAGGCTTGTGCAGTCGCTTCAGGGTTACTGGCCCGTTTAGCACGGATGGTAGCCAGGGCAGGACCTCGAGGCTCTCACTAACCCTTCGCTGCTTCCCCCGAGCATTGCCATTCTAGCACTTGGGGGCAACATAGTTCATCCAGGTCTCCCAGTCATCCTCCCCTGGGGGTGGGAGGTGCCAGAGAGATCCTCAACCTTCGGTAAGAGTCGTGACTAATGGCAGGTGCAGAAATAGGAGTCTGCATTGGTTCAGCCACCATTACGGGTACTGGAGCAGGAGAGGGTGTTGGGGAGGAACACCCCAGGTGGCAAGAATAGTTTCTTCAAGTCCTCCACAGTTTTCCCTTCTCCCAGCAACCATTTAGCAATTTCTCCTCAAAAGTTTCAGATAGTGGTGGGGCTCATTCCCCGGTCTTTACTGTCCTTAGTTATCACCTCCAAGCAGTGAGGGCTCCCTCTGGGGTAATGGTCTGTGGTACTTTGGAGCTATCTATGGGATCCTTAAACTCTACTAGGGCCAGGAAAGTGTGGGTGAGCAGATTAGCGTGCCAGCCCACCACCACAGGATTTTGTAAACCTTCCACCTTGGAAAGTACTCCCTGCACAGTGTCCGTATTGATACCCAGGGGATGTCCAGGATAAGCATAGCATTTTGGGGGTCGATCTCCTCCCCAGTACACCACTCCACCAGCCGGTGCACAGCCACTTCTGTCGGGGTACCCATTTATTTATTTATTTATTTATTTATTTTCCTTAACAGTGGTTTGTAAATATGGCCACTAGAGGACACACAATCCCAGCGGTGAGCCTCCAAAATGTAACCCCTAGATGGCGCTATCCCAGGGCTACTACCCCTGCCTGATTTGCCACTAACAGGTTGAGGGCCTGGATCAATGGGGGTGCCTCCACCCAGAGGTCAGGGTTTGCAATAGTTAAACTTACTTGGTCACAGCCCTCTGGGACACTGCAACCTTTCTTCCACTAGTGGCCCACACAATATAGCAGAATTACCTTCACAGTATACACTTACCCCCAAGGCTGGTTCAGGCACCGGACATCCTGTAAAATAAGATAATGCAACAATCACAGTACAGTACTTTAACATAGACAAATACCTCAGGCAGTATAACTTTGTTGAAACAAACAGCTCTGATTTATTTGGGGATATAACAAGGACAGGGGGAAATCAGGTTAATTAGCTTATCACTTTACTATCTACCTATGGCTCTGTGCACAGGCCTATCCCTACCAGTTACTGTCCCTGGGTACCCAGGCCCTAGTGGCTAGTCCAAACCGTGGCAGCTGGTAGGGGCCCTTTCACAGAGAAAAGGAAAATTAAACAGTCAGCAGTACAGTAATTCCATTTGGATTTAATGTGGCAATTCAACAGGAGCGACTCGAATTAGTACTCACGACCTCCAAAGAAGATATGGTCCTTCAATGTCAGCAGGGCTACTTTTGATCTCCAAGAGACTCCTCACACATTTATATGGTAAAAAAGCACTATACCAGGCAGGCTGCATCTGTATCCCAATCGCAATTACTGCACACAACCAGGAGAACACACAGCAGATTCAGTTCCTGACAGACCGAGTGTAATTCAACAATTTCTTCAGTCTTCTACAGGGTGAGCCTGGTTTCTACTCTTCAGAGATCCTTTGATTCTTTTCACAGGACGAATTCAGTCCTAACAAGCAGTTACACAAGTTGTAGACCGGAACTCTGGGCCTTGCACACGTTTTTTGACTGAAACTGTGCACTGAAGGAGCACAGGGTTTCTTCCTTCACTTTCAGATCTCAAACTGAAACTCCCAACAGACAAAAACCGGGCACTTCCTTTGAGTTCCTCCCAGTTCTTGACTGGATTGGCTGTCACTCACAATAGACTGCTGCTGTTGGTCCAAAAGGCACCGAAGTCTAAACTACATCTCCCAGAGTCACTGCCCATACAATCCTCTTGTGGCTGGCTCAGATTATGAGTCCCAAGTTCTGATTCGTCCAAGGCATCATTTTAGAGCTAGTTTACCCACACTGATTGGTCCAGTTCAGCAGTTCAAACCAGAATGGGGAACTAGGCAGACAGTTCTGACTGCAAAGCAGGTTAGACAAACTGTAATTTTATTATTACTGTAAATGATTTCTGGCAATCAGTTACATCTTTCAGACAGGTTCCCTTTGCACTCCTAGTGACTGCAAAATGGGGTGAATTGGCAGCAGCTTGAGTGGTACTCAATCAAAGAAACACACAGTCCCCCATACAAACTAATTATGTCTGCAAGCAGACAGCTCTTAAAGAGACAGTACCAGAGGTTCTAAAAACACTCACTGATAAATGGCTTAAACGCCAAACACCATTCAGGCTTGGAGCATTCAAGCAAGCTCCTGGAAGTCTTTTGGGAACCCCCATTTGCAGGGGGGTTACATGTACTTCCCCATACCAGTTTCCTCCTGATTACCATCAGTTACATCTCCAAGCTCATCCCCTTCTCCTCTGCCTTTCTCTCCAGAACTGTGAACTGCTTTTCCGAAAATCCTTCTCCTAGGCCTACTTCTACCTTCCTCATGCTAGCCTGTCCCCCCTTCTGACACCTTGTCCATCATCACTTCCCCTCCTTCCCCCAAATCATTCCTCCTCCTTTCTGATTTCTTCTGCCCTTCAACCTTGGTTCCCCCCAACTCATTAACCCTAGGCCTGGGTCTCCCTGGCTCAGAGCCCCCTCCTCTAACCTATTCCCTTTCCTCCCCCCTGTCTGCTTAAGTTGCCCTCCTTCCTCAGCTCCCCTCCTACCTCCTGCTCTGTTTGACCATAACCAGCAGCGGATCTAGCCACAAATGTTTACCAGGGCACAGCTGGGGCACAACAGATGGCAGCCAGGGCACTGCTATATTGTTACTATGGGGGCAGCTCTGCACCAACTGGGGCACAGCATTTTTTTACCAGGGCACGTGCCCTGGCAGGCCCTGGTGTAGAGCCACCACTGACCATAACCCACCACTGCCTGTCTTGCCTGCCTCAGCTCCTCCTGCAGACCCCTGATCTCTTTTTTAAGTTTCACTATTTGGTTGCAAACTAAACATCCCCCCACTCTTCACACAATTTTAAGAAAGATTGGTGCTCCACAGTTGTTGCAGCCCACCACACTTCTCATTTCTCTATTCACCCACCAGCGACCCCCCCATCCTATCAAATGAAGTATCCCCTCCCTCCCAAGCCTCCCACCCCCTCCTCTACTATTCCTAAACATGTTCCTCCTGGTCACCAATTCTAAAACAAAGCCTTCCCACAATTGTGCCATATGGCTAACTAATAGAAATGCCCTTTTCAACTAATAGAAATTACATTTTCAAAGCATAGACACAGTACCTCATTTCCGATGAATTCCACACTGGCCGACGTTGACCCTGCCCAAAGATCTCTTCACATCCACTCTGTAAAACTCCGACCTCTGCACACTCCTCATAGGCCAGACCCCCTGCTTGGCATGGTTCCGGATTCCTTTTAATATGGAGGCGGTGTGGGTAGGTGGGTGCATGGGAGAAAAAAATTTAACTTCATGTTTTTTAGCGCTCCTTCCCCCGATTGGCTCTGCCAGTCAGGAGCCCTTTATTGCCTCCACAGCCACAGGTGCAGCCCTTTAAACTCCTTGTGGCTACAGATGCCAATTACTCCAACTGTGTATGTGACCCTCAAAATTCATTGTGGCTATGGCCGCCGATCACCCGACTACTCTGCCCAAAAGATTGGAGGTGTGGCTGGGCTCTGGCTTTTTATAGCCCAGCTGCCACTTTAAACTTCGTGCTCTTTAGCCTGCTTTCCCCTGATTGGCTACGCTGGTTGGGAGACCTCCTCAGTCGCGGATGCGGCCCTTAAACTCCTTGCGGCTATGGTCACTGATTAGCTTCGCTGCAGATGTGACTCTCAAAATTCCTTGTGGCTACAGCTGCCGATCAGCAGACTACTCTGTCCAAAAGAGTGGAAGCGTGACTGGGCTCTGGCTTTTTGTAGCCCAGCCGCCGCTTTAAATTTCGCACTCTTTAGCACTGCTTTCCCCTGATTGGCTCCACCAGTCGGGAGCCCTCCCTCACCTCCTCAGCCATGGATGCAGCCCTCTAAACTCCTTGTGGCTTTGGCCACCAATTACCTCTGCTACAGATGCAGCCCTCCAAATTCCTTGCGGCTACTCCAAATTCCTTGTAGCTACGACCACCGATCACCCAACTACTCTGCCCGAAAGAGTTCATATAATAGAAATATAATAGAATATAATAGAACTACTTACTCATTTGAAGCATTACACTCCCTCTAATCCCATCAACAAATACTGAGGTATTTGCTATAACTTCAGTTAATTACACAAGTCATCTACTTTAATCAACTAAGTTAAAGATGGGAAAAAAAGAAAAACTCACTTGTTTCACCCTTAAAGCCCAAATACAAAAGTAATATTAGTTATACACTTCTACTTAAAATTATAGCAATATACACACAAACAGAACGTAAAGTACGTAGTTAATAATGGTTTTAGCCACACACATTAGTCTCGTTTTACTCTCTACCCACAGAATATGGGAAATGAAAAGATAATTATACTGAAAGAAAGCCATTTTTGTTAGCCTTATATAATTAAGAAAACAAAGAACATGAAATAGTTCATTCATCAAACTAGGTGTGGGGAGATACAGAACAAAACAAGCATATTTAGCCAGTTGAAGTCCATTATCATGACTTTTGGTTTTGCACAGCAAATGTTAAACCAAGCAATTAAAGCAGTGTTTTTTATAGCCCATGCAGTTTCACTTTAAATCATACAGTTTCTCTGTGTATCTCATCCAAATCTGTCATATCAGTGTTTCTCTTCAGAATTGCTCGAGGCACTTTCCAATACTGCAGCTCTCATTGATTTTTACAAAGTCCATCAACAAGTCAGGGTCAAAGAAAATGTACAGTAATTTGTGTTGCTTAGGATAACCTAAGCTTTACATGGGTATAATAATGAAAATGTATCCCCGGCCTCAGAAACTTCTGACCTTAGCTGGTGGAACATTCTCAACTGAGCCTGGGTTCAGGGACTAATGTCTGGGTAAATGTAAACCTTTGATTGCAAAAAAGTTAGGATGCCCTTTAGCCTACCATTTTTAATCACTGCCTCTCGGACGCTCTCTAGTGCAAAATGAATTAAAATCATTGCCAGTTTTAACATTGAAGCTGCTGTTCCCCTGGCAAGTTTGGCATCTTTGTTGAGAACAGGTGTGGAAGTGGAAAGTGGGAATAATGATTTACCCCTGCTGGGAAGACAAAATGCTTTTGTGAGAGGCAGCGTAATCTCCTGAGTATATTGCAGGCATTCAATAAAAAGCTCTCTGACTATGTCCAGGGTGATTCTTTCTGGAGATTCTAAGTTCAGAAGTCCAACAATACGTAGGTTAGTTTTATGGATATTATTCTTCAGATTCTCAAATTAACAAGCCTGTTGAATATTTGAATGGACAGTGTGGAGGCTGTCTAGAGGAGGGTAACTAAAATGGTGCCATATCTGCTTCAGAAGCCCTATGAGAAGAGACTTAACAACCTAAATGTGTACAACCTGGAAGAGAGGAGGGTGAGGGGGGATATGATACAGACCTTTAAATACCCCACAGGGGAGCCAACCCAGTGACAGTGAAGGTTGAGGCCCTGGATGCCTTACCTAATGTTACCACGGCAACCCAGGTTTGGGAATGACCTCGGGTTGTCAGGGAGATGGCATGGGGGGGAGGAAGGGAGTAGGATTGAGCCGCCTAACAGCAGCTCTCCTCTCTTCTCCCAGGGAGGTGGTCACCCCTCTGTAGTTCCGCTGTCATCGGGTGGAGGTCCGATGACGGTACAGGCGGGAGGCGGCAAAGCAAAGGGAGGGTGTTTTGCAGTGCAACGTAAGTGTGCCTCCACAAGCAATCATCCACACCAAGACAAGGGGATGGGAATGGGGAGAAAACTAGAAAAACCCTATAAATCACTTACAGAAAAAAAAAAGAAAAAAATACCTCACTGGGGTAAATAAGGTACATGAGGGAAGTATTTTTCAGAAAAAAGGGGCTCAAGGACAAGGCAGCATGATAAGAAGCTGTAGGGGTAGATGCCAGCAGACTGCTCCATGGCTCAACCATTCTCTCAGTAAAATAACATTTTATCTCCTGTCCCTCCTGACTCTCCCCCATCAGCTTCCACTCATGCCCCCTTGTTATTGACCTGTTATTCCTGCTGAATAGCTCCTCACAGTTTACCCTGTTCATGCCTTTCTGAAACTTGAAGATCTCTATTATACTGCCCTTCTCCCTTCGGGCTACTAGCTGGAACATTTTCAGTGCCCTAAACTAATCCTCATAGGATCTGCCCTGTTGGCCTTGAATAATTTTGGATTACCTATGCTGCATGGTCTCCAGACTGTCTTTGCCTTTCCTTAGATGTGGACTCCAGAACAGAGTATAATATTTCAGATGGGACCTCAGAAGAGAGCTATAATCATAGAATCTTAGAAAAATTACAGCAGGAAAGGACCCCAACAGCCCATCAAGTCTGCCCCTTCCTCCCTACTCATCTCCTTTTCCACAGGCCCTCCCCTTCCCCCCACTTACCAACTTCATATGTCTGTCCCATGCCCTCCTGAATCCCTCCACCATTTCAGCCCCCACCACCTCCTCCTCTGGTAGTTTGTTCCAGGCCTCCACCACCCTCTCCATGAAGAATCACCCCCCTCACATTACCTCTATAACTTCCTCTCTCCAATCTTAGGCTATGTCCTCTAGTTTTAGCCCCCTCCTTCCTTTTAAATAAGCTCCCCTCATTCACCTTATTGATCCCTCCCCCCCGGTCTCCAATGGGTACCGGTCCTATTCCCTACACCTCTGCTCATATGGCTTCCTCTGCATACCGTGCACCATCTTGGTGCCCTTCTCTAAACCCTCTCTATCCCATCTATGTCCTTGCATAGGTGTGGTCTCCGGAACTGGACCCCATACTCCAGGTGCGGCCTCACCACGGCTTTGTAAAGAGGCATCAATCTCTCCCTCCTTCTGCTAGTTATGCCCCTCCCAATGCATGCAAACATTCCATCTGCCTTCCCCACAGCTTTGCTGCATTGGCTACCTACCGTAAGGTTGCTTGATATTGTAATCCCCAGATCCCTCTCCTGCTCTGTTTTTTTTTAATCCCCCCTCCAAGTGTAAGCTGCTCGGGGGGTTTTACACCTCAAGTGCATCACAGCACACTTTTTGGCATTAAATTGAATCTATGGAGAGGTAGTATCACTTCCTTCCTCCTGCTGTTAAAACCCCTCCTGAGGGAGGGAGATGAGAGAGAGATAGGTAACATGGGGCTAGGTTTGAGAAGGGGCCACATAGAGGGAGGTAGTGGTTGTGGGAGATCTCAATCTGCCAGACATAGATTGGGACATTCTAGCAGCTAACAGCACCAGAAGTCAGACCCTGCTAGATATGTTGCTGCACTGCCTGCTGGTGCAGCTGGTCAGGGAATCCACAAGATCGGCTGCCATTCTTAACAAGGTAGCCACCAGCTCAAAAATGGTAGGTGAGGTGTGGGTTGGGGAGCCACTAGGTTCCAATGACTGTAACACCACATGGTTTAAACTGGCACTGGGCATCAGTATACCCTTTTCAAAGGCTGTGGTTCTGGATTTCAGAAAAACAAACTTTGATCAGATGAGGGAACTAGTCAAGGGTACGTTGTTTGGAGTGGACAAAATCAGGGGAGGTGAAGGTGAGGTGGTGAGAAATTAGACTTTCTAATGTACACATTGGAAGCAATGAGAGGTTCTGTCACAAGTCAGTGGCAGACATTGGCTTTCATAGCTTGGCTGTATGGCATTATTGGGCAATCAATAGACTGTTGCCCCATCTGTGATCTTTTGGAACAGATGTGGTATGCACCACCAATGTTACTGCAGTGAAGTGGCCTGGCACACGTGGACCATGTGCCACTTTTGCAACAGTGTGACTTGCCTGATCTGCGCAAGGCATACTTTCCCAGCGAACTTGATTTTCATAATAGTTTTGAGTTCAGAAACTAGTACAGTATCTAATATGTTGCTTAAATATTAACAGCATTTGATGTTTAACATATAAATAACAATCAGTTGCAATGCGTTGAAAAATACTTAGAGCTGTTTATATCTAGGACCACTAGCCTTAAAAACATTGATTTTCATAGGCGAAGCGATGGGCAATTTATGAAGTGGCAACAGATGGAGAGATGTCTCTGAATAAAAACTATATAAACATAATCATACTTTGAAGTCTTGTGGTAGTGTATTAATGTTTGCTTTTGGATTTTTACTGTCTGTTATCCGTACCCAAGCTGAGATTATATAAGCTTGAAGAAAATTGGCTGCTGGAGAGATATCAATTGGTGTGTTGCTGAGAAATTAAAGGGGCCATTCTCAAAGTAGCCAAATAATACTTGAAAACGGTTACCAAGGGTAGTAGCCACAAGACACCAAGCTGGTTCTCTAGGAAGGTCAAGGAAGCAGTGAGGGCCAAACAAAGGGCCTTAACTGGCTACAAAGAGAAACAGGGATAAGGAATGGAGCAAATACTGGGTAAAGGTAAAGGAGACTAAAAAGGCAGTGAGGGATGCAAAAGCACAGAGCTATGTATTGTGAGGGGGGTCAAGGGAGGGAAAAAAAACAGTTCTTCAGGTACATCAGGGAAAAAAGGAACACAAGAGGGGGAATTATTTATTATTTTACTTTTTTTATATGAAATTTGTTAACTGGGAGAGGCATGTTATGAACCCATTCCTGGGGGTCAGGTCCACTGAGCTTACAGTACCTACCCCTAAGTGCAATCCATGACAGGGAGGGGGAAAACAGGAATACCCTCCCCACATCCTCCTAAGAGTGCTCGCTGAGGTCCATTGAGCTTACAGTACCTACCCCTAAGTGCAATCCATGACAGGGAGGGGGAAAACAGGAATACCCTCCCCACATCCTCCTAAGAGTGCTCGCTGAGTTCACAACTGAACACTCGCCATGAGGTCCCAGGGCTCCCTCTTTACTCTGGATAAGGGTGCAATAACAGTCTTGAGTCTTGTAGCTAAATGAGAACCCTTCTTGGTTGTTGTACCATGGGGGAAGATCCAGGCATACAAGCTCTTCGAGAGTAGCCCCGTGACCCTGATTTTGTCTTCTCCCACAAAGCATGCAATAACCTGGTTCAAATCCCCACAGACTCTTCCCTGAGACTTTTGTATTCTCCCTAACTTTACTCTGATTTCCATTTACAGATCCTTGTTCAATTGATAGCTCATGGTGGCACACCTTTGCAATAGCAGCTTGATCCCAGATTATTACTAAACGTCCCACAATTATGCACAATATAAAAATCTCGGTCAGGCAGGTTTCTTAAAAACAAATGTTTTTACTAAATAATTAATTATCATACAGTTACAATTAAAATATTTAAACATTTGGTCACAGAATAACACAAATAAACATGGGCATGTACAAGAAAAACACAATATGACTTTTATCTAATTTCTACCTTAAGTTCATAGTAAATTGAAGTCCAGAAGAATAAGTGGAGCCTGAAAAGTCCTTTTCTTTTTTTTTTTAGCCACTAGCTTTCAGTGTCTACTGGCAGTGTGGCTTGTTAGGAAGGGTGTCCTTTGAAATGCTCCAGGAAAAGAGAGTTTGCTTCTGATTCAAAGCACCTTAAATAGTCTGCCAAAATCCCATATCTGGTCCTAACTTTAGGACCAGTAGCTATCACTCTTGCACTTTCCAAACATTTTAGGGAATTATTATTTTTTTTATTTAGGTTCTCATATCATCACTTCCTGGCACAGTAATAACATTTTACAATTGGTGCCTTTGATGTCCTACTGCCCTACAATATAACACTTGTAAGACAATTCACACCAGCCTATCAAGAATGACTATTTCTGAAATCCTGGTTCAAACAACATGAAGTCTTGCTATATTACGACATACGCAGTGAGTCCCAACCTTCGAACTGCTCCGGAGGTGAAAGAGTTAATTTTCCATGCCAGGCATGGAACTTTGAGCTCGAGCTCGGTTGAAACTCTGTCTGTTGTTCTTCAAACTCAAACCGTCAGATTCTTTACTCCGCCTCACTGAACAGTCGCTGAACAGTCGCTCCGGAGATTTCTCCTTCTGCTCGGTTCATTTTGTCGGTTAAAGTATTATTTTCTCGGTTTTTTAACCGAATTTAAACCGCAACCGGTCGGTTCAAGCTCTGTCTGTGGTATTGTGAGTATTAGATAGGTTTTACATTTGTTTCTATTCTGTGTGGAACTTGTAAACAGTTTATCGGTTCAGTTTGAACCGATCAGGTTGTTTAAAATACATTAATCTGTTCTTTAGAGTGTGGTTACCGGTTCTTATCGGTTCTAAAAAAGACAGATTTTATTACGTTTTTCCATGACCCGTGACATGGTTGGGAACTGATAAGAGGGTCTTGCTTGGCGGATTTCCATAAACAGGCAAGTTTGGTTAGGACTGGCACTATGTCTGAGAAACCCAAAAGAAAAACTGGGCCCACTTGGTTTCAACACTGCAGTGTCTGTGGGGAAGTCTTTGCTAAGGCTGACCCCCACACCACCTGTGTTTATTGTCTGGGGTTTGACCATCTCAATGCAGACTGCCAGATTTGCAAAAGTTTTCCTGCAGCTACCCTGGAAAAAAGAGTTGGTAGACTCAGAGAAAGGGAGGCCAAAAAGTCCGCTGAACCGGATGGCCAGCCCGGTTCAGTTTCAACCGAACCGGAGGGAGTGCCCTCTGACCAGGGCGAGACTTCCTTGAGCAAAAGGAGAGCCGACTCGGAGGAGTTGGTTCCAGCAAAAAGGACTAGGAAATCAGCTGGTGTGGAGCCAAAAACTTCCTCTCCAACCGCTGAATAGATAGCCAAAGCGATTAAAATTGTCCAGTCGCTTTCTCCTGTTCCGACTGAACCGGCACCATCAGGTAAGCGTACGGTTCGGCCAGTTCCACTGGTTCAAGAGTATGATTTAGAGGAATTTTATGAACCGGAGGAGGGGGAAGAGGAGTATGAGGAGAGTGAATGTGGATTTGAAAGTCTGGATGTGGCCATTGAACCGGACATCTCCCCAGACAGACCTTCAGGGGTGTCTCCTCCTAGGCTTTCTGAGTCCCCTTCTCATTTTATGTTTTATAAAAAAGTGGCTGAAACCCTCCAGCTCCCTATGGAAGAAGCTGTGGATGATCAAGAGGAGCCTGACTATGTGGAAATGATGGATATCCCAGAGTCTAGGAGACTGTCTATTCCCTTGCATAAATCTTTTGGGAAACAGAGTAACAATTCTAAAACTCCTCACACTATACCTCCTGTGGATAAGAGAATGGACAAGAGGTACACATTGTCAGGCTCTGATACAGAGTTCCTTACACAGCAATGCAGCCATGTTGGGGTAGTGCAGGCTGCAGCCTGTGACAAGGCAAACATTCCCTTGGCTTCACACCCCCCTGACAAGGACTCCAGGAGGATTGATGCCATGGCAAAGAAACAGTACATGGCAGCATCCTTGGGACTCAGACAGGCAAATTATATGGCTTATGTTGCTAGATACCAGAAATCCAGATGAGATACTGTTTTGGCTTTAGCAAAACAGGTCCCTGGCCAGCTTGCCAAGGAGCTGGAGCAGGTGGCTGCTGATGGTATTGAGGCATCTAAGGTGCAATTCCATGCTGCAGTGGACTCTAATGTGTCCTCAAAAGTCATGGCTACATCTGTGGCACTTCACAGAATGGCTTGGCTCAGATGTACTAGCCTGTCTCAGGATACCCAGACTAAGGCCATGGATTTTCCTGTTGTGGGTAATTCTCTGTTTGGGAGCAGACAGAGAATTACATGAAAAAATGGATGAGTACAGGACCACCTATAGGGTGCACAGGCCAAGGAAAGGCAGGCCACTCCTCAAGGCAGCCTTCCAGGGCAGGGACAGGCCTTTCATAGGCCTTTACCAAGCCCAGGCCTCCTCTTCAGCTACGCCCAGAGGGGGTTCTTTAGAGGGGAGGCAGACGGGCACAGCAGGCCTGCTTCCACCCCTCAGCCTAAAGCCCTGCCAAACAGGCACCCTGATGGGGTGGCCAGGGCCGATTCTCAGCTACCTGTAGGGGGCAGGCTGGCTTACTTTGTCCAGGACTGGAAGTCTCTGACATCAGACAAGTGGGTCCTGGAAGTAGTAAGCCAGGGACTGGTTCTCAGCTTCAAAAAATTTCCAAAGATGAGAACCAGATCCTTTCCACCTACAAATCCATCAGAGGCACTTGCCCTAGAGGCAGAAGTCTCTACCCTCCTGGATCTCAGAGCCTTGGAAAGGGTTCCACCCCTACACTAGGGCAAAGGATTGTACTCCAGGTACTTCCTTACCCCAAAAACGACAGGAGAATGGCGGCCCATCCTGGATCTCAGATACTTAAACAAGCACCTTTTAAAGCCAAAGTTCAAAATGGTGACTCTGGGAATTATTCTACCCTCTCTAAGGCCAGGGGACTGGCTCATGTCCCTGGACCTCAAGGATGCCTACTTCCACATTCTCATCAGAAGCTCTCATCGAAAGTACCTCAGGTTCGAGCTGCCCTCAGGCCATTACCAGTTCAGAGCAATGCCCTTTGGCCTCACCTCTGCTCCAAGGGTATTCACAAAATGACTGGCAGTAGCAGTTGCCTACCTAAGAAGGCAAAAAATTGCCATCTTTCCTTACCTGGACGACTGGCTCATAGTAGGCCAGTCTCCAAACCAGGTCAAGTTACATCTTCGGATAACTCAGCAACTACTTACCTCTCTAGGTTTCCTTCTGAATCTTCCAAAGTCAGTTCTAGAGCCTATCCAGCTCCTCACCTTCATAGGCGCAGAACTGAACACAGAGGAAGCCAGAGCCTTCCTTCCTTTGGACAGGGCAAAGACCCTGGTCTCTCTGGCCTCCTCATTCACCCTGCAGGTCTCTCGACCAGCAAGACATTTTCTGCAGCTCCTGGGACACATGGCTGCTTCTACAGCAGTAGTGCAGGGAGCCAGATTTCAGATGAGGGACATCCAGTTCCATTTGAGAGCCTTTTGGTCTCAAAGGAGGGACCCTCTAACCAAATTGATCCCAGTGACTCGAACCTTGATCCAAGCCCTACAGTGGTGGCAGGACCAGAGCAATCTGAGACAGGGGGTTCCTTTTTCCCCTCAGTCTCACTCCTTAATCCTTACTACAGATGCATCCCTCTTGGGGTGGGGAGCTCACATGGGCGACCTCACTACCCAGGGATTGTGGTCCCCTCAGGAATCTCTGCTCCACATCAATCTGTTGGAACTCAGAGCAGTTTTTCTAGCACTTCAAGCTTTTTCCAAATCTGTTCAGAACAAAGTTATTCAGGTCAGAACAGACAACACCACCACGATGTGGTACATCAACAAGCAAGGGGGCACTCAGTCTACGGCCTTGTGCACCGAAGCAATGAAGTTGTGGTCTCTGGCTTAGTCTCTGAACACCTCCCTTATGGCAGTTCACCTCCCAGGCAAGGACAATGTCCTGGAAGATGCTCTCAGCAGGATTTCCCAGGGCCATCACGAATGGTCACTGGATCCTCTGGTCTTGGAGGTAGTATTTGCCAGATGGGCCACCCCCCAGATAGACCTTTTTGCAGCCCCAGACAATCACCAACTTCCCCTTTTTTGCTGCAGGCCCCCAGTGTTGGGCTCAGTCCCTCTGGATGCCTTTCTTCTCAGTTGGGAGGGGAAGTTTCTCTATGCCTTTCCCCCCTTCCCTCTCCTGTTCAAAGTGCTAGTCAAAATCAGATCTCAGCCCTGTGAGATGATCCTGATTGCTCCAGATTGGGCCAGACAGCCCTGGTACCCACTCCTACTGTCCATAGCAGTCTGCCTTCCCCTGTCTCTTCCCAGGAATCACAACCTGTTAACCTGCACTCAGGGGAGAGTTTGGTACCCAAACCTCAAATCTCTCAATCTCAAGGCCTGGCTTTTGAAGAGTTAGAGTTTGCTGACCTACACCTCTCCCAAGGTGTAATGGATATTCTAGAGCTTCTAGGAAGCCTTCCACCAAAGCTACTTATAATTCCAAATGGAAGAGATTTTCCATATGGTGCTCTGGAAGCATATTTCCCCAGAATCTGCTGACTTGCCCACAGTCCTGGATTATGTGGTCACTTAAATAACTTGGGGCTGAGACCAGCTACCCTAAAGTGCACCTGGCAGCCGTCTCTGCTTTCTTATCAGCAGGTGTTTCTCTTTTCAGCTCATCCTGTATTCTCCAAGTTTTTCAAGGGGTTGCTCACTAACCTCCCATTCAGGGACCCTGCCCCTGCCTGGGATCTCAATATTTGCATTGCCCAGCTCATGCAACCCCCTTTTGAGCCATTGTCTTCAGCAGAGCTTAAGTACTTGACTTGGAAAACTGTGTTCTTGGTAGCCATCACTTCTGCCAGATGTATAAGTGAATTACAAGCCTTGTCAGTGGAGCCTGATTTTATCTCCTTTCATAGGGATAAGGTGGTCCTCAGGACTAGCAGGAAGTTCTTGCCTAAGGTGGTTTCAGATTTCCACCTTAATCAATCTATGTCTCTCCCTGTGTACTTCACTGACCATTCCTCCTCTGGCGAGAGGAGACTGCACAGTTTAGATGTCAAAAGGGCCCTTAGTTACTACATAGAACGTACCAAGGGTCACAGGTTTGACTCCCTCCAGCTGTTCCTCACTTATGGTGAGGTTAGTAAAGGGAAACCTGCCACTAAAAGATCCATTGCCAGGTGGATTGTCTCCTGTATCCAATTTTGTTATGAAAAACTGGGTAAGGTTCCTCCCTCAGGCCTGAGGGCTCACTCTACCAGAGGTACAGCTGCTTCTCTGGCTGCTGCCAGGGACATCCCTATCCTAGAGATATGTCAAGCAGCTACATGGAAAACAGTTCATACTTTTACAAGCATTACTCCCTGGACATCCAGGCTAGGAGTGATGCTCGGTTCTAACACAGCTGTGCTTCAGAGCCTATTTCCTAAGTAGGTTCTGTCCCTCCTCCATGGAGGTACTGCTGTGTAGTCTGCATATGTCATAATATAGCAAGACTTCATGTTGTTTGAAGAAAAAATTACTCACCTTAGTAATGTTGTTTCTTCTAATGGAGTCTTGCTATATTATGACCTCCCCCCACCTGCCCCTCTCAGAACCTTTGTTTTGGGATGTGGGTGGGCAGTGCAGTGTTGGCACTTAGTAGATGCCCACCTTGTTGTTCATCCATCCTTTTTGGGGTGAATTGGTGTTGTGTTTTTCATTTTTTCGGTCTCCTGACTTGAGTCTTTGTTTTGGGACCAAAAAATGTGTTGTTATGTTTAGTAGCCAGTTGGCTAGTGTAGGTTTACAGCTTCCACACAGGACCTCAGTGAGTTTAGCTCATAAAGATCTGATGGTTTGAGTTTGAAGAACAACAGACAGAGTTTCAACCGAGCTCGAGCTCAAAGTTCCATGCCTGGCATGGAAAATTAACTCTTTCACCTCCGGAGCAGTTCGAAGGTTGGGACTCACTGCATATGTCATAATATAGCAAGACTCCATTAGAAGAAACAACATTACTAAGGTGAGTAATTTTTTCTTCCCAAGCATCCTGCCTTTGAAGTGCAAAGGTTTATCTCCTGAAACTTTTTATTACCTCTGCTTCCCTCAATTAAGTTTACAAGGCATTTCCACTCCTTTGGGAGTGTAATTTAGCTTCCTGGCATGCAGCTGTTTCCTAGGTCACAGAGGATGTTAGACATTTTTAAAAATACAGTTTCTCTTTCTATAGGACCCCTTTTCTTAACACTGGCATTTTTCTGTGGCATTTAACGTACACAAAATCACATAAAAAATATATAACAGAAATATATTGGCAAATAATGACTGGCAGTGGTCAGCTCGCCACAAGACACAGTGAGCAAAGGCTCATTTCCATGTGTGACCGGGGAAAGGGGAAGAAAGGATATTCTGTAACAATGACGGTCGCTAAATAAAATACTGGAGTATGTAAGATACACAAATTAAGATATTAAGTACAGTCAATTATCTGGTATAATATACAAGAAGAACTGTAG
The DNA here is from genome assembly GCA_016271365.2 of Neoceratodus forsteri. Classification (NCBI taxonomy): domain Eukaryota; kingdom Metazoa; phylum Chordata; order Ceratodontiformes; family Ceratodontidae; genus Neoceratodus; species Neoceratodus forsteri. The sequence continues at coordinate 1,296,340,665 of CM057459.1, forward strand.
ATTAATTGTAGCACTACAGAGATGGGCAGGGTAGTAGAAGAGGATAAGCAGAAGGCAGCTATTCCAAATAACTACTTCTGCTCAGTATTCACAGTTGAGGATAGCAGAACTCTGCTGGACAGCTGTATAATGGCTGCTGCAAGGGGATCCCAGAAATGAAGCAGGTGCTAATTACAGGAGAAAAGGGTTGAAAATGGCTTGCAGCCCTAAAAATAGATGAGGATCCAGAGCCAGATGGTATGCACCTGAGGGTGCACAAGAATTTGTCATCAGAACTGGCTGATTCCCTGGCAGAGCTATTCAGTATCTCACTACAGTCAAGGGTGGTTCCAAGAGACTGGAGGATAGCAGATGTGGTGCTGGTCCACAAGGGAGGGAATAGGGAGGAATCAGGTAATTATGACCCACAGTCTTACCTCCAGCCCATTGTAGGTAAATTGATGGAAACACTAGTCAGAGAGGACCCGGTAGACTACCTGGAAATAAATGGACTCCAGGATAATAAGCAGCATGGGTCTATGGTAGGAATGTCTTGTCAGACCAACCTGATAGTATTCTTTGACTGGGTAACAAGGGCAGTGGATAAGGGACAAGCAGAAGATTCACTCTATTTTGACTTCAGCAAGGCATTTGACTTGGTGACACACAGAAGGTTGTTGAAGAACTTAGAGGATCTGGGAGCACAAAAGGACTTACAGTAGTTAGATGAGTGGGAAGCTGGTTATGGTGAAAACAGCAGAGGGTGGTGGTAAATGGGATCAAATCAAGGGAAAGGGAAGTTCACGAGTGGAGTACCACAGGGACCAGTTCTGGAACCCGTCTTTTTCAATATGTTCATTAGTGAAATATTGTAGGAGAAGGAATACAGGGCAAGATGTGTCTCTTTGCAGGTGACACTGAACTCTGTGGTAGGGTTAACAGTGAAGATGGGGAAAGGGAGTTGCAGTAGGACCCACAGTGGTTAGGGAGGTGGTCCAAAGTCTGTTGAAATTTAACACCAAAAAGTGCAAGGTGGTGCACATAGGGAACAAGAACCCGAAGAAGGAACACAGGGTGGGAGATGTTAAGCCAGCAACTACTTCAGAGGAGAAGAACCCCGGGGGTGTCATCAAAAGTGACTCCCTAATACAAACGGACCAATGTAACCAGGCCTGCAGTAACCCCACAGCCAACATTCTGTATCACCTTTTGGCTTCATTAGGGGTTTGTGCTATTGCTACTCACATGACTTTAGAAAATGGCCAGACAGCTGAAACCATTCACAATAATCATCCACCCTTAAAAACTAGTACATATTCATGTACTGCTAAGTCTAGATTAAGTGTTTTCACTTCTCTGAAAGACTCCACAACTGTTTAAAGTTCCTAAATATATCTATTTATCATCAAATAAAAATATATAAATCCAAATTACACAAAAGTAAGCCCAAACCAATTAGCATAAAATATATTGGGCCCTATTCACAAATGGTGTGGATGGGTTACGTGCTGCATAAACCCGGCGCATAGCCCAACCGCACCTGGCCACACACACTATGCCTCCTGTACAACCATGCATGATCCTGGTACTCCCACCCCATGTGCCTGGCACACCGGCCGAATGTGTAGCTCCATGTGGGGGTGGACCAGGGACAGGCACGGGGGGGCATGGTAGCACCCCGCACCATTCACAATGGCACAGGTGCCTTGCAAGGAGGGGGGGATGGCTACGCCTTCTGGAGGAAATCATAACCATCATGCACCACCCGGATGCCACCACTGGGATTGCGGGGTTCACTGGACCCCTCACTGTTGATGCCCCTGGCTATGGAGCACATTTGGGATGGTGGGGAATGTACAGATTGAGTCACCCACACCTCAGCCGACTGTCTGCCTACATGCCCATTGGCAATGTGGTGACCAACAGGCACAAGAGATCCACTAGGGGTCCCCATCAAGGCAGCCAATTGGCTACATGGCTGGGTCTACAGCCCCGTACCAAATTGCCCCTGCGTACCTGCACATGGGGTGGCAGGCCATGTAACAGAGCTGGGTGGGGACTGCTTTTCGTGAATGCAGTCCCCACGTGGATCTCCGGTGGGTGCAGAGCTACAAGTGAGGGGATATATGCGACTCGTGCGTATCCCCCCACTGTTCGTGAATAGCACCCAGTGTTTTAAAAAAACTGGCTACTGTTTCAAATAATAGCTTAACAAAAGTGTACTAAGAAGGACTCCCTTGTAGATGACTCCTAAAATGGAACTATTGATTTAGTTAATACTGATCTAATCAATTTAATAGAAAGGAGTTAATCAAAGCTATAAAGAAAATATTTTCAAACTATTTAATTTTAATAAATAAAGCAGCCACAGGGATGTCAGAAATGTGTCCCATCGCAGTAGCAGAGAAGGGCAAAATATATTCTTTCAATTCCATTTTAATATCTCTCCTATTTTATCATATTTGCCATCCCCATTATTGCTAATATGGGGATGTTTGCATTTCTCACAATTTTGAAGGCGGGAAAAACATAAAAAATATTTACCCTGTTCAACAATACCATGAATAAAGATTTACCAAAACAAAAGACATAGGGCCAGATAGTCAAAATTTTGCCCCTAGACTAAATTAGTACTGCCCAGTGTGCTAAATTAACCCAGAACCAATAGCCCACTATATTCAAAAGGGATAGCCCCAGTGCTAAACCTGCTGAATATAGCATGCTAAGAAAGCCGGGCAAACTGGGCAGGGAGTGCAGTGCAAAAATAACCTGGGAATAAGACAGCTCTGAATATAGCAACCAGGAAGTGCAAACCACAACAGCATCCTAGTTCACAGCGATGTGAAGGAAGGTAGAGGTGAACTGCGTGGCCAATGTGTGTGCTAGCAAAGGAGTGGAGTCAGCAAAGCTGCAAGCATCAATGTACAGTATGTGACATTACATTGTGCAGAAATGTACAATGTTTCTGAAACATTTGCGCTGCACAAACACATTTGCGCAGGTTTAGCACGGAGCTAAGCCTTTTGCCCGGCACTATCACGTTTGCCCGGGGCAAAACTTTACTATATTCAAAAGTGACATACAAATGAGCCTACTTAGATTGTCTGTGGGCAAACATCCAGATTAGCATCTCATTATGACCTGATTTGCATGAAGTTTGCCCAGTGCTATTGCAGGGTTCCACAGCTCCACCTGTAGGTCAGTCTGGGAGTGCATGGTGGTAGCTGCAGGCTACATTTGTACAGTACAGCATAGAATATTGTGCCCCAGGGGACTACACAGCACAGGCATAGGTGGTGGTGCTGCACACAATTTTCAAACTGTAGTTCATGCTACAGTGCACAGCAGACATTACAGTAGCAAAGGGGCCAGTAGTGTGAGGGACACAGCAATGCCTATGGTGTGTAGGGCAGTGATGACCACTGCACTGTACACAGTGCCAGGCCCAACTTGCAGGTGTTTACTGACAGTGGACATTACTGTTATCCTGTTGTACGACCCACAGACGCTGCACCACTGGCATGGGATGCTCACATTGACATATACATGGCTGGCTGTGTGTGCTGTAGTGTCTGTACAGATGTGCGGTATGTGGCTGGGGGGGCACACACTATCAGACAGGCACACTGGTGTTGGTGTATTCTCAACACTGGCCCATTTGCACTGTGTGGCTTGTCCCAGCCTTGTGGCCACACCCAGTCTGTGGTGCAGCCTGGCCACTTGTACACCATCCCTTCAACACCCTCCATGCCCACAGTGCTGCATATGTGTGTGCTGGCATCTGTTGGTGTCCACCGAAGGGTGGTCTGCAGGTGTGTGCTGTATAGCTACACTGCCATGATGTCCACTGGAAGCTGGGTCACCACTTACTGCCTGGCATGGCTGTTACTGGTGGCAGATGATGGCATCATAGAGATGTAATCTGTGAGCAACATGTTTCCTCTCTGTCTGGCTGATTTCTATGTGTCATACTTACTAGTTAGGGTCATGCAAAGCCACGCCACAGTCTCGCAAAGCCGTGCAGAGTCACAAAGTTGCACAAAGCTGGTTTGCCCAGAGCTAAGACTACTTTTTCCTGGGCGTTAATTTGCACCACACAAAGTGTTACACTAAGTCACGCAAAAACACTTTGCTTGGTGCTATTCGCTGAATATAGCATTGAGCCTGTATTCACGTACACACACCCTCAGTTTGCTCCTTGCATACATTATAACTTTGCTTGGTGCTAATGCAGTTTGTGTGCGCTATTTGACCTTTTAAATATAGCGGACCCATGTTAACCCGGCACTAACCCTACACAAATGGTTTGTGCCCAGCACAATATTTTGAATATTTGGCCCATGGGCCATAAGGAACTGTACTCTATTATACAAAAAGTCATAAATACCACCTAGAAACAAGATCTTTAAATAGGATGGAAAGGTGAAGTACAGGATTTCAGGGAGAACACATAGATTTGCCAGAAATATCAAACAATCTCAGGAATATTTTGTAAATCATCCCATTCCACCTTGGAGCCTGCTCAAGAGAATGGGATATGAAAAGACAGATATCAGTGAAACATTCAATTCATGAGATTCTATCATTAACAACTCTTCATAAGAATAGGTTCAAGTAACCATTTCCACATCTAATCCTTCTGGAACTAGCCATTAAAGTTTCGTTATCCATTTGGTTTGTTTTGTAGGTGAATTTTTGTACCGTTCCCCTTCTAGGTGCTGTATTCAATTCAACTCAGTTTTCATTTATTAAAAGCAAGAAACAGTATGATGTTACTTCCTGTGAGCTGTCACATTTGTTTACAGTAACATCCTAAGCATAATATCTAATATCTAACGTTTGATACATATGATAGGATGTTGAGGATGTTAGAGGATCTAGTTGCAGTGAAAGACATGGTTAGATGGGTGGCTAGTTGTATGGGGGTGAGGGAAATACCAGAAGGTCGCTGTAAATGGAGTCAAGTCATGTTACCTATCCCTCTCATCTCCCTCCCTCAGGAGGGGTTCTAACAGCAGGAGGAAGGAAGTAATACTACCTCTCCATATATCACTGGTGAGGCCCCATTTGAAATATTATGCTCTGTTCTGGAGTCCACATCTAAGGAAAGACAAAGACAGTTGTTAAATTGCTTTATTGTATGGCACTCAGAGCCTTGGGGATTGAGCGCCATGTAAATAAAATTGGCATTGCCAATCCTTAGAATGACACATTTAAGACTGACTGTGAGAAGTCAGTAGGGTATGTCACACATTTTGGGCTTCTGGGAACAGACAAAAGACTATCTTCTGTACTTCAAGCCCAAGAAGTCATCAGCTGGTTTTACTATGAATAGAGTAGTTTGTGAGAACCAAAGTCTAATCATCCCCTTCCTCGGGTCTCGTTCTTCAGAAGTAATGCTCAGCTTAACCCCTTCTATCCAATATTCTGTTCTGGGGTTCTTGTTTCCTTTGTGTATCACCTTGAACTGTTTGGCATTGAATTTCAACTACCAGACCTTGGACTACCTCTACAACCTAAACAAGTCCCTCTGTATCTCCCTTGCCCCCTCCTAGCTGTCCACCCTGCCACACAGCTCAGTGTCCTATGTGAAGAGGTACATCTTGCCCTGTATTCATACTTCTATGCTGCGAATGAACACGTTGAAAAGGACTGTACCCAGGACTGACCCCTTGTGGCATCCCACGTGTGACCTCCCTCTCCCTCTGACTTGACTTGTTAGAGGAGGAAATGGAGAACGTGGACTTATGGAAACCAAACTGGAAGGGGCAGAGAAGGAGGGAGAGTCGAGACAGAAGAAGAGCTAAGAGAGCATGTTTTTCTTGCTTGTAGTCAATATATAAAGCAGGAAAATAGGACAGTAATTGCCCAAATGAGAAGTCCCCCTCTTTGTGAAGGGGTAGAACTTTGACTTAGTTCCACTCCTCAAGGACTTTTCCGAGTTGAAAAGAAAGGTTCAGGAGGGAAAAAACAAGTCAGTGTAACAGCCCCCTCCACAATGGTAGGGGCTATTTTTTTAATTATTTTTGTTTTTATTTTTTTATTCTTTGGTAATCAGGTAAGGCCCACAAGGCACAATGCCTGTTCTGTTTTCAGGGGCAATCTGTAGCATTGTGGAGGTTAAGTGACTTGCTCAGGGTCACACAGTATGCCAGAGGGGGTTGTGGAAATTAAATTGAGATCTTCTGGATGTACCAATCTCATTCACAGCTTGTTACTCTATCCTGTAGGCTATACTGCCAGCCCCAGTTGTTACTAACCATGCCTTTAACACATACATTGAGCCTCTACATCAGGAGCATAGTGCTATAAATGGGGCCCCTGTGTCCCACTTAGGTGGGTCAGGCAGGTTGTTGGTGGAAAGCTGCGAGCGTGTGTGGGAAGTGATAAGTCAGACACACTGTTTCTTTAAGGAACACACAGAACTTGTGTGAAATTCAATTATAAATTTCAAAATAAATCACTTCAAAAATGAAAAAAAAATAAAGCACCATCTGGCTTTTTCTCAACCTGAAAAACTTCAGTACTTCTTAACAGTGAAGCACTGCCACAGAGTAGATGTACTTCTCTCCAGCACCTCTACTATCCTCTGTGCTCAAAGACTATCTCATTCTTTCAACTAAACAGTCACATTATAAAGGTGTATGCTCTGACATCATAGGTCAGCTGATCCACCCTCTATTCTAATACATCAAATTTCTACGCTAGTACATCATGTAGGGGGATCTGCATGACCACAAATTATTGTATTCAGTAATAACATTTATCTACTGTTATGTCCATCTTCTAAACCTATTCTGAAAGCAAGAAAAGGCTTAATTGACAATTAGTGATCTTAGTCCCCTCCCACAAGGTGTTGTCCTCATTCCCCTGCTCATTATAAATAAGCTTCAGATGTGGGCTACTGGCCCTTAGAGATGCAGTGCTGTCCATGACATTACCAACCTGGCAGAGGTAAGAATACAACTATTATCAAGGTCCCTGGAATTCTGCAGTTCTGCGGTTGCAGAATTTGCTGCAGAATTTGCATCATGCCGCAGAATATATATAGTGCTGCAGAATTCATTGTTTTTGGTGAATTTTCCTATAAATATACTGTTTTTCCATAGTGTCAGACTTTCTTTCCCACCTCGTTTATCCTGAAGCCCCTCCTCTATGCTCAGCATATGATGTCATCGATGACATCACATTATATTTAGCCAATGACAGGACTGCATTCTGCCAGAGAAATGAATAAATCATGCCACAGAAATCAGAAAATGCTGTCGCAGAACACCAGGGGCCCTGACTATTATATACACATACAATATGGCAAGGGAATGTGTTACTACCAAAGAAAAAATAAGTTTTAATCCAAAAAGAACCTGTTTCCCTTGCACAAGTTCTATTTATTAAATAATGATAATATGTTTTATAGGTAATTATTCTCATTTGGAACTTTGCTAGCTGGTTCTTGGAACTACTTCATATTGTGAGCTGCAGACTGAGTAGTTCATCAGAGAGTTCTAGATATTATGGGCTGCTTTAAAACTATCATGGTCTAGCCCAACTAAAACCTAATGGAGCCCCTTTTTCTGTCACTCACTTGAAAGCCGAGTGATTTCCTTTTATTTCTGTCTGTGCAGGCATCTTTGTACTCATTACTTCAATGCCTGTTTCAGATGTGCAGATAGGACTTTCTAGCTGTCTTTCAGGCATTACACAACTTGTGCACTTTGCAGTATGGCTCCCATGCTTCTGAGCCTTCTTACAGCTGCATTACTCAAACTAAAATAAAAACAAACAAACAAAAAAAAAAACACATCACTGAGACAGGGGGAAGGAATATAAAGTGGGGCAGTTAGATTAAGATATCATAATAGAGGCCACCCCATCATGATAGAAATGTGAAAGTAGAAAAAGACAAGAAATAAGCACTACTGCAGTAGGTTTTTCAGAATAAAGGGGCAGAGAAAGAAATGTCTCGTGATGTCACTAAATATAACAAAAAAAAGGGGGGGTCCCCAACTCTGACACACCCCCAACGTTAAGCGAAAACCACCATTTATTTCTTTTTTTTTTCCATTAAATCTTTATTTGAAGTTTATTCACAAAGAATGTTTCCAGTAAACATGATACAATCGAGAAAGCTTACCTTGATTTGGAATAGACTAGTGACAGGAGACATTCTCTGCGACGTTCCCACCAAAACAAAACAACCCAGAAACAACAACAAAACCCTCTCCCCCACTACCCTCCCCACACAAGACCACTATATTTATTTGTGTATAAGGGGGTGCCCGTATGTCTTAAAGTGAATAGGCAATAAAGAAAGAGGCCCAGATCTTCTCAAACCTGGGAAGCTTATTTTGAAGAATGGCTATCATCCTCTCAGTCCTCAAATTATAGAGTAATTCCTCAAGCCATTCAGGGTACCTGATCACTACAGGGTCTTTCCAGTGTCTAAGAACCACCTTTTTAAGAGTAATAGAGATCAGAGCCATATAGAACTTTCTGCTCCTAACTGAAATACTGGACATATCCCCCCAGCAGGCATATTTCCAGAGTGAAAAGATCCTTAAGGCCAAGCAGGGGATCAACTTTATTTTTAATATCTGTCCATAGCGGAACTATTTTCGGGCAGTTCCAGAAAATATGGAACAGATCTCCATTTCCGGAATGACACCTATTGCATTTTGAATCTGAGATCAGCTTTAGGCTCCCAAGTTTTTGTGGGGAGTAATAGATGTTATGGAGAATTTTAAACTGAATGAGTCTCAGCTGATCCTGCAAAATGAATTTATGACAGCTCTGCCAGAGGGCTGTCCAGTTGAGTTCTTCCTCCGGGAAACACCGTGGCCCAGTAGGTCCCTGGGATTGGATTTGAAGAGTAGGCCCAGTTAAATAAAATATTATATATCTTGGAGATTGCCTGAGGATGTCCCACTGAAGAATTCAGGTCCTCCTGGAAATCAACTTTCAGGGTCTGCATTGGAGTTGTACCCATTTTACTAATCAAGAGGTGACGAAGTTGGTATACCTTGAAAATTCCTCTGTTGGAAATGTTAAATTTGTACAGGATCTCCCTTGAAGGGTACACACAGCCTTCTTTGTTAAGGAAGTCTTTTAGATGACAGTCAACTGGTAGAGTCAACCACGTGGGGTTAATAGGTTTCTGGCAAATCTGAAAACGCGGGTTGCCCCAGATAGGTTGAGACCAGTCCCTGGTATTATCATATTTTAAAAAATTGCAAAGCTGCATGTGGATCTTTAGGGATATCCCAATTGGGGCGTTCCTAAGGGGGAAGGGGAGTAATTTGGGCTTGATATAGAGTAAGGCCTCCGGAAAGAGACCATATTTCTTAATAAGGGCAACCTCCAGTTGTATCCATAAGGGCACATACGTTGACTGTGTAAGAGTGTCTGTGTTCTGGACCCACCTCAGATATTTGTTGACATGGCCCGCCCAGAAATAGAGGGCAAAGTGTGGCATTCTTAACCCCACTGATGCTTTGGGTGCGGCCAACTTATGATAAGCCATCCTGGCTTTCTTGTAACCCCATACAAAGTTAGCTATAGACCCATGAAGCTTCTTAAACCAGGAAAATGGCAGCCAGATATTAAGCATACTCAGAGGATAAAACAGTCAGGGAAACACGTTCATTTTGACTATATTTATCCTGCCCCAGAGGGAGAGAGGAAGTTGTGCCCATCTTTTGAGGTCCAGCTCCACAGTATGTACAAGGGAATCCAGATTTATTTGGCGTACCCGCTTCATATTCGTTGTCAGGGTAAGACCCAAATACTTAAAAGATTCGGATCTCCACCCTAGGCCTAATTCACTAATCTCCTGTTTAAAGAGGGTTTCGTAAGGGATAGACTATAGACTTATCTAAATTTAGTTTTGATTGTTAGGCGGCTAAAATCCGGATAGATTCTAACAAGGCTGGAATGGATACACTCGGTTCGGAGGCGTAAATCAGTAAGTCATCTGCATATGCTGTTACCTTGATAGCATGGTCCAGGATTTTGATCACAGCTAATGCTTGATTTGCGTGTTATCGCCTGATGAGGGGTTCCAAATACAAGTTAAAGAGGAGGGGGGATAGAGGACATCCCTGTCTGGTACCCACATGCAAGGCAAAGGGATCAGAAATAACTCCATTGCAAGAGATCCTTGCTGAAGGACTTGAGTAGAGGGAACCAATCCAGTCTAAAAACCTCTCCAGAAACCCAAATTTGTCCATTACAGTTAGCAGAAAACCCCAGTGAACCCTTTCGAATGCCTTCTCGGCGTCCAAGGAGACAAGAGCCAAGGGAGAGTCGGTTTCCTTGGTAACCGAGAAGACATGCGACAAGGTCCTGATGTGATCTGCTGCAGACTGGCCTTTCATAAAACCTACTTGCTCTGCACCGATGAGTTTGGGTAGGACTCTATTTATTCGTTCTGCTAATAGTTTCGCTAAAATTTTGATGTCATAATTTAGCAAGGAGATAGGTCTATAGCTGGCAGGCTGCTCGGGAGGTTTATTTGGCTTTGGGATAAGAACAATAAGTGCCTCAAAGAGTGACTGGTCCAGCTCATTGCCTCTAAGAATATATTGAAATAGCATAAGCAATAATGTAGATAATTGTTTGGAAAACTTCCTGTAGAAGTTGGATGAGAAGCCGTCCGGACCAGGCGTTTTGTCTAGGGGGGAGACTCTGAATGACTTGCTTGATCTCCTCTTGGGTAATATCGGCTACCAACTGTGCCCGGTCAGGATCTGCCATTGAGGGGAGCTGCAAGTCATCAAGAAAGGTAAGCATCTCCGTCTTAGAGGGAGGGAGCTCCATAGCCCCGTAGAGGGATTCAAAATAGTTCTGGAATTCCTGGACTATCTCCCTGGGGGCGGTCTTAATGCAACCATCTGCCTTGGATTGTATTCCAGAAATTATTCGAGAAGACTCTAATTGTGTAATGCGCCTTGCCAGGAGCTTCCCGGCCTTTTCACCTTGGTCTAGGTAATTGGCTTTAGTTTTGAGTAAGGCCAGTTCTGCTTGTTCTCCTAACAATTTAAGATACATATCTCTAAGCTTAACTAGGTCAAGCTTATCTTTCTCCTGAGCCTGGGGAAACATGTTGGACTCCTTGGCCCCTTATCCGGGTCAATAAGTCTGACATGATGTGATCCCTCTCCCTCTTTCTCTTAACCGCTAGCCCAATTAGGATGCCCCTTGTAAATGCCTTGAATGCCCCCCAGAACATGTCTGGCCGGACAGTGTCTCTCAGATTATTTATTATAAATTCGTCTATTTGAGTCAATATATCTTGGACTGCCTTAGGATTTCGCAAAATCTGGTTATTTATTTTCCATCTGTTGCCCCTTTTGGGCAAGGATGAGAAGGAGATTGAAGCCGACACTGCAGCATGGTCTGAAGGAGGTCCCACTACAATTTTCGAGTCCAATACTCCAGGTAGGAGAGTGCGGGAAAGCAGAATGTAATCAATGCGGGATGCAGTTCTGTGGACTGGCAAGATGAAAGTGTATTCCCGAGATTTCGGGTGTAGCACCCTCCAGACGTCTGTAAGTCCAAGGCAATCAATTAGCTCCCACAAGGCCCGCAAAGCTGACGTCGGGCCCAACTGGGAAGGTTTGGACCTGTCCATTAGAGGATCCAAGGCTGAGTTGAAATCTCCCCCTAAGATCATAGGGAGTCGGTTAAAAGGCGTGAGTACATCCAATAGCCTTACCGCGAAATCCTGAGTGTCTACATTGGGGCTGTAGATAGAACCTACTAAGATCTCTGTATTTTGCAATTTCCCTCTGACAAGGATGTATCTACCCTCGTTATCTTGAATAACTTGCAATGGGGTAAGGGAACCAATCTGTGTATTAGTATCATAACACCCCCTACTTTGCGTGGTACCCTGAGAAGAGAAAACCCTGCCAATCTGTAGACGCCTCATATTATTCCCCTCCTTACATAGTAGGTGCGTTTCCTGCAAAAACACAAAATTTACTTTCACAACCTCTAGATGTTTCAGGATTCTGTACTGTTTGGATTTCTGTCGTGCCCCTTTAACGTTCCAGCTTACGAATCTAATAGTCCTATCTGATGTCATAGTTTTATCTGCCATCCTATCAACATGAACCAGACAACCCACCTCAGTGTCACCCTCTGTAAAACCTGTGGTCTTGTGTTCCCTCCCCCCAACCCCCTTCTAAATAAGACCCTTATACATGAAGTCCATCAAACCCCTTTCTCCCCCTTACCCTCCCTGTAAAATTCACCAACATACCCTCCCTGCCCTCCCACCCCAAACCATACTATCATGGCCCATGACAACAGTACATGGCTCCGTCTCCCCCGCTCCTTCCTCCCCCCCAACCATTTCTTTAAACGAAACTACTGACAGAGTAATATATTCATCATTTGCTTTCTAAATTAAAATTAGAACATTTTAAGAATCATGCAAACATATCTAGGTTCCCAAATTAGGGCAATGAACTTTAAACTCAGCTAACTTTAAGTACAACTGTAGTGACCTTTAACCTTTCCTGACTAGTCTCCCCAGTTCCCTTATAATCTATACATTACTCTATAAGACTGTGTATATTTGGGACATTAACCATTTGCTTTGCTACAGCGAGATATTATACAACCCGACTGAACTAAATCGTCTCCAGGCCCCTGTATCTAATCCTTATTAACATTTTAATTATTCTATCTGCAACAACAACTTGGCCCTACTAATATTAATAAAACATTTTAACCTCTTAAACATTCGTATTAATTTGTGCAACTGTAATGCCTCAGCCTCTCAATGTTCAAAAAATTAAATGAAGCAAATGAGTCCCATTAATAGACAGCATTTGAGCCATCAATCGGTCTTTGGCTCCCTCTGGCGGCAGGATCGATAAATGAAAGTTCAAGTTTCTACTTCAGATTCACTTCTGAGAAAGTAAAACGCTTTTTTCTTTGGGTTAGTTGCACCGATTACTTGTAATTCACCGGTTCCATAAATCACCCCACGCATACCAGCTAACGATGTAGAAAAAAAAACACCGTTATTTTCATGAGAGGCGGGGCTGCCAACATAAAACAAAGGTTGACAGAACTCAGCGGAAAAGGGAAGGTCCAATTGCCCCCCCAGATCGGAATCCTGTAGTTGCCTTGCTGATGATACCGGCGTCACCTTCCTGATAGATCTCCCAGCCGTGACAAGAGCTTAATATACGGACATTTATAAGTCCCAGATAGGGCACCAAGAGTCCCTTTCAGCACAACAAACCTTCTGTGAGCTCAGGGGTTTTTAAAAAGGTTTGGAAATGCCTCTTGGAGAGAAGAGGTTGCAGCATCCACATTATCATACGAGTTCCAGCCCCCTGCTACCTGTACCTGAAATCTGGCGGGTAGCCCATTTTGAAGTTGATTCCAGCCGCTACAAGCTTGCTAACCAGAGGATGAAATGCCGCCCTCTTTTGCCGTACCGACAAAGGCAGGTCTTGAGCCACCCTAATCTTTGCTCCAGCCCATTGCAGTTCCTTGGCTTCTCTTGTTTTGGAGATAAACAGCTGCCGCTCTTGGTAATTTAAAAATCGAAATGTGAGGGATCGTGGGGGCGCAGACACTGGCGGTAATGGGCGTTAAGCTCAATGAGCCCTTTCGATGGTGTAAGTAGGTCCAAAAGGAGAAGGGCCTGCTATTTTTTCCACCAGCTTCTGAACAAACTTGATCGGGTCTGGCCCTTCCTCCCCTTCAGGCAAGCCAATAATCCCCGCGTTATTTCGGCAGCTTCTGCCTTCCAAGTCCTCAACTTTCGACTCCAGTTTAGCTAGGCGGTGTTTCATTTGGGTCAGTACCGGATCCAGTCTTGCGCTGCTCCCCTTCAGGGACCGTATCCTCGATTCGTTGTCCGAGGTCCTTTGTGTAAGATCTTCCAGTGTGCAGGTAATAGTTTTAATTTCTCCTATTAATTCCTGCATTTCCAGTTTAAAGGGGCGAAATTCCTCTAAAAATTTTGCTAACGTGAGAGGTTCTTCCTCCTTAGCCCTGTCACAGAGGTTTGCATTTGGGGAGAAATCGAGGCCCTGGATTTTTTCGCGGCCTTCTCCGGCTTGGCAGGTGGGGTATGTTTAGGCGCAGCCTTACGCATCTCTGCTTCCATTGGGCTTTCGGTCGGTTCTGTCCTGTTGTCCAGGTTAATAACGATGCAGTAGCTTTGAAAAAAGATGAATTACAATGAAGCTAGAAGTTGTTTAAAGTGAAGGGAGGTCGGAGCACTCGGAGAAAGCAGCTAGTCAGTGCTCTGCATCACGTGACTCCCCCAACAGCTGCTCAAACCACCATTTATTTCAATAAATCCTGGAGTTTTCAAGATAACCTACCCAATCCCTGAGGGTAGGATGGAGCTTTCACCCACCCTTCTCTTTGAAAGCTCCACCCCAGGGCACCCATTTCAAACATTAGAAAATCTTTACAGATAGATGTGGATCATCTAAAGCATAAACGTCTACATTTATTAAATAGCCCTGGGGTGTCATGACTGTATCTCTTAACCTTCTTTCCTATGTGTTAAACATTGATACAGATTTTCAATTATCTATTTTAGGGCTGGTGGTACCTACTCCCGCCCCATGTCTGGACAAAAAATCTGCATTCATATGAACTGAGCCTGTTCTTTGTTGTACTGTAAAACTATAAGGTTTCAGGGCCAGGTACCATCTCATGATTCTGTTATTTTTGTCCTTCATTTGTGATAGGAAGCAGAGAGGATTGTGATCGGTTATTAAAGTAAATGGGGCACCCCATAAATAAAATTTCAAGGACTCAATGGCCCACTTGGCTGCCAGACATTCTTGCTCGATGGTAGCATACTTTTGTTCCCTAACATGGAGTTTCCTTGAAATATATATTACAGGATGTTCCTCTCCATCTATCATTTGGCTCAACACTGCCCCTATACCTGATCCTGAGGCATCTGTATATACCTCGAATGGGTATGCGAAGCCAGGACTACGAAGGACTGGGGAGGAGCATAGGGCTGCCTTAATTTTATTAAATGCTTCCTCACATTCAGGAGTCCATTTTATCTGATTCCCAAACTTCTTTTTAGTTATATCTGTCAATGGAGAAGCAACAGAAGCAAAGTTGGGAATGAATCTTCTGTAATACCCGGCAAGACCTAAGAAAGACCGTATGTGTTTCTTGGTGCTGGGTATGGGACACTGGGCTACTGCTTCCACCTTCGATATCTCTGGCTTAATAAGACCATTTCCCAGTATGAAACCAATATATCTTGTCTCTTTCATGGCAATAGTACATTTTGTGGGGTTGATAGTTAGTCCTGCCTGTTGGATAGAAGAGAAAACTGCTTGAAGATTTTGTAAATGAGTTTCCCAGGATGAACTAAAGACAACCACGTCATCCAGATACGCTGCACAATAGGTGTTATGAGGTGCCAGTACCTGGTCCATAAACCGCTGGAGGGTAGCCGGGGCCCCATGTAGCCCAAACGGCATGGTTCAAAATTGGAAAAGACCCATGGGAGTACTAAAAGCAGTTTTCTCCTTGGCGGATTCTTCTAAGGGGATCTGCCAATATCCTTTTGTGAGATCTAGTGTAGAGATATAAATGGCTTTGCCAATTCTATCCACTATATCATCTACACGAGGCATAGGATAAGAATCAAATGTGCCACCAGATTTAAGCCCCTGAAGTCCAAGCACAGTCTAATTCCTCCTTCCTTTTTTGGGACAATTACCATAAGGGAACCCCATGGACTCTTAAAAGGTTCTATAATCTGTAATGATCTTAGTTTCTGTATCTCCTTTTTTACCTCCTCTCTAAGGTGTTCTGGGAGTCTGTATGCCTTTTTCCTTATGGGTTTAGCATCAGTACATATGTGGTGTTCTACACCTTTAGCCATGGCTGGGGTATTAGTGAATGTTTTGCTAAACTCATTCAACAAGGACCTTACTGCCTGTGTTTGTTGTACATTAAGTTCTGGGTTTATAATAACATCATCTACTCCTGTTTTCTTTTCCAGTCTGCCATATGCCAACTCTATTTCAGTTTCTCTGGGTTCTGGAATTACAGAGAGACTCACCCCTGTAGTTCCTTTTTCGTGCCAACGTTTCAATAGATTGGCATGGTAAATTTTCTTTTTTTGTCTTTTGTCCGGGTTTTCAATTTCATAAGTAACAGGCCCTGCTTGTCTAATTATTTTGTAGGGTCCTTGCCATTTCATTAAAAGCTTATGTGTAGAAGTGGGCAAAAGTAACAATACCTGTTCCTCAGGAGAGAAGGATTTATTTTTGGCTGTACCTTGATCATAGTATTGTTTTTGCTGGATTTATGCCTTAACTCCCATCTCATGAGCCTTTTCAGTATATAGCACCAATCTTGGTCTTAATGCTTCATATACTTTGCTATTCCTGGAGATTTTAGTTCTGTGTTGTCCTCCCAGTACTCTTTAACTACATCCAGGGGTCCCCGAGGGTTTCTTCCAAATAAAAGTTCAAAAGGTGAGAACCTTGTGGATGCTTGGGAACCTCCCAGTAGGCAAAAGAGAAGGGAAGATATAAATCCGATCATGCCCCTCTTCATGTATGAATTTCTTTATCATACGCAAGGGTTTGATTAAACCTCTCAACCAAACCATCCGTCTGGGGATGATAGGGAGAGGTTCTTATAGCTACTATCCCCTTAAGGCGGTATAGTTCCCTTAGTAGTTCAGCATTAAAGTTAGCCCCTCTATCGGTGAGAATCTCTTTAGGTATTCCAACTCTGCTAAAGAGTTTCACTAGTTTCTCTGTGATTCTTTTGGTCGTGACTGTTCTCATGAGTATAGCTTTGGGATACTTGGTGGCATAGTCACACACCACCAAGATGAATTTGTTTCCCTTATTACTTTTATTAACAGGGCCCACAATGTCCATTCCAATTCTCTCAAAAGGCGTAGTCACTAGCGGCAAGGGATTAAGTGGCATTACCTCCTTTCTAGTGGCTTGGGTGGTGATTTGACATTAGGGCATTCCTGACAGATGTCGAGCTATGTCCCCATGTATCCCAGGCCAAAGAATCTTTGCAGTATTCTACTGGAGGTTTTATCTCCCTGTATGCCCAGCCAAGGTACATCATGCCCCAGTGCTAAAATATCCTGTCTGTAACATTGGGGAACTAATAATTGGTCCACTGTTTCTTGGGTAGTTGGGTTGGTACAAACTCTGTACAAGAACCCATTTTTCTCCTGTATTTCAGGGGTACCTGCTTTTTCTCTTTTCCCCACCTGTAAAAAAAATGGTTGCAGAGAGACATCATTTTTCTGTTGCTCTTTCATTTCTGCCTTAACAAATACAGGATTATTTTCTACCTTCACTCCCTGTTGTTCCTGTTGCCACTTGTGTTTTAATAATTTCTTTGCTTTACAGGTTTTTCTATCTTTCCCAGGGGGGTTGACTACTTCTCCTTCAAAGGGAAACATTTTTCCCAGCACAATCTCTTCTTTACTCTAGGCCCTTGTAGTTACAGCTGAGACAGCTTCTTGTTCTAGTAATAGTGAGGCAAACCCAGGATAGTCATGCCCAATCAGTACTGGGACAGGGAGATGTGGGACTACACCAGCAGAAATGTCAGATGTTACCCCCCTGTATTCCCATAGACAGTCGTACAGTAGGGTATTGGTGTGAATTACCATGCACACAAATAACATGCATAGGAGCCCCTCGTTGCATTGTAGATACTAAATCTTCCCTAATCAGAGTATTCTTACTACCAGAATCCAAAAGTCCCATGACATTTTTCTCTTTTATAATAATATCAGAAAACATATACCCAGAATTTAGTAAAGCTAAGTGTGCCATATCTGTTTTCTTTGATGGACAAAAACGGGCAATTTGTCCTAGTCCTTTACAATTGTGACATACAATGTTAGATGGAACAGTTCTCATTCTTTGTCCACTCCTCCCTCTTCTCTCCCACTCTTCCTTTTTAGGATAGGCATTCTGAACATTTCTTACCGGACCAGTCTGTGGTTTCATTGGGGATTCAAATTGTCTCTGCCCTCCTTTTCTGAAAGGTTGATGGGCTGTCAGAAAGTCCTCAGCCAGTGTCACAGCTATTTCAGCAGACTCGGGATTATGTTCTTTGATCCAGATCTGGACCTCATTTAGCAATATTTGTAAAAACTGTTCCAGTACAAAAAGTTCTATAATGTCAGTTCGAGACTTTCCTTCTAGCTGAATCCATTTATTACATAGTTCTCTGAGTCTTATATATGTTTCCTGAGGAGGATCATGGGGGGAATGTTTCAAGACAGCACTGGCCGATATGTCTCGCATTAATGTCATATCTTTAAGAATTTCCTGTTTCACCATGTCATAGTCCTCTGCGAGGCGGGGATCCATATTCCGTTATGCTAACTGGGCCTTCCGGAGAGGTTGGGGCTAATCGCACTACCCATTGGGATTTAGGCCAGTCACATGCTTTAGCGACTCTCTCAAATGTGGTAAGGTATGACTCAATATCTTCATTGACAGTCATTCTAGTTAGTTTAATGTCTCAGGGATTGTTGGGGTTAGTGTTATTATTTCCCCCATTTCCCTGTCCAGCCCCCATGGTCTGAATTAGTTGTAAAGTTTCTGCCCACCTCATATCTTGGTGCCAGCGCTCTCTCTCTCTTTCCTGTGCATCAATGTCCCTCTGGCGTTTGATTTCCAACTGGCGAACTGCCAACCAGTGTAGCAGATCCGAAAGGCCCTCAGAAGGTCTGTCATCTACCTCTGGTCGTCTTTGCTGTCACTCTTCTTCTTCACCATCACTAGTGGACTGTTCCTTTGCTAACTTTCGCCTTACTGAAGTTTCCAAACCAGGATGCAGGGTTTCACCTGTCTTCTCTGTCTGTGACTGGGTCACTGCACCCTTCTTTGTGCCATCTGTGCCTGTTGCCATCATCTCAACTTATCACTGTACCAGGTCTGGTACAAAAACTGGTTTCCCCCTGGAATACTTGGACAACCAGAATATCCCACTTTTGACACCAAATTTGCGAGCATGTGTGGGAAGTGATAAGTCAGACACACTGTTTCTTTAAGGAACACACAGAACTTGTGTGAAATTTAATTATAAATGTCAAAATAAATCACTTCAAAAATGAAAAAAAAATAAAGCACCATCTGGCTTTTTCTCAACCTGAGAAACTTCAGTACTTCTTAACAGTGAAGCACTGCCACAAAGTAGATGTACTTCCCTCCAGCACCTCTACTATCCTCTGTGCTCAAAGATTATCTCATTCTTTCAACTAAACAGTCACATTATAAAGGTGTATGCTCTGACATCATAGGTCAGCTGATCCACCCTCTATTCTAATACATCAAATTTCTACGCTAGTACATCATGTAGGGGGATCTGCATGACCACAAATTATTGTATTCAGTAATAACACTTATCTACTGTTACATCCCTCTTCTAAACCTATTCTGAAAGCAAGAAAAGGCTTAATTGACAATTAGTGATCTTAGTCCCCTCCCACAAGGTGTTGTCCTCATTCCTCTGCTCATTATAAATAAGCTTCAGATGTGGGCTACTGGCTCTTAGAGATGCAGTGCTGTCCATGACATTACCAACCTGGCAGAGGTAAGAATACAACTATTATATACACATACAATATGGCAATAATAGTACCAAAGAAAAAATAAGTTTTAATCCAAAAAGAACCTGTTTCCCTTGCACAAGTTCTATTTATTAAATAATGATAATATGTTTTATAGGTAATTATTCTCATTTGGAGCTTTGCTAGCTGGTTCTTAGAACTACTTCATATTGTGAGCTGCAGACTGAGTAGTTCATCCAGGAGTTCTAGATATTATGGGCTGCTTTAAAACTATCATGGTCTAGTTCAACTAAAACCTAATGGAGCCCCTTTTTCTGTCACTCACTTGAAAGCCTAGTGATTTCCTTTTATTTTTGTCTGTGCAGGCATCTTTGTACTCATTACTTCAATGCCTGTTTCAGATGTGCAGATAGGACTTTCTAGCTGTTTTTCAGGCATTACACAACTTGTGCATTTTGCAGTATGGCTCCCATGCTTCTGAGCCTTCTTACAGCTGCATTACTCAAACTAAAATAAAAACAAACAAAAAAAAAAACACACATCACTGAGACAGGGGGAAGGAATATAAAGTGGGGCAGTTAGATTAAGATATCATAATAGGAGGCCACCCCATCATGATAGAAATGTGAAAGTAGAAAAAGACAAGAAATAAGCACTACTGCAGTAGGTTTTTCAGAATAAAGGGGCAGAGAAAGAAATGTCTCGTGATGTCACTAAATATAACAAAAAAAAGGGGGGGGTCCCCAACTCTGACAGAAGCCAGCTGGAGCAAGTCCCGCTCACACAGGTGGTAGGGGAGAGGGCATCACACCTCTGGAGCTTCACCAGAAGCTGCCCTTGGTTGATTGTCAGGGGACCAATGCAGTGCTCCATGCAAGGGTACTGGCATGGTAGTGCTACAGATGGATGTGGTTATGGTACTATTTGCTGCCAGAGAGATAGGTCCAGGATGTGGTTCATCAGAGTGACTGTCTCAGAACATGGGCCAGGGAGGTACAGTTCAAGATACAGGCTCCTACCTGGGCACGGAATGCCTTGTCACCTATGAGGATCAGGGGTGGCACAAGGTCCTGACACCTTGTTGGATCAGGGGTGTCACATGATTCATCTAGGCACCTTGTCTAGCCAGGATGGTTCTCAGGCACTCAGATGTTCCTCAGCCTAAGGCTCAGGGAAGGGAGTTGAACCCATAGCCCTAGAATGGGAGAGTTAGAGGGATCCCAGGGAAGGAAGGGAATCCTGGGAATGGGAGGGTATACACCTTCAAGAAGTGCCACCTAATGACATGTGAGCCTGAAGAAGATTCCCATGATGAAGAGGAGTCAATGCTATGGTGGACATAAGGGTGCACTGGTAAGCATGCAGCTATCCATCCCCGGATGGTGACGGATGGAAGTAAACTAGGACTGGAGTTGCACTCTGGGTCATGTAAGGAAACAGTCTGTAAGGGGCAGATCGGAGAGTGTCTGTGAGAATGTGAGAAGGGTCCCAAATAAGGTGAGCTGGGCACTTGTAGCTCCACAATCAGGCAGTCCCTGGGGGAGGGGCAGGCTACATGGTGCCACAGTGAAAGCAGAGCTCTGGCTGATTTGGCCCTGTCAGGTGCGTGGGGACATTAGAAGTTCTGAGGTGCCAAGGCACAGTTAGGAATACTCAATAGGTGGGGTCCAAAGAATATTTTCACCCTGAATTTTCTGGGTGCCTTGTTGGCATACAGATGGAATGCTTTAATACTCCCCATGAGCAAAAGGGAGTACCCGTGTGGGTAAGGAAATCCGTAGGGACACGAAACTGCTGGGTTGGGACCAATATGAACAGTATCAATGCAAGGAACTGAGAATCCCAGTCACAGATAGCTATGGTAGGATGAGGAAGGTTTCCAAAAGGATTGGCAATACCAGGAGAGCAGGGATTGACAGAGACCAGGACAATAGTACAGACCAGTCAGCAGCTGCAGTGCTGGGACCAATGACTGCTTAAAGAAGTTACCAACATTAATTGTGTACACATCAAACTGATTATAGGTCTTTGTGACCAAATTAATCAATTGTTGTGCCTATATACCAACATGCCTCAGTAAAGGAAAGTCAAGGACTGGGTATCCCTGTGTCTGAGTGTTTATTTCTGCTGAACCATAGTGATCTGTCTCAGCAGCTCCTAGGAAAAGGTGAACTGGTCAGACTATGTGATTTTTTTTTGTTCTTTTGCAAGGCCCTCCTGACAAGCTGAACCATCTTAAAACCCTTCCGACACAGGAGTATCCTGGGCAATGCCCAACCCATCTTGGGCACAGTCATGTCAGGTATCTAACCAATAGAAAAGGGGAGGGTGCATCTGTAAACAAAAGAAGACAGGAGGGTGAACACCAGGAGCAAAGTTCAGCAAGTAATCAAGTAAAATACAAATCTGGAGTCAGAAACAAAATGCTTGAAGTAGAACATTTATTTTGCTTGACAGTCACACTAACTCTTGGAGTTGGTACAACTGTCCAGCACAATCAGTTTGTTTACTTCAGTTATTTTGCTTCTAACTCCAGACTAAGTATTTTACTTGCTGAACTTTGTTCCTGCTGTGCAACCTCCTGTTTTTTTTGCTGTTACTTTATTCACCGCACCAGTGTTCTCTGCAGAATGTGGCATTTTTTAATTTTATGTTTTATTTATTGAATATTCGAATAACACCTGTGGGCTAGAAGCTCTTTAAACAGGTTCCATGTCAGAAAAATACAGTACACAGGAGAACAGACAAATAATGAATAGGCTAGATACAAAACATAATAACATACTGTAATAACAGGTACATAGCATAAATCACATTTGGAGCAGGATAAATAAACAAACAACATGTGGCATTGTACAATGTATGCACGGGCACAAAAATTGGCAGATCAGGGAGGTGCAGCCCATAAGGCCAAGTCAAGGGTGAGATGAGGAACAGTTAGGAGGGAAGGTCAGGAGTGAGGAGTAGGGTAGGATCCAGGGAACCCAGGAGGAAGGCATGGAGGGTGGAGGGAGTGGGGGGGAGAGAGAAAATAGAGATGAGGAGAAGGAGGAATGAGAAAAGTAAGGAGGAAGGTGGAAGGACTTGTGGAAAGTGCAAGACAACGAGAAGGGACTAGTTAGTGGAAGCAGTTGCAACTGGCTAAAGGAGTTAGATGTTGTCTGAGCATTCGTTTGAATGAGCCTAGGGTGGGTGCCGAGGAGATGTTGACATGTAAAGAATTGAACCAGAGAGGGGCCGGGCGGGTGAAAGATCTTTGCCCCGGAAGGCGCGACAACTGGGAATTTTGTAAAACTGACTGTCCGAGCTTCTGGTGAGGCGAGGATTGGTGTACGGGATGAGGAGTCCCTGGACCCCAGGGGGCATCATTCCATGGCTAACTTTTTTGCAAGCAGATACATTTGGTACATTAGTCTGCCCTGGCAATGAAGCCAATTAGCCTGAGAATACAGGTCGGAGGTATGGGTCATACGGGCGGGACCAGTTACGAGACAGCAGGCTTTGTTGAGAGCTAAAGTGATACAGCAGAGAGACATTTCCATGGCTGACCCATAGATGATAAGTCTGTAGTCAATTAGCAAGACCACAGAGCTAAGAATAGCAAGTTTGAGGACATCTTCAGTCAAACAGTGTCTGTGTCTGAAAAGGATACCTAGGCGCAAGTTAACGGCCTTGGCAATATTGTCAGTATGCATAGCATAAGACAGAGAGCTGTCGTCCAGTATCCCCAGATACTTGAAGTGCTGAACAAGTTCCAGCAGGGAGCCCATTGCATTGGTGATGGAGAGGGGGGTAGGTTGTATGCCTGTTTTGAGGACTGGAGAACAACAGAGTCTTCGTCTTTTTCTAGTTCGGTATAAGTTTGTGCTCACTGAACCACCTTTCGACATCTGCAAAGTTATCCTGGAGTCACTGTTCCAGAGCTTTGGGATCAGGATTACTGGTGAACAGGACAGCATCATCTGCATACAACAGCATATGGCCATGGCAGGCGTGGGGGAGTGAGTTAAGGAAAATGCGAAACAGGAGCGGTCCCAGAATACAGCCTTGAGGAACTCCTGAGAGAATGGGTCTATTGTCAGAAAGGGTGTTACCAGTCTTCACCTGCTGTGAGCAGTCGCACAAGTAACTGAGGAACCACTTGACAGTGTCGTTTGAAAGACCAGTGTCAGAGAGTTGATCAGCCAAGCGGGCATGATTCACCATGTCGAAAGCTTTGGTCAAATCAATAAAGGCTGCACCAACAAGGTGACCTTGGTCCAAGGAGTGATAGATAAAACCCGTAAATTCTAACAGGGCCATTGTGGTGCTATGCCCACTCCTAAAACAGTGTTGTTCTGGGCATTGCAGCTGATATTTTTCCAAGTAGTCGATCAGCTGGTCAGTCACTATTCTTTCTAAAGCTTTTGAGAGCGGAGGGAGGATGGAGATAAGATGATAGTCCCTGTGCAGTGCGCAGTCTCCACTCTTATACACTGAGGTCACTGTAGCAGCCTTCCACAGTCTTGGGAATTGGGAGAATCTGAGTGATAGATTAATTATATGAGTGAGGGTTGCCAGGATTTCACCAAGTGCAAGTGCGACAAACTTGAAGTCTAAGGTGTCTCCGCTATATCTGGACTTCCCTAGCACCCTGGTGAGGTATTTCCTGGCTTCAGGGGCCATGAAGATTCTAAAACAAAATGGTGGGTGAGAGGGAAGCAGGCCAGCATTTCTGGTGGAGTCAGTTTTGCTAGTTGAACAGAAGAAGTTGGGAGGAAGGACGCTACTCAGATCTGTAAACGTATTGTTAAAAGTATTAGCTATGTCTCTTGGGTCAAGGCAGGGTTTGCCATCTATAGTAAGCATGGCGGGGGCTGCCTTGGGGGCTTAACCGGTGATCTCCCTAAGGTTGTGCCAAAACTTATGACCATCATTCCAGGAGAGGGAGAGGGCATCCTTAAAGAAATCACTTTTTGCAGTATGGATAGCCCTGGTGCAACTGTTTCTAGCCTGCTTATAGCTCTGCAAGTCAACGTGTCTCCCGGTGGCACAAGCCCTACACCATAGGTGGTCCCTGGTTTTTAAGAGCTCAGTGAGATCCAAGGATATCCAGGGGTTCTGATGACCTTTAATTTTATGCATTTTAAATGGAGTGTGCTTGTCAGATACAGTGTTGAATTGGCAAATAAAATGCTCAAGTGCAGTATCGATGTCCCAGGTGGAGCAGACTGAGAACCAGTCAAGTTGATGGAGATCAGACTTCAAGAGTTCAAGGTGACCTCGTAAGAGGAATGTAGCTGAGATTGTCCTAACAGGGGACTTGTAGAATTTATTATTCCAGCAGAACAGGACTAGGGAGTGGTTGCTTATTCCGTCCGGGAGTACTGAAGGGCTAGAAGCATGGTCAGGGTAGTTTGAGAGTACTTAATCCAAGAGGGTACCCTTAATGGTCCTATAGTTTATTCTTGCGGGAGAATTGACAAGCTGGGTAAAGTGAATGGCAGAGAGGGCATCTTTGAAGGGGCGGGCATCCATAGAGAGCCAATTAACATTGAAGTCACCAAGCAATATGACTTCAGAGGTAAGACTTAAGCTGTCCAAACAGTGCAGGAGTGACTCCAGGCCTGTGGATGCCTGCTTGGGTGGGATATAGACTGACATAACAGTAATGGTTTTATTATTGGTGCCTAGAAGTACTCTAACAGCAAGTGATCACATATTGCCACCGCAGGTGGGCAACAGCAGGATGAGGACCTGGAGGCTGTTTTGAAGATAAATTGCACAACCACCTCCTCTTTCTGTAAGACGATCCTGCCAGAAGACTAAATAGCCAGGTATGGCGATGAATGTGTCGGGTATTTTCGGGGAGAGCCATGTTTCAACAATTGAAAGGATGTCAGGGTTGTGTCAAGCATCCCAAACATTCAGATCATCAAGCTTTGGGAGGAGACTACAAATATTAAGGGACTCATTTGTGAGCGTCCCATGGTTCCTTCTTGGGGTGTGAGACTTTAGAGGTGGCCCCAGGTTGGGTGGATATTCCCAGCAAGAAGCAAAAGCAGTAGTACTATCCTGAACAGGTATTCCTTTATTAGTTTGTTGTTACGGTGTCACATCCTGTGCTCGTTATGTCGAAGCAAGAGTTTTCCTTGAGCGGAAAAAAACCTAGGGAGGATTGAGAGAGTGGGCTGCCAACAGGGATGATGGCTAAGCGACCATTTGTAAATGGTTGAGGGCATGTCCCAGGGACTGTGGCTGGAAGTACAGCTGAGGCAGAGTGGGGAAGAAAAGGAGCCATAAGCATATGAGTGGTAGTCCTCTAAGGCAGGGGAGGTGACTATATAGGTATCCAGCCATAAGCTGGGCCACATACAATAGCGTTGGGACTGAAAGAATTACTAGACCCGCAGTTAGTAAGACAGCAGTAAGGGTCACCATACTACAGTCCGAATGTCAGAGATGAGGTCACAGAAAGGGTGTAGGTGTGGAGGAGGGTGAGTCTACAAATGGGTAAATAGTTCAGTGAGGTACAGGAGCTGGAATGTCAGTTGGCACAAGGGGTAGAAACGCTAATGAGTGCACAAGCAATAACTGGATGCAGGTCCTTTAAGAGTAGTGACTCAGTATGGACAGAAGAAAGGGCTGGAAGAAGTGGGGGGCGCAGTCAATTTGTGGAAAAAGTGCATTTAATAGAGGCCAGGGTTGCGGTGGGTGGGAAAAAATTACTATATACAGAGAATTCTCCATTTTAGAATAAGCCGAGTGGTAAGTGCTCTGACGATAGGGAGCCAGCAGGAGATAGTAGAGGAGCAGAAGTCTAATGAAAGAAGGGGCAGGGGCTGTAGCGGCCAATAGCAGTCCAGCTACAAACCCTTGGAGCCAATCAGTTACATGGCTTTCAAGCTGGGGAGATGAGGCTTCAGTGTTACCTTAGAATCAAGCAGAGCAGGCGGCAGTCCCATAGCATATATGCGGCCTCCCAAGGCAGTACTGGGTTGCTTGCAGGTCCCGAGGGAGCTTTATCAGCCCTAATCATGCCTAGATGGGGAAAGACAGAGCAGGGAAGTTAAATAAAGGTAAGCGACCAGCATTTTGTCTTTGTTTTGCATCTGTAAACAGCAGCAGCAGAGAGGTGAAGGACTTTATGAATGAGTTCAACAGGGCTGTTACCTTAGGAGAGGTTTAAGGACAGTGTGGCAACCAATAGGAGACAAGTGTAGTGGAACGCCCATCAATGGGGCATCGGGTGGTCAGTGGTATCATATGGTGCCCTCGGGGATGCATCTTTTTACACTAAGGGTGTCCAGCTGGGTTCTATTGGTTCACAGGGAACAGAGAAAAAAGTTAATGTGATGCCTCCACCTTGGGAAAGTTGGAGAGTGCCCCCAAGAAACTCTAGGAACTCAAAGCACAACTGAACTGATGAAAGTGCATGCCAGTCTTGGCATGATGGTCCCTGGGTAAAGTGGCACTGACAGAGAGAACCACAACTGATGCATTAATGCAAGCCTGGTGGGATACTTTAGTAACAGGGAGGACTGGCACATTATTATAAACTACTGTTTCCCATTATCTACTCTGAGCCCAGACTACTGAGCTGCAGAAGGCAAAGCTGGAGGTAGATGCTGAGCATAGAAAGTGAAAATGGAGGCAAGGCTGTAAAAAGTGAAGCTGGAGGCAGAGGAGCAAAAGCGGCACAGTAAAACAATATCCAGTTGTGGAAAGAGTGAGAATGACAGTACCAGCCTGACATCCTTATGTGAGAAAGAGACTATGAACATAAAAGAGATACAGACAGTGGAAGAGAGAGAGAGAGAGAGAGAAATTATGTGATGGAGAGCACCACTGAATTTGAGTACTGGCATAGGGGAGCACACTTAAGGAGCAAAAATTGGTTTTAAGGTGTTTCCATAGTATTAGAAGGGGGATGATCTTTATCTTTGTGTAATGTCTTTTGGAAGATTGTGTGGACACTTTAAATTGGAAAAGCTTTTTGGACAAGCACCTGATACAGATACTCATGGGCAGGGAATTGGAGGCCTTCGTAACGATGGGCAACACAGATAGCACAGACTCTATAAAATGATAATGTTTTGTTAAAGTGACTCCAGAAGCATACAGTATCAAATTCAGTGGGCTAGGGGATTATTAGACTGAAATGTATATGCAGCTGAGCAGTAAGCTAGAGAGGCAGTAGGAGGATGCAAACACAGTTTCTGCAGAGCAAATAAAAGATGTGTTTCTCATAAAGCAATCTCTCCAGACAGTACCAGACGAGTTGGATGTGTAGCTGTAGGACTGAATGGCCATTACTACTATAGAAGTAGCTTAAAGAGCTGATCGGGTTGCATCCAGCAGGCCAAATATCCAGTTTCAACAAAATAAAGATAGGACATCAGGTAGTGTGAAGGAAAACCAGAAGGGGCATCCTAAGGTAAACCATCCTCAGCTTAAAAAAGTGAAAATTAATGCTTCCAAACCTAAGGGGAACAGAGGTGTTATATACTGTATGCCAGAAAATGGGGGCACTTGTCATACTATTGCACAAAGAATAGGAATAATGGGCAGTGTGCAGAGAGAGGGAATAACTTAGTGGGGGAGAAATTAGTGGCTTGTGCTGATAATATAGTCACTGCTAATTGCACTGCACATATGCACCCTGCTTTACTAATGGTAAAATAATACAGCAGTTGAGAGACACAGGTGCATTTCTTTCTATGGTGAAGCAGAATTTCTCATCCCCTCCCCCCCGCTCCTCTTTCCCGTCCTGCTCTTCCGAACCCCTTACAACTCCCCACCAATTCTCCTTCTCCCCTGTCACCCCTGCTTCTACCTTTCAAGCTCTCCTGGCCCTTAACCCTACCAAAGGCTCCTCGCCTGATGGCCTTGACCCCAGGCTCCTACACATCTCTGCTCCTGCCATAGCCTTCCCTCTCTCCCTGTTACTAAACCTCTCCTTTGCACTGCCACTGTGCTCTCTGTCTGGAAACATGCTGTTGTCCTCCCCCTCCCGAAGGGTGGAGACCCCGCCTCATAGAAACATAGAATTTGACGGCAAAAAAGGACCGCTTGGCCCACCCAGTTTGCCCATTTCCCTACCTAATGGATAAGCTGCAGATCCTAGTTAACCAGCAGCCTACTTCTTCCTACCCCCAACCCCTAGAATTGCCTTACGACTGTCCCATGCATTCTTGAATTCCACCACTGTTTCTGACTCCACAACCTCCTCCAGAAAGCCGTTCCATGCATCCACAACCCTCTCTGTGAAAAAATACTTCCTTAAATTACCTCTGAGCCACCCCCCCATCTTTAAATTGTGCCCCTTGTTCTTGCACACCTCTTTTTTTGAAAGATGCTACTCTCTTGGACTTTGTTGATTCCTTGAGGTACTTGAAAGTTTCTATCATGTCCCCTCTCCTCCTTTCCTCGAGGCTATACATATTAAGCTCCTTAAGTCTCTCTTCATATGTCTTCCGGTGCAGACCCTGCACCATTTAGTTGCCCTACTCTGGACAGCTTCCATCCTGTCTATGTCTTTGGAGATTGGGTCTCCAGAACTGCATGCAGTACTCAGGCACGAAGTCTCACCAACTGTCTGTACAGAGGGATAATAACTTCCTGTTTTCTACTGGCGATGCCTCTCCTATGCATCCAGTAACCCCCAACCCTCCTTGCTGCCCTCACATTGCTTGCCCACCTTTAGGTCATCTGATGACTACCCCCAGGTCCCTTTCATTTTTGTTGTTGTTAGTATCTCACCCCATTGTGTACTCTTCCCTGGGTTTTTGTTTCCCAGGTGCAATACCTGCACTTCTTAGCATTGAATCTAAGCTGCCATACATTTGATCATTCCTCTAACCTTGCCAAGTCCCTTCTCATCCTTTCCACCCCACCTTGTGCATCAACTCTATTGCAGATCTTTGTGTCATCTGCAAAGAGACATGCTTTTCCTTCCAGTCCCTCTGCAATGTCGCTTATAAAGACATTGAAGAGGACCAGTCCTAATATTGAACCCTGCGGCACCCCACTAGTAACCCCACTTTCTTCTGAGTGGACTCCATTTACTATTACTCTCTGTGTCCTATTCTCCAGCCAATTCTTTACCCAGACTGTCCTCTTGGGACCCACTCTCAGGTTGGCTAACTTGTATATTAATCTTTTGTGTGGGACTGTGTCAAATGCCTTGCTAAAGTCTAGGTAGGCCATGTCCACAGCCCCTCCCTGATCTACTACTTTGGTCACCCAGTTAAAGAAATCTATCAGATTCGTCTGGCATGACCATCCCGCTGTGAATCCATGCTGCCTTGGGTTCTGTGCCCCTCTAGCCTCTAGATACTCGACAATTCTTTCCTTCAGAAGTGATTCCATAATTTTCCCTATCACTGAGGCTAAACTAACAGGTCTGTAGTTTTCTGCTTCTGCCTTGCTCCCACTTTTGTGAAGGGGAATCACATCTGCCCTCCTCCAGTCCTCGGGTACAACCCCATCCTCCCATGATTTGTTAAAGAGGGTAGTCAGTGGTGTCACTGGTTCTACCCTTAGTTCTTTTAGAATTCTGAGATGAATCCCATCAGGCCCCATTGCTTTTTCCACCTTCAGTTTTAAGAGTTCTTTCATAACCCTTTCTTCTCTAAATGGGCTGGTATCAACCTCTGTATCCAGAGTGTTTCTACTGTTTGTTTTAGGTACCTCCCCCTCTTCATTTGTAAATACTGAGCAAAAATATTTGTTTAGTATCTCTGCCTTTTTCACAGTCTCCTCTGCCCACCCTCCCTCCCTTTATTAAGCCTCACTATCCCTCCCATGCTTCCTTCGCTCCCTGATGTACCTATAAAGGTTTATCCCCTTCTTAACTGAGTTGGTTATCTTTTCCTCGGGTTTGGGCCTTTGCTGTTCTGACTGCCTTCCCAGCTTCCTTTGCTTTAACTTGATACAGTTCTCCGTCCTGCTTCTTCTGCGATTCCTTGTACTTCCTGAATGCTTTTCTTTTTCTCTTGAACCTTCACTGCCACTTCCTTTGAGAACCATAGTGGTTTCTTACATCATTTGTTTGTTTATTTGCTTCACACAAGGCTCGTTACCTCTGTGATGGTAGTTTTATTATTCCCCATTGTTCTTCTACCCTCCTTCCTGCCCATTTGCTAGTGCATTCCTTAGGCACTCACCCATTTTGCAAAGTCAGCCCTCCTAAAGTCCAGTACTTTTGCCTTTGTGTAGCTTGACTCTATTGCTGTGTTTATTGTGAACCATACTGTTCGATGTTCGCTAGTTCCCAGATGGCTACCCACTTCTACATTTGTGATCCTCTCTCCACCTCCATTTAAGAGAACCAGGTCTCAGATTGCTCCCTCTTGAGTGGGCTCCAATACTAGCTGTCTAGGGCATGCCCTCTGTAGGGCATCTAGAATAACCCCACTCTTCGAAGTGGCTGCTGCAACTGCACTCCAGTTAACATCTGGCATATTCAGATCACCCATCAGCAATATCTCCCCTTTTTCTGCCATTCTAAGTATACTTTCTATCATTTCCATGTCCATTTCCTCCCCCTGAGAAGGGGGTCTGTATACAACCCCTGTGCAGATTGTGGTGCCATTGCCCATCTCCAAATTTACCCACAGTGCTTCTTCTCCTCCCTGTTTGCCCTTTTGTTCTGCCCTCCCCTAGTGACTATCATCCTGTCTCCCTACTGCCAACCTTAGCTAAACTACAGGAACACATAGTACTCGAACAACTCTCTCTGACTCCACTTTTTTCACCCCCTTCCAGTCTGGCTTCAGGAAATTCTACTCTACCATCACCTCACTCCTAAGATTAACTGACACCATTTCTTCAGGCTTTGACAAAGGGCATATTACCTCAGCTATCTTTGTAGACCTGGCTAAAGCCTTTGACACTGTTTCTCACCCCCTCCTCCTTCACAGCCTCTCAGCTGCTGGTCTATCCCCATCTGCTACAGGATGGTTCAGTGCCTACCTGTCCGGCAGGTCGCAATCAGTGAGAATTGCTGATGCTATCTCTCCCCCCCCCGCCTATAACCACTGGAGTCCCACAAGGCTCTGTGTTAGGCCCCATTCTGTTCTCCATCTTTTTAAATGACCTCCCCCAGGTTTGCACCACATCTAGCATCCACATGTATTCGGATGATACAGTACTGTTTACCGCTGGCAATACTGTTGCTGATGTTACTACCAGGCTTCAGTCTGACTTCACCAAAGTCCAACTCTGGTTTAGATCTCATCAACCCTTTCCAAATGCCAAGAAGATGGTCTCCATGTACTTTGGTACAAGGCAAAGACTCGCTAGGCTTATTCACCTCCCTTCCTTCCACACCCTTGATGGGACTGCTTTAGAGGACTCCTCCTGTTTCAGGTATCTTGGCATCTGGCTGGACAGACACTTTGACTTCTCTGTACATATTGATGCTGTTCTGAAAAAACTAAGGCCCAAGCTTGGGGCACTTTGCAGAAACCGCAGCTGCATCCTGCTCGCCGCCAGGTGTGAGCTGATACAGAAGATGTTCATGCCCATTTTTGACTACTGCGACATAGTCTATGATGCTGCCCCACAGTCCCACCTATCCAGACTGGACTTTCTCTTTAACTCCTTCTGTCATTTTGCTCTTGATGCCCCCTCCCATACCCATCACTGTGACTTCTACCGCGCTCTCAGCCTTCTTCCCCTACACTCTCGGCGCACGCTTCATGGTGCTAAATTCATCTCTAAATTCTGGCTTGGTTCTCTCCCCTCATATATCTCCTCCTCTCTTGGCATCCTTACCCTCTCCATCTATTCCCTGAGATCCCATGCTGACACTCGCACCCTATCATTCCTCTGCAGAACCACTACCTCTGGCCAAAAAGCCTTCTCTTACCACCTGCCTAAAATGTGGAATGCTCTCCCTCCACAAATCCATCACTCCTTTTCCCTGTAGTCCCTTACCACTGCATTGCACAATTACCTCACACCTTCTTGCTCCTGCTCCTACCCTACCCCTCCTTATCTGTCTCCCTCTCTGTCTTTCTCTCCATTCCCCTCTCACCCCCCCCACTTGCACTTGTTCCTATAGACCAGCTCTTAAATAGGGGTGACTGGTTCCTACGTGCTCACCCTGCTGCATATTGCACTAGTGTACTGTCTGTATTTTATGCATTGTCAACCTTGTATCATATGTATTGATTCTACTTTGTATGCTGCCTCTAAGTTCTGCTTGCACTGATACTCTACAGCCTTTATTGTCGCAGGTGCCTTGTTCCTGTTTTTATAACTGTATGTATAATTACACCATCTGTATGTATTTACCTGAACTGTACTCTGTATATCCCTTCCCCCCAGGATGTACTGTGAGACAAGCATTAAGTTGCTCAGTGTAGCTTTCCTGGTGAAACAATTCAATAAATAAATAAAAAATAAAAATTGTACCAAAGAGGCCCAGCTTCTGCCTGGTCAGGTCTTCAGAATTTGGGCAGTATCCAGCCCTGTGGTCTCCATGCCAGTAGTAAGGCTCTTCCTAAGCTGAGAAGACAGGCAAATGTTACAGGAGGTGGGAGTAGTACCAGACCTCCCTGTGGATGTGATTATGGGCAATGATTTTGATACCAAAACAAATATTGCCTGTATTTCACCCAGAGTGATGCAAAGATGGAGGCTACTGAGGGAAGGGAGAGGGCAGTGTGACCTGAGGTAACACCCTAGGGATGCCTCCTATTCAGTTTTTGACAGAATAATCCAGTTTTTAGGGTCCTTATCCTGTCATCCGGTTTTGATTAAATGCAGTCCAGTTTTTGGGCAATTTTGTATACTCATATACTCTTAAAACTGATGCACCAAATCATCCACTGTTTTGGCTGCATTGCACGTCCAGGTTACAAAGAAGTTCTGATGTCACACTTATTCAGACCTGCCTTAGTTTGTAAAACCAATCTGCCTGGAAGGTGTAAAGAATGGCCATTAAGATCACTAGCAGTAAATTAACCTAATCTTTTCCACTCTGCATTTTAAGTTTGGTCTTTCACTGCTATGACAGGAAACAGCGTTTACACCTTTATGTGCTCTCATGTTTCTTTTTGTTTGTCCTATATTCTAGTATGTTTTTGACCCATTTTTGTTAAATTAATAATCCAACTTTTATTGCCTTTATCACCACATCTGTTCTCATTTTTTTGTATTACCTGAACATTCCATAATATTAGTTACACTTTTACAGGTCATTCAGGGTTTTGTTTTGCTTTTAGACGACATGCTAATGCAGCGCCTTGTTTTTGTTTTTTACATGGAATGGTGTGTCTGAAATTGGGAATGTTTTAGAAATATGAAAAGAAACAGTTGTAGCTGCTGAGGTAAAGGGGAACACAGTACAGTATTAAGGGTACTGCACAAGCATCAATAATTCAGTTATCAAAAATTGCTCAAAGCATACGTGAATACATGACTGACATGGAAAGGAAAATGGGAGCGTGTTTAACAGAGGGCTGAGCAATAAGCTATGGATGAGCTTGGCACATCCAGCAGACCTGAGTATTTTTTTTTTTTGTTTAACCAGGAGAGGCACACTAAGCTGAAAGCTTGTCTACAGGTACGACCTAGGAGCACAAGGACTAAGTGACTTGTTCAGGGTAACACAGTATGCAAGTGGGGGCTGTGTGATTCAAATCCAGGTCTCCAGGTTTGCAGCTCAGAGCCTTAAACCACTGCGCTATACTACCTCCATTTGATTCCAACAACCTCCACTTACATACTGTGTGACCCTGAGCAAGCCACTTAACCTTCCAGTGCTCCTGGGTCACTCCTGTAAAATGGGCTATGTGCCCTATGGGAGTTAACATGGTTGTCAAAGAATAAAAATAAATAACTGAATAAATAAATCAAATAAATAACATTATAAAAATGATTTCCTATCACTAGTAATGTTTATTCCAACATTACAAATGGCTTTGGAGAAGGAGCGATATACTCGCCAGTCAAAAAAGGGGGTGCGGCCAGAGGCGGAGTTTGGGGTGAGGTTTAGCATCCGGTTTTTACCTCGTCCAAAGGTGATAACCCTACGTCACTTCAATAGCAGGAGAAGTAGCCAGTGTGACTTAGGGACTATCTGGGAGCAACAGTTCTGAGCCACAGTTACATACTGTAGAGACCCTACCTGTGAAAAGGTGTTCTAGTGAAGAAGGGTATACCTTAGGGAAGATTAGGCATTTGGAGCTAAGCAGGGCTAAACAAGCTGAACTGGCATGCATGTGTAAACCCCCCCCCCCAATTTGCACACTAAACTACCCCTTGGTACCCTTGACTGGGCACCCAAACTACTTTAGACAATCGGTATCATCCCTAGCTTTGGGAATGTATACCAGGCTCTTTATTTCTAGAGGTCAGAAAGGGGTGGGTGTGTACAAAAGCAAATACACATGACCAACTAAACCCAGGTCCTGAGGAGAGGACTTTCTGCTAGGGCTATGCTAGGTCTGTACATCTGGAGGGGTACCCAGTAATTCCACACAAGAAACAGTGACATGAATGTCCAAACCAGGCTGGGGTTCTATAGTATGACTTTATTCCAAAAGATGGTACACTAAAGCAAAGGTGGACCCCCAAGGTTGACACATCGTGGCACAAGGCAATGGAAGAATAACAGAAATCTGTATTGGACAGAAACTCTACATCTCTCATATGTCACAGGATCTTGAATTCTCTTCAGCGGCAATGGCCTCAGCTGAACACACATTTCTTCTAGTGGCACAGGCCACAACTTAGTACACGATTACCATCTGGCATAGGACTTTAACATTTTGCAAGTGGCAACTGGCCACAACGGAGCATACTGGGGCTCACAAATAGCACAACCCACACCAGGGGGTAAACTTTCTCGTTATGGCCACCATGTCCTGAATGACCAGGCACCCTTATGGAACCTATAGTGCTGAACTGGTCACTCCAGATGGGGGGCTGCCCACCTTTTGCTTCCACATCCATACCCAGCCATTCTTTCAGAGTTACACCTCAAAACCTCTGGAAAACAGTTAGGAATATGCATCTTGGAATGACTTTCACATCCAGCACATGAAAACACTACTTCTAAGTGTAGAACTAAAGTCCTGAACAATGTACATAAATCTTCCTCTGGATTCCACAATTGTCTGCCAACTTTAACCTTGAGAACAGTCTCAACTTAGAACAGAAACCGAGGTATATTTCCATTAGTCAAAGAAAACACCCAAGAACGGGTACTTTCCCCCAGGAAACACAACATCAGATTACTCACAGTTGGAAAACAAACAGGCAGCTTCAAAAGGGTCTAGATCAAATAGGGGATTGCCCCTCAGATCCATCCTGTAGCAGTCATTTCCATCTTTCTGGGGATGAAAAATCAGGAACTCCTGCTTTAGAAAATGGTTTCCACAACTTCTCTTAGCAGGCAGATGTTTCTCAGGACTAGGGTGAGAAAAAAGGCTCTCCTCTCAGAGCCCACACTGCAGCTCTCACTCCTCCAACTGCTCACTACCTACTCCCCACTAATAACTCTGGCTCAACACTAACACAAGATTCTAAAACTCCCCACTTACAGCCAGCTGCCGTGGCTTATGCTGCTGCGAGAGTTCTAAATGACATCATCTCTCTCCTCTCAGTTAAGGCTAAGTAAACAGAGAGTGAGTAGGCGAAAACCCCATTTAACCAGTTATTCACCAGCTGCTTTCCCAACCTAGCACTGACACTGATGGGATTCTAGTACCCCCAAGGGACTGGGTGGTTACACTCACCCCCTAGCCAGCTAAATGACTGTCTGTAGTCATTTCTCCACCTGACACCAAGCCATGCTACTCTCTCTGTTACCTACAGGGAGGGATGATCAGGCCATCCTCTACCATGTGCCAGGCACAGGCAGGCAACACTAAATGCACAGAGTCTGGCTGATGAAACCTCAGCCCCTATTCTATGATCTATCTATGGATATTCAGTGGATCCAATGAGACTGCTTGAAGCTTGCCCTAATAAACCCGAACTGAAGTCCCTACTACAGATCAGGATCACAGCCTGTCTATCCCCCTAGCCCTTTGGGGAGGCAGTATAGCACAGTGGTTTAAGGCTCTGAGCTGCAAATCTGGTAACATCCAGTAGACCAGACCTGGGTTTGAATCCCACAGCTTCCACTTGCATACTGTGTGACCCTGAGCAAGTCACTTAACTTCCCTGTGCTCCCAGGTCACTCCTGTAAAAAAGCTTTCAGCTTAGTGTGCTACTCCTGGTTAAACAAAAAATAAATAACAAAAAAAAAAAAAATAACAAAATCTCACCAGGCTTCTCACAGGGGAACCTCCCACAGACTCCCAGGGTACCTGCAAAAAAAAAAAAAAAAAACAAGCAAAATGCACATTGCAAAGCATTACATTTCCCAAAACTTTCCTCACAATCTCACACCTGTGAAGAAAAACATGTTAACACCCTGTTAACCAAAGACAATCCTAAAACTCTAAGAAAAGGGGAACTTGGCTGAGCTCCAGCATCCTCTTCTTTTCTTGTATTCCTTTCTTCCTCATGAACACATGCAAGAGCAGAAAAACACAAAACCACATTCTGCATACCACACAGTACCTAAACTGCCACCTGAACACTAGAGAACACCCCAAATATTTTTCTATAAAAGTACAAAAGTAAAAAAATTGAAAGCAGCCATTTATACAACACATTTGGTGGGTGGAATGCCCTAAAGAGTCCAAACTAAGGATAGAATGCTGTTGCCCATAGGCAGAGTCCATTTAAGATCCTCTCCTAGGCTGGAGCCTGCTGAAGAACAGTTCCTGGACAGGACTGGACCTGTATAGCACTTAAATCCATGGGGACAGCCTTTGAGGACAGTCAAACAGTTCAGTGGGCAGTTGTATGTTATGCAAAGTCAGTAAAAAACAGAAAATGTGGTCTTACCAGTTCCTTGAAGACTGAAAACAAAGGACTACCTTACTTCTCTGAGCAGAGGACCTTCTTTATTCATACCAGGTGGCATCTTCGGATACAGCTGGAATGATGTCCTCTGGAAAACCAGGTGATGAAACAGGAAAACTGCTGGATTGATGTCATCTGGAAGGCCAGGTGATAAAAATGGAAAACACTGCTGGGATGACAAATCTGAATGCACCTGAAGAATCCTGGAAAACCAATAGAGCTGCATCTTCCTCCTTGGATACTGCTGCTGCTGGATGACAGGCAACTGGGCTGCCACTGCTTGCTTCTCTCTAGGTATGCTGGGCATATTCACAGGGAGTGGCACCATTAAAGGTAGTACCACTCTGGGTGGGGTGCGAGGACAATGACACCATCTGGGAGTTCAAAGTTGATGTTGTGGAATGTCTCATTCCCTGTCTTATCCACAATTCGCACAGTGTCTATAAACAGAGTTCTGCTCAATTTGCAGAATTTAAGTCGATCACTTATGACTCTGTCCCTGACACATTCTGCTGCACCAGAGTACAAATTCTTGCTTGCCTCTTCTAACAACCGGGATTGCCTGTTCTGTTCAATTTCCTCCCAGACTCTGCAAGGAAAGGTAGGAAAAGACTGCCTATAGATGGCGTCAGCCCTCGTACTTATCAGTTTTTCCTCCTTGCTGCTCTTCACAAGTTTGCAGCCCATGGACCAGCTTGTAGGTAGCCAGTCCCAGTTCAGCCAGTGTAGCATACTTACAGAATGAAAGAACTTGTCCCGACCATCTCTGTGGGCAGGTTACTGGAGCCGTCTTCTTCTCCCTCTCTCTGGGTTCTCTGAGGCAAGAGCTTGAGGTGACTCATGGGGACCCTCAACATAAAGATATATACAGTATCTTCATCCTCCTCTTCCTCACTTATGATCTGAGCCCAGGAGTGAGCATATGTCCTCACTCCTGAGACATTCCACCCCTCACTGAGTGTGGAGGTAGACACCTCCCAGTTCAGTGTCCCTTGAAGTTCATCCTGCCCTAGTAGACTTGGACTTGGACCCTCTTTCCATGGGTCTACAGATCCTTCCGTTGCACTGTCCATCTGGGACACAGGTGTGGAAACCTCTCTCTCTGTGCCTGCCCTTGCAGTAGATCAACATTGCTCTCTCCCTCAGTGCCACACTCTATGGGGCTTCCCCCAACAGGTTCACCCTGGTGCTGCATGCTGCTACATGCAGCGTTTCCTACTTTGGTTGACATGGGAGATAATCGAATTTGTGACACCCTCTCTGGCGCTGCACCCCTACTCATATTATACTTCATAAGGCAATCTGAACAGTAGAGTATCAGAAACACATTCCTTCTAGCCTTAAGGCACATAATGCACAGTCTCACTGGATAGCCAGGGATTGCTACAGATGGATGCAACCCTTCACCATAGAAGGTTCTCTCTATTTCTCTTAGTGCTGCCACCTCCTCTGCGATCATAGCTCGGGCATGATACGGGTAGCAGGGAGTTCCCGAAGCCATGTCTGAAAACAAAAACACAAAAGTTTGATGTTACTGAATTGCTCATTAGTCTCTTTGCTGTCTCACAAAATGGCTCCTTGCTGGTTGTGTTTGCATTGCTGATCCTGCTCTGTGATGGCACCTGTAACTCTAGTCATGCTTCAACTCTGTACACTGACTAAAACAGTGTTTCTGACCTTTTCTGGCTACTGAATTTTGCTCAAACTGTAATCGACTGCACTGCTTGTATCTTTCAGCACATTCATATGATTTTAAACTTGACTTTGCGATCAGCATCAATTCAAAGAACTATTACTTATGCTCAAAGTTACTTACAAGTCCATATTTTTTCTACTGCACAGAATTGCCTGATTGCTGCACCCTAATATACAACTCACAGTTCCTTTCTTGCTTAGAAACATTTACTGTTGCTGAACCCTATAAATGCTCACGGTCTATGCTCAGAAATTTTGTTTGTTGCCCTGCTGTTACAATGCACAGTCCTTCTTTGCAAAACAATCACACTGCTTGCACACAGATTCAGCTGGCTTGAAAATCACACACAGTTTGATGCACAGTTAGCTGGCTTTACTCACTGAATTCAGTAGTTGGCTTTCTTCGATTGAAATTTTCAGCCTGGTGCTGATCCTAAGAAGGTCTCTAAGTTGAAACAGGCTGGTGGTCCTGCTGATCATAGCCATGATTTCCACATTCACTTTCCAGTCAGTTGGACAATGGGTTGAGCCTGAAATGACACAGCAAAAGTCTGTTTACTACAGATTAGAACGTTCACAAGTCCCTTGATGGTGGATCCTGGTCTGACCGGCTGGCGTGCAACTCTCTCTCTCTCCTCCTCGAACACTTGGCTGCACACAGAAGCTGAGTAGGGGGTGGGACTGACTGCACTCGCACCAATCACTCAACGCCATGCAAATGAGCCTCTCTTTCTCTCGCTCGCTCTTCCTTCACGGCGATCGTCAAGCAGGAGCGAATTTAAGCTGCAAATTGTAACTTTTGTTCTCAGCTGCAATTTCAGCATTGGGAGTGCAGTTTTGACCATTTTCTCCTCAGATTCTGACAATTTCTCTAGTGACTCCCCCTATTTGCACAAAAAGCACATGAAACTTTCAGGGCACATTCCTCAGTCTGTATCCTAAAGTTCACACTACTTTT
Source organism: Neoceratodus forsteri (assembly GCA_016271365.2). Taxonomy (NCBI): domain Eukaryota; kingdom Metazoa; phylum Chordata; order Ceratodontiformes; family Ceratodontidae; genus Neoceratodus; species Neoceratodus forsteri. Next base: position 1,296,380,783 of record CM057459.1, read on the forward strand.
GGCATTTGAAAACTGCAAGTTAAAAAGTTCTATAAACATTTCCTGATGCACAGACTAGGACATACACTTCAAGGCTTTACTGTCCATTGCAAGTTGACAAAACACATAAGCAGCACTCTGTTCTTTTCTGTACCAGCAGGCATTCAAACAGCACATAAGGATGGTACTTTCTTGGGCAAAATCCTTCTGTCCAAAGCTTCCTTTCTGTTTGGGCTACCAGACAGACAGACACTAGCCATACCCTCATAAAAAATTTCTAGTTCTCTCCCCAAATTAAACAACACCCTTGGACGAGCCCCCATTTTTTGTAACCCCCCCCGCTACATTGCACAGTAAGCTATCCCTTGGTACCCTTGATTGGGCACCCAAACTACTTCGTACAATTAGTACCATCCCTATCTTTGGGAATGTATACAAGGCTCTTTATTTCTAGAGGTCAGAAAGGGGTGGGGGTGTACAAAAGCAAATACCCATGACCAACGAAACCCAGTTCCTGAGGAGAGGACTTTTTGCTAGTGCTATGCTAGGTCTATACTTCTGGAGGGGTACCCAGTAATTCCACACAGGAAGCAGTAACATGAATATCCAAACCAGGCTGGGGTTCTAGAGTGTGATTATTCCAAAAGATGGTACACTAAAGCAAAGGTGGACCCCCAAGGTTTACACATTGTGGCACAAGGCAATGGCAGAACAACAGAAATCTGCATTGGACAGAAACTCTGCATATCCCATATGTCACAGGATCTTGAATTCTCTTCAGTGGCAATGGCCTCAGCTGAACGTACATTTCTTCTAGTGGCACAGGCCACAACTTAGCATGCAATTACCATTTGACATAGGACTTTAACATTTTGTAAGTGGCAACTGGCCACAACGGAGCCCACTGAGGCTCATAAATAGCACAATCCTCACCAGGGGGTAAACTTTATCTTCAGGCATTGGCCACCATGTCCTGAATAACCAGGCGCCCTTACAGAACCTGTAATGCTGAACTGGTCACTCCAGATGGGGGGGTGCCCACCTTTCGCTTTCACATCCATACCCAGCCATTCTTTCAGAGTTACACCTCAAAACTTCTGGAAAACAGTTAGGAATATGCATCTTGGAATGACTTTCACATCCAGGATATGAAAACACTACTTCTGATCATAGAACTAAAGTCCTGAACAATGTGCATAAGTCTTCCTCTGGACCCTATGGTTGCCAGCCAACTTTAACCTTGAGAACAGTCTCAACTACTGGTGTATATATCCCTTTGTCAAAGAAAACACCCAAGAACAGCTACTTCCCCCAGGAAGCACAAAGTCAGATTACTCAGAGTTGGAAAACAATCAGGCAGCTTCAAAAGGGTCTAGATCAAATAGGGGATTGTCCCTCCGATCCTTCCTGTAGCAGTCCTTTTCATCTCTCTCAAGGGATGAAAAATCAGGAACTCCTGCTTTAGACAACGGTTTCCACCCCTTCTCTTGGCAGGTAGGTGTTTCTCAGGACTAGGGTGAGAACATAGGCTCTCCTCTCAGAGCCCACACTGCAGCTCTCACTCCTGCAACTGCTCACTACCTACTCCCCAATAATAACTCTGGCTCAACACTAACACAAGATTCTAAAACTCTCCACTCACAGCCAGCTGCCATGGTTTATGCTGCTGCGAGAGTTCTAAATGACATGATCTCTCTCTCCTCTCAGCTGAGGCTAAGTAAACAGAGAGTAAGTAGGTGAAACCCCCATTTAACCAGTTATTCATGAGCTACCTTCCCTACCTAGCACTGACACTGATGGGATTCTAGTAACCCCAGGGAACTGGGTGGTAACACATGCACATAGTCAGGCTCCATTCTATTCACATTCTAAGCATCTACTCTTAGAGCCAATAAACAGTATGAGCAATTCCTTTCCTGTTCTACCCCCCACACATACACAGATGCCCACTTGCCCTAAGTGAATTTCAAATTAAACTTATCTAGGAAAATATATATAGAAAAAAAACAGAAAATATTTTCTTATACAGTCTGTATACCAATTGCTACACACATCTGTTACATCTTTCCAACCAGATAAATATGAAATAACATCTCATTGGGGCCTGCCAAGAGATTGTGTTTCATTTGAGGGTAGTCAGACCCTACTCTCTATGGCATTCTTTCACTCTCTAGCTTTTTTTTAGCATATTGCCTCAGCAGCCCATCTGCATTAGCATGATGGGAGCCACTGTGGTGCTGGATTTACATATTACATACTTTTAGCACCAGACTCCATCTTAGCAGTTTTACATTCTCCCACTTCATTCTCTGGAGCCGTGCTTGGGTGTTGTGGTCAGTGACCAGAGTAAACTCCCTCCTATTGAGATAAGGCTGCAGTTTTTGTGATGCCCACACTATTCCCAGACACACTTTTCTAGGTGATAACAAGTGCAGCTTGTAAGTGCCTACTGTGGTCATGCATACTCTTTTCTGCATTTCAATCAAGTTTAAGGATACCTTTTGCATGAGTGATATGTCATGCATCCGGGCTGTCAGACTTAGAAGGCTTCATGTTTGCCAGTCAACCCTGATGCATGGCACTTCACTCATGCAAAAGGTATCTGCAGTGTATGCTGTTGCATACAAAAGGTTTTGACTGGAATAGCATTGGGAGAACAACTGAGTACAGAGTCCTTTCTCTGTTGCTAGAGGGCAGGGAAGTTGGCAGTGGGTCACTGCAATTAAATTTCTAAGAGATAAGTAGGGAGTGGAGGCAGAATAGCAGTGGGCATGGTCATGTCTGTCTGCACTGGTTTGAAAATGTCACATCAGATTGGTCACTGAGGCTCAGAGGTGTTTTACTGGGGAGCTCACCAGTTAGAAAAAGGCCACAATTTTGGGTTGTGCCTAAGCTCTACCACCCTTACCCTCCCTTAGCCCACCGTTGTCCATCTGCTCCTCCTTCCTGGCACTCTTTGAGGCAGCAGAGGTGGACTGGGTGGTCTCTGGATGGGAGTGAAGGTTCTTCTAACCCAAGCCTCCTTGGACTTGAATCAGGAAACCTCCTCCCTCGGTCCAGAGAGGCGCATGCAGATGGGGCAGCACTTCAGTGTCCAAAAGATCTGTCTGAAAAGGGCTGCCCCACAACCACTGCAGTGCACCACTCTCCACAGAGCTGCCACCTTTCCTATCTCTAAGCTTCCTACTGTACCTAATTATTACCTTATAATTTGAAGATAGTTTTCCCAGCTATGTGCTCTTAATTTCTGTTTGTCTTTACTCTTACTTAGTTAATTTCCCAGCTGCACTGGGACCAGTGATCACTGGACAGTATGGTTTAACATAAGAACAAGGCCAGAATCAAGCCATAAGAGAAAGAGGATCCTGGACATCAGGAGAGCCAATATTAAGAAAATTGGAGAATGCCTCAGGGATGTCCTGGCAGATAGAAGAAAATTAGAGGGAGTAGAACAAGAGTGGGCTACAATAAGAGATGGAATTGAAAAAGCTACTAAGCTCCGTGTCAGGCAGGTCAGCAAGGGCAAGAGACAAAAGCGACCACTATGATTCTCTAGAGAAGTAGCGGAAAAAGTAAGAGCAAAAAAAGAGCCCTCAGAAAGTACAAAAGAACACAGAGGAAGAGGATAGGGAGAAATACCAAGAGAAACAAATGGAGGCAGAAAAGGCGGGTAGAAGCGTGAAAGCAAAAACTGAGAAAAATATAGCCAAAACAGTAAAAAAAGGGGATAAAACAATTTAGATACATTAGTAGTAATAGTAGTACTTTTTATTCATAAATCATGAACAGGTATAAAATTCTATTTAGCAAAGCTCATTTCCAATGAGGTTCCATCAGTGAAAAGCGGAAAACAAAGGTAGGGGTAATAAGACTAAAAGGGGAAAGGGGGTTCAGTAGAGAAGGCCTGCCAAAAAACAGACATATTGAACAAATACTTCTGTTCAGTATTCACAAAGGAGGGGGGTAAGAAATGGGTCCTTGATAAAAGACAAGGGAATGCAGGGTTGGGAGGTGGACACTAGCCCTTTCACAGTGGAAAGAGTACTAAGAGAGTTGTAAAAGTTTAAAGCAGACAAGGAATGGGCCCAAATGGGATGCACCCCAGGTTACTAAGGGAGCTCAGAGAGGACCTGACTGCACCTCTGACAGCCCAATTCAACCTGTCACTAGAAACAGGGGAGGTACCTGGGGACTGGAGGAATGGGGATGCAGTCCCACTTCACAAAAGTGGAAATAGGAAGAAGCCAGGATGTTACAGGCCTGTCAGCCTGACTTCGATAGTGGGCAAAGTAATGGAATCAAGGCTGAAAGAAAGGATTGGAGATTACCTTGTTACCAGCAGTCTACAAGATCTGAGGAAACATGTATTCACAGGGGAGACATCATGCCAGACAAACCTGATCAAGTTCTTTGGGTAACAAAGGAAGTCGATTAGGGAGGGGTGGTTGGCATGGCCTATCAATATTTCAGCAAGACCTTTGACACCATTATATGTAGAAGGCTGGTAAACAAACTGAGTAGCCTAGGAATGGGTCCTAAAATATTAAAATGGGTGGAGAGTTGGCTTAGTGGTAGGAGCCAAAGAGTAGTGGTAAATATGGTACAGTGTGGATAGGGCAGGGTGACTAGTGGGGTGTGGCAGGGGTCAGTGTTGGGTCTGGTCCTCTTCAATGTCTTTATTAGTGACATTGCAGGAGGACTGGAGGGGAAGGTATGCCTGCTTGCAGAGGATACAAAATTCTGAACAGAGTAGACACACTGGGGGGAGGGTGGATCACAAGAATGAGGGAGGATCTGAAGAAGCTGGAAGAATGTTCAAGAGTTTAGCAGCTGGGATTCAATGCAAAAAAATGCTAAAGCATGCACTTAAAGCACAGAAACCCAGGGACAGTGTACTGTGGTGTTTTGGTTTGGTCTGCCACTAAAAGACCCTTATCTTCTCTCTGGTCTACCAGACCCATCTGATGCTACTGGTGAGGACCCCTTGCTGACCATGCAAGCAATCTGATGGGCGCATTAAATAAATGAATAAAGGTTGTTTATTCAGTACAGCAGATGTTCTCTTCATGAGGTCTAGCCCCAGACTGACTGACTGACAGAGAATCTAAGGGGTTTCCAGCCCCCGCTTAGACAATAATTAGCATAATATTTGCTACATAATTCTGAGATCACTTAAAGGGATGGCAGCTGGCATTAGCACCACACAAAAGTACCTTAGTGTACTCCGCATCACCCCAAGGACACTTACTATGAGCAGTACTCAAATAAAGCAATGTCACACTACAGATATGAAACATTTTAATCAGTGCAAGGAATGCCATACTTAAAACAGTACTGTACAGTAGTAGTCAGAGACATTGCCAGCTATTTTCCAAACTTTTTGCTCTCCGCACCTACCATAGCCTACCCTCTTACCTCCCTCTATAACCCGTCTTTTAGACTCGGGTCTGTCCCTACTATTTGGAAACAAGCCACGGTCATTCCCCTTGCCAAAGGAGGTGACCTTTCCTCCCCATCAAACTACCGTCCCATATCACTGCTCCCCATTCTAGCCAAAATTCAACAGCGCCTTGTACTTTCACAGCTCCACCTCTATCTTGATGCCATATCCTTCTTCACCCCTTTCCAGGCCGGGTTCAGGAAAAATCACTCCACCACCACCTCGCTTCTTCGCCTCACCAACTCCATTCTTACAGGTATGGACAAAGGGGAAATCACTGCAGCTATCTTTATCGACCTGGCCAAAGCCTTCAACACAGTCTCGCATCCCCTGCTGCTGGCTAAACTTGTTCAAGCTGGACTGTCTGCACCTGCAATTAAGTGGTTCCATTCCTACCTGGCAGGTAGGACACAATCAGTCTGGGTTGGCTCGGCTACTTCCTCTTCTCTCCCAGTCACCTGTGGAGTCCCCCAAGGGTCCGTTCTTGGCCCTCTGCTGTTCTCTGTCTTTCTCAACGACTTGCCTGATGCATGCCCACATACCACCGTCCACATGTACGCTGATGACACGGTGTTCGCCTCTGGCCCATCCCCGGAGGTGGTTTCATCCTGTCTGCAGAAGGACTTCAACTCCGTCCAACGTTGGTTCCATGCAAATCAGTTATTTTTAAACACAAATAAAACAGTCTCCCTCACCTTCGGTACTCAGGCTAAACTAACCTGCCTTCCGGCCCCCCATGATTTACACTCTGGATGGCTCCCCACTGAAGACCTGCACTTCCTATAGATATCTTGGTGTCTGGTTAGATCAATACCTCGACTTTTCTGCGCACATAGATGCCCTTCACAAAAAACTGTATCCCATGCTGGGTGCCCTTTACCGCAACAAAAATTGCACCCCTCTGCCAACATGACTAGCAATAGTCAAAAAAATGGTCCTCCCAATTATGGATTACGGTGATGTAGTCTATGGTGCGGTCCCACAAACTTCCTTATCCAGGCTTGACCCCGTCTTCAACTCCTTCTGCAGGTTCGCTTTGGACCGGCCTCCTAACACTCATCACTGTGTCCTCTACCAGTCCGCAGATCTCCCCTCTTTCCATAACCGGTGACTACTACACTGTGCTAGAACTGCAGACAAGTTCTGGACTCAGTCTCTCCCCTCCTACCTGATGTCCTCCCTAACAGCCTTCCCCCTCCAGCTTACTGTCTCAGAAACGTCAACTCTCGGCTCCTTCTAATCCCCACAGATCCACCCGGTCTGGCCAATCTGCTTTCAGCGTCAGGTTGCCCAAATTATGGAACTAACTTACCTCAGACATTAGACATGCCACCAGCTCCCCGCTCTGGAATGCCCTTCTTAATACTCACTTCGCTACATCCTGCTCCTGTTTTCCTGCTCCTCCCCCTAGTTCCCCTCACTACCTAACTTCCAGCTTCTAATCTTCGGTCTGGGTATACCTTTTGTACTGGGTAATATATATCTTCTTCTTGTCCAGTGTTGCAGAATATATATTTTTTTCTGTCCATTGTTGCAGAATTTATACCTGTATATTGTAAGTATGACTACTCTTACCAACTGTCTTGTACCACACTTATAGTTATGTTGCTTTTGTACACCTTATCATTTGCACTTAAGTTGTTTTTGCTCACTGTATCATTTGTAACCCCCCCCCCCAGGGTGCATCTGGAATCGAGCAGTACTCTGCTCAGTATTCTTTCCTGGTAAAACTCTTAAATAAATAATAAATAAATAAATATTTCTAGAGAAATCTCCTGCTTTCTGCATTTCCACAGTAGGGGCAGCAGAGAGAAACTATAGAAATTTCACAAAATATCTGGAAATAGCTGGCAATGTCTGCGGCTACTACTGTACTTTACTGCAGGGAGTGAGAGAGGAAAGGATCTGAACTACACTGGGGACCAGTCAGATTAGTGCCAGGGGTAGGGGAAACACCGTACCAACTTGAAGCTTTGTCAAGGCGATAAGTGCCACAGTGCAGGAAAGGAGGAAGGGAAGGGATGGAAGGGTAGCAGCTGGAGGATACCTAAAATGCAGGATAACACTTTAATAACAGTTTCAAAACAGTCAAAAACATATGAACTGTCTATTTGAAAGGGCATTCCTGGAAGAAAAAAGTGTTAATGCAAGTATGCAGTACCATAGCAACAGCTGCAATGAGATAGGTACAAGAATACATTTACTGCTAAACAAGTAACCCAGAGAATACCATGGCAGTAGGAGATTTAGGCCCAAAATCACACTGAGTCCGGTTCACAAAAGTTCAAGACCTTAATTAACTTTTCTGGTCAGTGGGAATGGAGGCATGTGTGAACTGCACCAGTTCCTGACAGGATGGGGTCAGGTCATTAAAAGTGACCGAGGAGTTCTGCGTGCTGTCAGATCCACACCACTTTACTCTGTAAGTCCAGAATCGATTTGTGTACTTCTTTCTTAAGATCTTCTCAACCTGGTACATTGGTGTGTATATGAGAGAGTCCTGAGAAGAAGAAGAAGGCTGAGAAGAAGTCCCAGGAAGATCATCTGGCAATTCAGCCAAAATGGAATCTGGCTGGAGAGTGTCAGGAGTGGGAAGATCTGTAGAAACTGGTTGCAAGTTGTCTGAAGGGATCTCAGCTTCAGAGAGGATGGCAGGCTCAAGTGCAGCTTCACTGTCTGGTGGACTCGGATCATCTGGGGTGGCGGTACTCAGGTACCCATGTTTCAAGTGGTTAATGTGGACTTTGTTGTGTACCAGCTTTACATCAGACTTGCGGCATAGACGAACGTGCACAGGAGGAAGCTTTTCTACAATGTAGAAGGGACCAGTCCAGGGGCAAAACAGTTTTTGGGTGGCACCTGGAACTAGGACAGGTCAGTTCAAGTACACAATGTCCTCAATGGAGAATGAAGGCTCATGCGACTTGGCTGCAGACATTTTCTGCATTGCAGATTTTCTCTGGCCTAGCGTGGTGATGGCAACACATCTGGCAAGTTGAAGCTGTTCCAGCATTGGAATGACAAATTATGAAGCTGACTTTGGAACCTCTAGCAGCAAGAGATCCCTGTCCAGTGGAGTTCTTGAGCGATGTCCATGGACTAGAAAAAATGATGTGTACTCTGTACTGTCAACACAAGGGCTTGTGTTGTAAGCAAATTGCACAAATGGAACACAACATTCCCAAGTGTCCTGAGTCTCTTGCAGGTACTTGGATAGTGTGTTGAGAATGGTAGACATCATGCTTTCACGTTATACATTGCATTGTGGATGCTAACTGGTTGTGTGCGTCTTCTTCACGTTGAGAAGTTTGCATGTTTCTTGGACAGTGGCTGAAAGGTAGTTAATGCCTCTGTCTCAATGCAGGTACAATGGGGTACTGTGACAACAAATGACTGTGTTGAGGAAGGCACTTGCCACTGTGGCAGCTTTATGTCTTTTAGGGGGATAAGTTCCAAATACTTAGGTAGTCCACAAAAACAAGGATGCGTTTGTTGCCAGAGTCAGAGCATGTGGGTAAAGGCCCAAGAATGTCTGTGCTGACTATCTGGAATGGTTCAGTGGCTACAGGCATTGGAATGATGTGTACCTTTGTTGGTTTGGCAGCAGGCTTTCTTTGTGAGCAGGGCTGGCAGGCTTTCATAAATCGGACAATGTCCTTGTTCATTTGAGGCCAGAAGAAGTGAAGCCTTGTCTTTTCAAGAATTCTTTGGATTCCCATATGACCTCTGGAAAGTGAAGAGGCAAGAGTAGAGAGAAGAACTTCGTTGACTAGAGAGGCTGGCACAACTAGCTGTACACAAGTTCTACCCATGCGAAGGCCCTTACCTTCCTTGGTCCAAATGTGGAAAAGCACACCGTCGTTGAGGAAGTATTGAGAATCAGAGAAAAGGACATCCTGGCGATGCTTCTTTTGTTGCGGTCAGATTCCAAACTCTAAGTATGTGATTATGTCTGTGAATTGAGGATCAGTTCTTTGTTGCATTTTAACAGTTGCCAGAGAGAGAGAGAGAGAGATCAGAAGTAGAAGAGGTGAGAAGCTCTCCAGCTGCTTGCAGTAGGTGAGGATTTGTGTGTCTTTCTGAAGAAGCAGGTGGTAGCAGCAAGGTGACTTGAGGTGCTGTAGGAGTGTCCACAGGAAACACATCCGTGGTGTGGAAGGGAAGAACTTGTAGGCAGGATTCTTTGTCTGTAGAGGATGATGTGGAGGGATGTCTCCAGCTTACACCATCAGATTTTGAATGAACACAACCTAGTCTGTATTCAGTTTTTAAAGTTGTAGCATTGCAGCATGGTGATCCATTGGGTGAACTTGCCTACTGGCTCCTTCTTTTCGAATAACCATCTGAGAGCAGAGTGATCAGCAATAGCAGTAAAGGAGGAGTTATGAAGGTAACAGTCAAATTTCTTTACGGCAAATGCCATGGCTAGACATTCTTTTTCTGTGATGCCATAGTTCTGCTCATCTAAAGAAAGAGTGCGCCCGGCATAGGAAACAACTCATTCTGTTCCATCTTGAATTTCACACAACACATCGCTCACTGCAAAGGAACTAGCATCTGAGTAAAGCTTGAAGGGTTGTTCGAAATTTGGGTGGGCCAATACTGGAGAAGATATTAGGTTTAGTTTCAAAGGCCTCTTTGCATTCGGAAGTCCATGTATAGTCATATCCCTTTTTGATGAGGGCGTACAGTGGAGCTGCAATCTTGGCATAGTTGCAAATGAACTTCTGGTAGTAGCCAGACAAGCCCAGGAAAGCTCGAAGGTCCTTGAGATTGCTAGGTTCTGGATAGTCTTTTACTGCTGAGAGCCTGTCTGGATCTGGAGAGATGCCCTGAGAACTAACAACATGTCCCAGATAATGAATTTGATGCTGTGCAAAACAACATTTTTCTGGGCGATGCTTGAGATTGGCTTGTCTGAGACGTTTGAACACTTCTTTGATATGTTGGAGGTGCTCTGGCAAAGTTCTGCTGAAGATAATAACATTGTCCAGGTAGACTAGGCAAGATTTCCAAGACAACCCATGTAATACAGCTTTCATAACACGTTGGAATATGGCTGGACTGTTCTGAAGTCCTATAGGCAGATGTTTGAATTAAAAAAGTCCCAAGTGGCAGCGTCATGCTGTGTATGGATGAAAAGCTAGATCCATGGAAACTTGGTATAACCTGTCACAAACCCCCTCAGCGGGTCAGGCCCTCTACTCCCAAAGTGGCAACCTCCGAGCGCAGTCTTGTGAACAGTTTAACAGAACAAGGTAACCCTCTTGTCTGTTTTGTGAGTTCAAATCAACCTTTGGTCTCAAGTCTTGGAGGGATTCAAACTGTGAACCTCTTGCTAGCGTACCCAATGTACAGGCTTAGATATTTCTGTCTTCGGGAGGGGGGCCAGAGATCTTTGCCTATGGGCACCTTACCAGGTATACAGAGATGAACCCTTAAAAACTTTAATAAAGACCTCAGATTTAAAACACTTCTCTTTCCAGTTTGGTATCACCATTCAAGCTTATGTCTATTGTCTGCTTTAACCATATATACTTTTCTTACAACTAAAAGGAATTCAAAGACAGACCAAATATGTTCTAAAAAGAATTTTACTACAACAGATAAAAGTATGTTAAACACAAAATACAGAACTGTTATATCCCAAGACATACAATCACTTAAACAAAACAGGTTTAAGCAGTGCAAATTCCTACTTACAGTACTTAGATTTGACTCTCTTTCTAAATATCTGCTTAAAAGTGCTCAAGATCTTTCCTTGTCAGACTCTAGATAAAAAGTCTCCAAGTAAAACAGAATTATTCCTTAAAGTAAACTGTAATTGTCAACCCCTTTTGTGTGAGGTCATTTAGCTCCTCTTCTGTCAGATTATATATAAAAATATATTTAATAAAAAAAAAAGGATGTCTTTTCAAACTATTACATTTTACAACCACAGCGTAACTCATATATTTCAAATAGCATCTCTTTGATTCCTGCTGCATCCTCCCTCACACAGGCTTCACAGGAGCATTTACTACCTTGCACCAGTTTGCTAAACCTGATTTCCCCTTTGGAACATCATAAAAATGGATATGCTCAACTCCAGCTTCTACCACCCTGTAATTAGGTTCAGGCCTTCCACATAACACCTGGTATCTAAAAACTGAGTGTGTGTTCTCACATGCTGTTTTCAGCATTTTTCTCATGGCTTTCATCTTTCAGCTGAAACCTGGCGGGGGGGGGTGAGTGAGGTCATTCTAAGAGCATCAGATTTTCAGCAGAGACATTCAGTAATCCATTTTATATTAAAAAAATGATATTGCACTCAGAACTGGCTGTCCACGTCACAATTCCTCCCCACCTAGACTGAATTTGGGGTTGTATCCCCTACATGGGATGAGCTTCCCAAATCAGTTCACTCCTCATAGACCCAAGACAGCCGATCTGAGTTCTGGTTCTTTGCTCCAACCCTATGTTCAATTTTTAGATCATATCCTTGTAAAACAAAACTCTGTCTTAGCAGCCTGCCATTGTTTTTCCCCATCTCTGTCAGCCAAACCAGGTAGTTGTGGTCAGTCTGCACCACAAAATGCTGCCCATACAAGTATGACTCTAATTTCTTTAGAGCCCACACCATGGCAAGACACTCCTTTTCCACCGTGTAGTACGCTTGTTCCCTGGGAAGCAGTTTCCTGCTCAGGTACACTACTGGGTGATCTGTCCCCCGGCTAGCTGTCTGACTCAGTACTGCCCCAATACCCATGTCTGAGGTGTCCATCTGAGCTATAAAGGTCTTGCTATAGTCAGGACTTGTCAGAACAGGAGCACTGCACAGTGCCTCCTTTAGTTTGGTAAAGGCTTCCTCACAGGCTGAGCCCCAGGTAATTTTCTTTGGCATCTTTTTCTCTGTCAGGTCAAATAGGGGAGCAGCCAGGGCACTGTAATTGGGTACAAATTTCCTGTAGTACTCTGCTGTACCTAGAAAGCTCCTGACCTGCTTCTGGGTTTCTGGTCTGGGCCACGCTTGGATCACCTCTATCTTTATTTGGTTAGAACGGAGGTGTCCCCAGCCTACCACATGCCTGAGGTATGCCACTTCTCCCATGGCCACCTGGCACTTCTCGGCTTTGACAGTGAGCCTGACCCTCTGTATCCTGTCCAGCACTTCCCTAAGGTGGGATAGGTGTTCCTCCCAGCTGGTACTAAAGATGGCAATGTCATCCAGGTATGCTACGGCGTACTCCTCAGCACCATTTAACACCTGGGTCACCAACCTTTGGAAAGTGGCTGGGGCGTTCTTCATTCTGAAAGGCATTACTTTAAACTCAAATAAGCCTATTGGAGTGATGAAGGCTGACCTCTCTCTAGCTCTGTCTGTCAACCCTACCTGCCAATACCCCTTTGTCGGGTCAATGGTTGTAAAGTAGGTCACCCCTCCCAACTTGTCCAGAAGTTTGTCCATCTGGGGCATCGAGTGGATGTCTGACTTTATGACTGCATTCATTCCATGATAGTCCACACAGAAATGAGTTGAGCCATCTGGCTTGGACACAAGGACTACGGGTGAGGCCCAGGGGCTGTGGGATCTCTGGATTTCCCCTAAATCCAGCATCTCCTCCACTTCCCTCCTAATGTCCTTTTGGACAGCCTCTGACACCTGATATGCTGACCGCTGTATGGGTGTCTGTGTCCCTGTCTCCACGTCGTGTATCACTAAGGGGGTTAGTCCAGACTTGGCACTAAACAGGAGGGCAAAGTCTGCTAAAACCTCCCTTACTTTCTGGATCTGGGCCGGGGCCAGCTGGGGAGACAGTTTTACTGCCTCCACAGAGGATTCCCACTTGCTTTCATCCAGCAAATCCAGAAGGGGGTCTCCTTCATCCGTCCCCTCCCCATGACTACACACTGCAAACACCATGTCAGCCCTATTAGCATATGGCTTCATCATGTTGACATGGTACATCCTTTCTATCTGTCTTCTGTCAGGTAACTCCACAATGTAGTTCACTTCATTTATCTTTCTAACCACTTTGTACAGTCCTGCCTACTCAGCTTATAGCTCATCTTTCTGGACCGGAATAAGGACCGTGACTTCCTGACCCACCATGTATGAGCGAGCTCTGGCTCTGCGGTTGTACAACACCTTTTGTTTCTGTTGAGCAGCTGCCAGGTTGCTCTGAGCTTTCTCCATAAGCTCCTTCAGCCTCTCCCTAAACCTAAGGACATAATCCACAATGGGAGTTCCCAGGGTGGCGTGCTTGCCTTCCCAGTCCTCCCTGATCAAGTCTAGGGGCCCATGTACCCGGCATTCATATAAGAGTTTGAAGGGGAAAATCCTGTTGACTCTTGGGGCACCTTCCTGTATGCAAACAACAGGTGGGGAAGGTATTTCTCCCAGTCCCTCCCATGCTGTTCAGCAAACACCCGGAGCATTGACTTAGGGTACTATTGAATCGTTCCACAAGTCCATTGGCTTGTGGGTGATATGGTGTCATGCATCTCTGCAACACCCCACACTTCTCCCATAAACATTTCATCAGGTCCGACATGAAAGAACCCCCTCAATCGGTGATTACCTCCTGTGGAAACCCAACACGGGAGAAAATCCTAAGTAAGGCATCTGACACTTTGTCTGACCTCAGTGAGGAGAGGGCAACTGCCTCTGGGTACTGGGTGGCATAATCCACCACAGTCAGGATGAATCTCTTCCCTGAAGAGCTGGGGGTATTTAAAGGCCCCACAATATCCATTCCAATCCTCTGGAATGGCTCCTCCACTATGGGCAAGGGGATCAGGGTGGCTTGGGTTTTCTTGCCTGCCTTCCCTATTTCTTGGCACCAGTGACAAGACCTGCAATACTCTTTCACCTGCTGGGTGAAGTTAGGCCAATAGAAATTCTGGGCCAATTGCTGCATTGTGCACATGATTCCCAGATGACCAGGCAAGGGACTATCATGTGCAATGTTGAGCAACTGCTCACGATACCCCTGGGGAACAACAAGCAGCCTGCCTAGCATCCCTCCCTCTGTCTGTACTGCCTGAGTATACATATGTCCATTTTCCCAACAAACCTTATGTCGGCCGTCACCTCCCTGTGCTCCGTCAGAGTCTGCCCAAGCCATCAACTTCTCTAAACTAGGGTCACTTCTCTGAGCAGCTTCAAACCCCTCACACAGTCCCAAGGCATGGGACAGGTCCCTTTCAGTCACTAAACTAGGGTCCCTAGCACTAGCATCAGAGCCCTCAGGATCACTGTCAATCCCAACCCTCTGACAATGGGTTATCCCTCCCTCTTCAGAGTAACATTCCACAGCTGTGTGGTCACTTGCTAATGGTAAAATTTCTACCCCCTTTTTATCAGTCTCTATATCAGGAGACACAGGCTGGGGAACGAGCCTCCCAGTGGTTTCCACAATGGCTTCCGTGGGTTCAGGGAACTACAATTTTCCCTTGCCGCTTGGCTACGGGTAACTGCACATACCATCCCCTGTTGGAGATTGTTACCCAGGATCACATTCACTGCTAATGTTTTGGCTACAGCCACCTGTTGCACAGTTCCCCCTGTTTCACCCCAGTCTAGGAGAATACTAGTGAGGGGCAATGCTTTCTTCCCACCCGCAAAGTCCTGTACAGTGACATATTTAGTGGGTATAAGCTGACCAGGCTGTACCAGATCCCCCTTTACTAACATCAGGGATGCCTCTGTGTCCCTTAACCCTTGCATCTGCACACCATTCACCATGACTGGATGCATGTGTTCCCTCATGTTCCCTGGCATGCTTCCAGGGACACACAAATAACCCACTTCTTTTCTAGTACCCGGTTGTGTATTAGGGCTTGCCTTTTTGGGACACTGTCTGGCAATATGCCCAGTTTCCTTACACAACCAACATTCAGTTCTTCTCTCAGAGAAATCTTTTCTCTGAAACCTGGGGCTAACTGGTTTCGGTGGAGGCAGTGAGGGTTTTATCTGCCCTGAAGGTGCGCTTTTCCCTTTCTGCACTGCCAAGCCCACCCCATTTGCTCTCAGAGCAGGTCTGCTTTTGGCATAGCGGTCCGAGAGTTCAGCAGCCTCTTGCACTGTTTTGGGATCTCTGTTCTCTAGCCAGGTTTTAGCTCTGCTGGGCAAGCCCAATAAAACTGTTCTAATAAAATAACATTTTCAATTTTATCAACAGAGTTTGCCTCAGTTCATTCCCACCAACATTTTAAAAACTGACGTTTCATGGCTAGCTCCTCATAGCTCATATCAAGGCTTCTCCTGAGCTTACGGAATTTAGCTCTGTATGATTCAGCAGTTAATTCAAACTTTTTAACAGTGCAGCTTTTAGTTTGCTGTAATTATTACTGTACTCATTGTCCATTTGACCCAATGCATCTCGAGCTTTCCCGGTAAGTAGCGAGGATAGCTGGAAACTCCAGGGCACTCTCTAGGACTTTTAGCCTGAATACAAACTTTTTCAAAAGAGTTTAAAAAGGCAGCCATGTCCTCCCCCTCTTTAAATTCAGCTATTAATTTGGAGTTCAATTTGTAACCCAGTCTTGCAGTCCCAGTTAAACCCAAGACACTTACCTGCTCTGGTGCCGCTGGTCGGAGTCGTATCTTCCCAGTTCGTGTTGCCTCTGATGCTCCTTCTCCTCTTGGTCTGTGTCTCAGTGTTCTCATTCTCTCTTCTCCTCTGCAGCTCACTGGCACTCACAGTTCTCATGGTCTACCTCCCTTTGTTGTCTCTCTGCCTCTCGCTGTACCCTCTCTGCCTCTCTGCATTCTCGCTCTGCCTCATGGTCCACCTCTCGCTTCTCTCACTGTGCCTCTTGGCATTCTCACTCTGCCTCACGGTCTGCTTCTCACTTCTCTCACTGTCTCTTCTCCTGGAACTCCAGCTCCAACCTGCGCAACTCAATTTTCAGCCTGAGTACCTCTGGATTCAGGATACTGGTGACCTTCCCTTGCTGCTATGGCCCTTCACTGACAGTGGCCCTGCTGTTCTCCTCATCGGCTCTGGACCATTCACTGGCTGCTAGCCCTTCCACACTTGAGGTCTGATCCTTTCCAGTCATGGCTGGTGACTCGCTGCTCAGGGTATCTGCTACCATCAGGACATCTATGAGGCTCTACTTGCTTGCTTTCACCTCAAACGGGACTCCTCTGTTCCCATACAATTGCCTTAAGTAATCTACAGTGTGCCTACTGTAGTTGGAAGTCAACTTTCCTGACTACTGCTACTCTGACTGCACTTTTAGGGAAAAAAAATAAAACGGGTAGGAACTTGAGGTACACCAAGTGATATATAGTTCTGTTTCCTTTTTAAAATAAAACTCTGTCTTTTTTCTTTCTTTGCAAGAAAGCTTACGGGCCCAGCAGACACAGAACAATAAAAGCTTGTGATACCAAAATTATGCCACTGCTGCCAACCAATCTGTCACAACCCCCCTCAGCAGGTCAGGCCCCCTACCCCCAAAGTGCCAACCTCCAAGCGCTGTCTTGTGAACAATTTAACAGAACAAGGTAACCCTCTTGTCTGTTTTGTGAGTTCGGATCAACCTTTGGTCTCAAGTCTTGGAGGGATTCAAACTGTGAAACTCTTGTTGGTGTACCCAATGTACAGACTCAGATATTTTTGTCTTCGGGGAGGGGTCAGAGATCTTTGCCTATGGGCACCTAACCAGGTATACAGAGCTGAACCCCTTAAAACTTTAATAAAGACCTCAGATTTAAAATGCTTCTCTTTCCAGTTTGGTATCACCATTCAAGCTTATGTCTATTGTCTGCTTTAACCATATATACTTTTCTTACAACTAAAAGAAATTCAAAGACAGACCAAATATGTTCTAAAAAGAATTTTACTGCAATAGATAAAAATATGTTAAACACAAAATACAGAACTGTTATATCCCAAGACATACAATCACTTAAAACAGGTTTAAACAGTGCAAATTCCTACTTACAGTACTTAGATTTGACTCTCTTTCTAAATATCTGCTTAAAAAACTCAAGATCTTTCCTTGTCAGACTCCAGGTAAAAAGCCTCTAAGTAAAACAGAATTATTCCTTAAAGTAAACAGTATTTGACAACCCCTTTTGTGTTAGGTCATCTAGCTCCTCCTCTGTCAGATTATATATAAAAATATATCTAATAAAAAAACAGGATGTCTTTTCAAAGTCTTACATTTTGCAACAACAGCATAACTCATATATTTTAAATGGCATCTCTTTGATTCCTGCTGCATCCTTCCTCACACAGACTTCACAGGAGCATTTATTACCTTGCACCAGTTTGCTAAATCTGGTTTCCCCTTTGGAATGTCATAAAAATGGATATGCTCAACTCCACTTTCTACCACCCTGTAATTAGGTTCAGGCCTTCCACGTAACACCTGGTATCTAAAAACTGAGTGTGTTCTCTCACATGCTGTTTTCAGCATTTTTCTCATGGCTTTCATCTTTCAGCTGAAACCTTGGGGGTGAGTGAGGTCATTCTAAGAGCATCAGATTTTCAGCAGACATTCAGTAATATATTTTATATTAAAAAAAATGATACTGCACTCAGAACTGGCTGTCCATGTCACATAACCCACTCTGAAGGTCTAGAGTGGTGAAATAAGCAGGGCTGGCTGCACCAAGACTCTCTACATCATCTTCGGTTGTAGGTAAGGGATGAGCATCTCGCACTGTGTAGGCATTGAGCTTTCTGTAGTTCACCACAAAGTGATACCCCTTATCTTTCTTTACCACCAGCAGGCAAGGTGCACCCCAAGGACTCGTAGACTCTTCAACAATGTCTTGTTCCAGCATGTCTTTGATTATGTCCTCCAGGACCTGTTTTTGTTTGTGTCTCACTTTATAGGCTCACTGACAGATTGGTTTCTGGGTGGGCTGTACCTCGATGGTGTGTTGCAGGATATCACAGCATCCAGGTTTGTTATCTGGACCAACAAAGACATCCGGGTACTTCTCCAGGAATTTCAAAAGTTGCTGTTTCTCTGTTGGAGATGCTGGAAGTTTTGAAGAGGATAGTCACTGACTGAGGCGTAACTCTGTTGAAGGTGGAGTAGTTGTGATAGTACCAACAGGACTAGAGTTGGTGGAACCAGGCTGAGGTTCTTGCAGGAGATGGAACTGGTCCCCTGTAGATGAGCAGACAAACTTTCAGATGTTGGCACACCTTTGAAATGACTACTGGCTCATCTGTGAAGTTGCAGCATTTTTGGAAGACTGTACCACCATGAACTGTAGACAGGGTGTTTCATGGGAGAAGATCTGATGAATGCATAGCAGGGGATCATGTGACAATGCCAACAACACCTTGTGGAAGTGATTCACCTCAAATCTTGGCAACCAAAACCACCTCTGTCTTAGGAGGCACTGTGACTGAGTCTGTAGCTGTGAGTTGCCTCCAAAGGTCTAGTGACAGTTTGGTGCAAAGTCTAGGATGGCTTTGTGAGCTTTGAGGAAGTCCAGGACAAGAATCACTTCAGGTTGTAGATCAGGCACTAGGTAGAACTTGACAGTAGCTTGCTGTGAGCCAAAGTGTAGCTTGAGATGGACCACACCTGTGATAGGTACTGTAGCTGTACTTGCTGTGATAATGTACTTTAGGTCGGCTGGAGAGACATTAGGTACATGACGAATAGCTTGATTGTTCAGAATATTGTTGTTAATAACTGAGATTTCTGCTCCAGAGTCAACCAAGGTGTGTGTGGGCCAATTTCTGATGGTTACAGGCACATAGTTTTCTAGGAGAAATGATAAGATGACAGGTGCCTTTGCCTCTGAAAGTGAGAGGGTGCCCGAGTTAGCAGTTAGAGGGTGTGGCTTGTTTGACTTGCAAGAGCCAGAGGGGTGGTCAGTTGCTGTGCTCTTCTGATCCTGGGAGTAGTTGTGGTTATCCTGCTGATTGTGCTGTGATGGGCGTCTTTGGTTCCTTTGATTTCTGTTGTGATACTTTAGCTTTCGGTAGATAGCAGCAGTCTGTCCTCGGAATCCACACCACTTGCAGGTCACAGGCTCACGTGAAGGTGGAGATGGGTCAGATGACTGTCAGAATCGTCAGAGAACATTGAGAGAGGTAGCAAAAGAAGCAATTGAGTTGACATGCAGACTATTGACAGTTGTGGTGAATGTGTCCATAATTGATTGCTGCTGCTGGACACATGTTGCGAGTGTAGCTAACTGTGACAACTGAGGTGCTTGAACACTGGTGGTCTGGGACATTAATACGGACTCCTGTGCAAGTTGTGCAGCTTGGATTGTGTCCATCCAGGTTGTTGGTTTTTGTTGGATTACATAAAGAAGGAGTTAAGGAAGCAGGCCCCGGACAAAGGTTGCGATTTGCTCTTTCTCAGGTTTCTGCAGACATTTGCAGTGAGACTCAGTGTCCACGATGAAGATTTCCAAAGACTCAAAGAATTTTATGATGCTGTTGTTCCAATAACCTGGGTGGATGTGCTTGGACAAAATGGTCTTTGAAGGTGGCATACAGAGTGGCAGTATCTCCTTTAACTTGTTCTGGAAATGCGTTGAACCAGGAAACGGCAGTCCCTCTCAGAAACAAGTGCAAGACATTGGAAATACTCAAATGGTCAGTCCGGCCATGTTAGGAAATCCAGGTTTGGAATTATTCAAGCCTCACTGACAGCATCTTTGTGAGGCAAGACTGAGAAAGGTACTGGCTGTAGGCTGGTATGAACCGTGGACTGTGGTGAAACAACTTTAATGTAGGCCAGATCACCTTAAATGGCTTGCATAGCTGGTGTTCCTTGAGTTGAAACTGATGACTTGATGTTGTGCAGGATGGTTTCTATTTTGTAGCCCCACACCCCTGAGGTAGGTGAAGGTAGAACTCCAGACGCTTCGTGCCCATATCTGCATCATTTTTGGACATTGTGGTTGGTGATGAGCTGTGTTTCACAGAGCGAAGGTCATGAGGATGAGAAAGATTTGTTGTCATGCAGGAGATGGGACGTCGTGGAGGAGATGAAGTGCCGAGAAGAAAATGTTTTTGTAGACGAAAGTACAATTATTTGTAAGCAAAGTTCATCAAATTACGTCTTAATAAACAATTCCCACTCAATTATGTTTTCTCTGTCATTTAAATAAAGATTTTGTGGCAAAAATCAGCTATTTGTTGCAGTTTCCATTATGTTCAATAGGTTTGTCATTGATTTCTATGGAGTGAGGTCATTTAGTGCCTTTCACAACATGGCTGCTGAACTTTCACATAGAGTTCCTGTAGTCCTGGCTGTAGCAAGATGGCCACCGGCAGGAGGGTAGGAGTCACTTGCTGTCTTGCTGTGCTGATGAACACAAGATGGATGCTTTATGCCATGAGGCTACTGTGCTGCAGTAAGGGACAAAATGGTGATTGTCATATTGCTGCCTTCTTCCCCAACTGAAATTGACGGGAGTTTTCTATTTTGGTGAGTAGCAGTTGAGGAAATGTCTGTTATTTTAGCCAATTGCTTTCTTTTTTTTTTAATTGTGCTATTGTGCTGCATTTTTTTCTTTGTCTCCCAGCTGGCCTTCATTTTATTTCAGTCATGGCTCTCTGATTACTTATTTGTTGAGTGCTGTGCCTTGCTTGATTGGCTCCGCTGTTGCCTAGGTTGGGCTTCAGAAGCTCTTTTTGGATTATTTATTTTCTTAATGTTTGGCTCCTCCAATTGTGTTACTGCTCCATTTATTTATTGTGCTGCTCTGCTTACTTTGGTTTCATGCCCCCAATTATTTATTTGCTTCCTGGGGCTTCTGTGGCTCCTTACACTGAGGTTCATACTGAGGAAGACTTGGAGCCAGTAGGCAAATTGCCCATATATACTCCTTCATACATCTAACACTATTTTGGAATTTTCCCATTCAATAAATACTGATCCAGTCTAAATTTAAAAGTAGCTTTATTTTTACTAATAATTATGTTTTTGGGTAATGCATTCCAGGGATTAACAACTCTTACTGTATAAAAGTATTTCCTCTTATTTGTCTGAAACCTTTGACCTTGTAATTGTAATGGGCATCTTCTGGTGTTGCATCCATCCTGTTTGAAAATTATCCCCAAATCACTTAACAACCTATAGTCCTACATAGTGGTATACATAAAGAGAAGATCCGCTCTTAACCTTCTAGTTTCTATAGACATTAAGTTCAGCTTTTTCAATCTCTCTTGATAGTCATAATCTGCCATACCTGCAAAGCATTTGGTAAATTTCCTCTGTACCTGTTCTAATTTGTATCTTTCTTGTATTTTTTGATGTAGACTGTATCTGAGATGCATATTCTAATTGTGGCCAAACATATGCTCGGAACAAGAGCATCATTTTATTGCTTTCCCTACTGATTACATTTCTTTCAATCGACCAGATAATATTATTGCATTTTTTAATAGCTTCTTGAGTCTGCTCATTTGTGTCTAAATTATCAGATACATAGTATCCTAAATCTTTCTCGGATGAACAATGTAAAATATGTCCACAAAGTGTTTAGTTCACCCCACTATTATGTTTCCCTGGGTATATAACCTTACATTTATCCATATTAAAGGACATACCCCATTTATTGACCCAATTAGTAACACTAAGTCCTGTTGAATATATTGTACTTTGCCTCCTCCTGAGTGCTACAAGGCCCTCATATTTTTGCATCATCTGCATATTTTGTAACCCAACCATTTAATTTATTGGTTAGATCAGAGATGACTATATGAAATAATGCAGGCCCCAGCACAGAACCCTGTGGGACCCGACTCTATACCACATCGATATCTGATAGTTGTCAACTTATCTGGACCCTCTGTTTTCTGTCAGTTAGCCACTCCTCTATACGGTGTATTAAATACGGATTTGCCTTTAATAACTTAAGTTTATCTATAATGGCCCCATGTGGTGTTAAATCAAAGGCTCTGCTGAAGTCCAAAAAGATCACGTCACATGGTACCCCACTATCTAACGAGTTGCTTACATTTTCGGAAAAAACACAACAAATTTGTAGTACAGCTCCTGTCCTTTTTAAAGCCGTGTTGTTCAGAATCTATTAGATCTAGCAAAGTAAATAATGTATCCCTGACTAACCCCTCCATTATTTTGCAAATTAGACAAGTCAGACCAATAGGTCTGTAATTCTTAACATTAGTTTCATCCTCTTTTTCATAAATGGGAACATGAGCCATTTTCCAATCACTAGGTACCTCTCCAGTTCGTATTGATTGCTCAAATAGAATTTTTAATGGAAGTGTGATGTAGTCAATCAATATTTGCAACACATTGGCTGAGATTCTATCAGGGCCTGAGGATGTATTAGGTTTCAATTTCTGAATATGTTGTCTAATTTCAGATAACTCAAATTGTGTAGCATCAACAGTAGAAAGTACAGCTGCCTGATTACTATAAGTTTTACTCCATAAATTTGACAAAAATATTTGTTGAAAACAGTTGCCATTTCCATATCTGATGTGACAGTTATTTTTTCCACACTAAGGGGTCCCACAGGGTTCTGGGTTTTCTTTAAAGATTTAATATAGGCAAAAAAAAAGCTTTATAATTATCCTTAGTGGCATTCTTAGCTAATTGTTCCTCAGCATTTCTTTTTGCCATTCTTATACCTTTTTTACAGGTCTGTTGTGCCTGTCTTAGGGCAGAAAGTGTCTTTTCATTTTTAATTTTTAAGAATTTTTTATAACACTTATTTTTCTTCTTAATTATTCTTCTTATATTTCTGTTTAGCCACTTAGGATTTTTATGGGTATTTCTATGCTTAAATATCTGGGGAATATAGATCTCACTTAGGCCCAGTATAATCCTTTTTATAGTATCCCATGCATGTTGTACTGATTTGTTTGTAAGTATTGGCATCCAGTCCAACTGTTTCAATTCATTTATTATTTCCTTTTCATTAGCCTTTTTGTATAAAAATATTTTTATTCTACTCTGATGTGTTTCATATTTATAATTGATTTTAAAGGTAACTAACTCATGGTCACTATTTCAAACTGAGGTACCAGTAACACAGTCTTGTATTAATAAATGTTCTGTTCCAAGTACTATATCTAATATGTTATGTCCTCTAGTGGGGGATTTTGAATGTTGCACCAAATTTAAATTATTACAACTACTAACAAAATGTTTTGCATTTGTTCCAGTGGCAGTCATTTTTATCCAATCAATATTGGGAAAATTTAGGTCACCCATGATGCAGAACTCAGCAATTTCACCCACCTTTTCAAATTCAGTTTTTAAACTATCAGTGATCTCAGTTATTGATGAGGGATTATGATAAACTGTACCCAGAATAATAGACTGGGATTTCTCCTATTTATTCTCGTCCATAAGGTTTCAGTGTCAGAATCTTTTGCTCTTATTTTATGTGATATATCTGCAGATTTAATTGTATTCTTTATGAACATAGTAACACCACCCCCTCTTTTTCCACTTCTATTTTTTGTATATAATGTGTAACCCTCCAGATGTCTATCCAATGTTTCATTATCATTTGTCCACCAAGTTTCAGTTTTGGAAATTGTATTGTATGATTTCTTACTTACTAAGGCTTTCAGTTCATCTATTTTATTACTCAAGCTCCTGGTGCTAAATGACAGAATTTCTAACTGGTTCTTGATAAGGCTCTCATTTTTTTGTACTTGGCTGTTTGTAAGTTCAGCAAGATCCAATCTGTTGGTTACACCACTTAGTCAATTTGAATTTAATAAGTTCAGGGTAGTTTCCAATCTGTTTGCTAATAATCTGGTCCCATTACTGTTTAGGTGTAGTCCGTCTTTTGCATACAAATCATATTTCCCCTGTAAAACAGCCCAATTATCAGTAAAAGTCAGCCCGTCTCTACTACACCAATTGTAAAGTTTGGTGTCATTCCTTTCAATGGTTAAATTTTTTTGAGGGTGGGCTTTAGGGACTGGAATGATTCCTGAGATTGCTACCTTATACACTTTTTGCTTTATACATTTCCCTTTGTCAATTAATTCATGACATATGTCTTTTTCGTGCATATGACCCACATTATTTATGCAAGCATGCAAAATGATTGTGGAATTACATAGTAACTTAATATTCTCTAAAAGTTTATTAACATCATGTATTCAGGCTCCAGGAGGACAAGTAATGGTTGTAGTGTCCTTGTTATTTTGTCTAATATATCTATCGGTCAGTTTAATGATGAAGTCTCCAATTACCAGACATTCTGGTGTCAAATTTTCTGCCTCATTAATTTCCTGATTTGGTAACCTGGTAAATCTATTTTGTGTAGATATCTGATGTAGATATATTATTTGTATGGCTATAGTTTGAAGCATGCTGAACAGGGTGAGTCAGGGAGTAGAGTGCTCCATGCAGCTGCTGGGGTGAGGGGGAAGCCATGGTTGCTGTCCGTGCAGCTGCAGGCCCCTGAAGAAACCACGGTCAGGAGGTTGCTGAGCTCTGTTGTACAGGAGCACAGCTGGAGTAGCTTTGCTATGGCTGAGGAACGGAGGCTGCCTGCTTGGAGGAGCGTCTGTTCAGGAGAAGTGGAACTGAGACACAGTGTTTGTGTGAGAGGGAACAGAGGCTCTGTGTTGGCAGCAGGGGCAAGAGGAGCACTGGAGGTCGGGAGGGCAAAAGGACCAAGTGGCTTTGGCTGCTGGAGAAGCAGCAGTCCAGACGGAGCTAAGCCACGCAATGTCCTTGGTGGCTGGAATGCTGTTTCGATGTCTTCGAGGAACTGGGGTAGCACAGGAGAGAAAAGGAGGGCAGAAGGGTCGTGAGGTATGTGGTCCCTCGAGGTAGCCAAGAGGCTGGACTAACAAGATATGCAGCACAGCACTTAGTGTAGTTCATTGTTGTATGTATTTTTTTTATTTATCTCTTCCATTTGGAGCTGCGATTCTCACTGGGAAAGGTTTTGGGTTCAGCATCTGCAGCTGGGAGGCATAGAGGGACATTGAATGGCACTAAGAAAATGGCCCTGCCATGAGGTGGGAGCTGGGGATGGGGGGTTGCAGTCTGTGGAGCTCCGTGGGGCAGAGGGCTGGGTGAAATACTGTAACTTGCTGGCAGTGCTTTTATTTAAACAGTTGGCTAGCAATGCTGAACATTTCTTTACTTTTATTGTTGCTTGACTTCAGTACAGTACAAGGGCTGCAGATAAAAGCAGGAAATAGTTCATTTTTTACACTGCAGCCAGGGCTGAGGTGCAGTGACATCCAAGCTGTTCAGGCATACTGGGACAAGTGACTTGGGATACCCAGCGACGCAGTTAGCAAGATGGGGTCTGGACAGAAGAAGGGCTGCATTCTCCACCATGTGTGGTGTTTTGGTTTGGTCTGCCACTAAAAGACCCTTACCTTCTCTCTGGTTCACCAGACTCATCTGATGCTGCTGGTGAGGACCCCATGCTGACCATGAGAACAAACTGACAGATGCATAAAATAAATGAATAAAGGTTGTTGTTTATTCAGTACAGCAGATGTACTCTTCATGAGGTCTAGCCCTAGACTGACTGACTGACAGAAAATCTAAGTGGGTTTCTAGCCCCTGGTAAGACAGTAATTAGCATAATATTTGGTATATAGTTCTGAGAGCACTTAAAGGGATGGCAGCTGGCATTAGCCCTATAGAAAAGTACCTAAGTGTACTCCACAGTACCAACTCGGAGGAAACATTTTAGCAGTCACAGTTCAGGAAAGAGACCTGGGGGTTATCATTTCTGATTACCTGAAGGTAGCTAAACAGTGTGACAAGGCAGTGGGAAAGGCTACAGGAATGCAAGGATGCATATGGAGGGATATCACCAGCAGTGAGAGGGAGGTAATAATACCCCTCTATAGGTTGCTGGTTAGACCCCCACCTCGAGTACTGTGAACAGGTCTGGAGGCCCCGTCTACGAAAGGACCTAGATAGGGTTGAGACAGAGCAAAGGAGAGTAACCATAATGGTGCAGAGCCTGCATCAAAAGCACTACGATGAAAGGCTAAAGGATTTAAATATGTACTCCCTAGAAAACAGGAGGGAGTGGGAAGATACGACAGAGACATTCAAATACCT
Source organism: Neoceratodus forsteri (assembly GCA_016271365.2). Lineage (NCBI taxonomy): Eukaryota > Metazoa > Chordata > Ceratodontiformes > Ceratodontidae > Neoceratodus > Neoceratodus forsteri. The sequence goes on from CM057459.1 coordinate 1,296,407,211, forward strand.
CACAGGAAAAAACAAGGTACAGGAAAGTAGCATTTTCCAAAGAAAAAGATGCTCAAGGACATGATGGCATACTATGAAGCTGCGGAGGAGACTCAGAGATAACATGAGGAAGTACTTCTTCATGGAAAGGGTGGTGCATGCTTAGAACAACCTCTCAGTGGAAGTGGTAGGATAGGCACAAAGGAATATTAGAAGCAAAGGGTGGATGTAAGCCGGAGACCAAATAAGGTCTGCGGTGGTAATGTAAGTATGGAAATTAGGGTAGACTGGGTGGACCAAGTGGTCCTTATCTGTGTCAACATTTATGTTTCTATGTTATCTTCATATAATTTTAAAGGCACTGTGGGCTTAACATTAATATATTTTGGACATAATTAGATTTATCATCAGTATAGTTTTATTTTTCTCAGATGTACTTGAAATAGCTTTTATTACTAAGTTTATAATTAATTACTCAAGTCATTAAACATGGCCACTAATAGCAATTGTTAAAAATAGCTTCATTTAAGATTTCTTTTTTAATTTCACCCCGGAATCCTACTGCAGATATAGTAGGAGGATGTTAGCATACATTGCCAATGGCAAACCACACAGTACAACACCAGTATATTTAATTTCTTTATAGCGGGCATGGCCAGAGAGCAGTTCAGTATCCCATAAATCAGTTCCAGAGTGAAATACAATGAAAAGATATATAATAAAATGTGTTAACACTTACAAACTGCTGCTTTAAGGTGGGTGGGGCTTGCTAAACTGGGAAGTTGTGTGAGTGCGTGCTCATGTGTGGATGCACGTGCCTGTTTGATGCGAAGCTTGATGGAGAAGATTTGGGGGAGGGGGTCTTTGGGTTGCAAATTGTGCTTTTGTAAGGTAGCAAAGCAGGGGTGTGTGTGTGTTTGCATGTGTGTGTGTATGTGTCTACTTTGTGTAGCATCTGTGTGTACACTGTTTATCATGTATACAGTATGTGTCTTGTTCTATAAAAAAAATAACACATCAGTACCTTGGTGCCACTGATACTTTGATTAATTGTGGCATACTCTTTCTCCCTGGGTAGCAGTTTCCCTACTCACGTACAGTATACAATCAGGTGTTCTTCCCCTGCGAGCATGACCTGACTCAGGACAACACCTACCCCATGATCGGAAACATGCACAATAAACTTTAAAGATTAGTCAGGACTAGCAGGCATGGGAGCCCAACGTAATGCTTCTTTCATTTATTGGTATGCCTTCTTGTAATCTTACATCCGCTGAACTTTTTCAGGCATTTTATTTTTTGTGAGGTCTGTTAGGTATTTTGCTGTACTGCTAAAGTTTACCACAAATCTGCGGTGACACCCTGCAGTCCAGAAATGCCTTCCCCTTCTTCTTAGTGGTAGATGTGATCCCTCCTAAAATGGTCTCAATCTTTAATGACTCAGGCTGGATCTGCCCACTGCCCTCTGACCAAGGTATGATACCTCTGCCATACCTGTTTGATATTTATCCACCTTAACTGTCAGCCCAGCAGCTTTCAGTCTGAGGAGCACCTCGGTCACATGCCTGACTTGTTCCTTCCACATCAGGCAGTATGCGGCCATTATCATCTATATACGCCAGTGCAAAATCACCCCACCCCCCCAAACAGAATGCGGTCCACAAGCCTCTGAAAGGCTGCTGGTGCATTTATCATCCTGAATGGCATTACCTGAAATTCAAATAGACCTGACATGGTGACAGAGGCTGATCTTTCTCTGGCTTTCGGTGTCAGGGGTACTTCCCAATAGCCCTTTGTTAGATCTATGGTAGTCAGGTACCTGGTTCCCCTTAACATCTCTTGGACCTCATCCATCCTGGGCATTGGCTAGCTGTAAAACTTATAATGCCTGTTAAGCCTGTGTTAGTCGATGCAGAACCTCGTGGTCCTATCCTTCTTAGCATTACAGGAGAGTCCTAGAGGCTACTAGACCCCTGAATAACATGAAAAGTCAGCTTCTTCTTAAGCTCCTCCTGTATAGCATGCTTAACTCCTTCTGGAACCCTCTAGGGTGACTACCTCAGTGAGGCCTGGACCCCGTATCCATATAGTGTTCAGCCAGTGTGGTGTACCCTGGTTTCCTTGTAAATATTTCTCTAAATGATTGCAGTCTCTATTGATCAGGCTGGCATCAGCTGTTTCAAGAGGGTGATACTATCCACAGGGGAGTCTCCCTTAACTTTACTAAGGAGATTTTCTAATGGATCTGCCTCATTCTTCTTTTCTGGGTAGCTGCACACTGCCAGGACTATTTCCTCTCTGTTGTGGTAGGATTTCACCAGATTTGTATGATATACCCTCTGTTCACATTTCCTTTAGGGGTAGCTCCACCATATAATTCACCTCATTTACCTTCCTAACCACACTGCATGAACCTTCATAAGTTGCCCGTAATTTATTTTGTCAGGTCAGGAATGGACATTCATAGGCGGCCTGTAAATTATTTTGTCAGACCGGGAATAGAACTTCATAGGCTGCCTGTAATTTATTTTATCAGGTCAGGACTGGACATTCATAGGCTGCCTGTAATTTATTTTGTCAGGTCAGGAATGGACATTCATAGGCGGCCTGTAAATTATTTTGTCAGACCGGGAATAGAACTTCATAGGCTGCCTGTAATTTATTTTGTCAGGTCAGGAATGGACATTCATAGGCTGCCTGTAATTTATTTTGTCAGGTCAGGAATGGACATTCATAGGCGGCCTGTAATTTATTTTGTCAGGTCAGGAATGGACATTCATAGGCTGCCTGTAATTTATTTTGTCAGACTGGGATGGGCATCATCACACATTGTCTGACCTCTTACTCCCAGGCTCTGGCCCCAAAGCCAGACCATGCTTATTGTCTCTGCTGTGCAGTGGCTATGTGCTCCTGGGACAGCTCCATGACTATGAGCTCCTTTAGCCATGATCTGAAGTTCAGGAAGTACTGCAGAACAGGTTCTTCTTGGGAAGCAAGTTCACCCTCTAATTCATCTCTTACCAGATCTAGGGGCCCCTTTGACCCCTGGGTGAGCACTCTGTGGACTCCTGTGGGGCTTCCCTATATGCGAATAAGAGATGGGGGTAAATACTTGTCTCACTGCCTCCCATGTTGGTTAATGAATGCCCTTAGCATGGTCTTAAGTGTGGAGTTAAAATGCTTGAGCAAGCCATTAGCCATAAGGAGATACGGAAAGGCTCCAAGCTGCGGCACTCCTCATTTTTCCCACAGACTGGTCACTGGGTCAGACATAAAACTAGTGCTGTGATCTGGCAAAATCTTATTGGGAAATACCACTTGGCTGAATATTTCCAGAAGTTCATTAGCTAACTTCCCTATGTGGAGGATATGGCCACCACCTCTGGGTGCCTAGCTATGTAGTCCATGACCACCAGTAGGTACCAAATACAGTGACAGGGCAAAAGGTGGAGGATGTTCTGAAACAAAACATTCCTGGAACAGGTTCTTTTTTGAACCAAACAACTTAGCTGCTTTAACACAGTGCTACATTGGCTTCTTTTGGCTCATGGGAACAGGAAAAACATTAAAACAATGCCTCCACCTGGGAGAGTTGTTGAGTGACCCAAGAAATGTTAGCTGTCAGGGAACAACTGTATTGATTAAAGTGCATGACGGTCTTGGCATGATGGATCTCTGTAGAATGTAGTTCTGCTAAAAAGAGAACCAACAAGGGTAGCTTAATGCAAGACTAGTGGGGCACTTTAGTAACAAGGTGACTAGCATAATTTTATTATAAACCATAGTTTCCCAATATTTACTCTTAATGTCAGCAAACTGGTACCTAATAATCATTGTTTTGGTCTTCAAGATTAAGCATAAAACTTCAGGAGACATGGCATTCAGACTTTAGTGTTAAAATAAGCAACCACATTTATTTACAGAGGTTGTGCATGGGCCCGAGACATAGCTCTCACTGTTAACCACATTGTTATACACATAAGGGTACCCATTATCTCTGGCAATCTAGGGCCCTAGAGTAACTGTAGTCACATTCTGTAATTGGGTTAGACTCAGTATGACATTCCTATTGCTACTGAAGTGTTATACACAAATACACAGAAGGGCATCAGACATCAAGGCCCCGATAGGGTGCCTGCAAATATAGTGGCATGCATATCCTCATAGTGTAGATTGTGCCATGCTAGAATACAAAAACAGACACAGTCTTATTTGACAGACTATTCCTGGTAAATCTATTTAAAAAGCATCACAAGAATGCAGGATGCAAACAATAATGGTCTCTGGTCACTCCGAATGAATGTACCCTTAAGTGAGATCCCTTGAGATCTAATTCACATTAGCAATACATCTGACAGAGAATGTAAATGAGGTACTTACAGTAGCTTCTTAGTATGCTTACCTGCTTCTGGACTTGAGGGATTGTATGACACAGGGAATATTGTCTGTTATCCTAGACAAAGAGCCCACTCTGCTCCTGGGATTGCACTATTTAGGCCTCCTGTCTTGCACAGATGTGATCTATGGGTGGTCACCATCAGGCAGGACCTCTTGAGAGGGAACCATCCTGCTGATGTTCAAATTAAAGATCAAGCCTCCAGAGATTCAGACAACAGAAGACAACTGCCACTCCCAAGACCCAGGACCCAGTTGCCACCTACTAAGCTGGGCTAGTCCCCTCTGACTGGTTGTAGACAGAGGCCCTGCAGGGGGAACCCCATTTCTTTAAGTGGTGCTCTCTCCCTTCATCCCAATGTCTCTCTTTGCAATGGACAGGGGTCTCATTTTAATACCCCCTAGGCCAGGGCAAACAAGAAGCACACAGCCTCTTGTTTACAGGACACTGTAATGACACCCCAATATTCTACCAAATTATTGTGTATGCCTATGGAGTGATAGAGGCCTGCACTGGAATAGTGATAACATAATGTAATGGGTACTTATGAACTGCAATGAGAACCAATATTGTGCTTATTTGCAAACTGTGATCATAACTGCCTTGCCACATATCTCTCTCTCTCTCTCTCTATATATATATATATATATATATGTATATATATATATTTATCTATCTACAGAGAGAGAGAGTACATGCATTAGCTTAGATCTGCCAAAATGGAAAAATACTGTACCAATTTCTTTTTTTGTCTCTCTCTCTTTCTTTCTTTTTTCTTTCTTTCTTTCTTGCAAACACCATGGCAATGTGATAAGTTGGGCAACACAACTGGCTGTTAGCTACATGACTGCCTGGTTACTATAAAGGAGAAGTAGTTAGTGACTTGCTAAAATTATGTTAGGAAAAGTGCTTGCCTAAGGTATAGCAAGATGTTCTTGTCAGTTATGATGAAAAAATGGAAAAACGGCCTCAGCAACTGTGTAAGAATAGCTGTGCTAGGAGACTGTATAAAGTATCTACTCAAACCCTGATCAGTGAGCCAAGCTAGTTAACCACTCTAGAAGAAGAAGAAAAAGAGTGCCATGGGTTGCAACGAATCAGACCTATGCCCTCCCTCAAGATTAGCAATCTAAGAACTTGGTTGTCTGTTGTTTGTTTCCTGAGTTTTAATATGCCATAATAAAGCTTTGAACTTTAATGCTTGGTGTTGGTGTTTGTTGGTCTGTCACAACTCATGTAACCCAAATAATTCCTTACAAATTGGCACCCCAGATGGGACACGATTGTTGATGGGTCAAGAAATGACCAGCTTATAGATTGTTGTATTAAAATGTCAAGTGATCACTTAGGAAAAATATATTTGTTATGTCTCCAATAACTCTGGGTGAAAAGCCGGCAGCCTGGGGGGAGGGAGACGTTATGGCCTCCTCTAATGATAGGAAGGACTGATTAGGTGATTTTGTTATTGATTATGTGTCAAGTCAAGCAAGACATGAGAAGATGTTAGCATGGGCTGTGGTAGGAAAGTATAAATTAGGAGGAGTATGGGTTACAGAAAATAGATACAATGAGTGGGTCACTAAGAAGAGAGATCATGAGTTCATTAAAGGGCCAGTCATGGCAGAACTCTATACTGCCTGTGTGGCATATGATGACCAGTTCAAGCTGTTGAAATAAGACAATCCTGACTTAAAGAAAGAGGTAGACACTACAGAACAGCTTGAGACAGTCCAGGGTCAGTATAGCCAAGCACGAGACCTCATGTTAGAGGCCACCGACTTTGCTAATAAAGCCCAGAAAGAAAACCAAGACCTAACTGTTAAGCTGGTCCAGCAACACACTGAGATGATTCAGTTGAATAAGGCTATAGGTGACTTGAAAAATGAGCTAGAAGTGGAGGAGCTGGATTCCGCTGATGTTAGTGTCAACAGGGAGTATGGTTCTGATGACGTTACAAATGTAGGAGATGTGGGTCACTACAAGCCAGAAAACAGAGGTGGGGATCACCCACCCAAACCCACAGGGGCAACCTCTAAATCATCTCCTTCCACCCCACCAATTGGCACTGTTCCCTATACCCCTTTTTATCCATCTTTTCCCCCTAACCGTGCTCCCCAGAGTTTGGGTATCACACCTGACTCTGCTGCACTTGGGCCAAAGATTCCATTAAAACAACTCATACATGGCTCAGGTACAGGGGAATTTTAAGGTAGGGGACTCCATTCTGCTACATGGTGTTGAAACTAAAGGGTAATTTTAACCTGTATGGGGTCAGGGCCTCCCAAAACCAGATTCAGTGCCTCCAGAAAGCAATACCATCCCAACTGTGTGGGAGACTGCCTCCATGCAGCCTGAGCTGTAAATGAGTCATTTGAGGGTCTATTGAAACATTTATCTGACCTCTTTTGCCCATCTGTGATTGGCATGCAGCTGACAGTAAACACTGTACAGGAAAAGGATGAATATCCTCACTGTTTTTATTTATTTAATTAGTTTTTGTTGACCTGGTGGGTGCACTAGACAGTAGAGCTACCTCTTTTCAGGCACGACCCGGGAGGTTACATACAATAGGGTATGACATAGCAATAGGATACAAGGATAAGACAGGTGAACATCAGCACTTAAATACAGTGCACACATCACAGTGTCAGAAGACATGGGGAACTGGCAGAACAGTGGCATCAAATGTAAACACAAATACAATTTTACAACAAAGATTAGTAAGTACCAGGGGTAAATTGATTCAAGTAGAATTTGGGGAGTGCCCAACTCAGTGATTAGGAACAAGTGTGCCTAGGCAGATCAAGTGGGGCAGGCAAGGGAGTGATGGCTCCTCCCACAGGAGCAGTGGTCTGAACTATCCAGTAGCTTGCGGAGTCCCAGTCTGAATATCCAGTGAGTTTAGGAGTGCCTGATCTCCAACAGTAGGGAGTTCCAAAGTTTCAGAGCAAAAATGAAGAAGGTGTTTTCTCCCATTTTGGGGTTACAATTGGGTATGGCAAGGAATAACATAGCAGCCGATCTCAGGGGGTAGGTAGAGAGGGCCGGTTTTAGCAGGAGGGCCAGTTTGTCTGGTTTCTGGGCATTGATGTTGTTGGTTAAGTAACTAGTGGTGAATTAACAGAACACTGTGGGGGAAGCCAGTCAAGGCTGGAGTAGAGGGAGCAGTGGTGAGTAAGCTTGGGAACAGACAGTGCAAAGAATCAGATGCTATTACAGCAGATGTCTCACTTATGGAAAAGACCTTTTAAGGATTCATGAAAGAATAGCAGCAGCCTTCTCTACAGACAAGGCTACTTTTGATTCTGAGAACCCAGACTTTTTGGGATTATTTTTAGCTAACATGCATCCAGGAATTAAAAGCAAAATAAACATGCTTGTAGATTCCACCAAAACTATGAGTGAGATTTTAAACCAGACTGCTAGAGTTTACCTGAATATAAAATCAAGTAGGAAGGAGAGATCAGAGAAGGACAAGGGGGAAAATAAGACCCAGAAGAATAAGGGCAATGACAAACTGAAGGTGGCTGCAGCCATCCCAGCAGCTCCTTCAAAACAGCCAGAACATCCACCCCCACCAGCAGAGGAACAGGGACCATGATATATCCCAGCCTCACCCCCAAGGCAAGTTGAGGGTCCTCCCCGCCACCCCAATGGAGTAGGGGAAAGGAATGGAACCCTATATGGTGAGGAGGCAGTTCATGGGCTGGCAGTGGCCAAGATTGGTGGGGTCAAAGGGACTGGCAGAACCAGACACTCACCCCACCACTGCAACAGAGGAATGATCCAAAGGGGTTAGCCTATGCAATCCAAGATGTGCAGAAACAGCTGCAAGACATACTGTCGGTGTGTTCATCAATCTCTTCAGGCCCCCACTCCAAGGAGGTAGGCAGAATTATTGATGGGAGGGAGCCTCATGGTGTTGCCATGAGGCTGCCTTCAACTGGATGATTACAGTTAACCCTGTGTTGAAGAGTGGGCTGGAGGCCACCCATGCACCTTGTTAGTAGACACTAGGTCAGCTGTGTCCCTGCTACGTGGGGATTTTTAAGTTGGCGACAACATTCCAGCAGGTTCAGTGCATACTTTTGAAGGCACCCTTTTGCAAGTACACCAAACCATATCAGAAATTCAAGATACCTCTGGTGACCTTACAGTATTATGTAAACCTTTTATTGGCCCTTCCACCATCCCAGGCATACTGGCTATGGATGTCCTCAAACATTTAAAGTCTATAGTGGACCTTTCAAATTTGTCCCTGTGGGTTGCAACATATGATCATGACCTAATGCTGATACCAGCTGGGCTACCACCAGTAGCTGCCACTAGTCCTTGCACTGTCCTGAAATTTTTTGACTACCACCCATTGTCTGATGTGCTATTGCCCATTCTTACAGACCACCTTTCGGCATCTGCAACACATAAAAATTACTGTGGCCAAACTACCCATTATATCTCTGTGCAGGGGCCAGACCGCCATCCCCCAAAATTGTATCTATTCCCTGTGAAAGTCTGATGAGAGGAGAAAAAGATAATGGACTCCCTCTTAGAGCAAAATCTAGTATGCCTGTTCTGCTCCATGAATAACTCTCCCATCTGGATGGTTCAGAAACCTAATGGCTTCTGGTGGTTAACAGTAGATCACCACCGCCTCAAGGCTGTCACCCCTTCCACAGCCCCCACAGTGGCTTCCATGATGGATCTCTTATCCCATTTGTCACCTCGGTCCCAGTGGTTCTCAGCCATAGACATAGCTAATGGGTTTGATCCATTTCCCTTACCAAAGCTTGTCAGTCCAAAATTACCTTCACTGTGGTAGATATCCAATACACCTTGACAGTGCTCCACAGGGGCTCCATAATTCCCCCACACTGTTCCACAACATGCTAGCCATGATTCTGAAGGGGTTCTCCCACCACAACTGCCTCTTGCAGTATGTGGACAATGTATTCATCAGCACTGAAGATCAGGCTACTCACAGCTCTTGCAAGAGCTGTTAGCCACACTTACTCTGGCAGGGTTAAAAATTAACCCAAGGAAGGCACAGTTCTGCACCAAAAAGGTTACCTTTTTGGGGCACACAATTTCCCCATATGTCAAAAACCCTGACATGAAGAAGGTCCATACTGTCTGGGACATGCCATTACCGACTGACCTACACTCCCTTCAGTCCTTCTAAGGAATGTGTAATTTTTCCCAAGCCTTTGTCCCTGATTTTGCTACTAAGGCAAAATCATTACATGAACTCCCAAAAAAGAATGTGCCTTGGGTTTTGACCTCTGCCAAGACTCAAGCAGTGGTGGAACTCAAACAGGCTGTGGCCACAGCACCCTGTTTAGCTAATCCAGACATAGCTAAACCCTTCCATTTGTAAGTGGCTGTGTCTCCTACATCCCTAGTGGTGGTCCTGTCTCAGCCAGTTCATTCCTAATTCCAAACACTGGCTTACACCTCCTGCCTCCTAATCCCAGTGGAGCACAAGTACACCCCCCAGTGAAAAGTATTTGTTAGGCATATTTTGGGCTAAGTACTTCACATACATTACTGTACAGGGTTTAGTAAAATTATTTTGCACTCTGAACTCAAATCCACCTCGTTTCTTCTCTCACTCAGATTGAAGGAGGGTGCTGTCTCCAATTCCAGATTTACTCAGTGTGCTCTGTTATTACAGGACTGGGACATTGAGGTGTCAACAACTGCAGTCTCCCAGGTTGCCAATCCTCTCCTTTTTGGGGAGCCACACAAGTGTGCCATCCCTCCATCCCCATCCACTGTAACTCAGCCAGAGCATTCTATTTTCAATAAATGTTCCTCCGCTTCTTGCATTTTTACAGATGGTTCTTCCTTTTTATGGGGACGATGCACTCCATACTGGCTTTGGGGAGTATATTCTGACCCTCAACCTGTCCATCGCCAGATGCTGTACCCCACATTCAGCGCAGGCAGCAGAACTCACAGCCACCTGATATGCCCTGCATTTATTACCCACCTATTCCCTCCCGGCCCTTGTGGTTATTTGCTCTGATTGCTCCTGGTTTTGCCTGGCATTGACAGAGTTTCTACCCATTTGGCAGCAAAATAACTTCCAGTCATCTGACCACACACCTATTAAATATTTATCCCACTGGTCCTTTCTCTCCACACTGCCCCTCCATGAAGTTTCATGCGTCTATGTTCTCAAAGTTAAGGCACACTCTAAGTGTGTCCCATTTGCAGGGGAGGATTCAAAAGCAGAGTCTCTTACTTAACAAGGTGCCGGTGGGGGGGGGGCAGGATCTTTGGGAACACCTGTCTCCTAAGGTGGCTGCCATGTTGAGCACTGTCAAGTAGGATTTATAAATCTTAGGTTTAGAACAAATGCAGGAGAGGGATTCTCAGTTTTAGCAGCTTAAAATTCAGATTGAAAATAAAAATAATGAACAGAATGCTTCAAACATGTATGTGGACAAAACCTCAGGGTTGTTGATGTGTAAAATCCTTAGAACAGGTGACACTGTGCTTGTGGCCCCAGAACACATCAGACATGAGTTGCTGAAGTTGTGCCATTATCAAGCAGGGCACCAAGGGATATCCGAAACCCTGCAGTTGGTCAGGAAATTAACCTGGTGGCCAAAAATACTAGCTGAAGTAAAAACGCATTGCTACAGTTGTACAGTATGTGTACAGACCAATCCTGCTCAGCATACACAAAAGGCTTTGCTGAGGCCACAGACTAAGCACGAATCACAGCACAATTTGCAAATTGAATTTATAGGACTACTACCATCCCCAGCCAGGGGTAACAAATGTATCCTGAATGTTACAGATTTGTACTCAAAGTGGGTTGAAGCCATTCCAAGTAAAACTGACACTGCATCTGCCATAGACAAGCACTTGGTAGAGAAAGTGTTTTGTGCCTGGGGGCTCCCAGGCATCACTGAGTCAGACCAAGGGACTCATTTTACAGGTCGGGTCATGGAAAGTTGTTTAGCTCTTCTGGGGATTAAACAGAAATATCACATCGCATACCATCCTCAGTCATCCGGCCAGGCGTAGAGGGCAAACAGAACTATAAAAACAATGTTAATATTCAGATCTCAAGTTGCCCCTGGTGCTTATAGCAATAAGTACAACTACAAGCACTTCAACTGGACTCACGCCATTTGAGGTAGTGACTGGGAGATAGATGAGGACACCCGTTCATCTTTGGTATGAGGGGTTGGGAACTGCTACCTGTGATAGATTGGAGCTAGACAAATATATGTCTGTTTTGAAAGAGAACTTGCAGGTCATTAACAAATGTGTGTAGTGTCCTCCAGTCTAGGTTGGGCACAGCAGGTACAAAAGCAGCATTTTGACCCCAAAGTCACCCCTTTGGAATATCAGCTGGGAGACAGGGCCATGATTCTGGACTATCGAATCCCTGACCATGCCCTACATAAATTCTGGAGGGAGCCATTTTCAGTGACAGACAGATTGTCCCCAGATGTCATAAAGATTCAAATTACAGACAAAAAGATGCCAGTGGAAAAGTGGTGGCATGTAAATCAGATGAAACCATTTAAAGGGAACTGATTATTACAGCCTGTACTAACGTATGTCTGTCAGTATCTTTCCTCTTTTTCAAGGTTTGAAAAAAAAAAAAAAACACTTAATGAACTGCCAAGTGGGTAACCAGATCAGTGAAGGAACAGGGCACCTATAGGATCCAAAGCAATCTTCAGGACAATGCAGCGTTTGCTTTAATTACTTGAAGTGATGGACATTGGACTTTATGTTCATTTATCTACCTCAGACACCACAAGCTGAGAACACTATTGCAAGGGACTTTTAAACAAGCATTTGTCAATGCCGAATGTTGCTTGCTTCTATGTGCTGTTTAGGTATTTGGAAGTCATTGGAGTGCAAATATTGAAAATTTGCGAACTTACGAGCGTGCGTAGGAACTGCGCAACGCACGCTCGTAAAACAGTCATTGTTAGGAAATTTTTCACGAAATTTTCAACATAGCCATTTTAAGACCTCTGCTCATGAACAGTGTCACTGTGATTTTATTAATGTGTCCCATACATTGAGTTTGCACAACGACTGTGCCATTGTAATAGCTACATGAAGTAGGAAACACGTTTTGGGCAGGATGTGAAAATGACAGCTATACTGCTCATAAGGAGGTGTGGTAAAATGGCAATGTTGAAAATCTGGAGTGGAAATATTGAAAATTCGCAAACCCTCTGACGTACGTGGGAACTGTGCAACACACACTCATAAAACAGTCATTTTTAGGAATTCTTTCACCAAATTTTCAACATTGCCATTTTAAGATCTCTGCTCATGAACAGTGACACTGTGATTTTCTTAATGTGTCCCATACACTGAGTTCGCACACCGACTGCGCCATTGTGCGCTACATGGGCGGAAACATGTTTTGGGCAGGATGTGAAAAATGACAGCTGTACTGCTCATGAGGAGGTGTGGTAAAATGGCAATGTTGAAAATCTGGAGTGAAAATATTGAAAATTTGTGAACTTACGAGCCTGCATAGGAACTGCACAACGCACTCTAGTAAAACAGTCATTTTTAGGAAATTTTTCACCAAATTTTCAACATAGCCATTTTAAGACCTCTGCTCATGAACAGTGTCACTGTGATTTTCTTAATTTGTCCTGTACATTGATTTGCTTTGACTACGCCATTCTACGCTACAAAGGCGGAAACACATTTTAGGGTGAGATGTGAAAAATGACAGCTATACTACTCATTAGAAGGTGTGGTAAAATGGCAATTTTGAAAATCCGGAGTGAAAATATTGAAATTTTAGAACTTACGAGCCTGCGTAGGAACTGCACAGCATACGCTAAATAAAACAGTCATTTTTGGAATTTTGGACCAAATTTTCAACATGGGGTTTTGGGACCCCTTCTCATGAATGATGTCACTGTCATGGCAGTATTTGGGCCTGAAGGGTGATTTCACAGTCACTGCACAGTCACTGCGCGAAATCACCCTTCGGGCCCGAATAACGCCATGACAGTGACATCATTCATGAGAAGGGTCCTAAAACCCCATGTTGAAAATTTGGTGCAAAATTCCAAAAATGCCTGAGATATGCAATAAAGTTGAACCCCCCCCCCATCTAGCCCATTATACAGCTTACCGGCATTTCCTCAGTTCGTGGTCGGCGTTGAAGAGTGCAGACGTGTTCCCGGTCCACTGAAGATCGTCGCGCCGGAGTTCTGAGGTAAGTATGGGGTGAGGGGGTGGGGAGGCTGGGTGTGCAATGGGTGGGTGCGGGTTGTGGGAGGGTTGGAGCGGCCACGGGAACCATTTTGTTTTATAGGTTTGAAAAAAAAAGAGCGTCGTGGGGCGTTTGCCATGCTGGGGTGGGCTCCCAGCGTTGCACAGAGATGAGGCCATTCAGCCGGCGAGTTGGGCACCCCATCGTGAGACTGATTGCCACGCTGGGGTGGGCTCCCAGCGTGGCACCAACTACTGGGGAGGGACGACGCAGCTCAGCCGACAGGGATTGGGCATCCCATCGGCTACACAGTAGATGCGGAGGCGCGCACGCCTGCGTGTGGGGGGAGCTATGCTTCTTATCGCTGCTCACTGAAGCGTAGCTCCCCCTTTCAACTGTATGCCACTGCATTTTGGAGCGTGTCATAGACAGCTCCAAAATGCATTGGCTTACAGGAGCCGCGCCTGCCAGCTCACTGACTGAATTGGAGGAGGAGGTGACACACCTCTGAAATCTCCGATGATGGCACTATGTTTCTTGCACATGCGTGCAAGCAACATAAAAACTGAAAAGCTTGTTTGGTTTGGACTGTCTTGCTCTGAACTCTATTATTTTGCTTTGAACTTTTTGCATTGAACATGATGAAGAAACTTTGGTGTCTCTTTATTTTTACAATTGTACTATGGGCAGCAGCAGTGGCAGCCTGTGCATTGAAGGTACAGTATTACTATATTCATTTTATTCTGAAAGATGGGATGCTACCCCTAGGGGTCGCACCACCAATGTTACCTATAGCGTAAGTAATCTCCATGATTCGTGCAGTGCCACCAACATTACCCTGAATTTGGGTTCAACAGTGCAACACAGACACTTAGATGTAGCTTATACTCAATGGGAAACACCCATACTGGTGGGCAAAGGGACTGTGTATGATCACATAATGTACCTGATATTTCTATGTAATCAAATCCTTGTCATACCAGTAAAGATTCCTCTGAGCCCAATGGGGCTTTATAAGCAGATGGTTGTGGTCACAAGCTATACAGCTAGACTGACAAAGCCAAATAAAGGGGGATGGTCCTTATTGGACTCAATTAGTACAGACCTAAAGAATCTTTATACCATATAGAGTAGAAACATTCCTAATTTTGGCTTCTCCTTTGGACACCCAAATTTTGGAAATGGGAAATAACAGCAGAAGTGCTTTGAAGCTTTCGGGCTATGTGCGGTACTAGACCTCGGGGAAAATAGTAAAGATAGACTGGGGTTATATGGTGAGATGGAGGTTTACATCCTGGGGGAACCCTCTGGGCTCGCCATAATTGTAAATTGGACTGCAATTTTGCAATATAAAGCTATTTTGGCTTTTCCTGATGGATTATATGATTTCCATGACCCCACCAAAAATTCTTATCAAACCTTTGTTAATGCCATAGCTCATGAGAATATAAAATTGGATAGGTTATCATTTAACACTTTTCGTTGGCCTTGGAACAGAATAACTTACTGTAATCAAGAAGTGTGGATATAGAGGGTTACAGGTCAGGAAGTTTCACACAAAGTGCTGGTATGTTATGAGGAAAAGATGACAAATGCACAGGAGTAGTTGTAATTACCCATCAGAGTGGGTGCAGAAGAACCGGAATGGCGAGCAGCATCAGAGCAGGCGATCCTGGAGGCTCAGACTTAGGCAGGCTAGCGCTTGGGACAGAGGAGGGCATTGGAGGTGGGAGGAGCCAGAGCTGCATCAGCAGCAAGAGGGGCAGAGGAGCATGCTTTCCCAGTGGCTGCAGTCAGCGGCAGGCCAGGGTAACAGGGGAGAAGCTATGGGCTAATCAGGAGCCAGGGCGTGAAAATTTGACTTGTGGTTGGGCTATAAAGGACAGGCCAAGCCACATTCCTTTTACAGACACACAGAAGGAGCTGTAATTACCCATCGGAGCGGGTGCAGAATAACCAGAGCAGCGAGCAGTGTCAGATCAGATGATCCTGGCGGCTCAGACTGGGGCAGGCCAGGGCTTGGGCAGAGGAGTGCATTAGAGGTGGGAGCAGCCAGAGCTGCATTGGCAGCAAGAGGGGCAGAGAAGTGAGCTTTCCCAGTGGCTGCAGTTGGTGGCAGGCCAGCATTACAGGGGAGAAGCTGTGGGCCAATCAGGAGCCTGGGCGTGAAGATTTGACTCACGGCTGGGCTATAAAGGACAGGCACAGTCACATTCCTTTCACAGACGCACAGAAGGAGTTGTAATTTCTACGCACCCCAGCCCCAACCTCTATTAAACAGATGGTGGGGGAGGAGGCAAGGGGGAGGAGTGGCATGACTTTAGAGGACTTTAAGATATTATTGCTCTGATCAGGCAAGTGTACATGTTGCTAGGGCAGCTCTGACCAGGGTGTGGGCTCTGTGGCTGCTGTGGTGCAGATCATTGGTGTGGGCACTGTAACTAAGCATACAGGTAAACTAGGGTAGCCCTGATCAGGGTAAGGGCACTGAAGCGCTGATCATTCGGGAACCTTGATTTTGAAAGCTGGGAGACAGTGTAAGTTATGCATTGTATGTGTGAAAATGCTAGCTGAGAGGTAATGAAAGTTAAGTGTGGGGCTTGACCAAAGGTACATGATAGGATGGGGAAGGGACCTCAAGCCACTAGACCAGGCATCTTTGGGAGGGTGGTTGGGTGCACAGGGTGTGGGGCGGCCATGGTACTAGACTGGGCTTGGAAATTTGGGGGTTGCCCAGTGTGCCAGCAGCTGGCACAGCTCAGGGAAGAGGTGGAAGAAATTCGGAGACAGCTAGGGGAGTGGAAAAGTAGGGGGCATGGGGCTGACTACAAAACTACACCAGGTGCTGAAACCTCAGGCACAATGAGAGGCAATGGTGGTACTCTGAGAGAACATGGGCATCCTTGCAGGGGGAGCCCAGAATGTGGGAGTGCCCATAAAACCAGGCAGGAGTATGGGGTTGTCAAGGGAAACCCGAGAGGGAAGGATAGTACTGGAAGGGGTCCAATTGTAGCAGGGGGGAGTGGGGAACCCGGATCAGGACTCCAAATGAAGGCACAGATTGGGGCTGCAAGAGCGGGACCTGGGACAACTGTGCAGAAACAGCAAAGACAGGGAAATGAGGAAACTGTGGAGGAACAAGCCAGGCAGGAAGCAGGGATACAGGGGACGGGTACTTCAGCAGGAAGGGATAGGGATATGGGGCATGGCCCAGAAATGAAGCTCAGAGTACAAGGAACAGAGGGGAAAGCTTTGGGGGAGGTGATCAAATGGAGCAAGGCACAAGGGCAGGTAGCACCATAGAAGAGCCAGGAAACCAGGTTTTATGGCAGGGAGATGAGCAGGATGGGGAGAGGAAGTATCGAAAAGATTCAGAGGGGGAAAAGAACTGCACTAAGAAACCAGAGAACCAGAAAGGGGCCCAGGGAAATGAGCAGGTGGAGGATGGGGGGAGGAGGACTCAAGAAGTCTCGGGGGGGGGAGATAGCAAGGGTAAGGATGGGGAAAACTTTTTTGAAAGAGGAGAAGAACAGCAGCGGTGAGGGGCGACCAGGAGGAGAAAGGGGATAGGGTCTTAATAGTGGGGGACTCAATTATAAAAGGAGTTACATGGGGGAGAAGGGGAGAGAGGGGATTAAATATGGGTGGAGTGCCTGCCAGGTATGACGGCAGCCAAAGTCATGCATTGGATCCCCTCGAGGGGGAAGGAAATAGATGAGAAAACTCATCTGATGTTCCACCTAGGCACAAATGACCTTGCAAGGAGTAGTGTGATGGAGGTGCAGGCAAGGTTTATGGCATCTGGCTAGGTTTTGCAGCAACTTGGACTTTAAAGCCCTGTCTTTTTCTGAGGTGCTGCTAGTACCAAGGGCCAGCTCGGAGGTGAGGCAAAGTATAGTGGAGTTCAATAGATGGCTTGCAGGTTGGTGTGCTCAGAGAGGGTATGGTGTGATAGGAGATTGGGGTTCAACATGGAGCGACAATAGCCTCTTTGTCCCAGACAGGCTGCACCTAAATGTGGAGGGGAAAGCAGTGCTCAAATGCAAACTGGACGATTATGTTGACAGACGCTGCCATTTAAACTAAACCTGGGGGAGGGGGAAGCCCTGTTGATGAGGCAAGAGTCGGGGGGGGGCAAAAGGCCCAACCCACACAGCCAGAGGGTAAGGGGGCAAAATATATAAGGTGGGAGGAAAGAGGGGGGTGGAGGGTCATGTGTGCAAATGCCAGAAATCTGGGTAGGAAGATCCCAGATCTAACAGCATAAATGGTTGAGGAGGGCCTTGACATTGTGGGGATAACAGAAACATGGTGCCACCAGGAACAGGGATGGGAAATGGAGATACCAGGGTACAAATTGTTCAGGAGGGACAGGGTGGAAAAGAGGAGGGGTTACACTCTACGTAAAGGAGAGTATCAGGGCATCAGAATTGTAGGGTAAGTGGGGAGAGGCCGAAGGATTCTGGGTCTCATTGGCAGTGGGAAAGTGGAAGGCAGTGCATATGGGGGTGGTTTACAGGCCCCCGGCACAGCAAGAATCCATGGATAGAAGCATGACTGATGAGTTTATGAGAATGGTGGAAAGGGGGGAAGTGGTGCTGATGGGGGATCTGAACCTACCGGACGCAGACTGGGGCACCCTTTCGGCAGCTTCAACCAGCAGCAGAAAAATATTGGACTCCCTGAAAATGGTGCTCCTAAATCAACTGGTCAGGGAGCCAACCGGGGCAGGAGCTACTCTTGATCTAGTCCTGACAAATGGGGATAGGGATATTGGTGGGGAAACATCTTGGTACAAGTAACCACAACACGGTCAGGTTTAGAATAAGGAACACTGCAGAGGTTCACTGGTCTAGGTTGAAGGCGCTGGATTTCAAGAGGGCAAACTTCAGGAAAATGGAGGAAATAGTGGAGAGGGCTTTGGAAGGAGTGGAGGAGCTGACAGAGGTGGAGGTAATGTGGGGGAGGATAAAATAAGCTTTTGTAGAGGCCACTGACATCTGTGCCAAGAGAGCAAGTAAAATAAGAGGAAACCTCTGTGGTACACTAGGAAGGTAGCGAAAAAGGTAAAGGCAAAAAGGAAGGCCTTCAGGAAGTTCAATGAAACACAAGCGGAAGTAGACTGGGGAAAATACCAGGTAAGCCAGAGAGAAGCCAGGGTAGAGGTAACATAGAAACGTAGAAACATAGAAGTTGACAGCAGATAAGGACCGCAAGGCCCATCCAGTCTGCCCATTTCTTTTTCTACCTTATGAATGTACCATTGGTCTTTGCTCTGTCAATGGTCTATCTATTCATACTCATCTGTATTGCTCCCTTATGCCTATCCTATGCCTATTTGAAGCCCTGCACTGTATTCATATCCACCACTTCCTGAGGTAGGCCGTTCCATGCATCTATCACCCCTTCTGTGAAAAAGAACTTCCTCACATTACACCTTAATCGGCCTCCCTCTAATCTCATGCTGTGTCCTCTTGTCCTGCTATTTTTCTTATATTGAAACATGTTCGACTCTTTCAGCTTGTCAATGCCCTTAAAGTGTTTGAATTTTTCAATTATATCACCTCTCTCCCTCCTTTGCTCTAGGGTATGCATATTGAGCTCAGTTAATATGTCCTCATATGTTTTCTGATGCAGTCCCTGCACCATTTTGGTTGCCCTTCTCTGGACTGCCTCAATTTAGTTAATGTCCTTGTGAAGGTGTGGCCTCCAGTACTGCATGCAGTACTCCAGATGGGGCCTAACTAAGGAGGGCAAAGGCACAGACAGAGGAGTGCATAGCTAGAGGGTTCAAAAAGGGGGATAAGACTTTCTTTCAGTACATAAGTGAAAAGAGGAAGGCTAGTCAGGGAATACTCCAGTTAAAAACAAATGGGGTGGGGGGGGGGAGATGCTACATGGGGACTGAGAGAAAGCGGACTTGCTAAACAACTATTTTTGCTCAGTGTTCACTAGGGAGGTAGAAGATGAAGGCAGCAGAGCAGAAGAAGCAATGGCAGGGGAGGGGGAAGTGGACATGAGGCCATTCCTCGTGGAGGAAAATTTGGGAGAACTAGGCTGCATGAAGGTGGACAAGGCCATGGGGCCAGATGGGGTACACCCAAGGGTGTTAGGGGAACTAAAGGAGATACTGGCAGTGCCATTGACTGCACTTTTCAATCAGTCCCTGGAGACTGGGGTGCTGCCGGAAGACTGGAGGCAGGCAAATGTGGTCCTGCTGCATAAGGGGGGAGGGAGGGAGGAAGTGGGAAATTACAGGCCTGTGAGCTTGACATCGGTGGTAGGCAAGCTCATGGAAAACTAATAAAAGGCAGGATCACCAGCTACCTGGAGGAAAGCAACCTTATGGATCCAAGGCAACATGGTTTTACTAGGGGCAGATCCTGCCAAACAAATTTGATAAGAGTTTTTTGATGTGGTCACCAAGGAACTGGATCAGGGGATGGCGGTAGATGTGGTTTATCTGGATTTCCAGAAGGCATTTGACTCCGTGCCCCACAGGAGACTGCTGTATAAAATGTCAGGCCTGGGGCTGGGGCAGAGGGTGGTTAAATGGGTGGGGAACTGGCTGGGGGACAGGAGGCAGAGGGTCATAATAAATGGGATGGCATCCGGAGAGGGCAAGTTCACAAGTGGGTTCCCTCAGGGATCAGAGTTGGGGTCCCTACTATTCAATATATTTGTAGGGGACATTGGGGCAGGCCTTGAAAGAGGTATGAGTCTGTTTGCGGATGATATTAAAATCTGCAATAGGGTAGACACTCAGGAAGGGGTAGAAAGAATGCAGAGAGATTTGGGAGGCTTGAGGCATGGTCAAAGAGGTGGCAACTTTCATTCAACGCAGAAAAGTGTAAAATCATGCATCTTGGCAACAGGAACCGGAGGGCAGGGTACTGTATGGGGGGGGGGGGCAGAGATCTGGAGATAACGGAACAAGAAAGGGACTTGGGCATCACTATATCGGGGGACCTGAAGGTGGAAAGGCAGTGCAGGAGAGTAGTGGCTAGGGGTAGTGGAATGCTGGGATGCATCGGAAGGGGGGATCACCAGTAGAAATAGGGAGGTCATAGTACCCCTGTACACCCATCTGGTTAGACTGCCTTTGGAATACGGAGTCCAGTTCTGGAGGCCATATCTCAAAAAGGATGTGGGGAGGCTGGAGTGGGTTCAGAGGAGAGCGACAAAGATGGTAAAAGGGTTGAGCCACCTATCCTATGAAGAAAGGTTGAGAGATCTGAACATGTACTCCCTGGAACGGGGGGACATGATCAAGACCTTCAAGTACCTTAAGGGTATAAACAGGGTGCCAGTGGAAAGCATCTTCCAGATGAAGGGTAATCAGAGGACAAGGGGGCATGGTCTGCAGGTGGAGAGGGGGCTGTTCAGGGGTAACATTAGGAAGTACTTTTTCACAGAGAGAGTGGTGGAAAAGTGGAACAGACTCCTGGAGGTGGTCATTGGAGAAGAAACAGTGGAGGGATTCAAAAGGGCATGGGACAACCACAGGGCAGTGTTAAGGGTGGGGGGCACAGGTCCAAGCAGATAGCTGGAAAAATGGACAGACTCGGTGGGCCTTGTTGGTCCTTTTCTGCTGTCACACTTCTATGAATATATGAAAACAGTAGTGGGCGGGATGAAACTGTAGCCAATTGCTATAACTCTGCACAGGAGTTGTGCAGCAAAGTCTTGGCCCATCACAACTGTGGGGATATAACCACCAAGGCCAGGGTTATGAGGCTGAAGCAGCTTTTACTGCTTGTGCCTGTAGGGAAAGACATTCACTGTAATATGTGACCCTAAATATTTCCTCTAGTTTTACTGGCCAAAGAATGTGTAAATAAACAGCGGGATGAGAGATTTAGGAATACTGTGATGAGCACTTGTGAGGTGACTAAGCTGCAAAGCCAGGGCAGTCAAACATATTTTTATGAACCAGTGGATAGGGACTGTCATATGTTTTTAAGCAAAGTTAAGCAGTTTCTAGACCTTATTGGAGCTCTTCTTTGCATTTATGAAACCTACCAACTGGCCCAGCAGGGAGCAAATATTGACCACTTAAAGCCATTAGCAGTATTCATGAAGCACTTAACAAATCAGAATGGAACTTTATGAATATCACATTAGGGATAGAAATGTGTTTTAATATAACACAGAAAAATATTTTAGAAGCCCAGCATGATATAGTAGTTCAGTCAGAAGTGCGTAGTCTTAGGGCCGGCCCACCGGTGCAGCGGTTGGATTTTCACTTGTGACACTGGCAACCCAGGTTCGGGAACAGACCAGGGCCATTGGAGGGTCAGCAGGGGGGAGAAGGATTGAGTGTCCGATGACTGCTCTCCTTCTCCAAGGGGGAGGGGGTAAGTGTTTGGCACAACACGGACACCGAGCGGTGGCTGGGTGTATTGCGCTTGCTGGCACAACAAGTAGGCTTAGGGGTGGGGGTGGATGCTGGCCATCATTGCACGTTTCTGCCCCTGCATAACTAGGGAGAAAATAACACTGCTGGCCACCCTGCATGAAGCCCGCCCTCAGCTTCAATTAGCCTGCAGGACAGCCCCTTCGACCTATCCCATCATTGTGGCACCTTTGAGGGAGGGGTGCTGCACCCCACCCTGGGGGGCAAGCTAGGGGGTATCGAAGGGGCACGTCTGATGTGGAGGTGGGAGTGAGGGTCTGTGACCAGGTGGAGGTTCCAGGCGGCTGGCGGCAACAAAAAGCATAGTAAGTAATAAAAAAAAAAGAAGTGCATAGTCTATTGGAAGAAACATTTTCTGATTTACAAAATGGCATAAGACCAATGGAACAAGTGGGCCCTGAATTTATACAATAGTTGATATATAGCACTGACTCAGACATTGCTCATTCCCTAGATCTAGACACCATATGCTAGATTCACAAAAAAATCACAACTGCAATGCAAAATTTTGCATTGCTCTTTGCGATTGCCCAGGTGTTCAAAAGTGCTATTCCCATGCTATCCAACTGTGAATAGAGCTAGTCTGAGGCAGTGGTAACCCCAGTAGTGCCAGCATTACCCCAGTATGCAGTATGCAGCCTGGAGCATGGTCCCACAATGAATAGCGCAGGGGTGCTATTTCCAGTTCATAAATACTGCCATGCAAATGAGCCCATTGGGCATGCTAGGCAATATACAGCCATTTGCATGCCCATTATGGGCCCATTTGCATAAGCTGCAAGGAGCATAGTGCGCCCCCCCCCCAGCCCCTGCCCCATATGCTGCTCCAGTTCCTGGTGCCAGTGGTCCTCCCCCCTCCCCGTGATCGCCCATCGCCAGCCCGAGTAATAATATACATTCTCCCTGATGGCTACTGGTCCCTCCCCTCACTGATCACCATCCCCAACATGGAAATAAATCAATGGAAATCTTTCCTGGAGTCCAGTGGTCCCGCTCCCCTGCAGATCACCAATCCAAGTTGTCCCAAGTATATTCCACAGTGGTAGTGCCCACCCCCCATGATCGCCAATCGCCAGACCGATATACACAAATGAATATCCCTGGTGGTAGTGTCACTGGCCCAAGTAAAATGGCAGAAGTCACCCTGGTGACTTGTGGTCCCCCCTCCCGCTGATCACCATCCCCAACACAGAAATAAATCTAAGTATTTATCTCCCTGGTGGCTAGTGGCCACCCCCACCTGATCACCTGCACAATATATAAAAAAAAGTTTCCCTGGTGGCTAGCAGTCCCTCCCCCCACCTGATCACCCACACAATATATAAAACAAGTGTCCCTGGTGTCCAGCGGTCCCAACCCCCACCTGGTCACCCACCCGATATATGAACAAGTTTCCCCTGGTGTCCAGTGTAACCCCCCCATCCTAATCCCCTGTAGCGTAAAGTGCAACAGTTCCCTGGTGGTCTAGCAGACCCCCAACCTATCCCTGAACCCCTGTATAGTGAATGTAATCCTTTCCCTGGTGGTCTAGTGGATCCCCCAACCTGGCAGGTAGTGTCCCACCCCCACCCACCCGCCATCCCAAACCCAAACCAGCGACCGGCACAGACCTCTTCTCTCCACCATGGCTGACCACTGACTGAGCTATCAGAGAGAACGTACTGTATACGGTACGCAACCATTAATTGACAGCTCTGAGCTGTCAATCAGTGGGCACATACTGTATTCAGTACATGCTCACTGACAGTGCAGTCGATGGTGCTGTGGTGGAGAGAGGAAGGCTGTGCTGGTCGCTGGCTTGGGTTCAGGATGGGGGGGAGTGGGGTAGTGGAACACTATCTGCCAAGGTGGGGAGTCCACTAGACTACCAGGGAAAGGGTTACATTCACTATGCAGGGGTTCGGGGATAGGGAGAGGGGTCCACTAGACCACCAGAGAACTGTTGCACTTTACTATACAGGGGATTAGAATGGGGGAGTTACACTGGACACCAGGTGAAACTTGTTCATATATTGGGTGGGTGATCGGGTGGGTTAGGGACCACTGGACATCAGGGACACTTTTTTATATATTGTATGGGTGATCATGTGAGGGGAGGGACCACTAGCCACCAGGTAGGTCAATACTTGGATTTATTTCTGTGTTGGGGACGGCGATCGGCAGTGGGAGGGACCACTAACCACCAGGGTGATTTCTGTCATTTTACTTAACCTATGAAAAGAGCCAGCAGAAGAAGTCTACCTGGTCTGTCACGTCTGCTCAGTAAGTGATGCAGGGTTTGGCCTTATAACTTATGCCAATGAGTCTGCCCCCCCAACCATCCCTACCTCTCCGCCCCTCCCCTTCCTTAGTCCCATGGATTCCAGTTGTGCTTGTCCCAGGCTCTCTTAAATGCTCCCATCATCATTGCTGATACCACCTCCTCTGGTAGCTCATTCCATGTGGACACCACCCTCTCTATATATAAAAGCTTCCTTACATCCCTTCTGAATCCCCCCCCAACCCCATCAATTTTAGGCTGTGCCTCCTAGTGGCGTTGTTGTCGCCGCTCATTTTAAAGAGACCCTCCCTTTTCACTCTGTTAATTCCTTTCATGTACTTGAAGGTCTTTATCATGTTCCCTCTCTGCCTCCTCTCCTCCAAGGAGAACATCCCCAAGGTTCCCAGCCTTTCCTCATAGGACGTATCCCATAGCCCCTCGGTCATCTTGGTTGTTCTCCTCTGGACCCTTCCAGCATGCTGATGTTCTTCTTATGGTAAGGATGCCACTTCCTTTCCCCATATTCTAAATGTGGTCTCACCAATGACCTGTACAATGATAAAATAACCTCGCTCTGCCTACTACTCAATCCGCTTGCAATACACCCCAGCATCCTGTTAGTCTTTGCCACTGCCCTTTTACACTGAGAGGTGTGTTTCAGGTCCCTCGTAGTCGCAACCCCTAGATCCTTTTCCTCTTCGGAAGCAGTTGCCTGAACCCCTCCTATGTAATACTCTGCCCTAGGGTTCTTGGCTCCTATGTGCACCACTTTGCACTTTTTGGCATTGAAACCAAGTTGCCAGATTCATGACCATCTCTCTAGTCTGGCAAGCTCCTCCCTCAGGTCCTGTATCCTCTGCTTGGTGTCCAGTTCCCCACAGTGTTTAGTGTCATCTGCAAACAGGCACATTTTGCCTTTAATGCCTTTCCTGAAGTCACCTATGAAGACATTGAACAACACTAGCCCCAGCACTGATCCCTGCGGTACCCCGCTGGTGACCTCCTTGGTGCTGGAGAACTCACCCCAACCACTACTCTCTGGGTTCTACCACTCAACCAGTTTTCAACTCATCTTGCCATATTCTCCCCCACCCCTAGATCCCTCAGTTTCATTGTTAACATTTTGTGTGGTACAGAATTGAAGGCCTTGCTAAAATCCAGGTATATAATGTCCACTGTCTGGCCCCTGTCCACTGCCCTCATGACCCAATCAAAGAACTCGATCAGGTTCATTTGACATGATGTTCCTGTCACAAACCCATACTGTCTTTCATCCTGTAGACCATCCTCCTTCATGTACCTCACCAGACTTTCATTTAGGATGGTCTCCATGAGTTTACATACTATCGAGGTCAGGCTGGCTGGCCTGGGTTACCTAGTTACCTGGGTCGTCCTTGCATCCACTCTTGTAGAGTGGCACCACATGTGCTATTCTCCACTCCAGCAGCACCACTCCCGACTCCAGAGATCTATTGAAGAGAATAGCCAGTGTCCCTGCCTGATCCTCCACTAACTCTTTCAGTACCCTGTGGTGTGTTTTGTCTGGCCCCGGGGACTTGTCCACCCTCAGGGCCATCAGCCCCTCCCTCACTCTTTCAGTCCCGATTACTTCTACAGCTTTCCCCTTGTTCACTCCTTCCTTCTCCTTGCACGTGGCACTGACCCATCCTTTTCCTTTGTAAAGATGAAGCAGAAGTATTTGTTAAATAACTCTGCTTTGCTCCCATCTGCATGAACCCAACCATCTCCCTTTCTCAGCCTAACAATGACGTCCTTCTTGTCCCTCCTTTTGCTTATGAGACGAAAGAAGGCCTTTCCCCCATTCTTTATTCCTTTGGCTATTTGGAGCTCTTTCTGAGCCTTTACCTGCTGCACCTCTCTTCTTGCCACTTTAGCTAGCCTCTGGTATTCTTCCTCATCCTCATCCTCTTCTTTTGCTGTTCTACTGAATTTTGTATAGGTTGCCTTTCTTCCCTCACCATTCTGGTCACCTCCCTGTTAAACCAGCTTTGTGGTCAGGCTTTTGATTTCTTTCCTCTCAGTTTTATACAACTACTTGTGGTCTTCTGAATGGCCCCCCCCAATTACTTGGGCCGGTGATCGGCGGGGGCCGGCACTACCACCAGGGATATTAATTTGTATGTATCAGTCCGGTGATCAGCGATCATGGTGGTGGGGGGAACCACTATCACCAGGGAATATAGGTGGGACAACATGGGCCAGTGATCAGCTGCGGGAGGAACCACTGGACACCA
Organism: Neoceratodus forsteri; assembly: GCA_016271365.2. Taxonomy (NCBI): domain Eukaryota; kingdom Metazoa; phylum Chordata; order Ceratodontiformes; family Ceratodontidae; genus Neoceratodus; species Neoceratodus forsteri. Next base: position 1,296,433,731 of record CM057459.1, read on the forward strand.
GGGAAGATTTCCATTGATTTATTTCCATGTTGGAGATGGCGATCAGCAGGGGGAGGGACCACTAGTTACCAGGCAGAATTATTATTACTCAGGCCGGCAATTGTCAATCAGTTGTGGGGGGGAGACCACTATCACCAGGCATATTAATTTGTATGTATCAGCCGGCAGTGGCAATCACGGGGAGACCACTACTACGGGAATATACATTGAAAGAGCTGGCAGTATAGCCTAGAGGTTAGAGGAACGAGGTGTGAATGAGCTTGATACATCCAGCAGACCAGACCTGAGTTTGATTCTCACAGCCTCCACTTGCATACTGTGTGACTCTGAGCAAGTCACTTAACCACCCAGTGCTCCCAGGTCGCCCCTGAAAACAGGCACTTGTGCCTAGTGGGCCTTACCCTGTTACCAAAGGCTAAAATAAATAAAATAAAAAATAAATAAACATCTCAGGCCAGCAATTGGCGATCAGTGGGAGGACCTTACCAGCAGGGATACTGATGTGTATGTATCGGTCTGGTGATCAGCAATCATGGGAGAGGACCACTACCACCAGGGAATATACACTGAATCTCAGTCGGTGGTATTTGCTCTGGGCAAGGGGGCCCCCAAAAGGCCCTTGCACAGAGCAAACACTTTGTGAATCAGATAGCGCCGATATTCACGTCCCCTCACCCTTTGCATTGCAGCCCCCTCCACGCTTTGCCCCTGTGCAAACCCAGTTTGAGGGTGCAAACTGAGCTCTTGTGAATACCAGATTGGTGCAAAACCTGATTTGCGCCACACAAATAGGGTCTATTTATTCATTTAGTTTTTGTTGACTGGGTCAGTGTACTAGACAAATTCTGCCTAAATTTGTTTGTAAAAATAGGTTTGTGGTGGGGCGAAGTTTTGTGAATCTAGCCTCATGTCTTTTACTGCTACAGTCTATCCATATCATTCAGCCTCAAAGGGTTGTCGCTTTTGTTCGGAGTTCATCATATGTATGCCAGTTATACTCAAGGGACAATCCGGGACTGGGTATACAGTAGTTAATGTTGGGTTCTATTCCCCTGTTCATACACTTTATGCTATGAAAGACACACCTTATGATTACATTACCTAAAGTGAAGAAAAATGGCAGGGATACACACATGAATCTTGTGAGCCATGGCAAGAAAGGCTGTAGACTTGTGAAGGGAAGGCCTACACTCCTTGTGAAATCTCTAAGGCATGTCCTCTGAAAGTTAACAAGGTGTCAGACCTTTCACATAATACAGTACACAGACGGGTCGATGGTACTTATGTGATTTTGAATCCTGATTGCATTTTAACCAATGGATCAACATGGCCCACACTGGTCAGATTTTAAACACATGCTCTACTGTAACTATGATTTTTTACCCATTGTACATAGTATATACACTATGTACTCTGGCATTGAATATATTCATTTTATTTCTGTGCCTTATGGATTGAAGGATTTTGTTGGAGTAAAAGAAACAGTTTATTTTATTTATTTATTTATTTTATTTCTGCATTTGTTTACCAGGTGGGTGCACTGATCAAATGCACTGTTTTCAGGCACGACCCAGGCCATGAAGATGGCATGGTTATAAAATACAGGTACATAATACAGCACAGGAATCCCATTTGAACAGAAGATAATAATACAATCCAACTATGATTATCCAAGAAATACTGTACAGTAGATACAGTAACAAACAGTACATAATTAAATACTGTATGCATGAAAGTGCATAAGGCACAGTACATTATTGGAGCAATGCTTAGCTAATGAAGGATTTACAAGACAGCGTGTGGTTGTAGGTAGAGAATAGGGAGTAGGAGTGCAATCTCGTTGGGTGAACTGGGTTTCCAGATAATCGCAGCGATTCTGTGAAATGCTTGGAGTGGCACGGGGGGAGTCACCCTGGGGAGCAAGCACAAGTGGTAGCAGTCATTAGGGCTGATTTATATTGAGATTTAAATGAGAGGAATGAGTCCAGGGAGCAAAGGGCAATGGGAAGACTGTTCCACAGTTTTGGGATGGCTACAGAGAAGGCTTTGCTGCCCAGGCAGGTGGTGATCTGGGGGGGGCATCCTATAGAAGGCTGGAGGAGTTTCTTAGGGTGCAGGCAGCCTTTTGGTTTGAGCGGGGGGAATAGGGTGATTTGGCTCTGTCTGTAATGGCCTTGCAAATGGCGTATCTGAGGCTGTAGTCTCTCCAAGCCGGGGTGTGTGTGCAGCCAATGGAGTAGTATAGGGAACAGTGGTGGGGTAGTGTATTGTGCCATTAGTACAGATCTGCAGATATTATTGCAGGTTGCATTTAGCCTATTGAGTTGATGGGTGGCGGTCTGTGTGTAGATTAGGTCACAGTGATCCACTAATGGGAGGAGAGTACCTTGGGCTATGGCAAGACGGGCCTTGGGGATCAGGAATTGTTTTAAATGATATCTCACTGCCAGTTTTTGGTGGCTGCACCTAATGGTGGAACCTATATGCTCAGAGAAGGTTAGTGCAGGGTCTAAGGTAATGCCCAGGTACTTAAAGGAGTGTACTGTGTCCAGAGGGGGGCCACTAAAGGTCGATACACAGAGGGTGGAGGGGGTACTTGCGTATCTGGCTAGTTTGGGCTTGGAGCCTAGGCACATAGCCTTAGTTTTATTTTTGTTGACCAGGAGTCTGTGCTCCAGGAACTATTTATGGGTGGTGCCATAGTTGGAACTAGGTGTTGTGGAGATGTTTTACAGTGATTTGTCACTGTGGTACAACACTAGGTCATCCCCGTATAGTATGATGTTACAGGTGAGGCTGTCATTTAGGAGCCTTGGGGGACACCTGTAGTTACTGCCTTAGCTATGGAGGTGGCTCCCCCAACACTCACAGTTTGGGAGCGTCCTGCGAGATAGTTCCTGACCAGGCAATGGTTCCTGGGGAGCAGTCAAGGCTCTTCAGTTTACCGTGTAAGATGTTGTGGTCCACCAGGTTGAATGCCTTTGTTAGAGTTGCGAAAACAGCACCTGTTAGGTTCCCTACATCCATATTTCTGAAGACATGGTTAGTGAGTTGGGCAAGTGTGGAGGTAGTGCTGTGATATTGCCTAAAGCTGTGCTGCTGAGGGCAGAGGAGATCATACTTAGTGACATGGTCTGAGAGTTGTCTATGTATGACTTTTTCTAGGAGTTTGCTGAGGTGTTACCCTGATATCTCTTATGTCTGATATGCAGCATTGTGTTAATGAACTGTCTTTGACAGAACAACAGAGGGATAATACTCTACTGTTCAAACCTGAAAAGTTTTGGGATGCATTTTTTAAAGTACAGACCCAGTTTAGCACACCAGGCACTTGGGTTAAATCCCAATACTGACACCGTAGTGCAGCATGAGGAGGGTGCTGTACTCCTGAGGTGCCGTCTTTCAGATGAGACGTTAAACCGAGGTCCCATCTGTCTGTTCTGGTGGTAGTTCAGGTGGATGTTAAAGATCCCATGGCACTTCTCAAAAAGAGTAGGGGAAATTTTTATTAGATAACCAAAAACAGAATACAATAAGAAAGCACAAATCAGGAAGACAGGTGGAACAAAAACATAACATATACAGTATCTTGTAAGAAACTAAATATATGCACTTAATAACAAGCAAAAACATAAATAGGACCATAAACTAACCAAATACAGTAACAAGTATTGAAATAATACAGACAAAATCAGCTATCCACATTACTTGCAAAATATACAAGCTAACCCACCCACCCAACATTATGCCATAAACGTAGTCCCACTTCAGACCCCAAGGTATGAAACTCATACTCATATAATTTATCTAAGTCACTCTGAATTTGAAAAATAATTTCCTGCAACTGAACAGTTTTATTCTGAAGACATCTCAAACATCTTGCTTGCCATATAGCCCATTTAATACATACCAAAATCACAAAAACTGTACTCCGATTCCATTTATGCCATTCATTCGGAATCTGTCCTAAAATCAAGATATCATAAATTGAAAAACAGGCTCACTCCACCAATTAGCCAATGCAGACCAGAATCCCTTCACATGGATGCATTCAAAATATAAATGTATAGTTTCCAGGCACCCGTGACAGGATAACTCATAACAGTATCTATCTCCCAACTGTTTGTGTTTCTGATTATTTTTCACATTAAGCTTCTGATGCCTGCAGAGCCAGATCATATATTGCATCTTTTTTGGAATTCTAGGCTCAGTAATACTGGCAAGCAACAATTCAGGTTTCACAATATCAGGGACCGAAAACAGGGGATCTTCAAGATAACAAATGTCAACAATATGTTTATAAAATGATTTTTTTCTCATGTGAAATGAACCAGAGAAGCTCAATCTTCCACATTCTTTTGTATTTAAGTGTTATTCTAACATAAATAGGGAGTAACTTTTCTGACGGGTGCCATTTACTTCTACCCTAGGCCATCAAGAATTCTTTTCCCCATAATCTCATGCACAGAGACCCCATATCCTCAGTAGCTAATGACATTGGCCTAATAGTACTATAAAATAAATGACCAAATAAGTACACTAAAGGTTGAATCATATTAAGACCTCCAGATTTTCAGGCTCTGTAGGTATGGGCCCATTTCATCGGGTTCAGCCTGCTTCTCCATAAAAATGAGAAGAAGAGACCCATAATTTTAGCATTCATACTGTAAGGAAGAGGGAACACATATGACACATATAGAAAGATCGGGGTTATATATGTCCAAAGAAGAAATACCCTTTTCTTCCGTGACATCTTCCAAGATTGCCATCTAGCAATTTTCTGTTGGGCTATGTCAAAAACCATATCCCAATTACATTGTAAAGCAGCCGATGTACCGTAATATATACCCAGTAACTTTACATTATCTGTAACAATCGATATGACAAAATTTTCCAGAACTAAAGCCAAGCCTAAAACCAGTATCCGATTCTTTGTAGGATTAATCCTTATACCTGTATAGGGCTGCAACTCCTGGAGGACTTGAAGAACCCTTTTCCCTGAATCCAAATTCACCACAGTAAAGATACAATCATCTGCGTACGCTAGCACTTTTCGGAAGGTACAGCCCTCCGTAGTAGTAATAGGTAGCACCTGAGGATTTACATCTATCATTCTTAAAATAGGATCAAGACCAAAAACAAACAGCAAAGGACTTAAAGGACACCCCTGCCGCACCCCAATTCTAAGGTTGACAGGAATGCCCATATGTCCATTTACTAAGGGAGTAATTTGTGCCGGAGAATACACAGTTTTCAATAAGTTGAGCAAAGATTCTGGAATACCATAAAAATGTAAAACAGCCCAGATATGGTCATGTCGGATAGCATCAAATGCTGTTTCCTGATCTAGAGGCAAAAGATAACCAGACAAAGTACTGGACAAACCTTGCTCAATCAGTTCCCTTAGATAATTCAGATTGTGCACAATATTTCTGTCTGGAACTGTACACATTTGGGTCAAAATAAGCAAACTCCTTGCTACCATTGAAAGCCTATTTGTTAAAATAGTGGCCAAAATCTTATAATCTGAGGTCAACAGGCTGATAGGTTTCCAGTTTTTCAACTGTTTTGAATCCCCCTTTTTTTTAAAGTGAAATATCATTATCCCATTACACATACTAGGTGTGAGTCTATTTTCTGACCAAACAGATGTAAAAAAACACGCAACCATGGAAGCACACTATCCAAGTAAACTTTATAAAATTCATTGGGAATACCATCTATGCCAGAGATAATACATGCTGATAATTTATTGATAGCTAAATGTATTTCATAATCAGTAATAGGGCCACCAAATCCTCCAGTTCTTCAGGTAATAAATGGGGAATAACTAAATTTTGAAAAAAATGTACTAGCAATGCTGGGGAGATATCCTGAAATGTAGACTTAACATGAGATTGTACAACTCGACAAATTCCCCTGACATCCTGCACCACAGTGCCATCACTATCTTGTAAAGCAGTCATCCCAAATTGTTCTGAACCCTGTAATGGGAGATCATATGGGTTTATTTGCTGCCTAGTACCTTTAACCAAGTATTTTTGCTGGTAGGAACATCTGTCTTCTTTGATTTTAAGAAAATCATATATTTTAATTTTAACGTCCTGAAGTTTGGTTAAAGCCATACCATCTGAAGCAGACACCTGGGTAAGTAGTTTCAGATACTGTGCTCTATAACTCAAATACGTCAAATAAAGATTTCTGGCTTTACGTTTTGAAATTTGTAGAAATAACAATTTCAAATCTAACTTAGTATCTTCCCACCATTCAGTAGGGCTATCATATAAAAAACTAAGATTTGCCCGAGAAGCAAGTAAAGCTTTCACCTGATCAGCAGACATAGCATCATGCAATAGTTCAACATTTAGCTTCCAATAGGCACAGCCCATAGCAAGTTTTTGATACGGACCTATCCCGATTTTGACCACCACATGATCTGAAGTTTCCATAGGTAATATCATTACCTCCGAACAAGTAAGCCTCCCTGATAAAAAACAGAAATCTATTTGAGAAGACAGGACCCCCTTAAAATAAGTTTGCTGAGGGGAGATTTTTTAAAGATCATATACATCTGCTAGATTATTGTTTGCAAGTACCTCATGAAGCATATTTGTATCACAAAAAAAATCTTCTGTGTTTTCCTTCCCCAGTCTCTTGGGGCTAGGCCACAATTAAAATCCCCACCCTCTCACAACACTAGTTTCGAAGTATGCAGGTCCGGGGCAATCCTCTTAAACAAAGCTTCCCTATCCGCCTTCTGTTGAGGAGCATATATATTAAGTATACGATATGCACAATTAGAAAAGACAATATCAATCATCATGGCTCTACCTGGCAAAATATCAAGAACTTTCAAAATTTTAACATCTATACCAGCAAACAAAATACCCAACCCGTCACATGTATCTTCCCCTAAGGACCACAAAGAAACACCCCACCTCCAGTCTCTTTCTGCCTCTTTCAACTGTAATAAGGAATGTATCCTAGTATCCTGAAGTAACATAATATTACCACGGCATTCCCATAAACTAGCAAAGCTAACCTGTCTTCTATGGGAAGATTTAATACTATTCACATTAATAGTGAGAAAAACAACACCCTTTTCCATTTGAGACATATGAGGAATAAAAAAGAACTAGAGAAAAAGAATTGACCAGACAATACAAGAAAGTAACATGTCATTTCCTTTTCTTTCTCTTTTTCGGCTTAGGTTTATCACAAACTCCTACATCCGGGACCGTCTCAGCATTTGAGGAGGCCACAGAAGAGATGTCTGATTCCAAACTATACTCCTCTCTGTCCTGTTTAAATAAAAGCGCATAGGTATTTTCTAAGGGGAGTGAATCAGATTCAACTTGGCTGTCCAGGTTGGTTTTACTGGACTTAGATCGAGTTACCCTATGAAAAAACGCCTCCTGTTGCATATCTGGAGGAGGCATACAAGACATTTCCACAGATATTGTGGGAGCATTAAATGCACCCAAGTCTATTCCATGTGCAGTGGAATCTTCTACTGTTGAGGCCACAGGTACTGAAGGGACATCCTGTGCGGAAAGAAATGAATCCTGTACCATCTCCGTCACAGGGACCATATCCAAAAGGACAGACTCTGAAGGGGCTGAAGAGGCCTCCAGTGGAGCTAGGGGCTGTGGAGGAGGGACCAAGGGGAAGGCCTGGGGGTGGGTAAGCAGGTCATGTACTTTTTGACTTTCTTTCTGGGCCGTTGCCACATAGACGTCTTGTTCTGCTCGAATGGCTGGGTCTGTGTTATTATGAGAAGCCCATGAACTTGTCCGAAATGTATGGCCAAGTTCATCACATAGATTACATTTTGGAGGATTCCTACAATGCGCACCCACATGTCCCAAATCTCCACAGAGTCCACACTTCTGCTGGTCACAGACATTACTAAGGTGGCCCAATGCACCGCACTTATAGCAGGCCCGTGGCTGCCCCGTGTAAAATATTACTCCCCTATCCCTCCCTAGGAAAAAGCAATTGGGTAAATGTTTTGTTAAACCATTCTCCAATCATAAATCCACTAGAAATCTCCAACCCCCAGTCCAAAGACTTTCTTCATCCAGAATAGATTCTGGTTGTTCCTTAACAATACAATGCTGCTGTAGCCAGTAGGTGATGTCTGCTACATTAACCCCCTCATTACGGAATAGTACAGTGATTTTCTTCGAGACTGGTTTTGTTAAGGGAATCACTATAAAGGAGTTCCACAGAGGACTATGCTTAAGAAGTTGGAATTGTTTCCAGAACCTATCTAGACCAGCAGAATGCTTAAAACTAACATCGAATACAGAATCCCCAGGCATATGAATCAGCGCATAAATCTCATAAGCATAGAATTTCATACTTCCTTTCAGCAACTCCCTTCCAACAAACCATCTATTGGGGACCTCAGACAAGGGGCCCCTGTATTTTAAACGCACCGCATTCCGCCTTGCCGCAGGTTCTGTTAAAAGTCCAAAAGTAGCAGGAAATAATTGTTCCTTAATTCCAGCATGCCAAACAGAAGGAGTAACGTCTTGTGCAGGTTCAGTCTCCAAAGGGACCCGTACTGGAACAGAAGATGAAGACTGTTGTGCAATATTCTGAGGACCCCCAGAGTGTGATGTGGATAAGGGGGGCAGGTGATGGAGCCTCTCCCTCCAAACATTTTATAGCATCTAGAAGGGTATCCGAAGACATAGCTGGAGAGGACTGAGGCTGTACTACAGGGGAGCCTTGTCCCAGTGGAATAGAAGTACAGGAAATTGGTACATGTGCAGAGTCAGATACCAGCAAGTCAGTGGGCAATGATGTAATATTCGCATCCCACACCTTCCCATCTGGAGATTTCACCCGCTCTGCAGCCTCCAATGCTTGGGAAACCTAAACTGCTGGGGCCGGGACCTCACCATCAGGGAGATCACTGTTTGTGGGGTCCTGCGAGGGAGAAGCGTTAGGCCTTACAGCAGGAGGAATATCAGAGTGCTCCTGTTCTGAGTTCTTTAAATCAACAGTGTTCTGGGTTAGGGGCATTGCACAAACAGTTTCAGATAAGGGGGAACCTGAAGTATCAGTCGTGGGAGATGGTAGGCAGTCTCTTCCACTAGACTGCCGAAGAGACCCTTGAGAAGAACACAATTCTTGGTGTTCACAAGATGGCACTGTAAATGGGATAACAGATCCAGTTTTACTCACTGTTTGTCCCTGTGGAACCGGGGAGGAGATCACCACTGCAGCCGTAACAGTCAGTACATCCGTAGTCTTTCTGGGCGTTTCAACCGGCACCCGATCCTCGTCCAGGGGAAGCCTTGCTACTTCCTGTTCCTGCACCTCCATACAAGTCTCCCGTGCACAGTCCAATTCCTGCAATAATCAGTTCCGCAAGGCAAGAAACCGATGCTCTTCCATAACAATCCGTTGCTGTATCAGTTCTACGTTACTGGATACATCCATTACTACGGTCACCAACTGATTATCGGTAAGACCCATGTGTGCACTAACCTGGGCCATCGCGGTGTTGAGTTCCCCTGCCATAAGTTCCTCTGATGCCATACCAATCACTGATAGTAGAAGGAAGGTCAAGGAGGTGATCAGCACCTCGGCCTCCCACACATCCACACTCCTCAGTGTCTCAATGCACACTGAACACGTCGCTGAGAATCGCAGTGCCCTCTACCTCAGAGTAGGGGACTTTCCCCAGTGCCCTGGCCAAAATTCCCCCATTCACTAAAAAATACCACCAACAGCTTAGTCTGGTTCTAGGTCAGTTGGCATTCATCTGTATACCCCTCCCCTAGGTCGTGCCTGAAAATAGGCAGAATTTGTCTAGTGCATTTACCCGGTCAACAAAAACTAACTAAATAAATAAATAAAATAAATAAATCTTCTGCCAGGCCTGGGATGTATATGGAAATGGATTTGGGTGTTTCTTCTCATTATGGGCTTCTTTCTAATCCTCCATGTTATCACTCCCTTGTTACATAGGGGTGTGCACACTATAGGCCTGAATTTGAAATCAGAATTTACCCGATTGCTGCACCTTACCCCTGACCTCCACGGAGGGGGAACATTGCAGAGTCCTCCATTTGTGGTTTGGCTGCTTGGAGGGGAATAGGTGTGCTAGGGTTGTTTTTTTGCCAGGCCCCATAAACTGATTCTTTTAATTTGGACCTCTGGGTAGCATGCCAAAACCAAGGGGATGTGATTCCCCTTTTCTAGCTTCATGAGCCACAGACCCTTTGCTATGAAAATGGCACAGCTTCACTTTAATAAGAAACAGCAAAAACAAATCACATAGTGCCTTTTAACTTGCTCCTTAACTTGCTGAATATATATTTTGTTAGCCTTTTTCCCCAGAGCCTGCTGCCCATCCTCCATTCCCCAGTATTGGGTGGCCTGACCCACGGGTACACATCCCTTCCTCCGGTTTCTGCCCCATCCTCCATGGAATACTTTGTAGTGCATTTTGCTTGGTGCACCCCTGTAAGTTACAAACTTCCAGGTGTTCAGGAGGGACTATAATGACACCCCACTATTCTACCAAAATATTGAGTATGCTTATGGAGTGACGGAGACCTCCACTGGGACAATGATAACATAATGTAATGATTACTTATGAACTGCAATGAGGACCAATATTGTGCTTACTTGCAAACTGTGATAATTACTTATACTGGACCTGCCTTGCCACAAATATATATATATATATATAGAGAGAGAGAGAGAGAGGGAGAGAGAGAGAAAGAGAGAGAGAGAGGCGCATATACATGTATTAGCTTACATCTGCCAAAGTGGAAAAATACTATAGTAATTTTTTTTTCTTTCTTTCTCCTTTCTTGTAAACACCATGGCAGTGTGACAAGTCAGGCAACACAACTGGCCATTAGCTACGTGACTGCCTGGTTACTGGAAAGGAGACGTAGTTAGTGACTTGCTACAATTATGTTAGGAAAAGTGCTTCCCTAAGGTATAGCAAGATGATTGTCAGTTATGATTAAAGAATGGAAAAATGGCCTCAGCAATTATGTAAGAATAGCTCTGCTAGGAGACTATATAGAAACATAGAAACTTAGAATTTGACAGCAGACAAGGACCGCTTAGCCTCCCTAGTCTGCTCATTTTTCCTACCTACTGTAATACCAGAGACCCTACTTGATCTCCAGCTTTACCCTCCCTTTCCTAACCAGTAAGGTTCCCTTATGCCTATCCCATGCATTCTTGAATCCCGTTACAGTTTCTGCCCCCACCACCTCCACTGGGAGGCTGTTCCAGATATCCACCACTCTTTCTGTGAAGAAGTACTTCCTCACGTTTCCCCTGAGTCTATCACCCTCCAGCTTCATAGCATGACCCCTTGTTCTTGAGCATCTGTTTTTCTGAAAAATGCTCCCCTCCTGTACCTTATTGACCCTATATCCATGAGGTATTTGAAAGTGTCTATCATATCCCCCCTCTCTCTCCCCTTTCCACCAAGGTGTACATATTGAGGTCCTTTAGTCTTTCCTCATAGGGCTTTTGGTGCAGATCCTGCACCATTTTAGTTGACCTTCTCGGGACTGCCTCTTCTCTCTGTCCTTCCATAGATGTGATCTCCAGAACTGGACACAGTACTCTCGATGAGGTCCCATTAATGATTTTTATAGTGGTATCACCACCTCCCTCTTCCTGCTGGTGATACCCCTATGCACCCTAGCATCTCACTGGTTCTCTCCACAGCCTAGTCACACTGTTTGGCCACCTTTACATCATCAGATATGATTACCCCATTTGTTGGTCATCATTACCACTCCCCCCATCTTGTACTCCACCCCTGGGTTTTGCACTTCTTCACACTGAAACTTAGTTGCTACACTTGTGACCACTTCTCAAGGTTTCTTAGATCCCTATTAATCCCCCCCCCCCCCACACAGACACACACACTGGAATGTCTGCTCTACTGCAGATCTTTGTGTCATCTGCAAAAAGGCATACCTTCCCTTCTAGCCCCTCTGCAATGTTGCTAATAAAGACATTAAAGAGGATTGGTCCCAGTACTGGTCCTTGTGGCACCCCAGTGTTACCCTCCCTTCTTTGGAGTGAACTCTGTTTACCACCACTGTCTGTCAGCTATTCTCAACCAATTTCTTACCCAGTTTACCACCTTTGGATCCACTCCTAGGCTGCCCAGCTTGTTTATGAGTCTCCTGTGTTGAATGGTTTCAAAGGCCTTACTGAAATCTAGGTAACCAACAAAAGCAGCTCAGGTTGTATCATGGAAACTGCAGCCTCGCTACAGTCGTGATACAAAACTTTGAAAACAAGAACACTGGCTCAAACAGTTAACATCAGAGAAAAAAGTCCTCACTATAAGGCACTATAAACACTGATTTTAATGATTAAAAAACAGCAGAATCAAACAATTTGATGAGTACATAACAGTGGTAGCACCTCCCCTTCCCCAACTGTCAATGTTTGGTTGAACAAGGCTGTCAGAGATACAGCCAGCACCTCTCTGAGCTCCTTCAGTATCCTTGGATGTATCCCATCTGGCCCCATTTCCTTGTCCACCTTAAGATTTGCAAGTTCCTTCAGGACTCTCTCCTCTGTAAATGGACTAGTGTCCACCTCCCTTCCTTCGATGCTTCTGTCACTTATCTGTGGTCCCTCACCTTCCCCTTCCTCTGTGAACACTGAACAAAAGCTTCTGCTCAGGATGTCTGCTTTTTCCTGGTCCCCCTCCACACACCCCTTCCCTCTTTAGTCTTAAAATCCCTCTTCTGTTTTTTCTCCTTTCACTTACATACCTGAAAAATGTCTTGGCCTCTTTCTTTACCGCCTAGGCTATTTTCTCCTCCGTTTGTGCCTTTATGCTCTGACTGCTTTCCCCATCTCCCTCTGCTTCTCCTGATACACCTCCCTATCCTCCTCCCTTTGTGGCTTCTTATACCTCCTAAATGTAACCCCCCAGGGACTTACTTTAATTGCCCCCATGTCTCCTTCCAGTATTCTCCTGCTGCTGTTGGCGTCCCACTCTCTTCACTGCCATGGCCCGAGTTTTCCTGGTGCCCCAGTGTTTCCCCATGAAGCCCAATACTTTGTTTTAGCCCTGTTCAGGCCTAAATTCTAGGTCGTGGGTCGCCGACATGCTCCTGAAGAGCCGGTGGCCGCACATACACAAAGGAAGCAAGAGTGTTTGGTTGGTCCCGGTGCCCTTCCTAGGATTAATTGGGACTGGTAACCAGAATGTTGTGGCAGATAAGCCACTTTGGAGGCTAAACACTGAGTTTGGGAACAAGGCTAAAAGTGGGGCTCATCCATATTAATGAGCCTCTCATTAATATTCATGAGTGCCACATGCCGCCTTGGGGGGACAATATTGTTACAGCAGTGACAGTAAGAGTGTTTGGGTCAAATGTACAAAAGTGGGCTTATTGGAAAGGGAATTGTTGGGGTTATTGGTGTGTGGGGATATTGTAAATTAAAAGTATATTTGCTGGCTGCACCAGAGTTTAAAAACTGGGACATTGTTGGACTGCATAAGATATTTTAACAGCAGCCACCATCTTAGCAGTTTATCAGCCAATCGGAAACCTGGATTTAAGCCAGAGATTTGTGGAAATTGACAGAGACTTTTGGAAGATAAAACAGGGATTATTCTTGGCACCTAAAATCTAACCAATCAACAGACTGAGATTGCAAATGACATCTTAGGCAGCCAACCGAATTCCTTGAACCCTACCCTTTATTGAAGAGGGATTGATTGAAATCTGGGCCAGTCTTCAGGAGAACTCTAGAAACTCCAGCTCGAGACATCGAGGAGAGAGGAGCCAGTGGGCTCTGTGGTCTTGTCTTGCAGGGAGGCCTGTCTTGCCTCATGTGAGCAATCCTCGGTCCAATAGGGGATTGAGTGTAAGGAACTGCCGCACTGCAGTCCGAGAGGTTTTGTCTGCAAGCTGCTGAGGAGAAACCGGCCAGAAACTGAAATGGAGAAGTTTGCTGTTTTCTTTAACCACAAGCCTGTGGCCTACTGCGTGTGTGGAGACAGTGATCCTGGGACTCCTGAAGCAAAGCAGGAGCCAGTGCATTGCTGTGAGGACTTTCATTTTCTAAACCCAGCTGGAGGTTTCACCAGCACTTAAGCCGAACTTTGCCACAATTCAAGTTTCCTTCACCTGGGCCTATGTCACCACAGGCTCTGCCAGGCTGTTCCTGTGCTATCAGCTTTCTGTCAAGAGACCAGGCTTGGGGACTCAGCCCCTGCGCTGAAGCTACACGCAGATTGCAGCCACCTTGTGGGAAAGGCCATGAAGTGGAGATGAATCATGTCAGCCTCGTTCCACATCAGAAGAGCAAGCAAGTTATAGGTCTTGATGTCGCTAGTACCTTCTTCCATTCTTCTGGGTAGTGAGTAAAACCAGGGTAGCTCTCTACAACAAAGCTTCAACTGTAAATGGTACCATCTGATTCGGTATGCAGTTTAAAGTGTTTAAATAGACTGGGACATCCGGCCACGGACACAAATGGTTTATGGTTTAAAAGTGTGTTTTTTGCATTTAATCACCTTTTCATCAAGGCCCAAATGTAGCTGCAATGCCGACCAACCAGCGGCACCGATTAGGCATGCCATTAGTCACTCTAGGTACCCAGTTGTTGCATTAACTGTGAATGAAGGGACTGAGTAAATTAGATGCAGTATCACTTTGCCTACACAGAGGTTTAAAGCTTAACTCAGATTCCCACCCCTTCCTTGTTAACGGCCCTCAAGTAAACCTGTTTGATGTTTTCACGTTTAAACTGGGCCATGAGCATATTATTACTTGGTTTACAGTGATAGGATATATGCTAAATGCTCTTACAGTGCATGCTGGTATTGAAGCTGTCTTTTACAGGGGTAATATAAGGTGCAAGCCAGGGATCCAGACCCTGTTGGTAAGTGGTTTGAGTGTGAGCATATCATAAATATGGAAACTGCTTTGTGAACTGATTACTCAGCACTGCAACTGTTCAGGCACTTGTGAAAGGTCACTGGGCAGGATTGTGGGTGGTATCACCTTCCCAGAGGGCTGTACCTACTGTGATAGTTACCCTTGTAAGAATTACTCTGGGTGCAGGCACCATAATCTTAGTACTACTATTAGTAGGGGCTCACCCATACTAGGTAGTCATGAACCCAGGCCCCTCAACCTGCAGTTAGGAAGGCAGGCAGGGGTATTAATCCTTGGTATAACAGTACCAGGGTTACACGCTTGGAGGCACTGCTGGGATTACTGCCCCTAGTGGCCAAAACCAGAAATTGCAACTAAAATTTTTATGGGCCCCACTGAAGAAACGGCGGTACAGCAGTTAATTGGTTGGTGTACAGGGAATAAGATTGATCCCCAGAATGCTCTTTTATTGCTAGACATAGCCAAGGACACTAGCGAAGACATTGTAGAGGGGTCACTTTCAAAAATTGAATGGCTTGGGGAGGTTGTGGTGGTAGATCAACAGACTGATCTGACTGAAAAAACACTAATGGCTCTAGTGGAGTGTAGCAACCCTGTGGGCAGTACTAAGGTACCTAAGATCATTGACATGGATGAGTTCCCAGTAGTTTGTAGGGTGATAACCAAGGACAGTGAGGTTTCTTCAGAACTAGAACCCCCACCCTTAGATGGAAGTTTTGAAGGTAAGCTTACCAACCTTTTGATGGCTGAGGGAAAGGGTCTGGACATGATTCAGAGGCTATTAAATGCTGGTGGAAGTGCTTTCCCATGGGAGACAGGGTCTGGGCTGACTTACGCTTCCTCTTCTTCTTCCTCTGACTCCTACCAGAGATTAAGAATGTTTTCCGGGACCACACCTACACCTCATGAGGAAGGTGATTGGGAAACATGGCTAGAATATGCCACCCCATTAGTGACTGAATGGCAAAGTACCAATGCTGAGAAAAGAAAGAGAATTATAAAAAGCCTTAGAGGTCCTCCATTAGATGCAATCTAGGCAGTGGTCCACTGAACCTGATGCTCCCCCCCACATGAGTATTTGGATGGACACTGTTTTTGGTCCCCTGGAGGATGTCGACAAGTTAATGTGGAAGTTCAAATCCATTAAGCAGCAAAAAAGGGAGCCATTGTCCGCCTACCTGATCAGGCTGGAGAGGGCCTTGCAACGGGTATTTAGAAGGGGAGGTGTGTGGCTGCCCATGAGTTAAATCGAATTAAAATGGACTAAGTAATGAAATCTGCTAAGTACTCCAGTTTCTTGTTGTTTCAGCTACGGCTAAAAGATCGTAGAGATGATCCACCCTCTTACATCCCTCTGATGCAGGAAGTGCAAGAAGCTGAAAAAGGAGAGGAATGGCCCGACCCCTGGGTTGGTGTGACTGCTGCCACATCTGTTCCTGGGCAGGGAGTTGCCCCTGAGAGGGTCCAGGCACTTGAGCCTACAGAGTGTACAATGCTGGTGATGGAGCCTAAGGAGACTGTAAGTGATTCTCAACCAATGAGGGACCTATTGAACAGGCTGGGGGAGCTAACTGTAAGTGTACAGAGTGCAGTAGAGGTGGTTAAAGAACAAAGTACTTGAACAAATGTCACTGCCCTGGGAGTGGACATGCACACTCAAGTGACACCTGCATCTGGAGGGTTAGAGGCCCAGTTAGCTGAACTGTATAATATGTTATAGGACCTCTTGAAATGTCAGAAGCCATCCCCTGCTTGGCAAGGAGAAAGGGAGACTCGGACAGGGCCCTCTGCTGTTGGTTCCCTGGTACAACCCTCAACCACGTATCCTGCACAACCCCATAATAGAGTGTATAGGCCAACTTATGATGTATCATCTCAGCCTAAGCGGTCTAAAGAATATGTGTTCTGCTACCACTGTGGGAAAGATGGGCATATGAAGAAAGACTGACAATCCTGAGAGGATCTAGAAAGGGTGGTACCTACTGTGGTAGTTACCCACATAAGAATTACTCCGGGTGGAGGCACCATAATCTTGGTACTACTACTGGTAGGGGCTCACCCATACTAGGTAGTCATGAACCCATGCCCCACAACCTGCAGTTAGGAAGGTAGGCAGAGGTAGTAGCCCTTGATATAATGGCACCAGGGTTACATAAATGCTAACTTTTTTGCCCTTACCTTCCCAGCCACCTCTTTTGAGAACCACAGCAGTCTCTTTTTCCTCATGCTTTTGCTTACTTTCCTGACACAGAGGTTTGTTGCCTTCACTATGGCCCCTTTTAGTTTTGCCCACTGTTCCTCCATTCCACCCAAGTCATCCCCCCTACCAGGGTATCCCTGAGGCATTTCCCCATCTTTGTAAAGTCGACCCTACTGAAGTCCAGGACCCTCGCCTTTGTTGGTTCGATTCTGCCACAGTACTTATATTGAACCACACTGTACAGTGATCTCTGGTCCCCAGGTGGCCACCCACCGTGACATCTGCAACACTGTCCCCATTGGTAGGTACAAGGTCCAATATTGCTCCCTCACTAGTGGGCTCTCTTGCTAGTTGCCTGAAGAATGCCCCCTGCAGGGAGTCCAGGATGCCCCTGCTCCTAGCTGAAGCTGCAGCAGGGATGCTCCAGTCTACATCTAGCACACTGAAGTCCCCAACCAGCAGCACTTCCCCCTTAATCACCATTTTTTGCATGGCTTCCACCAGAACCTTATCCATCTTCCCCCTTCTGCTGGAGGTCTGTAGATCACACAGTGTGAATAGTGGATCCATTCCCCATCTCTATGGTGACCCACAGTGCCTCCGCCCCTCCCTGTATTCCCTGTATTTCTATTACTTTTATGCTATCCCTCACATAAAGAGGCATTCCCCACTTCTTACCCACCCTGGCCTTCCTGAACAGAGTATAGATTGGTATGGCTATATCCCAGTCATGGTTCTCATTGCATCATGACTCAGTAATGGTGACAATGTCCAGGTCAGCCTCTGCCATAATGGCCTCTAGGTCCAGGATTTTGTTTCCCAGAGTTGAAGCATTTGAGCACATGGCCTTCCAAATTCTGCTACCACCCTTTTTGTCAGCCCTCCTTTTTCCCTTTGTCTACTCTCCTTACCACCTCTGCCTTAATTCCCATCCCTCTTCATTTCTACCATTCTGCTTTTCCTGTTATTAGGTACCCTTGGGGATTCCCCCCCTTAGGGTTCTTCTTACTAACTACTTTTGCTTGTGGAGGGTGGACAGTTTATGTGTCCCTGCTTTCTTCTGCCACCCCCAACCCTTAGCTAGTTTAAATGCTCACCAATGTAGCATTTAAACTGTTCACTGAGGTCTGTGGTTCCCCTACCAGATGTATGCAGGCCATCTCCCCTGTATAGACCATTATCCCTCCAGGTAGAACCACTGCCCCCAATGTAGTCAAATATCTCCCCTCTGCACCACTTCTTCAATGTCTGGTATAAGCTCCTGGTACACAGTACGCTATCCTCCCCAATGTCGTAGACAGGCAGTACCTCAGAAAAGGTCACTGAGCATGCTACCTGCCTAAGACCCCTCTCCAACTCCCTGAACTCCTCTTGCACTATCCTAGTCTCATCCCTAGCCAGGTCATATGTCCCTAGGTGGACAATGGCATCCAGCTCTTCCTCCCATCCTGCTGCCCTAGCAATCCTCAGAATCCGCTTCCCATCCCTTTGAGACATGGCATCGGATAAGCAACAAACTTCCCTCTCCCCCTCCCTTTCCCCAGATCTATCCCCCTCACAATGCAGTCCCCCACCAGAAGTTGTTTTTTCCTCTTCTGAGGTCCTCTGCCACCCCCCCTTGGGATCTCCACTACAAAGGACCCCCACATCCTCCCTGTTCACTACTGCGGGTGCCTACATGGGACAGTCCCACCCTGTCAGAACAGCATAGGGACTGTATAATGGTACCATATGGGGGATGTGCCTCTGACCCACCACCCTCACCCTTCTCAAGCCCATAGTCCAGCCGCTCCTCAACCTTGGCATACTTTGAATCAGTGGTGGCAGACTTGGTGGTCCCTGGGTGGCAGAGGAGGCTCCTGGAATCCTAGCCAACTCGGCCTGGAGTTGAGCAACTTCCTCCCCTCAGCCCAGAGATGTGCACACAGATTGGTGTCGTAGGTACACGGGTATAAAAGATAAAACTGAACACAGTAATAGGGTACAACCTGTAGTGAGTTTTGTTTTATACAAAAGTAGAACAAAAAATAAATAGAAATAAAACAGTTCAAACAGAACAAGAAAATCAACAATAGCTCAAGGCTATTTCACCTTAGATCAGGTATCTCAAAACAATTCAGCAGCTTTCCTGCTGTTAGAGACAGATTTTGTTCAGGCACATGTCTGTCTGCTTCCCTTACTCCAGGTAAGTGAGACTGGCTATACAGCTAATCTGACTCCTGGTGTTTAAAGAGGGCTTATATAGCCCTCCCACTTATGGGAAAGTCCCTCCTATAACATCCAATTAGTTCTAGAATGGTCCCTAAATAGGGAAACTCCTCCTCTGTTACATAATGAGGTTTTACTTATGGGAAGTCTCTCTATAGGAAATCCCTTCCCTGGGGTTTTACTTATGGGAAGTCCCTTATATTCTCTATATGCAAACAGTGCAAACATTTATTGTAGTTATACATGTGCTGTATTGTTATAGTATATTTTCACTAGCCATTTAATTTATATCTCAGGGCTCTATACATAATGGGGCTCCTTTAGAGATCTGCAGTGTCTCTTTATTCTTTAATTTGTTTAATTTCTTTATTGTATTTAGTTTATCTTGTAGCCCCCTCCTCATTCTGAGGGTTACTTCAACTGTATAGCATCTCCACATACATAGGGCCATTCCTGTCCCTTAAATCATTTGTTTCCCATATTGTAGCAGAGCGGCAGACTGCTAGACAATCATTATCTAGCCGCTCTGCTTTGGGGCTCTGCATAGCTTTGTTAAGCCCCTTTTTAATTATTTTTTATACTGGACTGTAGCTTTTATGTCCAGGGACAGCATAGTCCCTTTTTATTTTCAAGCGCTCGCTTTCAGAGAGCACAGATTGCTCAGGGAAGCCTGCCTCTCTAGCAGCCTGTACTGGCTGCACACATGCCACAGACTCCTCCACGACTAGCTGGCACAATTATACAGCATATTTTATACAAAGCCAGCAGCCAGGAGTCCTAATAATACAGGGGCATCAGTAATTATTTACCCAGATACCAAGCGGCAGCAAAAGTAAAAGTTAAAGTATGCCGCTCAGTTCAAACAGTTCCTGCTTCGATGCAGGATTTCTTTGGCATAACATTCTACATAATAATGGAACATTAAAAAAATAATTCAAACAACGTAAGCATAATGCCACTGCATTTGTATCCATAATCCACCCATCAGAGTGGACGTTATTTTGTATTTAACTGCCTTTTTAAACATTTTTAAACATTCCTGCACCATATACATAAAAATGGCATAAGCATTAACTTAATTAAGCACTGCAGCACTTTAAACTCATAAAATGGCACAAAATGCATTCTATACAGTCTATTTATTCTTATTAATTTTATTCAACCAGCACCTTATTTCATTCCTGCAAGCTAGCTTTAGCCTGGTGCATGATTGTGGGGAGTTCTTGGAGAGGGATGGATGTACGAGGCCTGATTCCAAGTCGAATGTCACAACTTCGCCAGCGAGTGTTAAGACATTTGTTTCTATGCTAGGACCCTTATGTTGCATTCTAAGAGTGGCAGGGTCCCAACACTTGTGATATGTGGGTTACGCCTATGGAGGCATATGCCATGGGCATGGCATAGATGGCCCATATGTTGCAAGTAGTGGCTAGCTACCGCAGCCCCCCAAAGTCCCCCACCCTGAACACCACAGCACACACCAGGGGCATGGGGCAGGACTGGTGGCACAGGAGCCCAAGGGGGCATACCAGTGAACAGACCCCTGGGGGTCCCTGACATCTTGGGGGGTAGGGGTATGCCTGTGGGGGCACGGGGGCACATTGGCGCCATTGTCGCAGTGCCAAGGGGTGGGCAACCGATGGATAGCACCAGTGGATGACCCTTAGAGCAGCTCTGGGCTGCTTTAACTTAGCGCTGCCAGTACGGCTCTCTGAATCGCACTAGTGGGTCACAGCAGTCCCCCTCCTGGAATAGGGCACAGTTGTTGCTATATTCCGCATTTTGCACCATGGCATTGTGGGCTGCAGCATGGGTGGCAT
Organism: Neoceratodus forsteri; assembly: GCA_016271365.2. Lineage (NCBI taxonomy): Eukaryota > Metazoa > Chordata > Ceratodontiformes > Ceratodontidae > Neoceratodus > Neoceratodus forsteri. The sequence goes on from CM057459.1 coordinate 1,296,454,883, forward strand.
AACCCACTGTTGCTCGAGCTCACAGCCACTCATGGCACAAGGCGCCCTTGTGGCCTGGCCAAGTGTATCATTATGTGTGTTTTAGATATGCCAAGGGTTTGACTTATCTCAGCTACGCCAGCCATAAACGCCTTGGAATCGCCCATAGAAACTTGAAATAAAAGTACTAGGAAAAATGTTTTAGTGAGAGATAGAAAAGCCTGACGCAGGTGGCCAACCTACGCCAGGGGCAGAAAAAGGTAAAGCATAGTATAATAAGAGACTGTTACGCAACAGATTTCAGTAGGGAAAAGAACAAGGTAGAAAAGGCATCCCTCCCTCAGGGTTATCGGACTGGCAGCATGCAGTTCTGCCACAATAGGGCAGCACTGCAGTCTCCAGAAAGTCTCCTTGAAAACTGACACCCCAGAGCCACTGCATTGCACCACTTCCAGCATATCTATTTTCTACCCTGCCTGCTTCTGATTTGCTTTCTTTAAACCCTTTTTACCTCTACCCTAAATAGGGTGTTTCACCTTTACCCAACTTTTTGCTTGACCCTAACTCTTCTTACTCCCTTACAGTGTGTGAGCTACCCCTAACCTAGACAGGGTGTTTCACCTCTTCCAAATTTTTGCTTGACCCTAACTCGCCTCATTCCCTTGCAGTGTGTGAGCTACCCCTACCCTAGATAGGGTGCCTCACCTGTTCACAAACTTTTGCTAGACTTTGGCATTCCTTACTCCCTTGCAGTGTGTGATCAGCAACAAGACTATAAAATATCTGCTCAAACCCTGATCAGTAAGCTGAGCTAGCTAGCCACTCCAGAAGAAGAAGAGTACCAGGGCTGCAGCGGATTGGACCTATGGTCTCCCTCAAGATTAGCAATCTAGGAGCCTGGTTGTCTGTTGTAAATTACCTGATTTTTATTATGTCATAATACAGTTTTGGACTTTTATGCTTAGTGTTGGTGTTTGTTGATCTGTTACAACTCCTGAAACCCAAATTACTCCTTACAACACAGAGTACAGGAGGTTCTGAAACTTAGCAAGTTTCTAGAACAGGATGTTGCCAAAACTGTAAACAGCTTAACTGCTTTAACACAGAGCAACCCATGTTAACACCTTACTTACTAAAGAGTAGGGTAATAAGTCTTGTATTCCCCCACACAATCTCCTCTTGACCCCCCCTCCCCTAGCCTGCTGTTCTTTACCTCTCTTTGCCCCTCCCTTCCTGTTGTCTGTTGCTCCCCTCCAGGTTCCCTCCAGGAATTCACACCTACTCTCTTGCCTGTTATGATTTACCTCCCTTCTCAATTCCTTCTTGTCTCCCACCTTCAGAACCCAACCTGCCCTCTCACCTACCCCTTTGCCAGTTATAATTTTATCCTCTACCCCAATCAACATAGTTGAGGAAGAGCCAGTAATGTCTCCCTTATCTTGGTAAGTGCTTGATAAAGTTCACTATCCTTGCCTACTGTCGTTTTTAAAAGTGTTTCTTAAATACATCAGATTTTGGTCCCACTTTCAATCTTTCCTCACTTATTGATGTAGGTCATCTCATCTTAATAGTCTACAATCCCACCCCCCACCCCTGAACCCAGACCCCTATAAACCTTAACCTCTTTGTGTTGTAATACTGCTTCAGCCATTTGTAGAAGGTGAAAATCATTACATCAGTGCTCTGTAAGTACCTTTGAAAAGGTCACTGCTGATGTCTCCCATTTTAGTACTTCCCACAGTCTACAGAATGACTCCTTTACTTGCTCCAAAGTTTCATTCAACATGTTGCCTCCCCTAGGTGAACAGTCCAATCTGGTCTGCCCCTGCCCCTTAACCAGTCTTTCCACTCTTGGTATGGCCCTCTCCATTGTAGCTCCCTGGCAGATATCTCACTAACCTGTTCTTCTGATCCCTGGCTGTTATCACTTTCTCTAGTCCCCTGATAATGGAATCCCCTACCCCCACCAGCACCTTTCTGCCTGACGCAGGCTCAGTTAACTTATCCCCCTGTCAGGGTTGGTTCTCCTATGATCCCCTCTGCAGTACTCCCTCTGTCTTGTGACTGTCATTTTTGCCACCCGTTTTGGCATTGCATAACTCGCCCAATGGGGAAAAGTGATTCTGCAGTGCCATCAGTGGTACCCCCTCCCCCAATCCAATAGGCATTCTAGCATTTTTCTTCCTGCTTACCACTTCCCATCCCCCAGGCCTCTGAGAGAGTAGAGCTGGTCCTGGGATTCCCAGGCTTCACTCAGTTCTCCCCCTCAATATCTTAATCTCCTGTTTTGCTGCAGCCAGCTCCATTTTCTGTTCTGTTGTATTGACAGGAGGAATGTTGGCAAGGACAGCAGAGAACATGTTATGAAATCTTACTGAAATTTATTAGCCCCTCAGTTTGAAGAGATCTGGGGCAAGGTATTCTTAAACATTTGTCATTTAGTGAGGTACAGTTTAGTTTTGTAGTGGAAGTCAAATAATGTAAAGGGTGTTTGACATGAACTGATGTGATGTATTGTTAATTGAATTTTAAAAAAAAGTTCCCCTACTCTTCAAGTGCCATGCTATCTTTGTACTTGTATCTGGACAGCTACAAGAGAAGGACAGAAGGGACATCGGTTGTCAGTTTTTCAAAGAAAGGCACCTTAACAGTGCAGTACCCCCTAGTGCTGCACTATGGTGTCAGTAAATCCTGGTGGGGGACTAAAACCCACAACCTTATGGTCTTCTCAAGATACCATATGTACGAAAGGTGCTTTATAAAACCAAATACTTAATAAAACCAAAGTTCCTTTCCTGTGGGATACAGTATGTACGAAAGGCATTTCACAAAACAAAATTCCTTTCCTTTCCTCTTGTACCATAAGCCCATTGAGTCCCATAGAATAAAATTACTAGCATTTGCAGGTTTATAAAGAGGGAAAGCAGAGAGCCTCTGATTAATTAGCATCTGAATACTTCTGATAAACAAAAGGCACAAAAAAATGCAACAACAAGCTTTCAACAGACTTCCAACACAAGGCTCTTTCACTGGCAGCCAGGGGTGGAGAGAGGGGGGGGTCCTTGATTTTTATACATAGAATGGGAGAGGAGTGATGTCAAGAATGAGACAATTAAGAAAATGCTGAGAAAAGTTTATTCTAAGCAGGGAGTGTTTTGGGGGAAAAAAAGACACGCTGTTTTAATTCTCTGTGCTCCAATTGTTTCAATGGCCCTGCACCGCACATCAAAGACAAACAAGCCAAACCCAAGACACTCAGCTACAAAATAGCAATAGTAGCGTAGGAAGCAGTGCTTGAATACATGATATCTATCTATCTATCTATCTATCTATCTATCTATCTATCTGTTTGTCTATCTATCTATATATCTGTAACCCCCCCCCACAAATGGGGCTTCCCGAAAAGTCTTCCTCGAGCTTGCCTAAATGCTCACTGCCAGGATGGTGTCCTGCATTGTAGCAGTTTAAATGTAATTGCCAGAGAGTGCCTGTATAGCCTATGTGTACTGTCTCTTTAACAGCGGCCTGGATTGCAGTCATAAGTAATCCGAGAGGGAGCTCTGTTGAAAGATGTAACTATTTGCTGAAAATCATTTAGAGTGATAATTTATTTATTTATTTATTTAGCTTTTGTCGACCAGGTAAGTACACTAGACAAGACATTTGCCTATTTTCAGGTACGGCCCGAGAGAGTACAATAAATATGACATAGTACAATATGATACACTTAAGGCAGTAATACAGAGTCAGGGAAAACAGAAACAACATAGTCAGCAGGTACATATAAATGGTCAGAACAAGTACAACGGATCACCAAGGCTGTGAGCAGCGCATTATATACAGGTCATATACAGATTAAGTCCATTATATACAACATTTTGTATAGTAGGAGTCCCCAGAAAACAGAGACATCACCAGAGCAGTACACAATAGATAGAGTGTATAAAGGGTGCGCAGAACAGTATCCATGCAGGCAGGCAGGACAATAGGAGGGCTGCACTGTGCAGGGGACCAAGAGAGACTACAGAGGCTTGGGACAACCACATGCTGAGGAGAGCTTCAAGTGTCTCCACAAGGAGGTTGGGAGGCAAGCCTGAGAGGGGGAGGGCAGGAAGGGAGTTCCAGAGTCTGGGGGCACACTAAGTAAAATTTCTGTCCCCCATAAGAGTGTGAGTGGCAGGAATACTTAGTACAGTAGTGCCCAGGGATCTGAGGGAGTACTTGGGGGAGGCCGCGGGTACGAGGAGCTCCGCCAAACCAGGTGGGGTGCCAGTACCAAGGACTTTGCCCGTGAAACAGCCCAGGACAAAATTTAAGTAATTGGATGGGGAGAGCCAGTTGAGCTTACTATATAGGTCACAGTGATGGGTGAGTCGAGGGGCAGCAAGCGCAAAATGGTAAATGTTATTGTAGGCGAAGGACCACCTGACGAGGTGGGCTTTGGAGGTACGAGCGAATAGGAGAAGCCCATAGCTAAGGGAGGGGAGAAAAACTCCTCTGCCCAGTGCAAGGTGAGCATCAGGAGTAAGATTGCTCTTAGCATGATAAGCCAGACCCAGTTTGCAGTTAACGGCTCTGCAGACACTAAGGGTATGGAGTCCAAGGTCAAGCTGAGGGTCAAGTGTAACCCCAAGGTATTTAATGGAATCAGTGATGAGAACAGGGGCACCATCAAGACCAGAGATATACAGGAGGCACGGGAGGCCTTTATCTTGGCCAAGGACCCAAAGAGCATGGCCTGAGTTTTTTTGAGATTGAGGACCAGCCTGTGGGACGTTATCCAAGATTGGACACTCCTAAAGTTCTCTCTCAACTGGTGGTTTATGACCCCAATGTCCTGAGAGTGGGTGAGGAGGACCAGGTCATCTGCGTAGAGAAAGGACCTGGAATGGGAAGAGATAGCAGGAAGATTGTTCACAAAAATGGAGACGAGCAGGGGCCCCAGGACTGAACCTTGAGGAACACCTGAGGACACAGCAGTGGTGTCCGAGAGCACCTTGCTGAATTTGATCAGCTGCTGTCTGCCCTGTAAGTAGTTGGTGAACCAGATGAGTACAGGGGGTGACAAGTCAAGTGACCCAAGCTGACAGCAAAGCAGAGCATGGTCAACTAAATCGAAGGCTTTGGATAGATCGATGAAAATGGCATCAGAGAGTTTATCCTGGTCCATAGCAGTTCTGATCCCAGATGCAACAGTGACAAGGGCAGAGGATGTACTGTGCCCTTTACAAAAGCCATGCTGCTCAGGAGACAGAAGCTCGTGAGACTGGATATATTCCGTGAGTTGCCCCTCCACAACTTTCTCAAGGAGTTTACTGAATGCGGACAGTATTGTTATCGGTCAGTAGTTGTCCAGAATCTTAGGGTTGCCCAGTTTAAGTATTGTGACACAACCCTAGCCACCTTCCAAATGTCAGGAATGACCCCAGAGGCTAGGGATAGGTTGAAGATATGGGCCACCGGGGAGGCAATGTGAGAGGCACCAAGATGGAGGAGCTTAGGTTCCATGCCATCATGGCCAGCACTGGAGAAGGGGGAGAGACCAGAGAGCAATCTCTGCATCTCTTGTGCCATCACACCCATGAAATAGAATAACGGTTGGGAAGTGGAAGCCTGTTGTGAAGCAGAGTCCTAGTCACAGCTAGCACCTCCACTGGAGGAGAAGAGGGAGGTGAAAGCAGACAGGTCCGAGAAGTGTGTGTTAAATGCGTTTGTGATGGTAAGTGGATTGTTACAACTGGTACCATCGATGAGCATATCATTGGCCTCACCTTTGGCAGAGCCACTTACTATGTTTTTTATGTTTCTCCAGCCTCCTATCCTGCTGAAATATGGCCTGGTCACATGTGACCTTGAATTTGGCCCAGCACTTATCTCTAGTCCTCATGAGGGTAAGGAGGCTCCCATGTAACCACTTGGTAGCGGACCCCCTTACCCTCCGCCTAATGAGAGGAGCGTGCTTATCCTGCAGCACCCTGAAGGCACTGAGAAAATGACTGACAACAGAGACTGGGTCCTGGGCATTCCAGACCTCAGACCAGTCAGTAAGCCTAACCCAAGGTCGAACCGGGAGAAATCCCTAATTTGGATGACTTTATGTGGGATTTTCAGGGAGGGGACCTTCCATACACAGAACACAGGGAAGTGGTCAGAGATGTAGTCAGAAAGCGTTCCAAAAGAGCTAATCCTCTCTGGTCTATTGGACAGGAGCCAGTCTAGGAGGGAGCCTGAGCCACCAGTGGAGGACCACCTAGTGGGTTCCTTGATAAGTTGGGACAGGGAGAGACCAGCCAGCAGAGATCGCCCAGTATTTTCAGCTCATTATTCCCAGCCAGTGACCCAACCATGTCAAGGAGGGAGGTCAGCCCTGATATGCCCCCCCATAGAGGGGTTGTAAGAATGGACAATGTGGAGCTTCTTAGTGTTCCTGAGTAACAGAACTGTGTGCAGCAGTTCGCAGGGCGACAGCGGAGACTGTTGCCCAGACAAGACCGAAAGATTAAGGTGACTCCTGTAGTAGACCAGGATACCACCACCCCCGCTTTCTCCTTGGACGATCCTGGCTGATGAGGTCAAAGCCAGGAAGTGGACATGCCGAGTCAGGGGTTGATGGCTTCAGCCAGGTTTCTGTTATACCCAGGTTGTCAGGCTTGTGGTGAGTGACCCTTGCAAGGAGGTCAGCCAGTTTGGGCAGAAGGCTTCGGATATTGAGGTGGGCTATTTTCAACCCTTTGCCTTTCGACCAGCCCACTGATGGGAAGGAGGCTTGGTGGGGATAATGATAATGTAGTTTATCGAACCTGCCTTCTTTGCAGCAAGGACTGTTTTGTTTATTTCCACTATCTTGGTCCTGGACTGCGAATTGGACCAATCAGTACTGATGGGACCTAAAATGGAGCCGGACTACCGGAGCTGTCTGGAGTCAAAATCTGTAGGAATCGTAGTTTTGGGCTTTTTGCACCTTTTTGCACCTGAAGGGGGAGCCTTTGTTGTGACTGACAGGAGGATCAGCCAACCGAACCTTTTGGATCTTGGGGAATTTCCCAGGCTGCTGCAGCTAGTTTCAGTTTTTGAGTTGAGAAGTGAAGAAGTAACAGCTCAAGTGATTTTGAGCAGCAGTTCTGTGTAGTTTTGCATGGGAGAACTGTGAAAGGGCTGAGTTTTGGCCTGCCTTTCTGCCTGCTGTCCCTGAGAGGGAAAATAAGGTTAATTCGGACTGAATCCGAGTTGTGAGGATTATTTAAGCCACTGGACTGTGACCAGGCTTTAACCTGAAGAAGACCGAGGATTTGCTGAATGCGATTGGCCTGCCAGGATTTCCAGCTGCTTTTGAATCCCTGGTTTGTGCGGAGACTTTGCGATCATGACCAGAGAGCGGTTTGCCTGGTACAGTAGAATTTCCTTACATGTAAATGCGCTGTGTATTAAAAGTGGGTCGTGATTTGGTTCCACACTGTGTGAACTATGTTCTACTTGCTGGAAGCTTTATCCAGCCTAATCGGACTGAATCCGCTTTCATCTCCATTCGGCCTGGGCCATGCCATGCTGGCCCTGCCAGACTACCTCACTGCACAGAGAAAGCCCCCGACGAGAGACCTGCCTGGGGATCAGCCCCCTGCTCCACGCTTGAACAAGAATGACGCCTTGATGAATTGTTTGGGCCCTGCTTCTCCTGGCACTCCAGATTAACCACCTGATGTCTCTATTTTTGTCCAGCCTGTGTCCAGTCTTGGGTATCGTGAGCAATCATCAGGGTAGCTCCCTGCAACAACAGCCTAATCTAAAAGTGTGTCATCTGATTGTCTTGTTTTCTTTTCACAAACTGAGCCCTTCGGCTCCGGATTACAAATAGTGTGTGTTGTGCATGTTGTTTTCTTCCATCACAGGGCCCCAACCAGCTGCAACATTCCTGACTAGACCACCATTCTCCATCTGGGTACCCAGAGTGTGTGACTGTTTAGGGACCCTGAAGTGCATGCATTACTGTTTGACTGATACAGCCTTTAAGCAAATTAACCTGATTACGCCCCTCCCTTGTTTAAGCCCCTAAAATAAATCAGATCTAACTCTTTTTTGCATTTACCCTGATTGTGGTTTCAGTTTGTGCAAGATTACTGTTCTGCTGTTATTTGCCATGTATAACCTTGTTTTACAGGGGTCCCCAGGGCCGGGCCAGAAGAAAGCCCTGGTGGTAAGTGCAAACAGTGTGGGTACTTGTGTGGTGTACCAGGGGTATTTTTTTTTTTTTAAATTTAGTCTTATTTAATTTATAAATGCAACAATTTTACAGGCAACAATACATCACTTATTAATACCAGTTGATAACATCACAATATATTACATGCATACTTGTAGCAGTCGTATTAAGGGAAAATAAATTAACATCTTATTACTTCAGTATCCGGAGAATCATAATTACTCATTTTAAGTTCAGTCTGTGATCCATTCAAATCAAATCAGGCATAGCACGGTGAGCCCTCCCCTATCCCTCCCACATTTTATTCCCATCAAAATTCAAGGAGCATCACAGATCATATCCCGAGTATCTTTTCAGTGCAAAAGAAGAGCAAAATTACATGTTCAGTACATAGCTTAAGTACCAGGGGTATTGTGAAAGTGATTATTGTGTATTGTTCTGGCCACTAGTAAGGAAAGAGGGGGGGTTACAGTGTGCCGGAGGGCTATGCCCAGGTTAGCTTGACCACTATCAACCCTGACCTCCGGGTGGAGGCACCCGTTTCAAAACTCAGGCCCCTTAACCTGCTGCTGGCCAAGCAGGCAGGGGTAGTAGCCCTTGGGATAGCGCCACCTAGGGGTTACATTATCTATCTGTCTACCTGTCTACCTGTTTGTCTGTCTGTCTGTCTACCTGTCTATCTATGTATCTATCTACCTGTCTGTCTGTCTGTCTATATATCTATCCCCCGATGGCACTCTTTACAGCTATAATATGGTACAAGAACTGTGAGAAGATGGTCAATTGGGATGCCCTAAAAATGCAAGTTAGACCATTCATAAGGGAGCTATCTGGGGGCCCATCAACCTGCTCTAGTAGCACCCAGAAAAAAGAAAGCCAAACAAAGGATATGCTTGTCCCACTACTGAGCACTCCTGCCACAGGAAACACTCTCATTACACAGCACTACTTTGAAATTGCCAGTCATATTAACTGCTGCCACTGTACAGACCATGGATATGGGTGCCTCTCATTTGTCCATCCAGCTCAATTTGTGTTAGGTAACTGTATATTCTGTTTCAGTATGCCAGTGTTGCACGTATTCTATTCGGTTTGTAATAATGTAATCTGGCTGTGTGTGAATAGCATGCCAGTATACTTTGCACTGACTTCCTTTGCATGTTGGGCAAAAGGGCAGATGATGTAATAAGGAAAAGAAGAACGATGTAGAAAATAATGAACAGGATATCTTAAGGGGAAATGGTACCTGATACATTGTCCTGGGTTTTACTGGATTATTAATAGTACTTGTGTAGATTGTTATATAGAACCTAAGCAAGATAGAAATATTATACATTTTACTCAAGATGAATGTTTTGTTTGCTTTTATGTATTTTATGATGTTGTGAACATTTTTTAACTATATGCACTAAAGAAAGTAATCCTGAATCTACTTTCTTCTGTCTGTGAGTATCCTATGGTTACATCAGAAATATTTCCGTTATTCATCTCAGATCCTTCTTTTCTGTTTAATTACTCTGTATCACTGCATATACAGCCTTATTGTACCATGTACTATAATTATAACTATTTTTAGTATTGCATTGTGATTGGGTATATCTGCTTACCTTCGCCTAGTGCACATACCCCCTGGGATAAGTGCCTTGCTATTTCCTGGAATTTACTCTGTACAGTACATACTGGTGTTATTGTTGCCAGGACTGCATCCTCCTTAATCTTTTTCTTGTTCCCCTTTGCAACTGAAAATAATACTATTTTGAGTCTCTGTATGCTCACCTGGTATAACCTACCTTCCAGTCTATGGCTATTGGTTTGGACCTAAGGCCCCCCACTGTGCAGCAGCACAGATCTAGCACAGTTCAGGGAGACACCATGGTCCTCTTAGTCAGTCACGGCAGTTTGGGCCATGCTAATCCAGCACTGTGCTAAATATAGTGTGCAGCTGCCAGGGAGCGATATTCATATAGACAGCATGCACTGTCTGACCTGCGGCCTATATTAATATCAGGCCGTGATAACACTGAGTGTAGTGCATATGCACGGTGCTTACCGCGGCCCTCTGCCAGCAACAGACTCCCAGGAGTGAAGGGAGATAGCACACACCAAACAGGAAACTGCTGTCACTCTTGAGAGCCATATTCAGCAGCCAGCATGCTAGCCAGCATGGTCGTGTAGCCTAGAGGTTACAGTAAGGAGCTGAGAATGAGGCTGGCACATCCAGGAGACCTGAGTTTGATTATCACAATCTCCACTTGCATACTTTATAACACTAACAATGTCACTTAACCTCCCAAGTGCCCTCAGCTTGCCCCTGAAAACAGGCATTGTACCTAGTGGGCCATACCCAGATGTCTCAACTTATCCTTGCAGTGACTTAAGTTTTAAGCTCACCTTTTTGGATATGTTCCTTGTACACTATATTATTTTATTCAATTTGCACTGTTCTTCAGTTACTATTCACTAGGATTCAGCCCCTCCCCCATTCCCATTATTTGTTCCACTTTGGTCTCACCCCATTTCACTTTCTCAGTTTTATAGAAATTACTACCTTTGCTTAGAAGCCTTCTGCTTTGCCTGGTTTCACTAGCCTTGGGATTACAATTCTGTTTCAATGCTTATGGCGTTCTGCAATAATAGTTACTGTACATAGATGCAGTACCTAATGTAATGCTGTTGTGCACACAGCAGATAGCTTCCTGTTAGAAACAAGGGGGTGTTTTTATAGAATTGCTTTTCCAGCAGCTCTAGCAGTGCGTAATTCATAGCTGAGTCACTCACAGGTAGTTTGTCTTTCTTTAAAATCCTTTATATATTGTATTTAGTCTAAAAATCATCTGTTAGTACAATATTGCACATTATGTTTATAAGTGTGGCTTTTATATTATGGTGGTGTCTGGCAGATAGCTCGTTGTTAGTGGACCAGCAGGGGCAGCTGTTTCTCCATCTAGTACTTTCAATTAATGAGTTTAAACATAAGAACATAAGAATTTGCTGGCAGAAGGAGACCGTGTGGTCCATCTAGTCTACCTGGGTTTTCTACCCGACAGAGGTTTCCTTCAACCAGTTTTTTTCATGAGTGAATTTTTACTGTGTGGCAGAAACTTTATTAGTCTTGGATGTTTTGACAGACATAGTTTAAAGTACAAATTCTTTAAAGAGTCGCTGATGCCAGAAGTGCTACATTGCAGAATCTGAATAAGCATGCCCCCAGTAAATCTCATACGAAAAACTAGATTTTTACTTTACTTTGTTTTAAAGTTATTGGCCATTTTGTAACCCTGATTGCGCTACTTGTGCAATAGAAGCAGGTGTCTGTGAAGAGAAACATAGAAACATAGAATTTGACGGCAGATAAGGACTGCTTGGCCCACCAAGTCTGCCCATTTCCCTACCTAATGGATAAGCTGCAGATCCTAGTTAACCAGCAGCCTACTTCTTTCTACCCCACCCCTAGAATTGCCTTTATGGCTATCCCATGCATGCTTGAATTCAACCACTGTTTTTGACTCCACAACTTCCTCCGGAAGGCCGCTCCATGCATCCACAACCCTCTCTGTGAAAAATACTTCCTTACATTACCTCTGAGCCGCCCCATCTTCAAATTGTGCCCCTTGTTCTTGCACATCCTTTTTGAAAGATGCTACCTCTTGGACTTTGTTGATTCCCTTGAGGTACTTGAAAGTTTCTATCATGTGCCCCTCTCCTCCTTTCCTCGAGGCTAACATATTAGCTCCTTTAGTTTCTCTTCATATGTCTTCTGGTGCAGACCCTGCACCATTTTAGTTGCCTCCTCTGGACAGCTTCCATCTTGTCTATGTCCTTGCAGAGATTGGGTCTCCAGAACTGCACGCAGTATTCCAGATGGGGTCTCACCAGCTGTCTGTACAGAGGGATAACAACTTCCTGTTTTCTACTGGTGATGCCTCTCCCTATGCATCCCAGTATCCCCCCAGCCCTCCTTACTGCCCTCTCACATTGCTTGCCCACCTTTAAGTCATCTGATATGACTACCCCTAGGTTCCTTTCCATTTTGTTGTTGTTAGTATCTCACCCCCCATTGTGTACTCTTCCCCTGGGTTTTTGTTTCCCAGGTGCATTACCTTTGCACTTCTTAGCATTAAATCTAAGCTGCCATACATTTGACCATTCCTCTAACCTTGCCAAGTCCCTTCTCATCCTTTCCACCCCATCTTGTGCATCACCCTGTTGCAGATCTTTGTGTCATCTGCAAAGAGACATACTTTTTCCTTCCAGTCCTCTGCAATGTCACTTATAAAGACATTGAAGAGGACCAGTCCCATTACTGAACTTTTATGGCACCCCACTAGTAACCTCCCTTTCTTTCAGAGTGGACTCCATTTACTATTACCATCTGTGTCCCATTCTCTAGCCATTCTTCACCCAGGCTATCATCTTGGGACCCACCCCAGGCTGGCTAACTTGTATATTAATCTTTTGTGTGGGACTGAGTCAAATGCCTTGCTAAAGTCTGGTAGGCCATGTCCACAGCCCTCCCTGACCTACTACACTGATCACCCAGTCAAAGAAATCTATTAGATCTGTCTGGCATGACCTTCCTGCTGTGAATCCATGCTGCCTTGGGTTCTGTGCCCCCTGGCCTCTAGCTACTCGACAATTCTTTCCTTCAGAAGTGATTCCATCATTTTCCCTATCACTGAGGTTAAACTAACAGGTCTGCAGTTTTCTGCTTCTGCCCTGCTCCCACTTTTGTGAAGGAGAATCACATCTGCCCTCCTCCAGTCCTCAGGTACCACCCCATCCTCCCATGATTTGTTAAAGAGGGTAGTCAGTGGTGTCACTAGTTCTACCCTTAGTTCTTTTAGAATTCTGGGATGAATCCCATCAGGCACCATTGCTTTGTCCACCTTCAGTTTTAAGAGTTCTTTCAGAACCCTTTCTTCTGTAAATGGGCTGGTATCACTTCCACCCCTAGTAGGAATTAACACACATAAGGCCCCTATTAAAACTTATCGTAAAGCAGACACTGACAAACAATAGTGAAGTTACCAACATTACAATACTAGCAGCAGTACAGCTGCTGTTGATGTCATCTAGGGACCTCACAGTCTAGTATTACCTGTCAGCAAGCTTATAGGATCTGTTTGCTCCAAAGTTGTAAATATCATGTGCAATGGTTTTCACACGATATATATGTTTCAGGTTTTGTAACAAAGTTGACAAAATTGTATTATTTAATGCTCTTTTGGTATGGTCCATTTCTCCAGGGTTGCTGGATGCTAAGTCAGCATGCCTCCATGCTGCTGAAGCCATTTGGAGTGTTACTGTACTCTGCCTGTTAGGAAGTTGTACTGCTGCTAGTATTGTAATGTTGGTAACTTCACTACTGTTTGTCAGTGTCTGCTTTACAATAAGTTTTAATAGGGGCCTTATATGTGTTAATTCCTACTAGGGGTGGAAGTGTTAGCTCCGGGAAAATGATCATCGTAATGTAGAGTAGAACATAGATGAGTCTGCCCCACCCCAATTGACAAGGAGATGGGATAATTGTTTTAAAGTGCCATTCTTAGAAATCACTTCAATTGAATGATAGGTATGAATGATCTCAGCATTTCACCACATCAGAAACTTATTCAGTCTGCAAACCTCACAACAGTGAGCTATGACCCAGCATCTAACAACACAGGAAAAAAGGACCACAACAAAAAGGCACCCAAACAAAATATTGTCAGCTTTGTTACAAACCTAAAACACACAATGTTTTGAAAGCAATTTTTACTGACTCGTGCTGCCTGTTTTACTTGTGAAAACCATTGCACATGATCTTTACAACTTTAGAGAAACAGGTCCTATAAGCTTGCTGACAGAGAATACTAGACTGCGAGGTCCCTAAATGATATCAGCAGCTGCTCTTCACTGGAACAGGCTTTTTTGAACAGGTAGAGAAATCAGGGTTACAAAATGGCTAATAACTTTAAAATGAAGTAACATAGAAATCTATATTTGGTATGAGATTTACTGGGGATATGCTTATTCTAATTCTGCAATGTAGTACTTTTGGCCAGATGGTGTCAGTTGCTCTTTAAGTACTGCTATTACTAAACATCACATTTGACATCACCAGGTTTAGCCACTTTCCTCCTTATCTAACAAGGCCAAGTTACTAACTGGCCCTGTACCCTGAGGAGGAGGCGAATGCTGCCTCGAAGTACAGGGGTTACTGTTTCTTTACGATTTGTACCCTGCTCGATACCAAGTATTTCCATTGGCTCCTTGCTTTCAACTCCTTTTTGTTTCTTTCTATGGAAGGCAGAAGCTACACCTACTGCTTGAGGAGAGGCTGGTGCCTCAGCATGTTCATGTTGGAGAAAAGGAGGCTGAGTGGGGATCTGAGCTCAGTCTTCCACATACTCGTGAGTATAGGCAGGACTGAACCAAGTTGTTTGATCTAGTTTCCAGTAGGACACAGGGACATGCCCTGACCTCAGAGTTGATAAACTCAAGAATAACATTAAAAGGCACTTCTTCTCCCAGAAGGTGGTGGTGAACCTGTGGAACAGCCTACCAGCAGAGACAGTGGATGTGAAGACAGTACAGGTCCTCAGGGTAAACCTGTACAAACTTCTGCTTACTGGGGAATCAGAGGGTACCCTAGGCAACAGAACTGGTGTGGAATGGAAAAATGGAAGACTAGATTTGCTGACAGAAAGCACCTAGCTTTACCTGAGCTCTTTGTCTTCTACATTTGCTTGAAAAGACAGAGCAAGGAGCAACATTTCACAGATCTGCCTGTACCTCACTGTTTTGCCTTGCAGGCTTAGCTTTTGACCACAGTTGGTTTTTAATTTTGACTTAGTGTGCATAGTTCGCTGATTGTTTCTATCCACTGCCAGAAGACTATGTATTACCCACCCACCTTCCCTCCCCCAAATCCCACCCTCCCCCGGGGCATTGACATCTATAGCCTCCTAGCACCTCCCACTTCCTACAAAGTTACAGCAGGAAGTGAATAGTACTACCTTTACTTCTTCCTCACACATCATTAGAGGCACTGTACATAAAAAATAACTTCTTCTTTGGGACAGGACTTCTATTTCTGTCCACACATCCTCTCTATTATTTTTTCCACAGGTGCTTCTATTTTCATCCGAACTCCTTCTCTACTCCCCTTCTAGTAACTTTCTTCAAAAAAAACTTAGTTTTTTTTTCTCTTGAGCAGGATTTATATTTTCATCCACACATCCTCCCTATTTCTGCTACAGCTAGCTTACACAGGTGCTTTTTTTTTTGTCTGCACATCCACTTTGCCTTCCTGATAAATCAGTCCGAGGATGACTCAGGTAGTTGTATCCCACAAGGGGGTTCACCTTGTGTACCATCCATCCTTAGATTTACTGCAACTTTGTTTTTCATCCGTTAACCAAACAACAATATGGACATCATCAACTGCAGATATTGAGGGACCCTCGTCACCAGAGCTTGCACGAATAAGGTGGAGCATTGTCATAATTGCTATGCACTAAATGATCTATGCATTCAACTACACGTTGCTCGTGCTGAAATATACTTTCTCAGGGTGCAACTCAGCCATGCTGCACAGCACTCGGACTTAAGGCAACAACCACCAATGCCACTCCCCCAGAGAGCTATCAGACCAGGGGGCTGGCAGTTGATAGGAAAACAGAAAGCACAAGAAAATAACTCTCACTAAATAACTCCAACGCTAATCAAACTAACAAATAGGTTCTCTCCACTTTCATCCAAGCCTACTGCCAAGGCAGGAATGACAGTGGAGAGGACCCTCACACATCGCATGGATAAACAAACCACAGCAGACACCTCCCAGCAAAACAAAAAGCATGTCTTAATAATAAGTGACTCTATGATATGCGGGGTAGAGTCACATATCCACCAGAGCGGCCAAACAGAAATTGAGGTTAGATGCCTCCCAGGAACATCGACATGGAGG
The DNA here is from genome assembly GCA_016271365.2 of Neoceratodus forsteri. NCBI lineage: Eukaryota > Metazoa > Chordata > Ceratodontiformes > Ceratodontidae > Neoceratodus > Neoceratodus forsteri. The sequence continues at coordinate 1,296,471,007 of CM057459.1, forward strand.
GACACAAACAGGATTGAGGGAATTGTGTGTAACACCGGGTGAGACACACACATTCTCATCCATATATGTACAAATGATCTGGCCAGATGGTCAGTTGAAGAGATTAAGCAGCATCTAATGACTCTAGGATTAAAACTCACTTCCTTTTGTCCAAAGTCTCCTTCTCAGAAATTCTGCCTATCTGGAGTAAGAGGGCTAACAGGCAGAAGATCAGAGAAAGGGACATTGTTGAACTTAATACCTGGCTCAAAAACTGGTGTCAGGATTATAGCTATGTAGGAAACTGGCAAACCTACTGGGAGAGGGAGTTCTTTAGATTCAATCAATCAATCAATCAACATCTTTATTTAACCAGGTGAACACCATTGAGCAAAGCTCATTTTCAAGATGGACCTGGGGGTACTTATCAACATAAAAAAAAGGTTGCATACAAAAGCAGAGCATACAAATGGATTACATATACAAAGATTACAGCAATACCATGACACAGGGTTATAAAGAGTACATGGCAATGTGCAATATAAGAAACATATAAGACTGTCAAATGTCAAGACATCACGACCTATTTAAATTATAATACAAATTATACAAAATAAACAAAGTATACAAGAACCTGTATATGATGGCCTACGCTTTACAAAAGAGGGAACATATGTTCTCGCTCAAAAATTTGACTTCTTCATCAACCATTTAAACTAGAGGGAGGGGAAGGGGCATCAGCAACAGTTGCATCATATAAGCTTAAGAATGCCACTCCCCCATCTAAGGAAAATCAATCAGAACCAAAACAAGGCATCACAAGCACCATGTGAATCAGAACTCCATATAGGCATTCCACATATGATAGGGACGTTCAAAACATTAGGGATACAAACCACAAGTGGAGAAATTGTGCAGCAAGCAGGATAAACCAAGACTGGAAGGCAATGTGTGTCAATGCCTGTAGCCTTTGAAACAAAATCACAGCTCTCACAGCAATGATGGCCGAGGCCAGCCTTGACTGGGTTGCTGTCACGGAGACTTGGTTCACAGAGGACCATACCTGGGACTTGCCATCCCTGGTTACACTCTCTTCATGAGAGATTGCATGGGTAAGAAAGGAGGGGGGGTGCTATTTATATCAGGGAAGGGATAAGTGCTACTGAGACCCAGGGAACACAAGGTGAGACAGAGGCCCTATGAATCAATGTGGGAGCTGGAAACAGGAACCCTATCAGGGTTGGAGGTATCTATAGATCCCAAATCAGGACATCAAGAAGGACAAGGTTCTTCTGGAAGACATAATGAAGATGGCCGACAAAGGTGAGCTATTGCTAGTCGGGGACTTCAATCTACCAGATGTAGAATGGTCCACCTTCACAGCCTCCTCGGAGCAGAGTAGAGACTTCCTCATGGCTTTGAGGGGGGCAGGACTGAATCAAATGGTGTTTTCCCCCACCAGAGAATCAGCTATCCTGGACCTGGTACTCACTAACAGTGCCAGGGTATCAGACGTACAAGTGGGGATCAATGTGGGTACCAATGACCACAGGTCAATCTGGTTCTCCATTAGCAAGACTGAAGATCCATGCCACTCCAGAAGCAGGGTGCTTGATTTCAAGGAAGCAGATTTCCCAAAAATGAGGGAAAGGATCAAGTCCCTGCTGGCAACAGATACCCCATGGATTGTGAAGGACAAATAGACAAAGCTGAAAGATGCTATAGTGTCAGTCACAGCACTATGCACTAAAAAATTCAGCAAGTCCAAAATGGCAAGGAACCCCCTCTGGTTCTTCAACGAGGTAGCTACTATAATTAGGGAAAGAGAAAAACTTTTCGGAAGTACAGGGAAACCAAGTCTGAAAAGGATAAAGAAGCCTACAGAGTAAAACTGAAGGAAGTCGGGAAAACTATTAGGGGGCAAAGGCCCAGACCAAAGGAAAACTGGCTCAAGAAGTGAAAAGGGGGGGGAACAAAACATTTTATCGATACATTTGAAAAAAAAGAAAGAGCAAAGGAGGAATAACACAGCTGGCAACCAAGGAAGGACACCTGGTAGAAAACGAAAAAGACAAGGCAGAAGTTCTCAACAAATTCTTCTGCTCAGTCTTCACACAGGAAGACACTGGTAATGGTTCAGCACCAGCCAGAACACTTCCCCATACCAGGGGAGCTGACATATCCCCCTTTGCAAAAGAATGGGTCCTTGAGGTGTTGTCTAAAATAAGGGCGGACAAGGCAATGGGCCCTGACAGAATACACCCAAGAGTTCAAAAAGAAGTTAGGGATGAACCTGCCACCCCACCTGCTGAACTGTTTAACAGTTCACTGGAGTGGGATAGTACCACAGGACTGGAAAAGGGCCACAGTTGTGCCACTGCTCAAGAGTGGTAGAAGGGAGGTAGCAGGAAACCACCATCCAGTAAGTTTGACCTCATTAGTGGATAAAATAATAAAGAGACACTGCTTAAGGAAAGGGTAATGAACTACCTGAAAACAAGTGAGCAACTTGACCCAAAGCAGCATAGCTTCATATCCGGACACTCATGCCAAACAAATTTGATAGAATTCTTTGACTGGGTTACAAGAGAAGTAGACCGGGGGCAGCAGTGGACGTGGTGTATCTGGACTTTAGTAAAGCCTTTGATACAGTCCCACACAGAAGGTTAACCAACAAACTGGAGCAAGCAGCCATCAGTCACAAAGTAGTTAAATGGATCACAAGCTGGCTGAAAGGCTGGACACAGAGGGTTATGGTAAATGGCACCTTGTCCCAAGAGGGGAAGGTGTCAAGTGGCATGCTGCAAGCAATATTAATCAGTGACATTGCTGAAGAACTGAAAGGGAAAGTCTGCCTCTCTGTATATAATACAAAGCTCTGCAACAGGGTGGATACATAGGAAGGGATTGCAGAAATGGAGGCAGATCTCAGGATGCTAGAGGAATGGTCCAGGAACTGGCAGTTGCGATTCAATGCCAAAAAAAATGCAAAGTCATGCACTTGGGTAGACTGAACCCATGTATGAAGTATGTCCTGGAGGGGCAGCTACTAGAAGAAACAAAGCTGGAACTGGATCTTGGTGTCATGATGTCAAACAATTTAAAGGTAGGGAAGCAATGCAAAAAAGTGGTACTAAAGGCAAGCAGCATCCTCGGATGTATTGGTAAGGGTATTACCGGTAGGAAGCATGATGTAATTATCCTGCTGTACAGGTCCCTGGTGAGACCTCACTTGGAGTACTGTGTGCAGTTGTGGAGACCTCACCTAAAAAGGACATAGACCATCTGGAAGCCATGCAGAGATGTGCCACCAAAATGGTGCAGGATCTGCTCCACGAAACGTACTAAGCTAGGCTCAGCCAGCTAAATTTATTCTCCCTTGAGCAGAGGAGGAACAGAGGAGACATGACTGAGACATTTAAATTTGTTAACAGGATCAACACAATACGAATCAGCAACCTCTTCTGGGAAAACAGGGCTGCATGTACTAGAGGACACAACATGCGCCTGGTGGGAAGTAAATTCAAAACAAATGTTAGGAAGTACTTTTTCGTGGAGATGGTGGTGGACCCTTGAAACAACCTGCCACCAGAGGTAGTGGCAGCCAAGATGCTTAGTGAATTCAAACAGACATAGAATAGACAGTATAGCCACCTTAAAAAGACAAATTGATAGCGGGGAGTAGAAAACCCGGGCAGACTAGATGGACCACATGGTCTCCTTCTGCCGGCAAATTCTTATGTTCTTATGGTATCCTTGTAAACAGGTAAATGTCTGCAGCCAAGACAAGAGTCCATAGAATGTGGAGGGGGTCATGGGCGGACTAAGACATGGGCAACATAGGCCCCAGCCTAGGACCCTTGCCTGCCAGGGGGCTACCAGAAATCTCTAAAATATATTTGCTATATACCCTTTTCCTTCTGCCTGAGCTGCATTTTTTTGTAAAGGACTCAGATGCTGAGTAGGCTGAGCAAGGCAGGGGCTTAAATGTGATGTGACTCTCACCTTCCTGATTAGGTGATAAGTACAGTTAATAGCTTCAGAGGACCCTGGTCAGGCTAACCTTTAAGGTGTAAACAGGCCCAGTTCCTTTGCTTTGTATATATTTTTTATATTGGAAGTGTACTCTGAGATGTAATGAATTGTACTTAGGTTAGTGCTTGATACCTCACAAGTAGCACTTTATTGTTCACAATGTATCCACATATTAATTGGTGTGGGCAGTATGCCTTTAAGGACTGCCTTTTTAAGCAAGTCAGTAATGCTATGTACGCCTCTCTGATGAAGCCCAGAAGACTCTGGGTGAAACATTAGGCATGATGATGTGGCATGTCTGCTGTGACCTATATGGCAGCTACTAGTGAGTAACTGCATTTGTTTTGCACTTTTGAACTTCCAAAATTAACAAAAAAAAAAGCTTTGTGGCATTTTTTGTGTAAGCTTGTGTTATTTGCCTCCCTTTAGCTCTGAGTGCAGTCCTTTTTGTGGTTTTTGATTGCATGTTTTGACTTGCACCATATCGTTACCCAGTATGCCCCCCACCCACATTCTATGGGGTCTAGTCTTGGTTGTTGTACATTTTGCAGTGCACGGGTATGACTAGAGAGCGCTCTGCCCCATGTTTAAAAAAAAACTTATGACTTGATTAATTATCTTTTTGTGAGTGCAACCATGTTAGTGCATGCAAGGGAAGCAACAAGTTAAAAAGTTTTCTTGTTGCCCCACACTTCATGTCTGTCCTCTGGCTTTAGCATACAAGAAGGAGGTTGTCTTCCTGGTGGAGAGACTATGCAGTAAAATGGCAACGGGTGGACTTGGCAAGGTTGGAGGAATGGTCAGACGTATGGCAACTTAGATTCAATGCAAAGAAGTGCAAAGTAATGCATCTGGGCAGTAAAAATCCAGGAGAAGAGTACACAATAGCAGGGGAGGTACTAACAACAACAATAATGGAAAGGGATCTGGGGGTAGTCATATCAGATGACCTAAAGGTGGGTAAGCAATGTGAGAAGTCGGTAAAGAGAGCCAGGGGGATACTGGGATGCATAGGGAGGGGCATCACAAGTAGAAAAAGGGAAGTGGTAATCCCTCTGTACAGACAATTGGTGAGACCCCATCTGGAGTACTGCGTGCAGTTTTGGAGACCTCATCTACACAAGGACATAGACAGAATGGAAGCAGTCCAGAGGAGGGCAACTAAGATGGTGCAGGGTCTGCATCAGAAACCATATGAAGAGAGACTGAGAGAGCTTAATATGTATACCCTTGATGAAAGGAGGGATGGGGGGACATGATAGAAACTTTTAAGTACCTCAAGGGAATCAACAAAGTCCAGGAGGGTAGCATCTTTCAGAAAAAGAGATGTGTAAGAACAAGGGGGCACAATTTAAAGATTTTATTTATTTATTAAATTTTGATAACTGGGTAAGCTCGCTGGGCCCTGAAGGTCCCTTTTTCAGGGGCGACCCGGGGAATTACATGGAATAATACATGGGATAGCATACAGCACAAGTACTTTACACAAGACAGCAAGGAACATAATACATAATAGTTTTTCAACAGTTACATTTAAGAGGTAAGACATAGTAGCTTTTCAACAGTTAACATTTCCTGGGTAGGCTATGCCGATGGGGTGCAGTGCTATACAGATGAGGTGCAGTGATAGTCACTATTTCCATATGAGGGAGAGGGGTGGGCTTCCGCTTAGGAGTTTCTCACTTTAGCAGTTGCATTTGGAGGTGACCATCATATGAGCCTTCAGCCTTGTGCGGAAGGTGTGGGTAGAGGTAGCATCCTGAACACCAGGGGGCGGGGAGTTCCATAGGGTGGGCGCTGTAATGGCGAACGACTTACCCCCCACCTTGATTCTAACCCTTAGCACTGCGAGGAGGGTTCTGTCCGATGTTCTGAGGAGCCTAGGGTTTCTCTTTTGGGCAATGAGTCCAGTGAGGCTGGGAGGAGGGGATGGGCTGAGTATTTTATGAGTGTGGCAGAGTAGGGGGTATTGGAGCTGGGCCTCCTAGGTGGGCCAGTTTAGTTGGGACAGAGTGTCACAGTGGTGAGTCCGGGAGCTGGATAGGGTGGCGAAGCGAGCCACCTTGTGATAGAGAACTTGTAGTCTGTTCATCTCTTGTTTGGCAACTCCCTGTATCACCGGGGCCACATAGGAGAGGGTCGGGAAGGGGACGCTTGTGGAGATGGAGGCCCTGGCCGCAGGTATCAACTGGTCTTTCAGCCTATACAAGGTCCCGAGTTTGGCGTGAATATTTTTGGTTACCTGGTCGACATGATCCTTGAGGGAGAAGCACTGATCCAGGGTGAGGCCAAGGTATTTTATAGATTCAACCACCTCAAGTCTTTTTCCTGATTTGGTCATCAGCCTGAGATGTGGGCTTCTGTCCCAGCCGAGGGTTCTTGGGCCAAATAGCATGGCCTTGGTCTTGTTAGGGTTAATGATCATTCTATTGAAGATAGAGGGGGGGGACGGCTCAGGGGTAATGTGAGGAAATTCTTTTTTCACAGAGAGAGTGGTGGACACATGGAACCACCTTCCTGGAGAGGTTGTGGGGTCTAAAACAGTGGGAGACTTCAAACATGCATGGGACAGACATAAGGCAATTATAGTGGGGGTTGCAGAAGTAAGCTGTTGGTTAACTAGAATCTGCAGCTTATCCAATAGGTAGGAAAATGGGCAGACTGGGTGGGCCAAGTGGTCCTCATCTGCTGTCAAAGTCTATGTTTCTATGTTACAGACATAGACAGAAGCAACACAACCACGGTCAGCTTTACTGACTTGATTTTTCAGTCTACCGGAAGAATAACCCACTTTTAGCAACAGTTGCTAACCAAGAAGCTGAGCAAGCAATCACAGATGCCAAGAGCGTTTTTAGACAATTGGAAAAGCTTGTGTGGAAAAGAAGAATACACTGGCATAGTATTACATTATAGGCTTACTTAGACCTTAAGCATATTCCACATGGAATCAGGCTTCTGAAGAAGTCGGCATATGGAAATGAAGACCAGTTGTTGATGCACGGATGGTTGGCATACAATCATGGAGGAAGCAGCTCTGAAATCCATAAGATTAATTTTGTAAAAGGCAGCCCCAGTTCGTGATGAAGTTCAGAAAGCAACTAAAATGCAAGAGAAACTTTTATAAACAAGTATGAGTCAAGATGAATTTCACAGATGTAGTAAACCATTGAGTGAGAAGGTGCAACATTATGACAGACAAATAGAGGTGGCAAAGAAGAAAGAATTTGCTCAAGATGAGAATGACTTCAAGTACAACCATTTGTATATTTGGCAAGAACAAAAAAAGACTGCACAACAACCTAAATCAATTCTAAAAAGTACAAATGAGTCACAAGATAACAATACGGTGCTTGGCTATACTACAGGCCCAGGTGTACTGAAAACTCAACATCAAGTGTTTTTAGGGAGCCTCCCCCAACACAAAGAGAACAGCACCAGCAGCAGTGGTGTAGCCAGAGGAAAACATGGTTTCAAGACTCATTTGACCAACTGAGAGGAAGAAGAGGAGGAGGATGAGGAGGGAGGATTCATGAAAGAGGCAGAAATCAAAGGCATTATTGAATGAACTTCTGACCATAGACATGAATACTAAGAGTTTTGCCAGTTGCCATCAACATCTCACATTATCCCTGAAGACCAGCAGAAGAATCAGTCCTTAACAAAGGACTTTCTTTTTGCTCCATCAGAAAGAGTCTACCATTTTGGCACAGTGGTGCACCTCAGCAATCTGGCAAGGACGTTGACTCTTAAATCTACTGTATATATGGTGAAGGAACAACAATAGGGAACCAAGAAGTAAGGAGGGACAGTACTCAGAGTCCAGAAGTGACCAGCAAGATGGACATGACAGCTTCCAGAATTACACATCCTCAATCCCCCTACTGTCCACCTATTAGCCCAGCAGTAGCCACATTTGCAAGAAAATGAGAATTGGACCTGATTGCACTACTGAGAAATGGTTAGCGCTCTGCAGTCTCTCAGAGAATGTGACCATTGTCATCAAACCCACAAATAAGGGTGGTGCTCTAGTGACGATGAACTCTCCTGTGTATTATCAGGGAGCTAGAATGTCAGTTGGGGGGGCATTCAATTTTATGAAAAACTGAGTGTCAATAAGACCTAAATGTATAAAAAGAGGGGCACATAGCCGCACACACAGGACATGCAGTTTTGTCTCTCTAGTGGCTATATTTCTCTGAACAGGAGCATAGAGAATCAACAGTGGAGTCTCCAGTGGTCCTCTGTATTTATGCTTTGCTGAAGATCCATAAAAGTGTCAGTTATCCACCCAGTACACCCATCATTTTGGGCATCAGGTGCATCACTGAGCTGATCTCGAACTATGTAGATCTGTTCTTTCAACCCTTGGTGAAGTCCCTTCCTTCATATACACTTAATATACACTTATCCCACTGCTATTACAATGTACTAATGACAATTTTATTTATTTAGTTTTTGTTGACTGGGTAAGTGCACGAGACAAATCCTGCCTATTTTCAGGCACGACCGGGGGAAGGGGGATACAGATGAATGCCAACTGACCTTGAACCAGATTAAGCTGTTGGGTGTATTTATAGTGAATGAGGGAAATTTGGCCAGGACACCGGGGAAATTCCCCTACTCTGTGTGGAGAGAGTGCTGCTGGGTAATCCGGAGGGGTTGCTCAGTAGGCTCTTGGTCAGGCATGGAATCGGATGCTGTGTTGTCTGGCTCAGTGGAGCCTACTACGAGAACGGAGACCAGGCAAATCCTTACCTCGAGAACCGGAGAAGTGCTTAATATCCAGGAGAAGCCTCAGACTGAATCGCGGTCTGAATCGAGCTGCAACTAATTTATTTTCGATATCCAAGTTTTCTGTACCTGTGGAAATCGCGATGTCAGCCGCCAGGTGACTGATTCCGTCGGCCCTTTGCAGACGCACCACAGGAAATACAGGAAGGGACCTCATTTTGAAGCGCACCAGACATTGGAAGCTGCATTGGACCTGGGAATACTACCGCTGGACCCTTGTTCTACACCTACGGCCTCACAGATTCTAAAGCAACAATTTGGCTTGCATAATAAAAATCATCCCTTACTATGGACTGGTCATCGGAGGAGGTTTTACAAGATGCTGGATGGAAAAATCACAAACAGGCATATGGATCCCAGACCCTACATGGACGGACAGTTCTCAGTCTTCCACCATGCATGCCAACGTTTCTACAAACCTAAGCTCAGGTATGGACATTCATACTTGGGGTGGAAACTATTAATGATAATCAGAGTTTGAATCCGTCCTTCGGCCATACTCACGTAGTTCGGGGGTATAGGACTTGTACAGGATTTAGCTCCAGACAGGGGCACAGGCTGGCTTGCAAAACCCAGAGCAGTAATGTCTGACTTGTTTAAAACAAATTAGAACAGGCACCTAGAAGAAACGCTGTCCGTTTACGTTATAGGGGTGGCCTTCAAACCCACCCGGATAGATATTATATTGCTAACTCGCTTTTGAAAGGTTCCATGAATTTTCTTCCTGTTGATATTTTTGCATTAATTCACATCTCAGGGGAGGATTCTTATGATATTAGTTTTAAATCCTTTAAGGGCTTAGAGAAATTTTGGGATAGATACTCCATTTTGAAAAATACCCCTTTGTGGGTTCCATTTTATGCTATCCCCCTTACTAAACCAGTGTTTCGTTACATTACAATCATGTTTAGGAATGAAGGTGTCAGCGTAGGTAATATTTACCAATGGTTGCAAAATAAATGTGAGGTGATGGGACCCCCTGAAGCTATCTTGGACCTAGAAGGTATTTGGACAGGGAGCTGGAAATTTAAAGTGAAGTTACCCCAAATAAATGGTGAAATTATCCATTTACCGAACAGCTTCTTTCTAGGAAAGATAGAGGGGTCTGTTTTATAGTGGTCAGCCTCGGGCCTGTTATAAATGTGGAGCCCGTACTCATTTAAGTAGCTCCTGTGACCTTTTAAAATGTCCATTGTGTGGAGGGTTTGGGCATGTAGCAGAAAGATGTCAAAACATCTTTCAGTGTAATCTTTGTGGTGATAATGGCCATGCCTTTCACCAATGCCCACGGGCCTCTCATAACAAAGCTGGGGGCTGGGATTCTGATGCCCTAATTAACAAGGCTCAGGGGAAAACAGTGATTGATCCTGGATCCCTTCACACATCAGGTAGTCAGGCTGATCCTTCACCCCTCTTGGTGGACAAGCCTTCCTCCTCAGAGACTGAGGTGACTCCTTTGGTTGCAGATGTATCTATTTCATCTTCTCCACCTGATATCTCTGACTCTCAACAGGCCTCTTCTTCCATGCCCCCCTTTGAGATAGTGAAACCCGCGAGGTTTACGAGAGCTTCTAATAAAAGCTTCCTCTACTACTCCCACCCAGTAGAAAACTTTTTTCCTTTGCAACTGGAAGGTAGGGACTCAGATTTAGAATCTGATACTTCCCACCTATCGGAATTGATTTCGAAGAGGAAGATAGCAAAACCAGACTTAGCAAAAGAAAAAAAGGGAAAGAAAGGGAAGAAGAGAAAACTAGCCATTCCAGAAGTCTGGAACTTAATGGTACTATCTCTGCAACATGGCGACCCTGAAAATAGCCTCCTATAATGTCTGCAGTATAAAGAACTTTAAGAAGAGACTTGCTGTCCTTCCTTTTCTTGGTACTTTAAATGTAGACATTATTCTTTACAGGAAACTAGGTTATCCTCCTGGCTGAAATCAAACAAACACAGAAAAGATGGGTGTGGGGGCCTTCCTTTTGGACTTTTGGACCTGACGCAGCTGATGGGTTGGGGTTCTCTTTACTTCCACGGCCTTTAGAGTTCCTAAACTGGTCGACATCTGTCCAGGACGTGCTCTGCTCCTAGATTTTCCTGGCATGACTTTGATTATAGATTATTAAACATTTATGCCCCTCAGTTAAAACTGCACGTATTAAATTATTTGAGGATGTTAAGCCCTTTCTATATACTCAAAGACACGTTATCTGGGAGGGATTTTAACTGTGATATAGATACTAAATTTAAAGGAAGTCCAGAAAAAATATATTGTGATTCTTTAGCTTTAAAGCAGATTATTAAAAATGCTGGACTATTGGACGTTTATAGGTCATTACATAGTACAGGTGGTTCTTCATATCACAGGAACATATTTTCCTCCGTATTGACTATCTTTTTGTCTCTAAGTTTCTAAAACCTTCCTTACATATATTACACCAACTGAGTTCTCAGACCATCACCTTTTAATGGGGTTTTTAGTCTAGCAGATATTCCCCTAAACTATATTCAGCTAGCCCCAGATGAGCGTCTAAATGTGTCCTCCTTGGAGACAGTGATTATATTCGGAATTACAAAATCTGTTTTTTGCCCGTCATTCTACACTTTGTTGTTATGAGAACCTTTTTTCTGGTGGAGACACTAAAATAGAGATTAAATCCCTTTTAAGTTCTAAGGAAACACAAGGCCAATTCACGATATCTTCAATACCTACATTATCGGATCAATTTTACAAACTGATGTCACTACCATCGAGTGACAAACTCCCTGTGTTGTCTCAGATCTCAGAATTAAAAAAACAGATGGTTGAATATCAGTACAGTAGAGCTATATCACTAGACATGGAATTTAGATTTGGGGTACAAGCCAACCAACTCAGATCCTATTTGACGTGTAAGGAACGCCTTGACCGGACTATAATGTTAAATTAACCTCTTCGCAGGTAAAATAGTAACCTCCGAGAAAGATATGATGTCTGTTGTACAGCAATTTGTTTCGGATACCTTTGGGGAGAACCCGAGCTTAGTGAGGAATTTGCCTGAGACTTTTGCCTTATCTTCCAGTGATGGACACCACATTTCAAGCTCAATTATTGAAACCCATTTCTCCATTGAAGTGGAAAAGTTATCCTATCCCTTAAACTTAAAACATCCCTGGTTTGGATGGCATTCCAAATGAATTTTATAAAACCTTCATTTGTACATGTCTTTTTTCTTCCTCTTGTGTTCAATTTATCTTAACCTCCACCTCAGGTTTCAGAATATAATGTGGCCTTATTGAAATTTATTTTTTAAAAGGGATTCCTCCTTACTTACTAACTGGAGGCCGATAAGTATCCTTAATAGTGACTATAAGATCTTTGCTAAAATCCTCACAAATAGATTGTCCTTAATTTCTGAGTCCCTTATTCATCCCGCTCAATCCTGTGCAGTACCACATAGGAAGATACAACATAGTTTATATTTGTTAAGAGACTTATTTGACAACAGTGATAGGGAAAAGGGTCGGGTTTTATTATTGCTTTGGATCAGGTTAAGGCCTTGACAAAGTGTGTCACTCTTACTTATTTAATATACTATTAACCTACAAAATTCCTAAACTCTTTGTATACTGGATTTCGATTTTATATTCGGAAGCAGTGATACATCCTTTAGTGAATGGAAGAATGGGGCCTGCGGTTCCTGTAGTTAGGGAGTTCGGCAGGGTTGTCCCTGAGCCCTCTTTTGTATGTGTTTGTTTGGACCCTATTACGATATATTCAGGGGCATTCTGAGATTATGGGTTTGACCCTGATGTATCCTTGCCAAGGGTTAAAATAACCGCCTATGCAGATGATATTACACTTCAGTTCAGGATAGGCCTTCCCTTCAGAAAGCCTTACATTGTTTTCAGATTTGGGGAAAAATCTCTGGATCTGAACTTAACGTTTCAAAAGTTTTATTTTTCTTTACATCCTGAACAGGATACTCTCTTTGATACTGGGGTATTCCATTCTCATCACAACCTAATAAAATTCTAGGAATTTGGTTTGGGTTAGGTGATATAGCTACTTTAACTGGGAAAAGCAGTTAAAAATAGGGAATCTAAAGTGAATGTCTGGAAACAATGGAAATTTGGGAAATGGAAAGGGTTTCTATTGTTAAGCAATTTTGATTCCCATATTTTTATACCTTAGTTATTTATACCACACCTGTTTCATTAGAAACACGATTGTACAGCGTCTTTTTCAGATGATTTGGGGAATCGTTTAAATCAGTTAGCAGGGATTTCCTTTACTTACCAGTTAAGAAAGGTGGATTGTCCATGATAAATCCAATTGTGTTTTTCATTCCATTTTTGTTTAATTCTTTTAGTTTCCTTTGGAATCACACGGTTCCTTTGGCATTCGTGGTCTTATTTTCTATGGAGTCCTTACTTCCAGAAATGGACAACGTACCCCCTAAATTGTTAAAACAAAATCATTTGCCCTGTATGAATGCCTTCTTAAAAAATGTAGGCAGTGGAATTTATTATTTAATGACCTTATTTCACATACTAGAAATCTTTCTATAACTATATTGTTTTTACTGTACAAGGCTCCATTTTGCTTTTTCCAGACTGTGTGCCAACAAAATGTCCTTTGCTACGTAAATTAACTGACTATAGAATACCATCTTCTATATGGGACATTGTGTGGATATATTTACATGGGAAATTGAGAGTGTGGGGAATCTTAAATACAAACCGACAACTGAAAGATACTGTTTAAGGTCTTCTTGTAACTATTGAAGAAAGTTTATCTCACTTTCTTATTGATTGTCAGTTTGTAAAAGAATTTTGGTGTAAGGCATCTGATCATTGGGGGTTCGATGCTGCAGCAGATAACATATAATGCTTTGGTCTTAGGGGATTATACAGGTATATGGCAGTCTTATCATCCCAGCACCTTGAATGTTTTTGCCTTTATTCAATTTTATCTTTGGCAGGCCAGATGTCAATTTATTTTCAGCAACAATTAGTTCCTATTTCTATAATTTTGTCACAAGTGGAGACTGGTTTATCCTCTGTTAAAGTCAAAGATAAGCAAAAATGTTCTGCTGTTAAATTTGCTTCTTTTTGGAAATCTTTTTTTGTTTGACATATATATTTCTGTGTACAATTTTTGTATTGTTGTGTAAATCTGTTTAACTGGTGATGTTATGTTCTTTTCAATAAAAACTTCCCCTACTCTGTTGGTGCATGGCCACCAGCAGGAGTGCTGGTCAGTTTCTCAAGATGGATGCTGCAGAGCTCAGGCAGCAGGAACAACTTACAGATATGGAGGAGACCTCAGAAAGCACAACATCGTTGGTTACATTTCCTCCAGCAGATACTGAAGAAACGGAATTTTTTTTGGATGCTTTATCGCATACGGAAGAGACGACAATACAGAAAAGCCTTTTGGTACAGGAAAAAGCTCAATGTCACTGTTTGCAGCCTGCACAGTTGCCCGATACCTCGGAGAAGCTAGTTTAGACCGCACTCAGGAGCTCGAACCGGCATGATGTCACACAGGCGAATACGGAAGAGATTCAGAGCATGGCGAGTGTTTGACGACGAGCGAGAGTGCTCCGTGTCGGGAAATTCTAAAATAAGCAGCCACAAGTGTGTGCAGGTCAGTCTGGGGTTCCATTTCAAACGAAGGAAACATTGGTAGTGCAGGACTTGTAGGGACTGATGCAGGGCTCGGGATTGGGCGGCAACTGACTTGGGACTAAAACAGACTAACTCAGAGACAAACTATGCTAAGCGGGTTGCTACCCTTACTAAACATGCAGGTTTGTATTTTCACCTGAAAAAATTGTGGCACCCATAACTTTTCAAACAAAGCCCAACAACCAAGAGGGGGTTACAGACTTTAAATTTTCAGAGCAATGGGCAGAAAAAAAAGAAGATGATATACATAAATTTCAAACAACTTTTATTCAGGACCCTAAACCATCGCTTGGTGAATCTACTTCCTCTAATAGTCACGATAGTACATGGACTCCACAATCAGCACTACTTGCTGCAGGGTGGAAACAACAGGCTTCAGGAGAATGGGCAGCTGACTTATCTTGGGACTCTTCTTTTGATTTGAACTCTTATTCCCCTAGGTGGAATCCAGAGGGACCTATGCAAACTATAGAGAATAAAGGTTTTGATAAAAATTTGGTTGAACAGATGGTTAAACAGTCCAAAGATAATAATGACTCTACTGGAAATAATATTTCTGTTACTGAACAAAGATCCTTTTATCTGATTTATTTACTAAAGCTAAAAGGAAGCTGCACCTAGGCAAAGCTTCATCGCATTAGATACAAAGGGGTATGGTGGACAGGCCTGACAGGAATTATGTTGGGAAAATTTTGATTAAAGAATCATTACATTTCTCTCCTAGAGATGTTTTGCAATAATTAATATCTCTGGAGAGGATAATTATGATATAAGTTTTCAGCTCTGCTGCTTTATTAGACTTATTCTGGATAAGGTATAACCAAGTTAAATTTTCCCCAGTTTGGACTCCCTTTATGATTATACCTCTTTCTCAGCCTTCCATTAAGTTTGTTACCATTATGTTCCGGAACGAGGGGGTGCAGGTTGAAGATATTACCTATTGGCTATCAAAAAAATGTGACATTCAGGGGGATCCAGAACCTATTTTAGACTTGGAAGGATTTTGGACAGGAGGGTGGAAATATAAAGTTAAACTAAGGCAAAATGAAAATGGGTTTATGCATATCCCAAATTCTTTTTTGTTGGGCCGAGACAGGGGTGTCTGTTTTTACAGTGGTCAGCCAAGGGCCTGTTATAGGTGTGGCTCGAGAACCCATTTGTCCAATGTTTGTGACAGCCCGAGATGTGATAATTGCAGTGAAATAGGTCATGTTACAATGCAGTGCATTAATCCTACGAAATGTGACTTATGTGAAGGCATCACTCATGCCTTTAAGAATTGTCCCTGGGCAGCAAAGAATAACTCGCAAGGGAACAGTACTGAGAAATTTATTCAACTGGCCCAGGACGGTCTAATTTCTAAACCTGCTACTAAAACCCCTGCTGAAACCTTTCAGGATCCAGGAAAGACAATCCCTGCTCCTAGAACTAGATCTGTTCCATTGCCCCCCCGCCTTCAGCCTGATCAGCAATTTAGTAAAACTTCTCAGGAACCCCAAACTACCCAGAATTTGCAGCCTGTTTGTTATACAGAGGAAAAACTACAGCAAACAAACCTTCCCCCACCCTCCTAATCCAACCCCTTCTTCCTTACCACCTAGGAGGTCCACAAGAAATTTAAAAAACATTTCAGAGTCAACCCTAGACCCAGTGGAAACTATTAACCCCTTTTCCATCTTGACCTCTTGGGGGGATGCAGAAATGGAAATTGGGATTCAGACTCACAAGAATCTACCCAAGATGGTATGGAGCTCACTCAAGGTAATTACAAAGATAAAAAAGAAAAGAAGGAAAAAATGAGTCAGTTAACTTATTCCAAATTATCAAATGGGTTTTATATGGGCTTCATTGAATGTGCACAGTATTTTAAATGGAGCTAAGCGGAAAGCCATTTTTCACATGATTCATGACTCTAAAATATCTATTTGTCTCTTGCAAGAGACTTGGATGTTTCTATAGAACACATAACTGCATTTAAAAAGATTGGCCATGGGGTCCTTCTTTCTGGTCCTTTGGACAAGACAAAGCTGATGGTGTTGGTATTCTCTTTAACTCATTTCATTTTAGACTTCATAAACTGGTAGACTGCATCCCTGGCAGAGTTTTGATTGTTGATTGTACTTTGGATTCCCTAATGTACAGAATAATTAATATTATAACCCACAAATTAAAACAGCCAGAATCAATTGCTTGAAGGCCATTCAACCATATTTATTTATCACAAGACCGGTTCTATGGGGAGGGGATTTTAACTGTGTACTCCATAATAGACGACCAATTGGGAAAAAGCTTTACTGTGATTCTAATTGTTTACAGTCCATTATTAAAGGGGCAGACCTTAAAATCTGTAACCAATTAGAATCAGATCCCCCTCAAAACACTTTCTACAAAGGTAATAACGGTTCCTGCATAGATTATCTTTTTTCCTCTAAAAATGTCCACATTTCTCATTTTGAGAGGCAACCTTTTAAATTTTCAGACCATTTACTCATTAAAACATCAGTGGATATTCCATCTGATTATAAACCCACAAAATATAGATGGAAGTTGAACATTTCATCCTTACATATAGGATTTGTTAGGAATTCAATTTTAAAAATTCTTACAGCTAGACTATCTGTTCAATGTTTATATTCTGATTTAGGAATTTGGTGGAACGAAACGAAACTTGACTGTATAAATTGGTTTAAGATTTATGGACAGAGAACACAGAATGACAAGTTTTTAGATTATTTAACATTGCGAACTCGACTGCAAAACTTATTGTCAAAGGTTAATACTTCTTCTGAAGACCTATCTCCACTAATAGCTAATATTAAAGCATGAGATGAAAAAATTTCAATATGATCGTGCTAAAACTCTCAGGCCTTAATTAGAATTATTCTTCAAAACACGTGATTGGAGACCTGTTTAGTTTATGTAAATCTGTTAAGGATAACACCAATTTAGATCACTTAGTTCTGAATTCAACTCGGATATCTAATTCTTCGATATTTATACCATTCTTTTCATCATTTTCAAAAACTGAGTCCACAGAATAAATTCCAGTCAGAACACTTTCAAGAATATTTGCAGGGTTTGGAGGGCCCTATTATGGAGTCCTCTATTATCAATAATATAATTAAACCATTTTCAGCGCAAGAAATTACAGGGGCAATTTCTAACTTAAAATGTAACGTTTCACCTGGGTTTGATGGCTTATCAAATTCTTTTTATAAAACCTTTTCTGGGGAATTAGCTACTTGTTTATGTGGTGTCTTTAATTCCTTTCTTCACGGTGAGAGGATTCATCAGTCATTCACAATTGGGGTACAAATTTATATCTTTAAAAAGACAGGAGATAAAGGTGATATAAGAAATTGGAGACCTATCACTTTGCTGAATTCAGATTATAAAATCTTTGCTATGCTATTAAACAATAGACTTAAATCATGGGCTAGTTTAGTGATATCTCCTGCGCAGAACTGTGGGGTTCCTAATAGAAAAATTCAATCTGTTTTATGCTATATTAGAGACTTGATTGAATCTTTAAACTACAAAAAACAATCTGGGATTTTACTATCTTTAGACTTAGAAAAAGCATTTGATAGGGTCAGTCATCCTTTTTTATTTGAGACACTTGCTTTTTTAGGCATGTCATCATGTATCTTGGAGGTGTTAAAAAAATTGTACTTTAATTCTATAATATGTCCGATCATTAAAGGAAAAATTGAAAAAGGTTGGACCTTACAATCAGGAGTGAGACAGGGATGCCCTCTTAGTCCACTATTATACATTTGCTCTTTAGAGCCCCTTATTAGGAAAATAAGTTCAGTCCTTAGTTGGGAGGGTTTCAAACTACCTAATTCATATATCTCATTGAATATTCAAGTATATGCAGATGATATATGTCTATTTTCAAACAGCAAAATCAGCTAGAGATTTTCTTTAAGTTATTTCATAAATATGCTACTTTTGCAAATGCTAAGATAAATTTTAGTAAATCTAAAGGGCTTTTGATGGAGGCGGATACTTTGACCCGTTTGTACATAGAAATATTGTATTTTCACCAGAACCTTTAACTATTTTGGAATTACTTTTGGTTCTCAAAATTTACGGATCAAATTGGTTGAAAGTATTACAGAAAGTTGAAGGGAAAGTCCAGAGATGGAAACATTACAAATTTTCAAAACTGAAAAGAGTTAAAGTTTTTAAGCAGTTTGTATGCAATATGTTGCATTTTTGTATCCAGTTCCATCCAATTTAGAAGTTAAAATGTATAGCATTTGCTTTCAGTTTTGGGAAATAGATTGGATCCAATCAAAGATGTTATACTTATTTGGATAAGACTAAAGGTGGGGTAGGGATGATAGACCCAGTAGTTTTTGTAATTCTTTATTTATGTCCTTTTCTTACGAAACTGCCTTATAGCTTCAAACAGTATAGAATTTAGTTGGTTGAAAGTCTTGCTTAGTAATTATTTATCTAAATGGACTCATATAGCACCAAAATTCCATTCTAATTTATGTATTCCATCTTTCTTTAAACCTATAGCTAAGAAATTGTATGGTTGGCAGTTATCCAAAACACATATCAATAATACCCCTAAAGCTCTCTATAATATTATTATCTCCCAAATTTATCCATCTTCTCCTGTTTTTAAAAATTGTCCTGTAAACTTAAATCATTATGTACTGGAACAGTTAAACAATCCAACTTACCCATATATATGTAGGAAACTCAATGGTTGATTATGTGTATGGTACGCCTTCAGGTTAGAGGAACAGCTAAGTACAAAATGAAGGAAGAACGTTTTTGCCCTTATTTAGGCTGTATTGCACAAGAAGAAACAATGGAACACTTCTTTTTACATTGTTCCTTCTCTTCAAAGTTATGGGTGTACCTTGCTAATTTATGGAATTTCACTTGGTTACAGCATTTAAATTATGAGCTATTAGTTTTGGGTATTTTTCCTCCAAGTTTTTCCAAATTTCATATTAATACCTTACGCATATTTGTAGCCTGCTTAAGATTTTGTTTATGGCAGGAAAGATGCCAGTGGGTCTTATACCAAAAAAAACCTAATTTTGTAAGATTTAGTCAATATATTATTTGTGAGTTAAATAAAGTTTATCAAAAGGATATTCAAATACATGATACTGAGAAAGTTAAAAAATGGTGGAAGGGTTTTTCACATATAATTAAGTTTAAGTGAATGAAAGAGTTTTATTTGAACAATAGTTCTAGATAGCATTATATTGAAAGTGATTGTATACTTACGTTATTCTTTCCTTTTGTCTTTTTCTTCCCATTGTTTGTTATGGTTTACTGTTTGTAGTGTACTAGTTTATAGTGAATGCTTTGTTTTATGGCTTTATTAATTATTCTTTGATTCTTGTGTAATGCCTTATTTCAATAAAGAAGAAAATTACCCCTACTCTTTTTGATAAGTGCAATGGGATCTTTAACATCCACCTGAACTACCACCAGTCCAGGCAGATGGGACCTCGGTTTAATGTCTCATCCGAAAGTTGTTGGTAATCCAACTGCTCACTCCTCCAGCTAGCGCATATGCTACCATCTTCTGACTAGATGGTTCGCAGAAGTTCACAAGCTCCTCTCAGGGCTTGTCTAGCTACCTAACTGTATAGGACTAGTAACTTTACACACCTTGCTGTGTACCTTGTACCTCGTCTCCTATTTTCACTGTATTATTGTATACTGTCTGCTACTTGGAACACGCTGCTAACCCTGTTGTTAGTTCTTTCCCTACCCCACTGTACTTTTGTTTAAAAGTCTGCCTCCTATTATTCTGTGTATCCTGACGTGGATCCTCTGGAAATTAGTCTATGACTCAAAGGTTGAATCCGATATTCTCAATAAGTAAAATGAAATATATTAGGGAATCAACAGAGGTTGTAAATCTGGTTGAGAATCTAGATATGGAGTGGGATTAGAGCTTCAGCACCCTGGATGTGGAATACGCAAATATTCCACACCAGGGTGACATGGAAGCCCTCTCCTTCTTCCTGGAAACCAGAAGTGAGAAATTAGTAGCAACAGTGCACCTTGTAGACCTTGCAAGACTAGTTTTGGAGTCCAACATGTTCTTGTTTCAAGGCAGATACAATAGCCAAATAAAAGGCACTGCAGTGTGTGCCACAATGGCATCCAGTTTCACAAATTGAATGTTTGCAGATAGGTATGCGAGTTTTTGTATAGCAATGCCACAAATCCATACTTTTAATATTTGGATTTGTGCTGTCGCTATATATTTATTTATTTTATTTTTTTAAAGTTTCACCAGGTAAAGCATACTGAGCAGACTTGTTCATTTCCAGAAGCATCCTGGGGGGTAAGGGGAGTGGATAAGCAACAGAACATGGAATAACTGACATTAAAGTACAGATCCAAAGCAATATATGGATGCAATATACAACATACAAACAATATACAGTAACAAATGCCTGAGCAAATAAAGCAGGTACTAGATCAGGTATCAAGAGCAAATACACATTGGGCAACAAATGATAGTAGCATGAAAACAGTGAAAGTGGGAAGCCAAACATAAGAGGGAGGGACTATGAAATTATTTTGGAAAAGGAGAGGAAGCAGGTGTACAGTAGTTAAACAGCTGCAATAGATGGAGGTGTGGTTGCAGTGGAGCAAGCAGATGGCACAAAGGGAGGAGGTATTATGGATTCTGGTGGGGAGGGAGTTCCTGAGGCTGGGGAAGCAATGAGAGAAAGCAACTTGGCCAATGGAGGTGGGCCAGGAGGGGACAGTCAGAGTACAGGGGTTAGTGTTACCAAGGGAGTAGGAAAAAAGGAGAGGGAGGAGGCGAGAAGATGACAGTTATGAGGGAGGAACCAAACCAAATTTTGCTACAAGATTGGCACAATCAGAGAGGCATTGGTCAGCAAGTGAGGGTGGGAAGAGACTTGCAGAGAGCAGTGGTGTGTGCAAGGGACGATAGAGAACAAAACAGCAGAAAATGTGAAAGATGGTGTCCAGTCTGGCTAAGAAAGTTCTGAGTAGCACTGTAAGTTAGCATGTCACCGTGATCGAATATAGGTAGGATCATTTCTGGATGAGTGCCCGGTGGGCAGGCAAAGGGATATATGCATGATTTCTATACAGGACACCAAGCATGGGGTACAATTTTTTGTGCATCCATGTGCCCAGAAAAGTCGAGGTGTTGGTCCAGCCAAACCCCTAGATACCTAAACAAGGAGACATCCACAAGCATAGTCCCATCGAGAGTGTGGAAAGTTTGGGGGGGGGGAGCCCAGCAAGTCTCTGCCTTGTGCCAGAGGTCATGGAGACTGTCTTCTTGGCATTTGGGAATAGTTGATTTGTACAGAGCTAGAGACAGCCATTGTTGAAGTCTAGCTGTAGTCTGATCACCACGCCAGAGGGGGAGAGTCCAGAGGTATACAGGACTGTGTCATCTGCACGCATGTGAATAGAGGAGGAGGAACATACAACAGGAAGATCATTGAGGAAAATCAAAAATAAAAGCAGACCAAGGGCAAAATCTTGAGGAACGCTGGTGGTGATTGGGGGGGAGATTGAGTCTTCTACCTTGACCAACTGAGTCCTGCCTTCAAGGTAGAAATGAAACCAAATGGTGGCTCTTGTTGACAACCCTGCTGAGGAAAGTTTGGTGAGGAGTAGCTTGTGGGAGATGGTGTCAAATACCTTGGCAAGGTCAATAAAGATGGTGGAGGTTATGAGGCCCTGGTCCATGACTGTGTGGATGGAACCCATGAGCCTTAGCTGGGAGGCGGTTGTAGAGTGATGCTTCCAGAAGCTAGACTGAAAAGGGATGAAAAAGGAGGAGGAGTCAAGGAAGGGAGAGAGTTAGGAGAGCACTATATGCTCTTGTAGTTCAGCAAGGATAGGAAGAAGGGAAATAGGCCAATAGTTGCCAGGAGTAGAAGGGTCTCCCCCTTTGGGTAGAGGGATAATAGTGGCATGCTTCCAGACAGCTGGAACTGAGGGAATGGAGAAGAAGAGATTGAGAAGAGAGGCTGAAGGAGAGGTGATAGCCAGAGCAATTAGGAAGAGAAGTTTAGAGTCAAGACCATCAGGGCACTTGCCTTTATTTGGACTCAGAGTAAGAAGAGCTTTTAGGGTGTCAGAGGATGACACAAGTGAGAATGAGAAGTGTATGGGGGGGAGGAGCTTTTATTGGTCATGGGGGGGAGACTGGATGGGTAGGCTGGGAGGGACGAGAGGAGGAATGAAGTACAGGAGGTGAAGTAGGAACTGAACTCGGATCCTACTTCAAGGGGGCCAGTCAGGGAAGAGGGGCCTACTTTGAGCACTGGAATTGTGGGCTGGGTTGGTGGGGAGAAAACGGCCTGGACCACTTTCCAAAATTTTGATGGATGCAGTGGAACAGATAATGGGAGTAAAGGAGTATTTTACTACCATTTTTACACAATTTACTCCCACTTTCAGATTTTAGGAATTTGTTTCCCACCCTGCACATTTACAGTATGTTGGTGGCTGGCCAGAAGGGTATTTGAAAGGTGGAAAAAAATAGGGGTGCAGCATTATACAGCAGTAAGCAGGGAAGTATATTGAGACACCACATCATAATCAGAAGAAAGAGTACATGACTGCAGGCACCCAGTGAGTTTAAGACTTGGTTTAGAGGTTGGGGATTAGACAGGTTAATGGATGGTATTACTACCATTTAGGTGGAAATACTATCAGGTGGAAGAAGTCTGCAGTAAGTATTTCCAAGTACAAAACATTATCTGGACCACTGGATGGATGATTTATGTTATATTAGAAGATGGCCTTGAAGTAGTCTGCTTTGGCCAGGCATATTGCCCGGGTATTAATGTTCTGAAGGGAGTGATAGGTTTGGTAGGCAGTAGGGGAGCCTGTGGATTTGTGGATCTTCCAGGCATTGTCCCAAGCATGCATACATACCAGTAGCTCACCAGTGATCCAGGGGAGGTGGGAGACTCGCACTCTGATGCATCTAAGGGGAGAATGTTGGTTCCAAACATCAAGGAATTTGCTTCTGAAATAGTCAAGGGCCAAATTTACAGAGGATGCCATGGGCACTGGGGACCAGTCTAGGCTAGTTCAGCAAGTAAGGGTGTGAGGTCCAGGGATTTATAACAGCAGATTAGCAGGAGTTTGGGGGGGGCTTTGGGGTGATGGATCTTCTGTACATAGTATATCATATGATGATCACTTAGTGAGTCCAATAGAATTCCTGCTGCAATCAGTTAGTGTGGGTGGGAGATTAGAGCCCAGTCAATGAGGGTATGGTTCTAGGAAGAGGGCTTTATGTGAGTTGGCTCACTGATTAACTGGGAGAGATTGAGGGCTGAGATATCAGTGCATGTTTTGGAATGTAACGGGAGACCCAGTTTAGGTTAAAATCACCTAATATGTACAGTTCGCCAGTGGAGGTATGCGGAAGGATGGTAGCAAAGAGGTCTGTGATACAGGAGGGGGGAGTCTAGGGCAGCAATAGACACCTGTGATGAAAATGGGAAGAGAGAAGGAAAGAGAGAGCTTTATCAGTAGGAACTCATATGAGGATGGGCAGGAGGTGGCTAGGATAGGGGTGAACTGGACTGAGGAGGTGATGTACATTGCTACACCCTCACCCCCACTGGGCCAATCCTGGTGAACAAGTGAGTAACCAGGGATAGAGATACTTGCATTGGAAATCTCTGGGCTGAGCCAAGACTTGGACAGGATTAGTACATCAGGCTTGAGGAGCACAAGTGATGTTGGAGGAGGGGGATTTTAGGGAGGAGGCGCCTGATGTTTGGTGGGCAAACATCCCGAGCCTCAGGATTAATGGTGAGGGGGTCTGGGTTAGGCTCAATGTTGGCTGCTGTTAGTAGCAAGAGTGTGATAAGAAGCTTGGTGTCGGCTGCCAGGTGTTTACGTGACAATGCATACTGGGCAGGTACTTATGTAGAGATACGAGGGGATGGAGGTGAGCTTGAGCCTAAGCAGGCAGGCATAAAGGCATGGGGAAGGAAGAAGAGAGGCATAGGGGGTCCAGGGGTAGCACGACTGAGGGGGCAGACACAGGGATACTGAGGAAGTTGAAAAGGATATTGGGGGGACAGGGAGCTTCCCAGAGGGTGGTAGGTGTGTAGATATGGAGGGGCATGGGGAAGGAAGATGGGGGAGGGAGGTTGTAGCAAAGAGGAAGGTCAGGAGGGAAAGGGTAGTTGGGATCATGGCCAAGGGCAGCGTCCAGTGACAAAATAATGGGGGTGTTGAGTGAGCAGGTGGACTGGCTGCACCAGGAGGAGTAATGTGAAATCGGCAGAATGCCAGTCACGGTGGGGAAGGGGGATAATGAGTAATTGGGGGTAGCCCAAAGTTGAGAGGAAATGGAAGATGACTAGGCTACACGGAGCCCTGGGGATGGGTTCAGATGAGTAACTCAGGCAATGTTAGGTGAGGGACCTGGGGTATGTAATAGTTACATCATACAGCAAGAGTGGGAGAGTAGGCAGAACTGAGATGACACAGTAGACCAATGCAGTAAACCAATAGCCAGTATCAGTGGGGAAGGGAATGAATGGAAGGATCCACAGAAACATAGAAACATAGACTTTGATGGCAGATAAGGACCACTTGGCCCACCTAGTCTGCCCATTTCCTTACCTAGAGGATAAGCTGCAGATCCTATTTAACCAACAGCCTATTTCTTCCTATCACCCACAAAAATTGCCTTATGTCTGTCCCATGCATTCTTGAATTCTCCCACAGTTTTAGACCTCACAACCTCCTCAGGAAGGCTGTTCCATGCATCCACCACCCTCTCTGTGAAAAAATACTACCTCACATTGCCTCTGAGCCATCCCCTCTATCTTCAAATTGTATCCCCTTCTTCTTGCACATCTCTTTTTCTGAAAGATACTACCCTCTTGGACTTTGTTGATTCCACTGAGGTACTTAAATGTTTCTATCATGTCCCCTCTCCCTCCTTTCCTCAAGGGTATACATATTAAGCTCCTTTAGCCTCTCCTCGTATGGCTTCTCTTGCAGACCCTGCACCATTTGGTTGCCTTCCTCTGAACTGCTTCCATCCTGTCTATGTTCTTGCAGAGATGGGGTCTCCAGAACTGGGCGCAGTACTCGGATGGAGTCTCACCAACTGTCTGTACAGGGGATAGCAACTTCCTGTTTTCTGCTGGTGATGCCTCTCCCTATACGTCCCAGTATCCCCCCATCCCTTCCTATTGCCTTCTCACATTGCTTGCCAACCTTAAAGTCATCTGATATGACTACCCCCAGGTCCCTTTCCATTTTTGTTGTTGTTACTACCTCCACCCCATTGTGTAATCTTCTCCTGGGTTTTTGTTTCCCAGGTGCATTACTTTGCACTTCTTTGCATTGAATCCAAGCTGCCAAACTTCTGACCATTCCTCCAACCTTGCCAAGTCCTTCTCATCCTTTCTACCCCCTTGTGTATCAACCCTGTTGCAGATCTTTGTGTCATCTGCAAAGAGGCATACTTTTCCTTCCAGTCCCTCTGCAATGTCACTTATAAAGACATTAAAAAGGACTGGACCCAGTACTGAACCCTGCAGTACCCCATTAGTAACCCCTCTTTCTTCAGAGTGGACTCCATTTACAATTACCTTCTGTGTCCTGTTGTTCAGCCAATGTTTTACCCAGGCTATCACCCTGGGACCCACTCCAAGGCTGGTTAATTTGACTACTAATCTTTTGTGTGGGACTGTGTCAAATGCCTTGCTAAAGACTAGGTAGGCCATGTCCACAGCCCCTCTCTGGTCTACTACTTTGGTCACTCAGTCAAAGAAATAAATTAGATTTGTCTGACATGACCTTCCTGCTGTGAACCCATGCTGCCTTGGGTCCTGTGCCCCACTGGCCTCTAGGTACTCAACAATTCTTTCCTTCAGAAGTGATTCCATCACTTTCCCTACCACAGAGGTCAAACTGTAGTTTCCTGCCTCTGTCTTGCTCCCACTTTTGTGAAGGGGAATCACATCAGCTTTCTTCCAGTCCTCAGGTACCACACCATCCTCCCATGATTTGTTATAAAGGGTATTCAGTGGTGTCACTAGTTCTCTGCTTAATTCTTTTACAATTCTGGGGTGAATTCCATCTGCCCCCATTGCTTTGTCCACCTTCAGTTTTAGGAGTTCTTTCAGAACCCTTTCTTCTGTGAAAGGACTGGGATCAACCCCCCTCTCCAGAATGCTTCTGTTAATTGGATTAGGCACCTCCCCCACTTCCTCTTTTGTGAATACTGAACAGAAGTATTCATTCAGTATCCCTGCTTTTTCACCATCACTCTCTGCCCACTCACCATCCATTCTAGTCAGCCTCACTATCCCTCCCTTTGTCTTTCTATGCTCCCTGATATACCTATAAAAGGTTTTATCCCCCTTCTTAACCAAGTTGGCTATCTTTTCCTCAGTTTGTGCCTTTGCTATTCTGACTACTCTCCCTGCTTTCTTCTGCCTTAAATGGTACAGTTCTCTGTCCTGCTCCTTCTGTGTTTCCTTATACTTCCTAAATGCTATCTTTTTCTCTCTAACCTTCACCGCCACTTCTTTTGAGAACCATAGTGGCTTTTTCTTTTGGTTTGATTTGTTTATTTGCTTCACACAAAGGCTTGTTGCCTCTGTGATAGCAGTTTTGATATTTCCCCATTGTTGCTCCACCCCTCCTTCTAGCCTGTTTGCTAGTGCTTTTCTAAGGCACTCTCCCATCTTGCCAAAGTCAACCCTCCTGAAGTCCAGAACCCTTACTTTTGCATGGCTTGACTCTGTAGCTGAGTTTATCATGAACCACACTGTTTGGTGGTCACTTGTTCCCAAATGACTACTCACTTCTAGATCTGAGATCCTCTCACTGTCCCCATTTGAGAGTACAAGGTCTAAGATTGCTCCCTCATGCATGGGTTCCAAAACTAGCTGTCTGAGGCATGCCACCTGAAGGGCATCAAGAATGGCCCTGCTTTTGGATGTGGCTGCGCAAAGGTGCCCCAGTTAACATCTGGCATATTAAGATCCCCCATCAACAGTATATCCCCTTTCTCTGCCATCCTAAGAATGCCTTCTATCATATCCTTGTCCATTCCCTCCCCCTAACATGGGGGTCTGTATACAACCCCTGTGCACATTGTGGTGCCATTTCCAGTCTCTAAGATGACCCACAGTGCCTCCTCTCCTCCATGTTTACTCTTTTGTTCAGTTGCTTTTATCCCTTCCCTTACATAGAGAGCTACTACCCCCCCTTCTGCCCTCCCTGTCTCTCCTGTAGGTTGTATACCCTGGTATGTTAACATCCCAGTCATGGTTCTCTGTGTACCATGTTTCTGTGACTGCTACGATATCCAGGCATACCTCTTCCATCAAGGCCACCAGTTAAGGGAGCTTGTTGCCCAGACTACGGGCATTGGTAGTCATTACCCTCTATTTCTTGATTTGGCCTTACCCCTTTTTGCCCCATCCCTGTCCTTATTGTGTTTGTCACTTTCTCCATTTACCCCTTCACTCCTCCCTATTGACATTTCTGTGTTGGTGTGTACCTCACTTAGTACCCTGATTTTTGGGAGGAGGGCTAGGATTTCCCTGCTCCTTTCCAGTGCTTCCCCCCTTGGCTAGTTTAAATGCTTGCCAACAAAGTATTTAAACCTATCACCTAGGATCCTGGTTCACCTCATGGACAAATGCAGACCATCATGCCAGTATAGGCCTGCATCCCTTCAGGTGGACCCCCAGTCCCCAATGAAGCCAAATCCCTGAGCTCTGAATCAGTTTTTCAACCACTGATTGAATCCCATGGTGTGGAGTACCCTAGCCTCATCCATGCCATAGACAGGCAGCACCTCCAAGAAGGTTACTGTGTGTGCTATTTGTCTAAGGCCCCTCCCAATCTCCACAAATGCTTCTTGCACTGCTCTGATCCCTTTCTTAGCCAGGTCATTTGTACCTAGGTGGACAATCCAAGTTTGGGATGGGGGGCAGTCCAAATCACTGACAAGGAGGGAGGTTAAAGTGAGCTGATTGGTTCTGGGAGGGCAGGGGTGTGTATAACGATGACATCAATCTAGGTGGGCAGAAGGGAGGCGGGTGGGTCGGTAGTACTTAGTGGCACTGCCCACTAGTCACTGGAACTGCTGAATGCCTATGTTGCTGGGGAGTACTGTAAAATAGGGAGCCCTCACAACCCTATCTGCTGGGCAGGCTGGTGACTTGTGGGATGCACTGCACTGGAAGGGAGGAGAAGAGACAAAGGATTAGGGAGCGTGCAGCTGTAATATGAGCCTGCAGGTATGTAACGGCAGATTGAGCAAGCTGTGACAGCCAGAAAGCAATCAATTGACTCTCGATAAAATTCCTTAAAGCACAGCTAGTGTAGACCAATGCTGCCCTGGTATTCCTTGATTACCCTTTTAAAACGTGCTCAGAAACTTCCATCAAACACTGGACAGTGGGTAAAATCACACATTACTGTACAGGCTAATTACAGGCAGATATATGCTTAAATTACAGTTGCTGAATTGTATTATGCTGCCCTAAAATGCAGAGATAGCTACAGGTGTTCTAAGGCTGGCCAACAGTAACAGAATGCAAGCAGCAATAGCCAGAACAGATTCTAGGAGTCATTCAGTATCTCTGTTGCTTTCGATAAAAAAAAGGCACCAAATGCTGGAGCTGCTGAATACCTGAGTTGCTAGGGAGGACCATAGGATAGGGAGCTCTCACGACCCTATTTGCTAGAAAGGCAGGCGGCTTGAGGGATGAGCTGCACTGTGTTGCTGGGGAAGGCTGTAGGATAGGGAGCCCTCACAACCCTATCTGCTGGGTGGGTGGGCGGCTTGTGGGACAAGCTGCACTGTGTTGCTGTGGAGTTCTGTAGGATAGCAGCCCTCATAACCTTATCTGCTGGGTGGGTGGGTGACTTGTGGGACAAGCTGCACTGCGTTGCTGGGGAGTTCTGTAGGATAGGGAGCCTTCATGACCCTATCTGCTGGGAGGGTGGCTTGTGGGACGAGATGCACTGTGTTGCTGGGAAGAACTGTAGGATAGGGAGCCCTCATGATCCTATCTGCTGGGTGGGGAGCTTGTGGGACTAGCTGCACTGTGTTGCTGGGGAGAACTGTTGGATAGGGAGCCCTCATGACCTTATCAGCTGAGGTGAGATACTTATCATAAGGAGGGGTTCTGAAGAAAAATTCCGGGAATTTGTTATGTGGATGGGTACATTGGAAGCCTGGTAGGCATTTTCTAGGGACTCCAATCTGTACTTGATCTCTGTGTTTTCCTGGGCTACCTTGTTTGTCATGGCAGAGCCTGGTTTGTGTGAGTCTCTGTTAAGATTGCTATTTTAGTTGCAACCTCGATTCTGATATTCTAATCAGTTAGTCTTTGGAGTATCGATTCCACTTTGACATCAATGGCTTGCATAGATGTTTGGAGTGCCTTCCATGGGGGGGGGGGGGAGTTCACCCCGATGTGATCTGTATAGCTGCCACAGCCTGTGTCTCTGCTGTTGGCTGATTTTTAGGTCTGCTTCCTCCTCCTTTGTTCAGATGCTCCAGACCATCCCCCAGAAATATATGGAACTGCAGCATGATGAGATATACCTGATGCTGACAATGAAATGTCCAGATTTTAGAGTAAATATGAGATTCTACTGCTTTTTTACCCTTAAATGTGCAGAGTTCCTTCCATGTGTATCCTGTCAGCAAGCATGCTCAACAGCATCCCCCCTGCTTTTTATCTACTTACTGTAGGTGCTTTTGCTTTTCTTGTGTTTTTTTGTGCATTCTCCTTTCCAATGTACCCTCATGCAGGACATCTTCAGAAATTTGATTAATCTGCCTTTCTTGATAACATTTCTAAATAAATAAATAAATAGGGGATACATGATGGCCAGGCATGTAATACACAGTGAATCTCAGTGAGTGGACGGTGACCTCGGGTAACCTCACAAGTGATGGTTTCTGGGGCCACTGTCCACGAGTTGAGATACACTGGCCCGGATATTCAAACTGCGTCAGGCTGTGGCGCAAGCCTGGGCGCAGCTCAACTTTGTTGCGCAAGAGTGTGGTCTGGGTGATATTAAATGGAGCTGCGCTATGGCACAGCAGCTTTGA
Source organism: Neoceratodus forsteri (assembly GCA_016271365.2). Classification (NCBI taxonomy): domain Eukaryota; kingdom Metazoa; phylum Chordata; order Ceratodontiformes; family Ceratodontidae; genus Neoceratodus; species Neoceratodus forsteri. The sequence continues at coordinate 1,296,501,596 of CM057459.1, forward strand.
ATATCGCACCCTGGCCACCCCCACTGTGCATGGCGCAGTGGCACTGCACCAGCACAAGTGGCCAGAGTGGAGCATGGAGATGCGCTAGCGCAAGTGCCATTACGCCATGCACAGCACCTGCGATATTCAAAAGGGGACATGCAAATGGGGCCATAATTTATGCAAGGCACGCAGGGGGCAATTTGCATTTCATTATGGCCCCATTTGCATGCCATTAGCATGCAGGTGTGCCGATCCCCGACGACTTGTGCCTGGCGCCCTGCCAGGCAGCAGCTGTCGGGAACCGATGCCCCCTGCAGCCTGATCACGGGCATTCCTGTAATACAAAAAAAAAAAAAACATCCAATATCCCTGGTGGTCCAGTGGACTGATCGCCACCCGATCGCGAGCATCCGTAACACATAACAGACCCCTGCCACCCTGGTGGTCTAGTGTACCCCCCTCCACCCACCCACTGAGCCCCACCACCCTGCTCCCCACCGTCAGCCAGTGGGAGGCAGCACCCCACCCGCCTGCCACCCGCCCGCCCACCGACTGACAGCTCGGTAGGGCTGCACGCCCATTGGTTCACAGTGTGAGCCAATGGGCATACCCTACCGTACTTCTCAGTCGATATGTGAATGATCATTCACATATCTGGACTGAAATGTCAAACATGGGCTGAACACCCGATGGCTCCGCTGGCGAACTATGGGTGTGCAGCCTATCGAGCTGTCAGTCGGGTGGCGGGGTGGCAAGGCGGGTGGGTTGCTGCCAGCTAACAGAAGGGGGATCGGTGGTGGGGCTCAGTGGTGCAGGTGGGGAGGGTACACTAGACCACCAGGGTGGTAGGGTCTGTTATGTGTTACGGATGCACGCATCGGGCGGCGATCGGGTCTACTGGACCACCAGGGATATTGACGGGGAACTATACTGATGCCCATGATCGGGCACATAGAAGTCCACTGGACCACCAGGAATATTGGACGGGGGGAATTCGCTCCAGGGATGCCCGTGATAGGGCATGGGGGGGCACCGCCAGCTGTGGCAGGAACTCAGGTGGCCACCCACAGGTGGCAGCTGCCATATTGCACCCTGCAATGCGGCAGCTCACCTGTGGGTGGCCATCACTTGTTCCTATTTTTTGGGGGCTTAACTTTGTGCAGGTGCAGGTAGGGGTTGAGCATGCTTGCATGACTCTGCACATCCCAGCCTGAATATCGGGCTGTGCAGGTTATGCATGGGCACGCCCCCCTGTGCCTGCATACATTGCTGATGCGCTCCGGTGCATCGGGATTTGTGTGGCGCACTTTTCCCTTTTGAATATTGTGCCAGGACGCATCAGTGGGTTGCCATTGGCACAACACTGTTGCGCCATGCGCAACCCTTTTGAATATCTGGGCTACTGTGTATTATATGCCTGGTCATCATGCGTCCGATTTATACAATAGGGCTGCTTTTGCTTTGTATTGTGTTTTCTATTAGTTTATTTACTTTTTAGATGAAGAGCATTTTTTGTTTTGGGGGGGCTCTTTTTCACAGTCAGTACTGCTGTTTCCCCTACACTGAGTTCTGTGAGTGGGTGTGTGCCTGTGTCTTGTTTTTGATTGTATGTGTGTTGGTTTTCTGTTGTGATTGGGATTCATTTGCATCATGGACATCATCGTACAGGAAGTGCAGAGTTTCATTAAGCGTGATTTGTAGGTGGGAGGGCTGTAGGTTTATAAAGCTATAGCAGTGTTTTATCTGGTTAGCGAGAGGGAGACAGTGTGGTGTGTGCTTAGGAGCTGGGATGTCCTGTTTGACGCAGTGTGAGGTTATATTCTGCATGATAAAGTGTCTGTTCAGTTGAAGTACTTTTCTGCAGTTTTTTAGGATGTGTGTAGTGACGAGAGGAGTGGCATACTGTGGTGTGAGGAGTGACGTGCGGGGAGATTACATGCACACTGTGTGTATGAACGGTGGTGACGTGTACACTGTATGGATACATTTCTGATATTTTCTTAGTGTACATGTCAGCTGCCTTTTATTATATGGTGGTGAAGATACACAGATTTATCTCACTGTGTATCTGCTCACCCCTATTGTATAAATAAAAAATAAAATATGGAAAATATCTGCGTGTAGTCTGACTCCGCATATTAAAGCAACTGTGCAATGAAATTTGGCAAAAAATGTTACTCTACCTTTTTTTTTTCACTGTAATAGATACCAGGCATCTTCCAGTTTTATTTGGTGGTAGTCTTTTCTAGTTTCAACAAAATCTGAGTATTTTGTGACTGTTTTTTTATTATTATTAAGAAAAAAAGATGGCAGTCACGTTTGGTTTAAAAATGACATCATAGACCTGGCAAAGTTTAGGAAAGAAAAAATTAAAAACTTACAGTGTGAAGTATGAAAGGTACTGAGAAAAGTAGATTTGACAGGTATGCTAATATTTTTATTAGTTGAAATGAAAATTAGATTTTTGGGAAAACATTTTTTGTTACACTGCTGCTTTTAAGCTTAGCTGAAAAGTGTATGTCACTCTGTGTGCCAGTGGTGTCTATGTGGTGGTAAGAAATTTTCTAAATACAAGTGTTATAAATTAATCTTGAAAATAGGGAGGCATTTTATCACAATTTATAACTGCAAAAACTGTTTATAGCATCCCACAGTAGACTGATCAGAAAGCAGACTACAATCACATGAGAAAGGTACATTAATACACAGAAAAAGCCAAGAAGTTGCAGATCTCTAAATCACAAAAAACAGTAGAAAATAATAATCAGCAGGAGCTTTTATTTAACGTCATTGAGGGGGGAGAGAGAGAGAGAGAGAGAAACAGAGAGAACATTCATGGAGTGCCTGCCACTCAGTTCTAATTATTTTTTCACAGGCAGGCAGCACGTCTCTGTGACGATAATGGGGACAGATACATGCTTGTCCTCTAAATAATATTCCAAAAATATTTTGCCTGCTGTCAAAAACAGTATGTAGGCAGTAAAGCAGAATTATAGTGGATATTAGTTTTGTAAAACTTACTGAGTTTTTAATTAATAAACAGTCCTTCCTTAGATAGTCAGTGAATCTGCCAGTATGGATTAGTGGTATGGTAGCAATCTTGCCTCTCTCAGACAGTTTTTTTGTTTGTTTTTTTTGGTTTTTCTATGTATTTACCCAAGACAGAAGCATAAAAACAGACAATGATGGCAGAAAAAGACCAAAGGTTCATCTAGTCTTCCCAGAGTTTCCTGTCTGTCCTAGGACTTCTTGTCCATATGGAGTTGTATCCCTCGTGGTCCACCTCCCTGCTTCCCTCCCTACTGTTACCAACTTGAGAAACCACCACACCTTTCATTCTGTCCCAGACATGTTTAAAACCATTTATGGTCTTGGTGCCTACCACCTCCACTGGCAGATTGTCCCATGACTCCACCACCCTTACATAAAATAGAACTTCCTCACATCCCTCTTAAACCTTCCCCCCCCCCACCAGTTACCTTACATATGGTTTGTGGGCTTAATGGAGAACTGTGATGTGGGCAATCCCCTTACCTTCCTGCATGGATGGATACCACTGGCTCTAAAAGTAAACCCTGTAACACTTACATCCAGCTTCAGGAAAGCCTTTTGAATTTCCTCCAGAACAGTTGAAAGTCAAAGAGAGCTGCCCAGGATGGTGCTTCTAGTGATCACTAACCTAGCAGTGCAGGACCACATCCTGGAAACATCAAGGGAATCAGAAACATTAAGCTACATTGAGACAACTGTCCACATCTTTCCCGACATCGTGTATGCTAAAAGAGCTATAAAAAAGAAGTTTGATGCTGTCTGCACCAAACTAAGGGGCCTAGGTGTAGTTCACTCCTTGTTGATGTCTGCCCACCTGAGAATCCAGTGGTGGGCATACATTCCAGTATAGAAATCCAGCAGAAGCCAACAAGAAAGTGAATGTCATCACCTAGGAATTCAAAGATGACCAGGGCTCAGGAGCATCAGGACTTGGCCAACAAAACTTGAACCCAGACCTGTACTGCAAGTATTGCTGTGACTCAAGCAACATATACTATTATGCCTCACATTAACTAAATGTATATACAATATCTCTACTATTGCTTGATGCTTTACTGCTGTAGATCATGCATCAGAGATGCAATCCAGAAGGTTATGTAGCTATTTACACTTAAAAGTTGATTTGTTCTTTTCTCACAGTTTGATTGATGAGGGAGTTTATACGTTTGGTATCTTTGTCTGGGTCTCCTGTAATGGCGGCTGCCACATGGAGTAGGAGTGCGACAAGCACAGCAGTACAACACATAAGGGGATAGGAGACAAATTATGTAAAGCAGCAATGGTTATCTAGCAATCCTGAAGAGAGTCCTCAATCAGTAAAATAGGAAAACTGGATTGGTATACTAACTTGAATCCTAAGTAATATCTCTGAGGGCCTCTCACAAATAAAAATCTTGAAAGTGAATGACTGCATGGCTCAGCTTTAACAAAACATATATATATAGGGGTCCATCTATGTATGGCTGCAAAGTTCATGTTATTAGTTAGCCAAAACATACAAGTAGTGTTTGTTACACATCTCTTGGTTGTAACAGCATTTTTTTTCTTTCAAGTGTTGCGCATACGATGGATTTAAAGTGATTTAGTCACATTCCGCAAATGCTTGTTTCACACAGTATGCCTTTGCCACCCATGCTTCAGATGTTGAAGCTGCAGTTTGTTTTGTAAAAAAATCTGTCATAGTCATTTTTTATGTTGCTTGCACGCATGTGCAAGAAACACAGTGCCATCATCCGAGTTTTCGGAGATGTGTCAGCCCGTCTTCCAATGCAGTCAGTGTGTTTGCAGGCATGGCCCCAGTTCCCCAATGAGTGCCGCAGCTGTCTATGACAGCAGTCCAAAATGCAGTGTCATACAGTTGAAAGGGAGAGCTCCACTTCAGTGAGCAGAGGTCTCCCCCCCACGCACACACACGTGCAAGCATGCATATTGCATGCTGATGCACCCCCCCCACGCATACAGTGTATGGCTGACGGGGGTGCCCAATCCCCCGCTGGCTCCACGGCTCACCCCCAACAGCCCTCCAGGTGTCACGCTGGGAGCCCACCCCAGCATGGCAAAAACTGTTATAGCCGACGGGGGTGCCCAATCCCCCATCGGCTTCATGGTCCTCCAAACAGCTTTTTCTGCTGCCACGCTGGGAGCCTACCCCAGCGTGGCAAATGTCCCGCGTCGTCTTCTTAAAAAAAAAAAAAAAACTGTGAATAAAAAAACCGTCCCTTGTAGTCTCCCTGCCCCCCTCCCACAACCCGCACCCGCCCACTGCGCACCCTGCCTCCCCACACACCCCCTTCACCCCGTACTTACCTCCGAAGCTCGGCGTGACGATCATCAGTGGACCGGGAACACGTCTGCACTCTTCAAAGCCGAACGGGAACTGAGGAAATGCCGGTAAGCTGTATAATGGGATAGATAGGGTTTTTTCAACTTTGTTGCATATCTCAGGCATTTTTGGGAATTTTGGCCCCAAATTTTCAACATGGGGTTTTTGGGACCCCTCCTCATGAATTCTTGCGCTGTCATGGCGTTAATCAGGCCTGAAGGATGATTTTGCGGTCACTGCGCAAAATCACCTTTCAGGACCAATTAACAAAATGACACTGCCAGTGTTCATAAGGTGGGCTCTCAAAAAGTCTATGTTGAAAATTTGGTGAAAAAAATTCCTAAAAATGACTGTTTTACGAGCATGCGTTGCGCAGTTCCTACGCACGTTCGTAAGTTTGCGAATTTTCAATATTTTCACTCCAGATTTTCAACATTGCCATTTTACCACACCTCCTTATGAGCAGTACAGCTGTCATTTTTCACATCCTGCCCAAAATGTGTTTCCGCCCATGTAGCGCACAATGGCGCAGTCGGTGTGCGAAATCAATGTATGGGACACATTAAGAAAATCACAGTGACACTGTTCATTAGCAGAGGTCTTGAAATGGCTATGTTGAAAATTTGGTGAAAAAATTCCTAAAAATGACTGTTTTACGAGTGTGCATTGCGCAGTTCCTAGCGCTCGTAAGTTTGAATTTTCAATATTTTCACTCCAGATTTTCAACATTGCCATTTACCACACCTCCTTATGAGCAGTACAGCTGTCATTTTCACATCCTGCCCAAAAGCGTGTTTCTGCCATGTGGCGCACAATGGCGCAGTCGGTGTGCGAAGTTAATGTATGGGACACATTAAGAAAATCACAGTGACACTGTTCATGAGCAGAGGTCTTAAAATGGCTGTGTTGAAAATTGGTGACAAAATTCCTAAAAATAACTGTTTTACGAGTGTGCGTTGCGCAGTTCCTACGCACGTTCGTATGTTCGTGAATTTTCAATATTTGCACTCCAATAACTTCCAAATACCTAAACAGCACATAGAAGCAAGCAACATTCAGCAATGACAAATGCTTGTTTTTAGTATGTTTTTGTTTCTGCCTGCCCTCCAGTTTTCTGTGTGCGGCTACGCCCCCCAGAATGATGTCATGCAAGGGAACTGTCAATGTTTACATACAGCAACAAGGCATTCTGGGTAAATTATAAAGTTGACCTAAATGTTTGTTACTCAGAGGTGCAGTCCCTTATTTTGGTAGTGGGGATTGCAGAATAGCAACTAGTATGGAGGCATACTAGTTCTAGAGAAGTTTGAAATAGCTAAGTATGTATGTACATCGGCAGACTAAGTGGTCTATAGGCCCTTATCTGCTGTCAACATCTATGTATCTATGAATATGTATGTAGCAAGGCATTGTGGGTACAGTACATAGCTGATTTTCTGTCTCCCTAATCAAACTGCAGTCTATGTTGGTAGTGTTTACAGCAGTACAGTTTGTGGAACATTTTCTGGAAAACTGGTTTTGTGATGGAGATAGGCCAAAAAGATAACTTGCCAGTCTGTGAAGATGTTGTTTGACTTACTGTCTACTGGTGAAGTGACATTTCTGAAGTGGCAGCTCCTGTCAGAATGTGGGAGCATGATGATAGTTTTCTATATTTATGGGTTTTTTTGCGGGTTGTTTTCAACTCTCTTTGTCGCCCCTGGAGCCAGAACTCTATCAGACCTCATCACTGGCCAGTGTCACTCTACAGCCCACTGTGAGCCCCACCATCCTCAAGGACATTACTTTCTCCCTGAACCCCCCGGAGGGACATAGGGCCCGAGGAGATTGAAGGGTCGGTGGAAGGGCTCCAGTGTTGGGCGTGTGATGGCACGGCTCTGGGAGGGCCATCGCTTATCCGGACCAGAGATTTTTTTTCCATGTTTATGCCCCCGACGTGGGAAGTGCAATGCCGCCCAGCCCGAGACGTGGGTGCTCCCACCCACATCCGGAAGGCAGCCGCCTGATGTCTAACCCTTGCTAGCGAGCCCATGTGCACAGCAGTGCCGCCAGTCTCCACCGGGAGCCACTGCTGCATCGGGCTACCCCGGATCCCTTCCCGAGAGAGGAGATCAGTCCACCGGACGCTTGATCCTCTCTCTCCACTGCTGACCCCCGGCGGTCCGGGCTCATTCCCGAACCCGGGTTGCCAGTGTGGCGTCCAGCACCTCAACCTTCAGCGCAACCGGGACGGCCCTCTATATTTATGTTATAAGACCTGAATTCTGGACTTTAGGAGGGCTGACTTTGGGAAAATGAGAGAGTGCCTCAGAAAAGCACTAGCAAACAGGCAAGAAGGAGGGGGTGGAAGAACAATGGGGAGTGATCAAAACAGCCATCACAGAGGCAACAAGCCTTTGTGTAAAGCAAATCAATAAAACACAACGAAGGAAGAAAATGCTATGGTTCTCAAAAGAGGTGACAGGGAAGGTTAAGAAGAAAAGGACAGCATTCAGGAAATATAAGGAAACACAGAAGGAGCAGGACAGAGAACTTTATCAGTTAAAGCAGAAAGAGGCTGGGAAGGCAGTCAGAATAGCAAAGGCCCAAACCGAGGAAAGGATAGCCAATTCTGTTAAGAAGGGGGATAAGACCTTTTATAGGTACATTAGGGAGCGAAGAAAGACCAAAGGAGGGATACTGAAGCTTAATAAAGGGGAAGGAATGTGGGTAGAGGGTGACAGTGAAAACGCAGGGATACTGAATGAAGATTTCTGCTCAGTATTCACAAAGGAAGAGAAAGGGGAGTTACCTAAACCAAACAAGAGAAACACTCTGAAGACGGGGGTTGATACCAGTCCATTTACAGAAGAAAGGGTTCTGAAAGAACTAATAAAATTGAAGGTGGACAAAGCAATGGGGCCTGATGGGATTCACCCAAGAATTCTAAAAGAACTAAGGGTAGAACTAGTGACACCACTGACTACTCTCTTTAACAAATCATGGGAGGCTGGGGTGGTACCCGAGGACTGGAGGAGAGCAGATGTGATTCCTCTTCACAAAAGTGGGAGCAGGACAGAGGCAGGAAACTACAGACCAGTTAGTTTGACCTCAGTGGTAGGGAAAATGATGGAATCACTTCTGAAGGAAAGAATTGTTGAGTACATAGAGGCCAGTAGGGCACAGGACCCAAGGCAGCATGGATTCACGATGGGAAGGTCGTGTCAGACGAATATAATAGATTTCTTTGACTGGGTGACTAAAGTAGTAGACCAGGGAGGGGCTGTGGACATGGCCTACCTAGATTTTAGCAAGGCATTTGATACAGTCCCACACAAAAGATTAATACACAAGATAGCCAGCCTTGGAGTGGGTCCCAAGGTGGTAGCCTGGATAAAAAATTGGCTAGACAACAGGACGCAAAGGGTAGTAGTAAATGGAGTACACAGTGAAGAAAGGAGGGTTACTAGCGGGGTACCGCAGGGTTGAGTACTGGGACCGGTCCTTTTTAATGTCTTTATAAGTGACATTGCAGAGGAACTGGAAGGAAAAGTATGTCTCTTTGCAGATGACACAAAGATCTGCAACAGGGTTGATACACAAGATGGAGTGGAAAGGATGAGAAGGGACTTGGCAAGGTTGGAGGAATGGTCAAATATTCGGCAGCTCAGATTCAATGCAAAGAAGTGCAAGGTAATGCATGGGAAACAAAAACCAGGGAAGCGTACACAATGGGGGTGAGATACTGACAACAGTAAAATAGAAAAGGACCTGGGGTAATTATATCAGATGACCTAAAGGTGGGCAAGCAATGTAGAAGGCAGTAAGGAAGGCTGGGGATACTGGGATGCATATGAAGAGGCATCAATAGTAGAAAACAGGAAGTTGTTATCCCTCTGTACAGACAGTTGGTGAGACCCCATCTGAGTACTGTGTGCAGTTCTGGAGACCCCATTTCGCAAAGACATAGACAGAGTGGAGGCTGTCAGAGGAGGGCAACAAAATGGTGCAGGGTCTGCACCAGAAGACATCTGAAGAAAGACTAAAGGAGCTTAATATGTATACCCTTGAGGAAAGAAGGGAGAGAGGGGACATGATAGAAACTTTCAAGTACCTCAAGGGAATTAACAAAGTCCAAGAGGGTAGCATCTTCCAGAAAAAGAGATGTGCAAGAACAAGGGGGCACAATTTGAAGATTGAGGGGGGACGGCTCAGAGGTAATGTGAGGAAGTATTTTTTCACTGAGAGGGTTGTGGATGCATGGAACAGTGGGGGACTTCAAAAATGCATGGGACAGGCATACGGCAGTGCTAGTGGGGGGTAGGAGGAAGTAAGCTGTTGGTTAACTAGGATCTGCAGCTTATCTGTTAGGTAGGAAAATGGGCAGACTAGGTGGGCCAAGCGGTCCTTATCTGCCATCAAATTCTATGTTTCTATGTTTCTATGAATGACTATAAGTAGTTCTGAAGTGTAATTATGAGTCAGACTACTTTTCTTTTCTTTGCTGTCCAGCTTCTGCTATGAGTCCAAAATTGTGAAAGAAAAAGGATGTCTGCAATACCAAGACTGACCAACAGAGGTCTCTGTTTCAACACAGTGCTTAAAAACTTTGTTTCCCTTACATGAAGTAACAGTTGGGGTTGCAGCACTGAGAAACAAGCGTTTGTCAATGCCGAACGTTCGCTTGCAGGTATTTGCAGTGGTGTTTGGCATGTATGGTGCTTTACCCTAATGCCCTGTGCGATTGCTGGTATTTGCACAATAAATTTTCAGCATGACCTTTTTGTTACCCCCATTGTGCGCTACATAGGCGGAAACACGTTTTGGGCAGGATGTGAAAAATGACAGCTGTACTGCTCATAAGGAAGTGTGGTAAAATGGCAATGCTGAAAATCTGGAGTGGAAATATTGAAAATTTGCAAGCCTACGAGCGTGCGTGGGAACTGTGCAGTGCGCGTCAGTAAAACAGTCATTGTTAGGAATTTTTTCACAAATTGCCAACATTGGCATTTAAAACCTCTGCTAATGAACAGTGTCACTGTGATTGTCTTACTGTGTGCCATACATTGATTTTGCACACCGACTGCGCATTGTGCACTACATAGGCGGAAACACGTTTTGGGCAGGATGTGAAAAATTACAGCTGTACTGCTCATGAGGAGGTGTGGTAAAATGGCAATGTTGAAAATCTGGGTGAAAATATTGAAAATCTAGAGAACTTACGGAAGCGCATGAGGAACTGCACAACGCACGCCATAAAACAGTCATTTTTAGGAATTTTTTCACCAAATTTTCAACACAGCCATTTTAAGACCTCTGCTCATGATCAGTGTCACTGTGATTTTCTTAATGTGTCCTATACATTGATTTCGCACACCGACTGCGCCATTGTGTGCTACATGGGCGGAAACACGTTTTGGGCAGGATGTGAAAAATGACAGCTATACTGCTCATGAGGAGGTATGGTAAAATGCCAATGTTGAAAATCTGAAGTGGAAATATTGAAAATTCGCAAACCTACGAGCGTGCGTGGGAACTGTGCAACGCGCTCGTAAAACAGTCATTTTTAGGAATTTTTTCACCAAATTTTCAACATTGCCATTTTAAACCTCTGCTCATGAACAGCGTCACTGTGATTTTCTTACTGTGTCCCATACATTGAGTTCGCACACCGACTGCGCCATTGTGCGCTACATGGGCGGAAACATGTTTTGGGCAGGATGTGAAAAATGACAGCTGTACTGCTCATGAGGAGGTGTGGTAAAATGGCAATGTTGAAAATCTGAGTGCAAATATTGAAAACTCGCAAACGATCGAAAGCATCGCGTAGAGAACTGCACAACGACGCCGTAGAAACAGTCATTTTAGAATTTTTTCACCAAATTTTCAACATAGCCATTTTAAGACCTCTGCTCATGAACAGCATCACTGTGATTTTCTTAATGTGTCCCATACATTGATTTCACACACCGACTGCGCCACTGTGCGCTACATAGGTGGAGACACGTTTTGGGTGAGATGTGAAAAATGACAGCTGTACTACTCATAAGAAGGTGTGGTAAAATGGCAATTTTGAAAATCTGGAGTAGAAATATTGAAAATTCGCAAACCCATGAGCGTGCGTAGGAACTGTGCAACGCACGTGCGTAAAACAGTCATTTTTAGGAATTTTTTCACCAAATTTTCATCATTGCCATTTTAAAACCTCTGCTAATGAACAGTGTCACTGTGATTTTCTTACTGTGTCCCATACATTGATTTTGCACACCGACTGCGCCATTGTGCGCTACATGGACGGAAAACGCGTTTTGGGCAGGATGTGAAAAATGACAGCTATACTGCTCATAAGGATGTGTGGTAAAATGGCAATGTTGAAAATCTGGAGTGAAAATATTGAAAATTGCGAACTTACGAGCCTGCGTGAGGAACTGCGCATACGCCTCTAGTAAAACAGTCATTTTGGAATTTTTGCCCAAATTTTCAACATGGGGTTTTGGGACCCCTTCTCATTAATGATGTCACTGTCATGGTGTTATTCAGGCCCAAAGGGTGATTTGGCGCTGACTGCGAAATCACCGACCGAATAACGTAATGACAGTGACATCTATTCATGAAGGGTCCCAAAACCCCATGTTGAAAATTTGGTGCAATACCAAAAATGACTGAGATATGCAGTAGTTGAAACCCCTATCTAGCCCATTATACAGCTTACGGCATTTCCTCAGTTCGCGGTCGGCTTTGAAGAGTGCAGGCGTGTTCCCGGTCCACGAAGATCGTGGCGCCGAGCTCGGAGTAAGTATAGGGGTGAGGGGTATGGGAGGCTGAGTGCGCAGTGGGTGGAGTGCGGGTTGTGGGAGGGGACTGGGAGACTACGTGGGACCATTTTTCTTTACAGGTTTTCTTTAAAAAGCGGACTACGTGGGGCGCGCACGGCTTGGGTGGGCTTCCAGCGTGGCAGAAGATGGCTAGGGGCCGAGGACCCGATGGGGAGTTAGGCACCCCGTCGACAAACTACAGGGGGCAGAGGAGCCAACGGGGTTGAGCACCCCATCGGCAAAACAAGCGGGAGGTTTGCCACGCTGGGGTGGGCTCCCAGCGTGGCAGAGGATGACTTGGCGGGCCGTGGAGCTGATGGGGATTGGGCACCCCCATTGGCAAACAATGTTTGCCACGCTGGGGTGGGCTCCCAGCGTGGCACCAAAGCTTTGAAGCGGCGCGATCTTGGCGCCCGGGGGGCACGTGGCGAGGGTGGTGTGACATGGTGCCGGTATGACAGTGGTGGTTTTCTTTGAAGCGAAGACCACCGCTGTCATATAGAACTCCCGCACCCATTGGTGCAGGACCGCCACGCCTGCTCAACAGAGCACTGGATTGAATGGGAGAGGCACACCTCCAAAGTGTGCTACTCTCCCAAAACGTTCCTTGTGCATGCATGCAAGCGAACGTAAAAAGGGCAGGGTTCTGCAAATGAAGCAGAGTACAGAAATAAAAACATTTTTTCCTCCTGGAAAACAGCACTTTTTGGCAGTTTGAATGTTAGGAGATTGGTTCACAACTCCTACAAGTTACTACTTCCATTTGCTATGGCAAACATGACAACATCACTTTAACATGTTTGGTGCAGGGGTCATAGGAGCACAGGTCGTGTAAAACATGGTCAAACTAATTATTTTCATTCGACCACCAAAAGTCTTGCAGGGTGTAGCATATCTTGGACAAAATGTGGACTTTACTGGACTATTAAACTACCCCCACATCCAGAAATCAGATTACATAGAGGAATATGTATGGTCTTCTATTGTTAACCGGTTTGTTAACCATCAAGAGGTTGCCAGGGTGAACATGTAAACCTCAAGAGTGAAGCTCGAGAGGTTTACTTCACCATGGCATCCTCGAGACGGTTAACCAAACCGGTTAACGATAGAGGGACCATACATTATATTTTATAGTGTATGGTCCCCATAAACTGGCAAAACAAACTAATATGGCTTACTTTTAGCCCCACCGCGGACGTTCTGGGTCATTTTCTGGCCACTGTGCTGGTTTCGGGAAGGCCATCGGTGCACAAGATCACAGGTACACGCATGCGCAGATGGGCTCCGTTTGTAATCCAATCGCTATGACGTTCTCAAGAGAGATTTATAACCATTTACGTCATAGCGATGGGATTATCAAGAAATAATTTTGCTGCTTTTTAGTGGTAATAAGGGCGCACCATACATTATACAGATTTTTTCTATAAACTGTAATATTGGATGCCTCCTATGCTAAGTAATGTCTTCCATGAGTAAGTTGTTTATCATTATTTTTTTTTATAAAACAATAAACTATAATTAAAAAAGTAAAAAGCATACTATCTAATGGCATATAATAAATTGCATATAATACAGTAAAATAGGAATCCAGTACAATAATGTGCAAACACAGGCATAGCACAGAAACACAGGAGAAATCAATGGGCAGTGTAATTGTAGACAATGACTGACAGAGGCTGCAAACAGGGACAGAAGGAGTAAAGTACAGAATACGAATGAATGCTGGGGGTCCAGGTGCAGGAGCAGACATGGATAATGTGGGAATAGAGTAGTTCTTTCAGGGAAGGGGCAATATAGCTGATAGGGGAAGGCAGGACCACAGATAAGGGAGTCTGTAGGAGAAAGTAGACTGACCTTCAGGTACCTTGGCCTGGTGAACAGAGAAAGAATATGAATCAGTAGAGCAGAAGGAACAGGAAGAAGTGAAGGAAGAAGCTGGAGGTAGCTGAGGTAGCAAGGGAAGGAACCAAACCAAAAGGCATACATGAGTGAGACACAGCAGGTGGCACAGTGGGGGAAGACAGAGAGAGAGAGAGAAGAACAGGGAGCAGTGATGGGCATGTAAACGGATCCACCACCCTGAGGACCTTTGAGTTTCTCTGGGTCTTCCCATTAGTTGGAGGGGGCTGGCCAGGTTCCTGCATTCATTTGGATTCCCTAATTGAGGGCACTCACGGTGAGAGGAGCTCGGGGAGAGAAGTAGCATGGGTCTGTGCCCTGGTTCATACACAGATTGGAATGTCCACAGAGATAAGAAGGGGGTTTACTGCAGGCATCTTTATTTTCAAATCTAGTCACATTGCCATCCAGATTCACATCTTTCACCAAATAATCATCCGTAGCATTCCTTCACACCTTCCTCAGAAGACTGGGCCAGATCCAAAATTTGTAGCATAAAATATATAGCAGGTAAGGTACATGGTGGGCAGACAGAAGTAAGAATAAAAAGATTCTTACCAGCTATGAGCAGTTTCTCGTACAGACATGGAGAACAATCAATAAATGGCAGTCTGAAGGTAATTAACGCAAAACTCTGAAGTCAAATACTTTATGGGACAGAAACTTGGGGGCTTCAAAACAAAATAAACACAGACTCACATTTAAACAAATATTACAAAAATTCACTGGGGCTCCCGACCAGAACACCTTCTGCACTGGTACGGGAAGAAGTAGGTCAACTCCCAATAGAATACCAACTTCAAGAAAGGCTAATAAAGTACTGGCTAAAAGCATATGGGATGGAAGAACAGAGGCTACCCAGGCTATGTACTGAGGAAACAATCTATTATTTATGTTCTCAGTTTAGCAGATTAATTAAAATAGGAGCTATCGGGACCACTTATCACCCCAGGTAAGAAGATCAAATGCTGTCTTCTACTGATGTAAATGGAAAGGGCGGGGGGAGGGGGACAGAAAAAACAGGTTGGGGTGGGGGATTGGAAAGAGTACAGAATGTTTAAAACTCACAAGACATATGAGATATGGGGTGCTAACTTTTAGAATAAGCAAGAAAGGAGAAATTGGCAGGAGACAAAGGTTTATAAAGAGACTAATTAGATTTGATTATATAATTTTTGGGGGGGGGAATCAAAAGGAGTACCTGTTAAAATGTTAGAATTAATACGACAATGACATTCAAGATATTAACCTGGAATGTTAAGGGACTCAGAAATAGGGTGAAAACAGATAAAGTATGTAGGTACTAAACCAAAAGATTGGTCTCCTTTATCACCTCAGTCCCTATCTTACCCAGTGCACACATGTCAAGATTGCCCAAGGTACCCTGCTACCCAAACTATTCTATGGCTCCTCTGTGCTACTCTCTGGTAAAAACACAGATATGTGGCTGGCCCACCGGCACAGTGGTTGGATTTCCGCTTGCGACGCCGGCGACCCGGCTTCGGGAATGGACCCGGGTCACTGGAGGGCCGGCCGGGGGAGAAGGATTGAGTGTCCCTGGGACAGCTCTCCTTCTCCAGGGGGAAGGGGAGGGGCCTGGTCCAGCACCTACTGGCTCCTAGCGGAGGCTGGGAGCATCGAAGGATGCATGACCTAGTACTTAATGGGGCAGGAGTGGACGTCGGCGTATGCCATGACGTCACTACGTTGCCCCCAACAAAAAAAAGCCAGGAAAAATTGCTCGCTGGCCCTCCAAGATGATGGCTCTCTGTTCCTGGGGGCCTCGAGTGCCTTCCCGGTGCCTCCTGTTCCCCAACAGCATCCCCAGGCCCTAGACAAAGGATGTGCTGGGGCTGTCCTCCCCCCCGGTGCTTTCCCCCTTGGAGGAGAGGGACCCGCCTGGTGAAGGGATACACCAGGATATCCCGGGGGTTGGCTGCGATCTGGGGACAAGAGGAGGGCCGGGCAAGGACAGAAGAGGTCAGGAGGAACTTGGCAGAGACTGAAGGAGTGGAGGACCAGTGGGCACGGGCCGAAAAAAAACCCCACAGATATGCAGAAACTTAGAACATTGTCAAGTCATGCAGGCCCTAAACTGGCCCATCTTGGATTGTAGATTACATAGAGAATACTGGATGGGCAACTACGCACAACCAGTGTGTACTGCCACAGAGGGGTTCTGATTCTCTCCAACCTCGAGAGCGAAGCTCGAGAGGTCCATGGGAATCAGAACCCCGAGATGATAGAATACATAGGTTGTGCATAAAGTTGCTCATTCTGTATTTTTTTATAGTGTACAGTAGTACTATGTGAAATGTGTGCTTTGTTTTTTCTCTCTTTTTTCATTATGAAACTGACTTGAAAAGTCTCTAGAGGGTCTAGAATACTGTCACCACAGAATTAAACAGAGGAAAGCAACAATGTGCCAGGATTCCAAGTGGTTCTGCTGCAGTAGTGACATCACTACTGCAGCAGAACAACATAATGACATCACTACTGCAGCAGAACAAGCATATTCCAGGCATGGAATTTCATGCATAACAGCGTTCTACTATACACTATAACACCCGTCACTATGCCTAGCCTATAAACTCAGGCTGGCTACTGCTCCTCCTAGCCTGGCCGATTTACTACAAACTAAAAAGAATATCAGGTCACTAAGGTCCTTGGGCAGACAGCTCATCGAGGTTCCCCGGACGATGTCCTCCCAAGGGTCTAGGGCTTTCACATCCTTAATTCCTCCCATCTGGAACAAGTTGCCATTATACCTTTAAGAATATGAAATACTAGGGGGTTTCAAAAGGGGAATAAAGATGCACTTGCTGGAGTTAAATGTATGCACTGGTAGCAAGTGTCCATTAGTATTTCATTACACGTGTATCTTTAAAACGAACTAAACACACAGGCTTTGCATTTAAACACGTACCTGTTTCCAACTTTAAGGATTACAAATGCTTTTTCTTATATTCATATGGAAACAGGTACATGTGTAATGAAATACTGATGGACACTTGTTTTGTTGTTTTTTTTAAGAATAACAACTCCATAAAGTGTTCTGATGAAGGGACAATATAGTCCTGAAACGTATGTCAACACTAAAGGAATTGTAAAAGGGAATAGATATGATAACTTTGGATAAATATTTCTCAAAGAACATGATTTAAAGAAGAAAAACACTATAAAATAAACAAAAGAAACTGAAAACAAGTCTACTGATTTCTTTTATATAGTCTTTTATTAAAAGAGGTAGAGATGTCCTAACAAATTTAGATGTGGTCAGTGATTGGTCATACTGCCTCTCGCATCACCTCCATGCTGACCTTCCACTGACTACGTCCCCACCACTTCAGTTGGTAACTTGATAGTTTCTTCTTATGCATAGAATGTATATTTGAGACTGGGATGAGCGCTAAAAGGTTATCATCTGGAGATCTGTGTTGGACTCCTCCAAACAACATCAGGATTCTCCTCTTCTTCTCTTCCTGCCTCTGACAGGCCTTTGACCACACAAACCACACTGCCTCAGAGATTGGTCAACTTGACAAACTCAGCATTAACCTCCTCACTGCCAAGGCAGTCACTGGAGCTTAACTAAAGGGAACTTTAGTGTATCCATGGAGTTACATGTGCAGGTAGGGCTGTCAAGGAAAAAACAACAGAAGGAATCGAACAGGCATCCAGTCTGGTGAGGGTGGATATTGAGGCATCACTATAAACCACATCCCAAAAGTTAAAGACTGTGAGGATTATTTTTACAATTATCTTATGCTGGACCGAGGTGGGGGAGTACAAGCTTTATTCCTATATGGAGACTTAAGCTTGGGATGGAGTTTACAGTGAATGACATCATTTTGGACTGAGAAGTCAACCACAGCAACACAGAAACATTAAATTTCTTAGCAGATAAGGACTGCTTGACCAACACAGTCTGCTCATTTTTCCCTACCTACAGTATCTCTGTAGACCCTTTTTGACATCTGGCTCTTTTTCCCTACCCCCAATTACTTTCCAACAAGATTCCCTTATGTCTATCCAATGTATTCTTGAACCCCACCACTGTTTTTGCCTCCACTATCTCTGCTGGTAGGTTGTTCCAGGAATCCACCACTCTTTCTGTGAAGAAGTACTTCCTCACATCTCTCTTGAATCTAACCCCCAACTTTATAGCATGTCCCCTTGTTTTTGTCCTCCTTTTTCCTCTGAAAAATACTTCCCTCCTGTACCTTATCTGCCCCTGTGAGGTATTTAAAAGTCTCTACCATATCCCCGTCCTCCTTCCTCTCTTCCAGGGTGTACATATTGAGTTTCTTTATTCTCTCCTGGTAGGGCTTATGATGCAGACCTCACACCATTTTAGTTGCCTTCCTCTGAGCCACCAACACTCTGTCTATGTCCTTTCGGAGATGTGGCCTACAGAACTGTACACAGTATTCTAAGCAAGATCTTACCAGCAATCTATACATAGGCATCACCACCTCCCTCCTTCTGCTGGTGATATCATGTCCCACTAGCCCTCCCAACTGACTTGTTGAACTGCCTGACCACTTTTAGGTCATCAGAGATTATTACCTCCAAGTCTCTCTCCTACTTGGTGGTCATCAATAACAGTCCCATTTTGTACTCTGCCCCAGGGTTACTGTGCCCCAAGTGCATTATTTTGTATTTTTTCACATTAAAACATAGCTGCCATACCCTTGACCATTCCTCTAGTTTTCTCAGGTCGCTTCTCATCCTTTCCACCTCCCCCTCTCTCTCTTCCTCTCCCTCTATCTTCTCATATCTGCTCCCCACACCAATTAAACTCTACCTCCTTAACTCTTTTGCCACTTAACACATTTCTACCTCCCTCTGCTTTTTCTTTTAACTCATGCAATGTATTGTTAGAATGTTTAATGGTTATCAAATCAAATGTGGTATCTTTTGCTGTTAATTCTGGTATTATTCTGTAACTTTTGTCTTTGATGTTCCGTCATTCTGTATACCTAAATGTTATTATACTTTGTTATCCTGATACGGGTCTTATGTAAATGAGCTTCCAGCTCATAGGAATTCTCCTAGTATGAATAAATAAATAAACAAATAAATATTGCAGATTTTGGTGTCATCTACAAAGAGGCAGACCTTTCTCTCCCTCCTCTGCAATGTCACATATGAAGATATTAAAGAAGGCCAATCCTAGCACTGATCCCTTCGGCACCCCACTGGTCACCCTCCCCTCCTTGGTCTGAACTCCATTTACCACCACCCTCTGTCGCCTATCCCATAACCAATTTCTTATCCAGTTTACCACCTTTTGGCCCACTCCAAAGCTACTTAGCTTGCTTTATAGTCTCCTATGTAGGAATGTGTTGAATGCCTTATTAAAATCTACGTAGGTCACATCCACCGCTCCATCTTAATCTAATTCCTTGGTTACACACTCAAAGAAATCTATCAGAGTCTTTTGATGTGACCTCTGACCTGTGAATCCATGATGTCTCGAGTCTTGCAACCCATTAGATTCAAGATATCTTCTCCTTCAGCAGTGATTCCATAAACTTTCACACCACTGATATCAGGCTGACTGGTCTATGATTGCAAGCCTACTCCCTGCTACCACTTTTGTGCCGTGGGACTACATATGTCCTCCTATAGTCCTCTGGAGCCAATCCTGTTTCCAGTGAGTTGTTAAATCAGCCTGTCAGAGATGCAACCAATATCTCCATGAGCTCCCTTAATACCCTATGATGTACCCCACCTGGTCCCTTTTTTTTTCCACTTTCAGATTAGCTAGTCCCTTTAGGACTCTCTCCTCTGAAAAAGGACTAGTGTCCACCTCCGCCAATTCAGTGCTACTGTTAATTTTTTGTGGCCCCTCCACTTCTCCTTCTGTTGTGAACACCGAACAAAAGTATTTATTCATGATATCTGTTTTTCCTGGTCCCCCTCTGCACTATCCTCCCCATCCTTTTTTAATCTAACAATCCCTCTCTTGGTCTTCCTCTTTTCACTTGCATACTTAAATAGTGACTCGCTCCTTTCATTATCAATTGAACTATTCTCTCTTCTGTCTGTGCCCTCATGCTCCTTACTGCTTTCCCTACTTCTCGCTGCTCCTCCTGATACACCTTCATGTCCTTCATGTCCTCCTCCTTCTGCAACTCCTTATATCTTCTGAATGCCAGTCTTTTAGCTCTTACCTTTTCAGACATCTCTTTCAAGAACCATAGCAGTCTCTTTTTCCTCTTGTTTTTATTCACCTGTTTGATGCAGAGGTTTGTTGACTTCACTACATGCCCCCTTTTAGCTTTGCCCACCTCCACCCCACCTAGCTCATTCCCTCTGACAGGTCATCCCTGAGGCATTTACCCATCGTTATAAAATCTGCCCACCTGAAATCCAGGCCCTTTGGCTTTGTGTGATTTGATTCACAGCTGTCCACATATTGAACCACACCATTTGATCACTGGTCCCCAGGTGGCCTTCTACCTTGATATCTGCAACAATGTCCCTGTTAGTAAGTAAGTACCAGGTCCAGTACTGCCCCATCAAGCATGGGTTTGCTAACTAGTTGCCTGAGGAATGGCCCCTACAGGGAGTCCAGGATATCCTTGCTTCTAGTTGAATCCACAGCTAAGAGGCTCCAATCTACATCTGGCAGATTGAAGTTACCTACCAGTAGCACCTCCCCCTTTTCTGCCATCTTGCCAGTGGCTTCCAACAGTACCTTATCTAATTCCTCCCCCTGTGCTAGAGGTCTGTAGATCATGCCTTATGAATAGTTGTTCTATTTCCCTTCTCCAGGGTGACATATTGTACCTCTACCTTCCCCTGTATTTCCATTATTCCCTGTATCTCTGTCATTTTTATGCATTCCTTCATGTACAGTCAAGATGGCTATCAAGCAGTATACCCAGATATTTAAAAGAGGAGACTTCCCCCAGTTGGGAGCCACCCAGAGACTGGAGTGCTGTCTTTGTCACCAAGAATGCAGAGGTTTCATATGCCTTTAGAAGGGTTATGCAGAGTGATCCAGTCAAGTTGATTACCTACAAGGTAAAATGGCGTGCCCCAGTGTAAACTCTAGCTGGATTTTAAGAGAGACTGGCAGTGCTGGCAGTGAATACTCAAGGACTCACATACTCATTATAATAGTAATTGAGCTGTACAGTGACTGTAAACTGACAGAAAAGGCACTCTCATTTGAGGCTGGGTGGCCAAAAGTGACTTACATCACATTTTGTGGTACCAAATGTAAGACTGAAGTCTTTTCCACAGATGGAGATTTTAGCAAAGAGTGTGTTCACAGGATTGAAACACTGCAAAAATTGTGCTTACAAGAGCATTGGCTAATGCAGAATAAAAGACTTTATAACTGCAATTAGAACTCGTTGAGATACTAGCTGAGCAAATGAAGC
The DNA here is from genome assembly GCA_016271365.2 of Neoceratodus forsteri. NCBI lineage: Eukaryota > Metazoa > Chordata > Ceratodontiformes > Ceratodontidae > Neoceratodus > Neoceratodus forsteri. Next base: position 1,296,523,042 of record CM057459.1, read on the forward strand.
TAAAAGCTGCTCAAAGAGATTTTGCAGCAGCAGAGCAAGAAAAACAATACCAGACTGAGGCAGAGAAGGAAAAAACAGAACCAGAGAGAGAGAGAGAGAGAGAGATGGATATGGGAGAGGAAGTTTGAGGCAGATAAGATGTAACGTGTGGCAATAGAAAAAGAGATGCAGCATCAGCATGAGGCAGAGAAGAAAAAAGGGAAAACCACCAGTATCAGCTGGAACTCAAGTAAAGAGACTGGACCAGCAATGGGCTTCAGAGGGGATATGTGAGGAGGCAGATGGTTTGGAGCAGGTGGGGATTAAATTTAAACCTATTCCATTGCCTAGACATACCGAGTAGTAATGTATACTTTAATGTCCAGATGGGACTGCAGAGCAAGGAGCAGAAATGATGAGGTACTATGTCAAGATAGCGACTCCAGAATGGCAAGGAGTGAAAATAGCATGGAAACACAGCGCAACCACTTACAGCGAACTCTCTTATTGTGGGGGGCTTTGTCCCCCACACACACCCTTCTAGGGGGCTTTTCCTCACATACACCCCTTATTATATATACCAACTTTGGGGGGGAATGCAACTCAGGGAAGGGGCAAACCATTGGTCACCAATAACTGGTCACATTGTGTTTCAGTGCTATTTTCACTCCTCGCTATTCCAGAGTCGTTATCTTGATGGGCTACCCTACAGACCATCTTGATCAGTTTACTTCCAGGCCTGGAACTTATTTGGCTGAGCATTAGGTGAACACTGTAACAGACAGACCGGTTAGCCACAGGGCTATTTGGTGCCAGCTACTGTTTGTAACTTCATGTACAAAGAGCTGAAGAAAATGCAGGCAATGGGAGTTATCTGGGAGTCCAGCAGCCCAATAGAACCCCCTGTATTTCTGATCCCTAAAGAGGATGGATTCGCTGAGTACTGTGTGGACTACTGCTAGCAGAATGCTATCACAGTCACAGATGCATGCCCCATCCCAGGACCGAAGAAATTCTGGAAAGACTCTGGAAAGAAAGTGCTTGTTACATGACTACTTTAAACCTCACTAAAGGGTATTGGTAGGTGCCACTCACCAAAAAAAGGCCCATGGGTAGTCCACTTTTGCTTTTTTTTTTAAGTTTCAAGTTATGCCCTCTGGGATGAAAAATGTCCCCATGACTTTCCAGGTGTTTTGGCACAGACTGACTGCTGTTGGGGCTAATGAGTACGTGTTCACTTACATGGACAACATTGCCATGTACAGTGGAACCCGCCAGATTGAAATGCAGTATCACAATTTCCCGCATGACAAAAGGGATTAACTCCTATTGAAGCTGCCTTGTTTCCAGCAGTACCTCTGTTGCAGAATTCTGCAGAATTGGGTTGCATCCTGGTGGGCTTCACTGTATAGCCAGACTAGGGCAGATCACGTGACTCACGTCACCAGTGTGCTTGCTAGGCTTCAAAGGGCTAACTCACAGACAAAGCAGAAATATGCAGGATAGGGATGACAAACGTTCCATACCTGGGTTGCAGAGCCGAGGGGCAATATCAACCGAAGAGTTGATGGGTTGTTTTTGTGGTCATTTGTGGATCTTGACTGCATTTTTCTACCAACAGTACAGCAGGTTCTGCAGCCAATTGTTCTCGATCCTGGGGATTTTCAAGGAAGTGGTAGTTTTGATGGTGGACACATGTCCCCCTCCTCTCATGCCTTTAAGCTTTATTTTTTTATTTTATCTGACTACATCATTACCATCCTTTCCTCTAGAGAACTGCAAACGAGTGGCTGGCTTTTTACTGGGTTGCTGAACCACTTGAAAGGCAATGGAATTACTGGCTTTACAGGTTTTGGGCTGTGTATTTTTGGAGACCTGCAGAGATTTACTTTTAGTTTCTGGTGGCGTCTCCTGCCTTGAACCCGAGTACAGTGGCATTAGATTCTGGATCATAGATTCCTCAGGGGAAGAGGTAGATCCAAGTTAGAGGTGAGTTAGGAGTCTGGTGGACAGCGCTAACCCCATGCCTGACTCTGCAGTGTGGGCCTCTCATGCCCTGGCAGTGGTAGTGTGTATGCTGAAGGTCTAACTTTCTACAGGAGTTTACTGAGAGTGGCAGTGGTAGAGGCAGTGTCTGAGGGAAGGGTTTAAACCCTGTAGACCTGGTTGCTGGGAACCATCACATCTTCCAGGTTCCTCCAAGGTAAAGGGACCTTTCTACACCTGGAATAGTCTTATGAGACTGTGGTGGCCCCATAGGGAGGTCCTGCTGGGGCATGATTTTGCCCAGCCTAGTGGACCCTTGGCTGCAGTCCCTAGACTCTGCCCTGAACACTGTTTCTCTGGCACAGTCTCAGGCTCCTGTGACTGTGACCTTGGACAAGGCTGATTACATTTTTCAGAAGAAAGGACTATTGAATTTCTGTACCCAGACTCTTTTATGGGGGGGGGGTAGCGTATCATGTGTTCAAGTACTGTTTAATATTCACAGGATGAGCTCTACAAGCCTCATCCTTTTAAGGGTCTATCTTTCTGTAGTGTATCCTTTAGTGTTGAAGAGACACTACGCCTTTGGCATTCTGCGCAAGAGGAGTGGGATTCCTTTTAAATGAGGAGACCCACCAGGGGCAGTGGAAGGCCAGGAGATACTTGTGAAAGTCTGCAGGAGGAGGCAGGACTCTCACCTGTGTCATGTCAGTGGCTAAACTATGAGTCACAGGGGGTACAAGTTGGGTGAATTTGTTTACCCCCCTCGCAGCGACATTTTGCCAACGAGGTTTCCCACAGCAACTACAGCGCCTAGCGGCGGTGGGAGACCCGCTGGAATCCGGCGCTGTCTGTCGGGGGTCCTGCACCCCCCCAATCAGCTCCGACTGGAGTTGAGAATCCTTAAGTTGTGGGGATGTGGGGGGCTCAGCCCCCCACATGAGGGGTTCGGGGGTGACAAAGACAGCAATAGTGAGCCGGCAGCTAACTGCAGAATGCGGACCTGCTGGTGTCGCTGACGGGGCGTTCAACAGAAATTCTGTTGGACTCCTGTCGTGGATCCCAAGTTGGGTGAATTAACCAGGCTCATCCAAACCAGTTGTTATCTTGCACTTCTAGGTCAGGAATGAATAAATCAGCCACTATAAGGGGCTTGATCTTTTAGTCACAGGCTGACCTAGTATGTATCACAAAGACCTAGTTAAATGATGCTGTAGGGCCAGTTGTTGCAAGGCTGGTCCCAGCAGGGTTGCCCATGATACAGAACTCAAGGCTGGCATATAAAGGAGGTAGTGTAGCCATCTATTTTAGATCTAAGTTGGGCTGTTTGGTGTCTCTGTCAAGAGGGTGGGGTCCTTTAAGTCAGTGTCCCTCATCATGTGGCTGATTTGATGTTCAGGATTGTTACCTTTTACTAGCCTTGTTGTGGTGAAGCAGACTTTCTGGAGGAATTTGCTGAGAATTTGTCAAGTATGGTACTTGGTACCCCAAGATTATTCCTGCTTAGTCCATTTCAATGCAGATTTTATGATCCCTCAGTTTCCTTTGCCATCAAATTCCACAAACTCATAGAGGAGCTGAACTTCAAACAAGATATTTTTGAAGCCACACACTTGAAGGGTCACACACTGAACTTTGCACTCTTAATTGGGTCAGAGATAAATAATGCCTCAGTGGATCCAGTCATTTGGTTGGACCATTCCACCACCTCACTCAGTATTGGGTTCTGGAGGTTGCCTAATTTAGTGCGATATGGAACCAGGATTCTTTAAGATTTCTAGGTATGCTGGACACCTCAAGACAGGTTGAGATTTCTACCAGGGAGTGCAGTGTAGTTGTGCAAGCCTATAACAGGACACTTGCTGTGGAATGGGATTCCATGGCACCAGTTTGTTCCTGTCTAATGCCCACAGCGGAAGTGAACCCAAAAGTATTAGGTAAGAAGATAGAGCACAGGTGGCAGAGTTTGTAAGTGCATACCAGCAGACTTGTGCTGGAGGACCATTTAAGAACCTATCAGGAGGCAATGGAGAGGGAGAAAAGGAAGCACTTCTCCACCCTACTAACAGCAGCAGAGATTAAGTAGCTGGCCACACATTTCAGGACCATAAACAGTCTTTTACATTCCAGCTGTTTGCAGATTAGGGAGCGGGTCTCCAAGGAGAGGTGTGACTGGTTTTAAAGATTCTTAAAGACCAAAATTGTTGGCGTCTAGGACTGCATCTCCACCACTGCCTAGAACATTGGCAGCAGCGATAATGTCAGGGAGCCAATAGCCAAAGTCAAACTATGGAATGAGTTCTGCTATGTGGATGAGGGGGACACCCACAAGGTGGTCACTGGTTTGCACTGCACCATTTAAAGACTGGACCCAGTGCCAACACTTCTGCTTATGGATGTCTAGACACTCTGCTTCCAATCATGCTGGAATCATCCCTGCCTCTTTGCATGAGGGTCTCCTACCTGGTGATGGTGAGACCTCTGCTCAAGAAGGTGTCATTAGACCTCGATGATCTGTCAAATTACTGATCTGTCTCTAACCTCCCATTTCTGGCAAAGGTTGTTTAAAGTGGTAGTGGAACACCTAGTTGATTACCTTGAGGAAAACAAGGTTCTTGAACTATTCCAGTCTTGCTTACAGGAATGTAATAGCACTGAACTGTCCCTGGTTAAAGTGTACAATGATCTCCACCTGTTGACAGATCAGGTAGAAGGGTTTTATCTTGCTTCTTCTCAACCTGTCATCATTATTTGACCCAGTTGACCACCAGAGGTTACTGGATGGACTTGGGGAGCTCAGAGAAGTGACAGGTGCTACTTTCTAGTGGTTCTAGTCATTCCTATTTGGGACAGAGCAGACAGTGGTGATTGATTCATTCCAGTTGTAGTCGATTTCAATTGACTGTGCAGTTCCTTAAAGTTCGATCCTGTTGTCTGTGTTGCTTGCATTGTACATACTTCCACTGGGGAGGATCATTAGGCAATACAGCATGAGGTTTCACTACTATGCAGATGATTACCCACAGTATCTGTCCTTTGCCCCTTGCAGGACATCATCAGTACAGTGCTCAGAACCATGTCATAGGAAAATCAGGTTCTGGGTGGCCTGCAGCTGGCAGGCACTAAACCCCAAGGAAACTGAGCTGCTCCTTAGAAACATAGAATTTGTCAGCAGAAAAGGACTGCTTGGCCCACTGAGTCTGCCCAGATAGTCCCTGCCTATTTTGCCTCCGCAGACTCTATCTGGTCTCTGGCGATGCTCCCGCTTCCTTGCCTCTTATCAAATATATATCTATGATTATCCCATGCATGCTTGAAGCCCTTCAGCATTCTAGCCTCCACCACTTCTGCAGGCAGTTTGTTCCAGGTGTCTATTACTCTTTCAGTAAAGAAATATTTCCTCACATTTCTCTTGAACTTCTCTCTCTCTCTCTCCAGTTTCATTGCATGACCCCGGTCCTGGTGCTTTTTCTCATTTAAAGAGACTTCCCACCTGTGCCATGTTCACCCCGTGAGGTACTTGAAGGTCTCGATCATGTCACCTGTCTCTGTCCTGTCTTCCAGGGTATACAGGTTGAAATCCCTCAGTCTCTGCTCATCATAGGGCTTCTCATGCAAACCCTGCACCATTTTAGTTGCCCTCTGGACCACCTCCACCCTGTCTATGTCCTTCCTGAGGTGCAGTCTCCAAAACTAGATACAGTTCTCCAGGTGTGGTTGTACCAGTGAGCGGTACATCGGCAACACCACCTCCCTCCTCCTGCTGCTGATGCCCCTCCCTGTATACCCGAGCCCAGCATCCCACTGGCCCTACTCACTGTCTTGTCACACTGCACTGCCACCTTAAGGTCCTCTGAAATGATAACCCCAAGATCTCGTTCCTGTCCAGTGACTGCCAGTACCTCCTCCCCATCTTATACTGCACACCTGGATCTTATGCCCTACGTGCATCATTTTGAACTTTTTGGCATTGAACCCCAACTACCATGTTTTTGACCACTCCCTGAGTTTCCCAAGATCCCTGTGCATTTTCTCCACCCCTCCTGTGTGTCTGCTCTATTATAGATTTTGGTGTAATTTCCGAAAAGGTTACCTTCCCTTCTGGTTCTTCTGCAATGTCCCCTATGAAAACATTGAAGAGGACTGGTTCCAGTACCAAGTCCTGTGGTACCTTGCTGGTCACTCTTCCATCCTTAGAGTGAGTGCCATTACCACCACCTTCTGCTTCCTGTCCATTGACCAGTTTCTAATCCAGTTCACCACTTTGGATCCCACTCCTAGGCTGGTCAACTTCTTAAAGGACAAATAAGTTTTTTGGGGGGTCACTAAGTAAAAAAAAAATCATGGCGATCTAGAGCTAGGGGTGTAATTTTACAAGAAAGTGCTACTTACCTCTGTTTATATCATTTAACCCATTTTTGTCATCTTTTAAGTTTGTAACCACAGATCCCCTGAGTTTCAAAGTTGACACTGTGATCTAGCCATAAGATAGCACCGACGTGAAAAGTGATGATGTCATTGAAGCAAGACTGGTACTATGGACTAATAGAAGCCCTATGTACTGGCCCATTTAAGCTCATACTGTAAAAGTTCTAAAGCCCACCAACCTGCCAATCAGCACCTAACACATGCATCAGAGTGGGATACATGTGTTGGGTGCTGATTGCAGGTGGTGGCTAGAAGGCTCACAGCTCTGAGCTAAATGAGCCAGTGACAAAGCTTATTAGTCCATAGTACCAGTCTCACTTCAATGACATCATCACGTTTCACAATGGAGCCATCTTATGGCTAGATCTCAGCGCCAACTTTGAAACTCGGGGGCTCTGTGATTACAAATTTAAAAGATGACAAAAATGGGTTAAATCATGCAAACAGAGGTAAGGAGCACTATCTTGTAAAATGACACTCCCAGCTCTAGAGCGCCATGATTTAATTTTTTTTTTTTTACTTAGCGACCCCCCAAAAAATGTATTTATTTGTCCTCAGCCTTCTGTGTGGCACAGTGTCGAAAGCCTTGCTAAAGTTCAGATAGGCCACATCCACGGCCCTCCCTGATTTATTTCTCTGGTCACCCAGTCAAAAAAATCTGTCAGATTCGTTTGGCATGACCTTGTCCCCATTACTCTATGGTACCTATGGTTTTGTAGCCTATTAGATTCAAGATACTCTTCCAGTCTTTCTTTCTGTAGGGTTTCCATTAATTTACCCACCACAGAAGTAAGACTGGCCAGCCTATAGTTGCTAGCCTCCTCCCTGCTGCCGCTCTTATGCAGAGAGACCACATCAGCCCCTCTCCAGTCCTCTGGCACCAAGCCTGTTTCCAGTGAGCTGTGGAACAAGGCTGTCAGTAAGGCAGCTAGCCCCTCCATGAGTTCTTATAGTGCCCTGGGATGTGTCCCATCTGGCCCCATGGCCTTATCCACCTTCAGGGGTGCAAGTCCTTCCAGGACTCTTTTCTCTGAAAATGGACTTGTCTCCACCTCCCCCCATTCCTGCTTCTCCATGGTGGTCCGTCCTCTCCTCCCTCTGCTGTTTAAAGAAAAAGACTCTAATGAAATAACCCTACCACCCAAAGGATAACCCCCCCCCCAATCAGGTGTTTCACATGAAAACATATTTTTAATTACCTCTCAGCATCTTTATTTCAGCTCGTAAAGCCCAGCAGTATGTAAACAACAGCCACACTCTGCAGTGCCATTTCAAGTGCAAGCATGGCTCGTAATGAAGGTATACATGTAAGCTGCTCTGAGCTGCACTCACACTCGAAATGACACCGTACATCCTGGCCATTGTTTACATGCCAGGGGGTTTTATGAGTGGAAACAAAGCTGCTGAAAAGTAATTAAAAAATCATTTTCAAAAGTGAAACTCATAATCGGGATTTATCTATTGGATGGTTGGGTTATTTCATTAAAGAGTCTTTTCCTTTAAGATGTCAGCTTTTTCTTGATCCCCTTCTGCTCAGTCTCCTCCTTCCACCCTTCTAATCCTTATTATCCCTCCCCTTGCTTTCCTCTTCTCATTTATGTACCTGAAGAAAGTCTTATCCCCTTTAGTGGCCCCTTTGGCTATCTTTTCTTATGTCTGCACCTTTGCTTCCATAACCACCTTGCCTGCTGCCTTCTGCTTTGCTTGCAAAAACCTCCCTGGCCTCCTCCCCCTGTGTTTCCTAATACCTCTTGGATAACACCCTTTTTTCTTTCACTGTCCATGCTACGTCCTTGAAGAACCATAACGGTCTCTTTCTCCTGCTTTTGCTCACTTCCTTCATGCAGAGGTTAGTTGTTTTAATTACGTTCTCCCTTGTTTTTCTCCACTGTGCCTCTACCCCTTCTTGGTAATCATCCACCCTGAGGCAGTCTGTTACCATGAGGATAAACGTGATGTCGCAAGCAGAATATTAAGACATCAGGTTCGGAGGAAGAAATAGAAAAAGAAGAAATAGGGAGCTGATGAACCCTCAAGGAACGACTATCCTGTTTTCATGCATATCACCTCAGTGACAAATAACGTGGGTGAGAAATACAGCGGTAATGAGAAATATAAGTTGTTCTATGTCCCATTATTATGTTTCTCAAAGTTCTTCTTGAGGCGTTGGTGACTCTTTAAAACATAGCATAAGTCACTAAATAAAAAGCCTGAAGGAGGAACTCCCAGAAGGGTGTCCATCCTCTCTGACGGCTAGGTATGCCTCTCCCCATGACCTTACTATTTATTGTGCGCTAGGCAAAGGTAAATGTGTAAAAGATGAGTACAAGAACAACATAATACTAAACAAACAATAAAAAGAGAAAAGTACCAAAAAAAAAAAGAACATCAAATGCCAGCCTAGTGGTGCACAGGGCTGAGGCGCTGTATCACCTCACCTCTCACCACACTGATAACCTAAGTTCAGGAACAAGCTTGGGCGGTCAAGGGTCATGGGGGGGAGGGCTGGAAGAGGTTCGAGTGACTGATTGACAGCTCTCCTCACCCAGACTGGGGAGGTGTGCTATCCCGGCTCTTGGCTGCAACCTAGTGTAGGCCTGGTGGTAGTGCCAAGCTTAGGGAAGCAGACTTAAGTCATGGGGGCGGCTGGAGCCGTGGTTCCAAAACGCATGCACACCTCCACATGCTTGCATACTCCAAGCCACCAGGCATCCAGGGACGAGTGAGAAAACCAAAAATTACCTGCCTAGCCTCCATGATGTCCTGTCTGCTGACCCTTTGCTCCAGAATGCTGCCTGGCTGGGCCCAGCAATTGGATGCGGGTCTCCAGGTGGGAGGAGGATGGCCCTCCTTTGTCTCGCCCCGCCATGGGGAGCAATACACGTGGGTCAAAAGGCCCCATCCAGGTTGAAGCAGGAAGCTGAGCAGAAGGGGCAGGAACAAGACTGATAAGCCTGCCTGGGCAGACTACAGAGAAAAAGCTTGATGAAAAAAGAAAAAAAAAACGAAAATATCAAATGTAGAAAAAATGGGGGTGGGGGTGATGAGTGGGAGGTGAAGAAGTTGGGAGACAAGAAGAGGAGGATATAACACCCCACAGAGAGACAAGCTGATACATGTTGTCTAGATAACTACTGAACCAACTCTTCAATAGTTTGGCCGCTCCTGCCATTGGCAAACATTTACTTAGACTAGAAAGAAAGAAAGAAAGAACTTTTCCTCCCAATTCAGGTTAAACCTTTTTCAAAGGAATAATTAGATTCTTTAACAAGAAAACCATATTTTTAGCAATTACACAGGTTTCCTGCCACCTGCAATGGATTTCAGCCAAATAAATATCCAGTGTGTTTCTCAAAGTGCTGAGATCATATGAGCTGTAGGTAGTCTGCTATTATAAAAGACCGTCTATGGGCAGAGCCCCTGTAATTAGTCAAAGATAAACTTCCAGCAAAGTGCTTTCTTTCTGAATGCTATTGCGTTCATTTTATTTCTCCTCCAGAGAAAAGTAAATCTTGAATCTGCAGACAGGCCACCTACAGATTAAGACTCAGTCCTGTGAGTCTTTCTGTACTTCTACATGGTGTGTGCCAGTAATGTGCAACTGAGCAATAAGGCATGACAGGGCATGTGTTATACTGGGTTAATGATACTGCTCACCCCAGAGCAGACTCAGTGGACTTATAAGTCTTCTTCTGTCCTTGCTGTCTATGTTTTTGCATAGTGACGCAAGAGGCACAGCCTAGTGACTTCAACCACCCAGCAGAGACGTTAGCCAGCATAACACATGCCCTGGACTGCCTTATTGGGATTGTAAGATGAATGCTGTAGAATTAAGAAAATTCACTGATGTAGGTTTTTCTTTAGTTTCAGACTGATGCTATACTGAGGTTACATCACAGCAGCCCAATCAGTTTTCAATATTTTTTCTATCCATTTTATAATACCTAGCACTGCATAGCTCCATATTGCTCAACTATCTCTGATTACTAGGCATGTCCATCATTTTGCCTCTAAAAATGGCTCTGTCCCTCATCAAAAAGGTGATGCCCACACAGAGAATGTGCTGTAAATTCTGACTTTGAAGCAGAACTTTATAATATTCTAAGATACTAAATCAAAAATAAACTTTGTACAAGCAAAGGGAATTATTTCTACAGTGTTCTGAGCTTGTGTCTCCGTATTTGTGGATGTGTCCCTCATTCTGAGGTTCAGTGTCCCTCATTGTCCCTCATTCTGAGTGGCCATGTCCCCCATTTAACCGAAAAGAAAAAAAGTTGACAAGCATGCATAGCTCATACCAATGCTAACAGTACAGTACAGTATAGGGAAGTTAGGAGCCACTGACCTTCAGATGAGATGGTGATAAACTGAGGTCCCTTCTGCTGGTTATTCAGGTGGAAGTTAAAAATGGTCCCTGGTGTTTCAGATTTACATTTTTCTGATGCGCCTGAAATATTTTCAAGGCTGTTTACTGACACAGGTATAGAACTATTATTAGATTAATGATTCACCCTATTATGTTATGTCATGTCTAACTAAAGATGCAAACAGGATAACAGTGAGGAAATAAGCTCACAGTTATAGCCACTGGCGTATTTCAAGACGCCTTGTGTAATGTCTGTCTGTCTTGGGTTGCTTTGTCTCTTTTATACTGAAGTCTTTATTTATTTTTGTTACAACTGCCACTGTGAATGCAGATACATTAAAAAAAGAATGGTAATCCCTATATTTCTTTTTTTTTTTTGCTATAATTATTTATTTCAACAGTTTCACCAGGAAATTCATACTCAGCTGGTATCAGTTCATTTCCAGATGTGTCCTAGGGGAGAAAAAGAGAGGAAAACAGATACAAAGTACAATATAAAATAACATAATACAATAATATGAAAAATAAGTATATAAAAAAATAGACAGTTCAAGAACATTAAAGAATAAATTGCCAAACAGTAAATTTCCATACAGTACATTGTGGAACAGGCAAACGAACATTAAATAGTAAACAACATAACAAAATAAGAAATAGAGAGAAATGAGTGATGAGTAGGGGAGTGGGGCAGTGCTTGTCAAAGAGCTGGGTGTGTTGCAGGCAAATAGGAGTCCACCCCAGTATCAGAAGCAACTATATTTGCACCCATATTCTCCATCTAACAAAAATGTTTCATGAAGATTCCATGGTATTCATATGGTTTCTTGCATAAAACATACATTAAATCCACACCATAGTTTCTGAAATGTTAGTTCATGTGAGGTGTCATGATAGTATCAGTAATTAACATTTTATTTTTACATTGCTGGAAAAAATTCAGCAAACAGCTTGACAAATGCTGTGTCCTTATTTTATGTTTTTCATTTGTAGTTGACCCCTAAAATAACTATGTTGCTAGTAATGAAAATAATCTGGCCCCTTACTGATTTTTTCCATCAAGCGGCATGATGTCTCGCCATGTAGCTTAAAAGCAAGCACTGCAACCCTTGATTTATTCTGTGGATTTTAAATGCTTGGATAACTATTGTGTATTGGGTAGAAAAATAGAAATTTGACATGAGGTGCAGAAATTCCGGGGAACATCCTTCAAGAGCACATCAGTATGTACTGGCATAAACGTAAGGTTTGAGCTATTCCAGGTAACTAGAGAATGCAGTTTTGTTTTCCAGTTTTCCTTTCCAGGGTCTGTAACATGCCTTCATAGCATTTCCAGAAAGTCTATATAAAAAGCATGTGACTAGGCAGGCCCACTGGCACAGCAGCAGTGCAACTGCTTGTGACACTGATGACCTGGTTTCAGGAACGAGCCTGAGTCATCCAAGAGCCAACCAGGAGAGGAGGATTGAGCATCCCTGAGGACACTCTTCCTCTTGAGGGGGGGAGGGGTATCAGGCTCCACTGCGCTACTACCACCTGGGTGACCACACGTGGCAGGGCAAGCTGGAGCTGTGGATCATTAGGGGGGAGGACGCTGACAAGCATGCACGTACGCCTTCATGCATCCCATGTCATGTCCTGGGGGTGGGGAAGAAAAAGGAAGAAAATATCTCTGGATGCTGCAAGGTGATGCTACCTGTACACCATAGGCCCTGGCCCTGCATGACTGATTGTGGCATCCACCATTGACCACACTGTAACTCCATCTGGAGAACTGATGCTCCCCTGATTGCCCCACCTTGAGGGGTAAGCTAGAGAGCATAAGGCATTGAAATTAAGTCCCAGTGGTGTGACTGGCTGATGTGAGATAAAGTGCACTAAATTAAAAAAAAAAGGCATTTGTCTCTAACTAACCTCACAGTGCCTTTGTTTCTCAGTTGGAGGAAGAATGAACTTAATGAGTCATTGTTCTTTCCTACTGTATGTTCCAGGGCTGTGCACAGGGCTATACTGTATGGTGTCTCTGTTATTATCTTCCGATGCTTCCACAGGCAAAGCCACATGAGAAAGCAAGGAAAAGATGGGGTTGCTAGGAGGAAGGGTGAAATGTTCACAATGCGATCAGTTGCATAAGATGATCGAACCTTTATATGCAAACTACACCATTTCTTTTTTTTTAATAATCTTTTTATTAAAATTTTAAATCAACAAGTGACAGTACATCCAGGCATCGCTAACATAAATGCAGCATTTGTAACACTACTAAATCTTGGAGGAAAACTTCAGTATACAGGTTATCAAATATCCCATAAAAAGTCCAATTAAATGGCTGCTAGGATTGGTGTCCTAGACTGCCTACCCCCCAGAGCCCCAAATGAGCTTCAGAACATAGTCAGCAAGTATAAAGCGACAGAGTTATTAATACCTGAAATACATATAAGCCCAGTTAACTTTATCTCATCCAAATAGATAAGTAATAACCAACCAACACAAAACTAACCTAAACTACTCTGGGTTGAAACTAAAACTTGTGCTGCTAGTCTCACAGGCCCCTCACCCACAGAGAGAGTATCCGCACACAATGGTGCAGGGTCTGCACCAAAAGCCATACAAAAAGAGACTAAAGGAGCTTAATATGTATACCCTTGAGGATAGGAGGGAGAGGGGAGACATGATAGAAACATTTAAGTACCTCAAGGGAATCAGCAAAGTCCAGGAGGGTAGCATCTTTCAGAAAAGAGATGTGCAAGAACAAGGGGGCACAATTTGAAGATAGAGGGAGGATGGCTCAGGGGTAATGTGAGGAAGTATTTTTTCACAGAGAGGGTTGTGGATGCATGGAATGGTCTTCCTGAGGAGGTTGTGAGGTCAAAAACTGGGGGAATTCAAGAATGCATTGGACAGACATAAAGCAATTCTAGTAGGGGGTAGGAGGAAGTAGGCTGTTGGTTAACTAGGATCTGCAGCTTATCCAATAGGTAGGGAAATTAGCAGGTTAGGTGGGCCCAGCGATCCTTATCTGCCATCAAAGTCTATGTTTCTACAGCACATAGGTGCACAATATTCTCATACAGCCTGCCCCAGGAAGAAGGAGGAGGGAAACTGCAACTTATCTCAATCCCACAAGTACACACAGTGATTTAAATTGTGCATCCCAGTCTCACCATCTCTGCTTCATGAGGCAAAAAAGAATCAATGCAGGCTCCCCATACTGCTCAAACTGCCCCCCTCTATCCTTAAGCTCATAGGTGATCTGCTCCAATGGTAATGTATGGGCAACTAGTCTAACCACATTCTCACTGTTGGGAACTGACATGAGACCCAGGTATTTTGTATATACTTCCTTGCCAGGACCAGTAAGACTCTAATCACCCTCAGCATTAATTCCCAGGGTTCCCCACCTGTAGTATCTATACCAAACAACACAGAGAGAGGGTCATCCACCACCTGTACACCGAGCTGAATCCTTAATTGCTCGTCTATATCCCCCCAAAGCTGTTGAAGCCTGGGACAGCTCCAAAAGTAATGCAGATAAGTTCCACTACTCTCCTTTCATCTTTCACACAAGGGGGGATATCCCAGGGGTATATTTACTTATGATAGAGGGGGGAAGATAAAGACAGCGAATAAACTTATATTGTGCCTCTTCAAATTTGTTATACCACAAGAGTCCTAGATGTGACTTACACATCAGAGCCCACTGTTCCTCTAAAATAATTAAACCCAGGTCTCACTCCCAAAGATGGTGGGTATTGTTTGCTCTATCCAGAAAGGCTTCCTTAAGGCATGCATGTACTCTAGCCAATACACCTGATGGGTTAGATTTAGACCTAAGAAGGATCCCTTCCAGGAAGCCTAATCTAGATATCTCAGGGGTCCACCTGTTTATACTACGGAGGTACCTAGAAATCTGTAAGTACTGAAATCTTTGCATCCCTTTAACCCCAACTTTAGGTACATTTGAAAGTTGAGTCCTGTAAGCCCAAACAAGTCTGCAAAACAAATACTACACCATTTTTAATTTAAAAATGTGCAGTACAATACTACCAAAATTTAAAAGATCAAGTAAAAAATGTTTTATTAACATTCATCAAATCCTCTAACGAAGCAGCACCTGGTACAAAACATTAGGGGCCAGATTTACACAACTTTACCCTGGCACAAAACAGGTTTTGCGCTGAGGTAATAGTCACAAAAGCCTGGTTTGCACACAGAAACAGGGTTTGCACTGGGGCAAAGTGAGGAGGGGGCGCAATGCAAATGAGGAGGAGAGGACTGCATATCGGCGCTGTCCAATTCACAAAGCATTTGCTCCATGCAAGGGCCTTTTGTAGGTCCACTTGCACAGAGCAGATACCGCTGACCTAGAACTTGCTTGAATCCTGCGCAACCCTGGTGGTTGGCGGAGGTACTACGGTGGCCCCTCCATCACCGATCTCTGTTCCATTATTAGAAAAACAACAACTCCTTGATGGTCTACTGGTCCTTCCCCTTCCCCGGTCATCAAGAGCTGTCCCGTTGATGATAAAACATATTTTCTTGGTGGTCTAGTGATCCTTTCCCTTCCCGATTAAAGAGCGCCATCCCGTCAATAAGAAAAGATATGTCCCTGGTGGTCTAATGATCCCTCCCCTGATCGCCGATCACTATCCCATTGAAAATGAAATATATTTTCCCGGTGGTCTAGTAGTCTGTTTTTCATTTTTTAAAAGAAAAAAAGAATCAGCATCCAGCTATATATCAGCAGTCTCTATGGAAAGTGATTAATCATTACATGTTTTTTAAATTAGAGACACTTTGAGGCCTAAGGGGGGTTGACAGTATCCTTTTAAGCTGTTCAAATGGCAACAAAGTATTACAATCCTATAAGACTTTTAGTTTGTATGGCCCTTTGTTTCTCCAGGTATTACATTTATTATCTAGACAAGATGGGGTGAAGTTAGGATTCCAGATTATAGGTGTAAAGTTAGATGAAGAGGATTTTGTACTTTCTACCATGTCAGATTCATAGCTTTAGGTGAATTTAAGCAAGTTTTGAATCTCTTGGAGTACTGGAAGCTTACTGTTAGTGAGTTGTTAAGACTATAGGTGATGTTCAGGCTGAAAGCAGAAATTATTTAATTCTTCCTCCAACTTTTCAGGTGCTGGCTCTATTTGGGTGGCCATGTAATACTAAAAAGTTAGAACAATTCAATCCACCTTCGCTGTCTTCGGCATTTGGCTTTTTGAGTGGCGCTGCAGGAAATCCGGTCTGGCAGAGGACAAGCTTATATTGACGGTCCATTATAGAGACTATCAATCAGCAATCTCCTGTAAGAAGGCAGAGTTCCTGTCCAAGGAGATTATTGCGGCAACCAACAGACCAGCTCAGCTTTTCTGTACTGTCGATAGGTTGTGCAATCCAATCTGTCTTCAGTCAGGGGGAGCCTTTTCACAAGCAAGATGTGATGAGTTTGCTCAGTTTTTTGCCAATAAGATTGCCACTATCAGATCGGAGATCCAGTCAGCACCCCCAAATGGGTCTCGCAGTAACGGGCTTGAGGTCACAGGTACTCAGCCTATCTGGTCCAACTTTAGCCAGTTGGCTTTTTGTGGATGTCGTGCAGATTATTCAGAAGATGCAGCCAACCTACTGTAGTTTGGACCCAGGGCCAACACGTCTTTTGTTGGGGTGTGTTGAAGTCATCAGCCCAGCCCTTGCTAGGATAGTCTGTTATTCATTAGCGACAAGGGTCTTTCTGGAGCCCTTGAAGGAGGCAGTTGTTAAGCCACTGCTTAAAAAAAATCATCACTAGATCCAGACTGCCTGGCAAACTACAGACCTGTCTCTAACCTGCCCTTTTTTGGGCAAGGTTATTGAAGAGATGGTGGCTGCTCAGCTGGATGATCATTTAACACCTCACAGCATCTATGATCCTCTCCAGTCTGGGTTTAGGAAGAGGCATAGTACCGAGACTGTCCTTGTTCGGGTGTTGAATGATCTTCTGACGGCGAGGGATTGAGGGAGTTGTACTATCTTAGTTCTCTTCAATCTCTCAGCAGCATTTAACACTGTAGACCATGGGGTGTTGATGGAGTGCCTGAAGGTGTGCTGTGGACTGGCTGGTACAGTCCTCAACTGGGTTAAATCTTTTGTCACAGGCAGGATGCAGAGAGCAGTGTCGGGAATTTTTTCCTCGACCTCTCTGCCCTTGTCCTGTGGGGTCCCGCAGGGCTCAGTCTTATCCCCCATGTTGTTTGCAGTGTATATGCTGCCATTAGGGGATGTCATTAGGCAGTATGGGCTGAGTTTTTACTGCTTTACAGATGACACTTAGCTCTACATGTCCTTCGCACTTGGGCAGGAAGAGAGATCTCAGTCTTTAACAACTGCCTCTCGGAAATCCAAGATTGGATGAGGTCCAACTGGTTGAAGCTGAATCCACACAAGACTAAAGTACTGATGTTAGAACCCGGTTGCCAGGGTATGAGGGTGCAAGCTGGTCAGACCTTGGGGCTTTGGCTCGGGGACTCTCCACTGCACATCTCAGGTCTGTGAGAAATCTGGGCATTGTGCTTGCCAGTGGCTTGACACTGAAATTATAGGTGTCAGTCATTGTGAAAGCCTCATTTTACCATCTGAGAAACATCACCCGGATCAAACACCTGATCTCCCCTGGTGACTTGCCAACATTGATTCATGCCTTTGTGACCTCTCGTCTAGATTACTGCAATGCCCTATACCTAGGGCTACCAGGGGTAGAACTTCGACGATTGCAGCTATTGCAGAATGCATCGGCCGGGTTGTTGACTGGCTTATCTAGATCTTTCCATGTCACACCTGTGTTCTGCTATCTGCACTGGCTGCCAATAAATTGACGGATCACCTTCAAAGTCAGTTTGCTGACCTACAAAGCCCTACACAGTCAGGGACCTGGCTACCTGCAAGACCTTCTACGTCCTTATCGCCCCCCCCAACTCTGCTCCACTGACAAGAGATTGCTAGGGATTCCCAAGGTTAAATTAAAGACATCTGGGGCCCATACATTTGCGTTTGTGGCCCCATCCCTTGGGAATTCTCTACCTCATCAGATTAGAGAGTGCCAGACCACCGACCAGTTTAGAGTTGAATTGGAAATGTATTTATTTAGCCAGGCCTTCCCTGATGGGGTTCCATTTAAGGATTTTAATATCGAGGTTGTTATTAAAATGTGTTTGCTAAAGTATTTTTATAGATTTAAGCATTGTTAGTATGTAAAGCACTTTGATTCCCTGAAATTTGCACTGTATAAATAAAGCTTTGACTGATTGATTGATTGATTGATTGATATAACTTTTCTAAGGCTATCCTTGGGCAAGCAGATTTCAACGAAAATGTGCAGATTAGTTTTGCTAAACTAGAAAAAAAACTTTTTTATTGAAAATAATTGACAGGGACTGAAATAAAAATAATCATCTTGAGGGAATGTTCATCTTTAGAACATTTACTGTACCTTGCCTGTTAAGGCTAGTGGTAATGTTTGCCATCTTTCCAAATCAGCAGTGATTTTTTCCAAAGTTGGCACAAAGATGAGATTGAAAATGGTAGATCTTTAGCAATGGTAACTCCCAGGTATAGTGTTGCTCGGCTAGTCTCCTATGAATTAGGATACCAGCAGATACCTGGTGTTTGGCCGGATAGTGGATCCAGTCAGATAGTAGTGCTATCCGACCATGGATCTTACTGTTCTGGATCCAGGTAGGATCCCCTAGATCTGCGGTCAGATCCCTGGATCTGATGCTGGATCCGATGTTGGATCCTTGGATCCGACCTCGGATCCCTGAATCTGAAGCTGGATCTGACCCAGATCCCGGGATATGACCTTGGATCCGACCTCTGACTTAGGTCGGATCCCAAGTCGGATACTGCCAGTATCTGCCGGATCACAGCCGGGTCCACAAAGGCATTATTCGAGCATCACTATCCAGGTATTTTACAGATTGCCTCTCAGTTATTAACAAAGAATGTGATTGGATAACTGTATTTGGTCCTACAAATATTAGTTTACTCTTATCTGAATTCACTTTGTATGCCAAGATGCGTTCACATTTTGTTAATAAATCCAGAATATGTTGTAAAGAGGTATGTATATCTGAAATAAACAATGGAATGTGGAGGGGCATGGCCAAGTTGGCAGCAAGTATAGATACTCAGATCTAGAGCTCTGTGAATCTCCACCGAAAATCTAAGCCATCCTCAAATTATTAAGCTTAAAAATCACTTCTTCACAAGAACTCACCTCTATGATGACACAGCCTCCAAAATCTGCCAAGAGGCAAACTCAGACTGACTTCAGGAAGGCAAAGGAAACAAGCCAACAAAGATAGGCCTGCAGACAGATCAAGTCAAGCCGCACTGTGTGAGGCACCCGCTGACGTATGAGTCCAGCATTCTTAGGAACTGTCACAACTCCTGCATCCCCATTTTCCCTGATGCCTAAGTCAACACTGGAAAGCATACTTTATGAACTGCAAACAGAGGTAAGGACAGGTTTTGAAAACCTTAATGCCCAGCTCCAGAGAACCCTAATACCCTCGGAGACATTGAACTCCCACACTAAGTGGATTGGGGAGTTGGAGAGCCACCTGAGACAGCTAGAGGAGAGAAGCATGGAGATGGCGGCAGAGCTGACAGTGGTCCACAAAGTCCTTCATGAACTGGAATTAGATGACCATGACAACAGAGAGCACTACATCTATGTTCAGGTGATTGTCTTCCCTGAGGAGCTGGAAGGAATTGACCCCACTACCTTCTCCTCCACATGGCTGCCACAAATTCTGGGTACAGTATTGTGCTGAGCCATGAAATACAGTATGCCCACAGATTCCCTGGGGAGAAACCTGGGCCGGGGGAGAAGCCTTGCCATTTCTTCATCAAATGTTTAAGGTACCCTGATCAAGTTACTGTCCTACAGGCAGTGAGAAAAAAAGGGATCATCAAAATTCAAAGTCAAGAGGTCAGTTTCTACCTGGATTTCAGCAGACACATGCAGATACAGTTCCAGGAGTTCAACCCCTTGAAGAGAAGACTACATATAGCAAATTGTCAATTTGCACATGTCTACCCCTCCCGGCTCCTAATTCGCACCCTGGCCACCCACCTAGAACCTTTACTCATCCAGATGTGGCAACAACATATTTGGATACAGAGCTGATAGCAGTGGAGGGATGGTCGGGGTCCCAGAGGACAGGTCCCTCGACCTGAAGTGTGAAGTGCTTTGAAGAGCTACCCTAAGACATTAAGATTGTGTGGACTGGAGGTAAACGGCAGGGTAGGGATGAGTGAGGGGTCTGCCTTGACTGTTTCTATTAATTTGAATTAACAGTAAATTAGGTTCAAGGGAAAAAACTTGACTGGAGCAGTGTTGCTGAGCTGCATGGTGAGTCCAGCCTCTGTGCCAGCATGACAGTGACTGCACTGATAAACTGCCATGGTAGAAAAAGGGGTCTGGGACTCATGGGGGAACAATTAATGGCTCACTGCTACACTTTGTCTGTACCGAGTTACAGAGCTGCATGATGGGCCCACCTTTGCATCCAAACAGCAGGAGTTACCTTGATGGATTGCCGTGACTGGTAAAGAGGTAAGGGACTCACAGAGACACTCGAGTTCATGATGAGGAATAGCCTCTTTGGAGAATCAGCAGATCTGCCCCCCACCCCAAACACATCGCCCACATCAACCTGCACATTGGTTGGACTAGCGTACTTTCTGAGAACTGGCCTGTACTTTTTTTCCACCTGATTTTGCAGACCAACCAGGTGTGCTTTATTTATTGTGACAATCTTCTTCAAACATAGGCCAGTGATGCTCGGGGCTTCTGGAACCACATTAAGAATGTCTTGGGAAAGGGGCAAAACCCACCAGTAACAGATATGACTCTAATTGGCACAAACTGCAACAACTTAAGCACATTTGCAAATGCCCTTATTAATCATTTCTCTGGCCTTTCAGCATACCTGTTAATAAATAATAATAATAATAGTATTTTTATTTATATTGCGCCTTCTTTCAAATACCAAGGCGCATTCCACTAAAATGAGATACAGTACAAGATACAAAAACAACAATACAAAGAAATATTATAAAGCACAACAAATTAATAAGCAGTCGGACCATAAGCCCTTTCCCATAAAAAGGATTTGCGAGCCTGTTTAAAATTCCCCACGGTCGTACACTCCCTTATCTGATGGGGTAGAGAATTCCAAAGGGAGGGGGCTGCAAACATAAAAGCCCAGGCCCCAGCTGATTTTAATATTACCCTAGGAATCTCTAGCAACCCCTTGTTGGCTGAGCGGAGTGATCTCACAGGGCGGTAAGGGATCAGGAGTTCTTTCAGGTAATGTTGAACACTGGGCTGCCCTCTGATGCCCCTGACAGTTTCGATGAGCCTACTCAAACCCCATTTAGCATTAGAATGGTCTCCACTGTTGAGGTATTATGACTTATTAAATTCATTCCTGCTCAAGGGTCTCCTGGCTCTCATGGCCTGTTGCTGAAGTTCCTAAAACTTGCTGCCGTGGCCATTGCCACCCCAATCACAAGAATTTTCAACTTATCTATTATATGTAAGACTGTGCTGTCCATATGTAAAATTGCCCATGGTGTCCCAGTGCATAAAAAAGGTGACACAAAAAATATAGGCAATTGGGCTGGCCCAGTGGCACTGGAGGTTGAGGTGCTGGTTGCTACACCTCGCACCATAACGGCGACCCAGGTTTGGGAACGAGCCCGGGTCGCCATGGATTGGCAGGGGGAGAGAGGATTGAGCATCCAGAGGACTGCTCTCCTTTCTCGGGGGGAGGGTTCCATGTTGTCCCACTTGCTGATTGCCCTCTGATGGTGACTGGAGGGTGAACCAGGCTGGGAGGCATGCTCTGATGTAATCATGTCGGTAGGGAGGGGGATGGGAGAAAACAGGAGGAAAACAAGCCTGGCAGAGCTCCATGACGGTCTGCTGTGCTGACCCTGGCTTCTGGATTGAGTCTCCGGGGAAGGGGTGCCACCTTCCTGGCCCCACCATGGGGGGCAAGCCATGTGGGAAATACTGGGGTCAGCAAATGTGGCACAGCATGACCTGAGAGAGAGTTCCTCCCTTGGAGGACCAAAGCTCCTGCCAGGGCTCAGGATGATAAAAATCTGTATAAAAAAAAATATGGGCAAGTACAAACTGATAGCCATTCCATGGCTTCTCAGATAACTTACTACTTGCACCACAATAATCTCCTATCACCTGCCCAGCATGATTTCTGGGTTGGTCATAGTATCACCACAGCGCTATTACAATTCATGAATGATGTCCTTCTGGCAATGGACAAGGGCATGCTTTCTGGGGCCATTTTCATTGACCTCACAAAGGCGTTCTACTTGGTTGACCATCCCCTACTAATATCCAAACTGTCCTCACTCAGCTTCTCCAAACCCGCCCTCTCCTAGTTTGATAGCTACCTCCAGGATAGAAAACAATTTGTGCAAATAGGTACCATCGCATCTAATATTGCCCTTACCAAGTCAGAGTCCCCCAAGGATTAATCCTTGGTTTGCTCCTTTCCTCCCTTTTTTTAAACAATATATCCTCCCTGTCTGGCTCCTCCTCTATAATTCTCTATGCGGACGACATGGTCATCTACTCCTCTGCAAATGACTTAACAACAATAAACACCTCCCTTCAAGTAGACTTTGACTGTCTGCTTGCTTGGCTAAAAAATAACAAACTTCTACTAAACACTAATGAAACTGTTGCCATGCTCTTTGGCACCGCACCCAGACTCAAATTCTGTCCAACTGCCTTTTCCATCCATGGCCCTGATGGCTCAAATCTGGACACTGTTAACTCCTTCCGGTACCTTGGGGTGACCCTCAACCCTTCGCTTGACTTCAGTCTTCACATTGCAGCCACTTGTAAGGTGGTGAACATTAAACTGGGGTTGGCATATAAGGTCAGGTCCTCTCTTAACACTGCTGCCAGGCTGGCCATTGCACAGGGAATTCTATGACCCTGCCTTATCTATGGCTTAATGACCGATTTTATGCCAGCAAGGGAGTTCTCCAAAAGTGGAGCACTTGCTATAACAGCATTTGTTGTTTTGCTCTCTTCGCTCCAAAACTTAGCCATCACTGTCCTCTTTACTTTAGTCTTAACTGGCTCTCCCCATCTTCCTATCGACTCTACACAGCAGGATGCATGGTCGATAATATAATCAGGACGGGTACTCCTGTGTCCCTTGCAGCTATGTTAAAGCAACCTGCTCTGCCCTATCCCCTAAGATCTTCTGAGCAATCCCCACTTGATATCCTCAGATGCTCCACCAAGAAGGGTAAACTTGCCTTTGCAATATCTGCCCCCAAAGTTTGGAACTCCCTGCCACTATACGTCAGACAATCCAATTCCCACCATGGCTTTAAAAAGAGTATTCAATTCCTCCTTATTGACTCTGACCACTGCTCTTGTCCTGCCTCTCAAATACCACCTCCATAGATATATTTCTTGCCAAATGTCATTGCACTTACTGTATATACTTGTCAACTATCTCAGCACTTGTTTTACTGTACCCATGTACCTGGAAATTGTATTGACCTGCCTATATATTGTATCCAATATGTTGTTTGCTCACTGTTCTTTGGCCTACTGTTAACACTACAACAATGTATCTCCTGTTTGTCTATATATTAGGTATTCTATTGTAACCCCTCATCCCTGCCTTTTTAGCAAAATGACAGGTGCCATGCTGTTGAAGCTGACAGCAGTACCTGGTGGGGACTGGGTTCGAGGAGGATGAGGTTACTCGGCACAGGGGGACCTAGGTTTGGCTACTCTGGTCAGGGGCACCCAAATAAATCTGAACACAGGAAGCAATAACTGTAATGTCCAGAACCAGGAATGGGATTCTTCAGTGTGGCTTTTATTCACATCCAAGCTGAACAAAACAAAGCATAGACGAACCCCACGGGGCTACATTTCCTGGTAATGCAGATTAGAGACTACAGAACACTTTATCACCATTTCCAGCCCTCGGGCTCTAAACCCACCAGGCACACCACCTGGACTTGCACGCAGCTTTGGGTACACAACCTGACTTGTACACTACTTGGGTTTTCCTCACTGGCCCGGCTCCCCTGCCGGCCACTTGATCCGCGGTCCATTTGAGGAATGAACCAATTATCCTGTAGTGGCTCCCCAAACCACACTAGAGTCTTTGACTCTAGAGAGAATTTCTCTCAAATCCCACATCTGGGTACTTCCTCATCACTGGCCAAGTGCCTGAGGCAAAGTAGAAAACCACAGAAGAACTCCGTAGAGGTGGATCTGGTCACTAAAGATGGGGGGCCACCCACCTCTAGCTTCCATAGCCCATACCCGGCCATTTCTCTGGAAACTGAACAATTCCTTTACTGAACTTTCAAATGTAGATTATGGGTAGACGTCTGTCACATCTCCTCTACATGACATTTGCATCTCAACAAGCTCTGGACTTGAACCTACTTTTACTTTGCTTAGCCCATTACTCTAGGCTTTCCAATATTTAGTAGTTCAATCCCCACATTGTCACACAAGTCCCAGGGTGAAAAACATAGGCCCTTTTAGCAAGAGCAGACACTCACCCTCACCCTCACGTTGCAGGTGTCCCACAGGCGACTCACAAATCTTCTTGTTCTCCCAAATAAACACTGGAACACATAGGCAGATTTTCCTTCACAAGCAGAACTAGGGGGTTGCCCCAGGAATCTGCAGGGAAACCTTTTGCCCCCCCAGAGGGAGGGGGCACTGAGACCCGAAAACAGCGGTCTCCACCACTTCAGTAAACTTCTGTGTCTCTCTTTAAGGTGGAGACACACATCCTTCTAAACTAAAAGTAGCCCTCTGTCAGGGCTGAGGCTCCTAGAGCCTTCACTGAGCTGCTTTCTCAGCAAGCACCCAACTTCACACTCACTCACTGAAGACTGACTGAAGACTCTGACTTCAAAACTCCCAACATTCTATCTAACTCCCTTTGCTGCAGATTCCAATGTGGCTCATGCAGCTGCGAAAGTTCTATTGATGATGTCATCCCTCAGTCTCAGCTGAGACTGAGAACAGAGTGAGACAGTGTGAAACCCATTTAACTGGAGTTTCACAAGCTGTCTTCCCTGCCTACCACTAGGTCTTACTGGGATTCTAGTAACCCTGGGTAACAATGGGGTTACACTATACTTACGTCTGCACTGTACATTGCTTTTCCACTGTCTGTAACTTTCCCAGGTGGTGTCTGAAAATAGGCAAAATGCTTGTCTAGTACATCTACCCGGTAAACAAAAACTAACTAAATAAATAAATAAATCTGTTTATACTGATCCAGCCCTTCAGTTTAGTTCAACCGAATTGCAGGGAAACAGTTGCAGTGGAGACTGTGACAAGTTAAAATGAGTTTAAATAAAATAAAAAAGATGAGAAAAAACAGGGAATGTTGTCCTTGGAGACCTAATGTAGTGTTTCTTTCATGCGACAAAATGTTGGTGCTGCTGTCACGTGGAATGTAACTCCCCCCCCCCCCGGGTTCCCAATTTCACTTTTCTTCTCAGTTCCAATCCCAAGAGGCATCCTTTGTGATATTAGCTTGTCTTAATACTGTGACTGTGGCACAGACTCTCTGAGCAATTCTGAGCAACCTGGTTACATGCATTCGGTAAATGGCTACAAGGAGGGGCTGGGGGACAGGAGCCAGGCTTCAGTGGTTGAGGCCCCCACTTAGGCCCCTATTTTTGGTACCCAATTACTGGCTCTGGGCTCACACCCTCTGATCGAAGGAGCGTATCTGCCACCCCCCAGGATGTTCCCCAGGGAAGATGGAGCAATCTCTGAAAGTACATTTCAGTGGGGTTGGGGGAGGGGGTGAGCCTCTCTCTGAAATGTTTAACTTATGGCTGTAATGTATACAGAGGATGGAAGACTTTCTTATATTATCTGATGCCTCAACATGGAGATTTGTGTCGGAACCAACTCACCTGCTCCTCCCACGAAGAGGAAGAGAGATGAAACTTCGCAAGGTGGTCACTGCAGGGGGGAAGGAGAGGGAGGGGGTTGGGGTATTTCACTTTTAATTCCCCTATCTGTAACTCTTAAGCCAGTTGCCAGAGTGACAGACCCAAGTTTGGAACACAAGAGGGGAGCAGGAAGTTTGATGGGGTTTCAAAGTTTAGGGGTGTTCAAAGCACATTGCTCATTTAGGTAGAAAGGGGAACTTGCACTTAGGTGTAAGAAGAAGACAGGGAACCAAGCTGTGGGTATAGTTTGTGTTGAATGTGTTAAAACAAAACCTGTGACAGTTTTTATTTTCAGCAAAAATGTGGGACGGGGATGGGGGAGGGACTGGGGTCATGTTTACTCTTAATTTACTTACTATAGGATTTCTTCAAGTGGTTACTTCAAACAAGAATGGATCAAAAACTGTTAAGAAAAAATTGTATTTGGTCATATTTGAAGAAAGTAGAGGGTGATATTAACATCTTGCAGGAAACGTACACGGTTCAGGCTGAAGTTGAAAAATGGGTACATCATGGTGAAGTACCATCTTCCTTCATTCACTTTCAAGGCCCGAGGCATAGCTATTTGGTTTTGGCCAGGACTGCATGTTCAACTGAACTGACAGGTGAATGATCCACAAGGTAGATTTCTCATTGTGGAAGTGGAGGTGGGGGTGAACACCTAACAGTGGCAGCCATTTACAGACCCAACTTCGACCTCTCCTGAGTTTTTTCACCAGCTGCTGCTGACTCTGTCCACCTTTCCTGATAAGACTATAATAGGTGGTGACTTTATCATCCCATGGTACCCATTCACTGACAGCTCTGTTCCCCTGGTACAAAATGTTCTCAAAACTGCATTAAGAGGGATGATGCAAAAAAGGGGCTTGGTGGATGCCGGGAGGTATTTATACCACACTAATAGAGAATTTTCCTTCTTCTGCCATGCCCACCAAGTTCACACCTACATACACATCGTGCTGGTGGTGGCCTACACTCTCCTGCAACATGTGCCCACTGCTACCTACAGTGCCGTCTTGTAGTCCAAGCATGCCCCTTTTTGGTGGAGCTGACAGATGGGTATAATTTACCCTCTCCCAGGTAATGGCAACTGGACCCCTGCTTCCTTTTGGATCCTAACTTCAAGGCCAAACTGTCAGAGGCCTTCCAGGAATTTTACAAATACAACAAAAGTGGAGTCACATTGGCCATCACCAGGTGGGAGGCCTTGCAGGCCCATGTAAGGGGTGTAGCAATATCAGAGGCTTCAGCTAAGTCCAGAATAGAGCTCTAACAAGAAAAGACTTTGGAGTCACAATTGTTATTCTTGGAGAAAGAACTCATGAGCCATCATTACACACATAAACTGGGGGAGTTGAGGAGACTGAAAGACCAGCTAAATCAATTATTCTCAGCCTGCCTTGAGCAAAATATTCTTCTAACTAGAGCAGGTGCATATTTCAGGGTGGGGGGGGGACAAGACAGGGAAGTAGCTTGCCTGGCAACTGAAAAAACAAGATGCCATTCGGTTCCAGATTGCCAGATGACACTCAATCTCCCAACAGCGCAATACAGGGGATGCATTTAAAACCTTTTAAAACCTTTTACTCCTCCTTGTATACCTCTGGGTCAACCCTTGGAACTTCTTCCCATGCTTTTTTGGATGCAGTGTCACTCCCATCTCTGGATGACCAAAGCAGGCGAGAAATAAATCAGCCTCTGTTGGAGGTAGACATCCACAGGGTGATTAAAACATCTTCGTCAGGGAAGGTCCCAGGTCCTTATAGAATCCCCTAAAACTTTACAAAGAACTTTGGGGAGCCCTCAAAGACCCACTGATAGAAATTAATTGACAGACCTTAACTTGGGTCTCTCTCCCCCCTTCCCAAACCATGACAAAGATAACAGTCCTCCCAAAATCTGGCAAGGACCCCACCCAATGTGGCTCATATCAGCCTATATTCCTGCTTAATGCAGACCATAAAATTATTGTTAAACTCCTGGCAGGTCAAATGGAGGCAGTGCTATCAATCCTTATACATCCTGACTGGGGGGGTGTTATTAAGGGCAGGCAGGTGAAACACAGCATCTGCCACACCCTGAATATCATGTGGAGATGGTCGAGGGAGGGGCTTGACTTGGCCTCCTGGCATTAGATACAGAAAAGGCCTTTGTCTGGGTGGAGTGGCCCTTCATGCTCGCTACCCTGGAAAGGTTTGGTTGTGGACCACAGTTCTATGCCTAGATAGCTGCCCTGTATTGGCCGCCAAAAGCCCAAGTCCTTACAAATGGTTATTTGTCAACGCCCTTCCCGTTGTCTAAGGGAGCACAGTACGGGTGCCCACTTTCCCCACGGCTCTGTGTGGTGACAATCAAGCCCTTAACCGCTGCTATACAAGTTCACCGTGGCATACAGAGCATGCTGTTCCAGGGAAAGGAACACATGATTTCTTTATTTGCAGATGACATCATGGTCTTTCTTGCAGATCCTGGGAAGGCCCTGTCTGCACTAACAAATATTTTTTAAATATATAGCCCACTTTCTGGCCATAATATAAACTGTTCAAAATGTGAGTGGCTGCTGTTGGGGCGATGAGCAGCAGACTCTGTGGTGGTCTCTGGGACTACTCCTAAACGAGTCCAGTGTCTAGAAGACCTCTACAGTTAACAACTTGAGTTAGAAACCATTGTTGCAGAAAATGAAAACAGACTGTGAGAGGTAGTGTACCCTGCCCCTCTCCCTCATTGGGAGGGTGAATGTTGCCAAGATGTCCATTCTCCCCAGTGCGTCTACTTGTTTCAGGCCCTTGCAGGGCAGCTCCTCTTGAGAATATTTACAGCTTTGAGGGGGTACCTCACCAGCCTGCAATGGCAGGGCAAAAGGGTACTGGGATGGGGGGAAGGGCTGGGTCTCCCCAACCTGCAGTTTTGATTTGATAGATAGGAAGCTCTAGTTGTCTCTTTTCTCCGTCTGCCTCAAAATCCCACAGTCAGCGAAGCTTCATGTATTTTATTTGTACCATGCTGTGTAAGCCTATTACTAAATAAAGTTAAAAAAAAACCCACAATAGACTGTCATCTGCATACATACAGAAATAGATTAGTTGCCATATTGGTCCTTGTAAGAATAGATTCAGAAGCAAATGGTTTGATACCTTTTATTGGACCAACATAGATGTTACAAAAAGAAAACAATGTCTAAGCTTTCAGACCAACAAAGTCCTTCCTTGGAGACTTATGTCTATAAGTCTCAGAGGAAGGACTTGGTTGGTCTGAAAGTTTAGACACTTTTCTTTTTGTAACATCTATGTTGGTCCAATAAAAGGTATCAAGCCATTTGCTTCTGGATATGCATACATAGATATTGAATGACAACAATTATTTATGTCACTACCCTTAATCCTTGGATGGGTTTTGATTGCCACCACCAAGGGTTCGATAAAGAGGGCAAGCAATAAGGGAGATTGAGGACAGCCTTGTCTGGTCCACCTGGACAGAACAAAGACATATGAGAGATTTTTATTGGTCTCAACTCTCCTGGTAGGTTTTGAAGATATATATTGAATCCAGTTCGGAAAATAATTGCCCAGTCCTCACCTAGGGGCCTCCTGGCAGTTCCCAGTACGTGGTTCAAAACCGCTGGCAACAGAGAGTTCAGTGTCATTGGCCCCGTCCTGTGGAATTCATTGCCTCCATAAATTCAGGTGGCCCCTTTGGTTGAGTCTTTCAAGGCCCACCTCAAGGCTGTCCTGTTTAATCAGGCCTTCCCGGACCTTAGGCATTAGTCCACCCTGGGCACCCAACTTATTTCTTTGAGCACCAGCTTTTAGATATATATTTATCAATCATATTTATGTATACTGATATTTTGTTGTTATGTTTGCTTGCATGCATGTGCAAGAAACATAGTGCCACCATATGAGAATTCGTAGGTGTGCCTTCCTACTTACAATGCCCTGCTGCCTTTTGCAGGTGCAGCCCCACCGCACCAATGAATGTAAGAGCTGTCTAGGACAGCGTTTGCAAATGCAGCGGCATAGAGTGGAAAGAAGAGCACTGCAGCGTGTAGGTAATTTGCATACTGCGTCGGCAGTATGCAGAATGCCTACACATCGGCACTGCAGTGTAAGAGCAGTCATAGACAGCTCCTCTCCCCCCCCAAACAAGTAACACGGTGGGAGCCCACCCCAGCATGCTCATGCACTCCCCCACCCACACACACAGTATGGCCAATGGGGGTGCCCAATCCCCCGTCGGCTGCACTCCCCCCCAACAGAGTTTTAGGTGCCACACTGGCAGCCCACCCCAGCGTGGCAAAAATCTGTAAGGCCAATGGGGGTGCCCAGTTCCCCATCAGCTCCACTGCCCCCCAAACAGCCTTCCAGTTGCCACACTGGGAACCCACCCCAGCGTGGCAAAGGTCCATCTGCTGCCCCCCAAAACACTTCCAGGTGCCACGCTGGGAGCCCACTCCAGCATGGCAAACCTCTCAATGGCCAACAGGGGTTCCCAATCCCCCATTGGCTCCACTGCCCCCAAAAAAACTTCCAGCTGCTAAGCTGGGAGCCCACCCCAGCGTGGCAAATGTCCCACGTTGTCTTCCTATAAGAAAAAAAAATTCCCTCACTGACTGTCTTGACCCCTCCCCACCGCACCCCACCCTCGCACCCTGCCTCCCACACCCCCCTCACCCCATACTTACCTCTGGAGTCCAGCACGACGATCTTTGGTGGACTGGGAACACGTCTGCCCTCTTCAAAGCCGACCATGAACTGAGGAAATGCCAGTAAGCTGTATAATGGAATAAATAGTTTTTTTTCAACTTTGATGCATATCTCAGGCATTTTTGGGAATTTTTTCACCAAATTTTCAACATGGGTTTTTTGGGACCCCACTGCATGACTTCTTGCACTGTCATTTTGTTATTTGGTCACGAAAGGTGATTTCTCGGTGACTGAGTGAAACCACCTTTTGGGACTGATGTAAGAAATGACAGTGTCACAGTTCATGAGGTAGGCCTCCAAAAACCCTATGTTGAAAATCTGGGGAAAAAATTCCCCAGAATTACTGTTTTACGAGCGTGTGTTGCGCAGTTCCTATGCACGCTCCTAAGTTCACAGATTTTTAACATTTGCACTCCAAATTTTCAACATTGCCATTTTACCACACCTCCTTATGAGCAGTATAGTTGTCATTCTTCATATCTCCCCCAAAATGTGTTTCTGCGCATGTAGCGCACAATGGCGCAGTTGGTGTGTGAAATCAATGTTTGGGACACATTAAGAAAATCACAGTGACACTGTTCATGAGCATAGGTCTTAAAATGACTATGTTGAACATTTGGTGAAAAAATTCCCCCAAATGATTGTTTTACGAGCGTGCATTGTGCAGTTCCTACGCATACTCATAAGTTTGCGAATTTTTTATATTTGTACTCCAGATTTTCAACATTGCCATTTTACCACACCTCCTTATGAGCAGTACAGCTGTCATTTTTCACACCTCCCCCAAAATGTGTTTCCATGCATGTAGCGCACAATGGCGCAGTCGACGTGCGAAATCAATGTTTGGGACAGATTAAGAAAATCATAGTGACATTGTTCATGAGCAGAGGTCTTAAAATGGCTATGTTGAAAATTTGGTGACAAAAGTCCATAAAATGACTGTGTTACGAGCGAGCATTGCACTGTTTCCATGCACCCTTGTAAGTTCATGAATTTGCAATATTTTCAGTCCAGATTTTCACTACTGGCATTTTTCCACACTTCCTTATGAACAGTACAGCTGTAATTTTTCACAACATGGCCGAAATGTGTTTTCACACTTTCTTCACAGAAATGCGTGGTCGCTGTGGGAAATCACTGTTCGGAACAGATTAAGAAAATGACAGTGACACTGTTCATGAGTAGAGGTCCCAAAATGCCTGTGTTGACAATCTGCTGTAAAAACCCCCCAAAGTAATTACATTGAGGGTGTGCGTTGCGCAGTTTCTATGCATGCTCGTGACTTCACCAGTTTTTTAACTATTTTCACTGCAGATTTTCAACATTGCCATTTTTTACACCTCCCCATGAACAGTACAGCTGTCATTTTTCACATCCTGTTCGAAATATGTTTTCACACCTGTGGTGCTAAATACCGTAGTCACTGTGCAAAATCAGCTTTTGGCTAACAAACTGATATTACCACTTTTCATAATGTGGGGGTCACAAAAAACCCATGTTGAAAATTTGGAGTGAAAATGCCAACGAACACCTGAAGCGTTAGGGTTTCCGACCATAACACCCCACCCTGTAGAGACTGACAGGCATCATGGGTGTGACTTGGGATTGTCACCTGTAATGCTCATACCATTCCACCCCCACCCTTTGCCCTGCAGCCAGTGAGAGGCATCAAGGTGTGCCTTGGACTCTTCGGACCCAAAGTTCACCCCATTCTCCTATGCCACACCCATCTCACTGTATTTTCTGATGGAATGGGGTGAGCATAAGGGCCAAAGACCCCAAAGCACACTGTAACACTTGTCAGTGTCTGCAGGGTAGGATGTGGTGAAATGATGTGGCCGTTATGCCTGATGACCCAAAGGCATGCTCCACCAATGCCAATGCCAGCAAGCAAACATTCGGCATTGACAAATGCTTGTTTTTATATTGATTTATATTATTGTACTGATGGTCTGTTCTTGTTGTTCGGCAACCAGAGCCTCCAGGATTGGGCACCAGAAAAATAAAATTTGCCTTGCCTTGCCATATTGAATTTGTTCATGACTTTGAGTAGAAAAGGCCTGTAGACACGGTCAAAAGTCTTCTCTACATCTAAAAAGGACTTTGCAGAGTTGGCCCCCAGTGTGCTATTGACTATAATGTTCTCCTAATATTGTGGTGCATCTTCCTTCCTTCCTTCAATGAAGCCACTTTAGTCACTATGTATGATTGGTTGAGCTATTTTTGCTAACCTGTTCGCTAAAACTTTTGTAAGGATTTTATCTGCATTTAACAGTGAGATTGACTGAAATTATTTCTGTTGCAATGCTGATTTATCTTTCTTCATTAGCAAAGAAATTATGGCTTAAGAGGGAGGAAGCGCAGCCAACCGATTTCTGTCAGAGAAGAGCTTTGTTAATAAAGGGGTGAGACTATCAGTAAAATTTTTACAAAATTCTGACTGAAAACCACCTGGTCCAGGTGTTTTTCCATTTGATAATTCTTTGTAACTGTCCTGATTTTGTGTGAAGAGGTGTCTGCATTCAGACTCTCTATGCTGTACTAAGATCTCTGGAAGTGCAATTTTATTTAGAAAGTCCACTGTTTTATTAGAATCCACAGTTTGCTCTGGGGTGTATAATTCTGAATAGATGCTTTCAAGGGCTGTATTAGTTTTCTAAGGGTTAGTGACTATTGTATCATTGTCCAGTTTAGTAACATTGATTTCTCCTTGATTCTGCTCAAACCTCATTTGTAAGGCTAGGAGACTGTCTGGCAAGTCAGAGAAATAAATTGTACCTTGGTCTTGATCTGAACATGGCTCTCTCAGCCTCCAAATTAATTATATTAGCCTTTTTTCACATCTTGTTCTGTTCCTGATATGCTATGTTGAAATTTAGCTGTCCGTAATTCCTGCTGTAAACATTGTAACTGTCTACCATTCTATTTTGTCTTAAAATGTGAGAAAGAAATGATCCATCCTCACAGGTATGCTTTTAATGCACGGGGGAGAGAGAGAGAGAGAGAGAGAGAGAGAAAGTGTTGTTCCAGATAAGGATGTCTTCTATCTCTCTCTTTAAAAGCCCACAAAATCTTTATCAAGACATGATTACCAACCCTCCAGTTATGCATCTGAAGAGAGAGAGAGAGAGAGACAGACAGACAACCTTCTGTGGCCTGAGATTGGCATCAAAGACTCTATACAAACTAGAGTCTGATACCAAATAGAAATCAATTCTATAACATAATTTATAGACCAGAGAAAAGTATGAATATTTCTGTAAATGTGGATTCTGAAATTTGAATGGGTCTGTGAGCTTAATTATTTATTTTATTTATTTATTAAATTTTGGTGACTGGGTGAGCCCACTAAGCCCCGGAGGTCCCTTTTTCAGGGGTGACCCGGGATTACATAACATAAGATAAATCACAATGTGGTAAATGAAGAAAATGCAATTATGATACAAGTTATACAGAGGTGTGCAGTCAGCTGGTTACATGTGCTTAAAGGCATTAATGTAACCTTTGAGAGCTCTCACTGCCCTCACCTAAGACTCAGCTGATGACTGAGATTTGTCTGGGGGACAGAACCAACTTAAAATCATCTCCTGTGATATAGGGAACTTTAGGAAAAATTTGTAAAGAAACTGACATTCTCCTCATTTGGATCAAAGACACTAGCTAACGTAACCTCCATCTGAGAGAGCAACAGTTTACAATGGTGCATCTACTTGCTCAGATCTCCATTACTTCTGGCTTCAAGCATTTCTTGATTAAAATACCAGACCCCCTAGTATTCCCAGGACAACTAGTACTTGTTCCAGTTGCCTAGAAAAGACTTCCTAAGTATGTGGAGTTGAAAAAAAAAAAAAAAAAAGAGTTTCCTGCAAAAAGAAAAAGTCAATATTATTCTTATTTGCATATTTTATTACTTTTCAAATTGTGTCCAATCATTGGATCTTTTCTTGTTCCTTAACATAATCTTTAAATGTGTCAGCTGGATTTATTTATGCATTTGAATTTGGGTAACCAGGTAAGCAGACTGAGACCATGCAGTCCCTTTTTCAGGGGCGACCCGGGGGAGGGCACAGAAGGTGAGGAATATAAAAATATAAACACAGCCATGAACATGCAATACATAAGCACTGGTATAAAGGAATACAGATTAAAGAGGCATACATCAATATAAATAAAGCCCCATACATACAATAACAGCACTGATATCAATAAAGATACAAAGATAAAATCACAGAGTCCAATACAATGTGTAGCAATGCTATACATTATAGACAAAAAAAACATAGATTTCCGGATTAGAGGGGAGTGGATGGTGGAGAACAAGACAGATTCAGGCAAAAATTAGGATCAAATTATATACAGCAGTTATGCACAATAGTGTAGGAACATATGTACATCAGATTAGACAATCTACTGCAATGCAGAAGTGTAAATCAAATATAAGAGACAGGTAGTACCATGAGTTGAGGAGGCAGGCTTACCAGGATAATTGATGTTTCTTACCATGTGTGATAGCCAGTAAATATCCAGAGTCATAGAAATGTAGAATTTGTTGGCAGAAAAGGACTGCTTGGCCACCCAGTCTGCCCAGATGGGCCCTGTCTAGTCTGTCTCCTAACTGGTTTCTGGTGACCCTCCCTCCTCCCTGCTTATTTACTAATATTCTTGAAGCCCTCTACTGTTTTTGCCTCTACCCCCTTCCCCAGGCAGTCTATTCCAGGTATCTACCACTCTTTCAGTGAAGTAGTGCTTCCTCGCATCACCCTTATACTTCCCCGTCCCCTACAGCTTCATTGCATGCCCTCTGGTCCTGCTGCTTTTCCTCATTTGAATGAGACTCCCCTCCTACACACTGTACACTCCTGTGAGGTACTTGCAGGTCTCTTTTATGTTCCCTTCTTACACTCCTCACCTCCAGGGTATAATGTTGAGATCCCTTATTCTCTCCTCATAGGACTTTTGGTGCAACCCTTGCACCATTTTAGTTGCCCTTCTCTGGATGGTCTCTACCCTGTCTATGTCTTTCTGAGGTTCAGTCTCCAGAACTAGATAAAATACTCTAGAAGAGGTCTCTCCAGTGAGCAACAGAGTGGCAGCACCACCTCCTTCCTCCTGCCAGAGATCCCTCCCTCAAGGCATCCCAGCATTGCCCTGGCCCTGCCCACTGCTTTGTCACTCTGCTCTGCCACTATGAAGTCAGCAGATATGATCCCAAGGCCCTTTTCCTGTCTAGTGACTGACAATATCTCCCCACCATCCTATAGTTAGTTCCTGGGTTCCTATGCCATAGACGCATGATTTTGCACTTTGTGGCATTGAACCCCAACTGCCATGTTCTTGACAACACCTCAAGTTCCCCAAGATCCCTATGTAGTCTTTCCAACCCATCCTGATTGTCCACCCTATTACAGATTTTGCTATCATCTGCAAAAAGGTATACTTTCCCTTCCAGTCCATCTACAACATCACTTATGAAGACATTAAATAGGACCAGTTCCAGTACTGAGCCCTGCAGACCCTGCTAGTCTGTCTTCCATAATTAGACTGAGTGGCATTAACCACCGCCCTCTGTCACCTATCCGTTAACCAGTTTCTAAGCCAATTCACCACTTTGGATCCAACCCCTAGGCTGCTCAATTTCTTAATCGATCTCCTGTGCAGCACAGTGTTGAAGGCCTTGCAAAAGTCCAAATAGGCCACATCCACCCCGATCTATTTCCCTGGTCACCAGTGGTGTCACCAGGCTGTTTTTGGGGAGGCTGAAGCCCCCCTAATGTAAGCTCAAGCCCCTCCAATCATTTTCCCTGAAAATTTTAAAGACTTACAACTTTACTGCTTGCAAAGCAAAAAAGAAGTCATAGTTTAGAGTCAGCACTTTATAGCTCTACCACATGGAGCACACTTTCCTTTTTCACTGGTGGTGCTAGTGGTGGCGGTCGGGGAGCTCT
This sequence comes from Neoceratodus forsteri, assembly GCA_016271365.2. Taxonomy (NCBI): domain Eukaryota; kingdom Metazoa; phylum Chordata; order Ceratodontiformes; family Ceratodontidae; genus Neoceratodus; species Neoceratodus forsteri. The sequence continues at coordinate 1,296,559,486 of CM057459.1, forward strand.
GCTCCCACCCAGTGCTTTGGTTGCCCCGAACAGTGGCAGGGTGAAACTTTAGTGGTCCAGGTGCTGGTTTCTGCCCAGACACACTTTGCTGCTGCACCTCATGGTCCGTCTGCCCAAACTTGTCCCCTCTTGGTGAATGCCGCATGGACCGCGATCAGCTGGACACCCAGGTCTGCGACTGCAGTGACACTAATTTACTGTGGAATGGAGGTGGGGAAGAGAGCTGAGCAGGGGAACTCCACCACCAACAACCACCAAAACGGACGCCATCACTTAATTTCGGGGCTATAGGAGAAGGACCACAGTCGGGGGTCATTTCAGGGGACTGGAGCAAGAAAGGGGTTCGAGGATCCCACAAAACAGATAAACATAAAAACCAAAAAATGGCAAAACTGAAGGCAGAAAAATAAAAAAGCACACCACACCCCGGAGCCAGCACAGAAGGCCAGGCAATGGGATGGGAAGCAAACTGGAGCCTCCACAAAGAGGAAGAGGAAAAAATTTAACAAAACAAAAAAGAGAAAAAAAATAACCACTCCAGCAAAGCTGGGCAGGGCAACAGCCTGCCTACCAGCAAGTGGCACTAGAGGCAGTAAACAAAGGGGGAAGGACAGGGACCTGCAATGGCAGCCCCATGTGTGGCAACACCCAATGTCAATGCCAGAAAGAAAACAAAAAACAGCCAGCATACTGGAGAGGGGAGACAGGGGAATTGCAATGGCAGCCCCAGAAAAACACAAACCATGCCACACTTATTCTGCTAAATAACAGGAAGCAAACGAACAGACTTGCCAAGCCATATTTTTATTTGAACAAAAGAGAAGCTGGGTGAGCATTACCCTTGTCACTTTGCATCTGAAATGTGATGCTTGTGCTACATGTACTACTAGGCACCCAGTGCCAGGACACCCCAGAAAACCCCAATACAAAAACTGCAAACCAAGGGAGCAGACAACTAAAGGGAGCTCGCCCTATAGAACTGGCTGCTGCTGGCCATCAGGACTGCTGGTCCTTTTCCAGAGCTAAGGTGTGACTGCTGCTGCAGCTGGAGACCCCCTGAGGACCACTGGCTATAGAGGAGCAACCACCCGGAAGCTACGAACCAGAGCTTCAGGTAAGCCTCCAGGCACCCATACTCCTGTGCTCTCTACTCTGTCAGTCACTCAGTACAGAACTGCCACTGGCAAGCAGGGAAGACCCTTTCTAGCCTAGAGGTGAACCTGTCTTTTGGATAGATGATTGGGTATCTGGGGCTAAGATCATCTCATTTGGCTGATTTATGGCTCCTTTAGGCACTGACCGGAGACTTGGCCTGGCCAAGACAAAGGATCCAGCACCAGAAGGCTCTGGGGGGGAATAGAAACAGGAAAAGGTCAGCAGCCAGTTTGGTCAATAAGCCAGTTGGCTGTGCATGGGGTGGGTGGGGAGTTACCCTTTCCCTCCCTGAGTCCTCTTTGGTCTGCTTTCCTTGTAAACTTTGGAGCACTACACTCGTCCACTCACAAGTCTGATGGAGAAAAAAGAAAGTAAGTCTCGTGAGCGGACTGAGTGCACTAGTGACTGGCTGCTGTGTACTATGCAGTTGACAAAGAGAACATTGAGACAGGAGTCAGGATGTCACCATGGGAGAGCTCAGAGCTTGGGGCAGGGATTTGTCATCATCACTCCCAGGTTAGTTGGATCCCAATCTGACAGGGAGTGCGGTGGGGGGAAGGGTTTACAACAAATGCGCTCTGCCTCCACTAGTCTCTTGGACTCTGTTCAGTGGGTTCAGAAGCATGAGAGGTTTGGCAAGCCTTGCCTTGTAGGAGGGAACACCTGGACAGGACTGAGAACCAATTGACATAAATTGGGATTGGGATTGGTGACCACCTTTTGGTAACTGCCATGCCAACACCGTCAGCATTGCTTACACAGCAGGTATATTTTTCAGACAGGCACAGATGTGGTACACATCTAAAAGGCTGTGCAGCATGAGACTTTACACAGTTGTTTGGCAGTTTAGAGAAGGAAGATCTGTGCCTGTGGCTTGTGTGAAAAGAAATTATGATTTATATAGCACCTTTCATACAGACTTGTATTCCTGAATGCTTCACAATCCAAAGAGGGAAGGAGAGAATGTTGCTGCCTTTTTATATAGTAACCTACATAGACACAATCATACAAGTCATTACCAAACTCCTTAGAATCCAGGAAGAGGGGGAGGGATAGTTTGCAACACACAGGGAGGGAGATGCAAAGACTGCAGAAATTGACGAGAGAGAGAAAGAGAGAGAGAGAGAGAGAGAGAGAGAGAAAAGGCATGGAGAGAGATTAAGGGCAGGCATTTTAAGTGACTTGCTCAGAAGTATGCAGTGTGTAAGTGGTGGCTGTTTGCTCTGAGGTCCTGTAACCTTCTCAGCAGATCTGCTGTGATAATGGTGTCTGCTGGCTGGTCTCTTACTTGCTCTGGGGTCCCTGTAACCTTCCCAGTAGATCTCCTGGGATAATGGCGTCTCTCTTTCCGTTGTTCCCACTGGTCCAGTAACCAAATTTTTGCACGTGTACCATTTAATAGATGTTATGATAACCAGGCTTCTCAAACATATTTCACCATTAAAATGCAGGAAAAGACACCATTTAAAGGTAAAAATCTTAAAAATGTTTTGGGGGGGAAGTCATGCCCCCGGAGCCCCCAGATTTGCTAGGATTTTGACCGTGGGGCATTAGCCCCCCCATCTTCATACCTCTAGTGACGCCCCTGCTGGTCACCCAGTCAGATAAAGTAATCAGGTTTGTCTGACATGACCCCCCCCCCGCCGAGTCCATTCTTCCTTTTTTTCTTGTAGCTCATTGGATTCAAGATACGCTACCAAACCGTTCCTTAATCAGTGTTTGCATTAATTTACCCACCACTGAGGTGAGGCTCACCAGCCTATAGTTGCTATCCTCTTCCCTGTTGCCGCTCCTAAGAGGCAGGACAACATTGTCTCTCCTCCAATCCTCTGAAACCACACTTGATTCCAGTGAGCTGTTGAGTAAGGCTATCAGCAGGGCAGCCAGCACATACCTGAGTTCTTTTAGTACCCCTGGGTGTATCCCATCCAGTCTCAATTGTCCACTTTCAGAAAACTTGAGTCCACCTCCCCACCTTGTTCCTGCTGCTTGCTGGTGGTCTGTTCCCCCCACTTTTCTCCATTGTGAAGACGGATCAAAAATACCTGTTCAGGAAGTCTGCTTTTTATTGGTTGCCTTCTGCACAGTCTTTGTCTTTGCCAATCTCCTTGTCCTCACTATCTCTCCCTTGCTTTCCTCTTCTCGCTCATGTACCTGAAGAAAGTCTTATCCCCATCTGCTACACTTTGGATATCTTTTCCTCTGTCTGGTCTTTGCCCCCCCACCACTGCCTCACCTGCTTCCCTCTGTTTTGCCTGGTACACACCCCTGTCTTCCTCCCTCTACATTTCCTTTATAGCAAAGATAAAAGATCTACTCGGTCCGAAATGCGTCAGGCAGGCACTGTTTTAAGGTGTAAGCATACATCATGATTTTGCTGTGCGACTGTGGAAAGATGTTTCAGAGGGGATTTGAAAAGTGACAACTGCCTTGTACAGGAGGTGGGGTAACACAAGGGATACGTTGAACATTAGGGGCCAAAATCTGCAAAAAATAACATTATGAGTAATTGTTGGAACAATTCGTTTCCTCATAATTTATTTGGTTTTTCACATTTTTACACCAAATTTTCAAAATAATCATTTTATGACTCCTTCTGAGCATAACATGTGTCATTTATAAAACAATGGTTGAAAGGTCAGTTTGTGCCACAAGTGTTAAAAAACTGTTTGGGTAGGATCTGAGAAATGACAGCTATCATATTCATAAGGTGGTATGAAAAATGCCTATGCTGAAAAGTTGGGCTCAAAATATTGAAAATTACCACAGTTATGAGTGTGTGTAGAAACACTGCAAAGTAGACTCATAACTTTGTTTTCTCAGATTTTTAACCCAAATTTTCAACATAGCCTCCTTATTGGACTACCCACCCCGCACTCACCATTGCTCCCTTTACACCCCCCTCACTCCCCTCCCTTGAAGCCAGGTGCCTCACTCATTGCTTCTCCTTTATTGCTAAACTATAGCTAGGCTTTCTCCCCAATTACCTCTCCTCTCTCCTCTGCTCTTCTCTCCCATCCTTCTCCTTCCTCCTACATGCTTCGCAGCACTGACTTTGTCTCCCTAGCACTCCCATGAAGATTGTCCACAGCTAGCCAGGCTGCCATCTTCTACCATTCCCTAAACTCGGGAACTCACTCCCTTTATCCACTCACTCTGCCTCGTCCCTTCACTCTCTTTCCTCTCTTCTCTGTGACCTCATCTCTCCCTCATGCAGCTGTGCCTGCTCTTCACTCTGCTCCTCCACTTAACTATTCCCCCTACCATCTCTCTTTGTCTTCTCTTTCCCCCATTACCCTGCCCTAGCCCCCTGCTACTTCCAGCCAGAAACCTACTGCTTAGTTCTCACTGCCTTCGCCTGTGTAGTTCCATGTTCCTCTTAAATTACATCCTCTGCCATTCCAGGCCCAACTGTTATTTGTAAAGTTGCAAACTGATGATGACTGTTCCTTGATGTAAATATTATTCTATTATTGATTGTAAATATTGTTCTGATATTGATTGTAAATATTGTTCTGATATTGATTGTAAATATTGTTGTATTCTTGATTGTAAATATTGTTCTGATATTGTTATGCTTTGCCTTTCATTGCCCCTTCCCCCCAGGACGCATCGGAAAATGAGCTGCTACTTAGCTCAGTATGTCTTTCCTCATGAAACATTTGAAATAAATAAATAAATAAATGACCCCACATAGCCTTCTTATGAGCCCACCTCATGAACAAGGGCGGAGATCATTTTCATTTCCTGCCCAAAAGGTAATTTTTTCACCACAAATGCGAAAACACATTTTGGCCAGGATTTGAAAATGAAAGCTATCACATTCATGAGGTGCTGTGAAGAAATAGCTATGTTGAAAATTTGGGGTCAAAATATTGAAAATTACCAAAGTTATGAGCCTGCGTATGTAAATTTCAACATAGGCTCATAACTCTGTTGTTTTTTAATATTTTTTATCCCATATTTTCAACATAGCCTTCTTATGACCTCACTTCATGAACCAGGGCAGAGAAAATGTTCAACTCCTGCCCAAAAAGTGATTTCACGCAGTGACCACAAAGTCACCTTTCAGGACAGATTTGCCTAGTTCACTACCACTGTTCATGAGGCAGCATCTCAAAAAAGACATGTTGAAAATCTGGAGCAAAAATATTCAGAAATGACCAAGTTATGCCACTAAGTTCAAAACTTCATGGAAATACATTGAACTGCATACCTGATTTCTTCAGTTAAAAGTCCGGCGTTAAAGAGTAAAGATGTGTCTGCGGTCCGGGGGGGGATTACAGTGTTGGATCCCCATTGGGTAAGTAAGGGCTTGGGGTGGGGTGGGGTAGTGGGTGTTGAGTGGGAGGGTTTGGTGGGGGAGTAATGGCAGTGGCAGCAACAGACGGTTGATGGACAGTTTTCTTTTTTGCAGGGTATATTGTAAAACCAAACAAACCAAAAACAAAAACCTAAGAAGGATGGTTTTCTTTCTTTCAGGTGGCGACACTGGGGGGATTGGACTCCCCCAGTGTGAGTGTTTATTTCAGGTGGTGACACTGGGGTATTGAGCACCCCCAGTGTCGGTGTTTATTTCAGGTGACAATACTGGGAGATTGGGCAACCCCAGTGTCGGTATTATGTTTGTGGGGGGGAGGAGCTGTGGGGTGTTGGGTGCTGAGCGGGAGGGTCAGGTGGGGGTCAGTAACAGCGGAGACAGCAACAGACATCGATGGATGGTTTTCTTTGTTACGGGGTATATTAAAAAAAAACTATGAGGGATGGTTTTCTTCATTTCAGGTGGCGACACTGGGGATTGGGCACCCCCAGTGTCTGTGTTATGTTTGGGGGGCTGGTGCTGAGTGGGAGGGTCAGGTCGGGGAACAGTAACGGCAGTGGCAGCAACAGGCATCGATAGATGTTTTTTTTCCTTTTTACAGGGTGTAATTCAACCTCAGCAGGCTGACCATGACAGATCAGCTGTGCTTGCTGGGTGGCATTATGTAGATCATAGGTAATAGCTGACCTATGATTGGGTTGGCCCTCTCCTTTGAACTACACAAAGTTACTGCCCAGAAAGCCAGAACAGTGTTGTGATCAGCTAGGCTGATGATTGGTGCGTCACTGACGAGCCCATTACAGACCAATCTGCATTGGACTTACAGTGTCACACCCCTCAAAAGCCACTCTCCTAGCAAACTGTTCACTGTGCGTGTGTGCACTGTGAACATAATAAAGTATGTATGCCATTTTGCAAAAATAGAAGGTGGCCACTGGATCAGATTAGTCAAGCTCCAGTCGTACTCCACTAGAGAAGTTACACCTTCAAATAACGTGCTAAGGCAACCACAGGAAGAAAAGAACCACTTTTGGTTATCTGATTCATCTGTATTTATTAAAAACTTATTTTAAAAGGTAAGCAGTACTCTACACTGTGCACCAAATGTTTTTGAGCAACACTTGCTCTTTCTCAAGCTGTACCAGCGGCTCGTACCTGTAGTTTATTTATACCATTTACAAAATGTAACCATGCAATTATTCAAACATGTAGGTATTCACACTCATTGGAATTTAGACAAGGTATGAGTCACTCAATGCATCTACACTTCCATACATACAGTTAATCAATCAACTCTGTCATGATGAGCAAAAAAGGGTTAAAAGGAAAGAGGGAGTTGGAAATTGGAAGGGGTTAGAGAGACAGGTAAAAAATTTAATGAATAACAGTATTGTAAAAAATGTTCCGATTAATTCACATTACTCTAATTTCTATGGTAATAAAATCACAACTTCATACTTTACAGGAAGAAATAATACATAGCCTGTAACAGAAGTTCAACTATTTTAGCTATTATAAATTTTAAATACTACAATCTCAAAAAACTGTATGCATCAAAGCTTGTATATAAAAGTGCATAAAAAAGATAACAAAAAATATAAGTTTGTCCTTTTTCGTTTTAAATTATACTACCCCATAAACCATATGCATCAGTGCTTTGAAAGCTCATATGTAAAAGCGAATAATTCATAAAAAAAGATTAAAGGTACAAACAATCATTTATTTAAGGACTATGAGCCCATACCCTGTATGCATCAAGACTTTATAAACTTGTATGTAATAACACGTCAGTGTCAGTGGCTCAGTAGGTAGCACACTTGCCTCTGAGGCTGGGAGATCAGAGGGCTGTGGGTTCAGTTCCCACATCTGGCACTTGGGTTAATATCCCACTACTGACACTGTAGTGCAGCATGAGAGGGGTGCTGCACTTCTGAGGCGCTGTCTTTTGGATGAGATTTTAAACTGAGGTCCCATCTGCCTGGATTGGTGGTAGTTCAGGTGGATGTTAAAGATCCCATGGCACTTATCGAAAAAAGAGTGGGGGAATTTCCCTGGTGTCCTGGCCAAATTTCCCTCATTCACTAAAAATACCACCAACAGCTTAATCTGGTTCAAGGTCAGTTGGCATTCATCTGTATCCCCTTCCCCCTGGTCGTGCCTGAAAATAGGCAGGATTTGTCTGGTGCACTTACCAACAAAAAATAACTAAACACGTAGCGTTATAAATAAGGTGAAAGTTGAAAGCAGTCATTCAAACCCATGCCATCCATTGCCATTAGTGTGAACAGCCAGTAGCTCTCCCACCTCAGTAATAGTCTATCTACATCACCCCCTCTAATGGGAGAGTCGACTGGGAGGGTCAATTTCTTCCAAGCCCTGAAAGAAAAATACATGTGTACATTTTGACACAACATGTGCTGCCAATGCATTGTTCCCACCTTTTTTCTCTATGGCCCTAAGGTGTTCCCCTATCTGCAACTTGTATTTACGTATGTTTTTGCCTACATAAAAGGAATTGCAGGTACAGACAGCCCTGAAAATAACATTTTCAGTGTGGCAGTTGATAAGCCCATTAACTTTGTATATTCTATTATTCCGTAGGTCATTAAAAGTATCCCCTAAAATGACATATTTACAAAAGATGCAAGAGCCATATCTAAAATTACCCCTTGGGAGAGGTCTGCGTTCTGGGGGATTTTTCTGCATAAAGTGGCTCCTCACCACCTTGTCCACAATACTGTGGCCCCTTTTGTATGTAACCCTGGGTAACATGGTGATCCATTCACTTAAACGTGGCTCAGCCACATGTCAATGTTTCTGAAGAATTTCTGTCACTTTATAAACCTGGGGGCGTAAACATAGTGATAAAATCCATCTGTTTTCTAGTGTCAGAGTTGGTGTCTTCATTTTGATTAGTTGATAAGTCAGCCCTCCGTAGTGCACTTATCCAAGTGTTCACTTTCTCAAGACAGTTTCAGCTGTAGTCCCTGTGTCTGAATCTTTGAAACGTAGAATTGACCCCATAGAATACAAGGTGCTGTTGCTCAACAGACAATTAGAAAGCCACAAGCTCAGGGTACACTTACCAGGGTGAAGCGAATATCCGAGGTACAGCACGGCAGAAGCAGTAGCAGGTCAGCACTCCATAGCAGACCAATAAATCCAAAGAGTAAACTTTTCCAAAGGACAGGCTACTCTGCCTGCACATCTGGAGTTATGGTACCTACTTGCCTTGCTGTTAATGATCTTTGGATTATAAAATAAAGTTATAATTGTTTGATGAACTAATTCACCAGCCCGTCCTTTGGAAAAGTTTACTCTTTGGATTTATTGGGCTACTATGTAATGTTGACCTACTACTGCTTCTGCAGTGCTGTACCTTGGACAATATTGACCCCCATATGGTATTCCTGTACATCCATGCAATTATTTTCAAGTCTTATAAGCTATCCCGCTGGTATATTTTCTATTATGTGTCTTGGATGAAAACTTGTGTATTCTGATATAGAGTTTCTATCAGTCTGTCTCCGGAAAAGACAAGTCTTAATCCCCCTCTCCTCAGTGCCATCCTTGGAAATACGTAGGTCCAGGAAATTTGTCACTGTTTGACTGGCTGTCACAGTGAATGTAAGGTTTTCAGTGGTGGACTCCAGGAAGTTTACAAAATCATGCAACTCTTCAAGTGTGCCTTTCGAAACTACTAGCAAGTCATCTATGTATCTTCTATAGAGATCTGTTTTCTCCAAGAAAGGGTTAGGTTCATAGGAATATACATACTTTTGTTCCCAATGTGCCAGATATACATTTGTGTATGTGGTCGCAAAGGTAGCACACACTGCTGTACCCTTCATTTGTAAAAAGAACTGTTGTTCAAACATAAATGCATTGCATGTTACAACTTTCTCAGTCAGGTTTAAAAAAAAATTCAAAAGCAAAGGAAAGGACAGCACAAAACAAGCGAGCAGGTGCTCAGGCAAGAGGTGCATACCCCCCCGAAGGCATTGTGCCGAAGCACAGGGGTCCTGGATATATCCTGATACTAAATAAATTGTTTTGGCATTAATTCATCTGTTTTCTGGTGCTCACTTTGCAAGAGCATTTAAAACAAATTCAGTGTGTGCTGAGCCATAATGTGTATATTCATACATCATTTCCCTAAGTGCCTCAAGTCCCCCTTGATGGGGAATATTTGTGTACAAAGCTGTTACATCTAGTATGACCAGTTGCCATTCTGGTTCCACATACAAATTCTCCAGTGTTCGTAGGATGTGTGTGATGTCACAGATGTAACTGAGGGCCAGTTGTGCATGACACTTAATTTGCTCATCTACATATTTTGCAAGTGGTTCAGTCAGCAAACCAATGCTAGGCACTACTGGTCGCGGACTGGGACTCTCAAGGCTTTTGTGTATTTTGGGTAAACCATGGATAACTGCCCTAACTGGGTGTGCAATGGTTAAAAAATAATCTGTCTTGAAATCTGTGCACTGGTATACATTTCATATAAGAGACAGTCAATTTCAGTTTTAAACTTGTTCGTGGGATCATATGTTAAGGGAAGATAAAAATTCCTATTGTTCAATTGTTTTAGCATTTCCTGCTTATATTTTGCATAGTCGATAACAACAATTGCCCCTCCCTTGTCTGCTTCCTTAAATACAATTTCTTGATTTCTGGCTAAGTTGTAGGGCTTCTCTTTCTTCCGATGTGCAATTATGAAAGTGTGGGTGGGAGGGATTTAACATCAGAGTCTTAATGTCCTGTGTGCATAGTTCTTCCAACACTGTAACTGTGGGAAAATAAGGTGTTGTAAACATAAATTTATTTCTCAGTTTGCTAATAATTAACTTACCACAGTGCGACTGATCTGAGACTACAGATGCATCATTTAATGTCACAGATGGATCCAACTGTGGAGGGGCACATTCTTGGTGTTCAGAATAGAAAACTTTAAGACTGAGGTGCCAAGTGAACCTATGTAAGTCTACAGTTAAATCAAATTTGGAGGCTTGATTAGTCAGTATAAATGACAGCCCCTATTCCAAAACATGTTTCTCAGTGTTTGTTAGCTCATATTCAAAAATGTTAATAACTAGGGACTTTCTTACCTCCTGTACCTCATGCCCCTTCTTGGTCTGGATCCCTGATGGCTTCTTTGATATGTGTCCTCTTGATACTGGTTTTCTCTTTCTGCCCCTTGTGCTCCTCCTCCTCATCTTGGTTCTGTGAATCATGTTACTCTCGGACTCCTAAGTAATATTGTCTGCGGAAGGTACAGTTGCAGCTCCTCCTACTGGTTGTTCCTTATCAGTTGTGCCACTGCCTGTTGGTTTGGAGGGATTTTCTCCTCTTGGCTTTGCTCTAAAAAAGCTCTTTCTTCATATAGGCTACCAGAAGCACCCTCATGGTCCAAGCCACTGGAGTATACATCCTTTTCTGGTGTGGAGGATTTTTTCCATATTGATCTTGGTTTTATATTCTTCCATGACCAGTCAAATATATGACCTTCCTCATAAGCCAGTCTGTCCCTCTCAAATTTTATTTCCTTAATTTTGCTGGCAATGCACAAATCAGTCATTTTAATAGTGAGTTCCAACTGATCTCTTTACTTACAATATTCTGCATGTGAGGCAAACTGAGAGGCTATTTTTGTTTTCTCCAGTAACTGTTTGCTCACCTCCTCCTCTACTCCCTCTGCATCTTTCAGGATATATTTAATTAGTCCTGCCAATGAGTCCTGAAGGTATGTTTGCCACCCCTTCAAAAAAGTGCTCTGTCTGTGCCAAAGGTCGGCTGTTTAGTAAATCTTGGTCCCCTCAGGACCTGACTGACTGTTACGTATGCTGACAGGGTTACTCTCTGCCAGTACATTCTGTGTACTTTAAGTACTACTTTTTCTAGTTGCACACATGCTGTCTCAATGTCAAAGAATAGATTTTCTGTAGCAGTACTGTACTGTGTCGGATTAGCATGCTGTTCTGTTGCCCTTCTATTTACTAGTGGATTAACATCCCCTTCTTTATGTGGCCACCCCCTTCCTGATGTCTAAGGGCCTGATGGAACAGTTCAGGGGAGGAGGCACCACTTAGCCACAAAAAGCATCCAGAATAAGAAAGCTGGCACATACCTGGATCTATCTTGTGTCTCCAGAAGGTGGTCACTGGGCACAGGCTGAGTCAGGGTGCAGAAGAGTAACAAGACCATAGGCTGTGGGGCAAGAGGTTAACTGGCAGCAGGAGTTAAATTCATAAAGCAACCGGATGCCCACTCCAAAGTCTATTTTGTAACTATAAGAAAACATAATTAAAACAGCATAACACAGTATAGACTGCTCCTGGGAGCAGGGGGCATGGCTTGGCAGAAAGAACAGCCTTCTGTAGCACAGATCCATGGCATCATACTTATGGCCATTAAGGCCACGATGCTGAGTCCCTATGTAGCTGAAGTGGCTCCCTTACTGAAACTGATGGCAGCAGCATGACTTAGACCTTGCACAAACCACCAAACCTCACACAGCTGAACTCCTGGGCCTACTGCTCTCTCTCTCTCTCTCTCTCTCTCTTTCTCTCTCTCCTCGCACATTCACGGTGGCAAAACACAGATGCAGTGCTTCCCTCGATTTCCATTACCCTGCAAAATAGGGCCAACTTGACTAGGCCCCTGGCATACCAGTGCATCCCCAGCACAGGCAATCCAAGGGATGCACCGGTCAAACTCTTCGCTCCCAGCAGGCCATCTTCACTTTGGGTGGAGTGCCATACAGATTAGGAGATGTGGGCTGCCACCACTGCTCTCCCCATGATGCAGGCTACCACCACTGTGCAGTCCCCACTGCCCAAGACTCCTTTTTAGGCACTACATCACCAGCATTTGGACCTTCCCCACCCTGGTGCCATGGTACACACAGGTGGATGCCTTACTCCATAGGTTGCGGCTCCCAGAAACAGACCCAGCTCCCAGCATGCCACAAACTCAACCACAGCCACTCCTCTGAGAGGACTTTCACACAATGAACAACTGAGTCCCGAACCGGGCCAGGACTGATGCCCTGACCCCACTGTACATCTCAGTTCTCTCTCCCATTGGCATCTCCAAACTCTCCAAATGCCTCTCAATAAATACCACTCTGGGCACTAGCTCCATCCAACCAGCGGGCCAGCCCCCAAACTCCCAAAAAGGTAACAGGTATGGAGAGGGTTACCATTGTAAGTATCCTCCAAAGGGGGTGCTTACATTTAAAAAACAGAGTGTCTACAAAGGTTGTACTGTTACTGTGTGGATGACTTACATGTGGAGTGCCAGTTCTGGTGTCTAGTTCTGATGCCATTCCTAGTATGCTGGTGGGAATACCCTGTGTGTCCATCTGTGCCAACCATAACTGAAACTCCAAATTACAAAAACAGAAGGTGGCCACCAGATCAGATTAGCCAAGCTGTGGTCATACTTCACTAGACAAGTTACACCTTCAAAGACCATGCTAAGGCAACCACAGGAAGAAAAGAACCACTTTTGGTTGTCTAATTCATTCATATACATACAGTTAATCAATTAACTCTGTCATGATATTTAAAATTTCAATATATCTAAAATAGTTGAACTTCTGTTATAGGCTATGTATCATTTCTTCATGTAAAGTATTAAGTTGTGATTTTATTATCATAAGAACTTAAGTAACTTGTATTTATTGGAACATTTTTTACGATGCTGCTATTTATGTCTTTGTTGTGCCTGTCTCTCTAACCCCTCCCCCCAGTTTCCACTTCCCCATTCCTTTTAACCATTCTTGTGCTCATCATGACAGTTCACTGATTAATTGTACTTATGGTTGTGTGGATACATTGAGTGGCTCATACCTTGTTTAAATTCCAATGAGTTTGAATATCTGCATGTTTGAATAATTACATGGTTACACTTTGTAAACAATATACATAGATTGCAGGCATGAGCCACTGGTACGCCTTGAAATGAGCAAATGTTACGTGAAAATGTTTGGCACACAGTGTGGAGTGCTGCTTATCTTTTAAATACATTTTTAATAACTACGGATGAATCAGACAGTCAAAAGCTGTGTGTGCCATTTGTACACCATGACCTTGTTTGTTGCTCATATCAAGTTTGTTGCTCCCAGTTGTACCTTTTTTTCCCCCTATCCTCTATGTTGCACCCAGTAATGCCCTGTTTCTTGCTCCAACCAGATTTTGCTCTACGGTGTAACCTGTTTGCTGCTCTACAATAGTATAACCTAATTCTGTGTTAAGTGTGGGAGAAAACTGAAGCAGCATTTAGCTATATGCATTTGTACAGTGGATTGCTTACATACAGCACAAAAATCATATAGAAACATAGAATCTGTTGGCAGAAAAGAACTGCTTGGCCCACACAGTCTGCCCAAGTGTTACCTACCTATTCTGCCTCCAAGACCCTATTTGGTCTCTAATGATCCTTCCCCTCCCTGCCTCTCTTCTTTTTTTTCTTTGTTTATTTTAGTATTTATCCTCTTTCATCTGGGAGTGGCTACCTCAGCCTGATCCCCAATCTCCCCAGACCAGCTGTCCACCTCCCCTGGTGTATGCATGATTATGATTTCTCCCCATGTGTTCTCCTCTCATAGCAGGGTCGAGGACAGAGGGCTGCCCTTTCCCTCCAGTACATCAGATCTGAGGTGGACCAGGTCATTCACTGGGCAATGGTGTGGATGTGGAGGTGGCTGGGCAAGGCTTCATGAAGCCCCCCGATGTACATTTTCCTCCTGGAGTATAGGACTCACATGTGGAGGTGTGCCCATCCTATGTGTCCTCACAGGTCCCTCCCATACTTTGCTTCCCTGAGTCACTCTACCCCCAGGCCTCCATCTGGGGGCAGCCAAAGCAGGGATGACAGTGTCATGAACCTACTCCTGAGGGTCAAGTCCACTGAGATAAGTGTAAACATGACTGAACACCCACCACAAGGCCCCAGGGCTCCCTCGTTACTCTGAATAAGGGTACTATACCAGTCTTGAGTCATGTAGTCATGTAGCCAAATGAGAACTCTTTCTTTGTTGTTACAAAAAGAGGGAAGATCCAGGCATTACAATCTCTTCAGGGTAGCCTTATAACTGTGATTTTGTCTTCTCCCACAGGCATGCAATACCCTGGTTCAAATCACATCAAAAAGAATATGACAGAAATATATCTGCAAATAATGACTGGCAGTTGACTAGCTCACCACATCTCTCCCTTCTAGACTGAATTTGTGGGAACACGCCCCCTACTGCATGGTAAGGTTTTCACAAATTCTGTTGCTGTTCTAACTGGTGAGATAGGCTATCTGCATTGGCATTGGCCAATCTGGCCCTGTAGGTAATTGTCATGTCGTAGGCCTGTAGGGCAATACTCCACCTTAAGAGATGACAGTTTGTTTTGCCCATCTGATTTAGCCACACCAGGGGGTTATGATTGGTCTGTACCTCTAAGTGCCTCCCATATAGATACAGCTCTAATTTCTTCAGGGCCCATACCAGCACAAGGCACTCCTTTTCCACTGTGGAGTATACCTGCTCCCAGGGAAGTAACTTTTTTGCTCAGGTATACAATTGGGTGTTTTTTTTCCCTGATTAGATGTCTGACTGAGGACTGCTTCAATCCCCACATCTGAGGCATCTGTCTGGACTACAAGCTGCTTAAAGTAATCTGGACTGGCCAACACAGGGACACTGCACAGTGCCTTCTTTAGCCATGTGAAGGCTCATTCACAGTTTGACTCCCAGTCTACCTTTTTGTGCTTTCTTTTCTTTAGCAAGCCAAATAGGGGAGCTGCCAGGGTACTGTAATTTGGTACAAACTTTCAATAGACCCTGCAGTCCCTAGGAAGCTCCTAACCTGCTTCTGGGTTTCAGGCATAGGCTACCCCTCTACTGCCTCAATCTTTGCTTGGTTAGGGTGAAGCTGCCCCCACCCCACTACATGGCCTAGGTATGCCACCTCCACCATAGCTGCCTGGCACTTTTCAGCCTTGACAGCAAGCCCTGCCATCTGTATCCTGCCCAACACTTCCTTCAGGTGGGACAGGTGTTCCTTCCAGCTGGCACTGAAGATGGCAATATCATCCATATAAGCCACTGCATACTCTTCAGTACCATGTAACACCTAGTTGACCAACCTTTGAAAGGTGGCAGGGGCGTTCTTCATTCCAAACCTCAGATAATCCTATTGGAGTGATGAAGGCTGACCACTCTCTAGCTCTGGCAGTTAATGCCACCTGCCAGTACCCTTTCATCAAGTTAATGGTGGTAAGGTATGTCGGTCTCCCAACTTCTTCAGTAGTTCGTCCATCCACGGCATTGGGTGGGCATCAAACTTCGTGACTGCGTTGAGTCCATGATAGTCCACACAAAAGTGAGTAGAGTCATCTGGCTTGGGAATGAGGACTACGGGTGAGGTCCAGGGGCTATGGGATTTCTGGATTACCCCTAAATCCAGCATTTGCTCCACATCCCTCCTAATGTCCTTTAGAATGGCCTCAGACACCCGGTAGGCTGTCTGTTGTATGGTTGCTTGTGTCCCCATGTCTACATCGTGTGCTGCTGAGGGGGTTCATCCAGATTTGGCTATAAACAAAGGGACAAAGTCCTCTAAAACCTCCTTCACTTCCAGGGTCTGTTCTGGGGACACCTGGGGTGACAGTTTGATTGCATCTGCAGATGACTTCCGCTTGCTTTCCTCTAGCAAGTCCAAGAGGGGGCCTTCTTCATCTGTCCCCTTCCCAGGACTACACACTGCAAAAACCATTTCCACCCTATTTGCATATGGCTTCATCATGTTGACAAGGTACATCCTATGGGTATGTCTCCTGTCAGGCAGTTCCACAATATAAATCACATCATTTACCTGTCTGACTATCTTGTATGGTCCCGCCCACTCGGCCTGTAGCTTGTCCTTCTGGACTGGGATTAGGACCATTACTTCCTGACCTGAGCTGTACATGCAAGGTCTGGCTCTGCAATTGTACCAGACTTTTTGCTTCTGTTGGGCAGCTGACAGGTTGCTTTTGGCCACCCCCATAAGCTCCTTCAGGTTGTCCCAAAACATAAAGACATACTTCAATATGGGATTTCGCTGGGTGGCGTGTTTTCTCTCCCAGTCTTCCCGGATCAAGTCTAAAGGCTCACGCACCCTACATCCATATATGAGTTCAAAGGGGGAGAACCCTGTCAACTCTTGGGCACCTCCCTGTATGCAAACAACAGGTGGGGGAAGATATTTCTCCCAGTTCCTTGCATGCTGTGTACCACCCTACACTTCTCTCACAAACACTTCATCAGGTCCAACATGAAGGTATCCCCTTGATCAGTGATAACCTCCTGTGGAAACCTGATACGGGAGGAAATCCCTAGCAGGGTGTCTGCCACTTGTCTGTCCTAAATGACGAGAGGGCAGCTGCCTCTGGGCATCAGGTGGCATCATCGATCACTGTTAGGATAATTTTTTTCCTGGAGGAGCTTGGGGTACTCAAAGGTCCCACAACATCCATTCCTACCCTCTGGAATGGCTCCTTCACAGTGGGCAAGGGAATTAGAGTAGCTTTGGTTTTACTACCCACCTTCCCTATCTGTTGGCACCAGTGACAAGACCTGTAATATTCCTTCACCTACTGGGTGAAGTTGGGCCAATAGAAATTCTGAGTCAATCGCTGCATGTTTCGTGATGCTCAGGTGTCCAGACATGGGGATATCATGAGCAATCTTGAGCAACCACTCACGGTACCCTTGGGGAATGACAAGCTGCCTGCCCATCACTCCTCTCTCTGTCCTCACGTCCTGTGTATACAACAGTCTACTGTCCCAAAATACCATATGTCTTATGTCACCTCCCTGTGTCCCATCAGATTCTGCATAAGCCCTCAGCCTCTCCAAACTAGGATCAGTTCTCTGAGCAGCTTCCAAATCTTCACATTTTCCCAGGGCATGGGATATGTCCTCTTCAGTTTCTAAGCTGAGGTAAATAGCTCTAGCGTCAGGGCATTCAGGGTCACTGACACCCCTAAGCTCCTGACCATTTGTTATCCCTCCCTCCTCAGAATAACTTTCTGTAGCTGTTTTGTGAACTGCTACTTGGGGAAGTTCTATCTCCCTTTCACTACCTTCCATTTTAGGAGATGCAGGCTGTGGAACCAGTCTCCCATTTTTTTCCACAGGGGCTTCTATGGGGTTCAGGGAACTACAAGTGGCCTTTGCTGAATTGCACACACCACCTTCTTCTGGATAGGGTTACCAGATGTCCTCTTTTACGAGGACATGTTCTCTTTTCCAGCTGACAAATATTCTTCATTTACCTTCTCTATCCTAATGTATAATTATTATTTTTATAATTTTTGTACTCTCTCCTACCCAGGACTTCCTTGTACATGAACTGTGAAGGCAGTGGAGACTTTAAAACCTATTTACTTAGGGTCTGGCACTAAGTGTCCTCTTTTTGGCATCTCAAAATCTGGTAACCCTAATTCTGGAGATTGTTCCCTATAATCACATCCAGGGTGAGGTCGTCTGCCACTGCTAGCTTTTGCACCATCTCTTCTGTCTCACCCCAGTCCAAGAGAACACCAGCAAGTGGCAGAGGTTTCTCCTCCCCAGTGAATCCCCTCACCATTACTAACTGATTAGGTATAAGCAGTTCAGGCCCAACCAAATCCCCTTTTACTAAAGTAAGAGATGCCCCTGTGTCCTTTAACCCATGAGTTTGCACCCCATTTACATTAACTGGGTGCATGTGCTCTCTGTCATGTTTACAGGCATGCTTTCAGGGATACATAGTGCACCCAACTCGGTTCAAGCACCACTTTGTCCACTCTGTGCCTTTTTGGAACACTGTCTAGTGAGATGCCCTTGTTGTTTACAAAACCAACAGTCATCATTTCTTTTATTCGAGAAATCCCTTTTTGGCAACCTTGCACTTCCCTCTTTCTGCAGAGGCTGTGAGGTTTTTAGCTGCCTTGAAGGTGTGCTTTTACCTTTTGACCCTGCCACACCTGCCCCACTTCCTTTCAGAGCAGGCCTGCTCCTGACATAGAGGTCTGAGAGCTCAGCCACTTGCTGTGCTGTTTTTGGATCTTGGTCCTCTAGCCAGGTTTTCAACTCTGCTGGACAAGCCCAAAAGAACTGCTCTAAAAGTACAACCTCCTCAATTTTCCCCACAGAGCTTGCTTCCACCCCCTGCCACCAACGTTTTAAAAACTGATGTTGCTTTGTGGAGAGTTCCTCAAAGCTCATGTGAAGGCTTTTTTGGAGCTTTTGAAACTTAATCTTGTAGGCCTCAGGAGTCAGTTCATACTTTTTAAGCAAGACAGCTTTAAGTTTATCATAATTGCTACTGTCCTGATTTTCCATTTGGCCTAGCACATCATGCCCTTTATCTGTAAGCATGGGGGATAGCTGAAAGCTCCCAGACTCCCTGGGTACCTTGACCTGGATACAGACCTTTTCAAATGAGTTCAAAAATGCATTCTCCCCCTCTTTAAATTCAGCTATTAAGTTTGTATTTAACTTATACCCCAGCCCTGAAATTTCAAGTTCACCCCTGCCACGTACCTTCTCTAGCACTGGTCATTGGAGTCTTAGCTTCTCCAGCTCAAACTCCCTCTGTTGTTGTTTTTCTTCCCTCTCAGCCTCTCTCCAAAGCTGCCTTTCTTCTTCATCGACCTCTCTCTGATGCTGTTTTTCCTGCAATTCCAGTTTGAACTTTCTCTGCTCAAATTTTCTCTGCTGCTGGGCTTTGAATTTTCTCTGCTCCAACTCCAATTTACTCAACTCCAGCTGCAGCCTGATGCTTATAGCCCCAGCTCTTTGGTGACCTTCCCCTGCTGCTGTGGCTCTGGGTTCCCTCTGGTCTTACTGTCCTCCTCCCTGGAACTACACTCTGTGATGGACCCTAGCACCCCCATGCCCAGGATCTGGTCCTTTTCAATCACTTACTGTGACTCATGGTTCAGGACAACTGCTTGCTCAACAGCTGCCACGAGAGCCTCCATGAGGTTCTTTTTTGTTCACCCCTCGTACTGGACCCTTCTTTTCTGACACAATTGCCTTAGGTAGTCTGCAGTGTATTCGATGCAGTTGGAAGCCATCTTCTTCCCTAACTACTATTACACTAGCTGACAACTGAAAAAAAGAAAATGGGTAGGGAACTTTATACTGTAACCAAATTATTTTTTCCCAAATCTCTGCCTTAATTGTTGTAGTATAATGATGTAACAGTAGATGGCGCCAGTACAATACAATATAATACAAGAGAAGGGAACGTAGTGAGGCACATGTTTGTATGCACAGAGGTTCTTTGTCTTTTAAATAGTTTTTTATTTTAATGGGTTCACCACAACATATCCAAGACACACTGTCTTAGGGTAGCTGGTCCATTCCACTGCGGTGTCAAACAGACGAGGCATACGGATGAGTCCTGGTAGGATGAAACACATGTCTATGTCATCTGTTAACACCCTTTGCAAACTGTGTGAGAGGCCTTTCGGCACCATACAATTCTGCTTAAAGTTGAACCAGCATAACATTCTGTGGTGATTTGCATATGCAGCCCATGATGCTTTGCATTATGTGGGCATGTGTGATTTTGTATTTTCTTGAAACTTGGCTTCCCAGCCAAATGCCCTTTGAGGTAACCCTTACCTCAGTGTTTGTGCACAGAGGTTCTTTGTCTTTTAAATAGTTTTTTATTTTAATGGGTTCACCACAACATATCCAAGACACACTGTCTTAGGGTAGCTGGTCCATTCTACTGGGGTGTCAAACAGACAAGGCATACTGATGAGTCCTGGTAGGACGAAATACATGTCTATGTCATCTGTTAACACCCTTTGCAAACTGCGTGAGAGGCCTTTCGGCACCATGCAATTCTGCTTAAAGTTGAACCAGCATAACATTCTGTGGTGATTTGCATATACAGCCCATAATGCTTTGCATTGTGTAGGCATGTGTGATTTTGTACATGTTTGTACAGGTGAGTGTAGCATGTTTTCAGCTTGAGCAGCAAATGCTCGTGCAGTTATAATAAAGAAGCTGAACTGTAAACAGCCTCCTGTGGTTTCTCATACATTACATGGTGTCAAAAGTACAGAAGAAAACTGCAGAAAGAAAAAGGAAGAAATGGAGCAGTTGAAACCTCCAAACAGTTTGCGTCTAGAAGGCAATTTGGCAGAAAACTGGAGAACATGGATACAAAAATTTAAGCTGTTCATGATGGCACGTGGAATAGCAGAGAAGTCTGAGAAGGTACAGTGTGCCATGTTTTTGCATGTAGCTGGAGAAGAAGTGATAAAGGTATTTAATACGTTTGAATTTACTAATGCAGAGGACAGAGAGAAGATAGCAGTGTTAAAAGCAAAGTTTCAACAGTACTGTGAGCCCAGAAAGAGTATGCCATATATTAGACACGTTCTTTACCAGAGCACAAGGCCCGTCGGAAGCAATAGATGCTTATGTGACTGATCTTAAAAATAAGGCCAAGAGTTGTGAGTTTGGGCAGTTAACTGAGTCACTCATAAGTGACAGAATCGTGTGTGGCATTAGAGATGATCAGGTCAGAGGCACACTTCTTAGGGAAGCAGACCTTACATTACAAAAAGCAATTGATATATGCCGTGCAAGTGAGGTTAGTCACAGCCAAATGAAAGCGCTTAATGATGAAGCAGAAATGCAAGTCCACAAACTAAAGAAAGTGACACCAAACTACAGTAAATTTGAAAACAGCAGCTCAAGAAAAACAAAAGAAAACACAAAGATGAAATCAAATGTAGCAGCTGTGGTTACAAACATGAAAAAACAAGATGTCCTGCCTTTGGTCAAACATGTAAAGCCTGTCACAAGAGAAACCACTTTGCAAAAATGTGTAGAATGCATCCTCAGACTCTGCCTAGAAAAATACATGTGTTAGATGAGAAAGATGCTGAAGCAGAAATGTTTATTGGAATAATTCAGACAGAAGAAAGCAGAGATGAGGGCAAAGTGCAGATTGGAGCTAGTAATATTAAAGATGTTACTGAGGACAACAAAGACTGGACAGAAACACTTTTAATAAATAACAAGGCAGTTCAATTCAGGCCACTGGAGCAGAATGTAATGTCATATCAGTACGAATGTTTAAGATGTTGAATTTGAAAGATAAGTTGAGCAAGTCCAGTTACATGCTAATTACTTACTCAGGGCACCAGATGATACCTAAAGGGCAGAAAGAGCTTACCTGTGAGTATAAAGGCCAGAAATTTGACTTCCAGTTCCAAGTAATTGATCAAGATCAACAGTCGGACCTCGACATGTGGCCATCATAGAGACCTGGTGTAATGATAACCACGACTGGGAGATGGCTATACCCGGCTACAGCATATTCGGAAGAGACAGGGCAGGCACGAAGGGAGGAGGAGGAGGAGTGGCACTTTATGTGAAAGATGACATAAGGGCCACAGAGATCCAGGAGTAACAAAATGGGGGAGAGATACTGTGGGTTAAGCTGGAAAGGAAAATGGGGTCAGCCATCTGCACAGGGGTGGTGTACAGACCACCAGCCCAGGAGGAAGAAACAGATAGGGAGCTGTTGCTAGCCATCCAAAGGATGACAGACAAGGGTGAGGTGGTGATGGTTGGAGACTTCAATATTCCAGATGTGGCGTGGAGCTTCTCAGCAGTAGCATCAACCAGGAGCAGATTTATCCTGGAAGGGAGTACACAGGGTGGGAATGGTGCAGAAATGGACACAAGTCCCTTTACATGGGAAAGGGTCCTAAAGGAACTGGAAGGAATAAGAGTTGATAAAGCAATGGGGCCAGATGGGGTGCACCCCAGGGTCTTAAAGGAACTTAGAGAAGTGGTGGCTGAACCTCTGGCAATCCTGATAAGCAGATCACTGGAAACAGGGGAGGTACCCAAAGACTCTAGGATAGCAGATGTAGTCCTCTTTTACAAAACTGGGAACAAAAAGGGAAGCAGGGAACAACAGAGCAGTCAGCATGACCTCAGTAGTGGGGAAGATCATGGAAGCACTACCGAAGGAGAGATTGGTGGAACATCTGGTTGCCAATGGACTACAGGACCCAAGGCAGCATGGTTTCACCGGGGGGGGAGGTCATGCCAGGCCAAACTCATTGAATTTTTCGACTGGGTGACAAGGGAGGTGGATCAGGGGAGTGCAGTGGATGTGGCCTATCTGGACTTCAGCAAGACATTTGACACTGTGCCACACAGAAGGCTATTAAACAAACTGGGGAATATGGGAGTGGGCAGGACAGTAATGCAGTGGGTAGGTAATTGGCTGGGCAGCAGGACACAGAGGGTGGTGGTAAATGGCTGTCACTCCACAGATGGAAGAGTGACCAGTGGTGTACCATAGGGGTCAGTGCTGGGAACAGTTCTATTCGACGTCTTCATCAGTGACATTACGCAGAACCTAGAAGGCAGAATTTCCCTGTGGACATGCCAGAAGGTGTAGACAGAATGAGGAGGGACCTACAGAAGCTTCAAGAATGGTCAAGGGTTTGGCAGTTGAATTTCAATGCAAAAAGTACAAGACAATGCATATGGGGCACAAAAACCCTGGAACAACATATCAGTTGGGGGGCGGTGAGGCTATAGCATGAACCAAGCAGGAAGCAGGTAAAGCAAAGAGGATGCTGGGATGCATGGACGGGGGCATAAGCAGCAGGAAAAGGGAGGTCATAATTTCACTATACAAGACACTAGTGAGGCCCCATCTGGAGTACAGTGTACAGTTCTGGAGACCTTACCTATGTAAGGACATAGACAGGGTAGATAAGGTTCAAAGGAGGGCAACAAAGATGGTACAGAGATTGCATCACAAGTCCTATGAGAACAGGCTGAAGGACTCGAATATGTACTCCCTGGAGGAGAGGAGGGAGAGACGGGATATAATAGAGATATACAAGTACCTTACAGGGAGGAATAAGGAGCAGAAGTACACTATTTTCCAGTGAAAAAGATGTTCCAGGACTAGAGGGCATGGGATGAAGTTGGAGGGAGGGCAATTCAGAGGAAACATGAGGAAGAATTTCTTCACAGAAAGGGTGGTGGACAAGTGGAACACCCTGCCAGAGGAAGGGGTGGGGGCTAAAACAATCATGGGATGTAAGAATGCATGGGATAGATATTTTTTTTTTTTTATTTATGCTTTTTACCCCCTGAGCCCTCCTGCCATCGTATCCTCAGCCCGGTCACGGGCTGCCAGCCTCTGTTCCCCAGATCGGGCGCTGTCCCCCGATACCCCGTGGCTTTCCCCCCACGGTGGGGCCTGCGGCGCACCCCCTCTTATGCACCGCAGGCACTGGGATTAGGTCGGGGGCCCGGCCTGGGGAACATATCGAGGCCTTGGCAGCGGGCTTCATTCTGGTGGCAGGCAGGCTCATCCTTTTTCCGTTTTTCCTGGGAGGCGGGGTCATGCAATGATGACGTCATCTGCCCCGCCTCCGGTGAGCTTGTCAAGCCGCGGTCTGCGTAGGAACCCCGGTCTCCACCAGGGGTCCCCATGCACCGCACGCTACCCGTGCCCTCCCCCCGGAGAAGGAGAGCTGTCTACGGACGCTCAATCCCTCTCACCCGGCCCGGCCCTCCGACGACCGAGTCGATTCCGAACCCGGTCGCCGGTCATGGCAATCCAACCGCTGCACCGACGGGCCGGCTATGCATGGGATAGATATAAGAGAATTCTGGAGGTCAGGGGTAAGGGGCAACAGACTTCTAGAAAAAACATAAAGTGAACTTATAAGCTTAAATGGGCAGACTGGGTGGGCCACAGGCCCTTATCTGCCGACGGTGTCTATGTATCTGTTTCAGATGCACCAGCAACACTGGGTCATGCAACATGCTTGCAGTTAGGCACTCTGAAAAGGATTTGTAATGTAGATCCCAGACAAAGAGACATACTTGATAACTATGACAGCTTGTTTACAGGTCTTAGATGTGTACCAGGGCAGCACCATATCCAGATAGACCCCACTGTTAAACCTGTTGTGTACCCACTCAGAAAAGTGCCAGTAGCACTGAAGGACAGAATCAAAACAGAACTTGAAAGAATGGAAAACATTAAATGTCATTGCTTAACAAACTGAGCCTACAAACTGAGTTAACAGCATGGTAACAGTAGCAAAGCCTGATAAGTTAACGGATATGTACTGATCCAAAAGACTTAAACTGTGCACTAAAAAGAGAGCACTACCCCCTGCAAACAGTGGAAGAAGAAGTAGTAGCTGGGATGCCAAGTGCTACGGTATTCTCAGTACTGGATGCAAACCAAGGCTCTTGGCAAATATAGCTTGATGAAGAGAGCTCCAGATTGTGTACATTTAATATGCCATTTGGAAGGTACAGATTTAAGAGACTCCCGTTCGGCATCTCTTCTGAGCCTGAGGTGTTCCAGAAAATCATAGCACAAATACTGGAAGGCCTAGAAGAAGTAGTAAACATTACTGATGATAGACTCGTTTGGGGAGAAAATGTGAAGCAACATGATCAGAGATTGATTCAACTACCACATGGGAGACTTGGAATCAAGCTACAGGGCACAGGGGCAGGAGCAAAACCGGTGGGGTGGGTGGAGAACTGGCTAAAAGATAGGCAGCAGAAGGTGATGGTAGGTGGGCAATACTCATCCCCTAAGCCTATGACAAGTGGTGTTCTACAGGGTTTGGTGTTGGGCCCAGTGCTGTTTGGCATATTTATTGCAGACGTCTCAGAGGGCATCAGCAGCAAAATTAGTCTATTTACAGTTGACACCAAGATGGGAGCGGTAGTGGACGACCAGGAGGATCTGGCAAGGCTGGAGGCATGGTCTGACAGATGGTAGCTGGGGTTCAACGCAAAACAATGCAAGGTGCTGCACTTCAGAACAAAAAAAAAAAAAACAAGGAGAAGCTACCATCTAGGGGAGTGCAACTGGAGGTAACAGAAGAGGAGAAGGATCTGGGGGTGCTCATCACAGGAGCAATGGGCAATTCCACACAATGCAGAAAGGCAGCAGCAATGGCCAAAAAAATACTGGGGTGCATTGCAAGGGAAATTACATGGAGAGGAAGGGAGGTTATGTTACCATTATGCAGCTCGTTGGTTAGACCCCACTTGGAATGCTGCGTGCAGTATTGGCACCGGTACCTACAAAAGGACATTAGGCTGCTGGAGGGGTATAGCGTAGGGCAACAAAGATGATTCAGGGCCTGGGGAAATTGCCATATGAGGTCAGACTAAGAGAGTTAAACATGTACAAATTGCAGTAGAGGAGGGAGGGGGGGATATGATTGAGACCTTCAAATACGTGAAAGAGATAATCAAAACAGACACATAGAGTCTATTCAGGAGGAGGGTGGGGAAAGACACTAGGGGCCATGACATGAGATTAGAGGGGGGTAGATTCAGGAGGGAGGTGAGGAGGCATTTCTTTATAGAGAGGGTAGTGGCAAAGTGGAATGCACTACCGGCTGAAGTGGTGGCATGTACCACAGTGGAATGCTTCAAGAAGGGGTGGGACAGGGCAAAGGGGAGGGTAAAGAGAGGTAAGGGTAGGGGGGTGGAGCAGCTGCTGAACAGGGAGCTAGCTGTATTCATGAGCAGCCTAGATAGACCATGAGGGCCTTTTGCTGCTGGCAAGTTTCGCATGTTCATATGTTCGTAACTACTGGAGAGAGCCAGACGTATAAATCTGAAGTGCAAAATCAAGAATGACTGAAATAAGCTACACACTGCTGGTCATGTTCTGAGCAGTGAAAGGTTAAAACTGGACCCTGAGAAAGTGAAAGCTATTCAGCAAATGCCAGAGGCTAAACCAGCTCTGATGAGGTTCATAGAAACATAGAAACATAGACTTTGACGGCAGATAAGGACCGCTTGGCCCATCTAGTCTGCCCATTTCCCTACCTACACGATAGGCCGTAGATCCTAGTTAACCAACAGCCTATTTCTTCCTACCCCCCACAAGAATTGCCTTATGTCTGTCCCATGAATTCTTGAATTCTCCCACAGTTTTAGACCCCACAACCTCCTCAGGAAGGCTGTTCCATGCATCCACTACCCTCTCTGTGAAATAATACTTCCTCACATTGCCCCGAACCGCCCTCCTTCTATCTTTAAATTGTGTCCCTTGTTCTTGCAAGTCTCTTTTTCTGAAAGATGCTACCCTCTTGGACTTTGTTGATTCCACTGAGGTACTTAAAAGTTTCTATCATGTCCCCCCTCTCCTTCTTTCCTCAAGGGTATACATATTAAGCTCCTTTAGTCTCTCCTCATACAGCTTCTCTTGCAGACCCTGCACCATTTAGTTGCCCTCCTCTGGACTACCTCTATCCTGTCTATGTCCTTGCAGAGATGGGGTCTCCAGAACTGGACACAGTACTCAGATGGGGTCTCACCAACTGTCTGTACAGAGGATAACAACTTCCTGTTTTCTGCTGCTGATGCCTCTCCTATACATCCCAGTACCCCAGCCCTCCCTACTGCCTTCTCACATTGCTTGCTAACCTTAAGGTCATCTGATATGATTACCCCAGGTCCCTTTCCTTTTTGTTGTTGTTACTACTACCTCCCCACCCATTGTATTCTTCCCTGGGTTCTTGTTTCCCAGGTGCATTATTTTGCACTTCTTTGCATTGAATCTAGCTGCCATACTTCTGACCATTCCTCCAACCTTGCCAAGTCCCTTTTCATCCTTTCCACGCCTCCTTGTGTATCAACCCTGTTGCAGATCTTTGTGTCATCTGCAAAGGCATACTTTCCTTCAGTCCTCTGCAATGTCACTGATGAAGACATTAAAAAGGACTGGACCCAATAATGAACCCTGCAGTACCCCACTAGTAACCTCTCTTTCTTCAGAGTGGACTCCATTTACAATTACCATCTGTGTCCTGTTGTGCAGCCAATGTTTTACCCAGGCTACCACCCTGGGACCCACTCCCAGGCTGGTTAATTTGACTATTAATCTTTTGTGTGGGACTGTGTCAAATGCCTTGCTAAAGTCTAGGTAGGCCATGTCCACAGCCCCTCCCTGGTCTACTACTTTGGTCACCCAGTCAAAGAAATCTATTAGATTCGTCTGACATGACCTTCCGCTAGTGAATCCATGCTGCCTTGGGTCCTGTGCTCCACTGGCCTCTAGGTACTCAACTGTTCTTTCCTTTAGAAGTGACTCCATCACTTTCCCTACCACAGAGGTCAGACTGACAGGTCTGTAGTTTCCTGCCTCTGTCTTGGTCCCACTTTTGTGAAGGGGAATCACATCCACCTTCCTCCAGTCCTCGGGTACCACACCATCCTCCCATGATTTATTAAAAAGAGTAGCCAGTGGTTTCACTAGTTCCTTCCTTAATTCTTTTAGAATTCTGGGGTGAATTCCATCAGGACCCATTGCTTTGTCCACTTTCAGTTTTAGGAGTTCTTGCAGAACCCTTTCTTCTGTGAAAGGACTGGGATTGACCCCCCTATCAAGAGTGCTTCTGTTAATTGGATTAGGCACTTCCCCCTCCTCTTTTGTGAATACTGAGCAGAAATATTCGTTCAGTATCCTGCTTTTTCACTGTCCCCCTCTGCCCACCCACCATTCATTCTATTCAGCCTCACTATCCCTCCCTTTGTCTTTCTACGCTCGCTGATGTACCTATAAAAGGTTTTATCCCCCTTCTTAACTGAGTTGGCTATCTTTTCCTCAGTTTGGGCCTTTGCTATTCTGACTTCCCTCCCTGCTTCCTTCTGCCTTAACTGGTACAGCTCTCTGTCCTGCTCCTTCTGTGTTTCCTTATACTTCCGGAATGCTATCATTTTCTTCCTGACTTTCACAGCCACCTCTTTTGAGAACCATAGTGGCTTTTTCTTTCATTTGATTTGTTTAGTTGCTTCACACAAAGGCTTGTTGCCTCTGTGATGGCATTTTGATGATTCCCATTGTTGCTCCACCTCCTTCTAGCCTGTTTGCTAGTGCTTTTCTGAGGCACTCTCCCATCTTGCCAAAGTCAGCCCTCCTAAAGTCCAGTACCCTCACTTTTGTATGGCTTGACTCTGTAGCTGAGTTTAACGTGAACCACACTGTTTGATGGTCACTTGTCCCAGATGGCAACCCACTTCTAGATCTGAGATCCTCTCACTGCCCCGTTTGAGAGTCGAGGTCTAGGATTGCTCCCTCATGAGTGGGTTCTGAAACTAGCTGTCTAATGCCTGCCACCTGTAGGGCATCAAGAATGGCCCTGCTCTTGGATGTGGCTGCAGCAAATGTGCTCAGTTAACATCTGGCATATTCAGGTCTCCCATCAATAGTATCTCCCTTTCTCTGCCATTCTAAGAATGCCTTCTATCATATCCTTGTCCATTCCTCCCCTGACATGGGGTCTGTACCTAACCCTGTGCGGATTGTGGTGACCTTTCCAGTCTCCAAGGTGACCCACAGTGCCTCCTCTCCTCCCTGTTTACTCTTTTGTTCAGTTGCTTTTATCCCTTCCTTTACATAGAGAGCTACTCCTCCCCCTCTTCTCCCCTGCCTGTCTCTCCTGTAGGTTATGTACCCTGGTATGTTAACATCCCAGTCATGGTTCTCTGTGTACCATGTTTCTGTGACTGCTTCGATATCCAGGCATCCCTCTTCCATCAAGGCCACCAGCTCAGGGAGCTTGTTGCCCAGACTACGGGCATTGGTACTCATTACCCTCCATTTCCTGATGGCCTTACTCCTTTTTGCCCCATCCCTGTCCTTCTTGCCTTTGTCACTTTCTCCATTTACCCCTGCCCTTCTCCTATCGACACCTCTATGTTGGTGTTTGCCACACTTACTACCGTGATTATTTGGGGGTTAAGTTTCCCTGCTCCTTTCAGTGCCTCCCCCTGGCTAGTTTAAAAGCTTGCCAATGAAGCATTTAAACCTATCACCTAGGATCCTGGTTCCCCTCCCGGACAGATGCAGCCCATCATGCCAGTATAGGCTTGCATCATTCCAAGTGGACTCCCAGTCCCAATGAAGCCAAAGAGCTCACACCAGTTTTCAACCACTGATTGAATCCCATAGTGCGGAACACCCTAGCCTCTCCTATGCCATAGATGGGCAGCACCTCTGAGAAGGTTACCATCGTGCTACTTGACTAAGGCCCCTCCCAATTCCACAAACTCTTCCTGCACTTCTCTAATCCTTTCTTAGCCAGGTCATTTGTCCCTAGGTGGACAATGACATCCAACTCCCTCCCTTGCAGCTGCTCGGCAATCCTGAGGATTCGTTCCCTGTCCCTCAAGCCATGGCCAGGCAGGCACCTACCTCCCTCTCCCCTTCCTCCCCAGTTCTACCTTCCTAACAATGGAGTCCCCACCAGGAGTTGTTTCCTTCCCTGCAGGGTCCCCTGCCACCCTCCTGTGGGTCTCCTTTGTGGAGGTTCCCAGCATCCTCCTTGGTCTCCACTGCAGGTGCCTCCATAGAGGAACCACACTTTGCCAGAATGGCATAGGAATTGTGGAGAGGTACAACTGGAGGGATGCACCTCTGTTCCACCACCCTCACCCTCCCTGAGCCCACTGTGGTCCAACCGTGCCTGTTTGAAGCCCTGCACTGTATTCATATCCACCATGGATATGATTCAGTATTTAGCGAACTTCATTCCCAATCTGCCTGAAGTAAGTGCTAAACTAAGGAAACTGCTGGAGAACAAGGTCCAGTGGCACTGGGAACAACAGCACAAAAGCAGCTTTCAAGAGCTCAAAACCTTGGTAACTAAGTCACCTTTTCTTAAGTTCTATAATGTAAACAAACCAGTTACACTGTCTGTGGATGCCAGCTCGGAAGACTTAGGAACAGTGATAATGCAAGAGGGAAAGCCAGTAGCCTATGGTTCCAGAGCTCTTACTGACTGCCAGAAAAGGTATAGAAATATAGAAGTTGATGGCAGATAAGGACCACAAGGCCCATCCAATCTGCACATTTCTTTTTCTACCTTATGAATGTGCCATCGGCATTTGCTCTGTCAATAGCCTATCTATTCATACTTATCTATATTGCTCCCTTATGCCTATCCCATGCCTGTTTGAAGCCCTGCACTGTATTCATATCCACCACTTCCTGAGGTAGGTCATTCCATGTATCCACCACCCTTTCTGTGGAAAAGAACTTCCTCACATTACCCCTTAATTGGTCTCCCTCTAATCTCTTGCTGTGTCCTCTTGTCCTGCTATTTTTATGTTGGCGCGCTTGCACTGCCAACATCTTGCGGCAATGGAGATTTGGAGGTGCGGTTGCTGTTGGACAAATGCAAGGCATGCACCAGTAGGTGCATCCCACATTCCCCAATCAGCCAGCAGCAGAAGCCGACACCCTGCCTGGCTAATGAGGTGAAGAGATCTGACAAAAGGTCCGCTGCTATGCAACGTGACCACAACACACCTCTCCCTATGTGCAGGCAACATGGTGGCAGTGACTGCCG
The DNA here is from genome assembly GCA_016271365.2 of Neoceratodus forsteri. Lineage (NCBI taxonomy): Eukaryota > Metazoa > Chordata > Ceratodontiformes > Ceratodontidae > Neoceratodus > Neoceratodus forsteri. Next base: position 1,296,590,384 of record CM057459.1, read on the forward strand.
TTGTTGCCTGTCAACCCCCCCTTCCTTTATTGTGTGCCGATGGGGGTGCCCAATCTCCATTGGTATCATGTAAACCCCCCCCTTTTTTGATTGCTGAGGGAGTGCCCAATCCCCCTCGGCATCATCGCCGCCCAGCAGTTTCTCTTTGCGAAGGGTGCCCCAATCCCGTCGGCATGTATCCCTCCCTCCCTCCTCTCCTTGAATTTTGCCAATGGAGGCCCACTCCCGTTGGCATAATGATCCCCCTTCCATTTTTTGATTGCTGAGGGTGCCCAATCCTCTGCAGCTCCTGCAGCACCCCCCTTTTCCTTGTTTGCCGGCAGGGTGCCCAATCTCCCATCGGCTAAAGCACCCACCCACACACACACACACAGGTGGCCTGCTGGGAGCCCACCCCAGCGTGCAAAAGCACCTATTAAAAACCAAAACAGTCCCCCCATGTCTTTTATTTTTTTTTCCCTGTAAAGAAGTAAATGGTCCCTCAGCAGTCTCCCTGGCCCCCCTCCCACAATCCATACCCACCCACTGCACACCCTGCCTCCCCACACACACCCCTCATCCCATACTTACCTCCGGCGCCCGGCGCGACGATCTTTGGTGGACCGGGAACACGTCTGCACTCTTCAAAGCCGACCGCGAACTGAGGAAATGCCGGTAAACTGTATAATGGAATGAATATGTTTTTTTTCCACTTTGCTGCATGTCTCAGGAACCAAATTTTCAACATGGGGTTTTTGGGACCCCTCCTCATGAATTCTATCACTGTCATGGTGTTAATCAGCCTCGAAAGGTGATTTCGCAGTCACCGCACAAAATCACCTTTTGGGACCAGTTAATGAAATGACAGTGCCAATGTTTATTAGATGGCCTCTCAAAAAGCCTATGTTGCAAATTTGGTGGAAAAAATCAAAAAAATGACTGTTTTATGAGTGTGCATTGGGCAGTTGCTACGCAGGCTCATAACTTCGCAAATTCGTAATACTTTCACACCAGATTTTCAACACTGTCATTTTTATACACCTCCTTGTGAACAGTACAGCTGTCATTTTCTACATTCTGCCCGAAATGTGTTTCCGCACTTGCGGCGCACAATAGCATAGTCGCTGTGAGAAATCAGTGTTTGGGCCAGATTATGAAAATGACAGTGACACAGTTCATGAGCAGACATCCTAAAATACCTATGTTGAAAATTTGGTGACGATACTCCATAAAATGACTGTGTTACGAGCATGCATTGGCAGATTGCACGCACGTTCGTAACGTGCATTTGTAATATTTTCACTCTGGATTTTCACCATTGGCATTTTTCCACACCTCTTGATGAACAGTACAGCTGTCATTTCACATATCCTGCCCAAAATGTGTTTTCACACTTCCGGTGCAGAATAGCACGGTTGCTGTGAGAAATCACTTTTTGGGACAGTTTGAGGAAATAACAGTGACACTGTACATGAGCAGAGGTGCTAAAATGCCTATGTTGAAAATTTGGCGCCGAACACCCATAAAATGACTGTGTTCCAAGCGTGCGTTGCACATTTCCCACGCACCCTTGTAACTTTGCAAATTTGCTATATTTACATGCCACATTTTCAACAATGCCATTTTTTTACACCCTCCTTATGAATTATACAGCTGTTATTTTTCACATCCTGTCCACAATGTTTTCCCGTACTGCACTACCAAAGCCAATGCCAGTGCGACAACATTCAGCATTGACAAATTCTTGTTCTTATATTGAAACATGTTAGACTCTTTCACCTTGTTAATGCCCTTAAGGTGTTTTAATATTTCAATCAAATCATCTCTCTCCCTCCTTTGCTCTAGGATATACATATTGAGTTCCATTAATCTGTCCTCATATGTTTTCTGATGCAGTCCCTGCACCATTTTGGTTGCCCTTCTCTGGACTGCCTCAATTTGGTTAATGTCCTTGTGAAGGTGTGGCCTCTAGTACTGCACGCAGTATTCCAGATGGGGCCTAACCAGTGTCTTGTAAAGGGGGATTATTACCTCCCTCTTGCGACTTGTGATACCCCTATTAATACACCCCAACATCCCCCTAGCCTTTCCTACTGCTTTAGTGGTTTGCTTGGATGATTTCAGGTCATCTGTAATGATGAATAGCTTGGCAGAAGACACCAGGAGAAAGGACTGCTGTGTGACTGAACTTCTCTGCTGGGACTAAAGTAGAAGAATTTTTGTACTTGGACCTTTAATTTAGGGTAAAAAAAAACTAACATATAAAAAAAAAAGTGTGTGTTTGGGTTAACTGAACTGAATGGGTATCTGAAGAGTTATCTAGGTGTAAATCTCAGGTGACTGAAAGGACTTAACTGCTGTGAGGTTTAAATTACTTCTAGAAAGATCTGGTAAGTAGGGGGTAAGGCAGCTAGAAGGAAGCTACATTTAAAGACTGCCTTAGAAAGATTCTGCTAATAGCTTGGCAGAAGACACCAGGAGAAAGGACTGCTGTGTGACTGGACTTCTCTACTGGGACTATATTGCCCTCCCTCCTTCCCTCCCCTCCACCCCCCACCCAAAGCTAGTTCTATTTTTATAGGCACAAGATTTGACTGACAACAGAAACTTCCTGTTTGGGGACAGGAGTAGTGATCTACAGAACCACCAAGGACCGACCATCCCTAGAAGGGCAAGAGTAGCTCTCCGGCCCCCTCTAGCTGCTGGAGGTCTGCCTCTGAGCAAGTAAGTGGTCTACTGAGAAATATAAGATATTCTTGTCTCAGAACAGGACAATCAGGAGCTTAAAGGGCACACAGGCAGAAAGTAAGAGAGAGAGAGAGAGAAAAAAAACTGAGGAAAGAGTAAGGATTGCAAACAGTTAAGGGGCCAGAAATAAGACATTATTGGAGTGGTGCAGTGCAGTGGCTGTGGAGCAGCAGTCTTCCGGGAGATGTTCTGGAGGATGCGGTGTTGTCCCATCTGCAGGCACCTCTCTGGGCTGAGGGAGGAGGTTGCTCATCTCCAGGCTGAGTTGGACAGGATTTGTGGGACCTCTTCTTCCATCCAGGGACCACCAGTGCCACTGCCGTTGCCTCAGAGGTTGCCAAGAAAGAGGAGTGGTTGGACCACAGTGGGCTCAGGGGGGGTGAGGGTGGTGGAACAGAGGTGCATCCCTCCAGTTGTACCTCTCCACAATTCCTATGCCATTCTGGCAAAGTGTGGTTCCTCTATGGAGGCACCCACAGTGGAGACCAAGGAGGATGCTGGGAACCTCCACAAAGGAGACCCACAGAAGGGTGGCAGGGGACCCTGCAGGGAAGGAAACAACTCCTGGTGGAGGACTCCATTGTTAGGAAGATAGAACTGGGGGAGGAAGGGAGAGGGAAGTAAGGTGCCTGCCTGGCGCCATGGCTTGGAGGGACAGGGAGCGAATCCTCAGGATTGCCAGAGCAGCTGCACAGGGGAGGGAGCTGGATGTCATTGTCCACCTAGGGACAAATGACCTGGCTAAGAAAGGGATTAGAGAAGTGCAGGAAGAGTTTGTGGAATTGGGGAGGGGCCTTAGTCAAGTAGCATGCACGGAAGCCTTCTTGGAGGTGCTACCCATCTATGGCATAGGAGAGGCTAGTGTGTTCCGCATCATGGGATTCAATCAGTGGTTGAAAAACTGGTGTGGAGCTCAGGAATTTGGCTTCATTGGGGACTGGGGGTCCACCTGGAGTGATGCAAGCCTATACTGGCATGATGGGCTGCATCTGTCCGGGAGGGGAACCAGAATCCTAGGTGATAGGTTTAAATGCTTCATTGGCAAGCTTTTAAACTAGCCAAGGGGAGGCACTGGAAAGAGTAGGAAAATCCCAGCTCCCCAAATAATCACGGTAGTAAGTGGGCAAACACCAACATAGAGGTGTTGATAGGGAGAAGGGCAGGGGTAAATGGAGAAAGTGACAAAGGCAATAAGGACAGGGATGGGGCAAAAGGGAGTAAGGCCATCAGGAAATGGAGGGTAATGAGTACCAATGCCCATAGTCTGGGCAACAAGCTCCCTGAGCTGGTGGCCTTAATGGAAGAGGGATGCCTGGATATCGTAGCAGTCACAGAAACATGGTACACAGAGAACCATGACTGGGATGTGAACATACCAGGGTACATAACCTACAAGAGAGACAGGCAGGGGAGAAGAGGGGGAGGAGTAGCTCTCTATGTAAAGGAAGGGATAAAAGCAACTGAACAAAAGAGTAAACAGGGAGGAAAGGAGGCACTGTGAGTCACCTTGGAGACTGGAAAGGGCACCACAATCTGCACAGGGGTTGTGTACAGACCCCCATGTCAGGGGGAAGGAATGGACAAGGATATGATAGAAGGCATTCTTAGAATGGCAGAGAAAGGGGAGATACTGTTGATGGGAGATCTGAATATGCCAGATGTTAACTGGAGCACATTTGCTGCAGCCACATCCAAGAGCAGGGCCATTCTTGATGCCCTACAGGTGGCAGACATTAGACAGCTAGTTTCGGAACCCACTCGTGAGGGAGCAATCTTAGACCTCGTACTCTCAAATGGGGGCAGTGAGAGGATCTCAGATCTAGAAGTGGGTTGCCATCTGAGGACAAGTGACCATCAAACAGTGTGGTTCACGTTAAACTCAGCTACAGAGTCAAGCCATACAAAAGTGAGGGTACTGGACTTTAGGAGGGCTGACTTTGGCAAGATGGGAGAGTGCCTCAGAAAAGCACTAGCAAACAGGCTAGAAAGAGGTGTGGAGCAACAATGGGGAATTATCAAAACTGCCATCCCAGAGGCAACAAGCCTTTGTGTGAAGCAAATAAACAAATCAAATGAAAGAAAAGCCACTATGGTTCTCAAAAGAGGTGGCTGTGAAAGTCAGGAAGAAAAAGATAGCATTCCGAAGTATAAGAAAACACAGAAGGAGCAGGACAAGAGGCTGTACCAGTTAAGGCAGAAGGAAGCAGGGAGGAAGTCAGAATAGCAAAGGCCCAAACTGAGGAAAAGATAGCCAACTCAATTAAGAAGGGGGATAAAACCTTTATAGGTACATCAGCGGATGAGAAAGACAAAGGGAGGGATAGTGAGGCTGAATAGAATGAACGGTGGGTGGGCAGAGGGGGACAGTGAAAAGCAGGAATACTGAATGAATATTTCTGCTCAGTATTCAAAAAGAGGAGGCGGAGCCCTAATCCAATTAACAGATGCACTCTTGATAGGGAGTCGATCCCAGTCCTTTACAGAAGAAAGGGTTCTGCAAGAACTCCTAAAACTGAAGGTGGACAAAGCAATGGGTCTGATGGAATTCACCCAGAATTCTAAAAGAGTTAAGGGAGGAACTAGTGGAACCACTGGCTACTCTTTTTAATAAATCATGGGAGGATGGTGTGGTACCCGAAGACTGGAGGAAGGCGGATGTGATTCCTCTTCACAAAAGTGGGACCAAGACAGAGGCAGGAAACTACAGACCTGTCAGTCTGACCTCTGTGGTAGGGAAAGTGATGGAGTCACTTCTGAAGGAAAGAATAGTTGAGTACCTAGAGGCCAGTGGAGCACAGGACCCAAGGCAGCATGGGTTCACAGCGGAAGGTCATGTCAGACGAATCTAATCAGATTTCTTTGACTGGGTGACCAAAGTAGTAGACCAGGGAGGGGCTGTGGACATGGCCTACCTAGACTTAGCAAGGCATTTGACACAGTCCACACAAAGATTAATAGTTAAATTAACCAGCAGGTGGGTCCCAGGGTGGTAGCCTGGCAAAACATAGGCTGGACAACAGGACAGAAGGTAATTGTAAATGGAGTCCACTCTGAAGAAAGGGGGGCTACTAGTGGGTACCGCAGGGTCAGTATTGGGTCCAGTCCTTTTAATTCTTCATCAGTGACATTGCAGAGGGACTGGAAGGAAAAGTATGCCTTTTGCAGATGACACAAAGATCTGCAACAGGGTTGATACACAAGGAACGTGGAAAGGATGAAAAGGACTTGGCAAGGTTGGAGGAATGGTCAGAAGTATGGCAGCTAGGATTCAATGCAAAGAAGAAAATAATGCACCTGGGAAACAAGAACCCAGGAGAAGAATACACAATGGGTGGGAGGTAGTAACAACAACAAAAAGGAAAGGGACCTGGGGGTAATCATATCAGATGACCTTAAGGTTAGCAAGCAATGTGAGAAGGCAGTAGGGAGAGCTGGGGTATACTGGGATGTATGGGAGGCATCAGCAGCAGAAAACAGGAAGTTGTTATCCTCTGTACAGACAGTTGGTGAGACCCCATTTGGAGTACTGTGTCCAGTTCTGGAGTCCCCATCTCCGCAAGGACATAGACAGGATAGAGTAGTCCAGAGGAGAGCAACTAAAATGGTGCAGGGTCTGCAAGAGAAGCCGTATGAGGAGAGACTAAAGGAGCTTAATATGTATACCCTGAGGAAAGAAGGAGAGGGGGACATGATAGAAACTTTAAGTACCTCAGTGGAATCAACAAAGTCAAGAGGGTAGCATCTTTCAGAAAAGAGACTTGCAAGAACAAGGGACACAATTTAAAAGATAGAAGGAGAGGCGGTTCAGGGCAATGTGAGGAAGTATTATTTCACAGAGAGGATAGTGGATGCATGGAACAGCCTTCCTGAGGAGGTTGTGGGGTCTAAAACTGTGGGAGAATTCAAGAATGCATGGGACAGACATAAGGCAATTCTTGTGGGGGGTAGGAAGAAATAGGCTGTTGGTTAACTAGGACCTGCGGCCTATCCTGTAGGTAGGGAAATGGGCAGACTAGATGGGCCTAGCGGTCCTTATCTGCCATCAAAGTCTATGTTTCTATGTTTCTATGATGCCCAAGTCTCTTTCTTCACTTACGACTGCTGGCAACTCCCCTCCCAACCTATAGGTGGCTTCAAGGTTTCTCTTCCCTGTGTGCATGATCTTGCACATCTTTGCATTAAACCCCAGTTGCCACTCTTCTGGCCATTTTGCCAGTTTATTCAGATCTCTTCTCATTCTGCCCACCCCATCGGGATCATCTACTATGCTGCAGATCTTGGTGTCATCTGCAAACAAACAAACCTTACCCTCCAGCCCATCTGCAATGTCACTGATGAAGATATTGAAGAGGACTGGCCCCAGGACTGATCCCTGAGGTACTCCACTTGTGACTTGCATCTCTTCTGACTGTATACTGTTTACCACCACTCTCTGTTTTCTGCCTGTCAACCAGTTTGCCACCCAGTTGACCAACTTCTGACTTACCCTGAGCCTATCAATTATATTGATCAATCTTCTGTGTGGAACAGTATTGAAAGCTTTGCTGAAGTCAAGGTAGGTGACATCAACTGCTCCCCCTTGGTCCACCACTCTGGTTACCCAGTCAAAGAAATCTATGAGATTAGTTTGACAGGACCTTCCTGTTGTAAACCCATACTGTCTTGGGTCCTGTGCTCCTATGAATTCCAGGTACTGCACTATCCTTTTCTTAAGGAGTACCTCCATAAACTTGCCCATTACTGAGTTAAGACTGACTGGTCTGTAGTTCCCTGCGTCCTCCTTGCTCTCACTTTTGTGGAGCAGGATCACATGAGCCCTTCTCCAGTCTTCTGGGACCTCTCTTGTGCTCAGAGACTCACTAAACAGTTCTGATAATGGCTCTGCTAGTTCCACCCTTAGCTTCTTTAGTAGCCTGGGATGTATGCCATCAGGTCCCAGTGCCTTGTCCACCCTGAGCTTGTCCCAGTGTCTTGTCCACCCTGAGCTTATCAAGCTTTTTTAGAACCCTTTCTTTTGTGAAGGGACTAGTGCACGCCTCCCTCCCCCCTGTGTCCATGGTGCTGAGCTGTGGGCCCTGCCCTACCTTCTCCTCAGTAAATACTGAGCAGAAGTATCTATTTAGGATAGATGCTTTTACATGGTCCTCCTCCTCCTCACACACACCCTTATTCCCTTTGATCTTAGCAATACCCCCCTCTGGACGTTCTCCTTTCACTAATGTGTGTATAGAATGTCTTGTCACCTTCTTTTACTGTTCGTGCTAGTGTTTTCTAGGTTTGGGCCTTTGCCTGCCTTACTGCCTTCACTGTTTCCCTTAGGGAAGTTTGATAAGCCTCCCTATCTTCATCCCGCTGCATTCCCTTATATTTCCTGAAGGCCAGCCTTTTGGCTCTAACCTTTTCTGGTACTGTTTTTGAGAACCAAAGTGGTTTCTTTCTTCTTTTGCACTTACTTTTCTCTCTAATACAATGGGATGTTGCTTCAAGTACTGCATCCTTAATATTTGCCCATTTTGCCTGTACCCCCCCTCACCTGTATTTCCTCTTGCCAGGGCTAGCTTAACTCTGTTTGCCATCTTATCAAAGTCAGCTCCTCTGAAGTCCCATAGTTTTGCCTTGGAATAGGATGATTTAGTTCTTGTTGCCAAACTGAACCATACCATGTGATGGTCACTGGCCCCCAGGTGACCTTCTACCTGGAGATCTGTGATCCTTTCCCTGTTAGTCAGTACTAGATCTAGGATAGCCCTGTCTCTTGTGGGTTGTTGTACCAGTTGTTTGAGGCCCTCCCCCTGCAGGGAATCCACTATGTGTCTAGTTCTGGCAGATGTTACTGCTGGTTTTTACCAATCTGTATCTGGCATGTTGAAGTCTCCCATTATCAGAACCTCCCCCTTAGCTGTCATGGTTTGTATATCTTCTAACAGTCATGTGTCTATGTCCTCCCCCTGGTCTGGAGGCCTGTAGACAACCTCAGTTCATATGGCTGTCCTATTTCCTGTTTCTAGGGTGACCCACAGTTCTTGTGGCTCCTTATGTGTACTCTGAATTTCTGTAGCTTTGATATTTTCATTGACATAAAGGGCCACTCCACCCCCCCCCCTTTTTGCACCTCGGTCTCTTCTGAACAGTACATAGTTGGGTACTGAAGTCTCTCAAGTGTGGTTGCTGGTGAACCATGTCTCACTAATGGCTGCTAGGTCCAGTTTAGCCTCTGTCATTATTGTCTGCAAGTCTGGGATCTTGTTTCCCATACTGCGAGCATTTGTGTACATGATTTTCCACTGGCCAAATTTTGGTGTGTTGGTTATTGGGTGAGGTCTAGTGTTTCCCCTTTGTGCCACATGGGGAGCAGGACCTTTTTCCTGATGCAAATGAACTACAAACATGCTGAACTCCTGTTTGATCACTAGCTGAGGGGGGAAGGGTGTTCTTCCCATTTGACGTATCAGGTGCTGCACCCCTCTCCCCATTTGCTAGTTTAAATATTCTGCAAAGACATCAAGCCTCTGCCCCAGTGCACTGACTCACTCCTTAGTCAGATGCAGTCCATCAAATTTAAAGAACTTTCGTTCCCAAAACTGTTGCCAGTTACCTACAAATTTGTGTCGTTTTTCCTGGCACCAGCCCTTGAGCCACATGTTTAGATCCCCTATCTCCTCTTTTCTGACCTTCTGTCCATCTGTCCCCCTCTCCCAGACTGGCAGGATCTCAGAGAAGGAGATGCCGGATGAAATGGATGATAGTTTGTCACCCAGCTTGGTCAGGTGTTCCTTGATCTCCGCAACTGACCGACTGGTGAGATCATTAGTCCCTATGTATACCAGGAAGTTGATGTTTTTTCCTGCTTCCTGTACAATTTTTTTAATTTTTTTATTTAGTTGTTTAACCAGGTATAGCACACTAAGCTGAAAGCTTTTTTACAGGAGCGACCTGGGAGCACAAGGAGGTTAAGTGACTTGCTCAGGGTCACACAGTATGCAAGTGGAAGCTGTGGGATTCAAACCCTGGTCTGGTCTGCTGGCTATCACCAGTTTTGCAGTTCAGAGCCTTAGACCACTGCGCTATACTGCCTCCTTTTAGCCATGCGGTCAGTGTCTCTCCACGCTGATGCACCTGGGAGACATCTGACAATTACCCCTGGCTGGAGATAGGTATCAACTCCCTAAATCATGGAGTCTCCTATGATCAAAAGTGTTTTGGACTTCCTTTTTGCTTTTTTTGTTTTATTTCCTGTTTCGCGTGAGTTTTGTTGTGCTAGCTTCTGTGCTGCAGTGTCCTGCTCTTCAGTGTCCTCTGCCCTTTTGTTTGATTTCGGAGACAGAGGCAGATACCTGTTTGAGTTTTTATATGGTTTGTGGAGGTGATGTGTTAGAGAGCACCGAGTGTTGGGGCATCTGATTTGCCCCTTCTAACCACCTGCCAACCTCCCAGACCAACTACCCTCTGCAGTTGAGGTGCTACTGTTGGATGTTGGAGAAATGGCAGGCAGTTCTTATGATATAGTTCCTCCTGAATATGCGATTTGAGGTGCACAGTCTCTTCCCATGCTGTCTGGACCCTTAGATCTCCAATGGCCCAACATGTAGGACAGTGTCCTAAATCCTCTATAACTGCCCTTTTGAAAATGTCCCGCTGTACCTGCAGTTAATAATATCCATTCCAGATAAGTTGCTGGGTTTATAACCTGGTCAGAGTAATTAGAAGCAGATTTTGTGTTTTGTTTGTTTTTGTATAACTTGCTATAACAATTTAAATTACTTGTGCCCCTGTAAATGACGTCACTGTGTGGATACCCTCTGATCAGCCCCTTCCTGTTTTGCTACAGGAACCATCACAACTGTGCTACCCTATAAAAGAAGTGTAGTGTGGGGTGGTTGGGGATGGGGGGGTGACTGGGCACTTCCCCTGCCAAAAAGGAAGAACCATGGACAAAGGTAACAAAGAGGTAAGAACAGAAATAATCAGTCAACAACAAATGCAGTAGCCTTGAAAGCGTAGCCTAATGATAGATAAAACTGTAAAGCCTGTAAAGCCCCACCTGTAACAATTTCACAGAAGATATACCCTGGAAGAAACACTTTGCTACAGAGAAAAATAAAGAAGTAACAGAAGATATACACTACAAAAGACAATTTAAATCAGATTACAGCAGTAATTTGTAAGCACATACCTGTAGTTACACCCTGTAATAATGCAGCAGAATGTATACCCAGCAACAATAATATGAATCAGAGAAAAATAAAGCAATAAAATGTTAGCAACAAACAGTAACAATCCCTGTGAATACAAAAGAAAATAATAACACAGTAAATCTGCCTAGCCAAAAAAAAAACCTTAATCCTTTTCCTTGCTTTGGTAAGGTTCTTTGCTCTGTCCTTACAAGCAACCTAGAAGAAAACAGCTCAGGTGAAGCTAGGTGCCTTTGCCAGCAAACCTAGTCTTCTATACTCAAATTGAAAAAAGAACTCCTAGTGATTCTCTACAGATGTGAGAAATTCCACCAATATTTGTATGGGAAACAAGTACAGGTGGTATCAGATCACCTTCCATTAGAGGCAATATTCAGGAAACCTTTAATTCAAGCACCTCCAAGACTACAAAGGATGCTTATGCGGTTGCAAAGGTAGTCTACAAGTTCATTACAAGCCTGGGAAAGGGATCCATGACGGGTCATCGACAAAACATTTGTCGAACGATCCGACAGCAAAACCAGCAGGTCGACTGCATTTTGCAGTCAGCTGCCAGTTTCCAAATGACACAAGTGTTTTCTTCGGGGGGCTGTGCCCCCAAACCCCCCTATGCCCCTTGCACCCCCCACTTAGGATTCTCAATTCCAAGTCGGAGCTGATTCGGGGGGGGGATGCAGGACCCCTGACAAACACTGCCAGGTTCCAGTGGGTTTCCTACAGCGATGTGGTGCTGTTGTTGCTGTAGGGGACTCCGCTGTTGAAATGTCTATGTCAGGGGTGTATACCCTGGGAAAGACATGCGCACTGCAGATGCCTTTAGCAAAGTGTATCTTAGAGAGGAGACTGAAGATTTGCTAGATGAAGAACTGGAAGTAAATCTACTTACTACTCAGATACCTATTTCAGCAGAGAAATTACAAGAGTTCCAGTTAGCCACAGATAAAGGCATGACACTACAGTAGCTCAAAGCAGTTGTGCTAAATGGATGACCCACAGAAAGAGACAGAGTGCCACTAGAAATCAGACACTATTGGACTTTTCATGAGGAAATCACATACTTTGACAAACTACTGTTCAAAGGAGCAAAACTGATAGTTCCACAACAAATGAGGAAACAGATGCTCCAGAAAATACAGGAAACCCACCTTGGCATTGTAAAGTGTAAACAGAGAGCACGAGATTTACTGTACCGGCCTGGTATGTCCACACAGATTGAAGAAACAGTTGAGCTGTTTGCTATGCAAATAGAAACAATAATCCTAAAGAACCTCCGTTGTCTCATGACATACTGGACAGACCTTGGGCTAAAATAGGAGCTGACCTCTTTCCGTTAAGTGTAACCAAATATCTTCTTTGTGTGAAATATTATGCCAAATACCCTGAAATAACAAAACTCAGTGAGTCTACAAGCAAGACAGTTATTACAGCCATGAAGTCACTGTTTGCCAGACATGGCATACCGGATGTGGTAATGTCAGATAATGGTCCACAGCTTTTTAGTTTGGAGTTCAGAATGTTTGCGGATAGCTGGGAATTTAAACACTCCACATCTAGTCCTGGATTCCCACAGTCCAATGGACAAGCAGAAAGGACTGTGCAAACAGTAAAAAACTTCCTGAAACAGGCACAAGAGAGTGGTGGAGACCCCTAGCTTGCACTGTTAGAATACAGGAACACGCCTTTGGAAGAAATTGGATTTTCTCCTGCACAGTTGCTTATGGGCCGGAGTTTAAAATCTAAGTTGCCGGCATCAACATTGCTTTTAAAACCTGAGCATAAGATTGAGGTGAGAGACAGAGACAAGCCAAATATGAGACAAGTTACCCAGAAGTACAACCATGATCGTCATGCACAGGAGTTGCCAGTTATTCAAAAGGGAGACCAAATAAGAATCAGACATGCTGAGAAGTGGCAACCTGCAGTTGTGGTCGCCAAGCACGATTTACCTAGATTGTATACAGCTTGTATGCCTGATGGTAAAACATACCGAAGAAACAGGAGGCATCTAATGAAGGCACAGGAGGAAAACGTCCCTGCTGTGATCCCTGATTACTTTGAAGAGTCAAGTCCTACAATATCAGAGAAACATTCAGAGAGTGTGGATCAACCTAATGTGGCAGCATCTGCTAAGCTACCAGCAGCGCCGGCCTTAGCAAGGTACAAGCCGTGCTCCTGCACCTTGGGGGCCTGACAGTTGATCACCGCGGTAACTACAGCCTCCAATGCTTTTTATTACTGTTCCTTTTAATTTTCAGTCCTCCTCAAGCTGTAGGAAGCACCCACTTAGCACTTTCTCTCTCTCGCTCTCTCTCTCTCTACTCGCTGACATCGTGTGTAATCCCCCCTCCGCTGCTCCCTCTGCCCAATCAGGGTTCCAGCTGCTCAATATGAATCTCATGCTGCGGACTTCCCCCATCTGCCAATCAGTTGCCAGTACACTGAGGAAGTGACTTGCTGCGTCTCTGGCCCTGCCCAGAACACACTGCGACACAGAAGAAGCAGGAGATCGAGGATGGAGCGTGAAAGGAAAATGGTGAGCAAGATGCAGATTGGGCATATCATTGAGTTTTTCTGTGAGCTTGGCAAGTGTCCTGCCTGGTGACCACACCAGACTAATCTATTTTGTGCCCAGAACTTTGTTAGAGGCCTCGCTCGGTTAAGTTAATATTGTAGCCTGTAAAACAGGCACGTGGTGGAGACATTGGGGGGGGGAAGAATACTTTACACTAAATTCAAAATGCATGTATAGGGTAGACTCAAGACCCCCTTCAAAATAAAATGTGTGCGATATCCAATCTTACCCTACAAATCACAGTCTGCTTTCCAGTCTGCACAATTAAGAAAACAACCTCAGCCTGCAGTATTGAAAAGTGGGTTAAACTGACCTGTAAGCTTTCTCTATCATGTAAAGACTTTCATGAAATAATGTTGCTCTGTGGGGAAAAATCTTCAAACAGTAAAAATTACTTTTGTAACACAAAAACAACATTTAAACCATGTACGCTGCTGATTTTATCCAGACTCTCCTACTGATTGCATTTAAACCAGTCCTCATCTTTCTTCATCAAACTCACTTAACCTAAAAAGAATGACCTTACATATGGAAAAAAGCAGCTAGTGGTACTTACTTTTAAGATACTGCACAGGGTATGATGGCTTAAAGTGACAAATCATGGTTCGTTGAGGGGGGGTCAGAAGTTGGAGGAAGGAGGTTATATTGCCCTGGGCCCCTGGTATAGAATCGTGGTGTGCATGCACTTGGAGTACTTTGTCCAGTGTTTAAGGAGGGATATAAACAGGCTGAAGGCCCTGCAGAGAAGGGCAGCAAAGATGGCAGTATAGCCTAGAGGTTAGAGTAACGAATTGTGAATGAACTAGGTACATCCAGCAGACCTGGGTTTGATTCCCACAACCTCCACTTGCATACTGTGTGACTCTGAGCAAGTCACTTAACCCCCCAGTGCTCCCAGGTCACACATGAAAACAGGCACTTGTGCCTAGTGGGCCTTACCTGGTTGCCAAAGAATAAAATAAATAAAATGATACAGGGGCAGCAGGCAACTACGTACGAGCAGAGACTGGAGAGCCTATTCACTAGAGACCAGGAGGGACAGAGATGAAGTGATCAAGAGTTTCAGATACATGAGGGAATAAACAAGGTGGACTCTGCCAAACTGTTCATCATTAGCGAATCTAAGAACACTATGGGAAACGGCAGTAAATTGGCAGGAGTATGTTCAGGAGGGATGCCAGGAAGTACTATTTTATGGGCAGGGTGCTGGAAGGATGGAATAAGCTCCCAGAGGTGCTTGTTAATGCAAAAGCCGGACAAGTACTTTTTAACATAGTCATTTGTGATACTTGGTGAAGGTATTCAGGGCAAGGTATTTGTTTTTCTGGAGGACACAAGAATCTGCAGGAGGGTGGACCCCAGAGAGGGCAAAAGGATACAGAAAAATGATTTGGGGAATTTGGAAAGGTGGCCCAAACTATGGTAGCTGAAATTCAGTGCGACGATGGGAAGGTCATGTCAGATGAATCTAATTGATTTCTTTGACTGGGTGACCAAAATAGTAGACCAGGGAGGGGCTGCGGACATGGCCTACCTAGATTTTAGCAAGGCATTTGATACAGTCCCACACAAAAGATTAATACACAAGTTAGCCAGCCTTGGAGTGGGTCTCAAGATGGTAGCCTGGATAAAAAATTGGCTAGACAACAGGACGCAAAGGGTAGCAGTAAATGGAGTCCACAGTGAAGAAAGGAGGGTTACTAGTGGGGTACTGCAGGCTTCAGTACTGGGACCAGTCCTTTTTAATGTCTTTATAAGTGACATTGCAGAGAAACTGGAAGGAAAGGTACTGTATGTCTCTTTGCAGACAAGACCTGCAACAGGGTTGATACACAAGATGGAGTGGAAAGGATGAGAAGGGACTTGGCAAGGTTAGAGGAATGGTCAAATGTATGGCAGCTCAGATTCAATGCAAAGAAGTGCAAGGTTATTATCCCTCTGTACAGACAGCTGGTGAGACCCCATCTGGAGTACTGTGTACAGTTCTGGAGACCCAAACTCCACAAAGATATAGACAGGATGGAAGCTGTCCAGAGGAGAGCAACTAAAATGGTGCAGGGTCTGCACCGGAAGACATATGAAGAGAGACTTAAGGAGCTTAATATGTATAGCTTCGAGGAAAGGAGGGAGCGGGGGGACAGGATAGAAACTTTCAAGTACCTCAGGGGAATCAACAAAGTCCAAGAAGGTAGCATCTTTCAAAAAAAAGAGGTGTGCAAGAACAAGGGGCACAATTTGAAGATAGAGGGGGCTCAAGAGGTAATTTAAGGAAGTATTTTTTCACAGAGAGGTTGTGGATGCATGGAACGGCCTTCTGGAGGAGGTTGTGGAGTCAAAAACAGTGGTGGAATTCAAGCATGCATGGGACAGTCATAAGGCAATTCTAGGGGTTGGGGGTAGGACGAAGCAGGCTGCTGGTTAACTAGGATCTGCAGCTTATCCACTAGGTAAGGAAATGGGCAGACTGGGTGGGCCAAGTGGTCCTTATCTGCTGTCAAATTCTATGTTTCTATGTTTCTATGTAAGGTAATGCACCTGGGAAATAAAAACCCATGGGGAAGAGTACACAATGGGGGGTGAGATACTGACAACATTAAAAATGGAACGGGACCTGGGGGTAATTATATCAGATGACCTAAAGGTGGGCAAGCAATGTGAGAAGGCAGTAAGGAAGGTTGGGGGGATACTGGAATGCATAGGGAGAGGCATCAATAGTAGAAAACAGGAAGTTGTTATCCCTCTGTACAGACAGTTGGTGAGACCCCACCTGGAGTACTGTGTGCAGTTCTGGAGACCCCATCTCCGCAAAGACATAGACAGAGTGGAGGCTGTCCAGAGGAGAGCAACCAAAATGGTGCAGGATCTGCCCCAGAAGACATACAAAGAAAGACTAAAAGAGCTTAATATGTATACCCTTGAGGAAAGAAGGGAGAGAGGGGACATGATAGAAACTTTCAAGTACCTCAAGGGAATCATCAAAGTCCAGGAGGGTAGCATCTTTCAGAAAAAGAGATGTGCAAGAACAAGGGGGCACAATTTGAAGATGGGGGGGACTGCTCAGAGGTAATGTGAGGAAGTATTTTTTCACAGAGAGGGTTGTGGATGCATGGAACAGTCTCCCTGAGGAGGTCGTGGAGTCAAGAACAGTGGGGGAATTCAAGAAAGCATGGGACAGACATAAGGCAGTCCTAGTGGGGGGTAGAAGGAAGTAAGCTGTTGGTTAACTAGGATCTGCAGCTTATCTGTTAAGTAGAAAAATGGGCAGACTAGGTGGGCCAAGTGGTCCTTATCTAATGTCAAATTCTATGTTTCTATGAGTTACTACTTATGCACATCAGGGAAAAGAGCCTGGGTGTAACTAAATATGGGATGGGTGGGTGAGGGTGCAAAAGAAATAGGAGGAAAGGGGTCTGGGGTATTTTGTATCTGATAAGCTGAAGCATTCTGCTCAGTGCACTAAGGCAGTGGGCAAGGCAAACACAATGATGGGATGCAGTGGCAGGGGAATAAGCAGTAGGCATAAGGAAGTACTACTGCCCCAGTATACAGTAGATCCTTAGTAGGGCCACACCAATAGTATTGCATGCAGTTCTGGAACCCACACCTGAAGAAGGGCTAAGACAGGATGGAAGCAGTGCAGAAAAGGGCCACCAAGATGATTCAGGGGCTACAGGGGAGGTCCTATTAAGACAAGCTGCAGGATGGGAACATGTGCTTGCTGGAGGCCAAGGGGAGGTGAGGTGCTTTATTAATGCAGGACAGGGGAGAAAAGGAAGTCCAAGTGTTTTAAAGAGAATGAGAGTGCAGCAGATTCTGTGTAAAGCTAGTCTAGTGTTACCCAGAATTTTTTGCACTCTCAAGCTTTTTAAAAGAAAACACTTGACTGCCTTGTCCCTCCTGTCCTGTATTAACAGCAGTACTGTACCAGGTCTACTAGTTTTACTCTGCCCAAAATAAAATTTGTTGCATACTCAGCACCTTGTTATCTTTCACCAATATTAAGTTAAACATCTGCTGATGTAGTTAGCTGGATCAGGGAGAGGAGGGATTACTGCATGCATGCCACCAGGTAGTGTGGAGTTGGGACCAGAGAAGGGAGAGTTGGTTCTGACTGGCTGGGGCATCATTTTGTATTACTTTTCATCTGGGCCTGAGATCTGAATTTAGTTTTTCTTCTACTAGAGGTGTATGTGTGTGTGTGTGTGTGTGTGTACAGCAGGGAAGCATGTGGAGTTAATGACCCAGTCCACCGGGACCCTCCCTCCACCAGGGGCCAATGAAGCAGGGATGAAGGTACTTTTTCTGGCCTCAGTGCTGATCACCTTCTTTCATTATCAGCAGCTCAGCCAGGACGTTAGAAGGGGGCATATCTAGAGGACCAGAGAGACACATCTGACATCCTCTAACAACAAAAATTGGAGGGTGGGCACTTTTTCTGTTCCAATGGCTTGATTAGCTCTCTCCCCTGCCCCAGAAGGTCTTGATATGGTACAGAACTGTGGTGCAGGATGTGGCACTTGGACAGCTGGTTCTGATCACTGTATCATTTCTGTAAAATAAAAATGGGTTATGGACTGTCTGTCATGAGAGATGCTGAGAAATCTGGTGCTCTTGGAGTGACCTCGCTCAACCCCACCCCCCCAGGTTTCAGCTGAAAGATGAAAGCCATGAGAAAATACTGAAACAGCATGTGAGATCATACACACACAGGTTTTAGAAACAAGGTGTTACATGGCAGGCCAGAAGATAATTACAAACGTTTCTAAGTTAATTATAGCTTTAGCTGCTAAAAGGGAAATCAGCATCCCTTTTATGACATTTCAAGAGGAGGAAACCAGGTTTAGTAAACTGGTGCGAAATCATAAATGCTGATGTCTGTGTGAGAGGGGAAACTGATCAATAGATCAAAGAAATGTCATTTGAAGGACTTGAGTCATGCTTAGGTTTGCAGAATTTAATACTTGGAAAAGACATCCTGTTTTTATATAGATTTTTTTTATATATTTTGACAGGGAGGAGCTAGGTGACCTCATGCAAAATAGGTGGGGAAAACCAGTTTTTAAAACATTATTCTGTTTTCCTTCAAACACTTCTATCTAGACTCTAACAAAGAAACATCTTTGAAGCACTTTAAGCAGGTATTTAGAGAGACAAATCTAATTACTGCAGTAGGAATTGCACTGTTTAAAACCTTGTTCTTTTATAAGATTTGTATGTCTTGTGATATAATAGTTCTGTATTGTATGTTTTACATATTCTTATCTATTTTAGTAAAATTCTTTTTAGAGCTTACTTGGTCTGTCTTTGATTTTCTTTCATTTGCAAGAAAAGTATATATGGTTATGACTGACACAAGGCATAAGCTTGAATGGTGATACCAAACTGGAAAGAGAAGCGTTTTAAATCTGAGGTCTTTATTAAAGTTTTTAAGGGTTCATTTCTGTACACCTGGTTAGGTGCCCATAGGCAAAGATATCTGGCCCCCCCAAAGACAGAATTATCTGAGCCTGTGCATTGGGTACGCTAACAAGAGGTTCACAGTTTGAATCCCTCCAAGACTTGAAACCAAAGGTTGATCCGAACTCACAAAACAGACAAGAGGGTTGCCTTGTTCTGTTTCAACTGTTCACAAGACTGCGCTCGGAGGTTGGCACTTTGAGAGTAGAGGGCTGACCTGCTGAGTGGGTTTGTGACAGACTGGTTGGCAGTGGTGGCATAATTTTGGTATCACAAGCTTTTATTGTTCAGCGTGTCAGCTTGAGACTGTTAGCTCACTTGCAAAGAAAGAAAATGGCAGAGTTTTATTTTAAAAGGAAACAGAACTATATCACTTGGCATACAGTCAAGTGCCTACGCGTTTTATTTTTTTTTCTAAAGTGCAAGTCAGAGTAGCCGTAGTTAGGGGATGATGGCTTCTGACTACAGCAGGCACACTGTAGATTACTTAAAGCAGTTGTGCGGGGATAGAGGAGTCCCGTTTGAGGTGACATCCAAAAAGCAGAACCTCATAGATGCCCTGATGGTAGCAGATACCCAGAGCAGTGAGTCACGGACCGTGACGGGAAAGGTCCAAACCTCAAGAGTGGCAGGGCTAACTGCCAGTGCAGTGTCCAGATCCAATAAGGAGGGCAACAGGGCCACTGTCAGTGAAGGGCCACAGCAGCAAGGGAAGGTCATCAGTATCCTGAATCCAGAGGTACTCAGGCTGCAAATTGAGTTGCGCAGAATGGAGCTGGAGTTCCAGGAGAAGAGAGAGCGGGAAAAACGAGAGGTGGAACGAGAATGCCGAGAGGCAGGGTGAGAATAGAGAGATGCAGACTGTGAGGAGCATGAGCGCCAGCGAGTTGCAGAGGAGAAGAGGGAGTGAGAATGCCGAGACGCAGACTGTGAGGAGCAGAAGCACCAGAGGCAACACGAACTGGAGAAGATACGACTCTGACCAGCGGCACCAGAGCAGGTAAGTGGCTTGGGTTTAACTGGGACTGCAGGACTGGGTTACAAATTGAATTCCAAATTAATAGCCGAATTTAAAGAGGGGGAGGATATGGATGCCTTTTTAAATTCTTTTAAAAAAAGTTTGTATCCAGGCTAAAATTCCTTTTTAGTCCTGGAGCTTCCAGCTATCCCCGCTACTTACCGGGAAAGCTTGGGATGCATTGGGTCAAATGGACAATGAGGACAGTAATAATTACAGTAAACTAAAAGCTGCACTGTTAAAAAAGTTTGAATTAACTGCTGAATCATACAGAGCTAAATTCTGTAAGCTCAGGAGAGGCCCTGATATGAGCTATGAGGAGCTAGCCACGAAACAACGTCAGTTTTTAAAACATTGGTGGGAAGGAATTGAGGCAAACTCTGTTAATAAAATTGAAAATGAGATTTTATTAGAACAGTTTTATTGGGCATGCCCAGCAGAGCTAAAAACCTGACTAGAGGACCGAGATCCCAAAACTGTGCAAGAGGCTGTGGAACTCTCGGACTGCTATGCCAAGAGCAGACCTGCTGTGAGAGCAAAGGAGTAGGGCGTGGCAGTGCAGAAAGGGAAAAGCACGCCTTCAAGGCAGCTAAAACCCTCACTGCCTCCACCAAAACCAGTTAGCCCCAGGTTTCAGAGAAAAGATGTCTCTGAGAGAAGAAATGAATGTTGGTTGTGTAAAGAAACTGAGCATATTGCCAGACAGTGTCCCAAAAAGGTGAGCAATAATACACAATAGGATGCTAGAAAGGAAGTAGGTTGTTTGTGTGTCCATGGAAGCATGCCAGTGAACATGAGGGAACACATGCACCCAGTCATGGTGAATGGTGTACAGATGCAAGGGTTAAGGGACCATGGGGCATCCTTGACCTTGGTAAAGGGGGATCTGGTAGAGCCTAGTCAGCTTGTACCCAATAATAACTTTTGTATTTTCTCTGTTTAGCTGTCAATGTACACCTTGTACCCGGGTCACACCAGAAAATGAGCCTCGGCTCAGCGTGCCTTTCCCGGTCACCAATTTTAAATAAATAAATAAAAATATGTCACTGTACAGGACTTCACTGGTGAGGCAAAAACATTGCCCCTTGCTAGTGTTCTCTTAGATTGGGGTGAAACGGGGGAACTGTGCAACAGGTGGCTGTAGCCAAAACCTTAGCAGTGGATGTGATCCTGGGTAACAATCTAAAACAGTGGATGGTATGTGTAGTTACCCATAGCCAAGCAGCAAAGGAAAACTGTAGTTCCCTGAACCCCACAGAAGCCATTGTGGAAACCACTGAGATGCTGGTTCCCCAGCCTGTGTCTCCAGATGAGGAGACTAACGAAAAGGGGGTAGAAATTTCCCCCGTAGCAAGTAACCACATAGCTACAGAGGGTTACTTCAGAGAGGGAGGGGTGACCCATTGTCAGAGGGTTGGGATTGACAGTGATCCTGAGTGCCCTGTCGCTAGTGCTAGGGACCCTAGTTTAACAACTGAAGGGGACCTGTCCCATGCCTTGGGAATGTGTGAGGGGTTCTCTGCTGCTCAGAGAAGTGACCCTAGTTTAGAGAAGCTGAGGGCTTGGGCAGACTCTGATGGTACACAGGGAGGTGAGGGCAGACATACGGTTTATTGGGAAAATGGACTTATGTATACTCAGGCAGTGCAGACAGAGGGAGGGATGCTAGGCAAACAGCTTGTCGTTCCCCAGAGGTATTGTGAGCAGTTGCTCAAGATTGCACATGATATTCCCTTGTCTGGTCATCTGGGAATTGCGCACACAACACAGCGGTTGACCCAGAATTTCTACTGGCCTAACTTCACCCAGCAGGTGAAGGAGTATTGCAGGTCTTGTCACCGGTGCCAAGAAATAGGGAAGGCGGGCAAGAAAACCCAAGCCGCCTGATTCCATTGCCCATAGTGGAGAAGCCATTCCAGAGGGTGGGAATGGATATTGTGGGGCCTTTAAATACCCCCAGCTACTCAAGGAAGAAATTAATTCTGCCTGTGGTGGACTATGCCACCCAGTACCCAGAGGCAGTCACCCTATCTTCACTGAGGACAGACAAACTGGCAGATGCCTTACTTGGGATTTTCTCCTGTGTTGAGTTTCCACAGGAGGTAATCACCGATTGAGGGGGTTCCTTCATGTCAGACCTGATGAAATGTTTATGGGAGAAGTGTAGGGTGGTGCAGAGATGCAAGACACTGTATCACCCACAAGCCAATGGGCTTGTGGAAAGATTCAATGGTACCCTAAAGTCAATGCTCCTGGCGTTTGCTGAACAGCATGGGAGGGACTGGGAGAAATACCTTCCCCACCTGTTGTTTGCATACAGGGAGGCACTCCAAGAGTCAACAGGTTTTTTCCCCTTCAAACTCTTATATGGACACTGGATATGTGGGCCTCTAGACTTGATCAGGGAGGACTGGGAAGGCAAGCATGCTACCCAGGGAACTCCCATTGTGGATTACATCCTTAGGTTTAGGGAAAGGCTGAAGGAGCTTATGGGGACAGCCCAGAGCAACCTGGCAGCTGCCAACAGAAACAAAAAGTGTGGTACGACTGCAGAGCCAGAGCTCACTCGTACATGGTGGGTCAGGAAGTCATGGTCCTTATTCTGGTCCGAAAAGACAAGCTGCAAGCTGAGTGGGCAGGACCGTACAAAGTGGTTAGGAAGTTAAATGACGTGAGCTACATTGTGGAGTTACCTGACTGAAGGAAGACACAAAGGATGTACCATGTCAACATGATGAAGCCATATGCAAATGGAGCTGACATGGTGGTTGCAGTGTGTAGTCATGTGGAGGGGATGGATGAAGGAGACCCCCTTCTGGATTTGCTGGAAGAAAGTAAGCGGGAGTCCTCTGTGGAGGCAGTAAAATTGTCTCCCCTGCTAGCCCCGGACCAGATCCAGAAAGTAAGGGAGGTTTTAGCAGACTTTGCCCCCTTGTTTAGCACCAAGCCTGGACTAACCCCCTTAGTGACGCACGATGTGGAGACAGGGACACAGACGCTCATATGGCGGACGGCATATCGGGTGTCAGAGGCTGTCCAAAAGGACATTAGGAGGGAAGTGGAGGAGATGCTGTATTTAGGGGTAATCCAAAGATCCCACAGCCCCTGGGCCTCATCCTTAGTCCTTGTGCCTAAGCCAGATGGCTCTACTCATTTCTATGTGGACTATCATGGACTGAATGCAGTCACAAAGTCAGACACCCACCCAATGCCCAGGAGGGACGAACTCCTGGACAAGTTGGGAGGGGCGACCTATCTTACGACCATGGACCTGATAACGGGGTATTGGCAAGTAGAATTGACAGACAGAGCTAGGGAGAGGTTGGCCTTCATCACTCCGATAGGCTTATTTGAGTTTAAGTAATGCCTTTCTGAATGAAGAACACCTGCCACTTTCAAGGTTGGTGAACCAGGTGTTAAATGGTGCTGAGGAGTACGCTGTGGCATACCTGGATGACACTGCCATCTTTAGTACCAGCTGGGAGAAACACCTATCCCACCTTAGGGAAGTGCTGGGCAGGATACAGAGGGCCGGGCTCACTGTCAAAGCTGAGAAGTGCCAGGTGGCCATGGGAGAAGTGGCATACCTCAGGCATGTGGTAGGCTGGGGACAGCTCCGTCCTAACCAAATAGAGAGAGAGATCATCTAGGTGACCCCATACCTTCAGAACTTCCTTCAGCCTCTCCTTCAAGATGACCTCCATCACTTTGGCCACTACCGATGTCAGGCTAACCGGCCTATAGTTTCCCAGCTTCTCTCACGAGCCACCCTTGTGTATAGGTACGATATGGGCCATCTTCCAGTCATGAGGCACCCACCCCAACTGCAAGGAGGAGTTAAAAAGGTCTGTCAGGGGTGCGACCAGGATATTAGCCACATTTAGTGAATGTAGTGAGGCACATGTGAAGCTGAACTGTAAACAGCCTCCTGTAGTTTCTCATGTAACCCCCCCTTTGGGGGCTTGCTTTCATTGCCCTGTTTTCTTGGATCTCCCGCTGCCTCGTGGTGTCCCCCATTCACCTCTGGTGCTTCCAAATCCTCCCCGAATTACCTTTTTTAATTTCGGCCCATTTGGGCATCACAGAGCACCAGTCGCAAGTCTCTGGCATTCTCCTGGACCGCAGGCAACCGCACATGCACTAGAAAGCACTTTGATCTGGGAGACCACCAGTTGCAGTCAAAATGAGAGCTGATTGTTGGTACCGGTCCCTCTGGTGAACTAAATGGGGGCCAGAGACCTGAAGGAGATGGGCAAAAATCCCAGAAATGTTTAAAAACCAAGTTTGAATGCGGGGGTGCTCGGGGAATATGAATATTAATGAGCGCCCCTATAAATATTAATGAGGTTGCTGCCTGCTGCCTGGGGAGACACAGTTTCAGCGACAGCAAAATGATCAGGGCCATCGCCCTGATAGTGGGCTCAATTAACAGGGGACATTTGGGGCTGTAACCCAGTGGGACGATTGTATCAATAGGGTAATGCCTTGGGCTGCACCAGATAATAGAAGAGGATAGACTGCATAAAACAGACTGGGATTCCATGGAACTGTATGGGAGCTGACATGTTGGTGACCTTTAACCCCCTTATTGCAGCCAATCAATGATCTAGGTGTCCAAACTGGACACAAAGGGACTCCTGGGAAAAGGAGGGGACTAATTCTGGTGCATAGATCATGCCCCAATAAATGAGCAGAGAATATTGATCACTATGGATATCAATTATTGAAAGGCTTCAACAGCCAATCAGGACACTGGGATTTCGATTGATACAGTGGGGACTTTCTGGGATTGAGTCAGTCTGCTGATGGGGTCTGTAAGAGTCAGGACTGTGCTGTGAAAGCAGACAATGGACTTCAGGGGCTTACCCAGGCCCTGGTTTGAGGATTGTGGTTGCTGAAGGATTCCCCAGGTGCTTGAGACAGGACTGAGTTGTGAGGGGGGAAAAGAGGAAAAGAAACTGAACTGTGATCCCGTTTCTCCAGGTACTGAGAAGTTGCTTAATGATAGTTGGGAGAAACTAAAGTGGCAGACACCATGCACAGGGAAATTAAGCTAGACAAAAGAACTGAGCAGCATACCTCTCAACCTTTTGTCCCCCAAATGTGGAACATTGCCTGTCAAAATGTGGAACAAATGGGCAAAATGTGGAACACTTAGTCAAATCTTTACCTAAGAAGCTCAAAACACTGTTAACATGTTGCATTTATGTTCAGAAAGTCTGTTATTAACTGAATAATATATTTTTTTGCATCATTTACTATGGATTTTTGCTTTAAAATGTTGGCTTTGAATGGAGAACAAGTCCTCACAATGTGGAACAGAGAGCTTTTGTGAAGTAAAATGAGGAACGTTCCTCATAATGTGGTACAGTTGAGAGGTATGCTGAGCAGATTAGCTGAGTGCTGCAGTTGCTGCTGGAAGGTTATTTGCTTGTGTGGACTGCAATTGCATTTTTCTTGAAGAGGCAGAGCATCTTTGGTTGCAGGGGTGCTTAGGGTTGCCACCTTTGGATGAGGCAAAAAACGGATCCTAAGCTCCGCCCCTGGCCCCACCCCTTTTCATGACTCATCATGCATTGTTCCTCCTAGAAGGCCATTTGTTATATCAATGAAAGACAACACTTAAACCAGCAGTTCAACAAAAAATGTTAAGATAATGTTCTGTACCTGTTAAAGTTACTTTCCTAGGTTCTTCCTAGTCATCCATTTACTTATGTATTTATTTATTGACACTGGTTTACCAAATAAACATACAGGGATAAAATAAATATCATTTACAGATATGATCTGGGGCAGACAAAGGAAATACTGTAAATAGCATACAACAGTATACATGGTATATAATAACACATAAGAAATTGTTTCCTGTAATGTGTGCTTTATATTTTTTTCTGGCTTCATTCCCTGTTCATGTCCGCAGTACTGTTTCAAAGCCAGAGAAGTGACCATACTTTTTTCTTGAGGAAAAAAAACATTTAAAACATTTAAAAATGCCTAAATTCTGTTAGAGATGAAAATGTTTACCAGCAAATGAAAGTGGAAGACAACTGGCTCTGTTACTGTTACAAAAGGTGGGGGCAGCTGTGCTGCTATGCCACTTTAAGACGCAGTGGAAAAGATAGGGTTAAATAAGTGCTAATAGTGTTAATGGACATACTTTACACCTCCCAGACTGACTGCTTTCATAAACAAAGGGCTATATTGACAACAGAACTTGTCTGTAACCTGGACATGTAGCTGAAACAATGAATAATATGACATTTGTTTCAAAAGTATGTGAGCACTCAAAATGACTCAAAAACCTGACCAGCATAGAGCAAAACCGGATTACCTGATAGAGACCTTGAAAACCTGATCACCAGGTAAAAAACCTGACAGGTGGCAACCCTAGGGGTGCTAACCAGGAATTGTGTGTATCCTGAGTGAACTGGTTAAAGTGGCTGAGAGCTGAGGTCTTGCTGCAGCCGAGGAAAGGAGTTGGACACTGCTAAACTGAAAGTGTGGACTGGTTAGCAGTGGGGCCGTTGCTGCTGAGTTTTCCCCCTGATGAACTGCACTGGCACTGACTAAAACAGAGGCTAGCACCCACCAAAATTGGCACTGGACTTTATTGGAGTGGCTGCCTGGAAAATCTTGCTTGTTGAGAGCTCAGTGCAGGGACTGCAGGAGGAGACCCCACTGTTTGGGAGTTCTCACCCAGAGCCAGAGAGGGAACTTGCTGACCCCTTCCAAGTGGAACTCACTGTTTCAGGGGGTCACAGGTCTTGCATCCGAGTGCTAGGGCACTCTGATCATAGGAGCCGGGCTGTGGAGCCACTCCCAGGTCTGTGCCTTCTGGGGCTGATGTTGTCTTGCCACCATGCTCTGCAACAGGACAGTAGCGGCTGAAGGTGACAAGCGGCCAGAACTACAATCAAGGTGACCTGCGAAAAGATCCTCGAGCAAGTTCCATCCAGATGGAGGGATCCTGGCTAGCTTGCTTCTCGATTTGCTGCACAACTCCAAGAAACTCCATTTTCCCCTGGTCCTGAGATCTTCAAACCGTGAGTACCCAGGACCTGGTTCCTGGGAGGAAAAAAGGGGAATTGCTCATTATCATTTTCAAGTTTCTAAAATATTTCAGGACCCCAACAGCCGGCCAACCCACGGCACCGTACCAGGCCTGCAGCTAGTGGGTACCCCTAAGAACATCTGGGAAACACTGGTACTAGTGGGGGTAGGTTTGACCTGTGGGCCCCAATGTTTTCTGGGTTGCTATTTCATTAACCATTTTTTTTTCTATCCACAGCCATCCTTGGTCCTGATTCCTTAGTCCTATCCCTCAAATAAAGCTGTGGTTTACTGTTTGCAGTTGTGAGTGTGTGTGTAGAAATTCTCTGAATTTGCCCAAGCATTACTGTTCATGGTTTATGGTGGTACTGAATTTTTGGGTATCTAGTGTGTGGGGTGGTTGGTAGGGGAGGTGGGTAGGTACAGCACCCCAGGGAGCTATGCCAGCCAGTCACCTGACTCACTTCAAATTGTCTCTCTGAGTGGAGGCACTGTGCTTTTTTTATTATCTTTGGGATAGGACCCTCGAACACTACCATAGCAGGATCCAGGCCCCTTAACCTGTTAGAGAGCCAACAGGAAGGGATAGCAGCCAACTGACACACGGCACCTGGGCTATACTCATTACAATTGTGTGTGGATTGTTTTCAGTTTATCAGTCTGGTACACTGGCCTCAAATCCAGCTGTTATGCCTGTGTCACCAATATCTCTCCAATTGCAACACTATGCTACCAGATCTCTCGGATCCCATCACTGTGCACCAGATCTGTCAGATCCCACTACTGCATACCAAATCTGTCACACACTCATTCCTGAGGGTCAGGTCCACTGAGCTCACAGTGCCCACACCTAAGTGCAGTCCACGACAGGGAGGGTGAAAACAGGGATACCCTCCCAGTGTCCTTCTAGAATGTTCACCGAGATTATGACTGAACCCCACCACGAGGGCCCCAAGGCTCCCTCTTTAGTCTTGTAGCTAAATGAGAACCCTTTCTTGGTTGTTACACAAAGGGGAAGATCCAGGCATTACAGTCTCTTCGGTATAGCCTTGTAACCATGATTTTGTCTTCTCCCACGGGCATGCAATAACCTGGTTCAAATCTCTACAGAATTTTCCTTGAGGCTTTTTTTAGTCTCCCTATCTTTACTCAGATTTCCCAGTACAGACCCTTGTCTGATTGTTAGCTTATGGTGACACCCCTTAGCAATAATAGTTTAGTCACAGATTATTATTAAACGTCCCACAACCACACACAACATGAAAAATCTCACTGAGGCAGGTTTCTTAAAAACAAATGTGTTTACTGAAATATTTATTTATTTATTTGAAAAGGTTCTACCAGGAAAGACAACATGAGCTGTAAACAGCTTGTTTCCAGAAGCGTCTTTGGGGGGGTTGCAAGAGAGGGGGAGATCAAACAAAAAACATGGCAATAAAAGTACATACAGTGCAATTTAAATACACAGAGTACAGTAAATAATACAGTTAGTAATACAGTACATTTCAATCCATGACGAACAGACAGTATCACATAACAGGATCATATATAGATAACTAAGCTAGGGTCATACAATTACAACTAAAAGATTTAGAACATGTTGGGCACAGCATAACACTAATATAAGTGGAAAATATACATGAAAAATGCACTATACTGTCATCTAATGTTCTACCTTAAGTTCATAGTAAATTGTAGTCCAAAAGAATAAGTGAAGTCAGAAAAATCTTTTCTTCCTTTTCAGTCACTGGCAGATTGTTCTGTGTCTTGTCAGAAGAGTGTCCAAAGTGCATTGCAATGAGCTTCTGTTTACAGGGGGTATTTATAGTCCCTCTGGCCATCAGAAAAAAAAACTCTCTGGTTTATAGCTGGTGGATTTCTCTATAGGCCAACAGGTGTCTCTCTTGCTCGTTCCAGATTTTAAGAAATTATTATTTCCTTATTTGGGTTCTATCACCACTTCTTGGTACTACTAAAAAAAATGATTCGGACTGTGGTAACCTTGCTGACACCTCCTGCCTAAACCCATTTCTCCTTTTGATCCTAAAGGTTTATGACAGGGGAGATAGCATCTGTCATCCTGATACTTTATTACACCAATTAGCTAACCAGGGACTTCCATCCCCTTTTGAAAATGTAATTTTTAACTTCCTGGCTAGTAGCTGTTTTCCTGGGTCACATAGAAATGTCACATATTTTGCATGACCTTTTCTCTCTTCCTGTGACCTTTCAGAAATATTGAACATTTTCTTGTGGCATTTAACATACACAAAATCACATAAAAAAATATGACAGAAATATACAGTATCTGCAAATAATGACTGGCAGTTGGTTAGCTCGCCACAGACAGGACACCCCTTCCCTGAGAGAGGAGAGCAGTCCCTCCAATGCTCAGTCCTTTTCCTACCTGACCAACCCGTAATGACTTGAGTCCATTCCTAAACCCAGGTCACTGATGTGGCAGGAGGTAAGGCGCTTTGCAGCACCTCTGCCCTCCACACCACTGGGCCAGCCCTGCCTCTTCTACTATACCCCATGTTAATCTTGTGCATGCTTGAAGTCTTCCACCATTCTAGCCTCCACCACTTTGGCTGGAAGTCAGTTCCATGTATTCACCACCCTTTCAGTGAAGAAATATTTTCTCACATCTCTCCTGAATCCCTCCCTCCCTTCCAGCTTCATTACATGCCCCTTAGTCCTGGATTTTGTCCTCATTTGAAAAAGGCTTCCTTTCTGCACCCTATTTACACCAGTGAGGTACTTATTGCTCTTGATCATGTTGCCTCTGACTCTCCTCTCCTCCAGGGCATACATGTTGAGATACTTCAGTCTCTCCTCATAAAGCTTCCCTCTCAACCCCTACACCATTTTGGTTGCCTTCCTTTGGAACACCTCCACCCTGTGCATGTCTTTCACAGGTGCAGTCTCCAGAACTGAACATAGTACTCCAGGTGAGGGTGTACCAGAGAACAATACAGTGGCAGCACCACCTCCCTCCTCTTGCTGGCGAAACCCTCCCTATGCACCCCAGCATCCCACTAGCTCTGCCTAAGGCCTTGTCACACTACACTGCCACCTTGAAGTCCTCTGATATAATAACCCCAAGGTCACTTTCCTGTTTAGAGGCTGTCAATACCTTCCCCACCCCCATTCTGTACTCAGCATTGGGATTCCTTTACCTTAGATGCATGATACTGCACATTTTGGCATTGATCCCCAACTCCCACTTCCTTAACCACTCCTCCAGTTTCCATAGATCCCTGCTTATTCTCACTGCCCCCTCCTGAGTATCTGCCCTATTTCAGATCTTGGTGTCATCTGCAAAAAGGCATGCCTTTCTGTATAGTTCTTCTGCACTGTCACCAGTAAAGATATTGAAGATGACTGGATAAGGAAACCTGTGGTATTCCACTGGTCACATTCCCATCCTTAGAGTGTGTGCTGTTAACCACCACCCCCTATTTCCTACCTGTTATCCAGTTTTAAACCCAAGCTACCAATTTAGACCCCACTCCTAAGCTGATCAACTTCTGAATCCACCTTTTATGTGGCACAGTGCCAAAGGCCTTGCTGAGGTACAGATAGGCTATGTTCACCGCCCTTTCCTGATCTATTTTCTGGTAATGCAGTCAAAGAAATTTAGCAGATTTGTTTGGCATGATCTTCCCCCAGTGATTTCATGCTGCTTGTAGTCTGTAGCTCATTGGATTCTAGATGCTCAACCAGCCTCTCTTTCAGTAGGATTCCCATTAGTTTCCAGGGCTGGATTAACAACTTCTGGGGCCATGGGCAATGTGGAATGGTGGGGCCCGCTATGACTTCAGTTATAGGCTGGAGGTTGAGGGGCCACAGATACCCCCAAAACTGAAGGGTTTTTAATGCATAAACATGCATTTGAAGGGATTTCCAGCTGTTGTGAATGCCTTTTCTTGTGGTGGGAAATGAAGGCTAGAATGTGTTATATTTTATGCCTACAGTACATTTACACTGAGTGGCAGCAATCAGCACAGGCTGCCCAGACTTGGATAAAATATATTCAGACAACCACACAATCATGCAAGATAAGACTTAAAATAAGTCTAATCTTCTATGATTGTTCACTTATGTTAACCAAGAATGGGTTCATAATTCATAGACAAAATGAGTTACTGTACTGTCAACCAGTACTCAGGAACATGCCCAGAACATTGGATGATTAGTCATTTAAGGAAACAAAAAGTAATTATCCTAGAGTGTGTTCTGTTCCTCCAGAGAAGAAGGGCAGCAAATTCCACTGCAACATCATTACTTGCCTGAGCACAGGTGGCACTGCAGCTGAGTTGTTGAATTATCTTGTGGGTGAGTGCCCCATCTCTCAAGATAATTCAACAACTCAGCTGCAATGCCAGGGGATGGGTGATTGTTGGCTGGCTCTGTACATTGCTACGGTATGTGATGCTCAGCACTCCCAGGCCCATACACAATGACTACCCACTGCATTAACAGATATTAGCCTTCCCTTTTGGAGTTAGGAAGGGGACCCTGAACTCCAAAGACTCCAAACATGGAAGGGGGGGAAACCGGTAGAGTTAGGGTGAATAAGTGGCAGAGAAGCAGTGCCCATCCTCTGCCAGGAACCTCCAACTCACTCATTTCCATTCTGCCATAAAATGGAAAGGAGTGAGTTAGAGGTTGCAGTGGCAAATGAGGGCAATGTCAGTGAATGGGGGAAAAGAGAACATTGATATAATGGGTTACTGTACTATAACACACACAAGGCCATACACTGTCCATGATATCAGTATCTGTAATTCCCTGGTTTCCCCCTGTCCCTTACCCCCCTCCAATCGCCCACTTGAGGTGTGTGTGCGTGTGTGTATGTGTATGTGTGTGTAATGCCTTGGTGTTCTAGTGGCAAACTGCCCTCCAATATTGCCCACTCTAGATATATGTACAGTTCCCTGGAGGTCTAGTGGCAACCTTCCCCCCCCCAAATCGTCCACCTGAGATGTATTGTATGTGGAACTGCTTGGTAGTCTAGTGACCCCCCCTGCCCCAACTCCTCAATCAGCTTCCTAAAATATATGTGTAATTCTTTGATAGTCTAGTGGCAACCTGCCCCCAGATCATAACGAAGACCTCCCAGCTCCTTCCCACCCACTCAGGGCCCACCACCAGCTCCCCCGGCCCCCTACTTACCTCAGTAGCCATGCTGTCTGCCCCAGAGACAGCGAAAGACACAGCCCCACCACTCATTACATCGGTCAGCCACCATATGAATGACAGGGAGCAAGTTTTCATCTACTGTAAAAAACAGTTGTTTCAAGTGCGCTTTTTCTGTGGTAATACCTTTTATTAGACTAACTGAAGAATTTTTACAGAAGCTTTTGAGACCTCTCAGGTTCCTTCATCATGTGCAGAGAAAACTAACCAGCATTTATTTGTATACTGTATACAAGCGTTTGAGGGTCCTAGATTGGTTAACAAAGGGGGAGGGTGTGAAGGAAGCAATTTAATACAATACAGGTGACTATCAGGAAATGGCCACATGTCAATGAAAGGTGAGAGATCAGCAACTGGATTTTCAAACACCCCAGAAATTGATGCAGGTGCAGAAAAAACTTGTGCAAGTGGGTCTTCGCTTGCAGAGCCAAACTTTTTCACTCCATGTGCCACATTTTTGAAGATGGAGCCATTTTACGTCTGGCTCCACAATTTACAGCAGCTTGCTGTCTGTTTTTTGGTGCAGCGCAGCACCAAAATGTTATGCTTGGTTGGACCAGGTGTAACATCCTCTGCAGCTGTGCCAACCGCCCATGCAGTGCACAGGCTTAAAATGGTAATGTGTTCAGGCACTGAGATTTGTTCCACACTGGCAGGTACAGAGTGGGTCTTACTGTACTCCCAGAACCACTGAAAATCTGGTCCCAGGCATACAAATGGTAAGCTACATCAAACTGCTACCATAACAAAAGGGTCACTGGCTGAAAAAAGTTAAGTATGTAGGATGTGTAATGCGTCAAGTGAGTATTGTAGTAGGCAACAAACTGGATGGTTCAGGCAAATATGTTCAGAAAAGATCCTGGTCTGTACACTATTTTCTAACAGTTGCGATGGACACAACAGCAGGTTACATCGCTTTAGTGTCAAAAATTGCAGTTGCATCTACATCAGATGGTTGCACTACCATCAGAAGATGGTTGCACCGCTATCTGCTGTGCCTGAGCTTGTATCCAGAGTAGTGACACAAAAGTAATGCAACTATGATGCAGCCTACATTTGTGTCATAAATATGCCTCAGGCATACCTTGCACTATGACAAAAAGGGTTTTAGGCAGCTGTGAAAATATGGCACAATTTGTTGCATCTGGGTGATGCAAATTTACGCATTTTAACACAGTTGCATCATTTCTGAGCACTTCTGAAAATACCACCTTTTGTCTTTAACAAATTTAGAAGCAACGTAACTATGGATAAAACAATAAGACACTAGTGGGCTGAACTTTTTTTTATAAAAAGGGTAGGAAAAATCCAATAACCTGGCTTGTTAAAAAGCATCACCTGGCCGAACACTAATTATCAGTAAATGTATGGCTGGTTATCAAAGAATACTGTTATTTACTGTAAATCAATACACCAGTCCATAAGTCCACAGGATGAGAAAAGATTTTGGCAGCCATTTTATTACACAGAAAGTGCCCTCTCATCTCATGCACAAGTTCAACTTCATAATAATGCTTAAATTCACCTCCATTTGTTTACAGCAGTGAGAGCCCTGCCTTTGCTCCCAAATGTAACCCTGACCCAGTTAAGGAATGATGTATTGAATAAATTCCCTCATCCGACAGAACAGAACAGTCGGTTGTAGACAGACATAATGATTATAAAGCTAGAGGCTATATTTACTCTTTAGCAAGTGCTTTCTACATGTAGTGTATCGCCAGCATATTTTTGTTTGTTTGGGAGACTTTTTGGCCTTGTTTTAAAAATTCAGCACTTTTTATGAAACATTTAGCCAGTGTCAAGTAAGGTTGTAGTGCATGTGACCAACCCAACAGATGGAGTCTAGTATCATTCTTACACATGACATTAACCACATACAGCATGTCAGCATCTGTCAAACTGGTTATCCCTTGGAATATGATTTTTTTCATACTGCACACCAAGAAGCATGAGTGAAAGTGAAACAGAAGAGTGTGATTTACAAGCCTTTTGCTGTGAAAGGGTGAATTGCACTTGTCCCTTTCAATTTCACTCGCACTCCTTGGTGACTCTGTGCCAGTTAGCCCCTCCCCCCAAAACAAAATTAAGTTTGTCTGGCAACAGCTACTAAAAAAATTAAGAAAATAAAATGAACATATTTGCCTGAACCATTCAGTTTGTTATCTACTACAACATTCACTTGACGCCTTACACAGACAAGACCGGAGGGTTAATCCAGTTGCCGGACGGGGTGGGGGGTGGGATAGGGGAAGGGCATTGTGAACTGCCCCCCACTGGTGACCAGAACAACCCTCCACTCCTGTCTATGCCCCACAGAGGTCACAGAGCTTAATGAATTGCCGCAAGCTACTGGCCTGTCAATGAATGAGCATGTGCTTGTACATGTACGCACTCATTCACCTGACATGTAACCCCCCTACAAATGGGGGTTCATGAAAAGTCTTCCTTGAGCTTGCCTAAATGCTCATTGCCAGGCTGGTGTCCTGCATTTTAGCAGTTTAAATGTGATTGCCAGAGAGTGCCTGTATAGCCTCTGTGTACTGTCTCTTTAAGAGCTGTCTGGATTGCAGTCATAAGTAATCCAAGAGGGAGCTCTGTTGAAACATGTAACTATTTGCTGAAAATCATTTAGAGTAATAATGATAATGTAGTTTGCCTAACTTGCCTTCTTTGCAGCAAGGACTGTTTTGTTTATCTCCACTATCTTGGTCCTGGACTGCGAATTGTATCAATAAGTTCTGGTGGGACCTAAAATGGAGCCAGACTACAGGAGCTGTCTGGAATCAAAATCTGTAGGAATTGTAGTTTTGGGCTTTTGGGGCCTTTTTGCATCTGAAGGGGGTGCCTTTGTTGTGACTGACCGACAGTTCAGCCAACCAAACTTTTTGGATTCTGGGGAAAGTCCCTGGCTTACTGGCAGTTAAATCAGATCTCAGTTGGGAGTTGAAGAGGCAAGAGCTGTCTGCCCGAACATAGCATATCCTGCAGGCGCTGTGCACCGGCTCCCCACCTCACCCACCCTGGATGAGCCTTTAATTTTATTGAATCCTTTGTGGTCAGATGACAAAGTGCCCAACTTTCCATTGGCTCCTTATACAGGACAACCACTAGGGAGTTTTCAAGTCACGCTTGTCTTTCCTTATACAGCACAACCACCAGGGGAGTACCAAGTCATTCCCTGCTCTCCTTTACTGATATTCCCTATTACAGCTTTACCGTTACAGGATAATCAAGGCAAATCCTTTGCTTTCTCTATTTTGGGTAGCCTCTCTCACTGCCTAAGCCGACTTGTGTCTGGACTATCACTGGTGCTTCTTAGCTAGGAACCGCATAAACATCTTTATGCTCTGTGTGTAGTGACAAGCATTGCACAGAGGTTCTGAACTTGCTCCCTGCTCACACTTTGAAAAGCTTGCTCTAATCTTACTTTCAGTTCCCTGCCGCCTTTCTTGTAAGAATCTTAACTGTGTCTGATCTCTGAGTAGCTTAGGTGCAGCTCAGTCCTGTCCTCACTCTGGGGCTGACATCGTGATCTAAGCTGCTCAGCAGGGGTCTACACCACTTACTGTCTGCTTCCTTCAAATCCCTATTCCAAGTATGGCGGTTTTTCACCTAGGAGAGCTGCTCCTCTCAGTTCTACTACTAATTTGTTTAAATGGGTTAACTCTATGCATTCCCTGCACCTGTAGATCTAGTGATATTCTGTCAGGTTTTATTAACTTCTGCTTTTCAAATAAGATTGCTGAATATCGCCACTTGCCTGGTTGGAATCTCCTCCTCCTCCTCCTCCTCTGCAAGAGCTGTACCTACCTTGCCTTCTCTGCTATTAGAAGGTGGTTAGCTAGGTGTATTATTTCTTTCATTTTCCTCAGTAGTAGGCTTTGGTTCCTAGTCCTCACTGCAATCCTTCTCTCAGGAGATGTAGAACTAAATCCGAGTCCCCCTGCTCACTTCTCCCAGCTGTCATATCTGGGATCTCAAATGGGGGCTATTCATTGCTCACATGAACATTAGAAGCCTAACCCATCACTTTGTGGATCTTGAGGCTTGGGTCCAAGTCTACACTCCTGACATTCTATGCCTCACAGAAACGTGGCTCAAACAGGGGATACCTGACTTGCTTTGCTCCCTTGTTGGGTACTCTCTGATTTGTAGAGATAGAATATCCTCTAAACATGGTGGTGGTGGAATTGCTCTATTTCACAAAAAACACCTAAACATCATGGCCGTCCCTGCCTCTGTCCTCTCTGCTGTTTATGAATCCCTACATGTAACTCTTACATTAGGTGCTAAGAAACTACATATCATTTGTGCCTACAGCCCAGCTACTGGTGGCATTGCTAGTCTGCAGAGCTTCCTTGATCAAATGTCCCAAACTGTCAACTGTAATGAGGCAGCAATTATGGGTGATCTAAACCTAAACTGGCTGGGGACAGCCAACAGTTCTCTACCATCACTGATGCTAAGCCACAACTTTCACCAGCTGTTAACAGAGCCTACACAAACTTCACCATCACTACAATCATCTACCCTTATTGAATGGGTACTGGTTAATAGGGTGGAGCATGTATCTATGTCTGGCATACTGGCTGATGCACTATATGACCATTCTCCAACTTTCTGCATCTGGTCCTCTGGTGCACCTCCATCTGCTCCACAGCGTTTTGCTACTTTTACCAATTTTGCTAAGTTGGACAAGGATGCATTCCTATATGACATTTCAAGTACTGCTATTTATCATTCCAGCAATGTTGAGGATGCCCTACAAATCTTTCTATACGAATCCCTTGCTGTTCAGCAGAAGCATGCCCCCAAGGTTACCAGGCATATTAGAGGTAAACAAACCAGGTGGCTCCACAAAGGCCTGCTTGCTAACCTGCGCCTTAGGGATAAACACTGGAAGCGCTATAAGCTAACTGGATTACATTCTGACTTTAATATTTCTAGAGCTCTTAGGAACTCATGTAGAAAACTGATCAGAGCAGCTTAGAGCAAATACTGCAAAGACCTACTATCAAGCTCTAATGGCGACTCTAGGAAATTCTGGGCTCACGTTAAGTCTTTTCTTGGTGCTTCTCAATCAATAAACCCAGTGTATATGATATTGAATGGTGTTCATTGTAATAACTCTAACACCATAGCTGACTCTTTCAACTGTATGTTCTCTGATCTATCCCAGTAGACCTTCCCCTTCCCACCAACAAATATACACCCTCAGACCCTTCCTGCTCACCAGCCGGATGCTCCTGCTGCTCTATCCCACGAGCTAACCAACACTCCACCTTTTTACTTTAAGGCCACATGAAGTCCTGAAACTACTGAAATCCATCTCTGTCAATAGTAGTTCTGGCTCTGATTCCCTAGAACCCCGACTCCTAAAGCTTGCTGCTCCTCTCATTACCTTGCCACTAGCTAAAATCTACATGCTCTCTCTCTCTGTCTCTCTCTCTCTGTCTCTCTCTGTGGCAGTATAGTTCTGGACCTCTGGAAAATTGCTTGCACAACACCTGTATTCGAAAAGGGAGACCCGAAAGATATCACCAGTTTCAGGCCTACAGCTATCCTCTCAGTCCTGAGTAAACTTCTGGAGAAACTTGTTGCTTCATAAACAATCGACTACCTAACTAAGCATAATCTTTTCTCTGAAACCCAGCATGGTTTCAGAAAAGGACATACTATATCAACGGCTCTTCTCAAACTCATGACAGATATACTTTCTAACATGGATACAAGACTTCTTACAGGTGCTGTTTTTATTGATCTTACTAAAGCGTTTGATCTTGTTATGAACATACGAGCATACAAATTTGCCAGTAGATAAAGGCCTAGAGGTCTATCAAGTCTGCACAAATGTGCAGCTAGTACCCCTTATTCTGCAGCTGCCTTTCCCTTCCACCCTTCCCCTCCATTGACCCTCCTCCTCCTTGTCCTGTCCCATCCCCTTTTGAAGCAGTCCAGTGTTCTACTGGATACCATTTCTGCAGGTAATGCATTCCACCCAGCTACCACCCTCTCTGTAAAAAAGTGTCTCCTCATCTCCCTCCGGAACCTTCCTCCAGTCTCATTTCATGGCCCCTGGTGTCCCTTCCCTCCCTTACTTTGAACAGCCCCTCTGTACCTGTCTTGTTTATTTCTTTCATGTACTTAAAGGTTTCAATCATGTACCCCTGTCCCTCCTCTCCTCCAGCAAGTACATGTTCAACTCCCTCAGACTCCTCTCATATGATAAGTCCCCAAGTCCGTTGATCATCTTTGTTGCCCTGCGCCACATCCCCTCCAGTAACTTAATGTCCCTCTTCAGATACGGGCGCCAGTACTGCACACAGTACTCCAGGTGTGGTCTAACTAATGACCTATACAGTGGCAGAATCACCTCCTTCCTCCTCAAGGATATACCCCTTGCAATGCAACCCAGCATTTTGTTGCCCTTTGCAGCTGCCTTCCTACATTGTGCCAAGTTGTTCATTGACCCTGTAACAAGCACCCCCACATCCTTCTCCTCCTCCTCTGTCTGGGCTAGCTGCACTCCCCCCAGCTGGTAACTCCTCCTTGGGTTCTTCACCCCAAAATGCAGCACCTTGCACTTTTTAGCATTAAACCCCAGTTGCCAGGTGTCTGACCAGGTTTCAAGCTTTGCCAGATCATCCTGCAACCCCTGCCATCCCCCTAGGTCATCTACTACTGCTCCCATCTTGGTATCATCAGCAAAAGGACTGATCTTGCTCTTGATGTCCAATGATATGTCTGCAACGAATATCCCAAACAACACTGGTCCCAACACCGAGCCCTGTGGAACACCGCTTGTCACTACCCTTGGGTGTGAGAGCTTCTCGCCCACCACCACCCTCTGTTGCCTTCCCTGCAGCCAGTTTCCTACCCATCTCACCAGCTTTGCACCTGCTCCTGTGCCTTCTAACTTACTTCCCAGCCTCCTATGCGGCACTGAGTCAATTGCCTTACTGAAGTCCAGATACAGGACATCCACTGCATGGTTCCTGTCCAGTTGCTTAGTTAGTTATTTATTTATTTAATTTATTTATTACTAGGATTACAAATACCTTTGAACCAAGGGTTCTTTTACAAAGGTTCCGTGTCAGCAATGGGTGCAAGCAAAACGGTGGTAAGATACAATACAGGATCAGGAGGTTAACATAGAAGTAAGCAGAGGTAAGCTACAATACAGGTCAGGAGGTTAACTTAGTAGCAGAAGACAGTACATGTGTATAGACTAGCACAGTAGCAATCTGTCAGGGGAAAATATCAATGCACAATTAACAATACGGGTGTGTGTATATATAGCAAGACACAAATACAAATAAAAATCATCCTATGGGTGACATAAGTGGAACAAGGGGTGGGGGATAAGAGGGGGAGGGGTGAGGAAAAGGGGGTAGGCAGTCAAGGATTTGACATTGTCATAAGTGCAAGAACAGAAATATAAGCACTAGGTAGTCTGGGGTGGAGCAACAAGAGATAGGGTGATAGGGAGGGGGAGACAGGAGGAGAGGAGAGGAGAGGGAGAGGGGTGGAATGGTAGGTGGGAGGTGAGAGGGGGTAGAATGGTAGGTGAGGGTTGGAGAGAGATGGGGAGTAGCAGGGGATGGAGGGGTGGAGAGAAGTGGGGAGGGTAGCAAGGGAGGAGAGACGAGGAGGGAGAGGTGAAACAAAGCTGCAAGCCTAGGCAGAGCAGTCACAATTGCTGAGGTCAGTGAGGTGCTGGCGGAGTTTACATTTGAATGGGCCAAGCTTGTTTTCAGCTGCAGTTTCAGGGGGAAGGTTGCTTAGCAGCAGGGGAGCCCTGGTGTGGAAAGCACGTTGAGTCTGGTTGGTATGGCAGAATGGAATGATAAATGTTGTTTTTTCTTTTAACCTTATATTTATTCCTCATAGAAACATAGAAACATAGAATTTGACGGCAGATAAGGACCGCTTGGCCCACCCAATCTGCCCATTTCCCTACCTACTGGATAAGCTGCAGATCCTAGTTAACCAGCAGCTTACCGCACTGTCCCTCCACTCAATCAGACACCCTCAATTCGCCTTCCACACATCCCCATGGTACCCCCAGGAGTCTGCTACTAGAGTGGTCACCTGCTCAATGGTTTCTTAGGTATCCCGGTACACCCCCGGGCGGGGCCGGGAAGGAACCGACCGATCCTCCACCTAATAATGGTGGAGCTGACGATTCATATTGGAGTCTGCCTTGGTGAGTGCCAGTGACGTACACTGGTGTCACAGGAGTCGACACCTAGGAGTGACAGGCTCCATTTTCTCCTGTTCTACGCTATCCCCTGCAGTTGCCGGCACACTGGGAGAGCCAGTGAGGACACACGCGTGTATACGCTGCTCCTCTTCGGGCTCTCGGCTAGCACTGCCCCACCCATTGTGCGTCCCGACCTGCATCGCCATTTCCGGGTTCACCCAGGAGGTGGTGATATAGCAGCGGGACAGACTGGTAACCCTCCCTAGAGAGGGAGAGCCACCATTGGGTGCTCAATCGCTCTCTTCCCCTGCTGACCGTGATGGCCCGGGCTTGTTCCCGAACCCGAGTCACTGGCGTGGAGTGAGGTGTGGCGTCCAGCACCTCAACCCTCAGCGCCAGCGGGCCGATAAATGTTGGTTTGAGGGAACTGCGCATAAAATGTGCAGTGACTGCGGGCAACATTAAGGCATGAGTTACAGGGGGTGTGAGGTTAAGACAAATTTTCTTAGCCAGTAGGCAGGTCTGGTAGACAAGTCTACTATTTAGATTGAGCCAGTTGGATTGCTTGTAGAGATCACAGGTATTCGTATGCTTCCCTGCACCAGTGAAAAGTCTACAGCAATTGTTAAGCGTTGTTAACCCAGTCATAGAACTCCACCAGGTTGGTTTGGCAGGATCTGCCACATATAAAGCCATGCTGTCTGCTGTCCTATAGTCCTTTGGCCTCTAGGAGGGCCACCAGCCTCTCCTTCAGGATAATCTCCGTCAGCTTACCCACGATGGATGTGAGGCTCACCTGTCTGTAGTTCCCCTGTTCATCCTTGGGGCCACTCTTGTGGAGGGGCACCACATGAGCCATCCTCCAATCCTGAGGTACACACCCTGAGTGTAGTGAGGCAATAAATAGGTCTGCCAAAGATCCCGCAGGGACCTCTGCCAGCTCCTTCAGTACTCTGGGGTGGATGCCATCTGGGCCTGGCGCCTTGTCCACCCTCAGTGCCTTGAAACCCTCCCGAACTCTGCCCTTCATGATTTCCCCATCTGTCACCCCCTCACCCCTGTTTCTGCTGTTCCTTCCCCCTTGGGTATCACCCCCCCCTCTCCTTGGTAAATACCAAGCAGAAGTAATCATTTAGCGCTTCTGCCTTATCGCACCCTGCTTCCACCCAATCCCCCTCCTTCCTAATCCTTACTATGTGGTCCTTACAGCTCCTCTTCTCCCTGATGTACCTAAAGAATTCCGTCTCCCCTTCTTAATGCCTTGTGCCAGCCTGAGCTCCGTAGATGCCTTTGCTCCCCTTACTGCCTGTGTCACCTCCTTTGATTCCATCAAGTACTCCTCCCTGTCCTTCCCCTTCCTGTTTTCTTGTACCTCCTAAAGGCAACTCTTTTCCTTTTTACCTTTTCCATGACCTATTTGCTCAACCAGCTCGGTTTCTTAACCCTAGCCTTCTTGCTCTGGGCCTTGCAGCAGGTTTTGGTTGCCTCCACTATCCCCAGCTTTATGAGCTTCCACCTCTGGTTAGTGCCCATACTAGGTTGAATTCTGGCCAGGTACCCTTTTACCACTTATCCCATCCTCCCAAAGTTGGCCCTCCTGAAGTTCAGCACTCTTGTGCCAGATTCCACTCCTTCCTTGCCCATATCCAATGTGAACCATACTGAGTGGTGGTCACTCCCTGACAGTGATTCTTCCACCGTAAGTTCTCTCACAAACTCTCCATTTGCCAGCATAAGGTCAAGGGTATTCCCTAACCTGGTTGGTTCACTGACCATTTGCAGTAGGAAGCTGTTCTGGAAGACATCCAGCAGTATCTGCTCCCTTCTATTCCTGGTTGTTGGGGTACTCCAGTCCACTCCTGGCATGTTGAAGTCCCCTACAATCACCACACTACCCTTCTCGCAGGTCCTCCTGATCTGTCCTGCTAGTTCCCTGTCTAACTCCTCCATCTGAGAGGGCGGCCTGTACACCACTCTCATTCTGAGAATCCTATTCTTGGAATCCTTGATTTGCATCCAAAGTGACTCCATACTACCCTTCTCCCTTTCCTCCCTTACACACTTCATTCCTTCCTTCAGATATAGTGCCACCCCCCCTTTCCCAATCACCCTGTCCCTACGAAATAACCTGTACCCTGGTATAGACAGGTCCCAGTCATTGTATTGGCTGGCCCATGTTTCTGTGATGGCTGCAATGTCCACCTCTCCCTCTGCCATGAGCACCTGTAACTCTGCAGTTTTTCTCCCAAGGCTCCTAGCATTAAGGGTAACCACCTTCCACACTTTCCTTCCCCTCCCATCCTGCCTTCCTTTACTAGCATCACCAATAGTACTTGCCATTTGCCCTTTGTCACTGTTATGGGGGATAAGCTCATATGGTTTCCCAACCTGTGGTCTCTGCATGTCTCTTGCCCACTTGCCACCCCCACTCCTAGTTTAAATTCCCAACTTCCTCCATGTACTCCACCATCCTCTGTTTCAACACTTTCTTTTCCTCCTCACTCAAGTGTAGTCTGTCCTTGGCATGGAGACTACTGTCCTCTCAGGTCCCTACCCACCCTCCCAACAGCCCATACCCTTTCGCATGACACCAGGTTCT
The DNA here is from genome assembly GCA_016271365.2 of Neoceratodus forsteri. Taxonomy (NCBI): domain Eukaryota; kingdom Metazoa; phylum Chordata; order Ceratodontiformes; family Ceratodontidae; genus Neoceratodus; species Neoceratodus forsteri. The sequence continues at coordinate 1,296,633,404 of CM057459.1, forward strand.
TAGCCATCCGTTAAATTCCTCTATTCTCAGCTTTCTCTTGTTGTGCTTGCTTTGGGCACTGGCAGTATCTCTGAAAAAGTTACTGATCTTCCTCTCCCCCTCACATAATTTTCCTAGTTCCTCAAACCTCCTCTGGACTATATCTACTGTCTTGTTAGCCAGGTCGTTCATCCCAAGATGTATAATTAAATGAGGCTTGTCTCTACCCCATCTAGCATATTTCAGAACAGATTGTCCCACCCTTTCCGCTGTCATTCCTGGCATGGCCTCCACCCAAAAGCGATTATGCCTCTCCCCCTTGCTACCCCACCTGACTCCTCTTAGTACTGAGTCCCCCAGCACTACGATTCCACCCCTCTTACTCCCTGCCTGCTTCCATTCATCTCCATCTTTCATTCCTGGCTCCTCTTCTTCCTCCTCCTGCACATTATTTCCCCCTTTTGCCCCTGTTGCAATTCTCCCAGCAGAACTTTCCCCCCGCTCTGGTTTGGTCCAGGCATTTATCAATTACTCCTCCAATTGCATCACCTCCCTCCTCCTTCTTCCCCTCTAGCAGTGCAAAACTATTTTCTGAAGACCCCTCACAAATGCCTGCTTCCTCTCTCTTCATAGTAACCTGTTCCCTAATTTCCACTCCATGACTGTTGCCACTTCTTCTCCTCCCCTCACAAGTCTCTGTCTCCTCCTTCCATTTGTCTTTTGTCTCCTGACCTGATTTCCCTGGCAATTATTCTTCCTGGCCTGGGCCCCTTTGTCTCCACTTCCCTTCTTCTGACCCTCTCCTCACCACTGTTGGCTCAAATTGCCCTCCCTCATCTCCCCTCCTCCCTCCCTCCAGTACTGGGCTAAACTCGCCTCCAGTCTGCCTTGTGCATCTTAATCCCTTCTGCAGATCCTCGATCTCCTTTCTAAGTTTCTCTATGTGGTTGCACACTAAACATCCCCCCCCCCACCCTCCTGACAATTTTTAGAAAGATTGGTGCACCACAGTTGTTGCAGCCTACAACTCTACCCATTGCTCTTGTTGCCCACCAGCAACCCCCCACCCTTCCAGATGAAGGATACCAAACACTTCCCCAAGTCTCCCCTCTACCCCCTCTATCAGTGCAAAACATTTTTCTCCTTTTCTTAACTTCCCTTACCCCCTTTGTCATACACGTCTAGATAGATTGAGCAACTGCTTTGTACATTTCTGTCCTTCCTGTCACACCAAAGAGACTTTAGGTAACTATTGTACAACCTTCTTCAAACTCCTACTCCTCCTTTCCACAATGCAAATAGCAATGCAAAGAAGTAACAATGAAAGCTCCTTGTTCTGCAGTTACTTCCCTTCCACTGAGATAGCAGTCACCTCTTCACTCGCTGCTGTTCCTTTCCAGGATGTCTGCTTCTGCTATGACAGGTGCATGTCCTTTTCTCTTTTGGGGGAGTGATGGCAGAACCCTAGGTATAAAGGACTGATCACCCCCTGCTTCTAACCACTCTCCAAAAACTCAGTTTCTCACCCCCTGTTGTTGAATGGTTTAGAAGCTATTTGCTAAATTGGTCACAAAATGTGAAATTCAACACCTCCCTTTCTGACAGTACCATTATCAACATTGGGGTGCCTCAGGGCTCAATCTTGGGACCCTGCTTTTCTCACTTTTCATAAACAATATTGCTGACTTTTATAAATCCTGTTTGTTGATTCTTTATGCGGATGATCTTGTTATTTATACAAGCTCCTCTAACACGGTGAATATCAACTCATCCATGTCCTCTGACTTCAAAAATGTCCCAAACTGGTTGAACACCCATAAGCTGGTATTAAATGCCCAAAAAACCAAAGCCATGCTTCTAGGCTCAGTCCATAAGCTCAATGCTTGTCCTTCAACCCTGATGGTTGGTGATTTGGGAGGCTCACTAACTGAGTATGTAACGTCTTTTAACTACTTGGGAGTCCTGCGTGACCAATCCCTTGACTTCAATCTGCACATATAATCCATCTGCAAAGTTGTAAGTGCTAAATTGGGTGTTGCTTACAAAAGTAGCTATATGCTGACACCCTCTGCCAAGTTGGCTATTGCCAGGGGTATCCTGCTCCCTGCCCTCACTTATGGTGCTCCCATTTATGTTGCTGCTTATAAAACTTTCCTACATAAGTTGGACACCACTTGCAACAATATATGTAGGTATGCCTCCTCGTTTCCTCATCTCAGGCACTACTGTCAACTTCATAATGACCTGAAATGACTCTCTCCCCCTGCAAACAGGCAATACGCTGTTGGCTCGCTCATAGATTCTATTATCCAACAACAAACCCCATCCTCTCTTGCAGCACTGCTGGTTCCCTAAACCTCCTCCCATGGTTTACAGTCTGTGGATAAATCCTTACTTAATATGCTTAGGTGTTGCACATTCAAAAGTACTGTTGCTTTTCAACATGTTGCCCCTCAGCTTTGGAATTCTTTTCCCCTAGACCTTTTGTAGGTGAAATCTCATCTCTGCTTTAAAAGGGAGCTGTGAAGATATCTGTCTCTTACTGACACATGTACTTGTTTTGACCCCACTTGATGGCATTAGACCCCTGCCTTTCCACTATCCTGCAATGCACCTCTGCACTCCCTCTGCTAATTATCCTACCTCTCTCAACTCCCCCCTCTCTCTTTTTCAACCTTTCGTCTACTCCTTGGCCCCATCCCAACTCTCAGTTTAGTTAAGACCTATCTTACTCTTGTTACACCCATTTATGTCTTATCAGTGTTCTACAACTGCACAGTGATTGTCCTTGCAGGTTCTCTCTACTCTGTCTCTTTACATTATCTACATCATGCTTGCTACTCCTGCTGAATGCTATTCCCGGCACAAATCTGTGCTAATTTCTTTTAGTGTGAAACTGTCTCCTTGAAGCCTTGCATTATGTTATGCTGTTTTTGACTACCTGTGTTATTGGTCATTTATGCTGATCTGACCTACCCCTTTTTATGTTGGCTCGCGCTTGCGTGCCAGCCAACATATTGCAATAGTAGCAGATTTGGAGGTGCAGTCACTGTGGGTGAATGCAGGGCACGCATCAGTAGGTGCATCCCTCATTCCCCAATAAGGCAGCTGCAGGCGCTGACACCAGCAACATGTAAACCGGCCACCAGATCTAAGAAAAGGTGCGCTGCAATGAGAGCCAAGCTTGTCATGCAGTGCCGTGCCTTTCCTGGTGAAGCAGTTCAATAAACATGGCGACATTGACTGCCACCGCGCAGAGCGCCGACTTCAGGGGTGCCCAATCCCTCTGTCGGCATGCCCAGCCCACTTCATTTGCCGATGGTGGAGCCCACTCCCTGTTGGCATAATGCCCCCCCTCCTATTCCACTTGTGTGCCAAGCTGGTGCCTGATCCCCCTTGGCATCATGCCCCCCCACAGTCTTTCCTTGCTGACAGGGGGCCCAATCCCCATTGGCTTCAGTCCCCCCTGCCCAGTTCAGTTTGCCAACGGGGGAGCCCACTCCCCATCAGCATAATATCCCCAACCCCTGATTTATGCTGTGTGCCAAGGGGGTGCCCAATCCCCCTCGGCATCATGCACCCCCCATTTCTGTGCTGACGGGGGGCCCAGTCCCCATGGGCTGCAGTCCCCCTTCCCGTAATGCAGGTGGTACACTGGGAGCCCACCCCAGTGTACCAAACAAAGACCTGCAAAAAAAGAAAACCGGCCCTCGTTGTCTTTTTTTTTTTGTTTACACCTGTGAAAGAAGAAAATGGTCCCTCGCGGTCTCTTCTACCCATTCCCCAACCCACGCCCACCCTCTGTGTACTTCTGCCTCCCCATACCCCCCTCACCCCATACTTACCTCTGGAGTCCAGTGCAGTGTTGTTTGGTGGACTGGGAACACGTCTGCACTCTTCAAAGCCGACTGCGAACTGAAGAAATGCTGGTAAGCTGTATAATGGCATAAATAGGGTTTTTTCAACATTGGTGCATATCTCGGGCATTTTTGGGAATTTTGGCACCAAATTTTCAACATGGGATTATTGGGACCCCTCCTCATGTATTCAGTCACTATCATGGTGTTATTCAGTCCTGAAAGGTGATTTTGCGGTCACTGCACGGAATCACCTTTTGGGACCGATTAACGAAACAACAGTGCCACTGATCATGAGGTGGGCTCCCAAAAAGCGTATGTTGCAAATTTGGAGAAAAAATCCAAAAAAGGACTGTTTTACAAGCATGTGTTGTGCAGTTTCCATGCACGCTCATAACTTCGTGAATTTGTAATATTTTCATGCCAGATTTTCAACATTGGCATTTTTCTACACTTCCTTATGAGTAGTCCAGCTGTCATTTTACATATCCTGGCCGAAATGTGTTTTCGCACTTCTGGTGCAGAATAGCATGGTCGCTGTGGGAGATCACTTTTAGGGACAGATTAAGAAAATGACAGAGGCACTGTTCATGAGCAGAGGTCCTAAATGCCTGTGTTGAATATTTGGTGGTGAAAATCCATAAAATGACTGTGTCATGACTGTGTGTTGTGCAGTTTCCACGCACCCTTGTAACTTTGCAAATTTGCAATATTTTCATGCCAGATTTTCAACACTGCCATTTTTTCACATCTCCTTATGAACAGTACAACTGTCATTTTTCACATCCTGCCCAAAATGTGTTTTCACACCTGTGGCACACAATGGCATGGTCGCTGTGGGAAATCAACTTTTGGGACAGATTAACAAAATCACAGTTCCACTGTTCATGAGGGGAGGTCCCAAAATGCCTATCTTGAAAATGTGGTTAAAAAAATCCCCCAAATAATTGGGTTACGGACATATGTTGTGCAGTTTCTATGCCTGCTCATGACTTCATCAATTTTTCATATTTTCACTCCAGATTTTCAAAGTTGCCATTTTTTTACACCTCTTCATGAACAATACAGTTGTCATTTTTCACATCCTGCCCAAAATGTGTTTTCATGCCTGTGTTGCCAAATGGCATAGTCGCTGTGCAAAACCACCTTTCGGCTAACAAACTGATAGTGCTGCTCTTCATGAGGTGGGGTCATAAAAAGTCCATGTTGCAAATTTGGAGTGAAAATACCAACAAACACCTACAGCGTTAGGGTTTCCAACTGTAACATCCCACTTTGTTGAGACTGACAGGCATCAGGGGTGTGACTTCGGATCATTGGCTGTAATGCTCATGCCATTCCATCCCCACCCCCCACCTTGCAGCCAGTGACAGGCATCGAGGTGTGCCTTGGAGTGTTCAGCCCTAAAGTTCCTCCCTTTCTCCTATACTGCACCCATCTCAGCATATTTCCTTATGGAATGGGGTAAGTATAAGGCCCAAATACCCCAAAGCACACCACGACACTTGTCAGTGTCTACAGGGTAGGGTGAGGTTAAATGGCATGAGCGTTATAGCTGATGACCCAAAGGCACACCCCAATGCCTGTCAGTCTGTGCAGGGTGGGGGTGGGGTTGGTGTCAGTTCAATACTTCACTGCCATTCCTATTACGCATCTCTAACTCCTGCACTACCAATGCCAGCGAGACAACATTTGGCATTGACAAATGTTTGTTGTAACTGTCCTGCACTTATATAATGTTTACCAATATGCTGCTTGACAACTTGTATTACTTGTTTATACTGATTTGACCTTCCTCTGTATGTAATTGTCTTGCTCTCATGAATGGATACCTGTAAGTTATACTTGTTGTACTCTCCCGGGTCATGCCTGAAAATAGTCAATTTTTGGCTAGTGCACTCACCTGATTAACAAAAACTAAATAAAATAAAACAGGCCATTGAGGTTGCTTACCCCGGGCCGGTAACAATTTCAGTCACCGAGGGAATGGCAATTAGCTTTGCACTGCAGACACCCAGATAACTCATTGGATGTTTCTCCCTTCCCTGCACCCAGAGAAAGTGGGAAAATGGCCATAAGGCTATCGCCATCTTCTCCCAGAATTGCTGAGGCTGCCAGTTGTTGGTTAGCTAAGCAAGCAGAACAGTGAAGAAACCTTTGTGCATACCATATGGTGCTATCACCTTTTATGTCGTGCAGTTCATCTTTAAATACATGAGGAAATCATATTAGATGAGATGATAATCTAAAGCATTCAAAACGGCATATAAGATAGTACAAGTACTGCTAACAAATACCCATTTTATAAACTTTAGAGTACCACATTTTCCCTCACCCTTTCAAGTTCACTTCAAGTTGTGTACTCTCAGCAGTGGCAAAGTCCTGGCTCAGTTTATCCAATTTCTTACTTACCTCCACCAGATCACTAAATAAAAAGTGTTTTTCAACATAGGAGATTTTTAAATGAGCAGGTAATGGTAATGGGTAGATAATACCTGTCACAAACGCACTCAGCAGGTCAGGCCCTCTGCTCCCACAGTGCCAACCTCTGAGTGCAATATTGTGAACAGGTAACAGAGAGGTTAACCCTCCTGTCTGCTTGTGGGTCTGAATCACCTTTAGTCTCAAGCTCTGGGGAAATTCAAACTGTGACCCTTATGCTAGCGTACCCAAAAGTACAGGCTCAGATAATATTCTCTTCGGGGGATGCAACCCTTAAAACTCTATAAAAGACCTTAGGTATATTCTTACCTTTTCCTAGTTTAGTAACACCATCAAGCTTTTGAACAGTTGTCAAACATAACCACATATACATCACATGCAAAAAGAACTTGGAAGACACACAGGCAGTCTTTTAAATAAAGAGTTACTAAAATGGATACAAATATGTAAAATGTAAACTCAGAACAATATATCAAAGAGCATACAATCACTTAAAAGAAAAGAAACTACAAACTCCTTCCACAATACAATTAGACTTTTTCTATCTAATGTATTACCTCTAAGTGCATATCAGAGAACTGCCTCTCTACAGTCCCAAGATGGAATATCTCTCAAAAACAGTTTAGACACAGTATTAGTTTAAACTGTGTCACTCCACACCCCTTCTATGAGTCATGTAATTCCTCCTTTTAGAATATAAAAAAATACAAACATGATGTCCTTTCAGGAGGCATTTTAAATAAGGTGACATCAGCAAAAACTAATTTCCCAAATTATAAGTCTTTGATTTCCCATTTCCTTCTCCCAAGGCATTTCAAAGGGTTTTATAGCTTTTTTAACACCAGTTGGTATTAAATGTTCTTCCTCTTAAGACATCATAAAAGTTTATGATTTTCATGTTCTGGCAGAATCATAAAGTCCCATTTTGTTTCCACTTCAAAGAAGCAACAGGTCATAAAAAGCCATAAAATGCAATTTCTCAAGGAAGTTAATTACATTACAGAGATTTCCTGGTTTAATATTTATCCTGTCATTTCACTGAAACCTGGGCGAGGGGGGCACCCATGGAAACACTGTGACAAACACACACTATATTTTTATATTACAAATATCATCCAACAATCATAACCAGCTGGCCAAGCATCACAATACCCAGCTCCTGTATTCTTGCATGGACACCATCGAAGGCTCACCTCCCCTCTCTTGTGGCATAACTGAGATATGGATAATGGTGGACAGTCTGTGTTCTCTCCACAAGTAGCAGGCTATGTTCTTTAATTTTCATAAGCATTTTGTCTCTTTGATAAGAACCCCCTGTTACCACCAGAAAGACACTGGACATGGAGCCTTTGTAATGAGCTTCTAGCTCAAAGAATGTTGTAATCCGAAACATTAAATAAATAAATTAATTAATTAAAGATCCTTGGTAGCTCAGGATTTTTTTGGGGGGGAGTTACTTTATAGGCTTAGACAATGTTAATCTCTTGCAGAACATAAGAACATAAGAATGGTGTCAGCAGATGGGGACCATTTGATCCATCTAGTCTGCCTGAGGTAGCTACTCCCTCCCCTTTAATTGTTCAAGCCAAGATGTCCACACTGTCTGTCCCATGCTAGTTTAAATTCTCTTACTGTCCTAGCTGCCACCACCTGTGCTGGCATGCTGTTCTATGGATCTATCACCCTCTCCATGAAGAAGTACTTTACATAGTTGCTCCTGAACTTGCCTCCCACTAGACACAAGTTGTGCCCCCTTGTCTGAGTTCCTTTGTTTACTTGGAAGAGATTCTCCATCTTGTTTATTTCCTTGATGTATCTGAACATTTATATCATGTCTCCTCTATTTCTTCTCTGTTCGAGTGAGTACAATTTTAATACCTTGAGCCTAGTTTCATATGTCTCATGGTGCAACCCTTGTACCGTTTAAGTAGACCTTCTCTGCACTGTCTCTAATCTGTCTATGTCCTTTTGCAGGTGTGGCATCCAGAACTGGACACAATACTCCAGGTGTGGCCTTACCAAGGATCTGTACAGTGGCATAATTACCTCTTACTTTCTGCTTGTAATGCCCCAACCTATACATCCAAGGATGCCACTTGATCTCTGTGCAGCTTTTTTGCACTGTTTTGTGACTTTGAAGTCATTAGTGATGAGTACACCCAGGTCCCGAACCATCTTTTGAGGAGGTTCACAATAAATTGAATTGAGTTTTGGGTTTCCATTCCCTCCAGGATACCTAAAAGTCAGATATTTGCAGAGCAAACTGAGTTTTCAATGCGCACCAATTGAAAATGTAAACGTTTATTTTCTTTCACAAGGCCATTCACCACAGTGTAAGTTTTATTAGTGGACTCCATAATTGCTTTATTGTCTGTGGCCTTTTTGTCCATTCTGGTTTCCAGGAAAATGACTCTTAAATAAAAGTGTCCACTTTCAATGATAGTTCCCATACTGCCCCTAGGACTGCATCCTTCACAGCTTTCAGGGTCAGTTTGCCACCATGATGTCATCGACTCCTTGTCCCCCTCCAGATAATGGTCCCACTGACACAAGCTGCTTTCCTTTCCTGGTGTCTGTTGCAGATAGATTTTGCAATCTCCCCATCTCTTTTTCTCCAAATGACTGATATCTACTGAAGGTGTTCGATGTAATTCATTGACTGGTGCCGGTTATTACAACCAAAAAGCACTCTGAATTTTACTTTTCATTAATATTGATACTGGTAAAGCAGAGTGAGTACTAGAGCATAAAAAAATACATAGAAACAAAGACTTTGATGGCAGTTAAGGATGGCTTGGCTCACCCAGTCTGCCCATTTCCCTACCTATTGGATAAGCAGCAGATCCTAGTTAACCAACAGCCTACTTCCTCCTACCCCCCACTATAAGTGCTTTATGTCTGTCCCATGCATTCTTGAATTTCTCCACTGTTTTTGACCCCTTGACCTCCTCAGGAAGACCGTTCCATGTGTCCACCACCCTCACTGTAAAATAAATACTTCCTCATGTTGCCTCTTAGCTGTCCCCCCTCTATCTTCAAACTGTTCCCCCTTGTTCTTGCACATTTTTTTTCCTGAAGGATGCTACCCTCTTGGACTTTTTTGATTCCCTTAAGGTACTTGAAAGTTTCTATTATGCATCTATTCTGGTCCTCCACTAGCTCCGCCCCCTGATATCACCAGTGTTAAAATGTGTCCCTGATTTTGATCCTTTGTCCCTGATTTTTTAAGTCTTGTCCCTGATTTATGAGGCAGGAGGTTAAGCGATATTGTATTCAATCAGAATCATGCAGCAAACAATTGACAGAACATTAGACTTTGTTTAGCGTTACACAAATTCTTAACGTTTACATTAAACATTGTTTTTTTGCCGATGTATTTGATTGCAGGTAGTTTGAATGTTGAATGACTTTAAAACTTGTTTCCCCTCACTGTCCAATCTACAAAAAATTATTGTTAATTGAATAATACATATTTAACATTTATTTTGGTTAAAAAATGTTCCTTCATACACTATAAAAATAAACGTGGGAGTTAAAAAACACAACAGAACTATGATTCCATCTTAGGATTCTGATGACATGTATTTAGTTATTTCTGTATGTATGTATGTACTTACAGTATTTGAAAATTGGTAGCCAGGAAAGACACACTGAACCAATGCTCATTTCCAGATGTGACCTGAGGAAAGGGAAGGGGATACAGTGATTCAATTACAGTAGTTGCAAAGTAGCGTTCCACAAAAAATAAAGTGCAAAGAGTGAAACATGCAGCATGGTTTAACTGCAAATAAAAATAACAGGTGGCAGAAGTTGGAGCTGAGAGCAGCAACCCAGCCCAAAGTAAATGATAAACAGGTTGAGCAATACAGTGCAGTGGTATTTGGGACAATAAACTTACCCCAGAGGGAGGACCACAGCTGAAGAGGAAGGAGACCAGGGGCACGTCAGGTGGCAGATGACAGGAGCAGGAGGGGGAGGGCAGGAGTTTTAGCTGCAGCCTAAGGGAAGTGGGAAAGTGTGAGAGATGGAGTGAGGAGGGGAGCAGTTTCCAAAAGGAGGGAAGACGATAGGAGCTGACTGCTCAGCAGAGGAGTGAGGGTGGGGGAGGGAGACGGTGCAAGGATCCCTGGAGCAGAGGGAGTATGAGATAGAGGGAATGGGTGAGATGAGTGTGGCTAGAAAAGAGGGAAGTGACCCACACCAGTTTTTGGAGATGAAGTATGCACAGCAGGACTGGCAATGGGAGGGAAAGGGGAGGATGGAGAGGGAGGAGGAGTAGGGGGAGCAGTGGTGTGTGCAAGGGAGGAGTTGGTAGCAAAACAACAGAAGGCATTACAGAGGGTGTCAAGTCTGGCAAGGGAAGAGAAAGGAGTGGTACCATAGACCACATCTACACAGTCAAAGACAGGGAGCATGATTTTGGTAACCAGCTCCTGGCATAACTCTTGAAACAGGCAGCCTTTGTTACAGTATAGGACACCATGTTTGGTGCAGAGTTTGACCAGGATAGCATTGATGTGGGCAGAAAAGTCAAGTCTTCTGTCAAGCCACACCCTGAGATACTTGAAGGAAGGGACCACTTCATGGGGTGAGCCATCCAGAGTGGAGAAGGTAGGGAGGGATATGAACATGACCAGTTTCTGGTTGGTGCCAATGGTCATGGTCATGGACACTGTCTATTTTAGTTTCATCCCAAAGTTGGTTGGACTGGAACTAGTGCGTGAAAGTCTTGCTGGAGCAAGACTTCCACAGTTGAGGGGCCTGAGGTGTAGAGAATTATGTCATCTGCGTACATGTGAATATGCGAGTTGGCACAGGCAGAGGAGAGGTCATTGGAAAAAATGAAAAAGAGAATTGAATTCAAGATGCAGCCCTGTGGGAACCCAGCCTGGATTGGGAGTGGAGGGGACAGGATGCCACCTACCTGCACCAACTGCCGATGCCTTAGGAGGTAGGAATGGAGCCAGTTAACATTGAGGGCTAAGAGGCCAAAGAACCAAGCTTGTCCTGGAGGAATGAATGGGCTACCACATCAAAGTGTTGGCTAGATCAATGACAATATCCATCGTAATGTACCCCTTCTCCATCCCAGAGAGGATGGACCTAGTGATCCATAGCAGGGAGGCGATGGTGGAGTGGTGCTTCTGAAAGCCAGACTGGAAGGGAAAAAGGAAGGGAGCAAGGAAGCTGGATGAGTAGAGGAAGTCAGTAAGCCTGGAGAAGACCAGTTTCTCTTACAGCATAGCAAGAGAGGGGAGGGGGGGAGATAGGATGGAAATTGTCAAGGGTGGAGGGACTGCCCTCTTTGTTGAGGGGAAGAACTTTGACAAACTTGTTGTATTTTTTTTTTTTAATCTGGTAAGACCATGGGCCAAAGATCCATTTCCAAGTATTACCAGAACATATAACAAATGTGCAAACCATAGATGAAACATACCTTCTGCTGCATTATTGCAGGGTGTGCCTACAGGTGTGTGCTTACAGATTACTGCTGTAATCTTCTGATTCAGATTGTCATTTGCAAGGTATATCTTCTGTTACTGCTTTATTTTTCTCTGTAGCAAAGTGTTTCTTACAGGGTATATCTTCTGTGAAATTATTACAGGTGGTGCATTACAGGTTTTACAGTTTTATGTATAATTAGGATAAGCTTTCAGGGCTACTGCATTTGTTGCTGGCTGATTGTTTCTGCTCTTACCTCCTTGTTTCTTTCATCCATGGTTCTTCTTTTTCAGCAGGGTAAGGCCCAGCCACAAACCCCATCCCCAACCACCCCACACTACACTCCTTTTATAGGGTAGCACTGTCGTGACATTTCCTGTAGCCGAACAGGAAGGGGCGGATCAGAGGGGTATCCACACAGTGACCTCATTTACAGGGACATTTGTAATATAACTTGTTACAACAAGTTATACAAAAACAAAACACAAAATCAAACTTTTGCATTCATTTTCTTCCTTCTAATTACTCTGGCCAGGTTATAAACCCAGCAACTTATCTGGAATGGATACCATTAACTGCAGTTACTGCTGAACACTTTTCAGAAGGGCAGTTTGACAGAATTTAGGACACTGTCTTACATGCTGGGCCATTGGAGAACTAAGGGCTCAGATCCATGCACCGTGGGCAAAGATTGCACACCTCAAATTGCATATTCAAGGAGAAAAATATTATAAGAACCGCCCGCCATTTCCCCCAACATTCAACAGAAGCACCTTGACCGCAGAGGGTAGTTGGTCCTGGAGGTTAGCAGGTGGTTAGGAGGTCAAATCGGGTGCCCCATCACTCGGTGCTCTCCAACATATCACCTCCACAGACTTAATAAAAAACTACAAACAGGTATCTGCCTCTTTCACTGAAATCAAACAAAGGGGCAGAGGACACTGCAGAGCAGGACACTGCAGCACAGGTGCTAGCACAACAAAACTCACCCAAAACGGGAACCAAAACAAAAAAAGCAAAAAGGAAATCCAAAAAACTTCTGATCATAGGAGACTCTATGATTCGGGGAGCTGATACATATCTCCAACCAGGGGTAATGGTCAGATATTTCCCGGTACGTCAGCGTATAGAGACACTGACCACATTGCTAAAATTGTTCAGGAAGCAGGAGAAAACATTGATGTCCTGGTACACATAGGGATTAACGATCTCACCAGCTGGTCAGTTGTGGAGACCAAGGAACACCTGACCAGGCTGGGTGACAAACTATCATCCATTTCATCTGGCATCTCCTTCTCTGATATCCTGTCAGTCTGGAAGAGGGGGACAGATGGACGGAAGGTCAGAGAAGGGGAGATAGGGGAGCTAAACATGTGGCTCAAGGGCTGGTGCCTGGAAAAAGGACACAAATTTGTAGGGAAATTGGCAACAGTTTTGGGAGCAAAAGTTCTTTAAATTTGATGGACTGCATCTGACTAAGGAGGGAGTCAATGCATTGGGCAGAAATTTGAAGTCTTTGTAGACTGTTTAAACTAGCAAATGGGGAGAGGGGTGCAGCACCCCATACGTTGAATGGGAAGAACACCCCTCCCCCCTCAGCTAGTGGTCAAACAGAAGTTCAGCATGTTTGCAGTTCATTTGCATCACCAAGTAAAGAAAAAGGTCCGTCTCTCCATACGACACACGGGGAAAGGCTGGATCTCGCCCAACAACTAACACACCAAAATCTGGCCAATGGAAAATCATGCACACAAGTGCTCGCAGTCCGGGAAACAAGATCCCAGACCTGCAGGCAATAATGGCAGAGGCTAAACTGGACATAGTAGCCATTAGCAAGACATGGTTTACCAGTAACCACACTTGGGAGACTTCAGTACCTGGCTATGTACTGTTCAGAAGAAACTGAGGTGCAAGAAGGGGGGTTGGGGGTGGAGTGGCTCTTCATGTCAATGAAAATATCAAAGCTACAGAAATTCAGAACACATATAAGAAGCCAGAAGAACTGTGGGTCACCCTGGAAACAGGAAATGGGACAGCCATACAAACTGGGGTTGTGTACAGGCCTCCAGACTAGGGGGAGGACACATGCATGTTACTGTTACAAGATGTACAAAACATGGCAGCTAAAGGGGAAGTTCTGATAATGGGAGACTTCAACATGCCAGATACAGATTGGTCAATACCAGAAGGAACATCTGCCAGAACTAGACACATGGTGGATTCCCTGCAGGGGGAGGGCCTCAAATAACTGGTACAACAACCCACAAGAGACAGAGCTATCTTAGATCTAGTACTGACTAACAGGGAAAGGATCACAGATCTCCAGGTAGAAGGTCACCTGGGTGCCAGTGACCATCACACTGTGTGGTTCAATTTGGCCACTAGAACAAAATCATCCCATTCCAAGGCAAAAATATGGAACTTCAGAGGAGCTGACTTTGATAAGATGGCTAACAGAGTTAAGCTAGCCCTGGCAAAAAAAATACAGATGAGGGGGTACAGGCAAAGTGGGCAAGCATTAAAAATGCAATACTTGAAGCAACATCCCATTGTGTTAGTGAGAAAAGGAAGTGCAAAAGAAGAAGGAAACCACTTTGGTTCTCAAACACAGTAGCAGAAAAGGTCAGAGCCAAAAGGCTGGCCTTCAGGAAATATAAGGGAACGCAACAGGATGAAGATAGGTAGGCTTACCAAACTTCCCTAAGGGAAGCAGGGAAGGCAGTAAGGCAGGCAAAGGCCCAAACTGAGGAAACACTAACACAAACAGTAAAAGAAGGTGACAAGACTTTCTATAGATACATTAGTGAAAGGAGAAAGTCCAGAGGGGTATTGCTTAGATCAAAGGAATAAGGGTGTGAGGAGGAGGAGGACCATGTAAAAGCATCTATCCTAAATAGATACTTCTGCTCAGTATTTACCTAAGAGAAGGTAGGCAGGGCTCACAGCTCAGCACCATGGACACAGGGGGAGGGAGGTGTGCACTAGTCCTTCACAAAGAAAGGGTCCTACAAGAGCTCGATAAGCTCAGGGTGGACAAGGCAATGGGACCTGGTGACACTAGTCCCAGGGTACTAAAGACGCTAAGGGTGGAACTAGCAGAGCCATTATCAAAACTGCTTAGTGAGTCTCTGAGCACAGGAGAGGTCCCAGAAGACTGGAGAAGGGCTCATGTGATCCTGCTCCACAAGAGTGGTAGCAGGGAGGAGGCAGGAAACTACAGACCAGTCAGTCTTACCACAGTAGTGGGCAAGATTATGGAGACACTCCTTAAGGAAAGGATAATGCAACAGCTGGAATTCATAGGAGTACAGGATTCAAGACAGTATGGGTTTACAAAAAGGAAGGTCCTGTCAAACTAATCTCATAGATTTCTTTGACTGGGTAACCACACTGGTGGACCAAGGAGGAGCAGTTGATGTTGCCTACCTTGACTTCAGCAAAATTTTCAATACTGTTCCACACAGAAGATTGATTAATAAGCTGGGTAGGCTCGGGGTGGGTCAGACATTGGCCAACTGGGTGGCAAACTGGTTGACGGGCAGATAACAGAGAGAGTGGTGGTAAATGGTATACAGTCAGAAGAGATGCAAGTCACAAGTGGGGTATCTCAGGGATCAGTCCTGGGGCCAGTCCTCTTCAATATCTTCATCAGTGACATTGCAGATGGACTGGAGGGTAAGGTTTCTCTGTTTGCAGATGACACCAAGATCTGCAACAGAGTAGATGATCCAGGTGGGGTGGGCAGAATGAGAAGAGATCTGGATAAACTAGCAAAATGGTCGGAAGAGTGGCAACTGGGGTTTACGCAAAAGTGCAAGATCATGCACATAGGGAAGAGAAACCCTGGAAGCCACCTATAGGCTGGGAGGGAGTTGCTGGCAGTCACAAAGGAAGAAAGAGATTTAAGCGTCATCATCACCAATGACCTGAAATCATCCAAGCAGACTACTAAAGCAGTAGGTAAAGCTAGAGGATGTTGGGGTGTATTAGTGGGGTATCACAAGTCGGAAGAGGGAGGTAATAATCCCTCTTTACAAGACACTGGTTAGGCTCCATCTGGAGTACTGTGTGCAGTACTGGAGGCCACACCTTCACAAGGACATTAACCAAACTGAGGCAGTCCAGAGAAGGACAACCAAAATGGTGCAGGGGCTGCATCAGAAAACATATTTATTTATTTATTTAAGAGATTTACCAGATAAGCATACTGAGTGGGATCCACTCGTTTCCAGATGTGACCTGGGAGTTACATACATGCAATACAAATGGTGCATAGGCAATGGTGCATACAGCAGGTTCAGAATGGGTACAATAAAGGGTGAAACATCAGGTCCAGAAAATGTTACAGGCTGGACTATGCATTTGTTATTTAATTACAAGTATAGTTCAGAGTGCATGAGTTGCTATATCATAGTTGGGGTCTATGACCGTGGTGCATAAACAGACAGTGACACGTTGGTGAAAGCACAATTATAGCCAGTTGTTGGACAAGTGTACAGTTTATGGCACGTTGCGATGCCTCGTGGTATCAGTTCTGGGCTGCAGGTTGCAGTTACATATGTCCAAGAAGTGGGCCTGGAGGAGAGTTTTCAAGGTCCTTGGGGTGGAGGACTGCCTAATTTCTGCAGGGAGGTCATTCCAGAGTTTTCGCAGTCTATATTTGAAAGCTGATTGGCCCTTTGAGGTGTGCATGAAAGGGATTTGTGGAAGTCTTGACTCAGTGCCTCTCAAGGAGTAGGCCAGGAGGGGGTTGAATTGACAGGACGGAGCTGAGATAGGTGAGGAGGGAGTTGGACCAGTGCTTTACTATGAGATTTGCGCAATGAAGCTGGCACCTAGAGTGCAGCGAGGGGAGAGCTAGGGAGCTATACAGGTCACAGTGGTGGGTGGTGGGGGGGCATTCTAGGATGAGCCAATAGAAAGAATGAAAAGGGGGTCCAAGTTGGCCAGGGTGGGTGGGGGCTGCACTGTAGATCACGTCTCTGTAGTCAAAGATTGGGAGAATCATTTTGTGTACTAGCTCCTCCTGACCGAGGTAGGTAGGCAACCTTTGTTGCTGTATACTGCGCCTAGTTTTGGGTGTAGTTTTTTCTGAAGGGAGTCGATGTGGACAGAGAAATCTAAATGGCGATCAAGCCATACACCCAGGTACCTAAAGGAGGTGCAGGATTCCAAGGTGGTTCCGTCCAGTGTATGGAAAGTGGGGGGAGCAGCTAGCTGGGAGAGTCTAGGCTGCATGCTGAAAGTTATGGAGACGGTCTTCTTTGCGTTTAGGACAATTTGGTTTGAACTAAGGCAGGTTTGAACAGCATCAAAATCCTACTGTACGGCAGAGTTTAAAACCTCGCTGGAAGGGCCGGAGGCATACAGAATGGTATCATCAGTGTACATTTGTATAGCTGAGTTCAGGCATGTCAGTGGGAGGTCATTTAGAAATATGTAAAAGAGAAGGGGGCCCAGGACAGAACCCTTGGGGACCCCCATGGTGACTGGGAGCAAGGGGGATATGTGTGGGCCAATTTTTACTGCTTGTTTCCTGCCAGATGGGTAGGCTTGGAACCAGCTGGTGGCTAGATCGGATAGGCCTGCATCGTGTAGTTTTGTGATGAGTTTAGAGTGGGAGATGGTATCAAATGCCTTTGCCAGGTCAATGAATATAGCCGAGGTGAAGAACCCTTTGTCCATGCCTGAGGCAATATTGTTACTAAGTCTTAGTAACGCAGTAATGGTGGAGTGTGATTTGCGAAAGCCTGATTGGTAGGGGGTGAAAAAGGAGGTGGTATCAAGGAATTGTGTGAGTTGATAGAGGGCTAGGTGTTCCTGTAATTTGGCCTGAATTGGAAGAAGGGAGATAGGGTGGTAGTTTCCAGGCTCAGATGGGTTGCCACCCTTTGGCAGTGGAATGACTACTGCCTCCTTCCATGCTGTTGGAATTTGTGCTGAGAAGAAGGAAAGGTTTAGGAGGTCAGCTACGGGGGCTGCAATGGCAGGGGCAGAAAGGTATAGGAGTTTGCCATCCAGTGCTAATGGGCATTTACCTTCATTGGTGTCAAGGGAACATAGGGAGGCTAGGACTTCTGTTGTGGAGACTGGATGGAAAGAGAACTTGGTGGCATGGGGGGAGTGCTGGGTGGGCGTGGGGGGTTAGGTGCGGGTGAAATGATTTGTAGGTTTGTTAGGAGAGATTTAGCACAGTTGGTAAAAAAGTGATTGAAAGTTGTGGCAACTTCCCTTGGCTCAGATACATTTTTGCCCTGAATGGTTAGGGTAGGGGTGGGTGGCTGGATAGGGGTAGTGAGCAAGGTTTTAATAGATTTCCAGAATTTGGATGGATGGCTAAGATTAGAGGAGAGGGCCGCTCGGAAGTAGTTCTTTTTAGCCTGCTTTATGGCTTTAGTACAGTTGTTTTGGAGGGTATGGTAATGCTGCAGGGATTCAAGGGTGCCTGATTGCTTATGTTTTTTCCAGGCCTGGTCTCTTGTGTGACATCTGGAAATAATGTTGGCAGAAACCCAGGGGAGATGGGTTTCCCTTACCCTTTTGCTTCTTAAGGGGCGTGATAGTGCCAGACAGCAAGAATTTGATTTCTGAACATGTCGAAAGTATGGTCAATGGTAGGTGCCAGTTGGATGAATGACCAGTCGGCAGAGGCAAGGTCATGTAGTAAGGAGTTGAGGCAGAGAGAATTGTTTGCTCTCGTGTGGAGTGTCCTTGGGGGAGGTGGTTTGTAGGTCTGTGCACCTTTCTGATCACGTAGATCATGTGGTGGTCACTCAGTGAATCAGGTAGGAGGTCAGCCTTAATAATCCTGTGTGGGTGTGTTGTAAGAGCCCAGTCCAGGAGGGAGTGGTTCTGGGATTTTGGGTTGAGGTGGGTGGGTTGCACAATCTGTTGTGAGAGGTTAAGGGCTTTAATCTTGCTGCATAGTTTTGAGCAGTCTTTATCTAACCAGTTGTAATTAAAGTCCCCGAGGATGTAGAGCTCACCGGCAACAGCCATATCTTTAAGAGAAGCCAGGTGGTCTATGATGGTAGATACTGGGGTGGCAGGGGCACAGTATATCCCTGCCACATACACTGGTGAGGTATGCAGCAGGACTAGATTTATCATCTTGGTTTCAATATGAGGAGTGTGACCTGGGAGCTGGACAGAGGTGTACTGGAAAGCGTTAGATATATACATGGCAATGCCACTGCCTTTCTTGTTGCCTTGTCTGTCCTGCCTTATTACTGTCTAGCCGGGCATGGCTACTTCAGAGTCATCATGATGGGGTTTTAGCCATGTTTCGAATATTACACAAATGTCCGGTTTGAGGGTTTGGGCAGTGATTTGCAACTCCGGGACTTTGTTCAATAGGCTGCGGATGTTGAGGTGAATTAGGCTAAGACCCTTTGGCAGGTTTTGGGGGGGTGGGACGGAGGTCCAGAGTTGGTTTCAACATCACCCACCATTAGGAGCATCAGAGTGAGGTATTGTAGGGCGGTATGCCATTTACTTCTAGTTTTAAATTTGGAGTTGGTGAAATTCGGGATGCGGTTGGAGATCGACTTCGCTAAGCTGCTTAGGGCAGATAGGCACAGGGTGAAAGATGGTGGGGCGATGGAGGGGTATGAAATCCAACCAAGAGTTGGTGTGTGAGCCTGGTGCTCAGTGGGGGTATTTAGGGGGCATGGGGGGGTCGAGACAGAGCTAAAGAGTAGGAGCTTAGGGTCATTTTGGGGCTGGGTGGATGGGGGTAGCGTTACAAGAGGAGTGGCAATGGTTAACATAATTATAATGTAAAGGAGCATGTTTGAGTGATTTGTCTTGTAGTAGCAAGCTGTAGTTAGTGATAGCGGCCTCTGCTGGTGAGATCTGATAACCTGCAGATCTGAAAGTGGGCTGATAGGTTTTTGAGAGTCACCTGACCTCTCAACTACCTATATATTGGAGTGTTGACCAAGGGTGGTGGTAGGGGCGGTGAGGCAAGACCTTTGCAGCACTGCTCCAGGAGGCCCTGTGCTGACTTGCTCAGCTGTGGATTTTCACTGTTTGAAATTTGGCGCCAAGGCAAGACAAAGGCCTCTGATTCCTGGCTCTTAGGCCTGTCGTACCTGGTTCAGTCTTCGGGTGCTCGGGGAGCTCCGGCTTGTCCTAGGGAGGGCAGAAGTCCCTCGCGACCTCGTGGGGTGTTTGGGGGAGGGCAGCAGTCCCCTGCCCTCTTGACCCTCTGTGGAGGAGAAAAGGAAAGGTAATTATTTATAGCACAGGTGGAGGGGCGTAGAGTGTTAAACCTGTTAACTTGAGCTTAGCTGAGTTTACAATAGAGAAGGATTTTACTGACTGCTCTCCCTAATTCACTGTAGCATGTGCTACAAGTTATTTTGCTTAGCGTCCCTTGTTTTAAGGAAAAAATGGCCCCCAAAAGTTTTTTAATATAAATTTTTTGGTTCACTTTGTCCCCGAATGTTTTGTGTTGATATTGTTTTGTTCCCTGTGGTTTAAAAGCCTCCGACTGTTTCTTTTCCCTTAATTCAATTATCTAAGCGCAGGAAAAGTTCCCCGGAAAGTTTGTTTTATGCTTTTAGGGTTGACTTGTAAATTTATAATGCTTTGCTACCCTTTAGATTAAAAGGCGCAGTGAAAATGGCTTCTGAGAATGCTTTGCCACTCTTTGGTTAAAGATTGCTGTGAAAATGGCTTCCGATGGCTTTACAGCTTCGGCGCTGCTACCTTACAAATAACTGAGCAGCTGTGTGCAGAAATTGAATAGATGGCTGCATAGAGCTTTGCTCGTTTTTTTTCCTTTTGTTGTGCAGCCTCCTGGAATTGCTTGCACTTCTCGAGTGCTGTTTCCCCTTTAGTGAAAGCAAACCAAGAAACCAGGTAAAAAAATGCTCAACCCAGTAGTAATGCAGTTTTGTACGGGTTCTTATGCTATTTCTCGGCTAAAATGCAATGACCCAAGTGCTTATCAACTGAGTTTCTGTAACATGGAACAGTAAAGTGTAACTAACAAAACAGCAAGCTGCTTTCATTTGCTTTATGTAGTATATGGTAACTTAACCTAGTAACAGAATGGTTTAGTCCACATCCCCCTGCAGTTTTGGGCTAATGGTATGTCTGGGGTGGAAACTGGGTTTTAGAAAGTGCACGAGCAGATTGTAGTAGTGGTTCTGCTGAGGCCTGCTGATCTATCTAATGTATGTTTGTTGAATAAACCTCGGAGCTGTTAGAAGTTACTTATGGTGTCCAGTCATTTCTAAAACCAGCAATCCTATAAGAAGCAACTAAAGTGAAATATTATATGGTGTCTGAAGTGAACTTGCAGTGCTGCAGTTGCAAGAAAGAAGAAAAGTTTGTGCTGCCAAGAAAAGAAACAAAAGACAGTATTTGTGAGTACCTAAAGCTTACTAAACGACTGTATAACAAAATATTTTTGGCAGTATGGAGCAATTTAAGCCACCTCCACCACTATTGTTGACTGGAAATCTTGCAGAAAACTGGAGAAGGTGGGCACAGAGATTAAGTCTGTACTTCACAGCCACGGGATTAGATGATAAGTCAGAGGAAATGAAAATTGCAGTCCTGCTATACAAGATCGGGGATGAGGCCCTCGAGGTGTACAATACCCTCAATATAACGTATGCTGACCCTCAAGCTAAAAAAGCTGCTGAGGTTATAGAAGCATTTAAGAATTATTGTTCAAGGCAGGATGGTAATACAGGTCAAAAACCAGTCCGCCAGGTACCAACACGTGAGACACGTGCACAAAAATCAAACACGTGTGGGAGGTGTGGCAAGGGACATGTGCCAAAGGCTTGTCCAGCATATGGACAAGAATGTCATAAATGTGGTGGTCTCAACCATTATGCAAAAATGTGCAGGTCTAAAAAGTCCAACAAACCTCATGAGAAAATGATCAAAGGGGTAGACGCATTAGTTGTGAGTGCTGTAAAAAGAAAACAAGAAACGGTGAGGACACAAGTACCAGATGAAGGGTGGTACACTACCTTGAAGATAATGGGACAGCCATTTAAGTTCAAGTTGGACTCTGGGGCTGAAGTCAGTATACTGATTAAAGAAGTGATTGCGAAGTTTCCATGCAAGGTACAAATCAAGCCAACCAGTACTATCCTAATGGCATATGGAGGAGCACAAATTAATCCTGAAGGGGAAGTGATGCTAAAGTGTAAGACACAAGACAGAGAGGCCAATCTGCAGTTTTATGTCACTAATACATCGGGAGCTTCTCTACTGGGTCAACAGGCATGTGTCATCCTGGATCTGATTCGCAAAGTAAAGGTGCTTAAAACCAAGCCACCAAGCACAAAGAGGAACTTCTTGCACAATATAAAACAGTGTTTGAAGGCCTAGGAGAATTCCCAGGAGTTTACTACACATATACCGACCCAAATGTTACTCCTGTGATACATGGGTGCAGGAAAGTCCCATATGCAATCACGGACAGACTAAAACAGACACTGGAACAGCTGGAGCAAATTGGGGTGATTAGCAAGGTAAGAAAACCTACAACATGGGTTAATAGCCTTGTAATTACTGAAAAGAAAAATGGTGAGATCAGGGTGTGTTTGGACCCTAGAGACTTTAAATAAAGCTATCAGAAGACATCACTTCTCCATCCCCACATTGGAAGATATTCAGAGTAAACTTGCAGGTAAAAAGTTTTTTTTACAATTCTAGATGAAAAAGATGGGTACTGGCAGATCAGATTAGATGAGGAATCTGCAGACCTATGTACATTCAACAGTCCATGGGGAAGGTACAAATTTCACAGACTTCCTTTTGGTATACGGTCTGCGAGTGAAGTATTCCAGCAGAGAAACGCTGAACACTTCGGGGACATACCAGGTGTTCTTTGTAATAGCTGATGACATGCTTATAGCAGCAGCTACCAAGGAGGAGCATGACAATATTCTGAGAAAAGTGATGGACAGAGCAGTGGAACTCAATGTAAAGTTCAATAGTGACAAAATACAGTATTTGGTGAGTGAGGTGAAATGCATGGGGCACATCATAACAGAAAATGGGCTACGGCCTGATGAAGCCAAAGTAGAAGCAATAGCCGAGATGCCCCCTTCCGAAGATAAAAAAGCACTACAGAGACTGTTAGGAATGACTCGATACTTGATGCAGTACATTCCGAATGAAGCAACCCTCACTGCACCACTAAGGCAGCTACTCAAAAAAGATGTCATGTGGCAGTGGCAGACAGCACAGGAAGAAGCCTTACAAAAGCTGAAAGAGATTATTTCTTCTGCACCAGTATTAAAATTCTTTGATCCAAAAGAGGACATTGAAATCCAAGCAGATGCATCTAGGGACGGACTAGGTGCTTGTCTACTACAAAGAAACAGACCAATAGCTTATGCATCTAGGTCATTGTCCAGTGCTGAAAGAAACTATGCACGGATAGAGAAAGAGTTGCTAGCGATTGTGTTCTCTTTACAGAAATTTCATCAGTATGTTTATGGTAGGTCAGTAAAAGTACAATCAGATCACAAACCACTACAGTCCATACTGAACAAGCCAATTGGAAAGGCTCCAGCAAGATTGCAGCGGATGCTATTACAGATACAGAAATGTGACATAGAGGTAATATATACTCCAGGAAAAGATATTCTGATTGCAGACACTCTGTCCAGGGCAGTACCAAGAAAACCAGCAGAGGGAGACATTGATCTAAGTAGTGAAAAGGTCATATACTCAATCCAAGCAACAGAGTCACTGCCTGACAACATGTTAGAGGGGCTAAAACAGGCCACACAGAGGGATAGTGAGTTATAGTTACTTAAAGAAATGCTCCTCAAAGGATGGCCTAACAGGAAAAAACAAGTCAGCATCAAACTTCAGCCCTATTGGCCCATGAGACACAATATATACATCAAAAATGAACTCATAATGGTGGGTAAAAGAATCATCATACCCAAAGAGCTGAGAACAGATATGCTACAAAGACTTCACACAGCACATCAAGGAATACAAAGGTCAAAGGCACAAGCCAGAGCTGTGATGTATGGCCAGGCATGAATCAAGAAGTAGAAATGATGGCTGAAGCATGTGGACCTTGTCAGGAACTCTTACCCAGCAACCATAAAGAGCCAATGTGTCCACATGAAATACCTGACATGCCATGGTTAAAGCTTGGTGCAGACATTTTTGACTTTAGGGGACACTCCTACTTAATAGTAGTGGACTATTTTTCAAAATACCCTGATTCTCAGAATGCCTGACAAGACAGCAGCTACAGTTATTGCAAAATTGAAAGCTGTATTTGCAAGACATGGAATTCCAAAAGAACTAGTAGCGGATCATGTACCATTTGCAAGTCATGAAATGAAGCAGTTTGCAAAGTTGTGAGAGTTCAGAATAACTCATTCCAACCCAGGATACCCACAGTCTAATGGTTTAGCTGAAAGAATGATCCAGACAGTAAAAATAATCTTTCTGAAGTCTATGCAAGGTCAGATGGACCGATCCACGTCTCGCATTGCTCAGTCTTAGAAATACACCTGTCACAGGACTAAACTTTACACCTTCTCAATTGTTAATGGGCAGAATGTTGAGGACAACATTACCAGCAAGTGCATGGGCACTGCAACCTGAAATACCAAAGGATGCACATAAATGTCTGAAAAGACTACAGAAAAGACAGAAACAGTATTACGAGAGGAATGCAATTCCACTTACTCCATTCAGAGAAGGGGAAAGGGTATGCATAGAGACTTCTAGTGGGTGGCAACCTGCTACATTGGAAAGAATCCGTGATGAGCCAAGATCCTATAGTGTGATCACACCTGCAGGACAGTGATACCGCAGGAACAGGAGACACCTGAGGAGAGAGACCGAACAGTTGCTTTGGAGGCTGAAAAGCAACAGGCAGATTAGTCAACTGAATCCATATTGTCACAAACAGTGGAATCCAGGGACAACAGCCAGGAACAGGACACTTGTCAAGAGTATGAGCAACCTGAGATGGAACCTGTTGTTTTCAATGACACTTTGACAGAAAGTCCTGAGGCTGTACCCAGCGTGCAGTCTACTCTAACGACCAGAAGAGGGCGTTTGCTTAAAGTTCCTGAGAGGTTCAGAGATTTTGTTCTGACTTAAGTCAGTGGTAAAGACTTATTTCAACAGAGCTCAGTACCAGTGACTTTAGACCCTAACTCATCACCAAAGTCAGACTCAACCATTATGTTAATGGTGCTTGGTAATTATTTGTCATTGATATGCAAACCAAAATCAAGGTCATTGCTTTCTTTTACTAGAAGGGGAGATGTAGTATATGGTAACTTACCCTAGTAACAGTGTAGAATGGTTTAGTCCACATCCCCCTGCAGTTTTGGGCTAATGGTATGTCTGGGGTGGAAACTGGGTTTTAGAAAGTGCACGAGCAGATTGTAGTAGTGGTTCTGCTGAGGCCTGCTGATCTGTCTTAAGTATGTTTGTTGAATAAACCTCAGAGCTGTTAGAAGTTACTTATGGTGTCCAGTCATTCCTAAAACCAGCAATCCTATAAGAAGCAACTAAAGTGAAATATTATACTTTAGCTCGGTTAAAAAGCAGGCATACGTTTGAAATTGCAGGCAGGCTCTAAGCAGTAGCTCGGTTAAAAAGCAGGCATGCATTTGAAATTGCAGGCAGACTCTAAGCAGTAACATGTGCTACAGTGGAAACTACTTTTTACTTTCAATGGAGCTTCAGGATTTAAGTCTACACAGTGTGCTGGTAACATTAACTATATTACAGCAAAAGCAGGAATCCCTTTAAAATGCAGGCAGCCTCACTTAAGGTAGCATGCGCTTTCACTGTAGAAACTACTGAAATGCAGGCAGGCTCATTAAGGAACCTGAGTTTTACTACTGAAACCACTGTGTGTGGAGCAAAAAATGTAATTCTAAAAACAGTCTTCACATGTGCGCCGATTTAAAGGAACCTTTGCAGCACTGCTCCAGGAGGCCCTGTGCTGAGCTGCTTGGCCGTGGATTTCCACTGTTTGAAATTTGGTGCCAAGGCAAGACAAAGGCCTCTGATTCCTGGCTCTTAGGCCTGTTGTACCTGGTTCAGTCTTCGGGTGCTCGGGGGGGGGCTGAGAGTCTAACATTTTTTAATATAAGAAAATTAGCAGGACAAGAGGACACAGTATGAGATTAGACTGAGGCCAATTAAGGGGTAATGTGAGGAAGTTCTTTTTCACAGAAAGGGTGGTGGATGCATGGAATGGCCTTCCTCAGGAAGTGGTGGACATGAATACAGTGCAGGGCTTCAAACAGGCATGGGATAGGCATAAGCAAGGCCCATAGAATTCTGCGGCCGCAGAAAGTTGTGCAGAACTTGCAATCTAATTCACTCTTCTTGTTGATTTTTTATTAATATTTCTGTTTTTCCATAGAATCTGGTTCCTTTCCCCACTTTTTATATCCTAAACCCCCCTATATGCTCAGAATGTGATGTTATCATTGCTATACCATCATGCATTAGCTAATGAAATGGCTGCAATCTGCAACAGAAATGAACAGTCACTTATCTACCACAGCTCCCACTGCCAGAGACAGTGGCACTGCACATCAGGCATGGTGATATTTGCTCAACCTGCAGTACAGCCTAATACAATTTTCAGTCTTACATTATTGTACTAGGGCCAGCTTAAACAAAACCTTGTCAATAGCACAGACCTGTTAAGTCCATACCTCACTTTGTACAAACCTATTTGTGCCTTTAAGGTATAGAGATGCCATCTGAAATACAGTAAATAACTGGTAAAATGAATTTAACTGTCATTTTGATGAAAAATAAAGTAATTATGCCCAGAAAAGTGGAATATAATAATGTGTAGACCTGTTCAAAGAATAGAACTGTTAAATAATTGCACTGTACACATTTTTGCCAGGGTTATTGATTACATATTGTCATTGGTTGATAGAATCACCTAAAAGTTATGGAGAAATGTTGTGTGCAGGGACAGCTGTTGGGCCAGAGGGTAGCATGCTGTGTTTTCATGCTGGCAACTCAGGTTCAGAGATTAGCTCTGGGAGCTGGCTGGGCAGCACAAGGATTGATGGAACACATCATTGCTCAGAGCCTGGGAAGGTATGGTGCAGTGTTCTGTCATATGGTGGACACATTGTGCTGGTCTGGACAGCTCTGTCTCACAATCGGTTCACATGAATGTCATGCCCTGATGGTGTTACGCAGTGTGTCAGGGAAAGCAGGTTGACATGAAAAATGAGTTTTGCAATAACTCCTCTATTCCATTTCTAATGGGACCTGTATGAATGAGGATGCAAGTTCATGGAAATAAAAAATATATATATATATATATATATATATATATATTTACACACACACACAGTATCTCTGTCTCTCTCACCACACACACACACGTATACATTTGTATGTATGTTACAGATTGCATATAAATATATAAGTGATACACAGTGGGAACCTCATGAGTGGTGTAGAAAGCACATACAAAGATATAAGTGATAGACAGTGGAAACCTCATTAGTTGCATAGATAGCATGCATATAGAAATACCTTATTTATCACATAAGATCCCCTCTGCATATGTCATTAATGCAACAGGCTAGGACCTTAAGGGAGAGACATCTGTTTTCCTTTTTTAGGCCTAAAATAATTTTTATAAGTCTGTTATTTTTTGAACTAGTGTTACTGTGCTTTCCAAGATCCTGATTGCTATAAAAACTGCCTTGAAAGTGAAGTCAGGATGACAAGCTGTCACTGTGATGTGTAGGTTGTTAGTGATGCAGAACTACAGAAATTACAAACCACTGCCACAGGGGTTCTGCAGTGATAGATCACTTGCCGCAGAACTTGGTCCCACTGTGCTGCAGAAAAGTAGGGGCCCAGGGCATAAGGGAGCAATATAGATGAGTATGGACAGATAAGCCATTGCCAGAGCAAAGGCCAATGGCACATTCATAAGGTAGAAAAAGAAATAGGCAGACTAGGTGGGCCTTGCGGTCCTTATCTGCCATCAACTTCTATGTTTCTATGTTTCTAAACAATATAAATATACAGCTACACAAATAACTAAATCTATCCAAACAAACATTTACATCAAGGCTAGATTTGGACAGGTTGAGCAAGTGTAACCCCTAGATGGCGCTATCCCAGGGGCTACTACCCCTGCCTGATTTGCCACTAACAGGTTGAGGGGCCTGGATCCAATGGCGGGTGCCTCCACCCAGAGGTCAGGGTTTGCAATAGTTAAACTAACTTGGTCACAGCCCTCTGGGACACTGCAACCCCCCTTTCTTCCCACTAGTGGCCCACACAATATATCAGAATTACCTTCACAGTATACACTTACCCCCAGGTCTGGTTCCGGCACTGGGACCTCCTGTGAAATGAGATACAGTGCAACAATCACAGTACAGTACTTTAACATAGACAAATACCTCAGGCAGTATAACTTTGCTGAAACAAGCAGCTCTGATTTATTTAGGGGATATAACAAGGACAGGGGAAATCAGGTTAATTAGCTTATCACTCTAATAATCTACCACCTATGGCTCTGTGCAAGGCCTATCCCTATCAGTTACTGTCCTGGGTACCCAAGCCCTAGTGGCTAGTCCAAACCGTGGCAGCTGGTAGGGGCCCTTCACACAGAGAAAGGAGAATTAAACAGTCAGCAGTACAGTAATTCCATTTGGATTTAATGTGGCAATTCAACAGGAGCAACCCTGAATTAGTACTCACGACCTCCAAATAAGATAGGTCCTTCAATGTCAGCAGGGCTCACTTGAGGTACACAAACCTCTTCACACATCCATATAAAGAAAGTACTATACCAGGCAGGCTGCATCTGTATCCCGATCGCAATTACTGCACAATACCGGGAGAACACACAGCAGATTCAGTTCCTGAC
The DNA here is from genome assembly GCA_016271365.2 of Neoceratodus forsteri. NCBI lineage: Eukaryota > Metazoa > Chordata > Ceratodontiformes > Ceratodontidae > Neoceratodus > Neoceratodus forsteri. The sequence goes on from CM057459.1 coordinate 1,296,662,015, forward strand.
AGACCGAGTGCAATTTTCAGCAATTCTTCCAGTCTTCTACAGGGTGAGCCTGGTTTCTACTCTTCAGAGATCCTTTGATTCTTTTCACAGGACGTTCAGTCCTAACAAGCTGTTACACAAGCTGCAGACCCGAACTCTGGGCCTTACACCCGTTTTTGACTAAACTGCACACTGAAAAGCACAGGGCTCCTTCCTTCTTCACTGCCAAAGCTCAACTGAACTCCAACCGACAAAACCGGGCACTTCCTTTGAGTTCCTCCCAGTTCTTGACTGGATTGGCTGTCACTCACAATAGACTGCTGCTGTTGGTCCAAAAAGGCACTGAAGTCTAAACTACATCTCCCAGAGTCACTGCCCATACAATCCTCTTGTGGCTGGCTCAGATTATGAGTCCAAGTTCTGATTCGTCCAAGGCACCATTTTAGAGCTAGCTTACCCCACACTGATTGGTCCAGTTCAGCAGTTCAAAACTAGAATGGGGAACTAGCAGACACAGTTCTGACTGCAAAGAAAGCAGGCCAGACAAACTGCAATTTCATCACCACTCCAAATAATTTCTGGCAAACAGCCACATCCCCCCAGATAGGTTCCCCTTGCACTCCTAGTGACCGCAAAAACCAAGTGAATTGGCAGCAGCTCGAGTGGCACTCAGAGAAGCACACAGTCCCCCCATACAAACTAATTATGTCTGCAAGCAGACAGCTCTTAAAGAGACAGTACCAGAGGCTCTAAAAACACTCACTGATAAATGGCTTAAATGCCAAACACCATTCAGGCTTGGAGCATTCAAGCAAGCTCCTGGAAGTCTTTTGGGAACCCCCATTTGCAGGGGGGTTACACAAGGAAAAGAGCAATCAGCATTTCCTGGGTAGTGACATGGAGAATGAAACCCCAGTGAGGGGGGTGAAGAGGAGGGTGGAGATGATGGGAGAGGAGGGGACCCAGGAGGGGGAACAAGGGTAGTGCACATGTAGTGAAAAACTCATTGAAGTGAGCAGCAACAGGGGTAGGGTTGGAGACTGGTGAACCATATACCATGAGGCTTGGGGGAGCAGACTGGACTAGGGAATCAAAAAGGGATTGAATCACCTTCCAGAAGTTGGCTGGGGAGTTAAGACTGGGCTAAAGGTTGCCCTTAAAATTGAGGGATCGGCAGTACAGACAGCCTTTGTGCAAATGTTTCTATGTGTCCTGTAAGAGAGGAGGTCAGACTTGGAGCAGTATAATTTGTTATGGGTCCAGGCTAGATTACCAGTCTTGTACAAATCAATGACATTATAGGTGATCCAGGGACAGTAGGAAGACTTAATCCTGGACTTCCTGATGGGGGCATACTTGTTCCAGTGAGAAGTAAATTTTGAGTGAAAGAGGGAGAGTGTCACGTCTGTGTCTGGAGTAGAGAGAATGGGGACTAATCCGTTCCAGGCAGGTCGCTCCACAGAGCATCTTTGTTCAGCAACTGAAGGGACCTGGACCAGATGTACTTAGGGGAGGAGGAGGTAGGGTGCCAGACATTTCTGACACAAAACATCAAGCAGTAGTTGCTGAAGGTGTCTGTCAAAATACTTGCTGCAACCGTGTGGTGGGAGTGTGAGGAGTGGACCCAGTCTAGAAGGGTGTGGTTTGAGGAGTGTGGATTGAGCTGGGAGTATTCAGTAATGAGTAGTGAGAAATTTAGGGACTCAATCTTAAGTGAGGCCTGCTCGGAAGCCAGGGAAAGCCAAATAATATTAACATCCCCAAGGAGGATACGTTCACCAGAAGAGGAGTGTGAGGTGATGACAGACAGAGAGTCAACCAGAAATGAGGATGAGATTTCTAGAGAGGCATAAAGAAACAAATGAAGATGGGTAAGGTGGAGAAGAAGGAAAATATGGCAAGGAGAAGCTCATGGGGTGACAGTACAGCCTCCGTGAGAGTGATAGTGCAGAAGAAGCTGTGGCAGACATAGAGGACAACACCACCACCATGCTTGCCCATATCCTACCTGAAGACGTGATAGTCAGGAAAAGCCATGCTAGAATCCAGAATTCTGGAGGAGAGCCAGTATTAAATGATACAGAGGAGATCAGGAGAGAGTTAAGAGAGCCATATAGTAAGGAGATCCAGTTTAGGGAGGAGTACCTAGCACTGGAGGTGGAAAACACTAAGGCCACTAGGAATAGATGAAGGGGAGAAGGGAGAAGGTCCAGGGTTGGTTTCCACATTGCCAGCAAGGAGAAGAAGAAGCAGGATAAGGAGGTGGAGGATATAGAAAGACTTATAGTCCCCTGCTCCAGGGAGGAAGGGGGAGGACAGGGGAGGAAAAGGATAGATTGGTAAAGCAACTCCAGGCTTAGGGAAGGGGAAGGAAGTAGACCATGGTGGATAGGAAGGGAAGGGCACAGGTGGGTGGAGGGGGAAGGAAAGAGTAGGGAGGCGGGTAGAAGAGGGAAGGATGTGGGTAGGATGGGAGGAAAAGTAGGTAAAAGAGGAGGGTAAGGAGCATGATTGAGAGGTAGAAACTGTAAAACTGTTCTCAGAAGAACTGTTACTGGACATGGCAAAAGGCAATACCCTAGTAGGGTATGACAGGGTTACCTGAAAATTGGCAATAGTTGAAAAATAACAGGCATAGAATGGTGAGTCTGTGCAGCACAAAAACTTGTATGGAAACTCGCAAAAGTCAAAACCCAGGTTGGGTGCAAAATAGATTTCCTGAATACTGGTAGTAACTGAGAACAACAGGTATAAGGCAGAGTGGCAAAGTGGTTAAAGTCAAAATCTGCAAAAGCAGATGTTGTGCAGAGTGTGTTGATTTGTGTGCATAGTCCTGGTGTGCCCTTGCCTTTGTTTGCTATTAGGAGTTTTTTCTAAATTAACCTGCTAGTTTTATGGCAATTTTATGGTCCCTGAGAATTTCCATCTTAGCATGATTTATTGCTCTTTTTTTTCCTACAATGCCTTCTGTCTCATGTGACAGTGATGCAGCTGGCACCACTGATTCAGCAAGTACTAGAGAGAAGAGCCTTACGTTTTGGCCTCCACTAAATAATTTTCATTCAATATTTTTGTTTTCTGTGTGTGTGTGTCAGGTCTAGCCAGCAGGAGTAAATATTTTGCTTTTAAAAAATTTTTTTTTCATCAAACAAGACACAGCCATAAAAAGCTCACAAAGCACCACACATGCTCATCAGTGCTATAAATTAACAAAGACTTTAGCTGTTATCTTACAGAATAACCCACTCAGTTAACCCTCAAGTATTTGCTAAACTGTAAATGTAGCCTTTAGTGCTCATCGTCTAAGGAAAGTTACTTAAAATCACAGCTCTACTGTTGTAAAATTAACTCTAAACCAGTACTTGATGAATCTATGGTCCTTGATACAGCACTGTCACATGGGACAGGAAGCACTGTAGGAAAAAGAAGAGCAACAGACCATGTTAAGACAGAGATCCCCAGGGGTCCATCAAACTACCATAAAACAAGCAGGCTAATTTAGAAAAAAATCCTTATAGCAGACAAAAGGAAGGACACATTAGGACTACACATACGAATCAAAACATATGAACATATGAAGAAGCCAGCAGACGAAGGCCATTTGGTCTATCTAGTCTGCTCGTATCACAGGGTACCCAGCTTGTGCTACTGTCCCTGCCCCCTCCCCACTCTTCCCATCCTCCCTACCCATGATCCTTACCTTTCCCCCATGCCTATCCCAGCCTCTCTTGAAGCTGCCCACTGTCTTCAACGAGACCAGCTCTTCTGGCAGCCAATTCCAAGTGCCCACTAACCTCTCTGTGAAAAAGTACTTCCTGACCTCCCTCCTAAACTACCCCCCCTCCAGTTTAAGACTGTGCCCCCTCACGTTATGGTTGCCACTCAGCTTAAAGAGACCCTCCTTATCCACCTTATTTATCCCTTTCAAGTACTTGAAGTCCCAATCATGTCTCCTCTCTCTCCTTTCCTCCAGGGAGTATATGCTCAGTGCACTCAACCTCTCCTCATATGCCTTGCCCTCCTGATCTGCTGTCATTTTTGTAGCCCTTCTCTGGACCTTTTATAGCAGGTTAATGTCCTTTTTGAGGTGTGGGTACCAGTACTGAACTTCATACTCTAGATATGGCCTCACTAGTGACCTGTACAAGGGTAGCAGGTATTCAATGGAGAATGCAGCCCATTAGGCGAGCACTGCAGATACTGTACCTTGGAATGTAATTGGCAATAGGATTAGACAAATGGCAAAAGTAAGACGCAAATGATATTTAAGTTATTAGAACTGAACTGGTTAAGTAAACAAATATTACATACAAAAACTTAAAGCAGGACTGTATCCAGATAGGGTGTAGCTAGGAATCTGCTAAGTTGCTTAGCAGCAAAACAGTCACCTTGGTTAGCAGATGTATAGCCTGGAATGCAATGTGGCCAGCCAATGGCTGACTCATGGCTGACTCCAGGCAGACTCCTTCCAAACAATATCCTTTGCACTTCAGGCCTTAGTGCTCTGGATGCAGAGTGGAAGAGCACTAGGTGCAAAAGTATTTCAAAGAAGTGGGAAATGAGGGAGAGACCTGATTGGCAGGCAGTCTGAGGAGGTGTAGCTTCAGTAGGGGTCCTGTTTGGTGAGCAGAGACATGAGACGGGGGATTGTGGGGGGGTGGTGTTTCTTCACTCATCCTCATAAGCCCGTAGCTGGATGCAGCAGGTTGTGGGAAAGATAGAAAATGGGCAAGAGGTCCTTTGTTGGAAGCCTGAGTTTCAGCGGGCTTCTTGAAGCACCACCCTGTATACTGCCGAAGAGTCTTGATTTGCTCAGGCAGCCCAAGGAAGCATTGCTTCAGTAGGGGTCCCAGTTGGTGAGCAGAGCCATGTGGTGAAAGATCAGTGGGGCGCAGTTGTAGCTTCACTATTCCTTGCAACCCTGTATCTGGAGCTGGCTGGCCATGGAGTGATGGAAAATGGGCCATAGGTCCTTTGTTAGAAATCTGAATTTTGACAGGATTTTTGAAGTGCCACCCTGTGTCCTGAGGAAGAGCCCAGATTGGCTCAGGTAGTCCAGGGAGGCACAGCTTCAGTGGGGTTCCTGGTCAGTATGGAGGGGTTGTGGGATAACAGATGGACCAGACACTGAACTTCAAGTTCAACACACAATCTCTGTGTGATGTTTATTCAAAATGCAGAGATAACCTTCAGCAATGGCATATCCCTTCTTCAGTACATCAGTTTGTAGCAACAGACTATGCAAGTCTTTCCTCTACACTTAGCAAGCACCTAATGACTCACTGATCTCTGATCTAATTTATCTGTTGAGATTTACCCTCCCCTATGTGGACCTCATTTGCTTGCATGGTGGGGGCTCAAAAAAACAACAGCAAGCTAAAGACAAAGAACCTCAGTGCAGAAGCACTGAAACAAGGGTTACCCCAAAGGGCATTGACAATAAGCCAAGTTTCAAAGAAACACAACATCACACATACTTCCATGATGCAAAGCATCATGGGATATATGCAAATCACCATGACATTTCAGACCTGTTCAGTTTACAGAAATTTACATGCATTTTAAATAGCACAACTAACTTAATTTTTTATCATACAGTCCCCTAGTAACTTTTTACCTTTATCAAAAACACCTTGTGCCATGGTATTTTCAACATTTACAGGTTTCATACACATAAGGTATATACATCAATGTATTTTATGACATAATGCCATTGCATACTAAATCCAACAATGAGGAAAACAGCCTGTTTTTTTATATCAGCTCGTAGGTCACAACAATAACCTCCCTGTACAAGAACCTGAGAGGGAAAAGGAAAATTAAAGAGGACACTATAGCATAGTCAAGAAAGGGAAGGGGTGCTCATAGGTGGCCAACCTTATGGACTAGAAATAGTAAAAAATAGATTAGGCTAAGAAATAGAAGAACTGTTGCAACAGACTTAAATAAAATGTTGGTCCTCAAGAGTGGCAGGATCTCCCTGTCACAGTCAGTTAGCAGAGCTGTGGGACAGAATATCATGGGGGGGGGGATTGTGTAGCTTCACTCACCCTCACAACATCATAGCTACGGGGCAGCTGGTGTAGAGTGATGAAAAAAGGGTCAGAGGTCCTTTGTTTGAAGTTTCAGTTTCAGTGGGCTTTTTCAAGTGCTGCCCTGTGTCACGAGGAAGAGTCCTGATTGGTTAAGGCAGTCAGAGGAATTGTGGCTTCAGTGGGGTCCCAGTCTGCTAGCACAGCTGCAGTATGGGCGAATGGTGAGGGGGAGGGTTATAGCTTCACTCACCCTCGCAACCCTGTAGCTGTAGGTGGCTGGCCATGGAGTGATAGAAAACAGGCCAGAGGTCCTCTGTTGGAAATCTGAGTTTTGGCAGGCTTTTGAATTGCCACCCTGTGTCCCAAGGAAGAGCTCTGATTGGCTAAGGCAGTCTGAGGAGGTGCAGCTTCAGTGGGGGTCCTGGTCGGCTAGCAGAGCTGCAAAACTGGAGATCGGTGGGTGGAGGGTGAATTTTGAAGCTTCACTCACCCTTACAACCCCTTACCTGGAGGTAGCTGGCCATGGAGTGATGGAAAATGGGCCAGAGGTCTTTAGTTGGAAGTCTGAGTTTCAGCAGACTTTTTGCAGTGCTGTCCTGTGTCCTGAGATAGAGCTGTGATTAACTCAGGGGGCCCGATTTTCAAAGGTCGACGCAGGGCTTGCCTCCAGCCCTGCATCAACCCTGATGTTTGATGCAACTGCGCCAAACACACTGCCACAACTTGCACCTATTTTTAGCACATCTGCTGCAGTTGCAACATTTTTCACACTTTACAGCAGCTTGTGCCAAATGTTTGGCGCAAGCCCCATAAAAAGGGTCCCCAAATGGTGTAAGTTTAGTCTTGGGGAGCTGGTCTAACTTGTGGCATTTAGTGCACCCGACAGAAAATCACGATCATGCCATAGGAATGCCGCAAGCCCCCTGTGCCATATGTGTGGCACACCAGGGACTTATGGCATCTGCACCTCCTTTTATAATTGAGTACAGGCATCCTTCAGTGGGGTTCCTGGTCATCAAGCATAGCTGCAGGATGGGAGCTCGGCCAAGGGGAGGGTGAGTTTGAATCTTCACTTACCCTCACAACCTCATAGCTGGAGGTTGCTGGCCATGGAGTGATGAAAAATGGGCTAGAGGTCCTTGTTGCAAGTCTGATTTTCAGTAAACTCCTTGAAGCACCACCCTGTGTTCTAAGGAAGAGACCTGATTGGCTCAGAGAGTCTGAGGAGGCATGACTTCAGTGGAGGTCCCAGTCAGGGAGCAGAGCTACTGGACGGGTGATCAGTAGGGGGAGGATGGGTTTTATAGCTTCCCTCACCCTCACAACCCTGTATCTGGAAGCAGCTGGCCATGGAGTGATGGTAAAGAGGCCAGAGGTCCTTTGTTAGAAGTCTGATTTTCTGAAGGCTTTTTGAAGCGCTACCATGTGTCCCAAGGAAGAGCCCTGATTGGCTCAGGCAGTCTGAGGAGGCGCAGCTTCAGTGGGGTCCCAGTCAGTGAGCAAAGCTGTGGAACAAGAGATCGGTGGGAGGAGAGTAGATTTTATAGCTTCACTCACCCTCACAACCCTGTAGTACTCCATACTTACAATACTTAGAACCTCATCTTTTCTTCTCTTGTCTTTTCAGCTTTTAGGAATTTGCCCCACTTGGAGCTCAGCTTGGTACCCATCAGGTCTGAATACATGCACTAGAGAGTATTGCTTCTTTGCATACCCTCAATGCACAGATTACTGGCCATACTTATGGACTTTGGTTTAGTACCGGTAAAAGGCTGACCTTTGACCTCTGATGCTTTCTGAATTTTCTTACATAGCTTTTACTTGAACTTTCACAACTATATCTGACCTCCCATTCTAACACCTCCTCTTTATTTTCCACACCATTTCCTTTAAACCTATTAGAATACCTATTTAAAATGTCACCTCTCTGCTTTGATCTCAATGCCTTACCAGATCAAGAATCCCTAAGTGCTGGTTACAGCCTCCATTTCCTTAGCCTTAAATTCCCAAATAGCTGTCCCCTATTTGTTTAGTATACTGTGATTACATTTTAACTGAAAGAGTACTTTTCAAGACATGCAGTTTGCCTTTCCTTCCCCCCACTCTATCTCTGTCCCATCCACCTTTTCTCTTAAATTAAGCCCCCCCAAAATAAATTCTTCCTTCCCTCTTTAACTTTCTCTCCCTACTAGTATAACTTTTACGGTACTATATACCTGATTTGTGCTAACTAGACTGACCCTGTTTATACTTATTTGATATTACAAGGGTCTGATTAAAAATACTGACTAAATGCCTGAGAAATGTTATTAAAATAAGTTAAGCACAGCCATGTTAAACCTTTTTTGATGAACAAAGATTTGCATGGCTTTGTAATTTAGTTGTACCAATTTCTTGAATAATCAGGAATTGTCATTTGTTCCTCAGACCCATCCCCTGAAGAAGGACCTGTACTGGGTTAAATGCTGGGGATGTAGGGCGCTATCCTGGGCTACTTTACCACAGTAAATCTTGGATATTTAAATCCACCAGAGTTTGTGCTTTTGTGGAGCGAGTGCCGAGTTTCCTTTCTCTGTTCATTGTTTGGGCTGACAGCCCTTACTCGAGTACCAGGAGTCTTCTTTAGTGCACCATTTGCACATTGGAAGTGTTTGCCTTATTGGTTGCAGCCAGAGAATGCTAGCCAGCATTTGGGCTCCACATCCTACTTGTAGCACTGTGGACTTTCCTGTGGTAAAGTTTTATTCTCGCTCTCTCACTGAGCTGAACTTAAAACCTCTTGAACAACTATCACATACAGGAGGCAAAAAATAGTGCTCATAGATGAAAATTAGTAATTTGAGCGCTACCCCTGTTTTACCTGTCAAGTTCAGTTTGTCTAACAGTTCCAAAGAAGAGGAAGAAGAGTTGGATTGCCTAGAGGATCTGGAGGACGTTGACAGAAGCTGACTTCAACAAAAACATACTATCTTCAATGAGGGTACAGAAGAATCAGATATGGAACACTCCACACTGACCAACAGACTTATTTGTCAAACTAGAATGCCTCAAAGTAATGGAGCTTAATCACTACTACAACAAAATAAGCTCGGAGAAATACTTGGAACTGCGCCTTTCGCTCAGAGGACTTCGCATTAATAAAACCCCATTGTCGGGGTTTCATGATGATGAAGAATTCAGAAGGGACTGGGAAGAGGCAGCAATGGCATGCATGGGGAAATTTCTGCAAGCCCTGATTAAAAGAGATATTAAACTACTAGCAGCAGCAAACTTGGAAATAAAATGGGTACAAGTATTGCTTACTGAGCACAAAGGTAAGTGAGATTTTGATGCCTTAAACAGGTCATATTCCCAAAAAATATCCAAACTAATTAAACTAGACAGAACTAATTGCCAGGAAAGAATCAAACTTAATAGAGACAGGGGACTTTGAACGTAAGGAAGTATTTAATTGGGAGCAGAAAAATCGCTCTATGAGCAGAAGAGATCTAGGTCCCACTCATGCCAAAATAATAACTGGAACAAGAACAAAAACAAAAATAAATATAACAAAGTGGTGACATTTAAAGAAATAGCAAACAAAGTAGAAATGGTACAAAATACTGCAGCTCCACAGAGTGAACCCCCCTGCACCTCCTCTAATGTTTTTTTAGTGAAAACAACAAAAAATCAGCAGAGTGCACCTCAAAAATCAAAAACTGCAAAAAACGCAGGACAAAAATAACAAGGAGGAGGCAAAGAGGCAAATGGAAAAACTAGGTTTGCTGGCAAGGCACCTAGCTTCATCTGAGCTCTTTTCTTCTAGGTTGCTTGAAACGACAGAGCAAAGGACCTTACCAGAGCAACAATACGGATTAAGGCTTATTTTTACTAGGCAGGTTTACTGTATGTTGTAATTTTTATTTTGTACTCACAGGGATTGTTACTGTTTGTTGCTAACATTTTATTGCTTTATTTTTCTCTGATTCAAACTTCTGTTGCTGGGTATACATTCTGCTGCATTATTACAGGGTATGCCTACAGGTGTATGATTACAGATTACTGCTGTAATCTTTCGATTCAAATTGTCTTTTGCAAGGTACATCTTCTGTTACTGCTTTATTTTTCTCTGTAGCAAAGTGCTTCTTATAGGGTATATCTTCTGTGAAATTATTACAGGTGGTGCTTTACGGGTTACACAGTTTTATCTGTCATTAGGATAAGCTTTCAGGGCTACTGCATTTGTTGCTGGCTGATTGTTTCTGCTCTTACCTCCTTGTTTCTTTTGTCCGTGGTTCTTCTTTTTCAGCAGGGGAAGGGCCCAGCCACCCACCCCCATCCCCAACCACTACACTCCTTTTATAGGGTAGCACAGTCATGACATTTCCTGTAGCAAAGCAGGAAGGGGCGGATCAGAGGGGTATCCACACAATGACCTGATTACAGGGGCACTTGTAATTTAATTTGTTATAACAAGTTATACAAAAACAAACAAAACACAAAATCAAATGTTTCCTTTCATTTTCTTCCTTCTAATTATTCTGACCAGGTTACAAACCCAGTAACTTACCTGGAATGGATATCATTAACTGCAGGCACTGTGGAACACTTTTCAGAAGGGCAGTTTTACAGGATTTAGGACACTGTCGTACATGCTGGGCCATTGGAGATCTAAGGGCTCAGCTCCGGGCAGCATGGGCAGAGATTGCACACCTCAAATTACATATTCAAGAGGAAATATATTATAAGAACCACCCGTCATTTCCCCAACATCCAACAGAAGCACCTCGACCGCAGAGGGTAGTTAGTCTGGGAGGTTGGCAGGTGGCTAGGAGGGGAAAATTGGTGCCCCATCACTCGGTGCTCTCCAACATATCCCCTCCAAAAACTATACAAAAACTACAAACAGGTATCTGCCTCTATCTCTGAAATCAAACAAAGGGGCAGAGGACCCTGCAGAGTAGGACACTGCAGTACAGGAGCTAGCACAACCAAATGCACCCAAAACAGGAACCAAAACGAAAAAAGCAAAAAGGAAATCCATAAAACTTCTGATCATAGGAGACTCCATGATTCGGGGAGTCGATACGTATCTCCAGCCAGGAGTAATGGTCAGATGTCTCCCAGGTACATCAGCGTGGAGAGACACTGACCACATTGCTAACATTGTTCAGGAAGCAGGAGTAAATGTTGATGTCCTGGTACACATAGGAACTAACGATCTAGCCAGCCGGTCAGTTGTGGAGACCAATGAACTCCTAACCAGGCTGGGTGACAAACTATCATCCATTTCATCCGGCATCTCTTACTCTGAGATCCTGCCAGTCTGGAAGAGGGGGACAGATGGACGGAAGATCAGAGAAGAGGAGATAGGGGAGCTAAACATGTAGCTCAAGGGCTGGTGCCAGGAAAAAGGACACAAATTTGTAGGAAACTGGCAACAGTTTTGAGAGCAAAAGTTCTTTAAATTTGATGGACTGCATCTAACTAAGGAGGGAGTCAGTGCATTAGGGCAGAAGTTTGATGTCTTTGCAGAATATTTAAACTAGCAAATGGGGAGAGGGGTGCAGCACCAGAAACATCGAATGGGAAGAACACCCCTACCCCCTCAGCTAGTGATCAAACAGGAGTTCATCATGTTTGTAGTTCATTTGCATCACCAGGTAAAGAAAAAGGTCCAGCTCCCCATACGATGCACAGGAGAAATGCTGATCCTTGCCTAAGAACTGACACACCAAAATCTGACCAATGGAAAATCACATAAACAAATGCTTGCAGTCTGGGAAACAAGATCCTAGACCTGCAGGCAATAATGACAGAGGCTAAACTGGACATAGTAGCCATTAACGAGACATGGTTTACCAGTAACCACACTTGGGAGACTTTAGTACCTGGCTATGTACTGTTCAGAAGAGACCGAGGTGCAAAAAGGGGGGAGGAGTGGCCCTTTATGTCAATGAAAATATCAAAGCTACAGAAATTCAGAATATACATAAGGAGCCAGAAGAACTGTGGGTCACCCTGGAAACAGGAAATGGGACAGCCATATGAACTGGGGTTGTGTACAGACCTCCAGACCAGGGGGAGGACATAGTCACGTTACTGTTAGAAGATATACAAAACATGACAGCTAAAGGGGAGGTTTTGATAATGGGAGACTTCAACATGCCAGATACAGATTGATCAATACCAGCAGGGACATCTGCCAGAACTAGACACATGGTGGATTCCCTGCAGTGGGAGGGCCTCAAACAACTGGTACAACAACCCACAAGAGACAGGACTATCCTAGATCTAGTACTGACTAACAGGGAAAGGATCACAGATCTCCAGGTAGAAGGTCACCTGGGTGCTAGTGACCATCACATGGTATGGTTCAGTTTGGCAACTTGAACCAAATCATTCCATTACAAGGCAAAAATATGGGACTTCAGAGGAGCTGACTTTGATAAGATGGCCAACAGAGTTAAGCTAGCCCTGGTAAAAAGAAATACAGATGAGGGGGTACAGGCAAAGTGGGCAAGCATTAAAGATGCAATACTTGAAGCAACATCCCATTGTGTTAGTGAGAAAAGACAGTGCAAAAGAAGAAGGAAACCACTTTGGTTCTCAAACACAGTAGCAGAAAAGGTCAGAGCCTAAAGGCTGGCCTTCAGGAAATATAAGGGAATGTAGCAGTATGAAGATAGGAAGACATACCAAACTTCCTTAAGGGAAGCAGGGAAAGCAGTAAGGCAGGCAAAGGCCAAACAGAGGAAACACTAGCATGAACAGTAAAAGAAGGTGACAAGACTTTCTATAGATACATTAGTGAAAGGAGAAAGTCCAGAGGGGATATTGCTAAGATCAAAGGGGATAAGTTGGGCGTGTGAGGAGGAGGACCATGTAAAAGCATCTATCCTAAATAGATACAGTATTTACTGAAGAGAAGGTAGGGCAGGGCCCACAATTCTGCACCATGGACACAGGGGGGGGGGAAGGAGGTGTGCACTAGTTCCTTTACAAAAGAAAGGGACCTACAAGAGCTCGATAAGCTCAGGGTGGACAAGACAATGGGACCTGATGGCATACATCCCAGGGTACTAAAGGAGCTAAGGGTGGAACTAGCAGAGCCATTATCAGAACTGTTTAGTGAATCTCTGAGCACAGGAGAGGTCCCAGAAGACTGGAGAAGAGCTCATGTGATCCTGCTCCACAAGAGTTGTAGCAGGGAGGAGGCAGGGAACTACAGACCACTCAGTCTTACCTCAGTAGTGGGCAAGATTATGGAGACACTCCTTAAGGAAAGAATAGTTCAACACCTGGAATCCATAGGAGCACAGGATCCAAGACAGCATGGGTTTACAAAAGGAAGGTCCTGTCAAACTAATCTCATAGATTTCTTTGACTGGGTAATCAGAGTGGTGGACCAAGGGGGAGCAGTTGATGCTGCCTACCTTGACTTCAGAAAAGCTTTCAATACTGTTCCACATAGAAGATTGATTAATAAGCTGGGTAGGCTCGGGGTGGGTCAGACGTTGGTCAACTGGGTGGCAAACTGGTTGATGGGCAGAAAACAGAGAGTGGTGGTAAACGGTATACAGTCAGAAGAGAAGCAAGTCACAAGTGGGGTACCTCAGGGATCAGTCCTGGGACCAGTCCTCTTCAATATCTTCATCTGTGACATTGCAGATCGACTGGAGGGTAAGGTTTGTCTGTTTGCAGACGACACCAAGATCTGCAACAGAGCAGATGATCCAGATGGGATGGGCAGAATGAGAAGAGATCTGGATAAACTAGCAGAATGGTCGGAAGAGTGGTGACTGGGGTTTAACGCAAAGATGTGCAATATCATGCACATAGGGAAGACAAACCCTGAAGCTACCAATAGGCTGGGAGGGGAGTTGCTGGCAGTCATAAGGGAAGAAAGAGACTTGCACATCATCATCACCGATGACCTGAAATCATCCAAGCAGACCTCTAAAGCAGTAGGTAAGGCTAGAAGGATGTTGGGGTATATTAGAAAGGGTATCACAAGTCGAAAGAGGGAGGTAATAATCCCTCTTTACAAGACACTGGTTAGGCCCTTTCTGGAGTACTGCGTGCAGTACTGGAGGCCACACCTTCACAAGGACATAAACCAAATTGAGGCAGTCCAGAGAAGGGTAACCAAAATGGTACAGGGACTGCATCAGAAAACATATGAGGCCAGATTAACTGAACTCAATATGTATACCCCAGAGCAAAGGAGGGAGAGAGGTGATATGATTGAAACATTCAAACACCGTAAGGGCATTAACAAGGTGAAAGAGTTTAACATGTTTCAATATAAGAAAAATAGCAGGACAAGAGGACACAGCGTGAGATTAGAGGGAGGCTGATTAAGGGGTAATGTGAGTAAGTTCTTTTTCACAGAAAGGGTGGTGGATTCATGGAACGGCCTACCTCGGGAAGTGGTGGATATGAATACAGTAGAGAGCTTCAAACAGGCATGGGATAGGCATAAGGGAGCAATACAGATGAGTATGAATAGATAGGCCATTGACATAGCAAAGACCTATGGCACATTCATAAGGTAGAAAAAGAAATGGGCAGACTGGATGGGCCTAGCAGTCCTTATCTGCCATCAACTTCTATGTTTCTATGAACACTGAGGAACAAGTAAAAGACATAATTAACTTAACAGACATTGTATTATACTCAACAAAAGGCAGTTCTGTACAAAGGACTTAAGAAGCCTGATTTGTTCGTTTCATATTGACATCTTTAAATTAGTCAGGAAACGTAAAAAAGAAAAAGCTGTATTCCTGGCTAACACCATGGGAGGTCCGGCACGGGAAATGGCAGCACAGAATAAAGACGTGCATACGCAAAATGCAACTGCCCTTGCTGATATTCATTTTGATGAAACCAGTCAGAATACATGGGTACCTGAATACTGGGATTTTAATATTATCAACCAGATCGATGTTACAGCACTGCTTCAAGAAGTGGACACTACTGCAGATATGGACATTATGCCAATATATGATAATATCAGACAGAACTTTAAACCTGAGTCTTTATTTTGTTTACAAATAAGTTGCTCTGCAATTTCCACCTTTGAACAAATGTTAATAGATGAGACAGAAAATTATTTGTAACACCAGTTAGTAAAATAACTTGGAAAGAAAAGAAATTGGAGTACTTAAAGAACTTGAAGCAATGACAAGCACTGTTATAAAGAAGTCGGATAAGGGGGGAATATGGTGATTATGAATGAGGAAATGTATATCGAAAAGTGTATGGATCTACTTAATGACCCCTATAACTACTTTAAAATGAAGGGAGACCCAACTGTTAGATGTCAGGGAGAGCTGTTTGAATTTATCGATCTATCCATACACTGTGGATGGATTAATAAAAGGGTGGCAGATTTTTTAAAAGTAGATTACCCAATAGTGCCCAAGTTCTCTGTCCTACCCAAAACACATAAAAACATCCAGAACCCACCTGGACGATCAATAATTGTGGGCATAGGCTCCTTTACACAGAATTTGATCATGTTTGCAGATAGTTTTTTATAGTCTCATGTACTTACGTTACTCTCTCACATTAGAGATAGCATGGACCCTATGAGTAAGTTTAAAGGTAAAATCTGGGACAAAAACTGGAGCCGGATCACTACAGACGTGTGTAGTTTACACACGTCTATTAGACATGAAATTGGACTTGAAGCTGTATCTCATTTCCTTAGGACTAAACAAGAAAAACCCCACAGGCTTTTTACTTTATGTCATAAAATTGGCATTAACACACAACTATTTTACTTTCATTAAGGACTTCTACTTACAAACATGTGGTACAGCGATGGGGGCTGCCTTTGCCCCATCCCACGTAAATCTGGTAATGAGTTACCTTTTCTTTTTTTTAACCCCTACCTGCCCTGAGCACACCCACTCCTTCAGACTGCTAATGGCCCCCACACCCCTCCATTTCTCCCTCGAGCCTCCTTACCTCATATCGCAACCGCTGGGGTAATCCAACATATCCCTTCACTGGACGGGTCCCTCTCTTCTGAGGGGGAAGGCACTGGGGGAGGCAAGCCAGCACATAGAGATTGGCTCCACGCTGCTGAGGCAGACATGGCTCCATAGGAGATCGGAGGAGGAGCAGGCAGGCCAGCAGTCATCATCCGGCTGAGCTTAGTGTGGATTTTCTGGTTTTCTGGTGTCACAGGTATTGCAGTCCTCTTGCAGTGCTCCCAGTCTCCACCGGGGGCTGCTGCAAGGTAAAACATTCCCCAAACCAGCCCCAGGAGGGGAGAGCAGTCCTCCGGATGGTCAATCCTCCCCTTCCCTGCCAGCCCTCAATGACCTGAGTCCATTCCCGAACCCAGGTCACCGGCGTGGTTCAAGGTGTGGCATCCAGTGCCTCAACCTTATGTGCCACCGGGCCAGCAATGAGTTACTTAGAAGAAAGCAAGGATGGTGGGAGGTTTAGGAGGGAGATCAGGAACCACTTCTTCACAGAGAGGGTGGTGGACACTTGGAATGCGCTGCCAGAAGAGGTAATCTCATTGAAGACAGTGGGCAGCTTTAAGAGAGGCTGGGACAGGTATAGGGGGAAGGTAAGGGTCATGGGTAGGGAGTATGGGAGGAGTGGGTAGAGGGGGCAGGGACAGTAGCTCAAGCTGTGAACCCTGCAACATGAGCAGACTTGATAGACCAAATGGCCTTCTTCTGCTGGATTCTTCATAACAAAAAATGGATTTATGATAACTTGGCTAATCAATGCCTGGACCAGATTATTACCTGGTTCAGATTTATTGATGCCATTATAGTTATCTGGGCAGGTGACACAGAAAATATCACACAATTCATTGAGTATTTAACAGAAAATGACGGGATTTGAATTTACATATGAAACAAATATTAATGCAATTAAGTTTCTTGATCTCATGTTATCTGGCGCCCGTGAGGAATGTATAAAACCAGCAGGATACAGAAAAGAAATGGCAGGTAACACCATTTTACATGCCAAAAGTGCCCACCCTAAGAAATTCACATCCTCCCTACCATATGGAGAAATGATAAGACTGAAACAAAATTGTTCAGATAGAGATTAATTTACTAAACAAGTGGGGGAATTTGAAGAATAGATTACTTTTGAGAAGTTACATTAAAGACACTCTTGAAGAGGCATCCAGAACAATTTTGCTGTTTAACAGAGATGAACTGTTAATCCCTAAAAAACTTAGGGATGATAACAGTACACAAGACAACAGGGAAAATTAGGACCTTGATAAGAAAGATACAGTTACTTTTGTGACAGAATGTAATCCCCTTGCAGGAAAGGTGGGGGGCAAAGTTCATAAACTTTGGCCCATCATGTTAAGTGACCCTATCTTGAAAGAACCAGTACACTAGAAACCTATGGTGACATTTATCAAAGGTAAGAGTATTGGTGACATAATAGTCAGAAGTAATTTTTCTACCAGTGCACAAACGGATACTAGATGACTAGGTGTCAAACCAAAGGAGCATTTCAAGTGTGGCAGGTGCAACATGTGCCAATACATCAATACAGGACACACCTTTCAAAAAGAGGGCAGAAAATCTGAATTTCACAAATTCACATGTACTACACCTTTCATTGTGTACATTTGCTGGTGTTCTTGCAAATGCTACTACATAGGCAAAACCACCAGGCCAGCAAAACTACACATACAAGAACATGTAAGAGCCATTATTAATGGCAATAATCTGAATACAATTGGAGCACACTTTGCACAGACGCACAACAGTAAGCCAGACTGTTTAAAATATACTGTGCTTGAACATGTGAGAAGAAACCCCAGAGGAGGGAATAGAAGTCAAGTTCTGTCTCAGAGAGAAACAAAATGAATCCTTACCTTAGAAACAGCAGTACCTCTGGGTCTAAATGAGACCCACCTACCTCTAGAGAATGGGAAGATATAACCTATCAAATATACAGAATGGAATTTATGACAGCCCAGATTAATTTAAAAATCCAGAAATGTACAGCTTTTGGGGCTAAATGGTGGCTCTGGATCTCTGGGCATAGCCTGATCTGATACCATGTGATAAGATACCCATGGGCAGACCTGGGACTACCACAAGGGAACCTATGACTTAAATATTAAATGTACTGCTGAGAAAAGATATAGTAAGAAAAACTCCTGAGACCAATATGAAGGACATATCTATACAGAATCTATGAAAAAATATCTATGAACAAAAGATGTATACTGTACTTCTCCAGAAAATAATGAAACAATAAAAACATTTAAAAATAAAAAATAAAACTACTGACTAAATGCCTGAGAAATTGTACTAAAACAAGTAGAGCACAGTCATGGTAAACCTTTTTTTGATGCACAAAGATTTCTCTGTTTTTGTAAATTTAGTCGTACCAATTTCTTGAATAATTTCCACATTGGGTGTATCTTTAACTCTTTACTTTAAATTGGGCATTGCCATTTGTTTCTCAGATCCTCCCCTGAGGAAGCCCCTGTGTTGGGCTGAAACACTGAGGATGTAGGGTGCTATTCTGGGCTACTTTACCACAATAAATCTTGAATATTTGAATCCAGCAGAGTTTGTGCTTTTGTGGAATAAGTGTTGAGTTTCCTTTCTCTGTAGCTGGTGGTGGCTGGTCATGGAGTGATGGAAAATGGGCCAGAGGTCCTTTGCTGGAAGTCTGAGTTTTGGAGGGCCTTTTCAAGCACCACCCTGTGTCCCAAGGAAGAGCCCTGATAGGTTCAGGCAGTCCAGGGAGGTACAGTTTCAGTAGGGGGTCCTAGTCTGCGAGTAGAGTAGAGCCACAGGATGGGCTAAGCCATGGGGAGAACTGTGTGTCAGCACGTCTTTTCTAAGTCAGACAATGTAGAACATTAGAAAAGATGGCCTGGTACATAGGTATCCCCTGTGGCTTAGCCTGTTGTTTGCGTTATCAGAAGGCTGACTGTGGGGGACACTAGTTGCCAACATGGTGGGTGGGGGATGCAGGATTGACCAGATAGAAACTAAAGCTACAAAACAGTAAGTAGCTAAAAAAAAATTATTTATGCCTGTTTTGCCTAATCGGGACCTCCAGGTCTCACAGCAGTAGTGTGAGGTAGCTGAGTGTTCCCCTTTAAGTGTGGTGTATGCCTCTTCTCTGGGCAGCAACTTCTGGCTCAGGTACATGACTAGGTGTTCCTCCTCCATGTGCTTAACCTGACTCTGAACCACCCCTAGCCCATGATCAGATGCATCCACGTGCACAATCACAATGTCTTCTTCAACTGGTAGAATGCTATTTCACAGTGATCTGACAACTGAACTTTTTCCGGCATTTTCTTCCCTGTGAGAGTGGAGAGGAGTTTGGCCATGCTACTGAAGTTTGGCACAAACTTTCAAAAGTACCCAGCTGACCCTTGGAAGGTCTGTACCCTTCTTATTGTTGTGGGTGTGGCCAATCCTTGTATGGCCTCAATTTCTACTTGCCCAGGCAAGATGTACCCACACCCCACCCTGTGTCCAAGGCATGACACCTCTGCCATCCCTAGTTGGCACTTCTCTGCCTTGACTGTCAGCCCTACAGTCTTCAGTTGATAGAGCATCTCAGTTATGTGCCTGATGTGATCCTCCATGTCTGGCTGTTGATGGTGATGTTGTCCATGTATGCCAGACCAAAGTCTCCTGGCCCTGAAAGAATGCAGTTCATGAGCTATTAAAAGGTGGTTGGCACATTCTTCATTGTGAATGGCACTACACAAAACTTGAATAGGCCAAACAGAGTGAGGAAGGCTGAACTCTCTCTAGCTTCAGGGGGTACC
Source organism: Neoceratodus forsteri (assembly GCA_016271365.2). Lineage (NCBI taxonomy): Eukaryota > Metazoa > Chordata > Ceratodontiformes > Ceratodontidae > Neoceratodus > Neoceratodus forsteri. The sequence goes on from CM057459.1 coordinate 1,296,681,809, forward strand.
TGCCAAGAGCCCTTTCTCAGATCTGTAGTGGTCAGGTACATGGCTCTCCCAGCCTCTCTAGGACCTCATCTGTCCTGGGTATGGAGTATGCACCTGACTCCATACAGCTGTTGAGCTCATGGTTGTTGATGTAGAATGTCGTAGTCCCATCCTTCTTGGAGATCAGTACCATCAGAGAGGCCCAGAGACTACTGCACTCCTGGATTACCCTAAGAGCCAGCATTCCCTTGATCTCACCTTCAATTGCATATTTCACTCCCTGGGGAACTCTGTAGGGTGGCTGCCTAAGTGGGTTTGGGAACCTGTGTCCACTCTGCCAATATAGGATACCCTAGTTTCTCTGGAACATTTCCTCAAATGTACACAGCACCCGACGCATTTTGGTAGCTTGGTCAAGTGTCAACCACTCTGAGAGGGTGACAGCATCCACTGAGGATTCTCCATTATGCTCTCCCAGGGGGGATTCACCAGTGGGCCTGCTTCTGCCTCCTCCTCCTCCACCCCTCCCCCCCCCCCCTCCTCCTCCTCCTCCAGATAGCTGCACACAGCCAGGACCATCTCGCCCCAGTCATGGTAGGGCTTTATCATGCTTACGTGGTAGATTCTCTGCTTGTGCCTTCTGTCAAGTAGCTCCACCATGTCATTAACATCATTCATTCTTCTGACCACTAATTAAGGGCCTTCTCAAGCTACCTGTAATTTATTCTGCTGGATGGTGATGAATACCATCGCCCATTGCCCAACTTCGTACTCCCAGGCTCTGGCCCACCAGTCATACCATGTCTTCTGTCTTAGTTGTGCAGTGGCTAGGTGCTCCTGGACAAACTCCATGAGGTCCTTGAGCCATGACCTGAAATTCAGGACATGCTCCACAACAGATTCACCAAAGGGACCCAAACCAAGCATACTCTCCAATTCATCCCTTACCAAATCAAGTGGATCCCTTACCCTATGGTGCTATATGGTGGGCTAACAACAGAAACTACTTCCTATATTCCTTAAGAACCACTGTCTGCCAAAATACCCCTTCCTTCCATCTTCCATTTGGAACCCACTCATTATACAGCAGCCCATTCTCCCAGTATACCTCCCTTTTCTCTGAACCCCTAGAGTCACCTTCCACCCTGGTGGCTAACTCCCTTAATTTCTGTAGGGATGGGTCACTTGCTGAGCTCTCCTTAGCTCCACACACCTGACCTTTCCTAAAACACACTCCCCTGTGGGAGAGTCACCTACAGCTGGGATCTCCCCAGTCTGCAGCTGTGGCTCAGAACTACTGCTCCCAACTTCTTGTTCAGCTACAATTTCCTCTGCTGCTAATGGAGATGTTGATTACATCTGCACTGCCTCCTCTGTGTCCTCATGAACCAGTTCCTGAGCCTCACTATGGGTACTGACACACACAATGTTGGCCCAACTGTCAAAGTCATTACCCAAAATTTCATAAATGAGCAGGTCTGGTTTAGCACCCATCTCCTGTATGCCCTGGCCACTATTCCAGCTTAGGAAGTTCCAGGCCATTGGCACTGAGACCACAGGACTGGTCACCCCTAATTCTAGAAAACTGGCCTGGCAGGATCTATTTCTCATAAATCAAATCCTGTTTCACCATTAAAATGGAGGCCCCAGTACCCCTCAATCCCAGGGTTATTATCCCATTTACAAACCCAAGGTGTATATTGCAGTGGAGCTAGTGGGACTGCACTCTGGGTACAGGTGACTAGATGTTGAGAGCTTCCAAGACTACCTCCTCTACCCGCACTCACCCCTTTTTGCTATATTTTTGGACAGTCATACAACAGGTGTCACAGCTTTTGGCAGACATAACACCTGCACTTTTCTGACTCCTTACTTTTGAAATAATTTGGCTTCCCTTTGTGTTTAGGCACTGGCTAGCTTCTCTTAGGTTGTTCCCTGGGGGATTCCCTTAAGACAACCTCATGTTCCTCTTCCATTTATTTTTCACTGAATGTATGGTCAGCTGGATACAAACTGATCAACCCTCTCAGCTGCCTCTCTTATGCAGCTAGGAGTCCTATCAGCTTCTCTGGTACAGTCTTTAAGAACTGTTCCATAAGGAACACATCTTTTATCTGTTCCACAGGCAGAAAACAAAACTGCTGTAAGGGGACAGTGTGTGCGGAATATATCATGATATAATATAGACTATATTATAATATAGTCCAGTGCTGTGTGGTGCGGATATTTGCTTGTTACATATCTGTTCCACAGAGCTAGCTTTTGCACTCTCTAACCCTTTGATCTACCAGTTTGCATAGTTGTACACACATTTCAGAATAGCTCTCTCTTGTGGCCTTCCTTATTTATTTATTTATTTAAAAGTTGATGACCGGGAAAGGCACACTGAGCCAAGACTCGTATCCAAGTGCGAACCAGGGGTGGGGGACAAAAGAAGACATTGGTACACAGCAAGTAAGAGCAATTTAAAATACACATTTAGTGCAAACAAATAATATAGTGGTAACACAACAAACAAGAAATATATATATATATATACAACACCAGCAGAATAATGTACAACACAGGCAAGTAGTAGATATACAGTAGCAGCTGATTTAGTGCTCTGTAGCTGAGCAGCACAATGCAGGGTGGAGAGTAAGAGAATGCATGACGGAACTTAGGGTCAAGAAAAGGGTATTGGAAATAGATGAGATGAGGATATACATGGAGAATCCAACAGGAGAAATAAGCCAGGTATCTGTGGAGCCTTAACTATTAGGGGAAAGGTATAGTAAGAGAAGAGGCGAGGCTAGGATTGGAAAGGTGAGGTGCAATCTGGGAAGGGGGGGAAGGCAAGAGCATATTGTGGAGGAGGCATCCCAGAGCCAGGATTTAAGGGCAGAAAAAGTGGGGGAGTGTCGAGTGTTCCAAGGGAGTTGAGTCCAAAAGTGTGGGAGACAGTAAGAGAATGCAGCTTTACCTGAGCAGGACTGAGGGTGGGGGAAGGAGAAAGTACAAGCATCCCTGGATCAGAGAGAGTACGTGGATGAGCTTACAGGTGACAGGCAGGAGCTGAGGTAAGGGAGAAGGGTCCCAAACCAAAATTTGGAAATAAAAGTGAGGCTATGTATATTGCACCATAGAGACATTAGGGAGAGGGAGGAGTATAGAGTCCAGTGGTGAGTGGAGGGGGGTAGCAAAATGACAGAAAGAGCTGTGAACAATGTCTGCATAATCGAGTACTGGAATGATGGTTTTGGTGACTAGATCATGGTGGGTGGTTGGGGGGCAATTCTCGTGGCAGTAGAGATCTCCTAGTTTAAGATGTAGTTTGGTGCAGATGGAGTCAATGTGAGCAGTGAAATCAAGGTTGCTGTCAAACCAGACACAAGGTATTTAAAAGATTTTACAGTGTCAAGATGTGAGCCATCCAGGGTGGCAAAAGCAGGGGTATTCAGGAATTTGGATAATCCTTGCCTTGACCCAAAGAACATGGAGACTGTTTTCTTAGAGTTAAGTTTAAGCTGATTTTGCCTGACTCAAGATTGCACTTTATTAAAGTGCTGCACGGGGGTAGCTACATCAGCTACATCAGTGGCATTTGGACCAGAGAGGTATATCATGGTGTCATCTGAATACATGTGTATTTTGGAAGGAGAACAGATGGATAGGATGTTGTTAATAAATAGTGATAAAAGGATAGGGCCGAGTATGGATCCTTGGGGAACACTGGTTTGGATAGGGAGGGTAGGGGAAAGTGAGTTGTCTACCTGAACAGATTACTGTCTGTTTTGGAGGTAGGAACTGAACCAGTTTGCAGTGGATGTGGCTAGACCGGAGGACAGATGTTTTTGGATCAGGAGTTAGTGAGAGGCAGAGTCAAAGGCCTTTGCCAGGTCCACGAAGATGGCAGCAGTGACAAGGCTTTTGTCCACGGCTGACTGGATATGGTCAGTGATACAAAGCAGGGAGGAGACTGAGGAGACTGAGGAATGCTGCTTCCAGAAGCCTGACTGGAAAGGACAGAGACAGTTGGTAGCAGTGAGATGTTCAGGAGCCTTGAGTAGATAAGAGACTCCTGGAGTTTGGCAAGAGCTGGCAGGAGGGAGATAGATCTATAGTTACCAGGCAAGGTGGGGTCCCCACCTTTCTGAAGGGGGGATAACCTTGGCCGCTTTCCAGGCTTATGGGATGGTGCAAGTCCTGAGGGAGATATTCAGGAGATAAGCAAGGGAGGTGGCTATTGCAGGTGCAGATATGCAAAGTATCTTAGGGTATAGATGGTCTGGCCTGGTTTTTGTGGGGTTGAGTGATATTAATGCCTTGTAGATGTCTTGGGAGGAAACGGGAGGGAAAGATGAAGCCAGAGCCATGGAGGGAGGGAGGGAAATGGTCCTGCAGGGGTAGCAATTGGATGGTCAGGGAAGGCCAGGTTGGAAAAAAGTGTTAAAGATGTCTGCAATTGAGGCTGCACCTGTGATTGTCAGATCTTCATAGTTTAGAATGAAGGGGGCTTGTGTTGCAGGAGGGTCTAAGAGGGTGTGGAGAGCTTTCCAAATGTTTTATAGGGAGTTGGATCTAGTCTGCAGCTAGGATTTGAAGAAGTTTGACTTGGCTAATCTGATGGCCTCATTGCAGGCGTTTCTGTGGGATTTATAAAGCTGGAGATGTGATGGTAGGAGGGAAGACTTGTAAGTAGGCTAGTATTTATCTGGGGTTCTACAGAGGGCAAGGAGGTCAGGAGTAATCCATGGGTGGTGATTGCACTTTACTCTGGCCTTTTTTAGTGGGACATTGATGTTCCAGATACCATTTGGGGTATCAGAAAAGAAGTGGAAACCGAATCAACTTCTGGGGCTATATATAAAGGGGACCAGTTGACTTGAGTCAGGTCCTGTTGAAGGGAATTAGTGTCCAGGGTGCAAAGAGGACAATACAGTAAGTATTTGGGGGCTGACTGGGGAATAGAGGCTTTGCTTATGCAGAAAGTGATGCAATGATCACTGAGGGCATCAGGGAGTACTCCAGCAGCAGAGATGTGGTTGGGGTGGGAGGCAAGCACCCAGTCAAAGACAGAGTGGTTTAGAAACTTGGAGTTGAGGCGAGTTGGTTCAGTAATCTTCTGGCAAAGATTTAGTGACTTGATTTTAAGGGTAGATGAATTGGTGGAGGAGGAGATCCAATCCAAATTGAAGTCACTGAGCAGGATGAGCTCACCCTTATCTGAGTGGGATGAGATGGAGGAGATGCTCTCAAAAATAAAGTTATGGGATGTTTTTGGCAGGCTGTACATTACACCAGTGAAGATTGGGAGGGTGGAAGGGAGCTCATGGCAGGAGCAGTATTCAAAGTAAAATACCCAAGCTTGAAGCATGGGCAAGACATTACAACCCAGATGTACTTAGTATTACACTTACTATGTATTACTGAGTCTTGGCTAAAGCCCCATATACTCCCCATGAAATTGCACTAACTGGATATGCCACTTTTAGGAAGGATCATCTCTCCAAAAAGTGTGGGGGCTACTCATCTACATAAAAAATGAGCTCTTGATCAACATACTTCCACCCATCTTAGACACACCTGAACATGAGCACATCATAATCTCGATTACCCTAGGTCAAGTCACCAAGTTAATGGTTGGGTGTGTCTACCTGCCCCCAGACATGTTTCCTCAGCCTATTCAGAATTCCTAACCAATCTAGACAAATTACCGCATGGTGGCCTAATCTTAACCGGGGATTATAATCTGAACTGGCTTAGTGCCAAAAGGACAAACTACCTCTCCATTCTAGAGGATGCAAAGATAGTACAATTAATCCACCACCCCACTAGGCTAAACATGAAATCAGGTAATCACAGTCTCCTAGACTGGGTTTTAACAAATAACAGCCAGTTTGTAACAATCGCAAGAGTATTCCAAGTTGCTCTTAGTGATAAACCAAGGTTCCATCTTCCTGGATTGGTGGTAGTTCAGGTGGACGTTAAAGATCCCATGGCACTTATCGAAAAGAGTAGGAGAATTTTTTTATTAAAATCAAAACGCAATCATATCAAATTATATACTAATCAATAGATACAAAACACAAATAAGTATTAAATCATACAATAATCACAATAGCAATTATACAAATCAACATTATATCATACATAATCCTAATAAAAAAGGAAAAAGAACATGAATAAGTATTCATTCATTCAAATACCCTAAATATATGAAAATCAATGTAAACCCACCCTCCCTCCCTTCCTCAATATAGAAATTACAGAATTGCTTTTATTAAAACATAACAAATTATGTACAAATCAATATTCTGTTATACAAACATAAATAAGTATTAATTCATACCCAAACCTTAAACATAAAGAAAACATTTTAAACAATACATACAACTTAAATTATCCCCATCCCATGTCAAAACAGAAATACTGTATTGTTAATCTACTTTATTCTTAAAGGAAATCATACCCCTTCCATAACTTAATCCAATGAAAGGAACTGAAATGCAAAGCTTCTATATGTTTCAAATGGTGTAAATCAAAAATTACCATATAGAATAATTCTTCAGGGGAGATCCATTGTTGCTGTAATAATAACCTACATCTACTAATCCATAACCAATAGAGAAAATGGCAATTTATTAACCTTGATGTACTAAGACTTTCTTTAGCCATAGATATTTCAGAAATACCATAAAAAAGTAACTCTGTAGTCGGAGGAACTGGAATCTTATTTTTCCACCTGTTTTTTATCACATCCCAAAATTTTACCACATATGGACAAAAAAAATAAAGATGTAACATAGTTTCCAATACCTCAATACAGCCCTCCCTTGGACAATATCTTTCCTGAAGACTTTTATGCTTTTGGTTACTTCGAACATTCACCCTCTTGTGAATACCCAACCATACAATATCCCAGACATGCTTAGGTATTCTAAAATCTGTAATGTAATCTGAAATATCTTGCTGATGAACCACTGTAAAATTTGAAAAAGGTGATTCCCCAAAACATCTCTGGAGTACATCTAAATATAAAGCTTTCCTTGTAACTGTTTTTACAAACGTCCAATCTATCTGCCATGTTTTGATTTTGTCAAATACTGCTTCCCATTTAAATGCCAATCTTGGGCATCTCTTGTTTTTATGAAAAAAAGAATCAGAGCTCCACTTAGACAAGACTCCTGATGTTTGCCTATTTATTAGGCTGCTCCAGCAATTAATCTCCCCTTTAATTAATGGTACCACATTACTATATAAAAAGACTGTAACAAAAATAAAACTGAAGTAACCATTTTTACACCACCTTTTTCTTTTGCTAAACATAAAACATTCTGTCTAATTGGGTTTAAACAACTACCCCAAAAACTACAAAAAAAACCCAAAAACAAACCATCAGCTTAGTTTCCAGAGTTTTCTGTAATAGAAAAACGTAACTTAAAAACAAAAAACTGGAAGCAAAAACGTTTTAATCAAATAAACCCTTTTCAATTTAGACTTTTTCAATTTATTCCAACTTACCACTTATTTATTCCCTCTGGCCAAAGCTTGTTGCCAGTTATACTCTGCCATATTTATACCTCTGAAATAAATTCCTAAAATCCAACAAGGAACCCTATCTACAGGTAACCCACCCACTACTTCATGTTCTACAGGGAACCCACTTATACATAAACAATGAGTTTTACTCAAATTTATTTGTGCCCCCATTATCTTACCTACCTCATTTATCAAATCACAAGCTGCTACTATAGATTTACCATCTTTTACAAATAGGCAGAGATCATCTGCATAAGCCAATAATTTAGGAAAGGTACCAAAATCCCCAGCTATTTCTTTAATTCAACGAGACCTGCTCAGTAGTCTGAATAAAGGGTCCAATGAAAATACATATAAAAGGGGGCTAAGTGGACACCCCTGACGTACCCCTTTCAAAATCTGATGCCTAGACCCTATCCATCCATCATCATAAGGTTTTACATTTGCAAGAACATAACAAAGTTTAATCCAGTGAACAAAAGTTTCAGGTAGCCCATAAGCAATTAAATATTCCCATAAATATATATGGGAGACCTCGTCAAAGGCTTTAGCCTGGTCCAAACTAACTAAATAACCTATGTTTTGATCCCCTTTCATGTTTCCATTTTGTATATCAAAAAGTTCTCTAATCAGCAATAATGCATCCATAATGCGTCTTCCAGGTACTGAACAATATAACTCTTGACAAATTACATCTGGCAAAATTAAAGATAGCCTATTCCCTAATAACTTTGAGAATATTTTTAAAATCTACATTTAATAGTGTAAGAAGCCACCAGTTCTCAATATTGCCAGGGTCACTACATCTGTAACAGCAAATAATTCTCCATCAAAAAATAATTATACAGGAACAATAACGTAGTGGGCATTAATCTCCATAAAGTTTTGTAGATTTCACCTAGCAACCCATCTGACCCAGGGGATACATTTTTATTCAAAGATAGTATAACAGTTTCTAATTCTACCAAGGTAAATTTCCCAATTAATTCCTTTTGACAATTAGATGAAAGCTATGGAAGGTTTGCTGCACTAAACAAGTGTGGTAGAAATTCTAAATCCTCAGCTTGTTCTCCATATTTATTTTTAGTATAATCATCAAGAATATTCATTAGATTAATATTGTCATAAACTTTAACTTCTGAAGAGTTATCTAAATATTCAAATACACACTTCCCCATACGGTCTTTACATGCAATAAAGGGATTGGCAAATGCCATTTTCCCTTGTGTTCCAAACGTCTGTTCTTTATTTAAAGAAGAAATTCTATTGTACTAATATTCACTCATTAAACGTTTAGTTTTTGCAATCTCTTCGGTCAGACCATCTTCACCTTCTTCTTGTCGAGATAGTATAGAACACAATAGGTGTCTATATTTATTATATTCCTCCAACTGGGTTTTAACTTGTCTTTTACCTAAAGCTTGAAAATACCCAATCAAACAATATTTTAAATCTTCTCACCATTCTGTAATATTGTCATATAAATCAATCGCTGTCAGTTTGTCTTGTATAATAATTTTTAGATCACTATCAGTATCTGGTATTGTTAACAAAGAAGAGTTAAGCCGCCATACCCCAGGACCTCTTTTCCGTCTGGGGGATTTTCAATACCAATTCCAATCAGAGAATGGTCAGAAGTTTCTATTGGTATATTCTGTACTTTATGAATCACTAGAGATTTGAGTATAAAAATAAAATCAATCCTGGAATTTAAAAGCCCTTTTGAAAATGGAGGCCTTGCTTTTAAGCTGTTTTGAACATGTGCATCCATCAAATTTGCTCATGTAGGAACTGTTTTTAAAAAAACTTTATCACAATATTGTTTCCCTGATTCTGTTCTTTGATGTAAATTTATACTGAAATCCCTATAAAGAGAAATCTGGCAGCTTGTGTACAGATAGGGTTATATTTTTTTCAACAACACTATTCTTAGTGCCTTTGTCTGGGGACCATAAAGGGAGATCAACTGACACTGTAAACCATGAAGAACCACATCTAACAAAAAAAAAGTCTCCTTGGATCAACATCTATTAATCTTAACACCTGAACATCTGCAGTCAAAATGCAAACCCCAATCCCACTGCAAGTGTCCTCTCCCATTGACCATTAGGAGAGGCCCCAAAACCAATCTTTAGTTGCTTGCGCTACCTCAATCAAACTATGTAATCTCATATCCTGTAATAGATAAACATTGTATTTCAACTGGGATAAAACGCCAAAGGTTGTGAGACATTTAACTGAAGATTTTATACTATTTACATTTAAACTTGCAATCCGTATAGAAGATAAATCAGGGAGGGGGTTTCATAATTTTCCCACTAGATCTTGTGATACCTTTTTTTTGTTTCTAAACCTTGCACTTTTCTCGGGGGAGGTTGCGCACATGATGATTGAACATCCAAAATCTCCTGACTACCTTCAGTATCCACTAAAGGACTTTCTTGTTCCATTTGGTCTCCCCACATAGAAAACAGGTTAAACTATTGGTTAATTGTAAAGGAGATAAGGGCACCCTCTGTATCTCAGTACCTTCTTTCTCCACCAATTTAGATGATAAAACTGCCTTTCCTTGTTCTTGTGCATCAGAAACCTGGGTCACATTCTCTCCATGAGTTACTGAAAGAAGATCTTGGCTTTGTGCACCTCAAGAGAAAGAGGGTAGACGTCCTCTATTTTGTCTTGCCAGGGAACCAAGTGGAGTCACAAAGGGGGTTTCTCTTTCACTAGTATCAATCATGTTTTGGGAAGGGAGAGACACCTCCATAGCTTCCAGTTCAGTATTATTAATCTCTAATGAGGTCCCAACCCCTAAAGGCCTCAAAATAACTCTCTCACTTTTTGTACCCCCTCCTCTACCTCTACCTCGTCTTCTACTTTTATCTAAGCTTCCAGGTTCAAATTCTTGGGAAGGAAAGGATTTCCTAGCCTGATACAAAAAGTACTCTTGGTCAGATGAGGAATCAGTATCATGTGTAACCCAAGGGCAATCAGTGTAAGAGTGACCTTGGTCCCCACATAAATGACAAATAGAGGGTGCAACACAGTGGGCCGCAGTGTGACCCAACATCCCACACTGAAAGCATTTCACTTGATCACAGGCAGTGTTCAAATGTTGTAAAGACCCACATCTGTAACAGCTCTTAGGCTGACCCACATAAAAAACTATTCCTCTGTCTCGACTCAAAAAAAATGAACTTGGTAGGTGCTGTATGCCTTCCTCGGTCTGATGTAATTGTACCCTTATTGTGCACCCCCCAGTCCAAAACCCATTGTCGTCTATTATTGGTCTTGGATGATCATACACCGAACACCTTTTTTCCAACCAAAATATGATATTGGCCACATTTACGCCCTCATTATAGAAAAGGACAGTCACAGTTTTGATGGTTAGCTTAGTAATCGGAATAGCTAAAAAGTCTTTCCAAACCTTAGTGTCCTTAACTTCATAATACTTCCTCCAGATTTTATCCAGTGATTTCATAGTTACAAAGCTGATATCATAAGAATGTTCACCAGGTGGATGAATAAAAGCATATACTTCCGAAGGCAAAAATCCTAAAAAATCCATTAGTAAAGTTTTCCCAACCCAGATCCTGTCTGGAACCACTGGGGCTTTACCCCTATAGCGAAGTCTGACCAAAAACCAATGTTTAGCCACTTCTGCTGGCTTACGAACCAAGCCCGCATAGGTTTTAGGCCCAGCATCAGTTTTAGTAAGAAAATCACCATTTACTTGATCCTTTTCAATAATCTTTTCCATATTTGACTCATCTTCCTTGTGCAGACTTCCAGGAAGTGAATCGATAGGTTGTAAATCTATTTCAGAGCAAAAAAGAGCTGAATTACTATGTTGCAGAACTTTATCACTACCAACATGCTGAACGCCTGACTCACCGACTTACCCTTGAGAATGCACAGTCGCAAAAGATTTGAGCAGAGGTAAATTGCTGACGGGAAGATCCCGAACAGAGGGAACCACCTCAGCCACCTCAGTGCTAGACCCAGATGGGTCATCCAAAACAGAAGAACTAGGGAAAGGGATTTGTGGATCCGGAATCCAGCGATCTCCCTCCCAAAGTCATCCTGCTTGTTGTAAAGCTGCTCCGGGGAACCAATCCGGCAATATACAAACTTTTTCTGTTATAACCACTGGCATAGTGGTTAGCTCATTCTCAATAGGCAAATTTTCTTTAAATAATGAAGAAGACAGTCTCTTACTTGTATCTTGAGTAGGGCTAGCCGCGGAACGTTTTCTTTTGTTGCGCTCAGCTTCCAATTTTTGTCTACAGGTATGAAAGTCCTGTTCTGCCAGGTTTATCAAGTCTAATAACTGTGCTTTCTTTTTATCCAGCTCACTTTGTAGTTGTTTTTCTGCATGGGTTTCCGTTTCCATTAATTCAGTAGAAATAGTTGATTCCAAATCCAATACTTGGTCTTGATTTAATACAGACTCACTTTCTCTTCCAGACATTGAAGACTCTTCCATGAGCTCAGAAGCTCCAAAATCACATCCACTGTCCTGCACAACCTCCTCCAAACTGAGGTCCTCCATCCCTGCAGACAGACGGACAGTGCCACCTGTCTACAGAGTAGGGGAATTTTTTATTACAACCAGAAAACAAAACATGTACAAAATAGTGTTTACAGCACACAAAATCATAATATAAAACAAGGATTAACAGAAATAAGTATTGCATCATACATTCAAAAATCAGCAGCAGTTTAGCGACCCAAAAAACTAACCAGTGCCAACTCCCCCCCCAACTAAAATAGTAGGGAATTGTTTATTATCACAACAGTAGACCAAAAGTGAAATATAAACTGTGGTATGTCACATAAAATAATAAACAAATCATATGGAAAACAAAACAAATGAGTATTGTCAATATACCATGTCAGAGCAATGTAAAAGAAATAATATGAAAACATCCCCCACTAAAATGATTAGGGGAGTATTTGCAACTAAAAGCAACAATCAAACATAATATATACAGTAGAAATCATAATGCACAACAAATGGAAACAAAACAAGTATACTAGCATACAAATGGGATGTACAGGAAGCATAGAAACCAAGTATGCACAACAAAACAGCATCATAAAATGATTGGAAAATTAAAAAAACAAATAGTACCAGAAGATACAAATGCCCCCCGTAGAGCGAGGAAGTGGGTCTAAAACAAAACTAACACGTATGCAGAAAATAGCAGTCCCCACCAAAATTGCCCCAAAAGGAGGTTCTAGCCTTGCAAGCAGGGACACCCAGCACTTTTCAAGAAAGCCTGGACATAGCACCATAACCTTTACTCTGTGTCAAGCCAGTTCATTTTCCTCCACCACAATCGAAACAGTTCAGGATGCACTTTTTCTCTTTCCTGAAGTCTCCAGCTAAGTACTACCTTCTTAATGTTAGAAATAATCTGGGATACAGAGAGTAATTTCTGCCGAAATGTCAAATTACACCGTGCTTGCCACAGCTGAAAGCCTATATGACCCATTAACAGGCGCATAGTGATTACATCATAAGTCACCCAGGAGCCCGGCAGAACCCCTTCCACCCAGATCTGTGATGTAGGATCCTGAAAAGGATTTAAAGGCCACACATCCTGAAATTGGGACCAAAAGGAAACTACAAAGGGACAATCCACAAAAAAATGTTCCATAGTTTCAACCACCCCTAAGCAGGTTTCCTCCCTGGGACAAAACCTCTCCAAGAGTTCTTTATGCCTCATATTGCCTTTTACCCCTAATCTCCTGTGGAGACATAGCCATAAAAAATCCCACATATAGCGGGGTACCCTCTTGCTTACTAATAATTGTAATTTGGAATGTTGCTCAGAAACTGGTAAATCGTGAAACCAAGGATCCATAAAAAAGTAATCCTGCAATATAGTACTATAGAACTGCTGACGTGTTTGAAGAAGAAAGGATTTTCTGACAACATGCCAGGATTTCAACTTTTGAAACATCGTATGAAAGTGACTAGTCAATGCACATAGCCATACCTGCCGGGCCAAAAAAGGAATCCTGAACCCAATGCCTAAGAAGGGGATCTATACTATCAGCCACCCACGGGGACCAGATCTTAACAACCCCCTTGAGCAAAGGAACTAAATTATTAAAGATAAATATACTATGCAAGAATACAACTGGATTCACCATACCCAAACCTCCTTCACCAATAGGTAAATAAGTGATACCCCTCTTCACCGGATTTAATCTATTACCCCATAAACAAAGAAAAAATATATCATAAAGAGAGGTTTCTAAAGAAGGGGGGGGGGACTGCAGCTATAAATAAAAAATATGGCAACAAAAAAGTTTTAATCAAATAAATTCGCTTTGCTTTAGACATTCGGCCCTTATTCCAGAGTAACACCCCTATTACGTGCCTCCAATAATTGGGTCTCCCAATTGTACCGATGATCATCCACACCTCCAAAATAAACACCAAGAATCTTCCTATAGCCAGTTTTAACAGGCATGTCCCAAATCAATGCCACATCAGTGGCCCCATACCCCAAAGGCAATATCCCACTTTTAAACCTATTAATGGAGGAACCAGACATAGCTGAAAAGGTGTACAATAATGTCCGTGCAGCAACAGCAGAATTTTTATTTGACAGAACTAAAACCAAATCATCTGCATATGCTATTGTCACTATCTGTGGGTCCATATAACCAACTGATAATCCAACAATATCATCGGTATTATTTAAAGCATGCAAAAGGGGTCAAGGATAAGACATAGAGTAGGGGACTTAGTGGACACCTGCCCATTACTCCCCTATGTACCTCAATATCTCTTCCCAACCATCCATTTATGCTAGGTATCAGAGTGATGTCTGTATAGCAGGTACGTAGCCAGTTTATAAATTGTGAGGGAAACCCATACCGTCTCAAACTCTCCCACAGATAACTATATTCTACTTGATCAAAAGCTTTAGCCTGGTCAAGACAAACCAGATACCCAAACATGTCTCCAGATGCTCCTTTAGCTATATGCTCCCTGAGTAGGATCAGTGCATCCTGAACCCTTCGATGTGGCACCCCACTAAATTGTGATGGATGTAATAAGGAACCCAATACACCCCGTAATCTAATACAAAAGATTTTCATCAAGATTTTATAGTCAGTGTTCAAAAGAGACAAAGGCCTCCAATTATCTAAATCCCCACGCTCCCCTTTATTTTTATACAGTAAAAGCAACACACCCTGTAACATGCTTTTAGGTAGAGACCCTGCCTGTAACCCAGCATTCAATATCCGACATAGTTCAGTACCCAAAACTTTCCACAAACTTTTATACATTTCGTGGGACAATCCATCAGCACCTGGAGTAATTCCCGACTTCAGAGACCAAACTGCAGTCTTTAGTTCATCTACCGTAATGGGTTGGACCAAAGTAGACTGCTCATCTATAGACAAAACAGGGACTGGTCTTCTAAGAAACCAATCATTAATGGGGGTCTCAGGGAGCAATCTACTCTTAAAGGATGCAGTAACATAGTCATGTATTGTATCTAAAATACCAGTGTTTGCTGTAACACGCCCCCCAGTTGAGGTGTTTAAATACATCATAGCTCGGGAGTGTTTAAGAAGTTTCAGATTTTCAAAAGGTAAAGTATCCTTCTTTGTACCACTAATCCCATATTTATGCTTTCTCTCCACATCCTGTAAAACCTGAGATTGTAAATTAGCCAACTCTTCCTTTACCTTTTTAATTTGATCCAAGCCTGCAGATCCCAAAGACTGGCGGAAAGTAGACAAAAAATGAAGTCGTTCTCTAAGATATTGAAGTCCATCATGCCGGAATCTCCCATTTAAACGACCTATGGTTTGAAAATAGAGTCTGACTTCACATTTCGTGTCCTCCCACCAAGTATTTAAATCTTCATATAGAAAGAAAACAGACTGAAGTGCTAAAAAAAGGGAATGTAGACCATCAGCCACACCAGGGATATCTAATAAGATAACATTTAATTTCCAAAAACCTGGCCCCCTCCGAACTTCAGGCACGTCACATAACACTAATCTAAGCATTTTATGATCTGATGTGGCCACCTTCTGCAATGACTGTGATTGCACTACAACTACTGGTGAAAAAAAAAAATAGTCAATTCTGGAAGCTCTAGTTCCGCAAAAATAAGTATTTCCAAACCCATTAGAGGTAGGCCCAAAAGCATCATTCAAACCAGTATCTGCAAGAAGTTTTGACAAGCTTGCCATATCACTATACACTTTCTTCCTCGTTCCAGAAGAAACACTGGAAGGCAAGGAGCAGTTAAAGTCCCCCCCAAGGATAGTAACATAAGAGGTGCATAGAAAAGGATATAATGAATTAAAAAGGGTTACTTGATCAAATTTAGATTGAGGTGCATAAACATTAAGTAACCGTAAGGGTAAGGAACCCCACTTAACATCCAAAACCAAGGCCCTACCGGCTAAAATCTCTATCTGATGAATTACTTTTATATGTGAATGAAAAAAACAAATCCCCACCCCACTACACAAATCACTTCCCAAAGACCAAAAACAATCTCCCCACACCCAACCAGTAGTGGCAGCCTCTATCTCTGTAGGAGAATGCAAACGAACATCCTGCAGGAAAACACAGTCCAGATTTTCATATAAAAAATGAGAATAAGTGCTCTGACGTTTAACAGGAGATTTAATGCTATTTGCATTTAAAGTTGCCACTCTAAAGTAAAAGGGAACCATGAGTTAATGAAAGGGTAAAGTCACTTTACTTTGCTAGATGCTCTTGTTACCCTTCCACTTTTCCCATCTAATGGCTTAGGGCCAATCTGTCCTTCAGCAGGTTCCAAGGACTCAGGCCTTAGGGGGGATGCAGAAGGCAGAGACATGTCGGAAACCGCCTCTGGAGCCTCTACCAATACTGCAAAGGTATTAGGGTCAGCAATAGAACCATGTATAGAAGGTAAAGCTGTTTTCCTACTCACCTTCCCTTTCCTTTAACAGATTTCCTTTCTTGCCACTAACCATAGTAAAACCGTCTACCAAGGGTCCAAACTAGACAATACCGAATCCTGGCAAATAACCCCCTTGTCCTATCTCTAGTACCTCATGAGTCACCACTTCAGGTATATCTATAGAGTCTGTGCTTGAGGTAGAGTTCTAATCAAACCTGACACGGGCAAGGAGACTAGCCCCAGAGGTACTGGGATCCAACCTTCCTCCAGTAGGAATGCCAAGTCGAACTGCCTCCCTAATATAATGGTCCTGTACCCCAAAATCAGCTTCCGTGTATTTTAGCTGCCAAAGGGCAAAGTTCAAATGTGTGACCCACCACATCACAAAGATTGCATTTAGAGGTTTGGAAACAGTGAGCACTAGGATGACCAGACTCCCACAATAAGAACATTTTAGCACATCACAAGAGGTGCTTATGTGAGTCCGAGACCCACATTTGAAGCAAACCCTTGGCTGACCTGGATAAAAGGAACCCTTATCCCTCCCAAAAAACCAGTTGGGAGATGCACCAAATCAGAATCAGTAGAGTGGAGCTTAATCCTAAATTTCCAACCCCCATTCCAAAATCCCTCTGCATCCAGGATAGGAACAGGATTCCCCTGTATTTCACATCTTTTAGATAACCAGTTAACAATATCTACAACATTAACCCCTTCATTTCTGAACATGATCGTAATGACCCTAAAGGCCTGTTTTGAAAGAGGCAGTACAATAAAGTCCGACCACAGGGGATTAGTTTTTAGATTTAAATAGCGACTCCAGAATAGTTCCAAAAGAGCTGGGGTGCAAAAACTGACATCAGATGTGAACTACGCAGCAAGAAAAACACGGCACCAACCACTTCCACAAAAAATTCTGTATTGTGTTAAACAAAACAAATACACCACAATGCAGTAACGCCATGCAAGACCATAACAGCTCCAAACAAAGAAAACGTCCGACCGGTTTCGCGACGAAAACAGCGCCTCCTCAGGGACACAGATGTGAACTCTCCAGGAACATGGATCAAGGCGTAGACTTCAGAAGGGGAAAAACCCATACTTTTCTTCAATAAAGTTTTTCCAACATAAAACCTATCAGGGGGATTATCCCTGGGGCCAACATATCGTAAACAAATGGCATTTCGTCGCTTGGCTAATTCTAGAGGTTGCCTAAAATGACTGGCATAGGAAGGTTTTTCCACAGGTTCCAAAGCTGGCCCTGTGACAGAGGAAGTAGCCACATCTGCAGCCATTTCCACTGACAGGCTGTCCAAGGGTAGTCCAGAATCAGTAGTAGATTTAGGAAAAGGGAGGCTGGAAGTGCAGAGACTAAAACAACAGGAGAAGGGACTGTTAAAGCCACAGTACTTATCTCTGCAGACTCCGGTAGTGCTGAAGATCCATCAGCCGGCTTCCATGAATCACCCGAAATCAGAATCCAGCCAGCTCCATGCAGCGCATGCTCTGGAGACCAGGATTCATCTACCAGATCTCCCCAATCTTTAGAAGTCGAAACTTCACTGACTTTCGGCCTTTCAGTAGCCGGATGCAACTTGCTGGGCCCCGCTGCTGCTGCAGTTCTCGGGGAACCCTCCGATCTCTTCCACTTCCTGTCATCCTCCACAGCGAGGTTCCTACGTTCCTGTACCAATAATGCACTCACATGAAGAAGTTCCTCTTCCAAACAGCATTGTTTCTCCGACAAACTAAGCCCCAACGTAGCAACAGAAACTGAAGGACCACTTGAGTTGGCGTTTTGCTGGCCACCTCGCAGGTGCATCCCAGCCACCATTTCAGCATTTCCAGACTCAGTGAAATCAACAGGTAAGGAATTACTCTGGGCTATCGCAGCCCCATGTGCAGCTCCTCCACTGCCCTCCTCCTCCGCCATCTTGGTCCCACCAGAAAATGGGTCCCCCCTGCTCACAGGAAGCAGGAAGTAGGGGAATTTCCCCAATGTCCTGGCCAAAATTTCCCTCATTCACTAAAAATACCACCAACAGCTTAATCTGGTTCAAGGTCAGTTGATATTCATCTGTATCCCCCTTCCCTGGGTTGTGCCAGAAAATAGGCAGGATTTGTCTAGTGCACTTACCCGGTCAACAAAAATTTAATAAATAAATAAATAATCACTCCCCTACCTGCTGCGTCTGGAGAAATAATATTCAGAAACCTCCTTCTAAACTCATTAAAATGGGTGACCTAACGAGGTTTAGTGCTGAGGCCTTTCTTGAGAATCTTAAATCAGTAGAGTGGACTTCCATCAACGGCCTCCCTGATGTCAACCAGGCATTAGACTACTTCGTAAACTCTTTGTCAACAATTTTAGACTTCCTAGCCCCATTAGGTCTCATAGAGCTAAGGGAACAAACTCCCTCTGGCTGTCTCATGATCTTAGAGCACTGATTTGTTCCCATGACAAAGTTTGGAAGGAGTTTAAAAAAAATGGAATGGGTGTCTGACTGGCAAAAGTTTCTCAATCCAGACAGTGCCCCTGGATTCGATACCCTTCATCCAAAATTCCTTAGGATAGGTGCACTTGCCAGCGCCTACCCGGTAATGTTATTAATAAACAAATCTTTCCTTTCTCAAACAATCCTGGACACATGGAAAACTGCAGTTGTAGACCCTGTACTTAAAAGTGGCCCACAAACCTGGTAGAAAACTATAGGCCTATATCTATCCTATCCCCCTAGCCAAGATCCGGGAGAGAATTCTTTATAATAAATTCTACTCACATCTCGAACTCAACAATGCCTTAACTATCCATCAGCATGGATTTCGTAAACTGCGTGGCACAGAATCAGCATTGCTACACATAACCTTGGACATTTTCAGGGCAATGGATCAAGGTGAGGCTACAGGTGCCACCTTTGTGGACCTGACCAAAGCCTTCGACCTTGTCAACCGTCAACTTCTCCTCACTAAACTCCATCATCTAGGTCTTGACCCTGCATCCCACTCCTGGCTAGCCAGCTACTTAACCAACAGGCTCCAGTGTGTAAAATGGTCTGGTGCCAAGTCCTCCCTCGCTCCCATTACCGGCAGTGTTCCACAGGACACCATATTAGGACGACTCCTATTCTCCATTTTCATCAGTGAACTCCCACTCAACTGTGGGGCTGCAGCAGTTCAAGTATATGCTGATGACGCTGCTCTATACAGGTCTGCTAAAGATATCAATGTCATAAACGCCAACCTTGAGAGTGATTTTCAGGCTTTGGAGGCCTGGGTGAAAGCCAACCAGTTAGTTCTTAACACTAAAAAGACTCAAATCATGTTATTCCACCACACTTCCTATAAACTTGATAAATAACCACCTTTGGTTGTTAAAACATCAGTGGGGGTGATGCTGGAATGTGTAAAAAGCTTTAAATACCTGGGCATCACCTTAAATGAAAACCTATCCTTTGAGATCCATATCAATAAAATTATAAAATCAACTCACCAGAAACTAGAGTTACTATACTGTACTGCCCCCTACTTCACTTCCCAATCTAGAAAGACCATCTCGATTGCAACTGTAGTCCCAGGTCTCCTCCGTGGTGCATCCTTGCTCTCCACAGTGAAGCCATCTATTCTGAACAGACTTAGGCAAGCATATTGCCAGATTTGCCACTTCAGCCCCAGCCCAAACTCACCACTGTGCTGATTGGTTAAGTCTGCTTTCTGGCTGTGGAGAAGATTTCTGTAAGTTTTGTTATATTGTTTTTTTAAACTACAGGAGAGAAGGATTAGTTAATTCTACTTGCTTTTGAGGGAGTTACTGTATAGAGGATTTTTGTAAGTTTTGATATTGCTTTATTTTCTTTTTAATTTAACTTAAAGTGGAATTTAGCATAACGGTTTCTGTGGCTGGAGTGACTGTAAAGGTTCTGTGGCTGGAGTGACTGCACAGGACATGCCCAGACTTGCCCACCCACATAGTCTTTAAATTCTGACTGAGCCATCAAACTGCAGGGGAGAAGGATTGGTTAAATCTGCTTTCAGGCTGTGGAGAAGATTTCTGTAAGTTTTGCTATATTGTTTTTTAAACTACAGGAGAGAAGGATTAGTTAATTCTACTTGCTGTTGAGGGAGTTAATGTATAGAGGATTTTTGTAAGTTTTGATATTGTTTAATTATCTTTTTAATTAAGCTTAAAATGGAATTTAGCTTAAAGGTTTCTGTGGATGGAGTGATTGTAAAAGCCCTTCCACCAGCCTTTCTTAAATACTGAAATACCACTGGGAGTTGGGTTTGAAGGCTGTGAGGGAGGAGCTTGGGGAGTTGCAAACTGATCTGAGCCCTCAGAACAGGCCAGGAAGGAGGAAACAAGGAACAGCCATATGAGCTAAGTCTTAAAGACATATAAATATATAAAACGTATGAGTAGATCTATAGTACTTATGAGTAGGATTGTGGTTTCCAGTTAGTACTGTAGTTGGCTGTCTTATGCTACATGCAAAGGCATTTAGGATAACAATTTCTGTTAGAGGCTGGGCTAGGCTTAGTTAATTCTACTTGCTGTAGGGATAGTTGGTGTGGAGAGGCTGTATAGGTAGTGTGGACCATGAGTAGGACTGTAGGGTGCAATGGTTGCGGGACAGCAATGCAGATGAACATACTGTGGAGGCTGGGAGGGTGCCCAATATGCCACAGGCTAAGGAGACTTGAGGAAGAGGTTCAGTGGCTTGGCAGGGAGCTGGGGAGGTTGAGGGAGGAGGGGAGGATTGCATCGGTAGGAGGGCTGACATCTGAGAGTATTGTGGGAGCACCACAGTGAAGGAACAGTGGGGCAAGGGAGAGGTCAGGGGAGGGGGCACAGTAGACAGGAAGCCAGTTGATGAAGGGTGGATGCTAGTAGGACCTAGAAAAAGAGGAGCAGCAGTAGGCAGGAGGGAGGAGGAAACACACAATAAGGCAAAGGGGGAGGGAACATGTTTGCTGTACTTGCAACACATGGGAAAGAGGATGCAGGAGAAGAGTGCAGAAGGGATAGTACTCACAAAGAGAAGGGAAAGAGGAGCATTACTAGTGGAGAGATTGAGCATGGCATGGCAGGGGGAGGGATAATACTTGGAGAGGTGAGGAGGGAGCAGAAGGTTGGCAGTCAAACAGGAGGAGGTGGAGGAGGCTCAATTGAGAAGGGCAGGGGGGAAGACATTGGGACACATTGTAAAAGCACTGTCTTGAGTGGCCCCAGAAATGAGAACCTGGGTGCGGGGGTTAGTGACAGGCACAAGGAAAGAGGAGGGAGGTGTACTGGTGTTGGGGGACTCCATACTCAAGGGGATCAGATGGGGCAGCAAGGGGGAGAGGCACAGTCAGATATGGGTGGAGTCCATACCAGGACTAAAGGCAGACAAGGCAGGACAGGCAATCCTAAAATGCGTAAGGAGGGTTAGGAGGAAACCACACATTGTGGTACATGTGGGGACAAATGACCTAGTGGGGGAAGTGGTGGAGGTAACAAAGGAAGTGGGAAGGTTGTTCGAGGAGACTGGGGGATCTGTGGAATTCTCCAAGGTGCTCCCAGTATCCTGCACAAGCACAGTGAGAAAAGAGAGGATTAGGGAGTTGAACACATGGTTGGTAGAATGGTGTCAAACTAAGGGATATGGGGTTGTGGGTGGCTGGGGCAGTACCTGGGATAATAACAATCTGTTTGCAAGGGATAGACTGCACCAAAGTGGGGAGGGGAAGGAGGTATTAAAGCAAAAGACTGGGGAGGTATATTGTGACAAAGGTGGATTTAAACTAGATGGGGGTGGCAAGTGGACGGCAGGTAGGCAAGGATCCAATAGAGTGGAGTCACAGTCTACCCCCCCACCCCAGGCTAGCAGGGAAGGACTCGAGGCAGCCGAAAAAGGAAGGAGTAGAAGAAAGAAAATAGAGGCCAATGAAGGGAAGGTGGTAGGATGGAGGGTGGTCTTGCTGAATGCAAGAAGTTTAGGCAACAGATCATCTGAGCTACAGGCACTCTCAGCAGTGTGGAGGGTGGATATTTCAGCTGTCACAGAAATGTGGGCAACTGAGCATCAGGACTGGGATCTGGCAATCCCAGGATACAAAGTACACAGGAAGGACCATAAGGAAGGGAGGGGCTGTGGGGTAGCAGTCTATGTGAGGGACGGGATCAAATGCACAAGGGAAGAGGGGGGAGAAAGAACAGAGGCAATCTGGCTGAAGCTCCTAGACCCAAGGGGTAGGAAACTGAGGTTTGGGGTGGTATACAGGCTACCGTCCTAGTCTGAGGAGCTTGACAGGGAATTAGCAGGACAAATCAGAAAGGTATGTAGAAAAGAGAAGGTGGTCATCGTGGGGGATTTCAGCTTGCCAGGGGTTGACTGGAGCATTCCGGTCACCTCCAGTGCTAGGGAGCAAGTGCTCCTAGACACGATCCAGGAGAGTCTCCTGACACAGTTGGTTAGTGTACCTACTAGGCTAAAGAACACTTTAGATCTGGTGTTGTCAAATGGGGAGGCAGTAAGGGAAATAAAGGTGGAGGACCCAGTAGCCGACAGCGATCACCAAATGGTGTGGTTTAATATCACGATGTGCGGGGAGCCAGAGAAATCAATCACTCAGGTGGTAAACTTCAGGGGGTCAGACTTTGGAAAGATGCAGGAAGTACTGAAAGGGAAACTAGAGGGCATAAGGCAGGAGATGGATGCAGAGCAGAAATGGGATATTATTAAATGGGGGATTACAGAGGCAACAGAAGTCTGCACCAAGACAGAGAGTAAGAGCAGCAGAGCAAGAAAACCATGCTGGTCGAACAGCGAGGTAGTGGAGGTGGTGAGAGCAAAATGAGAGATGCACCAGAGGTATAGGAGGACGGGGAAGGAAGTGGATAGGGAGGAGTATGCAAGATTGTCCAGGGAAATGACCAGAAAAGTGAGAGAAGCCAAGGCCCAGAGGGAGCTGAGATTAGCGCAGGGAATTAATGGGGGGGGGGGACAGACTTTTTCAGATAGATCAGGGAAAAAAGGAAGTGCAAGGAGACAATAGTGAGAATAAAAAGGGGTGGGGAATAGACAGAAAAGGTGAGGAGCAGGGAGAAGTACTGAATGAATACTTCTGCTCAGTGTTCATGGAAAAAAAGGAGGGACCACTACTACCATGGGCTGGGAGGGTGGGACAGGAGAGAGGAGGCAACAGATGGAAGAATTGAGGCAAGTAGAGTCCTAGAGGGCCTGAGGTCACTGAAGGTAGACAAGGCACCAGGGCCAGATTGTATCCACCCCAGGGTACTGAGGGAGATGGTGGAGGTATTGGCGGAGCCACTGGCAGATCTGTACAGCACCTCACTGGAGTCGGGATATGTGCCACTGGACTGGAGGATGGCACATGTAGAACAATTACACAAGAGTGGACCAAGGGATGAAATGGATAATTATCACCCGGTAAGTCTCACCTCCGTAGTATGCAAAATCATGGAAACAATATTAAAGGAAAGACTGGTGTCGTACCTGGAGGACAATGGCCTCCAGGATGTGAGGCAGCATGGGTTTGTTTCAGGGAAGTCTTGTCAAACCAACCTGCTACAGTATTATGACTGAGTGACAGCTGAGTTGGATAGGAGTTATGTGATGGATGTTCTTTACTTGGACTTCAGCAAGGACTTCGATTCTGTGCCTCGTGGGTGGCTTGGGGGAAGCTAACTGGTGTAGGGGTAGGGGCAAAAATGATGAAATGGATTACAAGCTGGCTGAGTGGGAGGCTGCAACAGGTGGTGATGAGAGGAAAGCTCTCAACTCCAAGGCTGGTGATGAGTGGGCTGCTACAGGGCTTTGTGTTGGGGCCAATATTGTTTGGGTTCTTCATATCAGACATTGCACACAGGGTGGTGAGCAAGATAAGTCTGTTCACTGACGACACCAAAATCGGAGCAGTGGTGGATGGAGAGGAGGAATGGAAGCAGCTGCAGGGGGACCTAAGCAAGCTAGAGGAGTGGTTAGAGGGTGGCAGCTGGGGTTCAATGCAAAGAAGTGTAAGGTTATGCACTTTGGGTGAAGAACCCAAGGAAAGAATACTGGCTGGGAGGGGTTAAGCTGGGGATCACTGAGGAAGAGAAGGACCTAGGTGTAATGATAACAGGGACCATAAACAACACTACCCAGTGCAGGAGAACAGCTGCAAAAGTGAACAAAATGCTGGGGTGCATAGAGAGGGTTTTTTTTGTCCAGGCAAAGAGAGGTGATCTTGCCCCTCTACAGGTTGCTGGTAAGGCCGCACTTAAGAGTATTGTGTGAAGTTTTGGAAGCCATACCTAAAGCGTGATATCAGGCTACTGGAGGCGATGCAGAGGATGGCAACAAAGATGATATGTGGAATGGAGGGGAGAGACTATGACAGCAGGTTGGGAGACCTGAATTTGTACACCCTGGATGATAGAAGGGACAGGGGAGACATGATAGAGACATTCAAGTATCTGAGGGGAATCAATAAGGATGGGGCAGATGGGGTCTTTAAGTTAAGGAGGGGGAAGGTCACCAAGGGGCATGGGCTAAGAATAGAGGGGGTAAAATTTAGGAAGGAAATGAGAAGACACTATTTCACAGAGAGGGTGGTAGCAAAATGGAACACCCACCAGAATGGGTGGCATCTTATAAATCTGTGAACAGCTTCAAAAGAGCATGGGACAGGAAACAGGGGAGAGTGAGGGTGGGAGAGGTGGGGGTGGCAGTGGGATGACAAAGTGGCAAACTAGGGGTGCTAGCTGCACACTCGAGCAGACTTAGATAGACCAGGTGGTCTGTTTCTGCTGGCACATTTGTATGTTCGTAAATTGGCCAGGTTATGAGGTGAAGTTGGACTACCCCTTGCTGTGTACCACCTTCTATTAATTCACCTCCCTCCCTTCCCTCCCTCCTCCCTCCCTCCTCCCTCCCTCCAAGCCTGTCTAACCTACGGACCCAGAAACCATTCACCAGGTCCCTTAGAACTTCCCATCAACCATTACTAAGTATACTTACAACTCTTTTAGCAGTTGGAAGGAGATCTTTCTCATATGCAGCTGCACATAAATGGAACAATCTTCCAATAGGACTTCTATCCTGCACCTCCATCTTGCAGTTTAAAAAACAGTAGAAGGACCTATTCTTTGCCACTGGCAGGGGGTAATCATATGTCATGCTCTCAAGGTTTCTATGAACCCTGTGTAACCAATTAGTCTGAAAGTTGTTTATGCCCTAAAGTGTATGTTGTTTCTCTATTTTATGTACTTACTGCATCAAATTGTTGAATATTTCTACTTGCTAATGTTACTACTGCTTGTACCACTGTTGGTACTATGTTTAATGCCCATCCACTATGTTTAATGTCTATTGTTTGTGGAATGCTTAAATTCCCTGGATTGCCACTGAAAAAGGGACTATGTGGTCTCAGTGTGCCTACCCAGTCATCAAAATTCAAACAAAATAAAATGAGAGAGAGGTTGCCTAGTGTAGATAGCTATACTGCTGTCACACTTACCATGGTCTTGGAGGAACAGGTTGAAGTCAGGGATAGAGAGGGATGAGTCTGGGATTCTGGTAGAGAGCCAAGATTTGGACACGCAAAGAATGTCGTGGGGGGGTTGGGTGACCCAAACTTAAAGGGCATCCAATTTAGGTAGGATGCTCCTGGCATTTAGATGAAAAATGTGTAGTTCTTTTGGCTGGGTAGAGGAAGTTGGTGTGGGTGGGGAACCTGAATTAATTTCAACATCCCCTGAGAAGAGTAGGAGAGCAGGTAGAGGGAGAACTTGAGGGGGTACTTTGACCTTCTAGCACTGTGAGGGTGGGAGGGCATGTGGAGAGAAAGATACAGTGAAGGAGGGACTCAGAGTTTAGAGAAGAGAAGGGGAGCAGGCCAGGGTGCATGGGGTGGAAGGAATCGAGGAGTGGGCAACTGAGATGTGCTATGAATAACAGGGGGGATATGGAGAAGGGGAAGACAGAGGGCCAGGAAGAGTGGAGTAAACTGGTTGGGCTGTGGAAGTAGCATTACTAAAGGGGGTGACTGTAAAGTGGAAGTAAGGGGATGGGGTAGACTGAGATGATGGGTTGCGAGATGGGAGGATCATGGAGATCAAGGAGGAAAAGGGGTAGGGTCCGTTTAGGAGGAAACAGAGCATGAGAAGTGATAACATAAGCATGGTGGAAAGGTGAGGAGGAAATAGGAGTGAGAAATGGCACGAGGCTTGTGAGTCAGAATGTAAGGGGGACTGGGCTATCAGAAAGCAAGTAAGAAGAGGCACCTTAGCAGGTGGGAGCACTAAACCCTGATTAGGGTCTAGTGAGGTAAATTAGGTGGATATAAAAGGGAGCACCCCCCAAGGAGGGAGGGTGGGGGGCAAGTGGGTGGGATTAAACCCTTATTGGCCCTGCACTTCAGGTGCGCAGCAGGGCTGCTGTGAAAAAACAATCAAGATAGTTCTCTACTTTAGAGTCCTGGAGGTGAGGCAGGCAGTAGCTGAGTAGGACGGGGGGGGCAAGAAACTGAGAGACAGCCTACACCACCCTCTGCTGCTGGGATGGGATTTTGCAGTGGCAGAGTTCACTGGAGTACCTAAATAGGGAAAGTGATGGAAATTTGAGCCTAACACAGTGACATGGCAGCTGGGGCACAAGTTCAAATGTCTAACATTTTGTGTATAGGCTTTAGGAGTCAAATCAAAACATTTTAACAAGCCATTTTTCACTTTGTTGTACTTTGTGCAATCCTCATTGTCCACCTTAGTGACGACTTATAATGCCCTGCTTGTAAGGACTGGCAAGAGATGAGTTGCCCAAGTACCCCTGTCCACTTTAAATTGCCCATAAATTCTCTCAAGAGATTTTAAAAACAAAAGTCAAGATCATCCCTGTCCACATAGTTGGGAAACATTTTTGAATTAATTGTGCCTTCTTGGGTCAGATTGATGCCAGTACTTAATGGTTTGTTGTGCTGGCACAGAATCTCCATCTCCCTCTCATGTTCCCACTCTCACTCCTCTCTCAGCTGGATCTTCTACTGGTGCTGCCTTTCTTACTACTCTTACTCTTTCTCTCACTCCTCTTTCTCTCTCTTGTGCTCTCTCAGCTGGATCTTGTGCTGGTGCTGCCTTTCTCACTCCTCCTCTCTCTCTCTCTCTCTCTCTCTCTCTCTCTTCAGCTTTCAGCTTTGTCCTCTGCAGCTCTGCATCTGCCTTTACTTTAACTGGGGAAAGCTCAGCTGCATCATCTCTATCTGCACAGCTGCCTCAGTTCTAGGCCCTGACTCACTTGCATGCTCCTCGGCCTCTGTCTCACAACTTGGGTTAGCAGTGACAACCTTTGGCACTGCTTCCTTGGTCACTTTTCTCAATGATGTCTATGAAGTCTGCCCATGGCTAGTCTTCCTTAAAGACAAGCCCTCCTCTTTTTGCAAAGCTCCTCAAGGTCTGCCACTGTATATCTCCCACATGGCCCAGACAGTGACTTCTAGCGATCTACTCTTACAACAAAATCAAACTGGTAGTATATACAGTATCTCTTTTTGTATATCCTGTTTTGTGATTGGACAGATAGCTTTTTTTTACAGTATTGACAATTTGTTTAAGATCCCAACCTCTGCCAATTAGTTTGTCACAGGCCAGTTCTCTCCCAGAACTCAGTCTGCCCTGCTACCAATTTTCACAGCCCTTCAGATGCCAGAAAGGATTAACTTGGTATGCTTCCAAAACTCAACTGCAACCTCACTCAGTATATCTCTAGGTCCGAATTCCACTAGTGCTACTGCTCGTACAGTACAGTGTTCCTCATCAAAGGACAAATTACCCACTCCATTTTTTACAGCTGAGAACACTTTGCCTCAGTTATGGTAACTGTAGCCTGTGTCTTCAGAAACAGATCAAAGTCTTGCCAAGTTACACCATGTTATCTATACCTGAAATGACTCAGTCACAGAAAGCATGAAGTATATAAAAATAACATTCAATACTCGACAATATTTACATATGTTTCGGGGTAATACACACTAAAGACTATGGGGAATACAGTATTCTTCAGAGATGAAAAATAAAACATTTGAAAAGACAGAGATCACATAGTGGAAATCAAACTCAAAACTATCTAAATTCTAAACAGAGTAAAAGAAATGTACCCCCAACTGGGAGCTTGATGAGTTGTTGCAGGCCCGAACCTGTAATGTTGCTTCTTCAGAATCCCAAAACATAACTAACTCTAAGCCCAAACACACAGAGAAAGATCTTTGGCTGGCTGGCCCACTACACCCACCATGTGCCTCTCTAACTTCACAGCCTGAACAATTTCTTTGATCTCTGGGGACCATCCTTTTCCAGAACAGGTCCACACTGGCTTTGTGGATTGAAGCTTAGTTGTTTTGTTATCCTGGCTGGCTAAATCAGTGGGGTGCCATCTTGGTCTGCCTTGGCCCTATTTATACTTGCAACATGCCTTTTGTTATGAAAGGGATTCAGTCATTTGAAATTTAATAAAAAAAAAAAAGACTTTTACAGGACATGAAAAAGGATTGCTTACACAAAGGTCCCTCTTAGCTGAGTACCCACAGGCGTGGGCTATGGTGAAATGTAATTTTCATTTGCCACCAGACCTCCCATCTCAGCTGAAATACTTTGTAGAAGCATAGATGATAAGAAAAATAAAATACACACACACAAAAAAATGGCATGTTGTCCAAAAAGAATTTCTGAAAGATTTAGAAGACCATTAGAGAAGAAAGTGCAAAAAAATAGAAAACACTGAAGTTAAACATTATTATTGTAAGCACATGAGTTATAAGCCTTTTTATTTCAGTAGATAAAAACCTCCCCAGGCATGGTTCAGAAAGGATGGGGTCCGATCCTGGTGCCTGGCCAACATCCTACTCTCTCTGCAGTGCTAGTAAAGCAGGTGCAAATTCAGATGTCTACAACTTAGGAGGAAGGTTGCTGGGCAAAATGGCTGCCACATTTGCCTATCTATAGGGCCACAGCACATATGTGCAGTTCATAGTTTTCTAGAGTGTTTTGAAATACAGTAATGGTGAACGATGGAAAGTTGTTTTGTATGAAATACACTATAAAAGATTGTGTATGAGCAACCATACACATACAAGGCCGTTTTTCAATCTTGTGGTTTCCTTGGTAACAAGACTTCTTGAGCTGTGCTCTTGAGGTTTATTGTTACTACGGAAACCACTAGATCAAAAAAACAGCCTTGTTGTATATGATTGCTCATACACAATCCTCTATATAGTATATGGTTAGCCTTTTTCTCAGTATAAAACCATCCTCCTCAAAACCCTTGTTGGTTACATTCTAAACTACCGTGCACATTCCAAAGCATTGTTGAGTGCATTCTGAACAGTTTTTCAACACAGTTCAACGGTCATAACATTTTAAATTCCTCATTTAACTTACACCTAGCTGATTGCTAACCACCCAGTGCCCAAGACCAAAGTTATACCTCTTAACTTGTAAAAGTCTGGAAATCTAATTTTCATAATAGAACAGAACAAATAAATAGCACGTTTTTTCTTATTTATTTTGTTTTACTTTGGGGGGATGCTTCTGTGACTTCTGTGTAAAAAAACATATACTATAGCAAATAAAATATGGGCAACCACACACAACTCAGAATATGTTTCCATTTCAGGTCTGAGATGACACCATGAACCTCTCAAGTTTCATACACAAAGTTGCAATACTGTCATCTCAACCTTTTGGCAGAAACACAGCCTTGTTGTGTATGGTTGCCCATGCATTATTCTCTGTATAGTGTATGTGTGTGGTTATATCTCACTACATCATCGCAGATCATTTCAATTTATTTATTGATAAAAAAAAAACATCTAAAGAAACAAGTACCCCTTTTTCTGTGGTATCCTTGGTCAGCATATATATGTACAGAAGCCACCACTTATAGCACCCGCGGTTTAAACAGGCAGTTCATTTGTGCAGGAAAATTACATTTGCCACTCTCCAGTGCCATAGGTTATAATATTAAAAATGCTGCTTAGAGCGTTCTATACCCGCCTTCTATTTTGAGCAGATTATCTGCTACTTAACACTGTACTTCTACCATTTAACACCCGCTTGCCTGTATAAAGATGTAAATTGTCAGCTCCCACTAAGCTGTGAACCCTGGTGACCCACAGTCATCTAGTCCCTGTCTGCTGCCAAGTAAATCCTTAATCAGGTGTCATCACAGGCTTCGTTTACAAGCTGTGAAGTGAAGGATCCTGATGTAAGTGCAGTCTTTTTATTTTTGGATCAAATATAAAATAAAGAAGCAAACTGCAGCTCGTGATCGCATCCCTCAGATCAGCAGTGTATGTGAAGTGTCCTGATGTATGTGCAGCCCTGCTCTTTTTATTTTTGGATCAAATATAAAATAAAGAAGTAAACTGCAGCTCGCGATCACATCCAGCAGATCAGCAGTGTATGCGAAGTATCCTGCTGTACGTGCAGCCCTGCTCTTTTTATTTTTTGGATCGAATATAAAATAAAGAAGCAAACTGCAGCTTATTATTGCACCCCGCAGATCAGCAGTGTGCTGGAACAGAGAAGCTGTTCTCAAGGTAAAGGTGCTGTCTAATGGATTAACGAATTACGGGTTACAGATTAAGTTCGGGCAGAGGGCGGTTATGCATCTGTGTATCCAGAACATGGTTTTGTACTGTTTATTACAGGGGAACACCTTAGAATGCAGCAACAGGTGGGAGGGCATCATTCCTTAAAAGCCTTCTGCTGTCCGGTTCTGAAGCCACCAGCTCCTCACAGAAGCCCAAGTGGTCTGAGTGCCACAGCTGTGGTTCTCTGATGAACCCAACCTGCCAGACTGCCATCCACAGTCCACTTCTGAAGCCACCATCCCGTCACAGAAGCCCAGGAGGTCCATGTGCCACAGCTGTGGTTCTCTGATGAACCCGACCTGCCAGATTGCCATCCGCGGTCCGGTTCTGAAGCCACCAGCTCCTCACAGAAGCTCAGGTATGGACTGTCCCTCAGGGACTGATTACCTCCAGGAAGGGAGCCCCGGGACCCTGATTTTTCTTTTCTACATGAGGACAGTTGTTTCTGGGTTTAAGTCTGGCATCTATTCCTGCTGTGACCCATTGGCTGCAGTTAGCCCCAGGAGTACTCCAATTGGCTCCGTATAGCTCTGCACTGCTCTGCAATGTGAATGCTTGAGTGATATTTTAACGGACTTTGATTTCTGTTAATACTATCTTGCTAGTATTTTAGAGTTCAAGTTTTGGTGATTTAATCTAAGTGCCTGTAGTGTGTTTCTTTTTAAGACCCAGCAGCGATCTCAGCGCAGGTCTTAAACTCATGCCCCTCTTTTTTCACCTTTTTACTTTGGTATTGTGTTTTAATTAGCCTGCTCATATTCTCTCTCAGACTTTGTGGCACCTTGCCTAATATTTTGATCTGTGACCCACCCCCTGTTTAAGTCATTTTGCATTTCTTTTTAGCTCCACGAACAGCCCCCAACCCCTGCCTCTCTTATTTAATGTCCCCCGTCCTTCTCTTTTCAGGTGGTCCGAGTGCCACAGCTGTGGTTCTCTGACGAACCCGACCTGCCAGACTGCCATCTGTGGTCTGGTTCTGAAGCTGCCAGCCCCTCACAGAAGCCCAGGTATGGACTATCCCTCGGGGACTGATTACCTCCAGGCAGAGAGCCCTAGGACCTTGATTTTTCAGCCCACCCAGACACCCCTAGTCCTGTTTAAATACACTTAAATCCCACCCTGGCTTAATAGCTCATTTCTACAGACTTCTGCCAGCCAGCTCCTCAAGCTTAAAGTGACAGTAACACTGTTTCTTGCCAAGCCCGTTCCCTGTCTAGTGTACCTAGATTGCGTGCCATCACAGTTGCATTCCAGCTACGTAATATAGCTTAGCTCAACAGCTCCCGTGGAGCAGCTTATCATTCCAGCTTTTCTCGTGACCATTGTACAGCACTCATATTACCACCACTATTTTCCTGTGTTACGCACAGCAATACTGAAACTTTGCTATCTGTCTGGTGGCCTTATATTCCCCACTGTATCCAGGTCCACACAATACAGACCTCTCTATTATTACTTTGCATTGTATCTACCTCCCTCCTCACTCCCCTAGAGCCACATACTGACCGTTTACAGGTGGAGTACATCATATCTCCTTGGAGGGAGGATGTCCACTGCGATCCATTACTTGGTTTCCTCTTTTTGTTGGAACCTTTCTTTCAGCTGCCTTGGAATCCTGGAACCTCTGTCTTCCATTTTAGCATACTTTAACCACCCAGTCGTGCCCCATCTGTCCCTCTTCCACTCAGTCATTTGTGAGGATAGGGTACTGTTCTATGCAGTGTTAGGATCACTTAGTTACCAAGGTGCTTACTCTTCATCTAGTGTCTCTTCCCATTGCAAAAGAGAACGTACCCGTATCTTTAAACTGCTACTAAGTGCCTTGAGTAAAATGTTGCTGATATTATTACTCTGTTCGGGCAGTGTTGAACTGAACCCTGGACTACTCGCTTCAATAACACCTCCCTCAGATTTAGCTCACCTCAAGGGTATAAAATTCCTTCATATTAATCTTTGTAGTCTTCTGAAGAAGTTTGATTCCATTCAGCCCTGGACCCTCTATACTATACCTGACATAGTGGTAGTAACTGAAACCTAGCTCAACCCTTCTACTATGGATTCTGCCATTAACATTCCATCCTATAACATCTTCTGAACTGACTGACCTATGAGAGGGGGGAAATAGCTGTATATATACACTAGATAAATGTTTGGTGACCACTACCAGTTCAAACTCTTTGCCTAAGGAGTTTGAAAGTTTGATGCTGAAGGTTCAGCTATCTTCCTCCCAGTCTCTTTGTGTTATTGGATGTTACTGCCCACCCTCGGCAGGCCTGAAGGTGCTAGATCACATATGCAATGAACTGAACATGTCGACCTCAGAAGTCATCATTTTGGGAGACCTCAACCTCGACTGGCTCTCAGCAAGCTCTGAACCCCTTAAAGAACTATGTGACACCTTCAGCCTTACCCAACTAATTCCTGAACTCATCCACCCTAATAAGAAAAACCAACAGTACCTTAATTGACCTTATTCTAGTTAATAAGCCTCACCTTTTCACCCATTCAGGTATTTCTTTCACCAACCTTAGTGACCATTGTTCGATTGCTTGTGTGAGATCCGCTCCCAAACCAGTCTCCTCTTCAAGATATATATACAAAAGAAGCAAACGTAACTTTGCTCCTCCAGCATTCCTTTCTGAATTACAAAACTCTAGTTGACAAGATTTCTATCTAGCCAAGTGAGTGTGCGAAGCTTATAAATCCTTTCAAAGGATTGTACCTCCGGCTATAGATAGACACACTCCGTTGGTTAAAGTTTGCTCAAAGAAAAATTCATGCCCATGGTTTATGGCCAACCTGAAGGCCGCTTTACTTAATAGGGACATTCTTTGGAAAAAAGCACATAAAACCAAGCTCCCTGCCGACTGGTTGGTAAACAAGTATTGAAGACTTATTTATGGAATAAGGCATATGGGGGTGGTGTCGACGTGGATTGACTGAACTCGTTTTGGTTATTTTATCATGATGTTTTATTGTGAAATTATTTTAACCATGTACTGCACCTTGACTTTGAAAGGCGCATTATAAATAAAGTTTATTATTATTATTATTTTCAGAATGGCTAGGAACACTTGTACTAAACTTGTCAGATCCAAAAAAGCTACACATTTTCAGGATGAACTGGACTGATCATCTATGTGTGCTTCTAAGTTTTGGAAGATCATTAAGAATATAGATGGGCATGAATCGGCAAATTCTCTCCTGGCCAAATTTTTCTTTGGTGGCTCCACATTCACTGACATACAATCCCGGATCCGCTTAACAACCAGTTTGCCACCGTTGGGTTCGCCTTTGGCTCCTCACCCACCTATAACCTCCGCACACAACTTTGTAGTCAGGATACTGTTAGACCCACTAGCATTACCTCTATCCCTATCATGGCCTTCTCCTTTAGCCCTGTGTCATTGAAACAAGTGGAATATCTACTGTTAGCCCTGGATACCAGGAAAAGTGCAGGTGCTGACCTTATCGACCCCTACTTTCTGAAGCTTGCCTCCCATGTATTTTAGCACCTATCACCCACCTCTTTAATCTATCTCTTGCCCAAGGAGACCTCCCTCCCATTTAGAAAACTGCCCATGTTATTCACCTATTCAAATCTGGAGACCCAAGTGATCTAAACAATTACAGACTGATATCTCTACTTGCCATCCTCTCTAAACTGCTTGAGAAAGTGGTTAACATGCAGCTTAGGAAGTACTTGGACTCCACCAATCTGCTTAACCCTGCCCAGTCAGGATTCAGAGCTTGTCACAGTACAATAGCCACACTCACAAAGGTAACCAACAACTGGCAAAATTCTTTGGATGTCAAGAAATATATATGTGCCTTGTTTCTTGATCTTAGCAAGGCATTCGATACAGTAGACCATGACCTGCTGTTGGACACTCTTCAGAGCATTGGCCTAGATTCTTCTGCCTTGAAGGGTTTAATGGTTACCTCTCTGGGAGATTCCAACAATTTAAAGCCCAAGGGGATCTCTGTCCCTAAAATTGCTCCAAAGAGGAATGCCGTAAGGGTCCATTTGAGGACCACTGTTCTTTACTCTTTATATTAACAAAATTGACTCTGGAATCAAAGCAGCCGACATTCATCTCTTTGCCGATGACACGGTCATATACATTGCTACGCCTACCCTGGAGCAGGCCTGTATGGACCTACAGATGGACTTTAATCAGCTGCAGTTAAACTTATTGAGCCAAAAACTACTACTAAATGCAAAAAAAATGAAGGCCTTACTTTTCTCACCTTCTGCCACAGGTCAAAAACCTTCCCTACATAGCTTAACTCCACAGATTCTATCATTTCTAGGAGAACCTATTGAATATATGACAACATTTAAATATCTGGGGCTTTGGATAGACCACAAGCTTACATTCTCTGACCATTTTGAGGAACTATCAAATAAGCTAAGGCAGAGACTGGGCCTGTTCTTCCAGATCTAGCATCTCCTATACCACGACGCCAAAAAATGACTGGTCCAAACCACCTTTCTATCCTTATTGGACTACACTGACTTCCTCTATGGCCAAGGCTCTGCCTTCACACTTTCTAAATTTGACTTGTTCTATCACCGAACTTTGAGATTTATCTCTGGTCTACCTTACCTCACCCACCACTGCTCTCTGTATGCCACAGTAGGCTGGACATCCCTCAAGTACAGAAGGCAAAGAAATGCCACCTTTTGGACTTTTAGAGCTATCACACATAAGCTTCCCCAGTATATCTCTGACTGCTTGCCCCTATGTGATGTAGGCAATTACTCCTTGTGCAGCCTTTCATTTATTCCCTTATACATTTCTAAAGTTAATTCACATTTTGGTAAAGCAACTATAAGTTATATACTCCCTCACCTATGGAACAAATTATAAAAAAAACTCTGAAGCTGGCTGCCCCGACAACCTTCTCCTCCTTCAAAAAGCTGTTCTCTCATTCCTTAATGGAATCCTGTAACTGCTCCCGTCCCCCTTGAGGCCAGTGAAATAAGTGTCGGGCATTCGTCCCCAAGCCTTGTGATTCTCTGTTTATCATTCCTTCTTCCTTCTTCTCCCTATCACCCTCCTCCCCCTTTTTCCTGAACTGTTCATGTACATACTGTATAATAATGTATATTGACAGTATTTTTTCTTAGCCTCTTGCATATTTGCCTGTGTAGACCTTGCCTAATACTGTACTATGTTTATGTCCTCTTCCACATTGTATTCCTTGATTGTACACCCATCTTTTTCCTTTGTATATTGTTTACTTTTATGTGCACTTGTCCAGGTCCACCTCACAAATGAGATCGCTCAATGGTGCTTCACCTGGTAAAATAAAGATTGATTGATTGGCTGGTAAACATTGACCTTGTAACTTTTTGTTACAGCGCCCAACCCATATAACAGGCAAAACGTGCTTGCATAGATGTGCCCGTTATAAGCAGTGGGGACTGTACTGTATATAGTCAATATCAACATACCATACATAATTACTTAGTCTTGACAAATAATGCATACATTAATGAAACAGTTGCCAGTTAAGTTATTAAATAATTACAGGGCAGATTAAAAGTGTTTATAACTAGTTTACTCATATTCATAAAAACTTTGTTAATGCATCAGTTAGGGTTGCTACGTTACTAAAGTGACAAAAGCAGGGAAATATGGTGTTAGGATTTCCAACCCTAACACCTCACCCCCACCCTGCAGACACTGACAGGCATTGGGGGGGTTGCCTTGGGGTCATCAGCCCTAACGCTCATCCTATTCCATAAGTAAATAAGCTGAGATGGGTACAGTATAAGAGAATGGGATGAGCGTTAGAGTCGATAACCCCAAGTCACACCCTTGACACCTGTCCAAAGGACCCTACACACCAATCCCTCCATTGGTGCGTCACCAAATTATCAGCATAGCCATCTTATTACCCCAGTACATGTAGCCAGTACAGAACATTTTTAAATCCCCGCCAAAACATAATTCTGTGCAACTACAATGACATTGCACGCCACAGGTGCAAACACACATTTTGGACAGGATTTGAAAAATGACAGCTGTGACATACATAAGCTTGGGTAATAAGAAGGCTATGTTGAAAATCTGGGATCAATATATTTAAGATTTCCTCAGTTATGAGCATGCATACAGAAATTGCAATGAATGGGCATAACTTTGGCATTTTATTCATATTGTGACCCCAAATTTTGAACATAGTCTTCTTATTACCTACCTCATGAACCCCATACGTACAAAATTTCAAATCTGTGGCAAAACGTCATTCCACACCACCAGTGCAAAAACACATTTTGGGCAGGATGGGAAAAATGACAGCTGTATTGTTCATGAGGTGGTGTGAAAAAAATGGCTATATTGAAAATTTGCAATGAAATATGGAAAATTACCAAAGTTACACACATGCATAGAAAATGTTCAACAACCGCACTTAACGTAGCCATTTTTAGGAGTTTTTTCACCAAATGCTCAACATGGCCTTTTTGGGACCACACCTCATAAACACTGGCACTGTCATTTAGTTAATTGGTCCTGAAAGATGATTTTGCGCAACAACCGTGAAATCATCTTCAGGGCCCAAGTAACGAAATGACAGTCACAGTGTTCATGAGGTGGGGTCCCAAAAAGCCCATGTTGAGAATTTGGTGAAAAAATACCTTAAAATGGCCAAGATAGCAACATAAGTTCAAAATGCCATTGACAGCCATTATACGGTACTTACCTTGATTCTTCACTTTGTGGTTCAGCTTTGAAGAGTGCAGATGTGTCCCAGTCCACAGAAAATGACAGCGGACAACCTCCAGTGGTAAGTATAAGGCAAAGGGGGGTTGGGGAGGTGGGTACTCAGTGGTAGGGTCACAATGGGGCAGGGGTATGGCACAGATGATGAGGGACCATTTTCTTTTTTTCAGGGGGAAAAAATACTTCAGGGGACTGTTTTCTTTTTACAGGATTAAGAAAACAGGTTTTGGGACACTGGGGGTGGGCTTCCTAGTGTCCCACACTGCAAGGGGGAGGGGGGACATCACTGAGGACACTGGGAGTGGGCTCCCTAGTGTCCCACACTGCAAGGGGAAGGAGAGAACATCACTGGGGACATTGGGAGTGGGCTTCCCAGTGTTCCACACTGCTATGGGGGGGCAGCATAAAGGGGGGGGTTTCAGTAGACACCAACAAAAAAGGGGTGACTGAAACTTGACTCTGCGGCCAGCAGAACAAGTTCCAGCTGTGGCTGCAGGAGTCAAAAAACTCCCATTGATCTCAGAGAGAACATGGTAGAAGTGATCCACTTGCTAACCTAAGTATTTCTGGCCAAAATATAAAAAAATCAAACATCAGAATGTGGCTAAACAAGCCACGTTTAACTAATTCAGATGTTTGTTTCTTCCATGAGTGACATTTTCAAATATTTTCTTTCATTTGTGTCTCTCGCTAATGAGAGAAGAAGATGGACAAAACACTGTTCTGCGAAAACAAAGCAGAATCCTGGGACACCATGTCACCCGGTCTACAAAAACAACACACCCTCCATGCAAAAACAAGACTAGTTTAATGGGAAAACAACACGACTCTGCGAAAATACAACAGCCTCCTTGCGAAAGTATATGACCCTTCCCGCGAAAACAAGACACATCTCTATGAAAACAGCCTTGGTTTCATGCGGGACACTTAACTTTTCCCATAGGAAATAATGGTAAAATTAAAACTTTAATAACTTTTGAACGGATTAATATTTTTTCACCAAACCTTCAAAAAGCATATCTGTGACCCAAAGGCTTTCTACCCTGAAAATTTTAGGCTAAAACATAAAGCCAATTTTGAGATATGTGTTCCAATAAAAAGGCAAAAAAAGGTAATTTTTTGATTTTTTCATGTTTCCACATATACGAAACGGAGTCACACAAAATTTGGCACGTTAACAGTCCTGCCCCTAGGGATTATACATTCTAAATTTCGTGCAAATCCGTTGAACAGGTCCAAAGGTATTAAGGTTCAAAGATTTCAGTTCAGCTGATGTCAGGTTCACCAAAATCTCCTTTCTCCTGGAAAGACAGCACATTGCTGCTGGTAAAACCAGATGAACCTGGAACATCCTCAATAACCTTATTGGCAGGGGCCAGTACAATGACTAAATCTGCCTTTTCTCAGATGGAGCCACTGTCACCAATCCCCTCAAGATAGCCTCGCTCATTATTTGCCATTTTATAAATCTAGACAAATACAAGCCCACCCTTCCCCCTGCCCCATGTGCTCCTCCCACCCGGTCCCCCAACTGCACTCCTTTTTCTTTTTTCCGTATCTCTCCCCCGAGGAGGTGAAGCTTATACAAACTAATGACCCCAGGCCTTCTGTTGGTCCCGGCAACATTGGCTACAGGGTACTTAAACTAGTATGTGAATCCTGGCCCTGCTTACCAATATTTTTAACCACTCTCTCTCTGCATTGGATCCATCCTCATTAAATGGAAATGCATGATCATCAAACCCCTGCACAAATCAGGCCCTAAGGATGATATGTCCAATTACAGACCTATCTCCCTCCTGGCTCCTCTCTCCAAGATTTTGGAAAAAATAGTATACAAACAAATCACTGATTTTCTATCATAATATAACCTTCTGACTGATGCCCAACACGGTTTTAGGGATGGCCATAACACAGAGACCGCCCTCATAAAATTCACAAATTTCATTGATAGAACCAACAATGAAGGCCTATACACCGATTCAGTTTTTGTCGATCTAACAAAAGCTTTCAATCTAGTCGACCATGATGTTCTGCTCCTCACCCTGTCCCATCTTCATTTCTCCACCGACATTGTAAACTGATTTCAAAACTATCTCTCTACTAGGTCCCATCAAACAATTTTAAATGGCATTCTCTCTGATTCCCGCCCCATCTAATTTGGCATACCCCAGGGATCCATCCTTGGTCCCCTTCTTTTCTCCCTTGTTGTAAACTCCTTCCCTGAAATCTGCACTAATACAGAGTTAATTCTCTACGCTGACAATGCAGCCCTCTTTAGCAAAGATAAGGACTTCTCCCTCCTTGCTCACAAACTTCAGCATGATTTCAAGAGACTTCACACATGGTTCTCGTCCAAGGGCCTGGTACTCAATTCGAAAAAAAAACAAGGTCATGGTTTTTGCCACCCCCAGGAGATTGCTAACTTTTGATTTCCCCCACATGATAATGATGGCAACCTAATTGAGAGATTTCAGGAATTGAAATACCTTGGTCTACTCCAGCCACCTCAATTTTAAGCACACATCAATTTTACTATCAAGAAAGCCCATCAGATACTAGACATGCTCTACATGGTTAAACCTTACCTTAACAATGCCTCCAAATTGTTCCTCACCTGTAGTTTCCTTCTCCTGCTCTTCGATGATGGAGCCCTAGTCTATTACACCCCTCTTTCCTAGACAAATTTCAGCAAGCTTTGTACCACCTACCATAACATCAATTGTTTTGTTACTGGTCTCCCCAGACTAACTCACCACTGCGATCTGTACAAACTTTCTTTTTTTTTTGCAATTAACTTTATTTTATCATAACGTAAACAAAACCAGGACTTGACATGAATGGATGATACTGGTAATTGTACAACGAGAGCTAAATTACACAAACCACCAAAACAAGAAGAAATAAACAAGACAACACAAATCCCACCTCCCCCTCCCCCCCAACTGGCAGCAAGCACCTTACCCTTCCCTACTAAGGATAACAACCATACATTGGCCACAATAGCTCTGCGTTAGGCTCCAAAGGAGCATAACTAAGAATAACGAGTTCAAGGCAATGGCACACTCCAAACCTTTTAACCAAAAAAAGAGGCTGTGACATGAGAAAGAGGGAAGGAGGAATCTGTTGGAAGAAATATTGTCAGGGGAGTAATGAACTGCTGTATGAGGGGGAATAAAAAGCAAAACCAATAAAGGGATTATAACAAGACCCATAGCCTAGCTTGGGAAATAAAAATTAACAGTTTAAAAACAGAACTTTGCCCCAAACGGGTCCCCCAAGGGTACTAAGTAAAAAAAGGGAAAAGGAATGGTTGAGCTTAACCTTAGTACCCAAATTTATTTCTTAAATGTAGCAAAAAGTCACCCCAACAATTCTGAAATTTCTCACTGGCATGAAAGATCCAGGCTACACACCTCTCCGCATTCAAAGCGTTAAGGAGTTCGGCCCACCATTCTTTAAATGAGGGTTCCCAATCTTTTTTCCAGTGTCTTAGTATTAGCAACTTAGTTACCATAGCAACCAAAGCTACTTGTACCTTTTGAGAAAAAGTACGGATCAGTGAGTACATACCTAACAGGCATGTATCCTCATTAAAAAAAAGCTGCAATGTTAAAATATAAAATCACACATGCCCACACAATGCAAAGCATCATGGGCTGCATATGCAAATCACCACAGAATGTTATGCTAGTCCAACTTTAAGCAGAATTGCATGGTGCCGAAAGGCCTCTCACACAGTTTGCAAAGGGTGCTAACAGAAGACATAGACACGTGTTTCGTCCTACCAGGACTCATCAGTATGCCTCGTCTGTTTGACACTCCAGTGAAATGGACCAGCTGCCCTAAGACAGTATGTCTTGGATATGTTGTGGTGAACCCATTAAAATAAAAAAACATTTAAAAGACAAAGTACCTCTGTGCGCAAACACTGAGGCAAGGGTTACCCCAAAGGGCATTTGGCTGGGAAGCCAAGTTTCAAGAAAATACAAAATCACACATGCCCACACAATGCAAAGCATCATGAGCTGCATATGCAAATCACCACAGAATGTTATGCTAGTCCAGCTTTAAGCAGAATTGCATGGTGCTGAAAGGCCTCTCACACAGTTTGCAAAGGGTGCTAACAGAAGACATAGACATGTGTTTTGTCCTACTAGGACTCATCAGTATGCCTCGTCTATTTGACACCCCAGTGAAATGGACCAGCTACCCTAAGACAGTGTGTCTTGGATATGTTGTGGTGAACCCATTAAAATAAAAAAAACATTTAAAAGACAAAGTACCTCTGTGCGCAAACACTGAGGCAAGGGTTACCCAAAGGGCATTTGGCTGGGAAGCCAAGTTTCAAGAAAATACAAAATCACATATGCCCACACAATGTAAAGCATCATGGGCTGCATATGCAAATCACACCAGAATGTTATGCTAGTCCAACTTTAAGCAGAATTGCATGGTGCCGAAAGGCCTCTCACACAGTTTGCAAAGGGTGCTAACAGAAGACATAGACACGTGTTTCGTCCTACCAGGACTCATCAGTATGCCTCGTCTGTTTGACACCCCAGTGAAATGGACCAGCTACCCTAAGACAGTGTGTCTTGGATATGTTGTGGTGAACCCATTAAAATAAAAAAACATTTAAAAGACAAAGTACCTCTGTGTGCAAACACTGAGGTACAATGTTAAAATATGGTGTCACCCATTGTTTAACAGAGTTCCAAAGTTTAACAATTATGGGACAAGCCCATAATTTGTGATGTAGGAAATTCTCACACACAGTCCCCACAAATGGCTGAAGATATTTTTTTTATCCGAGATAACTTGGCGGGCGTGTAATAGAGATTATGCAAAATATTGAACTGGATATTCCTTAAATGGTCTTGTCTGATTAAGACGTACATGTCTGACCAAATCTTTTCCCAGGTTTTAATTCGGAAATCTTTGTTATAATTGTTTTTCCAGTAAAAAGTGATAGGAGTAAACCTGGACATGATATGAGTCAAGATTGATTTATATAGTT
Organism: Neoceratodus forsteri; assembly: GCA_016271365.2. Lineage (NCBI taxonomy): Eukaryota > Metazoa > Chordata > Ceratodontiformes > Ceratodontidae > Neoceratodus > Neoceratodus forsteri. The sequence continues at coordinate 1,296,724,621 of CM057459.1, forward strand.
TAGCTATTGCTTTCCGGCTCCTGGATACTGCCCTCAAACTACTTAGCATGGTTCCAGCCCCCCCGACCATGGTGGTTTCCCCAAGAAATGGTAAATATATTGGCATATTTGATACAATCTGAAGAGGCTCTCATGGGCCACTCCAAATTTTAGTTGCAGTTCTGGAATAGATAGGAGGGTCTTGCCCGAGACAAAGCTTTCTAAATATAGCTTATTAGAGTAATTACCTGGAAAATTTCAAATTGGATTCTTACCTATCTGTAAATTTGGATTATTTAGTAATGGTTGCTTTAAGTCCCTTGAATTAGGTTTCTGAAGCAAAGAACTGAGTTGTTGCACGGCCCTCATATCCCAACCAAGGGGGGAATTCTTTATTTTCGCTGGAGCATTGGACCAAGGGGTATATAAAAGGGCCTCTAGGTCTATCCTGCAAGAGTTTGCTTGCAAGCCATCTAAAAACAACCAGGGGGGGTTGTTCACTTGAGACCCTGTAGTAGATAGCCAGTGCAAAAATCAATTAGCATGGATAGCTAAATAGTAAACATAAAAGTCAGGTAACTGGAGCCCACCCAACCCTTTAGGGCGGATAAGCTTAGCATAAGCCCTGCACGGGGTTTTGCCTTTCCAGAGAAAGTCGGAACAGATCCTACAAAGAGACACAAAGAAGGACTTCGGCAAGTAAATGTTTAGGTTACATAAAGGGTAAAAGAATCTGGGCAAAATTGACATTTTGAGAATATTAGCCCAGCCCCAAAAGGACAGTGGTAGCTTATCCCATCTCGCCAAATTTTCCTTAGTAGTTTTTAATAATGGAGTTAGATTAAGGTCTTTAAGGTTAGTGAAATCGCTGGATATCTTAATACCAAGATAGGTTAAATATTCACTTTCCCACTGTAACCCCATAGATAGGCTCCACTCCTTAGTTAAAAGAAGGGATAGTGGATAAACTATAGTTTTATTCCTGTTAAACTTATAACCTGAAAAGGAGCTAAAGTGGGAAATAGTTTGTAACACAAGTGGAAGAGATTGCCTACTACTAGATATGTGACCTAGCAAATCATCTGCAAAAAGAGATAATTTACATTCCAGATGCTCCAACTGTATACCCCTTATTTCTTCATCTAGTTTTAAGATTCTGGCTAAAGGCTCTATATACAAATTGAATAAATAAGGAGAAAAGGGGCAACCCTGACTAGTACCTCGACATAAAGGGAATACGTCGGAGATGAGGTTATTGCATTGAATTCTGGCTGATGGGCAAGAATACAAGACCTGGATTTGGTTAATAAAGGGTTGCAGAATACCAAATTTTTGCAATGTCGCAAACATATAGTACCACTCCACTCTGTCAAAAGCTTTTTCTGCATCCAGGGATACCAAAGCCGCTTCCAGCTCCGGAGCCCTGGACGCAGAATTTAAAGGGAATATCTTTCTAAGGTGATCTGCTGAGGTACGTCCTGCAACAAATCCTGCCTGTTCCAGACTCAACAAACTTTCACACACACTCACTAGTCTGTTGGCCAGAATTGTGGCATATATTTTTATATCAATATTTAAGAGTGAAATGGGCCTATAGTTGCTGATCAAAGAAGGATCCTTCCCCGGCTTAGGAAGCAAAATAATTCTCGCTTCAAATAATGATTGTTCAAAATTGGAATGTGAGCTCCAGAAACTATACAGTTGCAATAATAAGGGGATTAAATATCCATTGAACATCTTGTAGAATAAGCCTGTGAATCCATCAGGACCCGGTGCTTTATCCGGTTTTAAGGAATCAATGACTACTAGGATTTCCTCTCTGGTAAATGGGGCAGTTAACAAGTTTTTATTATCCTCAGACAGGAATGGTAGATCTGCCCTCTCCAAAAAATTCCACATCTTCCCATCATGGTCCTTCGACCATGAATCCGAAGTGTATAATGTCTTATAGTAATCCCGAAACAGATTTAATACCTCCACAGGATCAGTCACCATCGCCTCAGTCTGGGGATGTCTGAGGGCTGTGACCCATTTGGATGTAGATTGCTGTTTCAATTGCCAGGCAAGTAGTTTGCCCGCTTTGCTCCCTTGACCAATGTACACAGCCTTTAATAAGGAAGTGGATCTCTCCACTTTCTCCAATAATACGCTAGCATAAGTGGCTCTCAAAGTAGATAATTCTTGCTCTTCTACGGATGAGAGGTTGTTGGTCCCTTTACTTTCCAAAGTTGAAATTTTAACTAAACAAGTATTCAAAAGATTATGTTTCTTTTTTTTTTTTTTTTTGAATCGTAATACGAATTAGCTCCCCCCGCTAAGTTGCCTTCAAAGCTGCCCACACCTGATCTACCACAGGGATAGAACCCCAATTAAACTCTATAGTGCTCTGTATAAAGTTTTGAAATTTTGCAATAATTCAACTGTCTTTTAACAATCTATTATTCAAATACCATGAGTGGGATCGGATCGAAATTTTAGATAAAGCACATTGTATTGAAATTGGAGAGTGGTCTGAAATTACCCGAGCCAAAATTTTAGTATCCACTATGTTAGGCAATAGCTGTTGACTAATTAAGAAATAATCAACTTGAGAATAACTTTTGTGTATTGGAGAAAAAAACGTGAAATCTTTACTTAGCGGGTTAAACACTCCATGGGTCCAAAAAGCCCAGGGACGATATCAATTCCTTTAAGGCTCTTTGCGCATGCGAAGAACTTGCCCCTCTGCAAAAGGTACGGTCTACATCATTAGACTGCACCATATTCCAGTCACCTCCTATTATAAGGGGGTAGTGCAGAAAGGGAGCTAGAACCATAGCCAAGTGGATGAAGAAGGTCGAAGATTCATTGTTAGGGCCATAAATTGAGCTCAAGACAATATCCAGGTTGCTTAATTTGCCTAAGACAAAGATAAATCTCCCCTCAGGATCTGGGATGGTTTCCACTGGTGTGAAAGGGTTTATTTTTGCTAGGAGCAAAGCCACCCCCCGTTTATTAGAGCTAAATCCAGAACCAAAAACTTGACCTACCCAACTTTTTTTTAGATAATGTAATTGTTCTGGGGGCAGATGAGTTTCTTGCAGGAACACTATTGAAGGGTCATATTTAGCGAGGTAGTTTAAAATCACATATTTCTTCTTATTATCTCTCCCTCCCTTTATACTCCAAGAGAGAACATTTAAACAGTTAGTCATAACCGTATTTGCAAAGGTGCCATTTGCCAACTATTAAACAAAGATCTACGGTGCTGCCACCCCCCCTCCCTAAACAAAAAAAAAGGAAATCCCAACACCCATAACCCCATCCCCCACACACGAATATAGACCCCACTAGTTTTAACTTATATACAAAACTGTATCCCCAGGCCCATAACCTATGCCACCATGAAAGGTCCATGATGCTCGCCAAAGAGTGAGCTCTCCTCTTCTGTCGCCCCCCGAAAAATGAGAGACTGTCCAAATGAGGGCTTAACAAAGAGTCTCACCCCAAAGGGAACCACCTGTTATAACTGGTTACACAAAGTCTAATACTCCAAATATCATTAACCCACATAACCCCGGTAAGAGAGAGAGGGTACACAATAGGAGAACAACTGTAATCTAAATACAGTGATTTAGTTGCCCCCACTCCCTCAAACTATAAACTGGTATTAAATACATGGAGCTAGTGTCCAATGGTGCGTTTACAACAACTAGGGTCAACAGGGGGCGTGGCATTCCATGCCACCCTGCTCACAGGCTGTGCCCTTTCCAATATAGACAGGAGCACTATTGGCACTCCTTACAGCCTTGGGCCGATTAATCCTCCATAGAAAATCAGGGTTCATCAGGTATTCTCACCAGAAGAGTTTGGTTACAATAACCAGGAGACTAGAACACAAAACAAGAAAAGGGTCCTACCAAAAAAAAAACAATCTAAAAAAATTAACGACCCTGCATCATGACTTCTGGGAGAATATCAAAATTGTTACTGAACCCCTGATAAATTACTAAAATATCAATGAGCTAAATTACACTCCGCAAAAATTTGAGCAGAAAAAGTGCTCTTGTCAGCAAGCAGAGAATCAGGAGGAACAAATTACGATAGCTCTGCAGCCGAAGGGAGAAAGGGGGTTGCACGACAAAATAATTTGGCTTGCTGGGCATATATACAGTAGAGTAGCACCATCTAGTGGTCAAAATCGGCTATCACAACTCACGCCCCCACAATACCAAACTGCCAAAATAAGAGAAGGGTAACAAAAACCTGAGCTAGCTCAACCCGACCACTGTTCCCCCGTGCATACACCACACTTGAGGCGAGAAAAAGAAAGAAATAATTTTCATTGCAACCGGTCATTTACATAGATACATAAATACATAAACAGTGTCAGCAGATAAGGGCCTATGGCCCACCCAGTCTGCCCATTTGAGCTTGTAAGTTCAGTTTATGTTTTCCTAGAAGTCTGTTGCCCCTTACCCCTGACCTCCAGAATTCCTTTATGTCTATCCCATGCATTCTTAAATCCCGTGATTGTTTCAGCCTCCACCACTTCCTCTGGCAGGGTGTTCCACTTGTCCACCACCCGTTCTGTGAAGAAATTCTTCCTCATGTTTCCTTTGAATCATGCTCCCTCCAACTTCATCCCATGCCCTCTACTCCTGGAACATCTTTTTCGCTTAAAAATAGTGTATTCCTGCACCCTGTTCCTCCCTGTAAGATACTTGTATGTATCTATCATATCCCTTCTCTCCCTCCTCTCCTCCAGGGAGTACATGTTCAGTTCTTTCAACCTGTCTTCATAGGACTTGTGATGCAATCCATGCACCATCTTTGTTGCCCTCTTCTGAACCTTCTCTACCCTGTCTATGTCCTTACGTGGTAAGGTCTCAGAACTGTACACTGTACTCCAGGTGGGGCCTCACTAGTGTCTTGTATAGCGAATTATGACCTCTCTTTTCCTGCTGGTGATGCCCCTGCCTATACATCCCAGCATCCTATTGGCTTTACCTGCTGCCTTGTCACACTGTTTCCCTACCTTGAGGTCATCAGAGATGATAACCCCAAGATCCCTTTCCTGCTTGGTGCATGCTATATCCTCACCCCAACTGATATATTGTGCCAGGGTTTTTGTGCCCCATATGCATTATCTTGCACTTCCTTGCACTGAATTTCAACTGCCAAACCCCTGACCATTCTTCAAGTTTCTGCATGTCCCTTCTCATTCTGTCTACACCCTCTGGTGTGTCTACTCTGTTACAGAGCTTTGTGTCATCAGTGAACAGTGAAATTCTGCCTTCTAGGTCCTGCGCAATGTCACTGATGAAGATGTTGAATAGGACCGGTCCCAGCACTGATCTCTGTGGTACCCACTGGTCCTCTTCCCTCTGTGGAGTGAAGCCAGTCCACCACCCTCTGTGTCCTGCTACCCAGCCAGTTACCTACCCACCACACTACTGTCCTGCCCACACCCATATTCCCAGTTTGTATAATAGTCTTCTATGTGGCACAGTGTCAAAGGCCTTGCTGAGAGTCCAGATAGGCCATGTCCACTGCCCTCCCCTGATCCACCTCCCTAGTCACCCAGTCAAAAAATTCAATGAGGTTGGTCTGACATGACCTCCCCCTGGTGAAACCATGCTGCCTTGGGTCCTGTAGTCCATTGACAACCAGATGTTCTTTCAATCTCTCCTTCAGTAGTGCTTCCATGATCTTCCCCACTACCGAGGTGAGGCTGACTGGTCTGTAGTTCCCTGCTTCCTCTTTGTTCCCACTTTTGTATAAGGGGACTACATCTGCTGTCCTCCAGTTTTTTGGGTACCTCCCCTGTTTCTAGTGATCGGCTAAAAAGGATAGCCAGAGGTTCAGCCACCATCTCTCTTAGTTCTTTAAGGACCCTGGGGTGCACCCCATGTGGCCCCATTGCTTTATCAACTCTTATTACTTCCAGTTCCTTCAGGACCCTTTCTCATGTAAAGGGACTTGTGTCCATTTCTGCACCATTCTCACCGCTTGTGCTCCCTTCAGACCCATTACCCTCCTCTTCCTCAGTAAAGACTGAGCAGAAATACCTGTTCAATATGTCAGCTTTACTGTTGTCATCCTCCACGTGGCACCCATCCTCCCTCTTCAGTCTCACTATCCCTCCCTTTGTCTTTCTTTTTTCACTTGTGTACCTGTAAAAGGTTTTGTCCCCTCTACCCACTGATTTTGCAATGTGTTCTTCTGTCCGAGCTTTGGCTTCCCTTACTGACCTCCCTGCCTCCCTTTGCTTCTCCTGGTACTTCTCCCTATCCCCTTCTGCCTGTGTCTTTTTTGTATTGCCTGAATGCAATCTTTTTGGCTTTCACTTTCTTTGCTACCTCTTTGGAAAACCATAATGGTCTCCTCTTCCTTTTCCTCTTGCTAACCTGCTTAATGCATAATTCTGTTGTTCTTGTAATCCCCATTTTAAATACTGCCCACTGTTCCTCAACCGCTGATTCCTGTCCCATTCCCCTTAATGCCTCTTTCAAGTATCTTCCCATTTTCCCAAAGTCTGCCACCCTAAAATCCAGGATACGTGTTTTTGTGTGGTTTGGTTCTGCTCTTTCTGTGATTTCAAACCACAATGACTGGTGGTCACTGTTCTCCAGGTGCTGCCCCACTGTTACCCCCATCACACTGTCCCTGTTTGTGAGCACAAGGTCCAGTATTGCCTTCTGCCGAGTTGGTTCTATGACCAGTTGCTTGAGGAAGGCACCCTGAAGGGAGTCCAGAATAAATCTGCTCCTAGTTGATGCTGCTGCTGGGATGCTCCAGTCCACGTCTGGAATATTGAAGTCTCCAACCAGTACTACCTCACCCTTGTCTGCCATCCTTTGGATGGCTAGCATCAGCTCCCTATCTGTTTCTTCCTCCTGGGCTGGTGGTCTATAGACCACACCTGTGCGGATGGCTGTCCCCATTTTCCTTTCCAGCTTAACCCACAGTATCTCTCCCCCATTTTGTTCCTCCTGGATCTCTGTGGCCCTTATGTCATTTTTCACATACAGTACCACTCCTCCTCCCTTCCTGCCTGCTCTGTCTCTTCTGAATATGTTGTAGCCAGGTATGGCCATCTCCCAGTCGTGGCTATCATTACACCAGGTTTCAATGATGGCCACAATGTCCAGGTCTGACTGCACCATGACAGCCTCCAGATCTTCCATCTTGTTGCTAGGGCTCCTGGCATTTGCACACATGGCTTTCCATGATTTGACCTCCCTAGACTGTTTCGTTGTTCTACTCCAGCCCCTTCCTTGGTTGTCCTTTATCCCTGGTTCTCCTTGGTGTCTGCCCTTCTGCTGAATTTTGTCCCTTTTCTGTCTGTCCACCTCTTGGGCACTAATCTCCATCTTTTGCACACTGCTTTGCAGAGATAGCCACTCCTCTGGTTCACTGGTTCCACTGCTAGCTGTGGGGGGTGAGCAAGTAGGTACCCTCCTTGCTGGCCTGCCACCCCACTTTGCTTTTCAGGAAGAAGCAGTCTATAAATCAGCATTCTGGGTCTACATAACAGGTCTTTCTAGAAGGTTCTCCACACCGGCTTCAGGTTCCTTATAGTTAGGCTGATGATCTCTCATTTGGGAAATAGGTCTGGATAACATTTCTTTAAAGCCTTCACTGCCTCCTCCACAGTATCGAAGCGCTGCAGTCCTTCCTTTAGGGCCACTTCTAATCGAGCTGGATACGGCATGCAATGTTTTATACCTGCCGCCCACAGCTTGGAAGTAACAGGGTGATAAGCAGCTCTGAGCTGGCGGGTTTTAAAAGTCAAATCAGGGACAAGCCTCAATTTTTTACCTTCCCATAAAATAGCTGGTAATTTCCTGGCTTCTCTATTAATAAACTCTTGATCCAGATAATTCAGCAGTTTAAATATTATCGGTCTCGGTGGGTCAGACGAAGCTGGCTTAGCTCTCAGAGATCTATGAGCCCACTCTATAATGAACTCTGGACCATTTGGAGAAGGTCCCACCGTTTTCTTCAGGAATTTCTTTAAGAACTGAATAGTATTCAGTCCTTCTTCCCCTTCAGGCAGACCTATTAAAACCAGGTTGTTCCTCCTGTTTCTTCCATCAAGGTCATCAAGACAATCCTCTAATTTCTTCAAAGATTTTTTGGATTCCACTAACTCTGGTTCCATTTTATCTTGCATTCTCTCAATTGAAGCTATCCTTGCTTCAGTATCCGTGACTCTCCGAGCAAGCTGAGTGAGTGCTGGTTTAAAATCAACCACATCTTCAATTAATTTCAACAAGGCTTCTTTAATTTAAGTCAGCTCAGAGTAAACATGAGAGGGTGACAGCTCATCCGGTGTGCTTTGGGGAGAGGAACTACGCCGAGGGCGCTTAGCTTCAGACTCCTGTGTGGCCTCTTCTTGATCCGACAAATTAGACATAACGCTAATGTTTTTAGCTCACAAATTATACCTCTCCCAATTCTCGCTCTGGTTAGCAACTGAGATAGCAGTAGAAAAACAGCATAGAAGGGGTTTATCCACAATTGTGCGGGTAGACAAAGTGGAGCTCCAACAGACGCGTCTTACCCTCTGCACAGCATCACGTGACTCCTGTACAAACTTTCTAGCTGGTCCTCCCTTGAGAACTGCCTTGACAGCAAAACTGTTACTTTCTTCCATAAACTCTTCCTTGGTCTCCTTCCTGATAGTGTCATATCTCTCTTCCCCAAGACAATCCACCCAGATCCACAAGAAGGTCCTCCTCCCTCTCATTTTCTGACTGTTTGTGATGCACAACACACGGCCAAAACACCCTCTTCTTTAAGGGCCCTAAACTCTATTAGTCGCTCCCCCCTGAACTCCTCCTATGTCCCTCTGCCACTTCCTTTAAACACAACCTGAGAAAGCACCTCTCCTCCACCACCCCATGCTGCTGCTGTTCCCCCATTAACTCTCTCCCCATTGTACCTCTTATTTTACTTTCCCACCTCATGCCTTTTGTACTACCCCCCGTGGGGTATGCAACCTTCCTCATCATTTCCCCTATCCCTGGTATCATTTAATCTCCTATAGGCACTTTAGTACAGCCCCCATTAGCCTTAACCCTCCTTAATCTTCTTCTTCCCATCTTGTCTGGTGTAAATTTTGTCCCATGGTTGACTGCTATACATTATAACCTTCATGTACTCTGTAAATATTACATTAAATTGTTTTACTGTTTCTCCTTATGTACTCTGTAACCATTTTTTTTCAGCTCTGTTTCTACTCCACTGTATCCTGGGGAACTCTATCTGGCAACCTCTGGGTTCCAGGTCTCTACCTCCCACCTGAGACCACTTAGCTCCCCTCCCTCGTGCAGCCTGACACAACCTCCGGATCTGAGCCCCCCAGAGAAAGGGCTGCCCTACCCACCCAGGGTGCTCTATAGAGTGCCTGGGCTGCACGAGTTGGCCGTGGAGAGGAGGATGGGTCCAGCGCTGGAGTGTGGCCCTTGGAGGCCAAGGTGCCTTCGCTTATCCCCAGGGTGGGGATTTTCTACTTTTTTTCCATTCCTGCCCCTTGGAGTGTGGCTGAGCAAGGCAATGTTGAGCCGCTACTCTGCCCTCTGCTGATGCATGCGTCGCTGCATTGTGCATCCCCCAGCCACCGCCAGAGACCGTTCGTGCATGACAGTTCGCCGTAACCCTCCCAAAGGAGAGAAAGACGTCCTCCGGATGCTCGATCTCTTCCCTCCCCTGCTGACCCCCAACAACCTTGGCTCGTTCCGAAACCCTGGTCACCAGCGTGGAGCAAGGTGTAGCATCCAGCACCTCAACCCTCAGCACCACCAGGCCAGCCTAGTACTCTGTAATCTTGTTTGTTCTTCCTTAACTGGACGCTTTTAAAAATGGGCAGATTTATTCACATGCCTTTCCAGTATAATAAGGTGCTACCACGCTAGTATATTGTATGTGTGTGTGTGTCTGTGTGTGTGTGTGTAAGTAACAATATTATTTTGTACTCCATCCATGCTGAGGAAGGGGACTTGGTTCCCTGAAATGTTGATGAGGTTATATAGTTGATCTGAGCCCCATATATAAATATAAAACAAACATTGCACAATGCTCGAGTGGTAACTTTTTTACCTGTGTTCTCTAGGAATTGATAATGGCCATCAGAGGTGCTTGCTACTCGCTGAAAAAAGGTTTTCTATTTTTACAGTACCCGAGGCACTTGAACTCCTGATATGGAAATACTGATCTAAAGGCTGCAATTTCTGAGCACATAGTTAAATCCTGAGGTAAAAAATTCCAACGTTTAGCAGCTTTAAAAATAAATTACTTTTGCCCATAATAGTTCTCTTTTAAGAAACTGTAGCCCTCTGTTCACCATGGATACAGTCCAAGGTATAAGAATAACATCTTAAAAAATAAGAGTTAGTGACTCTGGAAAGCATAATTTGCTTAGTGCAGAGTAGTATAACATGACTGCCATAGCTTTAATGGTCTGTTAATGTATACAGAATGTAATGGCGAGAATGCAAATCTAAACTAAGAACAAAATGACAGGCCCTGTTCGTCACGGTCTGCACTCTCAACAGTGCACTGTCAGACTCTACAGTCAATTACAGCCAGGCAGGATAAAATTAAACACAACCAATTTTTGTGTTTCCTAAGTAATTTTTTTCTTATTTCTGTAGAAAAGGCCTAATCAAAAATTAATAGCTTTAATGATATGATCTATATGCTCAGTGTATGACAGTGTACTGTCAAGGTACATCCCATGATACTTGAAACTTCCAAACTGCTCCATCTCATTTCCTTCAAGGGTGCAAATATTCATTTTTAGTAATCAAACCAATTTTATGTTACTGGCAAAAAGCTTTTCTGTGTGTGTGTTCATCACATCACTAATTTGTTCATATAAAACCATTGCTGAATTCTATGAAAATCAGATTCCAAAAAATGAAATAGAGCAGGGAAAGAGATGTTACAGGAACACAATTACAGTGTCATCAGCATACAAAATTAACTCACAACAGCTATTATCTAGAGGTAATTCATGCAGAAATAAATTGAAAATAACTGGCAAAGCAGCTGAAAAATGTGTCTTTTATTTTTATCCTTTGGGATTGATCAAGTAAATGCTGGAGCCAGTCAAATAATTTGGTACTGTATATAAACCAGAGTGTCCAGCTTTTTAGGAACAGCCCTGGTCTACCATTTCAAATGCCTTCATTAGAGCAAAATAGACTACCCCATGCAATCCCCCTTGCCCAAGACCCAGTGTAAATAAGTGTAAGTAAGTTGCACTAAGGCAGTAGTTGTACTAAAGTGTTTTTTGTGTGTGTGTGTGCGTGCGTGTGTGTGAGTAAATCATGCTAGACTGTTGTCTGTAGGTTATATTTATTCAAATAAAGAAGTCCAGATAGACTATGCCCATGGCTCTGCCTCTGCCCACCTCCCTGGACGCCTTCTAAAAGGAGGCAATCAGGTTGGTTTGGCATGATCTGCCTTTGTAAAGCCATGTTGAATGTGGATAGGAACCTTGGCTTCAACCAACTGATCCACTGTTTTGACTTAATCATGGCCTCCAGGACCTCACCCAGTATTGCTATCAGAATGACTGGCCTGCAGTTGCTCAGGTACAGCCTAGCCCCCTTCTTAAAGATAGGGAGAATGCTGGCCACTTCCCAGTCCTCTGGCACCACATCTGTCTGGTCAGGTTCCTGAAAGTTAATTCTAAGAGTAACCTCTCCTTGGGAAGGGGCTTACCTGACAGCCATCTTCTGAGGTACCTGGAGCTCTGTTGTTGCTGCCAGCTCCCTCTCACTTGCCTGCGTGTGTGGTAGCGGATGACAGAATGTGGCAGCTGAAATGGCCCTGGGACATTCCATGTTCAGCACCTCCTGCACCACTCTGCTGACTACCACTGATGTCATGAGAGAGGGAGTGCATGCTGCAGGGGCCTCCTCCCCAACATTCTCTTCTCCTCCTCCTAGCAAGCGATGCCCAGACCCACTACCCCATCACCAAAACAGACAAACTCAATGGCAGCTCTAATAGGAATGCATGAACCTCTGGAGCCAGCACACTTAGGGGGAAGCAAATAAATAAAATAAAAGACTTTGGAGCAGGAGCTCCATCCAGGACATGGAGGCAGTCATTTCTATGACCTCCAACTGTCCAGCTGGCAAATCAGAGGGCTAGAAAGCCCCAGCAACCAAAGCAAGTGATTGTGGTGAGTATGATGCAGTTGGACCCTCCCCACTGTAATGCATACTGTCAGACCCTCCCCACTGTACTTGTGAGCTGCTAAAGCCAATCAGATGGCAGGACAGGGCAGAAGGACTGATGAATAGCCTTGCCTGCCCAATGGGACATTGAAGTGGCAGAGAGAAGTTTCTAGACTAATAAGGAGTTTGTGGCAGTCTAATAGAGACATTGAGGTGTTCAGACTTGTTGCTGGTGAGACCAAGCAACAGGTCCAGCCAGGCCAACAATCCTGCAAGCCCTCACTAGGGTTCATTCAGTAAATACAGAGAGAGCCTTATCCTTGGTTTATATTGTTCAGAGACTGTGGCAGACAAGACCCTGTGGAAAGAAATTGATGAACATGTGAGACTGTAGGAACCTGCATCTTTCCCAGCTTGCTCCAGAGCCAGGTAAGGTGCCTGCTAGTCCTTATCTAGTGGGGTGGATTATGGAACAGGGAGCCACGGGGCATGTGCCCTGAGTACAGGGTTACTTTCGATCTGGAAGGGAGTTGGATCATGGGAGTCACTCCTGGGAACTGGGAAGCCACTATGTTGTGCTCCTGTGACATAGAGCTGAGCCAAATGGGCTGCATCCTGAGAGGTATGAGCCAGAAGAGCTTTGCTGCTGCAGAACGTTTGAGGGAATCTGAAGTGCTTCATCTCCAGGCCACTGGGCCCTGTTCCTGACTGCTGCTCATCCTGTTGCTGTGTGCTGTCTTCTGCCTCTACTGAACTGCTGCATCTATGGGTCTTGTGAGTGCTGATGTTGCTGGTTGGAGCATTTGTATTTTTCCAGTTTTGGATTCCCATCACTGTGTTTTGATTACAGCTGTATTTCAAGCATTTTCCTGTTTGACTTCAAGTTCTTTAAATTGTGCTAGCACACTGTAGCCTCTTGGGGGAGTTAAATTGCAAGTCTGCTGATTTTCATCAAGTGCACCACTGAAAGAACCCTGGTAATGTAGCTACTAGGCCAGCACCGGGACTCCAGTGTAATTCCTGGGTACCCAGAGTCATTAGTATTTGTATCATACTTTAAATTATTTTTTTGAGTTGCCACATCCCAGTTTATATCCCAAACAGCTGCAGGAATGGAGGTCACTGGTCTGGTAGGTGTCGGGGGCTGTATGCGATTAAAAAAAAAGTTTTACTATTGTATAGCTGAAGAGGTGGTCTGGCAGGTGTCAGGGGCTGTACGCGTGACCAAAAAAGTTAAACATTTTACTATTGTGTAACCCCTAGGTGGCACTATCCCAAGGGCTACTACCCCTGCCTGCTGAGCTAGTAGCAGGTTAAGGGGCCTAGGTTCGGTAAGGGGTGCCTCCACCCAGAGGTCAGGGTTGGTAATGGTCAAACTAACCAGGGCACAGCCTTCCGGGACACTGTGATCCTCCTCTTTCCCCACTAGTGGCCAACACAAAACACAGTAACCACTCTCACAATACCCCGACACACTTTACTCGTATCCACACTTTTAGCACTTACCACTAGGATTGGTTTCTCCAACTCGACCCTGGGGACCACCTGTAAAATAAGGTTAAACAGAGCAAATGGCATGCAACACAATACTTCAGGCATAAACAGGATCCACAGACTGTTTAAAATGCAGAAAAAATAGATCTGATTTATTCAGGGGGGTTTGAACAAGGATGGGTCAATCAGGTTAATTAGCTTACTCTCTCTGATAATCATACAGTTATACAAGCAATCAGACTCCCTAGCACTGTCACACTTCTGCGTACCCAGGTGAATGGTGGGTGGGCTAGCCAGGACCGTTGCCCGGGGTAGGCCAGCGTTGCAGCTGGTAGGGGCCCTGTGATGGAAAAAACACTTGCACAACACAGATATGTAATCTGGAGCCAGATGGCTCAGTTCATGAAGAAAAGAAACAACAAGTAAGTAGATGACACACTTAGATTTAAAGACAGTTGCAGGGAGCTACCCTGATGGCTACTCATGATACTCCAAAGTGGACACAGGAGGGACGAGGATTGAGATAGCAGATGAATTATCTGGGTGGTCAGAAGAAGCAGATGCTGACCCCTTGGACGGTCTCTCATCGATGGTGCTTCTCTGTGCAGTAGGGTAATCTGGCAAGGCCCTCGTGGCAAGGCCCAGTCACATGGATTGGCAATGGATTTAGTTCAATGGGTGTTGGGTTCAGCTTTCAGCAATCAGCATACAGTTTACACAACAGGGGAACTAAATCGCGACCCTCATTCAGTACACAGCACATTCTTATACCAGAAAATATTACTGTACCAGGCAAAATGCTCCTCAGTCACGATCGCAAAGTCCCTGCTCAGACTGAGAGCTTGAAAGTATCTTGAGTTCCTGAGAGGCCGATCGCGTTCAGCAAAATCTTCGGTCTTCTACAGGTTAAGCCTGGTCGCAGTTCATCAGCTTGCTCAATAGTACACAGTTTCGATTTAGTCCGGAGCAATTCTCTCTCTCTCTCTCTCGCTTCTCCTCAGGGTAACAGCAGATTTGCAGGCCTCAACTCAGGCCTCTCCACAACTCTCCCGCTCAAACGACGGAGTTTTTACTGCTCGGCTATCATGAGGTGCTTCTCTCTCAACTGCCAACACAGATCTGGCTTGCCAGCAGACAGCTCAGGGGCTTTCCCTCAGATCCACATGATTTGATTGGTCGGTTCTGCTGTCAGTCACAGTAAGAGCTCCCCCTTCTGTTGCAAAAAGGTGCCAACAGTCCAAAACTACAATTCCCAGAGTCTTGCTCCTAATATTCCTTTCAGTTGCAGGCTCCATTTTAGAGTCCCAGAGTACTTATTGGTCCAGTTCGGCAGTTCGGTACCAAAATGGTGGAGCTAAACAGAAACAGACTTTGCTGCAAAGGAGACAGGTTAGAACAAACTACGAGTGTATTATCACTCTAACAAATGCTCAGCAATTAGTTAAACCTTTCAGCAGGGCTCCATCTGCCTAACCAGCGATGGCAGAAACTGAGCTTTTTGCAGGCATCCCGGACGGGACCCAAGCACGAAAACGCTCAGTTCCCCTCCCAGATTAACTGCAACTGCAGAATGGCAGCTTTTAAAGGGACAGTACACGGAGGCCATGCAGGCACTCACTGGTGACACATCTAAATGGCAATAGTGCCAAACACCAACTGGGCAGTGAGCATTTAGCCAAGCTCATGGAAGACTTATTGGGAACCCCCATTTGCAGGGGGGTTACAGTGGTACAGCTGAAGTGTTGACACACATTGTGTAGTATAATTCTTCTCTTTCTGCCCTTTGATTGGGTGGGTGCTTTAGAGACCGTGTGGAATCTGAGAGGGTGGTAATGACCTGCAGTACAGTGGCTCCCACAGGGCTTTACTAAAGGGTGGGAGTGTTAAAGGTAACTTGCAATTGCCTAACATCTCCTTTTCTTCCAGCTTCCAGGTTTGCGTTCTCAAATAAAAGCACTGTTAATTTGTTGAATTTTACTCTAGTGTGTGTGCTCTGTTTGTATAACCTGATTGAAGTGCTTACTGGTGAAGGTAACAACTGTCTCAGTGGTCCCCATGGGGTGGTCAAGACCAGTGTAGGGTGTTGGGTAGGTACAGCATCCCAGGGGGTGGTACTGTACACAACATTTGGCCCACTTATTCTCTCTGAGAGGAGGCACCGCGCTATTTATTATTTGTTCTGGGACGAACTCCCCTACCACATGCAAAAGAATGAACCCAACCCCTCAACCAGGCGGGCCCTGTACAGTCACCAGGCAGGTGTGCTGTGCTTAACTGTATGGGAGGTTTTGGAGTTCACATTTTGAGCTGAGTATCACCTTTTTAGAGTGCTTACCTGGAGTCTATCTGGGAGTCTTTTTGTGCAGAGAATTTTGATTCCAGAGCACCGGAGCCACCTTGTTCTAGGCTCTTAGGGTGAGTCACATTTCTATTTTGAGTTATACAAGCACGGCATTTTTGGCAGCATTGTGACAAGACTGTCAGAGTCGATCAGTTCACCACCTCTGTGCCATTTTAATGTCACAGGGCTTTGCCATTTGAATTTCAGGATGTGCCACAGAAGTTGCACTATCTGTATAGAACTTTGTGTGTGAATATATACTGAACAAACTTGTATTATGAATTTGCCTTGTCCTGAATTCTCTAGCCATGCTTCAAGTTTTTGAAAATAAAACTTTCCACAAATCAATAGCAGTGTGCAGTGTTTAACTGTATGGGAAGTTTTGGTGTGAACCAGGATGCAGCGTCTGGGGGGGGTCACATAAGGGGTACCACCAATTGTTCCTTTTGCTGTACTGTAATCCTGGGGTGTATGCCATCCATCCCTTGTGACCTACCTAGCTAGATCTTTGCCAGATAGTCAGCTACTAGAGCACGCATGATTTTCAATGGCTGCATAATGGTTATGCCTGATGGTACTCTATGGGTCCTCCCAAAGTAAACCTTTCCCTCCCATGGGCCCTTTGGTGAACACTGAGGTGAAGTATTAGGAACACTTTACCCTCTCACATTATTCATTTTAACTGTTTCTTGTCACCACTGACCTCCATTTCTGTAGCTGTTTGCAATATAAACTGTTATAATGTGTGGTGTCAGCTTATTGAGTCCTGATTCCAGTAGTGTGTCACAAAAGTCTTTCTGCTGCAATATGGACGCCACACAACAATACAGCAGATCAGCTGATTTACAGGCACACTAACCGGTAGCATTAAACCCAAGTGCACATGCTGCTGTCATTTAAACAAGCATTTGTCAATGCCAAATGTTGTCGCGCTGGCATTGGCAGTGGGAGTGGCGGAGCTAGAGACGCAAAGTGCTGTGATTTTGTGAATGTGTCTCAAAAGGTGATTTTGCACAGCAAGCATGCCATTGTGCGCCACAGCTGCGGAAACACATTTTTGGCAGGCTGTGAAAAATGGCAGCTGGACTGTTGATAAGGAGACGTGCACAAATGCCAGTGGTGAAAATGTGGCATGAAAATATTGCAGATTGACGAAGTTACAAGGGTGTGTGGAAACTGCACAGTGCACGCTTACAACAGTCATTGTATGGAGTTTCAGCACCAAATTTTCAACATAGGCATTTTAGGAGCTCTGCTCATGAATAGTGTCACCATCATTTCCTCAAACTGTCCCGAAAACTGATTTTGCACAGCTGCCTTGCAATTCTGTGCTGGACGTGCGAAAACACATTTCAGGCAGCTATAGTGTTCATAAGGAGGTATGAAAAAATGCCAATGATGAACAGCTGGAGTGATTATTACAAATTCACAAAGTCATGAGTGTACGTGCAAACTGTGCAACGCACGCTCATAAAACACTCTTTTTATTGACTTTCGTTCCCAAATTTTCAACATAGGCATTTTAGGGCATCTGCTAATGAACAGTGTCACTGTCATTTTCATCATGTGTCTCGAACACGGGGTTTCCACAGCGACCACGCTATTCTGCGCTGGAACTGCGAAAACAGATTTTGGTCAGGATGTGAAAAATGACAGCTGTACTGTTCATTAGGAGGTGCAGAACAATGGCACTGTTGAAAATCTGGAGTGAAAATATTAGAAGTTTGCGAACATACAAGCATGCATGCAAACTGCGCAATGCACGCTTGTAACACACTCATTTTATGGAGTATTGTCACCAAATGTTTAACACAGTCATTTTAGGACCTCTGCTCATGAACAGTGTCACTGTAATTTTCGTAATATGTTCTGAACACTGATTTCGCACAGTGAACGTGCTATTCTGTGCCGAAAGTGCGAAAACACATTTTGGCCAGAATGTGAAAAATGACAGCTGTACAGTTCACAAGAAGGTGTGCTAAAATGTCAGTGTTGAGAATCTGGTATGAAAATAGTGCAAATGCGCTAACTTACGAGCATGCATTGAGCGGTTGCTACGCACGCTCATAAAACAGTCATTTTATGGAGCATTGTCACCAAATTTTCAACACATGCATTTAAGGACATCTGCTCATGAACAGTGTCATTGTCATTTTTGTAATGTGTCCTGAACACTGATTTCGCACCACAACTGCGCTATTCTGCACCAGAAGTGCAAAAACACATTTTGGCCAGGATGTGAAAAATGACAGCTGTACGGTTCACAAGAAGGTGTGATAAAATGCCAATGTTGAGAATGTGGCATGAAAATATTGCACATTCGCTAACTTACAAGCGTGTGATGTGCAGTTGCTATGCATGCTCGTAAAACAGTCATGTTTTGGATTTTTCCCACCAAATCTGCAACATAGGGTTTTTGAGAGCCCCCCTCATGTACAGTGGCATTATCATTTCATTATGCGTCCCAAAAGGTGATTCCGCACAGTGACTGCGAAATCACCTTTTGGGACAGAATAACCCCATGACAGTGCGAGAATTCATGAGAAGGGGTCCCAAAAACCCCATGTTGAAAATTTGGGGCCAAAATTCACAAAAATGCCTGAGATATGCAGCAAAGTTGAAAAAACCCTATTTATTCCATTATACAGCTTACCGGCATTTCCTCAGTTCGCGGTCGGCTTTGAAGAGTGCAAAGTGTTCCGGTCCACTGAAGATCATTCGCCAGACTCCAGAGGTAAGTATGGGGTGAGGGTGTGTGGGGAGGCAGGATGTGCAGTGGGTGGGTGCGGTGGGGGGAGGTGGGCACAGAGACTACGAGGCCATTTTCCTTTTACAGGTTCAAAAAGATAAAAAAAAAACATTGCGGGACAGTTTTTTTTGGGGAATTGGCACACTGGGGTGGGCTCTAGCGTGCACACCTAACTGTTTGGGGGTGTCTGTAGCCCAGAGGGATTGGACACCCTCGCCGGCAAACAACATGGGGGAATTTATGCCGACGGTGATTGGGCACCCCATCGGCACACAAAGAAGGGGCACAGAGCTGAGGGGATTGGGCACCCTCCCTCGGCATTAAACAATTGGGGTTATTTCTGCTGACTGGGAGTGGGCTCCTCTGTCGGCAAACAAGGAAAGGGGGGGTGGGGTAAGAGCCGAGGGGGACTGGGCACCACCCTTGGCATATCACAAATGAGAGGGGATGCTTTATGCCGACAGAGAGTGGGCTCCCCCGTCGGTACATTCACAGGGGGCAGGGGTAGCTGACAAGGGGATTGGGCACCCCCGAAGTCGGCAGTTCAGCGACCAGTGTGATGCCATGTACATAATGGCAGCGAGCATGGCAAGAAAAGGACAGCTGCATCTGACAAGCTTTCCTCAGATTGCAGCGGACCTTTTCTTAGATGTGCTCACCACATTATGTATGCATGGTGTGGCTTCGGCATGCAGGCTGATTGGGGAATGAGGGATGCACCTACTGATGTGTGCCCTGCATTCGCCCAACAGCGACTGCACCTCCAAAGCTGCACTGTCCCAAGGTGTTGGCTGTGCAAGTACACCAACATAAAAAAAGGCAATAAAAGCAGTTCCATAATAGTAATTATAATAATAAATCACACAGCAGTAAGTTGGTTGTTGGTAGGGGGGCTGGGCAAGGGTGCAATTTGTATGTCAGAGAGTAGTTGCAGTGCCACAGAGAGGCTAGAAGTGGACAGACAGCTGGCAGAGGGTGAGAAAGAAATGTGAGAGTAAAAGTTTCAGAAGTCATGTAGCATAATTCTTTTAACCATACACAATATAAAATAGTGCAGGGGAGACCATGCAGACAACAAGACTATTCTTTCACCTCGTAGTTATCGTGAAGATAGACGGACCTCTCAAGCTTCGCTCTCGAGGTCCTCGTCATCATGATAACCACTCAGTGAAAGAATAGCCTTGTTGTGTTAGGGCTCCCATACACTAGTCTGTATATTTTAGTTTACTTTTACAAGCATTACAAAAAGGTCTTGGAAATAGAGTCCTGTGATTGGTTAATGCCATTCTATCAGCCCTACATTAATCTGTGCAGCCTGATCACTGGAGTAGTAATCTCATGAAAGTAAGGTGCTAATTTATTTATTTTTTTAATTCTAATTTTGGAATCAATAGCCGCCATTTTATGCCCCACTAGACCAGCCACAATTAGTCAAATAAAATGTTGTCAGCTAGTTCAAAGAAATATAAAAATAATTCTTGCCACATTCTTTATTTCTCACCCCAGTCTGTTCATTTTAAAACCTTGTCCACAGTGTAAAACTTCCTGGATGAATACCTGGCATTACTGTTACCAAAGCACTCCAGCAGGGAAGGCACGTCTGATCAGTGCACTCCACATCCAATCTCCTGCCTAAACACAAGTCGCTATCTTGAGTTTGTCACAAGTCCCTGTGGTAGTAGACAGTACAAGACTTCAGAGGGACATCATCAGACAGTTTTCTTTGTACTTACTTATTGTACATTGACTACTGTTATCAAGAACTGCTATGCTGATGTCTGCGTCTGACAACATAGTCATGCCTTTTTCATGTGAACAGAGACAAGACACACCATTTCAATGGAGACCAGTGTGAAACACAGTCCTAATTGTGGGTGAATGTTGTGGGCATACATTTCAGTTGTAACACGTTTAAAAGACGTTTTGGTTTCATTGTAAACCCTATGGCCACACATTGACCTTTTCCGCACATCAGTGATCACCACGGAAACCAAAACGCGCTCTCAGTGTTGTCAGTATGTTGAGAACCTGCAGCACAGATGGTGGATGAACTATTTAATTTCAAATCTCTTTTCTTGATTAATAAATATAAAAATCTATTCTTTTAACATAGTTATTAACTTTTGTTTTTATAATAGCAATAAGGTACTCCCGGGGGTTATAATAATGTTCAGGTTAATCTCCCCCTGGGGGCAATATGGCACTCAGCTCTGCCTCATGCCACATTACACTCCCAGGGGGTGATCAACTAGAATATTAACATAACCCCTGGTTGTACCTTATTGATTAAGTCATAATCCCCTGTAATTATCGTGGGTGACCCCATTTTCGGATTGTTGAAATCTAATTTGTTCCTGAGACCTGAATTAGCAGTAAGAACAAGATGTCATAGCGCCCATTTATACCATGGCCCAGATATTCAGACTGCGCCAGGCTGTGGCGCAAGCCTGGGCGCAGCACAACTTGACTGCGCGGGGCGTTGACAGAGTGATATTCAACAGAGCTGCGCCATGGCACAGCAATGTTGAATATCGCACCCTGGCCACCCGCAGTGTGCATGGCACAGTGGCACTGCGCCAGCGCAAGAGGCCAGAGTGGAGCAGGGGGATGCACTAGCACAAGTTCCATTGCGCTAAGCGCAAAACCACGATATTCAAAAGTGTACATGCAAATGGGGCCATAATGCATGCAAGGTGCAAATGGGGCCATTTACATGTCATTATGGCCCCAATTGCATGCAGGTGCACCGATCCCTGGTGGCTTGCACCTGGCACCCTGCCAGGCTGCAGCCGTTGGGGACCGATGCCCCCTGCACAGCGCGGCAAAGTGCCCCACTGCCCGATCGTGGGCATAAGTTGAATAATAGAATCGTCCTATATCCCTGGTGGTCCAGAGGACTACTACACGCCCGATCACGGGCTTAAGTATTAAATTAAACCGACCATTATTCCTGGTGGTCCAGTGGACCACTCGCAGCCCGATCGCAGGCATATGTAGGAAATAATGCTACCCCAAAACAACCCTGGTGGACCAGCGGTACCCCCTCCCACCGCCCACGAGCCCCACCACGCTCCCCGGTCAGTGGTGGCGGCAGCTCCCACCCGCTCGCTGCCCGCCGCCCGCCGACTGACACCGTGTGGTAGGGCTGTCGCCTATTGGTCCACAGGCGTGAGCCTATGGGCGTGCAGCCCATACTGCACTACACAGTCCAGATCTGGACTGTGTAGTATAGCCTACAGCTACGCCCATTGGCTCACGCCAGGGACCAATGGGTGTACAGCCCTACCGTATGGTGTCAGTCGCTGGGTGGCGGGGCGGCGAGCAGGTGGGGAGCTGCCGCCCGCCGCTGACCAGGGGGAGCGGGGTGGTGGGGCTCGGTGGGCAGATGGGGAAGGGGGTACCGCTAGTCCACCAGGGTTGTTTTGGGGTAGCATTATTTCCTACATATGCCCACGATCGGGCTGCGAGTGGTCCACTGGACCACCAGGGATAATGGTCGGTTTAATTTAATACTTATGCCCATGATCGGGCATGAAGCGGTCCACTGAACCACCAGAGATATTGGACGGTATATTTCAATACTTAAGCCCGCGATCGGGCTGCAAGCAATCCACTGGACCACCAGGGATATTGGACAGTATATCTTAATACTTCAGCCTGTGATCGGGCTGCGAGTGGGCCACTGGACCACCAGGGATATAGGACAATTATATTCTACTACATATGCCCACGATTGGGCTTCGGGGGGTGCCACCAGAAGGTGCAGCCGGAGCTCGGGTGGCCACTCACAGGTGGAAGATGCCATGTTGTGCCCTGAAATATGGCAGCTCACCTGTGGGTGGCCAGCTGTTGCTCCTTTTTTTTTTTTGGGCTCACCTGTGTGCAGCGCAAGTAGGGGTTGTGCAAGCATGGACTCAGCACATCCCGGGCTGAATATTGGGATGTGCGGGTATGCATGAAGCACCCCACCTGCGCTGCGCACATTACTGATGTGCTCCGGCGCGCCGGTTTGTGCCAGGTTCAATCCCCGTTTGAATATCGTGCCGTGGCACATCAGTGGGCTGCGCATGGCGCAACAGTGTTGTGCCATGCGCAACCCTTCTGAATATCCGGGCCCATGTGTATTTGTGCAGCAAGCATAAATAACCTGAAAAACTCTGTGGAAACACACACATTGAATGCTATTTAAAAGACAAAAAGCCCTGCACTACAACTCCTAAGCAGTTTTCAAACTAGATGAAGATAAATGTGGTATTTCACATCTTGCTGCATCTTGTTTTGCTGAACTCTTAAGTAAGCAGACAGGCATACTGCAGCATCTAAAGGCTGATGCCACATTGTGTTCTTAAATGCTAATGTAGCTCTCAGGATGATGAGAGTTTAACAACCTGAAATGGAATCCCCCAGGATAGCTAGAGGAGACTAATATGAACAGTAATAATAAACTAAAACACAGAGAATTATGGATGGGTTTCCATTGGTAACAGTGCTGTTAGCGCATCAAGCGATTTCTAAGGCGACCGATGTAACCTCGAGAGCAAAGCTCGGGGGTTCGGTTGCCTTAGGAACCACAAGATGCTCTAATCAGCAATGTTACTGACTGAAACCCATCCATAGTTTTTTATAGTGTATATTGGGGGCATTGTTATCGCTAAAAACAAACATTTTCCTTTCAGACACAGATCACGTTATCTTTCAAAAATACCCCTGAAACCATTCTGGCTTTTTTTATACACCTGTCTCTCTGTGGTTTACGCTGGGCCCTACGAACTGACAATGCTGTTTGATTTTTGTGAGTTCGAGGTGGCATGGTGCGCGCAAGTCTTGCCGTTCGATGTTGTTATGCTGCAGTGAGTACATAGCTACTGCAGCATAACAGCATGCATGACATCCATGGCGAAGCATAACAAGGTTTTGAAATGTGCTGTTTTTTAGCGGTAACAGCGGTAACAGCGTTCCAATATACACTATAAACATGTATATCATCTATTTCGTCCGGCATCTCCTTCTCTGAGATCCTGCCAGTCTGGGAGAAGGGAGCAGATGGACGGAAGGTCAGAGAAGGGGAGATAGGGGAGCTAAACATGTGGCTCAAGGGCTGGTGCCAGGAAAAAGGACACAGATTTGTAGGGAACTGGCAACAGTTCTGGGAGCGAAAGTTCTTTAAATTTGATGGACTGCATCTGACTAAAGAGGGAGTCAGTGCATTGGGGCAGAAGTTTGACGTCTTTGCAGAATATTTAAACTAGCAAATGGGGAGGGGTGCAGCACCCCATCGTCGAATGGGAAGAACACCCCTCCCCCCTCAGCTAGTGGTCAAACAGGAATTCAGCGTGTTTGCGTTCATTTGCATCACCAGGTAAGAAAAAGGTTTGTCTCCCCATACGATGCACAGGGTAATGCCAAACTTCACCCAACTAACACACCAAAATCTGGCCAATGGAAAATCATGTACAAAATGCTCACAGCCTGGGAAATAAGATCCCAGACCTGCAGGCAATAATGTCAGAGGCTAAACTGGACATAGTAGCAATTAGTGAGGACGTGGTTTACCAGTAACCACACTTGGGAGACTTCGAGTACCTGGCTGTATTGTTCAGAAGAGACCGAGGTGCAAAAGGGGGAGGGTGGCCCTGTATGTTAATGAAAATATCAAAGCTACAGAAATTCAGAATACACATAAGGAGCCAGAAGAACTGTGGGTCACCCTGGAAACAGGAAATGGGACAGCCATAAGAACTGGGGTTGTCTACAGGCCCCAGACCAGAGGGAGGACATAGACACATTCTGTTAGAAGATATACAAAACATGACAGCTAAAGGGAGGTTCTGATAATGGGAGACTTCAACATGCCAGATACAGATTGGTCAATACCAGCAGGAACATCTGCCAGAACTAGACTCATAGTGGATTCCCTGCAGGGGGAGGGCCTCAAACAACTGGTACAGCAACCCACAAGAGTTTGGGCTATCCTAGATCTAGTACTGACTAACAAAGAAGGGATCACAGATCTCCAGGTAGAAGGTCACCTGGGGGCCAGTGACCATCACATGGTATGGTTCAATTTGGCTACTACATCTAAATCATCCCATTCCAAGGCAAAAATATGGGACTTCAGAGGAGCTGACTTTGATAAGATGGCCAACAGAGTTAAGCTAGCCCTGGCAAAAAGAAACACAGGTGAGGAGGTACAGGCAAAGTGGGCAAGCATTAAGGATACAATACTTGAAGCAACATCCCATTGTGTTAGACAGAAAGGAAGTGCAAAGAAGAAGGAAACCACTTTGGTTCTCAAATACAGTAGCAGAAAAGGTCAGAGCCAAAAGGCTGGCCTTCAGAAAATATAAGGAACACAGCGGATGAAGATAGGGAGGCATACCAAACTGCCCTAAGGGAAGCAGGTAAGGCAGTAAGGCAGGCAAAGTCCCAAACTGAGGAAACACTAGCATGAACAGTAAAGAAGGTGACAAGACTTTCTATAGATACATTAGTGAAAGGAGAAAGTCCAGAGGGGTATTTCTAAGCTTAATGGAGAAAGGGAGCATGTGAGGAGGAGGACCCTGTAAAGGCATCTATCCTAAATAGATACTTTGCTCAGTATTTACTGAAGAGAAGGTAGGGCAGGGCCCACAGCTCAGCATCATGGACACAGGGGGAGGAGGTGAGCACTACTGCCTTCACAAAGAAAGGGTCCTACAAGAGCTTGCTAAGCTCAGGGTGGATAAGGCAATGGGACCTGATGGCATACATCCCAGGGTACTTAAGGAGCTAAAGGAGGAACTAGCAGAGCCATTAGCAGAATTGTTTAGTGAGTCTCTGAGCACAGGAGAGGTCCCAGAAGACTGGAGAAGGACTCATGTGATCACACTCCACAAGAGTGGTAGCAGGGAGGAGGCGGGGAACTACAGACCGGTCAGTCTTACCTCAGTAGTGGGCAAGATTATGGAAGCACTCCTTAAGGAAAGGATAGTGCAACACCTGGAATCCATAGAGGCACAGGATCCAAGACAGCATGGGTTTACAAAGGAAGGTCCTGTCAAACTAATCTCATAGATTTCTTTGACTGGGTAACCAGAGTGGTGGACCAAGGGGAGCAGTTGATGTCGCCTACCTTGACTTCAGCAAAGCTTTTGACACTGTTCCACATAGAAGATTGATAAATAAGCTAGGTAGGCTCGGGTGGGTCAGAAGTTGGTCAACTGGGTGGCAAACTGGTTGACTGGCAGAAAACAGAGAGTGGTGGTAAATGGTATACAGTCAGAAGAGATGCAAGTCACAAGTGGGGTACCTCAGGGAGCAGTCCTAGGGCCAGTCCTATTCAACATCTTCATTAGTGACCTCACAGATGGACTAGAGGGTAAGGCTTGTCTGTTTGCAGATGACACCAAGATCTGCAACAGAGTAGATGATCCAGATGGGGTGGGCAGAATGAGAAGAGATCTGGATAAACTAGCAGAATGGTCAGAAGAATGGCAACTGGGATTTAATGCAAAGAAGTGCAAAATCATGCACATAGGGAAGAGAAACCCTGAAGCCACTTATAGGCTGGGAGGGGAGTTGCTAGCAGTCACAAAGGAAGAAAGAGACTTGGGTATCATCATCACTGATGACCTAAAATCATCCAAGCAGACCTCTAAAGCAGTAGGTAAGGCTAGGGGTGTTAGGGTGTATTAGTAGAGGTATCACAAGTCGTAAGAGGAGGTAATAATCCTCTGTACAAGACATTGGTTAAGCCCCATCTGGAGTACTGCGTGCAGTATTGGAGCCACACCTTCACAAGGACATTAACCATATTGAGGGCAGTCAGAGAAGGGCAACCAAAATGGTGCAGGGACTGCATCAGAAGACATATGAGGACAGATTAACGGAGCTCAATATGTATACCCTTGAGCAAAGGAGGGAGAGAGGTGATATGATCGAGACATTTAAACACCTTAAGGGCATAAACAAGGTGAAAGAGTCTAACATGTTTAAATATAATAAAAATCGAGGACAAGAGGACACAGCATGAGATTAGAGGGGCCGATTAAGGGGAATGTGAGGAAATTCTTTTTCACAGAAAGGGTGGTAGATGCATGGAATGGCTTACCACAAGAAGTGGTGGCTATGAATACAGTGCAGGGCTTCAAACAGGCATGGGATAGGCATAAGGGAGCAATACAAATGACTATGAATAGATAGGTCACTGACAGAGCAAAGGCCGATGGCACATTTATAAGGTAGAAAAAGAAATGGGCAGACTGGATGGGCCTTGCGGTCCTTATCTGCCGTCAACTTCTATGTTTCTATGTTTCTATGTATATCCCCAGCAGTTACAGGAAGAGAGCTGACAGCTAACAAGAAAACAAACAAAATTACAAGATATGGAGCCTGACATTCAAAGGCTAGCACTGGTGCAGTTGTGGTTAGCACCAGCACTAACCCAGGTGTGCACTAGCACTTCAAGGAGGGCCACATTCAGAGGCTCCCTGAGCGCCCCCCATAAAATAATGAGGGGTCTCCTCATGCATCCTGACACAGTGGCATATTCACAGGTTTGCGGCAGAAGTAAACTCCCAGAGCAGCGCTATTTACCACTGCCAAAAACCACCTTTTAACGGGGCACTAAACCTGCACCCTCATCCCCAAGACAAGACATTTGTACTTCATCCACCCAGTGCTCTGCCAAGCTGTCCCCCTCCCCGGTCTATCACCTCCATTCATAATAGTATCCCTGATGGTCAAGGATTTCCCCCAGATCTTCAGTTTCCGTGTTTGATAGTAGCCCTGGTGAAATAGCAGTTCCCCCAACCCCGATCTCCATTGCCATTCATAAAAGTATTCCTTGTGGTTTATTATTTCCCCCACAATCTTGTTTCCATTTTTAACAGTATTCCTGGCAGCACAGTGGTCCCCCAAGATCCCTTATTGGCATTCATAATCGTATCCCTGGTGATCCAGTGCTTCCCCACCCCAGACATATACCAATCACCCCCCGACCCACACCCAGAGGGTCAAAATGTCTTGGTTAAAACCATGCACATCAAGAATACCACAGGCAAATCAGTGTGCAGCATAATAATGTTGGCACAACACACCAACAACAACAAATACAGTGCACACTGGAGCAGTAACTTTGTTTTTACAGGTGGATATGCTCCTGCATCCCTGATGTGGAGCGCTTTGCTCCCCACACCTCCCGGACTAAATATAATCAGCTCCAGGCAGTCATGGACTTCGGAGAAACAAAAAATATCAGAGCAGTGATTTTTTTTGTTCCCCCCCCAAAAAAAGCCACAGCATAGTGGGACCCGTGGAGAACTCAATCGAAGCCTCATTCCCTGATGCCACCAGAGGCAGGTGCCACTCCACCAAGGGAGCGACTCAACCAGCCACTGCCCCGGTGGCATCCTTTACCACCACCAATGTCACCTTACAGTAATAAGGTAGTGGTTCTTACCACACACTGAAAGGACCCCTGTCACTGTAAAACTATATGCGCTTCTAACAGCGTGGTATTCCATGCGTGGTTTTGTCTGCACTATATTCACCTGGTACCCCTACACGCCCTCCCTGAGTGCCAGTATCTGTGACATCAGCTGCTAGCACAGCTCTTCTCTCACCTCATTGGCTGGCTGCCATCTGACAGTCACAGGGAACAATCACATATGTATTTTTTTTTGCTAAACTGTACATTGAATTGTGTGTGAGTTGGGTGAGTTGTGCCAGGGGACCTATGTAGGTTGGTACTGTTTCCGGGGGGGGGGGGTAGTACTGATTTATTACCTAGCCCACTTAATTTTTCCCTGGGTGGAGGTACCACACAAATTACCATCTTGAACTTTAACTCAACAGGCTTGATTTTATGAAGCTGACTTAGATTGGCACATTGTGTGCCGGACTGCCCCCTGTGGCAAACTCGGCTGTGCCAGGGGCCCTGTGCCTGATTTTAGAAAAAGTAGGGTCCTGGTGCCAAGTCCCCAGATATGCTGCAAGCTGACATCTGTGCCCCAGAAATGGTGCATGGGAGGGGACTATCACAACCCGCAGGATGGTGCCCCAACAGCCGGTCACCCTGGTAGCTAGCAGGTTGTCTTGGGCATGCCCTGGCTCATGGGGTGGGATGGGTCAGGCTGGGGAGATGGGGTGGCAACTGCCCCTGATGGGGCAAGTGCATGATTATTTTTGGTCCTTGTTGGGGGGGGTAGGCACACCAGTGCCACCACGGGGAGGTAGCAGGCTTGTACCTGCCATGGACCATAGGCCACTCCAGTGGTGGTTTGGCAGGTGGCAGGTGCCAGGGGCTATATGGATGCCTTCCCTGGGGGGCACAGGGTTGCCCCCACCCAGTAACAGCTCCAGCAGTGGCACACGACAGGTTAGACCAGCTCTGCACTGGTCTAATGGCAAGGTCTGTGTGCCCACTGGGGGAGCTTGCAAAATCCTACTTTTGGGGATACTGCAGTGCTGCTCTGGCACAAGCCCCCTTTCACCATGGCACATCAGTGCAGCTATAGCAAGAGCAGTGCAAGCCTGGCTGGCACAGGTGGTTCTGCCAGTGGCACAGAGTGCCTTACAAAACTGTGACAGCACAAGGTGTCGTGCAACAAGCCCTTTGCACCATTCCTCCTTGACTCATGCCCTTTGCACCAGTCCTGATCATTTGAAAATTGGGCTCAACATCTTTGGGTAATGAATCCCTATTGGAGCTATCAAGCCAGGTCCCTCAACATTATTTCAGACCATATGGCAGGGGCTTTATATTGACATCTATGGCAACTGGGTACATGTTTTGGTGGTTTACCACTAGGATCTCCTATTTACCACTAGGCACCCTCAGGACTCAAGTGCATAGCAGGAAGAGTTTGGGACCCCCACCCCTGAAATTTTGAAAGTTGCAGTGGAGTATGACAGACATCTGTTGGAGAATAGGTGAGAACCTGGATCCCCTAAAAAGGATATTAAGTCCCATTTGCACTGGCCATTTCTACACTGGAGTAGGTGGTTTGGAGAGCAACACTGGTGTACATTTGCATGTGTAAACTGTACAGACATCAAACCAGTGTGACTCTTCTGCTCCTCTTTCAGACAATGAAATTATCTATAGTGCGTGTTTTCAAGTGTAGTTTAAATTTCTTGCAATACCATTGCACCTATCCACGTACTGTTCATTCTTTGGTATCACACCAAGGCTCCCCATGGTTTAACAGGCAGCTGAGGGTATTGAAGGCCAATGGGCAGACGTTGAAGCATTGCTGGAGGAGATTCAAGGCTCCAGAGGACAATGAATATTCATTACAATGAATACCAAAGAGCAATCACCCCCTTAAAAGGAGCTTTTTTTGTCCTGGGAGATTCATACAGTAGATTAATAGATTCTGTTGGCATATAAGCACCACCAGGCCCATCCAGTCTGCCCATTTACGCTAGCTCACAAAGCAACAAGTGACCCTTATTGGTCATTGGCTTAGCTTTTTCTTCCTATCTCTATTATTCCTTTGTTTCTGTCCCATGCATGTTTAAAACTCACCACAGTATGGGCTGCCGCCACCACCTGGGGCAGACTAGTCCATACATCTACCACCTTTTCCATGAAGAAGAACTTCCTAATATTTCCTCTTATGTGGCCACTCTTCAATCTCATGTTGTGTTCTCTTGTCCTGGTAATACTGTTGAGCTAAAATATTTTGTTCCCTTCCACCTTATTTATGTTCTTTGAGGTACTTGAATGTTTCTATCATATTGCCTCTTTCCCTTCTCTGTTCCAGCATGTACAAATTTAAGTCCCTCACTCTCTCCTTGTAAGGCTTGTGATGTGATCTGTTCACCATTTTGATCACTGTCCTCTGCACCATCTCTTTTTTGTCAATGTCCTTTCGAAGGTGTGGTCTACAAAACTGTACACAGTATTCAAGGTGAGGTCTCACCAGGGTCTTGTACAGTGGAAACATTACCTACCTCCTTCTGCTTGTGATTCCTATTCCAATACATCCCAACGTCCCTCTGGCCTTTCTCACTGCCTTGCCAGTCTGCCTAGTGGCTTTCAAGTCATGTGTGATTATGACCCCCAAGTCTCTCTCCTCCTTAGTTACTGTCAGCATCCCCCCCATCCTGTAACATGTTCCAAGGTTCCTGCTCCCCACATGCATGATTTTGTATTTCTTTGCGTTAAACCTTAGCTGCCACGCCCCTGACCTTGGCTGCCATGCTGCTGGGAGAAATCAACTGGCTTAGCTCTTTCAGACTGTGGACAGGCTACTCCATCCAGCCTGTATACAGCCAGTTAAGGCTTGTTTATCAGCTAAGTATAAAGAGTTCTTTTGATTCTTCTCAGACAGGGTGTCCTCCATGCACATGGGATCTCCCCAAGCAGGCTGTCGCAACCTGACAGAATTGAACTTGCTCTCCCCTAGATGCACTGATCTGTCTTGGGGGGAGTTCAGGCCACTTATGGTGGAAGAGGTCTATGGGATTATTTCAGAGCTGTAGCCCACATTCTGTGAACTGGGCCCCGGACCAGCATGGCTAACTGTGAGCTATGTGGGACACTGGTATCCAGTGTTTGTGGGGATTGTCTGATTCTCTTTGTCAGAGGGGGTCTTACCGACTGCATTGAAAGATGCATTAGTGAGGCCCCTACTGGAAAAAAACATCTTGGGACCCAAAGTACCTCACAAATATCTGGACTGTCTCTTACCTTCCCTTTTGACAAAGGTTATTTAAAAGATTGTGGCTCTGCTGCTTGAGGCACAGCTGATAGCCTTTGATATCTACAAGTCTCTCCAGCCTAGTCATTAGACAAGTCACAACACTGAGACCACATTGGTCAGTGCAAAGTGACCTACTCAAGGTGAGGGATAAAGGGGTGCAGTCAGTTCTTGTCCTCATCAATCTCTCCTCAGAATTCAACACTGTAGACTATGGATTGCTGGTGGATTGGCTGAAGAAGTACATTAGACTCACTGGCAAAGTATTCTGCAGGTTTGAGTCTTACCTGAGGAATAGGTCACAGAGGTAAGTAATGGGGAATTTCTCCTAGTTCCCCCTGCCTCTGCCCTGTGGGGTACCCTAGGGGTCATTTCTATCACCCATGTTGTTTACAGTGTACAGGCTACCCAGGGAGGACCTTTTAACAATACAGTGTGGGTTTTCATAGTTCTGCAGATGATACCCAGCTGTATCTGTCTTTTGTGCCTGGGGCACCTGATGTGGTGGAAGTGCTTAATTTAAGTCTGGCTGAGATTGGATTGGGTGGTAGCTAGCTGGCTGAGACTCAGCCTTGACAAGACTGAGGTACTGGTGATCAACTCATGCCAGAGGAGAGGTGTGAGGGCTGCCAGATAGGTGACAGGGCTTCAGCTTAGTCCTTCTAGACTGGAGGCCTCCACCAAGATTAAGAATCTGGGGGGTGTTCTGGATGAAGGGTTGACATTCGACGCCCAGACTGTAGTCTGGCGTGGCTCATACCACCTGAATAACAACAGCCAGACTAAATCCCTTATTCCCCAGAGATCTGGCCACACTACTGCGTGTATTTGTGATGTCCAAGCTTGATTACTGTAATGTTCTGTACCTGAGGATAGTAGTAATAACAGTACTAATTTTATTTGTATTCTGCACTCTTCTCTGGAGGTCCAGGGTGCCTTACAGTTGCAAACATAGACAGGGGCAGATATTTTCACATATTGTGTGATATTTCTAAAGAGATTCTCTCTGGTGGGCCACAGTGGTACTGGAGGCAGGAAGGGAATTTCTCTAGAGACAGCACAGAAATTTCAGGAAATACAGTATCTGGTCATATCTTTGGCTGTAACTGTACATAAAGTGCAGGAGTAACATTAGCTCAAATATAAAAATAAAAATAACATGAAGCACATCAATAAATATTTCAGCATTAAACTATTAAGTATGGATTTAGCTGGGTTGACAGGAGAATACAGAGGTTACTCTCCCAAAGGCCTGATTAAATATGCAAGTCTTTTGACCCCTTTTAAAGGGTCAGTGGTGGTGCCCTGCAATATCTACAGCTGGTGCAGAATGCAGGGACCAGGTTACTGACAGGTTTTCCCAGGTTGTGCCATGTGAATCCAGTCCTGCACAAATTGCACTGGCTGATGGGAAGTGGTGTATCATCTTCAGGGTTGGGTTATACAAGCAATCATACTCAACAGAGTGGGCAGTATTGGGCAAGACGGGACCACCCAGGGGCATAATGAGGCCTGACACCGCAGGCAGAGGGCCTTATAGCTCATGGAAGGTCCAGTATTGCCCATACCGCCCATCCTGGAGGGTATTATTGCACTTAGAAAATGGGATACCTGTGTCATTTTTTATAAAATTACAAAAAGGATTATAGTAATGCTATACAAAATTACTAAAACTGAATGTTTAGTTATTTTGTGGTAAAGTAGTCCCTCTTGCAGTGGCATTGGCAGTAGAGGGTGCTGTTATGGTTCTTTGTGAGCTGTTTCTCTCCCCCCTCCCGAGTTTGTTCCCTTGTTTGTGCCTTGGTCTGCCACCCTTTTATTCTAACATTTTCACAGCACTGCCCTGAAAGGGAGAGGGGAGTGCAGGAGACATTAAAAAATGCCATTTCTGCAGAGAAAGTCGTTTATCAGAGAAAACCTTCTCCTGATGCCTTCACTGGAGCAGCCGCTCGCTGACTGATCATGGTAAGTTAAATTGAGCACCACATTGAAGTCACTTTGTATCATTGTCGTCAAGGCACAGGTCAGGAAGTATAGGAAAACCAGGAGAAGTTGTAGAATTCACCAAAACTATTTATTTGTACTAGCAGTAACATAAAAAAATAAACTTGCTCAATATAACTATTTACAAAGGCCAAATAAACAGAAAAACTCCATCTGAGTTTTCCTTCAATCTCTGTGTCCTTCTTTTCTTCTAAGCAATTGCAGCCCAGCTTTCTGATAAGTCCTCCCAATCCCCAATTTTAACAAACATCCTGTTTCTTCCAAAGTGTTCTTGTATGTTTCAGGCAGGTGCTGCAAGAACACAGTGTCCCTGAGCTGAGGCCCCCGTTTTACAGCTCTTCTGCAAAAGGCTTAAAACTTGCACTCAGGTAACCTCTTGAGTTTCCAATAGCTTTTTGCAATAGTTTCAAACCATAATTATATACATTTCAAAAATTAGCACTATAAAATTTCTAAACAAAGGGATCCCAATATCAGTTACATTTCCACATAATGATATGCATATATTTTATACTAGAAGATATGCAAGGGAGGAAAAGAGACAGAACAGCAAGGGAAGTTTGAGACATAGCAAGAGATGGAGAATTTCAAGACTGTCAGGGTGATCAAATCCTAGGTCTCACAGGAACATTTGGTTGCTCAACCGGACAGAGAAGAGTCAGAAAAGGAAAGGATAAAACAGATTCCTGCATTCAAACTCTTGCCATAACAACTGGGACAGGGTCCTATTCTACCCTGTCACATAACCCCGCTCCCTTCTTAAGAGGGAATCTGTTTTATTTAGCAGGTTTCCAAAACTTTCTATTCATTCTGTACTAATATTAGCTTCTAACTTTCAGAAATTAAGCACCTGTGCATCATCCATTTTTTCTATAACAGTGTAGCAAACAATAAAGTTCAAACCCATACTTTTGTTTTTCAACCTTCAGAACCCTCAATTATTGATCCATATCTTGACATAAAATCAGCTTTGCTATTCTATTTACCAGATTTGTGTATCATCGTGAATTTAAATAGCTGTGGTGCCAGGTACCATCTTGTGGTTCTGGAATTTTTATCTTTCATTTGGTTAAACCAACAGAGAGGACTGTGATCTGTTATAATCACAAAGTCAGTTCCTAGCAAATAAAACTTAAGAGACTCCATGGCTCACTTTGCTGCTAAACATTCCTTTTCGATGGTGGAGTACATTTTTTCTCTGTCATGCAACTTTCTACTTATGTGCAGAATAGGATGTGCTGTCCCATCTATATTTTGACTCAGGACTGCACCTATGCCTACCTCTGATGCATCTGTTTGTAACAAAAATTGTTTCTCAAAGTCTGGGCTTCTTAAACCTGGGGCTGAACATCATGCAGCCTTAACAGCTTGAAAAGCTTCATCATACTCTGGGGTCCATTTCACATTATTTGGGTACCGTTTTTTAGTGAGTTCAGCAAGGGGAGTAGCTAACTCAGCAAAGCTGGGAAAAAATCTCCGATAATAACCAGACTGCCCTAAAAAGGACCTGACATGTTTCTTTGTTTTAGGGACAAGGCTGTTAGCTACATCTTCTATTTTAGAAATTTCTGGCCTAACTTCTCCATTTCCCAAAACATAGCCCGAATATCTGGTTTTCTGCATGCCCAGTGCACACTTGGTAGGATTACTAGTCAGACCTGCATTTTTGATAGCTTGGATAACTGCTCGTCGGTGTTCCAGGTGGCTTTTCCAGTCTGGACTGTACACCACAACATCATCCAAGTACGCAGCACAGTAACCAGTGTGAGGTGATAAAACTACATCCATGTACTGCTGGAATGTAGCTGGCACACCATGTAAACCAAACGGCATGGTGGTGAACTGATAGAATCCAACAGGAGTGGCAAATGCAGTTTTGTCTCTGGATTCTTTAGATAACGGTATTTGCCAGTAATCCTTGGTGAGATCAAGGGTACTGATATACTTTGCACTCCCCAGTCTGTCCACCAAATCATCTATTCTGGGCATTGGATAACTGCCAAATTCTGACACTTGATTAAGTTTCCTAAAATCAAGGCAGATTCTAACATCCCCTTCTTTTTTGTTTACAGTTACCATTGGAGAAGACCAAGCACTCCTCGACTCTTCTATGATACCCAATTCTTTCATTGTTTGTATTTCCTTAATCACTTCAGCTCTTAACCACTCTGGCAACCTGTATGTCTTTTGCTTAACAGGACAAACATACCTTTTCCATATAACATGCTCAATCTCTTTTGCTCAGCCTGGTACTGTGGTAAAAATACTGTTAAATGTCGTTAGCACATTACAAATGTCTGCAATTTGTTTTGAGGTTAAAGAAACATTCACCTTTACAGCAACATCATTTACAGTTTGTTCTAGTCTTTCATAAGCTACATCAGTATCTTCTTTATCAGTTTCTGGTAAAACTAACAAGGTAACTTTTGGCATTTTTTAAAACCATTTCTTGAGGAGGTTAGCATGGTATATCTTACTAGGATTTTTCCTGTCAGGGGTCTCAGTCTTGTAGTTAATGGTGCAGTATGTCTAAGCACTTTATAAGGCCCTTGCCACTTCATTAACAGTTTATTTTCTGTTGTGGGTAACAGTAGTAAAACCTTTTCACTTGGCTCAAAAATGTTTTCTTTTACCCCATGGTCATAATATACCTTTCTGCTGGTTTTGGGCCTCTTCCTGATTACTGTGGGCAATTTCAACATATTGTGCAAGCTTTTTTCTTAGGGCACACATATAAGAAGTTATAGATTGTTTCTGAGTAGGGTTATCTTCCCACATTTCTTTTGTCACATCCAGTGGCTCTCTTGGCTGCCTACCATACAGCATTTCAAATAGTGAAAACCCTGTTGATGCCTATGGCACTTCTCTGTAAGCAAAAAGTAGGTAAGACAAGCATTGGTCTCAATCTTTCCCTTCCCCTTTTACAGACCTTTTTAATATGTGTTTTAGTTTTTGGCTAAAATGCTCAATAAGACCATCTGTCTTAGGGTGATGGGAGAGGTTCTTTAGGCAGTGATACCTAGCAGTCTGTACAGCTCCTTAAGTAATGCAGCACCAAAATTACTTCCCTGATCAGTAGAGCTAAAAGTTTTTCATGGCTGTCACGGAATGCACAATTTCTGTGAAAAAAGCGTCTCGTTGAGAAAATAGCATTTTTGTTTAAAGCCAGTGAAAGTATGCAATATTTTCTCCTTATTGTTTTGTTTGTTTAGTTTTAATGCTGAGGGAACATTAATTGGCCTTGGTTTGACTGCTAACAGGTGACTAAGTGACTAAGTGAATCCTGCTGTGAGATCGTTAACAACTCGTGTTAATTTGAAGTTCATTCATTGCAGTGCGGTGGTATTGAACGAACCCATTTAGCACGTCAATTGATTCCCTATAGAATCCTGTTGTTGCTTGCAATTAACTTCTATTACCTTGTCACTTAGCCTTTCAGGTGTACAGAGTTAGTCTGCAAAGTGAGTATTTAATTTGTTCAGATAGTGCAGAATCAGAAGGCAGCTGGAATTTGCGTCTTCCCCCAAAGCACACGTCAGTAAAATAGAGCTGCTCTCCCTTGTCAAAGACAGGCAATGTCTATGCGAGCCAGAGATGCCGTGAATATGAAAAAGGCACCTTTCATGTGTCTGGCGACATGTTATTCTGCTTGGTCTGCAATGTATATGTGGATCACAAACACAAAGCGACCTGTGACCGTCATTTGGTTGCTGCAGCCCATGTTGCCAAGAAGCGCAAGCTGGAATCGAACTCTACATCCTGTAATGAGAAGCAGGTCACAGTAACAGAGCTTTTCTCTACTAAGACTGTGCAGCAAGAGACAAAGAAAATGGCCCTCTTCAACCTGGTGGAAGCATTCACAGCTGCTAATATTCCACTACATACACTCGATAATCCTGTCCTGCATTCCTTCCTTGAAGAAAACTTGAAGTCTGTCGGTGTCATTCCAACTGTTCAGGGGCTGACAGCTGAATATTTACCAAAGGTATTTAATTACCATTTAATTGAAATTGAAAGGAAAGTTGCAGAAGCAGTAACTAGATTGCTAATCTGTGACTAGACCACAGATGCTCAGGACAGATACATTCTAAATATTGTTGCAATACCCTGTTTAACTTACATATCTGGTGCTGAAAATAACAGTAAGCTTGAACCTCTACTTCTTGACTGTGTTGTACAGGAGGCAACAAATTTTAAAACAGTATCTCAGGCTGTAATCAAGTGTTTGCAGGATTTAGGGGTTCCATATACAAAAATGTATTATTTCGTTATGAACAACGCCATGTATATGTACAAATGTTGGGGACAAAGTTTAAAACATGTGCTACTTAATTCAGTTCACGTAACATGTTGTACTCATCTGCTAAACTTATTGGGGGACATTTGGAGGCACAATTACAGTGCTGTGAACGATCTTGTTGTTGCCCTAAAGAAAGCTTTCAAAGCATGTCAAGCACACAAAGCTTGTTTCAAACAGTTTTTAAATGCAAAGGGACTTAGAACTGCACTGCCACCAATGCCTGTCATTACCAGGTGGAACACCTGCTTTTATGCTGTGTTTTACCACGCTGAGCATTTACCAGAGTATGTAGAATTTTTTGAGACAGAAAGCTCTGCATGTGAGGAGGTAATCAATTTGCTAGTAAATGAAGCGGTCATGCAATATGTTCAAATAGTTGCCAGCAATGCCACCCCCCCCCATACAGATGTTGGAAAAATATGAGGGGGACGAAGTGAAGGCTCAGATTGTATTTGATGAACTGACAGACTTTGTTGTTTTTCTACAGATTAAATCAGAGGGAACAGATCACCCAGCTACCAAAAAAAACCCTATCTGCATGTGCTCAAAAAATTACTGACTATATGAGTGGCAGCGGACGATTCCATCAGTCAGCATCGAAGTTCTTTCAAGCTGTGCGCATATTTAACCCTATTCAGCTAGCTACACTTGCAGTGACTGAGCAAGAAGTCCTGGAAAACATCCCAGCCTTTGACGACAACATAACAGCA
Organism: Neoceratodus forsteri; assembly: GCA_016271365.2. Lineage (NCBI taxonomy): Eukaryota > Metazoa > Chordata > Ceratodontiformes > Ceratodontidae > Neoceratodus > Neoceratodus forsteri. Next base: position 1,296,763,060 of record CM057459.1, read on the forward strand.
CAAGCAGAATTACGGATCTACTTAACAGAAGTACAAAGCCAAGCACTCCAAATGCATGAGCGCTCGGTAATGCAGTTCTGGTGGGACATTAAAGAACGCTTCCCATGTTTCAGCACAATTGCAATTAGTTGTCTTAGTGTGCCAGTGCATAGCGCTAGTGTAGAAAGATTTTTTCAAAATATTCAGCTATGCTCAGTTCCACAAGGCGCAGCATTAAACCAGATAACCTCAAAGTTTACTCTATGCTACAGCAGAATAAAATTAGTTAAATATTGTTCGTACGGCACTAAATCTATGCACTTATATACTGTTCTTTGTTCTGTGTTTACATGTGTGTAAGAAAAACATTTTTAAGAGAAGTTGGTGTCAAATAAATATTTTTATACTGGAAAAACAAATCTGGTGCCTTCTGTGAAAATTGTCATTTTTGGCCCATTGGAGGCCGTGAAAACCGGTTGAAAAAGCCATGAAAAACTTTTAGCTCTACTGATCAGTAATAATTTCTTTAGGTATGCTCACTCTGCTGAAAATTTTTGCAAGCTCTGCTGCCACTTTTGAAGCTATGACAGTACGCATTGTAACTGCTTCTGGATAACAAGTAGCATAGTCGCATACTACCAGGATAAATCTATTACCATTTTTACTTTTGTCTAAAGGATCAACCACATCCATTGCAATTCTCTCAAAAGGCACATCTATAAAAGGGTAGGGGCACCAGGGGCACCTTGTCTTTTCTACTGACTGGGGCTACTTTCTGACACTCAGCACAGGAATTACAATAGGTAACAACATCTTCATGAATGCCAGGCCAGTAAAATCTATACATCAATCTGGCAAGGGTGCGATCCATCCCTGAGTGACCAGCCAGAGGACTATCATGTGCTATCTCAACTCTGTTTTTACCTCTGTGGTATAACCAATTGTTCTATCTGTTCCTGTGTCTGAGGTTTAACCCAAACTCTGTACAGTAGCTCATTACATTTTTTAAACATTGATCTACCCTGTTTTTATTTCACCCCCAGCTGCTTAAAATAACTCTGGAGAGAAACATCATTAGCTTGTTCCTAAAGAAAATCACAATCAGTTAATTTAGTTTCAGCATTTCCATATGTTCACCCCTTATGTCCATCAGTCATTTGTTGCCACAGTTTCTTCATGACATCATCTTTCTTTACTGAATTTCCGGATCTTTAGCGGTGCTCAAACAAGTCTGAATCAAAATCATTGAAAGGAATAGTGTTGCCGCCATTTGAAATTGTCTTTGTCTGAGCTCTTGTCACCACAGCTGCTTGAAACATCAGGATTTACTCCTTCTTTGATTAACTCAGTAAATCCTGGAACGTCATTTCTAATAATCACAGGTACAGGTAACTTAGGTGCTACCCCCACTTTCATTTGGTGTGGCACACCCTTAATGCTCAGAGTCACTTGGGTGGTGGGATACCATCGAGTGTCCCTTGGATGCAGATGACACCAGTACCTGGTCCTTCTGCACAGTATTTTCCCAGCACTTCAACATGCACTAGGGTCTGTCTGCTTCCTGAATCAATGAGTCCCTTTACAGTCTTATCCCTCACCTTCACATCTGCTAAATATTTGCCCCAATCTGCCAAGGACAAATCTGCTCCAGTGCCACTCTTCTTACCATTGCAGTTTCTTGCAATATGGCCTGGCTTATTACAGTTACAACAGATAACATCTTTGGGCACATATTTGTTACCCCCACCAGAGTTTTTATCATGCTTGGAGTTTAAATAGGAAAAAGAGTGCCTTACCAGTGCTTGGCTGTTACCTCGCTGCTGTGGCATCTGTTTGGCCATTTGATAGTCCTTGGCCGAAGAAACAGCCTTTTCCCCACTGTCGGGTCAGTGTTTCTTTACCCAAAGCTGCACATCTGTAGGCAGGATGTTGCTGAATTGCTCCATGGCAAATGTGTCGATGATCTGTGGGACTGTATTGCTTTCTGGTTGGAGTCATTTTATCAGGAGTTCTCTGAGTTGGGTGAAGGCTTCGTGAGGATTGTCAACTGAGTTGTACCTCAGAGATCAAAATCTCTGCCTCTAGGTCTCTCTGGAGATGTCATGCCTTTTCAGGATTTTGCTTTTCACCAGGTCATAGTTCTCTGACTGTGCAGTGTCCATATTGCTGTAGGCAAGTTGGGCTTTCCCTGTCAGGTAGGGTACCTGTTTGATTGTCTATTGCTGCTCTGGCAATTGGCAGGCTATGGCAAATCTTTAAAAAGTTGTTAGGTATGTCTCTATATCATCCAAGGGACACAACTCTGTAAGTTTAATGGCTTTTAGGTTGCTTGCATTTTGTTGCTCAGCTGGATGTGTTCCAGATCCTCTGCTTTTGATAGCTTGCATGGCATGCGGCCTTAGCTACTCCCATCGCTGCATCTTTTCTCACATCTGCTGCTGCTGTCACTGCATTTCTTCTTTTGTCTGTGCTTCTAAACATTGAAGCTCTTTTTCTCTCTGCTTCTCAGTCTCTTTTTGTTGTATAGCCCTCCATTTGAAAAGTCCATCAGACTTTCAGGTTCTGTCACTGCCTATTCTTTTTCCATAACTTGTGCTGGTTGTACAATCTCAGCTTTGACTTCTGTCTCTGCTAGCTTGGTGGTCATTCTCCTGGTAGCCACTCCTGGACTTGCTGCTGTAGAATCCATACCTTTCTCTATGTTTCCCTGGTACTAGGTCCAGTACCCACACACAAAACTCCTGGCTTAGAGTATGCACAGCATAAATCCCACTTCTCATACCATCTGTCATCAAGGCACAGTTCAAGAAGCATAGGAAAACCAGGAACAGTTGTAGAATTCACCAAAAATATTTATTTGTACTAGCAGTAACATAAAAAAAAAAACTTGTCAGTATAACTATTTACAAAGGCCAAATAAACAGAAAAAGTCCATCCGAGTTTTCCTTCAAGCTCTATGTCCTTGTTTTCTTCCAAGCAATTGCAGCTCAGCTCTATGATAAGTCCTACAAACCCCATTCTTAACAAACATCCTGTTTCTTCTGAAGTGTTCTTGTATGTTTCAGGCAGGTGCTGCAAGAACACAGTGTCCCTGAGCTGAGGCCCCCTTTTTACAGCTCTTCTGCAAAAGGCTTAAAACTTGCACTCAGGTAACCTCTTGAGTTTCCAATAGCTTTTTGAGTTCGTCTCAAACCACGATTATATACATTTCAAAAATCAACACTGTATGATTTCTAAACAAAGGGATCCCAAAATCGGTTACATTTCCACGTAATGATTTGCATATATTTTTATACTAGAAAATATGCAAGGGAGAAAAAGAGACAGAACAGCAAGTGAAGGTTGAGACATAGTGAGAGGCAAAGAATTGCGAGACTGTCGGGGTGATCAAATCCTAGGTCTCACAGGAAAATTTGGTTGCACAACCAAACAGAGATGAGACAGAAAAGGAGAGAATAAAACAGATCCCTGCATTCAAACTATTTTCATAACAACAGGGTCCTATTCCACCCTATCACAGCTGTGTCAACTGGTATTAACTTACTGGAATGTTTTGTTGGAGCCACTGGGAAATAGGGAGGTAGTTCAGATCCAAATGTTTGTGTCCACTTCTGAGAGGTGGCCATACAGTAATCTGCAGTTTCATGATTAAAGCAGGCATGGAGATGTGCAAGCTATGGTTTTGAAAAGTGCGCTGCTGACCGTGGTTTGAGAAGCCAATCGCAGTAATGGCTTGGTTTTTCTTTTTAAATGTGTGGAAAACTGTTATTTAATGTGTGTAATTCTTTCCTGCCTGCAAGTTTTGCTTGTGTGTCTGTTTGGTCAAGCTGACTTGATATTTCTTGGTAAGCTAGTGGGAAGAAAATGGCAGGTTCTATGTTTGCAAAAGTACTGGCATCAAGATACCAGTGATGGGGTTGGCAGAGGTGGCACTTGTTTTTTGCAGTGCTCTATCTGCAAGTTAATTTACCCCCCCATAAACCTGGCAGCCAATCAGGATCCTTAGATTTTTTTATCCCATTTTCTAATAACCTATAAAGCCCTACAGAAATTGGTCCTGAGCTATCTGATAAAGCTTCTGTTTCCTAGCCAATCATCCTGCCTTCTCTGCTCCACAGCAGTGAGCCTCCTGGCAGTACTCCGGCCCAGACTGAAATCATCAGGGAACTGGGCCTTTGCTTTTCTGTGGAATTTGTTCCCTAGAGCCCAGAGGGATGCCCCCTTGGCTGAAGCCTTTAAAAAAAGTCTTAAAACTTATTTCTTTAAAGAGGCTTTTGACAGCACATGATGGCCTACTTATTTATCTGACTAGTTAAGGCACAGCAGATGCCATTTTATGGTTTTATTTTATATTTTATAATGTGCTGGTGGATTTGTATATTGAAATGTTTCCTGCTTTTTGTTCTAATCTACAACTGCTTAAACTATACAGTGCCGTGAGCTTCCAGGGAAGGATGCCTTAGGAATAAACTACTACTACCCCAAGGGTCTGTGTGCCTTGGCAGCCAGCAAGACTTCAGCAGTGATAGGTGCTGGAGTACCAGTGCAAGCTCCCCAGTAAAATGTAACTTTCAGACACAGTTTGATTAACCTTATGAGCTAGTGGCTGAGCTATGCAGGTGTAACACTCAGCAAATGATTTTAAAGATGAACGTGCATGCTGAGTGAGGACCTGCTGCTGAAAATTCCCCTGTCAGGGCACTAAGTGGGAACCACCCCAGAGAGGAGGTTGTGGACTCGAAACCACCAGATGAGCTGCCATGTAAAGGACCATGAAGAGAAGAGATCTTCTGCAACAACTGTGGGGAAGACAGACATCCAAAAAGTGTTACTCACTAGAATATTTGAAGAAAGTGAGCAACTAGTGCAAGAAGTAAGATACACAGCAAAGAAACTTCAGAGGGATCTGATCACTAACAGGTCCATAAAGTCAGCTACCTGCCAACTTCAAATCGACTGACTGCTCGAGGGACTGGTCAAACTTTCATGGGAGATGAATGTCACCATCATGGGAGAGGTTGTCCAAGTTATCCTTGATAGTGGGTCACAAGTGACCATCATTTTTAAAGACTTGTATAACATGCATCTGTCATGTTTGGAATTGCAAACCCTGGATGGACTGGATGTGTGTGGCTTGAGTGACCAGAACTACCCGTACCTGGGATACATCAAGGTATGGATCAAGTTCCCCCTAAAAGTGACTACAGTCAATGATCAGTGGATTTGCTGATCTTAGTATGTACACATTCCAGGATGTATGACAAGGTTCCTGCCCTTGATGGCACAAATTATTTATTTCTTTATTTCAAAAGTTTCACCAGGAAAGACATACTAAGCTGCTGCCAACTCATTTCCAGATGTGTCCTGGGGAGAGGGGGAATAGAGAAAACTAAACTGTAATAACAATATTAAAAATACAAAAATTGGAGTTATATACAATAATCCAAAGAAGCATAATCATAAATATTAAAGGCAAACCAGTAAACAGATACATGCAATAAATAACACAGAGATCACATTAGATGAGAGAATTACTCTTACGGGTATAGAAGGGGGATGAGAGAAATACCATGGCCGGGGCAGAACTAGTGGAGGGAAGGAAGGCAAGAGAAAAGTGGTCATGGGCAGTTTATTTATTTATTTATTTGCTTTTGGTAACCGGGTAAGTGCACTAGGCATAGCAATGCCTATTTTCAGACATGACCCGGGAGGGTACAAATAGCAGTTTGAAGCAGTACAACAATTGGTAATGCAGAGGGTAGCGGTACAAATACAATTACCAGTGAGATAGAAATACAGTTGAAACAAAAGCAAGAGAGCTCCAAATGTGAGTTCAACAATATTTAGGATACAAAATTGCAGCTAGGAGAAGAAAAGTCATGAAGGATAGACTTTAGGAAGGAAGCAGAACAGGCAGGATAAACTGGCTGGGGAAGGGAAGGAAGACCAAAGTTTAGGAAAGCGATATGAGAAAGCAAATTGACCAACAGATTTTCTAGAAGAAATTGAGAGGGAATGAGAATTATTGTTGTAGAGAGGGTAGGAGGAAGAAGAGAGAGAGAGAGAGAGAGAGGACAGAAGGGATTTAAGATAGGAAGGAAGGGAACCAAACTAGAATTTGGATATAAAGTAAGCACAATGGGAAAGGCACCTGGCAAGTGCAGAGTAGAGTAAGCAGTGGTGGGTATGAGAGGGACATTCTAAAGCAAAATGACAAAAAGGATAAAAGGGGGGTGGATTCTGGTGAGGGAAGATGTGGGAGCTCCATTATAGACTATGTCACCATAGTCATAAATAGGGAGAATCACCTTAAAAACAATCTATCAGTGGGCAGGAAACAAGATACTCACTTTGTTCCTGTACAGTGCACCAAGCATGGGGTGAAGCTTATGGTGTATGGCATCATTATGCATTGAGAAATCAAGATGTTGGTCAAGCCAGACCCCAAGGTATTTAAAAGAGGATCATGGCACCATCAAGAGTACAAAATAAAGGGAGAGGAGTGAGTCTAGTAAGCCTCTGTTGGGTGCCAAAAGTCATGGAGACTGATTTTGTTGGCATTGAGGGACAATTGGTTAGTCTGGAACTAGCACTGAATGTTGTCAAAATGCAACTGAAGCTGTGCGGTAAGGTCATGGGAAGAGGAGCCAGATGCAAACAGAACTGTACCATCGGCATACATATGAATGGATCTAGAGGAGCAGACAGAGGGGAGGTCATTCAAGAATACTGAAAAGAGAATAAGACACAGGACAGATACTTGAGGGACACCAGAGCAGAGAGGGAGTGGACAACTTGAGACCTTTTCTCAAGGTAAAAATGAAACCAACTGACTTAAGAGTGAGAGAAGTATGCTGCTTTAAGCTTGTCCAATAAACATAGAAACATAGAAATTATCAGCAGATAAGGATAGCCAGGTGCATCCAGTCTGCCCATAAGCTCTGTACTTGTTTGCATATAGGCAGGGATGTACCCAAGTATCAAAAGCTTTAGCATGATCAACAAAAATGTCAAAAGGTATCAGTCCCTGCTCCATACCTGTGAGGATGGAGTCAGTGTGCTAGAGAAGGGAGGTAGAAGTGGAGTGAGATTTCCTAAAATCAGACTGGAAAGGGGTTAAAAAGGAGGAGGAATCAATAAAGGGAAGAGAAGTCAGGTATTCAAAGGAAGAAAGGAGAGAGGGAGAGGGAGAGGACAGAAGTTACCAGAAGAAGAGAATCATCACCTATATGGAGAGGCATGATAGTAGCCTATTTCCAGACTTAAGGAACAGTTGCTGCAGAAAAAGAAAGGCTGAGGAGTAGAGTAATAGGCAATGCAAAGATAGGTGCTGAGAGAAGCAGAAGCTCAGTGTCAAGGCCATCAGGGCTACCTTTAGGAGGCAGAGGTAGGGGAAAAGAAAAAAGAGAAGAGGTGAAGGCAGAGTGAGGGAAGAAAGAGTGAAGGGGTGCAAGGGATAAGAAAGCTAACACAGGTAGTGAAGCAGGAGTTAGAAGAAGATGCAACAGTGGAAGGGTCAGAAATAAGAGAGCCACCAACCTTGAGAACAGGGGAGGGAGGGAGACTGGGTCTGGGGAGAGAGCAAATAGATAACCTCCCAAAACTTGGAGGGGTGATTAATTGTATTTTGGACTGCAGATGCAAAATACTCAGACTTTGCAAGTCTGATGGTTTTGGTACAGAAATTGTGAAAGTACCGATAGTTGGCCAAAGAAGCTGGGGAGCCAGTGATCTGAAATGAATACAAGGCAAGGTCTCTGGTGCAGAGACAAGTCATCACCTCAGTTGTTATCCAGGGAAGATAAGATCCTTGCACTCTAGTTTTTCTCAGGTATGCATGACAATCCCATACAGCCATAAATTTAGACTATAAAGGTATTGCAGGGTAAAATTTATATTACTGACTGCAATGATGGAGATCCAATCAGATGTTCAAAATCAAAAAGAAGAAAGAAGCCAGCCACTACATGAAAGTTTTGAATTTTCTTAGGTTTATTTTTCTTTTTTCTTTATTACAAATAGATCCTCATACACCAGCATTTTACCAGATATGGCTTCTTCAGGGTGGGGATCTAATATTGAACATAATTATAAACTATTTTTATAATAATTTTTCATATTAAATTCATATTTTTGACTTTAGCTAAATTTTAAATATTCAGCAATTTTTGTTCATATCACTAAGTGGTGGGTGTCATCTATCACATTGTAAATACTATTTCATACTCTTAATACAGTGATTCTCTTCTGACTTTATGCAATGTTGTTCATGGACAACATGATGCTTTGACCAATATGCAATGCTGAATAACTTCCTGAGGCATACCTGACATTCAGCTATGCATTTAGTTCATACATATCTTTGTATCTTATTCTTGACACTTTTTAGTTTCAGTTTGTTTACTATTACTTCCTTCATATATACTTATAGGGGGTGTTGAAATGATATCATGTTAATCAAATAAAGCTTTATATGAGATGTTTGTTAAGCTAAACATGGTACAGTCTAATTACATCATTCCACTTTGTGGGACAATTCAGGTTTTGTCATTCTAGTTCAGGCATGTATCTATATTCTTTCTTCACACACAAAGTTGTTTTACATACCTATTTCTAAGACTGCAATACTGTGATACTCTTCTGATAAATTCTAGCTGGTTTGCAATGCTGAATAACCATTTATGTAGTAAAAGAGAGATTATTGATGTGACCTTTCTGTCAATTAGCTAGTTCTTCGGTAGCCCAGTATGCTTAATTCGGTAGTAAAGAATTCTGACATGTTTGAGAATTAATCAATCTTATTTTATCCTTTTAAAATAGGTACAGCCTCTCCTACTTTAGTGCTGCAACAAGTGGATATAACACCATGTTAGTTTCCTTGTGTTTCATACACTTTAATATCAGATAATGCTGGCTGGAGTTTACTCACTTCACACTTTGCTTAAATGGCTTACAGCTGACTTAGTCTTATTTGCTTCTTTTAAAGTAGGTGTCATTTTTTCTACTAAAGAGCTAAGTGGATATAACCAAGCATTGGCTTCCTTTTGTGTTATCAATTAAGTCAGAAAGAAGTGGGGAAGGCAGTCAGAAGAGCTAAAGCCCAAACTGAGGAAAAAATAGCCAATTCAGTTAAGAAGGGGGATAAAACCTTTCATAGGTATATTAGTGAGCACAGAAAGGTTAAGGGAGGAATATGAAGATTAATAAGGGAGAAGGGAGGTGGGCAGAAGGAGACAGTAAAAAGGCAGAGATACTGAATGAATACTTTTGCTCAGTATTCACAAAAGAAGATGAGAAGGAGTTACCAAAACCAGACAGTAGAAGCACTCTGGGTAGGGGGGTTGACACCAGTCCATTTATAGAAGAAAGAGTCCTGAAAGAACTCCTAAAACTCAAGGTGGACAAAGCAATGGGGCCTGATGGGACTCACCCCAGAATCCTAAAAGAATTAAGGAAGGACCTAGTGACACCACTGACCACACTTTTTAACAAATCATGGGAGGATAGGGTGGTACCTGAGGACTTGAGGATGGCAGATGTGATTCCCCTTCACAAAAGAGGGAGCAAGGCTGAAGCAGGAAACTACAGACCTATAAGTTTGACCTCAGTGGTAGGGAAAATTATGGAATCATTTCTGAAAGAAAGAATTGTTGAGTACCTAGAGACCAGTGGGGCACAGGACCCAAAGCAGCATGGATTTACAGCAGGAAGGTCATGTCAGCTGAATCTAATTGATTTCTTTGACTGGATGACCAAAGTAATAGACCAGGGGCTGTGGATATGGCCTACCTAGACTTTAGCAAGGCATTTGACACAGTCCCACACAAAAGATTAATAATCAAGTTAGCCAGCCTGGGAGTGGGTCCCAGGGTGGTAGCCTGGGTAACAAACTGGCTGCACAACAGGACACAGAAGGTAATAGTGAATGGAACACATTCTGAAGAAAGGGGTGTTACTAGTGGAGTACCTCAGGGCTCAGTACTGGGTCCAGTCCTCTTTAACATCTTTATAGGAGACATTGCAGAGGGTCTGGAGGGAAAGGTATGCCTCTTTGCAGATGACACAAAGATTTGTAACAGAGTTGATACACAAGGGGGGTAGAAAGGATGAAAAGGAACTTGACAAGGTTGGAGGAATGGTCAAACATATGGCAACTTAGATTCAGTGCAAAGAAGTGCAAAGTAATGCACCTGGGAAACAAAAACCCAGGAGAAGAGTACACAATAGCAGTGTAGATACTAACAACAACAAAAATGCAAAGGTACCTGGGGGTAGTCATATCAGATGATCTAAAGGTTGGTAAGCAATGTAAGAAGTCAGTAAGCAGAGCCAGGGGGATACTGGGATGCACAGGAAGGGGCATCACAAGTAGAAAAAAGGAAGTGGTCATCCCTCTGTACAGACAGTTGGTGAGACCCCATCTGGAGTACTGTGTGCAGTTTTGGAGACCTCATCTATGCAAGGACATAGACAGGATGGAAGCAGTCCAGAGGAGGGCAACTAAAATGGTGCAGGGTCTGCATCAGAAACCATATGAAGAGAGACTGAGAGAGCTTAATATGTATACCCTTGATGAAAGAAGGGACAGGGGGACATGATAGAAATGTTCAAGTACCTCAAGGGAATCAACAAAGTCCAGGAGGGTAGCATCTTTCAGAAAAAGAGATGTATAAGAACAAGGAGGCACAATTTAAAGATAGAGGGGGACGGCACAGGGGTAAGTTTAGGAAATTTCTTTTTTACAGAGAGAGTGGTGGATGCATGGAATCACCTTCCTGGGGAGGTTGTTGGGTCTAAAACAGTGGGGGAATTCAAACATGCATGCGACAGACATAAGGCAATTGTAGTGGGGGGTGGCAAGAAGTAGGCTGTTGGTTAACTAGAATCTGCAGCTTATCCAGTAGGTAGGGAAATGGGCAGACTGGGTGGGCCAAGTGGTCCTTATCTGCCATCAAAGTCTATGTTTCTATGTTATATGCTATGCTATACTATTATACAATGTTGGCTGGTGTTTATTCACTTAGCACTTAGTTTAAGCAACTTGTGATTTCAGTGCTTTATCACGAGAAGAGTGCTCCACACTAGGTGATAAAATACAAACATTTTTAGTTTTCAGACTGCATAGTAAAGTGTGTTACATTACATTGTGTAGTCACAGTTTAAACAGAAATGCCATACTGACTGTGAAAAGAACTGACACTTACATATTTTTCACTGACTGCATCACATCTGTGTTGCAGTGGTCAGTGTTAAGCCCCAAGTCTGGAAAGCTGTATGGAAGACAGTGCTAAGTTTTAAAATTACTGGTTACAGTGTTTCAATATAAACAAGTAACAAACAACTGATGGTGTGGCCTACCTCCAGGGAGTTCTGTCTGTGTGTGCTTCAGAGAGCAAGGACTGCACTGTGTGTGGGCCTTGCATAATTTTTTATATCAGGAGGGGCCAGTCAGATGCCCTTAGATCAGCTGGGAGAGAGAACAAGTCCGGTGACCTAAAGGACCTGAGATGGATGAATTGGGGGTGGGGTGGGGTTTAGGATGATGTATCTTGTGCACCCAGTAAACCATATGACAGTCACTGAGGACATCAGGAAGGATACCTGCATCCACAATATGGTAGTGATGAGAAGAGAAGAGAAGAGAAGAGAAGAGAAGAGAAGAGAAGAGAAGAGAAGAGAAGAGAAGAGAAGAGAAGAGAAGAGAAGAGAAGAGAAGAGAAGAGAAGAGAAGAGAAGATTTCACATTTAAAAGAGAGGGGTCAGAAATCAATTGAGTCAGTTGCAGTGACTTTGCATTATGTGAAAATGTATTTGCATTGGATGAGAGCCTATTTATATTAAAGTTATCGAGGATAAGTAACTCACCTCAGGAGAAGTTAGAACATATAGAGGAAAGGAGCTCAGTAACTAAAGCAGGAGACATAACAGGGCAACAGTAAATATCAACAATAAAGATGAGAATAGAGATAGGAATTGAAAGTTTAAGGAGGAGCTTCTCATAGGAAGAATGGGAAGAGACAGCAAAAACAGTAACAAATTGGCTCTTGGTGGATATGTAAACTGCAGCACCACTGCCCCTTTTTGTGCAATCTTGCCTGTTTAAGGTGTAGCCAGGGACAGTTACTGCAGAGTTCTGGATCTTAGAGGAGAGCCTGGTTTTAGATATAACTAGTACTTCTGGCTGAAGGTTAAGCATGCGAGGTTGTAGTTGTTTAACTTTATGGAGGAGGCTACAGTATGCAAGCAATAACACACAATGAGGTGTGGGTTATCTCCTGATAAGAGCATGCTCAGGTGCGTTGTTAGGCACGAGGCACTTGCATCGAATGCCTTATGCAACTGGGCGTACTCTTATAAGGAGATAACCCACACCCCGGATTGTGTTATTGCACTTATAAAATGGGCCCCCAAGAAGTTATTTAATGGGTCTTCAAGTAATTGTTTTAAAAAAAGAAAAAAAAAAAACAATTAAAAAATATTCCAATACTTCAAATGCAAAAAATAGTCCTTCCCCTCCCCCCCCCATGAAAGTACTTTCAGAACTGTTTATTGGCTGTATAGGGCTCTCTATGTATTCCTCAGCTTATGAGGCTATCTGCGTATGACTGGTACTGTCCTAATATTTTCTTTGGTGGTGGGTTTGAAGTCAACCATTTGCTTGACATCCAACATCCACTTTTACTGACAACACGTGTGTCTGAGTGCAGCCACCGTCCATAGCGCTTTTTGTATAGTGCTTACGAGATCTCTGATGTAACTTTCAGCTAGTCAGTCATAACGGTGTTTTCATTTTATTTTAAAAAACTACAGATAAAAGATCTGGTGTGGATTTTACTCAAAAGCTTGAGGAGTGGATCGGTAATGTCATTTGAAAGCTGGTGCACATGCTTGGGCTCATTTGATTACGGTCCTGTTGAACCAGTGAAACACAGGTCTGAGTTAACTTACAAAATACCATAAGTTCAGGGCTTGAGCAGGAAGGGGAACTTGGATGCAGTGTGTGGTATTTTAATTTTTGCTATTTTCTCTGTTGGTCCCACCATTGTTCAGGTGCAGCTGTCATGATTCCCTGCAATGCTAGCTGAGGGGTTCTGGGGGGAGGCGGTGCAGAGGCGGCAGTGGTGGGATGCATTGATTTTTAAGTTTTTCTTCAAACTTATAAGTATTTCTTCAACTTTCAGTTAATTTTGACAACATAAAAAGAAAGTAAATGTCTGCACTATCGAAGATTTTTTTTGGTCAGGTTTGACTGCTCATTATGGTAGGCTGGCACGAATTATAGTTTCTCACAAAATACCTGTTCAGCGGTTCTTGTTGGGGCAGATGGGCAGTGAAAAAAAAATGAAAAGGTACCAAATCTGTAGACTTTTTGTTATGGAAGAATGTTGTATTTACAGGCTACGTGTTTCTTGATGCCAGCAGTCAGCTGCTGTGATGGAATTGTCGTTTCCTGCTAGTGTGAGATGAGCTGTGCCACTGTATGTTTTTTGTCTACAGTTGGCAAAGTTCAGTGATATGTTGGTGTTACGGGGCCTGGCACAGGAGGTTAGTGTCAGTTAGCTAGTATATCTTCTGATAATGACACGGCTCAGAAGCCATACTAGCCAATCGAATTGATGGATTTGTTTTGCTCATTTTATAAAGATGTTTAAATGAGCCACCCTCAGTCTTTTGGGAAGTTGTAAGGGGGTGTTGTGATGTGGCCAGGATTAAGTTGAATGTCTCCTGCTGCTAAAAGCTGACAATGAACTTTAAAGCACAAGTATGCTGCCTGGAAGGGGGGGAGGGGAAGTTGATGAGGGAGTATAGGGAGAGAAAAGGGACAGAAAGTGCTGGAGAACTTCGAGGTGAAGCCAAGAAGCAGGAAGAATTTGGCACAAAGGATGCCAGGGGGAATGGATGGGGGAGGGAGAGGAGCAGGGGAGAGTAGCGGGTGAGGAGAGGGAATGACTAAAAAAGGAGAATGAGGAAAAAACAGTAGATTATGAAAGAGAGAAGAGAGGAAAGTAGAGGATGGGAAAAACAGGAGAAGTTAACAGTATAGTAGAGAATAAATGCAAAAGAAATTGAATCAAACTAGGAAAATTAAATAGAAGGAGGAAGACTGGTAAGGTCAAAAGAATGAAACTAAATAGATAGGGAGAAGAAACTAAACTTGGCCTAACAGACAGTGAATTAAAAGGAAAAGTCAAAATAAAATAGTGAATTATAGAGGAGTAGACCAAACTCAGAGAAAACGGGGATGACAGTCAACTAGACATTTAGAGAAATGTAGGTCTGTATCAGGATTGGGAGTTATGGGTTAGAGAGGCACGAGGGATCCAATCAAGTCATATAGATTGATAAGGGAAAGACCCCCGATGAAGATCAGTTTGGTGGTCGAAATGCTGGGGTTTTGTCTTCATGAGTGGTTTGTAATAAACCTTTTTACTTGCAACAGAAAATCTTTGTGCTAAATGTGTGCTGAGTGCAGCTATTTTTGCATATTATGGGTTGTGTTAACCAGGCCAAGAAAGGGAGGCAATAGGGATGCAATTAAGGCAGATAGACTAAAAGGAAAGAAGGCCTGGTCCATACGGGGGCACACAAAACAAAACAAAATAAAACAAATAAATATTAGGAAAGGACTCACTGGTCATGAGACAAAATAACAGTTAATAAAAAATAACTAAATAATAAATAAAACATTAAAATTGGAATGACAAAAACAGGCAGATGACTGATATATTCACTACATTACACAAGCAGATGCTCAGACAATTACAAAGTAAATACCCTCTTACCAAAGGGAGAGAAAGATTAAGGGTAAACACAGCAGTTAAACAGCAGAGACCAAATCAGGAAATGTAAATGAGAAACACACAAATAACTGAGCAGTTTGCATGCAAATATTCACAATAACCTGCAAGACAGCATGGACTAAATAAAGCAATTAATATTAAAAGCACAAAAGGTCCAGCAAGTAATAGAACACAAACAGCTACTTGCAGGGATGATAAAATATACTTACAGTAGTGACACAAACCGAGTGAAATATGCTGCTGTGGATAAGTGGAGTCTCCTGCCTACTGCTGCCCCACGCAGATGCCCACAGTGTGACATCTTTGTACTCTGGCCCTTAGGCTCTGGACTGCAGTGGAGGACTGCTAGGCCAAGGCCTCTGAAGGAATGTGTGAAGCCACACCCACCCGCAGAGACACTTCCAGATAGGAGGATAGGCCACCAAGTGCTAAATCATCAGCAGCAGCAGGTAAAACAGCAAAAGGCCTTTGGCAGCAAGGTCCACAGAGCCTGACTGGTTTATACTCCGCACAGTTCAGTCACAGACCTCCCTGACAGCAAAACAGAACAGCTGACGTAAACTGTTATCAGTGGCTTTTGAATACTGCTCCTGGTCTTGTTAAAGCCCCACTCACCAGTAAAGACACCTGTGGATTGGATAATAGGGCACCAGGATAAAGCAGCAGCAGCAGCAGCAGCAGGCAGAAGTCCCTTGGTACCACAAAGCCCAACTGGCTCATGCCAAACAAATGCTCACATGTTTGGATGCTTAGCATAGCAGTGCAAGGAAATGGAAAAGAAACAGTGGGTAGAGCACTACTCATACATGCCAAGGTAAAGAAGGCCACCGAAGGAAGCACAGACAAACTTTGAGGCAAATGATGAGCCCGCTGGAGTGGTCTGGTGTCTCAAAAAAAAGAAACTTACTTTATCACCTAACCTGGAATGTGCCATCAATAGTCAAGCAGTTCTGAAAGGATGTGAAAAACCAGATCCTCCTGGTAGACAACCAAAGAGAACATTGTCTGCCCAAAGAACTACTAGTGAAGCCCAGTGCATTATACATACATTGCTATGCATATGTGAGGTGGATCACCATCAAAGTGAAGAATTCGTTGGACAGAGACATCACCATCTGAAGGTACATACCTCAACTTACATGCATTGTGCAGATGTGGTGAACAGCCCAAAAACATATGTGAGATTCAATCAGCCGACAGAGTGAGAGATTGTTTTGTGCTTGAGAGGAGGGATCAGCTTCTAAACCTAACATTGCAGTGAGTGAGGAGAATAAGGACCTGTTTAGCTCCATTGAATTATTTTTGCACAGTGACAATTTGTGGGGGGTTAAGGTGCAAACTGCTGCTGACTTCGCCTGAGAGGCGGGGCTTCTCTTAGTTAAATTCCCAACGTCTCTTACAAGCGTGAGCACAGTAGGTGGCACGAGTGCCACTCGGAGTAGGAAATTTAAAAGTTATTGGGTTCTGGTCAGTTAAATAATGAGCCTATTGTTATTGAGTTTGATTTTAGTGGGTGGTTGAGGGAGGTAAGTTTCAATGTTTAGGTGATACTTATGATTTTAAACAGTTTCACTGTTTGTTATTTCATAAGTGTGCATGTAATGGAGACCGGAGGTGGGGAACATCTATCTCATGGTCATGTTTCATTTTGTTCCATTGAGTGTTATTTATCTCAGGATATTTACTCTGTTAACAGAATGAATTCTCAGTATTGTATGTTTCAGTTTTGCAAAAAGTATTTGAAGCAATGTTTTATTTCTAAATCTGTTCCGAGGAATAGATATTTGGGGGACAAGTGTTTTGCTGATGGTAAAGGGTTGAGACGAATGGTTATCATGTTTTTATTATTGTCCTTTTCTGTTCATCCAAATCCAGGTCCTCAAAGTAATAGTTACAGTATTGGAAACTGAGGTGGTGGTAATTATTACTCTTCCTTGCATATTGTTCATTTAAATATTCAAAGCTTATTGCCTAAAATGAGCTCATTTGAAAGTTGGGTAATGGAAAATAAGTTTGATATTATCGCCCTGACAGAGACCTGGTTAAATGGCAGAATTAGTAATGACGAAATATATCTGCCAGGTTATTTTGCATTAAGGAAAGATAGAGAAGGTAAAAGGGGGAGGGGGGAGGATGTTTGTTTTATGTAATTGACCATTTAAAATTTGTACAACATCCTTTAGAATTTAATGAGCCTTCTTTTGAATCATTGTTCATTGATGTTGAGATTGGTGGCAACAAGCTGATAACTATTAGTGATATATAGCTACCACCAGGAAATCAAAAGATTGGAATTGAGTCTTTTTTCCAAATTGGGGTCATTTGCCAATAAATAGAGAGAGAGATTGATACTGGGAGATTTTAATCTTAATTGGGAATCCAATCAAGCTATTGATGATAAGAATTTATTAACTGAATTAGGCCTTTCTCAAATGATTGCTGATACTACTCGTGTTAACTATCATTCTGATTATGAGCCAATATTAGATTGGCTCTTAACCAATTATCCAACACATGTTAGTGTTTCAGGTGTTTTACCCAATAGTTTAAGTGACCACAGTCCCATTTTTTGTCATTGGTCAGTTAAAATTAAAAAACCTCCTCCCAGTGTATTTAATTATCGTAAGGTTAGTGATTTGGATGAACAAGTTTTTTTCAACAGCAATTGAGGCAGGGGACTGGTCTTTTTTGAATGATATAAAAGATGTCAATGTCAATGTCAATGTCAATTTTATTTAAAAAGACGCCCAATCCCAAAGGCTCTGGGCCCCGCACAAAACTGTACAGTATGTCATACCGTATACATTTCATTTAAAATAACATACATATGAAATTCAATCTCCAAAAGCCTGCATAAATAAAATGGTCTTCAGACGGCTCTTAAAAGCTTCTATAGTGGGGGCCTCTCTCACATCAAATGGCAACGAGTTCCAGAGAGCTGAAGCAGCAACTCCAAATGATCGATCCCCAGCTGATTTCAACCTCGCTCTCGGAACTTTGAGGAGGCCACCATTTGAAGAACGGAGATCCTGAGCAGAGGTGGACAGTATCAGGAGATCAGAAAGGTAACCAGGGCCCTGTCCATGTAGGGTCTTATAGGTGAGAAAACCCACCTTGAACAATACTCTCCACCTGACAGGCAGCCAGTGCAATTCGCGCAATACCGGAGTAATATGACAGAACTTACTTTGTCCAGTCAAAAGCCGGGCAGCAGCATTTTGCACTAGCTGCAGTCTGTGAAGAGAAGTTCCAGAGACCCCAAGATAGAGGGCATTACAGTAGTCAAGCCTAGAAGTGACTAAGGCATGTACCAAAGTAGGGAGGTCCAGAGCCGGAACAAGGGGCTTAATCCTGGCAATATTTCTCAGATGAAAAAAACAGGAATGAACCACAGAGGATACCTGAGCCTCCATGGACAGATTCCTGTCAAAGATCACACCAAGATTTCGCACCCATGGGGAGGCCATCAATGACACTGCTCCTAGCACAATACCAGTCACAGAGTCAGAGGCCATCCCATCACGAGCTCTGTTCGACTCCACTACTAGTACCTCAGTCTTGTTAGGGTTCAGTCACAGCCAGCTGGAAGACATCCAGTCATTTATCTCAGCCAGACAGATATTTAACACATCCACTGCATTTGATGTTCCTGGGGCAAAGGAAAGGTATAGTTGAGTGTCATCAGCATAGCAATGAAAACTCAAACCATACCTCCTAATGATCTCCCCCAAGGGCAGCATGTATACTGCGAACAACATTGGGGCCAATACCGAACCCTGAGGGACTCCACACGAAAGGAGGTAGGGTGCAGATGAGAAATTACCCATCACAACCCGCTGCCTCCTGTTAGTAAGAAATGACTCAAACCATTTGATAACAATCCCGGTGAGTCCGCATAACTCCCTCAGGTGGAAAAGCAACACACAATGGTCCACAGTATCAAATGCTGAAGAGAGCTCAAGGAGAACAAGAATTGTCTTGTCCCCCCGATCTCTAGCCCTGAGGAGGTCATTTTGCACCCGAACTAATGCAGTTTCAGTGCTATGTCTGGCCCGAAAAGTTGACTGGAAGGGATCATACAACTCGTGGGTCATGAGATATTCCCCCAACTGAAGCGATACCACCTTCTCAATAACCTTTCCCAGAAATGGAAGATTTGAGATAGGACGGTAATTTGCCCTGATCTCCGGGTCCAGAGAAGCTTTCTTTAAAAGGGGTCTCACCAGAGCCTCCTTCAAGGCATCTGGAAAGACACCCTGACTCAAGGAGCACCGGACAATCAGGGCAAACACCGGGCCAACAGTGTCAATGCACCTCATCAAGAAGCGCGTTATAAGCGCAAGATATTGATTTTGCATTGGAGTCTTTTTGTAAACAGTTTATAGCATTGTGTGACGAGTTTGTGCCATATAAGAAGGTCAGATGTAGGAGAGTTACTAAGGAATGGATCACCCCTAGCCTGTCAAAAATGTTTAGAACAAGGAATAAATCATGGTCCAAATATCGTAAAAATAAAATTGAGATAAAATTTCAAGCCTATAAATATATGCGTAATCCATGCAAAAATGAAGTTTGTAGGGCAAAGGTTAATTACTTTAGAGTGAGAGTTAGATCTGAACAGGGGAACACTAGGGCTGCATGGAATACCCTTAATTTATTATTGGGTAGGGAGAAAAGTGTTGATCCTATGATTATTGAGTCAGAGGGTCATTTAATTAGTGATCCTGTACAGGTGGCACAGTTGTTTAATCTGCACTTTTCTAATTTGGATAAATATAGATCACCTGAACATCTTAATTTTGGTAACACCAGTGTTTTAGGACCAATGCAAAGTGAAGGTAGTGTTGTTCCTAAGTTTTATTTTTGGGCTTTATTGCCTGAGGATGTGTTTTTATATCTATCCAAATTAAGTCCTCATCCCAATATTGGTTCTGATAATGTTGACTTTTGGATTCTTAAGAGAGTTGCTTATGTAATGGTCCCACTTATTACAAAATTGTTTAATTATTTCCTCTCTTTTGGTGTTTTTCCACATGCTTGGAAGTGTGCCTTGGTTAAGCCCATTTATAAAGCTGGAGTAAAAACTGATTTAAGTAATTATCATCCCATATCACTTCTTGCCCCATTGTCTAAAGTCCTAGAAAGGATTGTTAGTGATCAAGTTAATGAGCTTATGGGGAAATATAATCATTGGACCCCAGCTCAGCATGGCTTTAGAGTAAGTCATGACACTGAAACTGCCTTGGTGAGGATCACAGGCCACGCCCGTTCCACCATTGATAGTGGTGGTTTGGTGGCTGTGGCCTTTGTGAACCTCATCAAGGCATTTGATCTTGTAGATCATGACATTCTGTTATGAATGTTGTTAGAGACACATTTTTCTGATGACATGATTTTGTGGATTGGACATTACTTGAGAGGTAGAACTCAGAGAACCTGTATTGGTGATTCTTTGTCCCAGAAGAGCTTAATGAGATATGGTTCCTCAGGGGTCCATTTTAGGACCCCTGTTGTTTTCATTGTTTATTAATACATTGCCTGAAATTTGTAATGATACTGAGATTGTCTTATTTGCAGATGATGCGGTATTATTTAGTGTTGGTACTGAGGTTCAAAAATTACAGGACAATCTTCAGAGGGACTTTAATAAGTTACATTCTTGGTTTATTCAACAAAGATTAACACTCAATTCTACCAAAACCAATTTTTTTAATTTTTCTGGTTGTAGAAATCAGTTTAATTAAAATTTACTGCTTAAAGACAATTTTGGTAATTTAATAGAAAGGGTTTTTAATTTTAAGTATTTGGGCATAATACTGGAGCAATACTTAAATTTTGATCAACACATTGATTTATTGCTGATTTATTTATTTGCTTTTGGTAACTGGGTGAGTGCACTAGGCATAGAAATGCCTATTTTCGGGCATGACCTGGGAGAGAGACAATATAAGATACAGATGCACATACATGTGACGCAGCACATGAGATAGGTATAGAAAAAGCAACATAACACTAAACAATTGACTCACAGAGTAAATCATACTGGAAAGGTAGAGACAAAATTCCAGTATGAGGCAAAACAGGAATAACATTTAGGTCAAAGTACATAACTTTTGTCAAAACAGAACGTGAAACAGGCATTGCAAATAAAGGTTGCACACAGCAAGGTACAGTAAGTGCTAAAATCTGTGGATGAAATGAGAGAGGGAGGAGGAGAGAGGAGAGAGGAGAGAGGAGGAGAGGAGAGGAGAGGAGAGGAGAGGAGAGGGAGAGAATGGAGGGGAGGGAACACAAGTGAGTGGTGAGAACTAGAACATGAGAGAAAAGTTATATAGAGAGGCAGGAAATCGTGTACAAGAGGAAGGTCATTTCTGAATGAAGGGTGGGGAGAAGAGAATGGTCTATGGCTGGATTGGAAACAGGTGCATGGGCTAGTTGTGTGCAGATGTCTCCAGTGACGGTTTTAAAACTAGCATGGGTAGGCGCTCTGAGAACAGTCGGAGGTAACGAGTTCCAGTATTTTGGGGCCTTATGTGCGAAAGCACATGTACCCATGTTAGTTTTACATCTGGGAATGTGGAAAGGGGCTAGGTCAGTGGATCGGAGCCCATAGGAGAGAGGCTGTGTAAGGAGCAGACAGGCAAGTGATGATGGGATGCCAGATCTGACCGTGTTATCAATTAGTGACCCAAGGGACTGGAGTCGATCGGTAGAGGAGCTGGGCCAATTTAGGTCAGAATAAAGCTGGCAATGGTGTTTGTAACGTGGTGATGCAGAGGCATAACAGCAAATATTGTTGTAACTGGTGCCCCACTTGTGGAGGGAGGATTTAGAGGCAGATAGGTATGTGACTGATCCATAGGACAGGGCTGGGAGCAGAAAACCTTGAGCCACAGCTCGTCTTGCCGACGGGGTAAGGGCATAGCTAATGCGATAGGTGCCTCCTAATTTAGCATTAACAGATTTACAGGTGTTAGTTATGTGGAGGTCAAAATCCAAGGGTTCATCCAGAGTGATGCCCAAATATTTGATGGATTTAGTGCTAAACAGTGAGGATCCATCAGCACAAGTGATTTTTAGGGCATCAGGGTTTATTTTAAGTCTGGCAGGTGATCCAAAGAGCATAGAGTGTGTCTTACTAGTATTAAGAATGAGTCTGTTCTCTGTTAACCAACACTGAATAGTTGAGAAGTCCAAGGTAAGAGGTTGGTTGAGGTCAATTATGTTTCTTGTGCTGTGATAGATCACTAGGTCATCTGCATAAAGCAAAGTTGAACAGGTGGAAGCAAGCACAGGGATGTCGTTTATAAAGATAGAGAAAAGCAAAGGACCAAGTACGGAGCCTTGGGGCACTCCAACATGAATTGAAGGTGCTGATGTAGCTGAGTTGAAGACTACAGCCTACTTTCTTTCAGACAGGTAGCTTTCAAACCAGACCACTACATCAGTGGAGAACCCAAGGGTACGGAGTTTGGTAAGAAGTAGGGTATGGTTAACCAGGTCAAATGCTTTCGTTAAGTCAATGAAGATAGCACCTGTCAGGAGGCCAGAGTCCATAGCAGCAAAGATGCCATTTGTAAGTTTAAGGAGGGCAGTGGAAGTACTATTTCCCTTTTGGAACCCATGCTGGGAGCTAGACAGAAGGTTATACTTCTGCAGATAGTCTAGGGTTTGGGTGGCTACTAGTTTTTCCAGGATTTTGCTGAGGAGGGAGAGGATTGCTATTGGATGGCAGTTTGTGATTAGTTTTGGATCTCCTATTTTGGAATGGGTGTGATCTTTGCTATTTTCCAGATGTTGGGGACTGTACCCTGACATAGAGATAGGCTGAAGATTTTGGATAGGGGAGAGGCTATAACCGGGGCGACGATTTTTAGAAGCTTGGGTTCCAGCACGTCGGACCCTGAGCTGGTATTGTCAGGGGCTGAGAGGGGTAGTCTCAGTACTTCAGTTCTTGTAATACACCGGAACCTGAAAGGGGGATGCTTAGGTAGAGGTTGTTCATCGGCATTGGGGGAAGAGGCGTGTGCACTGGGGAAAGAGGCCTGGTAGCTGGTAAGGTCAGAGAAGTGGTGGTTAAATGAGTTTGCTATAGTAACTGGATTATTGCAATGTATGCCATTTATCAGCATATCATTAGTATGGACTGTTTGATTTGCTCCAAGGAGGGTTTTTATTGTTGCCCAGAATTTATTAGCATCTCCCGCTGCTTTAGTTAGCAGATCATTGCAGAAGGAGCTTTTGGCTAATCGAATTTGCCTTTTGTATATATTTCTCTGGGCTTGGTAGTTGTTATAATCCGTCAGGAGCCCAGTGGATTTGAAACATCGCCACATTTTGTCCCTGTCCCTAATCAGTGCAAGTAGGTCTTTTGTGAGCCATTTAGTCTGGGATCTGCGGATCCTATGAGTGACACAGGGAATAGGAGTATCCTGGAATACATGAAAACAGGCCAAGAAGTGGTCTAACGCCATCTGGGCATTATTAGAAGTGTGGATGGGAGACCAGTCAATCCAAGTGAGATCACGTAAGAATTTATCTTGGTTAAAGTTAGCCAGGATTCGGAAGGTGATAAGTTTTGGAGGTGGAGATGATTTGCTGGTAGCACGCCAGGAGCAGTAGATTGGAGAGTGATCACTGATCGAGTCGGCTAGGGTCCCAGCACAAGCTATACTATCCGGGAAGTTTGTCAGGACCCAGTCTATAAGAGTACTCTGCCGAGGGGGGGCATTATCCTAGTAGGGGCTGTGATTAATTGGTGGAGGTTTCAGCCTTGGACCATGGTATATGATGACTGGTTAGATTTGCTTGTCCAGTTTAGGTTCAGGTCCCCAAGTATGAGAACTTCATTTCGGCCAATGGTCTTATCTACCTGGGATGGTACTTCCTCCAGTCCAGCTCTGCCCCCAGCCAGAGGGTTATAGGCACAGATCAGGTGAAGTTTCTTTGATCCAAGTTGTAATGTTGCATAGATCACTTCGCAGCTGGAGAGGGTAGGTTGGGTATTGTGGGATATTGTCAAGTGAGGTTTAAAGAATATGGCAACCCCACCACCCCACTTTGAAGAGGGCCTATCTTGCCGAATAATGTTGTAGTTAGGTAGAGAGCAGAGTTGATCAGGGGTGGAGGGTTTTAGCCAAGTTTCGGATATGCAGAGGATATCAGGGTTATGTTGTACAACCCACACCTCGAGTTCAAACTTGTTGTGAAGCAGGCTCCTAATATTTAGGTGGGCAATGCGGATGCCCTTTGTATCATACCAGTTAGCATCCTTACAAAATAAGTTATTTGCAGGCCCTGGGTTCTTCTCTATATTCCCGGCTAGCATCAGGGTTAGACATAACAGGTACCAGAGTTTACAGAGGATGTGGGAGGTGGGCAGGGTTGGGTTAGGTATCGGGGATTTGTTCAGTGTGAAAAATAAATGGTATGTGAATTTTTTAATGAATGAGAAGAGGGAAGGTGGCAGGAGGCTGGTCTAGTGGCATATGCGTAAAAGATAGCATAGAGTCGTCAGGGTAGGCATTATTAAAATTACTGGATTTAGGGTAGTATAGTAAAGGGAGCCATAAGAGGGTAAAAGCTGTAGAGGCTATTAAAAGTAAGATACAGGGAGTGATGGCCATATTTGGTATATTTAACAGTGTCATTACAGTAGTATGTGATTGTGGAAGCGATGTATACCAGTGTTTTAAATGTGGTTCCCAGTAAGAATGTAAATTTAGATCAGCGCCCTCTAGCAGTCAAAAGATATAAGCTGCTAATGGAAAAGTGAGGAGATGGCTAACATTTTGCAAGGGGCATGCTAATGGGCGTGGTTTCACCCTATATAACTAGAGCCGAACAAGGGTGGGTGGTGCGGTGGGGGCCGGTGTGGAGCAGTCGTGCAGCAACTGCGGGGTTTCAGCGTGCCAGGTCCAAGTTTATCCCGTTCTTAGGAACAGTCTCCTCACGCTTGCTTGCTCAGGGCAGACAGTACAGTTTAAAATGTGCCCAGTGCGTGAGGAGCTGCTCGTAGGCTCTGCTGTTTAGTTCCAAAATCAATGTTTTACTTTAAAATGAAGCCTTTTGCCAAGCTGCTCGCAGGAGTAATTAATCCCCTACTTAAAGGAAGCCAGAATTAATGTTTTACTTTAAAATGAAGCCTTTTGCCGAGCTGCTTGCAGGAGTAATTAATCCCCTACTCAAAGAAAGCCTTTTCTACAGAGCTGCTGCAGGCTTAGGCTATGCAGTTTTAAAAATGCTAGCTTATACAGAGCTGCTTGCAGGCTATGCGGTTTAAATGTAGCCTTCAGCTACAGAGCTTCTCGTAGGCTTCAATGCGGTTTAAAGTACACTGTGAGCACTGAAACTCAAGGGTCTGTACTTGGAGCCCACAGGTTACCTTGCACTTAATTAATATACAGTACTGAGGCACTTTAGAGTTACCAGTGCACTCTGCAGCCTTTAGGAGTGGGATAGGGAAAAATTATATGGTACACTAATCACAAAACATCACTGAGAACAGTTAGTGGTAAAATCTGCAGAAACTGTAAGTCTTTTCATTTTGGAAACTTGTTCTTATTATTTTACACCGGACAGATGGGTTCTGTGGAAAAGGTGCCAAATTTGAATCTCGCACAAAGGAAAGGCTAAGCGAGGAGGCGCTGTAAGGGCTGACAAAATTACCTTCAGTGCCTCGGGTGCAACAGTCCTTTTCAGGGGAGCTCCAGGGCAAGGTGTGCCCTCCAGTAGCTGAGGCTTCAGTGCCTCGGGTGCAAAGGTCCTTTTCAGGGGAGCTCCAGGGCAAGGTGTGCCCTCCAGTAGCCGAGGCTTTTACATCAGCGACTTGGTGTGTTGGCAAATTGTTTTTTGTTTTCTTTACTTAGGTATGGTTCCATTGTTTACTCATGTTCAACTGTTAAAATGTTAAACAAACTTAACAGTACTTATAGTAATTTACGTTTTATTGCTGGCTTACCTAGGATGACTCATTATTGTACACTTTATGAAGAATCTGGTTGCCTATCTCTTAGTGATTTTTTTAAATTTAGATTTCTAACCTTTTTGCATAAGATTCAATTAGGTTTTGTACCTGATAATGTTGCTAGTAAGTTCCCCATCCCCGTGCACACTGTTATGCCTAGAAACAGTTTAAGTAGGAAGTTTAAGTTAACATTGAGTAGATCAAATTTTATGAAGAATTCAATTCATTTTGAACTGTTGATTCAATATAATCAATTATTTAACGTAATTGTTTGTTGTACTGTGTCAGGTTTTAAATGTTTGCTTGAACAAAAGTTTATGTCACAGACTGTTTGTAATTGTTTTTAATGTATTTCCAACAAAATGTTTATTAATGTATTTATGTAATTTTGTTTTTTATATTGTTGTTCTGTCACTGGGCATCTGTGAAAACGGGCATTTTTGCTCACAGATTTTTTTCAGTATAAAATAAATGGAATGAAATGAAATGAAAAATATGTGGAAGATGCCAGAACTGGAATCAAGCCAGGAACATATTACTTCACATAATCATCCATGGCACAGATTGATCGGATCACTTGGTCTGATCATTGTACGGTGAAATTCTCATTTTCCCCTCCATCCCCAGTGGTCCCTCCCCTGTTGAGATAATCAGCTATCACCCTTTGAGGGGATTGTCCCCAGAGGGACTGCTGGCGGTAGTTGATTTTTCCAGTGTTAGTGCTGTCTGTGCGACTGACTTGGGTGAAGTGGTGGCAGCCTACAACAGGGCTGTGTCCAGTGCACTCGATGTCATCGCACTGGTCTGTATATGACCCAAGTCCTCTCACTTGAGACCCCAATGGTATGATGGGGCTCTCAAGGTGATGAATACCATGGGTCAGAGGTTGGAGAGTTGCTGGCCTAGGACTTGGACAGTGAAGGATAGGCTGACTTTGAAGAATCACTACACTGATTACCAAAGAGCAATCGACTATATGAAGGCAGAGCTCCTGCCCAGAGAGATTGCTGCAGGGAAGAACAGACCAGCTCAACTCTTTCGGGCTGTGGACAGGCTTCTTCATCCAGTCTGTCTATAGTCAAAAAGAGCCTTTTCAGTAGCACTTTGTAAAGAGTTTGCTCTGTTCTTCTCTGACAGGGTGTCCTCTATTCAGACCGGGATCTCGCCAGTGGGTCTAAATCAGTCCCGTGGGGCAGGGTCTGGTTGGAGCAGCAGCACTCTTATTGTCTGGGTGGAATTTCTGCCAGTGGAGGTGGCTGAGGTCTCCAAGTTGATTTTGAAGCTGGGTCCCACTTGTTGTGAACTAGACCCTGTACCTATGCATCTCCTAGTGGTCTGTGTTGAGGCTATTGGTCCAGTGTTTGCCAGGATAGTCAGATGTTTGCTTTCAGAGGGGGTCTTCATGGATGCCTTGAAGGAGGCATTGGGGAAGCCCCTTCTGAAAAAAAACATCTTTCGACCCTTACATCCTGGCAAATTATAGATTTATCTCCAACCTTCCATTTTTAGGGAAGGTTGTTGAGAAGACAGTGGCTCTGCAGTGCGAGGCACATCTGGAGACCTTTGACATCTATGAGCCATTCTACTCTGGGTTTACAATGAGGCACAGCACAGAGACTGCACTAGTCCAGGTGCATAAAGGCCTCCTCAGGGCAAGAGATCGGGGGGAGTGGTAAATTCTCATTCTCCTCAATCTATCATCAGCATTTGATTCCGTGGACCACATTGTGCTGTTGCATCACCTTACAGAGTATTGCGGACTTACCAATACTGTCATCATCTGGTTTAAGTCCTTTCTATTCTGCAGAAGGCAGAGGGTAGTGATGTGGAGTTTCTCTTCCTCCCCGATGTCTGTGACCTGTAGAGTTCCTCAAGGCTCGATCCTGTCACTGATGCTGTTTGTGGTATACATGCTGCCCTTGGGGAGGTGGCTCATCAGATAGTACAGTCTGGATTTTCACTGTTATGCAGATGATACTCAGCTGCACATGTCTTTTGTACCAGGGACACATGGTGCCATTGAAATGTTGAATAAATGCCTTGCTGAGATCCAGTATTGGATGAACTCTAACTGGCAGAGACTTAACCCAGACAAGACGATAGTACTAGAGATTAAGCCAGGTCATGGGGTGTGACAAGAGTGCCTCCGGGATGACAACAGGCTTGGTCCTGGGATCAACCCTGTTGATAACTTCCTCTAGGGTGAGAAATCTGGTCGTTGTCCTTGATGGCAAGCTGACATTTGAAGTTCAGGTGTTGGCTGCCATCAAGCGTGGTTTTTACCATCTGAGGAACATCGCCCGTATTAAACCACCCATTCTGCCAGAAGACCTGCCATCACTGGTGCATGCTTTTATAACATCCAGGCTCGACTACTATAATGCTGTCTATTTCGGGGTCAGTAGAGGGAAACTCTGCTGGCTGCAGCTAGTACAGAATGCAGTGGCCAGGTTGCTGATGGGACTATTAGGTCCTGTCATGTGGCCTCGGTCCTGCAGAATCGCACTGGCTGCCGGTCAGGTGGAGGATTCTCTTCAAGGTGGGCTTGCTAACCTTAAAGGCCCTGTGTGGATCGAGCCCTGGCTACCTGTCTTACCTCCTTACTCCTGCCATCACAGCCCGCTTCCTCCGTTCCTCCACTGAGGGCCTCCTGGCGGTTCCAAGAACCTGGTTGAAAATCTCGGGTGATTGTTCATTCAGGGTGGCCAGCCCAGTCCTCTGAAAATCACTGCCAAGATCTTTGAGGGAGGCACCTATAGTGGAGGCTTTCAGGGGGGTCTGAAGACTTACCTTTGTAATATAGCCTTTCCTGCAGATGTTTTTTAACTTTTATATAATCTTTATTTTGAATCTGTTTATTGATTAATTGTTTACATAATTTGAATGTTTATATCACTCTGTTAAATCGTGTTACTGTACGGCACACAAAGCCTCCGGGATTGGGCACCAAACAAATAAACATTTACTTACTGACTAGCACCTTGAAGAGATGAGGATAACTTCATTTGCAAGAAGAAGTCTAACTGCCTCTGCAATGGACTACCCAGTTTACAAACTAGAGTTCTTAACTCTGAAATGGCCAACTTACAATAACTTATTGACATATGTGAAGGCCACCCGCAAGCTGAACACAGCTGGATATCATTTGTTGTCAACACTTTCAACATTTATTTATTTATTTAACTGGTTGGGTGCACCAATCCCAGGGACCGTTTTCAGGCACAACCTTGGCCATAAAGATGGCACAAACAAGGTAAAAGAAAAATAGGTATGATAGATAGTGGGAACAGTGATAGCTGCAGTCAGTACATAAGGGAAATATTAAGAGATACAAAACAAATGGTATAGAACCGAGAAAACATTGGGTATAAAGTGACCACAGTGCAAGCAGTTACAGTGCACAGAGTTTAAGTGGCAGCACAGTGCCCAAAATTTTTCATTACAGTAACAACACTTTCCAGAATAAAATATAAAAAAAAGAAACAATTTGTGAATGTCATTGTGGCACTCCAGTTGGTTGCCCCTGAACAGGGTCTGTCTATCATCAGGGGTGGGGGTGGGGCATTCACAGGTGAATGTAGCAGTGAGGGAAGTCTTGTAGTGGTATTTAAATAGGGGGTGTGAATCCAGGGTCTGTACAAGAACAGATAGTCTGTTCCAAAGATTTGAAGTAGCTGAAGTGACGACCTTCTGGCCCATACAAGTGGTGACTTGTAGAAACTAATATTAGGCTGGAGAAGGTCCGGAGATCTTGATGGCAAAGTTTTGGCCTGAGTAAGGGAAAGAGGGGAGACATCTCCTTTTCTCTGTTGGATTTGTTAACTAAGCAGTCGGTAGTCCTGGCAGGCCTGAGGGGGAAGCCATTCTAAGGCTTGGTAGAAGGAGCAGTGATGTGTAGTGTAAGGTGCCATCAGGGCAAACTTACCAATGCTGTTGTATGTTGTTAGTCTGGACAGGCCAGAGGATAAGGTCTGTATCTAGATGGGAGAACACTGGTCCAGCAGGTAGAGTAGGGCCCCTGGGCAACAGTGAGTCTGTTTTCTGGGGTCATAAAATCCTTATGACTATACATGACAACATATGATTATCATGTGGCACACAGCCCAGGTCTCAGTCATATAGATGTCAATGCCTTGCCTCACAGTGATCACCTGGAAACTCCAGTGACACAGCAGAGTGTGTTCACATCCCAGAAATGTGCTAGTGGTATGACATAGATGAGCAAGTCATCCTTCCAAATCCCAACAGATTCGTGGACATCCTGGGAGCATCCAGCAGATTGTGTTCCCAAAGCCTACTGATATTTCTCTCCCTTAAATATGACTTCTCTAATCTGAGTCATGAGGATTTAACAAGAGAGACAAAAAGTGAATCAAGTCTCAAAGGTATTATCACTGCCCTTGAGAAGGGATGGATGCCACTAAAGTGATCTCAAACCACCCAGGTACAACTCTGCTCCTGAGTGAGTGGCTCAAATTCAAGTTAACAGACCACCTCCTTTAAGGAGAAATGAAAGACCTAATCCATGTACCTGACATTAACTGCTGTTGCCAGCCAAGTACTGAAAGACTGTCATGTGCTGTCTGCACGATGGCATGGGAATGACATGGTACACTTAAGAAATGACTGGACCCTGGATCTAGCCAAAGTCTGGTTTTACTGGCCCAGGATGGGAGCTGAAATTGAGGGATACTGCAAACAGTGCAGCCAGTGTGTCCTGACAAAGACTCTACCAAACAAGGCAGCCCCAGTAGTGAACATCACAACCAGTGAGCACTGGGTCATAATGTTGTAAGACATTATGTCACATGGCAAAATCGCACTGCCAATGCAGCATGATTTCTGCCATGTGGCATAAGTCTGTTTTATGTGGAGCATCACACCCCACTAAGGATTCTCACCTTCTTGGAGTTAGTCGGGAAGCGCCTGTCAACGAAAAAATAACGCTTCTAGGACCAGGAATCAAACCCGTCCGAGACGCAGCACCTGGGTTCCTGCTGCTGTGGCTCAGTCCTGTGAGCCACGGCATCTGCTCAACAGAACCCACTCCCAGCAGAGGTCTTATCCTCTGCCTGGGAAAGCTCTAACGGTGCAATATCATGGTATAGCAGTATACAACGGTATTGCACCATTACGCTTGCATACTGCACTATGTCGGGTTCAGCATAATGTCGTACACCATTAAGTGTACAACATTATGACTCGGTAGGCAACCAGTGCTGCACTTCTGTGCATTGATTTCCTTAGTTTGGAGTCAGACAGCAAAAATATCAGAAGTGTGTTGGTGGTGACCAGCTACTTCTGAGAGTTGATCAGGCCTTTCTGAAGAATAACCAGGGGGAACCAACATGAAGAAAGAGCTGGTGGAAGAGTTATTTGTGCATTAAGAAGTGCCAATAGGGAGCCACTCGAATCAAGGTAGAGACTTTGAGAGTAAGCATGCAAAAGAAATATTGCCACTCTGGCAGTTAAAAAATATGCCTCATCACCCTCAAGGTGATAACCCGACCTGAAGGGTTGAACTATACTCTTTGAAACAAGCTTTAAACTCTGGACTTTAAACAGAAAGCCAAATGGAGCCAGTCAGTAAAGATGCTGGTTCATGTTTGCAAAAAGATTTGCTCCCCTGTTAGTTAATGTTTGGGCATGAAGCCAAATTGCCCATGGACTTCTGTTTCAGAGTCTTCATCAGTGGAGGTCACAAAAGATGTTATGTGCAAAAACTAAAGGATCATTTAACTGCTGCCTACAAGTTAACATCAGACACTGCTGCCAAAGGGAGTCATGCTAATAAGGTCTGCTATGACAAGATTGTCAGGGCTCATAAACTACAGCACTACCCAGAAACAGAGTTCTTTTGAGGAACCTTGGCTTGCCTGGCAAGCATAAAATTGCCAGTCAATGGGGTGATACCCTTATGTGATGCTGGTAGATTTGCCTGTGTACAACGTACAATTGGATGGGGTGAGTGTTTGTTTATTTGTTAACTGGGTAAGTACACTGGAGTCTCAGCTCCTTTTGCAGGCACCACCCAGGGTCATGGCCAGGGCCATTGGAAAATTGTGCCGGCAATTTTTTTGAGGAATCCGCAATTTACACCATTCTCCGCAAAAACTGACATGTTCCGCAATTTCTTGCCATTTTTGAGTTTTTATATTGAACTCTGTAAAAAGTATTAACATTTTAAATAAAATACTCTCAATATAGTGACACTTTTGGATGCAGACTTGGGTTTGGCTGAAACAATGCAGTGCAAGGTAAAAGCAAGGGTTTTATGTGACATTGATTTCTTTTGAATCTTTGTCTTGTTTGCTTTCAAAATCCACTGGCCAAGTATAAGTACATTTAAACACTTAACATTTGTTTTGTGTTGAAGCAGTCTATCAGGAAACTTTTTGTTAACACATAGACTGAAACAAAAGATGAGAGAAAAGGTGCAAATTATCCCATTCACTTAAATGAGGTGCTAACTATGAAGCTTTTTTGTAAGTGGCAGGGCAAGTTATTCCTTATGAGCATACTTTCATTCAGACTAGTTTTGATTCAAACAGCTGAGGATTTTTGGATGACCCTGCCGATTTTAAGCTAGTTGGTAACAGTGATCTCACTCTTAGCAACTACCCCCTAGATGCACACATGCAAAGACTACAATAAAAACAGACTAAAGTCTAAAAACAAGCTTATAAAACACATAAAATGTATCTGAATATTTATCTTTAACTAAAGAAAATCATTGCAGCCAGAGTAAAATAAAGGTAAACTACAGGGTGCCCTGACTACTGTATGATGCAGTAAAAATATATTGGTATTTTTTTTTTTTACATTTTTTGGTAACCACGTAAGGCCCACTAGGCACAAGTGCTTGTTTTCAGATACAACCCAGGAGCACTGATTAGGTTAAGTGATTTGCTCAGAATCACACGGTATGCAAGTGGAGGTTGTGGGAATCAAACCCAGGTCTGCTAGATGTCGTCAGCTCATTCACAGTTTGTTACTCTTACCTCTAGATTATACTGCCAGCCCCAATAACCCCCAGATTTAATGTTTAAATATGTGATTTCACAAATAGTGTACAGTATCTACAGTACAAATTATGACCATTAAACCCTTTAACAACATTTTACTAAAACTCAATTATTCACCACTCTGTCTGCTTATTTTTTCTTGTACCAAAGTGGGTGAATACCATAGCTGGCAGAGCACTGTAAACAGCCATTGATTAGGCTTCATTATTCTACAGCCAGAAACAAAAAAAAATATTTCTTCTGGCTTTATATAACATTTATTTGTTGTGGCTCACTTTATGGAATCTATTTAGTACTGTATGAGGCAGATGCTTTTAAATTTTGGAAGATAGGCAACGCTTATGAAAGCTTATCAGTTTAGTATTCTTGTTAGGAACATAAACTTTTCTTTATGTTTTAAACATATTCAGGTGTCAGTGTATCCATTTAGTAATTTATACTGACTAATATATGCTGCAGAAAACATTAAAATATTTATTGTGAAGCACTCGGGGTCTATAGCAGAACCCCCACAATTTCCCGCAATTTTTGCAAAATGCTCCGCAATTTTGGGTAACCTTTTCCGCAATTTTCCAGTGGCCCTGGTCATGGTTCAAATAACATGCAGTACAAAGAAACACAGAAACATATAATTTGTTGACAGAAAAGTATTGCTTGGCCCGCTCAGTCTGCCCAGATGGTCCTTGCCTAGTCTGTCTCCGCAGACCCTACCTGGTCTCAGGTGACCCTCCCTCCTTCCTGCCTATTTACCAATATTCATTCAATACAATGATTCATGTACTATTAAGTTAAGTAAAAATATAAAACTACAAATTGTCAAATAGTTACATCATAAATTAAAAATACCATAATTCACAAACATATTTACTTTGATGCTTCCAATGTCATTTCAAGGATGCAGCAAATGTTTATGACTTTGCATGCATTTTAAGAACTGTTTTGAGTTGTAGAATATGAAATACTAGAGAATGCGGCTCACATTTTCAAAGGAGATGTGCGGTGCAAAGTGGAGATGTGCTGCTCCTCTCAAAAATTGTGCCACAGTGCGATATTCAAAAATGAGAGATGTGCCACACAACTCTGGATGCGCCACTGCACAAATATAATGTATGCGGGGCATGTAGAGGGGACATACCCATGAATGTGCCATGCTCTGGCATATTTAACCAAAATGAGTGGTGCAAGTACAGTGCAACCTGAAGATGCACTGCCCAAAGACAGGCATAGTGGAAATGGACACGGAACAAAAATGGGCAGTCATCAAGGCAAGACTGGCTGAAGCTACTAAAACTTGTGTCAAGAGCCAGAGCAAAAAAGCCAAGACCAAGAAACCAAGTTGGATGAGTAGAGAGGTTGTTGAGAAGGTGAGGGAGAAGAGGAATGCATTTTAGATCTACAAGAGATCCAACAGGGTAGAATATAGAGAAGAATATGTAAAGAAATCAAGACAAGTGGTAAGAGCAGCAAAGGAAGCTAGGGAACGGAGGTTAGCACAGGGGACCAAAGAAGGAGAAAAGGATTTCTTCAGATATACGAGAGAAGAGGAAGAGCAAGGATCAAATTGTTAGGATCAGGAGGGGAAGTGGGTGGGTAGAAAATGGGGCTGACCAGGCAAAAGTACTTAATGAATACTTCTGTTCAGTCTTCACCAAGGAGAGGGATGGGCCCTTTCCTGAGAAGAAGGGTGAGGTGGGAGAGGTTGGGGAGAAGTAACAATGGATGTGGAAATCATGGTGGAAAGAGTGAGGGAGGGCCTTAAGTCCCTGAAGGTGGACAAGGCACCTGGGCCAGACGGAGTCCACCCCAGGGTACTGAGAGAGTTGACAGAGGTCCTGGCAGAGCCATTGGTGGACCTGTTCAATACCTCTCTGAACTCAGGGTGTGTGCCCAGGGACTGGAGGGAAGCACATGTGGTACCTCTCCATAAGAGTGGGCCCAAGGATGAACTGGGGAATTACAGACTGGTAAGCCTTACTGCAATTGTGGGAAAACTGATGGAGACAATCCTCAAGGAAAGACTGGTGCAATTTCTTGAGGCTAACAATCTCCAGGACAGCAGGCAGTACGGGTTTGTCTCAGGCAGATCCTGCCAGATGAACATGATTGATTTTTATGACTGGGTTATGAAGGCACTGGACAGGGGACATGTGGTGCATGTCCTGTACCTGGATTTCAGTAAGGCCTTTGACTCGGTGCCACATGGTAGGCTGACCTGCAAGTTGAAGAGTCTGGGAGCAGGGAGCAAACTGGTCAAATGGGTCAAGAGCTGGCTGCAGGGTAGACAGCAGAAGGTAGTAGTGGGGGGGAGGCATCTGAACACAGGGTAGTAACAAGTGGTGTACCGCAGGGCTCAGTGCTGGGACCGGTTCTGTTTAACATTTTCATAGCTGACATCGCAGTAGGGATTAAGAGCAAGATCAGTCTCTTCGCAGATGACACAAAGATTTGTGCTGAGGTAGAGCAAAAGTACTTTAGGAGGATTTGATTAAACTGGAAGAATGGTCTCACACTTGGCAGCTTGGTTTCAATGCCGAGAAGTACAAAGTGATGCATTTAGGAGGCAAGAACCCAGGACACAATTACTGACTGGAGGGTGTCCCATTATCAAATCCAAGGAGGAGAAGGATCTGGGAGTGCTGGTACCCAGGGAGATGAACCACTCTGCTCAGTGCAGGAAGGCAGCAGTGAAGGCAAACAGGGTGCTAGAGGGCATAGCAAGGGGGATTACTTCTAAGAGTGGGGAGGTCATCTTGCCCCTGTACAGGTCCCTGGTGAAACCACACCTAGAGTACTGCGTGCAGTTCTGGCATCCCTACTTGAAAAGGGACATCAAACTACTGGGGGTACAGCTCAGGGCAACAAAAATGATCCTGGGGTTGGGGACCAGACCATATGAGGAGAGACTGAGAGCTCAGTATGTATACCCTGGAGGAAAGAAGGGAGAAAGGAGATATGATTGAGACTTTCAAGTATCTGAAGGGTTTGAACAAAGTAGACACCAGGTGTATGTTCAATCTGAAGGGCGGAAGGGAGACCAGGGGACACTCTATGAAGCTGGAAGGAGGCAGGTTCAAGAGGGAACTGAGGAGGCACTATTTCACAGAAAGGGTGGTGACAGGGTGGAACGCTCTGCCAGAGGAAGTTGTATCACTGCAGAGTGTTGGGGGCTTCAAGAGGGGTGGGACAGATTCAAGGGGAGGGTACAAATCTGGAGGGGGTTGGGAGGAGGGCATATTGAGGGAGGGAGGCAGCTGCAATCTAATGGAGTAAAGTGCTGCACACTCAAGCAGACTAGATAAACCAAATGGCCTGTATATGCTGGCAATTTTGTATGTTCGTATAAAAGAAGCATGCTTAATTATGCAAGCCACCCAGAGGCAGGACGTTGAACAGCAACAGCAGCCATGGATGGGAGCACTTTCCTCATGGAAGCTGTCATGAGGAGTGTGAGGAGATGGGAAGAACAACGTGAGTGAGGAAGGGCCTGTAGGTGGTACACCAAACACAGATGGTACCATGCCTGTGCCACATTGGAACAACTTACTGACACAGAGATTGTGGGCTGGTACTGTCTCAACAGGACAATTCTGAGACAGCTCTGCGAGCTGCTCCATGATGACCTGCAGGCACCAACACACAGGAGTCATGCCATGTCAGTGGAGGCAAAGGTGACAGCAGTTCTGTGCTTGCTCACCACAGGCACCTTCCAGACACCAGTGGGTGACACCACTGTTATCACACAATCCACCACGTCCTGTCTCCTCACACAATTCCTCACTGCCCTGCTGCCTCATGTTATGGAGTTCATCCCATTCCCTAGTACACATACAGAGTGTACAGAAACAATGCAGCATTTCTACAGGGTAGCACATATGCCAGGTGTGCTAGAGGTCATTGACTGCACCTATATGGCAATCAGGGCATCACATGGCCCCAACGGTGACACATACGTGAACCGCAAGGGATACCATTCGATCACCTGCCAGGTGGTGTGCAATGCCACAGAATACATCAGCAATGTCTGTGCCACGTACCCTGGGAGTGCACACAATGCCTACATCTGGCATTTTTAGGTCCTGTGCCACCAGTTTGAGACTGGTGAGGTACCTAGCAGCCACCTAGTGGGTGGGTGAGTGGTGCTGACCCCATGCTGAATTAACCCACAATGTAGCCCGCAGCCCTGCCGGTGGCTGTGCGGTGGGGGCAGGGCCCATGCACTGGCAACAGGCACAGGGAACACTGTGAGTGTGTAATCTTCTGCAGGGGGACCCACAGACAGGGGGACAGTGGGGGATGGGGACCACTAGGGGTGTGGCAGTGCGTGGGTAAACACACAGCAGGCACAGTTGGCAGGGCAAGTAGCAACTCATGCTATGGGGCTGGACCTGCACCTGGGGCAGGGCAGAGCATCACAAATGAACAGGACAGACAAGGGGAACCAACAGGCTGTGCAGCACAGGACAGTGTGCTGGCATGCCGTGCATGTGGCAGCAGTGCACAACAAAAGCTGGGAGGGTGCCCAGAGGCATACCAGAGCATGACCAGTTGGGGTGTGTAGACATGGCAACAGGGTGAAAAGACACAGGCAGCATACACAGGCCAAGGTGGGTGGACAGGATGCCATGGTTGCCTGCAGGAGACTAATGCATTGTGATTTCCCTCACAGGAGACAACGCTTATGCCCTGCGCCCCTGGCTGCTCACCCCCATTCTGCAGCCCTCATCCAAAACCCAGGAGAGGTACAGTGAGGTACACATTGCTACATGCAATATCATCGAGCATGTGTTTGGCATTCTCAAAATGAGGTTCAGATGCCTGGACAGGTCCGGTGGTGCCCTACAACACAGCCCAGACAAAGCCTGTGGCCCATTCCTGGCCTGTTGCATGCTCCACAACATGGCCATTGACTGTGGAATAGTTGTCCAGGCACAGGAGGGTGACAGCTTGAGGGTCATGAACTGCAGGCCTGGGGTGAGACAGCAATCCTGAACAGGAGGGACCCACAGCTGGCTGCTAGGGCATGGCAGCACAGGTACATGATTGTGGAGGAGCACTTTGGGGACCTTAGGTGAGTAAAAGATAGGCCTGACAGGGCTGCCAGACACACCCTCAGAGGGGGTGCCCCAAGGGGACTCCCACGGTCAGGTAGGTGACCACTGCACAGACACCACAACGTGCACAGATGTGTGAACCTGACCATGCACAAGCAACCACTGCAGTGGCATCTATACCAGGGGGGACAAAGGTGCATGTGGGGGAATGGCATGGATCAGAGAACACCACAGGCACACGTATAGTGGACAGCCATGACTGCACTCATCACACCCATGCCACGCACAATGACACCATGCCCCACACCCATGGCCCAAATGCATCACAGCGGGGACAGAGTCACCACAGGTGTGTGCTGGTACATGCGACAATGCACATGGACTTGGGCAGTGCAGGGTGATGGTGACAGCAGCAATGGCCACAGGGTGACATGGCCATGCCAACAGCACCAGGATGGCGTCAGTGCCTGCCATGATGGCCACCACAGACATGTGGGTCTCCACACCCAGGCAAGGTGAATGCCACTGGGTGTCCACCTGCCACAAGGGGCCTCCCCTCAACCTCTGAGGGTGTTGACACACATGACCATGACCGGGTGCATGTGGGGGTTGGGGGACTGAATACCAAACTGGTTCCAGGGGTGTTGGGGATTGCAGTGGCAGGGGACGGCATCTGCAATAAGATGGCCATGTGCTGCAGTGGTGTGGGAGTGCTGGGCACACTGCGTGCCATGCAGAGGGTACTCCTACAGCAACAGGGGCACCAGAGCTGCACAGCCCACCTCAATGGCCTGTGCAATCCTGTTGAAGCATGCGGTCATGTCCGCCCATGTCAGGTGCATTTCTGTGATCAAGTCAGCCCCGCAGAAGCCACGACTTGTCTAGCATCTATGCATGCCTTGCAGCTGCATGCTTATCCATGAGACCCACCTGCACATGTGGCTCTGTATAACCTCCCTGAGCAACATCTGGGCCTCCACGGAGTTCCGCAGGAGCCAGGTGTGCTCATCCAGCCTGTCAGCAGGAGACATGTCCTGTGGGTGGGGCTTACAGGCAGGGGTGGACCAGCCTGCTGTGCCACATCTGCCAACTGTGGACACCACCCAAGAGGCTGCTGTTGGGCCAGGGACTGTGCGTGGGCAGGCACAGCAGACTCTGTGCCAGCTGTGCCATGTGCCCATGCAGGCTGCTGCTGTTGCACTGTGCCCGCTAACTAGTGGCACTGCCCACGGGTCCCACAGTGGCACCACGCCATTGGCCAACCACAGCTGTTGCAGCAGCGGGTGGTATGTGATGGGATTGGGGGGATACATGTGATGGCCCAGGATGGTTGCCGCTGCCCAACGCTGTCCGTGCGGCAAACAGGCCAACAGTAGCATTGTCAGTGTCAAGGAAGTTGTCCCCCAGCTAAGTGGCATCATCATTGAACTCATCCTCCATGGCCGGTGCCAGCACGATGAGTTCATCCAGTATTTCAAGGCTGGACAGGGGGTCAGGATCAGCCAGCCCCAGTAATACCCCCAAGCCATGTGCGGCCTTGCCCTCGTCAGTGGCCACAGCTGTGGCAGACATTGATGGTGTGGCATTGACCGCCTTCTGGCCAGTTGTACTGGTCCTGGACCCAACAGCACCCCTGAGGTGCGATGGAGCTGTAAGACAGAATAGGTGTGCATGGTCAGTGCTGCAGATCCATGGTGTTGGGTGTCATGAGCACACACAGGGTGTACATGTGTGCCACATGGGTGCTGGTGATGACACACGGGCCACAGGCACCTGTGCGGTTCACACTGGCCACACACCACAGCAGCATGTGTGATGCATGTCTGCCTGTGTGTGCATTGCAGGCAGACTGTGCTCAGCAGATTGATGGAGGCCTCCCTCATGGGTCTGCCATTGCAGCACATACTGTTACCACAGGGATGTACATGCACATGTCACCCATGGCCCAATGTGTAGTGTGTGTCACAGGTATCCGGGCACCTGAGGGGCCTGGTGCCTCTTCCGTGTTGCACTACACAGGGCCAGCACCACAACACCCAAGAGGGTGTGTTGACCTATGACAGTGACAGGCAGTGCTGGCATGCAGCCAGGGCACCCTGTTAACACAGTGCTGTAGCCTGCGTGGCACAACAAGCACAATTATGGCAAACATGTACAGCCTACAACAGTATTAGTCATGTGCATACTCGCAGTGCAGTGCCAGACCACTTCCTGTCTGGAAGCTGCCACCAGGGACACCCTCCACACAGGAATGGCTCTGGGTGCTGGCACCCTTTGTCTACCATGCTGACAGGGTGGGCACTGTGGAGGGGCCACCCACAACATTGCCAAACACTTCCTGGTGCTGGTGCACTCGTTGCTGATGCATTTCAAGCACTCCTGGGGTGTCCTGTGGTACAACCCATGGGCATTTACCACCCATGCCACCTCATCCCAGTCCTGCACCCACTCCTGCTGTGTACCCATCTTGCAGGTAAGGAGGTTCTCCCGCAGGAGGTATGCCTCCAAGAGTGCCTGCAGTTCATCATTAATGAAGTTAGGCCACCTTCTCTTCCTCCCCTCCTCGGCTGTCATGCTGGTGCTTGTGGACAGACACAGGCACACATTAGCACATGCACAGCATCTGTGGCATGGTGTTACAAACCTGCTGGATATAGTGCAACACATACTGTAACAGATAAGATGTAAACACTCACCTTAATGGTTGAAGTTTCTGTCAGTCGCCTGTATGGAGGGGTGGCGCAGAGCAGCCCATTTATAGCTCAGCCCATGCAAATGAGGAGCCACGCTGCCTGTAATGAGATGCTAATGTGTGGACTTGGGCCAGGATTGGGCAATGAGGTCATTTGCATATGCAGGCCGAACACTGCACATTTGCACCTGGCCCATTTCACAGCACACCGCACATCCATTTGAGCAGCGCATCTCCGCAAGGTGCATTTCTGATGCATGCACAATAGGCCATAATATCACTATGATGTGCGGTTGCGGATGTCTGACATCATGGCTGGTGCATCACGCATACCCAGCATATCGCCCCCATGCACAGTATACATGTATGGTGCATGGCTGCCAAATTTCACCATGCATACAGCCACGGGTGTGCCATTACCCTATCTACTCAACATGCTGGTATTGCACAGCCATGCATGCATGTTGCATGGGGGCATGACCCTGTCCTCCTGCCTTGCCATGCATCACTGCACATGCACAGTACTGCACCATGCTGTGCATGTGCCAGCAGAGCTCAGGGGACCAGACCACGTTGCCTGAACTGGAGTAAGGTATGGATCACCAACCTGGTGGACCATGTGGCACCACTGGAGGGCCAATCATTCAGGGCAGAGGCACTGCGGGAGGCACGGGGCCAGGTGTGGGCCAGGATGGCAGAGCACCTCACTCGGTGAATGGGCACTGTGTGGTCCGGGGAGCAGTGCTGGCACTGCTATGGTGACCTGCACTGGAGGGACCCAGTCAGGCTGGGCCACCTGCATGATCAGGCCCACAGGGGGGCAGTGTCATGCCCAGGTACATATGTGCTGTGTGCATGTATTCAGTACCAGCTACTGTGGGGTTGCAGGTGTCCAGCAGGGGTAGGTTCCACCAACCACATAGTTTTTGTGGCCACAGTCGCAAAGCCAGGCCCATGGCACCATGCATGCCAGTGTCTGGCCCTGAGTGCAATGGTAGCCCATGGTGGTGTTGTCGTGGCTGTGTTGGCCCCCTTTGTGCATTGCCTGTCACCAGTCCATGCACTGTGCTGCACCATGATGCATCATGTCACTGTTGTGCCCCTGGGATTGGGGGGGGCTTGTGGTCCTACATGCTGCTCACAGTGGTTTTACCATTGTGTCCCCTTGCAGGTTGGGAGGAGTGGCACCAGGCTCAGTGCCTCGCCAGCAGGCGGTTAGTGGGTGGTGGTGTGGCAGGAGGGGACAGAACTGGCACACTGCCTGGTGTACCACGCCATGCTTCAGGTAAGTGTGCTGCTAGTGATGCATATTGCAGTTCCTTGGGTTTGTGGGAGTTGCATTGCACACTGCGGCGCATGGCCTGCTAGTTGTGCATGTCCATGTGGTGCCAGCCTCACACACATGGATTGCTACCTTGTCAATGTGTGTCAGCTCAGCTGTGCGCCTGGCTCCTGTGTGTTGGTCCCATCCAGTGTGACTGTTCAGGACTGTGGGCACCCATCGGTGCCTACATGGGGCCACCACCAGGCCTACACACGTGGGGCCTGTAGATATCAGGTTAATATACTGTGGGGGACATGGCCACAGGTCCCTTGGCAACAGCCAGTGCATGCACATGCTGACATTGCCTGTTCTCTGTGCCATGTCCCATGCACTGTGGGGCACTGTTGCATAGCAAGTCACCAGTGTGTTATGTGCGTGGTGTTGTGGTAGCCCTGTGCAAGGGCCCAGCCAACATCTAACATGCATGGCTACTCCATCCTGGGGGGGGGGTTACTGTGCCTGGGTGGGCTGTGGCACTAAGTACATGTTCTGTGTTTCCCTCCATAGGTCGTCAGGATCCCCATACTGGGGTGGTGCAATACTGTTGGAGCCAGGATAGACTGTTGTTCCATGGATGTTCCAACTCCAGCCAGGAGCTGCTGGCTGCCATATACCACCTTCAGGGAACCATTCTGAGTGTGTCCCATGAGATACTGCAGGCACTGCATAGTGGAGGCCACTCACACAGGAGGCGAGTGCACAACAGGCAGAGACGCTAGGCCTGTGTGGACTGTAGCCTGTGTTTAATGTATATTGCCCCCTTTATCCACACCCCAACACCTGGAACCTTTCCATTCACCTGTCTATAGTTCCCCCCTGCATTGCCCGTTCCCAGTTCTACTCTGCCTCACAACCCCATTTTACGCTGTACATAGTTTTACCTTTTCTAATGCTTTGTTGCTTGCTGTTTGTTCATGTTGTTTTGTTATATTAAATATTGTTATATCCTGACTGTGCCTGTGTCTGTGGTCCTTCCTTTGCTCTTGTTGCCATCACCTGCTGTGTTACACAGTTTGCCCACTGCCCCTTGCTTCTCACTGCCCATTTGTGCCCGTTCCATTGCACACCCGTACGCCCAGTACACCAGGTGTTTACCCCACTGTGCTTGCCATGGTTTCCCCTGGGCTGCCTGTGGGGTGTATGCCATGGCAACCCATGTTGTAACTTGCACTGGTCCCCTATGCTGGTGCTGTGCCTACCTCTGCTGTTGTCCTAGTCCCCGTGCTACCATGCTATGCTGTGTGCAGTCCTGTGTTGCTGTGGGTATATACCCCCCTGTGTAGCCTACAGCCCCTGACTGAGTGCCAGTGTACCAGTGGCATGCATTGCCTGTACTCTGGCTGCAACGTCCACCCTGCTTGGCACATCAGCCATGTTGTCACGGTGCCTGGCCAGGCTGTGCTGTCCACTGGCATTGCCAGTGCTGTGGCACTTCATCCATGCCTTTCTGTGTGCCATGCCCATTGTGCCTGGTACTCCCCTTGGCTTGTGGTCTGTGAGTGGTGCTTCATGCTGTACCCATGGGGGCTGTGCCTGTGCCTTTGCTGCACTGTCCCTGTGCCATGTCCTCCCCTGTGCCCGGGGGTGCTGCTCTCCCTGTTTGTGCTCTTCTGCACTGCTCATTTCCCATATTCTGTCCTGCCCTGTTGCTCCACTGTCCCAGGCTGACTTGCTCCGTTTCCCATATTCAGTCCTACCCTGATGTACAGCCCATGTCCAGTTGCACAGTGGTGCATTGCTGCAATATTCAGACCTGTATGCACCAGCGTATCCTCCAGCACATCTTCTGAATACTGAATTTCTTTGGGATGGCCCTTCTCAGATCCTCGGTACAGGCACTTGCATGATTTTCCAGGGGACTTTTGAATATGGGGGTCTGGAAGTGTGTCTAGGAACCTCAGTTCCAACCATGTTGGCCTATAACTCAGTGGTTAAAGCACATGTATGGTATTCCAGGGGCCTGGGTTCAATTCCCAGCAGGTCACATTATCAGTAAGTCACATTATTTCTTTCACACTACAGTTTGTGATTTAATTGCCAAGCAATGGCTAATATTGCACAAAAAACATCTAAGTGTTACCACGATTGTTCCTAGTTGCAGGATATGCAGTACTAGAGAGAGGAAGCATATCCAGGAACCTCAGGTCCAACCATGTTAAACTCCAGCAAAGGAAATCTCATGAGCCATGGATCACAGAGAAATTAAAAAAGAGATAAGAATCAAAATTAGAATTTGGAAATGAGCAAACAAAACATTAAACCCAGAGCTCTGGGAACAATGCAAAAAACAGAGGAATGTCTTGAAAACAAAAATAAGATAGGCTAAGTCTCAATATTATCAGAACATGGTCACGATAACAGTCGGAACAGGCAAATACTGGACACTGTTAAAAACCCTAGAAAATCCAACTCAGATTTATCCCAGCATTCAAATGACACAGTACTCCTTTATTTGGGAACAGACTTACAAGAGAGTAATACAAACATACAAAATGATTTTTGTGGCCATT
This sequence comes from Neoceratodus forsteri, assembly GCA_016271365.2. NCBI lineage: Eukaryota > Metazoa > Chordata > Ceratodontiformes > Ceratodontidae > Neoceratodus > Neoceratodus forsteri. The sequence continues at coordinate 1,296,807,408 of CM057459.1, forward strand.
CAGGAGCGGTTTCAGAAATCAAACTTAATCCTGAATGGCAAAAAATCAAAAGTAATGCTGTTTTCAAACCAACACAAGAGCAAGATTCTTCCCCAGCACTGGCTATAAAATCCACTGCCAGAGAACTTTTACAGCAGATCACTGAATACAAATACTTGAGCCTATGGATAGATAGTAATTCAAAATGTCATTATCACATTGATGTGATGGTTAGAACAGTTAGCTCTAGACTAGGGATACTAAGGCAAACCAAACATTGTATGGACCGCACTATGAGACAAGCAATAGTAAACTAAATTTTGATCCCAATAATGGACTATGGAAACTATATCTATGGGCATGCAACCAACACACAAATTAAAGAAGTGGAAGGCCTATATAATAAACTTGCATGTTTTATATTATCAGTGAATGGAAGATCACATCATCGTGCTATACTGACTGGGGTAAACTGGCTCACAATTAGGAATAACATAAAAAGATCTACAGTAAATCAATTGGAGTGAACAGTGAAGAAAACAGTTGAGAAAAATGAGAAACAGTGGAGAAAAATCAAAACTACCGTCATAGAGGCAACAAGCCTTTGGGTGAAGTAAATAAAGAAAACAGAGTAGAAAACCACTATGGTTCTCAAAAGAGGTGGCGGGGAAGGTTAGGAAGAAAACGATAGCATTCAGGAAGTATACAGAATCACAAAAGAAGCAGGACAGAGAACTGTCTCAGTTAAAGCAGAAGGAAGCAGGGAAGGCAGTCAGAATAGTGAAGGCCCAAACCGAGGAAAAGATAGCCAACTCAGTTAAGACGGGAGAGAAAACCTTTTATAGGTACATCAGGGAGCAAAGGAAGACAAAGGAAGGAATACTGAGGCTTAATAAAGGGGAGGGGAGGTGGGCAGAGGTTGACAGTGAAAACACAGAAATACTGAATAAATACTTTTGCTCAGAATTCACAAAAGAAGAAGAGGAGAAGGTACCTAAACCAAACAATAGAAGCACTCTGAGCAGGAGGGTCAACACCAGTCCATTCACAGAAGAAAGAGTCTTGAAAGAACTCCTTAAACTCAAGGTGGACAAAGCAATGGGCCTGATGCGATTCACCGCAAAATTCTAAAAGAACTAAGGGGAGACCTAGTGACACCACTGACTACCCTTTTTAACAAATCATGGGAGGATGGGGTGGTACCTGAGGACTGGAGGAGGGTGGCTGTGACTCCCCTTCACAAAAGTGGGAGCAAGGCAGAGGCAGAAAACTATAGACCTGTTAGTTTTACCTCAGTGGTAGGGAAAATGATGGAATCACTTCTGAAAGAAAGAATTGTTGAGTACCCATAGGTAGGGATGTAAGTTTGTCATGGATGAAGTTTTAGTGACTCATTGTTTGTTCATGAAATCATTAGTAAACAGTAGTAAATGTTGTTGCACTGTCATCATTGCTACATTCTGATGACACTAGTGAAAGTCATGGAAGTCCTGAATAAAGATCAAACGTCATGGAATCAATGACGTGTATGACTGCCATGACAAACTTACATCCCTACCTATAGGCCAGTGGGGCACAGGATCCAAAGCAGCATGGATTCCCAGAATGAAGGTCATGTCAGAAGAATTCAATGGATTTCTTTGACTGGGTGACCAAAATAGTAGACAAGGGAGGGTCTGTGGATATGGTCTACCTAGATTTTAGCAAGGAATTTGACACAGTCCCACACAAAAGATTAATATACAAGTTAGCCAGCCTTGGAGTTTGTTCCAAGGTGGTAGCCTGGATAAAAAATTGTCTGGACAACAGGACGCAGAGGGTAATAGTAAACGGAGTCCACAGTGAAGAAAGGAGGGTAACTAATGAGGTACCGCAGGGTTCAGTACTGGGGCCGGTCTTCTTTAATGTCTTCATAAGTGACATTGGAGAGCACCTGGAAGGAAAAGTATGTCTCTTTGCAGATGACACAAAGACCTGCAACAGGATTGATACACAAGGTGGGGTGGAAAGGATGAAAAGGGACTTGGCAAGGTTGGAGGAATGGTCAAATATATGGCAACTCAGATTCAATGCAAAGAAGTGCAAGGTAATGCACCTGGGAAACAAAACAAAGTAAGGCCTAAACAAAAAGGTTCAAACAGATTTAAATCTCCTCAGGATTCTAACCATCAAATGACACGAGAGTATACTCCCGAGGCCCTTCTAGAACAGAGGGTGATTCAGAATTCAGTTCCCCTTGAGAGCCCCAAGTCCAGAGCTAATCTTTTGGATCTAACACAGAGGCAAGAGTGGAAGTCGATTAACAGAAAATGCAAAGGACTTACGCGAGGGAGGCAGAAATCCACAACTTTTTCTCCGAAAGGTGCTGTGAAAAAGAAATCCATGGGGCTTTTGCTATCTAATAGGTATGCTGGCCTAAACAACATGGAACTCTCCCTAGAAGAGGAAAATAGTGAAGATCAGCCAATTGGGACTATGCTTTTTCACAACCAATCGGAGCCCTCCTTCCTGACTGATGTGGCAAGTCTCCCAGAACTCCCTGTTGCTTCCTTATCCCCCAATGGCTGAAGTCTCCGATCCCTACAACTTTCCTCAGACTTGATTTTATTTACTTAGTTTCCCTTAATCTTTGTCACTAAGTGGTGCTTTATTAGCATCATGGGGTTGTTTAAGTGGAGGGTCTGGTTTCTGTCATCCTGCATATCGGACCTCCAAACGATTTCTTAGGTCACATAAGAATCTGGTAAGCCACCCTGAAATTTGTTTTAGTTTGGTCATGATGGTAATGCTCTTATCTGGAATGGAAAAAGAAGAAATGACAATCCTTCCTCCACCTACTATTTTGTGGTTTTATTTCTTTTTATTCATGGGTCACATGTATGGTATGTCTGTGATTTAATGCTACTGGCAGGCTATTTATTTGTGGGAGGAAGGGGGATATTTTCTTTTTACAGTTCTTTGGGGCCTCTATTTGTTGCCATGAACGTTATAAAAGGGGGGAGAAGGGATTACTTTAATGTTCATATGGCTCCTCTAACAAGCAAGTTGTTATAACCAGGATGGAAGGAGTCATATGATAAGGGTAGTTGAACATAACCCCTGGACCTTTGGGGTGCAAGTTTTTTTTGGTTTTTGTTTTCAAATAAAAAAGGGATTAGAAAGGACTCTCTTTCTATCCTTACCATCATATGTTTTTTTTTTTATGTTGTCTTGTGTGCGCAGTGCAGACAACATATTGTGGTTGCTTCAGTGGAGAAGCGGTTTCAGAGGTGCGGTCCTGCTGCAGCCAGTGGCGCCACTGCTTTTAGTGGCCAGGCTCTGTGGCTCCAATGGCATAGCACGCTGTCTATGACAGCAGTTCAGAAAACATGCCACCACCTTGAAAGAAATTAGCCACTGCAATCAGGAAGTGCCACGGGGCAGTCCCTGATTGCAGCAGCCAATTATTGCTTGCCTCGTCTGGTGTCCCAATCAAGCAACAAGGCGGCGGCTTCCCCGTCAACTTCTCATAGTCCCCACAGAAGATGAGGGACAGCCGCTGCCTTTCACAGTCCCTTTGAAAGCCAACGGGGGTGCCTAATCTCCTTGTCAGCATGCCCCCTCCTAATTTAACTTGCCGACAGGGGTGTCCAGTCCCCATCAGCATAATGTACCTCCCCATTTCTTGTGTGCCGAGGGGGTGCCCCTTGGTGCATGTGACTCCCCCCCAACTCTGTATGTGCCAGCAGGGGTGCCCATCCCTGTCAGCTACAGACCCCCCCTCCCATCAAACACACAGGTGGCATGCTGGGAGCCCACTCCAGTGTGCCAAATGTCCCTTAAAAAAACAAATCAGTCCCACAATGTTTTTTTTGTTTGTTTTAACCCTGTTAAAAAAACAGAAAATGGTCCCTCGTTGAGTCCATGGTCCCTCCCCCAACTCGCACCCACCCTCTGTCACCCTGCCTCCCACACCCTCCCACCCCATACTTACCTCTGGAGCCCAGCAATGATCTTCGGTGGACCAAGAACACATCTGCACTCTTCAAAGCTGACAGCTTAACTGAAGAAATGCCGGTAAACTGTATAATGGCATAAATAGAATTTTTTTCAACTTTGGTGCATATCTTGGGCACGTTTGGGAATTTTGGCACCAAATTTTCAACATGTGGTTATTGGGACCCCTCCTCATGAATTCAGTCACTGCCTTGGCGTTATTCAGTCCTGAAAGGTGATTTTGCAGTCATTGTGTGGAATAAGCTTTTGGGACTGAGTAATGAAATGACAGTGTTGCTGTTCATGAGGTGGCCTCCCAAAAAGCCTACGTTGCAAATTTGGTGAAAAATTTCCAAAAAATGACTGTTAAGAACGTGCATTGTGCAGTTTCCACGTGCACACTTAACTTTGCCAATTCATAATATTTTCACTCCAGATTTCCAACATTGGCATTTTTTCACACCTTCTTATGGACAGTCCAGCTGTCATTTTTCATATCCTGGCCAAAATGTGTTTTCACACTACTGGCGCAGAATAGCAAGGTCGCTGTGGGAAATCATTATTTAGGACAGATTATGAAAATCACAGCAAAACTGTCCATGAGCAGAGGTCCTAAAATGCCTATGTTGAAAATCTGGTGACAAAAAAGTCCATAAAATGACTATGTTACAAATGTGCATTACGCAGTTTCCATGTGCACTCATAACTTCGACAATTTGTAATATTTTCACTCAATATTTTCAACATTGTCAATTTTGCACGTTCTTATGAACAGTATAGCTGTAATTTTTCAGATCCTGCCCGAAATGTGTTTTTGCACAAGTGGCGCACTATGGCGAGATCGCTGTGGGAAATCAATGATCAGGACAGATAAAGAAAATCATAGTGACAGTGTTCATGAGCAGAAGTCCCAAAATGCCTATGTTGAAAATTTGGTGAAATACTTCCACTAAATGACTGTGTTTTATGAGTGTGCATTGTGCAATTTCTACGTATGCTCATAAATTTGAGCATTTTTAATATTTTCACTTAAGAATTTCAACACTGCAATCTCATCACACCTACCTATGAATGGTACAGCTGTCATTTTTCACATCCTGCCCAAATGGTGTTTTCCCACATCTGGCATGGAATGGCATGGTCGCTGTGAGACATCAACATTCGGGACAGATTAATAGAATCACAGTGCCACTATTCACGAGCAGAGGTCCCAAACACTTTCATGAGGTGAGGGTCACAAAAATGCTGTGTTGCAAATTTGTAGTGCAAATATCACCAAACGGCCAGGGCTTTAGGGTTTCTAACCATAACGCCCCACCCTGTACAGACTGACAGGCATCAGGGGTGTGTCTTTCCATTGCCGGCTGTCATGCTCATGCCATACCACCCCCCACCCTCAAGTCACTGACAGGCGTCGAGGTGTGCCTTGGACTCTTGGCCCCACAGTTCACCCCATTCTCCTATGCTGCACCCATTTCAGCGTATGTCCTTATGAAATGGGGTGACTGTAAAGCTGAACACCCCAAGGCATACCTCAGCACTTGTCGGTGTCTGCAGGATAGGGTGAGGTAAAATGCCATGAGTGATATGGCCAAATGGGGTGAGCGTAAGGCCCGAGGACCCAAAGACACAGTGTGATATTTGTCGCACTGCAGGGTAGGGTGAGCTGAAATGCCATGAACATTATGGCCGATGCCCAAAGGCACACCTCAGTGCCTGTCAGTCTCTGTAGGGTGATGTGGGGTTTGACATCACTTTCATACTTCACTGCCATTCCTATTTTGCATCTATTCAACTCCTGCGCTACCGATGCCAATGTCAGCAAGACAACATTCGGCATTGACAAATGCTTGTTTATATATATATATTATAGTCACATGCCTTTTGTTTTAGTTAGCTGTTCCATAGAAATGTAGAAACATAGAATTTGACGGCAGATAAGGACCGCTTGGCCCACCCAGTCTGCCCATTTCTCTACCTAATGGATAAGCTGCAGATCCTAGTTAACCAGCAGCCTACTTCTTCCTACCCCCAACCCCTAGAATTGCCTTATGACTGTCCCATGCATGCTTGAATTCCACCACTGTTTTTGACTCCACAACCTCCTCCGTAGGCCATTCCATGCATCCACAACTCTCTGTGAAAAATACTCCTTAAATTACCTCTGAGCCACCCTCTATCTTCAAATTATGTCCCTTGTCATTGCACGCCTTTTTTGAAAGATACTACCCTCTTGGACTTTGTTGATCTCTTGAGGTACTTCAAAGTTTCCATCATGTCCCCCTGCCTCTCCTTTCCTCAAGGCTATACATATTAAGCTCCTTAAGTCTCTTCATATGTCTTCCAGTGCAGACCCTGCACCATTTTAGTTGCCCTCCTCTGGACAGCTTCCATCCTGTCTATGTCTTTGGAGATTGGGTCTCCAGAACTGCACACAGTACTCCAGATGGGGTCTCACCAACTGTCTGTACAGAGGGATAATAACTTCCTGTTTTCTACTGGTGATGCCTCTCCCTATGCATCCCAGTATCCCCCCAGCCTTCCTTGCTGCCCTCTCACATTGCTTGCCCACCTTTAGGTCATCTGATATGACTACCCCCAGGTCCCTTTCCATTTTTGTTGTTGTTAGTATCTCACCCCCCATTGTGTACTCTTCCCCTGGGTTTTTGTTTCCCAGGTGCATTACCTTGCACTTCTTAGCATTGAATCTAAGCTGCCATACATTTGACCATTCCTCTAACCTTGCCAAGTCCCTTCTCATCCTTTCCACCCCACCTTGTGCATCAACTCTGTTGCAGATCTTTGTGTCATCTGCAAAGAGACATACTTTTTCTTCCAGTCCCTCTGCAATGTCGTGCTATAAAGACATTGAAGAGGACCGTCCTAATACTGAACCCCATGTACCCCACTAGTAACCCCCTTTCTTCAGAGTGGACTCCATTTACTATTACTCTCTGTGCCCTTTTCTCCAGCCAATTTTTTACCCAGGCTGTCATCTTGGGACCCACTCCAGGCTGGTAACTTGTATTAATCTTTTGTGTGGGACTGTGTCAAATGCCTTGCTAAAGTCTAGGTAGGCCATGTCCACAGACCCTTCCTGATCTACTACTTTGGTCACCCAGTCAAAGAAATCTATCAGATTTGTCTGGCATGACCTTCCCACTGTGAATCCATGCTGCCTTGGGTCCCAGCCCTCTGGCCTCTAGATACTTGACAATTATTTCCTTCAGAAGTGATTCCATCATTTTCCCTACCACTGAGGTTAAACTAACAGGTCTGTAGTTTCTTGCTTCTGCCTTGCTCCCACTTTTGTGAAGGGGAATCACATCTGCCCTCCTCCGGTCCTTGGGTAGCACCCCATCCTCCCATGATTTGTTAAAGAGGGTAGTCAGTGGTGTCACTAGTTCTACCCTTAGTTCTTTTAGAATTCTGGGATGAATTGCATCCGTCCCCATTGCTTTGTCCACCTTCAGTTTTAAGAGTTCTTTCAGAACCCTTTCTTCTGTAAATGGGCTGGTATCAACTTCTGTATCCAGAGTGTTTCTACTGTTTGTTTTAGGTACCTTCCCTCTTCTTTGTAAATACTGAGCAAAATATTTGTTTAGTATCTCTGCCTTTCACAGTCACCCTCTGCCCCCTCCCTCCCTTTATTAAGCCTCACTAACCTCCCTTGGTCTTCCTTCGCTCCCAGATGTACCTATAAAGGTTTTATCCCTTCTTAACAGAGTTGGCTATCTTTCCTCAGTTTGGGCCTTGCTGCTCTGACTGCCTTCCCAGCTTCCTTTTGTTTTAACTGATACAGTTCTCTGTCCTGCTCCTTCTGTGATTCCTTGTACTTCCTGAATGCTTTTTTTTCTTGAACCTTCACTGCCACTTCCTTTGAGAACCATAGTGGTTTCTTACATCGTTTAGTTTTGTTTATTTGCTTCACACAAAGGCTTGTTACCTCTGTGATGGCAGTTTTTATTATTCCCCATTGTTCTTCCACCCCTCCTTCCTGTCCATTTGCTAGTGCATTCCTTAGGCACTCACCCATTTTGGAAAAGTCAGCCCTCCTAAAGTCCAGTACTTTTGCCTTTGTATAGCTTGACTCTATTGCTGCATTTATTGTGAACCATACTGTTCGATTGTCGCTAGTTCCCAGATGGCTACCCACTTTACATCTGTGATCCCTCTTCATCTCCATTTGAGAGAACCAGGTCTAAGATTGCTCCTCTCGAGTGGCTCCAATACTAGCTGTCTAAGGCATGCCCCTGTAGGGCATCTAGAATAACCCACTTCTTCAAGTGGCTGCTGCAACTGCACTCCAGTTAACATCTGGCATATTCAGATCACCCATCACAATATCTCCCTTTTTCTGCCATTCTAAGTATTCTTTCTATCATTTCCTTTCCATTTCTCCCTGAGAAGGGTCTGTATAACCCTGTGCAGATTGTGGTGCCATTGCGGTCTCCAAATTTACCCACAGTGCTTCTTCTCCTCCCTGTTTTCCCTTTTGTTCTGTTGCTTTGATTCCTTCCCTTATGTAAAGAGCTACTCCTCCTCTTTTACCCTCCCTGTCCCTCCTGTAGATAGTTAATCCTGGTATGTTTACATCCCAGTCATGGTTTTGTGTGTACCATGTTTCTGTGACTGCCACAATATCCAGATGTTCCTCCTCCATCAAGGCCACTAATTCAGGAAGCTTGTTACCAGACTCACGGCATTGGTACTATTGCTCTCCATTTTTGATGGCTTTACCTTTTGCAGCATCCCCATTGACCTTTCTACCTTGGTCTTTTTCTCATTTAGTACCCTGTTTTGTAGGGAGAGGCTGGGATTTTCCTGCTGCTTATCAGTGCCTCCCCCTTGACTAGTTTAAAAGCTTGCCAATGAAGCATTTAAATCGATTGCTCAAAAGACTTGTTCCCTTCCTGGACAGATGCAGACCATCCTGCCAGTATAGGCTGGTGTCCCTCCAGGTGGAACCCCGTCCCCAATGAAGCCAAACCCCTGTGCTCCACACCATTTTTTCAACCATTCAATGTGCCTTATTTGTGCTATTTGTCTATGCTGTGAGTTAGCATCTGGAGCTGGACCAGGAATGCAAGCTATTATTGGAGTTGGGACATTGTAGAAGTGTGGCTAATCCTTTTTCCAAAAATGCAGGGGGTTCCCGGTTCTGTTTATTACAGTTTCTCGGATGCTCAGTAATTGGGGTATGGTCTTGGTTGATACTTATGATGCATCTATACTCTTTTGGCTCATCAGTCCTGTTAAATGGGCTTTTCTGCTCTCAAACTATGCTACAGGTATTAGACAGTGTGCACAGCAATTTCTTCATTTTGCTTGGTTTCGTTTCACACTACCTCTACCACCTTTTTTTCTGTTGTTCTATTGCCTCCCAGTTATATTCCACTTCCTTTTTTCTCATGGTATGTATGGTATGTCTTGCTCTTAGCACTAAGAAGTTTGTATTGTCTGTGTGTATTGTCATGTCCTTATTAATGTAGTTGTCAGGGGTTAAATCCCTTCATAGCCGAGTTTACCTCTCCTTAGTTAGTGCTTGTCGAAACAGTGTGATTGATCTTTGAACCAGTGCCATTGTTTTTTTTCCGGGCTACGTGGATCATGGGTTATGTTGAAATCTTTCTTAGTCATTTAGGTTTTTCTTCTTACTTTTTTATGTGGGTTGTTTTTACAGCCAATATTCAACTACAATTTTTTTCTTAGCTGTTACAATTTAAGGTTGTTAGTAAGAATATTTTTTTGACTCTAGCTATGTTACAATGTATATGTTATTGTAAAATGCTTTATAACCTTATGGCTTATGGGTTTTACTTCTGGGCCTTTTGGTCTGGGGTTGTTACCTCCTTTGGTTTTAGCCAATATATGATCATTTATAGGTGGAGTCCAAACTCAGGTAAGATTTGGAATTCTTTCATTTTGTTTATATCTCCTATTAAGTTAGTTTTCCTTCTAAAGGCCTTGTGCCTGTTTTTAGTTAAGTTAGCAGTTGGTCTTATGTTTTTAAGGGGTATTAATTATTTACTGACCCTGTTGTTTTTCCATCTAAACAGGGATGGTTATAAAGTTGTCAGGGGTGGGCTTGGATGTTTCATTCTATGGATGAATCTCAACGAGATGATTGAATTGTTAATATTAATAAATTACTATAGGGGTTATTGATGCTAACTGTAAATGTATCTCCTGGAATGTGAAGGGGTTAGGTACACCAGTTAAAAGGAAAAAGGTTTTAACACAGTTGTAAAGGATGAAGGCAGACATAGTTCTGCTACAAGAGACTCATTTACGTGAGGAAGTGGAAAAATTACAGAGAATGTGGGTAGGGGAAGTGTTCCACAATTCGGTTAGTAAAAAACAGAAGGGGTTAGCTATTCTTATTAAAAAATCTTTACATTTCTTAATGACTTCTCATAAGGTGGATTCTGCTGGTAGATGGCAAATTCTAGAAGGGAGGTTAGATGGTGTTGCGTTTACCATTTGCAACATATATATTCCTAACAGACAATCCTGTTCCTTCTTCTCTGAATTTTTTGATATGGTCAGTCAACTCTCAAACAGGAATATTATGATGGGGGAATTCAATACTGTCTTGGACCAGTGGATTGAGAGAAGTAACCCTAAAAGTACTAAAATAAATGATAAAAGTAGTAAGGTTATTAGGGACAGCATGACAGATTTGGGTCTATCGGATGCATGGAGGGTGATGTACCCCACTCAACAGACTACTCGTTTTTTTCTCACAGGCATGGTTCTTATAGTAGAATTGATATGTTTCTATTGTCCAGTGGGCTATTGAATAACATGATTATAGCTGATATCAGACCAATTATAATATCTGACCATGCTCCTGTTTCTGTTATTTTAAATCTAGATTTTGGGGCTACAAAACCTTTACATTGGAAGTTCAATTGATCCTTACTGAATGATGACAATTTTAGACCCTGGGTTATTAAAGAGACAGAGCAATTCTTTCTTATTAATAATAATGGAGAAACCTCGCAAACCATAGTATGGGAAGCTTATAAGGCTTATATCGGGGTAGAATTTTGAGCTATACCACCTTCAGGAAAAAGAAAAGGAAAAAACTTTAGCTCAAAAAGGAAAAGGATCTCCTGGATTTGGAAAGGGCTCATAAGACATGTACTGGGAGAAATAATGATCTGTTCAGGAAAATCATTCTTCTTAGGTACGAAATAAATAGATTACATACAGGGAAGGCTGAATTTGCTTTATATAGAACTCAACAAAAATATTGGGAGTCGGGAGAAAGGCTGGTAAGTCATTAGCTTACAGGCTAAAACAAATACAGAATAGGAATAGTGTACCTAGCATTAGGGATGCATCTAAGAAGAGCCATAGTAAAGTTATATATATCAACAAGGTGTTTTCAGACTTCTATAGGGATTTATACATGAGTAAAACTGACAATAATAGGGAGCTTATAAATCAATTTCTGTATAGAGCCAATCTACCTAAGATCTCAGAGGCACAGCATCAGTTGTTAGATAAAAATGAATGTGCTCAACAGATTAAAGAGGCAATAGATGGGTTACCCAGTGCTAAAACCCCAGGTTCTGATGATTTGCCTGCCGAATTGTATGTTATCTTGAAAGATGGGGTTGCTCCTATTCCACAAAATGTTTATGCAGAGTCTGAAATAAGTAAAGGGCTCCCACCTACTATGGCTGAGGCGGTCATTACTGTCCTTTTAAAAAAAGATAAAGATCTCTTAGATCCTGCCAGTTACCATCCAATTTCCCTGTTGAATATTGATTATACAATCTGGACCAAGATCCAAGCTAATAGATTGTAACAGGTTATTGGTGATCTTATTCATAGAGACCAAGTGGGTTTTATTAAGGGGAGAGCAGGATTTGGAAATATTCAGGAGTTCTATCCGCAATTTGGATGGCATCCAGAAAACAAGACACTTCTGTTCTTTTGTCATTGGATGCACACAAGGCATTTGATTCTATTGAGTGGAGGTATCTGGGTGAAGTACTAGGTGGATTTGGGATGGGTGATATCTTTATCTCAAGAGTCAAAAAATTATATAAGACTCCTACAGCCAGAATTTGTATAAACTGGATATTATCTGAAAATGTATTCTTGAAAGAGGGACTAGACAGGGATGCCCATTATCAACCTTACTGTTCATACTGGCTTTGGAACCCTTTCTTTGAACAATTAGATTAAGTAAGGACATTACTGGGATTAAGTTCTATAAAATGGAACATAAAGTTATTCCTTATGTAGATTACCTTCTTCTGTCTCTTTCTTCACCTCATAGATCTACAAAATCAACTATGGTGTTACTAAGAATTTAGATTTTTTTCAGGTTTGTCAATTAATTGGTCCAAATCTGAAACGCTCCCCCTACATAGTAATAAAGATTTACTTAAAGAATTATGTTCAAGTTATAATTTAAAATGGAAAGGGAATTGCAACTCATACCTGGGAATTAGTAGGTCTAATAATCTTGGTGACATGCTAGCCCTAAACATTAAACCCTAAGCAGAGGAAATGAAAAGAAGGCAAGACTTAGTCTTGAAAAGCTCAAGAAACATTGGCAACAGGGTGGTATGGGTCTACATGATTTAAAAAATTACCACCAAGGTTTTTTTTATTTAAACAAACTTGCCAATGGTTACTTCCAAAGGATAATTTACCCATATGGGTAAAATATGAACAAGATAGCATTTTTCCCCTATTTGCTCCATCGTCTAATCTTAGGGGTCTATCCTAAATCAATTAATATTCACCCCTTGCTAAGGAATTCTGTCAATTCATATCCTTTCTGGTAAAACAAACAGTTGCAGGTTCTATACCATCCCAATATTTCCAATATGGAGAAACCCATGCTTTAAGTGGGAAGGGAAATGGTTAACTAATTCTTTATGGGAAAATAAAGCGATTCTTTTGCTAGGTGATATTGTGGATCCACTTACTGGGATTCTAAGGTCCTTCTCAGAACTAAGAGGGAAATATGGCCTACCTTGTACACAATTTCACTCCTATCTGCAGATAAGAAGTGCACTGCATGTCTTTTCATGGGGCAGCTTAGTTTCTCCAACCTTGGCGGATTCTGAAAATATAGTAACATTAGCAAATACTAAGGGGGGGGAGGTGGGAAACTTTATCAGTTATTAAATAAGTCTGGGCATGATTTAACAAGAAAATCCAGGGAAATATAGGAGGAATGTTTTGTTTGCCCCATACATGAATCATCTTGGACTCTTATGTGGAAAAATGCTTACAAGTACAGTATGGGCTTATAAGATCATTTAATACAGTTTAAAATATTACACAACTGGTACAATATGCCTGATAAGTTGCATTCATGGTGCCTCCCCTCTGATAGTTGTTGCTGGAGATGTGGGGATGGTAATACTAATCTTCTGCATATGCTGCGGAATTCTCCCACATTAATTCCAGAGTGGATAGTGATTTGGGAGACTTGTAAAGCCATTTTACAGATTAACTTTCCTATTGATCCTGGGATTTTTATTTTAGGGAATATTGAGAATTTATACTCCCTGTTGTTCCCTGAAAAGAGATGGCTTTTGGTAGCTTCTTTATGTTTTAAAAGACTTACATTGTTCCACTGGAAAGACACACACACCCCTATCCTGAATGATTGGATTAAATCTATAGCAAAGCCATTACTGAATGCATTAGCCATCTTAATAATAAGATTTTACATAAATATGAAGTAGAGTGGGCATCTTTCTTCCATTGGCTAAATGCTGTTTGAGTTATTTACTGCATAATATTCACTGATGTTGTATTATGATTACTATGCTTTTATTCTCCTGGGCAGTTAAATGCTGCAGTGTCAGTGGCTCAGCAGGTAGCACACTCGCCTCTGAGGATGGGAGATCAGAGGGCTGTGGGTTCAGTTCCCACATCTGGCACTTGGGTTAATATCCCAGTACTGACACTGCAGTGCAGCATGAAAGGGGTGCTGCACTCCTGAGGTACCTTCTTTCAGATGAGATGTTAAACCGAGGTCCCATCTGTCTGCTGGTGGTAGTTCAGGTGGATGTTAAAGATCCCATGGCACTTCTCGAAAAGAGCTTGGGAATTTCCCCGGTGCAATGGCCAAATTCCTCCATTCACGAAAAATACCACCAACAGCTTAATCTGGTTCAAGGTCAGTTGGCATTCATCTGTATGCCCTCCCCCGGGTCATGCCTGAAAATAGGCAGGATTTGTCTAGTGCACTTACCCGGTCAACAAAAACTAAATAAACTAACTTTTAATCTGTATTCCAGTAGATGTAAATGTCTCTTGGATATCCTCATGATTGTTTTTAAGTATGGTATAGTGATATGTTCTCGTATGGCACATTATGTCATGCTTCATTTGAATTAGATACATTTCCTGATATGTATTTTTATGAAAAAACTGAATAAAAATTGTTTGGAAAAAAAAAAAAGAAACAATTGTTGTGTACCTAGAGGCCAGTGGGGCACAGGACCCAAGGTAGCATGGATTCACAGTGGGAAGGTCATGTCAGACAAATCTAATTGATTTCTTTGACTGGGTGACTAAAGTAGTAGACCAGGGAAGGGCTGTGGATATGGCCTTCCTAGACTTTAGCAAGGCATTTGACATAGTCCCACATGAAAGATTAATAAACAAGTTAGCCAGCCTGGGAGTGGGTACCAGGGTGACAACCTGGGTAACAAATTGGCTGCACAACAGGACACAGAGGGTAATAGTAAATGGAATACAGTCTAAAGAAAGGGGGGTTAGTAGTGGGGTACTACAGGGTTCAGTATTGGGATCAGTCGTCTTTAATGACTTTATAGGAGACATTGCAGGGGGTCTGTAAGGAAAGTAGGCCTCTTTGCAGATGACGCAAAGATCTGCAACAGGATTGATGTACACAAGGGGGGTGGAAAGAATGAGAAGGGACTTGGCAAGGTTGGAGGAATGCTCAAAAGTATGGCAGCTTAGATTCAATGCAAATAAATGCAAAGTAATGCACCTGGGAAACAAGCATCCAGGTGAAGAATACACAATGGGGGGGGGAGGTACTAACAACAACAAAAATGGAAAGGGACCTGGGGGTAGTCATATCAGATGACCTTAAGGTAGGCAAGCAATGTGAGAAGGCAGTAAGGAGGGCTGGGAGGGATATTGGGATGCATAGGGAGAGGCATCACCAGTAGAAAACAGGAAGTTGTTACTTCTCTGTACAGACACTTAGTGAGACCCCATCTGGAGTACTGTGTGCAGTTCTGGAGACCCCATCTCTGCAAGGATATAGACAGGATGGAGGTGGTCCAGAGAAGGGCAACTAAAATGGAGCTCAGTGTGTATACCCTTGAGGAAGGGGGGGGGACATGATAGAAACGTTCAAGTACCTCAAGGGAATCAACAAAGTCCGAGAGGGTAGCATCTTTCACAAAAAGAGATGTGTAAGAACAAGGGGGCACATTTTAAAGAATGAGGGGGAATGGCTGAGGGGCAATGTGAGTAAATAGCTGTGGAGGAATTCAAGAATGCATGGGACAGTCATAAGGCAATTATAGTGGGGTAGGAGGAAGTAGGCTGTTGGTTAACTAGAATCTGCAGTTTATGCAATAGGTAGGGAAAAGGGCATACTGGGTACGACAAGCGGTACTTTTCTGCCATCAAAGTCCATGCTTCTTTGTTTCTATGTAATTAAGAAACACAATGGTAACAGGAAAACTGGTTTACTTAGCCAAAAGAATACAAAGGACACATCTGTCTGTAGCTTTACAGCAGCAGCTAGCCCTGAGACACAAACCCCGCCTCAGTAGCTTTCTGTTCTCACTTTTATTTTAGATTACATTATTGAAAACAGATGGAGCACTTACAGGGGATACGATAGTTTTAAATAATGTGTACATCTGAATAATTTCTTGTATCTTTCTTTTAATCAGAACTATCGTGACTTGAGGTAGTAGCCACATCAGTGGCTCAGTTGGTAGCACACTCACCTCTAAGGCTGGAAGATCAGAAGGTTGTGGGTTCTAACCTCCGACCAGGTACTTGGGGTAATACTGACACTGTGGTGCAGTACAATGGGGGTGCTGCACTGGTGAGGTGCCATCCTTCAGATGAGACATTAAACTGAGGTGTCTGCTGCCCATCGCTGGTCACTGTCCAGGTGGAAGAAAAAGATCCCAAGACAGATTTTCAACACCCCCAGAAATCAGCCCCTGTGCAGGGAAAACTGTTATAAGTGGCTCTTCGGTTGCGGAGCCACAATTTCTCCCCTAGGTGCTGGATTTTCAAAGCTGGAGCCGGTTTACGACTAGCTCCATGATTTACGACAGCTTGCAGCTGTTTTTGGTACAGCTGCGCCAAAACGTTATGCCTGGTTGGACAATGTGTAACATCCCCGCAGCTGCACCTCCCACCTGTGTGGAGTACCGGTTGAAGATACGAATGTCCACAGGTGCAGAGAACTTGCAACACAGCATTGAATGCGGTGTGGGACCTAATCACAGAACAGACGAAAATCAGGCCCGTCATGGCACATACTGAAGAACAGCAGGGGAATTTTATTAAAAGAAAAATATTATACAAATAGAAGGGCAGGCCAACATTCCCCCATCAATAAAACAGGTACACGTATCCCTCCTGGTGCACCCAGAAACAAGCTACAATAGCTTAGTGTGCCCACCTGGTCAAAAATTACAAGTAAATAATGCATTGGCTCTATTTTTCCTTCGTAAAAATATTTTTGTAACTTTTTTGATTGCCAAGGAGCATGCTTTGCCTTTTTGCCTCTTCAGTGTTTACATCATCTTTGTCTAGGTTTCCTGTACATGCACTGCTCTGAAATGTTAACTAAATGTGGAACAGTGGCAGCTGACATCATAGATACCCATAACACACTGGAACAGAAAGTTATAATTTCTGAACACAAAAGCAGTCAAACCATAGTAGAACTGTGGATGTCAATGAATGGAATAAAACAGAGTATTTGAAGATATTTAACATTCTTTATGTCCTTAGTACTGTCAGTCTTGTTGTAGGTCTGTCCACACTTGGAATGCTGACTGTTGTAAGTACTGAAGATCGATCATGAGGGCATATTCTCAACTATCCCTGATTTTCAAGGATGTCCCTGAATTTTACCTACATTTTATCTGACCCTCCTGAAACTGACTCCTATCCTGAGATTAGGGATTTAGAGGTACAAACTCATGTCAAACATTAACGTTTCAATCTAATTATTCAGCAAATGTCACTTTGCTATGCTTCATTGACTGGAATATATTGGAAAAATGACTCATTCACTCGCCACCAAAAAAAGGCACACCTTATTTTATTTCAGTGTGGGTAAAATAGAATACAGTGTCTTTGTACTCACAAGTGTTTTGGGGGTCCCACTGATCCCTTCAATGGGGCCGACAGGTCACATATGTGCCTCCCCACATTCACAGAAATGCTATTGCAGAGTACTTCTTTCATCACCTCTTCTTATTTTATGGCTTAAACGAGAATTGCACTGAACCTGCAAGACCTTTCCAAGCAGAAGCTGTTTTTAAAATACCGTTTCCAGTTCTTGAATTCTACCTAAATCAGTCTTCTAGAAATCTCACTGGTGTTTCAGATTTACACTTTGGTGGTAAGTGCTATTTCAGAACTATATGATGTAGTTTATGTCCTTCTCAGCCACAGGTTTTTTTAATGGTAGAAAATATTTGCATTGTGGCAACAATGTAAGAGATTTACAAGGACATAAACTATACCATACAGTTCTACAATAGTACTTGCCACCAATGAGTAAATCAGAGACATCCACTGAGATAACTAAAAAGCTTGTATAGATGGAACAATAGCAGAACTGGAACCAGTTTTTCAAAAGCAGTTTTGGTAGAGTAACTGGCTTACAGGTTCAGCACAATTCTCTTTTAAAAGCCTTTTCATCTGACAGGAGCTTTTTTATGTCCCTCCAGGCAATCCTATTTTACTTCATCACACTATTCTAAACTAGCCCCATTTTTGGCAGTGCCCTTGACAGTTACAGCTCCTATCCTTAATATGTGGACGAAGAGGTTATAAGGTATGCAAGCTAGCTGGCCTGGTAGTGCAGTGGATGTGTTACGCCTCACTATGCTGGCAACCTGGGTTCAGGAATGGACAGGTTGCCTGGGCATGGCGGGGGGGGGGGATAATCAAGCATCTCATGGATGGCTTTTTTCCTTAGGGGTGGGGGACACTGTGTACTGTGATTTGAGTGCCTCTTGGTGGCGGCTGGATGGCAACACGGTGGGCACACATTGAAGGGGAGAGGAGCAGCTGCAAGACACCTAGCACGTGTGCATGCTGTTGCATGCATATGTGTGCATCTTTGCATACTGGCACCCTGAGGGAGAAAAAGTAAGAGAAAATCCAAGGTTTGACAGAATGGTGCCGGCAACCCCTGCAGGCCCACGCAAGAATGACAGGGCAAGCCACCAACCAAATCTGTGGTGCTAGGTAAGTGGCGGTTGACCTGTAAACCCCTGAGAAGGTTATTGATGGGGTGGGAGGGGGTTGCCATCAGGAGGACAGACGTGGGGCAGGAGAAAAATAACTGTGAAAAAAAAAATACTAGCTTTGTATGAACTCAACATTTCAGACCCCTCCTCCCCAAGTCAGTGGTGATACCCATCATTCATTCTTTGAATTTGCAGAATATATACTTTAGCGCAAGAAAAGTTCCCCAAACCCAGCTGCTGTCACTCCCTGCACACTACTTTTTTATTATTAAATGCAAATTAAAACACACACACACACTTCAATAGCTTTTTATGTGCAAACACCCACCTTGTCAGTCACTCCCTGCAGTGCTTGTGAGGAGGGCATTATATTCCCAGCCTTTGATCATGCTGGCATATCACTAAGGTCTGAGCCTCACAGAGTCTGCAAAACTATACTGCAAGAGAACATCTCCCCCTGCCATCAATCAGATTCTGTTCTACCCAACATGAACCAGATAGAGATGAGAACTCTCGCGTCTTACCATGCAAGGGTGAATAACAGGGGTATTTTCAGGAAACATGACACCCACCACACAAATGTACACACCTTGAACACTTATCTAGCTCAGTACTGGTCACTTACCGTTTGCAGATATGTGATTCTCCCACTGAGAATGTTGCTGCCCACCTTGCCTGGCTGTGGAGACACTGAGTTGGATATACAGTCCCAGGTAGTGTACCATCCTAGCAATCACACCAAAGGCTCCCATCATGGTCCCCCTCAGACACTGTCCCCTTTCACATTGGGAAGAGGGTGAGCATATCTCTCAACCTCCTGCCTCATGAATCAAGGACAAGGCTTAGAAAAATCAGGGACAAAGGACCAAAATCAGGGACACATCTTCAAAATTGGTGATATGTACTCAGGAACCTGGTATAATAAGGGGCTTAGTGTAAAATGCATATTCTAAGGAAGAACAAATCTGTAACTTTAGTGCTTGACATTATTTTGTGCTTACAACCCCTACTGTTTGGTCATGGAAACACAATTTTTTGGAGGGACAGAGTAAAATTTTGAGGTAAAATCAGGGACATCCCTGAAAATCAGGGACAGTTGAGAGGTATGAGGGTAAGGATCGCGCAAGGGTGCCCAGTAAGCTCATGCTTCCTGTCCTGTTTGCCACTCAGAGAAGGCTGCGGGAGATCCTGTGTGTTTCTACCCCTCCGACTCTTCCAAGCAGCAGCACTCACTCCCTAGCTCTCTTGCATGCCTCCAACTGCGAAACTCTTCCCTGCCGCGGAAGAAGCATTAATCTGAGGGAGTGCACTGCCCCCTGTATGAGGGAGCGAGTGCGGGGGGAGTGCAGAGTAATCTCCTGAAATTTCTATCATTATTGGTAAAGTTTTGACAAACAGGTTCCCCTTAAAGCTGTAAGGGCACCTAAGAATGGAACTCATACCTTTGTGAAAGGAGGTACCTGTTAGGCTTCTAAAAAAAAAAAAAAAAGTTGCACGGAAGGTTCCCTTCTTGTGAGTTACATTAAAGACGGTTGTATCTGTAAGTCAGCCACTTACAGTAATTACATTTCCAAAGGGTTGTATAATGCCACAGTTCAATGGAAGATGTCCTATACATGCCGGTATCTTATTAAGCAGCTTTCTGCAGCTGTGCCATGGCTTGATCTTGTCTCTGGTGGTGGTGATGATTCGCTCTGATACAGTACAGTACAATACAAGACCGCGACTGTTACTACCCCCCCCAACCCCACACACCCTACAGAAAGAACACTAACATTTTACCTCTGTCCCTTCTTTCCGGAAGATACCCATACTACATACCGATAAAGATAATGTTTGATCTGAATGTTGAAGTGCATTTCATTACATATAATCACCGGTTCATCAAAAGTATATGATCATATAATATAACGTAAAAAAGGTTACATATACTGTATTTCCAGTATATTTTTTGTGTTTTCATATTGGTAAACATATTTGATAGATAAATGTACCCATAAACTGGAAATACATCAAACATTAAAGGTTTATTTTCCAATGTACTGGGCTACTTTTCATTTCCTCATGGTGTCGGTAAATCAGTGACAAACATCACAAACTGGAGGCAGGCACTAACACAAGTGAACAGCAACCGCGGATGAGAAGTGTAGTGTGCTTGTAATCTGTTCCCATTCAGGATCAGCACCGGACGTGCTAGCACATAGTGAGAATTTGGCACCGTCACTTCGCAGACAGCTCCAAATGAACTTAAGCGCTGAATGCAGTAATTAACAATCCTGCATATAATATTAAAATGTGTTTTACAACACCATTTATGATGCGTTTGCAATTTTATTTATGTGTTTTTGCACTCTCAGGTTTTACTCCGCTCATCAGTTAGCAATGTCGTGTAAGACTGGGGTAAACGAAACGAATCAAATAAAGCCAAATGCATGCTATGTTGTCACGCTGGGGTGGGCTCCCAGCTTGGCACCTGGAACTCTGTTTGGGGGGGGGAAGCACAGCAGAGCGCGATCGGATCGGGGCAGTGTGTGCGTGGTGGGGGGGCATGTACACGCAATATGCATATGTGTGTGTGGGGGGGAGCATGCATAAGCACACAGTATCTTATCGCTGCTCACTGAAGCGTAGCTCCCCTTCGAACTGTAAGGCACTGCATTTTCAGCTGCTGTCATAGACAGCTGCAGCATTCATTGGTGAACTGTAGCCGTGCTTGCAAACACACTGACTGAATTGGAAGACAGGGTGCCACACCTCCAAAAACTCAGATGATGGAACTATGTTTCCTGCACATGAGTGCAAGCAAACATAAAAACAGATTTAACACATCCCTGAGACAAGAATTGGCCATTAGATGCTGTTGCTATGTTGAGTTATGAATGTATCTATGTACACATGAATGTTTTATATGTTGTCTTATGGATGTGTCATCCTGATGTTTTGAATGTATTGTAATAAGTTTATATGTTATGAAACTGAAACTTTTATTAATTTGATATCCAGGAGCATCTTGTAAATGGGACTTGTAAATGTGAATGACTTCATTCACAAAGTTGTAAATGATTATTTCAGTATGCACTGCCAGCCAATGAGCTTGCAGCACATATTGTAAGCTGTCATTCAGTGGGCAGCCACAGAGGTATGCAGGTGGGTATGCTGTCCGCCGATGACGGGGGAGCTGGGTGGGATGGGGGTCCTGTGTAGGTGGGGGGTACCACTAGACTACCAGGAAGCTGAAATTGCCATTTTCACAGCAGTTGGGGATTCAGGCAGGAAGGGGGGAACCACTGAACCACCAAGGACATTAAATAACTATATTTCAGCAATCGGTGGGTCTGGATGGGGAGGGGTACCACTAGACTACCAGGGATATTGAATGACTATATTTCAGTGGTCGGTAGGTCGGGATGGGGAGGGGGGTACTACTGTGGTTCCTTTTAGAGGGACCGTATGCTGTGCAGGGTGTCAGGTGCATTTCGCTGGCCAGCCCTGCACAACACATGCACATGGGGCCATAATGACATGAAAATGGCCCCATTTGCACCTTGCATGCATTATGGCCCTATTTGCATATTGGTGTCTGAATATCAGGAATTTGCGCACGGCTTATAACTGATGTGCTGGCACATTTCCCATTCTTGGTATTCAGACCTGTGTGGGGTAATGCGCTGGTGCATTGTATTTGTGCAGCGCTCATTATTTGATATATTCAGAAGAGATGCGCCATGGCATATCTCTTTTGAATATATCCCCTAGTTGCTCCAGTGCAACTCAGTTGTGCTGCACCACCACTTGCGCTATTGCCAGGCGCAATTATGAATATCAGGTCCATAATGTACATTTTAGTGGTAATCTAAGCATAAATGAAGTTGATAATCCAAGATTCCTTTCGTTATTACAAAATTCAAAACTCATTAAATAAACAAGATGGGATCCCAAATGAAAGACTGTTAAAAACAAAGAGATCTATGACAGGCGGTCGACAATTTTGTTGTCGACCGACATTACAATGACTCCTTTATGTCAATCACATTTGCGGTCCAGCATAGCAGAATCACATCAAATCTTATTTTTTGGGGTGGCTTTGCCCCGAACTCCTCTTGCAGGGGCTCTGCCCCATACCCCTCGCTTAGATAATTAACTCCAGGCTGGAGTTGTTTTGGGGAGGAGGTGCAATACCCCAGAAAGCAGTGCTGTGGTCCTGCGCCGACACTACAGTGACCTGGCTCTGTTTTCGCTGTAGTGCTGATCACAGTACAGTTGTTGAGATAGCATCAGTAAATGAAAACAAACTAAGCTGGATTAATTTAGAATTCATATAAATATATAAAAATGCCAGCAGATACAGGCCACATGGTCTATCAAGTCTGCTCAAGTGCGCAGCTACCAGTCTATTCTACTGCAGCTGCCCCCCCACCTCATCTGCCCACTCCCCCCCTCCCCAGCTTCCTCTCAGTTTTGACCTTACCTTTGACCCTGTCCTACCCCATCTTAAAACTGCCCACATATTTCAATGATATCACCTCCTCTGGCAGTGCTCCACCTTGCTACCACCCTTTTCATGAAATAGTGCCTCCTCATTTCTCTCCTGAATCTTCAACCACCCAATTTCAGACTGTGCCCCCTCATGTTCCTCCCCCCCCCATTAATCTGAAAAAGCCCTCAGTACTAACCCTAGTCATACCTTTTAAGTACTTGAAGGTCTCAATCATATCCCCTCTCTCCCTTCTATCCTCCAGGGAATACATGTTTAGCTCCCTCAGTCTTTCCTCATATGGTTTGTCCCCCAGCCCAAGGATCGTCTTTGTCACCCTGTGCTGGACCCCCTTCAGTACTTTGATATCCTTCTTTAAATAGGGGCACCAGAACTGCACACGGTACTTCAAGTGCAGTCTCACCAGTGACCTTACAGTAGCAATATGACTTCCTCTCTCCATGAGGTGATTCCTCTGGCAATGTACCAAAGCATCTTATTAGCTTTGGCTGCTGCCTTCCTGCACTGCTCTGAATGATTCATGTTCCCATGTCTAGTACCCCAGATCCTTCTTCTCCACTGAAGTGGATAACTGCACCCCCCCCCAGCCAGTAGCAATTCCCAGGGCTTCTGGCTTCCAAGTGCATGACCTTGCATTGAACCTCCGCTGCCATGTGTCTGACCAGCTCTGAAGCTTAGCCAAATCCTCTTGGAGTACTTGTCTCCCTTTCACACTATTCACCTCCACACAGATCTTTGTGTCATCTGCAAAAAGGCAGATCTTACTCCTAGTCCTGTCTGATGTGTTGCCAATGAAGATGTTAAATAACACTGGTCCTAGTACTGAGCCTTGTGGGACCCCACTAGTTACAGCTCTGGAAGTCGAGAGTTCTCTTTTTACAATTATCCTCTGCTGCCTGTCCTGCAGCCAGCTCACAACCCATCCTTCCAGTTTCTCCCCTGCTCCCAGGTTTCTCGGTTTACTAGTCAAACTTCCATGTGGCACTGAGTCAAAGGCTTTGCTGAAGTGCAGATACAGGACATCCACTGCTTGGCCCCTATTAAGTGCCCTTGTCACCCAATCAAAAAAGTCAACCAGGTTGGTCTGGCAGGATCTACCCGAGACAAATCCATGTTGCCTTTCATCCCCGAGACCATTCACCTCCAGAAAGATCACCAGTCTCTCTTTAAGGACAGTTTCCAATAACTTCCCCACAATGGAGGTAAGGCTGACTGATCTGTAGTTACCTAGTTCATCCTTGGGCCCACTCTTTTTTTAATATGTAGTTTCTGGGTTTTTCGTATTTTCTCCCGGCCCCTATGCCCATGCATTCCCGATGTAGTGCATGCATGTGGAGGCATGCTCATGCACGCCATTAGGAATGCTCCTATATTCCAGTTGCACCATTGACCATCTGTACTGGCACCGAACCTCCATTTGGTGACGGCGGGACTACAAGCAGGTGACACCACTCCTTACCTGGTAGAGGAGAGCTAATGCTTAATCCTGCTCCCCCCTCCCCCCCCACACCAGCACCCCAGCGACCTGACGTCATTCCCGAACCCTGGTTGCCAGTGTAGCATGAGGTGTGGTGTCCAGCGCCTCAACCCTCAGCACCACTGGGCTGGCTATTCTTGGGCCCATTCTTATGGATTGGCACCACATATGCCATCCTCCAGTCCTGGGGCATGCACCCAGTCCCCAGAAAGGTGTTGAACAAGTCTGCCAGAGGTCCTGCCAGGACCTCCGCCAACTCCCTCAGGACCCTTGGATGCATGCCATCCAGCCCTGGCACCTTCTCCACTGGCAAGGACCTGAGGCCCTCAAACACCCTGCTCACTGGGATTTCCCCATCCATTACCACAGCCTCTCCTGTGCTCACCCTGCCTCTACCCAATGACATAGGCCCATGCTTCTCCCTGGTAAGCACAGAACAGAAGTGCTCATTGAGTAACCCCTCTTTTCTGCCCACCCCCAATCTTTCTTGATCCTAACAATCTGGTCTTTACAACTTCTTTTCTCCCTTATGTACCTGAAGAAATAATTTTCCCCTTCTCTGATCCCCGGTGCCAGCCTTGGCTGCCCTGACTACTCTACACACCTCTCTGGATTTCCTCAAGTACTCCTCCCTGTCCTCCTGTTGCTTGGATCTCTCATAACTTCTGAAGACAGCTCTTTTTTCTTCACTTTTGCTACTACCTTCCTGCATAACCAGCTCAGATTTTTAGTCCTGGCCTTCTTACTTTAGGTCTTTGTACATGTGCTAGTGGCCTCTGCCAGACCCAGCTTGATGGTGGCTCATTTCTGTTTGGCATCCATGCCTGAGTGGATGTTGGCCAGGTACCCTTCTAGTATGTCTCCCATCCTGCCAAAGTCTGCTCTTTTGAAGTCCACTACATTTGTCTTGGTTCTGGCTGCCTCCTTGCCTAGATTGAGGAAGAATCACATTGTATGGTGATCACTTCCAGCCAGGGGGTCCTCCACATTTAAGTCCTGCACATGCTACCCTCTTGGACTTTGTTGATTCCCTTGAGGTTCTTGAAAGTTTCCATCGTGTCCCCCCTCTCCCTCCTTTCCTTGAGGGTATACATATTAAGCTTTTTAAATCTCTCTTCATATGTCTTCTGGTGCATACCCTGCACCATTTTGGTTGCCCTCCTCTGGACAGCCTCTATCCTGTCTATGTCTTTGTGGAGATGGAGTCTCCAGAACTGCATGCAGTACTCCAGATGGGGTCTCACCAACTGTCTGTACAGAGGAATAACAACTTCTTGTTTTCTACTGGTGATGCCTCTCCCTATGCATCCCAGTATCCCCCCCAGCCCTCCTTACTGCCTTCTCACATTGCTTGCCCACGCTTACATCATCTGATATAACTACCCCAAGGTCCCTTTCTATTTTTGTTGTTGTTAGTATCTCACCCCCCATTGTGTACTCTTTCCCTGGGTTTTTGTTCCCCAGGTGCATTACTTTTCACTTCTTTGCGTTGAAGCTAAGCTGCCATACATTTGATCATTCCTCCAACCTTGCCAAGTCCCTTCTCCTCCTTTCCGCCTCGCCTTGTGTATCGACCCAGTTGCAGATCTTTGTGTCATCTACAAAGAGGCATACTTTTCCTTCCAGTCCCTCTGCAATGTCACTTATAAAAACATTAAAAAGGACTGGAACCAGTACTGAACCCTGCAGTACCCCACTAGTTACCCCCCTTTCTTCACTGTGGACTCAGTTTGCTATTACCCTCTGTGTCCTGTTGTCTAGCCAATGTTTTAACCAGTCTACCACCCTGGGACCCACTCCCAGGCTGGCTGATTTGCCTATTAATCTTTTTGTGTGGGACTGTGTCAAATGCCTTGCTAAAGTCTAGGTAGGCCATGTCCACAGCCCCCTCCTAGTCTACTATTTTGCTCACTCAGACAAAGAAATCAATTAGATTCATCTGACATGACCTTCCCACTGTGAATCCAGGCTGCCTTGGGTCCTATGCCCCACTGGCCTCTAGGTACTCAACAATTATTTCCTTCAGAAGTGATTCCATCATTTTCCCTACCACTGAGGTCAAATTGACAGGTCTGTAGTTTCCTGCCTCTGTCTTGCTCCCACTTTTGTGAAGGGGAATCACATACACCCTCCTCCAATCTTCAGGTACCACACCATCCTCCCATGATTTGTTAAAAAGGGTAGTCAATGGTGTTACTAGTTCTCCCCTTAGTTCTTTCAGAATTCTGGGGTGAATCCCATCAGGCCCCATTGCTTTGTCTACTTTCAGTTTTAGGAATTCTTTCAGAACCCTTTCTTCTGTGAAAGAACTGATTTGACCCCCCATCCAGAGTGCTTCTACTAATTGGATTAGGTACCTCCCCCTCTTCTTTTGTGAATATTGAGAAGTATTTGTTCAGTATCCCTGCTTTTTCACTGTCTCTCTGCCCACCCACCTTCCTCTTCATTCAGCCTCAGTATCCCTCCCTTTGTCTTTCTTTGCTCTCTAATGTACCTGTAAAAGGTTTTATCCCCCTTCTTAACTGAGTTGGCTATCTTTTCCTCAGTTTGGGTCTTTGCTATTCTGACTGCCTTTCCCACCTCCTTCTGCTTTAACTGGTACAGTTCTCTGTCCTACTCCTTCTGTGTTTACTTATACTTCCTGAATGCTATCTTTTTCTCCCTAACCTTCCCCTCTACCTCTTTTGAGAACCATAGTGTTTTTTTTTCTTTCGTTTTGATTTGTTTATTTGTTTCACACAAAGGCTTGTTGCCTCTGTGATGGCAGTTTTGATGTTTCCCCATTGTTGCTCCACCACTCCTTCTTGCCTGTTTGCTAATGCTTTTCTGAAGCACTCTCCCATTTTGACAAAATCAGCCCTCCTGAAGTCCAGTGCCTTCACTTTTGTATGGCTTGACTCTACAGCTGAGTTTATCGTGAACCACAGTTTGGTGGTTACTTGTTCCCAGATGGCTACCCACTTCTAGATCTGAGATCCTCTCTCTGTCCCCATTTCAGAGTACCAGGTTTAAGATTGCTGCCTCCCGAGTGGGTTCCAACACTAGCTGCCTGAATCATGCCCTCTGTAGGGCATTGAGAATGGCCCTGCTCTTGGATGTGGCTGCAGCAAAGGTGCTCCAGTTAACATCTGGCATATTCAGGTACCCCATCAGCAATATATCCCCTTTCTCTGCCATCCTAAGGATACCTTCTATCATTTTCTTGTCCATTTTCTCCACCTGAGATGGGAGTCTGTATATTAGGTATGACTAGGTATCTACAGACAAAAGAGTGCCAAGGCCCATCAAGATTGTCCCCCACAGAGGTGGGAAATTACTGTAAATATGAATATTTTTGGACAGCAATTTATTAATACCTTTCTTGAAGGAGTTAAGGGTTTCGGTGTCTACCAACTCCTGTGGTAGTCTGTTCCAAAGTCTCGGTGTTCTTACAGAGAAGAAGTGAAGCTTTCTATTTGTTTTTGCCTTTTCAACTACCAATTGCTTATTGTGGAGCCTGGGGACTATTTTTCTCTGTGACAACGTGATCCCACACTGGACCATAAGGGAGGGTGATTTTAAAATTTTGTACAAGAACAGAAGATCACCTCTACATCTCCTGAATTCAAGGGAATAGAGGCCTGTTTTGTGCAATCTTTCTGTGTAAGGTAGTGGAGCTAAGCGAGGGACCATCCTAGTTGCTCTTCTTTGAATTTTTTCGAGCATTTTTAAATCTTTGGTCAAATATGGGCTCTGGTCTGATGTGACTTGTGTACAGGGGGATAATGCATACTTCAGTTTTTGAAATGAATGTGCTTCTAATTCATCCTAATAATGAGTTAGCTGTTTTAACCATATGCTATAGTGATTGGGGAATGAAAGACTGTCATTTACCCATATTCCCAGGTCCCTTTCACAGGTAGAAGATGTTATTACCTTATTATTAAGGCTATATGTTTGTTTGGATTATAATGGCCAAAATGGAGGACTGAACACTTGTTGATGTTAAAAGTCATCTTATTTGTAGCCGACCGTTGTTCTAGTCATTCGAGGTCATGAGGAAGTGCAGCCTTGTTTTTTTCAGAATTCACCATACCTCCTAATTTGGTATTGTCCGCAAATTTAGAGAGTGTGTTCCCAGAGCAAATTTTCATATCTGAAATGAATATATTAAACAGCACAGGGCACAATACCAAACCCTGTAGCACTCCACTGGCAAAGCACAGGGCCCAATACTGAACCCTGTGGCACTCCATTGGCAAGCACAGGGCCCAATACCAAACCCTGTGGCCCTCCACTGGTATAGAACCCTTGTGTAGACTGTGGTGCCATTTCCAGTCTCCAGGGTCACCCACAGTGCCTCTTCTCCTCCCTGTTAACCCTTTAGTTCCGTTGCTTTGAAATCTTCCCTTACATAGAGAGCTACTCCTCTTCCTCTTCTACCCTCCTTGCCCTTCCTATAGATTGTGTATCCCAGTATGTTGACATCCCAGTCATAGTTCTCTGTGTGCCATGTTTCTGTGACTGCCAAGATATCCAGGCATCCCTCTTCCATCAGGCCACCAGTTCAGGGAGCTTGTTATCTAGACGATGGGCATTGGTACTCATTACCCTCCATTTTTTGATGTCTTTACCCTTTTTGCCCCATTCCTGTCCTTACTGCCTTTGTCTTTTTCTCCATTTACCACTGCCCTTCTCCCTATCGACTTCTCTATCTTGGTGTTTACCTCACTAACTACCCTGATTTTTTTGGTGGGGGGGGCTAGGATTTCCCTTCTCCTTTTCAGAGCCTCCCCCTTGGCTAGTTTAAATGCTTGCCAATAAAACATTTAAACCTGTCACCTAGGATCCTGTTTCTCCTCCTGGACAGATGCAGACCATTGCACCAGTATAGGCTTGCATCCCTCCAGGTGGACCCCAGTCTCCAATGAAGCCAAAACACTGAGCTCTGCACCAGTTTTTCAACTGCTGATTGAATCCCATGGTGTGGAGCAACCTAGTCTCTCCCATACCATAGACAGGCAGCACCTCTGAGAAGGTTACCGTGTGTGTTACTTGTCTAAGGACCCTCCTCAACTCCACAAACTCCTCTTGCACTGATCCCTTTCCCAGCCAGGTCATTTGTCCTTAGGTGGACAATGACATCCAGCTCCCTACCCGTGCAGCTGGTCCCACAATCCTGAGGATTCACTCCCTGTCCCTCCAAGCCAAGGCACCAGGCTGGCACCTTACCTCCCTCTCCCCTCCCCTCCCTCCCCCAGTTCTACCCTCCTAACAATGGAGTCCCCCACCAGGAGTTGTTTCCTTCCCCTGTGGGGCCCCATGCCACCCTTCTGTGGGTCTCCTTTGTGGAGGTTCCCAGCATCCTCCTTGCTCTCCAGTTTGGGTGCCCTAATAGAGAAACCACACTCTGCCAAAATGGAATATGAATTATGGAGAGGTACAACTGGAGGGATGCGCCTGTGTTCCACCGCCCTCACCCTCTCTGAGCCCACTGTGGTCCAATTGCTCCTCTTTCTTGGCAACCTCTGAGACAGCAGCAGTGGCCCTGGTGGTCCCTGAGTGGGAAAGGAGGTCCCCCTAAATCCTGGCCAACTCAGCCTGGAGATGAGCAACCTCCTCCCTCAGCCCAGAGAGGTGCCTGCAGATGGGACAACACCGCATCCTCCATAACGTCTCCCGAAAGACTGCTGCTCCACAGCCACTGCACTGCACCACTCCCATCATGTCTTATTTATGGCCCCTTAACTGTTGTTTTGTATACTTACTCTTTCCTCTCTCTCTATTTTATTATTATTTTTTTCATATAATTTTTTTTTTCTCCCTATTTTCCTACTGCCTCCGTACGCTTAAAGCTCCTCATCTTATTGCTCTGGGACAGTAAGTTCCTATATTCCTCTGTAGTCTCCTTCTTACTTGCTCAGAGTCAGACCTCCAGCAGCTGGGGGGGTGGATGGAGAGCTACTCTTTTCCTTCTAGGATGGTGAGTCTTTTGTGCCTCTGAGATCACTCCTTTGTCAGTCAAATCCTGTGCCTATAAAAGTAGAACCAACTAAGGGTGGGGAGAGATGGAGGGCAATATAGACCCAGTAAACTTCTATCAGCAGCTCCTTCCTCTCTGCCACAAGCTATCTAGGTCTGTGTTTTAAATGCAAACACCTGTCTTCCTTCTCTCTAAGCCAATCCCCCTAATTCACAGTTTTTTTTTTTTCACTAAACTAACTACGGTATTGCCCACCACTGCGCCTCCTTATTTGCTCCCCCAACTCCCTATCAATTTCCTTGTTTTGAGAGGGTGGCCTGTACACTTTCCCCAAGCTAATCTTCCTGCCTTTTGTGTTTTGGAGCTGTACCCGTAAGACTTCAGCCCTGCCCTCCTCCCCCTCCTTCCTGTTGAATAGTATCCCTTCTCTCACATAAATAACCACCCCTCCCCCTTCCCTTTTTCTCTGTCCCTTTGGTACAACCTGTACTCAGGGATCAGTAGGTCCAAATCCTGGTATTGGGTGGCCCAAGTCTCAGTGATAGCTACTATGTCCACCTCTCCTTCCGCCATCAGTGCCAGCAACTCTACTGCCTTGTTTCCCAGGCTCCTTGCATTCAAGGAAACCACCCTCTAGTGTGACCACTGCCCATCCTTGCCCTACCCCTCTCCTCTACTGCTTCCCCTTTTTGAATTCCCCTCCTGACTAGTTGAGGGGCTTATCGTACTCCCTCGCCAGGTGGCATTGTTTGTCGCCAAACCTTTCGCCCCCCCCCCTTACTTAGTTTAAATTAACTCTGGTTAATATGTACTCCCCCAGCATATGCTTTATGACCACTGAGCCTTCCTCATTCAAATGCAGCCTATCTGATGCATACAGATCCTTGTTCTCCCAAATCCTACCCCCCCCCACCAGACCATACCCCATGGTCTCACACCATTCCCCCAGCCATTTGTTGAACTCTACAATTCCTTGTTTCCTGGACGTACTTGCCCTAGGTATCAGGAGAATCTTGAAGAAAGCAACTAATTGTCCTGCTCTACTGCAAAGCTTTCCAACTTCTCTGAACCTCTCTTGCACCTCATCGACCCTACTCCCCTACAGGTCCTTTATACCCAGGTGCACCACAGTGTGAGGTTTCTCCCCATTTCTCCCCAAACACTTAGGAATAAACTGCTCCACTCTTCCTGCCATCATGCCTGGCATACATTCCACCTATATGCAGCTTTTTCTGGTGCCTGTGCCTCCCCAATTTACACCCTTCAGTATCAAGTCCTCCAGAATGATGACCCTCCCTTCTTTTTCCTGCTCTCCACCTAGGTACTTCCCACTCTTCTGTTCACTGTCCTGATCCCCCTCTCTTCTTTCAATGCTCACGTCCCTCATTACCCCACTTGTTCCCTGCTTAACCCCTCCCTTTAGCCTCTCCCACACCCCCTACTCCTCCTGCCCAGACTATCTCCTCCCCATACCATTCCCCTCCTGCTCCCCCTTCCCTATTTGAATCTGCTATCCCTCATCCTGCTGTAACACCCCCTTACCAATGTTACCCTGCAGGGCATCTTCCTCACTCCCTGCCCCCTTCTAGCCCCCATACCACTGCTACTGCCCTTTACACTCACAGTCTCTGTGACTACCCCTGCCCCTCATTCCTCAAGGCTAGCCAGCACTGAGAACCTGTTCCCAGACTCCCTCCCCTTGTTCTGAGCTTCCCCTGATACCCCGCCATATGACTTCTTTCCATGCTCTGTCACTGTTCCTGTTCTCCCCTGTTCTTAACCACCCTCCACTTTTCTGACTCTGTTCTAATTGGCTCCTGAGAAGTTGCTGTTTTTGGCCCCTTTAGCCTCCCTCCATGTTTTACCCTCTGTCCACCAGCTGTGATGCCTGGGGGATCCCTTCTCTGGTCCCTTGGCCCCAGATGTTCTCAACCCCCCACTCCCTCTATTTAGCTCACTTCTCAGCCTCACAGCCTCCTCCCTAAGTTACGCAAGCTGCCTACACACCATACAACCCCCTACTCTCCACACAATCCCTAAGAAGATGGCTGCCCCACAACCACTTTAGCATCCCCTCTTGTACTGCTGCCACCAAACAACCTCCACCTCCATGCCTCTCTCCATGACTGCTGTTTGCTCCAGTTCCTAGGTCCCTTAATCCTACCTGGTATCCCTATTTAGTTTGTCCTGCTCTAATCCCCACCTCTAATACTTGCCCAACATCAGTGCAGATTCCAGCTGTGTTTCCCTCTGTTCCCTCTTTATCATATGGTCACCTCCTATGCGTACTGTATGTAACTTCCTCCCCTCAGATTTCACTGCCTATGCACTTGACTCCTGTCACCTCCTACCCTCCAATGCCCTGCCTAGCGTGACCTGCAGTCCTCCTGTGGACACCCTCCAGATGCCATTTAGTCAGATGCCACACTCCTGCTTCATGGCACTCATGGTGCAGGGTCACTCATGCAAGGGGTCACTTGGCCTTGTGGGAACTATATCTTGGCTCTGGCCATCATATTGGCCTTGCTGAATCATGTGACCCCTTCTTCCTCTCTTCAAGTCCCTCCTTCATCCTCTCTCTCTCTCTTGGCGTCCTCTCACCTCCCAGTCCCTGTAAAACTCCAGAAATTGAGCTTATTTCACCCCACACCACAGTGTTACACAGAATTTAAACAAAAAAAAAAAATACTCAGCTTCCCTTGGTTCCATCCATCCTCCTGCTTGCTCGGTGGCGGCTCATACTAAGGATTCATATCATAAGACAACCAATGTAGTTTTCTCAGTTTAGTACAATGATGGGTTTATAATCTGGTAATGATGTGAATTTATCAATTGTATTCAACAGTACAACTTTCTTGGTTGCAACTAACATTTCCCCCCATTTACCACAATGCCACTATAAATTAAGATATGGAGGGGTCGGCCAGTGGTACTGGAGGTTGAGGCGCTGGATGCCATCCCTCATGCAACAATGGTGACCTGGGTTCGAGAATGAGACTGGGCCACCAGGGGTTGGCAGGGGAGAGAAAGGATTGAGCATCCAGAGGACTGGTCTCCTCTCTCGGGGAAGGAGGGATTGCCATCCCACTCGTCGATCTTCCTCTGGCAGTGGCTGGAGGAGATGCGAGTTGGGAGGCACGTTGCCAATGTATCATGTTGGTGGGGGGTGGAGAAAATAGAGGAAAATGGAGCTGGCAGGCTCTGTGATGGCTCGACAGCACACACTCCAGCTCTCTGAACATCTGGATTTCTCTCCAGGGGTGGGGGAAAGCCAGCACCCCTTCGCCTTGACCCTATCACGGGGGGGACTTGTGACTCATGGGGTATTGTGGAGGATGACAGGTGGGGAATGGTGAGGCAGAGACTGAGTCCCTCCAAGGGAAGGACCAGAGCCTCCTGCCAGGCTCCCAGGAGGATAAACAAATAATAGAGAAAAAAATTAACATATGGAGTAAATTTTGTTGAACGACTGAATCTAGTGTTGAATGTCAAAAATCCTTAACCCTACAGTATATACTGTAGTTGCTTCAGTCTAGAATGTATTTCTGTAGTAACAACAGTCATGTGTTTGTAAAATTCAAAGTAGGATCTAACAATACACGCAAATACTTAATATTGGATATCCAGTCAAGATCCTGTCCATCTAGAGTAGTAATTTTCAAGCAAGGTCCCAGTTCATTTTGCTTAGTTGAAGTCCCAAACATCATAGCATTAGTCTTAAGTTTGTTTAAGACCAGGTTATTTTGCTGCATGCACCATTGCAATTTAATTAAATCAACCCCCAGCTTGTCATTAATTTGCTCCACTGAAGAATGTGCTATAATATAAAACTGCATAAAGAATTAGTATGGAGTTCATAAAACCTTTGAAATTGTATCTATGAATAATAAAACAAAAGGGGACCTAAAACAACCCCCTGCGGTACACCATAAGAGTCTGTTCTCTCACTTGAGAATTTGTCAGCAATTTTAATTGTTTTATACTCTACGAGAAAGATAATAATAGAGCCAATTAAAAGCAGCATTCACTAATCTCAGGGTGACTAGTTTACATATTAAAATTGAATGGTCGACTAGATCAAATGCATTGGCCAGGTCCATGAAGACTGCACCAGTCAGTTTATCAGTGTTCATGGCCTGGTGCAGTTCATCCATAGAAATGACCAAAGCAGCGCCCATTTCAGGACCCTTTCTAAAACCATGTTCGTTTTGGCTTAAGATACAATACTTTTCCAGATACTCCGTAATTTGTGAATGAAACAGTTTTTCCTGCACCTTTGATAACACTGAGAGAATTTAAATTAGTCTGTTATTATCCATAGGAGCTATATCGCCTTGCTTGTGCATAGGTAAAACATAAGGGCCCAGATATTCAAAGCTTTGCACCTAGTGCAAAGCCATAGCACTGGAATAGCGCTGGATTTGTGTGAGGCTGTAATATTCAAAAGCCCTATTAACACCGGCGCTGTGTGGTATCTCCGACACTAATAGATAATCATATGTAGGGGTGGGGATAGGAGAGCACCCAGGAATGCCAGCAGCGCGGCATATTCAAAAGTATAGCGTCACGCTACAGACATTAGCGCGACCTGTAGGGCGGCACCAAATACTGCTGACAAAAAGCTGGCGGTAATGCAGTGGTGCCCCCCCACCAATCCCGACCCCCATGTCACGTACAAAAACAGACTTGTCCTGGTAGTCTGGTGGTCCCTCTCCCAGCATATACGCACCCTGTTTCATGTAAAAGAAGAGATATCCTGGTAGTCTAGTGGTCCCCCCACCCAGCAGTGACGCCCGCTCATCCCAAAACATCCCAGAACAGAGCCAACAACTGGCTCAGCCCTCCTCTCACCACCACGGCTGGCTGCTGACTGAGGAACGAATGAGTGGTAGCGCTCATTCATACCTCAGTTGGCTGAGCCAGTCACCGGCTCTGTTCTGGGATGTTATTGGAATGAGCGGGGCATCACTGCTGGGTGGGGGGACCCCTAGACTACCAGGGAAATTTCTTCATTTCTACATGAAACGGGGATCAGGATACATTCTGTGGGGTTGGGGGACCACTAGACTATCAGGGAAAATACTTTATGTTTACATGAAACGGGGTCGTGGGAATGGGTGGGGTTGGGGACCACTAGACTACCAGGAAATCTCTTTATTAGTACATGAAAGCGGGGTCAGGATACATGCTGGGGGTTGGGGACCACTAGACTACCAGGGAAAATATTGTTTTACATTGCAATGGTAGTCGTGATACCGTGCTGAGGGTGGGGGGGCACCTACCAGGGTTGGGTGGGTGTACCAGGCACACATATGCATAGGTGTGTTGCATGCACCCATACCTATCAACTCTCCCTGCTGTTGCCTCCGAATATCCTCTGTCCCTCATAATATTTGTGTTTGTGACAGAACAGTGGGGATTAAAATCACTCATTAATGTCACACATTGAAGTTAAAGATTTGTTCTTCTTCTGCAAATGCACCTTCTCACATATCCCCTTATTCTATCAGCGTTCAGAGTGAATAGCACCTATTTTTAAGATGTGTCCCTGATTTGGGGTCTTTGTCCCTGATTTCTGTAAGCCGTGTCCCTGATTCAGGAGGCAAGGGGTTGAGGGGTATGTATGCACTGACTGTGCCTGCCAGCACACAGTTCCTGCTGCTTCCAGCCTGTACTTCTATTCCGACCAACAGAGGATGCTGTGGGCATGCCTTGGCCTGCAGCGTCCAGCCTGTACTTCCATTCTGACCAAAAGGACGAGCTTTGTGCTCCATGCAGTAGCACCGTGAAAACTGTATGGTAATGTATGCTAAGCAGCAGTTAATTTGATGCAAATGTACCTGTTTGCCCACAGATTACCTAGGTAGGCTCATTTGCATAGGAGCTTTGAATATAGCTCCCATTTGCCCCGGGCTAACCAGTTTGCCCCGGGCTAATGAATTAGCACTGTGCAAACAGGTTAGCCCAGGCAAATCTCACTTCAGCATAGCACAGTTCTGCAGTGTGTGGCTAACATTGTTGTTTGCAGTAGATGTGAGACATCTCTGTGCAATCACACACAATGTTCTCCACCTGCAGCACTGGCTTTCTCCAGGGTCTAACGAGCTGCAGTAGCAGTGTGCACTTCCCTGTTGCTACATTCAGTGCTGTCTTATTCCTGGGCTATGTTTGCCCTGCACTCCCAGACCAGTTTGCCCGGCTTCCTTATCATGTTATGTTCAGCAGGATTAGCACTAGTCTATTTCTTTTGAATATGGTGGGCTATTTGGTCCGGGCAATGTTTGCAAGCCGGGCAGTGCTACTTAAGGCTCGAGGCAAAGTTTTAAATATCTGGGCCAAGATTTCTTCCACTGTTCAGGTACTTGGCCTTAGCAAAAAGGCAAATTAATTATTTTAGCGAGTGGTCTTTAAATGTATGAAGCTGCATGAAAGACAGCTCTCAGGTCATACTGTGCCACCAAGCCCAGCACATTTGTCTTTATCAACTTGTTTCAACAGTTTGAAATTGAAAATGTGATTTGCAGTGACAGTTTTAAGGAAAAAACTGAGGTCTGGCAATAGATTCACAGGAATCAGTTTTAGAATCCATTAGATTACAAAAGGAAATATCAACATGATTAACACCCCCCCGTACTTTTGCAGATTAGTGATTTATTTTCATTAAAAGGCATTTGTTGTATCAAGTGAGAAGTCCCTCGTGACATAAATTATTCATTTCTGTGAAATCAGGACTACAAACATTTTTAAAACACTGCTAAAATATTTTGGAGTTTTATAAACTTTCAGTCTGCCTTTAAGAAAATCCACCTTGGCAAACTTAATTCTACTTTTAAATTAATTTTCTCCAGTGCGTAGTGTTGCTAGTTCATCTGAATGCTGTGACTTTTGAATCTGGCCCCTGCTGTGTCCTGTCTGTTCATTAGGGCAAACAGATCTACTATTTATCCTCATCTTTACTAATGGGACATGTTTGGCAATAACTTTTCACGAATCAAATAATCTAAAACTAGCTCAGTATCTGGTATTAAGTACAGATATACCCAGTCACAGAAATTGTCTATTGTCCGTGGGATGGTTGACTTTAAGTATGGACTCAGCTGGTGTGGAGTCACCCAGACAACCTGCCACCAAAGTTGTAACCCACAGAATACAAAGTAATGACAACTAGTTGCCATTCAGCCCCTTCTGATGCTCACGGATAAGATCAATACAGCTCATATGAGGAGTTAGAGATGAGATACTGTCCCAGTGTAGCTCTATCCAGACTCCTGCAGGATCCAAGTGACATCCCCAAAGAAATACCTCATGAAAAGTTCAACATGGCTGGATCACAGTTGGACCTGAACACAGTACTGTTTTGCCCTTGGGTACAAGGCCAGTACCCAAGGATGTGCCTGTTGAGGAGGAGGATGGAGAGACACTGGAACCAGAAGAGGTTCTGGAGCCTATTTCAACTAAAGAAGAGATGGTCAAAGCAATGAGAAGTGTATGCCTGCATTCTGAAAAAGAAGTGTCAAGTCCGTTCTTTTGTTTTGAGAGAACCAAAAATCATTGCTCAAACTAACTGATAACTCTCTGGGTGCATCCCATCCACCAACCTTCCAAATCCACATACTGTAGGACACTGAGGTATTTATGTTATCCCGAGATCACTGCCCCCTAATGCCTTTTGCTATGCCCACTCCACATCGCCAAGGGTGGTAAATATGGTAAGGGGAAATTACATTTGATAATTGCCATTGGAATAGAAAAACATTCATTTAGACAAAAAGTGTTTGTCTAGACAGGATGTCATTGTTTACCTATGCTAGATGTATACCAAAGCCCAAACTGAACTGCCTGCTCCACAGTGTTAGGTCTGAAAACCAACATAGGAAACAAAAAAGAAGCAGCATTCAGAAACTGCTAAAGTATCAAAATTTATTGCAGACACATACAAAACGTGTGGTTAAGTGCCAACTCAAGGTGCTGGTGCTATAGACAAGAAGCACCCCACCTATGCTATCTAAGAAACATTTGTCTAGACAGACTGACAATGATGTTTGCTTTACAGATTGACTCCATTGATCTGTACTTGATACTGACATCAAGCATTAAGATAAGGCACTGTACTCTTTAAGATAAGACACTGTACTCTGTCTGAGGTGCCTCAGTCTCTGCCTTGGAAACAATTGCTCCAGTATGACTTTGACAATGTCCAACACTGGTGCCAATCAAACCAACTTTGGGTCAGTTCCAAGATGACATTGCCCATGACCTTTGGCACTAGCTAAAAACTGGCCGTGATCTTCCTCCCACCAATTTTCTCTACCCTGGATGGCACTCCCCTTGAGTCCCTGGATGACACACCCCTTGAAGCTGTCTCCTGCTTCAAATATCTGCGCGTGTGGCTGGATGGTAGACTTGACTTCTCCATCCATATTGGTGCCATCCATAGTAAGCGCCACCCCAAACTTGGTGCCCTCTATTGCAACAAAGATTGCTTTCCATCTCAAGTCTGTTGCAAACTGGTCTCCAAAATGGTGCTCCTGGTGATTGACAATGTGGCTGTGGTCTATGGCACCACCTCTTTCTCTTCCCTTGCCAAACTGCACACTATATTTAATGTCTTCTGCTGCTTTGCTGTTAATATGCCTTCTCACACTCATCACTTTCCTCTCAAAGCCTAATGCACCATGTACTAACATACTATTTGCCAGCAGATTAGGCCTTACGGTCTATCGAGTCTGCTCGAACTTTAGATCCTTAGTTGGGTGCCGAGACCCTCCCATCCCTTGTGCTCCAGAAACCCGTATCATCCATCCCCACCCCCCTGGGACAGGACATCATCTGATACATCCACTTTCTGTGTCTGTCCCATCCTCTCTTGAAGCCCTCCACTGTGGATCTCTGAACTAGCTCACCAGGCAGTGCATTCCAAGGGTCCACCACCCGCTCAGTGAAAAACCTCCTCCTCTTTCCCCCCTTACCCTTCCACCTTCCAACTTCAAACCATGCCCTCTGGTGATGCCTCCCTGCTTTAGTCTAAAGATCCCCTCCATGTTTACCCTATGTATTCCCTTGAGGTACTTGAAGACCTCAATCATGTCCCCCTGTCTCTCCTCTCCTCCAGTGAAAACAGGCAGAGCTCCTTAAGTCTGTCCTCATACGTCAAAATCCCTAGCCCTCGTATCATCTTTGTGTTGCCCTCCTCTCTACCCTCTCTAGGAGCTGTATGTCCCTCTTTAAGTGTGGTCTCCAGTACTGTACACAGTACACAAGGTGTGTGGTCTAACCAGTCCATTGTACAGCAGCAGAATCACTTCCTTGCTCCTAGAGGTGATCCCCTCACGATGCATCCCAACATCCTGTTTGCCTTGCTAGCCGCCTCCTGCACTGCTCAGAGTTATTCATACATGCATCCACCATGACCCCTAGGTCTTTTTCCCTATTGAGGCCTCCAGCGCCCTCCCAGGGTGTACCTGTGTTTAGGGTTCCCGACCAAGATGCAACACCTTGCACTTGGTGATCTTGAAATTTAATTTCCATGTGTGAGCCCAGCTTTCCAGGGTGTCCAGGTCCCTTGCAGGGCCAACCTCCCTCTTCTCCCTCAACTACTGCTCCCATCTTGGAGTCATCCAGAAGAGACTCATTTCACACCCTATACCCTCCCTGATGTCCGATGTATGCATTAAACAGGATCGGACCCAGGACTAGACCCTCACGGTACCCACTACCAACCTCTCTAGGGTTTGAGGCTCCCCACAGACCACTACTCTGAGTGCGCCCAGCTAGCCAGTTTTCAATCCATCTGACCATCAAAGGCCTACTCCAACCCCATCAGTTTCTCCACCAGACCATTGTGGGGACAGAGTCAAGCCTTGCTGAAGTCCAAGAATAATACATCCACAGGCTTACCCTGTCCAGTTCTGATGTTACCCATTCATAGAACTCCACAAGGTTGGTTTGACATGATCTACCTGGCACAAACCCATGTTGCCGACTATCCAGACCTCCCACCTCCTCCAAGTACACCCCCAATCGTTCCTTTAGTATACTCTCCATTAATTTTCCCACCACCGAGGTCAAACTGATGGGTCTATAGTTACCTGGTACTTCCCTCGACCCCCCTTTATGGATTGGTACCACATGTGCCTCTCGCCAATCCCTAGGTACCCTCCCTGTCTCAAGTGACCTGCTGAAAAGCTCCGCCAGGGGTGCAGCCAGTATGTCCGCCAATTCCCATAGTACTCTCGGATGAATGCCATCCGGCCCAGGAGATTTGTCTTTCTTTAGGGCCTTGAGGGCTAACCACACCTTTTTGGCAGAGATAGCATCATCCGTCCCCTCCACCTTACTGGCCTTTTTATCTTTACCCAGATGTGACACCCCTGGGGTACCTCTCTCTCCCTCTTGCTCCATTTTTGTTGCTCCCCTGATCCCACTTACTGATGTTTCTATCCCCTTCATGCCTTGCTTTGTAGATATCCCATCCCCCTCCCTAGTGAACACAGAGGCAAAGTACTTGTTAAATACCTCTGCCTGGTCCCTCGCCTCTTCCACCCACCCTCCTTCTGATCTCAATCTGCTGAGATGGCCCTTAGTTTTTCTCCGCTCCCCAATGTACCGGAAGAACCCCTTTTCCCCTCCATGTATCCCTGTGCCAGCCGCTGCTCTTACTGGACTGCTCCCCTCACCATAATGGGTGACTTTTCTAGATGCAAGCTGGTACATTTCCTTATCCCTATCCCCTCTTGTTGTTTTATATTTTTTGTAGGCCGCCTTCTTTTCTCTGACTGCTACCTGTACCTCACTGGACCACCAGCATGGTTTATGTGACCTTGCTCCCTTACGTTTCAACTTAGTGCAGATCCTGACTGCCTCATGAAGTCCCCGTTTTATGACCTCCCATCTCCTTTCCACACTTGTCATTGAGGTAATCCCCATCAAGTGATCCTTGAGAATATTTCCCATGCCCATGAAGTCTGCCCCCCTGAAGTCCACTGCCAGTGTCCTAGATCTCACCCCCCCCCATGCTTAATTGAAACCAGACAGTAGTGTGGTCGCTCCCAGTCAGGGGGTCTTGTACAACCATGTTCCTTACCAGATCCCCATCTGCCAGAACCACATCCAGGACATGCCCCTCCTTGTGGGCTCCATCACATGCTGTGTTAGAAAACATCCTGGAAGCCATCCAGCAGCCTCTGCTCCTTGGCCACCTTAGAGGACATGGTTCCCCAGTTTGTACCTGGCATATTAAGGTCCCCCATCAACACCACTCCTTCCCCTTTTGGTCCACACTGGGCAATGATGTTGTCCAGCAAACCATCCTCTAGAACCTCATTCATCCCGGGGAGCCTATATGCTACACCCAGCTTGACCTTATTTCCTGCTGAGGATCGTAAAGTGACCCATAAGGCCTCCACGTTTCCCTCTGCCTCTTCTACCCTAGCAATTTCTATGTCATCTCTAATGAACATAGCCACTCCACCCCTCTGCCCTCCTTTCTATCCTTCCTGAGCATAGTGTACCCCATCGTTTAGGTTCCAGTCATGGTTTTGTAGGCCACGTTTCCGTGACCGCCGCCACATCCACCCCGAACAGCATGGCCTGGAACTCTGGCAACTTGTTTCCCAAGCTCCTGGCATTTACTACACCAACCCCACCCCTTATCCCTGATTCTCTTTGTCGAACCCCACCCAGATTCCTTATACTTCCATCCTCCCTCTGCTCCTCCTGAAACCTCCATCCCCAAATCCTTTGCCCTTCCCCCCTTGGGCGTAGAGGCTACCCTCATCGGAGAGGGCTTCTGGTCAACCCCTCATTTCCTTCCCCCTCACAAGTTTAAACCCCACCTTTCTTGTATGTAGTCAGCCATCCCCTGTTTAAGGACTTCCTTCCCTAATGGGCAAGATGAAACCTGTCCTTGGCATATAGTCCCTTATCCTCCCAAACTCCATTCCAGTTCCCTAACACCCCCAACCCACTCCCTTCACCCCACTTCCTGAGCCAGTCATTAACCTCTGTGAGCTTCATTTTTTTCTCCACTGAGGCCTTTGGTACTGGCAATATCTCCGAAAAGGAAATGTTGCATCCATTATCCCGACAGACTCTGGCAAGTTCTTGGAACCTTGCTTGGATTTCCAAAATGCTATTTCCTCTAGATCATTAGTTCCCAAATGCCGGAAATCCGGTTTCCCTCCACAATCCTAACCATTTCATACACCATGAACTTTGCTCTGTGCAGTGTCAGCCCAGGGATACACTACCTTCACCTGGCTATGGCATCCACCCCCTGTCCCTCCACTGGATACCCCTAATCATCGAGTCTCCCAATAACAGAACCTTAACACGTCATCATCCTTATGGTTACCTCCACTATGCCTCTCAGCCCCCCTTCCCCTTTATTCAAGATCTCAATTTCATGTGGGAGTCTTCCTGCCTTACTAGAGACCCCTTGTCACCCTCCCCTTTCTGCCTCCCTTGCTATTTTGCCCACTTAACTCAAACTCCCTCTGAATAGGTGTCCCTTTAACCCTCTCTTATCTGAACCATTTATCCTGGCCCTGATGGTTTCTCCTTCCCCACACCGCCATCCTCCCCTTGTAATAGTACCCCTGCTCCAGAGCTCTCTGTGGGTCCCTTTAGCTAGGTCCCATCCTTGTACTGACCCCTTGCTGAAAGGGGTTTCTTCCACCTCCTTGTTTCCCAGTTTCTCTCCAATCATGCTCTCCTCTCTCATGTCTGGAATATGTTGCATCTCCCCCATTTGCTTAACATATATGTTTCCCCTTTTCCCTCTGGGACTATTTCTATCCTTTCCATTGCCGGTCTGTGATGCCCTATGGGTATTAGACTCCCTCCCCCCGGCCTCTGTATAAGTTTTCTCATTTCCACCAACCCCTTCCTCCCCCTCTAGGTTGCTTAGTAGCTCAAATTTATTGCGACACTCTATGTCAGCCTCCATCAAGTAACCCGAGATTCCCCTGACTGCACCTCTAAACTGCCCCTCTTCTTCCCCTCTTGCTCTGTTCACCTTAGGAGCTCCCTTCCCACAGTCTGCTGCTTTAGGCTTCCGCACAACAGCCCCTCCTGACTCTTCCCCCTCCACTATCTTTGTATTCAGAATGTTCACCCCGTACGCTTTCCCCTTAGCATTAACTTCCCTATCTAAGGGTCCTCTGTCCCTAATATCCCCCCTCCTGCTTGCTGTAACATAACGTCCTGTAATTTCAGGCGTTGCCCCAGCCTCCCTCAGCCCCACCCTTCTGCTGCCCATATCCACACCCTTATCCTTGGACACCCCCAGCTCCCCAGCTTACTCCTTAACCAATATACCTCACTCCTGATACAAGATAACTGTCTACAGAGGGCAGCCTCCTCTCCAGGCCCAATTTAGAATTATTGCCATCCCACAGCCTGTACAGCCTACAACCCTTCCAAAGATGCCTGCCATGGTGGAATATGGCCACCCTGTTTATCCCCCTCTGTTTATAATGGTACACCCCCTTTTCTCAGTCCCTTTCCCCTGGAATACAGTTTCTCTCTATACTGACTGTAGTTATTTACAAACCCAATTTCAACCCCACCAATAAAGTTCCAAAGTCTCATAAACACATACAGTCCAGTATGTGTTCGGTCCCACTAACAGTGTGTGTAAGCAGACATCAGGTACCGTATGATGTCACAGGCCCAC
Organism: Neoceratodus forsteri; assembly: GCA_016271365.2. Lineage (NCBI taxonomy): Eukaryota > Metazoa > Chordata > Ceratodontiformes > Ceratodontidae > Neoceratodus > Neoceratodus forsteri. The sequence continues at coordinate 1,296,851,445 of CM057459.1, forward strand.
CAGCTGCTGTTGCTTCAAATTTCAGTCCTAAAATAGAAATACTCAGCCTTTCAATCCCAACCCCCAGTGGTTTTTCAGTATTTACCAGGCAAACAACACATTTAAATTTCCCTCTAATTAACCCTGACAAACAACTGTCCCCAAACCTCAAAAAGTTACAATATCACAGCCCAAGTAACAGTTCTAATTCAGGGTAATAATTTTTACCACATAGAGCTAATTTCACTTACAAACTATTCCAATATTTCAGTTAAAACAGAATATAAACCCAGAGCTCTGTCCAACCAACCTGCTGTGAGTTCCCAAGTGAACAATGGAGGCCAGGGTAATTCTTGTTTAAAGACAAGGTAATTGCAGCTAATGTCCCTTCCCCTAACACCAGGCAAACAACACATTTAAATTTCCCTCTAATTAACCCTGACAAACAACTGTCCCCAAACCTCAAAAAGTTACAATATCACAGCCCAAGTAACAGTTCTAATTCAAGGTAATAATTTTTACCACATAGAGCTAATTTCACTTACAAACTATTCCAATATTTCAGTTAAAACAGAATATAAACCCAGACCTCTGTCCAACCAACCTGCTGCTTTGAGTTCCCAAGTGAACAATGGAGGCCAGGGTAATTCCTGTTTAAAGACAAGGTAATTGCAGCTAATGTCCCTTCCCCAAACACCAGGCAAACAACACATTTAAATTTCCCTCTAATTAACCCTGACAAACAACTGTCCCCAAACCTCAAAAAGTTACAATATCACAGCCCAAGTAACAGTTCTAATTCAGGGTAATAATTTTTACCACATAGAGCTAATTTCACTTACAAACTATTCCAATATTTCAGTTAAAACAGAATATAAACCCAGAGCTCTGTCCAACCAACCTGCTGCTGTGAGTTCCCAAGTGAATGTATCCTTCATTTTTATGTTCGCTGCTTGCACTTGCACAAAGTGACTATATTGTTATGATAGTGAGTTTTGAGAAGTGTGTCACTGTCAGTCCAATGCAAGGCAGTCTCAAGGGGTTCGAAAGTGTCAGATCAATCATCGGCCAGGCTGATCATGACACTTTTCTGGTCTTACTGGGCAGACACTTTGTGTACTTCAAAGAATAGAACCAGCTGAATCATAGCACAGCTCCTTCCTTTGATCTGCATAAGCCACCCAGCAAGCAGAAGTGATCAGTGTCATGATCAGCTGTCTGTGATCCCCTCAACATAAAAACAATCCCTCCCACCCTCTGCCAAGAATACCTCCTACCTCCCATTGCTTCCCCCTTCTTAGTTTTCTGTCACCAGGTTGCCCAATCCCCTGTGCCAGCTAGTACCCCCACCCCACCCATTTTCATGTACAAAACTGGGAAGCCAGTGCCATCAAATATAACACTGACACTGGGGTGCCCAATCCTCAGTGTCAGTACATAAGATAAAGAAAACTGTCTGTTGTAGTCTTTTTTTATTTTTATACACCCTGTAAACAAAAAAAGAAAACTGTACATCAATGTCTGTTGCCTCTGGCACACTGCCTCCTTTACCCTTCCCCCACCCAGCTCTTCCACTCAGCACCCACCATCCCACAACACCCCACCCCTTACTTGCCTACTGGGGGTGCAATACCATAATCCTCTCTGGACTGGAGACACATCTTCACTTTTCAATGCCAGACCAGGAAGTGAGGAAATCAGTTATGTGGATCAATGTATGTCCATGGGTTTTGAACTTGTCCTCATAACATGGTAATTTGTTAAAGATTCTGCCCCCCTGCTGGCCCGGTGGCACTGAGGGTTGAGGCATCTAGCCTTATCTTGTGTCATGCCGGTGACCTGGGCTCAGGAACGACCTCGGGTCATCAGGGAGCTGGCCCAGGGGGAGGATAGGAACAGGATTGAGTAGCTCTCCTCTCCTGGGGGGACGTTGTCCCTCCCATAATCCCATTACCACTGGGTGGTGGTCTGGTGGTGGTGCAGGTATAGATTGTGACGCTTGGGCAGCTGGCTATGATTATTGTATGATATTGGTATTATAAATAAATGGTCAGTGTATGAAATGTCTGTCTGTGAATTTTGGCCTTTTGAATTATAAAGTCAACAGCTGAAACTGCAGGATGTAATTAAAACTAATAAGGGAACCAGTTAATTAACTACCCTCCTTCCAGTGGGCATTTTATTACCTTTTTTATGACCTGCCTAGGCTTTTTGAAGTTGAAAACAAAATGTGACTTTATGAGTCTGCCAGAGGATGAGCCTAATAAACTTTTATGACATCTTAAGAGGAATAGGCTGTTTGATACCAACATGGTGTTAAAAGTTGTAAACCCTTTGATGTTCCTTGGGAAAACAGGAACAAGCTATCAGTTCAAAGGAAATGCTTGATTAAAGAATGCCATAATTTAGGAATTTTTTTTCTTCTGATGTCACATTATTTAAAATACCTTCTGGTAGGAAATCATGTTTGTAATTTTTAATTCTAAAAGAAGGGGCTAGATGACTCACAGAAGGGGTGTGGAGAAAAAGAGTTTAAAGTGATACTTGTGTCTGAAATGAATGTCATATTATTTTGGGACTCCGAGAGAAACAGTTCTCTAATCTAACTAAAAGCACTTCCAGAGGTAATACCTTAGATAGCAAAAATCTAAATGTATTGTGGTTGGAGTTTTGCTTTGTAATTTTTCCTTGTTCTTTTATGTGATTGTGAGCTCTTTGATATATTGTTCTGTGTTTACATTTTTTTCATATCTTTATCATATTTTAGTAAAGAACCTTTTATTTGAAAGACTGCCTGGGTGTCTGTCAGTTCTTTTTTGCATATGACATATAGGTGGTTAAGTCTGACAACTGTTCAACAGCTTGACGGTGTTACTAAGCTTGGCAAAAGGTAAGAATATACCTAAGGTCTCTTATAGAGTTTTAAAGGTTCATTTTTGGATACCTGGTTAGGTGCCCTTTTGCAAAATATATATTGCATCCCCCTGAAGAGAATATTATCTGAGCCTGTACATTTGGGTATGCTAGCATAAGATTCATAGTTTGAATCCCCCCCAGAACTTGAGATTAAAGGTGATTCAGACCCAAAAGGAGACAGGAGGGCTACCCTGTCTGTTACCTGTTCACACTATTGCACTCTGCGGTTGACACTGTGGGAGCAGAGGGCCTGACCTGTGGAATGCATTTGTGACAGAGGGCAACTAGTAGGGTGGGGCACTCTGCAGTTCCTGACATGCGCATGCCTCCACATGAGTACGTTCAGTGCCCTGGATGCATATGGAAAGAGGGCAAAAGTGAAAAAATAAAACATTTTAAACAAAAAAAAAAAATTTTTCACCAAATTTTCAACATAGCCTTTTAGGGATCCCACCTCATGAATGAATGTGATGAACTATGCAAATCCATCCCAAAAGATGATTTTGCGATTGCTGTCTAAAATCACCTTTTAGGCAGGATTTGAATGTTTTTTCTGCCCTTGTTCATGAGGTGGGGTCACAAGAAGGCTATGTTGAGCATTTGTGGTATAAATATTAAAAAGCAAACATGGTTGACCATCTCTGAGGAGGCAGAGCTCAGACATTGTGCTCATTGCACATCTGTGGGCCCTAGGAGAAAATTGGAGGAAGACCACCCCCAGCAGCAGGCCCTGCACTGGTGGTAACGCACAACCATAGCTCTGTGGCAGAGGACACTGGTGAAGGTAAATACTAGAGGAGCCAGTGACGGAGCTGAGGGGCTGGTTAGAAGGGGGCTTCTGGGGAAATCAGAAGATAAATAGGTATGAATGTACATTGCAAAGCTTCAATGCACAGTCCTAACTATAGTGAGTTTCAATACTTTGACCCCAAATTTGCAGCATAGCTATTTCTTCACAGCACCTTATGGACATGACAGTTGTCATTTTTTAAATCTTGGCCAAAATGTGTTTTCACAATCTGTGGTGTGAAATAACTTTTCAGCCACTGTTTTATAAATGACACCAGTCATGTTCAAAAGGAGAGGTCGTAAAAAGACTGCTGAAAATTTGGGGTCAGAATGAAAAAAAAAAAAAATAAGTTATGAAGAAATGTTGAATTGTTCCAATGTTTACTCATAGCTTTATTTTTTCAGATTTTGACCTGTAATGTTCAGCATATCTATTGTGTTACCCCACCTCCTGAACATGACAGGTGTCATTTTTCAAATCCTCTCTGAAACTTGTTTTCACAGTTGCACTACAAAATCACCTTTCAGATAGTATTTAAAAAATTCTGCCTGTCTTGGCCATAGTGTGAGGTTATAACTTAAGCTTTTTATTTGGTAGACCACAAGTAAATTGTTAGTTAGGCTGGGTAAAATGGGAGTCCAGGGGGTGGAATTACAGTGGTTTCAATCTTATTTATCAACAAGAACACTGTTTCATATGGGAATATCCTCTCAGATCTGATACAAATAAAAAGAGGTGTCCCTCAGGGCTCAGTATTTGGCCCATTATTGTTTAATGTGTTTGTGAACGATCTACCATCTGTTATATCATACAGTGAGGTGAGACTTTACAGAGATGATACCATGTTAGTCTCATCAGCTGATAGTGAAGAACATCTTAATGTAAAATTGCAACATGATTTGTTAGCATTAGAGAAATGGTTTAGAGACACAGGCCTGGTGTTCAATGCCAAAACAATACAGAGTTTGATATTTGGGTTGGGAACAAATCAAAAAAAGAAAATGGATTTGCAACTGAATTTGGCAGATGGTATGCTGATCACAAACACAAGACAATATAAATATTTGGGAGTGTTAATTGACTCAAGATTAACCTATAGGGAACACATTTTTCAACAAGTTAAAAAAGTAAATCAGCGCTTAGGGGCCCTAAGAAGGGTTGCTGGATATCTCAGTATAGAAACCAGAGGTAAACTTGTGGCTCAAATGATTATTACCATTTTGGAATATGGAACTTTTCTATACATGTTTTCCACCCAGGCAGCGTTGCAGAGTATTGAGCACACTTACCAAAGATTAGGGAAATTTATAACGAAAAGTAAACACAGAATCCATCACTGCACTTTATTTGGAAAACTGAATTGGTTAAAACCTAAGTTCAAAAGAACATATTTATGGCTCTTGTGGTGTCATAAACTGATATTTCATAAAGAAGTACATCCATTGAAATATTTGGTAACAACTACAACCTCTGAATTTAAAACAGAAAAATTTAATAAAAACAAGCTAATAATTCCAGGGGAAAGATCCTATAATAGAACAGGTAGTCTTACATTACAGAACAGTTTATCAAAATAGTGGAATGAGTTACCATATGACTTGAAAATTGTGCAAACCCCTATCATTTTTAAGAAGTTATTGTTTAAATACCTTAACTCAAAATGTGCATGTTTTAATTCATTTTTAATTTGAGTGTCATGTTGTATGTAAGTCTGTCTTTTGGATTCTTGAATATTTTATTTATGGAACAAAGATCTTTGTTGCAAATGGGGGTCACTCCCTAACAAAAGTTCCCTGTATAAAAATATAATGTTATGAATGACTGAATGAATAAAAAGACTGTTGGAAATTTGGGGTCAAAATGTGGGAGCCCACTGAAAATTAGACATTGCCTCTCAAGTAGCCTGTCCTGGGTAAATATAATCTGAAAGTGTGTAAAAGCAGGACACCACTGAAAATGAAATATTGCAGCTCATCTGGTCTATCCTGAGTAAATATATAGCAAAAATAGGTACAAGCAAAACCTGGTAAAACAGCAATGCAAGCAGCAAACATTGTGCATTGACAAATGCTTGTTAAATATTGGTGTAGCTCTCTTCCTCCCTACCTTTCCTCTCTTCTCTCCACCATTCCCTCTGCCTCATATGCTCTTCACTCTAGAGATCCCATACATTTTCTATTCCTCACACCAACTCTGCTGCTAGGCAATATGATTTTTCCTCTTGTCTTCCTTCCAAATGGAGCAATCTCCCTCCTACATTTCACCTTTCTCCTTCTCACCTCTTCTTCAAACATCAGCTCAAACCTCTCATTGTCCCCTCATTCTCCTGTTCTGACATGTGGTCTGTGTGCCCCTTCCTCCTCTACTGTCTGCAAATCTTATACAAAATTAGTGTCTCAATCCTTGCTCATTTACATACTTGAAATGGCTTTTTCATTAGGGGTGGTACTGGTTAACAGCCTATGTCAGTTAAAGCAGATAATTCATTGCCCCCCATGGCAAGTCTTACAAATATAATATTCTTTCTGCCTAAATTGTCCACTTATTTTATCTCCAGTGGGGGTTGGAGTCTCTTGGTGTTCACATCAGGGCCCTGCTGTGAAGTTGTCCCGCTACCAAACATCAAAGTAAACCACCCATCAACTGGGTGAAATCCCCAACCAATGAGTGGGTAACTGGTGGGTGTTCTATCTTGACATTTGGTAGCTGAGCAACTTCACAGCAGGGCCCTGATGTAAACACCAAAAGACACCCACTCCTACTGAAGATTAAGTAAGTAAGTGGCAAATTCAGGCAGAAAGAGTATTAGATATGCCATGGGGGGGGGGGGTATTCATTTCAAAGTAATTTCAAGTCTGTGAATGAACAAGGGTTAAGCTGCTAATTTTATGTCTAACATTTGGGAGATGTATGCCTCTCTCACTAGTTAACTCCTCACCAGTTCTTACCCACTGGCTGGGGATTACACCTTAATTAAAGAAAGCCATTTTAGGCAGTGCACCCTAGATAAAGGCAAGGAGTTACATTTTAGAATAGGGATTTAGGAGATGGGTGGTCTACTGTAACGTTTAGTAGCTGGGCAACATCACAGTAGGGCCCTGATGTGAAAACCACGAGACCTCCACTCCTATTGGAGATAATTGAAGGCAATTTAACCTACTGGAGGACTTCAGTAAGAATATTGCTCGGCTGTTTGGTGCTCATCTGGAAAGTTTGGACTAGTACTGCTACGGACTGCTTTTTCCTATCAAGGAGTTTTATTTTAGTTTATTTTTGGGACTGGCTGTGAGAGAGCCTTTTTCTTTCTGTTTCTTTTAGAAACTACACATTATATAATTCTGTGTAAATGTGGTTGTGAGAGAGCTATGTTTTTTTCTGTTTAAGTCATTGTAGGGGGTGGTGAGAGCCCCCCGTCAAGATTCATTTTACTTAGTTTTTATTAATTTAAAACTCATTGATTGGAGAATTTATATAGCCTATATAGTTTATATGAATTGTTTTGTTTTGTTTTAAGTTTTAAAATTTAGGGTTTGGGGTGGGGGCTATTTATGCAGTCTGGGTATTTATTGGGCGAATGCAACTACTTTAGGGGAGTCATCTTATAATATAAGAAAGTTAGAATTTTCCTGTTGTGGAGTCTTAGTTTTAGTTTGGTGGTTAATTAGCATGTGGAATGTGTCTGTCCCCCCGGTCTTGCGCTATTCATCCTCCTCTCTCCGTGCCCTCCACCCATTTTCCCCCCTTCTTCTATCCTTTTCTATTTTCCAGCGCTGTCGTGCGCTGGGTATTGCATGCAGGAAGGGTGGTGGTGGGTGGGGTAGGGGGCGCGGACATTGGAGGACGAATGATCAGCTCTCTCGCATAGGGCTGGTTAGGCCTAGAAGACACCCTATGGCAAAATGGAGCCTGGAACATGGTATTCCATGTCTAGTCCCCATACCCAAGGGTACCATCTTTGTCGATGGGCAAGTAGCTGGGATGGCTCACGAACCCCGTCCAACTTGGGTGGTGTTATGCAATGCCAGATCTATTAAGAACAAAACTTCAATTATTACGGATTTTGTTGGAACAGCTGATCTGGCTTGCATCAGCGAGACCTGGCTGGATGAAAATGCTGGCCCAATTCCAATTGGGTACTTGACGATATACTTTACCAGTAGAGGAAACCAAATCCTTTGAATGTACTGTGGTAGCTGGTGTGGGTTGCAGGATAGCTCTCATCTACCATCCACCCAGGGATGAAAAGTGATTCCTGCAGGAAGTGATGGACTTTGCCATTGACATGGTGTTGGAGTTGCCCAGACTGATGGTTCTGGGTGACTTCAATGCATGGGTCGATGATGAACTCTCGCCTTTTGGATAGCACTTCCTCCAGTTGATGACATCACTGGGCTTCACACAGATTTTTACCTCAGCTACCCATAGTCATGGTCATTCTTTGGATCTGGCTTTCCTCTTGGGGATTGAGGCCTCCGATTTGGGGGTGGAACCTGTCGGTTGGTCCAATCATTACACTGTGAAGTTCAACTTTTGTGCCCCTCTTTGTATGTCTGCCCCGTGGAGATGGTCAGTTAATGCCTTTTACGGGATGTGAGCCCTGAAGACCTGGTGGTGGTGATTGATCTCTCGGAGTTTCCTGATGCCAGCTCAGGTCCAGAGCCATTGGTCCCTGCCTAAAATAAGGCCATATCCTCAGCCCTCAACCTGATTGCTCCTGTCCAGGTTCGTCCTCTCCCGCTTTGCCCTCGGGCCCATTGGTTTGATGGGTCTTTGAGGGAGCTGCAGTGATTAGGACAAAGGTTAGAATGTCACTGGTGGAAATCCGCCCTGGAGGTTGACCATCTCAGTTTAGTAGAGCATTATCAGACCTACCAATCAGTGAGCTCCTGTAAGAAGGCAGCGTTCATGTCCAGGGAGATTGCTGTCACTCAGAATCGACCAGCTCAGCTCTTCTGAACTGTGGACAGGTTGTGCAACCCAGCCTGTCTGCAGCTCTGTTGAGCTTTTTCATAAACGGAGTGTGATGAGATTCCTCGATTCTTTGCGAATAAGGTGGCCATCATCAGGTTGGAGATCCTCTTGACTCATTCTATGGGGGATGCTGTTGGTCGGTGCTCAGTCTCTATTCCTCATACTTCCTGGAGTACTTTTAACCTGCCGGAGTTTGGGGATATTATGCGGATTGTCCAGGGGATGCACCCTACGTGCTGTGGTTTCGATCCCAGACCAACTTCCCTGATCTTGGGTTGTTGCGATATCATTGGTCCGGTTCTGGCTCAGATAGTCCGGTGCTCCTTGGAATCAGGTGAGTTTCCAAGCTCCCTGAAGGAGGCAGTGGTGACACCCCTTCTGAAGAAAGCTTCGTTGGACCCAGACTCTCTAGTCAATTACAGACCTATCTTGAACCTTCCCTTTATAGCGAAGGTTATTGAGAAAGTAGTGGCAACTCAACTGGAGAACCATCCATAATGTCTACAAACCTCTCCAGTCCAGTTTCCGAAAGAGGCATAGCACTGAGACTGCTCTGGTTCAGGTGCTCAATGATCTTCTGATGGTGAGAGATCAGAGAAACCGTTCCATTCTGGTACTCCTTGATCTCTCTTCAGCTTTTGACACTGTAGACCATGGGGTGCTGCTTGAGTGCCTGAGGTTCATCTGTGGCCTGACAAGTACAGTCCTCAGGTGGTTTACATCTTTCCTAATGGGCAGAACACAGAGAGTTGTGTCGGGGATTTTTTCCTTTGACTCACTCACTGATGATACCCAGCTCTACCTGTCTTTTGCTCCCAACCAGGTTAGTGCTCTCTCAGTATTTAATAACTGCCTTGCCAAAATCCAGGACTGGATGAATTTGAGCTGGATAAAGCTGAACACGGAAAAGACTGAGGTCATGGTTGTGGACCCAGGTCACAGGATAGAGGGGTTGAGGACTGCTCAGCCCTCTGGATTATTTCTGGGGGCTCCCAGATTCTTACCTCGGAATGGGTGTGTGACCTTGGAGTGGTACTTGATGATGGGCTGACCCTTCGTTGTCAGTTGTCAGCAGTCATCAAGTCTGCCTTTTATCATCTTAAGAACATTGCCAGGGTCAAACACCTTGTTCCGTCCAGCGATCTGCCTGTGTTGGTCCACGCCTTTGTGACCTCGCGCCTTGACTATTGCAACTCCCTTTACTTAGGGCTTCCTGGGGTTAATATCTGCTGCTTGCAGCTAGTGCAGAATGCTGCTGCTCGACTGTTGACTGGGGCATCTCAGAGGTCGTATATCACTCCTGTGCTGCGCGATCTGCACTGGCTGCCGATTCAGTGGCAGATCACCTTTAAAGTAAGTTTATTGACTTACAAAGCCCTACATGGACTGGGTCCTGACTATTTGAAAGAGCTTCTGATTCCCTACTTCCCTGTGTGACAGCTCTGTTTGGTTGATGAGGGGTTGCTGGAGATTCCGAGGGTAACTTTGAAATCTTCTGGGGCCTGTGCATTTATGTTTGTGGTCCCTACCCTCTGGAATTCTCTACCCCATCAGCTTTGGGAATGTACGACCGTGGGGGGGGTTTTAAACAGGCACTTAAAACTTTTCTGTGGGGTCAGGCTTACCAATGAACTGTTGGTATCTGTAACTGTCGTATTATATATTAATATAATAATTTTTATGGAATTATGATTTATTATTGTAAAGCGCCTTGGTATTTGAAAGGCACTTAAAAATAAAGTTTATTATTATTATAAAATAAGTAAGTGACCAATTCAGGCAGAAAGAATATTATTACTGAATTCTGTGCTTTAACTGATGTAGGCCTTTAACCAGTAGCACCCCTAAGGAAAAAGTAATTTCAAGTATGTAAATGAGCAAGGGTTGAGCTGCTAATTGTGTGTTTGCTTAATGCTTGGGAGATGTACGGCTCTCTTATTAGCTAACTCCACTCCAATTGCCTTCCCAATGGTTGGACATTGCACCTTAATTAAAGGAAGCCAGTTTAGGCTTCAGTCACTTGAGCAGTCCCTCCAGGATAATTTCTTGGTAATTGAGAATTGGTTCAAGGACCAAAAACTTGTAATGAACTACAAGAAAACCAAGACCATGATGTTCTACAGCCCACAAAACAGACATAGAAATGTCCCTCCAACTATACAGAATAAAGCAGGGGCACTGCTAGAACTTGTTCCCAATTTTGAATACTTGGGAGTCACCCTGGACAGCACCATGTCATTCGCCACTCACATAGATGCTACAGCCAAGGGCTCTACAATGCCGAGTCAACAACGAACTCGTCGACCGGCATCATAGCGCCAGGCTCCCTATTGACTGTGATTTGCAGTCAGCAGAGAGCCATGCACAGCAGGGTCTGTTTTTTTCTTCATTGGGCTTTGCCCCCCGAACCCCCCCCCCGTCCCTATGGATACCAACTCCAAGTTGAACCTAGTTCGGGGAGGGAGTGCAGGATGGGGAAAGGTGTTGCCAGGTCCCGGGCATAACTCCTACAGTGCCATGTTGCTGTTGTCGGTAGTGACGTATGTCACTGAAGAGGTTTAGCTGTGGAAGATGCAACCACAGCCAAGGTGGTCAACACCTGCATTGGTCTGCTCTACAGACACAGGTGGAGCCTTACACCCGATGCTTTCAACCTGGCAATACTTAGCGCTATAGTATCAATAGTGGACTATGGACTAGTAGTCTATGGATCAGCAATGGACTCAGCCCTTCGTCGTATCTCTTCGGCTTTGAACAAAGAATGCCGCCTCCACATGGGGCAACAAGATTGACACATAAAGTACAGTTACATAAGAACTTACTGTAACAGTAGATCTTCCAGAGAAGCTCTTGCAGCAAGTAACACATATAGGACTGGCACCGGCCGGCGGCAGGACCCCTGGCAAACTTTCTCCAGCAGTAGCTAGTGGGGACTGCCCACCCCGACGTCGGCCCCGCCCCCAATGTCCCACATGATATATAAGGGGCGGCGGTCCCAGCGTGCTCCAGTTATTGTACCACCGGAAAACACCAGCAGAATGACTATCCATGATGTGAACAGGAACCGACAACAAAAAAAGGGCAAAAACTAGTCCAGCAGCAAGCTAAAAAATACACTCGGCTGATGCAGAGCGAACTCCCCCGGGGGAAGGAGGGAGGGAGGTATACCTGCCACAAGAGCTTCTCTCGAAGATCTACTGTTATGGTAACTTCTTACATAACTGTACTATCTTACTTCAAGAGGAAGCTCTTGCTACAGGTAACACATATAGGACTGAGTCCCCAGCAGTATAAACTAAAGACAACTGCAATGGGAAGTAGGAGAGGAACAGAGAAAAGAAGAGGGTAAGTCCACATGAGATCAGACCCTGCAGAACTGCCAGGCCAAAGCCCGCTCTGCATCTGGCGGTGATGTAAAGGCTGTAATGCTTGATGAAAATGTGGACTGAGTGCCATGTGGCTGCCACATAGATATCCGAAGTTGAGACCCTCTTAAGGGCTGCGAATGAGGCCGCCACTACCCTGGTAGAATGACCCCAATTGGGCCCGACAGGGTTTGTTGTGCTTTTGGTAGCAGAAAGTGATGCAGTGTACCAGCCACCTAGAGAGGGTCTGTTTGGAAACCGGGCTACCCAAGGAATGTGGGGCAAAGGAAACAAATAACTGATTGGATGATCTGGTCCCCTTGCTTCTAGCCAAGTGAAATCACAATGCGTAATGAACATCCAGAGTGCGGAGAAGGACCTCACCCCGATTGGAGTGTTCAAGGTAGTAGACTGGGAGTTGAACATCCTGGTTCAGTGTCATTTCAGACACAACTTTGGGGAGAAACTTAGGATTGGTATGTAGAACTACCCTGTGTTTGTGAAATGATCTCGCCAGCCGGTCAGTTCTGGAGACCAAGGAACACCTGACTAGGCTGGGTGACAAACTATCATCTATTTCGTCCGGCATCTCCTTCTCTGAGATCCTGCCAGTCTGGGAGAGGGGAGCAGATGGACGGAAGGTCAGAGAAGGGGAGATAGGGGAGCTAAACACGTGGCTCAAGGACTGGTGCCAGGAAAGGACACAGATTTGTGGAACTGGCAACAGTTCTGGGAGCAAAAGTTCTTTAATTTGATGGACTGCATCTGACTAAAGAGGGAGTCAGTGCATTGGGGCAGAAGTTTGGCGTCTTTGCAGAATATTTAAACTAGCAAATGGGGAGGTGCAGCACCCCATACGTCGAATGGAAAGAACACCTCCCCTCAGCTAGTGGTCAAACAGGAATTCAGCATGTTTGCCATTCATTTGCAACACCAGGTAAGAAAAAGGTTTGTCTCCCCATACGACTTTGGGGTGTGTGAAACTTCACCCAACAACTAACACCAAATCTGGCCAATGGAAAATCATGTACACAAATGCTCACAGCCTGGGAAATAAGATCCCAGACCTGCAGGCAATAATGTAAGAGGCTAAACTGGACATAGTAGCAATTAGTGAGACGTGGTTTACCAGTAACCACACTTGGGAGACTTCAGTACCTGGCTATGTATTGTTCAGAAGAGACCGAGGTGCAAAGGGGGAGGAGTGGCCCTGTATGTTAATGAAAATATCAAAGCTACAGAAATTCAGAATACACATAAGGAGCCAGAAGAACTGTGGGTCACCCTGGAAACAGGAAATGGGACAGCCATAAGAACTGGGGTTGTCTACAGGCCCCAGACCAGAGGGAGGACATAGACACATTACTGTTAGAAGATATACAAAACATGACAGCTAAAGGGGAGGTTCTGATAATGGGAGACTTCAACATGCCGGATACAGATTGGTCAATACCAGCAGGAACATCTGCCAGAACTAGACTCATAGTGGATTCCCTGCAGGGGGAGGGCCTCAAACAACTGGTACAGCAACCCACAAGAGACAGGGCTATCCTAGATCTAGTACTGACTAACAAAGAAGGGATCACAGCTCTCCAGGTAGAAGGTCACCTGGGGGCCAGTGACCATCACATGGTATGGTTCAATTTGGCTACTACATCTAAATCATCCCATTCCAAGGCAAAAATATGGGACTTCAGAGGAGCTGACTTTGATAAGATGGCCAACAGAGTTAAGCTAGCCCTGGCAAAAAGAAACACAGGTGAGGGGGTACAGGCAAAGTGGGCAAGCATTAAGGATGCAATACTTGAAGCAACATCCCATTGTGTTAGACAGAAAAGGAAGTGCAAAAGAAGAAGGAATCCACTTTGGTTCTCAAATACTGTAGCAGAAAAGGTCAGAGCCAAAAGGCTGGCATTCAGGAAATATAAGGGAACACTGTGGGATGAAGATAGGGAGGCATACCAAACTGCCCTAAGGGAAGCAGGTTAGGCAGTAAGGCAGGCAAAGTCTCAAACTGAGGAAACACTAGCACGAACAGTAAAAGAAGGTGACAAGACTTTCTATAGATACATTAGTGAAAGGAGAAAGTCCAGAGGGGGTATTGCTAAGCTTAATGGAGAAAAGGGAGCCTGTGAGGAGGAGGATCCTGTAAAGGCATCTATCCTAAATAGATACTTTTGCTCAGTATTTACTGAAGAGAAGGTAGGGCAGGGCCCACAGCTCAGCATCATGGACATGGGGGGGGGAGCACTACTCCCTTCACAAAAGAAAGGGTCCTACAAGAGCTTGCTAAGCTCAGGGTGGATAAGGCAATGGGACCGATGGCATACATCCCAGGGTACTTAAGGAGCTAAAGGAGGAACTAGCAGAGCCATTAGCAGAATTGTTTAGTGAGTCTCTGAGCACAGGAGAGGTCCCAGAAGACTGGAGAAGGGTCATGTGATCCCGCTCCACAAGAGTGGTAGCAGGGAGGAGGCGGGAACTACAGACCGGTCAGTCTTACCTCAGTAGTGGGCAAGATTATGGAGGCACTCCTAAGGAAAGGATAGTGCAACACCTGGAATCCATAGGGGCACAGGATCCAAGACAGCATGGGTTTACAAAGGAAGGTCCTGTCAAACTAATCTCATAGATTTCTTTGACTGGGTAACCAGAGTGGTGGACCAAGGGGAGCAGTTGATGTCGCCACCTTGACTTCAGCAAAGCTTTGACACTGTTCCACATAGAAGATTGATAAATAAGCTGGGTAGGCTCGGGTGGGTCAGAAGTTGGTCAACTGGGTGGCAAACTGGTTGACGGGCAGAAAACAGAGAGTGGTGGTAAATGGTATACAGTCAGAAGAGATGCAAGTCACAAGTGGGGTACCCAGGGATCAGTCCTGGGGCCAGTCCTCTTCAACATCTTCATTAGTGACCTTGCAGATGGACTAGAGGGTAAGGTTGTCTGTTTGCAGATGACACCAAGATCTGCAACAGAGTAGATGATCCAGATGGGTGGGCAGAATGAGAAGAGATCTGGATAAACTAGCAGAATGGTCAGAAGAGTGGCAACTGGATTTAATGCAAAGAAGTGCAAAATCATGCGCATAGGGAAGAGAAACCCTGCCACCTATAGGCTGAGGAGTTGCCATGTCACAAAGGAAGAAAGAGACTTGGGCATCATCATCACCGATGACCTAAAATCATCCAAGCAGACCTCTAAAGCAGTAGGTAAGGCCAGGGGGTGTTAGGGTGTATTAGTAGGGTATCACAAGTCGTAAGAGGGAGTGTAATAATTCCTCTGTACAAGACACTGGTTAGGCCCCATCTGGAGTACTAAGCGTGCAGTATTGGAGGCCACACCTTCACAAGGACATTAACCAAATTGAGGCAGTCCAGAGAAGGGCAACCAAAATGGTGCAGGGACTGCATCAGAAGACATATGAGGACAGATTAACGGAGCTCAATATATACCCTTGAGCAAAGGAGGGAGAGAGGTGATATGATCGAGGCATTCAAACACCTTAAGGGCATAAACAAGGTGAAAGAGTCTAACATGTTTAAATATAAGAAAAATAGCAGGACAAGAGGACACAGCATGAGATTAGAGGGAGGCCGATTAAGGGGAATGTGAGGAAATTCTTTTTCACAGAAAGGGTGGTGGATGCATGGAATGGCTTACCACAAAAGTGGTGGCTATGAATACAGTGCAGGGCTTCAAACAGGCATGGGATAGGCATAAGGGAGCAATACAAATGACTATGAATAGATAGGCCACTGACAGAGCAAAGGCCGATGGCACATTTATAAGGTAGAAAAAGAAATGGGCAGACTGGATGGGCCTTGCGGTCCTTATCTGCAGTCAACTTCTTTGTTTCTATGTTTCTAAATCAAATAAGGCTCCTTGCACTTCAGGGCCTGCAGCTCCAAAATTCTTCAAGTGAAAGTAACTGCAACTAAAAATAATGTTTTCCAAAAGAGAAAACATAGCTTGCAATCTGCAGTGAGCTCAAAAGGTTGGAGGGTAAGCTTCTCCAGGATGAATGGAAGATTCCAAGGGGGCACAGGGTCCCTTACAGGGGGCTTTATGTGAAGGATGCCTCTGAGGGAGGCACGGGTAACCTCCAATTGAGCCATTGTTCCGTCCTGGACAGGGGTATGGTAGGCAGACAGAGTGGCCAGGTGTACTCTTATGGAGGAGTAACTAAGCCCTGATTCTGACAGTTATAAAAGGTATTCCAGCAAGGTGTTAACTGGACAGGCCAAAGGATCTATGTGGTGCACTGTGGCCCAGAGGCAGAATTTTTTCCACTTCATTGCGTAAGCAACTCTCATGGAGGGCTTTCTCACCTCCACCAGGACTTCAGCTATCTTGTCCAACACACCAAATTGAAGCTTGGCTAAGTCATGAGGAGCCAAGCATAAAGGTGAAGGGACCTCAAGTTCGGGTGAACCAGAGTCTCATTGTCCTGAGAGAATAAATGAGTCGAGAGAGGAAGTGAAATTGGTGACTCCACTGCCAGAAAATGAAGGAAAGGCATACAGGAATTTCCCCTTCCAGGAGAGGGACAATGTGTCTTGCCAGAGACACCAGGCTCGGGATCTAAGCAAAAACTGGGCAATTTTGCGTTGGCAGAGGATGCGAAGAGGTCCAATTCTGGTGTCCCCCATCTGGTGAAAAGGTCGTCTGCCACTGATTGCAGGAGTGACCACCCATGTATTTGTGACTTTGTCCTGCTGAGGGGATCTGCAAGCGTGTTTTGTGCCCCTGGAACATGTACTGCTGTGATGGTCAATTGGTGGGCAATGGCCCACTCCCACACCCTCATGGCCTCCCTGCACATGGGGTAAGAGTGCGTGCCTCCTTGTTTGTTGAGGTAGAAGACCACCTATGTGTTGTCCGTCTGGACCAAAAGGTGGCTGGGCGTGATTGAGGTTTCCAGGGCTTGCAGAGCATAGAGAACTGATTTCATCTCCAGCACATTGATGCGAAGAGATTTTTCAACCACAGATCAAGACCCCTGCATCTTGTGTGCTCCTAGGTGCGCCCTCCATTCTGAATTTGAAGCATCCATGGTCAGAACCTGTCCTGGAACTTCCTTCTGGAAGGGGATCCCGTCCTGCAAGGCAGGGGACGTTGCCCACCAGAGGAGTTCCTTGCAGACTGGTTCTGTAATGGAGATGGGCAAGTCCAGGTTGTCCCAC
Source organism: Neoceratodus forsteri (assembly GCA_016271365.2). Taxonomy (NCBI): domain Eukaryota; kingdom Metazoa; phylum Chordata; order Ceratodontiformes; family Ceratodontidae; genus Neoceratodus; species Neoceratodus forsteri. The sequence goes on from CM057459.1 coordinate 1,296,868,649, forward strand.
CTCTGGTCCCATTGTGCTCGGAGGATCCATTGGATGGTCCTAATCCAGAGTCTTGTGAAGGGAGCAATAACAATGGTGGCCGCCATGTGACCCAACAGCCAGAGAAGGAATCTGGCTGGGACCATGGAGACAGAATAAATTGGTCTGGCTGGAGCCCAAATATGCTCTACCCGGTCTAGAGGTAGGAAGGCCCCACCCTGAACTGTGTTTAGTAGTGCTCCGATGAATGGTAGGAGTTGAGCGGGGCAGAGTGATGACTTGGCTGGATTGATAGTAATCTCCAGGTGCCAGAACAGGTTGTAGGTGTCCCTGATGGCAGCCTGGAGTTGGGCGCTGGAGTGAGCTAGTAGTAGTCAGTCATCTAGGTATGGGAACACATAGTGACCCATCCTGCGAAGTGCTGCAGCAACCACCACCAGGCATTTCGTAAACACCCTTGGTGCTGAAGAGAGGCCAAAGGGCAGGGCCCTGAACTTGAAGTGTTCTCCGTGGAATATGAACCGAAGATATTTCCGATGACCTTCAGCTGCAAGAATGTGGAGGTAGGTATCCTGCATATCCAGGGATGTGAGACAGTCTCCTAGATGCAACATAAGAATCAGGTTGTGCAATGTGGCCATCCTGAAATGTTTGTATGCGACTGAAAAGTTCAGGTCACTGAGGTCGAGGATCGGTCTCAGGTCTCCCGACTTCTTTGGGACTAGGAAGAAGCAGGAATAGAACCCAGTGCCTTTCTCCTGTGGAGGAACTGTCTCTATGGCATTTTTGGACAGCAGTGCATGAATCTCTTGCCAGATGAGGACTGCATGATCTCGCCAAGTGACGGGATGGAGGTGAGGGCCTGTCCAGAGGAGTGCACACAAACTCTATAGAGTGCCCGTGTTCTATAAGCTTGTGAACCCACTGGTCAGAGGTCACTTGTCTCCAGGCTTCTGGATAAAGAGAGAAGTGACCTCCCATCATCTCTCCTGATGGTTTGGCTGGAAGTCATGTTGTTGGAGGGGGAGGGGGAGGGGGAAGGAAGGCGGCTTGGGTAGACTTAGCCTGTCGAGAGGTGGAGGCTGAGGATCCCCTGGGGCCACCACATCGACCAAAGCCACCTCGCTGAGCATGGGGTTGCTGAAAGTGAGGTTGCTGTGGCTACTGCCCCCTCTGCCACGAAAGTGAGACCTCCGAAACTGTCTCTGCTTTGGGCGATACATAGACTGCATGGTACAGACGGCCTTACCAGAGTCCTGTAGTCTGTTGATAATCCGCTCAGTTTCTTCACCAAAGAGAACGGAGCCCTTAAAGGGCACATCAAGGATGTTGAATTGAACATTAGGCATGAGCTGTGAAACCCAGAGCCAGGAATGGTGCCGAAGACAGATGCCTGTAGCCGCTGCCCTAGCTGAAGTGTCCGCAGAGTCGTAGGCAGACCTTAACACTTGCATGCCAACATCTGACCCTGTTTGGAGTAGTTTTGCAAGTTCTGCCTTCTGAGGGCAGTCGGCCACTCCTTGCAATATGTCCAGATCTTGTTCCCAGAGTGTGTTTTGGAACTGGACCATATGTGTCAGGAAGTTTAAACTCCTGATGCTGCATGTGGCAGATGCGTACACCTTCCTGTCCATGGAATCCAGCTGCTTGGACTCCCTGTCCGGAGGCTGAGTGGTCAGATGTTTAGGCCTCTGCAAATGATCATGAGCTGCTGATATAACCACCAAGTCAGCAGTAGGTTGTACAGCTAAAAAGGGGTATTCCTTAGGTACCCGGTACAGCCAGTCCACCTTTATCGGGACAGCAGTGGATAAGTGGGGGCACTGCCAAGTGGCCTGTGCAATGTCCTTGAAAGTATCCACCATGGAAGGGATAACGACAAGCTTGGGATCTTTTTGCTGGAGGTACTTGGCAAGCCTCATGTTCAGGGTCCAAGTCCTCCGTATCCCATCCCATGTTGGCTTGTGTATGTCTCATAACCTCCATGCACAACGGGTCATCTGGAGATGATTTTGTCAGGTCTTCAGGGTCACCAGATGGAGGGTCCTCATAGGAAGTCACAGAGAAGTCTGATGTGTGGTAAATGTCAGTGGAGGAGACTGAGGGAGATTTGTGTCTCCTACACTTGTGCCTATACCGTTCAGGGCTAGAGATACTAGAGCTCCTGGAGTGGGATCTACTACCCCTTCTTTTTTTTTCAATCCATTTCTGAGGTCTCTCTGGAGATGAATGTTTTCCCCTGTCTTCATCCGAGCAAGGTTGAGGAGGCTCTTCTTCCATAGGTGGCTTAATCTCCTCACTAGGGATTGGTACCGGATCAGGATCGGATGGAGTGACCTGACTAGGTGCAACCAGAAGAATATCCGGCCTAATAGTTTCCCACCAATGTGAGAATAAGTCCTTGACCAGACTAAGGTTGAGCTTAGGAGAACTAGGCACTAGATCCGGTGGCGGTTCTGGAGCTCTGGTGCCAGTACCGACGTCAGTCCTGACTGGCAACGGTGGTCGGACTGGGGGGGGTGCCGGTGTATCCTGGTTGTCAGGACCATCATCGGGACGTGAAGGGATGCCATGGACTGGCGTCTGATCAGCTGGCATCAGTATGTCGTCCACTCTGACATCGGATCGAGGAGAGGACGCCATGGGTGATGGGGACTTTGCCGAAGGAGGATGCAAACAGGCCTTGGGAGCACCATCAACAGGCTTGCATCAGTGGGTATCAGATGCAGGCGTAGCAGATTTGTCTGAGGGACACTTGTCCAGTGACAGGACCCAATGCTTGTCCATCAGCGGAGTATAGCGTTTGTTTGAAGACTTGTGGGAATGTTTTGGCAGGAGGGAGGAAGACTTCTCCACCGATGGGCCCACAGAATTTGCCTTCTCCCGGGGGTTGGCACTGCATACAGAGGCCGACCGAGGGGCTGAGTGTGACTTACCTGGGTCAGACAAGCAGCCCGACGAGGCTGAAGGAGGCTTGATATTCAGGGGTTGAAGGGTAGCAGTATGCCCTGAAGATTTCTCCTTGGTCGCAGGGCCTCCAGAGGAGGCTGGGGCCTTGACTACAGCAAGACGGGAATCGTGGCCTGATGACCCCGATCTGGAGGCAGTGTGGGATCTGGAAGATCTCGATCTGGAAGAGGACCACTCCCTAGCTCTGTCCCGCTCTCTATGTTTTGCCTTAGGCTTTGGAAGGTGCTTCCCTGAAGATTTGTGGGAATGATGGAGAGAATCCCTTCAGAGGACGTGTCCCTTTGCATGGCCTTGAGTTGCTGCTGGGCCAGAAAGGTCTGGAGAGACTTTTGTTGGTGGATGTGGGTCCAACTATTGAAAGCCTGGCATTGGGGGCAGGACAGAGAGTCATGGTCCTGGCACAAGCAAAAAATGCAGGCCGCGTGTCCGCCTTTAGAAGTGATTTGTCTACCGCAGGCAAACACTTTTTTGTGTGCCTAGATGGGGTAGTCGACATGCAAAAGTTGGATGAGAGAAAAAATGGATGAAAGAGATTGACTGGAGTCAAATGTTCTAACTAGTGGTTGAACTGATGAGAGAGAGCCGTGGAGCTAACATTTGTGCGTCAACGGCGAGAAAGAACTGAAGCATGCTTGGACTGCCGCCCCTTATATATCACGTGGGACATCGGGGGTAGGGCCGACATCTGGGTGGACAGTGCCCACTAGCTACTGCTGGAGAAAGTTTGCCATGGGGTCCTGCCACCAGCCGGCGCCAGTCCTATATGTGTTACCTGCTGCAAGAGCTTCCTCTCAAAGTAAGATCCTGTGATCTATATGCTCAGTCTAACTGGCTCCAGCTCACAGGCAGACTACAATACCAAACCTGTCTCTTGGCTAAGAATGTTACTCTGGGTCTCATGCCACCAGGGGTGCTGAAACTCTTCACCCCCTTTGACAACAGCTGCCCAACCAGGAGCTCAGGTACTATGACCTTTAAAGTACCCCACTGTCGCACAGCCCTGGGGCAAAGAGCCTTTGCCTACCGGGCTCTCAAATGGACTAATAATCTTCCTCTAGCTTTGATCTCGGAAACCAAGATTGGCACTTTCAAATGGGAACTTAGGAACCACCTTGTCTCCTTGTCCAGCTGTGACTGTTTCATCTAAAACTTGACTGCCTAGCCGTGCTACAGCCTCACCTTTATCCTGGTCCATTTGCTCCTTTTTCCGTATATGCTAAAACTACTTATTCTACTAACCCTCTCCTCTTATAAATTCCATTGAACCCTCCCCCTCACTCCCATTTCTGCATTCACTGCCAACTTTACTCTGCCATGTAGCTACCTCATTTCAAACAGACACGGCCTACCTCTGGCTGAATTTTCTCCCTGTTCACTAGTACTTCCCTTTCCCCTAAGGCCCACTGGGTACTTACTCTCTCCTCCATATACTGCAGCATCTCTCGCTCTGCTCCCTTCTCTACTGTTGGCCCTCAGATCACCCTACTGTACTACACTTTAGAATCACTAATCTTTGTAGGACTGTTGCTATTCTGATTATCCATATAGGTTTATTTAATGCATATACAGTTATTACCGTTTTACTGTTATTTTTACTGTCTGTTCAATTGTGTGTTAACTCTGACATGGAACCTATGAAATGAGCTTGTTCTCAATAGTTTTCCAAGATCACAGTAAATAAATAAAATTCTGGCAGTTGTATTTTAGAATATGCACACAGCCAATGGATGGTCTACCTTGATGTTTGGTAGCTGGACAGCTTCACAGCAGAGCCCCTGACACCATTAGAAAAACTTGGAAAAATGTGAGATTTAGACAGTTCAGTTTATATTTTGTGTATTTTCTATAATTATTTACCTTTTTTCTTTATTACAGAGGACAGCTGCACAAAAGAGGCTTACTGTCCCTTAGACTTTATCTACTCTTTCTGTGATCCTACATATGACGTCATAATCTGGGTTTCACCTGGAAACGAGCTTCTGGTCATGGTGCTTTTCCCAGTTACCAACTTTTAAACAAATAAATAAAATAATCTCCTGTTTATGGCATTGTAATTATCCCCACAGCAACAGACTGTGACATAAACAGAACTGTGATGTCAAATGCAGGCAAGCAGCCAGAACAGATAGGGTAGTGACCCTGTTTACATGCAAATGTCCTTAGTAATAAAGAAGAATGAGAACAATAGAAACAATATTGAAATATGAGCTGACTTGTGCTAAACATTACATTTTCTCAAAGTTGTCACAACGGTGTCAGGGGCTCTTTAATGTGAACACCAAGAAACCCCCACTCCTACAAAAGATGAAATAAGTGTCCAACTCAGGCAGAAAGAATATTATATTTGTAAGATTTGCTGGGGGGGAGGGACGAGGGTGTGCACTGAATTCTCTGTTTTACCTGATATATACAATTAAGAAGTAGCACCTCAAAAAAAAAAAAGAAAATTTAAAGTTTGTGAATGAGCAAGGGTTAAGCTTCAAGTTTTGTGTTTGCTTAATGCTTGGGAGAAGTATGACTCTCTCATTAGCTACAGTAGCTCCTCACCAGTTACCTACTCATTGGTTGGGGACTGCACCTTTAATAAAGGATACTAATTTAGGCAGTGCACCTTATATAAGGGAAGTCAGTTCAGGCAGGTACATTTTAGAACAGGGACCCAGCTGATGGATGGTCTACCGTGACGTTTGGTAGCTAGGCAACTTAATAGCAGGGCCCTTATGTGAAAACCAAGAGACCCTCATGCTTATTAGAGATAAAATAAGTAATTGGCCAATCCAGGCAGAAAACCTATAATGTTGTAAGATTTGCCTTGGGGGGGTTGCACTAAATTCTGTTTTATTTGCCTCACCAGTCTACTGATTTGAGAATTTTGCCATATCGTTTCCTCTGTTATTGCCTCCAGTAGCTGTTTTTTTGCTCTTTAGGGTCCACATCTGCAAGCATCACTCATTTTTGCAATATTTACTACTGTACATGTTCACATGGTTTTGGCTCATTGTCTGCTACTAGCCTTACTCAAAATTATTTACCTGAATCTTAAGGTTCAACTCGCATGTACAGTGGTTTGTATTCACATGCTGCAGTTTATTATTATTATCATGATTATTATTATTATTATTTACTTATTGTCTCCTGTTCTCCTACCACCTACCCCCCACCGGTCACACCTGAAATGAGCCATGTCTTAGTGTGCCTTTCTGGGTTACCAATTTTCAATAAATAAATGAAACTGACTACTTTTAAAAAGTATTGTTTATTAAGACTGTACAAGCCTTTTAATTTGGATATATTTGTTGAAACTTGTACTGCACTACATGTCATTATCCTTTAGCAGTTACTTTGTTCTACTGCCTTTTAATCGCTGGGGTCATAGTGTGCCTTTACGGATGGTTAGTGTACTAGCACTTTTATTGGAGCTGAATTCCTTTTCATGAGTTGCATCAATGCTTGAGCAAAACTCGAAATGAACCACACAAATATCATGGCAGGTGCACTTAGTTCACTTCAAACTATGTGTGCAATCCTTCTGAATTAAATTGTGGAGTGCTCAGTCTGCCAAAAGGCCTAACATTAGCATCAAGTCTGAATGGTCCAAGTACTCTCCAGTCATTGCTTAGCCTGCTAGAAGAACTGCGATTTATTCTTGGTGCTGTAATTGCACTTAAGAGCTTTGGGAGGAGTTTTGTATAGCTTAGTGGAGATGTAGAAATATAAAAACAGATAGTGTCGGCACAGAAAGCCTTCAGTCCATCCAGTCTGTCCAAAAACCTGCCTTGTATTGGGAATGGTCCATAGCATATATACCCTATCTCTCTCCCTCCCCCCTGCTTCCCCACTCGCACCCTTTCCCATGTGCCTTAATCAGCCCCTTTTGAACCCTATACTGTTTCAGTACATACAACATCCTTAAGAGGCATCTTCCATTTTTCTACTACCCTTTCTGTAAAGAAGTACTGTACTTCCTGACATACGTCCCAACCCCTCCCTCCCCCAGCTTCACAAACGCTTATTTAGGTGCCCATGTTCCCACTCAGTGTGAACACCTCCCTGATGTCTACCCTACTTAAGCCCTGGAGGTACTTGAATGTCTCTATCAGGTCCCCACCGCCTCCTATCCTCCAACATGTACACATTGAGGTCCCCCAACTGCTCCTCATATGACTTCCCCTGCTGTCCCTGGATTATTTTGGTTGCCATCCTCTGCATTGACTCCAGCCTCTTCCTTCTTCAAGTGTGTGCTCCAAAATTCTCACAGCACTCTTAAGTGTGATTTAGCCAGGAATCTGTAAAAGGGCAGTTTCAGCTCCCTTCTCCTGCTACTGATACCCTCCCTATGCATCCCAGCATCCTATTTTAACTACCCCCAGCCCATGTGCACAGTGCTGATGCTTTCAGGTTCTCCATTATAAATGTACTCAGGTCCCTTTTTTCCACTGTTCTCTCCACACTACCCCACCCATACTGTATTCTATTCACAGGTTATTGGCCCCTTATGTGTATTACCTGGTACTTTTGGTATTAGATTTCAGCTGCCACACCTCAACCACCTCTCTAATTTTTCCAGATCCTCCCTCATTGCCCTTACCCCCCTTTCGCTGTCTACACTTCCACAGATCTTAGTATCATCTGCAAAGAGGCATGATTTCTCTAGGATCCCCTTCCCAATGTCACACATAAATACGTTAAAGAGAGCCAGCCCCAAAACCAAGCCTGGGGGCACTGTGTCTGTGACCTCTATTACCTCTGAATGCTCCCTATTTAGGACTACCCACTGGGTCCTCCTACTCAAACAATTTGTTACCTACGCACTTATTTAATCTCCATCACCAGATCGCCCCATTCTTTAGCCAAAAATCCACATGGGACAGAGTCAAAGGCTTTGCTGAAATCTAGGTACAGAATGTCCACTGCTTGACCCTCATCTGCAGCCCTTGTCACCCAGCTGAAGAATTTGATCAGATTTTTTTACACAACCGCCTACTGATAAACCCATGCTGCCTGGTGTCCTGCAAACTGTTTGCCTCCAGGAACTCTACTAACCTCTCCTTTATTATTGATTCCAGTAGGTTTCCCATGAGAGATGTAAGAATTACTGGTTTGTAATTGTCTGGCTTGTCTCACCTCCCACTTTGGTGCAAGTGACCACATCTGCTGTCCTCCTATCCCCAGCACCTCCTCCATTTCTAAGAAGCAGCTAAAGAGATCTGTCAATGGTCCTCTTGGACCCTCCCAATCTCCCTCAGCATCTTTGGATGCATACTATCTGGGCTCATTGATTTATCCACATTCAGTGCCTGTAAGCCCTTCAACACCCTCTCTTCTGTGATGGTCTCCACACTGGTACTCACTAATGACCCCCTGCAGGCTTTAATGCAGCATTCTGGCAGTGGGACTCTGTCTTCCATTGTGAACATGGAACAGAAATATTTGTTCAGTAGGTTCACAGAAATTTAGAAACTGTCAAGCCTGCCCATATGTGTGACTACCAAACCCATCGACCTAATGTCATGGTTGGTTAATTTGCTCTTCCCCCACCCCACCTTCTGCATCCGTTCCCTCCCTATATCCTGCTTTTGGGTGTATAAGCCCCTTTTGTTCTATCCCAACAATGTTTGAACTCGGTGTTATTGCATCTACCACTTCCATTAGCAGTTTATTCCATGGCTCCACTACCTTTTTAGTAGAGAAAGATTTTCCTTACACCTTTTTTAAATTTACCCCCTGCAATTTCTAATTGTGTCCTCTTGTAACAGCATCCTTGTTTCTAATAATTATACCCTCAACACCTACTCTATTTATACTGCTTAGAAATGTATAAGTCTTAGTCATATCCTTTTTCTCCCTTCTAGTCCCAAATGAGTACATGTTCAGTGATTTTTTTACCATTCTTCATAAGGTTTGTCCTGCTGACTCCCAATCATTTTTAGGGCCCTTCGCTGTAATGTCTCTAATCTAGTTATGTCTTTCCTTACATATGGGTTCAAAAAAACTCTGTACAATATTCCAAGTGAGGCCTTACCAATGATCTGTATATGGATAGAAATACTTCCTCCTTCCTACTATCAAAGCCCCTCCCAAAGGTTCCATGTCATAACGGCGAAAGTTAAATAGCGATTGCCTTTACACTGAGTGTACATCGCCAACAAGCACAACAGTGATGTACACTCCCCAGCGAGAAAAACAACAGTGAGGAAAACTGAATAAAATATCTATGTAGGGGCTGTGCCCCCCGCACTCCCCTCAGGGTGCTTCACCCCCGTACACCCCTAAATTTAGATTCTCAACTCCCGGTTGGGGTGCATGTCGGGGAAGGGGAGAAACTCAGAAAGAAAAAGCAAGTCAAACTCCTGCACACAAACAAAAAAACAATAACCCCTACCCAGCTCCAAACCCTAGACCTCCCTCACTGCAGCCAGCCACCCTCACCACAAAGCCAGCTCGGCAACACTCTGCCAAACTACACACCACATACCTCCTCCTCTTTCTTGACCCCCCCCTCTTCCGTTTCTTCACCATGCTCAGCAGTCGCTGTTCTTTCCCCTAACTTGGCGCTATCACCGTGCCTCACTACCCTTTCAGGGTAGCTCATATCACGGGTGCTCAAACTGAGTTGCTCAAAACTGAATTGCCCATATGATGTGATATCCTCCCAATACACCCCAGCATCCTCAATGCTTTGCTGTAAGTCTTTTCACATTGGTTGTTTTGCTTAAGTGTGTCACTAATGAAACTTCCAAATCCCTCTCCTCTGTTGAATCTGAGTGCCACAATCCAATACTTTGCACTTGTGTATTTATTTCCTAAATGCATAACCTTTCATTTTTTGGCTTTAAACCTCAACTGCCATACTTTTGACTGTCTGTCTTGTTTTTCCAGATCCTTTTGAAGTTCCTTTACCCACTCCTTACTTCCTCTTCTCATCCTGCTTACATCATTCCCCTTTGCTGAGCCTGACCACTCCTGCCATAGTTTCGGACTGCTCTTGTAAGTGTAACCCCCCCTGTCGGGGGCTTACCTGCGAGCCCTCAAAAAGGCTGTGTTTCCCTGGGGTTTTGGTTCCAACCTCATTCTTTTTTTCTTCTGGGTCCTGGTTTCCTGGCTGTCCCCCTGTGTTCTGTCCTCTACTGCCAGTCCCCACATGTTTTTTGTGAGAGTAGCGGGGCTGGAGGAGCTGGTTCACAGAGCCGCTGGTTCTGAAAATGGCACTGTGATGCTGGCAAACTCTGTGCATGTCCATTAATGCATTTTCGATTGGCCATTCGGTGGCCATTTTGTCTGTCCTCTCCAGTGGTCCCAGTTTCAGAGTTTGCTAAGAAAGGGACCTGTGCCATTGGCAGGACCGGAAAGGCAGATGGAAAGGAGCGGGAGCTTCATTTGTGAGTGCCAATCGCACTCAAGGATACAGGAGCCGCCTCATGAATATTAATAAGGTGGCATCCCTTTTAAAGCCACAGGGGTTCTGTCCAGTGCCTAGGGGCACTAGGAATCAGCACTAGTGACAGAAGAGAGAAGGAATAAATGAAATCAATAATAGAGAGATGTGCAAGGAAAAGGGGAAAGCTGCCAGTCCATAGAAAGATAAAAATAAGAAAAAGGATTGGCACAGACTGCGGCCATAGATTGGGGCTAAGACGCTGTATAAACTTTCATGGGATAATGTGTAGCTGCCTAGGGGCTATGTAGAATGGTGGCAGCAACAGGGAATAGGGCAAACAGAAATGTTGAGTGGTGCAGTCGCTATACAGGGTCCGGGATGGCTACAAATGTATGGGGAAAATGCATCATAAAAGCAAAGTGTTTGGCTGCAGGACAGTTTAAAACTCAGGACACTGTGAAATCTGTGTTGTACTGTTTATCACAGCCACCATGTTTAGCAGCCATGTGATATCATCCAACCATTTACAAAGTCAGGATTCTTGCCAGGGACTCTGGGACTGTTTGAGAGGACTTTGGGGGAAAGACTGGAGAATGTTTAGGTGCCTTTTTCTGCACCAATGAGCCTCAATCAAGGGAGCCTCATACATATTAATTGTTGCCTAAGGACAGTGGCTCCAGCCAATGGGGAGTGAGGAAAGGGCTCCCAAAAGCCAAGGACAGTTGGAGTTCAATGGGAGCCCTTCCAGAAGAGAGGGGGCTCTTGCCCCTTGAGAGAATGGGGTTGAAGGATGGGCCTGCCTGGGTGTTGCCAGCAATTTGTCCCCTAGGGGAGGTAGTGTCTGCCCCATCAAGATAATTAGAAGGAAGAGAAAGTGTGTTAAAGAAGCAGCTTTGTTGAGAAAAAGGAAAACTGCAGGTTGCTGAATCTGCATTGAATTGAAAATGCACCAGAGCAGTGGGAAGAGGAGAGAAGAGGTTGTATACTGAACCTGGAAAAAGGACAAAGGTTGTGTCTTGATCCTAGAAAAAGACAAAGGTTGTGTCCTGAGCCTGGTAAAAGGACAAAGGTTACATCTAAGCCTGGGAAAAGATGGAATACAGAGGAATGATGAGAATATGTATGTGCTGAGAGAAGAAAAGGAAGAGTGAGCGTCTTCACTTGGAGAATTGCTATGTATCTGCATGGTGAGAAAAGGAACTCTGAGTGCAGGAAATATGTGTGAGCCAGAGCGAGACTGTGGCTGAGTTGAAGTCGAGAGACTGTGAAAACAGAAGGATGGACAGGTGCCTTTTGGGGTCGGGTATCTGTTGTCTGCTTTTGAGATACAGCAAGGAAAAGAGACCGTTGTGGTAAATCCTGGACTCAGACTCTGACCAACTCCCCAGAGTCTGATGTTCAGGAACAGAAACAGATTGCTTTGGCTACACACCATGGCAGAAAGATAGACGAGGAGAAGAGTGCATAAGAGAATGTGCTGAATGTTTCTGCTGACACCCAGGGCCAGGTGTGGAACTCGCTAACCCCCATCAAGTGGGGTCTGTCGCTGCAGGGGATCATGGGTCTTGTACTCAAGTGCTAGGGCACTCTGATAGGAGGAAGCCTGGCCATGGGGTCACTCCTAAGTCTGGATCCTCTGTGGTTGTCAGGCCTTGTGCACGTGTCCTACAACAGGTCTATAATAGGCTGAAGATGACAAGCTGCAAGATCTGCAAGCAAGAGGAAGAAAGAGCAAGCTGCAGCCTCTGTCCCCCCCCCCCCCACCGTTTCAAGCAAAGTGCTGGGTTCTGCATTTATTTCCATCAGCCCCCAGGACTTCAGAGAACTGTGCCATACAAGGACTGATCCTACAGAACCGTGACTAAAAGAGCAGGAATTGTCCTGCACCTGGGGACTGTAAATAGTTCAGGAATGCCCACCAAGGCAGGAGATAGAGCCAAGGTGTAAATAATAGAAAGGGTTGCAACAAGTTAAATTCCTTAAGTATGCCATCACCGGCTACCAGCTGCACTTCAGGCCTGCAACTTAAAATCTGGGTACCCAGTTACAGGACATTGGGATTTCAATTGGACTGGGATCTGTGGGTCTGGGCTCAGGTCACACTTGCAACAGTTAGCTAGTTAGACTGATCTGGTGGCTTTACTGATTGAAAAGTGGGTTGCTGAAATCAAAAAGGGAAATGCCAATCTTTAAAAATAAAAAGGAGATGGTTTGATTGAATTCTATTCCACTTACCCCATCCTAAACCCTCCCCTTGTAAATACTGTAAGCCATGATGTTATTATTTTGCGGTAGAGATGACTCCAGAGCCTAATTTTAGTGATCATGTTATTGGCTGAAATGGGAAAGGTAAATGTTTTATCTGAATGTGGGGAGGTTTGAATCTTGGTTAAGTCCATGTTGGGGTAACTGTTGGGAAGGTGGGTTGGTACGACATCTCAGGGGGATGTACTGCAAGCAGTCAGGCCCACTAAATATATACTCTGAGTGAAGGCACTGTCATTTTATTTTATCTTTTGGGAAAGGACCCCCTTTAATAGCTATGGGAACCCAGGCCCCTTAGCCATGGTTAGGTCTGCATGGCAGAGTAGTGGCCCTTTCCAAGACGGCACCAGAGAGGGGCTACATGCAGATCAAAAGAATTTTGTCACCTTCCTTTTCTCCCTCTGCTAACCTTAGCTTCACATCTGCTTTCATCTGTCTCACTGTTCCATTGGTCACCCTCGGACTTTCTTGATATTGCCTCCTGTCCTCTTCTGCCTGACATATTTTTTACCTCATGAAAGTCCTTCTTTTTTCCTTCACTGCCTCTGTCACCCCCTTGGAAAACCACAATGGTTTCCTCCCCCCTTGCCCTTCCCTACCATCTTTGTGCAGAGACATGTCATCTCTAGTACTTGCTTCTTTATCTAGTACATCTGCTGCACGCTCCTACACTGCTTTCACAAGCTGCAGTTGTTCCCGAACACTTCCTCATCTTTCCTAAATCTGCCTTCCTGATGTCTAGGACCTTAGTGCAGGAGTGCACCCTAAACTGCCTACAATTCGACTTCAAACCACACAGTGCTGTGATTGTTTGATTCTAGTGTTTCCCTCACCTTGACTTCCCCCACACTGTCTGTTTGTCAGCCATAGATCCAAAATGACACCTTTCCAAGTACTGTAGGTACCATGACCTTCTGGACTTGAAATGCCTTCTGCATTTTGTCTAACAGGGTTGGGTTCCTTGTGTTTTCTGCTATTGGGATACTCTAGTCCATGTCTGGCATGTTGAAGACCCCCAATAGCAGCATCTCCTCCCGTTGTAACCTCTCTGGATCTCCTTTCCAATCTCTCTGTCAGTTTCCTCCTTCTGTGGAGGGGCATATACACTACTGGGAGCCTGATCACCCTCCTCCTGTAATAACATGTACCCAAACTGCTTCAGGGCCCGTGTCCCTCTCTACTTCCTGCATTTCTGAGGCTTTGATATCATCCCTAATGTACAGAGACAACCCAACCCCCTTCCCTTTACCCTAGCTTTCCTAAACATTGTGTACGTCACTACCCTTAACTCCCACTCATGGTGCTATGTTGCCCATGTTTCTGTTACAACCAACATGTGCATGGGCATGGGGTCAAAATGTCGCATGGCAGAATGCCATTTGACTTAATCGTGTTGCGCGATTTCTTTAAATCTTTTGTTCTGTGGGGAGCTCTGCCCCCACACCCCCATATGTGGGCTGCACCACCGGACCCCCCCCCACTTAGGATTCTAACTCCAGGGGGGTCCAACACGGAGAGCGCACAGGTCCGGGGTTCGTGCATAATGCCATGTGCTATTAAGCATACAACATTATGACCTGGTACGATCTAATATCATTGCCTGAAGGTCATAGGTCTTGTTTCAATGACTTCTGCCATTGTCACACATCACTCTCCGTACCTTCTGCTTTCTCCATATTTATTTATTTGTTAACTGGGTAGGTACACTAGCCCCAGGGACTGTTTTCAGGCACAGCCTGGGCCACGTAGATGGCATTGACCAATTTTCCCATTTTTGAGTCCCTGATTACCTCTGCTACTGTTATCCTGCATGTCTTGCTCCTCTTGTTTATCTTTGTCACCCTCTCCCACTGCCTCTTTCCTTTCCAGCCTTATTTTGTGCCATCAGTACATCTGCTTTTCTCTCTCCTATTGGTCTCATTGTAACTTTCCACCTTCCCTACCTACCCCTTCTGCCTTCTCTAATGCTGAGGAAGGCCCTCTTAGCCCCCTCAGTTCTGGATGTGCCTATCCTCCACTGTGCTACCTCCTGCTTTTCCTAGTTTACAGGTTTCCTTAGGTGTTGTTAGAACCTATGTCCAGTACCCTAGTGCCCTCCAGCCCAACCAAGTGTGGCCCCATTCTCTTAAGAACTTAAAATCCTCCCCATACACCAGCCCTTTAGTCTTGTATTGAACTGATCTAGTTTGAAAAACTCCCTATAATTGTAGCATGGCTGCAGTAAGACCTCTGAGAAGGCCACCATCCCTGCTCTGTGCCTTAAAATACTACCTAGAGTACAGAAGCTCTTTTTTGCTTCCTCTACTCCTCTCCCAGCCAGATCTGTTATGCCAACATGAATTAGCAGAACCAGCTCCCCCTCCCTTCTCACTTTCTTCCAAAGGATGGATGTTGTTGCTCTAGGGAATTAGTGGGCTTTGTTTCACTGTCAGGTGTGGAACTCACTATCTGTACCCCAAACTCTGGAGTCTTCAAGTAAGATAGAATACAGAAACACAGAATTTGTCAGCAGAAAAGGACCACTTGGCCCACCCAGTCTGTACAGATGTTCCATGCTTAATCTGTCTCCGCAGACTCTATTTGTTCTCTGTCAACCCTCCTGTCTCCCTGCCTATTTCCTAATATACCCCTATATCTATCACACCCATGCCTGAAGCAACCCACTGTTTTAGCCTCCACCACTTCTGTTGGCAATCTGTTCCAGGAGTCTACTATCCTTTCAGTGAAGAAATATTTCCTCGCATCTCTCTTGAAGTTGCCCCCCAGCTTCATTGTATGCCCCTTGGTCCTGATGCTCTTTCTCATTTGAAAGAGACTCCCACCTACACCCTGTTCACCCCTGTGAGGTACTTGTAGATCTCTATCATGCACCTCTTTCTCTTTTCTCTATTCCACTGTGTAAATTCCCCAATCTCTTCTCATAGGGCTTCTTGTGCAACCTCTGCACCATTTTAATTGCCGTCCGCTAGACTGCCTCCACTCTGTCTATGTGATACTGGTGAGCACACAAAATGGCAGATAAGTAACATAGAAACATAGACTTTGATGGCAGATAAGGACCGCTAGGCCCATCTAGTCTGCCTATTTCCCTACCTACAGGATAGGCCGCAGATCCTAGTTAATCAACAGCCTATTTCTTCCTACCCCCCACAAGAATTGCCTTATGTCTGTCCCATTCATTCTTGAATTCTCCTACAGTTTTAGACCCCACAACCTCCTCAGGAAGGCTGTTCCATGCATCCACTACCTCTCTGTGAAATAATACTTCCTCACATTGCCCCTGAACCGCCCTCCTTCTATCTTTAAATTGTGTCCCCTTGTTCTTGCAAGTCTCTTTTCTGAAAGATGCTACCCTCTTGGACTTTGTTGATTCCACTGAGGTACTTAAATTCTATCATGTCCCCCTCTCCTTCTTTTTCTCAAGGGTATACATATTAAGCTCCTTTAGTCTCTCCTCATACAGCTTCTCTTGCAGACCCTGCACCATTTTAGTTGCCTCCTCTGGACTACCTCTATCCTGTCTATGTCCTGGTGGAGATGGGGTCTCCAGAACTGGACACAGTACTCCAGATGGGGTCTCACCAACTGTCTGTACAGAGGGATAACAACTTCCTGTTTTCTGCTGATGATGCCTCTCCCTATACATCCCAGTATACCCCCAGCCCTCCCTACTGCCTTCTCACATTGCTTGCTAACCTTAAGGTCATCTGATATGATTACCCCTAGGTCCCTTTCCTTTTTTGTTCTTGTTACTACCTCCCACCCATTGTGTATTCTTCCCCTGGGTTCTTGTTTCCAGGTGCATTATTTTGCACTTTGCATTGAATCCTAGCTTCCATACTTCTGACCATTCCTCCAACCTTGCCAAGTCCCTTTTCATCCTTTCCACGCCTCCTTGTGTATCAACCCTGTTGCAGATCTTTGTGTCATCTGCAAAGGCATATTTTCCTTCCAGTCCTCTGCAATGTCACTGATGAAGACATTAAAGGACTGACCCAATACTGAACCCTGTTGTACCCCACTAGTAACCCCCCTTTCTTCAGAGTGACCTATTTACAATACCCCTATGTCCTGTTGTCCAGCCAATGTTTTACCCAGGCTACCACCCTGGGACCCACTCCCAGGCTGGTTAATTTGACTAGTAATCTTTGTGTGGGACTGTGTCAAATGCCTTGCTAAAGTCTAGGTAGGCCATGTCCACAGCCCTCCCTGGTCTACTACTTTGGTCACCCAGTCAAAGAAATCTATTAGATCTGCCTGACATGACCTTCCTGCTGTAGAACCCATGCTGCCTTGGGTCCTGTGCTCCACTGGCTTCTAGGTACTCAACTATTCTTTCCTTCAGAAGTGACTCCATCACTTTCCTACTACAGAGGTCAGACTGACAGGTCTGTAGTTTCCTGCCTCTGTCTTGGTCCCACTTTTGTGAAGGGGAATCACATCTGCCTTCCTCCAGTCCTCGGGTACCACACCATCCTCCCATGATTTATTAAAAGAGTAGCCAGTGGTTTCACTAGTTCCTCCCTTAATTCTTTTAGAATTCTGGGGTGAATTCCATCAGGACCCATTGCTTTGTCCACCTTCAGTTTTAGGAGTTCTTGCAGAACCCTTTCTTCTGTGAAAGAACTGGAATCAACCCCCCTATCAAGAGTGCTTCTGTTAATTGGATTAGGCACTTCCCCCTCCTCTTTTGTGAATACTGAGCAGAAATATTCATTCAGTATTCCTGCTTTTTCACTGTCCTCCTCTGCCCACCCACCGTTCATTCTATTCAGCCTCACTATCCCTCCTTTGTCTTTCTCACCGCTGATGTACCTATAAAAGGTTTTATCCCCTTCTTAACTGAGTTGGCTATCTTTCCTCAGTCTGGGCCTTTGCTATTCTTGACTTCCCTTCCTGCTTCCTTCTGCCTTAACTGGTACAGCTCCCTGTCCTGCTCCTTCTGTGTTTCCTTATACTTCCGAATGCTATCTTTTCTTCCTGACTTTCACAGCCACCTCTTTGAGAACCATAGTGGCTTTTTCTTTTCGTTTTATTTATTTATTTGCTTCACAAAGGCTTGTTGCCTCTGTGATGGCAGTTTGATAATTCCCCATTGTTGCTCCACACCTCCTTCTAGCCTGTTTGCTAGTGCTTTTCTGAGGCACTCTCCCATCTTGCCAAAGTCAGCGCTCCTACAGTCCAGTACCCTCACTTTTGTATGGCTTGACTCTCTAGCTGAGTTTAACATGAACCACACTGTTTGATGGTCACTTGTCCCCAGATGGCAACCCACTTCTAGATCTGAGATCCTCTCACTGCCCACATTTGAGAGTATGAGGTCTAAGATTGCTCCCTCACGAGTGGGTTCCAAAACTAGCTGTCTAATGCCTGCCACCTGTAGGGCATCAAGATTGGCCCTGCTCTTGGATGTGGCTGCAGCAAATGTGCTCCAGTTAACATCTGGCATATTCAGGTCTCCCATCAACAGTATCTCCCCTTTCTCTGCCATTCTAAGAATGCATTCTATCATATCCTTGTCCATTCCTTCCACCTGACATGGGGGGTCTGTACACAACCCCTGTGCGGATTGTGGTGCCCTTTCCAGTCTCCAAGGTGACCCACAGTGCCTCCTCTCCTCCCTGTTTACTCTTTTGTTCAGTTGCTTTTATCCCTTCCTTTACATAGAGAGAGCTACTCTCTCTTTTTGCCACTACAGACCTAGAGAGATATTCTTACTCAAAGTCCATAGTGGACCGTGAGTGAGAATATCCCTCTAGGTCCATATATATTTGTCTTGACCCACCAGTTGGTGGTCATGCAGTGGAAGAAGGTGCCCCTCCCTCCATGCAGCCAGTAGCATCCAAGGTGACCACCAGAACACTGCCTCACTGGTAGGCATCAGATGTCTCAGGCTTGGGAACTCAGCTCACCTGGATGGCAAGCAGTAATGCTAACACTGCACTGGCAGCCGGCAAGTAATGTAAACTTCATGTAACACAAATGACCTTCTGCATAATGCTCTTGTAATAGTTCTTGTTTCCTTTTCCCATTATTATCTGCATGATCTTCTTTATAAAGTATTTTTCCAGCTGACTTCATGGTGCCGAGTGAAGGTGTTTGCTTGGCATGCTGGTGACCTGGGTTCGCACTCTGAGCCCAGGTGTCAGGAGTGGAGACTGGAAAGGAAGGGATCTAGAGTGTCCATTGGATGCATCCCTCCCGGGGGGGGGGCCGGGCCTTGGCACCTGGAGGTGGATTGGGCGACATGCAAGCAGCGTGAAGCCTCGACACACCCCTGCATGACCCCGCCTCAGGTAGCCGTCCCCACGTAGGCCCAGTCGGAGGTGAGTGGGAGGGCCAGAAAAAGGAAAAATTGACCCCAATTAACTGGATGATGCTCTCTGGTCCCCATCACCACAAAGCTCTGAATCACCCAGACCAATCCCTGCAGCACCCAGGTCAATAGAGTTGTACCTACCAGCACTTCTCTCTTGGAAGAGGGGACCCGTGCAAAGGGATATGTCTGATTTCGGGGGAGGGCTGCCAAAATGGGGACAATGGATGGCGATGGGATTGGAAGGCAGTGGGCTGCGCTAGGAGGCCTGAAGATGTGGCCAGTCGGAGGTGCTGGGGAGGAGCAAGAAAAACCAAAATAAAGTGTTTTTCCTAAATATTTTCCCCTTACTTTTCCATTTTGTCCCCCCCCCCTCGCCCGCAGGAACATGTGAAAACTAGTTACATAAGAACATACGAAATTGCCAGCAGATAAAGGCCTTATGGTCTATTAAGTCTGCGTGATTGTGCAGCCAGCAGTCCTTATACTATACCTGCCTCTCCCCCCTCCCATGACCCTCCCCCTTACCCTGTCCCATCCCCTTTTGAAGCAGCCCACTGTTCTACAGGATACCACTTCCTCTGACAATGCATTCCACCCAGACACCACCATCTCTGTAAAAAAAAAAAAGTCTCCTGATTTTCCTCCTAAACCTTCTCCCTTCCAGTCTCAGATCATGCCCTCGAGTGTCATTCCCCCCTTAATTTGAAAAGACCCTCTGTGCCTGTATTATTCATTCCTTTCATATACTTGAAGGTTTCAATCATGTTCCCCCTGTCCCTTCTCTCCTCCAGGGAGTACATGTTCAGCTCCCTCAGCCTTCTTTCATAGGGTAAGACCCCTAGCCCCTGGATCATCTTTGTTGCCCTGTGCTGCACCACCTCCAGTAACCTAATGTCTTTCTTCAGGTATGGTCACCAGTACTGCATGCAATACTCCAGGTGTGGTCTAACCAGTGACCTATGTAGTGGCAGGATCACTCCCCCCCCCCGGAGGATATGCCCCTGGCAATACAACCCAGCAACCTGTTGACCTTTGCCACTGCCTTTCTATACTGTGCTAAGTTGTTCATTGTGTCAGTCATGATCACGCCCAGATTCTACTCCTCCTCAGTCCTGACTAGTTGAATCCCTCCTAGCTGGAAGCTCTTCCTTGTTTTTTTTGCCCCAAAATATGCCACCTTATATTTCTTGCCATTGAACCCCAGCTGTCAAGTATCCAACCAGGCCTCCAATTTTGTCAGATCATCTTGCAACCCATGCCACCCAAGTCATCCAGTACTGCTCCCAACTAGGTGTCATCTGCAAACAGACTGATCTTGCTCTTGATGCCTATTGAGATGTCTGCTATGAAGATTCCAAACAACACCGGCCCTAGTACCGAGCCCTATGGCACACCGCTTGTCACCGCCCTGGGAGATAAGAGCTCTCACCACCACCACTACCCTCTGCTGTCTCCCCTGCTGCCAGTTCACAGCTCCTTGCTTTCACCTCTAGGTTGTACTGCCAGCTGTTAATCAAAAACTACAGATTTTAAGGCTGGCCCCATGATGCCAGACTAGTAGGTATGTAGCCACTTTTGCATCTTGTAAACCTTAGTTCACACCTGAAAATGTAAGAGAAAAGGCTGTAAGAGAGGGAATGGAACAAGACAGAAGTTAGTGCTGTGGCAGCCCCAGAAGTCTGTACTGACATGAACACAGACAGTGTTTAGAAATCCTGATATGGGGCCCCAATACCTGTTGGCACCACAGAGCCAGCCTTGAGATGTGCAGTTTTTAATGATCAGCTGGCAGTATAGCCTAGAGGTTAAAGCAACCCTAAAGATGGATTATTTTTACTTACAGTTTGAAATGTAAAGGTGATAACTCACTAGTTTCAATGCACATACAAAACAAGTATTATAAATGTAGAAAGTGTTGTACTAACACCTTAAAACGCACTTAATAACACAGAGAATTTCCTATTTACCTACAGACAATGGAGGACCAGGATCCTCGGTGACATAATTTCCTGTCAGGAGCCTAAAACATATGGCTGCCCCCAGCCCTTAATTACAGGCTGATTTACATATGAATAACTCAGGACTGCAAAGACTCAGATAAACACAATGGCTCACTCAAATTAGCTGTTTATATGGTCTTTTAGACATGAAGAAACCCTGTTGATGACAGTTCCCCATTAATTCCCTAGTAATGCCCGCTTGGTCTTGTAGTACGTTTCTCAACCACTGCAAAATCACTAGTGAACAATATAAAAGACACAGTTTCTTACGTACTTCCTCCTCCCCCCAAAATTATCTTTTTTGTACATTCAGATTCCTTCCCACCCACCCACCTTGCAGCCCTCTGGGGACCGAGTGGGCAGTGTCCCTGCCAGCAACTTTAATATCAGATAGTTAGAGAGAGAGAGAGACACCGAGCAGCGACTGCCATGCAGGTACTAGCTATCCCCTTTACAATCTGTTTCTACACTCTCGCTCTGTGTTTGCAGGATTAGAGGTCTAAATACCCCCACTGTCACAGTAAACAGTCTGCGATACAGAGAGAGAGAGAGAAAGAGAAAGAGAGAGAGAGAGGGAGACCAAGCAGCAACCACTATGCAAGGAGCAGCTCTCCTGCTGACAATATCTCTCTGTGCACTGTCAGGATCACAGCTCTATATACCGGGACTGTCAGCATAACGGCTTGTATCCAAGTACTCCTGGTACGCTGACATACCTATTGATCACTTGTTGAAATCTGCAAATGTGTAGTTCTTGGTCCTTTATAACATGACCATACTAACTTGAGAGTAATGTTTTCAGTTATTATTATATTTGTTATCGTTAACAGTGTATTGACAGTACACATTCGCTCCAGTTATTCTTGTTCAAATGTACACACCTTTTCTCTCTGTCACCAAAACGTGCATAATAATCATGTTGCGTGACATATGCAATCCCACCATGCACTGCGAAATGTCTGGGGAAGCTGAAACACGATGTTTTGAAGAGCTATACATCGTCCCTGCAAGTACTAAAAAATTATAAAAGTATATTTGGCAATAATAACACCATGCTCTTAAATCAAAATGTTGTAAAGTAATGCGTCCCTATACCCACAATATATGTAGGACAGGCTACATTCAGCAGAATATGTACTATCAATACACTGTTAAAGATAAGAAATATAATAACTGTGTGTGTCTTTTTTTGCAGTACAAATAATAAATCTGCTTATTTCTTGAAATGCTTGCCATGTTACAAGTGCATTAAGCCACTCCAAAGGAGAGTTCTAATGGAGAATTAGTGCATGGTTGGTTGGTTGGAGGCATGAGGTCGCACCTCCCCCCACCGCCAACCATGCATTAATTCTTCAGTAGAACCCTTCTTTGCTGTGGCTTAATGCTTACATGTCACAAAGCTTATGTGGGCTAAGAGGTCGCAGTTGACAGGTTGAAATGTGTTTCCGGTGCTTGAAATTAGTGCATTGCTGGTGCCTACAGGTGGCATAGGACAGCTGCTGACTACTGGGGTTTTCTCTTGTAGTTTTATTTCTTACTCTTCTTTCTGCTGTTCCTGCCACCCACCAAGGATTGCAGCTTGAGTATCATTTGTTCCCATAACGCGGTTCTTGAGACATAGCTGCCACTGGGGCAGCAACGTTTAGCTCATCCTCTGCCTTACTCCTATTGGTGGATTTCACCCACTGGTAGTGCTGCCCACAGGGCAGCACCCTCGTGCTCCACCTCCCACCTATCCCTATTGGTCAATTTTGTCCCCTGCCCCCAGGGCAGCAACCAATAGCCGTTACTTCCACAAACTGATTGTTGCAAGTCTGATGAATTGAGGGTTTTATGTGTAGATGACAATGTTATGGAAATGCTCCCCTAACAACGTACTGCTTGTCTTTGAATTTTGGTGGCTCAAGGTGTATGTCTGTCTGCATCCAAAAGAGCCAGATTTCAAGGGTTAAAATCTTAACCAGGGACATTTTTTGTGCATTGTGTCAAACTCAGTTGTGAGCACTTAATCATGTAAGTGTCACAAATCTTTACCTTTATTTTGTATTGCTAAATTAAAACAGACGTAAGTGAGAGAATATATTTTATTTATAAATTGTAATAAATGGGGCAGTGCCATGATGATGATTGGTTACTGGGCCACGATGGTTGGTTTCTGTTGGCTGCCCCTGGGGCAGTGCTCTTGCTGCCCTGGAGAAGCGCTTTGTAATTGGTTCCCATGGCTGCCCCTGCAGGTCCCCACTGCCCTGGGGCAGTGCCTGTGTAATTGGTTTCTGTGGCTCAGCAGTATCCTCGCTGCCCCTGGGCAGCACATGTGTAACTGGTCCCTGTGGGCTGCCCCTGGGCAGTGTCCTTACACCCCTCAGGCAGTGCCTGTGTGATTGGTTCCATGGCCGCCCTGGGGCCGTGTCCATTGCCCAGGGCAGTGCCTGTGTAACTGCTCCCCTGCAGTGCCCCTGGGGCAGCAAGGACACTGCCCTGGGGTAGCCCATGGGAACCAATTACACAAGCACTGCCCCAGAGGCAGCCCATGGGAACCAGTTACACAGGCACTGCCCCGGGGCAGCAAGAGCACTGCCCCAGTGGCAACCAACAGAAACCAACCATCATGGCACTGCCCCAGGTCAGCGCCAGTAACCAATCAACATAGCACTGCCCCATTTATTACAATTTATAAATAAACTATATTATCTCACTTACATCTGTCTTAATTTAGCAATATAAAAAAAAGGAAATAATTTGTGACACTTACATGATTAAATGCTCACAACTGAGTTTGACACAAAGCACAAAGATTTGAACCCTTGAAGTCTGGCTCTTTTGGATGCAGACAGACATACACCTTGAGCCACCAAAATTCAAAGACAAGCCTCGTCTGCCGACAAATTCTATGTTTCTATGTTATGTTTAAGCAGTGCACATTGCTGGGAGAAGCATTTCCATAACCTTCTCATCTACACTTAAAACCCTCAGTTCATCAGATTTGCAACAATTAGATTTGTGGGAAATAATAGCTACAGGTTGCTGCCCTGGGAACAGGGGATGGAATCCACCAATAGGGATAGGTGGGAGGCAGTGTGTGAGGGTGCTGCCCCAGGGGCAGTGCTACCAGTGGATGAAATCCACCAACAGGAGTAAGGCAGAGGAGGAGGAGGAGGAGCTAAAGGGTGCTGTCCCGGGGGCAGATCTTTCCCCTAAGAACCACACTCTGAGAACAAATGATACTCGAGCAGGATTGCACTCTATTTCTTCTGATCTGCGCTGTTTGCAGACCAGTAGTTTGAGAGGCAGCTCTCTGACCTGTGACCAGTTATGCTGGTAATTTCCCTTGGTGTAAGACCTGCCTTTGACAGGATCTGCACAGCTGTTGCCCTTATACTGAGGTTTGTATACATCTTGCTCAAACTGGCTTCTTTGCTAAGCTTCACCATTAGTGCTCCAAGGTGGTTTCTGGAATCATAGGAATATTTCAGAACTAGAGGACTTGTGTCCATTATGCTCGCTAAGTGTACTCATTTTAGCCCTTGTAGAATTTATCAAGGTTAAGTTTGAATGTCTCTGTAGTTTTGCATGCCACCACCTCGAGAGGTAAACTATTCCATTCAAACACCATTCTCTGATTGAACCATTTACTTGATCTCACTAATTTTGTTTGTCTTGCCTCCAATTGCATAGGGTGGGACCTTGTGTTGAACATCTTTTCAGAGACTACGAGTCCCAGAATGTCCCACAAATCATTGTCAGTCAATGCTTTGTGTATTAAACACGTCTCCCCTTTTTCTCCAGTATTCCAAAGTAAACAGGTTCAATGATTCCAATCGCTCCTCATAAGTTTTTCCTGACATGCCTTTGATCCCTCTAATAGCTCTTTTTTGGATTCTCTCCTGCATTGCCCATTGGCTCATCACAGTATCAGCATTCCTGTGTATTTAAATATTCCTGTGGCTAACATAAAGGATGGAGGTAAAAGGCAGGTGCATCAGCTGATAATTTTGAGATATACTTCAAGACAGATTTCACACGGTAGAGTGGCTTTGCCAGCTCTGCATATATGAAGCTGTGGTAGTTCTTTGTTAGTCTCCAGTGGGTTCTTGTGGTTTTTGGTGCTCTCACTGTGTAAGAGAATCACATATTCCTGGCTGTTTTCATCACTATTTACCAGGAAAGAGTTACTTTCAGGTCCATTAGCCCCTCCCGACTGCACCTGGCCATGTGGATTTAAATATAAAACCACACCTTCATTATGAGGCCAGGAGATTTATCGGGAGAGAGCTCTTCCGACTTTCTTGGCTTCTCAAGGTCTGCAGCTGTGAGTGCAGGATGGTGTGTGGCCAAGTCTTTTTGTTGTTTTCATAATGTCTTCAGCACACTAATAAGAACATAGTTGGCAGATCAGAACACCAACCGCTGGGGAGTTTATGTGATGGTTGAGGCCAGAGCGTAGAGCACAGTACCCAGATGCTGCATACTGCTCACTGCTGGCCAGTCACACCTTTGCGTAAAACTGTCTGAGCAGTTTTCAATTCACAGAGAGGGATGGTTTGCAAATTAGTTGCCCAGTCAGTTGGCACTCTCACAGTCCAGACAGCATTGTTTTTTAAGTATTCAGCTCACCGCAGTCTGACTTGATGCGATCGAGCTGAACGGATGACAGCGCAATGTATCTTTTTAATTTACTAATGTCAGTTTTGGATTTCTTTGAAGGCTGTACCTCAGCAAGATGATCAATGCTGCCTGGGAACATATCTTCTACTCTGGATGGATCAAGGAGACTGAAACTAACAGGCTCTGGGAGAAAAATGGACACTGGAATATTTTTGAAAATTCCATGGGGCACATTGGTATTTGAATGTTATCAGGCAGCCGGAAGAGGAACTTATTCCCCAGTCTCTGCCACATAAATGCCACCTAGACAACGTGCTCGGCCACTCAGAAACTGGGAAATTGCAGACCCATTTTCTAATAACATTTAACTTGCTTAGAAGTAACTTACAATACTGCTAGGTAACCTGACAAGTAACCTCCTGATAAGACTGTTTGCTTTTTTCTCTTTTAAATAATTCCTGAAGAAGACCTATGGTCAAAACATCGATTCTAGCTGTATTTTCTATTTTCAGCATACATTTTACATTACCTTTTTGTTTTGTCTCCTGATAATAATTAACCTACTCTGCTAACAAGCTACTGACAGTTAGCCTACTATCAGTCAGATACAGAAAATCTTTCGACACAAGCAGTCCATTAATGAGGAGCTTTATGTTTCTGGGATTTTATTTGTACAGTACCTTCTCCTAAACAGGGTATGTGTAAAGTACAATGGGCTGAATTCTTGAAACACTCTGAAGGTGCAAAAAATGTACAAGTCCCCGAACACTATGAAGGTGAGGGGGGGGGAGGGTTCTTGCGCTGCGTTATATTCACAAAATGTCCGTGGCTGTGGAAAAAAAAAAAAACACTGCAGACTGTGGGAAAAACACAGCTGCAGAAGTTCTTGCACAACAAAAGCCATTGAAAAGTATTACTTGTCCTCTTAAAGGCTATTTTCAGTCACTGTTTTTCTGCAGTTACGGAAAAAATGTTGCGCACATGCTGCAGCAAAGGGAATTGGGCACAGTGAGTGAGGCGTAGCTCATCATGCGCTAAAGGCAGTGTACTGTTAGCTGAGAAACGATGATAGTGGGGGTTCAGGGACCATGCAACGGCAAATCAGGGGGCCTTATAGTAGTGTCAGATGTTCACAAATAGCACACATTGCAATTGAAATTCAACAATTCAACCACAGCCACGTGACCCAGAACAGCCCATAAAGGAGCTCCACAGCCAGTAGAGACAGAGGCAATAACAGCCAGAAGTGTGTGCTTCAGAAGCAGGGAAAAGAAACACCTGAGAGAGAGACAGAACCAACAGTTACAAAATGCCACTGCACTGGGTACAAGGTCCTGCTGATAGAGGTGGTGCTGCTGTGGTCCCAGTTGTGGGACTGGCTGCTAGCCTCACTGGGAGTGCTGGACTGGTTCTGTTGCATCTTTTGAAAGATTGTCAAAGTATCTTCTCCAATTAATATGGATAATCTGTTGTTCTGTCTGCTGGTCCTTTTATATTATTTCCACAGCTGCAGATTTACACGTGCGCATTTTACCCACATGGAATTTCATAACTTGCCTGTTTTTGTGGTTTCCACACTTGTGGTAATTTGAACAGTGAATCAGCCACACTTGTGCTCCTGCAGTGTTGCAAGCCTTTTTTCCACACATGCAGCAGTTTTGACTGTCTTTGTGAATCTAGCCTAATATCACCAAGGATTACTGCTTAAGCCCCTTGATGAAGCTCGGAATGAGCGAACTGCTGGATCTGGGAGAGGCAGCGTGTCGTGCTTGCTTATCCGGGAGACCAAAAGTTTAAGTAGTTTCTTCTACTTTATTGCTACAGTTTGCAGTCTGCTTATGCATAGTGTTTTTTGTATGTTACTGCTATGAATTTGGATGTTCTCTGCTTAGTAGCACAGTCACATTACTGTTGCACTGTAATTACTTGCACAGATGGAATTTATTGAAGCCTATAATGGCACTTTTTTCATGTGATTTGCCTAAAAATCCTGAATAAATGTTGTAAGCAGTAATCCTTGGTGATATTGTATTTTATACAGCAAATGTTTGTGGCTTAGTGCCTATAATCAACACTGGCACAGCCAGTAACACACGTGTGCATGGGGATACACTGTTTAGGGGAAGGCATTTCAAACACTAAGGCATTAGTCAGCCTAATCCCCAGCACCACCCCAGCTGATTTTTAATGGCTCGTTACTGGCATATGTGTGAGATTTGAATATTTTTACAATACCCTATTCTAGTGAAGTTTAATGTTTTATTGGGTTTTGCTGTGTACTGCTGCATTCTACTACCACCACCACCGTGCCCCCCATCCACTTGATTGTATTTCCGACTTCAACAGGTAGTCATACAATTTCAAGGAGCTTATCTGTAAAGTTTCAGCAATAAATTAATGGCTTACTCACTATCAAGCTACAGTAAGTACAGTATTCCCCTGATGACTGGCACTTTAAAAACAAAACCGCAAAACAAAGAAGCCAGATTTGTTTATAGAAGAAACCAATGTATCATGCATCATCACTCGATTTTCTTAAGTCCCTTCTCCACTTTAAAAACATTGAACAATCTGAGAGAGTCGTCAACCACATCAGCAGTTTGTCATTTATCACCCATTTACCTGGGCAGACACACCAGCCCCAATCCCTCATGAGAATTAATTTATTTAGAATGTTTACCAGGGAGGGCCTTGTGAGCTGAGAGCAGCTTGTTTCCAGCGATGTCATAAGGGAAGGGTACAGGGGAGAAAGTAAGCAACATAATAGTATACAAATGGTACAGGAAATCAGAGGGCTATAAGAAAGTACACCCAGAACCGATTCTCAAATTCCTGGCAGGGCGTAAAGGGATTGCACCACAAAGAATGGCACAAAGTACCCCTTGCACTAAAAGACGCACCAGGAGCTATTCACAAAGGCAGTCTGTAGCAACCACAGGCTGCCTGCCCCAAACCAGGCTTGCGCCATCCATGCACCACAAAATGTACTGCAGCCTGGCACAAGGGGAGCTAAGGCAGATGCAAGCTGCAGCATCCCTGAATGTTCAATTCATAAAACTCTCCCAGAAGGAGAATTTCTAAGTACCCTTAGACCAGCCAGGACTGGTCTAAGGGTAGTTAGATATATCCCTCTGGGGGAGCCTGGTGCAGTGTGGCACCCCGATCTGCCCCTACAGCTTACTTTAAGACATGTTTATCCCTTGGGACAAGTGTTCCCCCTACCCCGATCAGCCCGTAACTGGACGTGTTAATAATAAAAGTATCCCTGGTGATCTACTGGTCCCTCCCCCCTACCCTGATATGCCCATTCTGAAAATAATAATGTAATTCATCCTGGTGGTCAAGTGGGCCCTCCCCCCGACCCGATATGCCCATTCTTAAAACAATAATCCAATTCACCTGGTGGTCTATCGGTCCTGCCCCCACCCTGGCAAGAAGTGCCCACCCCAACCCGAACCCCAAACTGGGATCAACACTGCCCTCCTCTCACCACCTCGGCCGGTCCCAACTGAGCTGTCACTGAGAGTGTAATACAATACAGTAGGCACTCATTGATTATCAGTGAGCGCATACTGTATTATATTTACTGGTTAGTGCTAATTAACAACTGCTGGCACAACCTCACAAACTCCATAATTCACACGTGTGAATTATGGAGTTCCACAAACCACAGTTTCAAAAATAGCTGCGAGTGCACCTGAGCACATGTGTGAGAGACTGTCCTCACACTGGCCGTTCGCTCACACTCTCTCTAAAAAACACCAGCACAAAAGACAGTCTTCTTGGACAAACACAAACTGTACACTCTCTCTCTCTCTCTCTCTCTCACTCTCACTCTCTCACAATAGGTGAACTACTTTTTATTTTAAAAAAAATAGCAGTCTTCTAATCAAGTCACTAAGAAAAGTACCCTGTTTCAGTTACCAGCCCTGCTTACATGTTTCACTGATTTCGGCAATACTTTCAGTTCGGGGCAGTTACAGAGCAGCTTCTGAACAGCAAGATAAAGTGAAGCCACTCCAGGACACCTTTCTCTTTATTTCCAAGCACTCTACTATAAGTTTTATCCGTACCATTAATTCATAATTTGGAGGCGGTCAGGAAACTTTTGCTGATGAAGTGGCTTTCAGTAAACCAAAAAATGAAAGTGAAATTGAAGCCGCACTGTTTTACAAACTAAACCTCCTTCTTGATGGGACTCTGTTCCAGTATCTATGCATTTTTTGCTTTAATCAATAAATATAAAAAATAAAACATGAGGAAGTTTGGGAACTCGGATTTTATGCACAATTTGTTGTGTGATGCCCAGATAAAGGCATCACACACCTTGGGTGTGCATAAAATCCTCATTAACCACACTTTCCCGTGCATTATTCTACATGTATTATGCACTCAGTGAGAGTTCAGTTGGGGCCAGGTGGTGTGAGAAGGGCTGTGCTGGTCCCGGCTCAGGGTTCAGGTTGGGGTGGAGCGGAGTGGTAGGCACTTCTTGCCAGGGTGGGGGGGGCAGAACCGCTAGACCACTAGGATGAATTACATTATTGTTTTAAGAACTGGCATATCAGGGTGGGGGGGCCGCTATCCACCAAGGGCCCTGCTGGACCAGCGCATAGCTGCCTCACTGCTTGTGGCAAGCCCTCTTGTTGTGCCGTGTGCTTTGGTGCATGACCAGAGTTGCCGCAAGACTAGGGACTTAGCTGCTGGAACCCTGCCAGTGAGAGAATCGGATGCAGTGTCCCTAGCACACTGGGCTTTGGCTCAAGCTGCTGTTTGCTGCAGCTTGTGCCAGTCCTAGTCATTTATGAGAATCGAGCCCCCAGTATGTAAACAGCACAGTACTGGACAGAGGATTAAACTAGTCCAATGTGAAAGGGTAAAGAAGACCCTTTGGGGGTCAAAATGAGCCTAAGATACTAATGATGAAGTACAGATACAGCAAGGGGGCAGTCAGAGTAGAAACAACAAGAGGAGAAGAGGCAGTGAACAAGCGGGAGAGCTGGAGAAAGCAACAAGAAGAAGGAATCAAACCTGGGACACTGAGCAGCTCTAACCACTCAGCTAAATATAAATTCCTCTTTGGGAAGTAATTGAGCCTTTGGTGTCATGCATTGCAATCGCAGCAATTATCACCAGAGATTGCTCTATTGTCACTATTTCCCAGCACTGAAGTTTATCATTTGCAGCTTGTCACATCAGATGACTCTGCTTTTCATCACATAAACTTATACAAATACAACTACAACACAGCTGTCTGCTCAATGATATAGCATTATTCAGAAGCACGTAATCCATGAACTATGGAAATTATCCGCTGTTCAGTCGCACCCTTCTAACCAAGGCACCTGTGTGTAATTGCCCGTAGGCTGCTAGGAGTTGTGTTATTTTGTCTAGTAAGTTGATTGCCAATACCAATGAATGTAACCCATCTCTGTAATTGATTTACGTCTACTGATGTACATAGTTCTGTGTCTTTCACAATGTCCTCCACATTTTGTATCTTGTAAATTGTTTCCCTTGCTCGGTTTATTTCTCTGTACTTATCCTGGCAGATGTATGACCCCTGTATCCCTGTTATTCTTGTACACTGCTGTGATGACCTCCTATGTTGTTATCTCCCAGGCCGTACCTGAAAATAAGCAAATGTTTTGTCTGGTGCACCTACCTGGTAAATAAAAAACTAAATAAATAAATAGGTGAATAACTCATAAGCCCATTGGGTAAGCTGCAGATGTGATAACATTTTTTTAATTCATAGAAACAGATTGAATCATGATAAAACAGGAATACCTATAGTACTAAGCTTCTGAAACCTTGCTTGTTTTTAATAAGTTGATTTATGGGCATGTGTGTCCCCTTTCATGTTATAGAAGAAAAATACACATCAAGTTAAGCATTTGGCTGTGCTGCATTCATAGAAACACAAAAACATAGAACATTTACAGGTAGAAAATGACTGGGAGTCCATTGAGCCTGCTCTGCTTTTACCTTAAAATCAAAACCTCTGGCCCAGCAGGTAGCAAACTGTACTCCCACACAGGTGACCTGAGCTCAGGAGCAGACTTGGGAGCATTACAAGTGGTGCGCCATTTAAATGACATCTGGGGCCCAATATTCAAAAGTTTGCCCAGGCGCAAAGCCAGATTTGCCCGCGCAAACTGGGTTTTTCGCAGATGTCGTGTATTGAAAAGCCAAGTTAGCACGGGCACACAGGGTTTGCTCCCAGGCAGTATTCAGAGGGGGGGCACAATAAAAATAAAGGCACGGGGACCTGAATATTGGTACAGTCCAAAATTCAGAGTGCACTGTACAAGGCGGTTTTGCCTGGTCCCTTTGCGCAGCACACATACTTCTGATCTGAACCTTGACTAGAACTGTGGTGGCCCCCCTCGACCCCCCTGCACAGTAGTCCCTGGTGCTAGTGGCACCCCCATCACCGGCCAAATGTGAAATAAAAATGATTCCCTTATGCTAATGCCCCCCCCGGCCGATCGCTGGCCCAATGTGAAATAAAAATTATTCCCTGGTGTCAGTGGTCCCCCTCTCATGGATCACCAGCCAGATGCAGAAATTATACTTTCCCTGGTGTCTAGTGGGCCCCCCTTGACGATCACCAATACAATGCAGAAATGATACTTTTCCTGGTGTCTAGCAGTCACACCCCCCGCTCACCAATCGCCAGCCTGATGTAGAAATGAAATTGTGCCTGTTGTCTAGGGGTCCTCCCTCACTGATCACCAGCCCGATATAGAAATGACAGTTTCCCTGGAGTCTAATGGTACCCCCGCTCACAGATCACCATCCTAATGTTAATAAAACTCTTTCCCTGGTGTCCAGCAGTCCCTCTCCCACCTGCACCCATGCCCGATGATTCATATAGTAGTCCCTAGTGTACAGTGGGCCCTCCTCCCACCGGATCACTTGCTCAACATACTGACATGATTTTCCTGGTGTCCGGTGGTCCCTTCCCCTGATCCTGATCCCTGTAATAAATAAACGATTCCCTGGTGTCTAGCGGACCCATTGCCCTATTCCCAATCCCTGTACTAGGAATGTATACCATTCCTGGTGTCTAGCGAACCTCCACCCCCCACCCGGCGGGTACCAGCCCGCTCACTCCCCAGTCCTGACCCTGAGCAGGTGACTGGCACAGCCCTCTGCTCCTACCATGGCCCAGCCACCGACTGAGCTGTCAATGAGTGCATACTTTTATAGTATGTAGCTTCACTGACAGCTGTCAGTGAGACAGCTGGTGGGGAAGCAGAGGGCGTGCCAGTCACCGGGTCAGGATTGGGGAGCAACAGGGTGGTGGAGCACTACCTGCCAGGGTGGGGGGTTCACTGAACACCAGGAATGGTATACATTACTAATACAGGGAATTGGAGATAGGGAGGGGAGAGGACCACTGAACACCAGGGACTACTACATGAATCATCATGCATGAGTGTGGGGTGGGGGATGACTAGATACAGGGACAGATTTTGTGTATCAGGCTGGCAATTGGTGAGGGAAGGACCACTAGACACCAGGGAAACTGCCATTTCTACATTGGGCTGGTGATCAGCAAGGGGGGAGCACTAGACACCAGAGACAGTTTAATTTCTACATCAGGCCGGGGATTAGCGAGGGGGGAACCTCTAGACACCAGGGAAAGTATAATTTCTACATCGGGATGGCAATCGGCAAGGGGGGACAGACCACTAGCACCAGGGAATGATGTTTTATAACACTGGACTGGTGACTGGTGAGGGGAAGGACCACTAGCACCAGTGATGTCTCTCTGGGACCGGGCAAGTGGGGGTGGTGCCACGCTAAATTGCCGGGTTATCCATGCAAATGAGCCCATAATGGACATGCAAAAGGTCCCTTAGTGCCTTACATGCCCAATGGGCTCATTTGTATGGGTCCTTTTGAATATCGGAAATTTAGCGCAGGCGCAAGCCATTATGACTCTCTATTTCGGGAGCCATGTCTGCCCAGCACTAAGTGGCTTAGCACTGTGCCATAATGGCCCTATATTCAGTCGAATAACAGCAGTGCACTATTCCACTGAATACAGCATTTTGGGGCATCCAGGCAAGGGCAAGGCACAGTGCAAGTATTTGCGTTCCACTTTGCCCATTTTTGAATATTGGGCCCCTGGATCCCAAGAGATGAATTATAGTAAATAACTAGTATCCAGTGGATATTAACAGCATGTATCTAGATTTGCCAGATGTGCTTGTTATGTTTCCTTGTGCTTGTGCAAGAAACATTTTGTTACAGAGAACGGCATTTCAGAGGTGTTTCACTGACTAGCCCAATGCAGGGCAAGCTGCATTGGGCTCATCCTTGACAGACCGATGACCATGCAAGGTAAGTATGATGGTGGTCACAGTTTTATGGGTGGAAACTTTGTGTACTTGAAAGGACTGGGCGCTCCATGAGAGGCGCTTCATTTTGCATAAAGCTGGCCAGCAAACAGCTGAGTGGCTTTAGTACTTTTGAATCCATGCTTGCTCCTGCTGTCTGTGGAATGCAATCAGTACCCTACAGCAGACAGAACAGTTAGACACAGTTTTGACCAAGAACAGCACCCAAACTGTGATCCTCAATCTGCTTTCCCTAACTTGCTCTGCCCTTCTACAATAAGGGCAAAACATCATATAAGCTTTACTTCAGGAAGAATAATGACACAGGGGGTGCCAAATCCCCCATGCCAGCTGCTGTTATCACCCTGTCCATTTTACTTAGGCAGCACTGGGGAGCCCACTCCGGGGCTGCCAAATATAACAGTGACACCGGGGATTGCCCAGTCCCCCAGTGTCCCTCCCTAGTAGTTTATCTTTCTTTTTTTAATTTAAAACCTGTAAAAATGAAAACCTGTCCATCAGTGTCTGTTCCAACCCCCGTAACCCTCCCCTCAGCCCAACCTACATCATTATTAGGGCATGGGGTGCCCAATCCCCATGCTAGCTGCCACTCCCTACCCTGCCCCTTTTAGTGATTGTGGCACCACGGAGCCACGCAGTGCTGCCAAAAATAACAGTGACACTGGGGGTGCCTAATCTCCTAGTGCCGATACCTGTAACAAAGAAAACTGTCCCTCGTCATTTTCTATGTATTTATTTATTTTTTTATTTTGTAAACCTGTAAAGCAGAAAAACATCCATCGATGTCTGTTGCACCATTATTCCACCCCCCATCCGACCTTCCCACTTAGCACCCACCATCCCCCAGCTCTTACTTACCCACCAGGCATCTGACACTGTACTCCTTTCTCAACCACAGACATGTCTTCACTCTTCAATGCCCGACCACGAACTGAGGAAATCAGGTATGCAATTCAATGTATTTCAATGGGGTTCTGAACTTAGTGGCATAACTTGGCCATCATTCAATATTTTTGCCCCAAATTTTCCACATACCTTTTTTGGGACACCACCTCATGAACAATGCAAGTGACATTAGGTAAATCTGTCCCAAAAGGTGATAGAAACATAGAAGTTGATGGCAGATAAGGACCGCAAGAACCATCCAGTCTGCACATTTCTTTTTCTACCTTATAAATGTGCCATCGGCCTTTGCTCTGTCAATGGCCTATCTATTCATACTCATCTGTATTGCTCCCTTATGCCTATCCCATGCCTGTCTGAAGCCCTGCACTGTATTCATATCCACCACTTCTTGAGGTAGGCCGTTCCATGCATCCACCACCCTTTCTGTGAAAAAGAACTTCCTCACATTACCCTTTAATCGGCCTCCCTCTAATCTCATGCTGTGTCCTCTTGTCCTGCTATTTTTCTTATATTGAAACATGTTAGACTCTTTCACCTTGTTAATGCCGTTAAGGTGTTTGAATGTTTCGATTATATCACCTCTCTCCCTCTTTTGCTCTAGGGTATACATATTGAGCTCCGTTAATCTGTCCTCATATGTTTTCTGATGCAGTCCCTGCACCATTTTGGTTGCCCTTCTCTGGACTGCCTCAATTTGGTTAATGTCCTTATGAAGGTGTGGCCTCCAGTACTGCATGCAGTACTCCAGATGGGGCCTAACCAGTGTCTTGTAAAGAGGGATTATTACCTCCCTCTTCTG
Source organism: Neoceratodus forsteri (assembly GCA_016271365.2). Taxonomy (NCBI): domain Eukaryota; kingdom Metazoa; phylum Chordata; order Ceratodontiformes; family Ceratodontidae; genus Neoceratodus; species Neoceratodus forsteri. The sequence continues at coordinate 1,296,904,239 of CM057459.1, forward strand.
ACTTGTGGTACCCCTACTAATACACCCTGACATCCCCCTAGCCTGACCTACTGCTTTAGTGGTCTGCTTGGATGATTTCAGGTCATCGGTGATGATGATGCCCAAGTCTCTTTCTTCCCTTGTGACTGCCAGCAACTCCCCTCCCAGCCTAAAGGTGGCTTCAGAGTTTCTCTTCCTTATGTGCATGATCTTGCACTTCTTTGCATTAAACCCCAGCTGCCACTCTTCCAACCATTTTGCTAGTTTATCCAGATCTCTGCTCATTCTGCCCACCCCATCTGGATCATCTACTCCGTTGCAGATCTTGGTGTCATCTGCAAACAGAACAACCTTATCCTCCAGTCCATCTGCAATGTCACTGATGAAGATATTGAAGAGGACTGCCCCCAGGACTGATCTCTGAGATACCCCACTTGTGACTTGCATCTCTTCTGACTGTATACTGTTTACCACCACTCTTTGTTTTCTGCCTGTCAACCAGTTTGCCACCCAGTTGACCAACTTCTGACCCATCCCGAGCCTACCCAGCTTATTAATCAGTCTTCTATGTGGAACAGTATTGAAAGCTTTGCTGAAGTCAAGGTAAGCGACACCAACTGCTCCCCCTTAGTCCACCACTCTGGATACCCAGTCAGAGAAATCTATGAGATAAGTGTGACAGGACCTTCCTTTTGTAAACCCATGCTGTCTTGGATCCTGTACTCCTACGGATTCCAGGTGTTGCACTATCCTTTCCTTAAGGAGTGCCTCCATAATCTTGCCCACTACTGAGGTAAGACTGACTGGTCTGTATTTCCCTGCCTCCTCCCTACTACCACTCTTGTGGAGCGGGATCACATGAGCCCTTCTCCAGTCTTCTGGGACCTCTCCGGTGCTCAGAGACTCACTAAACAGTTCTGATAATGGTTCTGCTAGTTCCACCCTTAGCTCCTTTACTACTCTGGGATGTATGCCATCAGGTCCCATTGCCTTGTCCATCCTGAGCTTATTGAGCTCTTGTAGGACCCTTTCTTTTGTGAAGTGACTAGTGCTCACCTCCCTCCCCCTGTTCATGGTGCTGAGCTATGGGCCCAGCCCTACCTTCTCTTCAGTAAATACTGAGCAGAAGTATCTATTTAAGATAGATGCTTTTACATGGTCCTCCTCCTCACACGCCCCCTTATCTCCTTTGATCTTAGAAATACCCACTCTGGACTTTCTCCTTTCACTAATGTATCTGTAGAAAGTCTTGTCACCTTCTTTTACTGTCTGTGCTAGTGTTTCCTCAGTTTGGGCCTTTGCCTGCTTTACTGCCTTCTCTGCTTCCCTTAGGGAAGTTTGGTATGCCTCCGTATCTTCATCCTGCTGTGTTCTCTTATATTTTCTGGAGGCCAGCTTTTTGGCTCTGACCTTTTCTGCTACTGTTTTTGAGAACCAAAGTGATTTCACAGTTGCTGCACAAAATGCCCTTTCAGGCAAGAGTTAAAAAATTTTCCGCCATTGTTCATGAGGTGGGGTCATAAGAAGGCTATGTTGAAAATTTTGCATAAAAATATTAAACCAGCAAGGTATGAGCCAACGATAAAGTTTGTGAAACGCAGACTCATAACTCTGGTAATTTTCAATATTTTGCCCCCTAATTTTCAAAATAGCCCTTTCTTCATAGCACCTCATTAATGTGACAGCTGTCATTTTTCAAATCCTGACCAAAATGTGTTTTCATATCCCAAAAGGTGATTTCACAGTCACTGCACAAAATCACCTTTCAGCCAGGAGTTGAACATTTTCCCCACAATTGTTCATGAGATGGGGTCATAAGAAGGCTATATTGAAAATTTGGCATAAAAATATTTCAAAACAACAACATTATGAGCCAGTCTTGAAGTTTGCAAATGCAGGCTCGTAACTTTGGTAATTTTCATTATTTTGCCCCCCAAATTTTCAACATAACCATTTCTTCACAGCATCTCATGAATGTGACAGCTGTCAGTTTTCAAACCCTGGCCAAAATGTGTTTTTGTATCCCGAAAGTTGATTTCACAGTTGCTGTACGACATCACGTTTCAGGCAGGAGTTGAACATTTTCTCCACACTTTTTCATGAGGTGGGGTCATAAGAAGGCTATGTTGAAAATTTGGGACAAAAATGTTAAAAAACAATAAAGATATGAGCCAATGTTGGAATTTATGAATGCAGGCTTGTAACTTTGGTCATTTTCAATATTTTGACCCCAAAGCTTGGCAGAAGACACCAGGAGGAAGGAGTGCTGTAGAAACATAGAAACATAGACTTTGATGGCAGATAAGGACCGCTTGGCCCATCCAGTCTGCCCATTTCCCTACCTACAGGATAGGCCGCAGATCCTAGTTAACCAACAGCCTATTTCTTCCTACCCCCCACAAGAATTGCCTTATGTCTGTCCCATGCATTCTTGAATTCTCCCACAGTTTTTGACCCCACAACCTCCTCAGGAAGGCTGTTCCATGCATCCACTACCCTCTCTGTGAAATAATATTCCTCATATTGCCCCTGAACTGTCCCCTTCTATCTTTAAATTGTGTCCCCTTGTTCTTGCATATCTCTTTTTCTGAAAGATGCTACCCTCTTGGACTTTGTTGATTCCACTGAGGTACTTAAATGTTTCTATCATGTCCCCCTCTCCTTCTTTCCTCAAGGGTATACATATTAAGCTCCTTTAGTCTCTCCTCATATGGCTTCTCTTGCAGACCCTGCACCATTTTAGTTGCCTTCCTCTAGACTGCCTCTATCCTGTCTATGTCCTTGCGGAGATGGGGTCTCCAGAACTGGATGCAGTACTCCAGATGGGGTCTCACCAACTGTCTGTACAGAGGGATAACAACTTCCAGTTTTCTGCTGCTGATACCTCTCCCTATACATCCCAGTATACCCCCAGCCCTCCCTACTGCCTTCTCACATTGCTTGCTAACCTTAAGGTCATCTGATATGATTACCCCCAGGTCCCTGTGTGACTGGACTTCTCTACTGGGACTAAAGAAGTAGAACTCTTGTACTTGGACCTTTAATTTAGGGTAAAAAAAAAACTAACAAACAAAACAAAAAAAAATAGTGTGTTTGTCTGAGTTAACTGAATTGAATGGTTATCTGAACAGTTATCTAGGTGTAAATCTCAGGTGACTGAAAGGGCTTGATAGCTGTGCAGTTTAAATTACTTGTAGAAAGATCTAGTAAGTAGGGGGAGTGGCTTAGCTAGAAGGAAGCTAAATTTAAAGACTGCCTTAGAAAGATTCTGCTAGAAGCTTGGCAGAAGACACCAAGAGGAAGGAGTGCTGTGTGACTGGACTTCTCTACTGGGACTATATTGCCCTCCTTCCCTTCCCCCCCAAAAGCTAGTTCTACTTTTATAGGCACAGGATTTGACTGACAACAGGAACTTCCTGTTTGGGAGCAGGAAGTGAGTGATCACGGAGCCACCAAAGACCCACCACTCTAGAAGAGCAAGAGTAGCTCTTCAGACCCCTCTAGCTGCTGGAGGTCTGCCTCTGAGCAAGTAAGGGGTCTACTGAGAAATATAGGATATTCTTGTCTCAGAACAGGACAATCAGGAGCTTAAAGGGCACAGAGGCAGAAAGTAAGTAGAGAGAGAAGAAAAAAAAACAGAGGAAAGAGTAAGGATTCCAAACAACAGTTAAGGGGCCAGAAATAAGACATGAAGGGAGTGGTGCAGTGCAGTGGCTGTGGAGCAGCAGTCTTCCAGGAGACGTTCTGCAAGATGCAATGCTGTCCCATCTGCAGGCACCTCTCTGGGCTGAGGGAGGAGGTTGCTCATCTCCAGGCTGAGTTGGCCAGGATTTGTGGGACCTCCTCTTCCTCCAGGGACCACCAGTGCCACTGCCATTGCCTTAGAGGTTGCCAAGAAAGAAGAGCGGTTGTGGGCTCAGGGAGGGTGAGGGTGGTGGAACAGAGGTGCATCCCTCCAGTTGTACCTCTCCATAATTTCTATGCCGTTCTGGCAAAGTGTGGTTCCTCTATGGAGGCACCCGCAGTGGAGACAAGGAGGATGCTGGGAACTTCCACAAAGGAGACCCACAGAAGGGTGGCATGGGACCCCACAGGGGAAAGAAAAAACTCCTGGTGGGGGACTCCATTGTTAGGAAGGTAGAACTGGGGAGGAAGGGAGAGGGAGGTAAGGTGCCTGCCTGGCGCCATGGCTTGGAGGGACAGGGAGCGAATCATCAGGATTGCCGGAGCAGCTGCACGGGGAGGGAGCTGGATGTCATTGTCCACCTAGGGACAAATGACCTGGCTAAGAAAAGGATTATAGCAGTGCAGGAAGAGTTTGTGGAATTGGGGAGGGGCCTTAGACAAGTAGCACGCACGGTAACCTTCTCGGAGGTGCTGCCCATCTATGGTGTAGGAAAGGCTAGGGTGTTCTGCACCATGGGATTCAATCAGTGGTTGAAAAACTGGTGCAGAGCTCTGGGATTTGGCTTTATTGGGGACTGGAGGTCCACTTGGAGTGATGCAAGCCTATACTGGCATGATGGGCTGCATTTGTCCAGGAGGGGAACCAGGACCCTAGGTGATAGGTTTAAATGCTTCATTGGCAAGCACTTAAACTAGCCAAAGGGGGAGGCACTGGAAAGGAGCAGGGAAATCCTAGCCCCCCCCAAAAAAATCACGGAAGTAAGTGCGGTAAACACCAACATAGAGGTGTCGATAGCAAGAAGGGCAGGGGTAAATGGGGAAAATGACAAAGGCAAGAAGGACAGGGATGGGGCAAAAAGGAGTAAGGCCATCAGGAAATGAAAGGTAATGAGTACCAATGCCTGTAGTCTGGGCAAGAAGCTCCCTGAGCTGGTGGCCTTGATGGAAGAGGGATGCCTGGATATCGCAGCAGTCACAGAAACATGGTACATAGAGAACCATGACTGGGATGTTAACATACCAGGGTACATAACCTACAGGAGAGACAGGCAGGGGAGAAGAGGGGGAGGAGTAGCTCTCTATGTAAAGGAAGGGATAAAAGCAACTGAACAAAAGAGTAGACAGGGAGGAGAGGAGGCACTGTGGGTCACCTTGGAGACTGGAAAGGGCACTACAATCTGCACAGGGGTTGTGTACAGACCCCCATGTCAGGGTGAGAGAATGGACAAGGATATGATAGAAGGCATTCTTAGGATGGCAGAGAAAGGGGAGATACTGTTGATGGGAGACCTGAATATGCCAGATGTTAACTGGAGCACATTTGCTGCAGCCACATCCAAGAGCAGGACCATTTTCAATGCCCTACAGGTGGCAGTCCTCAGACAGTGAGTTTCGGAACCCACTCATGAGGGAGCAATCTTAGACCTCATACTCTCAAATGGGGGCAGTGAGAGGATCTCAAATCTAGAAGTGGGTTGCCATCTGGGAACAAGTGACCATCAAACAGTGTGGTTCATGTTAAACTCAGCTAGAGAGTCAAGCCATCAAAAAGTGAGGGTACTGGACTTCAGGAGGGCTGACTTTGGCAAGATGAGAGAGTGCCTCAGAAAAGCACTAGCAAACAGGCTAGAAGGAAGGGTGGAGCAACAATGGGGAATCATCAAACTGCCATCACAGAGGCAACAAGCCTTTGTGAAGCAAATAAACAAATCAAAATGAAAGAAAAAGCCACTATGGTTCTCAAAAGAGGTGGCTGGGAAAGTCAGGGAGAAAAAGATAGCATTCAGGAAGTATAAGGAAACACAGAAGGAGCAGGACAGAGAGCTGTACCTGTTAAGGCAGAAGGAAGCAGGGAGGGAAGTCAGAATAGCAAAGGCCCAAACTGAGGAAAAGATAGCCAACTCAGTTAAGAAGGGGGATAAAACCTTTTATAGGTACATCAGAGAGTGTAGAAAGACAAAGGGAGGAATAGTGAGGCTGAATAGAATGAACGGTGGGTGGGCAGAGGAGGACAGTGAAAAAGCAGGAATACTGAACAAATATTTCTGCTCAGTATTCACAAAAGAGGAGGGGGAAGTGCCTAATCCAATTAATAGAAGCACTCTTGATAGGGGGGTCGATCCCAGTCCTTTCACAGAAGAAAGGGTTCTGCAAGAACTCCTAAAACTGAAGGTGGACAAAGCAATGGGGCCTGATGGAATTCACCCAGAATTTTAAAAAGAATTAAGGGGAACTAGTGAAACCACTGACTACTCTTTTAACAAATCATGAGAGGATGTGGTGGTACCCGAGGACTGAGGAAGGTGGATGTGATTCCCCTTCACAAAAGTGGGACCAAGACAGAGGCAGGAAACTACAGACCTGTCAGTTTGACCTCTGTGGTAGGGAAAGTGATGGAGTCACTTCTGAAGGAAAGAATTGTTGAGTACCTAGAGGCTGGAGGGGCACAGGACCCAAGACAGCATGGGTTCACAGCGGGAAGGTCATCTCTGAGGAATCTAATAGAGTTCTTTGACTGGGTGACCAAAGTAGTAGGCCAGAGAGGGGCTGTGGACATGGCCTACCTAGACTTTAGCAAGGCATTTGACACAGTCCCACACAAAAGATTAATAGTCAAATTAACCAGCCTAGGAGTGGGTCCTAGGGTGGTAGCCTGGGTAAAACATTGGCTGGACAACAGGACACAGAAAGTAATTGTAAATGGAGTCCACTCTGAAGAAAGAGGGGCTACTAGTGGGGTACCACAGGGTTCAATACTGGGTCCAGTCCTTTTTAATGTCTTTATAAGTGACATTGCAGAGGGACTGGAAGGAAAAGTATGCCTCTTTGCAGATGACACAAAGATCTACAACAGGGTTGATATACAAGGAGGCGTGGAAAGGATTTATTTATTTAGGATGAGAAGGGACTCGGCAAGGTTGGAGGAATGGTCAGAAGTACGGCAGCTAGGATTCAATGCAAAGAAGTGCAAAATAATGCACCTGGGAAACAAGAACCCAGCGGAAGATTACACAATGGTGAGGGGAGGTAGTAACAAGAACAAAAAAGGAAAGGGACCTGGGGATAATCATATCAGATGACCTTAAGGTTAGCAAGCAATGTGAGAAGGCAGTAGGGAGGGCTGGGGTATACTGGGATGCATAGGGAGAGGCATCACCAGCAGAAAACAGGAAGTTGTTTTCCCTCTGTACAGATAGTTGGTGAGACACCATCTGGAGTACTGCGTCTAGTTCTGGAGCCCCCATCTCCTCAAAGACATAGACAGGATAGAGGCAGTCCAGGGGAGGGCAACCAAAATGGTGCAGGGTCTGCAAGAGAAGCCGTATGAGGAGAGACTAAAGGAGCTTAATATGTATACCATTGAGGAAAGAAGGGGGGGGGGACATGATAGAAACTTTAAGTACCTCCGTGGAATCAACAAAGTCCAAGAGGGTAGCACCTTTCAGAAAAAAGATATGCAAGAACAAGGGGACACAATTTAAAGATGGGGGTCAGTTCAGGGCAATGTGAGGAAGTATTTTTTCACAGAGAGGGTAGTGGATGCATGGAACAGCCTTCCTGAGGATGTTGTGGGGTCTAAAACTCCGGGAGAATTCAAGAATGCATGGGACAGACATAAGGCAATTCTTGTGGGGGGTAGGAAGAAATAGGCTGTTGGTTAACTAGGATCTGTGGCCTATCCTGTAGGTAGGGAAATGGTCAGACTAGGTGGGCCAAGCAGTCCTTATCTGCTGTCAAAGTCTATTTTTCTATGTTTCAAACTTTCAACACAGCAGTTTTTGCACATCACCTCATAAACATGCGCCGGGATATTCAAAGGGTTGCGCATGGCACAACAGACTTACAACATACAACCCTCATTACTGGCCCTGGTGGATATTGAAAGGGCTATCTGGCATAGCGTAAATACCCATGCACTGAGGCGCAATGTAATGGTATGCGGCACAGAAGCAGGGGGCATGCCCATGTATGTGCAGCACATCCCGATATTCAGCCACAGATGTGCAGCGCATATGCTGGCACAACCCTGCAGTGCGCCGCATAGGGGAGCTCAAAGATGAGTATGTGAAGAGTAAGAGCAACTCCAGGCCACCCACAGGTGGGCCGCTGTATTGCAGGGTGCAACACAGCAGCCACCAGCTGGGTACAGCTACCACCCTGAACACCGATCCACAAACACACATGACTCCTCGAGTCTAGTGCCCCCCGCCCCATTGCCGCAATCACGGTAAATAGAAACATAGACTTTGACGGCAGATAGGACCACTTGGCCGACCCAATCTGCCCATTTCCCTACCTATTGGATAAGCTGCAGATTCTAGTTAACCAACAGCCTACTTCCTGCAACCCCCCACTATAATTGCCTTATGACTGTCCCATGCATGTTTGAATTCCCCCACTGTTTTAGACCCCACAACCTCTCCAGGAAGGCAGTTCCATGCATCCACCACTCTCTCCATGAAAAAGAATTTCCTCACGTTACTCCTGAATGTATACGATCCCATAACCTGGTGGACTATTGGTCCCCCCTCCTTCCCGAATCCCCAATCGTGGTAATTCCCTGTTACAGAAAGCCCTGGTGGATTAGTGGTACCCCCCTGCCCATTGCCTCAATAGTGGTACAGCACCAGATCAGACATCCATGGTGAACCAGTGGCACCCCCCTCCCACCCACACAGATCCCTTGCCCACCGCTCCCCCCCGTCTTCAGCGGGCGGCTGCAACCTGCCCGCATACCGCCCGGCCACCTGCTGAATGACAGGTACAGTGTGGGCTTGCAGGACATACTGTACTAGACAGTCCCAAATATATGAATGTACCGTGATTGAGGCAATGGGAGGGGGGTACTACTAGTCCACCAGGGCTTTCTTGAACAGGGAATTACCGCGATCGGGGATTCAGGGGTGGGGGGACCGCTGGACTACCAGGGTATGGGAACATATACATGTACCGCGATCAGGGATTCAGGTAGGAGGGGGGTCCACTAGGCTACCTGGGATTGTTGCAATATACAGTTACCACGATCATGGCAACGAGTGGGTGGGGGACCACTGAACTACCAGGGACTGTCTTATGTTACCTTTACCACGATCTTGGTTATGGGGTTGGGGATGCCCCAGGATCCCCACTGCACATATCACTTTGTGCAGGGCGCCAGGAGTAATTCACTGTGCTGCCCTGTACAAGGCATGCTAATGGAGCCATAATGACATGCAAATGGCCCCATTTGCACCTTGCATATAGTATGGCCTCATTTGCATGCCCATGGCTGAATATTGCAGGTGATGCGCCTAGTGCAACTGCACTTGCACTGGCACATCCCTGTGCTCCCTATCTGTGGCTTGCGCTGGTGCAGTGCCACTGTGCTATGCGCAGTATGTGTGCTGACCGTGCCATATTAAACAGTGCTGTGCCATGGCGCATCACCGTTGAATATCGCCTGGTCCTGGCCCTGGTGCAGCCCAGTTGCTCTGCGCCCAGGCTTATGCCACTGCCCAGCACAGTCTCAATATCTGGGCAGAGGTGTCATTTTAAAAATCCCGCACAAGATGTGTTTTTGCACCTCTGGTGAGAAATGACACTTTGGACAATATACTATAAATGGTACATGCCATGCCTATAAGGTGAATCCTAAAACAAGTCTGTTCAAAAGTTAAGGCCAAAACATTAAAAGCAAAAAAAATTGCTTAACTAGCATCAAATGTTTGGCATTGACAAATGCTTGTTCTCTTACAGCTACGGTTGCAGCAACACCGCAAGCCCTTTTTTTTTACCTGAACCAACAGTGTGCTTTTTTCCTCTTTAACCTCTTTCCTTCTTGCTAATTCCTCTGTTTTAGCTGCAGTCAGTCTCTCTCTCACCTTGTTGAGACCAAAGTGCCACATGCCATGTCAAGGCTGATTGTTACTTGTATGCTTCTCACTGTACCTCTTTTACACACACACACACACACACACACACACACTATTAAAAGCTATTTGTAACATGGCCAGCATGTTAGCAATAGGTGTGTGTCACCTTTTTTTTTCATTCTTTTCTTTTTGTGGAGCTGGCAGGCAGCTCTGGCCTCTCCCATGGAGGGGCTCGTCTCTCTGGTCCCAGCGTAGAGGCAGCTGGGCCATCATGGAGCCTGCCAACCCCCTTTTTCCAGTGTTTTCCCCCCCCGGGCCCATGATTGTGGAATAGGCAGAGTGGCTGGGCTCCACCTCCGTGGAGGTAGCCTTATGCCCTGAACACAGGCCCTCCCCATTCCGGCAGGATGCCTTTGCTGACACCCAGCCACTGCTAGGTACCATGCAACAATGAGCTGTGCTAACCCCCCTTCCTCAGGGAAGGAGAGCTGTCTGTGGATGCTTGATTCTTCCCTCACCCTTGGCAATCCCCCGAGCAACCCAAGTCCGTTTCTGAACTCAGGTAGCCGGCATGACATGAGGTGTGGCATCCAGTGCCTCAACTCTCAGCATGACCAGGTTTGCTGTGTGTCATCCTTTTTATCAGCCATGGTACAAGTGGATTAACCCACTGCAGAGCATGGGTTAATCCTTACATGGATAGTTCCCACCTTCCAAGCCCTGATTCTCATATGTGTCTGTTCTCAATGTCAGGGAAGACTAATAGGGGGGATTCACAAAGCGTTCATACTTGATGCATTCCAGCTGCCCCAGCACAAATGTGATGCACTGAGCCCAAACTGTGGTATTCACAGAAAATGCACCGGAGGATGCTTTCAGTGCATCCCCTCTGTGAATACCACAGTTGTGCCCAACCCTAGATGCACCACCACAACCCTCTGGCCAGGCTGGGAAACCAATGGGGCAGTGCATCTCCAGATGCGCTGCGCCCAAGGTTGGGATTCACAGCCCGAGACATGCAAATGGGGCCATTAGGCATGCAAGGTGAAATGGGGCCATTTGCATGTCATTATGGCCCCATTAGTATGCAGCTTGCAGGGATGCACCCTGAAGAATGCACCGGGTGCCCTGAAAGGTCTGTAAGCTGCACACATATTCCCTGGTAGTCTAGTGGTACCCCCCACCCTTCCCTGACCCGATCGCATCTTGAATTGCAAACACCAAAGTATCCCTGGTGGCCAAGTGGTCCCACCGCCCGAATCCCTGATGTAAAGTAACATACCCCAGTAACAGCCCTGGTAGTCCAGTACAACCCCCCTTCCTGCCCGTATCCCTGGTAATAGGACAGTACAAGTGGCATAATGCCTGGTAGACAAATAGAGCCCCCCCGGCCCACACAACTGCAATACCAAAGGAAGTCCTGATGTCTCCCTGGTGGTCCAATGGACTCCCCACACCCACTCAGGAACCCCCACCCCACACCCCCCAACCCAGCATGTTCCGAACATCAGCAGGCAGCGTAACCCACCTGCAAGCCGCCACGGCTGCCCACCAACAGACCTGTCAGTGAATGACAGCTACTGTATTCCTGCAAGCCCATTGGTAGACCCAGTCAACTAATGGACTTGCAGTTTACTGTAAGCTGTCATGCACGACTTTGTGAATGACCTGTGTCATGCCGTGGTGGCTTGCAGGTGGGTTACGCTGCCCACCAACATTCAGAACATGCAGGGATGGGGGTGGGGGTGATTGAGTGGGTGGGAAGGCACTGGACCACCAGGGAGACATCGGGACTTCCCTTGGTATTGCGATTGAGTCGAGGCAGGGTAAGGGCTCTACTTGCCTACCAGGGATTATGCCGCTTGTACTGTCCTATTACTGGGGATATGGGCAGGGAAGGGAGGTTGCACTGGACTAACAGGGCTGTTACCAGGGTATGTTACTTTACATCGGGGATTCAGGTGGGGGGAACACTGGACCACCAGGGATACTTTGGTGTTTGCAAATCAAGATGCGATTGGGTTGGGGAAGTGTGTGGGGGGGTCCACTAGACTACCAGGGATGCCTGGTGATAATATTGCCACTATGGGGATACGGGCAGGGAGTTTGGGGGGGGACACTGGACTGCCAGGGTAGGCAGGCTGCCATGCTCCTGTCTGCAGTATGGCAGCCCGCTTGTGGGCGGACACCCACTTCAGTCTACTTCCATTTGTTGTAGTACATTGAAGATCAAGTCAGTAAAAACTGGTGATTAATGTGAACACCGTGCTTTCATTCCTTCATATGGCAGCTGACCAATTTGGTGAGAGTAGGGTCTCCTGTTGATCACAGCCCACTTTAAATGCATCATACTTAGTAAGAACTTTAAGTTAATTCTGACTTTTACCAATATTGCCACTGCTTCTTTCCCTTTACTTTAGCTAACACCAGGGCTTCAGTTAACTCCATTTTGAGAGTATTTGACTTCCAAAAATAAGGCAAAAACTTCCAAAATAAAGAGGAAGGAAGTCATTGACTTCCAGATGTAAAACCAAAAATTAGATGACTTCCAAAATTGCAGACATGGAAGTCAGACATGATGGACTTTTCTAAAAAAAAAATTGTATTTTACCACTAATTTACTACATTAACATCCATAAATTTGTCCATCCTAGAATACTGACTTCCAAAAGTGGGATCCTGGAAGTATTTTGACTTCCTAAAAATTGGAATGACTTCCAGATTTGAATTCCTATAAGTTTTAGACTTCCATTGAAAATAAATTAACTGAACCCCTGGCTAACACAATACACCCCTGCCACATACACCATGCAAGGAAACATTCAGCATTGACAAATGCTTGTTTTTTAAAGGGACACTGTTAATCCCCTTAGGCCTCAGAGTATCTCTAGTGTAAAAAAACACACTGTGCTCATTCACATTCTGTAAAGACTGTTGGTGTAGCTGGTTGTTTAATTGTGATTCCTTTTTTTCCTCTTTTAAAAAGTGCAAAACAGACAGCCCACCATACTTGTGTTACCACGCAAAAACAGTTTGTTTTACTTTCCTTGATCAATTTCTACTGCATCTTTCCTGGACTTGGGAATTTCCCCAATACAGTCTAGAGACACACAACTTTCTGTTCTTAATGCAATAGAAATGTGAAAGGAAAAGTGTGCATCCCACTGGGATTTGAACCCAGAACCTTAGCATTTTGTGCTATAGTTAGAGCATATAACAGAATGCTAAGGTTCCTGGTTCAAGTCCCAGTGGGAGGCACACTTTTTCTTTCACATTCCCAATACAGTCTACGCACCTAATGCAGTGGAGGTAGAGCAGGCTACTGTGCCATGAATGGCTCCACTGTTTGGACATGTTCCTAATGTTCAGAATGACTACAATAAGAGTAGATAAAAGATTTGAAACAGAACAAGGTTAGGTGTAATTATGCTGTTAGCAGCATTCAGTTCCGTAAAGAAAGGAAGCATAGAAAACAACCAGCAGTATCAACAAATTTTAGAGATGGCAAGCAACCATAAAATGTGGGGTTTTATATTGTAATTCTAGCTAACAACTTTGTAATGTAATGTAGTGTAATGTCCATTTGTCTCATGTGATCTGTGGTACTGCTTTGTATTTATTTATACTATACCTGTTATATGTTATAATGCACTGTAATGTCCAGGCATCCCATATTTATTAGGCTGCTGCTATGTGTTACGGTTATCTGTTACCTAATTATGGGTTGCCCCTGAAAAAGGGACTTTTAGTCTCGGTGGGTCCACCCAGTAAACAAAATGCAATAAAATAAATTAAAAAAAAAAAACTAGAAATAATATAATGTGAAAAAGGTTGACAGTTTCTCTTTAAGACCGTGTTTATTATTACATTTTCCTAGGTCAAACGATTTTGTGTGAGACTGAAGCTTGAAGAAATTGGGATGAAATCTACAAATTAACTATATGAACTCTGATAGTTGTATAGATCTGTTTTTCGGATTTTGATACGAAAAAAAGGTTTTATTAAGCAATAAACACTGTTTCACTTTGGGTAATACATATACCCTAAAGGCAATAAGGCTTTGAATGGAAACCATGTGCTTTTTAAAAACAGTACTTAAACAATGTTTTGAATTCTGCCCTTAGACCTCTGAAGCACCCAGTTACAGATGCAAAAATGGAAATTACGTACCTACCGTAATAATTGATCTTCTTGGACAAAGTCTCCACCACTCATTCACACTAATGGGACTACACCGGAGGTGCTAGGACTCCACAGGAACCATAAATCTTCAGGAGGGCCAGCACAAGGATAGGTCCACAAATGTGCCGTGCCATGAGACTAGCTCATGCTGTCTAGGCTATTTCTGCGTCGATCCTTCAACCACCTCAGTACCTTTTCGACTGATGAGATGCAGCATAACCTAGCTAAAGAAAACCTAACCCTAACTTCCGGGCATATGATGGTCTGGATTACCCATGTAAGAAGGGTCAATTCAACAATGTTTCACAGCCATAACAACAAGGAAGTGAAGACCAAAACAGAATGAGAGAGCTCGTGGGATGATGAGTGGGCGTGTGAATGAGTGGTGGAGACTTCATCCAAGAAGATCAAGAATTACGGTAGGTACATAGGGTTGCCACCTGTCAGGTTTTTTTCCTGGTGGTCAGGTTTTCAGGGTCCCTATCAGGTAATCCAGTTTTGCTCTGTGCTGGTCAGGTATTTGAGCCATTTTGAGTGCTCATATACTTTTAAAATAAATGTTGTCATATCACTCATTGTTTCAGCTACATGTTTAAGTTACAAACAAGTTCTGTTGTCAATGTAGCCTTTTGTTTGTGAATGCAGTCACCCTGGGAGGTGTAAAGTATGGCCATTAACACCATTAGCACTTACTTAACCTAATCTTTCCACTGCATCTTAAAGTGGCATAGCAGCACAGCTGCCCCCACCTTTTGTAACAGTAACAGAGCCAGTTCTCCTCCACTTTCATTTGCTGGTAAACATTTTCATCTCTAATAGAATTTAGGCATTTTTAAATATTTTAAAAATATTTTATTTCCTTAAGAAAAAAGTGTAGTCACTTCTTTGGCTTTTAAATAGTACTGTGGACATGAACAGGAAATAGAGCCAGAAAAAGATATAAGGTATGTATACTATTGTATGCTATTTACAGTATTTCCTTTGTCTTCCCCCAGATCATATCTGTAAATGAGATTTTTTTTATAACTGTATGTTTATCTGGTAAACCAGTATAACTAAATAAATACATAAGTAAATAATTAGGAAGAACCTAGGACAGTAACTTTAACAGGTACAGTATAGTATCTTCACATTTTTGTTGAACTACTACTTTAAGCATTGTTTTTTACTGATATAACAAATGGACTTCTAGGAGGAACAATGTATGATGAGTCATGAAAAGGGGTGGGGCTAGGGGCGGAGCTTAGGATCCGGTTTTTGCCTCATCCAAAGGTGGCAACCCTGTAGGTACATAATTTTCATATCTTCCTGGACAAAATGTCTCCACCACACATTCATACTAATGGGAGAGTTCCGAGCTAAAAATCCCCCAAGTAGGGCAGTAGGAGATGAAGTTCACTCAGGACAGAAGTCCATAAGGACCGTCCTGCCAAAGAAAGTGAACTGTCTGGCATGGACATCCAAAATGTAGTACTTTACAAAGCTACACACTGAGCTTCAACTCGCCGCCTTGCAGATGTCTGCAATGGGTATATTACGAATCTCCGCCAGGAAAGCCGCAACCTCTCCAGTAGAGTGGTGTGAACCCAGCTTTCCAACTTGACCTGCGCCATGGATTAGTAGTGTTGAAGAGATGCTACTAACCATGCAGAAATACATCTCATAACACCAGGCTGGCCAAGCTGAGGCATGCTGAAAGATACAATAGTTGCTCAGATTGCGTACCTCTTTTGTTCTGTCAATGTAGAATCGCAGAACCCTCTTAACATCCAGAGAATGAAGGGAGCACTCTCCTTCATTCTGGAGTTAGCAAAGTAAGTAGGGAGAAGCAAAACTTGACTAATGGTAACTGAGCCAGTGACATGTCTCTACTGGCTCAAGATACATCAAATATGCGCAGAAGTGTACCTTCACTGCCAAGTATTGCAGACCTGCATTCGACAGGTCCAAGAGGCACCCCAACACTTTACTTGGTGGGCAACCGAAAGGGTCCAGACAGGGCTTTGCACACCAGATAGTGAAATGTTTCCACTTAGTGATGTAAGCCCTCCAGGTGGAAGGCCTATGCACAGCTAAGAAGATTTCTGTGATAGTCTGGGAAACCTAAAAATTGCCCACTTCCATTTCCTCAGAGCCCGGCATGTAGATGAAGGAAGTGCAGGTTAGGATGGATTAAAGTCCCTGTGTCAGAGGGTCCACTCATAGAGGGAGTTGCCTTGGGGGAACTTCTGACAGCCTGCTGATCAATGCAAATCATATCTGCCAATGCCAGTCTGGGACAATGATAATCATCCTGCCTCCCTGTGCCTACAACTTGAGCAGCACCCTCTGAACTAGGGAAGAGGGGAAAAGTGTACAGGAAGCATCTTGTCTACTGCAGTGAATACATCCTGACAGAAAACACCAGGGTCTGGATTTCTGAAACAGGATAGAGGCAGTTTTGCATTGAGAGGGGATGCAAAAAGGACCAGGTCCAAACTGCCCCACTCATCGAAAGCAACTGCACGACGTCTGAACTGATGCATCATGCTTGAGGTACCACTCTCTCATCCTCATGGCTTTCCTGCAGAGAGGGTAGGAGGGCACTCCACCCTGCTTGCTGATGTAATACATCACAACTTTGTCGTCCGTCCGAAGTAGAATCAGTGGCAGAGGGCATCCTTCAGCACTTGAAGTATATGACAGCTCTCATCTCTAAGACATTTATGAGGAGATGAGGTTCCTCCTGGCTCCACACCTGAGTGTGGAGATCTTAACAGTGAGCTTCCCACAAGAGATTTTATCCGAGGCTCTTCCATTTTGATTGGAGGATTGCGGATGCATGGTCGAAGACCACTGCTTGTTGCAGAGGATGCCATGAGCCCCAGCATCTGCTCCATCGAAAGGGGCCCAAATTGTAATTTTCTGTGATGTAATGAGTCATCTGAAAATGTCATTTCTCCCATCCTCTGGAAGGAAAACCGACCCCCTGGAAGTATCCAGGAGGGCTCCTAGGAAGAGTAGCTGCTGGGAAGATGAATTGGCACCTTCCCCGAATCAGAAACCCCCTCCTGGAAGAGAACAACTGAGAAGCTGTGGCAACTGCTTCCTGTGTGTCCTGCCCGGATGGGCTGGCTAGGAACCAAATGTCCAGGAAGTGAAGACTTGAATGCTGAGGTTTTACTGAACTCCACCCTGAACAGGTACTTGTTTAACCTTCCAAGGTTGACAAATGGGTACATGCTACCTGTTATCTTGGAACCAGAAGAAATGGAAATAGGAGCCTGTGCTCCGTTCTGCTGTTGAACAACTTCTACTTCCCAATTTCTGCAGAGGCCCCAGAAGCAAGAAAGTGTGACTGAGAGGCAGACAGACTGGGCTGCTGTCTGGGTGGAAGGTCGCAGGAAATCCCTGTGAAATTGGGAGAGTAACTCTCTCGGACAATCGTGATGAGCCATACGTCCGCTGTAATGGACTTCCACTGGTTGTAAAACCAAAATAGATGCCCCTTCTACCACTGAGAGGCATCCCCCTCAAACAACTGAGGTGGGACCTGGTCCGGATCCATAGAAGTTGGTACAGGGCGCTTTCAGGCCCTGTGCTGTCTACTGTGTTCTCTTCATGGCTGAGGGGTTGATTCCTGATAAAGGCCCCTAGACCTCTACCTTGAAGGGGCTGCTGGTTACAAGAATGTCGACAGTCCCCATCCCTCTGAGAGGCAGCTGGCATCACCTGTTGTTTAAATGGCAGCACTATTGATCTGAGTGCCCTCCAGAGCTCAACCTGAGGGCCAAACAGATAGGCACCATCAAGGAGACGTTAACCACCTGCTGCCAGTGGCAGCTACCCTAGAGGCAGAGTCGTAGGCATCCATAAATGGGCTATATGCCCCTAGCAATGGAGCATTAGATTCTCAGAGGCTATCGACCATTGAATTGAGTGTGTTCCCAGTGCTGGGTAGTAATGCATTACTGCAACCTGATTTACATTGTCATGTAACTTGTAACAGTAACAGATTACTTGAAAGAAAATGTAATCTTGGGATGTCACAAGATGACGTTTTCTTTTATGTAATGCATTACTGTAAGCAATTTACTATATTACTTTTTTGTAGGACTCTGACTCGGGTTGATCACATCCCTCGGCTGATGGCTATGACAGAAAATTAGTGTAACAGCTATGCGCTGCACAGCTCAAGCCCATACATTCTAAGTACTCTCACAGGAAATAATAAAAGCTGATTCTGTCACTTTTCTGAACTGCCACGAGAGCCACAGGACTATTATGGGGGAGGGTGCCTACTGATCAGTTCAGCAGTGCATCACAAATTGGATGGCCACAGTGTGTGTGTATGGATTACAGCTGGACACAAATAGGCATCTCTGCCAAACATTTTTCGGTATTACTCAGTAAGTAAAGGCGGAAGAAGGCAAAGCCCATTGGGACCACCTTCCCTGCACTCGCAGGAAGAAATGTACACCCTTGTATTATTTAATAAGAATTTATCAAGTGACTCTTTGAAGTTATTCTGAGTATTTTTTTAACCAAATACTCAGGTAGCGAATTCCAGAGTTTACAAGCTCTAACAGTAAATTAATTATTTATTTTCTTAGTGTTTACTCTTGGAATACGCATCCTTCAGATTTATAGTCCATGGTTACCTGATGGTTCACCTGTTCCTATCCCCATAGCAAGATGCCCTGGTGGTCCAGTAAATGATCCAGCTGCTCTCTGTCACGGAAGCCTCCTTTATCCTTTTTTTTGTTCCCCCGTCCTGTGAACGTTGTCTGCATGAGCTGGCAATATTTTGTTTTATTTTCCTTTTCTTTAAGACTGTTGCGAACAGCACTATAATTTCTTCCTTCTTTATTATATTATTTATTTTATTATCTAAGCGTAGTCTGGCCAACTATGCGTCATGTTCTTAGGCAAATTATTTTCTTTAATTCTGGATTCTTTTGCCGACTCCTGTGGACAGCGCTCCTTCCCTTTGTTGATGTTTCTCCCCATCAAACATTGCGAAGCATTTGCGCTATGCAGCATCTTGAAATCATATCCGCTACCCCTTTCACGGTGACGTCTTTCCCTCTCAACGGTGCACGCTCGAGAAGGGATCGCTATTTCGAAGACTGTTTCTTAATAGTTTTTCTACCTCTCAAGATGCGAGAGGTTAAGTGTTGTTAGGTGCAGTCCTGAAAACCGAATGAAAAAATGAACTACCTTTGAAACTCCTGTAAATTGTTGCTCTTCTGAGTGAGTCGCTTGCTATTTCATAATACTAACACTGACTTTACTTTGAGAACACCGCTGTCTGCTTGCCTTTACTAGAGATAGTATGGCGTTTCAAGCGTGAACAACCCATTGTTTTCTTTAAAACCATGAATTGAAATAAAACTCAGTGCCTGGTAGAGACAGGAACGTTTAAAATAAAACAAAACATGATTTCTTTTTCTGCATTTAAAATAGCCAAACCAGAACTAAATTAATATTGTAAAGGGGATATAATACTGAAGTTCAAAATGTAGACAAGGGATTTTAAACTGCTATTCTAGCCAAGGTATATTAAAATGCTTTATTTTATTGTTTGTTCTGCTTACTTGAGCTGTTTCATTTCTCCAAAATGCTCTTCCTGCTTCTCCTCAGTTTACTTCCTTGTGTCTAAGAGCCGCCGCCTTTTCTCATTAATATTTATAATGTTTAAAGGAGGAAGGAGTGTACTCTGTGAAGATAATTTCTTTTGTTTGAGGAATTTATGTTTATAATATTGGAACTCATTTATATAATCCTCCTATTGAGTTGTTGTATTCTAAGATAAATATAAAGCAGTCTAGGTTAAAAAGTATATATTTTATTTTAAGGTAGGAGGAGTTCCAGGTCACATGTCTATTTCCCCCTATAAAAAGGACTCAAATGTTACTGATAGTCAGTCTTGTGATGGCCTTCTAGACAGCAACATCGCTCTAGCTGCCTTCTAGAGCTTTATGGATGGGAACTGCTACATGTTTGTTTTATTTTGTTCGGCTGAAGTTCGCTGTGTATTTGGTGGCTTCAAATAAATGCCTGGATATCTGAGTTCCAGTCCATCATCTTTGGAGTTGTGTTTTGTCTTCCATCCCAACCCTTCCACAGTTGGTGTCAGAAGTGGGATCCTGAGGTCAGTTTTGGCTCTCCCTTCCAAGACGGTATTGGACCAACCCAGGGATGGAGAAGGATACCAGAGATGAGGAAGCAGTAACCAGACCCAAAGGTGTCCTGACCAGGACAATGGTGGATAAGTGGGGCAAATCATGATGGTCGGGACTCCCTGAACAGAAGCCTGACAGATCCAAGGCAGAACATATGTTACAAGAGGAAGTTGAAACTCCTCAAGGAGCAACTGCTGGGGATCTACCTTCTGATTCAATACCAGGAGAGGAGCCCCCCTGAACAGCTACACGAATTATTACGCTGGCTCTGTATAAAACAGCTGGCTGCAGACAAGGAGAGGGAAAGGGAACAAAGAGTGAGAGAGAAGGAGCAGGAAAGAAATGAAAGACGGTGGCAAGAGACATTGAGGGCCATTCAAGTTATCAGTACTAGCAGAAACCCTACAGCCACACCAGAGGTTCCAAAGGACATTAAACTCACTAAACTGACTGAGCAGGATGATATTGAGACATATTTAACCACTTTTGAAAGGATTTCGGGGGCCTGTGGATGGTCCAGAGCACAATGGGTCCTTCGTCTAGCTCCTTACCTTACTGGGAAGGCACAATTGGCTTATGGAAGCATGGATAGTCAATTAGTGGGGAACTATGATGAGGTTAAGAAGGAAATATTACGAAGATATGATATCAGCGCTGAAACTTATAGACAAAGGTTCCGTACATTACGATTCCAACATGTAGATCATCCCAGAGAAATATATGTACTCCTGAACGACCTATGCACCAAGTGGTTACAACCAGGAACTAAGACTGTAAATCAAATAATGGAGGCCATTGTGATGGAACAATTTATAAGGATATTGCCACAGGATGTACAGCTCTGGGTTAAAGAACACCGTCCTGACACCTCGGAGAAGGCCATTTCTTTAGCTGAGGACTATTTGACAGCTCATCCATACCGGAAAAAGACACCATCAACTGGAACTTCTGTGGTGAGATCTAATACTTTTTACCTTCTGCTGTTTCACCTCCCTCTGGGCTCAAATACAAATATTAGTTCCCCTAGACGACAACAGATAATTCGGGTGGAATTCGTCCAGCTAGGCCACCCCTATCAGAACTCCATATGTCGGACTGTCATGAAAAAGGTCACATTGCGGTTTTGCCCAAAAACAACTTGGGGTGTTCATTTAGCACTAGCTAATTTAGGAGCATATGTCATCCCTGTACAAATTGGAGCACAAACAGTCATGGGGCTTATTGACTCAGGAAGCAAGCAGACCTTAGTTCGTCCAGAATTGGTTGAAGGACAACCCGAAGACTGTACAAACAGGGGTGATTTGCATTCATGGGGACGTACATAAATACCATCGACATCTGTGGAATTGCAGACTGTCCACTCAAAAGGGTGTTAGATGTTGGATAGTACCATTATTACCAGTCCCAGTATTACTTGGTCAAGATCATCCTGATTTTGAAATACATCTAGCAGCTGCTACCACACGGGCACAATCTAAGGATGTTGAAACCTACCTCTACCTGTTTTAGATGATGATGTGTTTGGAGCCCCAGGAAAACCAGAAAAATGAAAAAGAATGGAGACAAGACAAAATACAGTAGACTAAAGAACATTCCATTAGAGTAGATAGTAAAGAGATTGAGAATGCTGATTTGACAAAAAAATGTGATTTTGAAAGTGAACAGAAAACAGATGAAACTTTAACCCCCTTGTTTTCACAGGTATCGCAGGAGGGGATGGAAGGGCACCCCTGTTATAGGGTGAAACACAATTTACTCTATCGTGTTTGTACTCACCCTAGAACAGGGGAACAGGTAGATCAATTGGTGGTACCTAAGAAATATCGGACACAATTGCTACAATTGGCTCATGATAGTCCTCTTGCTGGGCACTTAGAGACCGATAACAAGGGATTTTATACCGATTTTTCTGGCCAGGTATCCATAAAGATGTGGAACAGTACTGTTTGTCTTGTCCTGAATGTCAGCTAGTAGCCAGGATAGGAAAAGGGATACGGTTCCACTACAACCTCTGCCAATAATAAATCAACCTTTGAGCATATAGCGATAGACATAGTGAGCCCCCTACAGAAAACTAAAAAGGTGAATCGTTTTATTTTGGTAATTTGTGATTATCATACCAAATATCCAGAAGCCATCCCCCTACGAACTATATCTGCCACAAAAATAGCTGAAGAACTCATTAAGATATTCAGCCATCTGGGCATCCCTAAGGAAATACTTACGGATAGGGGAAGTAATTTCTGTTCCAAGATTTTGAAACAGTTATATCAGTCCCTGAATATACAGGCCATACACACTACACCCTACCACCCTCAAACGGATGGTTTGGTGGAATGTTTTAACCAAACATTGAAGCAAATGTTAAAAAAATATACCCAAGAGGAAGGGAAGGATTGGGATCAGTATTTACCTTTCTTAATGTTTGCTTATCGAGAAGTGCCACACACTTCACTGATATCGCTGTCAATTATTGTCACGGGAGAAACCGAGAGGTCCCTTGATATAGTAAAAGAAGAATGAGAGGAAGGTAGAGAGATAGGTCCCACAACAACACTTGAATTTGTTAACAAGCTCAGACAAAAATTAATTAAATATGTAGATTTGGCCCACAAAAGGAACTTCAACAGCAAACAAAACAAAATTATATTATGAGCAAGGGGTGGGTCAAAATCCTTTCAGACGGGGATTGTGTTTACTACTTCTCCTTCCTCAGATAATAAGCTCAAGATGAAATGGCAAGGGCCTTATACAGTAAATAAGCAGTGTGGTCCGGTAACTTACGAGATAGAAACTCCTGACAGAAAAATAAAAAGAAAAGTGTACCATGTTAATTTATTGAAAGCCTGGCAAGAAAGGACCACCAAGGCCTGTTATGTATGTGCCGAACCAGAGGAAAGTGAATTAGAAACAGCTTAAAAACTATTGGACAAGAAGATGTCTATAATCAATGTTCGTAAAAACCCTGATTTAACTGATACTCAATTGCAAGAACTTGAGCTTATTTTACAGCACAATCAGGATGTTTTTACTAATATTCCTGGACGTACCAATTTGATTTCTCATCATACAGAAGTTCTAAACTCAAACCCGATACGAATAAAACCTTATAGAATCCCTGAGAAATTGAGACAGGAGGTGTTAAAGGAAGTAGACAAAATGCTAAAACTAAACATCATAGAACCATCTAATAGTGACTGGTCGTTTCCCATGGTAATTGTGAATAAGAAGGAAGGGGGAATACATCTTTGTTTAGACTTTCGAAAATTAAATGCAATTTCTAAGTTCGATAGTTACCCTATGCCTCGTATCGATGACATAATCGATCGGTTAGGAAAAGCTCACTATTTGACTACGCTTGACCTATCTAAGGGGTACTGGCAAATCCCAATGGATGAAACATCCAAGGAAAAAACAGCTTTTAGTACCCCAAAGGGTCTTTTTCAATTTACTATGATGCCTTTTGGGCTACACGGTGCCCCTGCTACGTTTCAAAGACTGATGGATAAGCTCTTACAACCTCACACTAACTACAGTGCAGCTTATCTTGATGATGTCATCATTTATAGCCCCACATGGGAAGACCATAAAACATCTGGGAGCAATCCTTCAGACATTGAAACATGCAGGACTTACTGTTAACCCGGAAAAATGTGCCTTTGCTATGCAAGAGACCAAATACTTCGGATTTGTGATAGGAAAAGGTTGTATAAAACCAGAAATCAATAAAGTCGATGCTGTAGCAAATAGTTCAAGACCCCTAACAAAGAAACAAGTAAGATCTTTTTTAGGACTGGCAGGCTATTACAGACGATTTATACCTAATTTTGCCTCTATAGCCAGCCCCTTAACCGACCTTACAAAGAAAAAGAATCCCACTAAAGTAAACTGGACTCCAGAGTGCGAGACAGCTTTCTGTACTATTAAAGCCTTATTATGTGCCGAACCCATATTATCAAGTCCAGATTTCACTAAACCTTTTATAGTACAGACTGATGCCTCGGCTACTGGTATAGGAGCTGTTCTGTCCCTAATAATAGATGGCCAAGAGCATCCTATAGTATATATAAGCAGGAAGCTACATGCCCGTGAAACAAAATATGCTACCATCGAAAAGGAGTGCCTAGCGCTACGCTATTGTGGAACTTAAATTTTATCTATGGGGATCTCAGTTCTAACTAATAACCGATCATAATCCCCTTTGCTGGTTTATGGCAATGAAAGATAAGAATCCACGTATTTTACGATGGTATCTCACTCTACAACCTTATCATTTTACTATAAAACATAAAGCTGGGTCAGCGCACAAGAATGCAGATTACTTATCGAGATTCGGTGCAGGTATACCCAGCCCAGAAAAATAAAATCAGACCCCGGGGTAAACATAGAATTGGATTAAATCTGATAATGAAATTTTTATGTTTTGGAAATATTAAAGAATTCATTATACTTCTAAGCATATTGAGGGACCCCGGGTGGAGCTTTAAGAGGTGGCTTAAGCCCATCCCTTCATTAGATGAGGGATCTGAATTTATTCCAAAAATAACATTCAAAGAATGTTTTTTGGGTCAAGATAGGGGAGGTATGTCATGGATGCCTCCTTTATCCTTTTTTTTTTTTTGTTCACCCCCCCCCATCCTGTGAACGTTGTCTGCATGAGCTGGCAATATTTTGTTTTATTTTCTCCTTTTCTTTAAGACTGTTGCGCAACAGCACTATAATTTCTTCACCCTTCTTTATTATATTATTTATTTTATTATCTAAGCGTGCGTGTAGTCTGGCCAACTATGCGTCATGTTCTTGGGCAAAATTGTTTTTCTTTAATTCTGGATTCTTTTGCAGACTCCTGTGGACAGCGTTCCTTCCCCTTTTGTTGATGTTTTCTCCCCCCCTCTCAAACATTGCGAAGCATTTTCGCTGTACGCATCTTGAAATCGTATCCGCTACCCCCTTTACGGTGGCGTCTTTCCCTCTCGAACGTGTGCACGTTCGAGACGGGATCGCTATTTCGGAAGACTGTTTCATTGTTTTCTACCTCTCAAGATGCAGAGGTTAGTGTTGTTAGGTGCAGTCCTGAAAACCAAGGAAAAATGAACTACCTTTGAAACTCCTGTAAATTGTTGCTCTTCTGAGTGAGTCGCTTGCTATTTCCAAATACTAACACTGACTTTACTTTGAGAACACCGCGCTGTCTGCTTGCCTTCTACTAGAGAGGTATGGCGTTTTCGAGCGTGGAACAACCCATTGTTTTCTTTTAAAACCCTGAATTGAAATAAAACTCAGTGCCTGGTAGAGACAGGAACGCTTAAAATAAAACAAAACATGATTTCTTTTTCTGCATTTAAAATAGCCAAACCAGAACTAAATTAATATTGTAAAGGGATATAATACTGAAGTTCAAAATGTAGACAAGGGATTTTAAACTGCTATTCTAGCCAAGGTATATTAAAATGCTTTATTTTATTGTTTGTTCTGCTTACTTGAGCTGTTTCATTTCTCCAAAACGCTATTCCTGCTTCTCCCTCAGTTTACTTCCTTGTGTCTAAGAGCCGCTTGGCCTTTCTCATTAATATTTATAATGTTTAAAGGAGGAAGGAGGTACTCTGTGAAGATAATTTCTTTTGTTTGAGGAATTTATGTTTATAATATTGGAACTCATTTATATAATCCTCCTATTGGAGTTGTTGTATTCTAAGATAAATATAAAGCAGTCTAGGTTAAAAAGTATATATTTTATTTAAGGTAGGAGGAGTTCCAGGTCACATGTCTATTTCCTATAAAAAGGACTCAAATGTTACTGATAGTCAGTCTTGTGATGGCCTTCTAGACAGCAACATCGCTCTAGCTGCCTTCTAGAGCTTTATGGATGGGAACTGCTACATGTTTGTTTTTATTTTGTTCGGCTGAAGTTCGCTGTGTATTTGGTGGCTTCAAATAAATGCCTGGATATCTGAGTTCCAGTCCATCATCTTTGGAGTTGTGTTTTGTCTTCCATCCCAACCCTTCCACACTCTCCCTGAACATTTATGGAAAAAAAAGCTGTTGTTCATGTAGAATGGCATTTTAAAACTACTTATATAATCATAGAGCACGACTTATAAATAAGCATGGAGCACACATCGGCACTGAAGGAGATGGCAACCTGAACGCGATCTCCTCCTCCTCCTCCTCCTCCTCCTTCTTCTTCTTCTCTCTCTCTCTCAAGTGATCTGCTCAGTCAAACTCAAAAACCAATATAAGTTTATTGTTTTTTTATTTTCCCTCATCCTAAGCTATCAAAATTGAGGTGTTTTTTCAAAATCAGCTTAGTTTCATGGAGTCATAGATATTTAAAAAATTTGTTAACTCTGATGGCACCTGGGTTGAGTAGCACAAGCGGCCAGCAAGGGTCACAATAATGGCAGCTCTTTGACAGAAGGAACTGCCACCAATTCAGGAGGTACTGTATAGCAGAAAACGCTTCCATAAAATAATTACTCTGTCAAATTAAGAATGAAATGTCAATGATAAAACTCAGCAAGTCTTCATACCAGTCAAGTGTGTCAGAATTAAAAGACAGACCTGAGATGGCTATAGAGAGGATGACCACCCTAACCGAAGATTCCTTAACCAAACTAGAAAATGTAACTGAAATACAATAGAAACAGAGGTAATAAGTAGGGGGCTGAAGGGGAGAATGTGTGTTTTGCAAAATAATTTCCTACCTCACTATGTCACCTTACGTCAGTCACGTCACCTCACTATTGCACAGCCATGGCTTTTTGCGTGCTGCTCTGTGTGCAAGGTAGCCTAGGATAAGCCCTCAGATAATATTTTATGATGTGTTTATTGTATATTAAGGAAGTGCATGTCCTGCATTTATTTGTTTAAGGCCACATAGTCTAGAAATATTGCACTTAAATGTGTACATGTTTGATGTTAGGCCGCCCTGTCCTTTATGATACAATGATACTTAAAGCAGGCCATTTCTCCTGCAGCAGTTCTAGTTTGGCTGTCTGAGTCCTTGTAAAAAGTGGGGGAATAGACAATGTTCTAATGTATGTACAACGAGAAAAGTCCATTCCTATACCATTTGTCATGAGAGGTAGTGTACATTTGTGAATAAAAAAATGCTTTCCGCAGTATTTGATGACAATTGCAAACCCACCAGAGTAAGAATTCAGACTGAGATACTGTCTCCTGTACATTCAACCCTAATAAGAGGGCCAGCAACATTAAGCTCTATGTTTCCATCACTCTCTTTCTGATTCAAAGGTACTTTGTGTTCTGTAGTACCACTTCCTCATTCATTCTCCACATCACCAGGAGCCTGTCAAGGCGCACTGAATGGAATGCACACATTCTCCAGAGGGACCATTCTTCCAAACTAAGAGGTGTGGATAGGGTAATTAGTCACTTCTAAGGAGAACATGTGCTGTCTGTTTCTCTTATGACAGCAGTTGGGTTGGCAGGGCTTCCTTTATACACAAGTATGTATAATGTTTGTCATTTAAATTAATGAAATGTGATTTTTCTGAATACAGAGCACTTGCAGTGTTTCCATGGTATGGAAAAGGTCATTGTAAAGAATAATTCACGTGTGTTTAGTACCAAGGGAACTTAAGAGCTGTGTTTAGAAGAAACATTGATAACCTGAATGTAGGTAAGGTTAGAACCCTGATTTCGGAGAACAATATGGTGGGACTGTATTCACCCAATCCACCACACGCGTGCTCGATTCCCTTTGACTGGAGACACAGACTTGTGTGGATTTTGCATTTTTGATGGTAGTGTTATGGGAGATGCGGAAAGCAGGATCTACTCTTATTTTTATTGTTTTTAGTTATGAATATTTTTAGCCAAGAATGGCACACTGAGCGAAGCTCTTTTCCAGGCACATCTGGGCAGCAGCACAGAATGCTGGCATAAATTAATTAAACACCCATTTTATATGATATAAACCAAAATGTTCGGGTTTGAACCTTGCTGCTCTGAACCCCTGCCAATGAGGGTTGCAGATGAGTAAATAATGCCAAATTCCATCATGAATACAGTTATGAGGATTTAAAAACTTAGTTTAAAAGTTATATATTTACTGGTTAGTGGTTATAAACCACTGCCAGTGAGTGCCCCACAGCTCCATAAACCATGGGTAGAACAGTACTGCAGTATCACCAGGAAAACTGCCGAACAAGCTGTCCTTGCACTGGACATTCACAAGCGCTACACAATCAATCACTCAGCGCAAGACAAGCTTGTCGGCAGTAACAGTTATCCTCACAAAGTGACAAAAAAGACAATTTAACCCAAAAAATACCAAAAACCAATAAATACAAAAAATAAACTATGGAGAAGTGTGGTTCTCTGGTGATTTTATGTACCCCTTAGTGTGTGCCCATATAAACCCCCTCGAGCTTCACCTCAGGGTTTATGGGGCATCACACACCTCGGGGGTGCATAAAATCCCCATAAACCACACTTCTCCATACATTATTCTATATATATGTGCATGCTGTAGCCCAGAGTGCTTTACAAACCTTGAAGAATTTTAGCAGCTCTCATTCAATCACAAGGAGTGAGAAAATGCTCCATGGAGGTTATAGCATGAAAAAGAAGGGAAAGCACTGGGAGGTTAAGTGACTTGTTCCAGATCACACTGCAAGTAGTAGGAGGCAGTGTGGTCTAATAGTAAGCTTATCACCAGGAAACAAGGCGATCGCAGTTTATAACCCCTATAGCCAAATACTCACTATGTGACCTTGGGCAAGTCGCTTAACCTCCAGTCCACTCAGCTGTGGAAATGGGTAAAAGCAGGACCCCACTGTAAATGACATGTTGCATCTCAGCTGGGCTAACCTGTGTAAATAAATTTAGAACAGCCAATGTGGTGTTAAAACACAGGTCTGCAGACTACCCAGCCTTACTGTTTTACTGATGATCACCCTGTTTAATAATGGGATCCTACTTGTGTTGAGGGAAATCAAATGGGAACGACAAGTAACAAACAAAGTCAAAGCATGCTGTGTTATAAGGTTTGAGTTAGAACAGATCGGCTTGAGATTGGCAGTGTTTTTTAAGACATGCTAGCCATATAGCCTAACATCCATGGTGAGGATGGTCATTGCACAGGGCATCCTGAGACCCAAATTGGCATATGGATTACTAGCCTTTCCTGCAACTACTGGAGGGCTCCTTTTGAAAGTGGGATGTCTGCTACAACAGCATTTGCCATTTTGCTTTGTCTTTAATCAAAGTTACTCACCGATGCACACTATTCTCCAGTCTGGGATGGTTTACCCCCTCAGCCTTCTGACAGTTTACTTCCTGCTGTTTTATAAAGAATATAATCTCCTCCCAGATACCTGACAAATTGGCTCTACTGCTCAAACCTGTGACCTCTGCCTACCCACTGAGATCAGATGTCAAATCCCTTCTTGTCCAATCGAGATGTAAAACAAAAATTGGGGAGAATGCTTTCTCTAGCTGAGCCCCTAACCTAAACTATGGCACTCCCTTCCGCTGAGTCTAAGAATCTCCCCTTCTCCACACGGCTTCAAACAGGAACTCTGTATGGCTCTTCTAAGCTCTGCACCCTGCTCCTGTTCTCTATCCACCCACTCCTGTACTGGTTCCTCTTAGTCGCCTACCGGCTCCAACCTCTACTGCACTCAAACTTGCCTGGAAATCTTGGTATTTCCTCTCTTCTAGCACTTACTTACTAGTTGTATGACTTATGACTGTTAGTTATTTGCACTTATATTTCTGTTTTGTTACTACATATAGATTCCTGTAAATGTACTGTGATTGCTGAACATTTTGTATAAGTGTACAATGTCTGACTTCTACTTGTTCCCATGATGTTTTCTTGTCTCTACTATTGTCTACATACCCTTTGTTGTAATCTACCGGGTTGTACCTGAAAATAGACACTTATGCTGTCTAGTGTACCAACCCGGTTAACAAAAACTAAATAAATAAATAAACAGTTTGGCTCATAGATACATTTTTGGGGTCCAAGTTGGTGGGAATCAGGTGTTATTTCTTTCCAGCTATAGCAAGCACCTGTCCTTGCACTTGCAGTGGCATACTGTGATAGCTTTAGTCCTGCAAATCCAATATCCAAGTAAAGTGTCAGTCAAGTCAGTCAAAACAAATGGAATAGACTTTAGCAAACGTTTGACTCTGTAGAGCCTTGCAATCCCAGTTCCTGCAGGCTAATTAGACCCCCCCTCCCACAACACTCCTCTGACCCTGAACTCTAGTTGCATATACATACATAGGGAGGGCAACCATGCATTTGGGGTGATCAAAGTGGGTTGGACTGTTTTAAGTAAATTCAGTGTCAGCATTTTACATATACAGTATGCCAGTTTAATTATTTGAATCTATGGGAACTAGATGTTTTTGGTGTAGTATTAGCCACTGCTAAGCAATTTAAATCGCCAACAGTAGTGAGAAAGAAATTATGTGACCTTCTGGGAATTGAACCCCGGCCTGGTGGCCTCCTATTCCCAGTTGATGGATATGCAATACCAGGAAAAGGAACTATGTCTGGGAACCCCAAACCAACCAACTGAGCATGTATTTCAGTGGTTAGAGTATGGGACAGTGCTTTGTGGACCTGGGTTCAAATCCCAGTAGGTCATATTATTTCTTTCTCACTACAATTTGTGATTTAAATTGTTTAGCAGTGGCATACTGCAGCCCCCCAAAAATATAATTTGTCATCTTGATTATTCCCAGTTGCAGGTTATGCAATACCAGAGAAAGGAAGTGTGTCTGGGAACTGCAGTTCCAACCACATGACCATGTAGCTCAGTGATTAGAATGCCAGGATGTTATTCTGGAGTCATGGGTTCAATTCCCCAGTAGGTCACAATATTTCTTTCTCACTACAATTTGTAATCCATGGGAACAGAGACTCCTGTCTTGACTTCTAAGATTTGCAGTCTAAAATTAGAGAGAGCCTATATCCTGAATGGGTATTGTAAAGATTCCACTTTGTTTTGCGTAACTAGTTTAAACATGTAAAAAATATATATATATATATATACAGTTTATTTTAGTCAGTTTTCAGTGATGTGTTGTCAACTTTTTCTCAACATGACTCTGAAGATGTCACAATTAGCTGTCAGTCCTCCTGTTTTGTTCTTTTTATTGGTGGGGGGCACATTAACAACCACCTCTACTGCCATTGGAAGTCCCCCCAATTAGTGTGTGTGTGTGTGTGTGTGTGTGATAACCTTTGTCATATCTTTAATAACTTATTCACTGCAGGTAACCTGCTATCAGCCACTCTGACAATAATATTGCTTCATGCAGTATACTGTATTTTTGGTATAGAGAACAGTATGTCGCATTAGCAGCACAGGTTACTGCAGGATAACTCAGCAGCTCTGTTCAAACTCTCCACCCCCCACCCCCCGCAGCCTTCTGATTTGCATAATGAACAGATTTGTTACTGATTAGTTACTGCTAGTGGGTTATTAGCTGCTCAGCGATATGATATACAAGATTATTTTATCTCATGGTGTCAGAGTTAACTCATTTTCAGCTGGTCTACCCGGATCCCCAGTTTGATGAAGTGAGAACAAAAAACACATATACAAGCTGTGCTGGTGTGAAGCCCCAAGTCTGTGGGATTATAACCTTGTAATCCATAGAACTGATTTGCTGTGACTCAAGCTTTTAGAATGGCTTCAGGTTTTCAAAAAAAAGATGGACTTCTGTTCTGTGGACAAGGCTTACTGCACTGAAAGTGGTTCTACCATACAATGGTGCTTTTCACCTCAGAGAAGTGAGAAACACCACTATGCAGCAAACATCTTGTTTGGTACTAGACAGGAGATACCTTTAGTAGGCTAAACAATAGTTGAGACATACAACACTGACAAGCACCGAGCTTCCTGGATCAACTGTCAAAAGTAATAGAAAGTAAAAGAAAAAGTAATATGCATTACAGCTACAGTTACATATTACTTTTTATACAAAAATAATAAGTAACTGTAACCGATTACATTTATTTGAGAGCAATTAGTAATTGGAAGGCTCTGCTAAGGTTATATGGGGAAGAGCTCCTCCCCATAACTCTATTTAGGCAGCAGAACCTGCTGCTCTGCTTAGAGCGAGACACTTGCTGCCAGCTGCTATGTCTGTGAGTTGCTCTTTTGTGCTTGCCCTCTCTCGGTCTGTTCTGCCTGGCTTTCATTCATTTTTTTCTGATGCCTCTCCCTTCCTCATTTCTGTTTTGTTCTGCGTGTGTTTTTCTTTTTTGGGGTTCTGCCCTTCTTTACCGGTTGTTTTATTCCCTGCTTCCCATTACTCTGCTTCCGTTCTTTGGGTGTGTCTCCATACTTGCCTTGCTGTCTCCTCTCCTTCTCGATCAGCTTGGCTCCATGCCCAGTCCATCACCACTTTCGCTCTCCTTCCCTACCATTACCAGCTTAGCGCTTCCTTTCCAGTCTCGCCGCCACCTCCTGTGGGTTCCACACTGCCCGCTGCTGCCATGACTACCTCATGCCTCTTTTTTGGCACTATCACACCAACCGCTAATCCGCATGCTTGCTTCACTCTATCAATTCTCCTGGCAGCTTGGTCTGTACACCTAATGACAGGAATGCAACATAATTTCTTCTACCTGAACCTCAGAGCTGCCTGCTATTTACCACACTGCTCCGTTAGACTTTAATGGGACTCGCAGTTCCTGCAGCAGCCTGCACATTCTTTCGGACAGCACGTCTAGGCACTGCACATAGCATATCACTGTTTCTCCATTAACCATGTTAGCCATTGAGCCATCCTGCGAGCTCTGACCAGCAGCACCTGGATTTGATTCTACTTTGTACTTACTTCATTCGGAACTATGATTGTCTCATTCCTCCAGTATTCCTGACTACTTGTTCTAAAACATATACTGTTTAAATGGCTACAGTATTACTGCAACCCTGAGCTGGCTAAAGTCCCACACTGGGCCACTGACTATCTCTGATTATTGCTGTTATCTCTACTAAGGAAAAGTCCCCTTGCTGCATGTTTGCCTCTGCAATGTATACTGCATCAGGCAGCCCTCCCCTTGGTAGAACCTCTTATCCTGCTAGCCTGCTTGGTGCCTAACATGACTCTCTCATTCCCCTTTTTACTGGCTTACATTGGGGTTTAGTCGTCTGCCTGCCACGTGGAGACCTTGCCTGGCAAGCATCCACTGCTCTTTGTTATCCTGTGCGTGGGTTTGTGGTCCTGCTGGCCTTCATGGGACCTAGTTGCTGTTCTCTACTCTGCGACTAGGTCATCAGGACATTCTGGCATTGGCTACTTCCATAGAAGCCACTGTGGAAGCGACTATGGTGTATTATGCATTTCTTGGGCTTCCTTGGCAAGGCATACTTAGGCTACTGGATGTCATTCTGAAGAGACCTCTTACTTCTATTAGACTCATTTTAAGGAGGAACAGGTCTGCACTTCATGTTGGTCAATATTTATGCTTCCATGCTTCCACTGTTTGGTCACCAATCAAACAACATTTAGGAGGGTCGGACTACTCCCCTGCAATTTACATTCCTCATCTGTCTCCACCATGTACCTTATACATTTATTCAGTACTACCCCTTGCTACTTCATCTGCATTTCATGCATATCCAATGACTACTACTACTACTGATCTACGTGCAGGACCCTTGCTTACAACTCGTTACCTGTTGCTCGCACTATTCATCGCATTCCTGCCTCTTGCTCTTCCCTGGCTGCCTAATTCTGCCAACTATATATATTCGAACTTGCAATGTCCTCACAATCAAGTACCTTTTCAGGTCAGATCATCAGTGCTCATTCAGCTTTCGAGGTTGCTCTTACTCCACCTGCCTCGCCGCCTCGCGGCCTGGAGGTTCGACTATCCATACGCTATGCCTGCCTCGCCCAGCATCGGCCTGGAGGTTCAGAATTTCTGTCAGCCTGCCACGCCCAGTCTAGGCCTGGAGGTTCATGTACTTTTACCTTGTACCTGCTTGCCTTCAAGGCCTGGAGATTCGACTATATGTACACTATGCCTGCCTTGCCCTGCATTGGGCTGGGAGGTTCATAATTCTCAGCCTGCCATGCGCAGTCTGGGCCTGAAGGTTCGTATACTTCTACCTCGTACCTGCTCCACTTTCAGGGCCTGGAGAATCGACTGTTGGTACACTATGCCTGTCTGCCCCGCATCGGACCTGGAGGTTCATACTTCTCTCAGCCTGCCACGCCCCATCTGGGCCTGGAGGTTTGTATACTTCTACCTCATACCTGACTTTCTTACCTTCACTTGGCATCAACTCCAAAACCATATTCTCCTACTGGATTTCAGTCATTTGTTCAAGCTCCTCTCATTCTTGGAAAGAATTCCTCATCTGCTAGAATTACGCTACCTTATACCCTCACAATTCATTCAAGCTAATTCGGCTGACTTACGTGGGCTCTGCTGCAGATGCTAGCCCTTATGGACTCAATCACCGTTCTCAGCTACCTACTATTTCTCCTCAGCTGACCTACGTGGGGACTGACTGTGCACACTAGCCTACGAGGGCTAGCTGCCACTCTACTTACTTACCAGCAGACCTACGTGGGGTCTGCGCTTATGAACTTACCTGGAGCTAGCCGGCACTCTACTTACCTCACCAGCTGACCTCGAGGGTCCAGCTGCGCATCTTAGCCATGGAACTAGCTGCTATGGTCTACTACTTAGCAACTGACCAACCTGGTCCATATTACTTGCTACTTACTATCTTATCTCCTAACCTATGCAGTCCAGCCACATCCTCACCTATTGGGCTCACCTTGTTATACTCCCTTGGTTGCTTCCTAACCTCACACTATTGCTTTGGATTTATTACCCTCAAATCCTGCCAGGATTCCAGCTCAGCTCTACTGCCATATGCCTTCTATATCGTGACTTAAGCATAAATCCTACTCTCTTCGTCCTATTACCTGAACTGTGTTCATCAGTCATCAGCTTCATCTCAACCATTCTACCATTCCATGAAATTCATAAGCCTTCTATCAGCAGAAGCCTGGAGGTTGGACTACTTCCATTTCATCCTGCCCATCAGCATCAGAGTCTGGATATATGTACTCTATTTTCGTCTATTTATCATGTGCTAGCCTTAGGAGCTCCTCATTTTAGCCCTATCCTGACTCTGGTAGACGTGTTCCAACAATGCTTATCTTAGTGCAGTCTACCTGGATGCTTCACGTGTTCATACAGCTACCTGCAGCGCTCATGCAAGACTTGAAGCCTGTTTCTGACCTTTCATTTCTTACTACAAACTGTTTTGCTGGATCATCTGTAATCTGCAACTTTGATTAGCCATTAAATTAATTAATTAATTAATTAGGATTATGCTCCTTTAGTGTGCCCAGAAGGATGGGCAGGTTGCTAGCCATGGGTCCTCAGAGGTTTCCCCCTAAGGGGGTTTTTCCTCTCCTGCGAGCTGCCGGCCATACTCTCCAGAGTTGGATGAGATAATCATGGATATCATATTTCTTTTGGGGGGGTGTCACATCCTAATCAACTAATCATCCTTCCTATGGTGGGATACAGAGTAAAGTCAAACCATCAACTTATAACGAATAGCTCATCTGTTCCAATATCAGCACTATCTTACTGTCAGCTCATCATGTACTACATTCATTGACTTACTCATATCCATGCCCAAGTACCTAAGCACCATTCATTCATACAGCTATACCTTGGAAGCATTCTACTTACTGGTCTGGCCTCTGTATCCAAACTCAAACCTAAATTATGTAGATGCAGTATGTAACACAAGCACTGAACTCTGAACCACATATAATTGGAAGGCTCTGCCTGTGTTTATATGGGGGAAGAGCTCCTCCCCCATAACCTATTTAAGCAGCAGAACCCTGCTGCTCTGCTTAGAGTGAGACACTCTCACCCTCCACCCTCCCCTTACACCTCCTCCTTCTCCAGCACTCATATCCCATGAGGGGGGTGTCACATCCTAATCAACTAATCATCCTTCCTATGGTGGGATACAGAGTAAAGCCAAACCATCAACTCATAATGAATGACTCATCTGTTCCTGTATCAGCACTATCTTACTGTCAGCTCATCATGTACTATATTTATTTATTTTATTTATTTAGTTTTTGTTGACTGGGTAAGTGCACTAGACAAATCCTGCCTATTTTCAGGCATGACCAGGGGGAAGGGGATACAGAGGAATGCCAACTGACTTTGAACCAGATTAAGCTGTTGGTGGTATTTTTAGTGAATAAGGGAAATTTGGCCAGGACACCGGGGAAATTCCTCTACTCTTTTAGATAAGTGCCATGGGATCTTTAACATCCACCTGAACTACCACCAGTCCAGGCAGATGGGACCTCGGTTTAACGTCTCATCTGAAAGATGGCACCTCAGAAGTGCAGCACCCATCTCATGCTGCATTACAGTGTCAGTACTGGGATATTAACCCAAGTGCCAGATGTGGGAACTGAACTCACAGCCCTCTGATCTCCCGGCCTCAGAGGCGAGTGTGCTACCTACTAAGCCACTGATGCTGCATTGATCTACTCATGTCCATGCCTAGGTACCTAAGCAGTATTCATTCACACAACTATACCTTGGAAGCATCATTCTACTTACTGGTCTGGCCTCTGTATCCAAACTCAAATCTACATTATGTAGATGCAGTATGTAACATAAGCACTGAGCTCTGAACCACATATAACTGTAACTGATTACTTTTTTAAAGTAACTTACCCAACACTGTGTGTTCCCTAGGGTGTACTCATACTGGGGAATATAGGAACTCAAGACATAAAAGTCTGCTTTGGTCCACAGATGAAGACTGAAATGTTATGGTGCATCCCATATCTCTGAGGAAAAAAACTGGAAAGAAGACCTTCCATCACACTGATACAGAAGGCTTGCATTCCAGCTCATAACATGAGCCATTCGCTGTGTCTTCGACAAAGCAGGACAGGGACAGACTCATCCAGATCCACTTCTACCCCAGAATAACCTCCCAAAGGCAGGTCTAGGCCAGAAACAAGAGAGATGCTGCCATCTAGATCGGCAACAAAGAGTTCAGCGCTGTCCACGGTACTGGCACCAGCACCATATATGGTGCCAGTACAGCTGTTGGCCCTAAAGACCTGAAAAAAAAGGGAGGTAAGGAAAGCGGTGCCCATGCTGGCCTCTGCAGAGAAAAAGGTGAAGGGGTAGGCATGAGGAGTCGGCATCAATGGTGGTGGCACTGGAGAGGGCACCGTGCACATCCTGGGCTGACCAACCTGCCCATGGCCCAGTGGCTCCAAGGCCCGAAGGCTCCAGAACTGGGTCCACTGGTCAGGTCAACTTGGCAGACGCCATACCCTCTGCTCTAAAAGAGTGCCCCAGAGGTGAAATTGCTCACCAGAGCCCTATCAAGGACAGAGGCAGGATCTGGTGTTGAAGATCGCGGCCATTAAGGGTGAAGCCACAGAGACCCCACCGGCGTCAGGTCAGGCCTACTGCTCTCCACCACCAATGATCCCCATGCAGACATACCAGAGAGCGACCTTGAGTGGAACAATTTCTTCCTCTACCAACAGGAGGAAGAAGATCTCGAGGTTGAGCAGAGCCAGGTCCCCCGATCGAGTCCGGGAACGGGCCCACTACTTTTGTGCTTCAGGTGGACTGTGCCCCCCCCCGAGCACCAGACTACCCATGGTCAGACCCCCCTACCCTGCAAAGGGCAGCAGACCAGACATGGCCCCACTGCCATCACAGCTTTCAAACAAAGTCTTCCTACCGTCACCACTACTGTCTAAGGTCAACTCCGTTGATGGCAATCAGAATTTCTTCTTCATCTTTTTTTTAAATAAGAAAAGAACACTAAAAATAGTAAGTTAATCGAATACTGAACGGCTATAGCTGCTGTTGTATAAACGAAGACTTGACTCCCGGCAGGCAAGCAACACCGTCATCAAAGCCCACTCGATGGTGGGAGAAAAGGAACTGAGGCAGTTGGAGGGTCAATGCCAAGATAGCTTATATGGTGTGAGCTAGTCTCACAGCGCCACGCATGTGGGATCCTATCCCAGCGCTGGCCCTCCTGAAGATTTTTGGCTCCCACAGGGTCCTAGCACCTCCAGCGTAGTCCCATTAGTGTGAATGAGTGGTGGAGACTTTTAGTCCAGGAAGATTGTTAGGTTCCCTGTTGGCATCTGTGTGCCACGAGATATCTGTACCACACCAGTGCACCTGAATCCTGTCATTTATATCAAATAAAAGAGGCATGAATACGAACTGCTTGATGTGTGTCATTTTGTGCAGAGACTGGGGGTGAGTGCTGTCTCTGCTCCTCTTTTTTATATCAAAAATATGTTGTTGCTATTGTCAAGTCAAACTGTCACACCAGTGAAATACTGAACCAATCAGAGAGCAGCTTTCACAATGCTGATGACATAGAGCTGGCCCACCAGCACAGTAGTTGGATTTCCATCTGTGACGCTGGTGACCTGGGTTCGGGAACAGACTCGGGTTGTCGGAGGGCCAGCCAGGGGGAGAAGGATGGAGCACCCCATGGAAAAAAAAAAAACAATGCTGATGACATCACAAGGCCTAGTGCAGCACTGAAACCAGCTTTTAAAATCAAAGAAAAACAGCAAAATCTTTGAACTGCAGATTTAAAAGCTATAACTTGTAAACTACTGTTGTACGTAGCAAATATACTTTTATTTATTTATTTATTTTTGAAAGTCAGATTTACAACCTTTGAGTCAGGGACTCATTTACAAAGGCACCTCGTCGCAGGGAAGGTAGACATGGTCACAGTGTAAGATATAACAGTGGTAACATACAGGTGCAATACAGATAACAAAAGAACACAATATAACAGTGGTTTACGGAATAAAGTTACATGCAGTAAATAGCAATCGTATAAAGTATAACAATAGTAGAAGTCACAACCCTGTCATACTGGGGAAATACCTATGTGGAAGGGTGAGGGGGACAGGGGTGAGGAAAAGAAAAGAAAAGGGGGGGGAAGCAGTCCAATGGACTTTGTCAAAGCTATACAATAGCCAGACTCACAATGGACAATTTATCATCACTTGTGAGTGGGCAGGACTTTCATAACTCATTCATGAGTTATGTTCCTTCCCCAGACACTTGAAGATAATTTGCCTGTATTCAGTTAGCCCATTGCATATCCTATATATATGATATGCATCTCATTTTTATCAAAGGTGGTTAAAATTGTGTAAAAATGTTCAGAAAGTAAGCCCCATAGACTTGTATGGGGTGCGTCCCTACACTCTCCCTGGTTGCACATCACAAAATGGGGGAGCGCGTGGGTGAAGCAGGCAGACTAGGAAGTGGGAAAGGATCATCTGGCAGGCAGTTCAGCCACAATTATGATCCCATCCCAAACTTTAACAACTGCATTACAATTTCCCATTTTAAAACAGAGGGGCTCTGGCCGCCCCAGGGTAGCAGACTATGAAGCCCACAGTGTTAGGTCACACATTTATTTTAAGGTGTGTCTCTAATTTAGGGTCTTTTTCCCTGATTTGTAAGCCTTGTCCCTGATTTATGAGGCCAGAGATTGAGAGGTATGACCAGCTCTGAAATATGGATGTGGCTAAGGTGCAGTCCACCCTGAGGCTACCCGGGGATTCCATCTTTCTAACCTCCCTTAGGCTCAGTAGCCACTTTGACGCTGCCCCCCCAAGGGGAGTCTACCATAGCATGAAGGCTCTGGTGCATCCCCCTCCCTGTGGAATTACGGTAGCCAATTTAGAGGCCCTGGAGCATAATAGTCGCCATCTATTCCAGGCTACTGTCCCATGGGCAAAAGTACCAGTGGGAATTGCCACACAATTTACACATAGCAGAAGACACCATCATCCCATGGGGTCACAGTTGCCACAGCTCTGGCCTCTCACCCTCTACCAGGATTCCAAGCCAGTGGTGCAGAGGTTGTCGATCCAGATTAATTGAGCAACATCACCTTTTGTGGATTTGCTTCACTCTTTACAAGGGTGAGGAAAGGCAATCACTCTCCAGGGGTCCCAGATACCACAGCTCATGCCTCTCACCCTCTCCCAAGCGTGACCCCATGGTGCAGAGGGTCCATACCCACTTCCCCCATTACAGGAGACCCCACCCAACACACACAGCAGGTGAAGGAGGTACTACAGCACGTTAATACATTTCCTTTTCAAAGTTCAGAACAATCTCATATTCAACCATAGAGACTGCAAACTTAGCTTTGTGTGTAAAATAATTTCCCTTGAGGATCTGCATATGGTAGGGTGACACCCCAATGGGGGCTCCATGTTGCAAACCATCACGATCTGAAGGCTTGGGCGAGCATCACTTCTAGCAGGAAGGACTACTCCTTCAACTGCAGACTGCTGTTCTCTCCAAGCTTCTCTCCTAGAATTGAGTAAACAGCCACACCCGATGACTCACCAGTCACCAAGAGCTGGCCACACTGCTTAAAACTCCCTGCCAATCAAGCCAGCAGGGAGACTCTAGACTGGCTAGAGTTATCAATTTGAGGTTAGTGAACCCACTGGTCGGCCAGACCCAAACAGGAGTCCAGTGCTCCCAGACTGATTTGGCATTTTCTCAGTAACTAAAGTGTGATTTTCTGTGTTTTCCTGTAGATTACATTAATCTCTATGGAAACCAAATTGTTTTAGTTTCCTGTATAACCAATGCAAGTCTATGGGAAGAATTTCCCTGTAGATTGCTCAAAATCCCAGTAAACCTGCAATCTCCTGGTTCTTCAACTGGTTAACTGGCAGGAAACAGTAAGTTTGTCTCCACTTTACCTCCAGTCTTGCTGACATTACTGTCGGGGTTCCCCAGGGCTCAGTCCCAGACCCACCTTTTATCTGTGTACATCAATGATCTCCCAGATGTTGCCTCTGGCTGTGGTTCACTGTTATATGCTGGTGATCATGTCCTGTACTACAGTGCCCAAACTGTTCCTACCATCCAAAATCCCTCTCAGGTGCCATTGCAATCACTCAGTCTAGGCTATCCAAAAACAAACTCATCCTAAAAAAAAATGTAACCCCACTCTGGGGACTTACCTTGTTGCCCACATTCTCTCCTGTTTCCTGTTTCACCTGTGTGACTCCCATTGCCTCCTGGTGTCCCCAATTCCCTGATCCTCTCTGGTGCCCCTGAAATTCCCCCTTATAGCCCTGCAAGTAATTTTATCCCCGTTCAGGTTTAAATACTTGTTCACGAGCTGCCACTGCTCTTTGCTGTTTCTTGAGCAAGTGGGGATTGCACAGGCGCACGGTGGTGCCTTTCGTGTGCTGACTACTCCAAGCTAAATCTGTTTTCTTAGCCATTCTGGTTATTCCCCTGACTATTCAGCAGCAGTAGTTAGACATGTTCCCTGGGTTCTAGTGGTGTACTCTGCTGTTATTTTGAGTATGAGTTTGAGGATAAACTAATTAATTTTCTGGCTCTGATTAGGTTCAGACAGCAAACGGCTCCTGAGCATAGCTTAATTTAGGCTTAATTTAATTTTGTGTTCCAACAGCCAACTATACTGCTTGTTGTGCTCTGGAGTTAGACTAATTAATTTCTGGTTCTGACTAAGTTCAGACAGCAAACAGCTCTGCTTATTTTTTGTGCTGTCACTGACCAGGCAGTAAATTGGAGCTGATCTCGGGCTGTGTGATCCAGGGTGAACTCTAACTTTGCGGTGCACTAGTAAGGGCAGAGAAGTTCCCCACAGCTGCTACGTGGCTGCTCCCTGCCCACCCCAATACCCTCCCACCCTTAGCTGCTCTTTAATTTATAGGTAGTCTAAATCATGTGTGCTGGCGACGGCTCGATGAAATTTATCTCCCTACTTTTTCATCTGCAGGTTATGTTACCCCTTGTTACCCGGGGTTACTAGAATCCCAGTAAGACCTAGTGGTAGGCAGGGAAGGCAGCTTGTGAAACTCCAGTTAAATGGGTTCCACACTGTCTCACTCTGTTCTCAGTCTCAGCTGAGACTGAGAGATGACATCACCAATAGAACTGTCGCAGCTGCATAAGCCACATTGAAATCTGCAGCAGAGGGAGTTAGGTAGAACGTTGGGAGTTTTCAAAGTCAGTCTCCTGTGTGCCTTCAAACAGGAAGGGAGTGTTCCTGTTACCTTCTGTAAGAGAAGGAGTCAGTGTTGCCTTCAAGTGGTGGAGACCGCTGTCCGGGTCTCAGTGCCCCCCTTCCTTCGGGGGGGAAGTAAAGATCCCCATGTAGCTTCCAGGGGCAATCCCCTAATTTCTGCAGAAGAAAGAAAGCTGCCTATTTCAGTTTCAGTCTGTGTTTGGAAAGTGGGAAGAGTTGTACTTCGCCTGTTGGACACCTGCAACAAAAGGGTGAGTGTTTGCTCTAATATGAGAGGGCAAAAAATGTGTTTCTTCAGCCTGGGATATGTGAAGAAAACTGGGATTTGAACTACTATTTGGGAGGCCTATAGTACTAGGACAAACAAATGGAGTAGTGTCAAAGCTAGAGTGCTGTGTGAATTCAAGTAATATTGTAGAGGGGGTGCGACAGTTCATCCACCATTTAATCTACATTCCGAAGTTTCAGTTTTTCCAGAGGAATGGCCGTGTATGGGCTGTGGGAGCTGGAGGTGAGAATACCCCCCATCTTTAGTAACCAGGTCCACCTCTACGGATTTCTGCTGTGATTGCTACTTGCCTCTTGCGCTTGGCCAGTGATGAGGGAAGTACCCAGACGTGGGTCGCAAATGGGAAAATCTCTCTAGGGGTCGCAGACTGTAAGTGGTGTGGGGAGCCACAACAAGGGTAAAGAAAATTCTCTTTGTGAGATGGGAGTCAGAAGAAGTAAGGAGGAAATCTCTCTAGGGGTCGCAGACTCTAAGTGGTGTGGGGAGCCATAACAAGTAAAATGGGTTAATTCTTCCAATGGACCATCAGTCAAGTGGCCGGTGGGGGAGCCGGGCCAGTCGGGCTGTGTACCCAAAGCTCGTGCAAGTCCGGGCTGTGTGCTGGTGGGTCCAGAGCCTGAAAACAGTAGAAATGGTTAATTCTTCCAGTTGACCGCCTTGTAGTCTCTAATCTGCATTATCAGTAAATGTAGCCCCATGGGGGTCCATCTATGCTTTGTTGTATTCAGCTAGTTGTGAATAAAAGCCACACTGTAAAATCCCATTCCTGGTTCTGGACATTACAGTTATTGCTTCCTGTGTTCGGATTTACTTGGGTGCCCCGTGCAGCATAGCCAAACCTAGGTCCCTTTGTGCCAGGTAACCTCGTCCTCCCCAAACTCAGGTCCCCACCAGGTATTGCTGCCAGCACCAACAGCATGCCACCTGTCATTTTGGCAAATAGGCAGGGGTGGGGGTTACAGTTATATTCTGCAACCATTAGAGGTTGCTGTTTCTCTCTGTTCCAGCTGTGGGCTGCTTAGTCTTGGTCCACTGTTTCTGTTTTTACCTCTAGCTTGCACTCCTAATTTCTGTCTCCTCTCATACTTCTCTGCTCCTGACCTAAGTGTAACCCCTAGGTGGCACTATCCTAAGGGCTACCACCCCTGCCTGCTTGGCTAGGAGCAGGTTAAGGGGCCTGAGTTCTGAAATGGGTGCCTCCACCCAGAGGTCAGGGTTGGTAGTGGTCAGGCTAACCTGGGCACAGCCCTCCAGGACACTGTAACCCCCCTCTTTACTAGTGGCCAGAACAATACACAGCAATCACTTTCACAACACCCCTGATACACCACACAAGTAACCTCGCTGTTTGCACTTACCACCAGGGCTTTCCTCTGGCTTGACCCTGGGTACCTCCTGTAAAACAAGGTTATACACAGCAAATAACTGCAATACAGTACTCTTGCACAGACTGGAACCACAGTCAGGGTAAATGAAACAAGAATTAGATCTGATTTCTTTAAGGGACTTGAACAAGGGAGGGGTGTAATCAGGTTAATTTGCTTAAAGGCTGTATTAATCAGTTATGCATGCACTTCAGGGTCCATAAACAGTCACACACTCTGGGTACCCAGGTGAAGAAGAGGTGGGCTAGCCAGGATCATTGCCCGGGGTAGGCCGGCATCGCAGCTGGTTGGGGTCTTGTGATGGAAGAAAACAACATGCACCACACACACTAATTGAAATCCGGAGCTGGAGGGCTCAGTTCATGAAAGAAAAGAAACAACAAGACAATCAGATGACACACTTAGATTAAGCTGTTGTTGCAGGGAGCTACCCTGATGGTTACTCACGATACCCAAGACTGGACACAGACTGGACGAAAATTGAGACTGCAGGTGGTTGATCTGGAGTGCCAGGAGAAGCAGTGCCACACGATTCACCAAGGTGTCATTCCTGTTCAAGCATGGAGCAGGGGGCTGATCCCCAGGCAGGTCTCTCATCGATGGCTTTCTCTGTGCAGTGGGGTAGTCTGGCAGGGCCAATGTGTGGCAAGGTCAAGGCCAAATGGAGATGAACGCAGATTCAGTCCGGTCGAGCTGGATACAGCTGCCAGCAAGTAGAACACAATTCACACAGTGGGAACCTAATCAAGACCCACTATAAACACACAGCTCAGTCGGCGTACTCCCAGACTCTATCAGTGACCACTGCCCAGTTTACTGTTTGTGGGATGCCT
Source organism: Neoceratodus forsteri (assembly GCA_016271365.2). Taxonomy (NCBI): domain Eukaryota; kingdom Metazoa; phylum Chordata; order Ceratodontiformes; family Ceratodontidae; genus Neoceratodus; species Neoceratodus forsteri. Next base: position 1,296,948,926 of record CM057459.1, read on the forward strand.
CCCCTCCTTCATATCCACCCAAAGTGCTAACTTTCTCTAATTTTGCTGTACTTGATTTGGCTTCCCTTATTCGAGACCTGCGTCATGTTGACTGGTCCTCCATATTTGTCACCAATGATATCAACTGTGCTACCAAATACTTCACCAGCACCTTACTCTCTCTACAGAAGAGGCATATCCCACTCTTCATGCAGAGGGTTAGGGGTAAAACCACGAAGTGGCTTAAGCACTCTCTCTTACAACAGTTGAAACTAAGTGACAAGCTATGGGCTACATGGAAATCCTCCTCTCTTCCTTCCGACTATGATAATTATTGCTCACTGTGTAATGTCTGCAAGAAAGAGATTTGGCTAGCAAAAAGCAAATACTACCGTGAACTCCTTCATTCATTATCATCTGACCCAAGGTGGTACTGGTCCCAAATACACAAGATCCTAGAAAGCACTAGGTCTGAAGCTCGGAAAGAGATGATGGTTAAAGATATCTCCTGTAATAACCCCTCCACTATAGCCAATGCCTTCAACTCCCTCTTTACTTTGCTTCCCTGTATCTCTCCCTCTCTATCCCAATACCCTCTATCATCTGAGCCAGTTACTAATGATGTTCCCCCTCCACTGGAGCTAGCCCCTGTCTCCCGTCATGAAGTTCTGAAACTGCTTGAAATGATTCCTATCCACGGTAGTGCAGGTCCTGATGACATTGAACCAAGGATCCTTAGACTGGCAGCCTCCATCCTAGATACACCAATAACTAGACTCTTAACCTATCCATATCCTCCTCCACTGTACCACAGATCTGGAAAACTGCGAGAACCATTCCTGTGTACAAAAAAGATGACCCCCAAGATCTTATCCAACTACCGACCTATAGCCATTCTGCCTACTTTTAGCAAGTTACTTGAGAAACTAATCCACTTTCAGGTTTCTTCCCATCTCCATAAATCCAATATCCAGGCTCCTGCACAACATGGTTTTAGGCCTGGACATAGCACCACTACAGCCCTGACTCTGTTTACTAGTGAAATCAAGATGAACATGGACAAAGGTCTTCTTACTGGGGCTGTTTTTATTGACCTCACTAAAGCATTTGACCTGGTCAGCCACCCTCTGCTCCTAAGGAAACTCCAAATGCTTGGTGTTGACAGGCTCCTCCTTGTCTTGGTTTAACAGCTATCTTAATCATCGTACACAAGCTGTCTCCTTCTGTAAAGTCCTCTCTTCCCCTTCTGCCCTATCCTGTGGAGTCCCCCAAGGTTCTATACTTGGCTCCTTGTTTTTTTCTCTATTCATTAATGATATCCCTTCCACTCCAACTCACTGCTGTAACATTATGTTTGCTGATCACTTGGTCCTCTTTACTGCCTCTAAATCCATTGGAGACATAAGTGATCAACTATCTTCCTTCCTCCAATGCATCCAGTGCTGGCTCTTCCTGAATCATCTAATACTTAATCTACCTAAAATGAATGTGATGCTCTTTGGGTCTTCCAGACAAGTCTAGACTGCTACCCCCCACCTGCTGGTCAGCTGCCTCGATGGATCAACTGTATCCTGTACTGACTCCTTTAAATACCTGGGAGTGACGCTTGACCCTTCTCTTAATTTTTCCTCTCATATAAACAAGATCTGTAAGCGTATCAATGTTAAGATTGTAGTTGCCTACAAAGTTTGCCATTCCATGACTCCCTCTGCTAGGACTTCTGTAGCCCTAGGTATCCTCCTCCCGGGGCTCAAATATGCTCTACCTGTCCTGTCCCAGGCCAATGTCAGTGCTCTCCATAAGTGGGATGTCACTTACAATAATATTTGTAGATCTACCTTGTCTGCACCTCGACTCACCCACCATTGTTTACTCTATTCCTCCTTAAACTGGCTGTCTCCCAATGATTTGCACTCTTACACCCTTGGATGCTTTATTGACTCTCTAACCAGAATCCCCTTCCTGACTCTCTGGGAGCTATGTTAATCCCTGTGACCTATTCTCACTCCCTTACGTCCTCTGCCTCTCCTCTGCTCTCCGTCCCCACTTGCTCTACCAAAATGGGTCAACAAGCTTTCTCTCATTTTGCTCCCAAATTTTGGAACTCCCTTCCTCCCCAGATTCGGTGTTGTACATCTCACAGCTCTTTCATGAAAGCACTCTTCTCTCATCTACAGACTCATGGTGTCTGTAATTGCTCTTAACCCCGTGCATATTTTGGCTGTCTTGTCTGTATTAACCCTTCATGTTGAGCACTCCTATAATACTTCCTGCTGCCGTTCTCTCTCTCTGTCTCTCTCCCTCTCTTGCTCTGAGTGTCCTATGTTTACATGTATGCCATTTTTGCCTGACCCTCCTGTGTTGGGGTCTTGTGCTAGTTTATGCTTACATGTTTTTCTTCTAGTCACACTTCTGCATGGGTATCTTTCTGTACAAATGGATAGATGCTGTATTCTGACCGCCTATGTGTGGTCCTGTCTGTCACATGTACTATTACTACTGTTTTGTTCTCTTTGTACGTTGTGTTCTGTACTCTCCCGGGTTGTGCTTGGAAATAGGCCGGTCTAATTGCCTAATGCACTTACCTGGTCAACAAAAGCTAATAAATAAATAAATAAAAACTTTGGCTTGGGGCACACAGCGGGGCTAACAAATAATTAATAAAGCCCCATAAATATTCCTGAGATGCTGCCTGCCACCTAGGGGGACTGTATTGTGGCAGCAGTGATGGGGGATCTGTAAATAGTAAATATTCAAGTGTGGGCTCGTTTGAAAGGGCACAGTTGGGGCTACAATACTGTGGGGGAAATGGTGGAATAAAAGTATTTATCTTGACTGTACCAGAAATTCTACTGTGGGAATACATGTGGACTGCTATTAAAACTGTATGGGAGCAGCCATGCTGTTGCTCCTTTGACCCGCTAAAGCAGCCACTCATTTATTTAGGCACCTAAAACTGTGACAGAGGGACTCCTGAGATGAGGAAGAGACTAACTAATTCAGGTGTCTAAACCATGCCCCAGTAAGGCATCAGAAAATATTGATCTCTATGGTTATGGACAATTGATAGGCTTAACTGACCAATCAGGACCTTGGATTCTCGAGTGAAACTTAGTGGATGTTCTGGGATTTCTTCAGTCTGTTCCCAGGCTCTTGTGGAGTGAGGAGCCTCCTGTGAAAGGGGAGTTGGACTGGAGAGGCCTTTCTCAGGTCTGTAGCAGAGATTGTTAGTTTCCAGAAAAGGATCAGCAAGGGAAAAAGAGCGAGAATTGTATTGATACCTTGAATCCCCAGGTACTGTGAGCTTTTTCATTATTTTGGAGAGAATAAGTGCTGCAGAAACCCTGCACTGGAGGACTGTGCTGTTCTATTTGAGTGCCACAGTTGCTGCTGAGAATTCGTTTTACTTGTGTGGGACTGCAACTGTGATTTTGAAGAGGCAAAGCATCTCTGGAGTCGAGGTGCTAGGTGTGCTGTACTTTTCCAGAATGAACTGGTTGAAGAGGCTGAGAGCTGCATCCCAGCTGCAGCTGAAGAAAAGGTTGTGAACATTTTCTAACTGGAAAGTATGGACTGGTGTGCAGAGGTCTGCTGTGTTTGAATCCCCCTGTTGTTTGCACCTGTGATTCAAGGATCTAGGGCTAGCACCAATTGTAAACTGGCACTGGAGTTTGCTTGAGCAACTGCCTATGATTTCTGTGGTTTTCAAACTCAGTGCAAGGACTGCAGAGGACCCCTGCTGTTTGGGAGTTCTCACCCAGAGCCAGGGAGGGACTCGACTAACCCCTTCCAAGTGAGCTCACCATCTCAGGAGGTCACCAGCACAAGCTAGGGTGCAAGAGCACCTATGATCCTAGTGGGGAGCCTGGCTGCGGAGCTACTTCTGGGTCTGGGCCTTCTGGGGCTGGTGTGGGCCTGCCACAGAGCTCTGCAATGGGCGTGAAGCAGCTGAAGGTGACAAGCGGCCAGACCTCTGATCAAGGGGACAAGTTGCAAGATCCTCAAGGAAGATTCCATCTGCATATTGCATGGAGCTCCATGATCCAGGACATCTGGAGGCATTCATCCCAGGAGTTGTTGAGATCTGCAAAACTTTGAGTACCTGGGACTTGGTTCCCGGAAATCAAGCAAGGGAGTGTAAAAGGGATTTAACTGCTTCCTCAAACAATTCTCCTTCTTTACCAGGGCCTCAACAGCTGGCTAACCTGTGGCAATGAACAAGCCTGCACCTTATAGGTACCCCTTAGGACTATCAGGGAGACACTAGTACTAGTGGGGTTGGGCCTCCGGGGCTGGGCTTGGCCTTCAGGCTCAAATGGTTATTGTGGCTTGTTCTCATTAACCGCCTTTTTATTCACAGCCATCCTTTTTTTTTTGGTCTTCCACCCCTCCTACCAGAGGGTTCGGCCCCACTCGCTGCCCATCCCCCGGACGGGGCCACTGGGCAGGTGCCCCCCTCTAAAGGAAATTCAGTATCTTTGCCCTGGCTTACCTCCCAGGGCAGGGCCATGGGAGCGGGACCCCCAGAGGGCATCATTCTCAACAAGAGTAGCGGCGGAGGCGGGGACCATCATGAATGGAGCCAGCATTTTTAGTATGCTGAATCCCTAGGGGCAGGGACATGCAATGACACTAGCGTCTGCCCCGCACCAGAATGTGTAACACCAGCAGTGGCAGTACCCCCAGCCTCCACCAGAGGTCCACAATGCGCTGGACACTCTAGCCCTGGAGAAGGAGAGCAGTCCCTGGGACGCTCAATCCTTCTCCCCCTGGCCAGCCCTCCAACTCCCGAGTCTGTCACCGAACCCAGGATGTCAGCGCCACAAGTGGATGCCTTGGGGCTGCGCCAGTGGGTCAGCTCTTATTCACAGCCACCCTTTATCCTGATATCCCTTCCCTAGTCTTTACCCACAATAAAACTGTGATTTACTATTTGAAATTGTGTGTGCAGGCATTCTCTGAGTCTGTCAGATCATTACTGTTCATGGTTTATGATGTTATTGAACTGTTGGTTGTCCAGTGTGTGGGGTGGTTGATAGGGGAGGTGGGAAGGTGCAGCATCCCAGGGGGGCTGTGCTAGCCAGTCACCTGACCCACTTCTAACTTTCTGTGGGTGGAGGCACCATGCCATTTGCATTATCTTTGGGATACAACCCCCGATCACCCCCGTAACAGGACCCAGGCCCCTTAACCTGTTAGAGGGCCAGCAGGCAGGGGCAGTAGCCCTCGGGCACACAGCGCCTATGCTATAACAAAAAGGAAAAGTTCATGCTTTTCACCTCCAAGCTGAAACTCTATGCTACCCCCACAAAACTCTCCATCACCTGTAAAGATGGATTCCACTCGAGGGTTTCAGCAGTTTCAAATACTTAAGAGTATGGCTAGACCCCTCATTTGATTTCTCCCTCCATGCCTCCTCAGTCTACAAATCTGTTAATGCCAAACTGGGCATGCCCTTTAGGGTGAAACACTGCCTATTCCCGACAGTTCAACAGTCTATAGCTCAAGGTGTACTCCTGCCAAGTCTTATGTATGGCCTTTGGGCATTCCTGGGTACAAACCAAACTGTCCTGTCTAGATTGGATACCAACATACAGTAATGTGTGTCACTTTGCTCTGGCCTTTCTGAAGCTCACACATCACTGCCTCCCCTACATTGGATTTGACTGGCATTCCCCTGCTGGCCAACAATCTCTTGTTCTAGGTCATTTTGTAGACACACTCCATCTTGTCCTCTTTCTCCCTCTGGTTTTCAAACCCTTTTTTTTCAGGCTCAAACTCTTTTCTCCAGGTTTCCCACCACTCTTCCTGCTGCTCCTCGTGCTCTTTCACCAATCACAACCAGGCACTTAAACTGTTTTACTGTTTTGATTGCTTTTACCGCTTTGTTTAATGTATGCCATCACTTTGCACTGCCTGTATTTCTCAAAGTGTTTTGAAATGCATTATTGTACATATATCATTGTTGCTGTATTACCTGTAAACTTGTGTACTTTGTTTGTTGCCCTACTACTGCATATGCTGCGTCACATGCACCCCTACATATGTATTTTTTTCTAACTGTTCTCTCCCGGGTCGTGCCTGAAAATAGGCATTTTCATGCCTAGTGCTCCCACCCGGTTATCAAAAGCAAATAAATAAATCTTCCCTAGCAAGGGATCTGCAGTACCTGTTCCCTACATACTCACTGAGATCTGTGGACTCCCAGCCTCTCATTGAGTAGCAGTGCTCCACTGGCCTGAGAAAACTGACTATTACAGTCTACGCCCCTAACTACTGAAACTCCCGTACCCCAGAATTATGCCTCTCTCCCAGCTACTCGATCCTCTGTAAGGCTGTGAAGGACTCAGTGTGTCTTCTTGGCACTTATTCCTGCTAGTATCCTCAGGGCTGGCCACTCTAGCACTGTTACATGTTCCACTCAGTTTTGTGTATTATCTTTCATACTAAATGTCATTGCACTCTGTATTATTGTACCTGCAACCGCAAAACTGATATCACTGATTTTCTCTATGTTATGTACCATGTTCAGGGCTGTGCCAATGACTTTTAGGGCCACACTACAAACATTTTGTGGGGCTCTACCTCTGCACCAATGAGTGTAGAATAACCATTAGCATATATATATATATATATATATAATATTATAGCATAGGTTCTTTTGTATCAGTCTTGCAGAGCATCGGTAATCTGTGTGTTGCCCCCTTCCTCCTTGCAGGATTGAGGAACTGAACAATATAATACATTCAGATGTTTGAGTAACAGATCCTATTGCTTCTTTGTTCTGTATCCCCCCAACCCTTGAAACTGGAGCTGACCTCTGCAGCAGTGACCCTACAATGGCCACTGCTGACTGGACCCAATTTCAAATGGGTAAGCAATGTACAGGCACTGTACCAAGAGAAATTACAAGTTTATCTCTGACAATAAAATGTTTTCTTAATGTTTACCTCTAAGGCTTCAGGAACACATAGTTCTATCTTAACTCTTCTCTTTCCTCAACTCCTCCTCCTCCTTTTTCAGCCCCTTCCAGTCTGGCTTTAACAAACATCACTCCACCACTTCCTCTCTCCTCAGACTCACAGATTACATCCATTCTGGCATGGAACAAGGCCTCCTCACTGCTGCCATCTTTGCCGATCTAGCGAAAGCTTTCAACACTGTCTCCCACCCTCTTCTCCTGGACTAACTAAAATGAGCAGGTCTATCAGACTCTGCAACCAGGTGGTTCAACTCCTACCTTGTAGGTAGATCTCAATCAGTGAGAAATGGAGACTCTCACCCCCCCACACACACACATAAACACTGGCGTTCCCCAAGGTTCCGTCCTTGGCCCTTTGCTTTTCTTTATATTCCTCAATGACCTCCCCTCAGCCTGCTCCTCTGCTTCTATCCACACGTATGCAGCCGACACGATCCTGTTTTCCTCTACCTCTTCTCCATCAGAGTTAACATCCAGGCTTCAACTTAATTTCAACACTGTTCAGAAATGGTTCAGGGCTAATCAACTATCCCTTAATGCTAAGAAAATGATCTCTATGTGTTTCAGCACATGAAAGAGGCTTTCTAGACTCCCTTCACTCCCCACCTTCCTCACCCTCGATGAGGGAAAATTGACGACATACCCTCATTTAAGTACCTTGCTTTCTGGCTTGACCAGCACCTTGTTTTTTCTCAGCACATAGATGCCATGTATAAAAAACTCCACCCTAAGCTTGATGCACTTTATAGGAACAAAAGCTGTGTCCCGATATTACTACAATGATCCTCCACATTTTTGATTATGGCTACTTAGTCTATGGCGCTGCACCTAAATCCACCCTGGCCAGACTTGATCCTCTCTTCCACTCCTTTTGCTGTTTTGGCTTGACCTGCCCCCCCCCCCCAACTCACCACTGTTCTCTGTACATTGATCTCTCCCTCCCTTTCTTGAATGACTGCCGTCTCATCCACTGTGCTTCCTTTATTTCTAAATTCTGGTTGGCTTTACTCCCCCCTTTTCTCATCTGTCTCTCTCCTCTCCCCTACATCCCCCTACATGTACTCTCTTCATAACTCAGGTTATCGTTCTCTTTTGCTTCCCTCTCGTAAATTCCTAGCTGGCCAGTCTGGTTTCTCCTTCTGCCTTCCTAATTTTTGGAACTCCTTTCTACTAACAATTCATTCTGCCACCTCCAAATGCTCTCTTTCCTCTCTTCTCCAAGGCCCCACTGCCCCCTCCTGTAAATGCCCCTAGCCCCATTGCCCAACATTTCTCCTTATCTACTCCAGCCTCTATACTTCTTGCCACCCGACCTCACCCCCTTCCTCTCCCCTTCCCCTCTACCGCTTCCTCTCACTCCCTTCCTTCTTTCTCACTCACTCCCACCCCCAGTAATCACCCTTTCTACTGCTTCCTAATCCTCTACGCTCTATTCCCCCACATTACCCACCATAATCTGTTCTCTTCCCCTCTCTCTTTTACTTCCACCACTACTTTACCTTTTCACCCCCCCAGCCTCTCTTATTTACCCTCCTCTACTTACTCTCTCTCCTACCCTTTCCTATTTTGTGACATTACCTTCTTGTGTGTGCCAGGTACTTCCCACTTCTGATGTTTGACCTGCATTACTATTTGCTCAGGTAATGTATATTATTGTACATACTGTGTATTGCTGAATTATTACTGTCCTTCTACTTGTTTGTACTTGTTTGTACTTAAAGTCAGTATAGCACAGTGGTTTAAGGCTCTGAGCTGTAAACCTGGTGACCTGGATTTGAATCCCACAGCCCTCACTTGCATACTGTGTAACCCTGAGCAAGTCACTTAACTTATTTGTGCTCCCAGCTAGCACCTGTAAACAAGCTTTAGCTTAGAGTGCCTCTCCTGGTTAAAAAAACACACAAAAAAAGTACCCCTCACCCCTTCCCCTAGGACGCATCTGGAAATGAGTTTTGCGGCTCAGTATGTCTTGCCTAGTAAATCTCTTTTAAATAAATAAGACAGTGGGCTCCTGACACTCTGGGCCCTACTCCAACTGCATCTCTTGCAGCACCTCCCAACCCATGGACTTGACCGTGTTTCCTTTTTTTTGTGAACACATTTTGTGACTGCATCGACTACTGTATTTTTGTTTGCATTACTGCTTGTTCATAATATCTATTGATTGTAACCCCCTGATGATGCTGCTTTCAATATGTATGTACTGTTGCTATATATTTCTTCTGCTGTTAATCTGTAATTCTCCCACGTCATGCCGGAAAATAGGTATATTTACGCCTAGTGTAGCATGCCTGGTATAAAAACAAGTAAATGAATAATTACAGGAATCCCTGTAAATCTGGAGCCATGAGTTACACACACACACACACACACATATATGTACTGTATATATATTTATATATTGATATAATAGGTGTGGACCCAAAAGCTACTGTATAAATTCATTTATATAGGCTGCTGTTGTATAAATTATATATATAAATATATATATATATATATATATATATATATATATATATATATATATATATCAGTGCAGCATTGAGTACTAGAACACTGTTAGTCAGCCAACACATGCCCCCATCGTAATCGCCATGGTTGACAGTGAACACACAGAACAAGAGGTGGTTCGAACCTACAGAATCAACCATGAACTCTGCTTAAAGTTGAACCAGCATAACATATCTGTGGTGATTTGCATATGCAGCCCATGACGCTTCATTGTAGGGGCATGTGATTTTGTATTTTCTTGAAACTTGGCTTCCCAGCCAAATGCCCTTTGGGTAACCCCTGCCTCAGTGTTTGCGACAGAGGTTCTTTTTGTCTTTAAATAGTTTTTATTTTAATGGGTTCACCACAACATAACCAAGACACACTGTCTTAGGGTAGCTGGTTCATTCCACTGGGGTGTCAAACAGACGAGGCATACTGATGAGTCCTGGTAGGACGAAACACGTGTCTATGTCATCTGTTAGCACCCTTTGCAAACTGTGTGAGAGGCCCGGCACCATGCAATTCTGCTTAAAGTTGAACCAGCATAACATTCTGTGGTGATTTGCATATGCAGCCCATGATGCTTTGCATTGTGGGGACATGTGTGATTTTGTATATATATATAATAACCCCCCCTCCCAAGTTGGGAGCTTACCTGGGGCTCCTCCTGCCTCCTGATAGCTCCTGCAGCCAGCCACTCACTTCTTTGCTCCCCCGGCCTGCTCCTGGACTTCAACTGGGCCGGGGAACATATCAGACAATTTCAGTGCCATAAGTGCCTGATAATGAAAGTTGCCAGTGAGCCACACACTTGTGTTGCTCCCCCGGCCCCCGAACTGCCGCATAGCAGGGCAGGGAGCCAGGGACAGGTTGCAAAATATTTTGATGCCACAGAGCACCCGACAAGGAAGCAGCAGAAAAGCCACTTGTGTAAATGATCTCCCCAACCCCACCAGACAGCAAAGGCGGCTGGGGGAACCAAACAAACAAAAATAAATAACTTGGAATAGGCTCCTGACCCAGTCTTTGCCTCCAGTGGGTCGGGAGTCAGGGGACAACATGATGCCCACTGGCACTACAAGTCCCATGATGCATTGCACCAGACTGCTGATTTTCAGACACAGCTCCTCCTGGGGAACCCACAAAATGGAGCTTCCGATGGAGCTCCTGTCCCCCAAAAGTGTTCCCTGGACCTAACGACCACCAGAAAGGACAAGGAGGGTCATAGCCATGCAGCCAGATGCTGCCAACATGTTGTACATTTATTTATAATGGACTTTAATGAACAATACTATCTGGGGGTTGCCATCTTTGCCAAGGTCTGCTTGAGGACAGCATGGAATCCTATCGGTAGCTGCAGTACATTCAATCAGTATGTGAACCTCAAGACTAAGGTGGACCAATGAGGTGTCGAGATTCAAACCAAATGTTCTGGGGTTGACAGTTTGACCCTTGTGAGTTGTCATGAGAGTTTTGAAGAAAAAACTTTTGATTTTTACAGCTCCTGCTGCTGTCACTGAAAAAACTGAAGTAGTTTATGCCCAAACAAACTGAGAACTACAGAATGTATTGCCAATGGTCTGGTAAATCTCAGAGATAAGGGGATTTACCTCAGCCTGCCTGAACTGGTAATATTGGCAATCCAGATATCATTGACTGCTGAAGGAAGTAGTTTATCCAAGCTTGGGTGAGGTAACAAAATCCACTGCCTCACTGTTCTGACACAAGAGACAGTGATTCCTGCCAGGGGACCTAAGCGCTGAGGTCCTGCTTATCTGTTTAACTGCTGGCCTACCTGCAAAGTGGGTGAAGACAAGTTCCTCTGTGAGATGAAGATGATGGCCTGCTTACCTGTCGAGGTGGGTGAAAACAAGTACCTCTGTGGGGTGAAGAGGATCATTGCCTGCATCCATGCCAGTTCTTTATGTTCTTCCAAACTGCCTGCAGGGGGAGAAGTCCCCTAACTCCTGCATCTCCTATTCACCGAAAGATCATGACTACTGGATTTTAACCTACCAAATACTTTAATTTTATTATTTATTGAAAAGTTTCACCAGGAAAGGCCTACTGAACAACTACAATTGCTCGTCTCACAGAGCGTCCTGGGGGGAGGGGACACAGAGGAGTACAAATCCAACAACATACATTTGAATTTTATTTTTAACAGGCAATGCATGAATCAAAAACCTACACAACATGTATATTCATGGGACAGACAAAGATATCAAACTAAAACTACTCAACGTCAAATACAAAAATACAGGAATAAGTGTGTACAGTCAATTTACCCAGCACAGGGGTAAAATTTATTTATTTATTTATTTATTTATTTAAGAGATTTACCAGGAAGGCATACTGAGTGGAGTACCACTCGATTCCAGATGCGCCCTGGGGGTAGGGGGTTACATGGGTGAGGTAGTATGACAAGCACAGTTCATTACATATGCAACAAGGTTTTGACAGACAGTGGTACAGTAGTGCATAGAATACAACAATATAATGAGACAGATTGTATATACAAAATGGGTACAGCGTATGTACAGCTTACAGCAGTAAATAGGTTCAGTAATATGCAATTAATAGCACTATGAGACAGAGATTGAAAGAAAAAAATGGGCTCAGACTGGAGCATAAGTAGGTTGAAAGGGTAGGAGTTGTGCAGGTACCTGAGTAGGTTGACTAGGCATTGTCCAAGGAGATTCAGAGAAGGGGAAAGCAAGAGCATAAGGTCGCGAAATGTGATTTGAGAAGGGCATTTCGTTGGGGAGTGCTGGTAGAATGTCTAATGTCTGCTGCTAGTGAGTTCCATATCTTGGGCAGTCTGAAACTGAAAGCTCCTGACCTGATCGGGTGAATCTATGTGGAACATGCAGGAGCCTGGAGTCGATGTTCCTGAGGTCGTATGTAGGTGGAGAGAAGGCAGATAGGGAAACAGATAGGTAGGAAGGGAGCGTGTGCGACCAGAATTTGGCAGCGATTCTAGCCCCATGCAGCAGTCGCCGGTTTTGGAGTGATGGGAGGCCAAGGGACTGGTATAGTACACAGTGGTGGGTATTGGGAGGAAGGTCCAAGGCAAACCGGCAGAAGGAGTTGTATAGGGGGTCGAGCCTGACTAACGATGTGAGGGGGGCGCCGCCATAGACAGCACATCCGTAGTCAATAATTGGGAGGATCATTTTTTGGACTATTGCTAGTCTGGTTGGTAACGGGATGCAGTACTTGTTACGATAGAGAGCGCCAAGCCTGGGATGCAGTTTTTTATGAAGGGCGTCTATGTGCACTGAAAAATCAAGGTGCTGATCTAGCCAGATGCCGAGATAGCGATAAGAGGTGCAGGTCGTAAGAGGTGTTCTGTCCAGGGTATAGAATGTAAGTGGTTCAGTAAGCCGGGTTAGTTTGGCCCGGGAGCCGAAGGTGAGGGAGACCGTCTTTTTTGAGTTTAAGAATAGTTGGTTCCCGAGGAACCAGCGTTGGATGGAGTCGAAATCCTTTTGTAGAACGGCTGTCACGGCGGTCGTAGTTGGGCCAGAGTTTAATAGTACCATATCATCTGCATACATATGAATGGCAGTTTGTGTACAGACAGAGGGCAGATCGTTGAGGAATATTGTGAATAGCAGCGGCCGAGCACAGACCCTTGGGGTACACCACTGGTGACAGGGAGAGGGAGGATTGCGCTGCTCCAATGCGCATAAGCTTGTGTCCTCCCGAAAGGTATGAGTGGAACCAGTTTTTGCTGCATTAGACAGTCCGATTGGGCAAGTTTAGATAGCAAGAGAGGATGCAGACCGTGTTAACGCTTTTGCCAGATCTATAAAAATGGCTGCTGTTATTTCCCTTTGTCCATGCCTGTAAGGATGGAGTTAGTGAGGCGGGAGGAGGGAGGTGATGGTGGAGTGATTTATTCTGAACTCAGCCTGGTAGGGGGTGAAAAAGGAGATGGAATCCAGATAGTGGTGTAGTTGGGATAGTACAAGGCGCTCTTGGATTTTGGCTAGGATGGGGAGCAGAGATATTGGCCGGTAGTTTGAGGGGGAGGAGAGGTCCCTTCCTTGGGCAGTGGGATGACTGTGGCTTGTTTCAAACTGAGGGACTGCCCCTATTTTAAAGGACAGATTAAAGAGCATGGTTAGAGGGTGGGCTATGGCTGGTGCAGAGAGTAGAGCATTTTGGAATCCAGGCCTGAAGGACATTTACCTTTGGAAGGGTTTAGTGAGAGAAGGATTTTTGCACCTGGCCGGGAGTGACTGGGCAGAGTGAAAAGGCGGCTGGGGCATTTAAACATGGGGGTACAATAGGGGCACTAAGGGTAGGGGGGGTAAGGGGTGGGGTAGGAGGAGAGGAGGGAGGAAGTAGTAGAGGTGAAGTAGGTATTAAACCTCGGTGGCTACCAGACTGGGAGCTGAGATGATTTTACCTTCGAGGTTAAGAGTGGGGTGGAGGTTGGGAGGGCGTAGAGAAGTGATTTAATGGACTTCCAAAATTGGGAAGGGTGGAGTTGTTATTGATGAGAGCCGTTTTAAAGTAATTTGATTTGGCCTGCCTTATGAGTCTTGTACAGGCATTACAGAGACCGGTAATGTTGCTGGGCCGCATGAGCACCAGAGGCCTTGAAGGATTTCCATGCACGGTCTCTGGCTTGGAGTTTTTCCATAAGGTTTGCTGTTACCCAGGGAAGTGTGAACTCTGACTCTGGATCTCTTTAGTGGGCGGTATGTCCCAGATGGGGAGGAAATTTGTAGAAAAGTAGTTCAGGGCTTCATTTATGGAGGAGGCTCTAGGGATGAAGGACCAGTCTATGGAGGTAAGGTCATTTAGTAAGCAGACAGATCCAGAGTTTTATAAACTCTGCTGTGCAGCATGCGGGTGGAGGGCCGGAGGACGGAAGATTTTTGCACTAAGAAAATCGTATGGTGGTCACTGAGGAGTCCGTAGAATGCCAGCTTTAATTATCCTGTGAGGGTGGTAGTGAGTGCCCAGTCTAGTAGTGTGTGTTTATTTGATATGCGATTTAGTCGGGTGGGTTCACCTATTTGCTGGTGCAAGTTGAGTGCACTTATTTGACAACGCTGCTTATAGGCAGCACAGCCTAGCCAGTTCTGGTTGAAGTCCCCAAGGATGTAGAGTTCGCGCCTCAGTAAGGGCCCTCAGTTTTCCCAAATGTTCCAGAATGCTAGTCGGTGGTGTGTTAGGCGGACAGTAGGACCCAGCTATGTAAACAGGGATGGAGGGGAAGGGGAGTTTGATTAGGAGGAGTCTATAGATTGTATGGGTGATGACAGATTGATTACTGAGAACTGGAGATTTGTGGAGACAAACATGGCAGTGCCACCACCCTTCTTACTCCCCTGTCTGTCTTGGCGGATTAGGAAGAACCCAGGTATTGAGAATTCTTCGTCCCGGTGGTGGGGCTTCAGCCATGATTCAGTGATGATTATAATATCCAGGCGCAGGGTCAGGACAGATGTTTGAAGGGCTGCCATTTTGTTTAGGATGCTGCATATATTGAGGTGGATGATTTTGAGCCCTTTGGGGAGGGGTGTAGTTGGTGCAGGTAGTTGGGCAGCAGTGGGAGCCTGGGGGCCCGGGTTTCGTTCGACGTCCCCGGCTAGGAGGAGAAGGAAAAACGAGGGTGTGCCTTAGGAGGCGCATGAGCTTTACTGGTGAACCCCTGCGGGTGGGGAGATTAGAGGTTGCTGAGCTTACCTTTGAGACTGAGAAGAGTGGGAGATATAGGGTAGGTATCGCAGCATGGAAAGAGGGGGGGAGGATAGAGGCCCCCAGGATCCAATTATGCCCATGAGGCCAGTTGTGATTCATTGGTGCCGAGGAGGAGTGTGGGGCAAGCTTGGTAGTTAAGGGGTGGAGTGGTAAGGGTCTGGTAGGGAAGGTTTCGTAAGGGCGGAGGAAGCAGAAGGTGCAAAGCAACATGATGATTGGAGTGAGGAACTGCATTTTGTTTTTTTTTGTTTTTTTTTGTTTATCCTTTACACTCAGTGGGGGTTTTGACAGAATTACTCGCGGTGGCCGCTTAGTGGTAAGAAAGTATAAGGGACTAATGGGAGAGTGGGCTGATTGGTTACAGAGCTCACAGGGTTTCCTCTATATAAGGAGGAGCTGACCAAGGGTGGTGGTGGGGGTGGTGGGGAGCCTGCGCGAAGCGCAGGCGGGGCTAGAGCTCCTAGTAGAGAGAGCTGCTTCTACCCTCCGGTGGCTACCTGGCTCCGAGTTCAGATTCAGCGTGGTCCGGGGGTCGCTCCTGAAGTGGGGAGGGCTGTGGACTCCTGCCCTCGCGACCCTCAGTTCTGCGGAGGTAAGAAAAAGGCTGTTTAAGTAGGGGCTGTGGATTACAAGGAGGAGTTTCACAAGCAGACAAAGAAAGAAAAACCTCTGCTTTTACTTTTTTTTTTTTTGATTGTTTCTCTTCCCTGCGACTAGGCTATAGCGCGGTAATTACACAGTCAGGGGCTCACTTTTCCCAGCTACCACAGGTTCCTGCACTTTAATCCAACCCTGAGCAAATACAACACAACACCCCAGAACTTGCAATATTTTACAGAGGTAGCCAGAAACTCCTGTTTTTAACCTAACTTCGCCCAGGTGAAAGTTCTGTCTAAAGCCTCTCTGCACCTCCGGTTACATTTACAGCTGACTGAACACACAAAAGGTGCCAAATTTAAAAATTTCTAGTAGAGAGAGCTGCTTCTACCCTCCGTGGCTACCTGGCTCCGAGTTCAGATTCAGCGGTCGGCCCGGGCGCCCTGAAGTGGGAGGCTGTGGACTCCTGCCTCAGGGGATGGATTACAACAACATGCAAAAAAGCATTTGTCAATGCCGATGTTTGCTTACTGGCATTGGCAGTGGTAGTGTAGAAGTTACAGAGCTGCGAATAGGAATGGCAGTGAAGTATTGAACTGAAGCCAACCCCACCACCACCCTGCAGAGAGTGACAGGCATTGGGGTGTGCGTTTTAGTGCGTCAGGCATACGGCCATGCCATTTCACCACACCCACTCTGCAGAGACTGACAAGTGTCACGTGTTCCTTGGGGTCTTTGGCCCTTATGCGCACCCCATTTCACTAGGAAATACGGTGAGATGGAAGTATATAGGAGAATGGGGTGAAGTTTGGGGTCAAGAGTCCAAGGCATACCCTCGATGCCTCTCAGTGACTGCAGGGTGTGGAATGGTATGAGCATCACAGGCAAGAATCCCAAGTCACACCCCTGATTCCTGTCATTCTCTATAGGGTTGGGCGATTTAGTTGAAAAGCCTAATACCGCAGGTATTCGTTGGTATTTTAACTCCAAATTTTCAACATGTTTGTTTTGTGACCCCACCTCATGAACAGGGGGAATATCAGTTTGGTAGCCGAAAGCTGCTTATGCACAGTGACTACGGGATTTAGCACCACAGGTGCAAAAATATTCCGAACAGGATGTAAAAATTGACAGCTGTACTCTTTCATGGGGAGGTGTAAAAATGGCTATGTTGCAAATGTGTAGTAAAAATATTTAAAAATGGTGAAGTCACTAGCAAGACATAGAAACGTCAGCAACGCACCCATTATATAAGTAGGTTGGGGATATTTTATAGCAGATTGTCAACTCAGGCATTTTGGTGCCTCCGATCATGAACAGTGTCACTGTGATTTTCTTTATCTGTGCCGAACAATGATTTCCCACAGCGACCACGCATCTTCTGCACTGAAAGTGTGAAAACACACTTTGGCCATATGAAAATGGCAGCTGTACTGTTCATAAGGAAGTGTTGAAAATGCCACTAGTGAAAATCTGGACTGAAAATATTACAAAGTCATGAACTAATGAGGATGCGTGGAAACTGCACAATGCTCACCGTGAATACAGTCATTTTATGGACTTTGTCACCAAATTTTCAACATAGCCATTTTAAGATCTCTACTCATGAACAGTGTAACTGTGATTTTCTTAATCTGTCCTAAACATTGCTTTCGCACACCAACAGCACCATTGTGCGCTACATGTGCGATAAATACATTTTGGGTGACATATGAAAATTGCAGCTGTACTGTTCATAAGGAAGTTTAATAAATGGACGCTTGAAAATCTAGAGTGAAAATATTAATTTGCAAACTTACGAGCATGCATAGGAACTGTGCAACGTACGCTCATAAAAGTCATTTTTAGGTATTTTTTCACCAAATTTTCAACATAGCCATTTTAAGACCTCTGCTCATGAACAGTGTCACTGTGGTTTTGTTAATGTGTCCCATACATTGAGTTTGCACACCGATCTGCGCCATTGTGCGCTACATGGGCGGAAACATGTTTTGGGCAGGATGAAAATGACAGCTGTACTGCTCATAAGGAGGTGGAAAATGGCAATGTTGGAAATCTGGAGTGGAAATATTGAAAATTTGCAAACCTACATGAGTGCGTGGGAACTGTGCAACGCACACTCGTAAAACAGTCATTTTTAGGAATTTTTTCACCAAATTTTCAACATAGCCATTTCAAGACCTCTGCTCATGAACAGTGTCACTGTGATTTTCTTAATTTGTCCCATACATTGATTTCGCACACCGACTGCGCCATTCTGTGCTACAAGGGCAGAAACACATTTTGGGTGAGATGTGAAAAATGACAGCTATACTACTCATAAGACAGTGTAGTGAAATGACAATGTTGAAAATCTGGAGGAAAATATTGAAATTTCGTGAACTTACGAGCTCGTGAGAACTGCGTAACGACGCCGTAAAGAAACATTTTGGAATTTTGCACCAAATTTTCATATGGGGTTTAAGCTTTCTCTGAATGATGTCACTGTCATGGTGGTATTCAGTCCCGAAGGGTGATTTTGTAGTCACTGCGCAGTCACTGCGCGAAATCACCCTTCGAGCCCGAATAACGCCATGACAGTGACATCATTCATGAGAAGGGGTCCCAAAAACCCCATGTTGAAAATTTGGTGCAAAAATTCCCAAAAATGCCTCAGATATGCAATAAAGTTGAACCCCTCCTATCTAGCCCATTATACAGCTTACCGGCATTTCCTCAGTTCGCGGTCGGCTTTGAAGAGTGCAGGCGTGTTTCCGGTCCACCAAGATCGCCGACCAGAGTCCGGAGGCATGGGGTGAGGGGGTGGGGAGGCTGGGTGGAGGGTGGTGCGGGTTGTGGGAGGAGTTCGAGACGCCATGGGACCGCTTTTGTTTTACAGGTTAAAACAAAAAAAGACTTCGTGGGACCGCTTGCCACGATGGGGTGGGCTCCCAGTGTGGCACAAGGACTTTGGGGTGTTCAGCTGACGGGGATTGGGCACCCCCTGCCGGCAACAAAAATAAAAACCTCGTGGGACGTTTGACATGCTGGGTGGGCTCCCAGCGTGGCACAGGACTTTGGGGCGTTCCAGCCGACGGGATTGGGCACCTCGTCGGCAAATGACTGATTGCCACGCTGAGTGGGCTCTCAGCGTGGCACCAACTACTGGGAGGGGAGGAGACGATGAGCTCAGCCGGACGGGATTGGGCACCCGTCGGTCTACACTGCGTGCGGGGTACGCAGCCTGCGGCTGGGGGAGCTGCCTGAGCAACTTCTATCGCTGCTCACTCAAGAGTAGCTCCCTTTCAACTGAATGCCACTGCATTTTGGAGCATGTCATAGACAGCTCCAAAATGCATTGGCTTACAGGGGCCGCGCCTGCCAGAACACTGCCTGAATTGGAGGAGGAGGTGACACACCTCCGAAATCTCTGATGATGGCACTATGTTTCTTGCACATGCGTGCAAGCAAACATAAAAATTGTTGTACAAAAGTTGGTTTACTAAGTGCAATGTGCAGTACGTCATTAGAGAATAACCTAAATAGAATAAGTCTGCAGTAGGAAGGGGGATGGGAGGGTTGTTAGGATCAACTGCGGGTAGGAGAGAGGAAGTTAGGAGGGAGACTGAAATGGACCGGGGGAGGAGGAGTGTCTGATTTGACTAGGCAGGGCATTCCACAGCTTTGGGAGCCTGTGTGAGAAGGCAGTTTGGCCTATTGCAGTGGAGCATCTAGGAATGACCAAAGTGTGTGCATCATTTGGTCTGAGAGAGAGTTGGGATGGAGAGCGAGAGGCCAGGGAAGCCAATAGGTAAAGGGGAAAGGACTCAAACCAGAATTTGGAGATGAACTTCATACAGTGTAATAGGCACCTGTTTTCCAGAGAGGGTAGAGCAAGTGATCCACAGAGAGAATAATTTTGGGTAAGAGGAGGAGAGTCTAGGGCGAAACAACAGAAGGCATTAAAGAGGATATCCAGTCTGGTTAAGGAGGGGAGCGGTGCTAACTCTTCAGCTTGCTAGCTAGTTAGCTTTCCATCTGGCTTCCCTTGCTACCTTAGCTACACCCACAGCAATTGTTCCAGCCAGGATAAACTGTATTCCTGCACTCCCTGATGTAGTTTGTACTTTGCAACGGCAACATCCAACCATTGAACTGGTGCTGCACCCAGTGTCTATTAGTCAGGCTTGCAACTCCTCAGTGTGCGCACAAGGTATTTGGGAGCTTCCACAGGGACTGTGGGGTTAACTGTTACACCAGTGGTGGGAGAAGGGCTAGAACAGGGAATACAGGGTTGTTGTGTACTGTGGTATTGGATTATTCTGCCTGTTTACAGCTTTTATCTAAGGTTTGTTGAGTGTTTTATTACCCTTTGTTTCCCTTGTCCCTTCCCTCATTATCCAGTCCCAAAATAACCCCCCTAATTTATTTTACTGTAACCCCTAAGTGGTGCTATCCTAAGGGCTATAACCCCTGCCTGCATGACTAGGTGCAGGTTGAGAGGCCCGAGCTCATTGAACGGGTACCCCCACCCGGAGGAACAGTTCTGGGGTAGTGTAACTGCTGTTGGTATAGCCCTCTGGGATGCTATAACCCCCTACCAATCCCTCTAGTGGCCTAAACAGTATAGCAGCAAAACAGTCACATGTACTATATGACACTAATGACTTGCGCACACCCCTTGGTCTGACCACCAGGGCTGGGTCCTCTGCAGCTGCCCTGAAGACCCCTTGTAAAGTAAGACCTGTAATTCAACAGTTCAATGGCAGTACAATACCTCCACCAAAAAGGTACACACTAGCCAGGTTAAATGCAAAAAGAACAAAATCTGATTTATTTACGGGGAAGTGAACAGGGGTGGGGTATGAATCTAGTGGATGATTGACAGATCTGATTAAGTCAGGCTGAACATGCATGCACAGTGAGTCCCTTGTATACAGTCGCACAACCCTGGGTACCCAGTTGTAAGCAGGCTAGCCTGAAGCGATGCACGGGGTTGGCCGGCATTGCAGCTGTTGTTGGGGCCCTTAGGAAAGAAAACAATCAACATGCACATCAACCCAGAATTTGTAATCTGTTGCCGGATGGCTCAGTTCATTGTAATAAACCCAAACAAATAAATCAGATGACACACAATGATTACAGCTTTGTTACAGGGAGCTACCCTGTTTGGTACTCTCGCTACCCAGACCAGGAGGCAGGACTGATGAGATGAAGACCTCTGGATGATGTTCTGGTTTGCCAGGGGAAGCAGGGCCCACACCACTCACCGATGTGGGTGTCTCCTTGCATGCTACTATCTGTTGGACTTCAGAATTACAGAGGTTTGCTGCCTCAGTTCTGTATTGCAGTAACAACTGTTATGCGTTAGCGCAGTGAAGCCTTTTGTCTTTGCCCACACGAGTCACCAAGGTGGTCACTACCTGTTCGATGGTGCTAAGTAGGGAGCCGAATCCCCGAGCAAGTCTTTCATCAGAAAATAGGATAGGAGTGGCAGTCTAGGCCAAGATGGCAGGGCCCAGACCAGAGCAGGCAGTTCGGATTTAGTCCGTGCAAGTGCTGGAGCAGCTTCCAGCTAGCATAACACACTTGAAGCAGGGAACCAAATAATGACCCACACAGCACATTCAGCACACTTATAAGCAACACAACTCTTAGTCACAGTTCGGGTAAAGTCCGGTTGCAATTTAGCAGAAGTTCTGCACAAATAGTTTAATCCATGACTCACTTCGGTACCCGGCAGGCCGATCGCTTCTGGAGCAAGTCTTTGGTCCCAAATTCAGGCAATTATCACTCTCTTTCTCTTCAGGCTTCAGATCTCAAGCAAAGGAATTAGAATTAAGTCCAGTTTTCACATTTACAAGATTTCTCACCGGGAGATGTGACAGGCTGGCCAGTGCAGCCTTCCCGTCGATTCTCCGATGCTCCTATGCAGGAGCAGCTGCTCGATGGCATGAGCTGTTCACTCTCCAAACTCCAGCTCACAACTCACACTGCTGCAGGCAGTTCTGGGGATTTCCTCTGAGATCCAAAAGGTTTGGTTGGTTGAAGAAACTGTCTGTCACAGCAAAGGTTCCCCCTCCAGGTCCATTTTGGCACTAAACTATAAAAACTACAATTCCTACAGATTTCAATCCCACAAGACCTCTGGGGACAGTCTCCATTTTGGATCCCCTGATGTTTAATTGGTCCAACTCTGGCAGTCCAGAACCAAAATGGTGGCTCTTATGCAAAAAGTCCAAGCTGCAAGAGAAGGCAGGTTAAACAAATTTCTATACTATTAATAAGACAGATAAACAGTAAATGAACACAGTTCTTGATAGAGCTCCCTCTGCGCATATAACAGCTGCAGAATGGAGCAGAAATACCACTCTGCTGGCCAGTCACGAACCCTAAACTACTCAGACCCAGCCCAGACTAATTTCTAACACAGCATAATGACTGTCTTAAAGAGACAGGCATGGAAGCGTTCTATAGCACTCTCATGCAGACATATACAGCTCCTGCAGACGCAGGACACCATCCTGACAGTGGGCATTAAGCAGCCCAGGAAGACATCTTAGTAAACCCCAGTTTGTAGGGGGGTTACATTACTGCAGCTACTGACTTATTTGCATTATTGTGTAGTGTAACATCTGCATGCTAAGAATGATAAGTGGGGAAGGGAGTGTATATTGTTCGACCTGTTACCAAGGGAGGGGTCTGTATTTCATTTCCTGTGGGGAAGCACCCTGGCAGTACGCTGCTATAAGGATCCCCATAGGTGGAGGTACTGTGCCACTTGCCAAGCCAATTCTAATCACAAACTCAGGTGCCAACCTATATCCCTTAGGCAGACCCACTTAAAAGTGGGCGGGCAGATAGAAGACTAGGGGTGGTTACATCAGATATATATATATATATATATATATATATATATATATACATATATATTTAAGCACTCCATAGCCATTTATGTGCATAGAAAACATGTCTGCCCCACCCTCCTTCTAGCTGCCAGCTAGCACTACATCCGCACTAGCAGCATAACGCATTTACCAGCTCCCCACAGAAGCTCCCTAAGGAACACATGGCCATTCCTCCTGGCAGCATGCATGTTTCTCTAATGTCCGACTCCAAACAATGCTTCAACGCAACACAAAAAACATATTTTTTTAATAAAACTGCAGCAGCATGCTTAAGCCTTTGCTCACCCCCTCCACCCAGCACCTACCAACATGCCCACCAGCAGCTTCCCAGCTCCCTTTTTAAAACAGCATAACACAGTCCAGACCATCTCTTCTACCACCGAATGCTTCAAACACTTTTCCAATAAATATACCTCATATTTTATCACCACCAAAATGGTCCCACTACCATCTTCTCCTTTCTGAGGATGTTCATTCCTTGCTGCCCAGGTACAACCGTTCACTCTCAGGCCACCACTGAATGTTCTAAATTCTGTTGCAAACAACTCCATCAATATTTTTAAACAAAAGAAAAGGAAACTCTAAAAGCACAGCTCCATGATAAAGGAAGCTGACGATGGCACGCCTCCACTCAATCAACCCATCACCATCTTACTCTGAATTTTTCAAACTTGCAGTTGATCCACCAGCCACAAAAGGTAAATAAACACTGATGTGGCATCCTGATGCCCACGTCCTTAGCAACTACCCTAGCAACCAGCAGCACTCAATACGTAATGGCACTTTTTCACAAAGTAAACCATCAAAGTTCTGTCATTTTTTATTTTTAATTAGAATAAATAAATGCAACATGTAAGGTCCCTGCTCATTGCATAAATGAAATAAGTAGCAGGGACCTTGTTGAATAAATTATTTATTTTCACTTAAGCTATTTGCCCTTGGGCACATCGCCCGTGGCTTATGCCACTTGTGAGGTTTCCCAAGGACAAACAGCTCTTTTGGAAAAAAAAAGTTTATTCCACTGATCCATGCTGTGTATCGCTTATTTATTTATTTAGACAGATAGATGGATAGGTAGATAAATAGATGTACAGTATTCTAAACTGCTTTGTTTGAATTCATCATTGCATTATTTGCCAAGATGGTATGAACCAGCTCTAATATACTGTGTTGAAATTCAGTACAGGACTATTTTTAGTCTGAATTCATTAAAATATGTGGTAAACATGCTTCACTTGACATGATGTCTGTGAGAGGCAATCACATCTGTTGAATAAATGAAAGGAATATTATGTAAATGAGAGACAGGGAGAACTAGAATGCCTAGGGACTGGAGCTGAGGAAAAATGAAATTGCTTACCTATAACTCTTGAGCCTCAGAAGTATCTCCTCCATAAATCCACACTCTTTGGTCTTTGAGTTGGAGGTGCTAGATAAACACGTGTGAGCTGACAAACTTTGCTTCTCAAATTAATTTGTAAAGTTTTCCAGTTTCTCAGAGTGCCGACTTCCTGAATTTTCGGCAGACAAAGTGACACTTTTTCAAGCGAAGTCATACGAAGTCACTAACGCAGTTGCATTCTGCGATGACTTCATCTGAATAAGTACTACTTTGGCAGAAAAATCCATTGCCACATGGCAAAGTAAAACTTTCCAACATCTCTAGTGATAGGACCCATGTGACCAGGACTTTTAGGGCAGATGACACCAACATATGGTACTGACTCATGGCACCATATATACGGTGATATACATAAGCATGGCTGTCCTGAACCCTTCATTAACTTTTTTACTTCTGTTGTAAGGAAAAATCACCACAGAAGATAGATGTAATATAATGGAGGAAGTCAAACCAACAGCAAACAACTATATTAATGCATCTATTAGGGTGAAGCACAAGGCGTACAAAATAGAGAAATGAATAATTAAGGTAAAACATTCCAGGAGCCTTGGCAAATCTGTGGTGCCGTGTTCATCAAGGCTTGAACAATCATGTGACACATTGTTGGCATTGCCCTAATATTGGCAATCTCTATGCAAGCATTGCTATGTCATTTACTCCATCTGACAAGACAGTGCTGATATTATAGTAACATCAACGTTGCATCACATAATGCCCACTCAAACCCCGAGGAACACCACAGCACTGATTTATCAAGGTTCCAGTGACTTTTTACCCCCATTTTTCATTTCCCTACTTTGTATGCTTTGTGCTTCAACCCTAATAGAGTCATTAATGTAGTTTTTTTTGCGATTCATTTTCTTCCTTTTTGGAAAATATATATAAATAACTGCCACCTTTACCTTTTGCCTTTCTTACATCCTGTGATGAACAAAGCAACTTAACGCTCACTGTGGGCCACTTGTGAAGCAGCTGCATACTGACACACACTGTGCCAGACCTGTAGCTTAAGCTGCTGCATACTGATACTTAGTGCCCCCAACATGTAACTTACTGTGCGAGTGTCACTGCCAACAGTGCAACGCATTACCATTCAAAACCCAAAGAACATTACACCAGTGATTCGCTAAAGTTCTAAATACTTTTTACTCTAATTTTCCATTCCCCTACTTTGTGCGCTTTGCTTCAACACTAATAAATGCATTAATGGAGTTTTTCTCCCTATCACTACTAAACAGTACTTAGCAAGAGAATGTGAGGTCCCAGTCAGTCCAGAAACCATACGAGGAACAATACTAGGAAAAACAAGTCAGTTAAGGACTAGTGTCCAGCTGGACTGTCCCCCACTTCTCAGTGGTTATATCCATTTATTTCCATTCCTATCATGAATTGATCTGCTATCCTTTTGAAAGATGTCATTGTTTGGTGCTGCTCACATTTTGATTATGGCCATTATATCTAAGCAGCCCTCTGCTTCCATAGCCTGAAGATCACTGTTTTGTTCCCAAGGCTTCTTACATTTAAGCAGACCACCCTCCAGAAACCCTGCCTCCTACCTTTACCCTGGTAAAGTACCGGCTGGTAGCAGCATGGGAAGAGATGGCTACTGAATGCTGCATCGCCAAGTGGGTTGGTTCCCACAGGCACTTGTTACACTCCAGGGGGCTGGAGTGTGGTGAGGAGGGTAAGGGGTGGCAGGGGCAGTCACATGAAAGTCCTCCAATTTCACCAAATTCTGACTGCAAATCATTTTGCACCACTGAAGGAGGCACAGGTACCTGACTCCTGCAGGGGGGGATCTGATCCAGTTGGGAAGGACGAACAGGATAACTTGGTGGCACCCAAGGGAGACAGAGAACAGGAAGAGGGCAGCAAGGTGTATCATAGCAGCAGTAGGGGACTCTATGATTACAAGCATGGAGAATGCGATGGGGAGGGGGAAGGGGACGGAGTGGTCTGATACCTTTCAAGATTGTCAGCCATCCAGGATATGGATAGGGAGGATAGTACAGAAGGGGGAGTTTGGGGTGCTCGTAAACTTAGGTATGAACAATCTAGCAAACCAGCTAATGGAGACAGTGAAGCATAATTTCTGAAGGCTGGGGAACAGACTGAAGGCACAGTTTCCCCTGGCCTTTTCTGAGGTCCTCCCTGTGTGTGGTAGGGGGCATAGGAAGGATATGGTAAGGAAGGAGGAGACTGAGGAATTTAATGGGTGGTTGAAAGGACAGTGTCAGGAGAAGGAGTAACTTTTTGTGGGAGACTGGGAGGCTTCTGGGACAGGAGGCTCTTCAAATGTGACACCTTCACCTAACAAGAGAGGGGACCAGTGCACACAGGCAGAAGTCTGATGTCTACGTAGGTGGTCATTTAAACTAAGAAGAGGAGACTAAGGCTGGAGGAACCACAGAGGACAGAGAGCAAAAGGTGAACCTATCTAGGACTCCCTCAGAAATGGGATGTTGGAGCAGCGGGAATGAAAGCAGCAAAGCAGAGGTCCATAATAAGTTAATTAACAATGCCAGGGCATGGGGGCTCATAAAGCCAGTTGGGAGCAAGAAAACCAGGATGCTAAGGGGGAGCAGACAAAGGGACAGAAGCTCACAAGAGGGGGAATGGTATAAGAAGAAGCTGGAAAGCAGTCTGCCTATATGCCAAGAGCATAGGAAACAAACTTAATGAGCTCTATGTGATAATGGCGAATGTGGGATTTGACCTCATAGCCATTACAGAAACATCAGCTAACAGGAATAACGACTGGGCCTGGCACTACTGGGATGTACCATATACAGGAGAGACAGGGGTAAGGAAAAAGGAGGTGGGGGAGCTCTCTATGTCAAGGAAGGCATAGAGGCAACTGAGGATGGGCCAGTCAGGGGAGGAAATGGGGAGACGGAATGGCTGTGGGTACAGCTCACGACAGCATCAGGAAACAAATTGTGCATAGGGGTGGTCTGTAGACCACCGGGACAGGGAGAAGATGGGGATAGGGAACATGGAGCAGAAATTGAAAAAGAAGTCAGAAAAGGGGTGTTGTGGGGGATCTCAATCTATCTACCATAGATTGGGTCATTCTAGCAGCTAAGAGCACCAGAAGTCAGGCCCTGGTAGATATGTTGCAGCACTGCATGCTGGTGCAGCTGGTCAGGGAACCTACAAGACAGGTTGCCATTCCTGATGTGGTACTCACCAGCTGGGAAATGGTATACAGGGTGCAGTTTGGGGAACCACTGGGATCCTGTGACCATAACACCAAATAGTTTGAACTGGCCATGGAAACAGTATACCGTCGTCAAAAGCTGTGGTTCTGGATTTCAGTCGAGCGGACTTTGATCAGATGAGGAAATTTAGCAAGGGCAAGTTAGCTGGAGTGGACTAAATCTGGAAAGTGGAGGAGAGGTGGGGAGAAGTAAATTGGTGGTGGTGTGTGAAGGACAAATAGTATTTCCCAAATACCACAAATAAAGCACTAAATATAAAATATGAAAATATTTGTACTTGGGAAATACTGTAAAATAAAAAAAAAAAGTAAAAAACAGCCCCCCACCCTCCTCCTCAGCCAAACTGTTTAAAAATCCACAAACTCTATCCCTCACCCACCCACCCACCCTTCACCTCCTGCCAGCACCCACAATTTATTGTTTAAAAACAACCCCACAATGAACAAACAGGAAAACCACGCCTCCACGACTACTACCATCTCTTTTAGTGCTTTGTACTTTTTAATAGATCATAGGAAATAAATAATTCCTCCACCCTCCCCTGGCAGCAGCATTTCTCCCAACCTCCTCCCAGTACCCAGAATTTCATTTTATGAAGAAGCCCACCCCAGGTGTGGAAGGTGACAGATTCAACCCACCCTCTTCCAAGGCCGGTCACCTTCTTATGAATGGAAGCTCTCCCACGCTTGCTCACATTGTAAAATGACAGCTGTTTTACTATGCAAGCAAGCATGGGAGTGTTTTCATTCACAAGAAGGCAGACGGCCATGGAGGAGGGCGGGTTGTGTCTGTCACCTTCCCAGGCCTGGGGGGACTTCACAATACAAAAATGTGGGTGATGGATGGGAGGAGGTTGGAATTTGGGTGGTGCTGCCGGGGTTGGATGGTGGTGGTGGGGGGGATTATTTAATTAGTTATTTATTTATTTCTTAGCGTCTGTTTAAAAAAGGCAAATCGCTACAAGAAACAGTGGCTAGCCATGGAGGTGGGAGGATTTTGCTGGTTGCCTATTGTGGAATCGTTGTTTGAACTATAAATTGAGGGGGATGCGGGTTGTGGATTTTTTAACAGTTGGGCTGGGGAGGAGGGTGGGGGGCTGTCTTTTACCCCCACACAGGATCACAAGTAATGCATATGAATACAGAATTCAGAATATTTGGGGATCTGAACACAAATATTCAGCCGAATATTCAAAATAAGGTATTCACCCTTCCCTATTAAAGGGACCATTCTCGAAGCAACCAAACAATGCTTTAGAACAGTTACCAAGGGTAATAGGCTCAAGAGCCCAAGCTCTTTTCTAAGGAGGTCAGGGTGGCAGTGAAGGGCAAAAGAGGCCTTCACTGGCTATAATGAGAAACAAGGATGAGGAATGGAGCAAATACCAAGTGAAGATGAAGGAGGCCAAGAAGACATGGATGCAAAAGCAGTCATGGAGCTACATATGGTGAAGGGGTCAAGGGAGGGGAAAACACTTCTTCAGGTACATCAAGGAAAAGGGAAGGCAAGACAGGGAATTTTTAAGGCTAACGGGGGGGGCAGGACAGTAGAGAAGGACAAGAAGAAGGCAGCTTTTCTAAATGACTGTTTCTGCTCAGTGTTCTTAGTCAAGGTTAGTGAGCCTCAGCCAGGAAGCGGCATGAAGGCTACTGCCAGGGGGATCCCAGAAATGTGATAGGTGGTAATTACAGCAAAAAGAGTAAAAGGGCTTGCAGCCCTTAAAATAGACAAGGATCCAGGGCCAGATGGGATGTGACAGAGGATTCTCAGGGAACTGGCATCAGAACTGGCTGAACCCCTGGCAAGGCTATTCAGTTTCAAATTTCAGTCAAGGGTGGTTCCAAGAGATTGGAGGATAGTGAACATGGTACCATGCCACAAGGCTGGGGAGAGGGAGGAACCTGGAAATTACAGACCCATGAGTCTTACCTATATTGTATGTAAACTGATGGAGGGACACTAGTTAAAGAGGACCCAGTGGACTACCAAGAGAGAGAAACTGGCTGCAGAATTATAAGCACAGGGCTTCAGATAAGATTTTTTTGGAATTAGTACTGTACTCCTCATTTTGAAAGTGAGGTGAGTAAAACCAAATTCAGATGTGAACAAATGTCTTGACAGAATGGAACGAGAAGTACATTTTTTAAAACAATGTAGGTTTTTTTCTAGATAAGAATTGATCAGGTGCCAATGCTCCAGATAATGTTGGCAGGTACGGGTAATTTACTCACCGGTTTTAAAATACAGTAAGTAAAACAAAATTGGGATGTGTACGAGTGCTGTAAATCTGGAAAAAACTCTGTTGAATGACGTTATGTTATGAAGCAGTATTCTATGGCGTGTGGAACATTTACAAATGTTGGGTGAGTATTGGTACTCTTTAAAAAAATTTCTGAAGAGTATTTCCTAAAATGAGGTGAGTAAAATATATCAGTGCTCACCTTATCTGGAGCCCTGAGTAAGCAGCATGGGTTCGTGGTAGGGAGGTCTTGTCAGACCAACCTGCTAGTATTCTTTGACTGGGAAGCAAGTGTGGTAGATAAGAGACAAGCAGTAGAGTTATCAGTTTTGACTTCAACAAGGCATTTGCCTCAGTGCCACACAGAAGGTTGTTGAAGAAATCAGAGGATCTGAGAGCATCAACGGACCTAGTTAAATGAATGGGAAATCAGTTATGGGGAAGGCAGCAGAGAGTGGTGGTAAACGGGGTCAAATCAGGAGAAAGGGGGTCACAAGTTCCCACCACTGCTTGCTCCTCTATCACCCCCCATTCACCCACTGCCACCACCACACCTCCATCTTCAATGCCCAATACTGGTTTGGTTCACTCACCCCCTACCTCACCTCCCTCCTTTCCCCTACATCCCACACATCCTATCATCTCCATTCTAGAGACCCTCGTACTTTCTCCCTTCCCCGTCCCCACTCAAATTCCAAGAAGGCCGCCTTCTCCTATAGTTTCCCTCACAACTGGAATTTCCTTCCTGTGTCACTCCGTATGCTACCCTCTGCCCTCTGCCAGTATCTACCTGCCCCCGGTTCTTGCTATCAGCCAGGTTAAGTCCCCTGCTCTCTAATCAGGCTGACAAAGACTTGCTATCTCAACTTGTTTCCTAACCTAGGCTAACAAATTGCTCTTGCTGTGTGAAATGCATTGTAATACCGGTGCTAAAAATACGCAAACCTCAAATGTTTTTGTACTCTTGTAACATATGTGTAAATTGTACTCGGTGGCTATCTGTAACCAGCCTGAAAATGTTTGTAACTTGGTACCTTCCCAGGCTATCTGTAGCCTGCCTGACATTATTTTGCAGCTTGTCTCCTTTTTCTCCCTCTTCCTGGTTGCACCTGGAAACGAGCCTCAGCTCAGTGTGCCTCTCCTGGTTACCAAACTTTTAAATAAAAAATAA
This sequence comes from Neoceratodus forsteri, assembly GCA_016271365.2. Taxonomy (NCBI): domain Eukaryota; kingdom Metazoa; phylum Chordata; order Ceratodontiformes; family Ceratodontidae; genus Neoceratodus; species Neoceratodus forsteri. Next base: position 1,296,979,618 of record CM057459.1, read on the forward strand.
AAATAAATAAAAGCTCTCTTCCTTCTTTGACTCCTCCTTCACCCCTTTCCAGTCTGGATTTAGGAAATCCCACTCCACTTCCACCTTCTTCCTCCATCTTACTAACTCCATCCTTTCAGGTATGGATCAGGGACTGATCACCTCCACCACCTCTGTCAATCTGGCTAAAACTTTTGACACCATGGTACATCCCCTCCTTCTGGACAAGCCTAAATGGAACAACCTACCACACAGTCTACTCTCCTGTGCATCCTTTCCCCAGTTCAAAAAATACTTTAAAGAACTCTTCTTTCCTCCGCCTATCTGTTCATGCTACTAAAACCTCCATTTTACTCCTCTCCCTCCTCCACTCTACTTCCCTATCCTCATACTTTGCTCCCCTTCTGCTACCCTCTCTTAAACTACTACTGTCTAATTCCTACTTACTCCTACTGCATATATTGTCACATTAATTCATTTACTCGCACCCACTGCTCTATCTTCGTCATAAGCTGACGGAAACTGTGTGAATTAGTGATTCATTGCATAACCTGTTCTTCCAACCCGTGTGTATATATTACCCAACTGACATCAGCACATTAAATTGTTTTTAAACATCTTACCATAGCACTTCTAGACTGCTTGTTAGAATACAGCACATTATTTTGTTCCCTTTAACTTGAATTGTAATTACTGATATCAGTCCTACTAAGAGCGCTCTTTGTAACTTGCAACTTGTTTTTTTTTGTATTGCTCTTTATTACCCTTTTTGCTTTCATCTTTGTCTAATTATTGGAAATGTATTTCCCCAGGTTGCCTCTGAAAAGGGATTTTTAATCTCAGTGGGCCTACCCGGTCATCAAAATTCAAATAAATAAATTAATTGAAGTAGTAGGCCGCTCTGCCTCCTCAGTCAATTGGTTCTGCTCCTATCTTGAGGGCAGGTCTCAAGCAGTTCAGATTGGAAACTCCTTAACCAACACTCCTCATCTGTTCAGGCATCCCTCAAGGATCTGTACTGGGCACCATTCTCTTTTCCATATCCTTGAATGACCTCCCCTCTGCCTGTTCTTCTGCATGCATTCATATGCACACTGATGATACACTGCTGTTTGCATCTGACTCCCCCTCCCATGACCTTACTTCCATGCTACTGCTGGATTTTGACAATATTCAGCACTGGCTCCAGTCTAACCAACTGTCCCTCAGTGCCAAAACAATTGTTTCCATGACATTTGGAACCTGACAGAGGCTTACCAGACTCACTGACCCTTCCTTATTTCATACCCTTGATGGTGTGGCAACTGAGAAGGTATCCTCCTTTAAGTACCTTGGGATCTGGCTGGACCAACGATCTGATTTCTCAGTGCACACTGAAGCCACACATCATAAGCTTCACCCCAAACTTGGTGCACGACTATATACACGAACAAATTGAGTATCCCATTTCTTACCCATCGTGCAATTGCTTTAAAGAAGATTCTCTATATTTTTAACTGAGCTTTCAAATGCTCTCTTGTCGAACTGGATTCCTTCTTTCGCTGTTTTTGTTACTTTGCCTTAGACTGTTTCCTTCATACCCATCACTTATAATACAAACACACACACCAGGTGGATGCAGCCAGCAGATGCATTACATTGGGTGTCAATTAAAAAGCAGAGTTGCATCGCCAGTAGGTTCTTTGCCTCTCTTCCAACCCACAACCACTGATTTGGGTACACACAGCAACACTTTCAGGTTACCTTTCCAGTCAGATAGCTGCACAAGCTGTGTGAGAGAGAAAGGCGCTGTACTGGACTGACCAGGGAGAACACAGGAATTTGAGACTGGGACAACCTTGAAGCAAGAATGACACAATTTCCAAGTGAAAATTATGGTAACATTTGCCAAACTGTTCTGCCAGCTTACAGGCACAGTATGTGTAAGAAACAATTGCAATTAGTAGTAACAACACACACTTTTGCAATTAATATTTTGAATGGAACAAATACCTTGAGCATTACTATACTCTCACATTATATTCTCACAGGTCTGTACCTGATACCCCCAGAGACTGTAGGCTGTTCCACCAGCCCTCCAGTTACTTTAATACCAACCCAGCACTAGGCCACCCCTCAGACCTCAGTTGCTGCACACTCTGTTTGCCTTAAGGTGGCTACTAGGCCTATACCCACCTCAAGTCAGCCCACTCACCCCCTAACACCAGATACCCTTACCTTCCCTGATATCTAACACAGATGCACTTAACTCTATATTGCTTATACACTCTATTCACTTATACTCTAAATGTTTCACAATAGCATTCACTTCCCATTATGTAACAATTACTTTATGGCATTCCCAATATATCCCCCGTCTCTGAATTAAGTCCTTCAGTTGCTGGTCAGTAGTCCTTGAAGCAATAGGTATTCCAGAATTCAATATAGCAGATAAGTGTCCCTGTTGAACTAGTCCCACAATGAAATAAAAATTATTGTACCACTTTCCTTAAATTTCTGGAAAATGTTGGCAACTCAGACCCTCTGCAGATGGCAGTGGATCTGATGCTGTTGATCCTCAATGATGACCTGGTTGCTTGAAGCACATGTAAACTTGCTGGATGCAGCTGAAGGCACTTGACAAAAAACGAGTACTCAAAGCAGCAGGCTAATCCATTCTGTCCTTGCTCTCATGTTACTGCCCTACTATCCCTAACACTGGGATGCGGGTGATCTCCTATAGTCTACAATACTTAACTGAGGGCTAGTCCCCAGGCCCTAACTACAGGTAGGCCTCAGTAGGCTGAAGTCCCTCTCGGCGGGACTGGTCCTTTCAAGCCTGTCTCCCTGCTTGATCTGCCTGAAAATGAGCTGTGCAGCTCCTTTTACACCCCCTGAACATTCCATTCCTACCAAATCCTGGTCACTGAGTGGACAGGACCCTGTTCCAACCCTCCGCACCAATCAGCTTTGATTCTACATTGGAATCCTACAGCTGGATGAGCCACAGTGGAATCCCAAGTTTGAATTCTCAGCTGCATTTCTGAAATGCCTGAGCCTACTCTGCTCCATTAACTTGGATTCAGTATTATGGTACATTGCATAAAACACAATAAAAGTACCTCAAAATAAAATATAATAACTGCGTTGCATTTTTTCCCATAGGAAAAGCCAGTTGTAATTTGTTGTTATAACCAGGCAGTTATAACAGTGAACACATGCTGCTCTTCTTAGAGTGAGCCAGAGTGTGACTAGCGCTCTTCTAACAGGCACCAAAAGCTGCTGTTTTATATAATTGCTGTGGTGAAAAAAATGCAAGTCCAGCAATTATATAAAATAAAACATGTGGTTGTATGTAAAACTCAAACTTTATACACATCTTTGGTGTTGGATGCCTATATAAACCCTTCAAGCTTCGCTTTCAGGGTATATGACGCATCCAACACCTCAGGTGTGTGTAAAATTCTCAATAAACACACCACCCCATGTATTATTCTATATTTAGTTACCTTCACACCGTCCTCATAAGAAAGCTCACATTTCTGGCTTTCTCCAGTATTTCTTATTAATAAATTGGTTAAGGGATCATTAAGTCGCTTAAACTTAAAAGTTTTCCACCCTGTGGAAAAATAACAGCGTACTGTTTAACTCTCACACGCAACAACGATAAGATTTCCATGTAACTTGAGCCATTTCCCTTTAAGTAAAACACTTTCCTTTTGTCAGGAGCTCACACAGATTAAATATTCATTAGAGGTCTGAGACTCCTTCCAGGGCTGTCCCAAGAGCTCCAGTAACCACTCCTGCCCAAGAGCACACACCCTCTGCTGGCTTCTCCTTCAACCTCTCTGCCTACCAGCATGGCTTCTGGGCTGCATATTCTCCTCCCAGACAGCTCTACCTTAACAGGTCAGTGATCTCTCCTTCCTGAGCTTTTTAACAGACAAAACTATCTGTACCAGATAGCCCATCTTGCAGACTACAAGTATGCCAAGTTTGGTTTAATTCCAACTTATAATGTCCTGGCAGTGCCTTTTACAAAATAAAATTTAAAAAGTTGCAAATTTTAACTTCTTAAATTATCCTGACTCATTATATACACTGTACTTTTAAACAGCTTTCTTCTTAAAACTAAACATATATATGACATAAAATGCATATGTACAGTATGTATAGACAAGACAAAGTACTGGCCCTCTGTGACTTTATTTTACTTGTTTAATTACTTTGTGCTTATTTACATTAAATGTTTCTTGCTTGGGTGCTTCTTCAAACTAGCACCTGCTTTGCTGCTTATCGTGGCAGCTGGATCACTTCATGTGTATTGAGAGTCCATTCCCATTTACACTGTGTCCCCCCTTTATTTAATTGTTTCAATGGTTGGCAGTCCCTGTATCGATAATCTAGCACTTGCTGCCTGCCTACTAGTTTATTTATTTAAAATATCTGGTCTCCTTCCATCAGGAGAGTGCTCTTCTCAATGTGCTTCTCCATGCTCTGAACTGCTCTGGCATGCCTTAGCCTGCTCCGCAACCAAGGTCGCATTTTACCTAGCAGTTCCTCAGCTGTTAACAGGGAATTCCCCTTTAGCGCAGAAGTACTGTTGCTACTGAGCAGCAGCTTGACTCTAGTCTTCACCACTGCTGCTTCACTTGCTCTCTCTCAGCAACTCGAAACCATGCAACTGCTACTCTGCAAACAAATTAAACTCTGCTGCTGCTGGGGAAACACATTATTTAAACACAGGCACAGTATTTATTTAAAATAATACTTTTGATCCTTCCTTCCCAGGCTGGCCCCACATCTACTACTGGATCACCAGGGCTTAGTAACATTTAACAGGATAACTAACCACTAGCCAGGGCAACCAAACTACAACCCTTGGCTACAGAAGTTGCTGCACCCATTATTTCTTACATGGCGTGACAGACAATATTTTTTTTGATGGAAGATTAATGTGTACTGAGTGTAAGGGGTGTAGGCAATCTTCCCCCCTGAACTCACACCTGCTGGCTTAATTACTAATATGCTCATGCCCTTTCATTTATTTATTTTTTTACACAGGGTCTGATCTCCCGCTGTGGCAAGATTCCTACAGTTCTGAACTTCCCACCAAGTGACCCCATAGAAATTAAGGTACCCAATTACTTTCTTGTGGAACAGTCATTCCATGACTGTTACACACTGCTCACTCTACTCTGTCCTCTCCCTCTCCTCTCTTGATGCCAGGCATCTTTCCTATTGTGTCTGCTTTATGTCCAAGTGCAGGTTTGGTTCCCTTCCCTCCTTTCTACCCCCCCTTCTGCTACCCTCACTGCAGCAATGTTTCTCATTCCCTTTATATTTCCTTTAGGAAATCCACTGTTGGTCAAGCTGCCTTCTATTATTCTTTTCCTAAACTCTGGTTCACTGTCAACTGCTCTGCCTCTTCTCCCTCAAGTCTCTTCTTCATGACTTTTCTTCTACTATCACCTGCAGCTGTCCATGATCCCTAACTTTTCTGTTCTCTTCCCCCCTACTCATAGTGCCCTGGCTGTATTGTTCTTCTCACCCACTGTGCCTGCTGGGGCAATTAATTTTTGCCTGTCCAAATTCAATTTTTATTTATTGCATGTACCGTGTACTGTTTTGCCTTGCTATGTTTATGATTATGCTCCTTTTGATGTACTGTATAGCTGTACATGACTAAGTTTTGTAATGTTGTTAAGTACTATTTATTTTTTCCTCCTCTTGTACTATTTTCCATACCCCCGACACATCTAACATGCTGTTATCATCTCAGTATGTATTTCTTGGTAAAACGTTTGACATAAATAAACAAGTGGGGTACTGCAGGGGTCAGTCCTGGGACCAATCCTTTTTAATATGTTCACAAGCGACATAGGAGAAATAATACGGGGCAAGATGTATCTCGACACAGATGACACTGAGCTCAGTGGCTCTTGTCACAAATGATACTAAGCTCAGTGGCAGTGTAGACAGCAAGGAGGGGGTAAGGGAGCTGCAGAGGGACCTGCAAAGGTTACAGAGGTGGCCCAAGGTGCAGTTGTTGAAATTCAATGCCAAAATATGTAAGGTGATAAATGTAGGGAACAAGAACCCTAGGAAGAAATACTGGCTGGAAGGGGTTAAGCTGGCCACTGCTTCACAGGAGAGGATCTGGAGGTCATCATAAGTGACTCCCTAAAACAACAAGCCAATGTAACAAGGTCCACAGCAAGACAACTAGAATGCTGGGCACACTGGAAGGGGTTTCGATAGCAGGAGAAAAGAGGTAATACTACCTCTCTACAGACTGCTAGTGAGACCCCATCTGGAGTCCCCCGAGGAAAGACAGAGACAGGCTGGAGACAGTGCAGTGTAGAGTTACTAAAATGATTCAGGGTCAACAGTGCAGATCCTATGAGGATTGGCTTAGGGCACTGAACATGTACTTGCTAGAGGCCAGAGAGGACAGGAGTGACATGATACAGACCTTCAAGTTCCTGAAAGGAATGAACAAGGTAAACTGTGAGGAACTATTTAGCAGGGATGGTGGGTCAAAAACAAGAGGACATGAATGTAAGCTGTCGGGGAGAGATTCAGGAGGGATGCGAGAAAGTTTTACTTTACCTAGAGAGTGGTTGAACCATGGAATAGCCTACTAGCAGAGGTGATGGACGCAAAAAACATTAATGGGTTCAAGCACAGCTGGGACACTGTAAAGGGCTTAATAGTTTCTCAGGGAGGTAGCAGTAAGGTAGCGAGCAGAAAGGGAGAGGAGGGTGAAAACCCTGTCTGGACAATAGGTCACAAGGTAGGGTAGGGTAAAACTGAGCAGACTGGATGGTCCAGTGGTCCTTTTCTGCTGACATCATCTATTTTTGTATGTTTATCCTGTCAATTGGCCAACGCAGTCTTCCTTATTCCCTGTGTTGAACTGATTCCTTTACCTCCCTACTCATATAAAGATATGACTTAATCAGAAGAAGAAGATTGTTTCGTCTAGCTAGTCTGCATCAATTGTGGAACCCCAGCTACAGAGATTACAATGGGCACTGCCCTTCCGCCAACTCAGAACTGCCCTTCACCTTATCCCACCCTCCCTTGAACCTCCCCCACCATCTCCTAATTAACTACCTCAGATGGGAGCTCATTCCACCCTGACATCACCCACTCTGTTAAGAAGTGTCTCCTGGCCTCCTTCTTGAACCTTCCCCCTGCCAGTTTGTAACAGTGCCCCCTTGTAGTCGTGTTTTCACTAAGATAAAGAAGGTCTCTGATCTCTGCCTTTTTTATACCCTTCAGGTGCTTGAAGGTTACAATCATGTTCTCTCTCTCCCTTCTCTCGAGTGAGTACATACTGAGTTATAGCAGTCTGTCAACATATGCCCTGTCCTGCTGTCCCTGAACCATCTTTGCTGCCCTCCCCTGTGCTGCCTCAAGCTGGCTGATATCCTTCCTCAGATAGGGAATCCAGTACTGCACACTGTATTTCAGGTGTGACCATACCAAGAATCTGTACAGTGGCAGGAAAACCTCCTCCCTTCTGCTCATGGACTCTAGCAATACAGACCAGCATTCTGTTAGCCTTGGCTGCTGCTTTTCTACATTGCTTAGCTTGCTTTAGGTCACTGGTAATGGATATCCTCAAGTCCTTTTCTTTCTCTGAGACAGTGACCTTGATCCCTACTAAACTGTTCCTGGCCTTTGGGTTCTTTGTTCTTCTGTGCTGGCAGTATAGCCTAGAGGTTAGAGTAACAAGCTGTGACTGAGCTTGGACATCCAGCAGACCTGGGTTTGATTCCCACAATCTCAATCTGCATATTGTGTGGCTCGGAGCAATCCATTTATTTATTTCTTTAAAAGAGATTTACCAGGAAAGACATACAGAGCCATAAAGCTCATTTCCAGATGTGTCCGGGGATAAGTACATAAAACAAGTAGAAAGCGCAGTAATATAATATATAGAATAATGCATGAATAAGTGTGGTTTATGGGGATGTTATGCACCCCCAAGGTGTGAGATGCCCCATAAACCCTGAGGGCTCAGTTGAGACCTAGGTACTTTTCTTACCTTGTTGCATATGGTAACACACTGTAGGCGCTTAACAGTTCTGTCAGAATTATCAACACTGTCCTGGCATTCACATTCAAAATGAGAAAAAGGCTCCTAAACCCCCAAACATAAGTTTATTGAAATTAAAAATAGTAAATGAAATACAAAACACAGAACATACAGCATTGAATGTACAGTCATACAAATTAAATGGACAATTTAAACAAAACCCACCTTATTACTGAATATTTAATCCTACCCTAGTTTCAATTGGCAAATAGTGGAGATTGATTTACCTAATATAGAACTGCTCTTGAGAGTGTCTCTTTCAGGATTCCAGAGATAAAAAGCACAATTTTCCCTGAGCTTTGACTGTCTATAGGAACTAGGGTCCCACCCAGCTTGTGAGGCCACAGCTCAGTGGTGATGCTGGCTGTGAGGTCACTCACACTTCCAGTATACCAAATGGTCTCAGGCATCTGCATGTTGCTAAGCATCCAACAAAATCTCTCTCTATCTCTCTCTCGCTCTCTCTCTCTCACGCTCTCTCTCTCTCTCTCTATATATCTCTATATATATATATATATATATATATATATATATTTTTTTTTTTAATTAGTGAGCCTGCTTTTTGGCAGGTCAGAATTACCCCTTTGATCCTCAAGGGAACTTCCTGACAGGTATTTCTCCTAGTGGTGAGAAAAGTAACAGGTATCTGTTAGAAGTTGCTTTCCTCCTAATAGGTCATAAAATGCAATCCTTTATACAAGTAGCTGGTTTTACAACCTGTTACAACCTGGTGTAAATGAAGCTCTTAATTAGATTTTCCACTCAGAGGGAGGCAGTATATTTTTGAAAATCCAAGGTCCCACAATGTCTTGTGCTGACTGCCACATTTTCCAAGCAGAAATAAAAAAAAAAAACATATATTTGTCATCAATATGATACAATATAATAACAAGCAGGTAGGCAAAGTGTCACAGTCCTCCCTCCTAGACTGAATTTGGGGGACTCTATTCCTAGGCATAGGACGAGTTTCCCAAATTCAGTTCACTGCTCTAACTGATGCAATAGCCCATCTGCATTTGTATTTTCTGCCCCTGCCCTGTGAGTAACAGTCATGTCGTACTCCTGCAAGGCAAGGCTCCATCTTAAAAGTCTACTGTTTGTTTTACCCACTTGTGCCAGCCAAACCAGGGAGTTGTGATCTGTTTGTACCTTGAAATGCTGCCCATATAAGTATGGCTCTAATTTGTTTAGTGCCCACACCATTGCAAGACATTCTTTCTCCACTGTAGAATAAGCCTGCTCCCTGAGAAGTAACTTCTTACTGAGGTACACTATTGGGTGATCTTTCCCTTGCTTAGAAGTCTGGCTAAGTACTACCCCAATACCCTCATCTGAGGCATCTGTCTGGACTACAAAGGGTTTACTATAGCCTGGACTGGCTAATACAGGAGCACCGCACAGTGCCTCCTTTAGCCATGTAAAAGCTTGTTCACATGCTGGTTCCCAGTTAACCTTTTTAGGCATTCTTTTCTTTAACAGGCCAGATAGGGGAGCTGCCAGGGCACTGTAGTTTGATATAAATTTTCTATAGTATCCTGCAGTCCCTAGAAAACTCCAAACCTGCTTCTGTGTTTCAGGTCTGGACCATGCCTCGAATGCCTCAATTACTGCTTGATTAGGACAGAACTGTCCCTGGCCTACTACATGCCTGAGGTATGCCACCTCAGCCATAGCCACCTGGCACTTTTCAGCTTTTACAGTGAGACCGGCCCTCTGCATCCTGCCCAGCACTTTCCTAAGGTGGGACAGGTGTTCCTTCCAGCTGGCACTGAAGATGACAATATTGTCCAGGTAAGCCACTGCTACTCTTCAGTACCATTTAACACATTACCTTCTTAGTGGCCTTTTTGTGTGAGATAAACAATGGATAGTTTGGACTTCATATGGAGCTATTGGAGGTAATGAGTTAACACCTGGTTCACCAACCTTTGGAAGGTGATAGGGGCATTCTTCATTCCAAAAGGTATTACTTTAAACTCAAATAACCCTATCAAAGTGATGAAGACCGACCTCTTCCTAGCTCTGGTAGTTAACTCCACCTGCCAATACCCTTTCATCAGGTCAATAGTGGTAAGGTATGTCGCCCCTCCCAACTTGTCCAGTAGTTAGTTAATCTATGGCATTGGGTGGGCTTCTGACTTCATGACTGCATTGAGTCCATGATAGTCCACGCAAAAATGAGTAGAGCCATCTGGCTTGGGAACAGGTACTATGGGTGAAACCCAGGGGCTGTGGGATTTCTGGATTACCCCTAAATCCAGCATTTCCTCCACCTTCCTTCTCATGTCCTTTTGGATGGCTTCTGACACCTGATATGCTGTCTGCTGTATGGGCGCTTGCATCCCTGTCTCTACATCGTGCGTCGCTAAGGAGGTTAGTCCAGGCTTTGCACTAAACAATGGGGCAAAGTCTGCTAAAACCTCCCTTACTTCCTGGATCAGGTCCGGGGTCAACTGAGGTGACATTTTAATTGCCTCCACAGAGGACTCCTGCTTGCTTTCTTCCAGCAAGTCCAGATGGGGCCTTCTTCATCCATCCCCGCCACAGGACTACACACTGCAAAGACCATGTCAGCCCTATTTGCATATGGCTTCATCATGTTGACATGGTACATCCTTTGGGTATGTCTCCTGTTAGGTAGTTCAATAATGTAATTTACATCATTCACCTGTCTGACTACTTTGTACGGTACTGTCCACTCAGCCTGCAGCTTATCTTTCTGGAGCGGGATTAGGACCATAACCTCATGACCCACAGTGTACGAGCAAGTTCTGACTCTGTGGTTGTACCATACCTTTTGCTTTTGCTGGGCAGCTGCCAGGTTGCTCTATGCTGTTCCCATAAGTTCCTTCAGCTTCTTCCTAAACTTCAGGAAATAATCCACTATGGGAGTTTCCTGTGGTGTGCTTGCCTTCCCAGTCCTCCTGGATCAAGTCTAGGGCCCACGACCCTGTGTCCATATAAGAGTTAGAAGGGGAAACCCTGTCAACTCTCGGGCACCTCTCTGTATGTGAACAAAAGGTGGAGAAGGTATTTCTCCCAGTCCCTCCCAAGCTGTTCAGCAAATGCTTGGAGCATTGATTTAAGGGTACCATTAAATCTTTCCACAAGGCCATTGGCTTGCGGGTGATAAGGTGTTGTGCGTCTCTGCACCACCCCACACTTCTTCCACAAGCATTTCATCAGGTCCGACATGAAGGAACCCTCTTGATCGGTGATAACCTCCTGTGGGAACCCGACATGGGAGAAAATCCCTAGCAAAGCATCTGCCACTTTGTCTGTCCTCAGTGAGGATAGGGAGACTGTCTCTAGGTACCGGCTGGCATAATCCACCACTGTTAGGATAAACCTCTTCCTGGAGGAGCTGGAGGTATTCAAAGGCCCCACAATATCCATTCCTACCCTCTGGAATGGCTCCTCCACTATGGGCAAAGGAATTAGGATGGCTTTGGTTTTACTACCAGCCTTTCCTATTTTTTGGCACCGGTGATAAGACCTGCAGTATTCCTTCACCTGCTGGGTGAAGTTGGGCCAGGTAGAAATTCTGGGCCAATCACTGCATAGTGCATGCAATTCCCAGATGTCCATATATGGGGCTTTCATGAGCAATCTTGACCAACCGCTCACGGTACCCCGGGGGAATGACAAGCTGCCTGCCCATTACCCCTCCCTCCCTCTGTCCTTACACCATTGTACCAGTAAACTCTATGTTTCCCATCACCTCCCAGTGCTCTGTCAGAGTCTGCCCAAACCCTCAGCCTCTCTAAACTAGGGTCATTTTTCTGAGCAGCTCAAAATCTTTACACATTCTGAAGGCATGGGACAGGTCCCCTCCAGTTTCTAAACTTGGGTCCCTAGCTCTAGTGCCAGAGCATTCAGAGTCACTGCCATCCCTAACCCTCTGACAATTGGCTACCCCTCCCTCCTCAGAGTAACCTTCTGTAACTGTTCTGTTAACTGCTACCTGGGGAATTTCTACCCCCTCTTTTGCTATTCTCCATATCAGGAGACACAGGCTGGGGAACCAGCCTCCCAGTGTTTTCCACAGGGGCTTCTATGGGGTCCAGGGAACCTAAATCTGCTTTTGCTGCTTAACTGTGGTTAACTGCACACACCATCCCCTTTTGGAGATTGTTCCCAATAATCATATCCAGGGCAAGATTTTCTGCCACTGCAACTTTTTGCACAGTCTCTCCTGTCTCACCCCAGTCAAGGAGAACACTAGCAATTGGCAGAGTTTTCTCCTCCACAGTGAATCCCCGTACGGTAACAAACTGACTGGGTATAAGCTGTTCAGGCTCAACCAAATTCCCTTTTACCAAAGTAAGGGACACCTCCATGTCCCTTAACCCATGGGTTTGCACCCCATTTACAGTAACTGGGTGTATGTGCTCCCTCATGTTTACTGGCATGCTTTCAGGAATACACAAAAAAACCCACTTCTTTCCCATCACCACTTTGTACACTCTCTGCCTTTTTAGGACAATGTCTTGCAAGATGTCCAGGCTGTTTGCAAAACCAACATTCATTTCTTTGATCAGCTAAATCTTCCCACTTTCAGTGGAGGCAGTGAGGGTTTAAGCTGCCCTGAAGGTGCGCTTTTCCCTTTCTGCACTGCACTGCCATGCCCGCCCCACTCCCTCTCAGAGCAGGTCTACTCCTGGTATAGTGGTCCAAAAGCTTGGCAGCCTCCTGCACTGTTTTTGGATCTCAGTTCTCTAGCCAGGTTTTTGGCTCTGCTGGGCAAGCCCAAAAGAACTGCACAAAAGTACAACATTCTCAATTTTCTGTACAGAGTCTGCTTGTATACCTTCCCACCAACATTTTAAAAACTGACGTTGTTTAGTGGTTAGCTCCTTGTAGCTCATATCAGGGCTTCTCCTGAGCTTACGGAACTTAACTCTGTACGCTTCAGCTGTCAAGTCATACTTCTTTAACAATGCAGCTTTAAGTTTGCCATAATCATTACTGTCCTGATTGTCCATTTGACCCAATGCATCACAAGCTTTCCCAGTAAGCAACGGGGATAGCCGGAAGCTCCAGGACTCTCTGGGAATTTTTGCCTGAATGCATACCTTTTCAAATGAGTTTAAAAATGCATCCATATCTTCCCCCTCTTTAAATTCAGCTATCAATTTGGAATTAAATTTGTAACCCAGTCCTGGAGTCCCAGGTTAACCCAAGCTACTTGCCTGCTCTTGTGCCAGTCTTTGGAGTTGTAGCTTATCCGGCTCAAATTTCCTCTGGTGCACTCACTCTTCTCGCTCAGCCTCTCATTGCTCTCATTTGGCATCTCTCTAAAGCTGTCACTCTCTTTCCTCATGCTCAGCCTCTCTCTGAAGCTGTCACTCTCTTTCCTCTTGCTCAGCCTTTCACTGCTCTCAATTCTCCTCTCTCTCCATCTCCACTTCCTCTGTTAAAACTCCAGCTCCATTCTCCTCAACTCTGTCTGCAGCCTGATCCCTTCTGGCTCCATCATGGAGATGACCTTCCCCTGTGGCTGTGGCTCTCAGTTCACACTGGTCCCACTGTCCTCCATCCTGGGTCTGGACACTGCGGTGGATCCTAGCCCCTCCACGCCCAAGGTCTGGTCTCTTTCAGTCGCCGACTGTGACTTGAGGTCTTGGGCATCGGCTGCCACAAGATCCTCCACGAGGTGCTGCTTGTTTCGCACCTCGCAACAGACTCCTCTCTCCTGGCACAACTGCCTCAGGTAGTCTACAATGTACTCACTGTAGGTGGAAGTCATCTTCTTCCCTAAACTATAGCTACACCAGCATGGCACCCGCAAAAAAAAAAAAGGGTAGGGATCTTAGACTGTAACTCCAATTACATATTTCTTTATTTTTTTAAATCACTGCCTTATTTTGTGTGTGAACTGTTACAGTTGTCAATCTGACACACATGACTGTTAATGCTTGTGTCACCAAATAATTTCACAGTATGCAAACAAATCTTTTTGATTGCAGCGCTGCATACCAAATCCTTTAGATCACACCGCTGTCAACCAATCTGTCACAAACACACTCCGGCGGTCAGGTCCTCTGCTCCCACAGTGCCAAACCTCGAAGTGCAGTATGTGAACAGGAGACAAATGGGGTAACCCTCCAGCCTGTTTTGGGTCTGAACAACTACCAGTCTTGAGTCCTGGGGTCAAATATGAACCCTTTTTCGCTAGCATGCCCAGTTAACAGGTTCAGATATCACACCCTCTTTGGGGAAATGCAGTGCAATACTTAACCCAGTGGGCACCTAACCTAGTTAATAATCCCCTTTTGACTCAATTGAGACCTAGGTACTTTTCTTACCTTGGTGCATATGGTAACACACTGTAAGTGCTTAACAGTTCTGTCAGAATTATTAACACAGTCCCAGCATTCACATTCAAAATGAGAAAAAGGCTCTGGCAAGATTTCAAGAAAAACAAAACTTACTGAAATTAAAAATAGTAGATGAAATACAAACCACAGAACATGTAACATTGAATGTACAGCCATACAAATTAAATGGACAATTTAAACAAAACCTGCCTTATTACTGAGTATTTAATCTTACCCTAGTTTCAATTGGCAAATAGTGGAGGTTGATTTACCTTATGTAGAAGTGCTCTTGAGAGTGTGTCTTTCAGGAGTCCAGAAATAAAAAGCACAATTTTCCCTGAGCTTTGACCATCAATAGAAACAAGGATCCCATCGAGCTTGTGAGGTCACAGCTCAGTGGTGATGCTGGCTGTGAGGTCACTCACACTTCCTGTATACCAAATGGTCTCAGGCATCTGCATGTTGCTAAGCATGCCACAAAAAACTTATATTTATATATATTTTTTTAATTAGTGAGCCTGCTTTATGGCAGGTCAGAGTTACCCCTTTGATCTTCAAGTGAACTTCCAGACAGCTATTTCTCCTAGTGGTGAGAAATGTAACAGGTATCTATCAGAAGTTGCTTTCCTCTTAATAGGTCATAAAATGTAATCCTTTATACAAGTGGCTGGTTTTACAACCTGTTACAACCTGGTGTAAAGGAAGCTTTTAATTAGATTTTCCACTCAGAAGGAGGGCAGTATCTTTTTGAAAATCCAAGGTCCCACAATACCTTGTGCTGACTGCCATATTTTTCAAGCAGAAATTAAAAAAAATCATATTTATCACAAATATGATACAATATAATAGCAAGCAGATAGGTGAAGCGTCATAATGGTGTCCTATTTTTTTTCTTTTCAAGTCAAATCTGGATTGAAAGAGCATAATATTTTCAGAATCGTAACACATGCTCAGATTGTTTTTACTATCTTTGTCCAGGAAAGACACACAGCTACAGCTTGTTTCTGGGTGTGTTTTGGGAGCACAAGGAGGTTAAGTGACTTACTCTGGTCACACAATATACAAGTAGAGCATGTTGGAATCAAACCCCGTTCTGCTGGATGAATGAAATTTGTTCACAGCTTTTTCCTTTAACCTCTAGGTTGTACTTCCAGCTGTTTATCAAAAACTACACATTTCAAGGCTGGTCCCATGATGCCAGTCCAGCAGGTATGTAGCCACATTTGCATCTTGTAGAACTGAGTTCACACCTGAAATTGTAAGAGTAAAGGCTGTAAGAGAGGGAACGGAATAAGACAGAAGTTAGTGCTGTGACACCCCAGAAATCCGCACTGACATGAACACAGCCAGTGTTTAGAAATCCTGGTACAGTATGGGGCCCCAATACCTTTTAGCACCACAGAACCAGCCTTGAGATCGATGTGTAGTTTTTAATGATCAGCTGGCAGTATAGCCTAGAGGTCAAATCCTAAAGATGGATTCGCTTTACTAACAGTTTGAAATGTAAGGGTGACAACTCACTAGTTTCAATGCACATACAAAACAAATATTATAAATGTATTAAAACACACTTAATAAACCAGACAATTTCCTGTTTAACCTACAGTCAATGGAGGCCCAAGATCCTCGGTGACATCATTTCTCATCAGGAGTCTAAAACATACGGCTGCCCCCATCCCTTAATTACAGACTGATTTACACATGAATAACTGTGGACTGCAAAGACTCACAGATAAACACAATGGCTCACTCAAATTAGCTTTTTATGGTCTTTCAGACATTAAGAAACCCTGTTGATGACAGTTCCTCTTTTAAAAAAGGGAAAATAAAAAGTACCTCAGCTATAAAAGGTAATGGTTGGCTGCTTTTAAAATCTAATATTAGTTTTAGGCAGTACACTAGCTCTTTAAATTCCTGACTTCAGAGGGTAAATCAAGGATCCTTCAAGCCTTCCAAAAGACAAAAGATTTTTCTTACAGAGAGCAGAAAATTTACATGAAGCAAGACTTTTCTAGGGACATCTGGCTGTTCAGAAAACAGTATGGTCCTGTTCAACAAATACTGTGGAAAGAGGGGATTAAAGCTCACTTAGTCTTTCCTGCAATGTTACAGTAAATGTTCTTTTACATGATCAAAATATATTAAATGCAAATTATGGAGAGGCACTCCAAGGTTTTAAAATTCACTTACCAAATTTGTTTACTACTCTTACAATTTCTGGCGAAGAGAGGTGATCTTGCCCCTCTACAGGTCACTGGTAAGGTCGCACTTAGGGTATTGTGTTCAGTTTTGGAGGCCATACCTAATGCATGATATCAGGCTACTGGAGGGGGTGCAGAGGAGGGTAACAAAGATGATATGTGGAATGGAGGGGAGAGACTATGACAGCAGGCTGGAAGACCTGAATATGTACACCCTGGAGGATAGAAGGGACGGGGGGACATGATAGAGACATTCAAGTATCTGAGGGGAATCAATAGGGATGGGGCAGATGCTGTCTTTAAGTTAAGGAGGGGTGGGTCACCAGAGGCTATGGGCTAAGAATAGATGGAGGAAGATTTAGAAGAAGATGAGGAGACATTATTTCACAGAGAGGGTGGTAGCAAAATGGAACACTCTACCAGAATGGGTGGTATCATTTAAATCTGTGAACAGCTTCAAAAGAGCATGGGACAGGGAACAAGGGAGAGTGAGGGTGGGGGAGGTGGGGAGTGGCAGTGGGATGACAAAGGGGAAGGGGGTTGGGGCAGCTGCAAACTAGGGGTGCTAGCTGCACACTTGAACAGACTTAGATAGACCGGGTGGTCTGTTTCTGCTGGCACATTCATATGTTCATATGGTGACCCTCTGTCTTATTTTTCCTCTTTCAGGGGCTGGGTAATTCATGAAAGGGGAGTGGAGAACTCCATTTATTCTTGATTCTAGGTTTATGCTTTAGTTAAATTAATTTGATATGGTTATTAAGCCTAAATTTCATGTTTAGAGCTATATAAAAAGTTATAGTTCATCTTTTGTAGGGGGGCCCTACTTCTCTTAGCTGAGGAATATTTTACAAGCCATGGATTCCATGTTGAGACTCTGGAGAGATGAGGGAGAATGGCAGGATGGAAAACAAGAGAAGGAAGAAGAAAAATAGATGAATGTGTATAATAATCTATAAAAGGAATTCAGATGTATTTATTCGAGGCTCCTATGTGGATTTTTATACCTTGTTGATTTCCAGGGTTGGATTATATAGGGCAGGACAGGAATAGCTTGTGCTATTGTGAATACACAGAGCAACTGATGGGAGGGTCAGATCACTGGTCTATGACACATTTAGAGGTGGGGGGGTCTGTGTATTTTCATTTTTTTTTTTCATTTTTGGTTGGTTCATATTTGTTTCACTATTTGAAGGCTTTACAGAAATGTTAGATGCCACTTTAGCACTCTGTTCTAGGTTAAGTGAATCAGCTTTTATATAACTAATATTATCTGAGGTGCGCCATGGAATGTAAACGATGTTAATTCACTTATTTTTATTTATTTATTTATTTCAATCTAGGATTACAATACCTTTGAGCCGAGGCTCTTTTACAAAGGTTCCATGTCACCGTGTGCAACAGTCATCATTTTTAGTTACAAACATAGGGCTGGATATTCAAAAGGGTTGCGCCAAGTGCAATAGGGTTGCACCTGCACAAGTCCAAAATTGCGCCATTCTGCCATATTCAGCAGGAGGCAGTTGCGTCCACCAAGTCAAGCTGAGCAACAGCGCAATGCTAATGAAGGCATGCTGAACCGGAGGGGGAGGAACCATGCATAAACTGCATAGCCCGATATTCAGCGGGCTGTGCAGAGTTGTGCAGACGCAACCCCCAACCTGCGCCTGCACAACTTTGAGCAAAAAAAAAAGGAGTAAGTCAAGGGCCACCCACAGGTGAGCTGCTGCATTGCAGGGTGCAACACAGCAGCTGCCACCTGTCAGGTGACTAATGTACTCCTGTGCCCCCCCAGCCCATTCGCAGGCATATAGTAACCCCACCCCGACTGGCCTGTTCGCAGGCATAAGTTAAAATCCCTCCACCCCCGACTGGCCCGATCGCGGGCATAAGTTAAACCCCCATCCCCGACTGGCCCGATGCGGGCATAAGTTAAACCCCCCACTCGACTGGCCCGATAGCGGGCATAAGTGAAAATAAACCCCCACCCCACCAGCCCGATCAGCAGCAAAAGAGTTAAACTCCAAGAACATATCCCCAGGAAACCAGGATTGCTGAAACCGATCGCGAGGCGTGTACTAACTCATATTTCGGTGACTGCGCCGCCTGTTCACCACTGCCTCGTCAGCGGCGGTTCACCTCGCCCGTCAGCCCCGTCGCTTTCGGCCGACGATTGCCCGGTAGGCCGCGTTCCATTATTCTTGCCTGAACCATGGGCATGCAGGTCTCACCGGCAGTCAGTCGGGCGGTGGCGGGCGGCAGGCGGGTGATGCTGCCGCCTGCCGCTGACGGGGAGCCGGGTGGTGGGCTTCATGGGTGGGTGGGTGGGGGCCACCAGATCACCAGGGTAGGTCATCCTGGGGGTTTGAACATTCTGCTGCCCGCGATCGGGCTCATGGTCCCGACTGGCCTGTTCGCAGGCATGTTAGAAAATCCCTCCACCCTCGACTGGCCCGATCACGGGCATGTTAAACCCCCACCTCCCCGACTGGCCCGATCGCTGGCATAAGCAAACCTCCCACCCTCTCGACTGGCCCGATAGTGGGCATAAGTGAAAATAAACCCCCACCTCACTCAGCCCTGATCGCGGGCAGCAAAGAGACACTCCTCAAGAACATGTCCAGTGGAGCCTGAGCCCGATCGCAGGCAGCAAAGCGTTCAAACCCCCTGGCGACCACCTCCACCGGTGATCTAGTGGCCCCCACCCCACCCACTCACGAAGCCCCCACCACCCGCCTCCCCGCCAGCCGGGCGGCGCAGCATCCCACTGCGCCGCCTCACGCCGCCTGCTGACTGATTGCTTAGGCTGCACCCATTGGCTCTTGCTCTGAACCACTGGGCGCAGGCCCCACCGGCAGTCAGTCGGGCGGGCGGCGGGCGGCAGGCGGTGATGCTGCCGCCCACCGCTGACAGGGGAGCGGGTGGTGGGCTTCGTGGTGGGTGGGGGGCCACCAGATCACCAGGGTAGGTCGCCCTGGGGGGTTTGAACACTTTGCTGCCCGCGATCGGGCTTCGCGGTCCACTGGACCACGAGGAATATGTCCTTGGGGGGGTTGACTCTTTGCTGCCCGTGATCGGGCCAGTCGGGGTGTGGGGGGAATTTTTAACTTATGCCCGTGATCGGGCTGCAAGGGGCATCAGTCCCTGATGGCTGCTGCCTGGCAGGGTGCCAGGCGCAAGTCCTCGGGGATCGGCGCACCTGCATGCTAATGGCTAATGGCATGCAAATGGGGCCATAAATAGATGCAAATGGCCCCCCCTGCGCCTTGCATGAATTATGGCGCCATTTGCATGTCACCTTTTGAATATCGGAAATTTGCACATAGCGCCACCGTATCTTGAATGCTCCACTCTGACCACTTGCAGTGGCGCAAGTTCCACTGCGCCATGCACAGTGGCTGTGGCTGTGGCCGGGGGGTGATATTCAAAGGAGTTGCTCAATAGCGCAATTCCGTTGAATATCACCCCGGCCACACCCCTGCGCAACTATTTTGTGCAGTGCAAGCTTGCCACAAAAATAGCGCAGTTTGAATATCCAGCCCCAGAGTCACTGACTTACAGATATGTAATAACCAGTACAAAGACTTGAGCTATGAGCAAGACAAGGAGGGGGGTTGGTGGGGGAGAAGTGAGGGTAGGAGATCGAGATGGGGTAGGAGGTGCAGGGGGTAAGGGAGTGCAGGAGGTGGTTGGGGGCAGGGGCAGAAGTGGAAATACAGGGGGGAGGTGGGCAAGGGTGGGAGACAGTGCAGCCAGGGGGCCTTGTCGAGGGAATATGACAGGTAAGGTGCTAGGGGTGCAAAGACTGATTGTAAGTGTTGGGTGCTGGGGCATGTGCAGCTGGAATGGTGGAAATGTTGAGATGGGCAATCGTAGGATACAAGCAGTGAGAGGTGCAGCTTGGACTTGAAGAGGCCGAGTGTTGGAGCGGTCGCTATGTCGCTGCCAAGAGAGTTGAGCCAGTTGGATGCCTGATAGGCGAATGATCTTTGTCCTTGGGTCATGCGACATCGTGGGATATGTAGTAGATGGGAATTGGATCTCCTTTTAGTGACATTCCTATGTCTAGGCTTAAGGAGGGCACAGACACCAAGTGGGGCAAGCCCCATTATAATTTTCTTGGCCGTGATGCAGGTTTGGTATTTTATGCATTTGTCCAGTTGAAGCCATCCAGATTGGAAATAAAGGTCACATGTGCGGGTACGGTGATGTGAGCCAGTGATGAGACGACAGGCCTTAGTATTATTATTGTTTGAGAGCAGTGGTAGTTGCAGACCCATATATGATAAGACCATAGTCTATGATGCAGACAATGGAGCTTTGGACGGCCACTCACAGTGCGTCTGGGGTTAGGCGTTTCCTGTGCCGGAATAATATGCTTAACCTCGCATTGGCAGACTTTGCAACATTGCTGATATGGACAGCGTATGAGAGGTGGGGATCAAGGGTGATGCCAAGGTACAGTACTTGAACGATTGTGTTTGCTCTAGGATGGCTCCTTGTTCGGTTGCAATGGAGAGGTGGAGTTGTTTGTTTTTGTTGTGGGGGCTGCAGAAGACCATAGACTTGTTTTTTTTCTGATTGAGAAGCAGTTTATGATTTAGGAACCAGGATTCGATGGAGGAGAAGGCCCGCTGAAGTTTATTTTGTAATTGGATTGGATCAGGGTCTGAGGTGAGGATCACAGTATCGTCGGCGTAGAGAATTATTTGTTCTGGGCAGCTGTCCGGTAGTGAGTTTAAGAATAGGCTGAAGAGGAGGGGTCCCAGAATGGAGCCCTGGGGGACTCCTGAGCAGACCGGTCTAGGGTCCGAGAGTGTATCAATGATTCTTACTGTTTGGGACCGTTCTTCAAGGTAGCTTTTAAACCAGCCAGTGGTGTCAGTTGACAGCCCAGTGTTCTGAAGCTGGACAAGTAGGAGGCGGTGATTGACGGTGTTGAAGGCTTTAGTTAAGTCAATGTAGCTTGAGCCTAGTAGTTCACCGGAATCAAGTGCATTGTGGATTGCGCCAGTGAATTCAAGTAGAGCTGTGGAGGTGCTGTGACCTTTGCGGAACCCGTGCTGTTGCTTGCACAGGATGTTGTACGTATCCAGGTATTCTGTGAGCTGGTCTGAGACGATGCGTTCTAGTGCTTTGGAGAGTGGGGGTAGTAGGGAGATAGGTCTGTAGTTATCGTGGGCAGTTTTGTCACCACTTTTATGGATTGGGGTGACAGTGGCAGATTTCCATCTGTCCGGGAACTGGCTAAGGCTGAGGGAGAGGTTGAAAATTCTGGTCAGAGGACTAAGCACTTCATCAAGTGTGAGAGACAGGATTTTGAGATCGAGGGAGTCATTACTGAATCTTGATTTACCAAGAGCTTTGGTAACATATTTGCATACTTGGTGAGCCTTGACTGCTTTGAAGTAGAAGCAGGGGGAGCTGGTGGGAGTAGTGTTCATTGCAGACAGAGGGGCTTCACCATCTTTGAAGTAGTCCTGAGGTAGGACAGCGCTGAGGTCGGTAAAGGCTTTGTTAAAGGTATCCGCAATGGTTTTTGGGTTGAGGGTTGTGGTTCCGTTGATGTTGAGTATTGATGGGGGGGTTTTGGGTGGATTCCCGTTGAGTTCCTTTATGTTCTTCCAGAATTCCCGACCATTGCCCCATGAGTCTGTGAGGGCATGCTTATAGTAGGCAGACTTCATTTGCCGGATGGTTTTGGTGCAGTCATTGCGGGCACGTTTGTAGTTTTGGATGTTGTTTTGCCTTCCAGAGTTTCTGGCCAGCTCCCATAGGTGGACTCTTGTTTTAAGCATCCTGAGGAGGTCACCTGTGAGCCAAGGATTACTGAGTGATTTGACTTTGCGTTTCTTAATAGGAGCATACGTGTCACAGGCCACAGTGAAGATGTTTATGAAGTGGTCAAGGGTAGTGTTTACGTTGGTTGCATTGAAGATAGGGACCAGTCTTGATGGAGGAGGTGGGATTTGAGTTGAGGAAGGTGACCACTGGGTAGAACCCTGCTGGTGATTGTTTTTGGTGGTTGTTTGATGAATTTATGTGACCAGGTGCAGCTAACAGGGGAGTGATTGCTGAGAGAGTCAGGGAGGACATTAATGTTAGATATCTGCGATGGGTGACTGGTAAGGATCCAGTCCAAGAGTGTGCTGGTGCCAGTCCTGTAATTTTTCCTGGTTGGTGAAAATATATAGGATTTTATGCCATTTAAAAAAGTTAGATGTTGAGATAGCAAAGTTACAGGAGACATTTTAAGTGAAAAATAACAGTTAAAACTTAAAAGGGACCGAGTTGGGGAAATCTGTTATTCTCGGGGGAATTCTAATAAAAGCAGGGGGTTGCTATACTGCTCCATAAAATACTTAAGGCCAAAATTCTGGATACACCCTCAGACTCTCATGGCAGCATCATGTTATTAAAAATTTTGCTCAGTAATGAAACTATCATCATGGGCTCAGTTGCAATTCTAAACATGGATTACAAAATGTATACAAAGATTTTGAACAATAGAATCTTACCTCTTTTGGATAAACTATTCATCAAGACCAAAAGTGGTTTTATACCACAGAGGTATATTTTTCACAGGAATACATACAGTTCAATTAATCATGAATTATTTACAAAAATGTGGCAAACCAGCAGTCTTATTATCGCTTGATGTATGTAAGGCATTTGATATGATAGAGTGGAACTATCTACAGTATTTGCTGCCATGGAATTCTTCAGTTTCCCTGTAAAATTCATAAACTACATCAATACTATCTATGAGGATCCATTTTCACAATTAAAAGTTAATAAAAATTACTGTACAGGCCCGGTGGTGCTGAGGGTTAAGGTACTAGACGCCTCACGTCGCACCATGCCAGCAACCTGGGTTCGGGAACGAGCCCAGGCCATTGGGGGTTGGCAGGGGTAGGGAGGGATTGAGTGTCCAGAGGACAGCTCTCCCTTCCCGGGGAGGGTGTAGGGCTTAGCGTTGCTCCCAAGCGACCTCTGGCAGCTGTCTGGGGTGGGGGTGTGTGGAAACAGTGTTGCAGCCATATGGCAGGGGCAGAGCAAGGCGTTTGCTGGCCATCATTGCACATCCAAGCTCCGAGGGAGGGGGCCGGGAGAACACAACACAGAAAAAAAACCTCCAATCCTGATAGGCAACGGCTCCCCACAGTGCCAGCTGCCACACGCCCTGGACTGGGTCTCTGTCTCCGCCCTTTCAGTCTCCTCACCGACCCAAACAGAAGCTCTGGATTCTAGACAGAGTGCCAAGTAAGTGGATGGCACCCTGCCCCAGGGGGCTCAGAGCTGGGGGATTGTCTGGCATGGGTTTGGCGGGGGGGCAGTAATACATATGAGAAGCAGGGCCATGGTGGGTGGTAGAGGGGCTCGGGGAGCTGGGGAGCCAGAGAGAGTTCAGGATTGGTGGTGAAGAAAATGAAGTTCACAAAAAAACAAAAAAAACAATTACTCTACAGAATTTAATATTTATAGAGGTGTGAGACACAGTTGTCCCCTCTCCCCCGCTCTATTTATTTTAAGACTAGAACTACTTCTTAACAAAATCAGGACCAATAATAAAATAAAAGGTGTATCCATAGGTCTTACTTCTACCAAGGTTAAAATTTATGTAGATGATTTGTTGTCATTAGTGGGAGACTATGAACAGCTTAAAGCATTTAAGAGAAACAATTCTGTGGCTATCCTTAGTTTCTAGTTAGAAAATAAATGGATCAAAATCTGAAATTATTATTTTGAATTCCCCCTGTCAAAAGGAAATCTGAAGTGTGTTCAAAGCATGCATAGAGGAGCAAGGTATGAACTACTTAGGGGTATACATTGCTAATAACTTGGATAAAATGCGTGAATTAAATTTTAGCCCCCTTCTCAGACATCTTAAGGGTAAATTACAAGGATGGGGTAAAATACCTATGTCCCTTTGGGGGGAACTCCAACTACTAAAGATATTTGCTGTCCCACAGTCATCATACATAATCAAGACCCTTATTTTTAAAATTCCAGACTGCTGGTTCTAATAGGTCAACTCACTTTTTAAGAAATTTATTTGGAACAACAAATCTCCTAGGCCCCCATATTCAAAGTCCCCTGCAAACTCACACAAGTGCCTGCACTGTGCATCTGAGATGTCCCGGCCCCAAATAATGAGATATTCAGAAGATGCGCTGGGAGATGCACTCACATGTCCTGCTGAATATCACGAAGATGTGCAATTGTACAGTGGGAGATGCGTGGCACATCAAGTGACCTGAGCCCCATGCTGATCATGGGGAAATGCGTGATGCAAAGCCACTTGCGCGGTGCGCAAAGTTGCAATATTCAGCTTGGATATGCAGATAACCTCACTGCATATTCCAAGCCCATCTCCCACATGCACAGCTCATTACTGGAATGTATTTAAGCCATTTGCATACCCCGGGCATGCTCAGTTCCAGCTGTGCAGGGCTGCCCCACCACTCCACAAAGGTGAACAGGAGTGCTGCAGCCTATCAGGCAGGTGTGATGGACTGTTTACGTGTGGGTGGGTGAACTGCATTGGCCTGGGTACAGTGCTATTATCCATACCCATGTACAGGGTCAGACTGGGGTACAGGGGGCCCACCTAGACAGTGCCCAGAGGAGCCCACCTGGACATGCAACGGGTGGGCCACAGAGTGACACAGTCTGATCAGTATACCACATGCATGTGATACACCAGCTCCATATCCAGCATACAGTCACCTGCAGTGCCCCTCCCCCCCACATGAGTGGAACATGGTGATGACTGCAAGGAATGGCAGTGTGCAGAGGGTAACCAGGTACACTAGAAGGTGGATTCTACTTGTGTGTACCTATGGTGTACCACCGTGGGTGTGTGCCATAGGTCAGTCCCTGGCATGTGCCAGGATGCCACCTGTCCACCAGGCTACCTGGGCACCATTGCCCCAGATGGTACCCTGGGTGCATGCCACTGCCAGGTGGCACCCTGCAGGCTGCATAGGTGCAGACCATGGCCCGGCAGTACATTTACTGCATTGTAACTGTCTGCTCCTCTAGTGTGTCCAGGGGGCACCTGACAGTACTGGCATGTGGCTGCTGGGTGTCTACATCCAGGGTGTGGTCTGGTGGGTTGCTCCCTGGTGGTGCTGGTGGTGACATGGCACCTGTGGCTCAGGGTTCATCCTTCCTGGCTTGACTGCTGTGTGTGGGTGCCTGAAGCATGTCCTGGTGCACCTCCAAGGGCTGTCTTCGGAAGGCTTGCCTGCAGTTCTGCGGCCTGACTGTGAGTGGCTGGCCATTTTAGGCATGCTTTTCCATGCCTAACTTTTGGCCTCTTCTCTAAGATGTAGCAGATGCGCTCATTACTTTGGCTGAATATAGGGATGCACGGCACATTCATGGGAACGCCCCCTCTACATGCGCCACATACATTATAGATGTGTGATGGTGCATCCAGATATGCATGACTCATCTCTCCCATTTGAATAGCACAGTTCCACTCATTTAATGAAATGCACGGCGCATCTCCACTTTGCATCGTGCATCTCCTTTGAAAATGTGGGCCCTAGAATTTAATGGCAAAAGTTATGCTTAGACAAAGAATAGGGAGGTTTTGCTTGTCCTGATATTATATCCTATCACATGATCTTTAGCATTAAACTAGCTCTGCTTTGGTCAAAATCCAATTATTGGAACCTGCAGGTTGAAAATGCAATACCAGATCATATAAAAACTGAAAATATAGATACAAAGAATGTCTAGTATGTGCCATCCAAATACATGAATATCAACCATAAAATTATCAAAAATATTAGTTATATTACTAAAAGATATCTGAATAATGTGGGATGGATTACCAGCTGTTCCCCTATCAACAACATTTGGAAAAATCCAGATTATAAAATAGCTGGCAAAGTTCTCTAATATATGATCTGGCAAAAGAAAGGAATTCGGAGATAGACTGACCTGTTTGACAATAACAATTTTATGAATTGGCCTGTCTGTAAGGCAAAATTTGACTTATCAGGTAATCAGTTATTATATTTTTTTTTACCTTCAACTGAAAAGTGTATTTCAAAAAGACTTCAACAGATGGGAATGAGCTCCAAATACGAAGAATTTAGAGAAAACACTGGATCTTGTCCAGCATAACAGAAATAAGTCAATTGTTTCATTGGCTCATGACTCTTTCACATTCGGCTAAAGATCAAATATATAAAAGTACTTTTAAACAAGCATTTGTCAATGCCGAACATTTGATGCACTGGAAGATGTCTGCTCCTTCACCTTGTGTTTGGTCTTGAGGTACTTGAATGTATGTATTATGTTTCCCCACTCCCTCCTTTCCTCCAATGAGTACATATTGAGGTCCTTTAATCTGTCCTGATGTGTTCTGTTTTGCAAGCCATGTACCATCTTGGTTGCCTTTCTGTGGCCCGGCTCCACCCTGTCAATGTCCGTGCGTAGTTGTGACCTCCAGAACTGCACACAGTACTGTAGGATAGGCCTCAATAGTGTATTATGCAATGGCATCACCACCTCTTCCTATGCATCCCACTATCCCACCAGCCCTCCTTACTGCCTTCTCACGTTGCTTGCCCACCTTTAGGTCATCTGATATGACTACCCCCAGGTCCCTTTCCATTTTTGTTGTTGTCAGTATCTCACCCACCATTGTGTACTCTTTCCCTGGGTATTTGTTTCCCAGGTGCATTACTTTGCACTTCTTTGCACTGAATCTAAGCTGCCATACATTTGACCATTCCTCTAACCTTGCCAAGTCCCTTCTCATCCTTTCCACGCCTCCTTGTGTATCAACCCTGTTGCAGACCTTTGTGTCATCTGAAAAAAGGCATACTTTTCCTTCTAGTTCCTCTGCAAACTCACTTTTAAAAACATTAAAAAGGACCGGACTCAGTACTGAGCTCTGCGATACCCCGCTAGTAACCCCCCTTTCTTCGGAGGGGACTCTGTTTACTATTACCCTCTCCCAGGCTGGCTAATATGTTTATTAATCTTTTGTGTGAGACTGTGTTAAATGCTTTGCTAAAGTCTAGGTAGGCCATGTCCATAGCCCCTCCCTGGTCTACTGCTTTGGTCACCCAATTAAAGAAATCTATCTGATTTGTCTGACGTGACCTTCCCTCTGTGAATCCATGCTGCCTTTGGTTCTGTGCCCTGCTGGCCTCAAGGTGCTCAACAGTTCTTTGTTTCAGTAGTGATTCCAGCATTTTCCCTATCACTGAGGTCAGGCTAACAGGTCTGTAGTTTCCAGCCTCTGCTTTGCTCCCACTGTGGTGAAGGGGAATCACATCCGCCCTCCTCCGGTCCTTAGGTACCACACCATTCTCCCAAGATTTGTTAAAAAGGGTCAGTGGTGTCACTAGTTCTCCCCTTAGCTCTTTTAGAATTCTTGGGTGAATCCCGTAAGCCCCATTGCTGTCAGTCAGTTTCTAACCCAGTGTTTTAGCTTGTGCCCTGTGGCCAGACTACCCATCTTGTTATATCAGCCTTCTATGTTGGTCGGTGTTGAAGGTTTTCCTGAAATCAAGGTAGATAATGTCCACTGCCCCTCCCTGATTTACTTCCTTACTGATGCATTAGTGTTTTCAACCCTAAGGCCAACCCCCCCCTCCTCCCACCATGCAGAGACTACCAGATGCTGGGGATGTGCCTTTGGGTCATTGGCTGTAATGCTCACACTATTCCACCTCACTGCACCCTGCAGACACCGACAGGCATCACGGTGTGCCGAGGGGTCTTTGGCCCTTACACTCACCCTGTTCCATAAGGAAATACATGGAGATGGGTGCACTATAGGATAATAGGGTGAAAGTTAGGGCCAAAGACCCCAAAGCATACCTTGATGCCTGTCACTGGCTGCAAGGTGAGGGTGGGGATGGAATGGCATAAGAATTACAGCCAACGACCCCAAGTCACACCCCTGATGCCTGTCAGTCTCTACATGGTGGAGGGGGCGTTACAGTTGGAAACCATAACGTCCTGGGTGTTTGTTGGTATTTTCACTCTAAATTTTCAACTTCGGCTTTTTGAACCCCATACCAATTATTAACTATCTAGGGACTAGAAAATACAATTTAACATTTTGAATAGAGCCTATTTTACTCCCCATAATCTTAAAACAAGCATTTGTCAATGCCGAATGTTTGCTTGCTGGCATTGGCAGTGGTAGTGTAGAAGTTACAGAGCTGCGTAATAGGAGCGGCAGTGAAGTATTGAACTGAAGCCAACCCCATCACCACCCTGCAGAGAGTGACAGGCATTGGGGTGTGCCTTTGGGTTGTCAGGCATAATGGCCGTGCCATTTCACCACACCCCACCCTGCAGACACTGACAAGTGTCACGGTGTTCCTTGAGTCTCAGTTTGTTAGCCGAAAACTGCTTATGCATAGCGACTACAGCATTTAGCACCACAGGTGCAAAAACATTCCGAACAGGATGTAAAAAATGACAGCTGTACTGTTCATGGGGAGGTGTCAAAAATGGCAATGTTGTAAATCTGCAGTAAAAATATTTAAAAAAATGGTGAAGTGACGAGCATACATAGAATCTGTGCAACGCACACCCGTAATATAATTAGATTGGGGATTTTTTACAGCAGATTGTCAACTCAGGCATTTTGGTGCCTCCGATCATGAACAGTGTCACTGTGATTTTCTTTATCTGTCCCGAACAATGATTCCCCACAGCGACCACGCATCTCTGTGCTGAAAGTGTGAAAACACACTTCGGCCATGTTGTGAAAAATGACAGCTGTACTGTTCATAAGAAATGTGGAAAAATGCCACTGGTGAAAATCTGGACTGAAAATATTACAAAGTCATGAACTTACGGGTGCGTGGACACTGCAATGCTCACTCGTAACACAGTCATTTTATAGACTTTGTCGCCAAATTTTCAACATAGCCATTTTAAGACTCTGCTCATGAACAGTGTAACTGTGATTTTCTTAATCTGTCCCAAACATTGCTTTCGCACACCAACAGCACCATTGTGCGCTACATGTCTTAACACATTTAGGAGACATATGAAAAATGGCAGCTGTACTGTTCATAAGGAAGTGTAATAAAATGGCAATGTTGAAAATCTGGGTGAAAATATTAAATTCGCAAACTTACGAGCATGCATAGGAACTGCCAATGCACGCTATATAAAACAGTCATTTTAGAAATTTTTCACCAAATTTTCAACATAGCCATTTAAGACCTCTGCTCATGAACAGTGTCACTGTGATTTTCTTAATTTGTCCTTATATTGATTTTTACACTGACTGCGCCCATTGTGCGCTACGTATGGGAAACATGTTTTGATGAGTATGAAAATGACAGCTGTACTGCTCATAAGAAGGTGTGGTAAAATGGCAATGTTGAAAATCTGGAATGAAAATATTGAAAATTTATGAACCACGAAGGCGTGTGTAGGAACTGCGAACGCATCAGAAATGCAGTCATTTTGAATTTTTTCACCAAATTTTCAACATAGCCATTTTAAGACCTCTGCTCATGAACAGTGTCAGTGTGATTTTCTTAATGTGTCCGCACATTGATTTCGCTTTACCGACTGCGCCATTGTGCACTACATGGGTGGAAACACATTTTGGGTGAGATGTGAAAAATGACAGCTGTACTGCTCATAAGAAGATGTGGTAAAATGGCAATGTTGAAAATCTGGAGAACAATATTGAAATTTCGCCAAACTTACAGTGTGCGTAGGAACTGCATAATATGCGGCTCGTGAAACAGTCACTTTTGAATTTTTCACCAAATTTTCAACATAGCCATTTTAAGACCTCTGCTCATGAACAGTGTCAGTGTGATTTTCTTAATGTATCCCATACATTGATTTCACATACCGACTGCGCCATTGTGCGCTACATGGGCGGAAGCACATTTTGGGTGAGATGTGAAAAATGACAGCTATACTGTTCATAAGAAGGTGTGGTAAAATGGCAACGTTGAAAATCTGGACTGAAAATATTGACAATTACTCATGAACTTACGAGCGTAGTACTGTGTAACGACGCCAGAAATGTCATTTTTAGAGTTTCACCAAATTTTCAAAATAGTCTTTTTGAGAGCCCACCTTAAGAACTCTGGCAGTGTCGTTTCATTAATCATTCCGGAAAGGTGATTTCACGCAGTGGCTGCAAAATCATCCTTCGGGCCCGAGTAACGCCATGACAGTGCAAGAATTCATGAGGAGGGGTCCCAAAAACCCCATGTTGAAAATTTGGTGCAAAAATTCCAAAAAATTCCTGAGATAAGCAATAAAGTTGAAAAAAAACCATCTAGCCCATTATACAGCTTACCGGCATTTCCTCAGTTCGCGGTCGGCTTTGAAGAGTGCAGACGTGTTCTGGGTCCACCAAAGATCATCGCGCCGAGCTCGGAGGTAAGTATGGGGTGGGGGGGTGTGGGGAGGCAGGGTGCACAGTGGGTGGGTGCGAGTTGTGGGAGGGGCAGGAGACTGCGTGGGACCGTTTTGCTTTTCAGGGTTTTTCTTTAAAAGGCAGCATGGGGCGTTTGCCATGCTGGGGTGGGCTCAGCGTGGCACAAGGATATGGCTGGGGGCGTGAAGCCAGTGAGTTGGGCACCCCCATCGGCCATAGCATCAGTTGCCACACTGGGGTGGGCTTCCAGCGTGGCACCGGTACTTCGGGGGAGGACAGTGGAGCCGGCGGGGATTGGGCACCCCGTCAGCTATCGATAACATCCCACGCTGGGGTGGGCACCCAGCGTGACATTTGGAAGCTTTGGGGAAGTGAAGCACCGTCGGCTATAGAGTGTGTGCGTGGGGGCAGCACACAGGTATGCGTGCTGTGTGTGTGCATGTGGTGTGAGTGGGGGAGCTGCGTAGAGCAGGCGATATCTTATCGCTGCTCACTGAAGCGTAGCTCCCCTTTCAACTGTATGCCACTGCATTTTGGAGCTTGTCATAGACAGCTCCAGCATGCATTGGCTTACAGGGGCCGTGCCTGCCAACACACTGACTGAATTGGAAGAGGTGGTGACACACCTCCGAAAACTCGGATGATGGCACTATGTTTCTTGCACATGCGTGCAAGCAAACATAAAAATGAAATCAGCTGCCGATTTTGAGTTGTTGGTGCTGTTCATATATGGCTGAAGATTTTTTTGCATATAGTTTAGGAGTGCCCACTTATTCATAAGTGATGGCTTACATCCTTTTATCTGCTGCATAGGATGGTGGTTCAGGTTGCAACTAATTTGGGGGCCACCTCTGCTCTACTGGAACATGACACTGATATCCGATATGAAGGAAATACTAAAAATATAATTAAAGCCAGCCTTATTACAGTTAAAAGAATTATTTAAAAAAATTGGAAGTGTCCCAATGGTTCTCAGGCATTCCCTACCACTGAATGGAAACACTGGTTTCTTAATGCCCTATATTGTAACAATTTATTTTATAAGGACCGGGATTTCTGAAATTTATATAATAGGGAGATACAGCAATGGTCTAAGGAAGACTTTAAGCTGCCTTGACATTTGCTTGCTGTTTACTACCTGTGCTGACTATCTAAAATGTTAAATGTTTTGTGTTTTCTTTTTTTTTCTGCAATGTGCCAATCATGTGTCATCTGTATTGCCTTTTACTGTACTATATGAATGTACCAAAAATTAAAAGTATTTAAAAAAAAATTCACTGTGCCTGCCTTCATATCCCTCTTATCACTGACGTACCAGAAGAAAGCTTTCTCTCCCATGTTTTGCAGTCATTTCCTAGCCTTCGTCTGCTTAACCGGCCTATGGCCTCCCTAGCTTTCTCCAAGTAGGCCCCCTCATCCTCATCCTTTTGGAACTTCCTATACTTTCTGTACATGTCCCTCTTATCTCTCACTGCCTGGCCCACCTCCCTATTGAACCAAATGAACCTTCTGGCTTTAGAGTTTTCCTCTTCTACTACGGCAGGTGTTAGTGGTTGCCACGATCCCTTTCCTGATCGCTACCCACTTTTGATCCACTCCCATATTTTCCTTCAAGTTAGCAAAGTGTCCCCTCAATATCTCACCCATCTTACCATAGTCAGCCTTCCTGAAATCCAGAGCTCCTATCTTAGTGCTTGATGTTTCCTTCCCCACATCAACTTGGAACCACACCATTTGGTGGTTGCTGCTCCCTGAGGGCTCCTCCGCCTTGATGTCCCTGACATAATCCTCACTTGTTTGTTTTTAAATCTACCATACTTTTCTCCCCTCATGCCAGCCAGCCCGCATCAATGCTACCCACATGCCCAGCCCCTCACCTGCCTTCCACAGGACTTACTTCCATCTCTGACAGGCACTCTGGCTTATCTCCCACAGCAGGACCATTGGTAGGGGGTCATTACCTCTGGTGGAGACAGTTGGTGCTCTTTGGAGAGGAGTGCCTTGGTTGGCAGTGAGGAGCCTGTGGTGAGAAGCAGACATCCTCCTGCAGTGCCTGACAGAGTTTTCCAGTTTTCTGACCCAGCCATTGTGGGATTCCGAGAGAACCCTAGATGCGCATGCACCCCCCCCCCACAAGGTGGACAATAACCTTTGGGACACACAGCTCACTTCCCCTGGCCAGCCCTCTGATGACTTGGGCTCACTCTTGAACCCAAGTTGTTGGCATCGCAAGTGGTAGTGCTACCTCTGTGCCGGTGAGCTGGCTTTATCCCTGTTTGTTAATACCAGGTCCAGGATTGCTTCCTATCATGTCGGTTCAGTCACCCCCTGAATCAGGAACCCATCCTGGGCTGCATCCAGGATCAATTGACTCCTGGTACAGGTGGTAGATGGGCTCTGATCCACCTTAGATAAACTGAAGTCCCCCTTTACCACCACTTTACCTCTTTCTGCTGCCATCCTGATCATGGCACTCAACTCCCTATCCTTGTTGTCTTCCTAAATTAGTGGCCTGTAAGCTAAACCTACCTAGCCTCAGTTTCTTTCCTGCTGCTGTTTGGATCTGTACCCATGGGGCCTCTATTTTCCTTTTCCCAATTTCTTCTCAAGTGGCAGTATTGCCCCTCCCTGACATATAGTGCCACATCCAACCTTCCCTTTCCCCCTGCCCCATCTATGGAGGGTATACCCAGGAATGGAGAGGTCCCAGTCATGGTTCAGGTAGTGAGGTTTCTGATACCACCACCAGATCCCCCTTTCCCTCTGCCTTTATGGCCTGCAGGTCACCAATTTTGTTCCCGAGACCTCTAATGATGAGGGACACTACCCTTCACCACTCCTAATTCCCTTCCTTCCTTTTTTGCCAAGTGACTCACTCATCCTCCACTTGGCTGCCTGCCTCTTCCATCTTTCCTTGGTCTTTCCCCTTCATTTTGCTTGCAACTAGCCCATGTTTATTCCACCCACTCTTATCCCTTACTGATCCCCCTTTGTGCTTTTTACCTGGGGGTGCTGATCACCCCTTCTTTAAAACACACAACTCCAAATCCCATTCTAGTCTTCCTACTCCTTCCTTTACTGACCTTACATGGGGAGAAATCTGGCTACCCTCTCCTCTGGGAAACCCTGGGTACTGCAACTCCTTTTATAGGGTAGCCCAGGCGTGACATTTCCTGTAGCAAAGCAGGAAGGGGCGGATCAGAGGGGTATCCACACAGTGACCTAATTTACAGGGGCACAAGTAATTTCACTTGTTATAACAAGTTATACAAAAACAAACAAACAAAACACAAAATCAAATTTTTGCTTTAATTTTCCTCCTTCTAATTACTCTGACCAGGTTATAAACCCAGCAACTTATCTGGAATGGATATCATTAACTGCAGATACTACAGAACACTTTTCAGAAGGGCAGTTTTATAGGATTTAGGACACTGTCCTACATGCTTGGCCATCGGAGATCTAAGGACTCAGCTCCAGGCAGCATGAGCAGAGACTGTGTGCCTCAAATTGCATATTCAAGAGGAAATATATTATAAAAACCGCCTGCCATTTCCCCAACATCCAGCAGAAGCACCTCGACTGCAGAGGGTAGTTGGTCTATGAGGTTGGCAGGTGGTTAGGAGGGGCAAATCGGGTCCCTCATCACTCGGTGCTCCCCAACATATCACCTCCACAAACTGTATAAAAACTACAAACAGGTATCTGTCTCTATCTCCGAAATAAAACAAAGGGGCAGAGGACACTACAGAGCAGGACACTGCAGCACAGGAGCTAGCACAACAAAACTCAACCAAAATAGGAACCAAAACAAAAAAATCAAAAAGGAAATCAAAAAAACTTCTGTTCATAGGTGACTCCATGATTCAGGGAGTTGATACCTATCTCCAGCCAGGGGTAATGGTCAGATGTCTCCCAGGTACATCAGCATGGAGAGACACCGACTGCATTGCTTAAATTGTTTAGGAAGCAGGAGAAAATATTGATGTCCTGGTACACATAGGGACTAACGATCTTGCCAGCCGGTCAGTTGTGGAGACTAAGGAACACCTGACCAGGCTGGGTGACAAACTATCATCCATTTTGTCCGGCATCTCCTTCTCTGAGATCCTGCCAGTCTGGGAGAGGGGGACAGATGAACGGAAGGTCAGAGAAGGGGAGATAGGGGAGCTAAACATGTGGCTGTAGGGCTGGTGCCAGGAAAATGGACACAAATTTGTAGGGAAATGGCAACAGTTTTTGGAGTGAAAGTCCTTTAAAGCTGATGGACTGCATCTGACTGAGGAGGGCATCAGTGCATTGGGGCAGAAGTTTGATGTCTTTGCAGAGTATTTAAAGTAGCAAATGGGGAGAGGGGTGCAGCACCCAATACGTTGAATGGGAAGAATGCCCCTCCCCCCTCAACTAGTGGTCAAACAGGAGTTCAGCATGTTTGTAGTTCATTTGTATCCCCAGGTAAGGAAAAAGGTCCGCCTCCCCATACAACACACAGGGGAAACACCAGACCTCGCCCAACAACTAACACACCAAAATCTGGCCAATGGAAAATCATGTACACAAATGCTCGCAGTCTGGGAAACAAGATCCCAGACCTACGGACAATAATGACAGAGGCTAAACTGGACATAGTAGCCATTAGCGAGACATGGTTTACCAGTAGCCACACTTGGGAGACTTCAGTACCTGGCTATGTACTGTTCAGAAGAGAATGAGGTGCAAAAAGGTGGGGGGTGGCCCTTTATGTCAATGAAAGTATCAAAGCTACAGAAATTCAGAATACACATAAGGAGCCAGAAGAACTGTTAGTCACCCTGGAAACAGGAAATGGGACAGCCATACGAACAGGGGTTGTCTACAGGACTCCAGACCAGGGGGAGGACATAGACACATTACTATTAGAAGATATACAAAACATGACAGCTAAAAGGGAGGTTCTGATAATGGGAGACTTCAACATGCCAGATACAGATTGGTCAATACCAGCAGGAACATCTGCCAGAAGTAGGCACACAGTGGATTCCCTGCAGGTGGAAGGACTCAAATAACTGGTACAACAACCCACAAGAGACAGGGCTATCCTAGATCTAGTATTAACAGGGAAAAGATCACAGATCTCCAGGTAGGTCACCTGGGGACCAGTGACCATCACATGGTATGGTTCAATTTGGCCACTAGAACTAAATCATCCCTTTCCAAGACAAAAATATGGGACTTCGGAGGAGCTGACTTTGATAAGATGGCCAATAGAGTTAAGCTAGCCCTGGCAAAAAGAAATACAGGTGAGGGGGTACAGGCAAAGTGAGCAAGCATTAAGGATGCAATACTTGAAGCAACATCCCATTGTTTTAGAGACAGAGAGAGAGAAAAGGAAGTGCAAAAGAAGAAGGAAACCACTTTGGTTCTCAAAAACAGTAGCAGAAAAGGTCAGAGCCAAAAGGCTGGCCTTCAGGAAATATAAGGGAACGCAGCAGGATGAAGATAGGGAGGCATACCAAACTTCCCTAAGGGAAGCAGGGAAGGCAGTAAGGCAGGCAAAGGCCCAAACTGAGGAAACACTAGCATGAACAGTAAAAGAAGATGACAAGACTTTCTATAGCTACATTAGTACTATGATTTATCGATTCATACTAAGATCGTTACAGGGCTAAAGAGCCAATAAGGCCCATGATTGCTCGTGTTACTAGTAATAATTACACAGTGATCCAGATAAAAGAAATTTATCAAGCCTTGTTTTAAAATTGGGTTTGGAACTGCTAACAATTACTTCTATTGGTAGAATGTTCCATTGTTTAATTACACGAAGTGTATAGAAAAACTTCTGCGGAAGGAAATTACATTTTTTTAACTGCAATTGAAGAGGATGTCTCCTAAGATTATAGGTATCTTCCTTGAAACAGAAACCTAGGATAGTCATTAAATATGGATCATTTATGATATCATACATAAGGAGTATGTCACCTCTTAAATGCCTAATGTAGAGAGGCATCAAATTCAATACGGTTAATCTGGTTTCATATGGGACATTTACAAAACATCTTACCATCTTTGTATATCTTCTTTGAACTTTTTCCAGTTGTGTGATGTCCTGTTTTTTAAACGGACACCACAATTAGGATGAAAAGTCTAGGTGGGGAATGACATAGGCTCTATAGAGAGGCATCGAGACCCTACTATGCCTAGATTTGATATTCCATTTAATGGACCAAATGACCTGATTTGCTGTAAGAATAACCTCATTAATTTGAGTGCTTGGAAGGAAGTCATCAGTTATCAAAACTCCCAAATCCTTTTCAACATCTGAGGCAACTAACACCTGATTATCTAAAGTATATATATGCCTAGGATTACTATCACCAAAATGAATGATTCTGCATTTGTTATGATTTAGTTTCATCCCCCACATGGAAATCCATTTAGACAATTGGTCAAGGTCATTTTGAATAGAGTCAATTTGATCTAAATTAGCACATTGTCCACCTATTTTAATGTCATCAGCATTTTTGACCGTATTCGAACAACTATATTTTATAATATCAGCTGTAAAAAACTGAAACAGACAGGGCCCCAAAACAGAACCCTGTGGTACCCCACTAGTAACCAATCCCCCTAGTGGGGAGATGGCCATTAATCAGTACTTGTTGTGAACGTTGATCTAACCAATTTGCTATCTATCTACCAAGATTCACATCGATACTTGTAGCATGTAATTTTTGTAAAAGAGCCCAATGTGGAAGAAAATCAAAAGCCTTGCTAAAATCAATATATATAACATCATATGGGAACCTGTTGTCTAACTGTAAGCTTAAATCTTCATAAAAGCACAGTAAATTAGTCAGGCAACTCCTCCCTTTTTTGAAACCATGCTGTTCTTTGTCAATCTGGTCAAGTAAAGGGGTGATTAAATATTTGATTATGCATTCTAATATTTTACCCATAGGGGATGTGAGGCTTATAGGTCTGTAGTTTTCCCAACAGTTTCTAGGACCCTTTTTATAGATAGGAACTACATACGAAGTTTTCCACAGGTAGGGCACATAATTGTGATTTAAACAGTGCTCATATAATAATTTAAGTGGTATTGATAAGCAGTCAGCTAATAAGTACAAAAAATGACCAGATAAGTCATCAGGAGGGACTCTAGTTTTGCCTTTAAAGTTGAGTAACTTGGTGTGAACATCCAATTCTGATATTGAAAAATGATTACTCGACAAGGAATAAGTCATATTATAGTCCTTAGTTTTATGGAATAAATGACAGAAATTAGTATTGAAAATATTAGCCATATCTAAAGGGTCATTAATTAGAGAATCATTGATCTGAAGGTGGGGTCAACCTGACAAGAGGGTTTTTAAGGGATTTTATGTATGCATAGAAAGATTTGGAGTTGTCCTTACATGCATTTAATGCAAATTTTTGCTCCCACTTCCTTTTGACCCTTCTGATACTATATTTAAATTTTTTTAATAATTAAGTATGAATTCCAAGTTGAATGTGAATGAAACCTTAAATAAGCTGCATAACATTTGTCTTTTTTCCTAATGAGTTTATTAAGCTCCTTAGTCATCCATCTTGGGTTAGACTTAGAAGATTTAGTTTTTATTCTAGAAGGAACATAGCTGCTTCTCAAATTGATAGCTTTGGTAATCAAGGCATCATAATAAACCTCAATACCCACAGTATTGAACAAGGATGCCCAGTCTACACTATTCAATTATCTTTTTATACTATCAATATCTGCCTTTTGATATAAATAAATATTAGAGGTATTACTGTAGATACCATGGAGATAGTATGCATGACAGAAAAGCTAATTGAGCTGTGATCGCTAGTGCCAATAGGCGACTGCACAGAGATATTACTTACTGTTAAAGTTCTGGTATGAAAAACTAAATCAGGAATATTTGTTCCCCTTGTTGGTAACATTACTCCCTGTACCAGATTGCATTGTTCACACATATCCACTATTTTTTTACCAGAGCTAGATGTGGCCACCATCTTGTCCCAATCTATGCCAGTCAGGTTAAAATCTCCCATGATAATAATACCCCCAACTGAACAGGCTGTCTCAGTTTCCTGGATGATGTTGTCAAGATATTAGTGGCTGGCACTGGATAGATGATAACAAACCCCTATGACAAGATATTTTTTTGACTTGTAACTTTTTAAAAAATTCTACAAATAATTTTTTATTTATTTATTTATTTCTAGGAAGTACCTTTGAGCCAAAGGCTCTTTTACAGAGGTTCCACATCATAGTAATACATGGGCATAACATCATTTACAATGGTTACAAGTACACAGATACAAGGAGGTTCCATGCCTAGAAAGACATGAGTGCATCAGGTTACAGAGGTTACATAATTACAATAACAGGGATTACATAAGTAAAAATATATAGACACATAATTTAAAGCAGGCTAGGTTGACAGGTTGTTAAGTGAACAACCTGAGAATCTACAGGATATAGAGCGAATCAGGTAGGGAACAGAGGATGATATAGTCTGTAAAATAATTAACTAATACTAAATGCAAGGAGGCGAGAACTTGATGGGCAGCAGTTCTTTTGTCTTAAGTGCTAAAGAGTGTAGTCATAAAGGAGGGCTAGACTCACTTGGGGGGGAGTGCTGAGGCTGGGACCTGGAGCCTACTGGGGAGTCTCAGTTAGCAAGAAGAGAGGAGAAGGCAAGGGTGCAGGTTAGAAGGAGGGTAGCAGGAAAGAAGAGGGAAGAGTGTGGGGGAGCTCAGGTCTCACAGTCACAGTTCCTGTTTGTGGCAAAGGCCACTTGGAGTTTATCTTTAAAGGGGCCTATTTTGTCCTCTTTTGTGATGCCTAGGTCAAATGCATTAAGCCAAAGTGGTGCCCTGTATTCGTAGGACCGTTTGCCTTGTGTGGTTCTATGGAAGGGACACAGAGGACTGAGTTGTTTGTACCCCTAGTGCAGCTGATGAAATTAGGTCAGCTAAGGAGGCTTTGCAGGCTTGGGGGTGGTAAGTCCTAGCATAGACTTCTTGGCGAGCATGCATACTTGATACTGGAGGTGACTGTCAAGGTTGAGCCATTTTGTTTGAGTGTACAACTCGCAGGTGTGAGTGAGATGGGGTACACCTAGGACTAAACGACACGCTTTGTTTAGTGTTGTTTTGATACATTTCAAAGCAGTGTGGGAGGCAGCCCGATATAGTACTAGACCACAGTCTATCACTGAGAGGACTGAACTATTTACAGCTGAGTGCCTCAGAAGTCAGGCCTTTTCGATGTCTGTACGGTAATCCTAGTTTTGCATTTAACGACTTTGCGACTGCGTCTATGTGTTGGTTAAACAAGAGGGTGCAGTCCAGTGTCAATCCTAGGTATTTAAATGTTTGAACCATCTCCAGGGAAATGTTCTGATTGTTATGAATGCAAAGTTGGTGAGTGCTGTGTTTGTTATGTGATGATGTGAATAACATAGTCTTAGTTTTTTTATAATTGAGGAGCAGTTTTGATTGAAGGAACCATTGCTCAGCCACAGTGAAATTAGCCTGCATTTGCTTTCCCAGTATGTAGGAGTCAGAATTACATGAATATAGGACTGCATCATCTGCATACGGTAGTAACTGGTCATTTACCGATTGAGGGAGGTTGTTTAAGAACAGGCTGAACAGTAGAGGGCCAAGGATAGAGCCTTGGAGAATGCCTGTGTTAACACTAAGGTTGTCGGAGAAGGTGTCCAGGATTTTCACTTTTTGGACCCTCCCAGAGATGTAGCTTCTGAACCATGCTGCTGTTGCAGGGGAGAGGCTGGTATTGGAGAGCTGATCCAGGAGCAGATTGTGATTGACGGTGTCGAAGACCTTGGTGAGATCAATATATGTTGCCCTAACCAAGAGCCCTCTGTCTAGCGCATTTTGGATAAAGCTGGTAAACTCCACTAGAGCAGTTGTGGTACTGTGTTGTTTTCAAAAGCCATGTTGTTGCTGACATTGTAAATGATACTTGTCTACATATTCCGTCAGTTCGTCACTTACGATTCACTCCAGGGCCTTGGAGAGTGGAGGAAGGATAGATAGTGGGTAGTAATTTGTAGAGCTGGCCCTGTCACCACTTTTGTAGACGGGGTAACCACCGCCACCTTCCAGATCCATGGGAGTTTGCCTGATACCAAGGAGAGATTTAAGATTTTGGTGAGGGGTTTGAGAGTTATGTCCAAGGTGAGCCTAACTAGTTTTAGGTCAAGTTGATCAGAGCTAGTTCTGGAATTACCTAGCACTTTTAGGATGTACTTTTTTGCTTCCATAAGGGTGATAGCTCTGAAGTAGAAAGGCGGATGGGAGTTTGATTGGGTCACCGGGTTTCGTTCAGTGCAAGTATCTGATTGATGTTGAAGGAAGCTAGAGGGCAACACTCCACTGAGGTCAGTAAAAAGCTTTGTTGAAGACATTTGCTATGTAACTGTGATCCTGTGTAGGTTGGCCCTCATATTAACCAATAATTTCAACCAAATAGTTTCAGTAGTACTATTAACTTTGTTTAATTTTATAGGAAATATCAAATGCGAGTAATAAATCTCTCAGAAAGATGGCTACGCCGCCCCTTATTCTAGCCTAATGTAGTTGAACATTGTGTATCCAATAAGGGAAAACACCCAACTAGATTGATCATCCCCCCAAGTTTCAGTAATAAGAAGAATATCCACATCATCCTTACTCAGTCTGACTCTCAATTCATCAAGTTTGCCATGAAGACTCCTAGCATTAAAATATAAGCATTTTAAAGTGTTTATAAATTTACTTTTAATAGTAGGTTTCTTAGAGGGAGGAAGAGATCTCTCCCCTAAGTTAAGCAGTTTAAATGATTATTAATATATTCCAGGATATGCTGACTCAACAGCTGATTCCCTTTGTAGCTCAAGTGCAATCCAAATCTACAAAACAAGTCAGATCTTCCTATAAACTCTTCCCAATGGGTGATACAAGTCAGGTTTTGTTTAAGGCATCTAATACGTAACCAATTGTTGAACACACGTATCGAACTATTATGCTCTGAAGATGCTTTTGGGACAGGGAGGACCTCTGAGAAGGCTATTTCACACCTCAAATCTACCAAAGTATTTGAAAGTGCAACTAAGTCCTTCTTAATACCATAAGTACTAGAATGCATAAAGTCGTTTATCCCAACATGGACCACCACTAATGGATTCACACCCCCATCTGATAAGATATTTCGAGTCATATTAGTGATATTTGCTATTTTTGCACCCCAAAAGCTAGAACACGTGCGATTTTCCTTATCTGGTTCACAAATAGCCTTGTCAAGATGTTTCACCATAGAATCGCCTGTAACATAGACCTGCCTATGAGGAATCTCAAGTGAAATGGAAGAATCACCAGTGCAAATATAGTTAGGTCTTGAGCCCTGACTGGATGAAGGGACTTCAAGGGATATAAGCGGAACATCTGAAGGGTGGGACAATTGGTAGTAGGAAGAGGGGGATTAAGTGCCATGTCAGACAGACCCGGATCACACAGTGAGGCAGATAATTTGGTGGGTGTCTCATGCTGATCAATATTGATCAAACAGGATTCCCCGAATCTGTTTAAGATAGTAAACCTATTTCTAGTAGTCAGGGAAAATTGGGAAGCTTTCCATCCTTTTTTATACACACGTTTACTTTGAACCTCATACCACTGCTCATCTGGATTGTCAACACAATCTGTATCACGGGGGAGTTTTTTATTGCAACTAAAAACAGATGTAGAGAGTAAGCTAGGCTGATCAAACAACTGCTTGGAACTAGTAATCGAAGTATCCACAGATGACAACAGCGGAATGTGGTTAAGTTCCTGAAAATGGGCCTACATTTGCTTCTGATTAATTTCCAATTCAGAAAGCATAACATTAAATAGTGCCACAGCTTGTTTTAGAAAATAATTTTCCACACATTTGGGACAAGTGAACTCAGATGATTGATCAGTTCTCACAATGGTGCTGCACATGTGACATGAGACATGAGACACATAAGGCCCCACCCGGTAGATATGATGGTGCACCTAATTGGGCCATGTAATCAACTACTAATGTGCGATGGCAGATGAAAAACCACACACACAGGGATAAGGTCAGTTTATACCCCAAATAAAATGTTAAAACTTGTTATCGTACTAACTGCAAATAGCCCGACCTGAAACAGGCTAACTCTTCGGGGTACCACTGAACCAGCAGAAACACTATGAATACGCTTAGATGTGCAGTGCCTCTGCATGTTCAACCCTCGGATAAAGCTGCACAATGAGTACTGATTTTCAAAAAACTGTCCATACCCGGAAATGCTTACATGCTATATGAGCGATCACACCCTGACTATGCCTGATTTAAATATAATGTGAAATACAGACACAAACCACACCTCATAAGTTGTTTTGTGATGTTGTTTCACGTAGTAGCTCAGCCCAGTCAAGCCTGTGGACTGTATTACACACTCACAACCAAGTTCTGAATCCAGAGAACTAGGGCTCCAAGAGTAAAATAATCACAGTAAGACAGGGATGAGTTTATATTGGTAACACACTAGGTGGTTTCATACAAAAGAGTACAACAGACTCAGCAAGTAGCATGAGGTTTGAAATGGAGCGTTTTAATGGGGTCTGTCATATGTCACACATTAGAAACAGATGACTTGGATGTAACATAAGGGGAAACTCTTATAAAGAACAGCAAACAACAGATCAAGTGTAGTCACAAGCTTTTACAGCTATAGATGCCAGGTATAAACATGAAACGTTGTCATATACTCCTGTATCCTGGACACCAAGCACGGCAAACACGCACGCATGTCTTTGTGAGCGTCTTTGCATGCAGAGCAGCATGCCCACCATGCTCAGGCTCGCCCTGCTCGCCGCAGGCAATAAGTAAATAGTGGCCAGTGACCCGGAAATGGCTCTGAGGTCACACTGCAAGGCAAACTGTACAATTGTTCCAAATTAAAATAGAAATGTAGCAGAGCACTAAATTATATGCCCACAATGTGT
This sequence comes from Neoceratodus forsteri, assembly GCA_016271365.2. NCBI lineage: Eukaryota > Metazoa > Chordata > Ceratodontiformes > Ceratodontidae > Neoceratodus > Neoceratodus forsteri. Next base: position 1,297,023,610 of record CM057459.1, read on the forward strand.
AAAAGTATGCCCAAGATGTTGAGAGTCAAATAAAACATTCAAGGTAGCAAGTAGTAGTTCACTGAGTACAGCAAAAATCTACTCGCTTTCTTCCTGTTCTGATGGAGCAGGGCTCAATATAGTCAGATCACAATGTATCAAAGTTGCAAGTGAATGCAGAAAGTCCAGAGGGGGTATTGCTAAGATCAAAGGGGATAAGGGGGCGTGTGAGGAGAAAGACCATGTAAAATCATCTATCCTAAATAGATACTTCTGCTCAGTATTTACTGAAGAGAAGGTAGGGCAGGGCCCACAGCTCAGCACCATGGACACTGGGGGAGGGAGGTGCGCACTAGTCCCTTCACAGAAGAAAGGGTCCTACACGACCTTGATAAGCTCATGGTGGACAAGGCAATGGGACCTGATGGCATACAGCCCAGGGTACTACAGGAGCTAAGGGTGGAACTAGCAGAGCCATTAGCAGAACTGTTTAGTGAGTATCTGAGCACAAGAGAGGTCCCAGAAGACTGGAGAAGGGCTCATGTGTTCCTGCTCCACAAGAGTGGTAGCAGGGAGGAGGCAGGGAACTACAGACCTGTCAGTCATACCTCAATAGTGGGCAAGATTATGGAGGCACTCCTTCAGTAAAGGATAGTGCAACACCTGGAATCCATAGGAGTACAGGATCCAAGACAGCATGGGTTTACAACATGAAGGTCCTGTCAAACTAATCTCATAGATTTCTTTGACTGGGTAACCAGAGTGGTGGACCAAAGGGGAGCAGTTGATGTTGCCTACCTTGACTTCAGCAAAGCTTTCGATACTGTTCCACATAGAAGATTGATTAATAAGCTGTGTAGGCTCTGGGTGGGTCAGAAGTTGGTCAACTGGGTAGCAAACTGGTTGATGGGCAGAACTCAGAGAGTGGTGGTTAACGGTATACAGTCAGAAGAGATGCAAGTCACAAGTGGGGTACCTCAGGGATCAGTCCTGGGGCCAGTCCTCTTCAATATCTTCATCAGTGACATTGCAGATGGACTGGAGGGTAAAGTTTATCTGTTTGCAGATGACACCAAGATCTGCAACAGAGTAGATGATCCAGATGGGGTGGGCAGAATGAGAAGAGATCTGTATAAACTGGCAAAATGGTCAGAAGAGTGGCAACTGGGGTTTAATGCAAAGAAGTGCAAGATCCTGCACAAAGGGAAGAGAAACCCTGAAGCCACCTATAAGCTGGGAGGAGAGTTGCTGGCAGTCACAATGGAAGAAAGAGACTCGGGCATCATTATCACAGATGACCTGAAATCATCCAAGCAGACCACTAAAGCAGTAGGTAAGGCAAGGGGGATGTTGGGGTGTATAAGAAGGGGTATCACAAGTCATAAGAGGGAAATAATAATCCCTCTTTACAAGACACTGGTTATGCCCCATCAGGTGTAGTTCATGCAGTACTGGAAGCCACACCTTCACAAGGACATTAACCAAACTGAGGCAGTCCAGAGAAGGGCAACCAAAATGGTGCAGGGACTGCATCAGAAAACATATGAGGACAGATTAACGGAGCTCAATATGTATACCCTAGAGCAAAGGAGGGAGAGAGAGGTGATATGATCAAAACATTCAAACACCTTAAGGGCATTAACAAGGTGAAAGAGTCTAACATGTTTCAATATAAGAAAAATAGCAGGACAAGAGGACACAGCATGAGATTAGGGAGGCCGATTAAGGGTAATGTGAAAGTTCTTTTTCACAGAAAGGGTGGTGGATGCATGGAACGGCCTACCTCAGGAAGTGGTGGATATGAATACAGTGCAGGGCTTCAAACAGGCATGAGATAAGCATAAGGGAGCAGTACAGATGAGTATGAAATAGATAGGCTATTAACAGAGCAAAGGCTGATGGCACATTCATAAGGAAGAAAAAGTAATGGGCAGACTGGTTGGGCCTTGCGGTCCTTATGTGCCGTCAACTTCTATGTTTCTGTGTTTCTGGCTCCCCCTTCCCTCTTTTCAGTTTAAATTTAAGCTCTTGCTTACATAGTCACCAATCCATTCCCCGAGTAGCCCGATTCCCCTCCTGCTGAGATGTAACCTATCAGGTGCATAGAGGTACTTATCTTCCCAGGATCCTTCCCAGTTCCCTATGTACCCCAATCCCTCCACCCTATACCATTCCCTGAGTCAGAAATTAAAATTTTCAATCCTGCATTTCCTAGCTGTACTCCTCTAGGCACCAGAAGCACTTATGAGAAGGCTAACCTAGCTTCCCCATACAAACCTGCCCCACCACTCTGAACCTCTCCTGTACTGTCTCTACCTTTCATCCAGCTAGGTCCTTGGTACCTAAATGTACTACCACATTTGACTCCCACATCCCCTGTGTCAGTGGATGCAGCTGCAGGCAAACGCATTCCGCTGTCATTCCCGGGAGGCACACCACTCTCCTGCCTTGCTGTTCTCCCCTTCCTCTTGGCCCATCCTCTCCCCTTCACTATTGAATCCCCCCAGTACTTTGACTGTACCACTACCCTGCCCTTCATCCACCCCTCTTCCAGTTAGAACTGCCTTTTACCCCTACTGCCCTCCCTCTTACTACTCCCCTTCCTTCTCTTTAACTGCTGTCTGCCTTTCATCCCTCTCCTCCTCCTTCTTATCAACCCCCCCCACTTCCCCTGCTCCAGTTATTTTCTGTCCTCTCTGTCTCCTTACTTCACCCTCCTTTCTACCTTTCCAAGGACATCACCTTCTACTCCTGCTGTTCTTACTTCATCCCTTATCCCCTCTGATTCTATTGCAGCCTCCCACAACCCCCTCTAAAGACTAGCTGTCCCCATCATCTGTGTTCCACCTAAGTTTCTCCATCCCCTGGAGTACTCAGTGGCCAGATTTGATTCCTTACTGGTACCCCCATGGGTGTACCTGCCCCACCCTCCCCACCCTCCCCTGCTGAACCCTTCCTCCCTCCCCACAGTCCTCCAGTGTGCCTCCCCAGCCCAGACTCCCTGTCCCTTCTGGGGTAGTGGGTCCCATTGCATCTGGACCCCAACCCCTCTGCCCTTCCCCTACTCCTTGTTCCTCCACCTTGCCTGGGCTAGCTTTCCTGGTTTCCCGTCAATATACCCATCTCCTTCCCTAACAAAATCCTAGCTTCCTACACACTTGACAGCCCCTTGCTTCCCACATTGTTCCCAGGAACACTACTGCTGAACACCCGCTAAAGCTTACCACTCTCCCCCTTCCTGCCTCCTGTCTCAGCATTCTTTTCCTTATAACTCACTCCTGTCTTTTCTCTGAGTCTACTCCTTGATAATGGACAGCAATCACCGACTGAGTCCCTTTAGCCCCCCTAGATAGGGAGTAGTCCCAGACAAGCATTGCAGACATCCTGCAGATGACCCAGAGTCAGATGCCACACTCCTGCTTCATAGCACTCATGCTTCGGGGTTGCTCTGCTTTGGGATCACTTGTTCTGATGGGAGTTTTAATAGGGTAACATCGACCTTATTTGTTGGCTGTAGTCGCATGACCTTTGGGGACCACCAATTGTGCCAGGTGCTGTGGCTAAGTCTCACCCCTTCAGTCTGCCCTCTGGCAGCTTCCTCCCTCCAGGGTTACCACCTCTTAAGGAGCCCAAAGTGGGACATTTCTTACTGAAACATGATTTTTTGCAGGACAATATGTAACCTTGACCAATGCAACATACTTGTTTTTTTTAAAATAAGTGTTGTAGTTTTTTAGTTGTGTCTAGTATTTCTTATTATTTTAAGGTATTTTAGTTAAGGTATTATAGTTTTGCAATATTTAGAGGAAAGTCTGAGAATATTTTTTCCTACTATAATGTCAGGACATTTAGTATTTTACGTTTTTTTGCAGGACACAGCTGCCCAAATTACGACTGTCCTGCAAAAATTGGGACAGGTGGTAACCCTACCTTCCCTGCCCACTCCCTGTCCCACATAGCAAACAGTGCAGCCTGAGCATTCTCAAATCCTCCAGCAATGTTGTGCAAAACAGTGGGGAAAAAAGCAACAGGCTTCAAACAGCAATTACTTCTCTTACTGCTCCCCTCCTTGCCGCTATGCGACGGCTGTGCACTGAGGGAGCAGGCTACAAATTCCTGGGTTGTAAGGCTTGCTAGCTACAGTCATCTTGGCCCATGGGGGCCAGTAATAATGTGGGTTCAGTGGTCAAGTCTCCTGCCCTCAGCCTACTGTCTGGTAGCTTCCTCCCTCCCTGTACCACACAGCGAACAGTCTAGCCTGACTGTTTTTAGGTCCCCCCAGCCATATTGTGCAAACCTGTGGGGGAAAAAAACAGGGTTCAAACAGCAATTTCTTCCCTTACTGCTCCCCTTCCAGCTGCTCAGTGATGGCTCTGCTCTGAGGGAGCAGACTATAAATTCCTGGGCTTTAAGACTTGTGAACTACAGCTGCCCTATTGGCTGGCTGTAGTCATGTGGCCTGCAGGAGCCACCCAATGGTGCCATTTTTTGTGACCGGGTCTCCCTCTCACAGCCCGCTCTCTGGCAGCTTCCTCCCCCTTCACTGTCCTACATAGCAAACAACGCAGTCTGAGCATTTTTTAAACTCCAAGCCATTTCGTGCAAATCTGTGTGGAAAAACAAGCAACAGGGTTCAAACAGCAATTACTTCCCTTACTGCGCCATGCGACTTGGGGATGGCTTTACAATGAGGGAGCTGACAACAATTCCTAGGTTTTAAGGCTTGTGAAATACTGCCACCCTACTGGCTGACTGTGGTCATGTGGCCCGTGAAACCACCAATGACGCTGGGTTTGGCGGGCCAAGTCTCCTGCCCTTGGCCCACCCTCTGGCAATTTCCTCCCTGTCCCACACAGCAAACAATGCAGTTTGAACATTTTTAAATCCTCCCAGCCATTCTGTGCAAATCTGCAGTGAAAAAAGCAATCGAGTTCAAACAGCAATTACTTCCCTTACTGCTCCCCCCTTGCCACTTGTCAATGTCTGGACACTGGGGGAGTGGACTACAAATTCCTGGGTTTTAAGGCTTGTCACCTGAGCATCTGATGCGTTTCTCAATCTCCAGTGCATGCCCCCTTTCTGTTCCCTATTTATGTTGTCACCTGCCTCTTGGTTGCCCTCACTAGTCAAAAGAGTCTTAGCTAGGGCTCCCTAACCTGAGTTTACCCCATGAATATCCCTATCCCCAGCCTCCATCTTACTATTTATCTCCCTCCCTCGGGGCCATCCACCCCCTCTGAGCTGCTCTTCACCCATCCATCCACACAACACAGAAGGTACAGACCTGCACTTCAGAAGCACCTAGCCTCTGCAATTTTAAATTTGGCGCCTTTTTCAAGCCACACTCCGATTCTCAACCACTTTCAGCTTAGGCTTAATCACCGCCCTCCCTCCTTTGGGGCCATCTGCCCCCATTGAGTTGCTCTTCACCTGCTGATCCACACTACACAGAAGGTATGGACCTGCACTTCAGAAGTGCCTAGCCTCTGCAATTTTAAATTTGGTGCCTCTTTCAAGCTGCGCTCCGATTCTCAACCACTTTTGGCTTAGGCTTAATCAGTAAGACTGCAAAACGTTTACTGGAACGGGACTACTACCGGGTTTAGACTTAGTTGTGAATTATACTTATTTCTTTTAAATTAATTTCTTTGGCCGAAGTATTTTAATCATTCCTTTAGCTGTGGTATTTTAAATGAATTTGGTGGCCTCAGTAAATTTAAGTCCACGGCCGAAGCAGTGATTAGGCACCTCTAGCAAAGCAGCTCATCCTGAAGCCCTTGTATAATATTTAAAAAAAAAGTCATTATTTAAAAAAAGGTTTTGGTTTTACCTACGGCTTTATCACACTCAGTCACTGTGTGGTTCCTAGCTAGTGCTTCCCGAAGCTCAAATTAATTAAGGGTGCTACCTATTCTTGTTCAAAAGCAGCTGCTAGCATGAATTTTCTTTGCCTGTTTTAAGCTAATATAACTTCATGCTAGTGTTAATTTAAGGGTTCTGCCTCCTGTTGAAACCAGCTGTTAATTGTGTTTATTTGCCTGATTTCACCTGAAGTTTCTAGATTTGCTTATACTGTTGTTTTCTGCCTACAAGATTTACCTGTTATTTTAGTTTTAGTTAGTCCACTTAGAAGTTTAAGTAATGTTGTTTGCAATTCTTTGACCTCCTGCTTTGTTCTCTAGTCTCTGTGTCCTCTGATCTCTCCAGCCCCCCTACTTTCTCCATTTCTCCTGTCTCCCCACAATACTTCCTTCCACTCCTCCGATCTCCTGCCTCCCTACGTTACTCTCTTCTCCATCTCGCTCAGCTCTCTCTCTCCTCTCCCCATGTTACCCTGTCCCTCTTCCTCCTCCTCCTCCTCATGTAACCCGAATGTGCCTTTGTTTTATCCCCTAACCTCCTTCCCCTAAGCCTGATCCAGTGCTATAACACCCTTTCCTCTCTCCACAGCCACCCTCCCTCCCTCGGGGCCATTCGCCCCTACTGAGCTGCTCTTTCCTCACCAATCCACACTACACAGAAAGTACGGACCGGCACTTCAGAAGTGCCCAGTCTCTGCAATTTTAAATTTGGCACTTTTTTCAAGCTGCGCTCTGATTCTCAACCACTTTCGGCTTAGACTTAATCAGTAAGACTGCCAAATGTTTACTGGAATGGGACTACTACTGGGTTTAGACTTAGCTGCTCATTATACTTGTTTATTTTAAATTCATTCCTTTGGCCGTGGTACTTTAATTATTCCTTTGGCTGTGGTATTTTAAATTAATTTGGTGGCCTCAGTAAATTTAACTTGTAACCCCCCTACAAATGGAGGTTCCCAAAATGTCTTTCTCGAGCTTGCCTAAATGCTCACTGTCAGGCTGGTGTCCTGCATTTTAGCAGTTTAAATGTGATTGCCAGAGAGTGTCTGTATAGCCTCTGTGTACTGTTTCTTTAAGAGCTGCCTGGATTGCAGTCATGAGTAATCTGAGAGGGAGCTCTGTTGAAAGATGTAACTATTTGCTGAAAATCATATAGAGTAATAATGATAATGTAGTTTGTCTAACCTGCCTTCTTTGCAGCAAGGACTGTTTTGTTTATCTCCACTATCTTGGTTCTGGACTGCGAATTGGACCAATCAGTACTGGTGGGACCTAAAATGGAGCCAGACTACAGGAGCTGTCTGGAGTCAAAATCTGTAGGAATTGTAGTTTTGAGCTTTTTGTGCCTTTTTGCACCTGAAGGGGGAGCCTTTGTTGTGACTGACAGGAGGATCAGCCAACCAAACCTTTTGGATCTTGGGGAATTTCACAGGCTGCTGCAGCTAGTTTCAGTTTTGAGCTGAGAAGTGAAGAAGTAAAAGCTCAAGTGATTTTGAGCAGCAGTTTTGTGTAATTTCACATTGGGAGAACTGTGAAAGGGCTGAGTTTTGGCCTGCCCGTCTGCCTGCTGTCCCTGAGAGGGAAAATAGAGTTTATTCGGACTGAATCCGAGTTGTGAGGACTATTTAAGCCACTGGACGGTGACCAGGCTTTAACATGAAGAAGACTGAAGATTTACTGAATGCGATCGGCCTGTCAGGGTTTCCAGCTGCTTTTGAATCCCCAGTTTGTGCAGAGACTTTGCGATCAAGACTGGATAGCGGTTTGCCTGGTACAGTAGAATTTTCTTATATGTAAATGTGCTGTGTATTGAAAGTGGGTTGTGATTTGGTTCACCACTGTGTGAACTGTGTTCTGCTCGCTGGAAACTTTATCCAGCCTAATTGGACTGAATCCACGTTCATCTCCATTCGGCCTGGGCCATGCCACACTGGCCCTGCCAGACTACCCCACTGCACAGAGAAAGCCACCGATGAGAGACCTGCCTGGAGATCAACCCCCTGCTCCATGCTTGAACAGGAACAACGCCTTGGTGAATCGTGTGGACCCTGCTTCTCCTGGCACTCCAGATTAACCACCTGCTGTCTCGATTTTCGTCCAGCCTGTGTCCAGTCTTGGGTATCGTGAGTAATCATCAGGGTAGCTCCCTGCAACAACAGCCTAATCTAAAAGTGTGTCATCTGATTGTCTTGTTGTTTTCTTTTCACGAACTGAACACTCTGTCTCGGATTACAAGTAGTGTGTGTTGTGCATGTTGTTTTCTTCCGTCACAGGGCCTCAGCCAGCTGCAACATTCCTGGCTAGCCCACCATTCTCCATCTGGGTACCCAGAGTGTGTGACTGTTTATGGACCCTGAAGTGCATGCATAACTGTTTGATTGATAGAGCCTTTAAGCAAATTAACCTGATTATGCCCCTCCCTTGTTCAAGCCCCTTAAATAAATCAGATCTAACTCTTTTTTGCATTTACCCTGACTGTGGTTCCAGTTTGTGCATGAGTACTGTACTGCTGTTATTTGATGTGTATAACCTTGTTTTACAGGAGGTCCCCAGGGCCGGGCCATAGGAAAGCCCTGGTGGTAAGTACAAACAGTGTGGGTACTTGTGTGGTGTATCAGGGGTATTGTGAAAGTGATTACTGTGTATTGTTCCGGCCACTAGTAAGGAAAGAGGGGGGTTACAGTGTCCCGGAAGGCTGTGCCCAGGTTAGCTTGACCACTACCAAACCTGACCTCCGGGTAGAGACACCCGTTTCAGAACTCAGGCCTCTTAGCCTGCTACTAGCCAAGCAGGCAGGGGTAGCAGCCCTTGGGATAGCACCACCTAGGGGTTACAAACTCCATGGCCAAAGCTGCGATTAGGCACCTCTAGCAAAGCAGCTTATCCTGTAGCTTACCTCGAAGCCCTCTTATAATATTTAAAAAAAGTCATTATTTAAAACAAGTATTCAGGCTTACCTATGGCTTTAGCTCACTCAGTCACTGTGTGGTTCCTAGCTAGTGCTTCCTAGTGCCACTAGGCAGCATCTCCTCACCCTTCCGCCTATTCGAGCTTTTAGTCCATGATGGACTATCTACTCATTTTCCCATTGGTTCCTTATACTCTTTTAACGCTAAAAAGCATGCTGTTATCAGTCTATGCGGCCCTTCACTCACAATCTGTTATTTTCTCCAATAGGTTAGGTTCCCAGCAACTTTTTTGTGGCTAATTGTTGTGCTACTCTGCAAATTTGTTGAGTCTCCCCACCTGCAGGTTTTAATTTAATATTTCCCAAAGCTGCAATAGGCTACTGTTCACAGTTACTTTGGTTATTTGCAGTGTCACTCTGTCTTAGTTCTGGTCACTGCCCTTATCCCCACCAACAGGATCTAATTTTACATCTAAATTCCTCTAGCGGTAACAGGCCGCTGCCTTACATCTCGCAGTTTCCCTTGTATCCCCATGGCCACCCTTGGTTTCTCCACTTTCCTCTCCTAGCCCTACTAATCTGCCTTCTCATTTGCCCTCCCTTCCAACACCTCCCCTCTGATTCCTGCCCCTCTGTGACAACTCTACCCCTGCCACTGGTTCCCCTCACCACCCTACTTCTCAAGCTCCCCTTGCTCTAGTTTCCTAATTCATTTAGGACTTTTCAGTAGCTCTCTCCTAAACGTAGATGCTATCTGCAGGCTATGCTCCCCCTCACCCCCCTGTGAGCCCAACCCCACTGCTATTGACTTAAGCACAAAAATCGTGACTCTCATAAGCTTTTTCTGTTCCTACTCATTCTGCTGGCAGGTGACATCGAACTAAACCCCAGCCCCTCCCGCATCACCGCACCATCACCTGCGACACAACATAAAGGACTGAGAATCTTCTTTATCAGTGTTCAAAGCCTACTTCCTAAAATGGCCAAACTAAAAATATGGGTCACTTAACACTCCTCCGACGTACTATGTATATCTTAAATATGGCTATCCTCCTGCATCCCAGACAATCAGCTGACCCTTCCTGACTTTATCCTCCATCAGCAAGACCGTGGTAAACGGGGTGGAGGAGTCACCATTTACTCCCACAACACCCTATCTTGCACTGTTTCCCACAAGGAAGTCATTCCCCAGTCCCATGAGCTCCTTGTAGCCAAATTTCATTTTCCATCCTCCAAGCTCCTTTTCTTAGGAGTCCTTAATGCCTTCCCGAACTCTTCCCTTCTTCCCTCATGTCCTGCATTGCTGCTGCCTCCGCACATGTAATAACAAGTGACCTCATCCTCCTTGGAGACTTCAATCTAGACTGGCTATCCCCCTCATCACTCAACTTTTGCCAGCAGATCGAAGCTTTAATTTGATCCAGTTGATAAAAGAACCCTCGCGCCCTAACTCTCACTCCCAGACTCACTCCCTGCTCGACTGGGTGCTCTCAACCCACCCTCACCATATCTGCTCTGCAGGTTTACTACCTGATGCTCTTAGTGACCACTGCCCCATCTTCTGCATCAGGAGTTCTGCCCTCCTCGTAACCCTCCCAAATACATCCAGTATCAACCACTTAGATTCTTTGACGTGAGCAAACGTCTTCAAGACCTAGCCTCGGCCAACTAGTCTCCTGTCCTCTCCTCCCTCTCCATTGATGCTGCCCTCAACCACTTCATACCCATTTTCCTAAATGTTTGGGACACCCATACCCCTCTAAAATCCATCAGAGTTAGATGCTCCCACCACCCCTGGATCACCCCTGAAATCTTGACCTTGTGTAAATCCTGTGATCTCTCGTGGTGTCAATTTAAAACTTCACAGAGCCCAGTCGACCTTCAAACTTACCGTACCCTCCACAACAATTGCACTAAGTGCATATGACAGGCCAAATCAGACTTCTTCAAAGCTCATTTACAAGACTCAAACAACACTTCTTCCTTCTTCTGGAAAGATCTCCGTATGCTCACCCTCTTCTCCTTCGACTCCCCCCTCACCCATTCTCAGCGTGGCAGGCTCACTAGTTACTGATCTTGCACTTGTCACTGAAGCACTAAACAAGTGCTTCACAACCTGTGCTGTACCGCATGGTCCACCTGTTTCCCAATCCATCCCCCCCCTCTCCATCCTCAGTCCCCCATTTCCACATACAGCCAGCATCTCTCTTTGAACTCTATAGAGCTCTCATCTCCCTCAGCCCCTCAAAATCTAACCCTGATGGCATGCACCCAAAGCTCCCTATAATCTCAGCTCCCTCAATTGTCATCCCTAACCTTCATTTTCAATCTGTCCATCTCATCCACTACTGTACCCTCGGCTTGGAGGTCAGCTATAGTCCTCCCCCTCTTTAAAGGGAGAGAAGCAACTATCCCTGGCAACTACCACCCCATATCACTTCTCCCCTCACTCACCAAGGTCCAAGAGTCCTTGGTCCTCTCTAGGCTAAACAAGTTCCTCCATGCCTCCAACACTCTGTCCCCCTGTTCAATCTGGTTTCAGAAAGTATCATTCCACCACCACCTCCTTTCTCTGCTTTACCGATGCCATCCACTCTGCTATGGATCAAAGTCTCATAACCTCAGTGTGACAAGCTGGCCTATGGTAGATGGAGAGGCAACAAGCTGGATTTAAAGTTCACAGAAAAAAAATACTTTTATTGCTCCAAATGTAAGTTATTGCATAATCAGTTAGTTCAACTTCTCCAGCCTGGTCAGGTAACATAAAGGTTAACACAAAACAGTTCTTTCAGGCTGATTTGACAAAAAGAATCTTTGAACCACCTATGTGGGCCAGCAGCTTGTTCAATATACAGTCTCAAACAAAACAAACGGTTTGTGGGCCAGCAGTTTTGAATGCACAGTCTCAAATAAAACACAATCTTTTTTCCCCTTTTGCCTAATTTGCATGCTAATATCAGCAGTACACTTCACTCATTGTTTTTGGCAAAGCTGGCTAGGCTGATCCTTTACCTCAGGACTCTCTGCTCTAGAAATTATCTGTTTCTCAGCAGCAGGTTTCAGCTTCTCCCCAAAGGCTCTCTCCAACAATCAACCATTCCTCTTGGCTTTCTGCTCTGGTTCCTGTCTTACATTCCACCCTCCATCTTGCAGGGTTCTCTGCCTAGGAGTCTCTCCTCCCTGTAGCAGTTTCCAGCTTCTAACTGACTCCTTGCTGGATTCTCTCTGCCTTTTCACAATCCCTCTAATCTGAAACTCCTGGGGAGGCACCCCCCTTGCCTGTTCATGTTGCATTCCCTGCATTTCCTCATCCTCAGCCAATGTGTTAACCTCTTGTTTCCCAGGGTAGTGTGTATACTGTAACATACCTCCCCCTTTTTGCAAAGGCACAGTTGGTCGGCCCCTGACCATTCCCTTCCCAGGATAGGAAGTCTGCATTTCCATTCTGGGTCCCGGCCCAGCAGTGCACTGTAAAGGAAAATTACTGGAGGGCCAAGTACCACCTGGTGATGCAGTGGTTGTCATCCTTCATCACCTGTAGCCACCTCAGAAGGGCATGATCTGTGACCAGGATAAACAGCCGGCCATGCAGGTAGTAGCGGAGGGTGTTCAGAGCCCACTTGACCGTGAGACACTCTTTCTCTATCACTGTATAGTTTTTCTCCCGGGGAAAGAGTTTCCGACTGAGGTAGAGGATAGGATGTTCCTCCCCCTCAAACTCCTGGGGCAGCATGGCTTCCAGCCCAACTTCAGAGGCATCTGTCTGCAGGATAAAGGTCCTGTTGAAGTCAGGACTGTGTAACACTGGCTCTCTGTACAGTGTCACTTTGAGTAGTGTGAAGGCCTGGTCACACTCCTCTGACCATTGGACCTTACTGGGTGCAGATTTTCTGGTGAGGTCTGTAAGGGGGCTGGCAAGGGTGGAGAAGTGTGGTATGAACTGGCAGTAATACCCTGCCAAGCCTAAGAAGGCCCTCACCTGGGTTTTTGTAGTGGGTACTGGGCACTCGGCTACAGCTTGGACCTTATTGACCAAGGGTCTCACCTGTCCATTGCTTATACAGTACCCTAAGTACATCGTTTCAGCTTTGGCCAAAGCACACTTCGCTGGATTGGCCATCAGCCCTGCTTCTCATAAGGAATGTAGTATGGCTGCCACCTTGGATACATGGGACTCCCAATCAGTGCTGTGGATCACCATGTCATCTAGGTAAGTAGCTGCATAGTGGGTATGGGGTCACAGCAAGTGATTCATGAGCCTTTGAAAGGTTGCAGGTGCCCCATGTAAGCCAAAAGGCATGATATGGAACTGGTATAGCCCAAAGGGGGTAGCAAATGCTGTCTTTTCCTGAGATTCGAGGGGTCAAAGGGATTTGCCAGTACCTTTTTGTTAAGTACAAAGTCATGATGTACTTGGCTTTCCCTAGTCTATCCAACAGTTTGTCTACCCGGGGCATGGGGTAGACATCGAACTTCAAGATGGCATTGACCCTGCAAAAATCAATACAGAAGCGGCTAGCCCCACCTTCTTTTGGTACTAACACTATGGGGCTACACCAATCACTGCTGGATTCCTCAGTCACCCCCCAACTCTAGCATGTCCTGTAACTCCTTCTTAACAGTGTCTTGTACGGCTTCTGGCAAGTGATACAGTCGCTGCCGCACCTTCTCCCCCGGCTCTGTTTCTATATGATGAGCTATCACATGGGTTGTACCTGGGAGGAAGGAGAAAACATCCAAAAACTGGCTTACCAACTCTCCAAGATGCTGTTTCTGTTTGTGAGACAGCTGTTCTCCCATTGGGACTTGTATCCTCGGATTCTCATCTGGCATATGGGGTCCCAGATCCACTATGTCTGGTTCAGGGGAAATCAGTAAGTTATCCCTCTGGTTCCAGAATTTCAGCAAATTGACATGGTAGATCTGGGTCTCTTATCACCTCTCTGGCTGCCAAACTTCATAGTCAACTGGGCCCACCCTCTGGGTAACTTCATAAGGCCCCTTCCATTTGGCTAGAAGCTTATTCTGGCTGCTCAGCAACCAAACTAGTACCTGATTCCCTGGTTTATAGTCCCTCAACTGGGCTCCCTGATTATAGTAGTACTCTTGTCTTTGTTGAGCCTTCACCAGATTCTCTAGGGCAAATTTCCCCAACCAATCTAATCTTTCCCCAATAACAGGACATATTGCACCACATTTTCAGTCTTGGGGTCGTGTTTCTCCCACATCTCCTTTACTACATCAAGAACACCTCGTGAGCGGCACCCATAGAGGAGTTCAAAATGAGCAAACCCTGTAGAAGCTTGAGGGACCTCCCGCATTGTGAACATCAGTAAGGGAAGTAACTTGTCCCAGTCCCTGACCTCAGTGGTAATGAACTTTCGGAGCATTGTTTTAAGGGTTTTGTTGAATCACTCCACGAGGCCATCTGTCTCGGGATGGTAGATAGAGGTCCTTATGGAGCTGATTCCCAATAAAATACAAACCTCCTGAATCAGGCAGGACATGAAGTTAGTTCCCTGGTCAGTCAACATTTCCTTTGGTATTCCCATATGACTAAAGACTTTTAATAGTTCCCCGGCAACAATTTTGGCCAAAATAGTTTATAATGGGATGGCCACGGGGTACCAGGTAGCATAGTCTACAATCACCAGAATGTACTGGTACCCCCCTGTACTTTTTTCAAGGGGTCCCCGTCCCACTATATCAACCCCAATCCAGTCAAATGGTGCCTCCATAACAGGTAAGGGCACTAAAGGGGCCATTGGACTGTTCATTGGAGCTACTAACTGGCACTCGGGACAAGATGCACAATAATCTTTAACATGTTGATAGATGCCCGGCCAAAAGAATCAGGGTAACAGTCAGGCTAATGTATTCTATACCCCACAGTGCCCTGCTACAGGAATAGAGTGGGTGAGGCATAGTAATTCCCCCTGAACGACTCAAGAGATTAGCAACTGATGCCAGATATCCCCCGTCTGGGCCTCCTTACTAACTTGATACAGGATACCCCCTTGTAATGCAAAATGAGGATAGCGTGCTGCCCGATTCTCATCTACCACCTCCCCTTCCCTGACAGCCAACTGGGTGTATACTCAGCTGAGTATACCATCGGCCCGTTGTTCTTTGGCAATGTCCGGGCAGTGCTTTAACACATCTTACTCTGATATGGATGGCCCTCTGGGACTTTGGTTAGGTGGGTCAGAGTTAGGGTCGGGCTGTGGGTCTGGACCCACTTTTGCCTTTGCTTTCCCTCCCTCCTGTGCACCTGTCCCTTTGGGATCCCTTTTCTTTGCTGCCCTGCATTCTCACTTAGATTTGTGGGTTCTCATCTGGGAGTTAAAAATTCCTTGGTCCAGAAAGGGAAAAACCCTCTCCCAACTGCAGGTAACTGGCTCCCCTCCCTTCAGGACCCTGAGACCGGGTAGTTACCAAAGATAAGTCTGCGTTCATGAGTCATCAGACCATTTTCAATCTCTCCCCAGCAACACCGGATAGGGTAACCCCGGTGCAACCCCCACCTTTATAGTCTCTGTTCGGCCCCCCAGAGTAAGTGTCACCATAGCAGCAGGGTAAGCCTTTACATCCCCATGCACACATCGGATAGGGACAGGGCTCTGGTTCTGCCAGCATCGGGGATTTGCAAGGACCACCCTGACTAGGGTCTGGCAGCTTCCTGAGTCCACCAGAGCCTCCGTCTCTATCCCTTCTACCTTGACAGAGGCCACAAAATCTCGGGATTCAGAGCCCCCAACCCCACTGTACAGTGAATACACATCTGTAAACGTGCAGTCTATGAAGGTATAATCCATGTGGGGGAAGTTCTTCACAAAGTGACCCTTCTGTCCACGTGAGAAACATGCCCCTGTGTCTTGGCTATGGAGTGAGCCTCTGAGTTTAGGCAGTGGACCCTCAGGAAATGTCTCCCTGGGCTGTTGGGTTGTCATCTTTCCCAAAGTCTGACCTTTATTTGGCCCATAACCCCCCTCCCTACATACCCAAGGTCCCTTCACAGTTCCAGCCAGTATTCCTTCAGTCTGGCTTCTGGGACAATTCCCCATCTTCCCAGGTGGCCTTGTAAGCTGGGTCACTGGAGGGAGGAGAGTTCAGCATCCAACACTTGTTCTGAGATCTGCATGGCCTCTGCTAGTGTGGTGATCTTCTGTTTGTGGACCCAGCTCTGAATTCCCAGAGGCAGGATGTTCAAAAATTGTTACAAGATGATTAACTCAGCCACCTCAGGGCCACTGTGTCCTTTGGGTTTTAGCCAACATAGGTCCCGAAATTGTTGTTCCATTGCTCTAGGCCATGCACCTGCTGCAAATTTGAAGCTCCTGAACCTCCATCAGTAACATTCTGAGTTGATGCCTAGGCAGTCCAGGATTGCCGCTTTCACCTCTGTGTACTCCCCAGTTGTGGCAGTGTCCATAGCTTGATAGACCACTTGGGCTTCCCTGGTCAGACAGGGGGTGAGGCAGACAGCCCATTGGGGTCTGGGCCATCCAGCAGCTTCCACCACTCACTCAGATGTTACCAGGAAGGCCTCAAGATCATCCTCAGACGTCACTTTGGTCAGCATGGCATTCATCCTAGGAACTCTTGGCCCCACGATAGCTGGACCAGCCTCACCAATAGGATCTTGTTGTGGCTGTTGCACCAGGGACTGCAGCAGCTGCTGTTGTTGTTGCCCCAGCTGTATAAGAAACTGCTGTTGTGCCTTCTGTTGAGCTTGCTGTGCTTATTGGGCCCGCTGTTGTGCCTCCTGCTGCTGCTGAGCCAGCTGGGTGAGAACCTGTTGTTGTTGAGCCTGTTGTGCTTGTTGCACCTGCTGTTGCACCTCCTGCTGAGCTTGTTGGGTGCATTGTTGCACCTCCTACTGCTGCTGAGCCAGCTGCCTGAAAGCCTGTTGTTGTTCAGTGAGGAACTTCAGCAATTGCTTCATATCCATTTTTCTGGAATGTAACTAGTCCTGCTCACTCTAGCAGGGGTTCAAATTCCACTCCTAACATCACGTGTGACAAGCTGGCCTATGGTAGATGGAGAGGCAATAAGCTGGGTTTAAAGTTCACAGAAAAAATTTACTTTTATTGCTCCAAATGTAAGTTATTGCTCCAGACAAGCAAAATCAGTCAGTTCAACTTCTCCAGTCTGGTCAGGTAACATAAAGGTTAACACAAAACCGTTCTTTCAGGCTGACTTGACAAAAATAATCTTTGAACCACCTATGTGGGCCAGCAGCTTGTTCAATATACAGTCTCAAACAAAACAAACGGTTTGTGGGCCAGCAGTTTTGAATGCACAGTCTCAAATAAAACACAGACAGATTTCCCTTTTTGCCTTTATTTGCAGGTTGTTATCAGCAGTACATTCCACTCACTGTTTTTGACCCAGCTGGCTAGGCTGATCCTTTACCTTAGGACTCTCTGCTCTAGAAATGGTCTGTTTCTCAGCAACAGGTTTCAACTTCTCCCCAAAGGCTCTCTCCAACAATCAACCATTCCTCTTGGCGTTCTGCTCTGGTTCCTGTCTTACATTGCACCCTCCATCTTGCAGGGTTCTCTGCCTAGGAGTCTCTCCTCCCTGCAGCAGTTTCCCAGCTTCTAACTGACTCCTTGCTGGATTCTCTCTGCCTTTTCACAATCCCTCTAATCTGCAATACCTGGGGAGGCACCTCCCTTGCCTGTTCATGTTGCATTCCCTGCATTTCCTCATCCTCAGCCAAGGTGTTAACCTCTTGTTTTCCAGGGTAGTGTGTACACTGCCACACTCAGCCATTTTCCTTGACCTAGCAAAGGCCTTTGACCCCGTGTCCCACCCCTCCTCCTAAACAAACTGAGTGCCTCTGGCCTCTCACCTCTCATTGCGTCCTGGTTCAGTTGCTATTTGACTGGTCATTCCCAGTCAGTAAAAATAAATAACATCCAATCCTCTTCCCTCCCTATCATTGCAGGTGTACCCCCAAGGCTTGATCCTGGGGCCTGTTCTATTTTTTCTGTTCATTAACAACCTCCCTTCCATATGCATCCATGCCAAGGTCCACATGTATGCAGATGATACCATTCTTTTCCTTTCTGGCCCATCTGCTTCTGCCGTTCAAACCCCCTTCAAGATGACTTCACCGCAGTGACTTCGTGGTTCAATGCAAATTGTCTAAAACTAAACATAAAAAAAAACTGTTGCTATGACCTTTGGAACTAAGCAAAACTTGTCAGGATTCAAGCTCTACCATCCTTTCTCTCTGGTAAAAACACTTCCCTTGGAAACATCCCTGCATACAAGTACCTTGGGGTTTGGCTTGATCCCTCACTTGATTTTTCTTCCCACTTTAATGCCCTACACTCCAAACTGCATCCCAAACTAGGGCTGCTCTACCACCACAAGGCTAGTCTTCCCCTCCCTGTTAGATGTGACCTACTGATCAAATGGATCCTCCCCACCTTTGACTACGCAGATGTGGTCTACAGTGCCACCATGGCAACCTCCCTGTCCAAACTCGACGTCCTCTTCCACATATTCTGTCAGTTCACCACTAACTCCCCCTATCTAACTCACCACTGCAGCCTCTACTCTTCCCTATCCCTCCAATCCCTCTTTCAAAGATGATTACCGCACTGCTCCACACCGATATCTAAGTTTTGGATTGGGGCTCTCCCACCATACCTGTGTGTCTCCTCAAACTTGCCACCCCCACCCTGTACAACTCACTGCATTATGGTGCTCAGCCAGTAAACTGGCCTTCTGCTATAGGCCCCCTTCCCTCTGGAACAACATCCCCCCTACCAACCTCAACTCCTCCTTTCCTGCCCTTAAGCACTTACTCAGACAAACCCCTACCTCATCCTACACCTGTCTTCAGCTCTAGTAACCATTCTCTCTTGTCCCCCTCCTCACATCTCTCTTCTCCTTCTTAAACCAGTAAACGCAGACTGTGGTTGTTTTGCTCCACACAGCTGATATCCTCTAATTGTGTTGCCAGCCTTATTATAAATATTTGTATTTATACTGTGTATCATATTTGTATACTATTGTATGTTAGTAGTAACTATTTTTACAACTGTGTTCCTCAATTGTTACATTATGTTTACCCTCTGTTTGTATCTGTAACCCCGGTCATGCTTGGAAACGGGCTTCACTCATGGTACCTTTCCCGATTATCACATTTTAACATTTTAAATAAATAAGTAAATAAATAAATTTAAAATGCCCTAAAATGGGTGCCTCAATCTTCTGTCTAATGCCCTTCTCCCCTTCCCAGTAAGATGAATACTCTCTGGTTTAAATAGGCATTCTCCCCCACAAAAAAAATCACCCCAGTCTCCTAGAAAAAAAAGACCCTCTTTGGTGTACCACTCTTTCAGCCAATTATTGATCTGGAATATTTTAGCTTCCTTGCCGCCCCATGGTGTACCATGAGGACCTCTGAGAAGGTCACAGTACCAGCCAAACTCTTAAGCCTGGAACCCAGTGTCCTGAACCTATCCTTCACTGCTCCTAAAGGCTTCCCTGGCAGATTGTCCTTCCCAAGATGAACAATAACATCTGACATCCCCCCATTTCTCTAACCAACTCAGTACCTTATCTGCTGCCATTCTAAGTGGCAGCACACCACCCTCTCCACCTGGCCTGAGGTATATACCACAGTCTTGGTACCAATAACTACAGAGTTCCCCCACTTTGAGTACCCTCTTTCTAGCTGTCCTTTTTTGACTGCAGCCCCCAAGCAGACTTTGGAGCTGCAGGGGCTCTGCGAGCAACAGAGTGCTCTCTCCTGGCAGGAAGAGTTGCATGCATCTTCCACCACTTTGAATTCCCTCTTTCCACCTGTCACTTTCTGAGTGCATCCCCCTAAGCATATCCTGTGAGGGTAAACCTAGATGGAGCTTTACTTGGACCAGATGGCAAAATGGGCAGAGGTCCCCAAGGACCTGCAGACTATTCTGTGGATGCCCTGCAGACATTGTCCTCCAGCGTCACGGTCCTCATGCATCAGGGTCACTCACACAACGGGATGCTTTCACTTGTGGGATTTAAATATTGGACTGAAAGGGCCCTGATTGATCCCCAACAGTCACGTGACCCTGCCCCATAAATGGTACTGAACACTGGCATAGTATCCCTCACACTCCCACAATACACCTCCCAACTCCCAAAGCCCCATCCTTTAGACAGCTTTTAGCAGAAAATGTTTTTACATCAAAGACTGGCCTCTGCCTACAAGCCACTGACTTCCACAACCTTCTTCGATCAAATATTCACCTGAAACTGTTGCTGTGGTGTTAAATACGTAGACTGCTCTGGCCTTGATTGGTCTCTAACAGTCATGTAATCCTGCCCTGCAAGGGCGCTGAACACCAGTGGTAAAGTAAGGTAAGGTAAAATTTATTTATATGGTGCCCAATCCCAGAGGCTCTGGGTGCCTTATACAATTAAAAACAGATAGGGTAGTAATAATAAAATAAAGCTGTAAAGGTTGCCGGCCCAGTGGCACTGAGGGTTGAGGCGCTGGATGCCACACCTCGCGCAGTGCCAGTGACCCAGGTTCGGGAATAAGCCTGGGTCATCAGAGTTCAGCAGGGGAGGGAAGAGATTGAGCATCTGGTGGACTGCTCTCTCTTCCCGGGGAGAGTTGGGGATAATGTTTGCTCAAGGTGCGACCCCTGGTGGTGGCCGGGGGTAGCCGACTATAGCAGCGTGGCGTATGCCTGGGGGTGGAGCTGCAGCAGCACGTTGCCATGACAGCCGGACTCCACAGGGGATCTAAAATAGTAAACCCCCCACCGAGCTGGGTGATGGCACCTCCCACCTATGACCCACACTCCCATAGTAGGGCTCGGTTCTCCACTGTGCTCACCCTCCCACAGCCAGAGCTCAAACCTATAAGAAAGAGCACCCTGGGCCGGGGCAGCTCTTCCCTGGAGGGATCAGACCCAGGGGATGTGCCGGTCCATGGGAGGAGCGGGGTTGGGCCACGAAGGGAGTTAGAGACCGTGGCCTGGGAGGACACCGGAAACAGTTCGGTGAGGCTCAGGAGGGCCAAAAATACAATTAAAAAAAAAAAAGCTCTAAAAGGTCATATAAAATTTAAAAAACAAGCATAAATAAGCTAATTTTATAATTAGTTAATAAATAATAAAACAAATTTTAAAACATTATAAGTAGTCCGGAAAGGCCATTTTAAATAGATGTGTCTTTAAGCCCCTCTTGAATACCTCCACCGACGGGGCCTCCCTTACAGATCTAGGAATAGAGTTTCAGAAGGCTGGGCCAGCCACCTTGAAAGTTTGATTGGCAGAGGTTTTCAGCCTGGCCCTTGAAACTGCAAGGAGGCCCCTTGTGGAGAAGCAGAGGGAATGGGCTGGAGTGGCAGGGGTAAGGAGATCCATCAGGTAACCAGGGCCAAATCCACACAGGGCTTTGTAGGTGAGCAAGCCTGCCTTGAAGATGATCCTCTACCTAACAGGCAGCCAGTGTAGATCTCACAGGACTGAGGTCACATGACATGACCTAGACAGGCTGTCAGTGACCTGGCCGCTGTGTTCTGCACCAGCTGCAGCCAGCAGAGGGTCCCTCCACAGACCCGAAGTATAGAGCATTGCAGTAGTCAAGCCTGAAAGTAATAAAGGCATGTAGAAGTGATGGCAGGTCCTCGGGCGGAACTAAGGGTTTAATCCGGGTGACACTCCTTAAGTGGTAAAAACCACTTTAGACAACAGATGACACCTGAGCATCAAGTCTGTCATCCAGGAAGATGCCCAGACTTCTCACCCTAGGGGAAGCCATCAACAGGAGTGGTTCCCAGGACCAATCCTGTTGCCACTCTGGAGGCACCTCCATCACACCCGCGACCAGGCTCAATCACCAGGACCTCCATCTTGTTGGGATTAAGCATCAGCCAGTTGGAGGTCATCCAGTCCTGAATTTTGGCCAAGCAGCTGTTTTGCACTTCTATGGCATTATTTGTTCCAGAGGCAAAATACATGTACAGCTGGGTATCATCTACATAGCAGTGAAAACCCAAACTGTACCATCTAATGATGTCTCCCAGGCGTAGCATATGCACTGCAAACAGCATCGGTGACAGGATCAAACCTTGAGGAACTCCACATGGCTGGAGCTTTGGGGAGGAGGAGAAATTCCCTATCACCACCCATTACTTCCTCCCCAAGAGATGGTACTCAAACCAGTTGATGACAGTACTGGCGGGTCCACAGTATATTCTAAGGTGATCCAAAAGCACAATGTGGTCCACGGTGTTAAACATATGCCTAGCCCTGAAACCGGATTGGAATGGCTCATAGATGCCATAGGCTGTGAGGCACACCTTAAGCTGCTGTGCCACTATTTTCTCGACAACCTTCTCTAAAAATGAGAGGTTGAAGATAGATTGATAATTTGCCAGGACATCAGGGTTGAGTGATGGTTTCTTTAGGAAGGGCCTCATCAATGCCTCCTTCAAGGCATCAGGGAAGATCCCCTCCAAAAATGAACACCTGATTATCCTGGCAAACAGTGGACCAATGATCCCAGTGCATCCCACTAGGAGATGGGTCGCGACTGGGTCCAGTTCACAAAAAGTGAGCTGCAGCTTTGAGATCACCTCAACAACCTCAGCCACCTCTGCTGGCCTAATCTCATCCCAGACAGTAGAAGTGCTCATGCTCTCACCAGGCTAATTACCACAGGGCAAACCTTGCCCCACTGGGGAGATCCCAAACCAGATAGAGGACACCCTGTCAGAGAAGAACTGAGCAAACTCATCGCATATTGCAATTGAAAATGCTTTTTGTGGCTGCAGACAGAATGGATGAAGCAGTCTGTCTGCAGTCCGAGAAAGCTGAGCAGGTCTGTTCCTCCTTACAGCAATCTTCCTGGACAGGAACACCACCTACTTACAGTCAATTGCCCCTTGGTACTCATGATAGTTAGCTTGCAAGGCCATTTTGTCCTCCTCAGAGCGAGTCCTCCACCAGCAACACTCCAACTTCTGACCCTTGATCTTCATCTCAAGAGCCCCATCAAACCATGGAGGTCTCAAGTGAGAAGATCTGGGTTGTGTACAGACTGGCGTGATGGTATTAAGTGCTTTGGAGACAGCCTTGTTATAGGCAGCCACCATCTCATCCGTGCCAGTCACACATGCAGTAGTCACACCAGATGATCTACTAACTTCAAAAGTCCCTCTGGGGACAATCCCCTCAAAGGGCGATAGCTGACCATCTCGACAAGGGAGGGATTATCGGGGGGGGGGGGCCCAAACGAGAACTCTACCATGCAATGATCGGACCAAGCGATGCAATCAGTCTTGAGGTCCATGACCTCAAGCCTCAGTGAGAACACCAAGTCCAAGGTGTGGCCGTGGTGAAGAGTCACAGAAGCAACTGCTTGTGTCCGGCACAGTGGTGTCATCAACTGGAGGAGGTTGCATCCAAAATGCGAGGATTCATCATTCATCCAGGCATTGAAGTCCCTCAGAATTAACCATCTGGGGGACTTCAATATCCAGTCGCGACGAAATCCGCAACCTCCTGCAGGAAATCTCCTCCTCCCCCCGCCCCAGAGGGTGGTAAACCAGGAGAATCCTGCAACCCGCACTTGGACTCCCATGCACTGCTGCACAATTAAAGGATGAGCTGGAACCCACTGGGCACCTGGCAAAGTATAAACTGGATTTAAAACATATGGCCACACCCCAACCCCTGCGTTCCCTCCTCAGGCAGTGCACCACAGAGTCCCCGGCAGGGATGGCTGCCTCCAGAACTGGCCCTGCATCATCTCCTAGTCAGGTCTCCATAATACAAGCCAGATAAACAGATGAAATCAATTCTGCCATAACTGTGGTATTGTTCCTCATCGATCTGGTATTGCACAGCACTGCCCGAATGGGAATGGTGGAGACTGCAGCCCCAGTGGCTACATGCCCACTCAGTCTGGTGGGAACCCTGGAAATGAATGCCAAACACATCGGGCTTCTCTTGTGGTTCCATTTAGCTCTAGGGTGTCTCCTGCTCCTAACCACCTCCAGTGTGCCCACAGCACCCTGCCACCAACCTCCATGCTCCTTAGTTATACTGACCTCCTGGCAGCGTCTTACCGCTGCTGCTGGAATAGGAAGATCAGTAAAGGGGTGGAGGTCATGAAGCAGGGGCGCGGCGTAGGCAATACGGAGGGGTCTATAACTTCAACACATCTTCTGGTATGACAACAATAATCAGAATCTATTTAGAGCAACCTACCTCAAGAAAATTCCCCAAATAATACCCCACCACACTACGTCAAATAAAACAATAAACAAACCCCTCCCCTCCCAAAACCAGTAAGCATAAAGTTTACAAAAATACCCAAAATAAAAAATTAAAAAAATAAAATAAAATAGGAACAATTTTTTCATTACCTTCCCACAATGCACCTCCTGCCCCTCTTGCCTTCCCAGACCTGTTCTTGGGGCTACTTTCAGCTGAAAATGTTCTGAAATTAAAGAACTAGCAACTTCCTACAGGCCAGTCATCAATGTAGCCCTCACTGGTCCAACTGCTACCCGAAACCAATGCTGTGGTTTTAAATGCATGGACTGCTAAGGCCTTGATTGTCCCTAGCAGTCACGTAACCCTGCCCTGCAAGGGTTTCTAAATGCCAGTGGTGTACCTATCAGCCTCACACAATACACTTTTGTTCCTCCCAAACCCCTCTCCGCTGGGCTGTTTTAAGCAGAAAATATTTTTAATTGAAATATTGGCCTCTGCCAACAGGCTACTCTCCACCTCAGCTCTTCTTGGTCCAAATGCCACCCAAAATTACTGCTATGGTCTTAAATGCATGGACTGTTAGGACCCTGATTGGTCCCTAGTATTCACATGACCCTGCCCCACATATGGTGTCGAACACTGGCAGCCTGTCCCTCACCCACCCAGAAAGCACCTCCAACTCCTCCCAAGCTCCTGAATTCCCATCCTCACCGACGATTTCAGCCAAACATTTTTTTTAATTAAAAAATGTTCCTTTGCCTACAGGTCACTACAGCCTTGTCTGTTCAACTTTCCCTGAGGCTCTGGGTGGACATCAGCCGAGGCACTGTGGTGACCGACTGCCATGAAATCAAGTGGCTCCACTGTTTGTTATGGACTAACGGGACTTGCAGCAATGAATGTCCTGTAGAGGCCCCAGGAAGGCCTCACGCGGGACTGACACATTAATTTTATTGCCACAATGGTGAAGACAAAAAGGAGGACTTTTCAACAGGTTCGACATAATAAAGAAAATAAATAAATAAATCTAACAGTACCAAGGTGAGGTAAATTGCTTGAATGCACTGAAAGTTGTGATTCAGTGGTTCAGCTAGAGTGCAGTGGTGATACTTCTGCTCATTACTCTTTGAAACCTGGGTTTGGGGACTTCTGTTGATGCCAGCGGCTGGGATGGAAGTCTGAGTTTAATCAGGTGCACCCCCAGTGAGAAAATCAAAGCAAAGCACCCTATTAAACTAGATAAAAGCTGGTAAACTTTACCGAATAACAACGGAGAAGCTCCCCCCGATCCAGAGATACCAAACTTGCTCGAGAAGTAAATCCCTCGGCGGTAGCCAAATGCCCAAATCAAACAGGAGGCCCTGCGACATTAGTCCAGCGGCCTCTCATGCATCAACGTTCTTGGCTGGGTCATGCGACAAGGGCGAGGAGGGGCATCCAATAATAGCAAAGCCCTTCACAAAGCCAATAGCAGAGCAATAATGAAGATGCTGTATAGAATTGATGGAAAGGTGACAGATATCCAAAAAGATTTTAAAAAACTGGAGCAGCGTACCTTTGCAGTAGAAACCCAAGTTGCAGAGCTTCAGTCTGAGCACATGGCTATGGGGAGAGCACTATGCTACTTGTACAAAGAGAGAGAGAGAGAGAGAGAGAGAGAGAGAGAGAGCTGTCGGCAAGGGCTGAAGATGCAGCAGCCAGATCAAGGAGAAACAACATAAGGGTGTTCAGGATTCTGGAAGGGGCTGAACAAGCATACATGCCAAAATTCCTGGAATGTTGACTACAACAGGAATTGGATTTGTCTGCGGATTCAGAGTTGGGCATAAAGCAAGCCCATCCAGCAATTACCCTGAAACCGAAACAAGGGGTGCCAGCTCACTAGATTATTATCAAGTTCTTAAGATATACCATGAAAGAGAAAGTGCTGTGCCTAGCCTGGGGTAAAAAGAATTTAAGTTTTGATGGTCAAAGAGTATACATAGACCAAGACTATCCCCCAATGCTTCTGGCAAAAAAGGAAAAAAGTAATTCATGTAGAGAAACAGCTTAGAGAGAAGCGACTAAAAGCTCAGGTGTGCTACCCCGGAAAGCTGTGGATACAGGATGGAGAAAACGCAAAATATTTTGAATCTCATGGCAGCAACAACCTTTCTGAAAAATGCAAACATTCAAGTCCCAGACCTTAAGGAAGAACTGGCAGAGGCAGAGGTGGAGGACTTACTATGGGGAGTGGCAACTACGAAGAAGGCCATAGGGCTTAACCAAGCACAAGGAATTCTGCCCCTACATTCTGACTTAGCGGTGTGACTGAAGAAAAAGGCAGACACCTGAGCATGAGGACCTAGACTGGGTTTGCAACTTATTATACTTCAGTAACTGGAGGGGGTATCTGGGTCTTGACGAGGGGTAAGTTGCTTTTTGTTGTCCCTTCGCAGCCTGGTACCATCTCGAGTGGTTCTAAGCCACAGGGATAATCTGAATAGCTTACAATCCTGCTGAACTGGGCCAAAGATTATAATATCATTAAATGAGACTCTAATATATGAACAGTTTCTTTAAGGAACAGGATAATCAAAACAACAGGACTTTAAGTTCAAGTATTGTTCATAGTACTAGCGACACTGGGAACAGTCAAGTTGGGAAAAGGTGACCCTAACCGGTTAATTGGGGGTTGGGGACTTAATCAGTTCTTTATAATCTACATTTTCAGTTACTAAGGAAGTTTATAAATGCTTTGATACTAATTTATATGTCTGTTTGCTTTTTTGATTACACTGGGGGTGCATGGACTGGAACCCCGGAAGTCCAGACAGAAGGAAGAACACCAAGGTTTCAGACCATAGTTCCAGGCCAGGAGGAGCAGGGTGTACTTTCTTTTGACCAAAAAAAAAAACTCCCAGGGTGCAGACTAGCACCCAGAGTGGACCTTTATCCACCCACAAGTTTACTCCTTCTACACTGCCAGATTTGGTTGGGTTGCAGTGTGGGGAGGTTTGTTATGACGTTTATACGTAGGTATAAGTATATGTATGTTTTTGTGATTCAGCAAATATTTTTTTGATGTTTGTTTTAGTGTAATGGTCTTGTGCTTGTTACTGTTGATCCTGGGAAAGGGGAGGCGGGGAGGGGGACACGGAGGGAAATGTTTAAAAGCAATATGGTTGGAAAATGGCTAGTCTAAATAGTTGTACTTGGAATGTGAAAGGGGTGAACAACGTGGTTAAACAAATGAAAATTATATAGGAGTTACAAAGATCCAGCTGTGACATTGCCTGCCTGCCAGAAACTAAGCTCTCCTCAGAGGAGCATTTTTTTTTATTTCTCTTTATTGGTTGTAGGTGACATCATATTGTACAATTACTTTCATACATTTAATAATGATCCTTTAAACAGGTGTTAACCTCATACAGATATAACATTTTATGTTTATTTGAAGAAAATTTGTAATTTGTCTGGACTAGGAACTTCCCAACTTAATAATCAGGAGTCCCTCCATGGGACCACAGTTGCCTGTGAGGAGTTACCCACACTCCTCCTGATATCACATCTATGAAATTATCTTCCCCCTTCCCCTCTCAGTAAACTCTCCCCTATATTATGATAATTGCCTTAAGGCACAAAATCAAGTTCACATCGTGAGTAGAATATAACCCACGGTCTCCATAAAGGTTCTATTAAGGGTTGTTTATTATGGATTTTAGCCGTTAAAGTTTCCATATGGTAAATATCTGCCACCTGCCTCCTGCAGTCGTGGACCGTTGGGATAACTGGAGAGTACAATTTTTGTGTTATAGCTTTTTTGGCTGCTAATATAAAAATAGGTAATAAAGTCCGATGCCACACAGGGCTGTGATGTGGATATATTGAAAGCAGCACTATGTCTGCTGTGAGCTCCACTATCTCTCCCGTACATTCAGAAATATGCTGTTGTAAGGTATACCAGAATGGCATCAATAAGGGACATGACCAAAAAACATGGCTTTGATCTGCCAATTTACATAAACATTTTCTCCAGCATTCCCCGAATGATTGAGGAAGGTATTTAGTCAGTACCGCTGGGGTACGAAAGAAACTTCTGCATTTCCAAGCAAATTCACACCATCTGGTGGCATAGGTAACTTTATATGCTTGAATAGATGCTTGGAGCCATTCCTGTGCCTGTACATCCATTTCGAGATCTCTATTCCAACTGTTTAATATGGAGATAGAGGACTCTCCCATTCCCTCTCTCAAAATTTTATAGAGAAAGCCTATTTGATGAGGTCATAGCCTACCATTGATATTATCTTCAATGTATTTCCAGGCTAAGGGGAGGGGAAGGCAGTTGGGAGCCTAGCCACCACCTCTCTTTGTTGTAGTAGGTGCTTTTTGACCTGGTTATATCTGAAGAGATAGTTGTCTAATAAGCCAAAGTTTGTTTGAAGTGTTTCAAATGGGGTTATCCCTGTTGGTGAGAGAAATTGTTTGAAAAACTGGAGTCCTACATGTCTCCATCTGGAGAAAATATGATCTAGAGATGCTGGGAGAAACCGGTCATCTTCTGAAATTAAGGTGTGAAAAAAGAAGAGTTCTCTAAAGGCCTTATGTTGTTCCATTTTGTGCCATATTATTAATATCTGAGCTGTATATCTGGTAAAGTCATGAAATGGGGGTGGGTTTGTGACCGAAGTCAATGTGATCTTTATAATATCATATAAATCATTTATTGCAAACTCCAAGTCCTTCCAGGGGGATTGGTGAGCCGGAGTGAGCCACAGGGACATGAGTCTCAGAAATTATGCTAGTGCATATAGTTTTAAATTTGGAAGGTTGGCTCCTCCTAATGAACCTGTGAGTTGAAGAAGAGAGAACCTAATTCTTGGTTTCTGACCATTCCAAATAAAGTTGGACATGAGCTTGTCCCATGATTTGAAGTAGGAACCCAAAGGTAGGGTGGGGATATTCTGAAAAAGATATAATAACTTTGGAAGAACTATTATCCGAATTGTCTCAATTCTCTGCAAGAAGGATAGTGGTAATTGAGACCATGCAGACAAATTTTTTTGAACTTGATTGGATAAGGGCTCATAATTTAGTAATTCTAACATATCCAAATTTTTGGGAACTGTAATACCAAGGTATTTAAATTTGGTTTTATGCCATTTAATTGGATATTTATCTTTTAAGTCTTGAAATGGAGGAAAAAAATAAGGGTATCAGGTCTGTTTTGGTTATATTTAATTGAAAACCTGATATTTTTTTTAAATCCTGTAATGTTTGCCATAGGGCAGGTAGAGATCTATCTGGGGAGAGAATGGGTACCAGGATATCATCAGCAAATAATGCTATCTTGTATTCTCTTTGACCCACCGAGACCCCCTCTATCTCAGTATTCTTTCTAATCATTTCCTCCAGTGGTTCTACATAAAGAACAAATAGTAGCGGAGACAGGGGGCATCTCTGCCTTGTTCCCCTTTGGATTTGAATTGGCTGAGACAATGATCCATTCACCTGGATATAAGCTTTAGAATGCTCGTATACATGTTTCATACAATGAATAAAAAGATTCCGGGAAGGAAAAATATGACAGGGTAGTACAAAGATATTCCCAGCTTACCCTGTCGAACACTTTATCAGCATCTAAGCTGATAATTGTGGATAGGATTTTTTTAGAATGTATGTATTTGAGAAGAAGCATAAGACGACGAAGATTATCAAATGTATTTCTTTGTTTTATGAAGCCAGATTGAACTAGATGAATTCATGTGGTTAGAACTGTTTCTAATCTTTTGGCCCATATGGCTGCAAATATTTTATAATCCACATTTAATATTGAGATATGATAGTGGAAGGGAGGGATCCTTGTCAGGCTTTAGCAGTAGGGAGAGAACTGCATAATTCCAAGAGGGGGGTGGGGGCTCCCCATTCTTCACCTCAAGGCAGGTAGATAACAAGCTTGGGAGAAGCTGAGAACTAAATGTCTTATACCATTCTGGACTAAATCCGTCTGGGCCTGGGCATTTTAAGGGTTTTAGCTGTTTTATATAGAAAAGGATTTCTTCTGTGTTTATAGGTCATTCTAGTTGTCCTTTCTGGGAGTCTGTCAACGTAGGTAATTTAAGGTTTTTAAAGGAGGCTGCAATTAGTTCTTTCTGGTTCTGAGAAGGGAGAGTAGCGGTATATAAGGCTTCATAAAACTGTTTGAATGCCTGTTTTATATGGACTTCTTTATATGAAAAGAGATCTGTAGTGAAATATTTTATTTTTAGAATAGTAGAGGCCCTTTTCCTTGCTCTTAATTTCCTTGGCAATGCCCTGGCCCCTCTCACCCCCCCCCCCTTCGTAGAAGGATTGACGGAGATAGCTTAGGCTCTGGAGAGTCTTATAGTCCATTATCTCTTGGATATCCTGCTTTAGAGCCCTTATCCTAGTCATAAGGGCTCTGTCTCCCTCTTTATATAATAGTTGGCATGATGCTAATAATTCTGTTAGGAACTTTAATCTGGTTTATATTTTTTTTTTTGTTTATAGGATGAATATGACAGCAACTCACCTCGTATCACTGCCTTCAATGTGTCCCATTGTATTGCAGAAGAGATCTCGGAGATATGTTGTCCTGTATTATTTGCGGAATGCATTTTGTAAAATGTTCCAAGAACTCTTGGTCTTGTAATAAAGAGTTGTTAAATCTCCAGAGTTTTAGTTTTTTTTTTGTTTGCTTAGATTGACTTTAAGAATTAAAGGGTTGTGATCTGATAAAATTCAAGGTTCTACCTGTATGTCCTGTACTAAGGTGAGGTGCTCTCCTGTTATAAAGAAATAATCTAGCCGAGAATATGTTTTGTGTCTCCCTGAAAGAAAAAGTATACCCTGGATTGGATGGAAATATTTTTCTCCATACATCCTTTATTCTCAGAAAGGATAGATTATCTTTTAAGTGTTTTGGTGCCCTTGATAGCCTTTGTGGTTTAGGATTCGGAGAATCATGGTGAGGATGAAATGATGTATTAAAGTCCCCGCCCATTATAAGGATTCCCTTAAGCTTCTCCATAACCCTTTGTAAAAAAGTCCTGACTACTGGAAGTGGAGTCTGTGGTGGGAGATATGTGTTACCAAGGTGACCGCTTGAGAAAAAAGTATACTTGTTGTGATCACATACCATCCTTGGGGATCTATAAAGGTATCCTGAATTTCAAATGGTGTTGAGGAAGGGATTAAGATGGCTGTTCCCCTTTTATGGCCACTCGAATGAGAGGAGGCAAGTACCTGGTAGCATCCACCCAAATGTAACTTTAAATGTTCTGATGAGGACAGATGAGATTCTTGAAGAAAATAAATAACAGCTCCCTGTTTGCCCAAGTATTGCATTACTTTATATCACTTGATAGGGGAGTGTAGGCCGTTCACATTCTGTGAAAAAACTTTTACTGGTATGTTAGCCATAGTCCCGTGGTGAGAACAGCCTGTTTGTATTTTTGGCACAGCATCTGAGGTTGTGGGGCGGAAGTAGAATAAGGTTTTTAAGGAAAATTTTCCCTTTTCCATCCAGAGGTCCCATGAGACCTTTTCCAGTATTTCTGGACATTGTTTTGAAATTGCTTCTTCCTTTTCTCACAACTCCGACGACTGCTGCCAAACTAAGGAGTCCCTGCCAGATTTTACTTGACTTTTTACCAACATATTTTATATTTGAAAGAACAAGTAAACAAAATAATCACAACATTTCAGAACCTAAAACCCCTAATCTCCCACAGGAGAAAACTATATACAAGTGGTCTTCCACTACTGGGGGAGATTCAAACATCTCCTACCTGGATCCCAGGAAAGGGTTGCCTTTCCCCTGGGTAAGTGGGGGTTAATCCACTAAATGTGAATCGATACCCACTTGAGAGGGAACTCCCTCTCTGGGAACTAGTTTCTATTTGTCAGTAGTCCTGATGTGGTGAGACTATGAATGTAAGCAATTCAGACCATTAAATATCTTTCAAGGTCTGGGGGAAAGGCTCCTCTCACCACTGCCATAATAAATGGGGTAGTATTTCCCCTTTGCCAACTTTAAAACAAAATGAAAATTCAATTTAGCTAAGGGAAGAAAGGGAGGAGAAGACTAACCTACTTCCCTTCCATTCAGATTACCATTTGAGGCTCAATTGCCATTGCCTTCAGGTATAATTTGTTTTTAACGCCCTCTGGTGTCGTTTGTACTGAACATCCAGATTTCGGCTTCATTTCCCAAACATTTAAGAGTCAGACATTCCTACTATATCTTTTCCCTAAAACCATTCCTAATACATATGTGGAGACATATATTTTCCTGATTAAGCCCCCCTTTGGTCAAAAATCTAAAATAATTTCAAAGAGATAATTCCTCTCTCCGGTACTTTAAGTAGTTCAGTGGGAAGTCTGTAATGTCTAAATAATGAGGCCTGCCTTGTAGAAAAGGGCCCATCATCTAACCCTTTAAATATTTAAATGGAAGGTTTTTATCTCCAGGTTACATGTTTTACAGATCCTGTCATTCTCTCATCATTTTATTTCCTTTCCCTGGGCGATACCTTGACTGTTTTCTCTTGAGGCCGTGCCCGGTACTGTGTCTCCAACTGTACACTTCAATGGAGATATCAGCTTCTCTGTTTGTATATATATAATTGGTTGCATTATCTTTTAATTGTTGGTTCTCTCAATAAAGAATTAAATCGTCCTTAATATTTGGTACTTTACTCAGTCCGGAAGGTGCACCAGCAAGTAGTCCCCTCCGCGGGAAGGTGAGACTTGGATCGGGGGAGAGGGAATTGTATCACCACCCCATGGTGAATGGGGAAAGACGTAATGCTCACCTGCGCATCATTAAGGGATCTCTGGATATGTGCCCTTAATAATTATGATAAATGTGTCCAAGTGAGCTATAGCTCGCTCTCACTCCTGTCCATCCACCCATGGCTGTTCTCCCACATGTCTCACCCCCCAAAGCCTCCTCCACTGAAAAGAAACAGTACCTCTCTCCGGTTTTAGATTCCTCAAATTGGTTGTATAGTAGGGTTTCTTAAGATTCTCATTTTGTCGAGCAAAGCCTGCAGTCTCTGATCACCAATCTCCATTCATTCTGTATCCTGAGGAGCAGGCCCTGAGGGTAATTGCCAGTATTTTAATTGCAGCTTGGGATCTGTTTTTGAAAGTATGTCTCGCTGTATTAAGTCGGGTTTAGCCTCTGATGCTGTATTGTATGTAAGTAGGGCCATTTGGGAGTTGGACTGTTAGTTTCACCGGATAGGGAGTCCGAAATATAAAGTTCAAGGCTCGTAGTAGGGGGAATAATGGGGAATACTCTCTCCTTGAACGTTGCGTTGCTGGTGCATAATCGTTGTC
Organism: Neoceratodus forsteri; assembly: GCA_016271365.2. Classification (NCBI taxonomy): domain Eukaryota; kingdom Metazoa; phylum Chordata; order Ceratodontiformes; family Ceratodontidae; genus Neoceratodus; species Neoceratodus forsteri. The sequence continues at coordinate 1,297,056,951 of CM057459.1, forward strand.
AAATACAATTTGGTGATTTCTGAGCATGACTTTCAGTTTACGCCAGGTCTTGGATAAAATGTGGTCTTTTTGGTAGTAATTGTTGAATTGGATTACTAACAACCTGGGTCTGGCATCAGGTTTTGATGGGCGAGACCCCAATGCGTCATGTGCCCTTTCAATATCTATTTGAATTTCTGGGCCTAAATCCAGGGCCAAGCACAAGAAGTAATCTGAAAAAGCAATTGCATCGTTCCCCTCTTCTCCCTCCGGTATTCCATATAGTCGTATGTTTTTTTCTTCTCCCCCTATTTTCCATGTCTTCTTGTCTCATTGAAAGATGTAGCTGCTCCTCAGCCATTAAATGTATTGCTATCTCCTTTAGAACATCTCGCATTTCTGTTCAAAATTTGGATATAGCCTGGAGAGTTGCCTCTGTTGATGTGTTCTCCGGCATTGGCTTTTTTTTTCTCCCGCTCTTTTTCCACGTTTAGGTTCTGGTGGTAGGGTAGTTAGAGAGGACATATCTGAGCCTATTAGGCTGCTTTCATCTGCCACTAGAAGTTCTTGCGGGAGCTGGTAGTGATTCTTTTCTTGGCGTGACATATCCCCGGTGGGATAATCTTGTTGTTTCCAAGGTCTCTCCCGGTATGCCTGGTCTTTGTCATTACCGATTTTATAGTTTGTTAGCCACTTTGTCAAGAGAGAGAGAGATGTTGTTCTGGATTGAGGTAGTGGAGGAGCCCAAATCCCTGTGTGTTCATGACGCCATGTCTCAACCGGAAGTCCCCCAGAGGAGCATTTGAAGTTAAAGAGGGCATGGGTGGGAGGAATTTATGCTGACTCACATCCACAAGCCAAAAAGGCAGGGATGGCGATCCTGGTGCGAAGAGATTTACCATTCCAAGTCACCTAGGTATTCTTAGAAGGAGATGGGTGGTTTATGAGGATATCGGGGAAAATTAAGTGGCTGCTCGATACACATAATCTCCCTGTATGTCCCCACTCTGCCTACTGGGGAATTTTTTATGTGAACCTTTAGGCACATTTCCTCTCTCCCAGAGGGACAAATATTGTGCCTGGGAGACTGGAATTGTGTGGAGGACCAGGAATTAGATAGGAGCCCCCAAAAAAGGCACGAATCTTAGAGCCGGTGCAAAACTATTAAGGGCCTTAAGGGCGGAAGGAGGCCTTGTTGATCCATGGAGGGTACAGAATCCCACCCTGAAAGAATTCACATTCTACTCAACGGTTGGTAATTTAGTATTCACGGCTAGATAGGCTATATACCCAGAAGGCATAGGCACATACAATAGTGGAAATAAAGATACACCCTTTAACTTCATCTGATCACACACTTACATTCTATAAGGTACGGGGGGAACAAAGCACCAGGGAAATCAGTGGAGGCTTAATGCAGGTTTATTGCAAGATAAGAAATTTTGTGGACTCCACAAAGGAAGTCATTAAGAATTATTTAACAGAAAATGATACACGGGAGACCCAGTTAAAATTTGTTTGGGATGGCCTGAAAGCAGTAGTAAGAGGCCATGCAATATCACAAGCATCATATATTAAAAAGATGCATCGAACAAGGATACAGAAGGCAGAGAAAAATCTAATGGATTTAGAAATAGAGCACAAAAGGTCAAGAGATGCATCATTATTACCCAAAATTAAACAGGCTAGAGAAAAACGGAATACTTTAACAACAGGAAAAGCGGAGAATATGATCAGATTCTTGAACCAAAAATACTATGAAGGTGGGAATAAGGCAGGGAGATTACTTGCCCTTAGACTTAGAAAACAGGAGGCTGAGAGATACGTGGCTAAGATTAAAAAAGTGGGAGGAAGGGACAATGTAGTAACTAATCCAGAGAATATCGCAGAAGAATTCCAAAAATACTACGCACAATTATATAAGAAAGAGAGGCAGGAAGGGCAGCTAGAAAGGATGTCAGAATTTTTGAGAGGTAAAATTTCCTAAGCTTACAAGAGAGCAGCAACAGTCCCTGGAGGCGCCCTTTAAAGATGAGGGGATAAAAGAAATAATAAAATCATTAAAGGTGGAGAAGGCCCCCGGGTCAGATGGCTTCATAACTGACTTTTATAAGGTATTTGCCAATGATTTGGTCCCATTGCTAACTAGGGTTTGTAGTGCAGCACATGATGAGGGGGCCACCCCAGATTCCTGGGGAGGGTCAACGATCTCCGTGCTGCCTAAACCTGGTAAGGAGGGCATCCCCTGTGCAGAATTCCGTCCCATCTCCCTACTGAACTCGGATACTAAGATATTTGCAAAAGCAATTGCCAATAGGGTTCAGGAAGTGGTCTCCATGCTGGTCCATCCAGACCAAATTGGATTCATTCCAGAGAGACACATACATGTCGACACCTGTCTCCTGTTAAATGTCCTGGGGACAGCAGACAAATTGCCCTCCAACCCCTTAAAAATGGTCATTTTGATCAATGTGGAAAAAGCCTTTGATCAGCTGGACTGGGAATTTTTGAGATTTACACTGGAAAAATTCGGATTCAGGGCTAAATTCCAGGGGTGGATTTCAAATTTATATCATACTCCCAAGGCAAAAGTCAGAGTTAATGGAGTATTCTCTAAAATGCTCCAGATAGAAAGGGGAACAAGGCAGGGATGTCCCCTGTCCCCCCTGCTATTTGCCCTGAGTATGGAGCCTTTGGCAGCCAGGATTAGACAAGATCCTGATTACCAGGGCATGGGGAGTCCACATCTCGCTTTACGTGGACAATACTTTATTATATGTCTCCAACCCAGAAAACACCATAACACATTTACTAGACCTGTTGAATCAATTTGGTCATGTATCAGGCTTTAAGGTAAACAAATCTAAAACAAAAATGCTTCCTTTGGGAACACAGGTGGGGGTGCGATTATCCAATTTTGGTAAATTTAAATGAGCTAAGACTGGCTTCAGATACCTAGGAGTACGGATCCCTCAGAATTTGAAGAAATTATATCAGGCCAATCACCTGAAGCTGTCAAGGGAGGGTCAGATGGACTGCGCTAGATGGTGGGAGTTTACACTGTCTCTCATGGGGAGGGTGGAGGTGGTGCGCAAGAATCTTCTGCTTAGATTCTTATTTTTCCTTCAACCCTCTGACATCAGGTCTTGCCAGCTGGAAGCTAAGGTTTTGCGTTGAAGCCGGGGAGGTCTGGTGGGATCGTATGGATGAACAACATATACCACTCCTAGAACTACTGTTACAGGTGAGTAACCTGTTTTTCTAGGATCGTGGATGTGTTGTTCTGTCCACACTATTTGGAAGACTCCAAGCAGTTCTCCAGGAGAGGGAGCAAGGTGCACATCCCCTCTGTACTTACTTGGGGAACAGAGATTGGAGAACTGAGGCCCCAAAACCAGCATCCCGGCATGACTCTAGGTTGATGTCGTAGTGGGTAATGAAGGTGTTTGCTGTCTTCCAGGCAGCAGCCCCTCAGATTTCCTGGATAGAGATGTCCCTGGAAGCAGCCACTGATGCAGTAGTATGGCGGGTGGAGTGAGGTCTTATCCCTATGGGAGGCTCCTTGCCCGCTAACCAATAGCATAGATCAGTGCAGGATGTAATCCATCTGCCAATCATCCACTTTGCTACAGGTCTGCCAGGTGTGACTTTAGCGAAGGTGACAAACAGCTGGTGAACTTCTCCCTGAACTTCCTCCGTCCGCTCTTTATAATAATAGAGCGCTCATCTCAGGTCCAGAGTATGGTGCCTGTACTCGGCCTCCGAGGTGTGGTTCAGATAGAACACAGGCAGAGTTAACATCTTGTTAAGATGGAACTCTGACACCACCTTTGGGAGGAACTTCGGGTGGGGGCGCAGGACTACCTTGTCCCTGTGGAAGACCAGGCAAGGAGACTCCACCGAGAGTGCCTGGAGCTCCCCAGTCCTTCTGGCTGACATCAGCCACCAGAAAGATGGTCTTCCATGACAGATGTGACATCTCATACCTGTGCATCAGTTCGAATGGCTTGCCCATGAGCTTTGTCAGTACCAGCATTAGATCCCAGGGAGGTGGAGGTTCAAGCACCGGAGGGGATATGTGGTTAAGGCTTTTAAAGAAACGCTAGACCACCTTCTCCTATGCCACCATCTGCTGACCGGCCCATGCCCAGTAAGCAGAGATGACTGCCAGGTGCACCTTAAGGGTCGTGGACTGAAGACCACCCTTGGAAAAGGACCAAAGGTAGTTGAGGATACTAGCCACTGAACAGGACAAAGGGTCCAAGTCCTTGCCCTGACACCAAATGGAAAACCTTTTCCATTTGAAGGCATAGCACCTCCTGGTCAACTCCTTCCTGTATACTTACACTACTGTAAGTACATCCTCAGAGAGACCCAGAGCCTGGAATTCTAGCCACTCAGGAACCAGGCTGGGGAGAGGGGTGCAGCACCCCATACATCGAATGGGAAGAACACCCCTCCCCCCCCTCAGCTAGTGGTCAAACAGGAATTCAGCACGTTTGCGTTCATTTGCATCACCAGGTAAGAAAAAGGTTTGTCTCCCATACGACGCGCAGGGTAATGCCAAACTTCACCCAACAACTAACACACCAAAATCTGGCCAATGGAAAATCATGTACACACAATGCTCACAGCCTGGGAAATAAGATCCCAGACCTGCAGGCAATAATGTCAGAGGCTAAACTGGACATAGTAGCAATTAGTGAGACGTGGTTTACCAGTAACCACCTTAGGAGACTTCAGTACCTGGCTATGTATTGTTCAGAAGAGACCGAAGTGCAAAGGGGAGGAGTGGCCCTGTCGTTAATGAAAATATCAAAGCTACAGAAATTCAGAATACACATAAGGAGCCAGAAGAACTGTGGGTCACCCTGGAAACAGGAAATGGGACAGCCATAAGAACTGGGGTTGTCTACAGGCCCCCAGACCAGAGGAGGACATAGACACATTACTGTTAGAAGATATACAAAACATGACAGCTAAAGGGAGGTTCTGATAATGGGAGACTTCAACATGCCAGATACAGATTGGTCAATACCAGCAGGAACATCTGCCAGAACTAGACTCATAGTGGATTCCCTGCAGGGGAGGGCCTCAAACAACTGGTACAGCAACCCACAAGAGACAGGGCTATCCTAGATCTAGTACTGACTAACAAAGAAGGGATCACAGATCTCAGGTAGAAGGTCACCTGGGGGCCAGTGACCATCACATGGTATGGTTCAATTTGGCTACTACATCTAAATCATCCCATTCCAAGGCAAAAATATGGGACTTCAGAGGAGCTGACTTTGATAAGATGGCCAACAGAGTTAAGCTAGCCTGGCAAAAAGAAACACAGGTGAGGGGTACAGGCAAAGTGGGCAAGCATTAAGAATGCAATACTTGAAGCAACATCCCATTGTGTTAGACAGAAAAGGAAGTGCAAAAGAAGAAGGAAACCACTTTGGTTCTCAAATACAGTAGCAGAAAAGGTCAGAGCCAAAAGGCTGGTCTTCAGGAAATATAAGGGAACACAGTGGGATGAAGATAGGGAGGCATACCAAACTGCCCTAAGGGAAGCAGGTAAGGCAGTAAGGCAGGCAAAGTCGCAAACTGAGGAAACACTAGCACGAACAGTAAAAGAAGGTGACAAGACTTTCTATAGATACATTAGTGAAAGGAGAAAGTCCAGATGGTGATTGCTAAGCAATGGAGAAAAGGGAGCATGTGAGGAGGGAGGACCCTGTAAGGCATCTATCCTAAATAGATACTTTTGCTCCAGTATTTACTGAAGAGAAGGTAGGGCAGGCCCACAGCTCAGCATCATGGACACAGGGGAGGAGGTGAGCACTCCCTCTCACAAAGAAAGGGTCCTACAAGAGCCTCTAAGCTCAGGGTGGATAAGGCAATGGGACCTGATGGCATACATCCCAGGGTACTTAAGGAGCTAAAGGAGGAACTAGCAGAGCCATTAGCAGAATTGTTTAGTGAGTCTCTGAGCACAGGAGAGGTCTCAGAGAAGACTGGAGAAGGGCTCATGTGATCCCGCTCCACAAGAGTGGTAGCAGGGAGGAGGCGGGAACTACAGACCGGTCAGTCTTACCTCAGTAGTGGGCAAGATTATGGAGGCACCCTTAAGGAAAGGATAGTGCAACACCTGGAATCCATAGGGCACAGGATCCAAGACAGCATGGGTTTACAAAGGAAGGTCCTGTCAAACTAATCTCATAGATTTCTTTGACTGGGTAACCAGAGTGGTGGACCAAGGGGGAGCAGTTGATGTCGCCTACCTTGACTTCAGCAAAGCTTTTGACACTGTTCCACATAGAAGATTGATAAATAAGCTGGGTAGGCTCAGGGTGGGTCAGAAGTTGGTCAACTGGGTGGCAAACTGGTTGATGGGCAGAAAACAGAGAGTGGTGGTAAATGGTATACAGTCAGAAGAGATGCAAGTCATAAGTGGGGTACCCCAGGGATCAGTCCTGGGGCCAGTCCTCTTCAACATCTTCATTAGTGACCTTGCAGATGGACTAGAGGGTAAGGCTTGTCTGTTTGCAGATGACACCAAGATCTGCAACAGAGTAGATGATCCAGATGGGGTGGGCAGAATGAGAAGAGATCTGGATAAACTGGCAGAATGGTCAGAAGAGTGGCAACTGGGATTTAATGCAAGAAGTGCAAAATCACACATAGGAAGAGAAACCCTGAAGCCACCTATAGGCTGGGAGGGAGTTGCTAGCAGTCACAAAGGAAGAAAGAGACTTGGGCATCATCATCACTGATGACCTGAAATCATCCAAGCAGACCTCTAAAGCAGTAGGTAAGGCTAGGGGGGTGTTACAGTGTATTAGTAGGGGTATCACAAGTCGTAAGAGGGAGTAATAATCCTCTGTACAAGACACTAGTTAGGGCCCCATCTGGAGTACTGCGTGCAGTATTGGAGCCACACCTTCACAAGGACATTAACAAAGTGAGGCAGTCCAGAGAAGGGCAACCAAATGGTGCAGGGACTGCATCAGAAGACATATGAGGACAGATTAGCGGAGCTCAATATGTATACCCTTGAGCAAAGGAGGGAGAGAGTGATATGATCGAGGCATTCAAACACCTTAAGGGCATAAACAAGGTGAAAGAGTCTAACATGTTTAAATATAAGAAAATAGCAGACAAGAGGACACAGCATGAGATTAGAGGAAGGCCGATTAAGGGGAATGTGAGGAAATCTTTTCACAGAAAGGGTGGTGGATGCATGAATGGCTTACCGCAAGAAGTGGTGGCTATGAATACAGTGCAGGGCTTCAAACAGGCATGGGATAGGCATAAGGGAGCAATACAAATGACTATGAATAGATAGGCCACAGACAGAGCAAAGGGCGATAGCACATTTATAAGGTAGAAAAAGAAATGGGCAGACTGGATGGGCCTTGCGGTCCTTATCTGCCGTCAACTTCTATGTTTCTATGTTTCAGGTGCAGAGGTTGAAGGTCCAGATGGAATATCTTCCCCTGATTGGCTGATAATAGGTCCGGGAATACTGGAAGCCACTCAGAGGTCTGGAGCTTGGCTGAGGAGATCTGGATACCAGAACTGGCGGGGCTAGTCTGGTGCTCCCAGGATCACCTGTGCCTTGTCCCTCCTGACCTTGAGGATCACCTTGTGCACCAAGGGAATTGGAGGGAAAGCATATAAAAGGCCTGGCTTCCACAGCCGCGAAAAGGCATCCCCCTGCAGCGAGCCCTGCTGAGGGGGGCCGGCATGAAACAGCCTCAGATACACATTCTCCCTGGAGGTAAACAGATCCACCTGAGGTTTGCCCCAGTAGCAGAACAGGCTGTGTACTACCTCTTGATGGAGAGACCACTTGTGGGATGTCTTGCTCACACGGCTGAGAGCGTCTGCCAGTTGGTTTGAGGCTCCTGCCACATGGATGGCTAGGAGATCTGAATGCAGTCGGCTTATGAGGGTCCAGATGCAGAGCGCTTCCCTGCACAGCAGCCAGGAGTGCATGCTGCCCTGTTTGTTGAGATAGTACATGGTCATGGTACTGTCCATCTGGACTTGCACCACTTGACCCCGAAGGAGTGGAGCGAATGCTGACAGCACCAGTCTGACTGCTCTGAACTCCAGCAGGTTGATATGATATCGGGATTCCTTGGGGGTCCAGAACCCATGGGCTCTGTGATTCCCCATGTGGGCACCCCAGCCCATGAGAGAGGCATCGGTCATGAGAACGATTGTCAGCTCAGGACAGGCAAATGGGATCCCTTCCTGCAGGTGTTCTAGGATGGTCCACCATTGGAGAGCATCCCACATCTTCTGGGTCACAGTGACCAGCTGGTCAAAGTGACCATGACACTGAGTCCACTGGCTGGTTGGCTCCCATTGGAGGGGGCACATATGCCACCAGACCCATCAGAACTATGATGGTGCAGGCCGCCATGTACCCCGAAGGTGCAGAAAGTCCTGGGCAGGGCGCAAATGCCCAACCATAAATAATTGGGCAAAGGAGGAGAGAACCTCCGCCCTGTCCATCAGGAGCTGGGCTCTGGCTCGCAAGAGTCTAGCTTTGCCCTGATGAAGCATATCACCTGTGAAGGTACGAGTTCCGGCTTGGTCTCATTGACCAGGAGACCAAGGGTGGTGCAGGTCTGGAGGGCCAGGTCCCTGGACCTCTCCACCTCTTGTTTGGAGGAACCCGCTAAGAGCCAGTCATCGAGATATGGGTAAACTCTGACCCCTCGACACCGAAGATGGGCCACCACCACTGCACTGCATTTGGTGAAGAACCATGGGGCCAATGACAGGCTGAATGGCATGGCTCGGAACTCGAATAGGGGTCCTTCTGCATGGAATCAAAGGAACCTTTGGTGAGGTGGATGGATCGGGACATGAAAGAATGCATCCTGGAGAGTCAATGAGCAAAACCACACGTTCTGCTTGAGAGATGGTATGATCTGGGACAGAGTTACCATCCTGAATGTGCATGATCTGAGGAATTGGTTCAGGTCATGCAGATCTAAAATGGAGCACCAGCCCCATGTCCACTTTGGGACCAAGAAGTACCTAGAAACAAACCCTGGGTGGACAGGGGGTCCATGACTCTGGCCACCACGTCCTTCCGGAGGAGTTTGGCAGTGTCGTCTCAAACAGCTGACTGAGTGTGTACGGACACCATTTCCTCCCATGGGGTGTGGGCTTGACTTGGAGGGTACTGCTCGAATTCCAGAGGCAGACCCTGGCCATCCATTTCTAGAACCCACCTGTCATGGTGACAGTGGACCAGGCAGAAATAAAGTGGCAGAGCCGGACCCCCACGGGAGGGCCCAGAGCTTGCATGACAGGTATGAGGGTTGCCACCCCTATCCTGTCACTGAGCAGGCTTGGAGGAAGAGGATCCAGATTGGGGACCACCTGAGCCCCGTCCTCCAGGTTTATGGGCTGCCGGGGGCCCAGACTTGGGCCAAGGGTGCCAAGGTTGTGCCTGCTGTTGCTGCCCAGATTGGAAATGGGGCTGCTTGGCCGAAGGGGCAGAATGCTGAAATGGCTTCTTCTTCTGCTTTTTGGAACTCTGGGATTCCTTCTGTGCAGACGTCATAGAGTCCAAGGTGGCACTGTACTTCTCGATGTGTTAGAGGTGACCATCCACACTTGGACAGAGAAGGTCGGTACCCAGGAAAGGGACAACCGTTAGCTTGTGATGGGTGTCCGCTGTGAAGGTGAAGACCCTTAACCAAGCCCTGCAGTGCATGGCAACCACAGCCACCACCAAGCAGGTGCAAGAGTTCCTGAGATCCAGAGCCATCTGGAGTTGCTGCTTCGCAACAGCCGACTGTGGTCATGGACCTGCATGCCCGTGGTCTGGAGGTCTGCGGGGAGGTGAGATTGAACCTTATCAAGAGAGCCTAGGAGGTCATGAGAGAAGTGTGCCATGATGATGGCCAAGCTTGCCTGACAAAGGTCCAGTGAAGAGGCGGCATAGACTTTCTGGGTAGAATGGTCCAGTTTTTTGGACTCTTTGTCCAAAAGTCTATCGGTGACTCCCGAATTACCCGAGCACCTGAACACAGATTTGGTCACCAAATCCTCTGCAGTGGGGTGCTCTGTGTATCCCAAAAGGGACCTGATGTGCACCACATATTTGCGAGCCATACGGGCAGATGGTGCAGGGCAGGAGGCAGGGTTCTGCCATAGCTCCAAGAACCAACAATGGCCTCGGCCACTGGGAAGGCCTCTGTCGGTGAATCCCCTTGTTCGAGAATATTAGTGAGGGGATATTTAGCCTGTTTCTGGATGGGTTCAAGAGGCATTCCCATGGATTCAGAGGTGAGACGGAGGATGCCCATAAAGGAAGAGGGACCGTCCCCCGTCAAGAGACTACCAACCAATTCCTCATTCGGGGACGAGAATGAAGGTCTGAGTCCTCAGACTCTAGACAAATTGGCCGGCCACCAGAGTCTCCCTCCACCTGCCTAGGATGGTCGGGAGTGAGGGTGACAGAAAGTCAATGCAGGAGGCCCGGAACAGGCCGAGACTCTTTGGTAGGAGTCCTGAAGGGGGCTGTTTGGGTGGTGGCTCCACCAGGATAGGTGAAGAGGCTGATTTTTGGCTGAACTGGAATGGTCTTGAATGGCTCCGGAGGAGAGGAGGAGGAACGGTAAAAGCCAGCTCCAGAGGAGTCGGCTTTGGCCTAGGGGGTGACAGCCAAGTAATGGCCAGGGTAGAGGTTGGGATTGACCTTTGGCCAGACATAATCAGCTGCTGCCACATTAAGTCTTCGTAGGATCGATGGAGTTTCCGTTGAAGCCTCTCCTCATCTGAGGAGGATGAAGAAGAATGGCGGCAGCGCTGCTTCTTTAAACGCTTGTGCGCCTTCTTCAGTGTATTGGTCGAAGGGGTCAGAGACCTTGATCTAGATCATCGGGGAGACCAACGGGTTCAATTGGAAGGAACCAGGGAGGACCGCGTCTCCTCCAGGTCAGGGACCAGTTCTCCGATGGGATTCCCAGCAGGCTGGGCCTCCTCCTCAGTGACAGGCAGGACTGGAGTCCTGAATAATGAGTTGTCGGCCTCATCAAGTGATAACAGGTCAACTGGGTTGAGAATGATCTCAACCGGATCGTCGTCCAGAGTCTGAGCCGGCTGGCCTGGTGGGGGAACCGTGAAGCCAGCGGCAGAGGCCGCAACCTCAGCCGAAGTTGAGAAGGGAGATTCCTGGGACTGAGATCTCTCATGATCCCAGGAATGTCATCAGCGTGACAAAGATTCTCTTGGTTCCTTGTCCTTTTTACGAAACCGTGAAACATGCGCACCTGAGGACCCCTCACCCTTGGTGGGAAAGGATTGACACATCTCTCGAAAGGATCCGGAGAAAGTGGAGCCCAAGTTGAGCAGTTCGAAGAAGGACATTAAGGATCTATCTGCAGCCCGAGCCACCTCTTCCTCGAACATCTTCATTTATTAGAGCTGCTCAGTGGACCCCACAGCTGTGGAGACTGCCCATCAGACTTCCTTAGATTTGACTGGCAGATTCCGTTTCTCCAGTCTGCCCAGTTGAAACCATGCAAGACGATCATCTAAGATGTTCAGGTGAAATGCACGGCACATCTCACAGGCCTGAGTGTCATGGCTGACACCCAAGCAGTACACGCACGTAGCATGCGGGTCGATTAATGAGACATCTTTACCCCTGCACGGGCAGCGGAGAAACAGGGTGAGGATTTATCCTCCATACGGTCGATATCGGGAAGTGATTTGCTGCAACTCTAATGAGTTTAAGTTTAAGTAAATCCATGGATTTGAAAGCCAGGGCCTACAAAACGTGAGAGTGGTAAGGAGGGAACCTATATCTTCCAGCGGAAAGGAAGATCTGGCTTCATGGGGTGGAGCCGAGGGTTATACCACCTGGCTGGATCGGAGGAGCCAGCTTAAAGACCTTCTGGCAATATTCTTAAAGGGAAAGGACATGCCAAACAGTGTGAATAGAACAACATATCCACGATCCTAGAAATATCAGTTCCTGTCTAAAAGCAGAAGAGACGCAACCCATTAAAGAGAAATGGCAGGCAGAAGCTCAGATAGTGATATCAGATGAGGAATGGGTGCAGGTGTGGCAGGGAATTTTCAAGACAATGATTTCTCCCTCATGGAGAGACTTTGGGTGGAGGGTGGCCATCGGGCCTTTCTGAACCCTGAAAATAACAAAACACTTGGGGCAGGCTTCTCCGAGAGGTGTTGGACAGGATGCCAGGATGTCAGCACCCTGACGCACGTGTTCTGGGCATGTCTAGTGTTAGAGAAATATTGGGAAAGGGTACAGAAAGAAATGAAGAAGGTCTTTGAGACCCCCTTCCTGCTTGATCTTAAGTCATGGGTACTGGGGGTGCCCCCTAGGGGTGTGGTTTTCGGGGTCTCAGAGATATCTGTACCATATTATGGTAGCAGCAGCTCTTAAAGCAATAACCCCAAAATGGCGAAGCCCCAGTAGACCTTCAGTGGAGTCCCGGCTAAGCAACTGCCATGGAATATTAATTATGGAAAGGGTAACAACACGGCTCAGATTTCAAAAAGACAGATTTATTAGTAGATGGATGCCAGTCTTCCACTACCTAGCCACTATACAGGGAAAAGACGTTATGGAAATTTTAGCTGAACAAGAGCAATGATGACTAAAGGATGTGGATGTGGCATTTGCTTTCCCTTCAGGGTGCTCCCTCCTCCTATCGTTTAGGCAGGGATGCCCTTCCCTGCACTAATATATATTTAAGAAAGTGATAAACAACTCTTCTTTCTTTCTCCAGGGATGTGTTTGGATGTAGAATTGATGTATACGTGTATTAAGTCAGTTTTCTTTTCTTCATATTATTTCTTTTTGTTTTTATTTCAAATGTATAAACAATCGTACTTAATCGATTAGGTTTTTAAGTCCAGAAGGAATCATCGATTGGGATTGGGAGGTAACAGTAAAAGTGTTTTGTTTTGTCCTGTATCAGTTAAGTATGTATGAATGTATTGTTATTTGTTGTTTGCACAAAAAAGAAGATTAATAAAATATAATTTCAAAAAAAAAAAGAAACCTGGGCTTGCGATCAGAGTAGTGTTGCTAAGGGCTGGCCGGGAAAGGTAAGTTGAGCCTCCCACAAATAAAGCAGAAAAGGGGGGGATTACATCTTCTGCTCTTTGCCACCTGGTGAAAGCCAGGTTGTAGTGTAGTAGAGGTGCACTTCAGGGGAAGGGCAGACACTGGATGCCAACAGCTCACAGGTCGTAAATCATTGCATGCCAGCAACCCTGAAAGTGAGACAATGGTGGAAACCCCTGATTAGTAGGAGTACATCCAGCCCCCTGCAGACCCTGCACTGCCAACCAGGCACCCCCACACAGCACTGGAATTTAACCCTGTCGGGAGTTTGTGCTGCTTGGGGATCCTGCCATGGGGGCATGCTATACTGGAACAGGAGATTGGAGTAAGTACTTGGGGAGGGTGGGTGACAGGGCTGTAGCAGCCGGCCAGATTGGGGGAAGGGGCAGCTTTGCAGCAACTGGATAAACAAAGGGTTAGGAAAAAATAGCTATGATTCAGTACAATAAAGGTCTTTCCCAAGGTTCGCAGCTGATAGCAGGAAAAAAGGAACTGAGGTGTTTGGGGGCAGCCATGCTTACATATGGCAATGTAAACAAAGTGCTGTGCATCAGTGCCCTAATTTGGCATCACTGTCCCCAAAAAGACTTAACTTGTTTTGGTAATCATAACAAAAATCGGTCCCTGTCTATTTCACTTAGGAAATATACAGACTCAGAGGCTAATATTTATTTATTTATTTATTTAAACATCAGTTTACAACCTTTGAGCCAGGGGCTCATTTACAAAGGTACCTCGTCACATAGAGGAGACAGACAGTGGCATAGGAGACAATAGATAATACAGGTACAAAGTAAGTGTCATTCAAGGTTACAGTTGGTTCAAAACAGATGAGGAATACATAAGCTAATCAAGCTAAATAGGGTTAGTGATGGGAAGCAGAAGGAGGGAAAGCCAGGGAGGAAGAGAGGTAGGGAAGGAGGTGAGAAGGAGGGGTGCAGCTCGGTGAGCATTGTCAGGGGTGTATTTTTTTTATTTTTTACTTTGCTTGTGGCAGCATCTGCATGAGATGAGCAGGTGATTTCAGGCTGCTTTAAAGCATGCTAACGAGGGGGAGTTGAGATAGCGGCAGGGAGGGAGTTATCCCAGGTGGACGTTTGTGAGGGAACGCCCTTTGGCCTTGCGAAGTCCTAGCTCTTGGAATGACCAAAATTGTTTTGTCTGAGCTGTGGGTGTTCATAGTTGGATTAGCTCAGTGGATTGAGTCAGATAGGCCAGCGGGGGATAGGCCATGGAGGGCTTTAAAGGTGAGTTGGCAGGTTTGGTACATGAGCAGCTCATCCAGGCTGGGTAGGGAAGTCAAGGAGTACAGCAGACAGGTGTGGGTAAGTCTAGGCGCACCGGTTATGAGTCTGCAGGCTTTGTTAAGTGTAAGGCGAACCTTGCTTAGGGCCGTCTGATCAGCAGCCCCATAGACCGGAAGGCCGTAGTCGATGAGTGATATGACAGAGGAAGTGACAGCCAGGCGGAGGGCGTCTCGAAGGGAGGCATTAAAGCCGGTAAGAATGCCCAACCGTGAGTTGGTGGCAGAGTTCAAGGTGGAAATGTGGCCATGGAAGGAGAGGGCAGGGTCAAAGATTATTCCAAGATATTTATAGGACTGCACTTGTTCAATGGGGATATTGAGGGTGGAGTGGACAGTGAGAGGAAAATGCAGGGACTTATTTTGGGGGTGGGAGAAGAGCATGGTTTTTGTTTTCTTTAGGTTGATTATGAGTCAGTGTTCAGTGAACCAGGTTGCAGCGGAATCGTAGGCTAGCTGGAGAGAATTCTGGAGCGAAATGGGGTTACTGTCAGAGGCAATGAGTACTGCATCGTCAGTGTAGAGTAAGATCTTACCTTCACATTTGCTAGGAAGTGAGTTGAGGAAGAGGGAGAAGAGTAAGGGTACAAGGATAGAGCCCTGGGGGACTCCAGAGTGGATAGGGCAGGTGCTGGAGAGAGTTCCACTAACTTTCACACATTGAGAGTGGGCTGAGAGATAGCTGGCGCACCAGGAGACTGGACCAGTGGAAAAGCCTAATTGGTCGAGAGTGGTTAAGAGGAGAGGATGTGATACGGTATCAAAGGCTTTAGACAGGTCAATGAATACCGCACCAGCCATGGAGCCAGAGTCCAAAGATGTTTGGAGGAAGTTGTGAACCCAGGAGCTGTAATGGTACATGACCAGCTTCGAAACCCATGTTGCTCAGGGCAGAGAACATTGTATTTAGAGAGGTAGTCAGAGATTTGAGTGGCCACGATTTTCTCTAAGGCCTTGGAGAGGGGGGGCAGGATTGAGATAGGCCGGTAGTTACTTGGAAGAGTCCTGTCGCCACCTTTGTGGATAGGGGTAACTGTGGCAACCCTCCAGATCGTGGGAAATTGTCCGAGGCAGAGGGATTTGTTGAAGATGCAGGTGATAGGCGAGATGACCTGGTTCAGGACCTGACGTAGGAGACAGGGATCTAGGGAGTCGTTACCGATGGTGTTACCCTTTAAGGCTTTAAGCAGGTATGGCCTGACTTCTTGTGTGGTGACACAACGCAGGTGAAACAAGGCATGTGATGTATGGTGCAGACCTGGGGGTGGAGGACTGAAGAAATTGCTAGGAGCACTGAGCTAAGATCAGTAAAGGAGTTATTGAGGTGAGTGGCAATGAGGGCAGGATCAGAGGATACAGTACCATTGATGTTAAGAAGTGAAGGAGGGGGGGACCGGGAGTGACCATTTAGCTGCTTGACGTTATCCCAGATGGACCTAGGGTTCCCCCAAGAGGAGGTAAGGGAGGCTTGATAGTACTCGGCCTTTGCTTTGCGGATAGCCCAGGTGCACCTGTTCCAAGCCGCAGCATAGGTCTGTCTGTCTGCAGGGCGGCCAGTTGCAACAGCAAGGTGCCACAGGTTGTCCCGCTGCTTAAAGAGCAGTCTCAGGGCAGGGGTGACCAAGGGGGCATGCCTTACTTTAGACCTACGAGCAGTTATAGGTGCTAAGATGTCACAGGCAGTGTTGAAGGTGTTGACAAAGGTCAGCGCCTTGTCAATGTTAGTGAGTTTAGCAATGGAGACCAGTCTGTATGTGCAAGGTAATGCTTTAGGTCTTTTAACCCACCAGGTCTAAGCCACCTCCGAAAGGTGGTTTGAACAGAGGGCTTGGGCAGAGAGGTAACCCAGTTGAAGAGAACCGGGGAGTGGTCACTAAGGCAGTCAGGGAGTATTTGGATATTGTGGATTCGGCTTGGTCTGTTAGTGAGGACCACATCTAGGAGTGTGCTAGAGCCCCTTCTGGGGTTAATTCTAGTAGGCTGGGAGACTAGTTGGTTTAGATCAATAGCCGCAAAGCCCCACGAGAGGAGGAGGATGGGGAAAAGCTACACACGTTCAGGTCTCCCACCAGGATCTGGCCAGAGGGGCTGGGTAAGGAGGTGAGATAGTCAATTAGTGGGCCCAGCACCTGAGACTGGTTCTTTGGAGGTATGTAGGCCATAGTCAGAAAGATAGGACCCCTAGAGGGGTCGGGAGATAGCTTTAGTGTTAAGGCCTGGGCCTTATGGTCAAGGTCAGGGGGAAGGAGGGCTAGACCAATGAGAGGGTCCTTTACATAGAAGACACATCCCCCACCTCTCCCACCAGCCCGGTCCAGCTGGTGGAGGGTGTAGCCAGGGAGAGAGACCTGGGAGTTAGAGGTGGAATCGGACAGCCAGGTTTCAACCAAGGCAACCACATCTGGTTTATGAACCATCACCCAGCAGTGTAGAGAGTCCAGTTTTTTAGGGAGGCTACAAATGTTCATAGATGTGATATGAAGTCCAGAGGATTTCGAGGGGGGGCCAGAGTTGCCAGGCCTAGGATTGGGATGGATGTTGCCAGTCAGGAGCAGGAGGAGGAGTGCTGCTCTTGGGAGTAAGTGGCAGAAGGAAAGCCTCGACGACTGAGGTAGGGGATGGGGGGTTGTGGTACAGGGGATGGGAAGAGTAGCACAGATAGGGAATGCAAGCATGATAAGATGCCCGAGGGGCAGGGGGTGAGTGAGAGGTGCCCATATGACCGTGAGATAAATAGAGGGCAGATTGGGTGAGTGAAGGCAGAGGGGGAGGAGGGCAGGGGAGAGGAGGTGTAAGGCAGGCAGATAAATGGGGGCACAAGAATATCTCACCAACGGGCATCTAGCACCCCTAGGAGAAGTAAGGAGAATTAGGATGAGGGGAAGGAGAGGGAGGGGAGCGAGCCGGAGAGTGATGGACATGAGTCGTGAGTGGTGAGAGTCTCTAGGAAGAAATAAGGTAGAGAGGTAGCGGTAGAGAGAAAGACACTGGGATAGGATTAGGGAGGGTGGTACAGAGGCAGGATTGAAAGTTGGGGAACAGTGCCCACTAGTGGTCAGCAGGTATAACCTGCAAATGGGAAAGTGGGGACTTAGGTTCAGGACACACAGGACGTGATGTCACAGGAAGTGATGTACGCCACCCAAGCCAAGATAACCACAGCTGGCCCTGGGTGGGTGGTTGGGAAGGGTGGGGCAGATGACGAAGAGTGTCGTCGGGCTAGCACCCTACAGTCGAGTCAGTCCGCGGAAAACAGTCAGCGGCTGAGGGGCAGAGAAGCCACTAGTCCGTAGGAATCACGCTGGTAAAACCCTCGCAAGAGACGACTTGCTGGATGCCTTTACCTGTGTTTACTGGCTCCCAAGTTAGAACACTCCAGGTAGGAGCAGAGGAGTTCCGTCGACTGCTGCGGTCGGCAGCTACTGTGGTTGGGGGGGGGGGCCCGTCTGTAAGGAGGTAGAGGAAAGTAATTAGTATGCAGTGGGAGGTTTGAGAAGGTAACTCAGGTAACACATGCGCAGTAGAACAAGCCCTAAACACACGTACAGTCCCTACTAGCACTTTTACATCTTACACTTTGTACTGCACTTTGGTAATGGACTTTGCACTGAGATATTAAACTTAAACTATGTACTGCACTTTGGTTATGGAACTATGCACTGAGATACTACACAAGGTGCTACGAGTTAGGCTGCTGCACCTATGTACATTGTAGTTAAGTACACCAACATTCACAAACAGGTAGCCCTGTGGCGTGTTTAAACATTGGGACTACCAACCAACAAAGCGTGCAGCCTGTTCAGATTTACAGCAGCAGTCACTTTGGTTATTAATAGGCACTACACAGTACAAATACAAAGCAGCGTGCTCCTTCTTCAGCCTGGTCCCATATACATTAGCCTATGTTTTCGCCCAGCACAAGATCCAACCACCCCCTCAGGTAGCACCCTACAGCCGAGTCAGTCCGCAAAAAACAATCAGTGGCTGAGGGGCAGAGAAGCCACTAGTCCATAGGAATCACACTGGTAAAACCCTCGCAGGAGACGACTTGCTGGATGCCTTTACCTGTGTTTACTGGCTTCCAAGTTAGAACACTCCAGGTAGGAGCAGAGGAGTTCCATCGACTGCCGCGGTTGGCAGCTACTGTGGTGGGGGGGAGGGGTGAGCCCGTCTGTGTTTACTGGCTCCCAAGTTAGAATGCTCCAGGTAGGAGCAGAGGAGTTCCATCGACTGCTGCGGTCGGCAGCTACTGTGGTGGTGGTGGGGGGTGAGCCCGTCTGTGTTTACTGGCTCCCATGTTAGAACGCTCCAGGTAGGAGCAGAGGAGTTCCGTCGACTGCCGCGGTCGGCAGCTACTGTGAATACTGTAATATCATTCTTTGTGAAGATGCAAAAGTGAAACTAAATACACAGAGTATTGTTTAACATTTAAAATACTGTGTCGATGAGTTGTGTGCAAAACTCTGCCCTACAAATGGGTAATTTATTTTCTTGTAAATTCTGTTTTCCAACATTCTCCTTAACTCACCACATCAGGTGGTACCAGAGGCAGAATTCTGAAACTAGCTTGATTGACATGTAGTTAGGAATCTTCTTGAACATGTCTCTCTTTTTCTGATGAAAAACTCAGTTGCCTGTTGCCAAAGCAGGAATCAGATTAGGCAAGAATAACAATTTACAGAACAAGTGAACATTATAACCAAACAATTTTAAACAACTATCAGAACAAACCTATCTCCCAGTGAAGCAAACTGCCACTGACAATTCCACCAGAGCTCACCCCCCACATTTTTTAAGGAAGGAACTGGATGAAAGGATATGGAGAGCTCTAATGGTTTGAAGACAATTCACTGAGATGTAACACCAAGAAAATGGTCGCCATGGCATTCGACTCTGCTCAGAAACTGGCCAGACTGCCCCACCCTTCCTTGCCCTAGATGGCTCTAAAATTGAGGTTGTTGATTCCTGTAAATACTTGGGAGTATGGCTGGACCCTGAAGTGAACTTCTCGCACCACCTTGACGCTATTCACAGCAAACTGCAGCCTAAATTAGGCATGCTGTATATACACAAGGACAGTCTCTCGTTTCCCATCAGAAAGGAACTCATCTCCAAACTCGTCCTCCTGTCTTTTGACTGCACTGACGTAGTATACAGCTCCGTGCCTCAATCATCTATTGCCAGGTTAGACCTTCTGTTCCATGCATTCTGCTGTTTTGCCACTACACTCCCTCATCATGGTTTTACCATGCTGAATTGACAACACTGTTGTCGAAAGTTTGGCATGGCAAGATCCCCAATGTCAACAGGTGAAATTTTGCCTGTCAGACATTGTGTGTTTTCCATCAGGGGGCTTGGCCCCCCAAACCCCCCATGTGGGCCCCCTTCTATTAATTACTAACTCTAAATCAGAGTTATTTTGAAGGGGGGTGAAACATGGTGAAAGGGTGAAATTTTGCCCTCAGGTCCCTCACAGCGACAATCTCGAAACCTGTCAAGATTGTCGCTGTGAGAGATTTCGTCATGAATGTTTCATTGTGCGGTTGGCATACCCCTTATCATACACATCACTGCTCTGTCTATCAAGCTATATCCCTCCCCTCTCTAGCCAACCATTGTCTTGCCCATTGCGCCACCTTCATCACCAAGTACTGGTTTGGCTCCCTTCCCTCATACCTTTCAACATTGATAGCCCCTTCCCCCAACACAGGATACACGCTGTGTAACTGTGACCACCGCTCCTTCGCTCTGTTCAGCCTCATTCACTCTCTGGAAAATTATCCTTTGCATACAGTACAGGCTCCCAGCCCTCTGGAACAATCTTTCTCTCCTGGTCTGCTTTCTGATGACCGCAGCATCCCTCAAAAAGCACTTCAAGCTACTCCCCCTCCCACCTTGTGTTTGCTCACCTAATCCTTGCACCTGAGCAAACATGCCCCACCCTCCCCAGCCACCCAAGCTGCACTCACCTTCCCCCAAACACTCTCCTCCCAATTGCCTTACCTCCCTCTTACACTCCTCAGTAGCCTCCCCCTGCTTTGCTCCCCTCCTTGGCTCTATCAAAAGATCACAATTCCCACTGCTGAATCTCCCGGTTGCTAATTTAGGCTGACCTATATTTAACACCCCTACTTACTTGTCCATTCTTCTATGTGCTTTGTCATATAGCTATCTTCGGACTTTAGTGCTACTTAGTGCCATACTTTTTTACTGTTCTGTCACATTGTCCTATGTCTCCATTGAAATGTAAATATTGTTTTTATTTCTGTATCAGCCTCACTGTGTACTACTCTCTAGGCTTAAGGTTTCAACAGCTATGTAAATATTGTATTTATTGTATTTATGACATTTTCCTTGTATGTATATTCTCTGTATATGATATATTGCTATTATCCCTATCCCTTACCCCAGGTTGCACCTTGAAACGAGTCTTGGCTCAGCGTGCCTTTTCTGGTTATCAAACTTTTAAATAAACAAGAAACCAAATTTCCAAGGTAAGAAATTACCCATTCCCTGTTGTTTCCATATTGTTCCATCTGTAGCTGTAATCGGGGACATAGTAAGGAGTGTCTCCTACCACTATATGCGTTACAGCTGGACTCTGGAGGAACAATGCACTAATGACACCCATATAGATTTCCCCTAGGGTGAAGCCACAGTTTTCTAACAGATATTATAGGGAAGAAAAAGAGACTTAAGCAATAAGGCATGACTAGAGGTTATGTTAATGGTCTGTTAATCACCTTCTAGGGGTGTAATGTGGCATGAGGCATAGCTGAGTGCTACATGCACCTAGAGGGTGATTAACTGACCATTAACATAACCCCTGGGAGTGCCTTATTGCTATTATAATAAAAATGTTTTTTTAAATAGTGTTAAACCTTGTTCAGCATATGATTAGGCTGTACATGTATGTTAATCAAAGATTAACATAGGGCTGATAGAATGTTTACAACCAATCAGAAAGCTTTATTTCTCAGACCCTTTTTATAATAAAGAATAATTGCTAACCTTCCTCCCAAGAGCTGCATCAGCTGATGCTTGTAGAAGAAATTAACTTCATACTTACTGTAATTTCCTTTTCTGTTTGCTCCAACATTGTCAAATGGTAATCATAGCAACTGGGTATAGTGCACCCCTACCAGGGGAATGGCACAACCCAAGCTTTAGAAAGTTGGGCATATGAGGATTCCATGCTGCAGCAACTCCCCAGTTAATACTTATCTTGCAGTGCCATTAATAGCTACACATTTTCATACATTATAATCTATTGTCAACATAAAACATATTGTCACATGTAAATAGAAAACTGTCCTCCCTTTCAGGTAGAAGTCTGAGGGGAAGGCTCTCCACTGGACTCAATGTTTGGACAATTCAGTCCTCTTTGCTGGAAGAACCATCCTGTACAAAAGGCAGGTTCCAAATCTTTCGCACACCTGGAAAACTGAGACTGATCACCGTTAAGGTAGAACTTCCATGCAACAACTGGATGCAGTGAAGTCACCTGTAACAAGGAAAATGCCTCAAGAGTTATCAATAAAGCTGCTAACCTGTGGTCGCAGACTGATTGAAAAATAAACTGTATATATACTTATGAGTACAGTACAGCAAGAAAGAGGGATGTCTGAAAAAATAGTAGTGGACTTTTACACCAGGACATCCCTCCTAGCATACAGGATAAGATTTTCCCACAGGAGCAGGCTCCTGGGAGGGCCCTGTTTTATTGATTTTGTTTTTGTTAACTGGGTGTGTGCCATAGCCAAAACATGACTATTTTCAAGCACAACCCGGGAGATTACAAATAACACAGGAATACAGTAGTTACAGGATAAAACATAGGAAACCAATGTACAGTACATGAGTATATAAGAAAACAAAATAGGACAAGAATTCATAATACAATAACAATAAATTGTAATAACATATACAGGTAGAGGAATCTTGTTAGGGTGCAAATGCAACAAACAGTAATGAGCCATGAGTGCCAATACAAAAGAACTAAAGAGATGAATAGGTGGAGACAGAAGCAGAGACAAAAAAATTGCACAAATTCAAGGGGGACTGAAGCAGGGGCAGGAGGCCTGGCTAAAGAGGAAAAAGCAATATTTGTTTTTGAATTGAGCATGGCTGGGAGCAAGGTGAACATCAAGAGGCAGGGAGTTCCATAGTTTGGTTGCTGAGTGGGAGAAGGCTAGGGCACCTTTGGAAGATTTGCTCCTGGGCACAAGTAGTAAAGACATATCAGCTGACAGAAGGCCATGGGAGGAGGGCAGAGGAGATAGCAAAGAGGCAAGTGAGACAGGGATACCTGCTCTAAGGACATTATCAGTCAAGCAGGCTAGGGTATAGGTACAAACAGAAGAGGGTGGTAGCCAATTAAGATCAGCATAGAGCTGGCAGTGGTGTTCTGACCAAGAGGAGGCAGAAGCATATCTGCAGATACTATTGTAGGTGACATCCCATTTCCTAAGAAGGGTTTTAGATGCATTAAGGTAGGTTACAACTCCATAGGATAGTGATGGGAGCAGGATTCCTCAGGCTATGGTGAGTCTAGCAGACAGTGTAAGGGCATAGCTAGTTTTATAGGCAACCCCAGTCTTAGAATTTAGCGAATTACACGTAGACATGATATGTTTATCAAAGTTAAGGTTTTCATCAAGGAGGACTTCAAGGTATCTAAAATAGCATACAGATTCCAGAACCAACCCAACCTGACCAGATATCTTGAACTGTGCATGGTTGGTTTTTAGTTTGACAGCAGAGCCCAACAGCATCGTTTGCGTTTTACTGACATTAAGTATTAGCTTATGTCGTCCGAGCCAAGATTAGATCGACATAAAAGTGGAGAAAAGAATAAGGTTGATGTGGAATATATCCCTATTACTGCAGTACAGAAGTAAGTCATCAGCATATAAGATAAAGGAGCAGTCAGGGATACAGGACAAGATACTGTCAATATAAACAGAGAAAAAAAGGGAGCCTAATATGGATCCCTGGGGTACTCCAAGATTAATGGATCTAGGGCCAGACAAGGCAGAGTTGAATTTAATAGTCTGGGTTCTTTTAGCTGGATAGCTGTTGAACCATGTCGCCAAGTGGGGGGAGAAGCCAAGGGCGAGAAGGCTATCCAGGAGAAGAGGATGATCAACAAGGTCAAACGCCTTGGTAAGGTCAATAAAAACAGCACCGGTAAAGAGGCCAGGATCCATGGCAGCTAGGGTATCATTTGTAAAATGGAGCAAGGCAGTAGAGGTGCTATGCCCTTTATGAAAGCCATGTTGAATAGGTGACAGGAGATTATACTTGGTTAGGAATTCAATGACTTGGGTTGATACTAACTTTTCAAGTATTTTGCTCAATACTGATAGTATAGCAATAGGCCAATAATCTGCCATATTTTTTCTATCACCTTTCTTAAAGGCTGGTGTGACTTTAGACATTTTCCAGATATTAGGAACTACACCATTGCAAGTGGAGAGGGTTAATATCCGAGACAAAGGCTGGGTAATAAGTGGTGTGGCCAGTTTTAGAAGTCTTGGCTTGTAGTGTCGGTAATTACTCAATCCGCTTCCCTGACCCGACCTCCAAGGATTATTCCATGTCTCAGGAATAACCTCTCAGAACCAGCAGGAACAACCACCCTATTCAGAAATTTACTTTGCCTAGGGTGAGGTCTAACTGGATGTGCTTGATAGTGCACATGGCTGAGTGTCCAATTAGGTTTATCTTACAACCACCCTATTTTAATCACGGTCTAATAAATTTGTTTGATTAATATTACCTTATCCTAAACCTTTGTTCTAATCCTTTTGCCTGATAAGTAATTATATCCCTTAAATATACAGTGTCATCTTGTTTCTCTTCAATATTTGGTTGACAAAAAATATCAGAGAATGCCATTTTATAATTATATGATTTTTACTGTATCTAAAATAAT
This sequence comes from Neoceratodus forsteri, assembly GCA_016271365.2. Lineage (NCBI taxonomy): Eukaryota > Metazoa > Chordata > Ceratodontiformes > Ceratodontidae > Neoceratodus > Neoceratodus forsteri. The sequence continues at coordinate 1,297,081,290 of CM057459.1, forward strand.
GTGACAATATTACATAACGGCAGTGCAAACAAAACAGTGAGATTTATCGCGATGAAGGGGCAGACCCTTTTACTAATAGACACAATAAAAATATAAATAAGCCAAGCATTAACTTTGTCCCTGCTCCATTATGTCAGGGATAAAGGCAACCTTACCACACCACAAGTACCCAGATGTTCAAGCTGAGGTCCAAAGAGAGTGCTCTGCTCTGGCAGTCCTGCTTCTCCTCTCCTGCCTTGATTATGTTGAGAATGAGCTTTTATATCTAACGAGGTGGCTGCTAGACTTGCAGGAGTTTCAATGGTACTCCCAAGTTAGTAGGGGAAACATTGGCATCATAGAGAACATGACAATAAGAAGGCTTTAATGGAAAGGGTATGATACTATCTTAGCAATCAGCTTAGCTGAACTGGGTTGTGATCGACAGATTCCTGGACCCCGAGGAGGCGCGAGGTCGAGGGCCTCTCCACCACCAGAAGAGTCCCCCACGGATCGTTGCACAGATTCCTGGACCCCCAAGGAGCAGAGGTTGCGAGGGCTTCCCACTGCCTTCCCCCATACCAGCCAGGAATCCCCCACGGATCGTCGCACAGGTAAAAGCCCACTTTTGCCGCCATTGTGGAACAAAGACTGCACCTACTGTTTTCGGCAAATGAACCTCATTTAATTATCAGCCAGGCCTCCTTCTGCAGTTTAAAAAGCTGTATACTGTTCGGCTAACAGACTTTAAAATGGACCTTTAAGTAACTAAAGACCAGGCCTCCTTTCTGCATTTGTCATAAGCCTCCTACCTGTCCTACTCAACTGCTGCTGCTGTTTCTCGTCGGCCAGCCTGTAGTGACAGAAATTGTGCACTGTTCCTAAGCAGTGTTTTTGGTTAGAGTGTGTAAGCATTTTATCCTTGTTTTTATTTTATTTTTTCCCTTTCTAAGTATACTAGTTGTTTGGTTGTTACCCAGTGTCTGTGCTCCCCCACTCCTGTAGCTCAACTTGTTGCCCTGCAGAGAGCTCGGTGTTTACAGTCGCCCAATCATAACTCAGGGTCCCTAGGTCCTTTGTTCTGTCCTCTCTCCTCCCCCCTCTTCCTCCTGCCCTTAATTTCACAAGTTTCCTCTGTTCTTCCACAGATTCCTGGACCCTGAGGAGCGGAGGTCGCGAGGGCTTCCCACTGCCCTCCCCCATACCAGCCAGAAGTATTTCTCGTCGGCGTAGGCGGTCTAGCCCCCCCAAACGCTATGCGTTCAGCTCCCCACCACCCTCACCACCACCCTTGGTTGGCTCTCCCTTTTATAGGCAGATGGAGATCACGTGGGACTGGAAATAACCTATCAGCCCACTTCTCCATCTGCAGGTTATCGTTTCCAACCACTAGTGGCCGCCCTCCCACCTAACCCAAATTCTTCTCCCCCTCAGCTGCCTTTCTTGCCTGGTATCCCCTGTAGTGTTTCTTTTACCTCCTAGGCCAGCTTTCTTCTTTTCTTTTACCTCCTAGGCCAGCTTTCTTCCTCCCTTTTGACACTGCTGCCACCCTTTGGCTCACTTTGTCAAAATCTTCATCTCTGGTCTTTTTCTGCTCACACTCTCTTTGACACCCTTCAACCCCCCTGCTCTGTGACTCATTTTTTCTCTCTCATCCTCTGCCCACCCACTCAGCTCTTCCCCCCTACCCTTGCTCTGCCCCTACTCTTCTCCCCAGCTTTTGCCTCCTTGGCTGCCCCCTGCCCCCTCAACCCCCAACCAGGCAGGTTTTATTTTTCTTTCCTTCGCTCATCTCCCCATGACTGCTCACCTCCCCACCCCCGGTCCTCCCGGAGGTACAGTCAATCTCTCAAGCCAGCTGGCACTTCCACCCTCCCCCTACTCTCCTTCTGCCTGGCTCTCTACAAAAGGGCTAAAAATTGCCCACTTAAACATTCGTAGCCTATTAGCCAACCTGGCAGAACTGACTGCCTGGGTCGCCCACTACCACCCAGATATGTTAGGTATCTCAGAAACTTTGTTGAAACCCCAGATCCCGGACTCCGTGATCTCCCTCCCGGGGTACAGCCATATCAGGTGTGATCATGTGGGTCACAAACAGGGCAGCGGGCTGCTACTCTATTACAAAGTGCACCTTGATGTGTCCACCCTTGATCTCCTACATGCCCTTCTCTTACTTAGGCATGCAAAGAAATTGCACTTGGTATGTACCTACGACCCTCCCAAGGGTGGTCTGCAAGGGCTGTCCTCCCTTCTCCACAGTACTAGTGACATAGTGGGGTCCAACGAAATCCTAGTCATAGGCGATTTCAATTTAGACTGGCTGGCTCCTAACTGCAAGCTATATGAACCACTGCTCTCAGGCCTTGCCCTGAGCCAGATCATCACTGAGCCTACCAGGCCCTCTACCAGGGAGGTAAAAGGGTCTTTATTTGACTGGATCCTGACAAACAGACCTGACAGGATCACATCCTCAGGTGTCCTCCCTGACGCCATCTCTGACCACTCGCCCACTTTCTGCACATGGGGTATTTCGCAGATGAAAATCCCCAGCAAAGTGATCATGATGAGGGATTACTCCAAGCTAAATACTCATCACTTCCTCTCAGACCTCTCACTAGTTGACTGGTCAGGGGGTCACTGCACTAGATGACCCAGTATGAGCTCTAGATGAATTTCTTACTAAATTCATCCCTGTACAGAACAAACACGCCCCCCTCACCAGGAGGCGAGTAAAAGGCACCGTCACCAAATGGCTTCACGGGGGCCTTTTCTCCCTAATGAAACTCAGGGACAAATGCTGGGTGACCTACAAGGCCACCCAATGCAGCACTGATCTCCTTGCATACAGGACCCTCAGAAATACATGCAAAAAAGTCATCCGCTCTGCTAAAAGCGAATACTGCCAATCCGCTCTGCTCTCCTCAGCCACTAACCCGAGGAGTTTCTGGCAAAATATCAGAAGCGCAGTCAGTGGGTCTGCCAGAGTGCAAGTCACTGACCTACTTATTGGTGGGATCAGCTGTAATAACCCCCTCACTATCTCTAATACCTTTAACTCCCGGTTCTCCGAACTTTCAGCCTCTCCTTCTCTGTACTCTGCCCCAAAGCCCCCCCAACACCCCACCTCCTGGATCTAACTCCCGACCACCACTCTTCCTCCAACAAGTGACTGCTTATGAGACCCAGAAGCTCCTCACCAGCCTCTCCCCCCACAGTGGGGCAGGGCATGACTGCCTCGAGCCTAAACTGCTTAGGCTAGGGGCCCATCTACTTGCCAGGCCTCTCACGCACATTTTCAATGCCTCCCTTAGCTCCAGGTCAATCCCGGATATCTGGAAAGTGGTGAAGGTAGTCCCAGTCCTAAAACAAGGTAACCCTAAGGATCCCCAGAACTATCGTCCTATTGCAATACTGTCTGCCGCATCCAAGATTCTTGAGAAAATCATGGCCTCCCAGCTATCCCAGTACATTCAGAACCATAACCTCCTCTCACTGGCTCAACACAGATTCAGAAAAGGGCACAGCACATCCAGTGCCCTCGCTGTAGTCACCTCAACTATCAGAACTGCTGCTGACCAGGGAAACCTCACTGGTGCCATCTTTGTGGATCTCTCCAAAGCTTTTGACAGGGTTGACCACTCCCTCCTCAGCTCCACTCTCCAATCCCTTGGTTTCTCCCCCACTGCCCACGCGTGGTTCCACAACTACCTCTCCAGCAGACAGCAGTACACCAACTTCAGTCGTACCCACTTCTCCCCCTCTCCTGTGTCTGCTGTGGGGTCCCCCAAAGCTCCGTCCTTGGTCCAACCCTCTTCTCCCTCTTTATCAACGAACTTCCTTCCATTGCTGTCCATGGGCACACCACTCTGTATGTGGATGACCTGGTCATTCTGGCCAGTGCCCATGACATCGCCACCATAAACTTCCAACTAAACGTGGACTTCCATCGCATTGAAGCCTGGCTGGTGGATCACAGGCTCACCATCAACCTTAAAAAAAACCCAAGCTATGCTTTTTGGTTCATGGCACAAGATAAAGTCCTGCCTCTCCCCCCTTCAAATTCTTGATGTTGATGGCTCTCCCCTGCAGACAGTGGCTACAGTCAAGTACCTGGGTGTCACTCTGGACCCACAGCTCGATCTCACCCTGCAAATTTGTAATGTCTGCAGGGCTACAAATTGTAAGCTTGGCCTCGCCTACAAAGCTAAAAACTGCCTAACCCCAGCAGCTCGTTTGGCACTAGCCAGAGGGGTCCTCCTCCCTACTGTCTGTTATGGGCTGGTTACCTTTGCCCCCATACCCCCATCCAGCCTCCAGAAATGGGACACTGCCTATAAAAACATCTGCCGCTTCGCCCTCTCCGCTTCTCCCCTCACTCCCCGCTGTGACCTCTACTCCCATCTGGGTGGCTCCCTCAGAAAAAGCATCCTTTTTATCGTGCTTGCTAAGTTCATTGACAACATTATAAGATCAGCCACCCCTCCGCCCTCACCCCCAACCTGAGCCCCGTCCTATCAGCTAAGATCAAGGAAGGCTCTAGATCCGCTTGTCCCTAGAACTCGCTCCCTCACGGGTGACCGGGCCTTCTCCTCCTTCGCCCCAAAAATCTGGAACTCGCTTCCAGTCCTTACCCGGTCCACCCCCTCCCATCACTGCTTCAAAACCTCGCTCTGGCACATCCTGAAATCCTCCTCCACTTGTCCCTGTACCTCATAGATCACCCTACTTACACATGTACTATGAGCTCTCAGGGTCCACTGCACTTAACCCCTCTGAACTAATAACGTAATCCAGACTGTACATCCTTCACCATCCTCCCCCCTCACCTCTCCCTCCCAATATGGCCTCACCCATTCTATCCAGTCACCTCCACCCCGTTCCCTCCCTCCCCAGCACTTACTTCTGTTAGCACTAATTTCATTCATATATGTACCTAAATTGTTTTTGTTTACTCCACAATTGTGTGCATCTGTGTCCCCAACTTCAATTCTAACGATACCTTGCTTCCTCTTTCATTCCAGGTAATGACTGATATTTTCTTGTTTGCTAAATTTGTACTATACTGTCAGCCGCCTATCCATTTCCTGTTAATCCTGTTTTTTGCTCAACTGTATGTAACTGACTCCTGTATGCTACTACCTATGTAACCCTCCCGAGTCGCACCTGAAAATAGGCACTTGGCTGTCTAGTGTGCCCTACCCGGTTAACAAAAACAAATAAATAAATTGTGGTCATGCCCTAGATCTTGTTTATGAACACTCAGTCTAATTGGCAACAGAGACATTTTAAAACATCTTTGTATTGAAAAGAAATATCTCTTAATTGTAAGTAAATTTAAAAACTTTAAAATGCAAATAATGTAGCCATATACTTGTTTTTAAAGAAAACAAACTATCAAACTTAAAACATGTAAAAACTATTTAACATTTAGATCATAGTCATTTTAATTTTCAGACTTTAGAAGGCATTACTGAAAATAGAAGCTTCTACAGAAATTAAAGTTCTTAACACCTGGCTTGACAATGCCAGGATGTGATCTGTGGCTAGGTCTAGCTCTTGTCTAGCTAGCAACAGAAGCACTTTTAAACATTTTTATATTTAAAAAAAATTACAAGTAATATCAAAAGTTTAAAATGCAAATAATGCAAGAAGTGTATCACAAAATTCATAGCCCTATACTTATATTTAATAAACAACCTCTCAAACTTAAAACATGTAAATACTATTTTAACGCTTAAGTCAAAAACATGAATTTGCTAAATTTTTTTCCTGAAACGTAAAGCTCTTTTATTCTTTATTTTGTAGTTCATTTAATATGTCCTCTAGGTAGTCTGCATAATTCACGTGCCTTCCATCAGATTACTAGGTGCAGGCCACTCTTTTATTAGTTGGTCAATCTCTTTATCAATATCTTGGTTTGGATGGATGGCCAGATCAATTTGTTCCATTTGGAACACCTGCTGGGTGTAGGCTGTGCAGGCTCAATGCCATCAGAACCAACACTGGTATTATCAGAGATGGAGTTTAGTAGTCTGAGAACTTCAGACTTAGATATGGCTTAAAATAAAAAGGAGGGTGTGGACCAGATGGGGTTGGGAGAGAGGGTAGATGAGGGAACTGAGAAGGGAGGAAAGACAACGTGAAGCTGGACAGGTCAGAGAATTGTTTATTAGCGCTTCTGCAGTTGTCTTAGGATCATTGCAATGGACTCGGTCAATGATCATTTAATTGGCAGAGAGAGTTTGTTCTGCCCCTAGAAAGGTTTTTACATGAGCCCAGAATTTCCTGGGGTCACCAGATGCATCAAGTAAAAGTCCTTTCCAGTAAGAGATTTTCGCAAGCCTGATTTGTTTTTTAAATGCATTCCTATGAACCCTATAGGTTTGGTAGTCAGCTAGGAGGCTGGATTTTCTAAAACGCCTCCAGCTCTTATCTCTGGCATGTAATGTGACCATCAGATTTTTGTGTAGCCACCTTGTGGGTTTGCCCCGGACACCACAGGTCATAAGGGATGTGTGCCTATTCTGAAGAGCATAAAATTGATCCAAAAAATAGTCAAGAGCTACATGGGCATTCTGGGACTGGTAGAGATAGGACCAGTCAATAGACGATACTTCATGCAGGAACTTTGCCTGATCCAAGTTCGCATAGTTCCTAAAAGTAATATAGCAAGGCAGAAGAGGCAGGGAAATGGAATGTTGCCACACACAGAAAGTGGGGGAATGGTCTGATATAGCATCAGGTAAGATACCAGCAGTCACAATTCTGTCTGCCCTATTAGTTAAAACCCAATCAAGTAGTGTGCTAGACGTAACTTTAGGGGTTATCCTGGTAGGCATAGTTATGACTTGGTGCAGGTTGTAGCTTTGAACTAAAGATAGGAGTGAGCTATGGGTGTTTCCAAGCCAGTTTAGATTAATATCACCAAGAATAAGTAGTTCATTATGGCCAGCCATTTTTACTGAATCTTCCATAAATTTAGTGAACCCAGCTAGTCCACTATGAGGCAGTTTATTGGCAACAACTATGTGTAGATTTTTTGCTCCCATATGGAAGAGGACACGAAGGGATTCACACATGGAGATTGACAGGCTTTTTTTAGGAGAGCTATTGAGATGCTCTTTGTAAAACAGAGCAACTCCCCTGCCCAGCTTGGAAGACAACCTTTCATTCCTGATGAGATTATAGTTATTTAATGAGCATATCAAGTCAGGGGTAGTAGGCTTGAGCCACATCTCAGATAGACATAGTGTATCAGGGTTATGGGTGGAGACCCAAGCTTCCAGCTCAGTGAGGTTGCGCGTCAGGCTCCTAATGAGCTACGAGGAGACCTGCAGTAGTAGCCCAGCTGTTCATTTAGGATAGAGCCTAATGATGCAAGACAAATCCAAGTGGTGCATTTCCTTCCCCTGGATTGAGAAAGTTGCAGACAAGCAGACAGAATTTATGTCCTGGACTCCTGGAATGCAGACATAGAGGATTTCTGGCAGCCATCAAGGAATCACATAGTCATGTTATACATACAGTAGGTATGTATGTATGTACAGTATATATATAATACACTGTATAGTACCTTGTATTCTCAGCCTGTTTATTTCGCTGTGTTGTTTGAGTGTTATTGCACCACTTTGATTTCGCGCTCAAGTTTTCGGAAACAGCTGATCGGTATTTAAGCAGCCCAAAAGCACTTACTGTTTGCTTTCTCAGGATTGCACTGCGAAAATACTGTACTTGTGCAACGTGCATGATAATTGTTTAAATCCTGCGCCTTGTAAGTATAGTGTCCCTTGACCCCCAGGTTCCTTCTACATCCACACTTGCTGTACTTTCTGATTCTATTTTGTTTGATTCTGTTTTGTTTGTCGATTTCAGATGCCATGTAAACTGGAGGTCAAGCTGATGGTGAGGAGGACGCTGGTGACATGGAGTCAGGATGTCAAACCACGTGACTTATGGCGGAAGCAACCTCGTCATTACCTTTTCTTTTTCTTTTTTAATTCTGCTGAAATATATCAAAATAAAGATTAAGGGTTTACTTTTTGTGTCATGTCTACTGAGGTATCTACTGGAGCGAGAATGGATGTGTGTCAACGAGAGAACGTGTCGACGAGTGAACGAGTGAATGGCTGGACGAGTGGGTACAGATCAGGTCAGAGCTGTAAACTTAAGTAAAAATAAAAAGAATAAAATAAAAAGAAAGGGATATAGCAAGCAGCAGGTAGGGGTGGACTGAAAATGCAGTGCTGTTACAACTGTAGCTACAACTGTAGCAGGGTGCTGTTGTTGTATTGGTGTAGCAAACAAAGTAAACTTCATCTAAATTTAGCAACCACACATATTTCACTGACTCCATATTTTCGGTAGTGCACAGAATGTAGTGAATATAGCAAGATAAAAATTCCAGTGAAAATAAGCTACTATACAGTGTGTGTATATATGTAATATATATGTGATATGCGATGGGGAGCCATGGGATAAATCATTTATTTTCTCGAGTGCCCCAGTGACCTTGGGTAACCTCATGAGTGGTGGAGCATAGCAGAACCACAAGTGACTTACCCAAGGTCACTGGGTGACGAGAGAAAATAAATAGTTTATCCACAACCCTATCACATGTCAGTATACAATGGGCCATGATGTGTTTTTTGTTGTAGAAAATTAGTATATATTTTTTTTTGGGGACTTTATTGTTTCTGTGGTATTCTTGTGCCGGTTTTATGTGTGGGTAGGCGTATTCTGTGAATGGTGTGCGTGTGTGTGTATGTGCGTGTGTGTGTTGATTGGTTGTTGGGGTGAATGGGGCTACGTAAGTGTTTTTAATTGGTCCATGTAACATGGGAAAGTGACGGTGATTGGTTGGGGGTGTAGTTAGGGGGTGGGAGCGTTTCTGTGACTGACGGTTGTTTGCTGTGTTGTGATTGGTTACATGGTGTGTGGCATGTGTTTTGATTGGTTGCAGGGCGTGGCTTCGAGTTGTGGCACAGTTTGGTTTAGGCTTCTCATGGAGGTTGGTGTCATGGAGGTGGCTGCTTCGTTTGGTCCTACTGGAGAGCAGGATTTCTTGGAGCCTGTTGCCGGAGGACAGAGTGTCTTCTTCAGTGGAGTTAAACTGGAGTACCAGTTGCTGGATTTTTATGGAGTTCATAGTGGAGTTTGATTTGGCAGTCGTGATGGCTTCATGGTATCAGGAGGAGGAGGAGGAGGACTTTTCTTGGTGATTCTTCTGAATTTTCCCTTGGATTTGTTTTCTTCTTCGGTGGATTTATTTATTTTTTTTTTTTCCTCTGGATGTTTTCTGTCTGGGTTTCATGGATTGCTTGGTTCTTCAGTCGCTCATAGATTTTTCTGTGGATTGTGGATATTTTTTTGGTCGTGGCATGGATTTATTTTCTTTCCCAGATTACTACTTTGAAGAGTCATTTTTTTTTAGGCACTTTTTTTGAAAAGGGTTAGTTTGCTTTGGATTAGTATATGGAGGCAAGGAAAACACTTTAAGCACTTTGAAAACATTTTATTATGTTTTGATCTTGAACAGGAACTTTTGCAGTTGCTGGTATAAGTGAGAAACAGTAAATAAATGTGTATTTTTTATTTAAACTTTGTTGCATAACTGTGTTGGGGTGTTGGGGAACGTTTAGGGGGCAGGGTAGGGAGGTAGGGTAAGAAGTAGGAATGTGGAAACATTGCAATGAAAAAGAAAAGAGCTTGTTTTAAAAACTGTATAGTGTCCATTCTTGTCAGTAGAAGGCTTTGTTGCTATTGCTATATCTATAACAGTTCAAAGTATTGTTCAATTTTATTTTTGTGCAGGAATGTTCTCTTGTTTCTAGAGAAATACAAGTCTTTTCTTCACTGAGTGTTCTGTTTTTTGGGTTGTTATGAAAGAGCAACTGACACCATCTGGCCAAAAGAGCTACATTGCAGAATTAGAATAAGCATACCCCCAGTAAATCTCATACCAAAAACTAGATTTCTACATTACTTCATTTTAAAGTTATGAGCTATTTTGTATCCTGATTTCACTACCTGTTCAAAACAGCCTGCATCAGTGAAGAGCTGCTGCTGATGTCATCTCAGAACCTCACAGTTTAGTATTCCCTGTCAGCAAGCTTATAGGACCTGTTTCTTCAAAGTTTTAAAGATCATGTGAGAGGGTTCTATGATAAAAATATTACACAAATTTGCAAGTGCCAACTTGAGGAAGACAGCCTATTACATATATTGATTATATGTCCTCTTTATATTCAAGAAAGAAATTTGTACTTGGGTAGTGTATTATCAACTTTAGACATGGAACCTAAATATCAAGTGAATGTATTATTGAAATCAAAAAATACTGAGTGTGTTTTTGGGGGTGGATGGTGGGCTATGAATGTTGGCTTGTATTACCTTGTACTATGTTAAAGATGACTAAATGTGAGGAATTGGATCTAAAGATAAATTCCACAAAAACAAAAGGCATGATTTTTGGTCAATCTAAATTGGAATGTCACATTATATTATATGAGAACACTATAGAAGTAGTCAAGGATTATGTCTATTTGGGTCTTATGCTCTCTTCCAATGATAGGTGGAACCTATACTTAAATCAACAGACTACTAGAGAAAAACATATTGCTATGGCTCTTATACATCTCAATTATAATTGTGGAGGAAACATCGTTATCCCTGCTATAAGGGCCGGTGAAGTAAAACCGAACTCAATCCTCCTATATGGAGCAGATGTCTAGGGTTTTAAATCCCTCCCCCGATGTGAAACCCCATTATTATATTATTATAAAGCATTATTACAAGTCCCTTCCTCTACTTCTTCAGGCCTACTTCTTCAGCCCTAGTTAGGACTGAACTTGGTAGAAGAGATCTTAGCTACATTATACAACTAAGGATAGTCTCTTACTGACTTCGTTTAATCAACAATTTGGCTAATACTTTACCTAAAGAATGTTTTAAGGAAAAAATGAATTGGTTCAACAGAGGTATCTCCACTCCCTGGTTAGGAAAACATCTGAATATCCTTAAGAATATTGACTCTCTTCACCTTTGGAATGACTACAATAAGAGCATATTTACCTCACCTCTTTTTAAAACTACTATTAAAAGAAAACTATTCTGGTCTGCTCAAAAGAAGGATCTTTCCCTATTTAAGAGCCAAAAACAATCACCATGGCTTGCACATAACAAAACAATTCATGGGTTAGAAGATTACATAGTATTACCAGTTAAACTATATTATAAAAAATGATAACGTGAGCAAGATTCAACATCATAACTTCCAAACATATTTATTTTAATAAACATAGAGGAGATCATCAATCTGAGCAATGGCTATGCTTTAGAGGTCACAAGGAAACCACTGATCAAAAAATTTTAATGTGCCCTCTTTATAATGCTCTCAGAACATTGTTTCTGAAGGACTTCTTAATAAAATATGCTGATTTTAATTATGACACAACATTTATCTTACTGAATCCTAAGACAGAAATTGAAGTGGAAAGGATAGCAACATTTCTTGACTGTCATAAAACATAAAAATAAATTAATAAGGGATAACAGAGTTAAGGCCATCTGAGATAGCCTCACAGTGGCCTTGATTCTGATTACCACTTAATTGTCACAGGGCACATTTTTCTGTCTTATTGTATGTAGGCAATAATACCCAACAGCGTGGGCAGTATTTGGCGATACTGGACTGCCCAGGGGTGTAATGAGGCAGAGGGCCTTATAGCCCTGAAAGATCCAGTATAGCCCATATCGCCCACCCTGGCGGGTATTATTGTGCTTAGAAAATGGGTATGTATTGAGTATTTTTTTAGAAAAATGTTTTTTAAGAGGTTAAAATAAATATACATAAAATCATTTATATTGCTAGATTGTACTGAAAAATAGTCCTCCTGCTGGCCAGTAGAGGGCATTAATGTTTTTGAGAGCTTTTTAATTTACGCTTGTCCCCCCCCCCCACCAAGTAGGCACATACCTCTCAACTGTCCTCAAAATTTTACTCTGTCCCTCCTAAAAATGGTGTTTCTGTGACCAAACAGCGGGGGTTATAAGCACAAACTAATGTCAAACATTAAAGTTACAGACTTGTTCTTATTTAGAAAATGCATTTTACAGTAAGCCCTTTTTCTACCAGCTTCCTAAGTGGATATCTCCAATTTTGAAGAAGTGTCCCTGATTTTGGTCCTTTGTCCCTGATTTTTTTTAAGCCTTGTCCCTGATTTATGAGGCAGGAGGTTGAGAGGTATGAGTAGGCACATTTTTTTTTTGTATACTGGTGGCTGCATGTGTATAGCGAAAACATTTTTGGGGGGGAGGGGGGTTTTGTTTGAAAAGTGGGTGTTGCAGGAACTGATGACAGAAAGTACCAGAGACAAGACAGTTCATATACGTGGCTATGCAGATTTCCCTTTTCCTTCCTGTTAACTTGTAAATTAGAAGCTTTTTCATTATAAGTACTAAATCTTACAGCCTTTTTTGTACCTGCCAAAACTGTTTGAAGTTACAGTCCGATCCCAGCAGCAGCCCTTAATACTTCTTGGCAGGCAATCAAAGCCATCAAGTAAGAAGCCGCTACAGAAACGGCATTTAAGTCAGTCTGCTTCAGCACACATTTTAAATCCCACTCACAAACCTGTCTGTACTACAAGCAAGCATGAAGCAAAAGAAACCAGGCCACTTCTTTTCACCGCTATGATTTTAAACTGCTTCGGTGATGAGTAGGGAAAAACACACGCCATAGTCATGATGTCCATGCTGCTGTTACTACTACAAAGAAAAAAAGAATTTGATAGCAAGAGGGAGATCTGAAACAGCGCCGGGGAAAGGAGGCGTTTTCAACAAGGGAGCAGAACAGAGTGGGAGAGATGATGCAATGCTGCCAAATAGTGCCAACTCTACTAATATCCCTCTACTGATTTATTTTTTCATCAACTATTTAAATACAGTAAGAGTAGTGGGTACCATTGGGGGGGTGGAGCAGAGTTGGAGGACAACTGTAAGGGGCAGCCAGAAGGATGTCAGACATATTAAACTAAAAGTGAGTTTTTTTCTTATTAAAACTGCAAGGAGGGTAGTGAAGGGAGGTAAAGGGTGGGGGGGGCTATTCAGTGTTGAATGTTGACAGTTTGAGATGGGGTCTTTTGCACCTCGCTAAGCGAGAAAGACAACATGGTGGCATTGGCCTAACATTCTATTCATCCAGTACTTCTTAGAACGATATGAGACAACAGAGACTGGGGCTAGTTATTTCCCAGTCTCTATTGTCTCATACCGGACCAGCAGACTGGTGCTTGCAGCCAATCAGTATCTAGAATATTCTTTGCCCATTTTCTAATGTATCGTATTGAACTATGAGATGTTGATTTTTAATCTGTTATGTATTCCTTTTTGTAAGAAATTGTAATGTCCTTGTGATAAAAGGATGAAGAATTAAGATTTTACTTACTTACTGACTTAGAACATGTTATTTCCACTTCGAATCTGGAAATGGAACACAGAAAACAATGAGCCAGACAGGGAACTTACAATGGAAAAAAAGGCAGTTTTAAGGTAAAAAACCAGTAAAAACACTACAAATGGTGTGGTATATATCAAGCACATAATGGATTGCAGTAGAGCAACACATTTATCTCCACATGAGTGGTAAGATCTTTATAACTAACTCGTGGCTTTGTCACTCATGCGTTATGGGTCTTACCAGTCATTAGTGGAGATAAAAGTGTAATTCCACTGCAGTCCATTATGTATTCCCTATATATTATATATTAAACAGTGTACCCCTCTATTATCCGCCAACTCTGGTGCACCAGCTTTTTGGTGGATAACAAAGGGTGGTGGGTAATAGAGGGTGTTATGTTACATTTGAAAATATTGATAAATTGGCACAGGACTTCAGTTAGGTATTAACTCTTCATCTGTGTACAGTTTAGTAACAAAAATACTTAAAAACCACACTATGACTGACTATTAAAATCTAGTTCATTTATCATTTATCATCAAACAACTTCAGAGTAATCAGTGATGGATATCTGTTTGGCTATACAGTATTTGTCATGATTAATTTCCTTTAAACATCCAAGTCCTCCTCTCTCATTGGTCTGCAGTGGTGTCCAGGGGAGTGACTATGAGGAGGCTGGGATAAAGCCCACCACCTACATGGCAGGCACTATATAGCTCTTAACATTTTGCCACTGAAGTGTTGGGCAATGATACTCAAAATGCAGGAAAATTAGGGATACTGGCCTTAATAATGTGGGGCACATCAATACACATGGAGACACAAACTCAGAATACTGGAAGCTAGTGGCTTAAAGGAGATAGGAAATGGTTTAATGTTGTTTGTATCTGTTAAATAAATAATAAGGCACGTGCCAAGCTTTGTAAGGCTGCCGTCACTGACTCCAGTTTTAGACTGCTGCTGAAGTCTGCATGCAAGAGCACCAAACCGTTTGAACCGCAGCTTCAGTGGATGGTGCCACACTCCTGTTGTGTAAATAATGTATATGCTTGAAACATTGTCTTTCATTCATGGCCACTGGCTCACTTTGTACCCCACCAACACCCCCCAGCCAACTCGGTAATCGCGTTATTAAGTTCAAAAATCACAACTATCATTTTTTCAGCGGCCGACTTACTAACCCCCTTCCCCCAGCCACCACCACACACATTCTTGATCAGTTGTTTACAAATCAGGCAGGATATTTGTAAAACAAAATAAAAAAAAAAACAATTTCTGGTGTCTACAGATCCACATTTCTTCAATCGTACTGACTGTACGTTAACACCCCCCGTCGGAAACCTAGCCTGCCTTGACTGACTGTTCCTTTTTGAGAAGTAGTAGAAGCACTGGGAGCCAGGAGGGAGCACATGAAAAACTCTAGTTTGCTGCCCTGATTATACTGTCGAATGATTCCTTCGCCGCATATGACATTAGCACCTGAGCCTGAGGACAGTGCTGCATGTGCTCCCCGGCCCCGAGCTTGAACAACACACTAATCATGGAGAAAGCCATTTCAGAGACCAGAGAGGAGGGCAGTAGTGTAGGCAACATTTTGTCATATACCTCTGGATGCAGGTGAAAAAGTTAGCTAATTGAATGTGCAGAGGATGCTGAGGTGTGGGGCACAAGAAGTACCTGTTTCTCTTTGGCTTTCCAGAGAACTGTGAACATCCCACCCTAAATGGATTTTTAATGTTCTGGCTGCAGCAGAAACTTAATCTATAATTATTCAGTAGAAACAGAATAGGTGCATCACACCGTTGCAGCCACTAAAGGGGGTGATTACAGCGGAGGAAGCTGCCAACTGCCTGTGTATGTCTTCGTTACCCCGGCCCTGTCCTGAACAGAATCAGAGTTGGGTACCAGGGCCGGGGAGTACATGCAACACTGTCCTCAGGCGCTAATGTCATATGCAGTGAATGAGTCATTCGATAATATAACCAGGGCAGCAAACTAGAGTTTTTCATGTGCTCACCAGTCCTTGACTCAGATTCTGTTCAGCGCAGGGCTGGGGTAGCAAAGACACAGGCAGTTGGCAGCCACTAAAGGGGTGATTACAGAGGAGGCTGACGGTGCTTCAACTACTTATGAAAAGGAAAGTACAATTACGTAAGAACTTACCATAACAGTAGATCTTCGAGAGGAGCTCTTGTAGCAGGTGATAACATTAGGACTAATGCCATCAGGCATTAGGACCCCACGGAAAACTTGTAGCTAGCAGTCTGAGGCGGGGCACCGCCCCTGACATCAGCTCCGCCCAACATCAGGCATGGTATAAAGGGGGTGGTCCTCCGGCGCCATCTCAGTTCTCCCACTGGAGAACCGGCTAACACAGCACTGGAGAACTGAGCAGGAACTCCCCAACCTTGTACAGGTGCAATACTCTTATACCTGGGGATGGAGAGTGGGAAAGCCACCTGTTGCAAGAGCTCCTCTTGAAGATCTGCTGTTACGGTAAGTTCTTACGTAACTGTACTATCTAACTTCGAGGGTGGAGCTCTTGCAGCAGGTAATACCATTAGGACTGAGTCCCAAGCAGTACCCAAAGATAGACCCAGGTCTGAGTGGGAGGTAGAGAGAAAACAGAAAACACAGGAAGATGCCAACTATTCTAGGAGAGTAGGCCCTGCAGGACAGCTAGTCCAAAACCTGCTCTCCTCCTTGAAGCAATGTCTAGGCTGCAATGCCTGATGAAAGAATGAACTGTGCTCCATGTCGCAGCAGCACAAATGTCTGCTGAAGTGACATTCCTTAGGGGAAGCAAAAGAAGTGACCAAAGCCCTGGTGGAGTGGCCCTTAACGGGACCCAGAAGGGGTTTAACATGGTGCTGGTAGCAAAATGAAATACTGTGCACTACCCAATGGGCTAGAGACTGCATAGAGACAGAAGCCTCTGCCATCCTTTTTGCAAAGGAGATGAACAACTGGTCTGTCTTTCTGGAGGAACGTGTTCTGTGAAGGTAATACCTTAGGATTCTATGGACGTCCAAGGTGTGCAACAGCGCTTCACCTTGGTTGGTAAACTCAGGATAATAAACCAGAAGATTGATGTCCTGATTCAGTGTCAGGATGCTCACCACCTTCGGTGAGAACTTGGGATTCATATGCAGGGTCACCCTGTCCCTGTGAAAAATTATATAAGGTTCCTTATACATCAATGCCTGGAGCTCAGAAACCCTTCGAGCTGAAGTAATGGCAACCAAAAGGAGAGCTTTCCAAGAGAGGAAGCGTAGCTCACAAGAAGCAACTGGCTTGAAGGGCAGAAAGGTGAGTTGCTCCAGGACAGAAAGTAAGTCCCATGGAGGAACGACATCCCTCCTGGGTGGTCTGACGTGTAAGACCCCTCTGAGAAAGGTCTTGCAGACATTGAATTGTGTTAGAGATCTCTCCCTGATCAGCTCGCGATATGCGGAGACCGCACACATATGAACCTTGATGGACGACTAGCTCAGTCCCAAGTCCAAGAGGTGGAGGAGATAGTCCAGCATGTGTCTGACTGGACAATCCAAGAGATCGATGGCACAGGCCGCAGCCCAGAGACAGAAACGCTTCCATTTCAGAGCATAAGTAGCTCTAGTGGAGGGTTTCCTCGCTGCAACCAAGACCTCTGCCACCCTGCTTGACACTCCTAGTCTCTCTTCCGCTAAGACTGCAGGAGCCACACGTGCAGGTGAAGAGAATGAAAAGCAGGATGGACATAGAAACATAGAAGTTGGTGGCAGATAAGGACCGCAAGGCTCATCCAGTCTGCCCATTTCTTTTTCTGCCTTATGAATGTGCCATTGGCCTTTGCACTGTCAATGGCCTATCTATTCATACTCATCTGTATTGCTCCCTTATGCCTATCCCATGCCTGTTTGAAGCCCTGCACTGTATTCATATCCACCACTTCCTGAGGTAGGCCGTTCCATGCATCCACCACCCTTTATGTGAAAAAGAACTTCCTCACTTTACCCCTTAATTAGCCTCCCTCTAATCTCATGCTGTGTCCTCTTGCCCTGCTATTTTTCTTATATTGAAACATGTTAGACTCTTTCACCTTGTTAATGCCCTTAAGGTGTTTGAATGTTCGATCATAACACCTCTCTCCCTCCTTTGCTCTAGGGTATACATATTGAGCTCCATTAATCTGTCCTCATATGTTTTCTGATGCAGTTCCTGCTCCATTTTGGTTGCCCTTCTCTGGACTGCCTCAATTTGGTTAATGTCCTTGTGAAGGTGTGGCCTCCAGTACTGCACGCTGTACTCCAGATGGGCCAAACCAGTGTCTTGTAAAGAGGGATTTTATTACCTCCCTCTTACGACTTGTGATACTCCTACTAATGCACCCCAACATCCCCCTAGCCTTACCTACTGCTTTAGTGGTCTGCTTGGATGATTGTATGAGTGTCCCCTGCTCCCGTGACAGCAAGTGGGTGGAGAGTGGCAACTGTATTGCAGGTTCCAAAGACAGCTGCTGGAACAATGGATACCAGATCTGTCGAGGCCACAGAGGGGCAATCAAGATCATCCTGGCCCCCTCTGACTGCAATTTGAGCAGTACTCTCTGAATGCGAGGGAAGGAAGGGAAGGCATACAGGAATTTCCCTGTCCAGGAGAGGGACAATGCGTCTCACCAGAAAACACTAGGCTCTTGAGTGAGCGAGCAAACATTTTGCAGTTTGGCGTTGCACGGGGACGCAAAGAGGTCCAACTCTGGATGTCCCCAGTGACCGAAGAGGTAATCTGCGACTTCTTGAAGTAGCTCCCACTCGTGATTCAGAAAGGTGAAGTGACTGAGACTGTCGGCGAGAACATTCTGGACCCCTGGAATGTGCACCGCGATGAGGTCTAGACTGTATTCAACTGCCCAATCCCACACTCTCATGGTCTCTCTGCAAAGGGGATAATAGTGAGTTCCTCTTTGCTTGTTGATGTAGAAGACCACTGGTGTGTTGTCTGTCTGCACCTGAAGAGGACCCGGTGAAAATCGGTCTCTGAATGCGTGAAGAGCATTCAGAACTGCTCTCATTTCCAGAACATTTATATGTAGAGAGCTGTCTGTGGGGGACCAAGATTCCTGGGTCCTGTGATCCCCTAAATGAGCCCCCCAACTGGTCATAGAGATGTCTGTGGTTAGAACTTGAGGCGGAGTTGGCCTTCAGAAGGAGACTCCTCCCTCTAGATTTTCATGGCAGAGCCACCAGTCGAGGGAATGATGGACCGCCTGAAAGATCCAGATCTGGAGATCCAGATTGTCCACCACTTGGTCCCACTGGGCCTTGAGGTGCCACTGAAGGACCCTCATGTGCAGTCTGACAAGGGGTACTGTGGCTATGGTGGCCACCATGTGGCCCAATAGCTGAAGGATGACTGGGGCAGAGATAGAGGGTGCTCTTTGGACCCTGCTTGCCAGAGCCTGAAGACTTTCTGCTCTGTTCAAGGGCAGAAAAGCTCTCCCCTGTTCGGTGTCCAAAATTGCTCCTATGAACTGCAGCCTTTGTGATGGCCATGGGTGTGACTTTGGCCAGTTTACTATGATTCCCAGGGAACAAAACAGACTGTGTCTCTTTGAGAGTGATTTAAAGCTGCTCTTCCGATGATGTGGAGAGAAGCCAATCGTCCAGGTAGGGGTAAACAAAGAGGCCTACTACCGTGAGACACTTGGTGAATACCCTTGGGGCTGACAAAAGGCCAAAGGGGAGTACCCTGAACTGGTAGTGCTGATCCTGAAAGCTGAAGTGAAGAAACCTTCTTAGAGATTTCAGGACCTTGATATGCATGTACGCATCCTGCATATCAAGGGAGCACAACCAGTCCCCTTGATGAAGCAAGGGGAATGGGCCTGCCAGAGTAACCATCCAAAATCTTTGGTACTTGACCGAGAGATTGAGCTGGCTCAAGTCCAGAATGGGGCGAAGGTCTCTGGTTTTCTTTGGGACCAGGAAGAAATCGGAGTAGTAACCTTTGCCCTTCTGGGCTTGGAGAACCGACTGGATGGCCTTTTTCTCCAAGAACTGCTGGATCTCCGCAGCCAGGAGGAGATTGTGCACCGGTGGACAATTGACCGGAGGGGGGGGAATTGTCCAGTGGAATAGAAAGGAATTCTATGGCATACCCATTTCAAATGGTGTCCAGTACCCACTGGTTTGAGGTGATACTGGACCATTCGACTGGGTAGAGGGAAAACCTCCCTCCTACCTTCTCATTCTGCAGGTCCCTGAAGAGAGGAGGGGGTCAGGATCCAGTGGGAACCCCATCAATGTAAGCCATGATTGCCGTCTCAGGAAAACCCCTGAGGCAGCAGCCTTGGAGGCCATGTCCACCGCTTCATGTGAACAATGGAGGACATGCTTGTGAATGTCCAGACCTGACTGGGTGCAGGCAAGCACTTCCTCTTTAGAGTCTGAGTCCGGCATGGACTTGAATAGGTCCATGGTCTTCTACCATAAGGATTGTTGGTATGTAACCATATGTGCCACGAAGTTAAGGGATCTGATGGCACCTGTGGCAGAAGAATAAGCCTTCCGTCCCCAGCTGTCCAATTTTTTGGAGACCGGGTCCAAGGGTTGGGAGCTCAAGTGTTTGGGCTGGGAGTCCCTGCCGTTGGTTACAGTCAGAACCAGAGAATCCACCTTTGGCTGTTCTGCCAAAAAGGGTTCAGATCTGGCTGGCTTGTAAAGCCTGGTAGCTTTCCGAGGAACTGCAGGTACTGAGGAAGGGGTATGCCAAGTCAGGCTAATGAGATCCTGGAAAGGCTCGACATAAGGAGGTACTACCAAAGGCTTAGGTTCTTTTTTGCCCAGGAACTTGGCCAGGCACTTGCACTCTGTGTCCAGGTTCTCTGTGTCCCACTCATAAATGGTCTGGATGTGCCTCATTATATCTAAAAATGAGGGATCATCTGCAGTGGACCATGGGGAATCCTTGGGTCCTGGGGAGGGAGGAAGGAATTCCCCTTCTGAATCAGGCTCAGATTCTGCGTCTCCCTCTTCTGAGGAGGACGAGAGAGGAGAAGAAGGAAAGGGAGACTGCTGACGCCTCCTCTTTTTGCCCTTAGAATCTGGGCGTGGGCCCTCACCCCTATCAGGAGTTGGGGTGGGGGTGGTACCATGGGTGGTGGAATTGGGGTGGTATCTGAGGGTCTGTAAAGGAGATCCTCCTTTACTGTATTCCACCATGTGGTGAATAAGGAGCCTATGTCCACCACTGGGATGACCGCTGGGCCAGGTGCCGGGTTCACTGGGTCAGGCTGGGGATCCTGAGGTACTGGCGTCGGGACTGAGACCCTGCTGTCTGTGGGCCGACGTTCGGTGTCGCTTTCGCCTGGGGAGCTGGCATTCAGAGTAGGCCAGAACCAGCGACTGATCCCCTGGAGGGGGCGCAGGCATCTGGTCATCCTCTGGCGACCGCCCCATATCAGGCTTCAGGGAGCAGGATGATGGAGAAGGTGACCAGCTAGGCTTTCAGTGTTCAACTGGGGGCAAACCTTAGCCAGAGGAGGGGGAGGCGTCCGAGCCCGGACAACCTCTTGCCTACCTCGGTGTTCATCCAAAGGCTTCCTTTTTTTTGGATGAACTAGTCCTGTCCTTCGAAGACTTGGACTGGCCCTCCTGGGTCAACCCTGAGGAAGGTCTATATGGTTGATGAGCCAGGGAAGACTGGTGTCCCGAAGAGGCCGACTCCCGGTGCTTGCCCTGAGAAGAGGCGGGAGTGGACTTACTCAAACGGGAGTGTTCAGTCGTCTGGGCTGGCAGTGAACCAGACCTTCGGCCAGAGGTTGATGTGGAAGTGGCCTGCTTAGACAGTGACTTAGGGAGGGATTCGGATCTGGCCTGATCATTATCCCTGTGGTGATGTTTCCCACCCGAGGACTTCTCTTTTGGTGGGGAATCCCTGGCGGGAGAAGAGGAGTTGGCCCCTGAGCCACGCTGCATCACCACTAGTTGCTTCTCTAGAAGGAAGCTTTTGAGTGCATTGGCTCTCCTGGCATGAGTCTTCTGATTGAATTGCTGGCAGTGGGTGCAGGCATCGGGCCGGTGGTCTGGGCCTAAGCAGATGAGGCAGGCCGTGTGGCCTTATTTGGCTGGGATCTGCTTGCTGCAAGCACACTTAGCTTTACGCCGCAGTGGAGGAGGTAATGACATACACAAGGTGAACTAAATGCATGACTGAGAAAAAAAACACTTTTCTTTTAGGCTGTTGACTGCTGAAGAAGGCCTCCGTGGAGCCGAACTATGTGGGTCAACAGTGGGAAAAGAACTGGGATGGCACCGGGGGACCGCCCCCTTTATACCACGCCTGACATCGGGTGGAGCTGACGTCGGGGGCAGTCTCCCACCTCAGACTGCTAGCTACAAGTTTTCCGTGGGGTCCTAATGCCTGACGGCATTAGTCCTAATGGTGTTACCTGCTGCAAGAGCTCCACCCTCGAAGTTAGATCAGTCAGTTAAGGTAATCTAGGCTTCTGACGGGGGGGGGGAGGGTTAACATACAGTCAGCACGATTGAAGAAATGCGGATCTGTAGACACTAGAAACTTTTTTTTTTACTAATATTCTGACCGACTTGTAAACACGGCATCGGTTTTGCTGCTGCCCTTTTCCTTTCCGGCGATTTGACCTCTGTTCCGGTCACTGTTGGTTTAATAGGTGATTTTGAGTGGTGCAGGTGATTTGGCTGTTCACACAGCACAGGAAACCACCTACATAGCTCCGCAACCCAGGGAAAGGGGGAACATGGACACAACACCAAGCAACGGAAAAGTGTCCAAACGGTCGCGTTCATACGTGGGCAGGAGTACCGATTTGGTGGCAACGGCTCACAGTTGGCAGTGTGAACGAGTCTCATGTTTCATGCATGTGCTTATTTACACAAGAGGAGTGTGGCATCATCCACTGAAGCTGTGGTTCAAACAGTTCGGTGTTCTTGCATGCAGACTTCAGCAGCAGTCTAAAATCGGAGTCAGTGACGACAGCCTTACAAAGCTTGGCACGCACTGACTCTTATTTTAAGAAAAAAAGACTGTGAAACCAATGTGGAGTCCAGTCTTGAAGAGCAGCATGTAAATATGTATTTTAAGCATATACAGTAATGACAAACATGGGGGCCAGTTCTTGATGTTTATTATTTATTTAACAGATACAAAACAACATTAAACCATTTCCTATCTCCTTTAACAGCATTCCACCTCGATCAGTGTGGACACTAGCTGGACACCCTAACATTGGGATGACAATGACTCACATTGAGTCTTTTGTGGGGCCTCCACCTTCCACTGCCAGGTGCCATGTAATAGTAGCTCTTAAAGAGCTGTTAATCACAGCTGGACATCTTAAGCAATAAAGAAGATTGTCCCGGATTCCCCCTTTTCCCTCACAAAAGACAGAGACCATTGCTTGTTGTTGTGCTCAGATTGGCAATTAATTTATTTATATTCATAATTCCATATTCCATTTCCATTTCTTTATTATCATTTTCCAAAATTTCTTTTATTTCCATCCACATATCAATCTCTGATTATCCTTCCCCCAAGTGAAAACCTGGGTGCCTTCTTCTTCTCCTTTTCCGTTAGGTAACGGTGAAAACCGAGACCGCTTTCTCCTTCATCTTCTTCCTCTTCTTGTGTTAGTCCTTTTTTGTTCTCCTTCCTCCCCCCTTTTTCCCCACTAGCCAGTCTCCAGCTTGCATTGGATGGCTGGCTTCCCCCATACTTAGGGTACCAATTTCCCTTCCCTTACCTCAGGGAATATCCTTTTTATTCCTTCTTGCTTTCCTCCCCTTTTTTTTTTTTTTTTTTTATATTCCATCTTTTGCATGTTTTCTCCATGCTTCTATGAAGCCCATTGTTTCTGCATTAAACATATCTATGGCTAGGTCCGACAGGTGCACACCATCTGCCCTGTAGAAATATTCTACTCATTCTTCTACCCCTCTCAGTATCACCTGTCCTCCCATCTGCCTTACCAATGTCACAACTCTCCTATTCATTTTCCTCCTAATCCGCTCTACCGTTTTGTGGCTGTGCTCCTGCCTCCACACCCTCCGTGGTATCATGTCTGACCAGGCGATGCACACCCGTGGCCACCACTGTCATATTGCCCCTAAATCCCTTTTTATTTGTAAGTATGTGTCTACCCAAGGTCTGCCTACCAGGTCGTTGCCCCCTAGATGTATAATAATGAGGTCTGGACTGGGCCGCCATCCCTTGAGTTCTTTTAAGGTTGGAAGCAGCTGTGCCCATCTCATCCCCCTTATGCCCTGCCATACCAACCTACACTGTCTTGCATCCTGGTACAGCTGTCTTCTCCCAGCCTTCTTCTTTGCTCTTTTCCCAGCCCAATAAATATAGGAATGGCCACAGATCCAAACTTCCGTGCTCCTTCCTCTACCTATGGGGTTCAAGCAAAATTCATTATTTTATACATGTTCATAGTGTCACACCTGTATTTTCACTGCTCATTATTCCCCTTTTTTTTTTTTTTTTTTTCTTTGCCACCCTCCCCCAGTACTGCAGCTCCACCACCCAGGAGCACCACCTCCAAACAAAATATTCTCTTTCCCCTTTTTTTTTGTTTACTTCAATGATCGAATGTATCTCTTATAACTGGCCGATCCAAGTGTCCCTTTTCCAATATCCCGTTCACCATCTCCCCCGCTGCTGCCCACTGTGAGGCAGCCCCAATCCGCAAAGAATGGGATGAGTAATTTGCCAGGTCTTCCCCCATGAATTGCATGCCCTGTTTGAGTAATGCTGTGACTTGGCAGCCAGTGACCCTTTTTCCATTACCATGTACAAATAATTTCCCCGTCCTGTTCCCATGCCCTGCGGCGAAAGCCCACAGAGCCTGTACTGGGCATATTGCACCCTCTGCTTGCCCTTTCAGCGTCACTATGCAACCATGCCCCTTCTGATCCGTTTTCAACCTCCTCATCTTGATCTGTATCTCTGTTACCCCCCAGTTTACATCCTCCCATTCCAACCCCCCTTCTTTATCTTCTCTCCCATGGCCTACCATCTTGCTCACTCTCATAGCCCCTAACATTACCACGTAAATTGTGTGAAACAGTTGGGCCTCGGCCTTTGATCTGCATATTGCCGGGAGCACGTCCTGCAGTCTTATTAGCCACTGCTCCCCTATCGGCCTTCTATTATCTGCTAGCCCTTGTTTCAACCTGCTCCATCCTTGCATCATTCTTCTAATGAGTAATGATTTTGTCAGGTCCTTCCACCCCTTTAAACTGCAGATAACACTAATCCCTGCTAAATAGACTCCCATAGTAGCATGGGCTATACCTTTTTCCCACTGTTCCATGGTAAACATGCCCAACTGCTCCTCTGTGAGTGGTCTACTTACCTCCATCTGGTGCTCTGCCCTGAATGTTTGAAAAACTCGCCAGGCCCCATCATAGGCCCTCAGAGTCCAGGGCATCCATGAGCTGCGAAACAGCAATTCTGCTCCTTCTTGCCAATATCCCAGATGTTCGTTGGTATGGGTGTTTTTATTTCTTCCGCTGTCAGTGCCAGCCTCCGAAAACGGTCCAGCTGCAGATGGGAAAGGCTGTCAGCCAGGGTATTGTATACCCCTTCTATGTGTTGTGCTCTAAAAGACATGTTCAGCTGCAACGCCCATAAAACTAAAAGTCGTAATACCTGCATTACTGTGCCTGATCTGGCTCCCCTGTTGTTCAGCACATCCACCACTGCTCTATTATAGCACCAAAATGTCACTTTCTGATCCCGTAATTCCTCCCCCCCAAGACCAAGGTACACGCCCATATGGGCATGATCTCTAGTAATGTTATATCTTTCACTTTCCCCTCCTTCACCCAGCTGGCAGGCCAGGGTTCTGCGAACCATCTACCCCTCAGGTACCCCCCCATGCCTAGCCCCCACAGCAGCATCTGTGTACAGGTCGAGGTCCGTGTTGTATAGCCACTCCTCTTGCCAGAAAGAGCACCCATTGTGCTCCCTGAGGAATTCTTCCCAGATTTTAAAATCCTCCCTGACACCTCATGTCAAATCTACCCAGTGATGTGGTCTGGTGACCCCCTGCTGTAGCCCTAGCTAACCTCTTCGTGAATGCCCTTCCTGGTCCGATGGCCCTGCATGCGAAGTTCAGGTGCCCCAGTACCTGCTGCACCAACTTTAGTTGTACCTGTCTCCTGTTGGTATGTACCTGGATTAGTTCCTTCAACTTCTTTACTTTTTTGTCCGGTAGTCTAAATACTTTGCTCGGGGCATCTATCTCAATCCCCAGAAATTCCATAACCCTGCTGGGCCCCTCTGTTTTATCTGGTGCCAATGGGAAACCCAACTCCCGGCACAATTCCTGAAACTTACCCAGCATCCTCTGTGTCTCCCTTTCGCCCTTCCCAATGAGAAGAAAGTCATCCAGGTAATGGATGACTGTCCTATAACCCGTTTTTTCTTGGAATAGCCACTGTAAACATGTGCTGAACGCCTCAAATGTAGCACATGCTGTGGAACACCCCATTGGCATTGCTTTGTCGAAATAATACTGTCCCCCACTTTTAAAACCCAATAGATCCCAGTCCCCCCTCCTGACCGGAAGCAGTCTGAAGGTGGACTCAATGTCCGTTTTTGCCATCCACGTGTCTTCTGTGGCCCGGATTATCCGGACTGCGCCCTCTAGTGTCGCATATGTCACCTTACTATGTTCCTCACTGATGAAGTCATTCACTGACTCCCGTTGCGGATAGGACAGGTGGTGGATCACCCTGTATTCCCCTTCTTGTTTCTTGGGTACCAAACCCAATGGCGATATCCGCATGTTTGGCAATGGGGGGTGTTAAATGGGCCTTCTACCCTACTTGCTGCCTTTTCTTTCTCAATCTTCCATCTTAGCATTTCCTCTTTTCCTATTACTGACCCCAGGTTGCTCGCCTCCCTTGCTTGCCTGGGTCCCCTACACTGCAATGAAAATCCTGTGTTAAAACTGCTTAAAATCATATCACACACGCTCATGTCCGGATATCTGTTCAGGCAAACTGTCCATGCCTCCAGGTTGATGGGAGTTCTGGCCATCCCAAAATGTTCCCTGTTGTGCCCCCTGCCCCTCCTCCCTGACCCCTTCCTCTCTTTTTGTTCGACCTTCCTTCCCTCAGTGGTTCTGACCCCCTCTATTCCAGTTCCCCCTACCCCTCCCTCCCTTGTTCCATGTTTGTCCCTTAAACCCTGGCTATCTCAAAAACTGTTGGCCTGATCCTTGCCCCCCATGCCCTTGTGCTCCCTGGGTCCATGTTGTTCTGTATTTGCTTGCCGGGTGCCCTCCTCCGCATTTTGAACAGGCATGCCGAAAATGACATTGAGGCCACGAGCAGAAAGCCCTGTTATAAGCCCAGCAGCATCTCTGCGGCGTAAACCCCTTTTTGCCCCACTCACCTTTGGGTGTGGACTGATCTGTTACGTAATCCGTCCACAAATCTATCTGCTTGGTGTCCCATCTTACATCACCAAATGTTGCCATTCTCTGCCGAAAACATTCATCGTAGTATAACCATCCTACCCCACCCTTTGCTTTTGCTCTCTGTATTATCAATGAATAGGTAATGAGCGGGATGCCTAGCTCTGGCCTTTTTTCCAGAATGATGGCTGAAAAAGTGGCAAAACCTAGGAACCACCCATCCGAAGTCTTCCCTTTCGTGAACTTGTTGTCCTCTTTTTTCCTAAAAGCACTATGTCTGCTGCCATCTCACTCTTACCTATGCCCTCAGTTTCCTCATACTTGGCTGCCGCCTCCCGGATCAACAAAGTGAATATATCCACATATTTCCCTTTCCATATTTTCTCCTTTTTGGCCAGTGGCACTTGCTCGCCTATTCTCATCCCAGGCGCACCTATCTCTCTTGTACCTTTCCCTTCTCTTTCTGCTCACTTTTCATTATTTTCTGGCACTTCTTTCTCCATCCTAATCTCCACCAGAGCCTATTTCATCTGCCTCAGTCCTCCTGTCCCCAGTGCCGCCACAATTTGCCCAGTGCCACCACAATTTGCCCTATATATTCTTTTATACTGTCACCCACTGCGCTGGATATGTTACCTGTAACCTTGTCTGGGTCGAGCTGCCTGGAGCCCACCAAGGTTCCCCTTGCTTCCCCCTGCGGTTGAGGTGGAGGGTGAGCTACTAGGGTCTGCGGAGGAAACATCCCGTTCTGGGCATCGTGTCTGGGTTCCGCTGGGGAGATCCCCCCTTGATCTGGAGTGGGTACTGGCATCGCCGTGTCCACCAGCCACAGGGGTACTGGATCAACCACCCTGGTGGGCCCCACTATCACCGGTGTTACCCTAGCGGGACTACGTAGCCCTTCGGCTGGTCGTTTCCCCCTGCCACCTTTTCCTGGACCCACTTTTCTCTTCTCCCTGGGTCTCCCTGGTTCCTCCCCTTCCACCAGTTCCCACATTCTGTTTGCTTTTTCTGCCAATTCAATTATAGCCTTGCAAGCATCTTCCTTTCATGGTCTGCTCTTCTTAGCTGCCATGTCCATCTTTTCTTTGCTCTGTGAAGACAACTACAGGAAAAGAAAAACAGGGTTATTCGTATATCTGTACCTCCTTGTACACCTTCCTCCTGTCCTTCGCACCACCCGCCACCTTACCACAGACCGGACCACCTGCGAAGGCCCCCATCCTGCTTGACAGGTTGCCGGGTCCCTTGGCTGTTCTCAGCCAAGCCCTACCCAGCCACATTGTGAACGACCTGGCACCCCCCCATCTCCCACTCAAGTGTCTCTCTTATTTATAATTGGGCCTTGCGCCTATAGAAGCATCCTGCCGCCCCTCAGTTAGGCTGCACTGTGCTGTTCCCCCCCAGGAGCTCCCTCCCTTTAACTGCTGCCATTTTCTGGCCTCCCTACCTGTCTGGGCTGACCAAGACACCGATCGTCAGCATCCCTATTCCCCCCCATAGGAAGCGGCCGCAGCGCGTGGTCCAATAATTTGGTCCCTGCCCTCCTATTCCTGCCTGTGCCAGCTTCTTTATCCTCTCAGTACCAAAATGAGGGGAAAAGGCCAAACCACAAGCAGCCCCCGACAAGTGGGGGCACCGCTTTCAATGCGACCCAATCCCCAAGTGGGACGTCGCCCGCGAGGTCCCAGGTCGCGATCCCCCTCATTCTGCCCTTGGGCTCTCCCAGGCCCTTTATTTCTCCCCCCCAGCATGCCTCCCCAAAGGGGAGCCCCCCTGGACCCGTGGAAATCACCTGGGCATGCTTCATATCCCAAAACCCCCCAGCGGTGTGTGACGTCACATCGCTTGGTCCCCTGTCTACTCATTCGCCCTTGTTCCAGGCCTCTTCCCCCAGCCTGCTCTCCTTATTCTGTCCTGAGAATGTCTCACTCCCCCAGCAGCCACCAAAAGAAACCCGGCAAGTGTTCTCTTCTGCAGCCCCACCTGGCATGTGCCGCGAGCCACGTGGTACGTGCGTTGAGGCCTCTTTCAGGCCTACCTTCCATCCCGGGCAACCGAGTGGCCAAATGGGCCCTCTTTAAAATCCTCCCTGACAAACCACCACCAGCGCACAAGAGCAAGGCCCCAGGACGCTTGCCATGCGGTCCCAAGATCGCACTTGCCCTGCCCAGTTTCACAGCGTCTTACAGGCCTCATAATCTTAAATGTCTATCCAAACAACCTCCCCATGCCACTTTAAAATGTGAAAAACCATGGCAAGTGCCTGTTCAGCAATGCCCCCCATGGTGTGTGATGCAAGCCACACTGCCCATAGGCTCAGGGCCACTTCTAGGCCTCCCATTCATCCTCAGGCCCAAAAAGGCCACCGCAGGGCTACCAGAGCTCCAGGAAGGACAACAAGGGGGTTTTTACAACCCTTCACATGGTGTGTGATGCCCGCCATGCCGACCATAACCTCAGGGCCTCTTCTAGGCCTCCCATTCCTCTCCAGTCTTAGCCAGGCCATCAAAAACGGTTACCAGGGCTCCAGAAGTACAAAAGGGTTTTTTTCAGCCCACCGTGCGGTGTGTGACGTCACGCCATGTGGTCTTGACTCGCGCTCGCTCCCCCTCATCTCAATGGCCTCTTCTGGGCCCGCTACTCATATCATGCAACCACACAAAGGGATAGCTTGCCACCAAATGCACACCTACGGACCTGCTTTGTTACCACCTCCCCAGAAAAAAGTGTGTGGCATCATGCCCTGTGCTCTCTGCTCATGCACCCTGCTCAGGGGCTTTTCAGGTCTACAATTCAGCATCACAATAAACAAATAAAATAAATCTTTACAAAAAGACCCCCATGAGGAGTGTACATCACCCCACGTGGTCCTGGGTTGCTTACTTATCCAACATTCTGAATACTCAGGATCCCCCACAGTTCTCAGTTGTATACTGTAACATGTATTATCTTAATACTGTATGTATTCTTCCTCTCCTTCTCTCTTTCTCTCTTTTTTTTAATTCGCTTATCTTCCAAAAATCCTGCCATATCACTTGTTTGTTTTCTTACCTCTCTCTCTCCTGGTGCACAAACCTTAAAGAATTAGCCAATCCGACGTGCTGCAGTTGATGTAGATCAAAACTCCAGCAAAAGTGGCTGAAGCCCCCTTGTGCTGTCCTTTATGTACCTCCCTTCGCCCCTCCCCTTCCTGCTACCTGCCCATTGTTCTAGCCCTTAGCCCCTCCCCTTCCTTCCCCCCTCCCCTTCTGAGCACAACCATTCTATGCAGGAGGGAAGGGGTGCACCAGGACAATCTGGTCTGCCCCTTAAAGGGCAAACTCCATTAGCATGAGGATTAGAGCCTGCTAAAGTAGAGACTTTTTAAAGGAAAACACTAGAAAAGACGTAGCTTTCCTCAGACACTATATAAACTCTCAATTAGTGCTTTCAGACAGTGACAGCTTTTTACTTTGTAATGTCAAAAATTGGTTAATCCAGCCTATATCTATTCTGTACCTGTTGTAATTCACCCTGTATGTATCCACTCTCAACCTGTTGCCGAACCACTGTATTGTATTGTATTCTGAACCTGTTTTCAAACCACTGTAGTGTATTGTATTTTGAACCTGTTTGGATCCTATGTAACCCCCCAGGCTGCATCTGGAAACAAGAGGTCCCCGTTCAGTATGCTTATCTGGTAAATGTCTTAAATAAATAAAACAGCTATCCACAACTTCAACTTTCTGTTGCTGGCAGCCACCATCTCATGGCAGCAGTGAGATTCCTGAGCTCACTCATACCTCTCAACCTCCTGCCTCATAAATCAGGGACAAGGCTTAAAAAAATCAGGGACAAAGGACCAAAATCAGGGACACATCTTCTAAACTGGTGATATCCACCCACAAAGCTGGTAGTATAAGGGGCTTAGTGTAAAATGCATTTTCTAAGTAGCAACAAGTCTGTAACTTTAATGTTTGACATTATTTTTTGCTTACAACCACCACTGTTTGGTCACAAAAACACAATTTTTAGGAGGGACAGGGTAAGATTTTGAGGCAAAATCAGGGAAGTCCCTGAAAATCAGGGACAGTTGACAGGTATGAGCTCACTGTATGCTAATGTGTCTGTTTCACCTCTGCTATTGGTTGGCAGGACATATTTTTTTTTTTTTTTTAACCAGGAAAGACACACTAAGCTGAAGCTTGTTTGCAGGTGTTACTGGGAGCACAAGGAAGTTAAGTGACTTGCTCAGCGTCACACAGTATGAAAGTGGGGGTTGTGGGATTCAAACCCAGGTCTCTAGGTTTATAGCTCAGAGACTTAAACCACTGCGTTATACTCTCATATTAGCACAAAGTGAGCTCCCGAAGCTCTGTGCTACACATGAGATGGTGGCTGCCAGCAATAGAAAGTGAAAGTTGAAGGCCACTGTTTAAACCACTAAAAAAGCAATTAGAGGTAATTAAAAAAAAAATGTTACTGTCTGAAAGCACTAATCAGGCATTTTTGGCAGCGCCTGGGTAAAGCTGTGCCTTTTCCAGTGTTTCCCTTTAACTCCATTGGCAGACACTGAAGACCTGCATTAGTCTAAATGGAGAAGTAGAGGGTTAGCTGCATTGGTTCAGGCCTGAGACATGCAAAACAATGTTAAAATACACCCTTTCTTCTAATATAAAAACGTCCTCTTCTTTACCCTTGATAGTTTCAATAATCTCTTCATAAATAATGTTGTTGAAAACTTCAGCTCCATTCTCTTTTTTTTTTTAATTTTTTTTCTATTTATACCTCCTTTCGCCCCCTTGGCTCTGGTCTCCTTGGAAGCACATGGAGTCATCCCCCTACAGCACACCCTACCCAGCCATTCTCCGTCACCCACGTAGCCTTGGTTATAACCCCCCAGGTGGGGACAGGGTGGGCCCCAACACTCCCCAACACCCCGACACAGCAGTAACACCAGTCAGGAGGATGCCAGGTGGGCAGCCACAAATCAGGGGCAAGCTTCTGGTGCTCTGTCTCCACCGAAGCCGAGAGGCATTTTCACTGTTTTTCTCAGGGAGTGGCTGGTGCCCTGATGTCAGGGCGTATCCGACATCTGCCACTCCTCCACTCCTTTCTCTCTTCCACAGTGCCTGCTGTATCTCTGGCCTCTGCCAGAGATCAGCAGAGCACCAATCCGGGACCCCTGTCCCTCCCCAGGAGAGGAGAGCTGTCCTCCGGATGCTATATCCTCTCCCTCCCCTGCCGACCCCCAGCAACCCGGGCTCACTCCCGAACCTGGGTCATCGGCATGGCGCGAAATGTGGTGTCCAGCATCTCAACCCTCAGTGCCACTGGGCCAGCTTTCAGCTCCATTCTCAAAGGTAACACAGTCCTCAGCAGTGCACTGTAAAATATTTCTTATTAAGACATTTACTACAACCAAAAAACTAGGACCAGATAATAGAGGGAGAATAACATGAGAAAGATATGGATTGTACTGTACATCAGAAAGTGCTGGCGGATAGAGGGAGTGGCGGATAATAGAGGGAATTTCCATAGTGAGAGAATGGTACAGTAGGTCAGGCTGGCAGATATGGAGGGTGGCAGATAATAGAGGGGTGGATAATAGAGGATGAACTGTGTGTGTGTGTGTGTGTGTGTGTGTGGTATATATATATATATATATATATATATATATATATATATATATATATACTTTATTTGTTTGTTTTTTGCTACTGTATATGGAAGGAACTCCTCCTTTCAGGAGCCAGGGCACAATCTTCATCATTCCTGGATTTATTTTTGGGTGGAGAGAGAGACCCTGATAGCAGGTGTATACACACCAGAAGGCATAAGGGTGCTTGCTGAGCAAGATTCTCAAAGTCCAAGAACTGCAGTCTTCTTGGCCACTCTGCAGCTAACAAAATGTAGCCCCCTTCAAAGCATCTTTTATTTATTTTTTTTTTTAAGACTTTGGAAAAATAGTTAGTAGAGGAAAAATACGCTCTGCTGAAGGACCATTCTTGAGACAGAGTCACCACTGCCCTTAGCAGTGAACACTAAAAAGACTGAAGAACCTTCTCGGATCTGTGCATTGCGAATGGATGCAAACAGATTGATCTGATGTCAATCAAACCAGTTGCACGGGAGTTCAAAAAACCTCCGGTTCAGCCTCCACTCCATGGGATGAATATTATACGACTTAACCAGTCTACCTGAAGGTTCAACTCCCCTGCCAAGTGAACTGTCGACAGGTCAGCGACCGCTCAAAAATCTCCCATGACTGAATGGTTATTCCCAAATGCACACTATTTTTAGCATCATGGATGAAAACTAAGGAAAGCTAGGTGGACCTTCTCCATCTCCTGACCACTGAAGTGGAGATGCTGTTCGTAGACTGACCAAGTTCCCTGAGTGGGAAAGTGGCTCCAACCTGCCCCCTATCCATCTAGGCTGACATTTGTTGTGAGAATTAACTCTGGAAGTTCTAGTGGAACTTGCTAGGATCTTGCACATCCAATTACCAACTCAGGGAGTGATGAAGCTGAGGGGTAAGAAAAACTGATAATCCTCAAATAAGGGATCCTAGGCCTACAGTATCCCGTGAGAAGGGTGACCACTACTGAGTGCTTACAAAAAGGGTGACTCAATAGCAGTGCCTGTTCTCAGGGCTAGTGGATGGGGGGGCGAATGTGGGTATAGCGACATCCTGTCGCTATATGTATGTGCATCCAGGGGGAGCGAGCACGCCATGCGATGGGCAGAAGGGGAGTAAGGGTTTGTGTTGTGTAACGTGAGAGTGGGTTGCCAAGCTGGCCATGTGGTGTGGTGGGTTCATGGCGAGCTATGGTTGGAAAGGTTGCTGAGCGCGTCGAATTTTGACGCTCTGAGAAATTTAGTTTTTATTTTTCACCTCCCCTTGAGTTGAGAATCTTTAGTGGGGGTCCGGGGAGGGCAGCCCCCACAAAAACCAAAAAATTCAAGTTCCCGGCGCCCTTTTGCTGTGCACCATGAGAGTACATCGGCGAAATGGATTTCCGCCGATGTATATTCGCCCTAATGGCGATTGCCTTTCTGCAATCACTGTTATCACACAGACCCTAGGCCTACAATAAACCCATCGAATAGGCCACATCTGGAAGTGAGCCTGTAAGATTAAACTATTGCTGCCTATCCTGAGGCCCAAAATGCAGTGAGCCAGCGGACTTCTGACAAAGGTTACCTTCCGGGGTAAAAAGGCAACAGAACCTTTCCTGATTGTGCGCCAAAAATTATCACCAGACATTCTAGGTCTGAGACAGCTCAGGAGAACTCTTCTCCCAGTTCAACCTTAGCCATGCGACTCTGGCTTATCTAGAGTGCTTAGTACTGACCTCTTACTAAGGACAACATTGGTGCATGAATAAGCAGGTCATTCAATCAGGATAGACATTAAGCCACCAGGACTATCAACACCTTCAAGGAACTCAGAGGAGCTGATGCTTGGGCCAAGTGACGTGCCCTGTGCTGGAAGGTTTATCCAATATCAAAAATCTGAGACACTCTGAGTAGGACTGACGGAGGGAATGTGGTGGCAGGTGTCCGTCAAATGTAACGGGGCTTAAGAAAAACCCTCAACTGAGCAGCCCGGTGATTGACCTCCGGGGCTCCATCCTAAAAGGTCTGTGGACAACATACTTGTTCAGGTGCTTGAATTTAGAATGGGCCTGGCAACTCCCTAACTCTGGGGACCATAAAACCAACAGGACCCCTGAACTCATTGATTAGCGGGACCTGTACTCTGCTGCGAAAGAAAAAAGGAGAGCCAGAAGCTCTGATGACATTTGGCCTTTTCACCACCCTTAAAAACTGGGGCAGAGAAGTGACCCCCAATAAGGCCTCTGACATTATTCTGGCCCATCCACCACCAAGAAAAGGAGTCAGGGATGGGCCGCGTGCTGTCTTGTTGTGAGGCACCATGTTTGTTGTGGTGGGACTCCAGCATGGTGCCTGGCCACTGCTCGTCTGATACCGTAACCTTGTTACCCGAGTAGGCTCCTCCATTCTCAGAAGCCAATTTCCGAAGGAACAGAACCCCCCTCAGAACTGTCTCTGTCGGCAATTACCTTGACTCCATTGGGTTATGATAGTCTTGAGCCATTGTTTGACACTGTAAAAAGTCCTTCTCACCATATTTTTTTAAAAATAGTATCCACTGGAATCAAAGGATAGGCCTCCCTCAAGGGGATGTTAAACAGGTTAGCTTATGAAGCTTGACCAGACCCAATGACAAGCCACATGGCCCACATAGTCGAAAACAATGAAATAGGCCGAGCAGTCTGACACAAAATTCTCCAATGAATAACCACCTGGAAGGTGGAACCACGGCCAAGAATCACAAAAAAGGCTCGCCCCTTCAGAAAGGTGGAGCGAAACTGGCCAGGGTAGTGACCCATATGTTGAAGGCTCTGGCCAATAAAAGAGCATAAGATGTACAACTGTTGTGTGCTGATAGAGGCGAAACCCCTCTTGCATGTGGTGTTCATCGGCTTAACATAGAAGCTATTAGGGCCAGAGCCGTCTATAGGCAGGTCATTGTCTTTTCAAAAAAACAAACAGCCTTGTCTTCCAGTAGAGGAGCTTCCCACTAGCGAGAACTTTTCCTTAAAAAGGAAGATCCATGCCATGATTGGGAAGACACTTTTCTGATCCACACCTGTCCAATGTTGCTCAATAATTTTAGTCACATAGTAGCCAAATAAAGAAGCAGACGGAGATGGACTGACATCCACCATTCAAAAGTGGAAGGGGGAAAGATGGGAAGAGGAGGGGCAAGACACAAGGTGGACTGTAGTATCCTTGAATGCAAGGAACTTAGCAAACAAGGTGGCAGAGTTCCAGGCAATGATGATGGAGAGGGAGGTAGATATTACTGCCATCTCAGAAAACTGGGCCACTCAATACTATGACTGGGATCTCATGATCCCAGGATACAAGGTGTTCCCCAGGGACTGGGAGGGGGAAGGGTCAGCTTTTTATGTCAGGGAGGGGATACTGTGTACCAGGGAGGAAGGGGATGAGGGGAGGCCAGAAGCCATAAGGATATTGTTCCAAAGCCCTGAAGATAAGAAGCTCAGGATGGGGATAGTGTACAGACCACCCTCACAGAGCGAGGAGGTGGATAGGGAGCTGGGGGAGCACATCAGGAAGGTCAGTACCAAAGGGAGTAAAGTTATAGTGAGAGACTTCAACCTACCTGGGGTTGACTGGCAGACAGTAACTACAGTACACGCCAGGGAGCAGGTGCTGCTGAAGGCTGTCTAAGACAGCTACCTAGTGCAAGGGGTGATGGATCCTACTAGGAAGGGGAACATACTGGACTTGGTGCTAACAAATGGGGACCAAGTCCAGGATGTGGTAGTACAGGTACCTCTAGCAGGAAGCAACCACCACTCTTTGTGGTTCCTCCTCAACACAGGGAGGGAGTCGACTAAGACCAAGACAAGAGTGTTGGATTTCAGGAAGGCAGATTTTGCCAGACTGGGCAGCATCCTAGAGGGGTATTTAGCTGAAATTAACCCAGGGATGGATGCTGAACAGAAGTGGGCAATCATTAGGAAGATGCTAAATGAGGCCACGAACATGTGTGTCAAATCTCAGAGTAAGCAGTCCAGGTCAAAAAACCTAGCTGGCTCAGCGAGGAGGTGGAGGGGAAGGTGAGGGAAAAAAGACTGGCCTTCATTAAGTACAAAAATCTGGGCGTGAGAAGGAGGATAGAGAAATGTTCACAAAGGCATCTAGGGAGGTGATCAGTTCAGTCAGGCAAGTTCAGACAAGGCTGCAAAGGAGCTGAATTTGGCTCAGGGTATCAGAGAGGGGGAAAAGGGGTTCTTTAAATACATAAGGGAGAAGAGGAGTTGTAGGGATGACATTGTTAGAATCAAGAGAGAGGGATGATGGGCGGAACAAGGGGGAGATCAGGCAGAGGCACTAAATGAGTATTTCTGCTCGGTGTTCATGAAAGAAAGGGATGGCTCAATACCACAGGGGAAAGGGGGCAAGGGTAGAGGGGGGCAGAGATAACAGACAGGTCATCCAAGAGGCTAGAGTTCTGAAGGGCCTTAAAGCCTTGCAGATGGACAAGGCACCAGGACCAGATGGTATACACCCAAGGGTCCTGAAGGAACTGGCAGAGGTATTGGCAGGCCCACTGATGGACCTATTCAACACCTCCTTGGAGATGGAGAATGTTCCCAGGGACTGGAGGATGTCTCATGTGGTGCCTCATCACAAGAGTGGACCCAAGGGCCAACCAGGTAACTACAGACCGGTTAGCTTGACTTCCACAGTGGGGAAGTTGATGGAGACCATTCTGAAGGAGAGGTTAATAACCTTTCTTGATAGCAATGGTCTGCAGGATGAGAGACAGCATGGGTTTATCATGGGAAGAGCTTGCCAAACTAACCTGATCGACTTCTTCGACTAGGTCACTAGGGTGGTTGACAAAGGCCACCCTGTGGATGTCCTGTATCTGGACTTCAGCAAGGCTTTTGACTCGGTGCCACACAGGAGGTTAATGAGCAAGCTGAGGGACATGGGGGTGGGGAAAAACTGGTGGGGTAGGTTGAGAACTGTCTGGAGGGCAGACAACAGAGGGTAGTTGTAAGGGGGGAGACATCCAAGCCAAGACCAGTAACAAGTGGGGTACTGCAGGGTTCAGTGCTGGGCCTTGTTTTGTTCAATGTCTTCATTGGAGACATTGCAGAGGGGGTCAAGAGTAAGAGCAGCCTGTTTGCGGATGACACTAAGATTTGTGAAAAAGTGGACAATGAGGAAGAGAGGCAGGCACTCAGAGAGGATCTAGCTAAACTTGAACACTGGTCTAGGGAGTGACAGTTGGGGTTTGACGCTAAGAAGTGCAAGGTCATGCACCTTGGAGCCAGAAATCCCAGGAACAGCTACTGGCTGGGGGGGGGGGAGAGCAGGTAACTTCAGAGGAGGACAAGAACCTGGAGATAATAGTCACAGGGGACATGAAGGTATCAGCACAGTGTAGGAGGGTGGCAGCAAGGGCAAATAGGATGCTGGGGTGCATTGCCAGAGGGATCACCTCTCAAAAGGGGGAGGTCATCCTGCCATTGTATAGATCACTGGTGAGGCCATACTTGGAGAACTGTGTACAGTATTGGTGCCCATATCTCAAAAAGGATGTGAGATTACTGGAGTTGGTGCAGCGTAGGGCTACAAAAATGATCATGGGACTAGGGGAGTTGCCGTATGAGGAAAAGTTGAAGCAGCTCAACATGTACTCCCTGGAAGACTGAAGGGTAAGAGGGCACATAATAGAGATATTTAAGTGGTTGAGCCGTGCCCCCTTGTCCTTTTTCTCTCCCTCTCCCTATGTCATACCCTGGCCCCCCCCCTTTCTTTCCCCTTTACCTTACTCTCCCCACATCTTTGGCCCCCCCCATCACCTTTTCTTCTTCCTGGCACTCCCTTCCCATCCTGACTTGCCGGCTGTTACGGTTGTGCAAAGTGCTGTATAAAACCCTACCAGTTGTTGTTAACCTTTGCTCTGCTTCCCTTCTCACTCTTTTTATTTTTTATGTACACATGCATCTACATCATAGAAACATAGAAACATATAATTTGACGGCAGATAAGGACCGCTTGGCCCACTCAGTCTGCCCATTTCTCTACCTAATGGATAAGCTGCAGATCCTAGTTAACCAGCAGCCTACTTCTTCCTACCCCCAACCCCTAGAATTGTTTTATGACTGTCCCATGCATGCTTGAATTCCACCACTGTTTTTGACTTCACAACCTCCTCCGGAAGGTCGCTCCATGCATCCACAACCCTCTGTGAAAAATACTTCCTTAATTACTTGAGCTGCCTCCATCTTCAAATTGTGCCCTTGTTCTTGCACACCTCTTTTTGAAAGATGCTACCCTCTTGGACTTTGTTGATTCCCTTGAGGTACTTGAAAGTTTCTATCATGTCCCCCCTCTCCCTCCTTTCCTCGAGGCTATACATATTAAGCTCCTTAAGTCTCTCTTCATATGTCTTCCGGTGCAGATCCTGCACCATTTTAGTTGCCCTCCTCTGGACAGCTTCCATCCTGTCTATGTCTTTGCGGAGATTAGGTCTCCAGAACTGCACACAGTACTCCAGATGGGGTCTGACCAGCTGTCTGTACAGAGGGATAATAACTTCCTGTTTTCTACTGGTGATGCCTCTTCCTATGCATCCCAGTTTTCCCCCAGCCTCCTTGCTGCCCTCTCACATTGCTTGCCCACCTTTAGGTCATCTGATATGACTACCCCCAGGTCCCTTTCCGTTTTTGTTGTTGTTAGTATCTCACCCCCCATTGTGTACTCTTCCCCTGGGTTTTTGTTTCCCAGGTGCATTACCTTGCACTTCTTAGCATTGAATCTAAGCTGCCATACATTTGACCATTCCTCTAACCTTGCCAAGTCCCTTCTCATCCTTTCCACCCCACCTTGTGCATCAACTCTGTTGCAGATCTTTGTGTCATCTGCAAAGAGACATACTTTTCCTTCCAGTCCCTCTGCAATGTTGCTTATAAAGACATTGAAGAGGACCGGTCCTAATACTGAACCCTGCGGTACCCCACTAGTAACCCCCTTTCTTCAGAGTGGACTCCATTTACTATTACTCTCTGTGTCCTATTATCCAGCCAATTCTTTACCCAGGCTGTCATCTTGGGACCCACTCCCAGGCTGGCTAACTTGTATATTAATCTTTTGTGTGGGACTGTGTCAAATGCCTTGCTAAAGTCTAGGTAGGCCATGTCCACAGCCCCTCCCTGATCTACTACTTTGGTCACCCAGTCAAAGAAATCTATCAGATTCGTCCTTGCAAAGTTGTTCTGTACTGCATCATGATTACTTGTGTAATGCTACTGCACCTTGAAATTGATTTTATTTTTGTATTCCATTGTATTGACTGTATAGATAAATATGTATTGTTTCTATTGTACCTTTGACCTTGTTCTAAACAGGTCCATCTCGCAAATGAGCCTTGCTCAATGATGTTCGCCTGGTTAAATAAAGATTTTGATTGATTGATTAAGTACTTGAAATGCATAAACAAAGTCAGGGAGGGAGGATTGTTCCACTTAAAGGAGGAAAGGGTCACTAGCGGGCACAGTCTGAAGTTGGATGGGGAAAGGTTTAGGGTGCGATGAGGAGGCACTACTTCACAGAGAGAGAGTGGTGGCGGGTTGGAATGCAGTTCCAGAGGAGTTAATCGCTCAAAGGACAGTGGATAGCGTTAAGTGGGGTTGGGATAAAGTCAAGGACAGGGTTAGTACAGTCAAGAATAAAAAGTGAGGAAGGGCTGGGAAAGAGGAGGCAGGAAGGGGTTTGGGTGGGGGTTGGGCAGCTGTAGTGATATAAAACTAAGAGCTGCACAATCAAGCAGACTTGATAGACCTGTGGGCCTTTTTCTGCCAGCAATTTCATATGTTCATATGTTCGTATGTCTCCACAGACTATACCTCCTGAGTTGTAAGGGACTACATGCCTCAGCTATCCAAAAAGACAAGGGTTTATTATGAAGCAGGGGAGATAAACATCCCTGATTCTGACTCCCTTTTTTTAAATTAAGTTAAGGTCAGGAACTTCCTCAAGATCCCCATAATCGTCATCCTGGCCTTCAAAAAGGCAGGGTCGGGGGTCTGACTGCACATCAGGAGACAGTATAGCGCAGTGGTTTAAGGCTCTGAGCTGCAAACCTGGAGACTTGAGCTTGAATCCCACAGCCCCTACTTGCATATTGGGTGATGCTGAGCAAGTCACTTAACTTCCTTGAAATCCCAAGTTGCACCTGGAATCACGCTTCGGCTTAGTGTGCCTCTTCTGGTTAAACAATCCACCTCCCCCCAGTTATTGCGGCCTAAGCTCACTGTGCTGCACCTAAACATGCCTGCATGGGGCCTTCCTGACCTGAGGGGCCCTATTGGGGTCGGGTGTATCTGCATAGATGCCCTGTGAGACATCGGGGCTCAAGCTCACTCTGGAGCCACAAAGGTAATTTCTTGCAATTCTGCTGCCACTGCCAATAAAGAAGCAGGTGCTCCTCTCCCCAGGCCAAAGAACTGGCTGGGGGGTGCTGAGCAACACCATGAGGGCAAAATGAACCCGTGGGGGAGGGCCTCATCACTCTTTTTGCAGGACTTACATTGTTTCTTGATTAATGGTCTCCAATAAGTCATGGTGCCAAGAGAAATATAGTTGTGCCAAATAAAAATTATGAGGTAAAAAATAATGATTAGCCCCAATATCTTTTCTGGGCTAAAATTCCCCACAGAGTTGTCTTAAGTGCTATGCTCAGAGTCACATATCATGTAAGTGGACGTTGTGGGAATCAAACCCAGGACTGCTAAATGTACAGTATAAGCCATAATAATGTAATAATATTAGCCCTATTGCTTGTTGGGCTACAAGTGGGGTTCAAGGGCAACAAACCCAGGACTGCTAAATGTTTAAGCCATAATAATATCATAATTATTAACCCTGTTGCTTGTTGGGCTAAAATCGGCAAAGGCAACTGAGATACTGTATTAGTGTGCCAAAAAAGTGTTAGAATGAGTGTGCACACTCCTGATGGGTGCACGCACTTGTGCAATGCAATTCAATGGGGACTATGCTGGGCAAATGGGATTAGCACTGTGCAAGCACGTGCACCATGGGTGTGCACTCTAGACAATGGCAGGAAACCTAAATGAAGAAATGGCTCACGCCCAGCCCTAATGGTGGCTATGCAAATGGAAAAATGAAGGTTGACGGTGGAAAATCACCAAAACACCTCTAAAAAAATTAAAAAATACTCACCTTAGTAATCTTTTTTCTTCCAAGGTATTCTTTAATATTCATGACTCTTGCAGTGAGCCTTTGAGTAGAACTGTATGGAGAATGGAACGTATGTAAATGATGGAACCCATCATTGGCTCGTGCCACTATTCAAATGCTGCCCTTACCAACTGCTGCATTCTATAATGCCTCAGATTTCATGGAGAGCCTGCAAGGAAAGGACCATCCTAAAACTATTCTAACAACTTTACACTTAAAGCCCTATAATCCTATATAATGAAAATAGTAATAATAATAATTATTATAACTTAAACACTAACCGTAACTAAACTCCCAACAGAGGAAACCCCTTCAAAGTGTCAGAATAACCTGAAGAAGGGAAACAATGCCCAACAGGACTAAAAGAATGTGACTAGACCAGTGTGTGGCACTCTTTCATACAGTTATCTAGCTTGACATGCAGAGGCCACTAGTTCTGGAAGGGGAGGCAGGGTGGGATAGTTATGAATAATGAAGAATACTTTGGAAGAAACAAGATTAGTAAGGTGAGTAATTTTTTCTTCTAACCCCCGGTATTCTTCAATATTCCTAACTCTTGCAGACTATGAAGCAATACCTTTGGAGGTGGGCACAAAACCTATTTTGGAAATAGACTCTGCAGAACTGCTGTGTCAAACCTGGCATCACTCATGGACTGGGTATCCAAACAGTAATGTTTTGTGAAAGTGAGTACTGTTCTCCACATAGCTGCTTTGCAGATTTCCAGTAATGGGACATCCCTGGCAGCTGCTATAGTAACAGCTGTGCCCCTTGTGGAATGGGCCCTTAATCCTACTGGGGGCTCTTTTCCAGCCTTTGAGTAACAGAATTGGATGCATTGAACTATCCCACGAGAGATAGTTCTTTTAGATGCTGATTTACCTTTACCCACATCCCCATAAGCCAGGAACAGTTGCTGTCTGTCCTGCCTGTGATCCTTAGTATGAGTCATGTAGTAGCTCAAAGCTCTCTTGACATCAAGGCTATGAAGCCTGCGTTCATCTGAGCTAAAATGCTCAGTGAAAAAGACTGGTAAAGTAATGGACTGGTTCATGTGGAACTCAGAAACCACTTTAGGAAGGAACTTCCTATTGGTTCGAAGCACTACCCTGTCCCTATGAAATGAAATATAATTCTGGTCAATGCTCAAGGCCTGAAGCTCACTAATTCTTCTGGCTAAAGTGATGGCCACCAAGAACACTGTTTTCCAGGTAACATATTTCAGGTGAGCTGAAACCATTGGCTTGAATGGGTGTCCCATGAGCTTGGCAATGCATACATTAATGTCCCATGCAGACACTGGTTCCCTGTGAGGTGGGTGCAGATGGACCAGCCCCTTGAAAAACTTTTTTAAAATGAGATTAGAAGCTAAATATACCTCTTTTCCAGCTGAGATATATGCTGAAACAGAAGCTAAATGTACCTTTAGAATAGTGGGCTGTAAACCCAAAGAATTCAAGTGGATAACGTAGTCCAACAAGTCTGGTACCCCTGCATGTGAGGGTACTACATCATTAGCAGAACACCATATGGAAAATCTCTTCCACTTCGAAGCATGGGTCTTACTAGTGGTAGGTTTCCTGTACCCCAAAGAACATTTAGGACTCTTTCGGAGAGGTGCAAACCTGCATACTCTAGGTCCTCAAGAGCCAGGCGTTAAGCCTGAGGGATCTAAGGTTCGGGTACAGAATCCTCCCCAGGGAGGAGGTTAACAGGTTGTGCCTCTAAGGGAGGTGTATTGGTGGTACCACAGACATGGAGAGCAGCAGAGAGTACCATGGCTGTCTGACCCAGTCTAGTGCTATCAAGATCATTAATGCTGGCTGGGATCGGAGTTTGATTAGAACTCTAAGAATCAAGGGAAAAGGAGGGAAGGCATACGGTTGTTTCTAACCCCAGGAATCATTCATTATGATTAAACTGATGCAGTCAGCCTCCTGTGTTGGACTTCCTGGAGAGATGGAATTATATGCAAATGATGGAACTCTCAATTGGCTCATGCCAATTTCAAACTGCTGCACTCTGAGTGCTTCAGATTCTTTACTCTGCCTGCCTAGTGAAGACGTCCCGGAGAGCTCTCTCCTTCAACTTCTTCAAAATTTGTTTATCTGGTCATTAAGTAACGTTTTAAGTTTAATTTTTCAAATTGCTGCCTTAGCGTTAGTTAATTTTGTAATTTGAGTGAAAATGTTAAGTATTTAGCGGTTCCCTCACAGTTCCGTGGAACCGAGGGTTCCGCTGTTTTAGGCGAGGTTTTTACCTAATTGCTTGTTAAAGTTGTTGTTTTTGCAGTCGGATTCTTTGACCGCTTGTACTTTTATACTTGTATTTAAATTTATGTATTTTCTCAGTTCCCTTTTCTGTCAGGAACCAAGTAGTGCTCGGTTCCCAGA
Organism: Neoceratodus forsteri; assembly: GCA_016271365.2. Lineage (NCBI taxonomy): Eukaryota > Metazoa > Chordata > Ceratodontiformes > Ceratodontidae > Neoceratodus > Neoceratodus forsteri. Next base: position 1,297,125,388 of record CM057459.1, read on the forward strand.
ACCATTTAACGGTGGTTTATTTTTGAAATCTTCGGTTCCAAGGAACCGATGTTTCTGTGTAGATATATTTAACAATTCCTGCTCAATGTCAGAGGTCCCTTTTGACAAACCTAAGAAATGCACAGGGCCCACTGGCTTTAAATATTGTAAGTCTTGTGGTCAGGTAATAGCAAAGCAGACAGACATTCCCTTTGTGTTTTCTGTCTGGGTACTAGTCATATTTTTGCCAGTTGTGACATTTGTAAAACCTTTTGTCCTAAAACTTTGAAAAAAGGTCCAAAATATTAAAAGAAATGGCTTCTGCTTCTGCTACTACTGGGGAAAGTAGTTCCTCTACCTCAGTCACTAGAAAGGATGGAGGCAAAGCTAAAGATCCTGACAAAGGGTCAGAAAAAATTGAGTGGGGTAAGTCAAAAAGGGCTGTGGATACAGGGTCTGAACCTGTCCTACATAAGAAACAATGCAAGGAAAAGCATGTCGTTCCGCCTCCGGCCGAGAAGGCTAAGGAGCTCCCAGCAGACAAATGTAGTATGCCCTCGGCTGAGGACATTACCAAGACCTTACAGGTCTTACAGGCACTGCAGGCTGCAGTCCCAGTTCCCACACCTACTGTACTGGTTCCTGTGCCTGTGCCAACTCCTCAGAAACCACAGGCCACCTTTGGTGACGAGGAGGAGGAGGATTTTGATGAGGAACCGATAGACCCAGAAGTTTCTCCAGAACAAGATTTTGGATCTCCCCCCAGGGGACCAGAGAATTATACCTCACACCATGCTTTTGTAAAAAGTATGGGAGAAACCCTCAGCCTCCCTCTGCAGGAGACAAAGGAGGATTTGGAAGAAGCAGAATTCCTTGACATGATGGGGTTAGCCCCCACAAAATGCCTGTTATTGCCTATGCATAAGTCCTTAAAAAAGACAGCATTGCAAATTTTCTAAACTCCTACTTTGATTCCAGGAGTGGATAAAAAGGTTGATAAGAGATATTAGCTGCATAGGACCACAGCTGATTTTCTTTTCAGTCACCCTGACCCTGAGGGGGTGGTCCAGGCTGCTGCCTGCGACAAAGCCAGGATACCTCTGGCTACAGGGGCGGTTGAAGTAGCTTTAATGTGGGGGGGCCAACAAAATTCAGAACAAAGGTTGGGTGTCTGGGGACGCCTAGGTCCCCAGAAAAGTTTTCAATTTTTGCAGTGATTTTGTGGCATTTTTGATGTCACACAGGGTTTATTTCCTATAAATAACTTATATAATTACAAGAATAACCTTGAGTTGAGTTGTCTATTTCATTTCATTTACAGAAGACCTGAAAGATGCTTGGTGGAGTAGAGATTTACTCTGGAGAACTGCTAGCAAAACTAATTTAATAAATGACTGGAATTCTTTCCGGAGGGCGAGGAACCTCTGCACCAAAATGGTCAGAGAAGCCAAAGCAAATTTCTACCGCTCTCAGCTGGAGAGCTCCTCAAGAAATGCCTCCAAATTCTGGAGGACTATCAAAGACATTGAAGGTCACACCACTGTAAATTCCCTACCTACTAAATTATTGATCGACAATACTGTCATCTCCGACAGACCGTCTAGCATCGATGCTCTCAATAATCATTTTGCCACTACAGGGCTAGCCTTTGACTCCTCTCCTGTGAATATCCTCTGCCAACAACTTATATTGAATACACAAGAAAAACCCATCTGCAGTCCATCCTTCTCTCTGCAGCCTACCTCCCTGAAAGAAGTTGAAGAGCTTCCCCTTCAGGTGGACACTAGAAAAAGTGCTGGAGCCGACCTCATTGACCCGTATTTCTTAAAGGTCGGCTACCATGTCCTCGCAGTCTCAATTACTCATCTCTTCAACTTATTCTTGTCCCAGGGTGATCTACCGCCCATTTGGAAAAATGCACTTGTGGTCCCTTTGTTTAAGTCAGGAGATCCTACTGACCTCAATAACTACAGGCCAATCTCCCTATTTCCAATCCTGTCAAAGATGTTGGAGAATGGGTCACCAGGGGTTGGCCAGGGCGGAGAAGGATAGAGTGCCTGACGGCAGCTCTCCTTCTCTGGGGGGGTGACTGTAGGCTCCTGCTGCAATGCTACCACCTAGGGGAGCCCGGGTGGATAGCGCGGTTGGTGGAGCAGCAGCAAGGGGATTGGGTGACTGTCAGCAGAGGGGCAGAGTGGGAGGTACATCTCAGTGTGCCTCTCAGCTCACAGCCCCTCATTGTATGCTGACATCAGGGGGAAGAAACTGGAAAAACACCTCATTCCTCCTAGGTGACAACACCTCCCTAGGACTTCTCTGACCACTTGTCAAGGCAGACACCACTGTGTCAAATCCACAAGCACACACATAGAGTGCTGATTTGGAGAGGTAAGTACAGGGCATACTCTATCTCCACCCCTACCCAGGGGGTATACAGGGGGGGGCTTCAAGGGAGAGTGTGTGTGGGATCGAGGCACTCTAGGGGCAGACCACGGTGAGGGTTGGGGGGTCCACTGAGGATGTCCAAATGAGTAGAGGGAAGAGGCAGGTTAGGTGGATATGTACAAAGGTTAAAAAAAAAAAGATGTTGGAGAAAATAGTGAACTTTCAGCTTCGGAAGTACCTGGAATCAGAAAAATTGCTCAACCCGTTACAATCCAGTTTTAGAGCACAGCACAGTACAATCTCTGCTCTAGCCAAGGTGACAAATGACTGGCAGCTTGAATTAGACAAAAAAACTTTGTCTGCACAGTTTTCTTGGACCTAAGCAAGGCATTCGATACCGTTGATCACAGATTGCTTCTGTCGTCCCTCCGGAACATTGGTTTGGATTCCCTATCCCTTAAATGGTTCTCCAACTACCTCTCAGGACGACTTCAACAAGTAAAGGCAGAAGGGGAAGTTTCTCCACCAAAACCCCTATTGAGGGATGTACCTCAAGGTTCCATTCTTGGTCCCTTGCTCTTCACCACTTATATTAACAACGTAGATGCCCCCATCAAAGAAGCACAAATACACCTATTCGTAGATGATACGGTACTCTATGCTAGTAGCCCCACACCTGAAGCGGCCCGTAAAGCTCTTCAAAATGAATTTAATCTGCTGCAACATCAGCTTATAAACCAGAAACTGCTCTTAAATGCAAAAAAAAAACCTAAAGCAATGTTCCTCTCACCCCTTCAAAATGCAATAAATCCTGCAATTGCTGGGACACTCCCGCAGATCACTATCATTCTAGGTGAACAGTTGGACTATGTACCAAAGTTCAAGTACCTGGGGGTCTGGTTAGACCACAGACTTACTTTCACAGATCATTTAGAAGAACTGGCAAAGAAACTTAGACAAAGACTTGGTCTGTTATTTAGGATTAATAATCTCCTCACAAGAGACGCTAAACTGAAACTGGTTCAAACTACCTTTCTTTCCCTATTGGATTATGCAGACTTTCTATATAGTCAGGGACCCACAGGTACCCTAGCCAAACTCGATACGCTTTATCACAGAGTCATAAGATTTATCTTGGGTCTTCCATACTCAACCCACCACTTTGCATTGTACACGGCAGTGAGATGGTCATCCCTGCTTAAAGACGGCAAAAAAATGCTGCGGTTTGGACATACAAAGCTATCTCAAATAAACTGCCCCAGTATATCTCTGTCTGTTTACCTTTGTGAACACTGGGGAAGTATGCCCTGAGAAGCACCTCATATATCTACCTTTATGTTTACAAAGCAAAATCTCGCATTGGCAGAGCAGCCAGCAGCTTTGTGCTCCCTCAACTGTGGAACAAGCTGCAAAAAACTTTGAAATTAACTCACTCCATCAGCCTAGCAGCTTTTAAATCTCTATAGCTACATCATAATAAAGAGTCCTGTGCCTGTCTACCCTAAATAGTGACTCCTATAAGTCCAAGCACACTCTAATTACTACTGTTAAAAGACTGATCACATCTATAATCGACTCTTCCCTCTCCCCTTTTTCTACCCCCATATCTGTCCCTTCCACATTCCTTTGACCCAGTTCCAGCTCTAAATTCTCCATACCATATCACTATATATCTTTTTATATTAGGTTTTATTTGTATTCGGTGCACCTGATATGTGTATTTCTTTACTTTTATGAAAAATTGTGTCCTACCCAAAACTAGCTGTAGCTTCTGTTCCAAACATATACTACTGTCAATGCTACCTGCTGATACTTTGTATATACTGTATTATTGTATCTCACTTTATTTGTATTATTACCATTTTCTTGTGTGTTGCATCCCATGTATATTGTCCCTTGTTCCTTGTTAACAAACACAGGTCCACCTCGAAAATGAGCTTGCTCAATGGTGATCGCCTGGTTAAATAAAGACTTTGATTGAATGATTCCATATTACCTTAAGCAATTTTGTTTTATTTTATTTTGACTGTCATATTTACTGGCATTATTAAAGCAACCAACCTCTGCATGAATGAGTAAAAGTGTCAGTGGCTCATCAGGTAGCACACTTGCCTCTGAGGCTGGGAGATCAGAAGGCTGTGGGTTCTAGCTCCACACCAGGCACTTGGGTTAATATCCCAATACTGACACTGGAGTGCGGTATGAGGGGGGTGCTGTACTCCTGAGGTGCCGTCTTTCAGATGAGACGTTAAACCGAGGTCCCATCTACCTGTCCTTGTGGTAGTTCAGGTGGATGTTAAAGATCCCATGTCACTTCTCAAAAAGAGTAGGAGAGTTTTTATTGTAAAGAAACATAGGAAAAACAACTCAATAATTCATTTTACAAAAGCAAAAAAAAATACGAAAATAACATACAGTATTCACAAAATATACAAAAAACTTCTTAAAAGTAAAGTCATCTTCAAAACTCATTTAAATTTGATAAAATGAAGAAACCCTCTCCACCATTTGGAAACTGCCCAGGAGGAAAACTTTATTGATTCCTGAAAATAAATCCTTGAAAGTTCATTAGTTACTAAACATACATAACAATCATAGGACATTTTGTGTTGATAGACTACCCATTGGCACCAGGCTTGCCATAAATAGTACCATACACAACAAAAAAATAGTAACAAAGTGCTATCCCAATAGGAGGATAAACTAGGGGGATAAATCCCAAGGACCAACATATCATATGATGGATTCATAAGCCAGTTTAATTTCCATGTTTTTGCTAAATAAGGCCATAAACCCCTAACATAAGAGCAAAAAAGAAAAAAATGTTCCATAGTTTCTTCCGCATTAATACAATCAGAATAAGGACAATTCCTTTCCTCCTTAGCTTTATATTTAGCATTTACCCTAACGTTTAAATGTCCATAAACTATAAGCCACTGTGTGTCCCATTAAGAAACTGGCAATCTAGGATTATTAAGCTGAGCAAAAACCCTGTAATTAAGAGCAGAAGGACAGTTTTTGAAACAAGGCTCCTGAGGATAAAGTGATCCAGCAATTAACTAATATAATGACTGAGTATTATTATTGAAAATCATGTCCTTAGTTAATTGCCATTTAAACAACTTTTGTACTGCTGGTTTACAATAAACAGGGATAATAATGTGTGGATTCAATTTTGGGGCCAAAACAAGCCATTTCGTAAAATAGCTGCCCAAAACAGTAACCACCCAACCTTTACAAATAGTATCTTTATGACTTAACCCAGATCTAAGAGTAGTTGTAAAAAAAAGGGAGCGCACAAACACGACAGGATCTAACATGCCCAAACCTCCAGAGGTTTTATCCAAATATGTATATTGTCGTTTAACAGGATTTAGCCTATTCCCCCACAGCATTTGGAAAAATAAACTATATAACTTTGTTTCAAGCAGGGGAGGGAGGGGAAAAATAATAGCTAAATATTGTAAACAAGGAAGAATAAATTGCTTCAAAATATGAATTCATTTAAGCTTTGAAAACTTCCACTGTTTCCATCTATTAACCTTAGTTTCCACTTTCCCACAAACTAGTTCCCAATTTAACTGAGGCAGATTCTGAGGTCCAAACAAGAGTCCCAAAATTTTCAAAGGAGTTTGAGAAACCCAAATCCCATTTTGATAAACATCAGTCAAACCAGATACTCCAATAAATAATCCCTGAGTCTTCTTTAAATTCAATTGTGCATTGGAGACTGCTGAAAAATGTGAAAAAATTTCCAAAAAATAATGAAATTGAGTATAATCTACAAATATACAAACAAATCATCAGCATAGGCTTGTACAAATAAAGGAGGTAAAATCCCAACCTGAACACCCAGCCAACACTTAGATTGTTCTATAAGCCGTAAAAGGGGATCAAGAGAAAAAATATACAAAAGGGGGTTTAAAGGACACCCTTGTCTAACTCCAGTATTTACACAAAACCCTTCAGCAACTGTCCCGTGCAGAAAGGGATGAACTAAATTATGCTCATAGAGAGAGACTAAAACTTGACCATTGACTCAGGAACTCCATATTTTCCTAAAACTGAATAAAGAAAGGGAAGATGAACCCTATCAAAAGCCTTTGCAAAGTCTATGGAGAGCATACAACCTTCTATATCATGTAGTGAAAAATACTCTATAGTATCCCTAACAAGCATCAGAGCAGACCGAATCCTCCTATCAGGGATTCTGCAAAATTGATATGGAGATATCATTAGTTTGGCATATTGCTTGAGCCTGTTATTTAAAATATTTGTAAATATTTTGTAATCTGTATTTAAAAGAGTAATTGGCCTCCAATTTTTAATGTCATTCCTATCCCCTGATTTAGATAAATGTAATAATAATCCATCAGTGAAAAAAGGAAACACAGTCTTAGTATCTAGAAAAAATTGAGAAAGTAAATGAAGACACTGACTAAATTCTTCAACAAAAGTTTTATAAAGTTGGTGGGGTAAACCATCCGAACCTGGAGAAACATTAGGTTTTAGTGTTCGAATGACTGTAACTATTTCCTCAAGTGTAATTGGTCCTAATAGATTAAAGGTTTCAGTAGGTACAGAGGGTAATACAACAGTACTAAAAAATTTATCAAAATCCAGGTTTGAGATTGGTAATTTGGATTCTAAAGTCTGAAAGTGCTGTTGAATGACTGTCCTAAGTTGAGGTACAGTGGTTGCTTTAGAGCCATCAGGAGCTATAAAGAAATCAATGGTAGAGGAATCTTTTAAGGATTTACAGGCCTCAAAAGGATCCCCAATAGGAGCCCTTTGAGTACCATTAGTGAATATAGCTTGCAGTGTTTTGGCCCTATCATATTGGAAGGCTTTCATAGAAGTTTTGAGTATATTAATCTGGGCTGAATAGTCAAATTTAGAAATGTAAGAAATCAAAATTAACCATTGCAATTGCTGCCTCAAAGATAAATATTTCATGAAATTAGAATCTTTAGTGACCACACCTTGATGCTTGAACCATTTCTGTAAAAGAAATTTAGTATCAAGCCACCAGGCTCCTACATCAGAATATAAAAAAACAACTGATAATCTAGCTTGCAAAAGCATTTTAACCCCAATTTTAGTCTGAGGAAAGTCTAGAGTGGAAACATTTAGTTTCCACCTTCCCTGCCTACCACGACCTAAGTTCCCAGAATCAAAAGAACTAATCAGCAATAAATGATCTGAGAACTCCAAAGGTTTCATTTGGAAAGCCTGAACATGAATTGATGGAGAGACAAACATATAATCAATAACTGAATGCAATTTACCTTTGGAAAATGAAAAAAGTGGGCCTTTTGAGTGAGAAAGGAGACAGTTACATAGACCTGCAGTTTTAATTATGGAAGCTAATGCATGTGAATCACAATAAATTTTCTTTGTCTGTTGTGCTAAACCAGTAAGGCTACAATTAAAATCACTTCCCCATAAAATAGGCAGAGAAGTAAACAAATAAGGTTGCACTGCCCTCATACATTGCACTCTATCAGTTTTAGCTTGTGGGTTATAAATATTGATAAACCTGTAACAGGTATCATGCCATTTACCATCAATTATCAAAACCCGCCCAGGAATAAGATCAACAAGTTTGAGCAAGAGAAAGTTAAAAGAAGAAAAAAGAATCCCAACACCATCAGCACTATCTGTGCCAAAAGACCAATAGGAAGGTCCCCAAGGCCAATCTCTTTAGAAATCTGAGAATCATGCAAATATTGAAAAAGAGACAGCTTTTTAACATTTTTTAAAAGGCTATGTGTGTTTAAGGAGCCCCAAAGAAACTTCATGTGAGAAAATCATTATTTTTTCCTTTTTTTCCTTTTCTTCTCCTTGTAATTATCCATAGGTTGTGAAGAGGTAGAAAAAGAGGATTTCTGGGAATCTGAATCCCCAACCTCCATTTACCCCAAGGCGAAAACAAAGCCGCATAATTGTTGGTGGACTCAACAGGAACTGGGCCGCGGGGGGGGGGGATTTAGCTTGTAAATGCCTAGAGGATCTCCGCCTAGGCAAGGGGAGGAGGGGGCTACAAAAGTATTATTGGGACTTACAGCAACTGAATCAGTATAGCAAACAGGTACCATCTCCTGAGGAACTACAGGAGCCATATCCATCCCTGTTTTGGAAAAACCTGAGAGGAAATATCAGTGTGCTGACCTACAGATGTAGGGGAGGAAGGTGCAGAAGGAAGAATTTCTTGTGGAGGTTGTACTATTATCTCAGAAGAAAGGGGAGGAGAAGATGGGGGGTGGGGAAGGGAAAGTGAAGAAATGACCGAGTCTTGTGCTTTCTGAATCAGTAACTCAGGACTGATGCAGGATGCTTTGTTTTTTGCTGCCCATGGACAATCCCTAAACACATGGCCATATTCTTCACATAAGTCACACCGGGTGTGATTAGCACACTGCATAGTGCCATGGCCCACTTCCCCACAATTATCGCACCTGGGCTGATCACACACACTGGATAAGTGAGTTCGAGAACCACACTTATAGCAGGCCCGAGGTTGGCCATTATAGAAACAAACTCCCCAATCCCTCTCCAGCAAAAAGGAATTAGGAATATGCTCGATACCAGAATCAGATTGACGAAGCTTAACTTTGTATTTCCACCCTCCCTTCCAAAAATGCTCTGTATCCAAAATAGGTTCAGGAGAACTCAACACTTCACATTTTTGTGAAAGCCAGAAAGTAATATCTTCCACATGAACCCCCTCATTACGAAACATCACAGTCACAGATTTAATTAAGGGTTTAGTCAAAGGTATAACCAAAAAGGGGGTCCATGTGGGTGAAAACTTAACCTTCGCATTCCTTTCCCAAAATAAGTCTAAAAGATGAGATGACCTAAAGCTAATATCAAAATTATCTTCTCCAGATATATTAATAAAAGCATAAACATCTTTAGGAAAAAAATTAAAAGGATCCTTAATTAAAGTTCTCCCAACATAATATCTGTCAAGTCTGGAGCCCAAACACCCTTTATATTGAATCCGAACAGCATTCCTCCGGGGGGCTGCTTCCCGTTTAGAAGTTGAAAAAAGTTCAGACACTAAAGGTTTGTCCTGAGATGGTTTAGAGGCCTCTAAACTTGAAGGAGAAGAAGGGGGCAAAATATTAATAACAGTTTTGCTTTGCAGGGTATGAGGTGTTGAGGGAGCTAAAAGAGGAGATGGTAATGCAGCTTGCTTTAATGTAGCAGTGGAGCCTGGTTTCCACGCAGGAGGGTTTTGAGTTATTTGAAAGTCAGAATCCCACTCTGGGTCAGGCACCCAGATACCTGAAGGAGCCTGTTTCCAACCCGCTCCAACTAAAGCCTTCCCTGTCATCCAGGGCCCATCACTTTGAGCAGAAGGATGGGTGAGACTAGGATCTAGAGGAGCAGTTGTGGTTTTAATAGGAACAGTTCCCCCAGCACTATGAAGTGCATCTTTAAAGAAAAATTCAGTGACACCAGGCTGAGGTGTCATTTTGGTTTGATAAGTAATTGTAGTAAGATCAGTTGATTTCCCTGTGGCAGGTTGCTTATAAACAAACCCAGCAGTTTTACTAAGTGGAGTGAGAAGAGGAGAAGGAAAATCCACAGGAGGTGCAGGAATCTGTACAGTTGCTGAAGTGCATGATTTCTCCTGCCCTTCCAAAATCGGCTTCAGGCACTCGTCAGTTCCGACGATATTACTGCCAGCCATTTGAGCAGGTTTGCAAAGTAAAGGAGATACATGTTTTGAATCTACAACAGTAGTAAGGGAAGAAGCTACAGAAGAAGCTGGGGCTTGCGATAATTCTGTAGCTTTTTTTAAATGTTCCTGCTTTCCCGAAAGCGGCTGTAGGCACTCAGTAGATCCGACCTTACTGCCAGCCGGTTGATTTGTTTGACATAGGACAGGAGCCATAGACTCCATGGCAGCTTATCCTAATGCTATAAAAGTCCCGGCCAGTATTTCCCACGACCCTGTAGATTCAGCTTTAGGCACTCGTCAGGACCGACGAAAGGATTGCCAGCCAATTGAAAAGTTTGACAAAGTAGGGGGGGTTTACTTTTACAATCTGTAGAGCGAGCACCAACAGGTAAAGAAACAGACTCACCAAGCCTTGCAGAAGGTGTAGAACGTTGCTCTTCAGCTGAGGAGCTGTCAGAAATTATCACACTAATGACAGGGTGCGACCCTGGAATCTGTAGCTCTGCAGAAGCTGCAGGTGGTGAGTGAAAAGAGCTGCTTGTTGCTAAAACAGATGGTAAATCTATGTTGCAAACTTCAGGGGTAGCGATAGAGTCAAAATTATCCAAAAAAAATGGAGCTTCATGAAATTCGTCGTCCGAGTCAAATTCTGGTGAAACCAAACAGCGTGCCTCTTTCAAAAGCACAGCGGGAGATGAGGCCAGCTCTCCCACTGCAGTAACATCCTCTCCCTCTGACGACCTGCACGAAGTGGCCATCTTGCTGACAGCCTGTCCCCCTACTGGCCAAACAGTAGGGGAATTTCCCCCAGTGCCCTGGCCAAATTTCTCCCCATTCATTCACTAAAAATACCACCAACAGCTTAATCTGGTTCAAAGTCAGTTGGCATTCATCTGTATCCCCCTTCCCGGGTCGTGCCTGAAAATAGGCAGAATTTGTCTAGTGCACTTACCTGGCCAACAAAAAATTAAAAAAAAAAGGCAGAAAGAGACTGTTATAGTTCTCTAAGGAAGTGGCTGTGGTGAAAGAAACACGTGTGTCATTCAGGAGGTACAATGAAACACAAAAGGAGTAGTACAGGGAGGTATACCAAGTAAAACATAGAGGAGCAGGTAAGGCAGTGAGGGAAGCAAATAGGCAGACAGCGGAAATGATAGCCAAAGGGGCTGCTAATGGGGGTAAGACTTTCTTCAGATACATAAGTAAGAAGAGGAAAGCAAGAGGAGGAATTGTGAGGATTACAAAGGCGGAAGGGGGTGACTACGCAGAAGGCGGGCTAAAAAAAAGCTGTCATATTGAACAGTTACTTCTGCTCAGTCATCACAGTGGAAAGAGGGGGAGGCCAACCACCAAAGAGTAGCAAGAATGGCAGGGGAGTGGAGACAAGTCTATTTTTTTGGAGGAAAGAGTCCTGAAGGGAGTTGTAGCTCTGAACAAGGATAAGGCTACGGGACCTGATGGGATACACCCACGCGCACTGAAAGAACACAGGGAGCTGCTAGCTGCATCACTTCACAGCATTGTTCAACAGCTCACTGGACACAGGCATGGTCCTGAAAGGATGGAGAAGAGCAGACATGGTCCCGCTACATAACAGTGGCAGCAGGGAGGAGGCTACCAACTACAGGCTGGTCAGTCTTACCTTAGTAGTGGGAACATTAAAGGTAACGCTACTGAAAAAAAGACAGATAGAGTACCTTGAATCTAATGGGCTACAAGACCACAGGCAGCACGGATTCATTGGCCAAACAAATCTGATCCTGCCCAGGGTGTAGTGAGGCCTGATGCCACAGGTGGAGGGCCTTACAGCCCCTGAAATTTCTGGTAGCGCCCATACCACCCACCCTGGAGGGTATTAGTGCACTTAGAAAATTAGTATTGTGTTGTATTTAAGAAAAAACTGGTTTAAAAAGTAAAATAAATAAAAAAATTGTAGCAGTAGAAATAAGATAAGTTATGTGTTAAGTAGTCCCTCCAGTGCTATCTTTGGCAGCAGAGGGCATTGCTGTGACTGACTGTCTTGTTTTCAAGTCAGTATGTTGAATGTCCTTCACCCCCCACCTCCCAGTCCCCCATATCTTTCCTTGTTTTTCTAACTTGTTCTTTGTCATAGCTGCATGAGTAGAGGTGCTTGGTCTGCTAAGTGACTACTAAAGTTCAGTCACACTGTTTGTTGCGAGTGCAGTTGACAGACTCTTGCATTCGGACCCGATGGCTAAGCAGCAGAGGTGGAAAGCTTTACAATTTCAGACTCCTGTGGCAGTAAGTCACAGATTACTCAGGTGCTGCAAGGGCTGATCACTCAGGATACATTGGTGGATCTCTTTAACCTCTAAAAACCACCAAAAATGTCCCATTAAGGTACAGGAACCCTAATCTTCTACATGACATACACACATATAGTGGTTAGCCTTAACTTTTTTTGCAGTAGCCACAAGACAAATTGATTACAAATTGCTCTAGCCTGCAGGTGATTGCACTACTAGGCCACAATTATAATGGTACATTTTGATTACCACAACACAAGGGGCTTGGGAAACAGAAAATTTCATGACATTTTCAGCTGTAAAATTATTGATTGAAACATGTTCTACACCAACAATAAAATTTTTTTTTTAAGCATTTTCCTTTCATCAGAAACAAGGGAAACAGTACACAGGTATGATGCTGTACAACCTCTTTTTCTACATAGAATGAATGATGCACACCAGGAAAGGCAGGAATGCCTATTTTAACCCTTCAGATTACGTATGGATGATGTTGTCTGGCATGGTCCATTTAGAAGGACTGGGGACCCCCTAAACTTGTAAGTTATGGCAGCTATGGATCTATGGATGGTCATTTCAGAGTTTGGTTTGCAGTGGTGCCCAGAAAAAGTACAGAGCAGAGAGGTTTGGAGGAGAAGGAGTTGCTATGGTGATGTTGGGGTAATACCACCACCTGCAGGGCAGACCCTGTATACCTCTTAGCATTTTGTCACTGAAATGTTAAACACAAGCACTCAAAATGAAGGGAAATATTATCAGACACAAAGACACATTCAGAAAACTGGGAGCTGGTGTCTTAACAGCACTCTACCCTTCTACTCTTGATCACACCCTAGACACTAGCTGAATGCCCTAACAGTGGAGTGATAATGTTTTGTGTATGAAGCCCCTCTTTAACTGCCAGATAATTGTTGCTCTTAATGAGCTGTTAATCACACTGGAACATTAAGAGGGATTAGCATGAGGGGTAGAGCCTGCTAAAGTAGGGACTTTTAACTTCATTAACAGCAATGGAAAAACTGCACTAGTCAAGATGGCCAAGTAGAGTTAGCTGCACTAGCCTTGGTCAATTTGCACTAGGTTTTAGGCTAGTAAAACAATGTTAAAATCAACCCATGACCCCGACATACAAATATACATAAGGGGCACACGCTTGCACATTTTGTAACATGAGTTTGTGGGGGGGGGGACAACTAGGAAACCAGTCAGAAAAGACTTGCCTGCTTCTGTTGGAGGCTGAGAAACTTGCTATACTGCAGAGAACAAACTAGAATGCATTTGAGGAACTGGTAACCTGGTAAGACATAATATTTTTGGGGACTTGTTAGGAAGGTAAGCTACGCTTTCTACAGGAAATTTCATTTTTTCTTATTGGCATTAAGAAGAGAATTGCAGGATTCCATTAAAGTGTAGTAATTTTATAACCAGAGGGGGTGAAATACAATTGAAGTTGCTTGATTCCTGTGCTTGAGAGCTAGGATTTGGAAGGATATTTGTGCAACATTTTAGAAATGTCCTGCTGGCTGAGCAGTGAGTTCATTTTTATCCCTGGACTCAGTAGAGTGGTTTATGTAGGAGCAGTGGTCTAGTAAATTGTGGTGTTGGTTGACTTACTATAAAGGGCAGTACTCACCAGGGTGGTGGAACAGTGGTATGTTTGATTGTTTCTAACAGTCACCAGTGGTTGTGGCATTTCCTTTATAGACAAGGTTCTGACATCACTTCCTCAACAGGTCTTGGGGCAGAACTGTCATATTCTTAATAACCCAGCACAGTGCATAAAGGGTAAGTACACACCAAAAAAACAAACACACAAAAAAAATATAAATATATATATATATATATATATTTTATATAGTACATGTTGTATATTATAAGGAAGAGGGACATGTGGGGAGTGTTGCAATGCACTGGCTGTGGGGCAGCAGTTTCCCAGGAGACATTCTGGAACCTGCTTTGCTGCCCTATTTGCAGGCAACTGTCAGCTCTGAGGGATGAGGTTGCCCACCTCCAGGCTGAACTGGCAAGGACTAAGGAAGCCTCCCCCACCCAAAGAGCACCAGTTCCACAACCCCTGCCTCAGAGGTTGCCATGTGTGAAGAGCAGATGGACCACAGTGGGTTCTGGGAGGGTGAGGGTGGTGGAACAGAGGCGTAGCCCCCGAGTTGTTCCTCTACACAAATCATATGTCAGTCTGGCAAATCAAGGTTCCTCTATGATGACACCCTCAGTGGAGACCAAGAAGAATGCTGGGGACATCCACAAGGGAGACGCACAAAAGAGTGGCAAGGGACACCACAGGGGAAAGAAACAGCATCTGATAGGAGACTCAATTGTTAGGGGTGTAGACCTGGGGAAGAGAGAGGAGAGGGAAGTAAGGTGCCTGCCTGGTGCCATGGCTTGGAGGGACAGGAAGCAAATCCTCAGGATTGCAGAAGCAGCATCACAGGAGAGGGAACAAGATATCATTGTCCACCTCAGGACAAATGACCTAGCTAGGCATGAGATCAGTGCAGTGCAGGATGAATTTGTGGAGTTGGGGAGGGGCCTCAGACAGGTAGCAAACATGGTAACCTTCTCAGAGGTGCTGCCAGTCTATGGCAGGGGTGAAGCTAGGGTACTGCACACCATGCAGTTTAATGAATGGTTGCAAAACTGGTGCAGAGCACAGGGCTTTGGCTTCATTGGGGACTGGGGTCCACCTGGAGAGATGAAGGTCTATACTGGCATGATGGTCTGCATCTGTCCAGGAAGGGAAACAAGCTCCTAGGTGACAGGTTTAAAGGCTTCTTTGGCAAGCTTTTAAACTAGCCAAGGGGGGAGGTGCTGATAGGAAACAGGAAAGTTCAAGCCTCCCCCCACAAAACATGGCAGGTAGTAGGGTAAACACTGAGGTACAGAGCTTGACAGAGGGCAGGACAGGGGTAAATGGAAAAATAGACAAGGGCAATAAGAGCAGGGATGGGGTAAAAAAGGATAAAGCCAACATTAAATGGAGGGCAATGAGTACCAATGCCCGTAGTCTTGGAAACAAGCTTCCAGAGCTAGTAGCCCTGATGGAAGAGGAACACTTGGATATTGAGGCAGTCACAGAAACATGGTACATGGAGAACCATGACTGGGATGTCAACATACCAGGGTACACAATCTACAGAAGGGACAGGAAGGGTAAAAGAGGAGGTGGAGTAGCTCTCTACATAAGAGAAGGAATCAAAGCTACAGAATTAAAACGTAAAGGGGGAGGACAAGAGGCACTCTGGGTCACCTTGGAGACAGGGAATGGCATCTCAATCCGCACAGGGGTTGTATACAGACCCCCGTCTCAAGGGGAGGAAATGGACAAAAAAATGATAGAGAGTATTCTCAAAATGGCTGAAAAAGGGGAGATACTGTTGATGGGGGACCTGAATATGCCAGATGTTAACTGGACAACATGGATTGCAGCCACATCCAAGAGCAGGGTCATTCTCGATGCCCTACAGGGGGCATGCCTTAGACAGCTAGTGGTGGAACCCACTCGGAAGGGAGCAATATTAGACCTGGTACTCTCAACTGGAGAGAGGATCACAAATTTATAAGTCAGTAGACATCTGAGAACAAGTGACCACTGCACAGTGTGCTTCACAATAAACACAACCATGGAGACAAGTCATACAAAGACAAGGATACTGGACTTTAGAAGGGCTTACTTTGGCATAATGGGTGAATACCTGAGGAATGCATTAGCAAATGGCCAGAAAGGAGGGGTGGAAGAACAATGGAGAAAAATCAAAACTGCCATCATGGAGGCAACAAGCTTTTGTGTCAAACAAATAAAGAAAACAAAGTGGAATAAAAAAGCACTGTGGTTCTCAAAAGAGGTGTCAGGGAAGGTTAAGGAGAAAAAGGCTGCATTCAAAAAGTATAAGGAATCACAGAAGGAGCATGACAGGGAACTGTATCAATTAAAGCAGAAAGAAGTGGGAAGGCAGTCAGAAAAGCAAAGGCCCAAACTGAGGAAAAGATAGCCAACTCAGTTAAGAAGGGGATAAAACCTTTATAGGTACATTAGGAGCATAGAAAGGTTAAGGGAGGGATAGTGAAGATTAATAAAGGAGAGGGGAGGTGGGCAGAGGGAGACAGTGTAAAGGCAGAGATACTGAATGAATACTTTTGCTCAGTATTCACAAAAGAAGAAGAGGAGGAGTTACCTAAACCAAACAATAGAAGCACTCGGGGTAGTGGGGTTGACGCCAGTCCATTTACAGAAGAAAGAGTCCTGAAATAACTCCTAAAACTCAAGGTGGACAAAGCAATGGGGCCTGATGGGATTCACCCTAGAATCCTAAAAGAGCTAAGGGAGGACCTAGTGACACCACTGACCACACTTTTAACAAATCATGGGAGGATGGGGTGGTACCTGAGGACTGGAGGAGGGCATATCTGATTCCCCTTCACAAAAGTGGGAGCAAGACAGAATCAGGAAACTACAGACCTGTTAGTTTGACCTCAGTGGTGGGTAAAATGATGGAATCACTTCTGAAAGAAAGAATTGTTCAGTACCTAGAGGCCAGCAGGGCACAGGACCCAAAGCAGCATGGATTTACAGCAGGAAGGTCTTGTCAGATGAATCTAATCGATTTCTTTGACTGGGTGACCAAAGTAATAGACCAGGAAGGGGCTGTGGATATGGCCTACCTAGACTTTAGCAAGACATTTGACACAGTCCCGTACAAAAGATTAATAATCAAGTTAGCCAGCCTGGGAGTGGGTCCAAAGGTGGTAGCCTGGGTAGTAAACTGGCTGCACAACAAGACACAGAAGATAATAGTGAATGGAACACATTCTGAAGAAAGGGGGGGGGGTTACTAGTGGAGTACCTCAGGGCTCAGTACTGGGTCCAGTCCTCTTTAACGTCTTTATAGGTGACATGGCAGCGGGTCTGGAAGAAAGGTATGCCTCTTTGCAGATGACACAAAGATCTGTAACAAAGTTGATACACAAGGGCGGGTAGAAAGGATGAGAAGGGACTTGGCAAGGTTGGAGGAATGGTCAGACATATGGCAACTTAGATCCAATGTAAAGAAGTGCAAAGTAATGCACTTGGGAAATAAAAATCTAGGAAAAGAGTACACAATAGCAGGGGAAGTACTAACAACAACAATAATGGAAAGGGATCTGGGTGTAGTCATATCAGATGACCTAAAGGTGGGTAAGCAATGTGAGAAGTCAGTAAGGAGAGCCAGGGGGATACTGGGATGCATAGGGAGGGGCATCACAAGTAGAAAAAGGGAATTGGTTATCCCTCTGTACAGACAGTTGGTGAGACCACATCTGAGTATCATGTGCAGTTTTGGAGACCTCATCTACGAGGGACATAGACAGGATGGAAGCAGTCCAAAGGAGGGCAACTAAAATGGTGCAGGGTCTACTTCAGAAACCATATGAAGAGAGACTGAGAGAGCTTAATATGTATACCCTTGATGAAAGGAGGGACAGGGGGGACGTGATAGAAACTTTTAAGTACCTCAAGGGAATCAATAAAGTCCAGGAGGGTAGCATCTTTCAGAAAAGAGATGTGTAAGAACAAGGGGGCACAATTTAAAGTTAGAGGGGGGACAGCTCAGGGGTAATGTGAGGAAATTCTTTTTCATGGTGAGAGTGGCGGACGCATGGAATCACCTTCCTGGAGAGGTTGTGGGGTCTAAAACAGTGGGGGAATTCAAACATGCATGGGACAGACATAAGGCAATTATAGTGGGAGGTTGCAGGAAGTAGGCTGTTGGTTAACTAGAAACTGCAGCTTATCCAATAGGTAGGGAAATGGGCAGACTGGGTGGGCAAGTGGTCCTTATCTGCCATCAAAGTCTATGTTTCTATGTTTCTATGACAGAAAACATGGGTGAGTTATGGAGGGTGACCTGGTGCTTATAGCATGCTATTCCACCATCATTCATGTACATGGTGGTACAATGCCTTGTTACTAGGCATTACTAACACAGCAGGTAGAAGAGGAGGCTAACCACTTGTGGGGGGGAGGAGGAGTTGCCCCTTTTTACACAAAGATACTACTGCGAAATGAATAGGACATGGGTGATGCCACTGCCAGTATATATAAATCTGTGATTACCAGTGGGTGGATAACAGAGGGGTTTCAAGTCAGGAGAATGGGTCTGAATAATCAGGCCCATTCTCCAAACCTTAAAGCCCTTTCTGATACACCCACCAGTCATTAAGGATTTATATTATATAGACTGACATCACCCACGTCCTGGGCTCTTAGACTCCTCCCATCTTGATTTCTTATGTCCGTATCTAGTTTGCTGCTTTGAAATGAGAGAAGTAGTGTTTGGGTCCACAGTATTACTTCTCATTTCAAAGCAGCAAAGCAGATAAGGACATGAGGTTACGTGTCATAGTATACAGTCCAGAATCACACTGTTCCATGAGCCCTACGTAGCAGTTTGTTGCTAGGCGCTAGCTGCCTCAGGAGGAGCAGAAGATGCAGCAGCAGCAGGAGAACCAGGATTATTTCTATTTCTGCTTGGGGTAGACTCATTAATGCCTTTAATGAAAGCAAACAGGGTGGTTTGATGTCCTCCTTGGGTCCCAAACATTTTTAAATAAAACTTTTTCACACACACTCAACTTTACTGTGTCTTTTATTTTCATAAAATAGTTACTGTCTGAACAAGTTACAACAAAACTCAGAAAGATTCAGATGGGATTCATATATGGCAAATATAACAATATATCAGTCACTGGATATACTGTTATATTTGCCACCAGTACACTGCATACAGTTTTATCTGATTCTAAGACACAAGAGATGGGGCAGGGTGAGGAAGGGATGGGGACCAGCACGTACATAGATACATAGATACATAGACAGTGTCGGCAGATAAGGGCCTATGGCCCACCCAGTCTGCCCATTTGAGCTTGTAAGTTCAGTTTGTTTTCCTAGAAGTCTGTTGCCCATTACCCCTGACCTCCAGAATTCCTTTATATCTATCCCATGCATTCTTAAATCCCGTGATTGTTTCAGCCCCCACCACTACCTCTGGCAGGGTGTTCCACTTGTCCACCACCCGTTCTGTGAAGAAATTCTTTCTCATGTTTCCTCTGAATCGTCCTCCCTCCAACTTCATCCCATGCCCTCTTGTCCTGGAACATCTTTTTCGCTTAAAAATAGTGTTTTCCTGCACCCTGTTCCTCCCTGTAAGATACTTGTATGTCTCTATCATATCCCCTCTCTCCCTCCTCTCCTCCAGGGAGTACATGTTCAGTTCCTTCAACCTGTCTTCATAGGAATTGTGATGCAATCCATGCACCATCTTAGTTGCCTTCCTCTGAACCTTCTCTACCCTGTCTATGTCCTTACGTAGGTATGGTCTCCAGACCTGTACACTGTACTCCAGGTGGGGCCTCACTAGTGTCTTGTATAGCGGAATTATGACCTCCCTTTTCCTGCTGGTGATGCCCCTGCCTATACATCCCAGCATCCTATTTGCATTACCTGCTGCCTTGTCACACTGTTTCCCTACCTTGAGGTCATCAGAGATGACAACCCCAAGATCCCTTTCCTGCTTAGTGCATGCTATATCCTCACCCCCAACTGATATATTGTGCCAGGGTTTTGTGCCCCATATGCATTATCTTGCACTTCTTGCATTGAATTTCAACTGCCAAACCCCTGACCATTCTTCAAGTTTCTGCAGGTCGCTTCTCATTCTGTCTACACCCTCTGGTGTGTCTACTCTGTTACAGAGCTTTGTGTCATCAGCTAACAGTGAAATTCTGCCTTCTAGGTCCCTGCGAAGGTCACTGATGAAGATGTTGAATAGGACCGTCCCAGCACTGATCCCTGTGGTACCCCACTGGTCACTCTTCCTCTGTGGAGTGACAGCCATTTACCACCACCTCTGTGTCCTGCCACCCAGCCAGTTACCTACCCACCACACTACTGTCCTGCCCACACCCATATTCCCCAGTTTGTGTAATAGTCTTCTATGTGGCACAGTGTCAAAGGCCTTGCTGAAGTCCAGATAGGCCATGTCCACTGCGCTCCCCTGATCCACCTCCCGAGTCACCCAGTCAAAAAATTCAACGAGGTTGGTCTGACATGACCTCCCTGGTGAAACCATGCTGCCTTGGGTCCTGTAGTCCATTGACAACCAGATGTTCCACCAATCTCTCCTTCAGTAGTGCTTCCATGATCTTCCCACTACCGAGGTGAGGTTGACTGGTCTGTAGTTCCTGCTTCTCTCTGTTCCACTTTTGTATAAGGGGACTACATCTGCTGTCCTCCAGTCTTTGGGTACCTCCTGTTTCCAGTGATCGGCTAAACAGGATAGCCAGAGGTTCAGCCACCACCTCTCTTAGTTCTTTAAGAACCCCGGGTGCACCCATCTGGCCCCATTGCTTTATCAACTCTTATTACTTCCAGTTCCTTCAGGACCCTTTTCGTAAAGGACTTGTGTCCATTTCTGCACCATTCTCACCCCTTGTACTCCCTTCAGACCCATTACCCTCCTCTTCCTCAGTAAAGACTGAGCAGAAATACCTGTTCAATATGTCAGCTTTACTGTTGTCATCCTCCACGCGGCCCCCATCCTCCCCCTTCAGTCTCACTATCCCTCCCTTTGTCTTTCTTTTTTCACTTATGTACCTGTAAAAGGTTTTGGCCCCTCTACCCACTGATTTTGCAATGTGTTCTTCTGTCTGAGCTTTGGCTTCCCTTACTGACCTCCCTGCCTCCCTTTGCTTCTCCTGGTACTTCTCCCTATCCCCTTCTGCCTGTGTCTTTTTGTATTGCCTGAATGCAATCTTTTTGGCTTTCACTTTCTTTGCTACCTCTTGGAAAACCATAATGGTCTCCTCTTCTTTTCCTCTTGCTAACCTGCTTAATGCATAATTCTGTTGTTCTGGTAATCCCATTTTAAATACTGCCCACTGTTCCTCAACCCTGATTCCTGTCCCATTCCCCTAATGCCTCTTTCAAGTATCTCCCCATTTTCCCAAAGTCTGCCCCCTAAAATCCAGGATACGTGTTTTTGTGTGGTTTGGTTCTGCTCTCTTTCTGTGATTTCAAACCACAATGACTGGTGGTCACTGTTTCCCAGGTGCTCCCCACTGTTACCCCCATCACACTGTCCCTGTTTGTGAGCACAAGGTCCAGTATTGCCTTCTGCCGAGTTGGTTCCATGACCAGTTGCTTGAGGAAGGCACCCTGAAGGGAGTCCAGGATAAATCTGCTCCTAGTTGATGCTGCTGCTGGGATGCTCCAGTCCACGTCTGGAATATTGAAGTCTCCAACCAGTACTACCTCACCCTTGTCTGCCATCCCTTGGATGGCTAGCATCAGCTCCCTAAAAGCTGCTCTCTTTCCCATACTGGGAGTTGAACCCGGGCCGCCTGGGTGAAAACCAGGAATCCTAACCGCTAGACCATATGGGAAGCCAAAGAACAGGAACACATGAGTAGTCAGACAGGAATCATACACACACACACACACACACACACACACACACACATTACCCATATTGTACTTGTATGAGATGGTGGCCAGCAGTGAAGGTGAACAGAGGGTGACTAGTGGCCACCATCTGGAGTCCAGGTGGGCAGCTGGGGATGGCACCACCAGGAGGGGGTAGGCACTGCCACTAGACTACAAGATCATTTTTCTAATGAGAAACCTGGGACTAGGTGAGGGAGGAAGTAGTATCACAGGTACCAGCCAGGGATAATCTTTTATTTTAACTCATACTGGGACCAGGACAGTACGGGGGGGCCACTTGCAGCCTAGAAGCATCAGGGTAGGGGTACACGATGAAGCATTTGCTGAGGGGCCATTTATGTCCAGACTCCAGCTTAACCCCTCACATTCAGCTGAGGTGGTTTGCCTACCTGGAGTATGGGTTAAGCGAGTGCTATCTAAGGCCAAACAACACAGCTGGGATAGGAGCAGACCATTATCACCTATGTTGGAAGGAACGACATAGGAAGCACACATTCTGAGGACATACACATCTTATTCATGGAACTAGGGATGTCTTTTAGGGAAAGGTATCCTGGGTGATCTTTTTTGAGATCCTCACCATTCTTTAGGTTAGTGATGAACTGTAATGGAGCACTGGGCAAGTTAATGCTCGGCTAAGGTTCTGGCATAAGATGGAGGGGTTTGTTTTTGGCCAACTGGAGGGTGTTCTGTGGCAAGGAATGCTTTTTGCCCAGAATGGGCTGCACCTACACCCAGAGTAAGTCGGTATGCCAGCCAGGAAAATATAAAAGGCAGTTTGAGGGATTTAAGATAGAGGATGGGGAGAGTGCCAGTGCATGGGATCACCAATGCACTAGTATTCTCCCTGGGGCAGAAGGCAGATATAGGAGTTCATACAGGGAAGGACAGCAGAGCAGTTAAACACAAGCAAAAGAGACCATGGGAGGGGGGGGCGGCAAGGAAGCATTGTGAAGCAACATTCTTTGTTTGTATGCAGGCTGGCATGGGTGTGCCCAGCAAAACTGGAGAGCTTGAGGGCCTAATGCAGCTCTAATGACTTAGTGGCCCTTATGGAAACTTTGTGTGGAAAAAAATTACTGCTCTGCTGTATCATGCTGATAGAAGCCCTCTGGAAACTGGGACCGGATGGGTAACCTGAGCCATTTCTCTAACCTGTGTCCCTGCACAACTTCAGGCTCTGCTGACCCGCCCTGGCACAGTATCCCATTCCCCAGAGGCCTGGGTTCCAGCCCAATTACCAAGGCAGCTATTATCTCTTCTAGTTCTGCAGGCCCATTCAGTAGTTAGCCTGCAAAGGTGTGAGACCTCTGTTCAGTGTTCACCAGTAGGCACTCAGTCTGCCCAGTGCCCCCCCAAGTGTCAAATCCCTCCTTACCTCCAGGCTCCTGTTTGAGACGACCAACGAGAGATGGATTCCTTCTTCAGATTCAGAAACGGGCTGTTGCTAACAAGTCTGTGGGAGGGGAACCCTCACCTGATGAGGCAGGCCGCCAGGTGGCAGGCTAGACTTCCAGCTCTGACTGCTACCATTTCTCCATCCAGACCGGCAAGCGGCGACTGCTGACCAATTTGGTGACTCCTAGCTCCTTTTACAGCTCCCCGCTCTGTGCTCCACAATTCTCCTTAGTCCACCACCACACCTCCTCGTATCAACTGACACAGGCACCAATGGATTCACTCAGCATCCCCCCCCAGCAGGCTGCCACAGGCAGCAGTCTACAGCACAGCACCTCGGCTTGCACGGAACACGGAAGTGCGCATTAAAAGGGCCAGTGTACATTGCTCTCTCTGTCAATATCGGAGGTCATTTTGGGGGGTTTAACACCCTAAACATCCCCCTCTGCCTACGCCCCTGCCGCACAGTCTTCCAAAATAAAGAGTTCAGCTCACTGCCATTAGGAGACACGAACGTACCAGTAAAATTACTACTTGATTATTAAAAAAAAATCAGTAGAATGTGGGGGGGGGCTGAAATAACTACATGGCCTCCTCTGAAATACAAGTGGGGGGCCATGGCCTGACCGCTCCCCCCCCCCCCCATTTTAGCCACCCATGTCTAGCTACCCATCCTCCTGACAAAGATTCTCGGAAGATGAATGCCATGGGTAAGAAAAGGTACATGGCTGCCTCCTTGATAGTCAGACAAGCCAATTACATGGCTTATGCAGTGCAATACCAGAAGGCACTCTGGAATACAGTTTTAGCCCTGGCTGACAGACAGGGTGCCAGGTGAAGTGGCATTTGATTTACAAGATACAGCAAGAGCTGCACTAGATGCCACAAAATACCAGTTCCACATGGCTGTGGACACTAATGATTCTGCAGCCAGACTAATGGCTTTAGCTGTCTCCCTTAGGAGATTTGTGTGGCTCAGAGCCACCAATCTGACCTTGGATACCCAGGCCAAGGCAATGGATTTTCCGTTTGAGAAGACCTCATTATTTGGTGACAAAACAGAGGCCTACATGAAAGAGGTAGAGGAATACAAGGCTACAGTACCTATAGAAGTAATTCTAAAGACAGGCCTTTCACATCCCATAGGGTCATAACTAGGGGAGGTAGGGGTAGGGGATCCTATCCCAGACCATTTTTTCATGCTCAGACCTCTCAGCTGCAACAGCAGTCTACAGGCTATTTTAGAGGTAGGGGCAGGAGAGGTACGAGAAGAGCATCTCTCTCCCCTCAGACTCAGGCACACCCCACACAGAACCCCTGATGAACTGGTACAGGTCGCATCCCCTGTCACAGAACCACCAGTGGGTGGCAGATTGACTCACAACCTCTAGGATTGGCATACCATCACCTCAGACAAGTGGGTCCTGGAGGTAGTGAATCAGGGTCTGGCACTCAGCTTCACTCTCCAAGCTGAGAACAAGAACATTTGCACCAGTTACATCTGCAGACAGAGTTAAACTGGATGCAGAGGTAAAACATCTGCTGGCAATCAAAGCAGTGGAGCCAGTGCCCCTAAACCAGAGGGGCAAAGGCTTCTACTCCACATACTTCCTCACAAGAAAGAAAACTGGGGATTGGTGACCTATCCTGGCTACAAGGCTTCTAAACAGACATATTATGAAGCCAAAATTCAAAATGGTCACTCTTGCAATAATCATTCCCACTTTACAAAAGGGAGACTGGCTAGCCTCCCTAGACTTAAGAGATGCTTACTTTCACATCCCTATCAGACCTTCTCACAGAAAGTACTTGAGGTTCAAGATGACTTCAGGCCATTATCAGTTTGTAGCACTTCCATTTGGCCTAACTTCTGCACCAAGGGCTTTCACAAAGTGTCTGGCCGTGGTAGTAAAGTTTCTGAGTAAACTGGGTGGCAGTCTTTCCATACCTGGATGACTGGCTAGTAGTGGGTCAATCTCTGCAACATACAAAGCAAGCTTTAGCACTAACAAAATCTACTCTGGAATCCCTGGGATTTCTCATAAACGAGCAGAAGTCTCAGCAAACACCAGTCCAAGTACTAGAGTTCATTGGAGTAGAACTGGACACCAGTCTGGGCAGAGCCTTTCTGCCACAGGACAGGGTAAACAACATTCTGCAGATTGCAAACTCACTTGTGTCAGGAAAACCCAAACCAGCCAGAGAGTTCCTCAGGCTCCTAGATCACATGGCAGCTGCCTCCATAATGGTGCCAGGTTCCAGATTTCAAATGAGAAACATACAATTTCACTTGAGACAGTACTGGTCACAAAGGACAGACCCACTGTCCAAACTGGTCCTAGTCACCCGCAATCTGTTACAGGCACTGCAGTGGTGGCTAGATGAACACAACCTTTCGAGTAGGTGTGCCTTTTCTAAACGAACAACCTTCCTTAGTCCTTACAACAGATGCCTCTCTTCTGGGTTGGGAAGCACACATGTTGGACTACACAACAAGTGGCACATGGTCTCCTCAAGAGTCCCTGTTGCACATAAATCTGCTGGAGCTGCAGGCAATGTACCTAGCTCTACAGGCATTTGCCCCTCATCTTCAAAACAAAGTGGTGCAGGTCAGAACAGACAACACCACAACTATTGTATGTCCAGAGGAGGGCAACTAAAATGGTGCAGGGACTGCACCGGAAGACATATGAAGAGAGACTTAAGGAGCTGAATATGTATAGCCCCGAGGAAAGGGGGGGGGGGGACATGATAGAAACTTTCAAGTATCTCAAGGAATCAACAAAGTCCAAGAGGGTAGCATCTTTCAAAAAAGAGGTAAGAACAAGGGGCTACATTGAAGATAGAAGGGGGGCTCAGCAGTAATTTAAAGTATTTTTCACAGAGAGGGTTGTGGATGCATGGAACGGCCTCCGGAGGAGGTTGTGGAGTCAAAACAGTGGTGGAATCTGCATGCATGGGACAGTCATAAGGGAATTCTAGGGGTGGGGTAGGAAGAAGTAGGCTGCTGGTTAACTAGGATCTGCAGCTTATCCATTAGGTAGGGAAATGGGCAGACTGGGTGGGCCAAGCGGTCCTTATCTGGCGTCAAAATCTATGTTTCTATGTACTGCATCAACAAACAGGGAGGAACCAGATCAGCCCCACTGTGCACAGAAGCAATGAGGCTGTGGTCCCTGGCATACTTCATGAAAGTATCCCTATCAGCCATACATCTTACAGGAAAGGACAATGTGCTGGCAGATTCCCTCAGCAGGATAAGTCAGGACCACGTGCTGAAGTCCTATAATATGTCAGTCCGAAGAAGAAGAGGTCTGTGGATGTTAACTCCTGTAATGTCCCATGAAACCCAAATCTATGTTCATCCCATCTGCTACCATATTGAGATGTAAAATAAGTTTAATCTCAAAAGCTCATCTCTGTTGTGGGCTTTTGAGATTTCCTTTTAAGACCATTACTGACATATCTGAAATTGAGTGGTCAGACTGAGAGAAGTGTTGCCCCACTGTTTTTTCAGTCATTTTCCCTATAGACTCTTGAAGGTCTCAGGTTGTCTTTTACTTGTTGTGGTGAGTTCCCCAATACCAGCCAGTCGTCCAGCTAGGGAAACACTGTGACTCCTAACTTTCTTAGGTGGGCCACCACCACTGCCAAGCATTTTGTGAACACTCTTGGAGCTGAAGTGAGGCCAAATGGTAGTGCTCAGAACTGGTAATGACCTGATGGGAGTCTGAATCTGAGGTATTTTCTGTGAGACTCCCTTATGGGGTTGTGAAAATAAGCATCTTTTAAATCCATGGTGCCATCCAGTCTCATTTCTGGAGGGCTGGCAAAATCATAGCTAAGGTTACCATTTTGAATTTTGGCTTTGCCAAGTGTCTGTTTAGTAACCTTAGGTTGAGAATAGGCCGCCACGCCCCATTTTTCTTTGTGATGAGGAAGTATCTTGAGTAAAAACCTTTTCCCCTTTGCTGTGGAGGAACTGGCTCTATTGCCCTTGACAGAGGTAGATTTGCCACTTCCTCTTCTAGCAGCTTCCTCTCTGAATTTGAAGCTGGTCTGAACACTTTTGTTCTAAGTGACGGGAAGGATTTGAAACTGAGGGACAAACCCTAACTCACTACCTCCAGGACCCACTTGTCTGTGGTGATGTTCTTCCAAGCCTTGAAGTAGTGAACCAGTCTGCCCCCTACTGGAATGTGGGAGGCGGCTTTGGCAACCAAGTTAGCGGTTCTACTTAGATTGGGATTGGGTCTGACTAGTCTGTGACCCATGTCTTGACCCCCTTCTGCCTCTACCCCCTGAAGTACCCAGTCTGTTGGGGGTACTGTTGGTACAGCTGAACAGCCTGAGCTTGAAAGAAAGGTCTATTATAGCCAGACCTACCCCTTACCTCCCCTTCCATAGGGTCTGTTGGAAGGTGAGGGTTTCTCCTTGGCTGAATTGCTCTTGTAGGTGGCTTTGTAATCATCCACCTTCTTCACGTAGGCTCCTGTCTTGTCCCCAAACAAAGAGTTATTCTTGCAGGGGAAATTCATGTTCTTTGTCTGGGTATCTTATGTGAAGTTAATAATAGTTATAAAAAAGGTTCTCAGAAATGCTGCAAAGTGATTGACTGCTAGGATTCCAACAGCCTTACATTAATCCATGTTATACTGTCATGTACAGCCTGATCACAATGGCACATGGATTCTTCCTGTCAGCATTCCATCCTCTAGCACTGCTGAATGACTGGAATGATGCATTCTGATTTTGAACCAGCATTCTTAAACTGTTGGTGGAAGAACTATTTTATTAAAAATCTCCCTCTAAATGAGGAAAACACTCAAAAAGTATTCATTTAACCATCTTCTTTTGGAACAATTTTTTATAATAGCAATAAGGCACTCCCAAGATTCAGATTAACAGTCAATCACCCCCTAGGGTCAATATGGCAATCGGCTGTGCCTTGTGCCACATTACATCCCTAGGGGGTGATTAACAGACTGTTAATCTAACCCCTGGTCATGCCTTATTGCTTAATAATATAATAATAATAAAGCTTTATTTTTATGGCACCTTTCAAATACCAAGGCGCCGCACAACATTTAAAATAAATCATACAGCTCAGTGTCTTTACAATATAAAACATCAATAAAACAAACAATACAATTGAATAAGAACCTAACTGCCAAAAGCTTGCATCCATAAATACATTTTCAAATACTGTTTAAATCCCTCCACGGTCATGCACTCCCGTAACTGACGGTGTAGAAAATTCCAGAGGATGGGGGCCGCAAACATAAATGCCCGGGCCCCTGAAGATTTTAAACATACCCTCGGGATCTCTAGCAGCCGCTCATTGACTGAGCGAAGTGATCGCCCAGGGCAGTAGGGAACCAGGATCTCTTTCAAGTAGTCCATTCCCAGACCATGTAGGACTTTAAAAGTCAGAAGACTGACTTTAAAGGTGATCCGACACTGCACAGGCAGCCAGTGCAGTCGGTGCTGCACCGGCAATATATGACTGGACAGCGAGGTTTCTGTCAAAAGCCAGGCCGCAGCATTCTGTGCCAGCTGCAGGCAGCAGATTTCCACCCCAGGTAGACCTAGGTAAAGCGAGTTGCAATAGTCCAAGCGCAAGGACACAAAGACATGGACCAGCGCAGGAAGATCACTGGACGGAACAAGGTGCTTAATCCTGGAGATATTTCTCAGATGATAAAAAGAGGATTTGATGACAGCAGACACCTGCAAATGCAGAGTAAGCCCTGTGTCAAAAATTATCCCCAGGTTCCACACCTGTTCAGGGGTCGGGAGTGATACGCCCCCAAGATATAACCCTGAGGGCAAACCAACCCCCAAATCCCCTGTCCGGCATGCCAGATCCACAACCAGTACCTCAGTCTTATCCGAGTTCAACTCAAGTCTATCCACTCCTGGATTTCTGTGAGGCAGTTATTAAAGACCGAGAGAGCTCCATCCTGGTCAGGTGCAAAAGAAAGATAAAGCTGGGTATCATCAGCATAGCAGTGAAACCTCAGCCCATACCTTCTTACAATGTCTCTGAGGGGAAGCATATACACTACGAACAACATGGAGACAATACTGAACCCTGAGGGACCCCACAAGACAGAGGAACTGGGTCTGAGGAATAAACCCCAGACACCACTCTGTGTTCTCCTGGTAAGGTACAATGTAAACCACCTGAGGACTACACCAGATAATCCACAGATGAACCTCAGATGGTTAAGCAGTACCCCATGGTCCACAGTGTCAAACGCTGATGACAGATCAAGAAGAACCAAGATGGAATGGCTCTTCTGATCTCTAGCCATCAGGAGATCATTGAGCACCCGAACCAGCGCTGTCTCAAGTAATATGCCTCTTTCAAAAACCGTACTGGAGGGGTTCATAGATGTCATGGATGGTCAAATGGTTCTCCAGCTGTATGGCAACTACTTTCTCAATCATCTTCCCTAGAAAGGGAAGATTTGAGATCGGTCTGTAGTTGGCATGGCAGTCAGGGCCAAAGAAGCTTTTTTCAAGAGAGGTATTACCACCACCTCCTTCAGGGAGCTAGGAAACTCACCTGTTTCCAAGGAGCACCCGACTATCCGTGCAAGGACCAGAT
This sequence comes from Neoceratodus forsteri, assembly GCA_016271365.2. Classification (NCBI taxonomy): domain Eukaryota; kingdom Metazoa; phylum Chordata; order Ceratodontiformes; family Ceratodontidae; genus Neoceratodus; species Neoceratodus forsteri. The sequence continues at coordinate 1,297,155,219 of CM057459.1, forward strand.
CGATGATATCAATACAACCCAAAATCAGGGAAGTCGGTCCTGGAGCCAAACTACAGCATGTAGGGTACATACCCTGGACAATCCACATGACATCCATGAACTCCGGTTGGTCGAAGGTACTCCAGGACAACTGAGGGGCAGCAGCCTCACACTGGACCAGAGCAATGCCCATAGAGTGTGCTGGATGGAGCGCCGTCCTGATGTCGGTCACCTTATTAGCAAAGAATCGAGCAAGGTCATCGCACTCAACTTGCGAAAATGCTTTCTGCACTTGTAGGCAGGCTGGGTTACACAGTCTGTCCACAGTGCGAAAAAGCTGAGCTAGTCGATTCTGAGCAACAGCAATCTCCCTGGACAGGAATTCTGCCTTCTTACGGGAGATAGTGGATTGATAGGCTTGATAATGCTCTATCAATTTAAGCTGGTCGGCCACAAGGGAGGACCTCCGCCAGCAATGCTCTAACCTTCATCCTAGTTGCCGCATGTCCCTCAAGGTCCCATCAAACCAAGGAGACCGAGGGCGAACGGAGAGAGGACGAACACAGACTGGAGCAACGACATCCAGGGCCGCTGAAATAGCTGTATTATAGGCTACCACAAGGGTCTCTGGGTCGCTGTTTGCTACTGGAAGGGACGATAGGTCAAGTACCACCACCAGGCCTTCAGAACTGATATCCCGTAAAGGGCAGTACCTGACCACCTCCACAGAATAGGCCTATGAAGGGGGGCACTAAAACTAAATCCCACGGTGTGGTGGTCGGACCATCCAACTGGTTCCACCCCCCACATCAGAGGCCTTGATCCCCAGGAGGAAGACTAAGTCAAGAAAGTGACCATATTTATGGGTAGCAGTGGTAACTACCTGTGTCAGGCCCAGAGATGACATTAACTGGAGGAAGTGTTGTCCAAATGGCGAGAGTTCATCATCGACACAAGCGTTGAAGTCGCCCAGAACCATCAGTCTGGGCGACTCAAACGCCATGTCGATGACAAAGTCTGCCACTTCCTGAAGGAAATGCTTCTCATCTCCTGGTGGACGGTAGATGAGGGTGATCCTACAACCTACACCTGCTACCACGGTACATTCAGATGACTCAGTCTCCTCTACTGGTACACTCGCAAGGTTAAGTTTGGACTTAAAACAGACCACCCCACCTCCCCCACCCCCAGCGATTCAATCTCGGGCGGTGAATCACCAAATACCCGGCTGGAGTTAAAGCCTCCAGAGTGGGACCAGAGTTCTCGGCCAGCCAGGTCTCGGTGATGCAAGCCAGGTCCACCATTCTTACAAGATCTGCAATAATTGCAGTCTTGTTTTTAATGGACCTGGCATTGCATAACACCACCCGAGTTAGATGAACCTCCAGAGCGGCCCGAACCACGAGCCCATCAATATTGGTGGTGCCCTTGGGTATGGAAACCAAGCATGGTGAACCACGTTCTTAGTTCCATTTCTCTCCAGGGCGTCTCGTGGATCTCACATCCCCAATGTGATGACTGCGGTCATTCACCCTCCACTGTTCGTGCCCCCCCAGTCCCCCTCCTCCCCTAACAAGCAATACCCAGCACCCTACAGCGCTGGTATGTTGTAACCTGCAGTGGGGGAAGGAAAAAGGGATGAAGAGCACGGAGAACAGAGGACAAATAGCGCATGACCATGGAGGTAGGACTCCAACACATTCTGGCAGAACTTTATCAAACAATTCTAATCAAAAACCAAAAATAAAACAAAATGACCCAAACCACTAAAACTGCTTAAAAAATAAAATAAAAATAAAAGTAAAAAAAACACCCCACCCACAAAATAAACTAAAACAAACCCAAAAATAACCCTCAAATAAATACTACAAAATCCCCCTCAAGTCAGGATGAAGAGTGGCGGACTTTGTCATAAATGAGAAGATAGATTCAGTCACTAATCCAACTGCAAGTCTGCTATACAGAGGCTCTCACCCCCAGCAACAGATAATAAATTGTCCAATGAAAACACCAGACTCACTCCGGCAGTTCTTAGATCGACAGTATTTTGTGCAACAATGCTTAAAGAAAACTCTCTCACAAAGTCAGAGTCCAAAAACTGAAATGAGGCTAGCAAACCACCGACACTCAGGAGCAATTTTTCATATATAGTCTAGATACGTATGAGCCCAGTGAAGGCCCAGTCCACAAAAGGTCACCCAGAATAAAGCCTTACCAAGTGGCCCAGGCAGGGCAGGGCAGCCTCACCAGGATAATCGGGACCCCCAAAAGGAACCCACCACCTCCTAATGGGGAACAACTTATGGGACTGAGGCCCAGCAACTCTCCTGCCACAGTACCCCAGCCCCCACCAGGGAGGCAACCTTACCCACACCCAGTTGGTGGCTCTAAACCTTGCAAATCTTCTGAGGGCCACTGTGAGGGCCATCCACCTGGCAGCAGTATCACTGGCATCAGCTGCCATCTGAAACTGGTATTTAGACACCTACAAGCCAAACCTAGCAGTTTCAGCCAGATCAGCTAATAGGCCATTGGATGCCTTATCAGCCATGGCCAATGCTGACTGCCACAGAGATTTTTGATACTGGGCAGTGTAGGCCAGATAATTAGCTTACCTAATGGACAGTGAAGCTGATAAGTAGTCCTTCTTAGCCATGCTGTCAATCTTTCTTGAGCCCTTGCCTGGAGGATGAGATGCCAAAGGTACCCTTGCCCTATCACAGGCTACAGTCTGCACAACACCCTGATGGTCGGGGTGACTGAATAAAAATTCGGCCCCTTCCCTGTCCAACTGGTATTTCTTATCATCCCTTTTGTCAAGTGGTGGCAAAGAATTTGGGGTTTGCAGTGTCTTCAAAATATCCTTTTTAAAGAATTTATTCATAGGAAGCAACAATTTCTTTGTTGGTGTAAACCCCATGAGTTTGAGGTATTCCACCTTTACCTCCTCCTCCTCCTCCTCATCCTCTACCACTTCACTAGTGGTGATATCCAGTGCATCCACCATTTTCCTCACAAAAGTGAATGGGAGGAAAAATCCTCAGGTAACCTCGGTGGGGATTCAAGTTCTTGATCCAGGGACACTTCAGGCTCAATGGGTTCCCCATCATCCTCATCGTATTCTTTGTATTCCTCATACTCCTGAATCTTTGGGAGAGTGAATGAACTGAGGATTGAACCGGGAGATTGACCAGTGTCTGTGGAACCAAACTGGTACGATTTTCTGGACAGTCTGGATAACCTTAAATGCCTGAGCGATGGCTTCAGGTGTAGGCATCTCACTTCTTCCACCATAAGTCCCCTTGTGCTTTCCAGCAGGCAGTTCTGTGTATTTAGTTTTCTTTAATTTCTTGGCCGGTAGCAGTGTCTCAACTGGTTTGCCGGTTTGTTTACCTTTTGAAAATTTACCCTTGTCAGGGGTAGTTGGCTTCAATTCAATGGTTTCACCCACATTCTTAGAGAGAGTAGGCTGGTCAGAGCCGTTACCTCCCTGGTCTGTTGTCTGAGCCAACTTCTTCTTCAGTCTTTCCAGCCTTTTTTCTGCAGTTTTTGATGGAAAAGACTTACACATTTCACAATCAGCTGTGAAGTGGGATTCACCAAGACAGACAACACACTGATCATGTTTGTCTGCCTTGGCAAAAACCTCTTCACACCAAGTATAGTTTTTGAAGCCCAGAGGCCCATTTTTCTTCTTTGGTTTTTCTGACATTTTAGTTAAATGACAAACCAACATTAACCGCAATACAATTTTTTTTTCTGCAGTTTAGCTCGGTTTCAGAACCGCGGTTAGTTCCTGTGAGGTGATCCAAAAAGAACTGAAAAATATCGGTTTTTACAGAGAAACAAACGATAGACTAAACTAAACTAAATAACAATAACAGTGAAAGACTAATAAAATCTAATTGAAACGTCGGTTCCTCAACTGTTACCAGGAATCGAGAGGAACTGCTAAGTAAAGACTTTCTAAATGAAATAACTAGCGCTAACTTCTAAAAACAGAACTTAAAGGCAGCAGATGAAATAAAACAAAAGGTTATTTATTTTCTTCTTGAAGTAACCATGAAAACACTAGAAAATTCTTGACTGTGAGGCGAGATCTCCGAGGCGTCTTGACTTCGCAGGTGGAGAATCAAATCTGAGGCATTATAGAACGCAGCATTTGGTAAGGGCTTGGTAAGGGCAGCATCTGAACAGTGGCCCAAGCCGATGATGGGCTCCATCATTTACATACATTCCATTCTCCAGGCAGTTCTACTCTGAAGGCTGACTGCAAGAGTTAGGAATACCAAAGAATATATGGGGTTAGAAGGAACCGACGCCAGAGCCGAAGGCCCCCTCCCCCCTCGAGACCCTACACTACCAATAAATAAAGTTGTACCTACCTGTGGCACCTTTTTGAGTTTTTTTTTTTTTTAATGGAGACCATTAAAACACCCTAGCTAGGCAGAAGTTGCTCCCAATCCACACAGGGAATGAGAAAAAAAAGGCAGGTTATTCAATTGGAGAGCTGCAGTTTAATAGGCACGATTTTAATTATAGGGTGCTCCCTGAAAAATGCAGCCCCAACCTGCAGTGCAGAATTGCAGCCCCAAATGAAGTCTTGAAATCTAGAAACTTGAAATTCTTGAGAGAAGATAAAAGTACAGTAGTTCTGTCCCCTTCAAATGGCACAGCTACACTGGGGAGTTGCTGCAGCCTGGAATCTTCATACGCCCAACATTCTAAACCTGGTAGGGGTGCACTATACCCAGTTGTTATGATTACCCACTGACAATGTGGAGTGCTACAGAAACAGTACATCTGGTCTATAGTGCTTCATAAATGTATGCAGTGATGTAGCTTTACAAATGTGTAGTAGTGGGGCTAGAGCCCTGTCAGCCCAGGACGTTGCCATGGCCTGGCAGAATGTCTCTTAAATGCTTCAGGCAGAGACTTACCAAATGATCGAGGAACTCAGAATGAAAGGAATTCAGGGAGGTGCTTGCTGCACCACTGACAGCCTTATTCAACAGCCCACTGGAAAAAGGTGTGGTTCCAGGAGACTGGAGGAGAACAGCCTTGGTCCCACTCCATAGGAGCTGTAGCAGGGAGGAGGCAAGCAACTATAGGCCAGCCAGTCTCACGTCAGTGGTGGGGAAATTAATGAAAATCCTCAGGCCGGCTCACTGGCACAGGGTTAAGACTTCCACCTGCAATGCTGGCGCCTCGGGTTCTAATTCAGACTCAGGACTTTGGAGGGGTTGATGGGGGGGGGATCAAGTGCCATACGGGCTGCTCTCCTCCTCGGAGGGGGAGGGGAAGGTGCGTGCTGGGCATGAGCCTGACCTCCAGTGGAAGCCAGGGTGAATATCAGTGGCCGGCACTAAACAAAGTAGACGGGAGGAGGGGCAGATGCCTGGCGGAGGCCTTGTCAGGGGTGTGTGCGTGGCTCCGCTGTGCATGTCATTGCATGCCTCACTCCCAGAAGTACAACATGGGGAAGAATGCTCTGGCATATCACAGCCAGTTACTGTGGACCCCCCCATTCCCCGTGGTACCTGTCTGCGAGTGGTGTGAGGCGAGGCCATCTCCCTCTGTAGGGGGGCAGAGGTAAGTGGGATAGTCCACGGTGGGGGGGGGGTGCGGAGCTGAGGGAGACTGGCTGGAGAGGAAAAGCTTCTACAGCCAGAGAGAGAAAAAATAAAGAAATTAATGGAAATGCTATCAAAGGAAAGGTTAGTAGAGTATTTTGAATCCACTGGGATAAAAGACCAAAGGCAGTCCTAAGAACCATCCAGCTTATGGAATTTGTGATCCTTGCCATTTCTAGGATGTGGACACAGGGATGTAACACCACTTTATGACTGTTGTGGAATACAGAATTTACCCTTGGGAATGAGCCTTTGTTAGCTGACTGGTGCCCCTGAAAATCTCCAACTGGTCATTATTACAGTATCTATAAAATTGCACTTAAAACTGACCCCCGCTGACTTTAATGGGGTGCACTCCCGTGCTGTTCCTGGGTATGTCATTACATGCCTGAGCATGAGGGTAGATTAGATCATCTGTGAAGTGGAAGGGATCAGCTGGCTGCTTCAGTGGTGCCAAAACATGATCCATCCACTCCCTTACATATAGGACTGAAAATGATCAAATTAGGCTACAAAGACTTTAGTGGACGTTACCTTGCAAGACATTAAGTTATATGGCAAAATAATAACATGTACAAAATTCCAATAAGGATCATTTGAAATTAAAAATATACAGCATATTGCTTACCATGTACTGGCAGCAATAAAATTAGCATTTCATAAAAACAATATTGCTCAGAATGACCACAGAGTTGGGACAATGCCATTTATTACTGCTTATTTTTCTTGGCATCTCAGCACAGAACAGTTACTTAAGAACTTATTGTAACGGTAGATCTTCGAAGGGATCTCAGTCATCAGGTTACACCGTAGGAGCCTTCGACGTCAGAGATGGGGAATCCACATGGAAGATTTTCAGCAGTTCAACTGGGGCCGCCCACGTCGTCAACATCCGCCAACATCAACAATCCTAAATAGGCATGGGTGGCCTCACTCCCTCCTCAGTTCTTTCCCTCCAGAGACGAAGGGTGCAAAGTTGATGCCCTGGGGAACCGAGGAGAGACACAGAGAACTGGCTCTAGATTGAAATGATGGAATACAGTAGATAGCCAGGTCCTGAACAGGATCCCCAAGAAGTGGGATGGTGGGAGGGAAATCAGACCTGATGACTGAGATCCCCTCGAAGATCTATTGTTATGGTAAGTTCTTATGTAACTTGTTCTATCTTCTTCGGGGGTATCTCAGTCATTAGTCTACACCGTAGAAACAAGTACCAAGCACTGACAAGTGCAACAAAAAACAGTCTGGGAGGCTGGAACTCCATAAACATAACACAGGAGTCCCTGTAGTACAGTCCTGCCAAATCCTGCATGAACTCTGGAAGCAATGTCCAGACTGTAATGCTTGGTAAATTTGTGAACTGTACTCCAGGTGGTAGCAGTGCAAATATCAGCATCTGAGACCCCTTTAAAACAAGCCACAGAGGTAGCTATACCTCAGTGGAATGAGCTTTGGCAGCACCAGGCAGTTCTTTGCCGTACTTGTTGTAGCAGAACACAATGCAGTTTTCTAGCCATTTGGGATAAACATTGCTTAGAAACTGAAGCACCCTCTCTACCTGGGGTAAAAGAAACAAACAACTGCTTAGACTTTCAGGACTCCTTAGTCTGAAGCAGATAAGACTTCAAAGTTCTGTGCACATCTAGAGTATGGAGCAATGCTTCCCCTGGATTGGCATGCTCAGGAAAACAAACAGGAAAATGGATAGACTGATTGAGTGTGAACTGTGAAATCACCTTCAGCAAAAACGTAGGATTTATGCGCAAAGACGCCCTCTCTTTTTTTTTTGAAATTACTATTTTTTCCTCCTTTCCTGACTGCCAGCCCGGACCCTTCAGGAGCCGCAAGGTAGACATCCCTCTGCCTTCCACCCTGCCCATATGACCCCACAGGAACCCCATAGAGCTTCGGTTTACCCCCCCGAGCGGGGATGGGGCAGAGCCCCTTTACCCCAACAATCAGATTTCGTTGGTCCGGGGGCCATCGGGCAGGTGGAGGCACATCGAGGGCACATCTCCGGAGGCTCCATCTTCCCGGTGATGGCAGGCATTTTTCCGCTTTCTCCCACCCCCTACAGCATAGGACTCCCTGACGTCAAGGCGCAGAGCGCCGACGTCACGCTGTATGTCGGCAGCCCTTCCCCTTAACATTGCGGGCTTGCAGTACTCCGAGCCTCCGCTCAGAGTCAGACAAGTGTTCGGGCTATAGCCTGACTCTCCCCGGAGTAGGCGAGCTGACGTGGGACGCTCAAGCCTAACTCCTCCCGGCCGGCCCACCAGCGACCCGAGTCTGCTCCCGAACCCGGGTCGCCGGCATGGAGCGAGGTGTGGCGTCCAGCGCCTCAACCCTCAGTGCCACCGGGCCGGCCAGACACCCTCTCTTTGTGAAAAACCAAACAAGGCTCTTTGCACCAGAAGGCATGAAGCTCTGAAATTCTTCAAGCAGAAGTAACTGCAACTAAAAATGACACTTTCCAAGAGAGACTGCGCAAATCACAAATCGCGATTGGCTCAAAAGGAGACAGGGTCATTTTTCCAAAATAAAATTCAAGTCCCAAGCCGGGACAGGGGGAACAGATTTGCAGTTTCAGATGCAGGATGCCCCTAAGGAAGGTATGGGAAACATCCAGCTGAACAACTATGTGGTCACCCACAGGCTCATGAAAGCCACAAATAGCCAAAAGGTGTACCCTGAGGGAGGAATACCGGAGGCCTGAGTCAGACAAAGAAATCGGGTAGTCCAGAACATGCTTCATAGGACAGGCGAAAGGGTCTATGGAATGCTTGGCAGCCCTGATGGAAAACTGCTTCCACTTCATGGCATAAGTGGCACAGGTGGAAGACTTTCGGGTGGCTACCAGGATATCTGCCACCCTGTTGGAGACCCCAAACTGGACGATGGCTACATCCTCAGGAGCCAGGCATGAAGATGGTGGGACCCGAGGTTGGGAAGGACCAGGGCCCCCCAATCCTGGGTCAGGGATTCCTGCAAAGGGACAGAGGGACCGAAGGTTCCTTAGCCAGCTGCTGAAGTGGAGGGAACCATATCTGGTGAGGCCAGAATACAGCAGAATCATGCTGGCCCCCTCCATTTCCAGCTTGATCAGCACCCTCTATATTAGTGGAAATAGAGGGAATGCATACAGAAATCTCCCGCTTTAAGAGAGGAACAATGCATCTCACCAGAAAACTCCAGGCCCTAGATACAGTGAGCAGAAATTGGGCAGTTTTGCATTGAGTGGGGATGCAAAGAGGTCCGACTCTGGATGACCCCATCTGTCAAACAGATCTTCTGCTATGGATGAGAGAAGCTCTTATTCATGCATGCTGGACTGAGTCCTGCTAAGACTGTTCACCAAGGTGTTTAGGACACCTGGCATGTGGACCACTGGGAATGTCAGATTGTGCTCCAGTGCCTAATACCACACTCTCATGGCCTCTCTGCAAAGGGGGTATGAGTGAGTCCAGCCCTGCTTAATGATGTAGTAGATGACACTCAGTTTGTCTGACTGCACCAGCAGCTGGCCTCGAGCCAGATGTTCCTGAAAAGCCTGCAAGGTGTAGAGCACCGTTCTCATCTCCAGGACACTAATATGCAGGGAAGCTTCCCACTGGGACCAGGAGCTCTGAGTTTAGAAATGACCTAGGTGCACTCCTTAACTGAGCCCTGAAGCATCCATGGTTAGAATCTGATGCAGGGAGGAGATCTGAAAAGGAACTCCTTGAAGAAGGTTCAAGTGGTCCATCCACCACTGCTGTACCTTGAGAACTGGGGAGCAGATCAGGACTTGTTGGTCTAACTCATCCCTACACTGATCCACTGAAGGGTATGCATGTGAAGACTGGCCAGTGGAATGGTGGGAATGGCTGCAGTCATTAGCCCCAATAGCCTGAAGTACAGTCTGGCAGGAATATACTGACTCTTGGCAACTTCTTGAGCCTGGGCCAAAAGGCATTCCACCCTGTTTTTGGATAAGAAGGCCTTCCCCTGCTCAGAGTCCAGCACCACCCCAATGTACTGCAGTCTTTGGAACAGAACTAACACCAGCTGGGGCAGGTTGACTGTTCTGCCCAGAGAGTGTAAGAGCTGTAAAGTGCGCTCCAGAGTCAGCAAGAGCTGTTCCCCGGATGGGGCCTTGAGAAGCCAGTTGTACAAGTAAGGGAAGACATACAGTCCCTCTATTCTGAGAGCTGCTGTGACGACTGCTAAGCATTTGGCAAACATACATGGCATAGAGGATAAGCCAAAGGCAGCATTTTAAACTGGTAATGCTCACCCTGAAAGGCAAAGAGTAAAAACCTGTGAGGAGGAAAGACCGAAATGTGCAGGTAGGCATCCTGCATGTCCAGTGAACAGAGCCAGTCCCTGGTTTTGAGAAGGGGCATGAGGCCTGGCAAGGTTACCATTCAGAACTTTTTGTACTTGACAAGGAAATTGAGATCCTTCAGATCTGAAATGGGTCTCAGATCTCCAGTCTTTTTGGGGACCAGAAAGAACCTGGAATAAAACCCCTGGTTTCTCTGCCACTTTGGCACCAGTTTGATTGCCTGCTTGTGCAGAAGAGACTGTACTTCCTCCCGGAGAACAGACAAATGAGCCAAGGGATAATTGGAGGGTGGGGGAATGGGTGTCTGGAGGCTGCTGGATGAGCTCCAGGGTATGACCTGTCTCTATGATCTGTAGGATCCAGGAATCTGAAGTTATGGTTTTCCACTGATTCAGATGGAGGGAGAACCAACCTCCAACCACCACTTCCTGGGTCTGGGTCACAGGAGACAGGTCTGGCAAGAAGTCAAGCTGAGGAGGGACTAGCCAAGGATGCTGGCCCATCATTTCTGGGATGCTTAGTCCCCGCTGCAGCGTTGGAGGGGTGGGCAAGGAGGCCTGGGCTCTGCGCTTACCCTGGGTGCAGGGGCCCGAGACTGGTCTTTTGACCTGTCTATGAAAAGTTGGCCACCCTCTGCCATATGGCTGAGTGTGGTAGAGAGAATGCACAGACTTGATGGCTGTGTCAGAGGCCTGCAGAACATTAATGAGGTCCTGGACATCAGGGCCGAAGAGCTTGCTGCCACTGAAAGAAGCATTAAGCACCTTGTTTTGCACATCGGCTGCAAATCCTGAGACCCTAAGTCATGAGTGCCTATGAAGGCATATACCTATGGCAGCTGCCCTGGCCACTGTATTGGCCATGTCATACAGGGCCCTGAGGAGATGTTTTCTGACATCTTCTGCAGTCTGTAAACACTGGAGCAACTCCTGCTTCTGGGAACCATCTGAAAGGGCTTGAGCAGCTGCTTTGCCCTTTCCCCAGTTGGCATTCTGGAATTTGACCATATGTGATAGGTAGTTTAAAATCCTTCAGCCCAAAGTAGAGAAGGTGTAAAGTCTTTTACCCCAGAGGTCAGTACTGTGGGATTCCTTGTCTGGGGGAAGGGAATAAAGGTGCTTAGGTGCCTTAGATCTGTCATGGGCGAGTCAGTTTCAGCCTGGGCAGGAAAGTAAGGGAGGCCCTGAGGTGCATTGTAAAGCTTGTCCACCCTGCATGGCACAGCTGGCACCATGTCTGGCCTGTGCCAGGCTGCTGTAGTAACATTCTTTAGGGCTGGCAACATAGGAGAAATAATATTAGAGGGAGATTCAGGAACCTCCAGGAAGTCCACCAGGTCTTTTCTGGTGACATCCTCCTCCTCCTCAGCCTGGAAGCCCATAGTGGCAGACAACTACTTCATGATGTTGAAGAAGGTAGCATCCTCAGGAGGAGACCGTGGAGTATGCTTAACTGAGTCTTCATTGACTGAAGAGGCAGTGGACCTATCAGAGTTAAGAATTTCTTCCTCTTCCTCATCATCCTCTATATCATCTGGGAGGTTGAGCTCAGGATGGTACTCCTCCTTGACGTCGATCTCCTCATCTGGGTCTGGTGTTGGAGTGGTCAGTGGCCCTCAGGGAGCCTCCTGTGGATGACGAACAGGTGTTGACAACAGAGCTGCCTTCAACAGTACCGGTAATGAAGGCCCATTGAGGGCACTGAACTAGCACTTTGGTGAACTTGGCAAGTACTTCATTCAGATTCATAGCTGTTGTCAATGGAGTGGGATTCAACGGCACAGAATCCGATGACCCTCTATCCTGAGAGCCTGATGAGCCTGTAGCCCTCGGAGAGGAAGGGGTAGGTCTCAACGGAGCAGTCAGCAATGACAATCTCATCATCAATGAGGAGGAACTGACAACCCAGAAGTCGACAGCCGGGCACACTGAGAATCGGACGGCGAAGCTGTCGGTATGGGCCTGATAGGAACAGAGACCTGGACAGCTGGTCTCTTCAGGGAAGCTGCCATTGACGAAGACCCCCCCCCCCGAAGAAGGAGAGGCCAACGGGGAACGGGATGGCCAGTGGGGGAGCAGTTGCAATACCAGTCTTTTTTGTGACTTTTCCCTGAGGACTTGTCTCAGGCCTTGGAAACCTGGGAGCTCGTAGATCCCATGAGCAACTGAATGACCAGGGGGAGCGGTTGTGATCCCAGCCTTTTTTGTGACTTTTCCCTGAGGACTTGTCTCGGGCATTGGAGGCCTGGGAGCTCATAGATCCGGAAGGTGACTGAGCAGCCGGGGCCCCGGAGGACCCATGCCTGGAGCTAGCTACCTGCTGGTCCATCAGGAATTCCTTGAGAGCCTTCTTGCATTGCCTAAGAGTAGTCTGGTTAAATTTCTGGCAGAGCTCACAGTCGGAGACGTCGTGGTCAGGCCCAAAACAGCAGACACAAATGGAGTGTTTGTCTGTAGAAGCAATCTTCTTCCCACAGTGGCAGCATCAGAAAAGAGAAGAAGAAGAAGATGGATTAACTCTTGACAAAGAAAAAAAAAGAGAAAAATCTCTAAAAGAGATTTTGGTTAGTATCAGGAGAAAAAAGGCAGTAGGCCAAAAAAGGCACGAAACACTGTGATGGAGCTTCCGTGGAGACTATGCTTGCAAGTCAAAGGCGGGAAAGAAGTGAGAAGGGAGTGGAGCCACCCTCACCTATACAGGGTTGCTAACATCGGTGGACATCAACAGCATGGTTGGCCCCAGTTGTACTGCTGAAAATCTTCCGTGTGGATTTCCTGTCTCTGACGGCGAAGGTTCCTACGGTGTAACCTGATCTCTGAGACACCCCCAAAGAAGATCACTACTTTCTAATGTTTTTATGTTAGTCATTATGTCTACCCCTACCTCTACATGAAAAAAAATATTTTTAAAGAAAGGTAATGAGATAAATTTAAAGAGACAGAATTAATTATTTTATAACAAGGGATTCAATTTGCCATTTTTCAGCAGAAGGGAAAGTGTGCTGTGACTAAAATGATATTGGTTGTTTCTAATAGTATGTTATGGATGTGAGCATTCAGGATAGAGGCAGCAGTGACAAAAATGCAAAATATTAGTTTACCTCAGTATTAGTTTGTTAAAATAAAGAATATTTCTTGCTAATAAACTACAAAAGGGAAAATATCACAAAGTACATGTTATATTTTGAATGACCTTTAACGCAGTGATAAGATACAAGCACATATGACATTTGACAACTATTTTATTAAAATATAGAACGTACAGACATGCACCAATGAACATAAAATTACACTGCGGCATTTATCAATGGCACATGAACACACAGGTTTGCTGGAAAAAATAGCTTATTTAACATAAACTTCTGAACCCTGAATTTTAATTACGTCATCCCATTTCACTCCCTCTTGCGAGACCAGCTCATATTCTGTTGATCAGAAACAGATATAAAAAGACCCGAGGCAATACTGCAAATTTTGTTTTGCTACTCTGAAAGAATACTGAAAATACAGCATAGCAACATATAAAGCTGCTGCGCAGTACCATGGCCATCTTGTTTTTGTTTGCAACTAGTGGAGAACCATGGTTTTCAAATGTGCTCTGAGATTTACAGTGGAGTTTTTCATGAAACCATGTAACATCCCATAGGTACCTAGTCGTTTTTCTAACTGTGTGATAAATACCATATTTATTATCATTCTTGTGCCCCTTCTGCATTAGTCAACAATGAATATTAAAGTTAGGGTTCTCACTCCTGTTTTTGATCATGAGAGGGCACCTTAAAATCACACACAAAATGTCCTTTCTCCATTGCAAAGGCTTGACAGCTTTGTGGACCTGAAATAAGCAAAGATGGTATGCAATCATGTAGTGTTCATACTGTATGTCTATATTAACGACTTTCGTACTGATTTGATTTCATAAGATCCACTGGCTGTTTGACATCTTCTACTTTTTTCTTTGGAATGACCAGGCATCATTCTGCGGTGGCATTAAACTTATAAACACTTGAGAATGAATGATGGAGATATGAGAGAGGAAACCAAGGAGGGCAGACTATTTCTAAAAGGCACTAGAGAGTTTTAGTTTCGCTTAACTCTTTGGTTGACTCCCAAATCTCAATTGGCACCAAATAGCAGCAGCACATGGTGTTAGCAGTTCCTGAATCCACAGAGCTAGACCTCATAAATTATATCCTTGTAAAAATTAACAAGGAAATATAGACCACTAAAGGAGTTTCGTATTCTTCTAGGACTCCAAGCACAGTTTGATGCAGTGTTCACACAGGCAATAATACTTGATGCTGACAAAACCTGAGAACCTTCTAGAGCTGAGGAGTTAGGTAGGCACAAAATAGGCTTGTTGGTGGGAACCTATTATGTGGTCTTCTGAAGTAACCTAAAAAAAACCTGCCCTACATCAGGAATGAGAACTTGTGGTTTCTCCTAGACTTTGAATCCCTAGATCAGCCAGCAAAAGCTTGGGTTTTCTTCTAAACACATTATATTTCAGAACGTCTCCAGTTTAATACCATTCTTGGATCAGACAGTTTAATCCTAGACCTCACCACTGTCCTTATATCCCACGTGGGGCATCACAAAGAAAACTCTGCAAAATGTTAAGACTCTCCTCTAAGCCACCCCTCCCAAAACACATGCCTTTCCAGCATACATTGAGGCACTTTGACCAGCCACACTGATGAGAAACAACTTCAATACAACCATTGTGATTAGATGGAAATGTGAACTTTCCTTGGGATATGAAGCCATGAAACTGCCTTTGTATTTGTCTCTTATCTCACAGTCAAAACAAGTTTCAACACTGCCCGATAGTAATGGCACATGGTGTGTTCTGTAAGAGGAAGGAAAGTCACCTAGTACAAACCAGAACTGTACAGTACTGACAAATCATCTGCTAGCCAACATCTGTATTTTATTTTGTTACCATGTGTAACAGCCACAGGCTAGACACTACAGTATATTGGCTAGGATATCACATATAACATTTTTTGGTAGACACTGATATTCCTGTAATGAACATTTGCTACCTTACAGCTTATGAGTTACAATTTTAATAGAGCCCTGTTAATGCTGAACATTTCTGTGGCCCATCACTCTTCTGATCCAAGAAGAAGCTTGAATCACTGCAGCCCAGGTAGGGTTGGTCTTCACCTTGTGCCAGTAGTAACATCTGTATCTTTTCCCAGTCAATTCAAACATTTCCACCAGTCGAAAATTTACAATCCTTCCAAGAGTCTCCTCATCTCAAACTACAAGGCCATCCCTGTTTGGGAAGCTGCTCTGTGAGAACAAAAAGAAAATATATGTAATTTATTAAAACAACAATGAATACAGAAGGAGGTGAGCTGTATCACAGATCACTTGGGGTAAAGGGATAATTCCCAATTACTTTTATCAAGCAATGGTAATTGCTTAATTACCCTATATCCCAAATTTGGAAATTTTTAATATTGGTGTCAGTGAGGCTCATCGGGTATCACCCTAGCCTCTGAGCCAGAAGGTTGTGGGCTCAAATCCCACACTGGAGACCTGGCCAATAATACCCAACACTGACACTACAGTACATGACTAGCGAGGCACTGCAGTGTTAAAGTGCCTTCCTTTGGATGAAACTTTAAACACCCTTAGAAGACTGTGGACGTATATATACATCCAGAATCTATATACGTTCAAACATATTCAGTTCTCAAAGGGTTAAATCAAGATCTTGTCTGCCTGTCTTGGGTGGTCGTACAGGCAGAAACTAGAGATCCTATGCCACTTTATAAAAAGCTTAGGGGATTACTCTCCCATATCATGGCCAATATTCACCCTTTCGATTAACAACTGCTACTTTTACTGTGTGACATAAGCCCAGGTCTGACATGAACCAGGGTCTGACATGGAATAAGTAAAGGGAACTAGTTATCTCTAGTTTAGGGACTAAGACATAGGAGAGAGAGGTGAAGAAGAATTAGTTGAACATGGGATGGTGGAGAATCAAAACTAGTATGTTAACGTGTCTACATTCATTAAAATATAAATGCGCTAAATAGGCCATAGATGGGATCTTGGGCAGACTGGATGGACCTTGAGTTTTTATCTGCCATCATACTTCTATTAACTTGAGACCACTGCAACACTGACCTAGACAGGAGCTGCTAGCTTTGCCAGGTTGGTACCCTAACCAGAGGGGGACAAATCAAATAGTGTATTTGCCCTTCATTACAATATGGCAGGGGAATTTTCTCATCTCGGATGGCTCACTCTGACATGTACTGTTTCTTTCTTTGGTAGAAGCCCACTGGAAAATTATAATTGTCTGTGTTCCCTTCTCCAAATCCTTTATTTAATTTGACTGAGTACACCATGATGTCAATGACATAAACAAAGAACAAAACAAACATAAGACAATTACCATAATGAATTAGACAGTAGTATTTTTAGTAAGTGATGTCTAACATCTGAATAAAACACTACAGAATGGTGCCAGTGTCTGTAAAAGGCCCTATGTTTTTCCTTGAAGACTTATAGAGCTGCAGTCAACTTGGGGAAACTCTTTTGTATTTAGGTACTGTTTAGGTTATATTTCATAAATTTATCTCCAGTTTATTCCTTGTAACTTTATTTTTATTATTTTTACTTTTTCATTTAACTGGATACGACACACTGAGCCAAAGGCCTGTTTTCATGAGCGACGCAGTGCCATAGGCCTAAGGCAATCTGTCTTCAAACTGGATCTTTCTCCTTTGACCTTCATCGACTGCTGCTGGATCTTTGTTCCTGACATCATAACCCTCTGCTTGTAACACTATAATCATTTCCACAGCAACACGGCGATGTCATAAAGAATGGATTATGGTGTGACACGTAGTCAAGCAGCAGATATATCTGAAGCCCAAATGGACAAAGATTCTGTTTTTAGCAAAATGTCGAAAGAAAGAAAGAGAGGGGGGAGGGAGAGAGGGAGGGAGAGAGAGAGAGAGAAAGGAATGAAGGAAGGAGGGAAGAAGGGAAGAAAGGGAGGTCACCAAAATCAAGTAGAGGACAACCCAGACCCTGGGGAAAGTATTTATTTATGTACTATATTTAATGAGAATTTTGGGCTGGGAAAAGGCACACTGAGCCAAAGTTCATTTCCAACTGTGGCCCAGGAGCACAGGGAGTTTAAGTGACTTGTGCAGGGTCATACAGTATGCATGTGGTGGTTGTGGGATTCAAACCTGTGTTTGCTGGGTCTCCAGTATACAGTCTGGAGCTCTGACCTCTAAGCTATACTGTCTCCCAGTAGTGCTTTGGTGTTTATGGCGTTTAATGTTAATCAGGCATTAAAGATACCTGATTTTGCAACTCATTGCACTGTGTTGGACTGCTCCCTCCCCATGTGGGACAGAGAAGTCGTGAGAGGTAAAATGGTGGATCTCCTACAGTTAGGGACAAGTCAAGAGGTACTACTGAATATCTGGTTTTCTTAGATTCAAATGTAAAACCACCTGCTCAGTGGATTATTTCTATGGCCCAACATATGGGATACCTATTTTCACTATCACCTACTTCTTATAATTGAATGGATGAATAATAATGCATTCTTCTACCAGCCATCACAGATGTGGGGCCTTTGGCTCTTTCAAGAACAGGAACATGGATTGATTGTGCACTTCAACACTTGTCAGTTCAAACATCTGATTGCCTATGTTTTTCTAAGATGGTTAAGCTAACCATTGGAAACCCTCAAGTGGGATGCCATGTTGTGGAATGTGATATAGTTTACTTTTGAAATCTTAAAATTAATTCTGAAGAACTTCGGGAGTGATCAGCAAAATGGCTGCATAGCTCCTCAGCTCCACTATCCCTATACTTGATTGACTGCTATTCTCAGGAAAACTATGAGTAGATACAGTGGTGCCCAATTTCATTACATAAATGCAACAGATAAAAGTGCACATGTGTAGAACTTCAGTACGTGAAACTGCCACATATCAATATCTGGCAGTTTCTTGCACTGAAGTTCTGCACATGCACACTTTATCTGCTATGTTTGTGTAATAAAATTAAGCACCACTTTATCTATGCTGCTGGAACTTCAGGTATTTTTACAAGCTATATACCATGAGTGCTCTGCTACTCTTTGATGCTTGTGACGTTCTTTGGGGCTGGCCGGCCTTGTGGTGGCACCCATTCCTGCATCACGTTATGTGTTCTCCACTCTGGAACTGTCGTAAACTATGAGTAGAGGCAGATAAAAGAAGCAGTTATAACAAAAAGGGCATGGACTTATCATGGGGAATGGGGGATTAACAGCAAGCAATACAATGCCAGGAGCAAAGCAGCAACTGAAGTCACACTCAGTGAGCTCACGTGATTTGTACTCACCATGCAGGTCCCCAGATTAAGAGGGCAAATGGTGGTTGACTTCACCGACAGTCAATGTACTTTCTGGACTTAGATGTTTTTTTCACATGCTTACAGAGCTAGAAACATTGATAGCCTGAGGAAGTGCTCTATATGGTAACACCAAGTGACCCGAACTTCATTTTGCCCAATGCGAATTTTGGCAAGTTACAAAAAGAGTGACAGCTATTGCAAAAATGTTTTCCAAAATTTGGATATGGATACTCAGTTAAGGTAAATATTCTCCAGGTTTTCGGGACTTTTACTCTATTGCCAAGAATACTGCAGTTTTGGAACTCAGTAGGAATTTATTCCACAATTTAAGCTGTGTAAAAAACTGGGTCTAAGTCCCAAACTTGCAGGGACAGTTTTTCCACAACTGAGTCTGCCCACTAATTGCATATTTTTTTTCCACAATTCAAAGTCCCAAATATTCTGGCTACCTGAGATTTTACTTTGGCTAGTAAGATTTATTTGTCCTTCTGTTTCTCCTACTATACCTGTCCCATGGCACCCCTCTCCTTGAAGCCTCACATCAGACCCCAAACTTGTCCCTTGCTGCCACCAAGAGAAACAGTCAGACCTCCATGGATTGAAATCCCATAGGTCAGCTTGACCCTGCCGGAGGCCTTCTCTAGCCTAGTAAAAGGATTGCAACTACTCTTTGCACTGCTCCCTGGCTACCATGTCCCTGCCGGGAACGCCTGTCAGGGACAAGGCAGCCAAGGAGTGGTGATCACGTTGTCCCTAACTTGCCTGCAGCAGGATCAAGATGGCCAGTGCTGCTTGGCCACCTTGTCCCTGCTGGGGGCTTCCCCTGGCCTAGACAAGAAGCGTTGCTTTTGGATGACAGCTGGAGGGGCCGTTGGTGGTACGTCCAGGAGTCTGTTGGCATGGGGGAACATACATCTTTTCATCCAGTATGCAGTTGTGACATCTCCACTGTTTTTCTCTCTGCCTCCTCCCACTAACTTGTGCACACTTGCGGATGGCCTGGGAGATGCCTGATGGTGCATGGTCACCTACGCCATCAATGGCACCTCCACCACCATACCACAAGAAGCTGCTACCAGAATGGTGTGCGGAGCTTCCTCCTCCCTGGGAGGAGAGCATCCAGCAGATGCTCTGAGGTCTTCCAGTCAGCCTCCAATGTGAGAACTCAGGCTCAGAGCACAAACGCAGGTTGCCATTGTATCAGATTGATCCCTCATTGCTCTGTGTCATGCAGCCAACATGGCTAGTATGATTTTTGTTTTTTATTGCTGGCCAACATAGCCACCTAAACCCTAATACAGACCCTTGCATGGGATTGATCAAGAAACACACCACCACCAAGGAAGTACAGGTGGGGGACCTGAAAGACACATTAGGCAGGCATGACCAAGTACTGCTGTTCCTCATAAAGAGGGAAAGACTACTTACAGCTCAAATAAATGGCTTTGAGAATGGATTAAGGCAAAATAGCATTAGCACACATGGGATATTAGAAGAAACGGAGGCAGCAGACCCCATGTCCTAGAAACATGGCCTCATTTCCATGCTGCAAGATCTCCTGCTGGAGACACAACTTGGATATTAAACAAGCTCACCATTCACTTGGATGAAAGCCATCATGCCGGAAAACAGGACCATGTTCCTTCATTCTACAATATATACTTTTTCAAAGGATCTGCAGCAGGAAGGCAACACACTTTATTTTAAGCAAGACTTTGCAGCGATAGTGCATATTAAAATCAAACGGCTACTACTGATAGAACTGTTGCAAGGAAAAGAATAAAAATGCAGAGGCTGTACCCAACAAAAATCAAGCTGCACTTGAGCTCAACAATACAAGTGTTTTTTGTTGCATCCGTACTGGATGCAAAAGCAATACTCGTTCAAATATGTGTCCAAACACCACACCCTAAAAAAGGGAGTGCTCAAGCTATGTCTGGAACTGGCCTGAAAAGCTGTTGGGAAAACTGAAGGAGAAAGCTGACTAACAGAAGGCTTAAAGAAAAACTGGAGCCCTTTTTTGAGAGACTCGGAAACACCTAGAAGGGGACCAAAGAAGCAGTGATAGCAAACAGCTGGAAAGAAACTCCAAACAATGCACTAATAGATGAATGCCAAACTATCCAGAGGAAACCAAAGAGGTAACTTTAGGTTTTATGGTGTGCTTGTCTTGTCCCTTTAACTTCACATGTTTGTTTTCATAAGGCCTGATACAGGACCCTGATCGCAGACCTGGCACAGGCACAGAATGGAACAAGTACTTTGAAGAAAATGCGGTGACGGGGTATTCATACTACCCGGTAAGACAGAAGAACTTGATGGCCCATTACTCTCTAAAGCTGCATGTATGTACTGTACCTCAGTCACACGCGAGAAACCGAACTTCAGGGGAAAGGCAGAAGGTGAACACACCAGCCAACAGATTTAAAAAACGCAGTAAAAGGGTAACGTAACACTTTCCACATTTGTGGGTGGACTTGGGATGTGGGGGTGTGAAGAGAGGAAGTGGTGGAAGAGGGGAAGGGACCAGGGGGAACTCAGGTCTGGGAGTTAGATTTAAAGTGTGATTCAGTTCTTAGAGCAAAATGGGAAAGGACTGCTTCTGTGTAAAATGTAAACCTCTTATGGTATGACACTGACCAAATAAAGAGTAAAATGAAATATGTAATGAAGAAACATGTTCCTCAGCCCCTGTCAGGTATATTCGACTCTACTTCAAAGGTGATGAGCTCCCCCCAGTGAATGTTTTCTGTTTCCAACACTAAAGAGAGGCAATGGAACTTAAAGAAGCTTGAAAGAGAAAAAAACAACAACTATGGAATGAAGATGGCTACGGTGGGGAGGGGAGGACAAATTTACATATCTGAAAAGGGAACAGAGATGGTGGGAAATTTAAAGCAGCAGTGCAATGAAATTGGACAAGTTTGACCATACCTTTTTTCTACTATAAAGATTCCAGACATTTTCTACTTTTATTTGATGGTAACATTTTCTACTTCCACCAAATTCTGAATACTTTATAAATATTTTAATTTAGTTTTTCACAAAAAAAAGATGGCTGCCACATTTGGCTTAGAAATAGCATTGTAGATCTAGCAAAGCTTAGGATAAAAAAAAAAATATGGTGCACAGCATAGTGGTACTTAGAAAAGTAGATCTGACAGGTATGCTAATATTTGTATTAATTGCAGCTGAAAATGGAAATTACATACCTACTGCAATTCTTGATCTTCTTGGACGAAGTCTTCACCATTCATTCATACATACTGCTGGGTACTACACCGGAGGTGCTAGGACCCAGCAGGATCCAAAAATATTCACAAGAGTCAGCTCTGAGGTAGGACCTAACATGCGCTACACCACGAGCTTGGCTCATGCCTGTGTAGGCTATCTTGGCGTCGATCCTCCAACTGCCTCAGTACCTTTTTGACCAAGGAGTTGCAGCGCAATCTAACCTAGGAAACACTTAACCTAATTCAGGCATAAGACAGTCCAGATGACCCGTGTAAGAAGGGTCAATTCAACAATGTCTTCACAGCCCAGACCAACGAGGGAGTGAAGACCAGAAGCAGGATGAGTGAGCTTGGGGGATGGTGGGTGGGCATATGAATGAATGGTGAAGACTTTGTCCAAGAAGATCAAGAATTATGGTAGGTACATAATTTCCATATCTTTCTGGACTTAAAGTCTTCGCCATTCATTCATACTGCTGGGTGAGCACAAAGCAAAAACCAATCCCCCAAGCAGTGTGGCAGGAGACAGAGCTCACTCAGGACAGAAGTCCATTAAGAACTGTCCTGCCAAAGGAAGTGTGCTGTCTGGCATGGACATCTAGAGGGTAGTGCTTCACGAAGGTATGCACTGAGCTCCAAGTAGCTGCTTTGCAAATCTCTGCAATGGGCACGTTACAGATCTCCACCAGGGATGCCACCACCGCTCTGGTAGAGTGGGTGTAGACCCGGCCTTCCAACTTAACTTGTGCCACTGAGTAGCAATGTTGAAGGCATGCCACTATCCAAGCAGAAATACGTTTAATGGCCACTGGCAGGCCCTACTGGGCCATGCTGAATGATACAAAGAGTTGCTTGGATTTGCAAATCTCTCCTGTTCTGTCGATGTAGAATTGTAACGTCCTCTTGACAACCAGAGAGTAAAGAGTGCATTCCCCTTCATTCTGAAAGTTAGCAAAATAAGTGGGGAGAACCAAGGGCTGATTGAGGTGAAAACCCAAAACCACCTTGGGTAGGAACTTAGGGTGAGTATGAAGTACCACCTTATCTTTGTGAAAGACAGTATACAGAGGGTCTGTGACCAAGGTGTGTATTTCAGAGACCCTGCGAGTAGAAGTAATGGCCACCAGGAAGGCAGTCTTCCAGGTTAGACACTTCAAGTCACAGGTGGTTAGAGGCTCAAAAGGTTTACAAGTGAGCATACTGTATACAGCACATGATACATATCCCATGTGCCCACCAGTTTATTGACCAGTGGTTTACTGTGCAGGATGACCTTGAGCAATCACTGGACTAGTGGTAACTGAGCCAGTGTCATGTTCTGTACTGGCTCATGATAGGCAGAAATCACACAGAGGTGTACCTTCACTGTCAAGTACTGTACTCCTGCATTTGACAGGTATAAAA
This sequence comes from Neoceratodus forsteri, assembly GCA_016271365.2. NCBI lineage: Eukaryota > Metazoa > Chordata > Ceratodontiformes > Ceratodontidae > Neoceratodus > Neoceratodus forsteri. The sequence goes on from CM057459.1 coordinate 1,297,178,176, forward strand.
GGTACTCCAACACTTTATTTGGTAGGCAACAGAAAGGGTCCAGAAGGGACTTCACACACCAAATTGAGAAGCGCTTACATTTTGTTGTGTGTAAGTCTTCCAGGTGGAGGGCTTACATGCTACCAAGAGGATTTTTGAGATTCTCTGCGAAACCTTAACCCTACCTACTTCTATCTCCGCAGGAGCCAGGCATGAAGATGAAGAGAGCGCAGGTTGGGATGGACCAAAGGCCCCGGTGTTAGGAGGTCTGTGTGCAGAGGAAGTTGCCTTGGAGAGACTTCAGGCAATCTGTTGATCAATGGAAACCACATCTGTCAAGGCCAGTAAGGGGCGATTAGAATCATCCTATCCCCCCTGTGCCTCCAATTTGAGCAGCACCCACTGAACTAAGGGAAAAGGAGGAAATGTGTATAGAAAGAATCTTGTCCACGGCAGTCTGAATGCATTCTGACAGAAAATGTCAGGTTCTGAATTTCTGGAGGAGATCAGAGGCAGTTTTGCCTTGAGTGGAGACACAAATAGGTCCAGGTCTTGACTGCCCCACTTGTCGATTAGCAATTGCACGACATCTGGTGCGAGTGGCCATTCATGTGGATCCCTGCTGAGGCAATCTGCTAAGTCATTCTGAGTCTCTGACAGGCAGACTGCCTGAATCAGTGCATCATGCTTGAGATACCACTCCCACACCCTCATGGCCTCTCTGCACAGAGGGCAGGAGTGCGCTCCACCCTGCTTGTTGATGTAGTACATCACAGCCTTGTTGTTCATTTGAAAAAGAATTACCTTGCGATAGAGGTCATCCTTCAGAGCTCGAACAACGGACAGGACAGTTCTCATTTCCAGAACATTTATGTGTAGATGAGACTCCTTCTGACTCCACAGTGCCTGAGTGTGGAGATCTTGGCAGCGAGCTCCCCAGCTGATCAGAGATGCTTTAGTGGTGATGGTGATCTGATATTCCGGTGGTGCAAAGGGAAGACCTTGAAGAAGCTTGTCTTCCTGACTCCACTATACAAGCAATCTCGTCAGAGGCTCTGTCACTTTTATGTGGACGGACTGTGGATGCGTAGTCAGTGACCACTGTGTGCTGAGCATTCATTGTGTGGTCCTCATTTGTAGATGGGCCAGAGGCACCGTAAACAAGGATGATGCCAGAAGGCCCAACATCCGCTGCATTGAAAAAGCTCAAACAGAGTTGTTCTCCCTCATGAAACAAGCCATCTGGAGAATGTCATTCCTTCTGTCCTCCAGAAGGAAAGCCCTCATCCTGGAGGTATCCAGGAGAGCTCCTATTAAGAAGAGCTGCTGGGAAGGTTGAAGCTGGGATTTTTCCAGATTCAGAACTCCAATGGATGTGAGGAACTAAGAGCCCGTGGCAACTGCTTCCTATATCTCCTGCCTGGATGGGTTTGCTAGGAGCCAATCATCCAGGTAAGGGAAGACTTGAACACTGAGTTTTCTGAGATGCACCACAAGAACTGCGAAAAACTCTGTAAAGACTCGAGACACCGAGGACAGCCCAAAGGGCAGGACTTGGAACTGTTAGTGCTGACCCAGGGCCACAAAGTGGAGTTATTTGTGGTGACTTGAGTGGACTGGAATGTGCTGGAAGGTGTCCTGCATATCCAGGGATGCCAGCCAGTCATACTGATGAATCAGTGGTAGTAGTGTTCCTAGGGAGATCATCTTGAACTTCTCTCTGAACAGGTACTTGTTTAACTTTCTGAGCTTGCTCAACTTGGGGGCCAAACAGGTAAGCACAAAAGGGAAATTCATCACCTGCTGTTGCACATCGGGTGAGAAGCTCAACTTTCTGAGCTAGGAGTGCCACCTGATACAGATCCCAGCTGCAGCCACCCTAGCCATGGTGTCGCAGGCATCATAGAAGATTTTAGTTGATGATTATTGGATTCTATGCCCCTGGTAGTAGTCTGGAGAGGCTCCATGTTAATGTCAGACTCTGGGAGGGTCTCAACTATTGATTTAAGAGTGTTCCACACAGTGTGCTCATACTGAGAATAATGGTCCTGGTAACTAGCAATATGCATGCCCAAGGTTGCAGCTGTGAATGCTCGTTTCCCCAAAGTGTCATTCTTATGAGATTCCTTATTTATAGGTTGTGCTGTGGACTTCTGAGGGAGGACGGCTTCATCATTCTCTGCAAGCACTACAAGAGGATCTGCAATAGGCTGTGATGCCAGGATAGGTCCGTCTTTGGTGGGAAAGGCATATTTCCTATCTATGGGCTTCGGCACAGAAGGGATTCATGTCAGCCTGTCCTACAATGAGACAGAGTCTCAAATGGGGGGGGGGACAGGTGGAGCAAGGTCCACAGGAATGTCAAGGATGCGAAGGAACTCAAGACGCAAAAGTCTGCCTGGGTCCACAAAGGAAGTCTGTAGGGGTAGGGTTGACCCCATATTCCTGAGGAGTGATTGGAAAGAAAGGTCTTCAACCAAGGGTTCAGCTGATATAGAAGGTTTGCTTTCCACCCCATAAAATGAGTCATCCTCCACGCCTTCAGACAAAAGCAGGTCAGGATCAGACTCATCATGTTCCATTTCTACCCTAGAAAGACCACCGAAGGCAGGTCTAGGCCAGGTAAACACAGAAGATGCCAAAACCTGGATCGGCAACGAGGACCCCAGCACCTCACATGACACCAAAACTGACACCGCTTGCAGTACTGACCCAGCCATCAGTGCCGCACACGTCACTGAAGATGACGCTAGCACCAACTGAGGCACCAAGGCCCCCAACACTGTCCACAACATTGCCGAAGATTGCGGTGTCACTGGCAAACCTCTGCCAGATCTGAAAGAAAGGGGAGAGGGAAGTTATGCCTGAGTCAGCCTCTGCGAGGAAACAAACAAGGTGAGGGGGTAAGGCACATGGAGTAGGCATCGATGGCATTGGCATCAAAGAGGACACCACATGCACATCCTGACCCAGCCCCAAGACTCGAATGCCTGGGAACCGGGTCTACCGGCAAGGGTAACCGGGACAGACGCCTCACCCACTGCTCCATAAGAGCAGCCCAGTGATGAAACTGCTAACCGGAAGCCCCATCAGAGGACAGAGAGGGGCTCCAGTGTCGGAAATCTAGGCCGTTAAGAGCGGGGACCACCGGAGACCTAAAATGGGTCGGGGTGGGCCTACCATTCTCTACTACTGAACATTCCCTAGCAGATCAACCATAGGGCACCCTTGAGTGGTACTGTTTCTTATTTGCCTGATGGGAAGAAGAAGAAAAACTCAAGGCCAAGCAGTGCCGGGTCCCTGACCGTGATCGGGAACGGGCCTGCTTCTTTTTGTGCTTTTGGGAGGACTGTCCTCCCTCCCGAGCACCAGACTGCCTGTGGTTGGCCCCCCCTCCATAAAGGGTGGTGGACCGGACACGCCCCACTGCCAGAACAGCTTTCCAGCGAAGTCTCACTACCATCACCGATACCGTCCATGGTTGACTCCGTTGATGACAGGCTGAGAGAATTTATTTTTTTTCTCTCTCTCTCTTTTTTTTAATAAAACAAGAAACAATATTAAACAACTAAAACTAATTGAAACTGAAGGACTACAAGCTGCTGTCGTATAGACATGAAGATTTGACTTCGGTTGGTGAGCAACATCGTCTCTGAAGTGCACTTGATGGTGGGGAAAAAGGAACTGAGGCAGCTGTAGAGTTGATGCCGAGATAGCCTACACAGGTGTGAGCCAGCCTCGCAGTGCCTAGCATGCATGGTCCTACCTCGGAGCCAAATCTCCTGAAGATTTTTGGCCCCCGCTGGGTCCTAGCGCCTCTGGCGTAGTACCCAGCAGTATGAATGAATGGTGAAGACTTTAAGTCCAGGACGATCCAGCTTTTTGGAAAAAACATTATTCATTGCACTGCTGTTTAAGAACTTATAAAGAAAGAACTACATAATGCTTGGGACACTATTTATATATGAGAGCTTCCAGGACAGGAACTGCAACTATAGCCTCGTTCATACGGCAGGTATCTGGATCCCATCGAATCCACGGCTGTATCTGTGGCGCTGCCAACTAACGTTCACACAATTCGGTTGTGCACTGTTGTAGGCTTGCTTCCTGCAGGGCCACAATCTTCTGGAAATCGCGGCCTGGTATTCAGCTGGCATCATTGTGAGTGGTGCTAGGTGTTCAGATGGCTGCGCAGAATGGCACAAAACACCCGCACCACTACATGATCCCAAAAACAGAGGGATCGTGGTCACAATGCAACACTACCCGAAAACGGCAAATGGGTGGCATTCAGATGTGCACAAGTGGCAATGATCTCACTGCTGCGCACCAACAACAACAGCCCAGAATTGGCCGTGTGAACGGGGCTATAGATAAGACTACAGTCAAGTGATGTTTTTGGCCAATGAAGTTTCTAGATTCTTTCTTCCCATTTTATAAGTGATGTTAGGGGATAGGTGCAAAAACATACCAATTGCAGTAATAAATGTCTCCCCCAATACGCCATCCTATTGTCTTTTTAACACAATCTAGTAGACTGCAGCTTTTAACACTATCTGTTAGTTCATAGTTCACCGTGCAACAGTAGTTTTAAGGGGTACTGCAGTATTATTATGATATATCATGAACAGATTACCAGTGTCAGAAACCCACCCCAGTGTGGCCTCCAAATAATTAACCAGTGTATTCTTAAAATATGGATTTAAAGACATTTGGAGCTTTCTACACACACTTGAAAAAGGCTATAGTGTACATACATTTTGCACCTGCAGAACAGCTATTTCAGCATTGGCTTGCAATTTCTGCCAGAGAATTGACTCCACTTAATGAAAGGCAGCATCATACACAACATTACTGTACATAATCGGATCACACACCATTATCAGCAACACTTAAAACCGAGCCACAGTTCATCAGTAAGTTATGGAGACTGAACACATCTCTACTGGCAAACCCAACAGAACGGGAACAAATAAGGATAGCTGTTTAACGATATTTGGAGGGCAACTCAACAGACAAAACATCCCATATTTCTTTCTGGCATGCCCAAAAAGCAGTTTAGAGAAGCAAGGTGACTAGTACTGCAGCATTTAAATATGAAGACAACTGCAAAACAGATAGAACTTCAGCACAAAAATAGAACAATTGGAGCAGTAACATAAACAAGACAGAAGTACAGAAACCCTGGACGGGCTAAGACAAGCTTGAACACATAACATAGTACTGTAACATGTGGTGACAGAAGGAACTTAGGGTCCATCTTGTCTTTTGTTCCTGGTTCCTGCCGCACTGCAGTGACTATACTAAATGTTACAATATGGACAATCCCTACACATGCTATGTAACTTTCAAGGTCTTTCTAAGGAAATCTGTCTAGTCTGGCTTTAAAATCCAGAGCAGTGCTAGCTTCTACAATCCACAAGGTAGGCTGTTTCACCTGTTAACCACCATCAGTCTAAAGTAATGTTTTTTTTTTACTGTATCTGTGTATAATCTACCCTATCTATTCCCCTTCAGTATCTGAAATATTGTGATCATGATCCAGCTCAGCTTTCTCTAGGCTAAATACAGTACAGTATGTCCAGTCTCTTCCCCATAACTCTCGTCCCTAAGCTGCTAATCAACTTAGTGGCCTTGTGCTGGGCCCTCCCAATGTCTTCAATGTCCTTTCTATAAGGCACAGACCAGAAGTGGATGCAGTACTCCAGCTGTGGTCTAACCAAGGCATTGTACAGGATCACTTTCCTTGACCTGCTCCTCACCACCTCCTAATGCATACCATCATTGTTTCTTGACTAACTGCAACAGCGCATTGCCTACCTGACTTGAGCTTACCGTTTGCAATTACCCCCAGATCCTTTACTTTGGTTGTGCTGTTCACTGTCCCACCAAACAGAGTGTGCAGTATGTGTGACCCAGATTCTTCATCCCAAGGAGTAGTGCTGCACTTCACTTCACCATATTAAATATAAGCCCTTGTTTCTCAACACACACACTTAAGGTGAGCAATTCCCTTGTGATGTGCATCCTATCCCTCTGTTGTGTCTAATCTTGTTGCCAATTTAGTGTCATCAACAAGCTTCAACATCCTATTGCCCCCACCCCTCCTCCAGGTCATTAATAAATATGTTAAATGGCAAAGGTCCCAGAACGACCCTTAAAGGGACACTGTCAACCATCTTAGGCCTCAAAGTACCCCTAGTTTTAAAAAACAAATTTTATGATTGCTCATAGTCTGTAAAGATTGCTGATATAGCTGGTAGTTTGATTCTGATTCTATTTTTCCTTTTAAAAGTGAAAAACAGACTGCCCACCATACTGGTGCTACCACGCCAATATATGTTTGTTTACATTCCTTGATGAACTTCCACTGCATCTTTCCTGGACTTGAGAATATCCCCAACTCAGTCTAGTCACTCATGATGCAGTGAGAAGAGAGGAAGCTATTGCATCATTAATGTGACTGCACTGTTTGGGGGTGTTCATAATGCTCATAAAGTATGCGGAAAGAGTTTATTTTATTTTAGTGTTTGGTAACCGGGTAAGGCCCACTAGGCACAAGTGCCTGTTTTCAAGGGTGACCTGGGATCACTGGGCTGTTAAGTGACTTGCTCAGTCACACAGTATGCAAGTGGAGGTTGTGAGAATCAAACTCAGGTCTGGTCTGCTGGATGTACCAAGCTCGTTCACTCTAACCTCTATGCTATACTGCCAGCCCAACACTTACTGTGTTGATCTAGGATTTGATCAAGGATTTGAAACAAAACAAGGTTGTTTATCTTACACCATTACCACGCATTTCAGTTCTACTAAGAATGGAAGCAGAGAAAACAAACAGCAATGTCAATTAATTTTAAAGAAGGTAAGCAATCTTAGCCCCCCTCTGACAGTGAATAAATTAAATCCTGCAGTCTCGCCAATGTGTGGGAGGTATAAGGCAGAACTAGGTTCTTATATGCATTACTTTTTGGCATGCCCGGTACTGTAAAGGTTTTGGTCAGAGGTAGTGTTTGAAATTTCGAACATGTCGGGACAACAGATCCCACTGACACTGATCTTACTATTGTTTGGCATGGAGGATTTCGAGGCGGACGGATGGGGATTTTCTGCCAAGATAGATATGGGTACTGGTGGTCCTGCCTCACCGCAGCATACTAAACACCTGGTTATCGTGTGCTACACCCACGATCCAGTAGTGAAGGGTTTTGATGGTTCAAGTTTTAGCGATAGAACGCCTCTCGCATCTCTTGAAGGGCAGGGTAGACCAATTTATCTTAGTTTGAGAACTTTTCTTAAATTCCCTGTCACCTGTAGAAGGCCACATGTTGAGGAAAGGCCTAATGTGAATTAACCCCTTGGCTGGGGGGGGAGTGGGGTGACATTTCAGAACCTGGGTGCCCCCCTCCAGCTTACTGTTGATTGGTTAGAGATACCTGGAGCAGGCTCCGAGGCCCTGAGAGCCTTCTTAATGCCCTGTGGGTAATGACCACCGAATAGTATAACCTAATATTAACAGAATATGTTTTATGTATAGTGATAGAGGAATTGGCAGCATTAAGTTATGGAAAGTCTCAGTTCTACATATATGCTGTTTTGTGGCAATGGACCATGGACCATCTGTATCTAGTTTATGGATGTTTTGTTTGTGGTGTGTAAATTTTAATTCAGCTGAAAACTAATACACAGATTATACAAAGAAAAAGAAGATAAGCAATCTTAAAATGTGGGTTTTCAGCTAAGAATACTATGATGCAAAAAGAGTTTACTCGGTTTATTTGGTTTTATTAAGGCAAAAGCAGGCACTTGGCCCATCGAGATTGCCTTCCCCACACTCTCTGGGGGATATTTAATTTCAATTACCCAGAAGAAATCTATTGAGTTCTCTTTTGAACAGATTAAAGCTGTTGATATCAATAAGCTCTTGTGGTACAGAATTCCACAGTTTACATGCACGAACTGTAAAGTAATACTTTCTCTTATCTGTTTTTGACCTTAATAGGTATAACTGTTTGTTATGGCATCTCAAGTTACTAGGCTTAGGGGAAATGGTTATATTACAAACCTCTGACAGATAATCATCATGCAGTATATTAAATAACATTAGTGGGTCTCCACTATTTCTTCAGAGTTGCAAATTATAAAGATTGAGCTTCTTAAGCCTATCCTGATATTTCAACATCCTGACCTTTGGAATTATTTTTGTTGGCCTTCTTTAGACGCTGTCTAATATATTCGTAACAGATCTCCAGGTAGTACTGACTAACAGGGAAGGGATCACAGATCTCCAGGTAGAAGGTCACCTGGGGGCCAGTGACCATCACATGGTATGGTTCAATTTGGCCACTACATCTAAATCATCCCATTCCAAGGCAACAATATGGGACTTCAGAGGTTGACTTTGAAAAGATGGCCAACAGAGTTAAGCTAGCCCTGGCAAAAAGAAACACAGGTGAGGGGTACAGGCAAAGTGGGCAAGCATTAATGATGCAATACTTGAAGCACCATCCCATTGTGTTAGACAGAAAAGGAAGTGCAAAAGAAGAAGGAAACCACTTTGGTTCTCAAATACAGTAGCAGAAAGGTCAGAGCCAAAAGGCTGGCCTTCAGGAAATATAAGGAACACAGCGGGATGAAGATAGGAGGCATACCAAACTGCCCTAAGGGAAGCAGGGAAGGCAGTAAGGCAGACAAAGTCCCAAACTGAGGAAACACTACTACGAACAGTAAAAGAAGGTGACAAGACTTTCTATAGATACATTAGTGAAAGGAGAAAGTTCGAGAGGGCTGCTAAGCTCAAAGGAGAAAGGGGCATGTGGGAGAGGAGGATCCTGTAAAAGCATCTATCCTAAATAGATACTTTTGCTCAGTATTTACTGAAGAGAAGGTAGGGCAGGGCCCACAGCTCAGCACCATGGACACAGGGGGAGGGAGGTGAGCACTACTCCTCTCAAAGAGAAAGGGTCCTACAAGAGCTCGCTAAGCTCAGGGTGGACAAGGCAATGGGACCTGATGGCATACATCCCAGGGTACTTAAGGAGCTAAGGGTGGAACTAGCAGAGCCATTAGCAGAACTGTTTAGTGAGTCTCTGAGCACAGGAGAGGTCCCAGAAGACTGGAGAAGGGCTCATGTGATCCCACTCCACAAGAGTGGTAGCAGGGAGGAGGCGGGGAACTACAGACCATTCAGTCTTACCTCAGTAGTGGGCAAGATTATGGAGGCACTCCTTAAGGAAAGGATAGTGCAACACCTGGAATCCATAGGGGCACAGGATCCAAGACAGCATGGGTTTACAAAAAGAAGGTCCTGTCAAACTAATCTCATAGATTTCTTTGACTGGGTAACCAGAGTGGTGGACCAACGGGAGCAGTTGATGTCGCTTTACCTTGACTTCAGCAAAGCTTTTGACACTGTTCCACATAGAAGATTGATAAATAAGCTGGGTAGACTCGGGGTGGATCAGAAGTTGGTCAACTGGGTGGCAAACTGGTTGACGGGCAGAAAACAGAGTGTTGGTAAATGGTATACAGTCAGAAGAGGTGCAAGTCACAAGTGGAGTACCTCAGGGATCAGTTCTGGGGCCAGTCCTTTTCAATATCTTCATCAGTGACATTGCAGATGGACTAGAGGGTAAGGCTTGTCTGTTTGCAGATGACACCAAGATCTGCAACAGAGTAGGTGATCCAGATGGGGTGGGCAGAATGAGAAGAGAGCTGGATAAACTAGCAAAATGGTCAGAAGAGTGGCAACTGGGATTTAATGCAAAGAAGTGCAATATTATGCACATAGGGAAGAGAAACCCTGAAGCCACCTATAGGCTGGGAGGGGAGTTGCTGGCAGTCACAAAGGAAGAAAGAGACTTGGGCATCATCATCACCGATGATCTGAAATCATCCAAGCAGACCTCTAAAGCAGTAGGTAAGGCTAGGGGGATGTTAGGGTGTATTAGTGGGGGTATCACAAGTCATAAGAGGGAGGTAATAATCCCTCTTTACAAGACACTGGTTAGGCCCCATCTGGAGTACTGCATGCAGTACTGGAGGCCACACCTTCACAAGGACATTAACCAAATTGAGGCAGTCCAGAGAAGGGCAGCCAAATGGTGCAGGGACTGCATCAGAAGACATATGAGAGGACAGATTAACGGAGCTCAATATGTATACCCTTGAGCAAAGGAGGAGAGGGTGATATGACTGAAACATTCAAACACCTTAAGGGCATTAACAAGGTGAAAGAGTCTAACATGTTTAAATATAAGAAAAATACCAGGACAAGAGGACACAGCATGAGATTAGAGGGAGGCCGATTAAGGGGGAATGTGAGGAAATTCTTTTCCACAGAAAGAGTGGTGGATGCATGGATCGGCCTACCTCAGGAAGTGGTGGATATGAATACAGTGCAGGGCTTCAAACAGGCATGAGATAAGCATAAAGGAGCAATACAGATGAGTATGAATAGATAGGCCACTGACAGAGAAAAGGTCCATTTATAAGGTAGAAAAAGAAATGGGCAGACTGGATGGGCCTTGTGGTCCTTATCTGCCATCAACCTCTATGTTTGCCATATATGGGGCCCAGAAGGAACCAGCATAGTCTAGATGTGGTCTTATAAAAGATTTGTACAAAGGTATAATGCACAGTTCACCCCTTGTGACAAAAGATAATTTTATTGCTGCAAACAGCCTATTTGCCACTATAGCCACCTTCCTACATTGATCTCTTGGAGATAAGATATTATTAACAATAATGCCTAAGTCATTTTCTGTCATTACAGATTTTACTGTTTTACCATATAAGTTATAGTTTGTTAATGGTTGACAGTGTCCCTTTAATTTACTCCTCTCAGAACATCCCCATACTATAAAGGATGACTGTTCACCACCACTCTTCTTCCAGCCTGTCAGCAAGTTGGCTATCCACATCCTGTATACTTTGTGGACTCCAAAACTCTTCTACTTTATGCATTAGTTTTCCATGCAGTAAGTGTTAAAAGTCTTGCTGCAGTCTAGATGTATTACATACATCACACAGCCTTTATCTAGCTCCCTAGTTACTTCCCTGAAGAAAGCCTATCGGGTTGGTTTGAAAGGATATTGCTTTTGTGAAGCCATGCTGTGTGGTAGAGAATAGCCCATGCTGTTTTATGTGACAATCCTCCACCAACACACACAGAATACACCTTTTATAATTAACTCACTTTGCCAAGTACCAAAGTAAGATTGACATGTCTTTAATTAACAGGGTCTGACCTTGCCCCATCTTAAATAGAGGAACAACACTTACTGAGTTCATGTCATCTGGCACAATTCCAGTCTATAAAGATATCAGTAAGGGATATAGTCAGAATCCCTCTAAACTCTACTGTTACCTTCTGGACCCTGGGATTATCCTAGATTTACAGCCTGTAGATACTTACAGACTAACCTAATTTTAGCTTGATGAGAATTGCCTCCTGTTCAGATCACACCTCTCCTGAAACTTCCTCCCCCAGTTTAGATGCTCATTAACTTTCTGGCAGAATATTTACACACACTCCGTACCTGTTTCCCTGGCCTTGCTTAATACAGTAGTTCCTGCCTTTCCCCAAGTTGAGTGTGTCTCTCTCTCCCCCTTCCATTCATTCTGCTCCTTCCTTCCACTCACTCAAATCTTTACTACCCGAGTTCACTACTCATTCCTGCAATTGCCCCTGATTCTGGTCCTCAAGCTATTAATCAGCAGCCCTCCAAGCCCATGCTCATGCCCAGGTTTTCAGTCATCCCCACCTGTTGTTCAAGCACTGCCTTGTTCACCCTATTAATTGGAGTCATCTGCACTTCATTGCATTATTCCTCTTCATTTTGTTTGGCCTTGCACAAATTGTTCATTGTTGCTTCTTATTTATTTTTCTTATTTTTTTAATTTATGTGTTAACTTACTGATACACTCTCCCCTTCCCTACCATCAGAACACATCTGGAAACGAGCTGTTCCAGCTCAGTATGTCTTTCCTGTAAAACTTTTGAAATAAATAGATAAATAAATAATCAGGGGCCCCATCTTATCCCTGACTCTTTGTTTCCCTTTGTATTGAAACATGGTTTATCATTCTCCAGATCTGTCTTGGTCTGTGTAATCATTTCACTGCATTTGTTCTGTAATGCCCTATACTCCCACTTCCCTCACTCTGTCCTCAGAATCCTTCCAGTTATCATATGTCCTTTTTACTCCCTTAACTTCTTCTGTAGTTCCTTTGATGATCATGGCAGCCTTTGCCTATCTCTCTTACCCTTGTTGCCCATAGGGACAGATCTAGTCACTACCTCCATTATGTGCTGCTTCAAGACCTTCCACTTGGCATTAGCACTTCCAATCAGTGGAGTTTTCACAAGTTTAGCCATAACCATCTCCCTCTGCTTACCAAACGAGCTTTCCTGAAGTTTTGTGTCCTAGTCTTGTTTTTGGTGATACATCTTTCTACTCTCTCCTTGAATTCAATGGTCACTGTTATACATCGGCATCCCAGCACTTACTGCACTGACCATGCCACCCTCAATATCTTGCAGTAGATAAAAAAAACAACTGCATCCCCTCGTCTTGTGCTTGACATGCTAACGAAGGAAACAGTCTTCACAGCCATTTAAGGTTCAGGTCTAGGTCCATTATGTCTACACCTGCCCAATAAGCGGGGATGAACAAGTATGCTGAAGGGTACAGAATGTCTTTCACTACCGATATGAAGTTTCTCTCTGCTTTCCCATAGGCATTTTTCACCTCTCAGTCAATGTTAAATAGGTTGAATTACCCATGAAAAGTATGGGATCGATAGTTGCAGCCCCCTTAATTTCATTTCCCAATGCTAAGTCATGTTCTGCTGTACTACCTGTCAGCCTATAAACTCAAAGAATCATGTTTTTGCCTCCTGTTGATGCCAATGTCCAGCTATAGGCATCCTGCAGGAATCCCATCTCTCCTCACCCCCTCCTTTCTCACTTGCTTTTATCCTTTCCTTGACATATAAATGAACCCTTCTGACCCTCCCTGTCCCTCCTGAAGAGATTGTACCTCTCAATCTCTGTATTTCTGTTTGTTCCCAAATTTCATCAGGTCTATGTGAGTCCAACTACATCATAGTTCACCTTAAGAAATCCACCAACTAAATGAGCTTAACACAATGAAAGCAGAGGCTAAACTTAAATATATAATTATAATAACAGAGCAGGTGGACTCTTAGCCTTGTAGCTACGCCAACAGCCAGCCACTAGAATAAAATCAACGCAGACAGTAAATCAGACTTTCCAAGGAGATGTTGACTTCCAGTGAGCATACAGAAAAAGACATTTGCCCAGTTCTGTGAAACACTAAACCACAAATCAGAAACTACAGAGAATACAGCTGCCTTACATACCTTTTTCATAGATTCAATTGCCACACCTGTCAGAGGAAGAGAAGGAAACACTAGTAGTGAGGAATTAGAATCTCTCTTTAAATCCCTATAAAATGGCAGGTTTCTGGGACCAGAAGTTTTCTTGGGTGAATTTTATAAGACACTAAAGGAACAGATACATCCACCATCATTGGCTACATTTAGGAAAGCTAAACAGCAGAAAAAATTAAAGAGTAAATAATCATGGTATTATTATCAAATCCAGGGAAGGAACCTTTTGCAATGTGGATCCTATCAACCAGTGTCCCTGATAAACATACAGTAGATGCACAACTTTTAGCATACTATACATTTCAGCAGCTGGAGTTCAGAAGATCATCACAAAACTAATTCACTATAACCAAACAGGTTTTATACTGCGTAGAAGCATGCATAACAATATTGGATGGCTGCTAAATAACGTCTTGGCAGTGAAGAGGTCCAAAAAGCCTAATCTGAGCATTTCAGTAGAGACCGAGAAAGCATTTGACAGGACTCATTGGTCATTAATGAGATAAATAATGGCAAATTTCAAATGTGATAGTAATTTTCATTGGCTGAATTTTCATGGTGCATAATTCTCAGATAGCTCAAGTTCTAGTAAAAGGAATTCTGTCAGAAAATGTTTTTGCAGTGCGGTAAACGGCAGGGTGTGAGAGAAGACATGGTGGATGGGATACAGGCTATATAGGCACAGTAGTTGATTTGGAAAGTTATTTTCCAACATATCTGTAGCTCTCTGATGAGATTTTCGTGAGATTTTCTGCAGCACGGCAGTCCCAGATATTTTTTACTTTTGCTTTCTCCAGAGAATCTTGGATGATAACTTGCTGAATTGACAGCTACTACTGTAACAAATACAGTGCAAAAAGTATCACTGTATGAAGATGATATACTAATGTATGCATGCTACCCATCCAATGCATTCAGTACTCGGGTGTTACAGACTGTAAAATGTTTGTAGTCTGTCTCAGTTAACATGGACAAAACAGAAATTCTCAGACTGTGTGGAAAATGTGCCCTGGAAGAAAATAAGAAACTACTGAAAGACAACAGGGAAACTTAAAGGAGAACTGCACTGAACCTGTAAGTTGTTTTTGCAATAAAACTGTGTTTTTAAATCCTGGATACCATTCTGTTATTGTACAGTATTTATTACCTTGTTAGTAAACTCAGTGAGTGTTTCTGATTCACAACCTGGTGGCATAGTACATGCCATTATAGAACTGTATGACCTACAAAAAACTAATACTGGGTAATAAGGCCCGCTCACCCAAACAAAAAATCAAGAAGTCTTGAATTCAAATCAAATTATTTTATTCAAATCCCAAAAGTAATCAACGTTTTGGGACATACCCTTCATCAGGAAACTGGTCATATTGTATCAAATTCCCAATTCATACTTACAGCCACTGTTTCCTTGCTTTAAACTGTCCGCTGTTTCCCTTTTCTTTAACCGAATTTATATTCTGCAAGTTTTCAGCTTTATTTGTTAAACAGTTCTTTAGGTATCAAAGCGTCTGGAGTCTGTTGTCAGCGGACAGTTTAAAGCAAGGAAACAGTGGCTGTAAGCGGGAGTCAAACCTGAAACCTAGTTTTGTGTAAGAAGATAGAAAAGTATGAATTGGGAATTTGATACAATATGACCAGTTTCCTGATGAAGGGTATTTCCCAAAACGTTGATTCCTTTTGAACTGGAAGAGATTTGAATAAAATACTTTGATTTGAATTCAAGACTTCTTAATTTTTTGTTTGGGTGAGAGGGCCTTATTACCCAGTATTAGTTTTTTTTCTGTTAAGCGTCAGCTTTATACTGATGTTAGGCCTCTCCCCAAGAACATCTTTATTAACACTTGTTCTTACACTTTTTTGAGGAATTTGGCTGTACTGGATGATCCTTTTTTATGTTTGCTTGCACGCATGTGCAAGAAACATAGTGCCATCATCCAAGATTTCGGAGGTGTGTCACCTCCTCCTCCAATTCAGTCAGTGTGTTGGCAGGTGCGGCCCCTGTAAGCCAATGTATGCTGGAGCTGTCTATGACAAGCTCCAAAATGCAGTGGCATACAGTTGAAAGGGGGAGCTACGCTTGAGTGAGCAGCGATAAGATATCGCCTGCTCATGCGCAGCTCCCCCTACACACACACACACACAAACACACACACACGCACACGCACACGCACGAATACTGCATGCTTCCCCCACACGCACACACTCCATAGCCGATGGGGGTGCCCAATCCCCCATCGGCTGTGCTGCGCCCCCAAAAGCCTCCCAAATGCCACATGGGTGCCCACCCCAGCATGGCAACACCGATGGAATAGCCGACGAGGTGCCCAACCCCGTGAAGCTTCATTGTCTCTCCCTCCCCATGCTATCGCCGACAGAAGTGCCCAATCCCCATTGGCTTTACTCCCCGAGTACAAGGTGCCACGCTGGGAGCCCACCCCAGCATGGCAAGGTGATGCTTTTGCTGAATGGGTGCTCAACTCTGTCGGCTGAACACCCCCAACTATCCTTGTGCCATGCTGGGAGCCCACCCAGCATGGCAAACGCCCCAAGGCCGCCATTAAAAATAAAAAAAACTGTAAAGAAAAAACGGTCCCACGTAGTCTTCTGCCCCTCCCACAACCTGCACCCACCCACTGCGCACCCTGCCTCCCCACACCCCCCTCACCCCATACTTACCTCCGGAGCTCGGCATGATGATCTTTGGTGGACCAGGAACACGTCTGCACTCTTCAAAGCCGACCACGAATTGAGGAAATGCCGGTAAGCTTTATAATGGGCTAGATAGGGGGTTTTCAACTTTATTGCATATCTCAGGCATTTTTTGGAATTTTTGCACCAAATTTTCAACATGGGGTTTTTGGGACCCCTTCTCATGAATGATGTCACTGTCATGGCGTTATTCGGGCCTGAAGGGTGATTTCGCAGTCACTGCGCAGTCACTGCGTGAAATCACCCTTCGGGCCTGAATAATGCCATGACAGTGACATCGTTCATGAGAAGGGGTCCCAGAAACCCCATGTTGAAAATTTGGTGCAAACATTCCAAAAAATGACTGTTTTACGAGCATGCGTTGTACAGTTCCTATGCACGCTCGTAAGTTCACGAATTTTCAATATTTTCACTCCAGATTTCCAACATTGCCATTTTACCACACCTCCTTATGAGCAGTACAGCTGTCATTTTTCACATCTTGCCCAAAATGTGTTCCGCTCATTGCGCACAATGGTGCAGTCGATGCGCAAAATCAATGTATGGGACACATTAAGAAAATCACAGTGACACTGTTCATGAGCAGAGATCTTAAAATGGCTATGAATGACATTGTATCCTTACTGTATACTAGCTACCAACTATTCGAGTATTGTATGTAAACTGTTTGTTATTGCTGTCATTGTCACTGTTTGACGTGGAACCTTTGTAAAAGAGCTCTGAGCTCAAAGGTATGATCTGAATCCCTAAATAAATAAATAAAAAATGTTGAAAATTTGGTGAAAAAATTCCTAAAAATGACTGTTTTACGAGCGTGCATTGCGCAGTTCCTATGCATGCTCGTAAGTTTGCTAATTTAATATTTTCACTCCAGATTTTCAACATTGCCATTTTATTACACTTCCTTATGAAAAGTACAGCTGCAATTTTTCATATGTCACCCAAAATGTGTTTTCGCACATGTAGCGCACAATGGTTCTCTTGGTGTGTGAAAGCAATGTTTAGGACAGATTAAGAAAATTACAGTTACACTGTTCATGAGCAGAGGTCTTAAAATGGCTATGTTGAAAATTTGGTGACAAAACTCCATAAAATTACTGTGTTACGAGTGAGCATTGCGCAGTTTCCACGCACCCTCGTAAGTTCATGACTTTGTAATATTTTCAGTCCAGATTTTCACCAGTGGCATTTTTCCACACTTCCTTATGAACAGTACAGCTGTCATTTTTCACAACATGGCTGAAGTGTGTTTTCACACTTTCAGCGCAGAGATGCGTGGTCACTGTGGGAAATCATTGTTCGGCACAGATAAAGAAAATCACAGTGACACTGTTCATGATCGGAGGCACCAAAATGCCTGAGTTGATAATCTGCTGTAAAAAATCCCCAACCTAATTATATTACGGGTGTGCGTTGCACAGTTTCTATGTGCGCTCGTGACTTCACCATTTTGTTAAATATTTTTACTGCAGATTTGCAACATTGCCATTTTTTACACCTCCCCATGAACAGTACAGCTGTCATTTTTTACATCCTGTTCGGAATGTTTTTGCACCTGTGGTGCTAAATGCCGTAGTCACTGTGCATAAGCAGCTTTTGGCTAACAAACTGATATTCCCCCTGTTCATGAGGTGGGGTCACAAAAAAAACATGTTGAAAATTTGGAGTGAAAATACCAACGAATGCCTGAGGTATTAGGGTTTCCAACCATAACGCCCAACCCTGTAGAGAATGACAGGCATCAGGGGTGTGACTTGGGCTTCTTGCCTGTGATGCTCATACCATCACACACCCTGCAGCCAGTGAGAGGCATCGAGGTATGCCTTGGACTCTTCAGCCCCAAAGTTCACCCCATTCTCCTATATCGCACCCATCTCACCGTATTTCCTAATGAAATGGGGTGCGCATAAGGGCCAAAGACCCCAAGGAACACTGTGACACTTGTCAGTGTCTGCAGGGTGGAGTGTGGTGAAATGGCATGGCCGTTATGCCTGACGACCCAAACGCACACCCCAATGCCTGTCACTCTCTGCAGGGTGGTGGTGGGGTGGGCTTCAGTTCAATAATTCACTGCCATTCCTATTACGCAGCTCTGTAACTTCTACACTACCACTGCCAATGCCAGCAAGCAAACATTTGGCATTGACAAATGCTTATTTAACTGTATGACCTGGTTTTATTCTATAATAGAATACGGCTATATTGTAGCAACAATGCAAGACCTTAACAAGGACCTTAAGTACAGTATATCATATACTTCTAAAATGGTAATTGTCACCAGTGCAGGAGATGGAACCAGAAACACCCAATTAATCTGTAAGGGTGAAATGTCCACTTTTCAAAGGGGTGCCACTCAAGTTGCCTTGAGGGTTTCAGGGCACTTCAGCCTTACAATAACATCAGGTTACCGTAGATGATTTGGTGGCTGTTCCTGCCTTGTGGACTCAACAAGGCTGAGGGGCTTGGGCCCTTTTATCTTTGTTGGGTGGAGGTTGATATTCAAGGTTTAGACAGAAAACAGCACAGTGCCTCCACCCAGAGAAAGGTTAAATTGGGCTTGGTGTAAGTGTCGTACAGTACCTCTCCAGTAAATCACACCACCTGTAAACCAACATAGTGCAGTTGACAGTCCCCACAAAGCATATACTTGTACTGTAAAGCAAGTAGAACAGTAGAAACTGCTTAAACAGGATGGGCTGGTGGAAAAGGAATCATCCCATTTAAGCGAGCGTCTCTCCTAAACAAAGTTGAGTGTTTTGCATATTTTGAGAACAGTCAGCAATTTCAGAAGCCAAACTGTTCATGTTTTTTTTTTTTCCTTAATGCTTATTTAATGCAGTCATGCAGTAGTGCAGAAGTGCTTGGTGCAAAACCTTTTTTTTTTTTTGCTGCTTGTGCTTCGTGTTTGGGCATGTGCTTATTCATTTACAGTGCATATTCATTTTAATTAATTTTTATTAAAGCACTGTGTACACCGTTGGGTCATCCTCCATCAGAAGTGTGGCACTCTCTGTAAGGAAAGAGAATGAGGAGAATGAGGTCTGTGCTTCAGTTTCCACATTTAGAGAGGGAGCAGCGCTTGCAAAGCCAGGCACTTTAGACGTAGAGGGAGCAGCAGTAGATGTAAATGTAGACGTGAGGGAGCAGCAGTTGACAATGGTTGGAAGAAGTCAGTGATTGATCTCTGCCATCCAGTTATAGCATGTTGCTGCATTGAGCATTCACACGCAAATAGCTGCTGCCAAATGTCATTCTGACCTTGTAACTGACACTATTGCATGGCTGCCCGCAAACCAGACAACGCCTCCAATGTTGTAACCAGTGGACCCTCTTGTGAGTCAGCTGTGTCCTCGCTTTCAGTTTCATCCAGATCTCATAGTACAGATCGAGCCAGCTCTTCATCAGTTAGTTCTCCAACAGTTGGTTCCTGTAAGTCCATATGAATGAATTCCTTCTTGAAAATTTGGGGTCAAAATATTGAAAATTACCAAAGTTATGAGTGAGCATTGAAAACTGTCAATGTACCTTCATAACTTTGTTGTTTTTAAATATTCTGACCCCCAAATTGTTAACATAGTCTTCTTATGACCCCACCTCATGAACCTGGTAGGGGAAAAACTTATCGGTTCTATAGAGTCAGACCCAAGGTACACGCTCTCAAGTTTGAAGGTTTAACTTATATAGTTTTTAAACTTTAGGTTAAAAAATGTGTGGTTTTCTAAACATGCTCAGTTCACAAAATGAACATTCTAAGGATTGCTTGATTTTTGCATTAGCAGTTTGATCAATAGTGCTGGCTGATGAAAGCAGTTTGAAGGAAACTAAAAGTGATTTCCATCACACTGCTTTCATCAGCTGCGGCTGACAAAAGCAGTGTGAAAGAAATCACTTTTGGTCACACTGCTTATACCTCCAGGTATCTTGAGAAGTTATCCCCCCTCCCAGCCATTCTCTTACGCAAAACAACTGGTGGGTGCCTAATCCTGCCAGCTAGTACTCCCTTCCTCCTGAACCACATCTTTTTTTATCATTTAAAATGGCTGAAAGGTGCCCAAACCTGCCAGCTAGTATCCACCCTGCCTTCTGACACTGTCTTGATCACATAGACTCCTGGAAAAACCAAACTACATGCTACCAGATAGAGGAGTGACTGAACAGTCAGTTAAAATATGACCCTTCTGTCCCAATAGGGAAAGAAAAAAGGATCTGAGGTGCATGTGAAACTGCAGAGATGAACGGCTTAAAGGAGTCACAAAGTGATCATCCCCCCCCCCCCAGGAACCTCTAAGTGTAGTGGACTAACAGCCTAGATGGTATAGGAGATGAAAAAGGGGCATTTCAACCAAAAGGAATAGTCTGGCATAGCCAGGAAAAAAAAATCAGAGAAAAAGACCTGCTTCTTCTGCAACAGGGATGCACTCTGTGTACGAGCTGGTATACTTGATTCAATCCAGTGCATAGCACTCTTCCACAGACAGTGCAACTGCCAGGTGAAGTTAGATTGGATAGTGCCCAGAGGCACATATTGCATTTACTGTAGCAACTAACATACAACTGCACCAGCAGAAAAAAGGCCTTGCAGTCTATCGTGTCTGCTTGACTTTGCAGACCCCTCAGTATCTACTAAGGGATCTACACCTTTCCCTGTTTTCCATTCCTTACTTCCCATCAATGTCCTCCTTCACTCCCGCACCCCCTTCCATGCAACCTTCCCTTTTACTCTGTCCTATCCTCTCTTGAAGCTGTTGACCATCTTCAGGGAGACAACTACCTCCTGCAACTCATTCTATTTTGTCACTATCCTCTCAATGAAAAAGTGTCTCCTCATTTCCATCTTGAATCCTTGCCCCACTAGCTTGAAGCAGTGCCCCCTAATTGTCCTGGTGCCACTAAGACTGAAGAGGCCCTCAGAGCCTACTTTGTTGAAACCCTTATGGTATTTAAAGGTCTCAATCATGTCTCCCCTCTCTCTTCTATATTCCAGGGGGTACATGTTATGTTCTCTGAGTCTCTCCTCATATGGTCTGCCTTGCTGCTCCTGGATCATCCTGGTAGCCCTACTCTGAACTGTTTCCAGCAGATTGATGTCTTTCTGCAGGTAAGGGTACCAATACAGCACACAGTACTCAAGATAGGGCTGAACCAGTGATCTGTACAGTGGCAGAATGACCTCCTGTTCCTGTTGGTTATACCCAAGGCCCCTGGAATTCTGCGATTCTGCGGTTGTGGAATTTTCCGCAGAATTTGCATCATGCCCCAGAATTCATACAGTGCTGCATAATTCATTGTTTTTGGTGTATTTTCATTCAGATATACAGTTTTCCACAGTGCCAGGCTCCCATACCGATCTTGTTTATCCCAAAGCCCCTCCTCTATGTTTGGCATGTGATGTCATCAATGACATCACATCATATTTTAGCCAATGACAGGGCTGCGTTCTGCCACAGACATGAATAAATCATGCTGTAGAAATCATAAAATGCTGCCGCAGAAGCCTAGGAGCCCTGCCACAGAAATCAGAAAATGCTGCCGCAGAACACTAGGGGCCCTGCTTATACCCGACTATACAGTCCAGCATCTGATTCACTTTGGCTGTTGCTCTCTTGCAGTGTGCTAAGTACTTTAGGTAACTCATAATGATCACACCCAAGTCCTTCTCTTCTTCTGACTTGGTAGCTTGCAACTGCCCAGTCAGTATTTGGCCTCTGATTCTTGCCCCCCACCCAAGTGCATCAGCTTACACTTTTGATGCTGAATCCCACTCTGCCAAATACCTCACAATCTCTCCAGTTTGGTCAGGTCTTCTCTAATGTCTCCCTTCTTCTGTGTCCACTCTCCTACAGAGCTTTACGTCATCTGAAAGCAGGCATATCTTACCTTTTATCCCATCTGCAATGCCACTGATGAAGGTGTTAAATAACACCGAACTGAGCACCAAGCCCTGTGGGACCCCTCAGTGTCTGGTCTAGCCACCAAGAACTCCCCCCGATCACTATATTCTGACTTCTATCTTGCAGCCAGTTTCTAATCCACAGAACTAGTTCTGCAGCTGCTCCCAGGTCATCCAGCTTTCTAATTAATTGCTTTTGGGGCACAGAGTCAAAGGCCTTACTGAAATATAGATACATAATGTCCTCTGCTTGGCTCCTGTCCACTGTTCTGGTTACCTAGTCAAAGAAATCGACCCGATTGGTCTGGCAGGGCTGCTCTGACATGAACCCATGCTGCCTCTTGTTCTGGTGAACATTTTCTTCCGGAAACCTTACCAGTCTTTCCTTCAGTATGGTTTCCATGAGTTTCCCCACTATCGAGATCAGATTGGCTGGCCCATAGTTGCCAGGGCTGTTCCTCAACCACTCTTGTGCAGCAGCACTGCATGCACTGTTCTCCAGTGTTCAGGTACTTACCACATCTCTAGAGAGGTGTTTAACAGGTCTGTCAGGGGACCCATGAGCACTTCTGCCAACTTTGTCGGCACCATCTGATGTATGCCATCTGGTCCTGGGGATATACTCCAAGAAGGGGTTGTACCCCAGACAGGGAGAAGGAGGACAAAAAAAAACAGAGGAAGGGACCTGCCTTCTCTCTCTCTCTCTGTCTCTCTCACATATTTTATTTTGACATGAGGGCCCTGAAAAGGAACCCTAACCCCAGTGTTGAAGTTTTTTTGCTGGTGGGAGTGGGAACCCAGCAATGAGTCCCATACCCTTTTTCTCTATAGACAGTACAACTGGGAAGATGCCATGACAATAAGTTGTGCCAGCCAGCACTATCAGGGTGAGATGCCCAGAGGTCCTGGCACTACTAGAGTGGGGGATGGTGGGCGAGTGTGGTAATTAATAGTGAAGGTATTCTGGAAGATCAATTTTCATAGCTTCCAAGAGTCAATTTTCACCACTAATTCCCACTTATGGGTTTGAGTACCAAACTTTCCTTTCTGTCTGAGGGAGGAGCTGACCCACCCTAAGGGTACAAGATACCCTCAGCTCTCTATGCGGGGAAGAACATCAGAGGGCAGGGACCCCTCACAGGTCTAGTGAGACCTGAGACGGGTCATGGCTATGCGGAGGCTCCTGTGGCACAGAGCAGGAGGGTTTCCCAACAGTTCCCCCCTGACCCTAAGGGAGAAGAATTGAGCCCCTTGGAAGTGCAAGTTAGGTACCTTACACCGGGCCAAAGGTGCCAGTCGGGAGAGACGAAGCCATAACATTTGTCTCATGCAGACTGCAGTTCCTGTCAACATGGAGGCCACCTCACTGGCATTGTAAGAGGCCCCCGAATGGCGCCGAGCTGTCTCCAGACCCCAGGCAGAAAGGTCAATGGCCTGCGTGACTGTCTCACTCTGTAGCAGTGTACATAGAAACATAAAATTTGATGGTCCCTGTCTAGACTGTCTCTATAGACTCTAAATGGTCTCTGGTGACCCTTCTTCCTCCCTGCCCATTTCCTAATATTCCCCATGTCTATCAAATATGTTTGAAGCCCCTAGTATTTTTGCCTCCTCCACATTTGCTGGCAGTCTATTCTCAGTGAAGTAGTGCTTCCTCACATCCCTCCTAAATGCCCCTCCTCCAGCTCCATCATATGCCCTCTGGTTCCAGTGCTCTTCCCCATTTGAAAGAGACTCCCCTCCTACACCCTGTTCATCCCCATGAGGTACTTGTAGGTCTCTGTCATGTCCCCTCTCCTTCTCCTGTCTTCCAGGGTGTATATGTTGAGATCCCTCAGTCTCTCCTCATCGGGCTTTTGTTGAAACCCTTGCACCATTTTAGTTGCCTCCTCAGAACTGCCTTCACCCTGTATATGTCTTTTCTGAGGTGCAGCGTCCAGACGTGGACACAGTACATCAGGTGAGGTCTCACCAGTGAGCAATATAGTGGCAATAGCACCTCACTCCTCTTGCTAGATATACCTCTACCCATGTATCCCTGCATCCCACTGGCCATAATCAGTGCTTTGTCACACTGACCTGCCACTTTGAAGTCATCAGATATGATAACCCTAAGGTCCCTTTCCTGCTTAGTGACTAACAGTACCTCCCCCACATCCTCTACCCAATGTAGCCAAAAGTGTGCTTAGCTGCAACTACAGCTCACAGTTATAGGTCACCGTATGTGCGTGGTGTGAAGAAATGCACATTAGGGTAGGTGCCAAGGAAAAAGCCTTCATTCCAAGAGTGTCCATCAGTGCAGAATCTGCCTCTGGGGGATGGTCATGCATGAGGTGCCATGGCCCCAACGGGGTCTGCAATACTTCAAACCCTGAGGAAGGGTGAAGTATATCACCAGCAGATTCTGTGGGTGCACGGTACCACATAAGGAGGTCCCTGGAGATGGCTGGGTTGGAGAAGGGACACTTCTACACTACCCTGGATACCTCCTCAAAGGTTGCAGGCCATGGAGGAATGGCAGACGTGTCAAGACTAGGAACTCTGAGGAGTCCCAAAGGCAAGGTTGCCAGACTGCAGCTTGTAAAACTATGTAGTTCGAGTGCCTGGAGAATCTCCACCAAGAATCACTGGTACAAAGCATACTCAGCAGCTGAAAGAAGGCAGACAAATTATCCACTGCCCTCTGAGGAGGACGTCGCTGGAGAAGAGGCAGGTATTGTTGGTACCAGGGAGAAGGGCCTATACTGGTCCCTGTCAAACTCCCTATGCAAGCTCTCTAATGCATCAACAAAATCCCAGTGTTGTTCCCATGTTAACAGCACCTCAGGGCCTATGAAGAAGGGCATCCTCTGTAGGAAATGGTGTGGCCCTGCTAGAAGGGATTAAGACTCCTGGTCTCAAGGGCCTTGACCTGCACCACTGAACTATGCAGGGAGCCTTGCTTGATGGGAGAGTGACCCAATTGGTGCCCATGGGGGGATTCCCCCGCTGAGGAGAGTGGAGCCGTACAGGTCCCACAGGGTGACCCCAGTCCTCACCGGTGACATCCAGTGGCTCTGGAGAAAACTCCATCTCTGGGCTACCACCCAGCCCCGAGTTGGCGCTGCCTCTGGCACCAGGCTCTGGATCAGCGACACCCTCAGAAACATGGTTATTCCCATCACCATGGCCGCCACTGCCCTCAACAACTTTCTTGGTGCTGACTTCGAAAAAATACTCAAAGCTATCACCCTCCTCAGTGTTGCAGGCAATACCAGATTCAGGGAATACCTCAGAGACAACATCATCATCAGCATCTCACTCAGAGCCAGACCTAGGATCAGCACCATTGCCATCACTAGCAACATCATGGATGCTGATAACATTCGAACTGGCAACAGTGCAGATAACATAGTTGGTGCCAGCCCCTCTCCTGTCACTGTGAACAGTGTAATGTGGGGGCCTGGTGTGGTCCCTGGTGCTATCCACCACATCGTTACCATGAACGGCGACAACAGCATGGGCAATGCTAGAGGACAATGCCGAGGTATCCACCAGTGTAGACTGAGCATATGGCTGTGGCCTCACCACTGAGGATGCCTACTGCTCAGGGAGGCAGACTGTTGACGGTTCGGTGTCCACTATCCAGAAGGAGTTGACTGTCCACCATACACAGCCACCAGAGTTTCCGGCACCGCAACGCAGTGAGGTCGAGAAGAACTCAGTACTTCCACAGAAGCAGAGGTCCTGCAGGAAGAGGCCCAGTGAAAAGGCCTAGAGACCTGATCTTGGACACACACATGCAAGGCCTGCCTTCAAATGTGGGGACAGCATGACCCCACCTCAACACGTGGTTCTCAAGGATGCAGCGGTTTATAGAGAAGCAGTCATTACATGCATCCATGTCGTGCTCCGGTTCAAACCAGGCTGCATAGGACTGATGCTGGTCCAAAACAGCCATCAGTTTCCCACAGGGGCAACGATGCATAATGGACAGCTGTCAGACTTTCTTCGATGACTTGGCATCTTTTTAATCAGACTTCCGCACTGCAGTAAAATAATACAGACAGGCCACACTGTAATAAAGAAAAAAATGATGATGATGCATTAAAATAAGCAGTGGCGAGGCAAACTGAGGCACTGTGCTCCCACGGAGCACACATAGCAGGAAGAACAAAACTGGGGTTGGTGAGGGAGCCAGCAACAGTTATTTGCTGGTGCGCAACACTATGTGGGTGGTGCACAGGCACCATGCCCAGTAACTGTGGCCGACCCCCTGGCCAAAAGCTTTACTCCCGTGGGGTCCTAGTGCCTCTGGCACAGACCCATAAGTGGGTATCAATGGTGAAGACTGAATCTTGGAAGAGTACTTAATTTCATTGGTTAATCCCCCTCTCTCAAAAAAAAAAAAACAGAAGAGAACAGGAAATGTGGAGGGTTTCTGTACCCTTAAGACTGAGATGGTGCATGCCAAATTTCATCGTCTAGGGTCTAAAATGGCTGAAATTTAAGGCTCTGAAAATGAGACAGACAGAAAGGATATTGCATGGGCCTAGTAAACATATGCCTGAAATATTTTACTAATGGTCTGTGACTCCATGGCATCAGCAGTGATGAAGCCTTGAGGGATGCCACAGGGGTCACCGATTACAAGTAAAATTTCAGACATATTTTTATTGATCCCATGTCATATTTGATTTATGCAATACATGGGTTTGTGTGGTAAAATGGTCATATGTGCTGCTGTCTCAAGTGAGTTACAGTTAAAATTCTGTAAGAAGAACTTTCTGAGAACAATCAAGTCCTTGAATTAAATTATGCTAGGCTTCTATTCTGAAGAACCTACAGTGAGAATATTTGCTTTGTCATCCACCAAGAGTGAGAAATAATGTGATATTCCCACCGTAGGTCTATGACAAGCAAAAGTATCAGGGTTATTTGTTGAAGTTTATTTTCACAGGCATTGCATCTATAGAGAATATTTGTTGAGTTGATCATAAATGAGCTTTTTATTTACTCTGCAACGTTGCCAACAATGCTGCCTGGCAACAAGTGGCAAAGACAAACCTGGGCAACCCTAGCATCCAGCAGAGCCACTGCAGCCAACAGCCACGTTGGTGGTTGGGAGAGCACACCTGTTCCCTGGTGCCCAGTGGTCCTCCCCCTCTCCCTCCTCTGATCCCTATCCCTGTGAAAACTACACATTTCCCCGGTGGTCCATGGTTCCCCCAATCCTCTGATCCCTGTTCTCATTATAATAAACCAAGTGTCTGGTGATCCATGGTCCCCCGTCCTCCAATCCCCAACCCCATTAAAATAAACCCAGTCCCTAGTGTCCAGTGGTCCCCCCCCACTCTCCAGTCCAGGGGTGTAGCCAGGGATTTCAGATCTGCACACCAAGTGGACTCACTGCTACTCCCCCCCCCGTGTAGCCAGATAATATACAAATGTACACCAGGACCGTGTTTGTTGTCTCATTTGGCACAATAAATACAACTTTTGTATTCCATGACAGTGGTTGGTGCCATGCATGGGTAAATACAAATGCCATGCATTGTTCCCATACCAGCCCAGAGCCTGTAAAGTTGTATTGTCCTTGGAATGCAAAGAGTATTAGTGACCAGTCCTTCTAGTTTTGACTCCTATGAATAAAATTACAGAAAGGGTCAGCATTTTTTTTGTTAGTTTTCATGGAAAAAGGAAGCAGTTCAGAGCCTATTTGCTACCCCCTTAAATAAAATTGCACACCATGGAGTACTTGGAGTATGCCTGACTACACCCATGCTCCAGTCCCCATCCCTGTTGAAATCCTTTGAGAAAGGATTGTGAAATCTAAAATGCATCAGGCAATAGTGGCCATCTGTGTATGTTTAATTTTTTTGCCACTTAACAAAATATGGCACAATAAGTATTTTCATTGTTTTAGACAGTCTCATCTTCAGTGGTGGTGAGCGCCAAATTTCTTCAAGTTGTGTGCAGGAAAAAAAAACATCCAGCCCACAAGCTGACAGAAAATGAAACCCTACTGCATCTGTCTCTCCCTAGCTTGGAGTGGGGCTGCACCTGAAGGAGGTCTTGAGGCTGCCACATGGCACAGGCTTGAGCGTATGCTAAGAACAAGTTAGCAGCAGCTAGGGGATGAATCTAAGAAATAACCCCACAGGGAGAGACAGCATTAAAAGGAAAAAGAGGATTAAAAAAAACACACTTTTTTTTTTTTGCAGGAGGGGGACAGGGGCCCCACTTCATTTTATTTTTAAATTGCCCAATAGGAAGAAAAAGAAGAGCTAGCCTCAAGGAAAGAAGTAGCTCAGGGGGAGAGGCAAGAAGTGCAAGAGCACTATCAAAAAATGGGGTGAGCTGCCCAGAGGCTCTGGCTCTCACTTGATTGGGGGAAGGTGGGCAAGCGTATGACTGAATGGTGACGACATTCTGGAAGATCAACAGTTACGGTGAGTACGTAGTTTTCATATCTTCCAAGAATCAATCTTCACCATTCAGTCCCACTTACGGGCCAGAGTACTAAGCTTTCCCCAAAATGGGGAGGAGTTGGCTCACCCCGAGGGAAAAAAAAAATTATTCCTCAGCCCTCTGGTTGGGGATAACCACTGGAGGGCAGGGACTCCTCATATGTCCGGAGGAAGCCGAGACTGGTCAAGGATAGGAGAAGGCTCTTCTGACCTGGGAGCAGGAGGACACCCTGACAACTCACACCTGACCCTACAGAAGACAAAGTAAGTCCCCCTGGAAATGCGAGTTGAGCACCCTACGCTGGGCCAGGGGTGCCAACGAGAAGAGGCAAAGCCATACCGACTGCCTAATGCAGACTGCTGTTCCCACCAGCCTGGAAACTACCTCATTGCCATTGTATAACACCTGCTCTTGGTATCTTGCCAGCTTCAGGCCCTGGGCAGAAAGGCAAATGACCCATCTAGCTGACTTGTAATCTAGCATGGACACCCAAAAGCTGACTCAGCGTTGCCCACAGATGCTTGCCATAAGCTGCCTGATGTGCCTGACTTGAGGAAATGCACATCACAGTACATGCTGCCACAAAAACTCTCCTGCCCCAAGCATCGATCTCTGCAGAGTCTGTGTCGGGAAGGCAGTCGTGCAATGGGCGCCTAGGCCTGTGGAGGTCTGCAGCACCAGAAAACCCCTAGGTGGGTTGAGGGATAGCACCTGAAGACCCTGCGATAGTGTAATATCTGCACTGGGCATCTCTAGGGGCTGGAGAAGGGGAAAAGGGATGGAGCCAGACATGCCTGGATGCCTCCATAAAGGGCTGGTGTCACAGAGGGGTAACAGAAGTATCATCGTTGAAATCCCCAAGAAATGAGAGCACCAGGGTAGAAGTATTGTGACCTACAAATGGACATAAATTCAGCTCCTGTATCATCTCCATCAGGAATTGCTGGTACAGAGAGTACTCTGCATCAGAGGAGAGATTGACTGAAATATCCTCTTTTTCAGAGGAGGAAGGAGGAGAGCAGGAGCTGGATCCAGATAATGGTGGTGCAGGGTCCTCAGGCCTAAAAACAGCATGGTCTGCTTTGAGTTGCTACTGGCCGAACACACCAGCCATCGACCTGAATTGATCCCAGTTCATGAGCACCAGGGGAACTATAATACCTGGAAGTGCAGGAGAGGGGGCAGAGGAGCGGGAGGAGGAAGAGGGTCATGGATGGCCAGGCCAGTTCCTCTGCCAGGGCTGTGAGAATGTTCAGGAGGCTTGCCCATAGTGAGGGCCTAGCAAACTCTCCAAACTGTGACCGACCAACATCAACGGACTGGTCCACATGGTGCCCTTGGGTGGGAACCCTGAGGTGGGGACAGTGGAGCCAGACAGGGCCCACAGGGTGGCCTGAGACCCACCAATGACAGGGCCAGATGGTTCTGGAGAGAAATGAGACCCCAGGCTAGCAATGCAACCCCTGCCAGCATTACCACCATCTCTGAATAAGTGGTGAGCTGCAGGTCAAGTGCCCTGCCTCAGTTCCTCACCAGGGCTGACCCTGCCTCCTGGGCCAAGCCCAATTTCTAGGCCACAGCCACCTCCAGAGCTGGCACCATGAGTGGCATATGGACCAGACCCAGTACTGTGAATGGCACCTGAATTAGAGCCTGGAATGGCACTGGAACCCAACCGGCACTGCAAACTGCGCCAGAAGGGGTCTCATCGCTGTCCTCGGTGTCAGCCTGAAGGGCAACCTCAGGAGTGACTGCCACCCCAGAGTCAGGCTCAGAAACAGGCCCAGGAAGGCCTCCATCCTCACCGGCTTTGTCCCCAGGCCCAAGGTCAGCGGCATCATCCTCCCCAAGCCCCAAGGGCACTCAGGGGAAGAGATAACAATGACCTCTGGGTCCGAGACAGGGCCGACTCTGGAACGCTTCCCTTTTCTGGCACTGGGAGTAGTGTCAGAAGGGGGTCTAGCCTTGCAACCAGCACTGCCCTGCTCACCGGTACTGGCCTTAGTACCAGGAACTGATGCGGCACCAGGCTGCAACAACAAGGTGCCCACCAGTGTAGACCAAGTGTATTGCTTTGACCTCACCACCGGCGTCCATGGCCCCAAAGGCCCAGTGTACTGGGGAGGTTCTTAGCCAGCCCCCAGTGGGGGCTGACTATCCACTAGACCCCCCCCCAGGCCTCCGATGTCTCAGCGAGGTGAGTATAGGGAGTGCCCCCATCTTCCTCAACACAAGAAGTACTGGGAAGGGACTCAGAGGAAGAGCCCAGGGACCTTACCTTGGCATCCCTGGTGCGATGTCTGCCTTCGAAGGTGGGTGGATCATGGCACCACCTCCATGTGCCCTTCTCTAGGGTAGTCCATGGAGACATAGGCATTGCATCTGTCCATATTGTGGTAGGTACCAAGGCAGGGCCAGCAGCCAGCATGTCGGGTCCTGGATGGTAGTATGACCCCCACAGGAGCACTGATGCACGGGGAGTCGACCTTGTTCTTCTTCTTCTTGGCCTTCTTTTACTCCCCAGGACCCAACATGATGACTTGGAAGAAAAAAATGAACAAAAAGTCAGAAAAGTGTTTATTTTATCTGTGCTGAAAATTAAAAAAAATACTATAGAGTGGACCCAATGTTTCGGCCAGGAGGTGTTTTTTATGAATGATTTTTGAAGAAAAAAAAAAGGCACTGTATCTGCACTACATTCACTTTTTTCTCTGAAAATCATTCCTGAAACAACAGCAAAACAATAAATCAAGTAAGAGATCCACAAGAGCCCATCCCAGGCTGCATGAAACCTGCTGGGGACTGATGTGAGCTTAATGCAACAGGAGACTGTATCACCGATTCCTCTTTTCGACTCTTCTTCAACATTACCTTAGCTAGAAAGCCAAAATAAAAACTGAACACGGCTTTAGTCAACTCTTGTTCCTGCAGACGTGATTTTAAATCCGTTCCCAGTTCTGTTATTGTTCCATCTTTCCTGGACCTTTAGTAAACACAGTGGCCCTTTCCGATTTACATACTGGTGTTTAAGTTCCATTTTAGAACTGTACCTTCCATGATGTCACAGAAATTCTTGTTGCTGAACTGATCCTTGTAAAGAACAGTTATATAAAAACTTACCATAACAGTAGATCTTTGAGGGGATCTGTCATCAGACAACACCACAGGAACCTTTGCTGTCGGTGAAGGAGAATCCACATGAAAGATTTTCAGCCGTCCATGCATCAGCCGATATCAGCAACCCTATATAGGCTTAGGCGGCCCCACTCCCTCCTCAGTTCTTTCCCTCCAGAGACGAAGGGAGCAAGGCTGATACCCTGGTAACTGAGGAGAGAAAGAGAGACCCAGCTCTCAATATATATATGATAGGAAACAACAGATAGCCAGGTCCTAGACAGGAGCCCCAAGAAGGGGGATGGTGGGTGGGAAATCATACCTGATGACTGAGATCACCTCGAAGATCTACTGTTATGGTAAGTTCTTAGTAACTGTTCTATCTTCTTCGGGGGTATCTCAGTCATCAGGTTACACCATAGGAACGAGTACCAAGCAGTGACAAGTGAAAAACAAACAGTCTGGGAGGCTAACTCTCCATAAACTTAAGACAGAAGTCCTTATAACACAGCCCTGCCAAAACCTGCACAGGCTCTTGAGGTAATGTCCAGACTGTAATGACTGGTGACTGGACTGTACTCCAGGTGGCAGCTGCACAAATATCAGCTGCTGAGACCCCTTTAAAACAAGCCACCAAGGTAGTCATGCCTCTGGTGGAATGAGCTTTGACAGCACCAGGCAATTCTTTGGCGTACTTGTTGTAGCAGAACACAATGCAATTTTCCAACCATTTGGATAAACATTGCTTAGAAACTGAAGCACCCTCTCTACTGAAGGCAAAAGAAACAAACAACTGCTTTGACATTCTGGACTCTTTAGTCCGAAGCAGATAATACTTCAATGTTCTGTGCACACCTAACACATGGAGCAGTGCTTCCCCTGGATTGGCACGCTCAGGAAAATAAACAGGAAGGTGGATAGACTGATTTAGTGTGAACTCAGAAACCACCTTGGGCAAAAACTTAGGATTTGTGTGCAAAGATACCCTGTCTTTGTGAAAAATCAAATAAGGCTCCTCGCACCAGAGAGCCGGAAGGGCTGAAATTCTTAGAGCAGAAGTAATTGCAACTAAAAATAGTGCTTTCCAAGAAAGAAAGCACAAATTGCAAGTCACGATTGGTTTAAAAGGTGGCAGGGTCAACATTTCCAAAATAAAATTCAAATCCCAAGCCGGGACAGAGGAACAGAATGGAGGTTTCAGATGCAGGATGCCCCTAATAAAAGTACAGGAGACATCTAGCTGAGCAATCGTGTAGTCACCCACGGGCGCATGAAAGGCAGAAATAGCTGAAAGGTGGACCTTGAGGGAAGAATACTGGAGGCCTTAGTCAGACAAAGAAATCAGGTAGTCGAGGATATGATTCACTGGGGAGGTGAAAGGGTCTAGGGAATGTTTAGCAGCCCAGATGGCAAATCACTTCCACTTCATGGCATAATTGGCACAGGTGGAAGGCTTGCAGGCTGACACCAGGATACCTGCCACCCTACTGGAGACCTCAAACCTGGCAATGGCTATGTCCTCAGGAGCCAGGCATGCAGATGGAGGGACTTGTGATTGGGATGGACCAGGGTCCCCTGATCCTGGGTCAGCAGATTCCTGCAAAGGGGCAAAGGGATCAGTGGTTCCTCCACCAGCTGCTGAAGTAGAGGAAACCAGATCTGGTGAGGCTAGAATGGGACTACCAGAATCATGCTGGCCCCTTCCATTTGCAGCTTGATCAGCACCCTCTGAATTAGATGAAATGGAGGGAATATGTAGAGAAATCTCCCGCTGCAAGAGATGGACAATGCATCTCACCAGAAAACTCCAGACCCTGGATCTAGTGAGCAGAAATTGGGCAGTTTTGCATTGAGTGGAGACGTAAAATGGTCCAACTCTGGATGACCCCACCTGTCGAACAGATCTTCTGCTACTAATGAGAGAAGCTCCCATTCATGCATGCTGGACTGGATCCTGCTGAGACTGTCTGCTAGGGTGTTTAGGACACCTTGCACGTGGACCGCAGAGAGAGTCAAACCTGTGCTCCAGTGCCCAATATCACACTCACATTGCCTCCCTGCAAAGGGGATATGAGTGAGTCCTGCCCTACTTGTTGAGGTAGTAAACAACACTCACATTGTCTGACTGCAAAAACAGTTGGCCTGGAGCAAGATGCTCCTGTACTGCCTGCATGGCGTAGAGCACTACTCTCATTTCCAGGACATTGATATACAGGAAGGCTTCCCACTGGGACCAGGAGCCCTGTGTTTGGAATGGACTCAGGTGTGGTCCCTAGCCTGGACCCGAAGCATCCATGGTTAGAATCTGATGCAGGGAAGAAATCTGGAAGGGAATCCCTTGAAGAAGTTTCAAGGGGTCCATCCACCACTGCAGTACCTTGCGTACTGGAGAGGAGACCAGGACTTGTAGGTCCAACCTGTCCATACGCTGGCCCCACTGCACCCTGAGAGTCCACTGAAGGGTGGGCATGTTTAGCCTGGCCAGTGGGATGATGGGAATGGCCGCTGCCATTAGACACAACAACCTGAAATACCGCCTGGCAGGAATATACCAAATGATTGACTTCCTAAGCTTGAGCTATAAGGCACTCCACCTTGTTTTTGGGCAGGAAGGCCTTCCCCTGCTCGGAATCCAGGATTGCCCTTATATACTGCAGTCTTTAGAGCGGTATTAGAACCAGCTTGTGCAGGTTGAGAATATTCCCAGAGAGTGGAAGACCTGGAGAGTGCGCTCCACAGTCAGTAAGAGCTATTCCCTGGACTTGGCCTTGAGAAGCCAATCATCCAGGTAAGGGAAGACATACAGTCCCTCCATTCTGAGGGCTGCTACTACTGTGGCTAAGCACTTGGTATAGACACATGCACTTGGTATAGACATGCGGCGAAGAGGACAAGCCAAAGGGCAGCATTTTGATCTGGTAATGCTCACCCTGTGAGGCAAAATGAAGACACCTCCAGTGAAGAGGAAAGACCGAGATGTGCAGGTAAGCTTCCTGCACATCCAGTGAGCACAGCCAGTCTCCAGCCTTGGAGGGGCATAAGGCCTGGCAAAGTTACCATCCAGAACTTTTTGTACTGGACAAAGAGATTGAAGTCTTTTAGATCTGAAATGGGTTGCAGATCTCCGGTCTTTTTTGTGACCAGGAAAAACCTGGAATAAAACCCTTGATTTCTGTGTCACCTTGGCACCAGTTTGATTTTTTTTTTTCTTTGTTAACTGGGTAAGGGCCACTAGGCACAACTGCCTGTTTTCAGGGGCGACCCGGGAACTTTAGGCTGGTTAAGTGACTTGCTCAGGGTCACACAATATGCAAGTGAAGGTTGGGGGAATCAAACCCAGGTCTGCTGAACCAACCTCATTCACAGCTTGTTACTCTAACCTCTGGGCTGTACTGCCTGCTAGCGCAGAAGAGACTGTACTTCCTCCCAGAGAACAGACAAGTGAGCCGGGGGATAGTTGGAGGGTGAGGGAGGGATATCTGGAGGCTGCTGGATGAGCTCCAGGTTATGACCTGTCTCTATGATCTGCAAAATCCACGCATCTGAAGTTACGGTTCTCCATTGATTCAGATGGAGGGAGAACCGACCTTCAACCACCACCTCCTGGGTCTGGACCAGAGATCTGGCAGAGTCAAGCTGAGGTGGGACCAGCTGAGGAGGCTGGACTATCATTTCTGGGATGCTTGGCCACAGCTCCAGCACTGGAGGTGGCGGGCAAGGGAGTCTGGACTCTGCACTTACCCTGAGTACATGGGGATGAGCCTGGCCTATTGGCCTGTCTACAAAAGTAGAGCTCCCTCTACCATGGGGTTGAGTGTGGTAGAGAGAATGGACAGATTTAAGGGCTGTGCCAGAGGCCTGCAGCTCATTTATGAGGTCCTGAACATCAGGGCTGAACAGCTTGGTGCCACTGAAAGGGGCGTTAAGGACCTTGTTTTGCACATCAGCTGCAAATCCAGGGACTATAAGCCAGGAGTGCCTGCAAAGATATATGCCAGTGGCAGCTGCCCTGGCCACTATATCGGCCATGTCATACAGGGCCCTGAGGAGATGCTTACTGACATTCTCCGCAGTTTGCAAGCACTGGAGCAATTCTTGTTTCTGGGAGCTATATGGAAAGGCTTGGACAGCAGCCTTGCCCTTTCTCCAGTAGGCATTCTGGAATTTAACCATGTGTGACAGATAGTTTACAATCCTCAGGTCCAAGATGGAGGAGGCGAAAACCCTTTTACCCCAGAGGTCAATCCTGCACGATTCCTTGTCTGGGAGAAGGGAACTAAGGTGCTTAGGTGCCTTGGATCTGTCATGGGCTGCCTTGATGACCACAGAATCAGTTTCGACCTGTGCAACAAAGTAAGGAAGGCCCTGAGGGGCATTATAGAGTTTGTCTGCCCTACATGGCATAGCTGCTACCATGTCTGGTCTGTGCCAGGCTGCCGTAGTGGCATTCTTCATGGCTAGCAGCATAGGAGGAATGATCTCCAGGGGAGATTCAGAAACCTCCAGGAAGTCCACCAGGTCTTTCCTGGTGATATCCTCCTCCTCAGTATGGAAGCCCATGGTGGCAAACAACTGCTTCATGACACTGAAAATGGTGCCATCCTCAGGAGGAGACCTGGGAGTATGCTTGTCAGAGTCCTCACTGACTGAAGAGGCAGTGGGCTTAACTGAGATGAGGATGTCTTCCTCTTCATCCTCAGTGTCATCAGGGAGGATAAGATCAGGATGATACTCCTCCTCGATGTCGACCTCCTTGTCTGAGTTTGGCGTTGGATGCACCACCGGCAGCCCATGGGAAGTCTTCTGGGGTCAGTGAACAGGTGTTGATGGCGAAGCTGCCAGTGACAGTGCCCGTGATAAGGGCCTGTTGAAGGCACCCAGCTGCTGAACGAGTACATTTGTGAATTTAACAAGTACTTCATTCAGGTCTACAGTGGTCATCAATGGTGGGGGTGTTCGATGGCACGGAAGCTGATGACCCCTGTCCTGAGAGCCTGATGAGCCTATAGCCCTGGGAGAAGAAGGGGCAGGCATAGATGGAGTCATTGTAGATGATGTTTCAGTCATTGACGGTGGAGGGGCCGATGACCCAGCGGTTGATGGCTGAGTGCCCTGGGAGTCAGGCAGAGGAGTTGTTGGTATGGATCTGGTAGGAACAGAGACCGTGACAGCTGGTCTCTTCATTGAGGCAGCAGCTGTCAATGAAGAACCCCCCCGAAGAGGAAGAGGCCGATGGGGAATGGGATCGCCACTGGGGGTAGTGGTTGCGATCCCGGGCCTTTTTGTGACTTTTGCCCAAGGACTTGTCTCAAGCCTTGGAGGCCTGGGAGCTTGTAGATCCAGTGGGCGACTGGGTAGCAGGGGCCCCAGAGGACCCCTGCCCAGAGCTGGCTACCTGTTGTTCCATGAACTGTTTTAGAGTCTTCCTGTGTTGCCCAAGGGTTGTTTGATTAAACTTCTGGCAGAGCTCACAGTCAGAGACATTGTGGTCAGACCCAAAACAGCAGAAACAAACAAAGTGTTCGTCTGAAGAGGCAATCTTCTTTCCGCAGTGGCAGTGAAAGAAAAGAGAAGAGGAAGGATTAACTCTCAACATAGGCAAAAAGAAAAAAATCTCCAAAAGAGATTCTGGTAAAGGTAATAGGAAAAAAATGGACGTAGGCCAAAAAAAGGCATGGATACTGCAACAAAGCTTCCATGGAGACTGTGCTTGTAAGTCAATGACAGGAAAGAACTGAGGAGGGAGTGGGGCCACCTACGCCAATATAGGGTTGCTGACGTTGGCTGACATCGACGGCACAGGCAGCCACAGTTGTACTGCTGAAAATCTTCCGTGTGGATTCCCCTGCACCAACGGTGAAGGTTCCTACGGTGTTACCTGATGACTGAGACACCCCCAAAGAAGATCACAAGATCCACATAAACAGATGATTTAATACCTTTTATTGGACGAACAGAGTTGTTAGAAAAGAAAACAGGTGCTTTTAGTTTTCGGATTACACAGAATCCTTCATCAGTAATCAAAGGCAATTGGTTTGGAAGATCAAACAAAACAAAAGTTGGTCTTCCAAACCAACTGCCATTGATTTCTGATGAAGGATTCTGTGTAATCTGAAAGCTAAAAGCACCTGTTTTCTTTTTGTAATAATGGTCCAATAAAAGGTATCAAATCATCTGTCTGTATGGATTTTACACTTATACTGAGTATACTAATAAAACATGGATGTAATGTGACAACAATAAAAGATTGTAACAAGGACATAAATTACATTATACTGTTTAAAAACAGTCCTTTACCATCAATATGTAAATCAGAAGCATGTACTGAATTTATTAAAGGCTAGTAAGGATGAAAAAATAATGGAATTTGAACTGATATTTCAAACACAGGTTTTACTGTAGGCTGGTGAGGTAAAGGCAGTTCTCATTTAAGTTTGCTGCATAAATTACTTCCATTGATTAACCTTGACATAAAATGGCCGCCTAGGCAAAAACTGAGGAATACTACAGTAGCTCTTTAAAGGGGAAGGGAATCATGGCAGTATTGCCAATGAATATCTACTGACAGCTTGTTCTCTTTCTGTACATACTGTATCTCTTTTTCAGTTTTCTGTCACCCTGGTCATTACAGCAGCAGTTGTTCTTAGGAGAAAAAAAATATCATTTTTGGTAGTAATAAAATATTTCTGGCAAAAATATTACTATATCCATTTTCTTTTCATTGTATTTTACTCCTGAACTGTGATATTGGGGTTTAAAGTTTTTAAGAGTCCCTGTTCTCTGGCCCGCCCACTATGAAAAAGTTAAACATTCTGATGTAGTGCTGTGCTGTTCATCATCAGAAATGTGTGCTAGCACCTTCCTAATAAATGCACAGTATAAATCCAGTAGGTCAGAAAGTAACCTCAAGGGAAGGGATAAAAAAAAAAACACTAGTGGTGGCCATCTTCAATGGCTTATGTCATAAATTATCAAATTAGTAATAACGGCTGTTTTGAAAGCATCTTCGAGAAATAACAATATACTGATGACAGATCTAATTAAGTCAGGAATATATTTATGTTAAGATCTGTAGTATGACATTTTTGTTGAGTAACAAAATATTGCTGATTTAAAACCCACTCTATATGCGGCCCCCAGCTGCGTAATTTTAAGTTCTCCAACCTGTGACATCATCAGATGCAGTCAGTCAGTTCCTTCTAATGCTGATATAGCTACTTATATGGTCTGCTACACTGATGATAACTGAGCGCCTTGAGTAGCTGTGTCATTTTCATCAATGTAGCACCCCATGCAAGTAGCTTTACCAGGGTCAGAGGCCCCTGACTGATTGTAGCAAATGATGTCACTACCTGAAGTAACAATAACAGCACAGTAAAAGGAGACAGTAGCTGCTGGGGTTAACTGTACTGGCCTATGAAGAGGAAAAAGAAGAGTAAAGAATTAAAGCTAAACAAAATGTGTTAATATCTGTTGCACTTGCTGTACAGGGCCACAATGTAAAGAAAGGACTAAGAAAAGGCCCAGAATAAAAAATACTTGCAGAAAGGAGAAACAAAAAGAAGCATTTTAGTACTTTGAATTTTAAAGATCATTTTGTATAAAGAACAAGTTTTATTCCTTTCATCCATATTGCAAGAAAAAGAATTTCTTGAAATCCAGTTTATAGCATGATAGTATGTACTTTCACGCTGAGGTTCAGGTAAAATGTTGTCAGATGGGAGTAAAAAACTTCCATGGGTCCAAATTTTGGAAGTCGATACTGTAGAAGAACAACTTCTAGCAATGGTAATATGAAATATTACATTTGAAATATGACTTCAAGGGAAAAAAACAATTTTACTTTGGTGCCTGGATAATTGGATGTTGCTTAATTTTCATGTGTTTTTGTTTTCCTTTGGGATTCAAATACCCCCATTTGGAAGATTTTACATTGTTAAAGTAAGCTAGATGTTTCCTAAATGGAGGCGAGTTAAGCCTTTCTCTCACATTTTACCTGACTGCGCATTTTGTTTCTAAAACTATACTATGTTCACCCAGCTGTAGAAACTGGGATGCAGCCCCATGTTAGGAAGCCAGTGAGAAAGACTAAACTTATACATACTGTTTTCTTGTGTCGTTCTGAGCCTCTCCTCTCATACCAAGTGTTAAACTGCATGCCTTCCCTCGTGTGGTAATAAGATCGTTCTGACTTCGGCCTTGGCCTCACTAGCTCCCTTTCACTGTAGGGTGGCAGCACCTCCTCCTCTTCTGGCTTGTAGCTTGGAAACCTGTTGTAATAGTAGTCACAGCTACTCTGCCTGGAGCTGGGTCGCGAGGGGGTGTCACTAGTGAAGCTCTCCTCACGAGCTCTGCCTCTTGATTTTCTTTCCAGGATGCTGGTAAGGTAACCACTATCATATACCCGGCTTCCATTTGCTGTCCTTGGCCGCTGACTGTGTTGGTAATCCCTCTTCCCAGATGGGCTGCGAGAACGCCTTAAATCAGTGTTGTACAAATACTCCCTGCTCTGGCTTGGTCTGTTATAGTATTCATCCAAAGAGCCACCTAGGTAGCCCATTCGTGCCTGGTAAGTACCATGGAAGGGGTTATGACTCTCATATTGTTGAAGACCAATCTGCTCTGCCTCCCTTTGGTCTGGTCGATTTGTCCTCTGGGAGTAGGAAGCTGCAAATTCTGCTAGTTCATCCAGAGACCTTGCATGTCCCCTGTTGTGGAATGCTTTTCTCTCCAAATGTTCAGACTTAGGTCTCTGCCGACTGAAAAAATACAAAAATGAAAATAATCAAAAGTAAACACCTTTTGCAGTTTCACAAACTGGTAGATAACACTAGCCTTTGTGACTTCTGGTCTCTTACCCCTGCCCCCCAAGACAGTGTGACATGTTCGTAGGCCTAAGTATTTTATGTGTTCTATCTTTTTGCTTGAAATATGCTGGAGACTGCCCTTTTACAGTCTCCGCACTTTTCCTTTGGATCATATTATCTATCGGAATCCTCCTAGCCCACTACCCCGATTAAACAGAAATATTTACAACCACATACAGCAGAATCCTAGTTCAAAGAGACAGATAGAGTAGGTGATTAAAAAATAGGTTACTCACTTGTTACCGTAGCTAGGAGTGGTATACAATTCACCATCACACGATGGCAGTTCCACTGAAAAGTGCTGATCTGCTGGAATGTCTTCAAGTTAAGCTCCTTCCATTACCCTGGAGGTACATCCCTTGGGTCTGCCCCATGATATCAGATCTTGCATGCTAAAAAGCAGGGATCTGTGTGCCACTTGGCAGGAGGGTGGTGTGCATGTAAACTATATACTACTTCTAGAAAGAACAGTTATGTAAGAACTTTTTGTACAAGTATGTAACCCCTAGGTGGTGCTAGCCCAAGGGGTACTACTCCTGCCTGTTTGGCTAGTAGCAGGTTAAGGGGCCTGAATTCCGAAACGGGTGCCTCCACCTGGAGGTCAGGGTTGGTAGTGGTCAAGCTAACCTGGGCACAGCCCTCCGGAACACTGTAACCCTAGTGGCCTGAACACTGTACAATAATCACTTTCACAATACCCCGGTACACCACACAAGTACCCACACTGTTTGCACTTACCACCAGGGCTGGTTCCTCTGGCTCCACCCTAGGGACCCCATGTAAAACAAGGTTAAGCACAGCAAATAACAACAGTACAGTACTTTGAGCACAAACTGGAACCACAGTCAGATTACATGCAGAAAATGTTAGATCTGATTTATTCAGGGGACTTGAACAAGGCAGGGGCAAAATCAAGTTAATTAGCTTAAAGGTTATATCAATCAAGCAGTTATGCACGCGCTTTGAGCGCCCCCACACAGTCACACCTCTGGGTACCCAGGTGGAGAAGAGATGGGCTAGCCAGAATTGTTGCCCGGGGTTGGCCGGTGTCGCAGCTGGTTGGGGCCCTGTGATGGAAAACACAACATGCATAGTACACAATATTTGTAATCCGGAGCCAGAGAGCTCAGTTCATAAAGGAAATGAAACAAGACAATCAGATGACACACTCAGATTAAGCTGTTGTTGCAGGGAGCTACCCTGGTATTTACTCACGATACTCAAGACTCGACACAGGCTGGATGAAAATCGAAACTGCAGGTGGTTGATCTGGAATGCCAGGAGAAGCAGGGCCCACACGCGTTGCAGAGGCGTCGTTCCTGTTCAGGCATGGAGCAGGGGGCTGATCCCTAGGCAGGTCTCTCGTCGATGGCTTCTCTGAGCAGTGGGTAGTCTGGCTGGGCCAGTCTGGCAAGGCCCAGACCGTATGGAGACAAATTCGGATGCAGTCCGTTTTGGGCTGGATACAGCTTCCAGCAAGCAGACCACAGTTCACATAGTGGGGAACTAACTCACAACCCACTAGCAGCTCATAGCACATTTATATGTATGGGAATTCTACTGTACCAGGCAAAGTGCTCCCCGGTCACAATCGCAAAGTCTCTGCACACACCGGGAGCTTAGGGGTAGCTGGAACTCCTGACAGGCTGATCGCATTCAACAAAATCTTCGGTCTTCTTCAGGTTGAGCCTGTCCCACTTCAGTAGCTTACTTTAGTCACACAAACTTGGATTTAGTCCAAAATAATTCTTTTTTCTCCCCCTCAGGAGCAGCACACCGACATGCAGGCCAAGAACTTAGCCTTTTCAGAGTTCTCCCATGCGAATCCACTCAGGATTGCTGCTCAGAATCACTTCATCTCCTTCTTGTTCAGCTTCCAGCTTAGATCTAACTGAAAACTGCAAGCAGCCCAGGACTTCCCCAAGATCCAAAAGGTTTGGTTGGCTGATTTGGCTGTCAGTCAAAGTAAGAGCTCCCTCTTCAGTTGCAAAAAAGGGGCAAAAAGTTCAAAACTACAATTCCTACAGATTTTGAATTTAGACAGCTCCTGTAGTCCGGCTACATTTTAGGTCTCACCAGTACTGTTTGGTCCAATTAGCAGTCCAGGACCAAGATAGTGGTAACAAACAAAACAGTCCTTGCTACAAAGAAAGCAGGTTAGACAACCTACATTATCATTATCACTCTAAATGATTTTCAGTAAAGAGTTACATCTTTCAACAGAGCTCCCTCTCAGATTACTTATGTTGCAATAGGCAGCTCTTAAAGAGACACTGAGGCTATATAGGCTTTGGTAATAACATTTAAACTGCTAAAACGCAGGACACCAGCCTGGCAGTGAGCATTTAGGCAAGCTCAATGAAGACTTTTTGGGAACCCCCATTTGTAGGGGGGTTACACCCTTCCCTGCCTGGGAAAACTTGGCGTCCATGTCAAGTCTGTACCATCATAACATTGAAAATGCAACATATACAAGATATTTATACCATTAGCATGCTACACAAGTACTATCTGATTAATCGGTTGGCATAACTTGTCACTTTACTATACATTTCAATGTACTCTACTATATCATTTCCATTCTGACAATACATTATGCATATTTCACACAGGTAAATTGAACATTACTATACAGAATCATGTAGTAACTTCTTGTACTCTAAACAATGCAAGAGGGGGCCCTTCCCTATCAGCTAACTTGGGGCTGGATGGGACAGGGGCACCATGGTGAGAGGGCAGAACAAGTAACCTGGAATGGGCCATCAAACTCAATTTGGGCAGTGAGCTCTGAGAGTCATAAACACTTTTGTGGACTACATTGAGAAGCAAATCCACTGGCCTCCCGGGGGAATCGTAACTGAAGCACACCACTGGCTTGACAGCTCGGCCAGACTTTCTGGGGTGAACAACCACAGTCTCTGTACTTTCAACAATGGTCTTGGAGCTTTCATCACTTGTGAGGGGTGCCGCTGCATGAAGGGGAATGTCCAAGCGGGGAGCACTGTCAGCCCCTTGTTCTGTAGTCTCTGTTTCTACAACACTTGGCTCATTTTGAAGACACTCTGGCACTGAAGGGGGCTTGTTAGCACTCTCATAGTGTTCCTCAAGTTCTGGCATGTCACCAGAAACACTCATACCATCAGCCTCTCCTTCAGGCAAATCATACAGTTCCACGATACACAAAGACTCAGCATTCTCAGACGTGATACTTTGCACTTCACCTTCAGGGAGATTGGCTCCAAGGATGATGCCGGGGTGTTAGGCAGTCCAGAAGCCCCAGTTTCATCCCCATAATTCAACATAGGATTTCCACTAAACAACTGACTCAGTTCATATGAGGTGTAATAGGCATTATCACACTCACTGTCATCCGAGTTAGACTGGCAGTCACTATCATTCTGGGTCTGCTGCGGGGAAAGTCTTAAATCAGCAGCCAAGGGAGCAGGCTGACTCTGTTTCTTTCTTGCAGCAGCATGAGTCACTGGTCCAGGGGAATCAGTCTCGATGGGTTCAGCCTTAATTATAACTTGACCAATAGGTAGCAAGTGGTTACGGTGCATGGTCTTGACAGCTTTGGAGTTATTCTTTGGGCACACTTTGTACGCTGACAAATCATCCAACTTTCCAACTATGACATGGGGAAGATGGTGCCATCGATCAGCAATTTTGTGTTTACCATGAAATCCTAAATTTTGCAACAACACACAGTCTCCAGACCTAGGCTCTTGAGCCTTTACTTTTCTATCATGTCTTTCTTTGTTGGCCAGATTTCTTTTGGCGGCCATTGTCTAGGCCAGTTGATAGGCATGGTTCAATTGAGCTTTCAGTTTTTGTACATATTGCAGGTAATCTTCGGCTCAGACCCCATCAGGAGAAACCCCAAAACAGACATCAACAGGCGACTGGGC
Source organism: Neoceratodus forsteri (assembly GCA_016271365.2). Classification (NCBI taxonomy): domain Eukaryota; kingdom Metazoa; phylum Chordata; order Ceratodontiformes; family Ceratodontidae; genus Neoceratodus; species Neoceratodus forsteri. Next base: position 1,297,222,506 of record CM057459.1, read on the forward strand.
CTCTCTCCCGAACATGAGGCGGTAGGGAGAGAACCCGGTAGCATCATTCTTTGTGCAATGGTATGCGTGTACCAAGGTGCTAATCTGCTGGCTCCATTTATGCTTATCTTTTGGGTGGAGGGTGCCTAGCATGTCTAGCAGGGTGCGGTTAAAGCATTCTGGTTGAGGGTTCCCCTGCAGGTGATAAGGGGTGGTTCTTGACTTTGGCACCCCTCCATAGAGAGAGCATTTCTTTGATTTGCTGACTCTCAAAGTCCCGGCCCTGATCAGAGTGAATTAGCTGGGGGGCCCCATAGTGGACGAAAACATTTTCCACTAGCACCTTGGCCACGGTAGATGCTTTTCGATCTTTGGTGGGAAAAGCTTGTGCATACTGTGTGAAATGGTCCGTAACCACTAACACATTGCCAATGTTTCACTGATCAGGCTCTAAACTCAAGAAGTCTATGCAGACTAGTTCCATTGGGGTGCTGGTAGTAATGTTGACAAGGGGAGCAGCCCTCTGAGGCAGGGCTTTTCTCTGCAGACAGCGACTACAAGTCCTTACCTGGTGCTCAACATCAGCCCCCATCTTGGGTGAGCAGAATCGAGGTGGTACTAGGTCAAGGGTCTGGTTGATACCGAGGTGGCCCATATGACTGTGGAGGGACCGCAGTGCCAAATCTTTGAAGGCTGTGGGCAGGACCAGTTGTTGCTTGTCTATTTGGCCACCCCGATCTGCTGTCTCTCTATACAACATCTGATTAAGCAGCTTCAACCTGGGGCCTTCTTTAAACAATAAAGTGGTTCGCAGATCAGAGGAATGCAACTTGGATACATTTTTTCATGCACAAAGGGCGTCAAGTGCTGGCTGAATCATAGGATCTCGGGACTGAGCTCATTGAATGCTGTCATTGTCAAACTGAGGTAGTGCACTAATATCTAGAGCAGAAAAGTGGCAATATGCAGCCGATATGCAGGTGTCAGAGGGGTCCAAGCAATCTGCTAAGCAGTCCGCTGTGTCTGTAGACATCTGTTCATTTCTATCAAACTTTTGGCACAATGCTCGGATGTCAGGTTCAGACAGCCTGACCCAGTTGCTCTTGGAAATGGGCCTCCAGGATAGGGTGTCAGCATTAATATGATTCAGGCCCGGTCTGTATTCGACAGCATAATCATATTTTTGACAATGCAGAAAGCCACTGGTGCCCCATGGCATCTAACTTAGCTGAAGTCTGTACATAGATCAATGGGTAATTGTCAGTCCTCACCAATATTTTCGCCCCACAGAGGTAATCATGAAACTGGTCAACAATGGCCCATTTTAACGCAAGGAACTCCAATTTGTGCACAGGGTAGTTTCACTCTGGACGGGTCAAGCTCCTACTGGCGAAAGCCACTGGTCTCAAACCATCCTCATGGTCTTGATACAGTACACCGCCTAGACCCTGCAGACTGACATCAGTATGCAGCACATAGGGTTTGGTGAGATCAGCATAAGCGAGGATGGGGGCATGGGTGAGCTGGTATATGACTTTGTGGAAAGCTGCTTTACAGTCAGGCATCCAACGGGACCCAAAAAGTTCACCTTGGCGGAAATATGCTTAGTCGGGTTCTTTGATGGCCCCTTTTTTATATTTTCAATTGGTAGGAGGGTAACCCTGGGTAAGATTCAAGAGTGGCTGAATCACTTTGAAATTGTCCTTTATGAATTGGCGGTAATAGCCACAGAATCCAAGGAAATATTGTAGTTCTTTCAAATTGTGGGGCTGGGGCCAAGTAGTAAAGGCTTCAACTTTACTAGGATCAGTCTCTATCCCCTCTGTAGACACTATGTGCCCCACATACTTCACAGAGGTTTGGAAAAACTGGCACTTGTCAGTGGACAGCTTGAGGCCGAAATCTTCCTGTCGGTCTAGTACTTTGAACAGTCAACTCTCATGTTCCTCTAGGGAGCTCTCAAACACAATGACATCGTCCAAGTATGCCAGGCATTCCAGCAAATTCATGTCTCCCACCGTTCGTTCCATCAGTCGCTGGAAGGTGGCTGAGGTGCCCGATATCCCCTGTGGCATTCTCAAGAATTCGTAGAACCCCAAAGGATAGATGAAGGCTGTCTTCTCATGGTCGTCCGGAGCCATCGGAATCTGGTAATATCCACTGCGAAGATCCAACACCAAGAACCATTTGCTCCCATTTATACAATCCAGAGCATCTTGTATACGGGGCATGACGTATTGATCAGGGATGGTCCGCCTGTTGAGGGTCTGATAATCCACACACATTCGTACTGTTCCATTCTTCTTACACACAACCACAATGGAAGAAGCATATGGGCTCCTGGATTCTTGTATCACACCAGCAGCGAGCATTTCCTGCAAGTGTCTTCTCACATCGTCTATGTCTGCAGGGGCTAGGCGTCAAGACCTCTCTCGAAATGGCCATTCATCATGCAGGCGTATGTGATGCTCTGCACCCTGGATACATCCCATGTCCCATTCCTTCAATAAAAACACTTGATCTCTCTGGGCAAGTTTCTGGCTAATTCTAGTCTTCCATTCAGCTGGCAATGGGGAGTCACCAAAATCAAACAAGTTGGGAGTCACTCTATCTGTCTTGCCAGGGACTTTGTTGCTGGGCAACACTACAGTGTCTGCGCAGTGTACCATACCTAGGGTGCATCCTCTGTTCACCCTGATCTCCTGATCTGACACATTATGAATCTGGACCATCACTCGTCATGCATAGGCATGAGCACAAGCTGGCAAAATGCTGGGCTTAACCAATCATCCTTCCAGCAATTTTCCATCGCCTGGCTTGTCCAACATCAGTATTTTGTTCTTGACATGTTTGCAGAGGCGAACCTCCCCTTGAATGGTACACTGGGCGTTAGGGGCCAGTACCACTGAACTGGGATCCTTCTTCCACACGACCCCTACCAGTTCATCTTGGTTCACTTCCTTGGGGTTCCGTTGTAAATCATAGGCCCTCTTGATCAGAGCGGGAATTCTTAGGGCCCTCCCAGTCCATAGCCATTGTTTCTTGTGACAGAGTTGTGCCACTCTCCCAAACATATGGGCGTTGGTCCTGAATTAACAGGGGAACTCTATCATACAATCCAGTAGGGGGACACACTAAGGCCAGTGTCTCGACTTGCTCCTCTACACCAGTTACAGCTGCAGGAAATGAAAACCAAAGGCAGACATATCCTAGGTAGGGGTAAGACTTGTCGCTCAACCCCCACACATGTAGTCCTTCCAGGGATTGTACGGGCACAGCAGATAAGTATTTGTCATACCAGTCCTTAAATACAATGGTCACTTGAGACCCACTGTCCAGCACAGCCCGAGTAGGAATACCATTCATAGCCATGGTAGTCTCCATTGAAGGGCCCACTATTTTGGACCAGTCTGGAGGGACAGCAGCAGGGGCCTAGACAGATGATTTAGCCACATAAGGATTTGAGTTACAGTATTACTTCTTGAACCCTCACTGCTGTCATTTTGGGCACTCCTCGACCGCTGATTCATTCTCCGCAGCTCACCTTGAAGCTTATATACAACTTTATCTAGGTCTTTTGTGGACCGGCATTCTCTCCTCATGTGCCCATCCTTCCCACAGTTATGGCAAAATATGTTTTCTGGGATTTGGGGTGGCCGAGGCATCACACTAGGAGCTGGGGCGGTGGTACTACCAACTGAAAACCTTGGTACCATCTCTGTCTGCTGTGTGGTGAGCATTTGGAGACAGCTCATCAGTTCTCTTACTTCCATAGTCAAGACATTGAGTTTCAAGCTGCTGTCAGCAGGAGATGCCTGGGTTGACACCCCTACCCCCATAGCAGATGCAGCTGGGTAAGGGTTGGTGCCTGTACTTGCAGGAGCGGCCTTCATAAAGAGACTGTTTTTTTGTTTCCCTGAACTACCTCAGAAGTTCAACCCACAGTGGCACACCCTCATTGGTCCCCACTTCAGAAGGGCCTTCCGATGCCGTGATCACTTGGGCTGCGCTCACCCTAGAATTACAATCCCCCTCTTCATCTTCAACCTCCCGGATTTCTTTTATCAAGTCACAATAGTCCTGTGGGTTACCCCTTCTATCTGGGAGCCTTAATTGAAGGAGCTGCAATTTAGAATGCTTTGCATGTTGCAGTATATGCCCCAACCCCACATGATTTAAGTCACTGGCGGCTACCCCACCTTTTTGGTAAGCCTTCTGCAGCGCTCTTTCCAGACGAGTAACATATGCAGACAAACTTTCCCCTGGCCATTGATTTGTACCTTGAAATTTCCACATCAAGTTCTCCCCTGACTCAGTGCTCCCAAAATTACCTTTGAACTCAGATAGGTACTTCTGGGCAGATGCATCAGGGTTTGTGGACCTCAGAAATGTAATGTCCTCTAGGGTGGGACCCCTCAAACTTTCTATGATCCTTTTCCGTTTCTCAGCCTCCGCACACTGCCATTCAGGTACCAAAGGGGCAACACAATCTATCCAGGTCCCCCAATCATCCTCCCCTTGGGGGGTTGGGAGAGTGCTGGAGAAGATTCTCAACCTTCCGTAAGAGTCATGACTAAAGGCAGATACAGACATAGGAGCCAGCATTGGCACAGGCACAGAAGGAAGGGCAATAACAGGTGCTGGAGCGGGAGGGGGTGTAGGGGGAGGAACACCCCCAGGTGGCAGGAATAGTTTCTTTAAGTTCTCCACAGTTTTCCCTTCTTCCAGCAACAACTTAGCAAATTTCTCCTCAAAAGTCTCAGATAGTGGGGGCTCATTCTCCCAGGGTCTTTACTGTCTTTAGTTATCTCTCTCCGGGCAGTGAGGGCTCCTTCGGGGGTGATAGTCTGTGGCACTTTGGAACTGTCTACTGGGTACTTACACTCTACTAACGCCATGAAACTTTGGGCGAGCAGATTAGCCTGTCGACCCACTACCACAGGGTTTTGTAAACATTCAACCTTGGAAAGTACTCCCTCTACAGTGTCCTTATTGGTACCCAAGGGAATATCCAGGATAAGTATAGCATTTTGGGGGTAGATCTCCTGCCCAGTACACCACCCCACCAACTGGTGTACAACCACTTCTGTTGGGGTAGCCATTTATTTTTAAAGAGCAATTCACAAATTTGGCCACTAGAGGATGCTAATCCCAGTGGTGAGCCTCCAAGATGTATCCCTTAGGTGGCGCTATCCCAAGGGCTACTACCCCTGCCTGCTTGGCTAGTAGCAAGTTAAGGGGCCTGAGTTCTGAAACGGGTGCCTCCACCTGGAGGTCAGGGTTGGTAGTGGTCAAGCTAATCTGGGCACAGCCCTGTGGTACACAGTAACCCCCCTCTTTCCCCTCTAGTGTCCTGAACACTGTACAATAATCACTTTCACAATACCCCTGGTACACTACGTAAGTACCCACACTGTTTAGACTTACCACCAGGGCTGGTTCCTCTGGCTCCACCCTGGGGACCCCATGTAAAACAAGGTTAAGCACAGCAAATAGCAACAGTACAGTACTTTGAGCACAAACTGGAACCACAGTCAGATTACATGCAGAAAAAGTTAGATCTGATTTATGCAGGCCAAGAACTTAGCCTTCTCAGAGTTCTCCCATGCGAATCCACTCAGGATTGCTGCTCAGAATCATTTCAGCTCCTTTTTGTTCAGCTTTCAGCTTAGATCTAACTGAAAACTGCAAGCAGCCCGGGACTTCCCCAAGATCCAAAAGGTTTGGTTGCCTGATTTGGCTGTCAGTCAAAGCAAGAGCTCCCCCTTCAGTTGCAAAAAAGGCGCAAAAAGTTCAAAACTACAATTCCTATAGATTTTAAATTCCCACAGCTCCTGTAGTCCGGCTACATTTTAGGTCTAACCAGTATTGTTTGGTCCAATTTGCAGTCTAGGACCAAGACAGAGGAGACAAACAAAACAGTCCTTGCTACAAAGAAAGCAGATTAGACAAACTACATTATCATTATCACTCTAAATGATTTTCAGTAAAGAGTTACATCTTTCAACAGAGCTCCCTGTCAGATTACTTATGCTGCAATAGGCAGCTCTTAAAGAGACAGTACACAGAGGCACGACAGGCTCTGGTAATCACATTTAAATTGCTAAAACGCAGGACACCAGCCTGGCAGTGAGCATTTAGGCAAGCTCAAGGAAGACTTTTTGGGAACCACCATTTGTAGGGGGGCTACAAATAGATCTTTGAGGGGATCTCAGTCATTAGGTCACACATATGGAACTTCATCATCGGTGCAGCAGGATCCACACAGAAGATTTTCAGCAGTACAACAGGGGCCACCCATGCAGACATCATCTGCCAACGTCATCAACCATATAAAGGCATGAGTGGCACTGCTCCCTCCTCAGTTCTTTCCCCCAAAGACTGAGGGATACAAAGCTCATGCCATGTGGGACCGAGGAGAGACAGAGGGGGAGAAAGAGAGAGAGAGGTGCCCAGGACTAAATAAAAGGCTGGATATACCAATTAGCCAGTTCTGAGAAAGAGCCCTATAAAGGAGGATGGTGGGAGGGAAGGCAAACCTGATGACTGAAATCCCGTCGAAGATCTACTGTTACAGTAAGTTCTTACATAACTGTTCTATCTTCATTGGGGGTATCTCAGTCATCAAGTCACATATATGAAATGAGTCCCAAGAGTTACAGATGCACATAAACAGTCTGGGAGGAAGACCATTCTTAAGCCCAAGACAGGAGGCCCTGCAGCACAGCCCTGCCAAAACCTGCACACTCTCTAGAGGCAATGTCCAGACTGTAGTGCTTGGTGAAAGTGTGGATGGTACACCAGGTGGCAGCAGCGCAAATGTCAGTGGCTCAGACCCCTTTGAAACAGGCCACAGAGGTAGCCATTCCCCTTGTGGAATGAGCTTTCACTGCCCCTGGCAACTCTTTGCCATGCTTGTTGAAGCAGAACGCAATACAGTGTGCCAACCATTTAGACAAAAGTACAGTTACGTAAGAACTTACCATAACTGCAGATCTTCGAGAGGAGCTCTTGCAGTAGGCAACAGCATTAGGACTAAGCTGCCAGGTGCCAGGACCACATGGGAAAATTCTAGCTAGCAGTCTACAACGGGGGACCGCCCCCTAACACCGGCATGTCAATGTAAAATCTAGTATAAAAGGGGTGGTCCCCCACACCCACCTCAGTTCCCCCCGCCGTAGACCCCGAAAACAAGGTCCAATAGAAGAAAAAGAGGACTCCTGTAGCCAAGAATTGCCAAGATGGAAAGAGTGCAGAGGATGCAGGGAGGAAAAAGCATGCCTACTGCAAGAGCTCCTGTCAAGGATCTACTATTAGAGTAAGTTCTTATGTAACTGTACTATCTAACTTCGAGGGGGCTCTTGCAGTAGGCAACACTGTTAGGACTGAGTCCCAAGCAGTTCCAAAAGGGAAAAAACACAGTGAGAAGGAAAGAGGATTGCAATAATCAGAAATGGCAAGGAGGCGCAAGCAAATCCTCAGCCTAAAGCCGGCCCTCAGAAAGGGAAGGCAGCAATTCAGAGTTGGGAGCATGGTTAGTCTGTTTGCAGATGATACCAAAATGGGGCAGTGGTGGATGAAGAGGATGGATGGAAACAACTACAAGGGGACCTAACCAAACTGGAGGTATGGTCAGAGAAGTGGCAGCTGGGATTCAATGTGAAAAAGTGCAAGGTTATGCACTTCGGGGCAAAGAACCCAAGGAGGGACTATTGGTTGGGAGGGGTGAGGCTGGGGATTACTGAGGAAGAGAAGGACCTAGGGGTGTTGGTAACAGGGAGCATGAACAACTCTGCCCAATGCAGGAAAGCAGCAGCTGAGGTGAACAGGATGCTGGGCTGTATTGCAAGGGGGTTCTCATTCAGGCATAGGGAGGTGATCCTGCCCCTCTACAGATCTTTGGTCAGGCTGCACTTGGAGTACAGTGTGCAGTACTGGCAGCCATATCTGAAGAGGGATATTAATTTACTGGAAGGTGTGCAATGGAGGGTAACAAAAATGTTACAGGGGACGGAGGGCAAGGCCTGCGAGGACAGGCTGAATGAACTGAATATGTACATGCTGGAGGAGAGGAGGGATGGGGGATATCATTGAAATGTTCAAGTATTTGAGAGGGATAAACAAAGCTAGTACTAAAGGGGTGTTTAAAATGAGGAAGGATATGGACACAAGGGGGCACAGACTAAGACTGGAGGGCGGTAGATTTAGGAGGGAGATGAGGAGGCACTACTTCACGGAGAGGGTGTTGTCTAAATGGAACGTCCTACCAGAGGGGGGTGGTATCATGTAAGACAGTACAAAGTTTCAAGAGGGCATGGGACAGAGCATGAGGGAGGGTCTGGGTGGAGGTGGCTGAGGCCTTCATGGGAATGACAAATGGCGAGGGAGTTGGGGCAGCTGCACTCTAGAGGGCTAGCTGCACACTCAGGCAGACATTGATAGACCAAGTGGTCTGTTTCTGCTGGCAGATTCATGTGTTCATATGTATCCCTAGTAGGGAAACAAAAACGGGGAACTGAACAAAGGCCAAAGGAAAGAGGGAGTGTCCCCTCTTCGTTTGGTTCTCCCCCCTCTCCTGATCCTCCCAACTCATCAAAAAAAGTGCAAGAAGAGAGGGTTGCCAGGGTTTAGGAGGCGGTAGTAGTTGCTGATGGTGCAACTACCTCTGCCCTATGGGTCTTAACAGCTGGGGCAACCATGGCCGAAGAGCATGGTGCTTGCCCCGCGTCCCGGAGAGCTGAGGACGCTGGGGTCGCTGCCCTTGAAGGTGGACTGAAGGCTGATGTGGCTGGCCCAGGTGACCATGACAGCGGGTATAAAGGGAAGTTCCAGAGTCTTGCAGGGAGGACAGCAATGCCTGAATATCCTCCCTGAACAACACAGGGCCCCGGAAAGGTGCATCCAGAATGGAAGCCTGAACCACTGGAGTAAGGTCAGTCAGATGAAGCCAAGTGTGATACGGATACGGATGGCACAGGCCAAACTGCGGGTGGCAGTGTCTACCATGTTGTATGAGGCACAGAGGGTGTGAAAACTGATGTTAAAAGAAGAATCTAGTAGTTGCTCCATCTGGGAACGAGCAGGGGACTCTGGCATGGTGTGAAGCAGATCACATATCTGCCCAAAAAAGGGATTGCTGGTGCATGAGCATGTGTGCTAGGTACTTCTGAGCCCATAAGGCCAGGGCTGAAGAGGCATAGACCTTACCCCAAAGAATGTCCAACTGTCTGGACTCCCTATCCAGAGGGTAATCCTGATGACTGGACCCTTCGCACTCCACCAGCACCCCTGAATGTACGGAGGGGTAAGCAGTAGGGTGGGAGTCAAAATGAGTCTTGCCATTTGGTGAATGATATAGTCAGTCAGTTTTCCACAGAGTGGCAGGGACTGATGCTGGATGCTGCCACACCATAGATGAAATATCATCATGTGGACCCACCAAGAGGGGAATAACCATGGATTCAACCTCTGGAAGATGCAGATGCTGCACCAGATGGCACCTTTGAGGGTCCTGCTCCTCAGTGGGCAGCCCTGGGAAGCCTGGATGGTCTTCATCATTGCTAAGAATGAGGGGTCCTCAAGAGAGGACTTAGGGGTGGCCCAGATCCATATCTCCCCTAAGGGTGAATGCGGCGGGGAGGTTGGAGACTCTAAGGAGTCTGAGACCACATGTAATGACCCCTCAGAATCTGAGGCCGAGTGCAGCAGAGGTGACATACTGGAGGTCATGACCATGCCCACACCCAACTGACAGCCTAGGTCAGGAAGGGGAGCCTCCATATTCAGTGGAGGAGAGACCCTCTGTGGAGGAGAAGCCAGGGCCAGTAACTGGGTAGGGTTCGACCTTTGGGCAGATGCCTACTAGGCATTAAGAAGAGTGCTATAGTCGGCCCGCTGGTGCTGAGGGTTCAGGCACTGGAAGCCACACCTCGCGCTGCGCCATCGACTGGGGTTCAGGAACAAGCCCAGGTTGTCAGGGGTTGGCCTGGGGGTGGGAGGGTGAGGAGTGAGATTGAGCTGCTACAAGGCAGCTCTCTCCTCCTGGCAGGGATTGGAGACTCCCCTGTCACTGGGCGCCACCCGATGAAGGACGGATGGTGGCACCGACCTAGGGAGCTCCAGCGTTAGCCACAGGGAAGGGTGGAAGGGGCTGAGCCGGTGTCATGGGGCAGGTGTGTGTCTCCACGCATGCATGTCGCCTGTGTTTCTGGGGCGCTGGGACCAGGGGAGAAAACGGGCACAAAAACTAATAAAATATAAATGAAAGAAAAAAGAAGAGCGTTATAGTTGGCCGATATCCTTCAAGGAGGCATCGGGTGAAGAGAGCAGCCTAGCACCGGGTAGTGTATCAGGAGGCCATAAATGGACCCTGACACCTTGCCTGATGAGCCTGTCAAATGTCCAAGTGGTCCAAACAAGCCCTGTGTGTAATCAGGCAACAACTCTAAGGGTTCTGAGGTAGGAACCGACTCCTGGTGAGATGAGGCGACTACCGGTGGTGGTGAGGCCGGGGACACCTGACTCAGAGACGCAGGGCCCTTTGGCTCTGAAAGAGGATGGGTCTGCACTGGGTCCGCAGACGGAAGACCGGCGTCAGTAGTCCCTGCCAGCATCTGATCGAGAGTCTCCTAAAAGGAAACTACCAGCGGTGGCTGAGGAGCGGAAGGCACCGTGGATGGAAGCTCCACAGATGCAGGCTGCGGCCTAGAAGGTGACAGTGGATGTCAGTCTAACTGACCATCGTTGGGCCCCGAAGTGGGGTCTGGACGAAGACGCCGAGGCTGGGAGGGTGGAAACAGCTGAAGCCTCACCCAAGGAAAGGGCCTGGCCACCTGTCTCAGAACCTTTGCAAAGGACTGGCCTAAACAACATGGGTGGCAGGACATAGGAGGCATTCTCTGATCCCACACAAGCACTACCCGCCATGGAAATAATGGCAGGAGGCTTATCCACAGGCAGCCAAGAAGGAAGGAGGGCTGGTGTGGAAGAAGAGATTGACCCCCCCCTGCAGGAGGAAGACTCACGATCTGTTGTGGCCCCCAGAGGCGACCGCAACTCCGTAGTGGACCGTTCCTGGTCCTGATGCTTTTTATGCTTCTTCTTCATCAAATATGAAGCCTCTGCAAAAGCCCCCACTGTTGTCCAGATCTGCAGCTCTTTTTCAAAGGTGGCAAATCTTTGCTGAAGAAGATGAGTCTCTAGAACCTTCTGGCACCTTTTCAGCATAACTTGTTTGAATTTCTTGCAAGCCTGGCAGGCTTCAGTGTCATGGTCCGGGTCTAGGCCAATAACACACTTGGTGTGGCCATCCTTTTCAGGGAGCTGCTTTCCACATGTGCACTTCCACTTTTGGGAGTCCAGAGAGGAAGTCGGCGATGACATGGAGTAAAAAACAAACTAATATCCGAAAAACAATAAAGAAAATGGCAGTCAGCTGTAACAAGGTACTGCAAGGTCCGACAAGCGCAGGTCAACGGAGGTGCTTGCTAATACCCTTAGCACTCTGCAAACATTTGAGAACCTCTTGTTTCTGGGAACAGTTAGGAAGGGCCTGGGCTGCATCCTTGCCCTTCTTCCAGATAGTATTCTGGTACTTGACCATGTGGGAGAGGTAACTGGCAATCTTCAGCCCAAAGGTGGAGGAGGCATAGACCCTCTTGCCCCAGAGATCAATCCTACCAGATTCTCCATCTGGGGGGCTGAGGTACTTGGGCACCTTCAACTTATAATGAGCTGCCTTAATAACCACTGAATCAGTTTTAGGCTGAGCAGCATAATGTTGCAGACCCTGGGGGGCATAATACTACTTATCAGCCCTGCGAGGCATGGCTGGCACCATGTCAGGCCTGTGTCAGACCACGGTAGTGGCAATCCTTAGAGCTGGAAGGACAGGAGGAATGACCTTAGAAGGGGAATCGGGAATCTCCAGGAAGTCTGCCAGATCTCTTCTAGTGGCATCCTCCTCCTCCTCGTATGGAAGCCCAAGGCTGAGGACAGCTGCTTCATGACACTGAAGAAGGTAGGGTCCTCTGGAGGAGACCTAAGAGTATGTTTGACAGAGTCCTTGCTTATTGAGGAGGTAGTGGACCTGTCAGAGGAAGGAGGCTCTTCCTCTTCTTCATCATGTAAGATGAGGTCAGGATGATACTCCTCCTCCTCTATGTCGACCTGTTCCAGCTCCAGGTCCGATGAACAAGAGACTTCGATGGCCCATGGGGAGCAGCCCGTGGGGGCCAAAGAGGTGTCGATGACAATGACACCGTTGATGCAGGCCTATATGTGTCCAACTGATGGACCAAGACTGTAATGGACTTGGTCAAAATGTCATTAAGATCAACAACAATGGATTGCTGCAACGACGGGGGGAAGGGGTCAATGGCATAGGGTGCGACAACCCATCCAGCGGGCCCTGGGAGCCCAAGAAGCCTGAAGCCCAAGGACCTGGAGAAGCATCAGGCCTTGACAGGAAAGACCTGGAGGTCGACGACTGGCCTCTCCGCACAGCAGGCAGCAGCACTGTTGGTAGGGGTCTGGTAGGAACAGAGACCTGGACAGCAGCAGGTATTGGCGCAGATGCAGCCAATGGAGTACCCCCAGATGAAGAACAGGAGGTCATTATGGAGTAGGAATGCCGACGGGGGGAGTGATTCTGATCACAGACTTTTTTGTTACTTTTTCCCTGAGGACTTGTCTCAGGCCTTAGTGGCCTGGCAGCTTGACGAACCCACGGCGACTGGGAAGGAGGGACCCTGGAGGACCCCTGCCCAGAACTGGCTACGTGTTGTTCCATTAGGAATTTTTTTAGAGCCTTTTCTCATCACCTGAGGGTGGTTTGATTAAACTTCTGGCAAAGCTAACAGTCCGAGACATCGTGGTCAGGCCCAAGACAGCAGACACCGAGAGAGTGTTCGTCTGTAGAGGCAATTTTCTTTCTGCAGCGGCAGCGATGTAAGAGAGAAGCAAAAGGATTAACTCACGACACAAAGTAAAGGAATCTTTTTAAAAAAAGAAATTCTAAAAGGCTAAGTATAGAAAAGCCGTAGGAAAAATGGTGCAAAACTGCGTTGGAGTTTTCGCAGAGACCCATGTGAACAGAGTCGACGGTGGGAAAGAACTGAGGAGGGAGTGGGGCCACTCATGCCTTTATAGGGTTGGTGACATCAGCAGATTACATCGGCGTTGGTGGCCCTAGCTGTACTGCTGAAAATCTTCCATGTGGATCCCGCTTCACTGACAGTGAAGTTCCATATGTGTGACCTGATGACTGAGATCCCCCTGATGAAGATCTACAGCTACAGGCGAGTAACCTGTTTTCCTAGGGGCTTGAATATAGTTCACTAGCTACACAATGGCAGACTTCCGGCAGTTCTCCAGGTTGAGGAGCAAGGCATACAGCCCTATTTGACAGAGACTGGAGAACCAAGGTCCCAAAGGCAGCATTCCAGCGAGACTCTAGTTCAATGCTGTAATGGGAAATGAAGGTATGTGCTGACTTCCAGGTGGCAGCCTGCAAATATCCTGGATAGGGATGTCCCTGGAAGCAGCCACCGAGGCAGCAGTATGTCTGGTGGAATGAGCCCTAAGAGAAGATCCCCACCAGCCAACCTATAGCAGAGGTCAATGCAGGATGTGATCCACCTATCAATCATCCGCCTTGCTGCCAGGCATGGCTTCAGCATATGTCACAAACAGCTGGCAGGCCTCACCCCAAATTCCAGTCATGCACTCCTTATCATAAGCAATCGTCCTCCACAGGTCCAGGGTATGGAGTCTGCGGTCAGCCTCCATAGATGGGTTCGTAAATTTACCATCTGTTTAAGGTGAACCTCCAATACCTTTGGGAGGAACTTCTAATGGGGCCAAAAGATGATTTTGTCCTTGTGGAAGACCAGGTAAGGGGGCTTTATCGAGAGTGCCTGGAGCTCACCAACCTTTCTAGCAGACATGATAGCCACCAAGAGCGCCTCTTCCATGACAGATGAGACATGTCACACCTGTGCATAGGCTCAAATAGCTTGTCTATGAGTATAGCCAGTACCAGCAACAGGTGCCAAGGTGCTGATGGTTCATGCACCAGAGGGCACAGGTGGTCAAGGTCCATAAAAAAAGCACTCAACCACCTTTTTCTGGGCCACCATTGGCACAGCTGCCCACGCTTGATATGCAAAGATGGCTGCCAGATGCACCTTGAGCTTTGCCACTCACAGCCCCAGCTGGGGGGAGCCAGAAATACTTGAGGATGCTGGCCACAGGACAGGCAAGGGGATCAAGCTCCTTGCCCTGACACCAAATGGAAAATTGTTAAACTGTAAAGGTGTAGAACTAGTGAGTCAACTTTTTTTGGGAAGCCTCCACAATGTGGAGCATTTCTTCCAAAAGACCCAAGGCATGGAACTCTAACCACTCAGGAACCAGGATGTGAGGTTCAGGGACTGAAGGTCAGGCTGCAGGATCATCCCCTGTTGTCTGGTCAGCAGGTCTGGATAAAGAGGCAACTGCCACGGAGGCCTGCTGCTGAGGCTGAGAAGATCTGGGTACTAGAAATGCCATGGCCAGTCTAGAGCTACCAAGATCATCCACAACTTGTACTTTAGGACTTTGACCACCACCTTGTGGATCAAGGGGAAGGGAGAAAAGGCTCACACAAACCTCGGAGTCCAGAGTCTCTCAAAGGCATCCCCTATCAGTGTCCCAGACTGTTGGTGGCAGGCACAGAACAGCCTCAGTTTTGCATTCTCCCAGGAAGCAAACAGATCCACCAGATGAGTTCCCCACAGGGAGAACAAGCGGTTCACCACCTTCCGCTTCAGGGGCCACTCATTTGACATCTCTCCTACCCAGCTGAGAGCATCTGCCAGCTGAATGTCTACTCCAGGGACATGAACCTCCAAGAGATCTGTACCCAGGCTGCGAACCAAGGTCCAGGTGCAGAGGACCTCCTAACACAAGCGAAGGGAGAACTTGCCATCCTGCCTGTTCAGGTAGAACATGGTCGTGGTGCTGTTTGCCTGCACTTGCACAACCTGACCCCTGCGTAGAGGAATGTATTCCTTCAGAGCTAGCCACACTGCATGGATCTCCAGCAGGTTGATGTGGTGACGGGACTACCTGGGTGACCAGAACCCATGAGTTCTGTGATCCCTCAGGTGCGCTTCACACCTCACCAGAGATGTGTCTGTTGTGAGCATGACGGTATGTTCTGGGTGGACAAATGGGATTCTGTACTCCCTATTTTCTAGGATAAGCCATCACTGGATGGCATCCCACATCGACTGCGTCACTGTGACCAGGTGGTCCAAGTAGTCTAGGTGCTGGGACCACTGATGTCCTAACTGCCAGTGCAGGTGGTGTATCCGCCAGCAGACCCACCGCACCATGCTGGTGTAGGATGCCATGTACCCCCAGCAGCTGCAGGAAGACCTTGGCAGAGCGAAAGTGCCCAACCTGAAATGATCAGGCACAGGATGTAAGATCCAGTGCCCAGTCCACAGCGAATCTGAAGTCTGACCCAATGAACTGAATCTCCTGCAAGAGAATCAGTTTGGACTTGGCCGGATTGACCAACAGGCCCAAATCTCTGCAGTTCTGGAAGGCAAGATCCCTGGACCCCTCCCTGGCCTTCTTGTATGGCCCAGCAATTAGCTAGTCATCCAGGCAGTGATACACCCCGATGCCCTTGCATCTCAGGAAAGCTGCCACCATTGTCATGCACTTGAAGACACTGGGAGTGGGTAAGAAGCTGAAAGGCATGACCTGGAACTGATGCAGAACCTCTTCTGCATAGGTACTCCCAGTAGGACGGATGGACTGGAATGTGGAAGAACGCATTCTGGAGGTCCAGGGAGCAGAACCACATGCCCCACTCCAAGGATGGTATGATATGGTTCTGGGTCACCATCCACAACTTGCACTTCCACATGTTCTGATTTATATCATGCAGATCCAGTGTGGGGAACCAGCTCCCCATCTGTTTCAGGACCAGGAAGTACTTGAACACATACCTCTGACTTGCCAGGGTGTCTGGGACATGGGCTATAGACCCTTTTGAAAGGAGCTGAGTGAGGTTCTTCCGTAGGGTGGACAGCTTGTCATTTGACACTGAGAACTCCTGAGGAGCGTGGGATTGGTAAGGTGGGAGAGCCTTGAAATCTAGAGGCAACCCTCTGTCTATCACTTCTAGAACCCACTTTTCCATAGTATTAATGGAGCACTGAAGTCAGAAGTAGTGAAGCCAACCACTCTACAGGGAGCTGGGTCAGTAACCTGACATGCCCCAACCTGTCACCAGGGAGCTTTGGAGGGGGGGCACTGGTCACTAAAGCCTGAGGGACAACACTTCCCCTACCCCTGCCTCTATTTGGCCCCTGGCCAGAGAACTTGGCCTTGGGGCACCAGGCTTGATATTGTTCCTGCTGGTGCTGCTGCTGAGGCTGCTGTGGTTGAAAGGACTGAAACTGAGAGGCCTTCTTTTTCAGTTTCTAGGCCTTCGGGTCCATCTGAGATGAAGCCACATAGTCCAGAGTGGCGCTGGACTTCTCATTTCTGGTGAGATGTCCTTCCACTCCTGAGCCAAAGAGGCCGGGGTGCAAGAAAAGAACATCGGCCAACTTGTGCTGAGTGTGTGCCACTAAGATGGATAGTCTCAGCCAGTCCCTGTGATGCATCGTGATTGCCACTGCCATGGCACAGGCACAGAAACTGCCCATGTCTAAGGTCATCTGGAGCTGGTATTTAGCCAGTGCTTGACCCTAGTCTCTGACCAACTTCACCGCAATTACCTTTCCACAGGGAGGTAAGGGAGGACATCATCAGTACTCCCAAAATGGGGTGATCTTAGTTGGCCATCATCATAACCTAACTCGCTTGATGGCGACCAAGCGGGGAAACAGCATTAATGTTCTTTGCCGCAGGGTCAAGCTTCTTAGATTTGTCGGGGGGCCGGGAGGCTTGTCCGCATCATCTTGATTTCTGGAATTCTACAAAGCTGAGCCCGTGACCAGTCCTTCAGCCAAGGGATGGTCCAAGAACCCCGAAAGGGATGCAGTACGGAGCACGTATACTGGTGGACCATACAGGTGGTGGCTGCTGGGCAGGATACTGCCAAATTTCTAGGGCCAGTCCCAAAATGGCCTCAGTTATGGGAAAGGTGACTCCCAGGGAATCGTCCCTATACAGGATGTCTGCAAATGGGTACTCAGACCTCTTCGGAACAGGCTTCAGAGGGAAATGCATGGACTCTGATATTAGTTGGAGAAGAGCCCCAAAAGACACCGGCCCATGGTCGGTGGTCAAGTCCTCGACCAATGCTCAGTTGAAAGCATGTGTCCTTGACAGCTGCACAGATGAGCCATTCATGTTACTTGAGGACTTGTCAAAAATGGCCCTCAACTGTTTGCCACCATGGATTTCCTGAGAGTTGTCCAGCTGCATAATTTCTACCAACAGCTAGCCTGGCAAGCTGTCTGCAGCCTAGGAATCCTTTGCCAGTGTTCCCACCAATGGCTGAGGTTGACATGACTGGTATCTGTCAATCAACCACAGGTGATGGGGTAGAGCCCTAATCCACCTTGCAGTGGTCCCTTACAGCCTGTGAAGGTTTTCATAGTGCTGCCGTATCCTGCAGCAGTGCCTCTCCTTGTCTCAAGATAAGAAGTCAAGATGTGACCACGGTGATGACTCCCAGTGTGTCTTGACCAAGAGCTTGACCTCAAAAATCGACCCGAGGCCAATGCCAAGGAGAAGCAACCCAAGGGTCAATACAGACCACATGCCAAGGTGCATGAAGGAACACTGGCTTTGGCAGCACAACCACTGGTGGAGCTGATCCTGAGTGAAAACACTCAGGGATGCTGACTGGTCCTCATCCTCCTGAGAGAGGACCAGAGACACTGGGGTCTTGGATAGTGATTCTTCATTGATCCCTCTGACAACAGGCCAATGGGGTCAAGGAAAATCTGGACTGTCTGAATGGCCAATGTCAAGGTTAACAAGCCCAATGGGGGCACCATGGAACTTTCAACCTGGCCCTTGACCACAGAAAGCTCAACCAGAGTCGAGCGCTCAACACACATCGAGCAGTTGGGGATATCAAAAGAGTGTGAGGGCCAGTACAGACCACATAAAGAGCTGCATGGAGGAACTCCAGCTTCAGCTGCACAACCACTGATGGAGGCTGATCCCGAATGGAGTTGGTCAGGGGTGCCAGCCAGTCCACGTTCCTCCTGAGTGAGGACTGGGAAGACTGGGGTCTTAGAGATTGATTTCTTGTTGATCCTCTTTAACAGCTGGTCAACAGGGACAAGAAAAATCTTGACTGCCTGATCAGACAGTGTTGAGGTTGACAAGCCTAATGGGAGCACCACAGAGCTTTCAACCTGACCCTCAACCACAGAAAGTTTGACCAGAGCTGAAAGCTTGACACATGTCAAGTGGTCATGGGAGTCAAGGTAGTGGGAGGATCTGGATCTCTCCCACGACCAGTGCCAGTGGAACCTGTGTTTCCTACTGTGGTGGGCAGGGCTCTTCCTGTAGGCTGGGAGGGTCCGACACTTCTCCTGGAAATCTCCAGGATAGATGCTTTGATGCTGGCCCCAGCTGGGAGCAGTGCAGAGGCCAACAAGGTGTCTACCACAGAAGTAGCCGCTGCCTCTTCTACGGCCAAAGTGGAGGCCTTTCTGTGACCTTTCTGATGGAGCTTTGGATCCCTGTCGGTCGACCAGCCAAGAAGAAGTTGGGATGCATGATCTTCCAAGGAAGAAGGAAGCATCATCTGGCACAGGGCACAGCCTGAAATGTTGTGTGCTGACCCCAAACAGTAGAGGTAAGACCAGTGTGGATCCATCTGTGACATCTTCTCTTGGCACATCATATAAAACTTGAAGCCAGGGGCTGGGCTTCCCTCAATTTCATCTTCTGTTGATGAGGTTGGAGAAGAAACAAGCGAGAGGAGGAGCAGTCGAGGAAACTGAAAATACTGAAGCATGAATTAGAAATCACCAGTGGTGCACTTGGTAGACTACAATGTGCAGAGAAGTGAAGAAGAACACTGAGCTATTCCAGTGGAAAGGAAGATCTGATGTCATGAGGAAAGTTAAGGGATATATCACCTGGGTGGTGGGAGAAGCTTAGCATGAAGATGTTCCGGTGAATCAACACTTTCCAGTGGAACTGTCATCATGTGTCAGTGAATTACATCCACACCCTTAGAAAACCTTTTATTGGACTAACAAAAAAGTTTCAGTACACAAGCTTTTATTCCTACAAAGAGCCCTTTTTCAGGTGAGGAAGGCTGACAAGGACACTATGTAGGCCTTAAAGCTTGTTGTTTACAGATACATTTTTGTTGGTCCAACAAAAGCTATAAAACAACCTACAGTACCTTGTCTAAATAAATTCAAACCACTATTAGAATGCATGGCTTTTAATAGGCCTTTGGACCTGATTACACTTTGGATTTTTGAAATGTCTGCTGTTGTGTTTAAGTATGACACATTTTGTACAAATTATCATTGCTTATGTACCGAAATACTTCAGTGACATAGTTGTATAATTTGCCATTGTAAAGTGCCCTGAATATTGCCGAAGAGCACTGTGTAAAATAAAAAATTGCTCTGGAAGGGATTTACTTAAGTATATCATTTCAGAAATAAACTACTATTACAATTTACTGGAGAACAATTTTTTTTTAATTTCACTCGTCTGTCATGGTTTGAAATAAATTTTACATACTTTTCAATACATTTTTGCATACTTTTGAATACATTTTGCATACTTTCAATACATTTTGCATACTCTTCCATGACATCTGGGTGAAAACCTTTATCAGGATTTTCTAACTTTGCAATGCAATTATGTCTTCATAATGCTTCCAAGTTCCATGGCAGAGTAACGAGAGAAAGAGAAACACAAGAGGACAGCTGAGCTACACTGGCATAAGGGGGATGGGTGTGCTGTTTATTGACTAGTAACTGCTATGTTAACAGCCTCTTTGCAAATCTTTGTATAGGTCTTGGGTTAAGGGAGGTCACCATGATGGAGGGAATTTCAGGGCAGGTGAGTGTCGGGTTCTACAAAAGGCAACACTATCCTAGCAACCCACTGTTTAACTCCC
The DNA here is from genome assembly GCA_016271365.2 of Neoceratodus forsteri. Classification (NCBI taxonomy): domain Eukaryota; kingdom Metazoa; phylum Chordata; order Ceratodontiformes; family Ceratodontidae; genus Neoceratodus; species Neoceratodus forsteri. Next base: position 1,297,242,595 of record CM057459.1, read on the forward strand.
ACAAGTCCAAGCAACCCCCAAGTTAGCAACCCAGAGAGTGAGGACAGCAAAGGACAAGGTCTCTGCATGGTCAGCTGCAGGTAGTCCACAGTTTGACAGGGAACTCTGCTCAAGGTAGGACAGGTTCATAGGTATGATACAGACACATCATGAAAAGGTAGCTGGGTCCTAGGATGTTACTGGAGAAGCAGTGGAAAGGGCCAAAACAGCAGGGATAAAAATGTGTTGGCAGTAGAGGTTAAAATAAACAAGAAAAAAGGGATTAAGGTGGTAAAGAAGAACCTAAAGAGCAGTCAAACAGTAGTGGAAGTAGAAATAATAATTATAAGGACTGTAAACAATCATCTCAAAATCATATTTGGGTTGCCTGATAAAAAGGTCTCAGACCAAGGTTACTGGTTAGCAAGAAAAGGGCATTACTAGGTAGTAGGGGAGACTACAGCCAAGGGACACTAGACAACATTTAAGGAAGCCATTAAGGAGGATGTGGGGGACCATGGGAAAACAAGGAAGGAGGAGGGAGGAGATCAGATAGGTAGCAACATTTGTGGGGTAGTCATCTCCACGAAGGGGTAGTGGCGACAGGGAGCAGGGGTATAGAATAATAGGGTGTCTGCTGGGAGTCACAGTTGGAAGGGATGCAGGCAGGGTACAGAGGGTAATCCGGGAAGTGAGAAGGAGTAACCTTGACATCATTGTCCACCTGAGGACCAGTGACCTGGCTTGTAGACCCCTGGGGAAGGTTATAGGTAGCGTTAGAAATCTAGGTGGGAGGTTCAAGCAGGCAGCAGCTTCACTGACCTTTTCTGAGATCATGCCAGTTTGGGAGAGAGGAGACAGGAGAAGTCTTCTGAACACTAGCTTCAACACATTGCTGAAGAAGCAGTGCAGGGAAGGGGGATGGGGGTATCTGGGAGAGTGGGGCAACTCTTGGAAGGTTAAAAGACTATTCAAGTGGGATGGCCATCATCCCTCTAAGAAGGGCACCAGGTGGCTAAGCGTAGCTTAAAACAGCATACTGTGGGTTCTTTAAAGTAGCGGGGGGGGCGTTAGCTTGGAAGTGGACAGGTGTATTTACTCAGTGGAGAGAGGTCTACATGAGCTCCCCCCAGGGCTATAGAACAAGGAAGGAGAAGCAGATAACAAAGGTGGGGAAATAGGGAAAAGCTGCAAAGAGAAGCCACAGGGAAACTAGATGGGAGGAGGTAGAAGGGAGCCAGTAGCAAGGAAAGATAGGAGGTCAAGGGGGAAAGGAGGATGGGTTGGGCCCAGCAAAAAGAGGAGGTGGGGGAACAGGTAATCTAGAGGGCTAGGTGCACAAACTCCAGGAGCTTGGGAAATAAGATCGGTGATTCAGAGGCAATGGCAGCTGAGGAAAGCCTGGATCTAAGGGATTATGTAAACATGTACTATCCAGTACCACAACTGAGGCATGACTATACTAGGGTATATGGTGTTCAGGAGGAATAGAAAGAGAAAGACTGGGAGAGGGGTGGCATTATATGTACAGGACAGTATAAAAGCTTCTGAGATTGATGTTCTGGGGCCGAGCAAGCACACAGAAGCAATATGGGGTGGAGGCAGTAACAGAGGGGATATTAAATATTAGAGTAGGGGTGGTATACAAACCACCATCTCACAATGATGAAGTGGATGAGGAACTACAGGAAGAGATCACAAGGGCAGTAAGGCTAGGGAAGGTGCTGCTACTGGGGGACTTCAACATGCCAGACGGGGATTGGAGGATCCCAGCAGCAGCAGGTGCAAGAAGGCAGCACCAGGTAAAAGTCTTTCAGGATGCCCTTCTAGTGCAGCAAGTAGAGGAAAATACTAGGGAGGCAGTCATCCTATACTTAACACCAATAAGAAGAGTGTGGGAGAGGTGATGGTGCCGGACCCACTGAGAACCAGCAACCTTCAGATAGTTTGGTTTAGCATCAAAACTGAGGCAGAAGAAAATCAGTCCCAGAATTAAGTCCTGAACTTTAGGAGGGCTGACCAGAAGAATGAGAGAGCTGCTGCTGAAGAAACAAGCTGAATAATATCAAGGGAAGCTAACCAATCCTGAGGTTTCAGAAAGGAAGCAAGAGACCCCAGAGAAATCATTCTGAATTTTTCTCGATCCATGAACTTGTTCAGGTTTTTGAGGTTGAGAATAGGGTATATCCTCTGATTTCTTTGGTACTAGAAAGTAGTGGGAGTAGAAGCATGTATTTTGTTCTGATTCTGGCACTATTTCCACTGCCCTGTGGCTCAGAAGGCTCACAATCTCCTGCGCCAGAAGCTCTGATATATGGGCTGATAAGAGGGGTTGCCTTCTGGGTAGATAGTCCGGAGGGATTTCTGTGAAGTTCAGGGAGAATCCCTCCTGGATAACCCTAAGGATCCACTTGTCTGTTGTAATGGAATCCCACTGATGGTAAAACTGGGTCAGGCACCCCCTACTGGGGAGGAGAGATCTGCCTCTGGCAGGTGAGGCAAGATGGGGGCCGGAGCTTCAGAAGGTAGCTCTGGGTGCTTTCGGCATCTGTGCCTTTGGCTGCACTTTCTCCTGAAGCTGGGAAGGCTGAAATTTGTTTCAGGCTACCCTGCCTTTCCCACAAAAGGACTACCAGTTCTGAAACTAATCACATGCTTTCACCCTCTGAGGGCTAGCCAGAGCTGGCCTGGAAGTCTTAAGGGTCATTCTAATTTTCTGAGATGCCTAAAGAGACTTCTCTATTTGCTCTCCAAACAGGTAAGTATATCTAAGGGAACATTCATTACCTTTTGTTGGAAAGACTGAGAAAAGCCAGCAGTACATAGCCAGAAATGCCTTCTGATAGATGCCTGCTGCAGCAGAATGGGAGGCTGTATCACAAGCATCCACAGTGGCTTTGAGCTGATGAGGTCTGCAGAATCTTTAGTTTCAGGATCTGGCATGGACTCTGCCAGAGACTTAAATGAGCTCCAAAGAGTATACTCTTATTTAGAGAAATGCCCTTGATAGTTAGCAAACTGCATGCTAAGGGTAGCTGCTGTGAAAGCTTGCTTGCTCAAGGTGTCAGTCTTGTGCGATTCCTTGTTAATAGGATGCACAGTGACCTCTTGGGGAAGAATGGTTTTGTTATTCTCATCGAGAATAACAATGGCATCAGCTATAGGTTGAAAAACATACAATGGTATATCCTTAGGAACAGTGTTATTTCCTGTCTATCTGCTTGCAAACAGAAAGTATAAAGGCAAGTCTATTCCATACCACATCTGACAAGATCTCAGATGCACGTGGAATAGGAGGAACTAAACTGACTGGCATGGTAAAAACATTTAACCACTGCAGATGGAAACATTTACCTGGGTCAGTGGTTGAAGGCTCAAAGTCAAGTGCAGAATGCATATTATCGAGCAAAGCCTAGAAAGTTAGATCCTTCTGTGGTACAGAAGAAGGGCCTGGGTCGGAAGAGTCCAGGCTAGAGAAAAACTCTCCGTTGCCACCCACAAAAATAATGAGGTCAAGATCAGACTCACCCCCCTCCACATTTTGCCCAGAGGGAGGGTCGTAGAGGGAGGTGGGTCATAGCGCTCCAATTCAGAACACAGCCTTGGCAACACCAGCAGCACCAGCCCCAAGAGATGAGGGGCTAGTGCCAGAAGCAGTGACATAACTAGAACTGAATCTGGTACCAAGGAGAGGCTCAGAATCGAGGGCAGCAATGGAACCAGAGCTGGTGCCAGGCCAGGCCCAGAAGGGCCTAAACCCGGTGACAGTAGCAGCACCAGCCCCATCACCGATGACCCAGCTGGTGCCAAAGTGACCAGCAATGGTACCACAGCTGGTCCCATCACAGTGACACTGAATGGGGGTGAGGCCAGTGGGACAGGAGTCGGTGGCACGGTCACCGGCAAGGGCCCAGGGGCTGTTGCCAGAGCCAAATGCTGTACCTGGCTTGATGACCCTGCCTGTCACACCAGTTCCACTGGCCCCAAAGGACCAGGGACAGGCTCCACTGACAGAGGCAAATGAGCCAGATGCTGCACCCACTGCCCTATGGTGGAACTGCCCACAGAAGTCCACACTTACAGATAGAGGGGAGCTCTGGGCCCAAGACGTGGACCTCCTATTACCAGAGGCCCCCCCCGTGAGGCTGACGGCACCAATGAGGGCCTCCGACTCCGGAAGTCTGATGATCTCATGGCAGACCTTGCAGAGGGCTACCTCAAGTGGCATTGCTTCTTCCCCTTGCAACAGAAAGAGGAAGAACTCGAGGCCAAGGGATGCTGAGAACCTGAATGGCATTGGAAACAGGCCTGCTTTTTTAGTGCTTCCAGAAGGACTGTCCTTCCTCCCGGGCACAGGACTGCCCATTGTCAGAACCTTTCTCTGATGGGAAAGTGGACTGGTCATGGCCCTGCTGCTGAAGCAGCTTGCCTGAAAAGGATCCCTACCACTGTCATTCATGGCAGTTGACCATTGACTCGGTAGGGCTGTGACAGACTGACAGAATTTTTTTTTATAAAATCACTAAACTGACACAAAAATAACAAACTATAGCTTTAAACACTAAAACTGAGAAAACTGAATGCTGTTGTCATATAGACACAAAGTTCTGACTCCCAGGAGGTGAGCAACTTCATCACTGATTTAGTTGAGGGCTGGTGCCAAGGTAAGCCATGCAGCGTGATCCAGTCTCACGGCATCACGTATGTGCACAGCTTGCCTTGACACCTGCCCTCCTGAAAAGTTCCTAGGACCTCCAGTTAAGATCCACTAGTGTGAGTCAGTGGTGAAGACTGATTCCTGGAAGATGCTTTATGGCTCACAAGGGACGTAGGGGAGGCAGTGAGGGCTGGGAAAATGGCATTTAAAAAAATCAGAACCAGTCAAGCAGGAGACAGGGTGGACTTTCACAGCAGGATGATGAGGCCAGTGGGATAATGAGGAGGGTTAAGGCTGGTATGGAACTGAGAATTGCAGAGGGTACAAAGAAGGGAAATAGGACCATCTGCCATTATGTAAAGGAAAGGAATAAGATGAGGGATGAAATAGTTAAAGGGGACCGGGGGGGGGGAATGCTACAAGTCTCGATGGCTGAGAGGGACCTGGGGGTGGTGGTGGATGCCAAGATGAACAACTCAGAGACTTGTAGGAGGGCAGCAGCCAAGGCCAACAGTATGCTAGGATGCATCGCTAGGGGGATGACCTCCAGAAGGAGGGAAGTGATACTCCCTCTGTATAACTGCTTGGTGAGGCCGCACCTTGAGTACTGCATGCAGTTTTGGAGGCCACACTTAAAGAGGGACATTAAACTCCTGGAGAGGGTCCAGAGGAGGGCAACCAAAATGATTTGGGGCTTGGGGGACAGGACCTATGAGGAGAGGCTCAAAGAGCTAAATATGTACACACTGGAAGAGAGAAGGGACCGGGGAGACATGATAGAGGTCTTCAGGTACATGAAGGGGGTAAATAGGGGAGGAACAGTCAGGGTGCTTCGAAGGAAGGAGGAGGGGCCACTAGAGGGCATGGGTGGAAGCTGGAGGGGGAAGATTCAGGGGAGAAAGGAGGAGGTGCTACTTCACTGAGAGGGTGGTGGAGCCATGGAATGCGCTGCCTAGGGGGCTGGTGGAGGCAGAGACAGTGGAGGGGTTCAAGAGGAGGTGGGACAGGTACAGGGGTAGGGTTCTGGAAGCAAAATCCAATGCAGCAAGAATATACGGAACTGGGAAGGGAGAAGCCAGAGAAGGCGAGGGGGGCAGCAAGGTCAGCTCCCAGGGTGGGGGCTGACCAAACGAGCAGACGCGAAAGACTGTTAGGCCTATTCTGCTGGCATTTTAGTATGTTAGTATGTGCAGCTATTTGAAATGTTTATTTTCATAAATTATATTCATATCTCTAAAGGATCCCTATTTAACTGTGCCTAAATAAAAACTGAAGCTGTTAGTAGTATGTTGTATTGTTTTATTTGTATGGACAACATTCTGTGCAGTTCCTTTCATGGAACCAAGAATTTGGAGATTTGACTATGTCACGTCATGGTTTCAGAAATGTGAGCATGAACTTGTCAGTACAGTCCCCCGTCTCACTCACTCGTGCTGTTTCTCACGCCGCTGCAGGCTGGCCTTTTGTACTGGGCCCCCTGCCTGCATTGACGCCTTTTCCTGCCCGCAAAGAAATCCACAGCAGTCCTGACAGCGCTCCAGTGAGTTCACTCACTCCCCCTCCCTCACCTGCTCTCTCGTTCTGTTTCTCCCAGTGTTGCAGGCTGCCCTTTTGTACTGGCCTCTTGTGTTGGGGCCTTTTTCTGCCCACAAACAAATCCAGAGCAGTCTCGACAGAGCTCAGTTGAGCTCGGTCACTCCCCCCCCTCTCACTCGTTCCATCTTAATCTGTCCCAAACACTGATGTCCCACAGCGACTGTGCTATTCTCCGTCAGGAGTGCAAAAACATATTTTAGCCAGGACGTGAAAAATGAAAACTGTACTGTTCATAAGGTGGCCTGAAAATATTACAAATTTGTGAAGTTACAAGGGTGCATGGAAACAGTTGAACGCACGCTTGTAACACAGTCATGTTAAGGAGTTTTGTCACCAAATTCTCAACATAGGGATTTTAGAACCTCTGCTCATGAACAGTACCACTATCATTTTCTTAATCTGTCCCGAACACTGATTTCCCACAGTGACCGCGTTATTCTGTGCCGCACCTGTGAAACCACATTTCAGTCAGAATGTGAAAAATGACAGCTGTACTGCTGATAAGGAGGTGTGAAAAAATGCCATTGTTGAAAATGTGGCATGACAATATTACGAATCTGCAAAGTTACAAGGTGGAAAGTGTGTGCAATGCACACTTGTAAAACACTCTTTTGATGGGCTATCATCACCAAATTTTCAACATAGGCATTTTAGGACCTCTGCTCATGAACAGTATAACTGTCATTTTATTAATCTGTCCCAGACAGTGATTTCCCACAGCGACCGCTCTATTCTGCGCCGTAACTGCAAAAACACATTTTGGCCAGGATAGGAAAAATGACAGATGCACTGTTCATAAGTAGGTGTGGGAAAATGGCAATGTCGAAAATCTGGAGTGAAAATATTATAAATTTGCGAAGTTACGAGCGTGCGTGCAAACTGCTCAACACACGCTCGTAACACAGTCATTTTATGGAGTATCATTACCAAAATTTCAACATAGCCATTTCAGGACCTCTACTCATGAACAGTGTCACTGTCATTTCCTTAATCTGCCCTGGACACTGATTTCTGACTGCGAACGTGCTATTCTGTGCCGGAAGTGCAAAAACACATTTCTGCCAGGATGTGAACTATGACAACTGTACTGTTCACAAGGAGGTGTGACAAAATGCCAATGTTGAAAATCTGGCATGAAAATATTGCAAATTCATGAAGTTACGAGCGTGCATAGCAACTGCGCAGCGCATGCTCGTAAAACAGTCATTTTTTGGATTTTTCCCACCAAATTTGCAACATAGGCTTTTTGAGAGTCCACCTCATGAACACTGCCACTGTCGTTTTGTTAATCAGCCCCCAAAGGTGATTCCATGCAGTGACTGCAAAATCACCCTTCAGGCCTGATTAACACCATGACAGTGACAGTAATCATGAGGAGGGATCCCAAAAACTCCATGTTGAAAATTTGGTGTCAAAATTCCAAAAAATACCAAAGCTATGCAGCAAAGTTGGAAAATCCCTATTTATTACATTATACAGCTTACCGGCATTTCCTCAGTTCGCGGTCGGCTTTGAAGAGTGCAGACATGTTCCCAGTCCACCAAATATCGTCGTGCCCAGCTCTGGAGGTAAGTATGGGGTGGGGGGAGGCAGAGTGCGCGGTGGGTGGGTGGAGTTGTGAGGCCAAGAGACTACGAGGACAGTATTTTTTTCAGGTACAAGGCTTTGTGGACCGTTTTTCCCTTTACAGGGATATGTGGCACGCTGGGGTAGGCTCAGCATGCCACTAACAGCTTTCTTTTTTTGGGGGCCAGCTGTAGCCAATGGGGGATTGGGCACCCCATTGGCAAACAACAAAAGGCAGGGGTTCCTTTTTGCCAACGGAGCTTGGGCATCGCGACAGCAGACAGTTAAATGGGGGGGGGATTCCTCTGTGTCCATGGTGACTGGGCACCCCCGTCGGCAAACAACAAAAGGGGGAGGATTCCTTTTTGCCGATGGGGATTGGGCACCCCGTCAGCAAACAGTTAAACAGGGGGAAGGCTACATTATCCCCGTCAGCAGAAAAACATGGTGGAGGGGAGGTTAATATTGTTTGTGAACACGGCGGCAACCCGCCGCCATGTTCACAAACAATATCAGGGTTTTTACATCCCGCCCTGCAATGACGGATCGCTCCCTCATTGCAGCAGATGGCTTATGCTGCAATGATGAGGCAGCCTCTGATTGCAGCGGCTAAATTGTCACAAGTTGGTGCAAACGTTCCAAACTTATGTCACCAGCAGCCTGCTATGGCATTGGGGGAAGTGGGACAAGCCTTTGCAGGCTATGGGGGCACTGACCACAACAGTGCCCTGCCTCCACAGCCTGCTTCTCAGCAAGCTGTCCCAATATGTTTCTTGCGCTGCGTGCAATCAATATAAAAAGATAAAACAGCAGGAGCTGAGGGAAGGTGGGTGCACAATCTAGACCTACTGCAGGAACCTCTCTTGAAGATCTACTGTTATAGTAAGTTCTTGTGTAACTATCATATCTTACTTCGAGAGGGTTCCTGCAGTAGGTCTTCACATATAGGACTGAATACCAAGCAGTCCAAAATAATGAAGGAGTCAGAGACTAGGTTACAGGAGGAAGGAGCGCCTGCCAACTAGAAGTCTACTTATGAAAGAAGGCCTTGCAGAACAGCCAAAACCATCTCTATGCCTAGATGCAATGCCCAGACTGTGATGCTTGGTGAATGTAGGAAGAGAGAACCAAGTGGCTGACGTGCAAATATCTGCAGTGGACACATTCCTGAGAAAGGCCATCGAAGCTGCCATGCCCTGAGTAGAATGGCTTTTCACCCCCCCCCGGAAGGGGCATCTCATACTTGTGGTAAATGTACGAGATGCAGTTAGCCAACCATTTGACAAACCTTGTTTGGAGATGGCCTTGCCCTGAAATTTGGGAGCAAAGGTTACAAACAGCTGGTCAGACTTCCAAGCCTCTTTGGTCCTAGAGATGTAACATCTCAGAATCCTATGCACGTCTAAAGTGTGCAAGAGATATTCCCCTGTTGGAATACTGTGGATAAAATACCAGCAGTTCAACATTCTAGTTCAAAGTAAATTCCAAAACAACTTTTGGAAGGAAGGACGGGTTAGTCCTCAGAGCCTCCCAGTCTCTGTGGAAAATCAAATAAGGCTCCTTGCAGATGAGGACGTGAAACTCTGAAATCCTTCAAGCTGAAGTTATAGTGACTAAAAAGAGCATTTTCCAGAACAAATAACGCAAGTTGCATCTTACTGCTGGCTCAAGAAGGGGCAAAGTTAGTTTTTCTAAAATAAAATCCCAGGGGGGAACCGGATTCCGGACCAGAGGCTTAAAATGCAGGATCCCCTTAAGAAAGGTTTTGGAGACCTCCAACTGAGTGATGGTTTTGCCCCCCACCGGAAGGTGGTAGGTGGAAACTGCATATAAGTGGACCTTTATTTATTTATTTGCTTTTGGTAACTGGGTAAGCACACTAGACAGCTAGTGCCTATTTTCAGGTGGGACCCAGGAGAATTACAAGGTATCCATGAGACAAATACATAGTCAACATTACAATTCAGAGAAGAATAACTGAGGCCCGAATCAGACAGGTGCAAGAGGTACTCAAGGACCTGGGGAGCTGAGCAAGTTAATGGATCCAGGCCCTCGGCTCTGGCCCAGATAGAGAATGTCTTCCACTTCACAGAGTATGTGGATTTGGTAGAGGGTTTCCTGGCCTCTACTAGGACCTGGGCAACTCTACAAGAGATGCTATAACGAGAGACAGCAATGTCCAAAGGTGCCACACATGCAGGTGGAAAGACTTGAGGCTTGGGTGCACCAGGCTGCCCTGCTCCTGAGACAGAAGGTCATGGGAGAGAGGAAGAGGTACTCGGGGTTCGACAGTCAGCTGTTGTAGCAGATGGAACCAAATCTGCCGAGGCCAAAAGGGGGCTATGAGGATCATATGAGCCCCCTTTGCCTGTAGCTTCAGCAGAACTTTCTGCAGAATGGGGAAAAAGAGGGAAAGCATACAGAAATCTCCCTGTCCAGGATAACGACAGCGCATCTCAACAGAAAACACCACGCCTGGGAACGAGTGAGCAAAAGCTGGATAGTTTTGCGTTGGATGGGGACGCAAAGAGGTCTGTATCTGGTTGACCCCATTGGAGGAAGAGATCTTCCACCACTTCCTGCTTTAGCTCTCACTTGTGAGACCGCACGATGGTGTGGCTGAGACTGTCCACCAGGACGTTGTTCACCCCTTGAAGGTGGACCTCTATCAAAGACAGGCCATGCTGGACTGCCCTGTACCACACCCACATCACCTCCCTGAAAAGGGGGCACGATCGGGTGCATCCCTGCTTGTTGATGTACCAGACTGTAGCTGTGTTGTCGGTCTGGATCAATAGTGTTCCTGGTATCAAGAGGGACTGGAATGCTTGGAGTGCACAGAGCACCGCTCTCATCTCCAGAATACTGATATGTAGATGCTCCTCTAGAGAAGACCACATCCCCTGAGTTCGATGGTCTCCCAGGTGTGCACCCCATCCCTGGCCTGAGGCATCCTTCATCAGGGTCATGGAGGGGAGCAGGGGGTGGAAGGGGATTCCCAATGAAAGGTTGGAAAGATCCTGCCACCAGAGAAGATCCCTCTTCAGGCTGCTGGAGACTAAGACCATGTGGTCCATGTCATCCAGACGTTGATCTCACTGGACCCGGAGGGACCACTGGGTCACCCTCACATGCAGTCTGGCAAAAGGGACTGTGGGTATGGCAGCCACCATCAGACCCAACAGGCAGAGGACAGAGGATGCCTAGGTCTGCCGAGAGGTGGAAATCAACACCGCATATTGCATCAGAGTTTCCGCTCCATCCATTGGCAAAAACGCCCTGCCCTGAACTATATCCAGCACTGCTCCTATAAACTGGAACCACTGGGAAGGTAAAAGCTGAGATTTGGGAACATTCACAGTGATGCCAAGTCTGGAGAATAGGTCCAAGGTGGAGGAAGAGAATCCCTCAGACTGTCCTGAGACAGCGATGACAGCAGCCAGTCATCCAGGTAAGGGAACACATAAATCCCCTTGCAGTACAAGGCCACAGCCACCATCGCTAGGCGCTTGGTAAAAAACGATGGTGCCAAAGAGACGCCAGATGGGAGGGCCTTGTACTGATAATGGTTCTCCTGAAAGGAGATCCTCAGAAAGCAGCGGTGGGCCTGGAGGATAGGGATATGTAGGTAGGCATCCTACATATCCAGGGAGTACATCCATTGGTTCTGTTGGAGCAGGGGCAAGAGTCCCTGGAGCATCAACATACACAAATTCTTGTATTCTACAAAGAGTTTGAGTAGGCTGAGACCCAGAATTGGTCTCAGATCTCCCGGCTTTTTGGGAACTAGGAAGAAATGGGAGTAATATCACCTTCCTATTTGCCCTGGCAGAACTGGCTCTATGGCTTGTTTTTGAAGTAGAGCCTGGATCTACAGAAGGATAAGGCCTAGATGGCCTGATGGGTAGTGAGACCTGCCCAGAGGATTATCCAGGGTCTGTCCAGGAACTTAATTGAGTGCCCTCGTGCTATTAGCTGTAGGACTCAAGCATCTTTGGTTACCATCTTCCACCCTTCCAGGTGGAAGGCGAACTGTCCACTCACTGGTTCCTCTGGAGATACGAGAAGAGGAGAGGGGAACCCCCTCACATCAGGACACAGAGGGGAGTGCCGCTTTTCCACCTTTGCTGGTCTTTTGGGATTTTGCCTGAGGGGTCTGGGAGCCATAACTGGCGGTGCGACACTTGCCCTGTCGCCTACCTTGGTTCTGCCTGATCCACCTCTTCTGAAGGCAAATAAAGGACTGCTTGGGCTTTTGTCCTGAGTGATACATTGAGTGGACATCCTTAAGTGACCTTTCGCTTTCCTGTAGCTCCGTGATTATGTTCTTTGCATCTCCCCAAAACAGGATGGGACCCAGAAAGGGGGTGTCCAGAAGGGTGCTCTAGACGTCTTGTGCCAGTCCCACAAGATGGAGCCAAGACAGGCACCTCAAGCAAACACCCATGGCAGTGCAACAGGCCACTGAATCGACCATATCATATAAGCAGTCCTTAAGGCACGGCAGCAAGAAGACTTATTCAGTCTTACCTTCTCCAAGAGCCGATTTCTGAGGTCCTCATCCAGAATCCCTTGCAAGTCCTTCTCTAAGTCAGACAATGCCGACTTTTGGAAGGACACCATATGAGCTACATAGTTTAATGACCAGATGGTGCAGGTCAATGAAGCATAGACTTTACGTCCATATTGATCCATTTGTTTGGATTCTTTATCCTGAGGAGAAGCATTCAGGTGTTTCAGCTGTGATGACCTGTCATGGGCCGCAGTGATAACCATGGAGTTGGCCTTTTAGTTGACTGGTCAGATGACCAACCTCTTCCAGGGGATGATATGCTTTGTCAGCTTTTTTGGAGACAGCTGGAATAGAGTACAGCTGTTGCCAAATTGTAGAGGTAAGATCCTCATGCGGCCCTGTCCATGGGGGAATAGGGAGGGGGGCCACGCTAGTGAGGGCTAGGTGCTCTGCCAGACGTTTCCTCTTGGGATAAAACTTCTGAGACGCCCAGCCACAGGCCTGTTTGATGGACCTCAGGAGTTCAGCGAAGGATGGACCCTCCGTCGGAGACTTCAGAGACTCCTTGGGCTGGAGTTCAATAGGGGAGTGAAGTTCTGAGTGACCAACAGACTCAGGTTCCAAATTAGAGTCAGAGGACTCTGATCTGCTGGGTAAAGGTGCAATGTCTGGGACCGTCTCCGTCACCCTAGCTCCTGAGGGCTCCAAGAAATGCCTGCCTAAACCCCTATCAGATGCCAGGCTCAGGGAAGAAGGGCTTCTGGTAATAATTCTGTAGGTCGGGGTGGTAACCGAGACCATATGGGGTTGTCCCAGTTCTTGCAACAGCTGGGATTTTGCATCCTTCTACCATGCCAGAATAGAAGCGGGTGGTTCCAGTTGGGAAGAGGGAGGTGGAGGGGGTGGTGGGGACTGGTACTCTGGGTAACCTGCAGAGTAAGGAGAGCAGCCAGAGGGCTGGTACCAATACTGGTACGGTTGGTGTCCCTGATAATAGTGCCCCCGTGTCACAGCTGACAGTGGGTGCCCCAGTAACGGTCAACCTAGCATCAGGTAATATGGGTACTGGGGCAGCAGACAGCCAGGATAGTAACCAGAAGGACCCAATGGAGGAAGGACAGAGGATCCAGGGATTGGAGGTGCCGAAGGACCACTGGGTGGGACAGAGTCCATCGACAGGCCATGTGTCTCTATGGGAATCCCAAATGGGCCAGAATGTGGCTCTGGCAACAGAGCAGGAAAGCCCTGGTCCATGTCAGGAACTGGTATCTGAACCGGGGAGTGGCCTGGCATTGGGGGTGAAAGTGACCCGATGTCTAGTCTGAGGGAGACAAGGGAGGCAAAGGAATGGAAAGCCCTGTTGTCTGATCCAGCCTGAGGGTTGGACTCTCAGAAGGTTGGCCCGATGCAGGAGAGGTTTCCTGGACAACCACACTCGATTCCCTGGTCAGGGAAGACAAGGCATTGGGCAGTGTTAGTAAATCCCATGAAGGAGAACCCTTGCGGGATGAAGGAGGGCCTGGAGACTCGGCCTGCACAACCTTGGAGACCACAAGGGTATCGGACGGGAGGGCACCTGCCAGACAGACGTCAGGAAAGCCAACTGCTGACTTATCGGTAGAGACCTGACAGGCATTGGAGGATTCGCGTCCGACTTACGGGAGATGGTTAGACTTACAACAGCCGGGAGGCTGGAGTCAGGCAGAGCGCCCAAAGCTGAGCTCCCGATGGCAGAACCAGGGGGAGACTTTGCAGCAGAGCCTACAACAGGACCCAAAGAGTCCACTGGAGAGGAACCCCCTGACTGCTCACTGACCAAAGTGGAGGTGGGGAGAAGGAGTCCGATCTGCTGGAGCAGATGGAGACCTTGGAGACAGGGTACTCACCGATGTGGAGGCCTCACCCGCTGTAGTGTCAGCTGTCTGACGATGTTGAGATGGAGGACAATTCCATTCCCAGCACTTCTCCTTCTCCTTCTTCTTTCGCTTTTTCTCTGGAGTGGGTGAAGAAGCACGTTCCCTCAGCTCCTGGCGCTCTTTTTCCATCAATGCCAGGCAACGCTTTAAAAGGTGAGCATCGAGGGCCTTCTGGAGATGCGTGCATGTGGCCTGGTTAAAGGCCTGGCAGATCTTGCAATCTACATGGAGGTCCATAGACAAAATATGAAGGAATCAGGAATTTCTGGTTGCGCCAGTTGATATCTTCTTACAGTATTTATTTACTTTTCTTAAGCTATGACGTTTCGCACTAAAAGCGCTTTTTCAAAGGGCATCTTCAAAAGTTTTTTTTAAAACTACAGATTTCATTCAGCAGTTCCACTTTCTGTGCTTGCCGCCTTGAACTGCTAGCTTAAGTACTTAGTTAATGCATTTCTTTCTGTGCGTTTTGCTCAGAACTGCTGCGTGGATGCCACATTCTTTTATCCTGCTTTGTGTTGGTTCACGAAGTTTCCTGCTTGATGGAACTGCTGAATGAAATCTGTAGTTTTAAAAAAACCTTTGAAGATGCCCTTTGAAAAAGCACTTTTAGTGTGAAACGTCAGGGCTTAAGAAAACTAAATAAATGAGAAGATATCAACTGGCACAACAAGAAATTACTGATTCCTTCATTTTTTGTCTATGGACCTCCACGTGCATTTCTATGACCCTAACAGAAGGAATGTAAAATTAACAAGAAAACTGATACCATTTCCCCTGGAACCAGCATTGCTCCACATTTCCAGATCTCGCAATCTGCCACCTGAAGTTTGGGGCCCAGGCAAAGGATGCAGCGGGAATGGTCGTCCCCGTGCAGGATCTGCAAGCACTTTTTCTTCAATTTATGTGAAGACATATACTTAATGCTATGGGAAAAATGGGCAAAAAACTGCACTATCTAGAAAAGAAATGGCAGCCGACTGAACTAGTTCACCGTGAGGATCCGACAATTTCAGGTTGACAACGGGAAAGAACTGGAGGGTGGGCGTGGGGACCACCCCTATATACTGTCACACTGACCCCCAATCAGGTGATGCCGGGGGCAGTGCCCCACTAATAATTGCTAGCTAGAAGTTTGCTGTGCAGTCCTGACGCCAGGGGGTGCAATCCTATATGTGATGACCTACTGCAGGAACCCACTCGAAGTAAGATCAGTATGTCTTTCCTGGTAAAACTTTTGAAATAAATTTCATTAACTAATTAATTAAAAGCCTTCTAGTCCATTCTGCATGGACAGTTGATTAAGAAGATGCAGGACCTTGTGACGGAGGACAAAATTACAAGGTGTATGGAAAATTAGTTAAGTGACAGGACCCAGAAGGTGGTAATAAAAGGGAAGTTCTCAGGGGTCACTAAGGGACAAAAAGTGCTTAAAATCTCCTTATTTTTCCATTAATTTACCCCTGAATTTAGAATCTGCCCCTTAATTTAAAATGAAGGATGCCTTAAAAATAAGTTTGTAAAACCCAAACCCCTTAATTATCCACAATTACTTGAACGGGATATACTTAATTAAAATGAAGGTACAAATTAATGAAGTATTTTGTACTTAATTTAAAATAATCAGAAGATTAAGAATTAACAATCTGCTGAATTAAAATGCCCTAGGAAATCCTCTTTCTCCTTAATTTTAATTAATGGTTGCATTAAGAAAAAAATTATGCTGAATTCAAATAATGTCAAAACAGTCATAACAAACTGTTTATTTAAAATTTAGGAAAGTTGTATAGGAATTATTTAGTTTAGTTTAGTTAGTGTTTGTTGACCGGGTAAGTGCACTAGACAAATTCTGCCTATTTTCAGGCACGACCCGGGGGAAGGGGATACAGATGAATGTCAACTGACCTTGAACCAGATTGATCTGTTATTTATATAAATATGAAAATTAATAAAAAGTACACAGTTGTAAACTGTTAAATCATGAATGTTCAGTGTGCCCAAGTTACCACAAAACATTTCAGATATTTATTATATGCATCACATATGTACATTATCAAATATTTTATTGTGATACATTGAGACACACATTACCAAAAGTTAAAAATAAAACCTTGTGTATCAAACATAATACAATAGTTAATTGTGTTTAATTGGTTGTTCAAAATTTGAATGGATCATTCCAGTCACTTTAATATTAGAGAATAGAGAATGAAAAGCTGACAGAAGAATTCATGCACCACGATCAGGCTCCTGAGAGTGTAATAGAGATTACTGTAGGCTGTTGGAATGCAAAGAGACAATCAGAATGTAGCATTTCTGATACCATTTTTTTTTTACCTTTTTTTCGTATAGTTTTTGTCCCCTGCTGGACTCTGATTGCCATCTCTCTCTCGGGGATCCCGAGGCACTTTCTGATTTACTTTGCGATGCCAGCTCTTGCTTGCCCCTATATGGAGCCATGGTTTGCCTCCCCCACTGCAGGGTTGGGGGCAGGGGATATATCACTGAATTTTCTCAGGTTCGTCAAATGGCCAATGTGATGAATGCTGCGAGGGCCTGGATTACCAGGGTCCTGTCACCTGTGGGTTCCAGGGCTGTTCTTTTAACTCGTTTCTGCCCCACAGGATGATGGCATGCAAGGGCTAAGGTGTACTCACTCACGACGGCATGTGGTGCACAAGCCAGCGCTAATCCAGATCTTAACCTGCTTATTTCCATTGCTCTGCCACCCATGATCACCTGGGTGGCAGCAGTGCAGTGGGATAAGTGACCCACCCTCCTCCTCTGAGGACAGCATACTCTGGGATGCTCAATCCTCCTCCACTGGCTGACTCCTGATGCTTGAGGCTTGCTTATGAACCCGGGTCACTGGCATTGTGAGTGGTAGCACTACCATTTTTTTTTTCATGGAGAGGGTGGTGGATGCATGGAACGGCCTTCCTGAGGAGGTCATGGGGTCAAAAACAGTGGAGGAATTCAAGAAAGCATGGGACAAACACAAGGCAAATCTAGTGTAGGGTAGGAGGAAGTAGGTTGTTGGTTAACTAGGATCTGCAGCTTATCCAATAGGTAGGGAAATAAGCAGACTGGGTGGGTCAAGCGGTCCTTATCTGCAATCAAAGTCTATGTTTCTATGCACCAATGAGCCAATTCCAAGACCATTTTTATTATTTCTTTTGTTTTAGTACCGTCATCTATCTGGACATAGCATTCTCTGTTCTCCCACTACAAAGAAGTTCTCAGGTGAGCCGGCCTCATGGTGTAGAGGGCTGAGGCACCTCACACCTTACCTCTTACCATGCTGGCGACCTGGGGTCGGGAGCGAGCTTGGGTTGCTGGGGGGTTGGCCAGGGAGAGAGAGAGAGGATAGAGTGTCTGATGACAGTTCTCCTCTCCCAGGGTAGGGTGGGTTGTGACTACCAGCCACTAGCGACTCCTAGTGGAGACTGGGAGTGCAACAGACAGGGTCACATTGGGTCTGGGGAGAGGCTGCAGTGGACATCTGTGTATCAGGGGCAGGAGCATGCCTGTCCTACGCTGGATGTCATTGCACATCCGTGCCTTCATGGGGGGGGTCATGTTCATGTTCACACAAGGAGGAAAACCCTGATTCCTGAGGAGATGACGCCACACCAGTCACGCACACCACCGGACCCCACCCTCCCTGGTCCCGATATCCTCAGGCCTGCACCATGCCCACACGGATTAAATTCAAGGAGTGCCCAAGGTGGCACAAGCCGGGGGGGCTCCAGTGAGCTGAGGTGTGAGGACGGGGTTCCACGGGGACCTAGGGTTGGGGGGGTCTCAGGCCAGGTGGGACAAGCAGGCAACATCCGAGGGATGCCTCAGGACTGGAAACCGGAGGGAAAAAGAAATTAAGAAAAAAAAATTCTTGTGCTGTAGAGAGTGAAAAAGGGTAGCAAGCATTATCAGCTTGGCTCTGCAAAGTGGAAAGTAAGCATTCACATGTTTGGGGCATTGCAAAAGTGAAAGGTACTGTACATATAGTACATCTCTGTGCATTCATTGCATGTGCAGTGAAAGCCTTGTGCTGCTACCTCAGTGGAGGAAGGAAAATCAGAGGATAGAAGGTTGGAGCAGTGCCCGGATCATGTTTGCTGACCTCATACCCTGCTCTACTGAATTGGTTCTTCAAAGAGGGCCTGCCATGAACTGACAACCCCAAGAGTCACTAGGGAGGTGCCACAGATATCAGTCTTGGAAATGGTACTCAAAACATCTTTATCTATATACACATAGGTGTAGGGATTCAGGGAAAATATGCCTTTTGTGTATATGGTACTATGATCTGTAGACTGGTGAACAGTGATGAGGCTGTCAAGAATAAGAAGGAGGACTTCCATAGCTTGGAAAGTGGTCAAAAGTATGGCAATTAAAATATAACACCAACAAGGTCAGGTGATGCAAAAGGGGCAAATAATCCTAACACTAAGTATAGTACTGGGGAGGTGGTAGTAGAAAGAACTAGAGGAAAGGACTTAGGAGTGACAAATACAGACAGTCAGAAGACATCAGTACAATGCAGTAGGGTGTTGCGTAGGGCAAATAAGATGTTGTGCTGCATATCGAGGGTGACTGACAGCAGGAGAAGCAAAGTACTGCTTCCACTACCTAGGTCACTGATTTTTCCTCAGCTGGAGTGCTATGTGCAGTTCTGGCATCTGCATCTAAAGAAGGACAGGAACAGAGTGGAGGCAGCGCAGAGGAGGTTAATCAAGACACTTCATGGGCAGCAGAAAAGGACATATGAAAAGAGGTTGGCTGATCTGAATCTGTACATGCTTGCAGCGAGAAGGGAGAGAGGGAATATAACTCAAACATACAGATACCTCCATGGGGATAAATAAAGTGCATAGCAGGGAATTGTTCAGAGTTGGAACACAAATACCAGGGGTAGTCCCTTGAAGCTAGTGTGGGGCACATTTAAGAGCAATACCAGGAAGTACTTTTTCATGAAAAGGGTGGTGAAGGGATGGAATAAGCTGTCAGAGGAGGGGGGTCTGTACAGAATCAGTGGGGGGGGGGTAATTCAAATGAGGAAGGGACAGACACAAGGGCTTGGTAAAGCCTGCACCATAAAGGGAGGGGGAAGGGCAGAGTGCAGAGCCTCTAGGGCTCTCTCATTTAACTTCAGTTATGTAGGAGTGAGCATACATGATGGGCCAACTGGCCTTTTTCTGATGACAGATTCTATGTTGCTATGACAACAGGCTGCTTCCCATGATAACAACATCGGCTATCACCAACCCAGCAATTGTGAGGTCAGTTAGGGACAGTAATGTGTTTGTGAAACAGACAGTGGAATCAGTACTTGTTAATGTTAAGTATTTACATGTGGATAAGCATTACCGGTGTGTTCTTAGCAACTGCATTAATATTTAATGTTTGTCAGGTTTTTTTGTTGTTGGCTTTCTTCTTTGAGCAGTCTTGCAAGACTGCTCAAAGAATGAAGCCAAAAAAATAAAAAACCTGACAAACATTAAATGTTAATGCAATTGCTAAGGACATAATGGCTATCAACATTTTAATTTGCAAGGTACACGCTCTGTATAGGGGCGCTGATCTCTCTCATTTAGTTTCATTTTGGTGACACAGATATGGCAAAAATATGCTCTGTTTTTTTTTAATAAATACATAAGAGTCAGTTAGATTGTTACAGCCGCAGTGCTATTGACTTCCCTTTCTCTGGCTTTAGAGTATTTTGATTCTGGTCCGTAGAATGCAGTGCAGGAACTATTAGTGGCATTACAGGGGTGCCTCTCTAACCTTCACCAGTAGATATCCCTGTACATTCAGTGATGAGCAGTGAGCATACCGCGCAACCTTTTGTCACTGAAATGAGGGACGTGGACAATTTTGGACACTCAAAATGAGGGACAACGAGGGACACAGACCCTCAGAATGAGGGACACATCCTCAAACATGGAGATACAAGCTCAGAACACTGTGAAAACCATAGTGTACAAATTTTATTTTGGATTTTGTGTTTTAGAATATTAAGAGTTTCTGCTTTAAAATCTGAATTTACAGCACATTCTCTGTGTGGGCAGCACCTTTCCCATGAGGGACGGATGAGTGACAGAGCAATTTTAAGGGGCAAAATGAGGGATGTCCCTCATAATGAGGGACACTTAAGAGGTATGGCAGTGAAGGGTATTTAGACACACAGAAACACAGAACCTGATGGCAGAAAAAGACTGATGGTCCATCAAGTCTTAAAAGCTGAACTTCATTATTTTTATTGCAATTTTTAAAAGCTGAATTGTGTGAATTAGTGCTGTATTCCTGCTTGCTTGTTATCCTTACTCCTGCTTGTTTATCACCCTCTATGTCTTGTTTATCACCCTCTGTTTCTACATTGCTCCCTGTTCTACACCAGCAGACCACAGCAACCATTTTCCCTATGACTTCACTCTCTCTGTCCCAACTGCAACTAGTAACCCGATCTTACTCCAGTCTGCCCATCTTTGACCTACATTAGTACACTGCTCACACTAACCTGAGTCTTCTCTTCTCTACCTCACGTCAGGAGCTGCTACTTCTCCTCAGACCCCTGCCTCTTCACTTCGGGTTATTTTGCCCTACACACTATAGCACCTGGAGTTGCCCACCCCCCACAGCAGAGGATGAGAATTTTTTCTCAGGCTTAATAGTCCCTCTGCAGCTCACTGCTCGCTAGGTAACCTGATCAGAGCTACTCACAACAGCCGCCACGCAGAAGAAAAAGTGCCATTTTCAAAACTTGGAATGCCTAACTTCAGTGCGCAGAGACTGCTCTCCTGCCACTTTCCTTTTTTATACATGATTTTCTGCTTTTCTAGCCTCAGTTGCTACAATTGAAGACTAATACTCCTGACAATTTCTGTGTTAGACTTCATTACTGAATTAATTTAGGACGGCCTGTTTTTACTCTTTAGTGCAATTATAAAAGCAGAACTTGATAGTTGTTGTAGTGCAATTTTAAAAGCTGAATTTCATCATTTTTATTGCAATTTTTAAAAGCTGAATTGTGTGAATCTGTGCCATACTCCTGCTTGCTTATCATCCTTACTCCTGCTTATCACCATCTGTTTCTTGTTTATCACCCTATGTTTCTTGTTTATCACCCTGTTTCTACATTGATCCCTGTTCTACACCAAGCAAGCCACAGCAACTATTTTCCCTACGATTTCACTCTCTCTATCCTGACTGCAGCTAGTAACCCAATCTTACTCCAGCCCGCCCATCTGTGACCTACCTTAATATGCTGCTCACACTAACCTGAGTCTTCTCTTCTCTACCTCCCCTCAGGAGCTGCTTCTTCCGAACCCCTGCCTCTTCACTTTGGGCTATCTTGCCTTGTACACTGTGGCAGAGGATGAGAATATTTCCTCTGGCCTAATAGCCCCTCTGCAGCTTGCTGCCTGTTTTTCCCACCATCACTTTGCGGTAGCTCCCCACCCACTCTTGACCAATGTTTCTTTTAAAGGGCATTGCAATTGACACATGCGCATTGCGTGTTGACAAAAATAAATAATCTCCCCATTCTACCATCTGCAGATTATAGTGGACCACCACTAGAGGTTGGTGCTACCAAGAAAAAAAAAGAAGAAAAGCTAACTAGTCTTTCTCAACAGACGAGTTAGGTACTGCCCACACTTTCCTGAGGTATTGATACTCTTCTTAGCTTTTTACTCTTCTTGCTGTCCTAGTATAATATAAGCTGTTAGTAACATCTCCCCTTTTACCAGTTCCCCCCACTATACACAGTCCATGTCAACTCAAAAAAATGAATATCCACCTTACCAAGGGACTCATAATAGCCTGCACTATCCTAGTATGTCTTCAGCAAGACTTGCTGAATAAAGCAATGATGAGTGACTCACCTTTCTCCCATGGTCCTGCGGCACCTCACCAGAACTCCCTCACACCAGGCCCTCCCCATGCATTCTTACCATCCCTGGGACTAGTGGCTCTGACTCAAGAGTAATAAGACTACTCTAAATTTGCCTCAGGCCAAGACCTTCCACAAGTAACCATTTCTACCTCCACCGTCTACTCTCTCCCAGACCTGCCTTCTGCTGTTATCTGGTGACACTGAGTTGAACCCTGGTCCTAGAAGGGCAGTAAATCCAAATCCCCTCTCCTCATGTCCTCACTGACCCAATATTAAGGGACTTAAAATAGCCCACATGAACAGACAATGTATAAGGCATAAAATGGCAGCAGTCAAAGTTTGGGTTAGACTTTACAAGTCACACATTCTATGCATCACTGAGACCTGGCTAAAGCCCTCTATTCTCGTGCATGAAATCTCACTACCTGGTTTTACCACCTATAGCAGTGAACAACTTACCAAGAGAGGCGAGGGGGCATTGATAAACACCAAGGCCAAGATGGCATCCAATGAACTACCTGGTATGAATATTAACTCATCAATAGGACACCTATTTGTCTCTATCACCCTTGTACAAGTCAAATAGATAACTATAGGATGTGTCTACCTACCTCCAAACCTAGCTTTCTCCTCGTACACAGAATTCTTCTCTAACTTGGACAAAATCCCCACCCTCCCGGAGATATTATACTTAGTGAGGACTTTAATCTAGATTAGTTAGGTCCAACTATGACTAACTACCTACCGACACTCTCTGATACTAAACCAGTGCAAATAATTGACCAGCGTACTAGATTCAATTTAAAAACATGTATGTACTACTATCTGATCAATGCCCTATTTCTAACTACTAACATATTCCTCTGTCTGTAACCTATGTTCTTACCTGATTGATATTTAGAAATTTAGTTTATTTTGCTGTATACTTGAAGTTTACATGTCAGTACCTCTGTAATGCAATGTATTATTTATTGGAATGAGTATGTTCCCTGGGTCACCCCTGAAAAGGGGACAACTTTATCTCAGTGGGCCTACCCAGTCATCAAAATTCAAATAAATAAAATCTGACCGTATTTATGACTACCTGACCCACCAACCTAATGTACATAGATACACAGATAATGATGATAGAAAGGGGCCCATCGGCCCATCCAGCCTTCCCACCATACCTTACTACTCTGCACTGCTCCTAGTGGCCATCCCTCCCCTTTGTTTCTACCTGCCCACTTCTAATTAATCCCATATGCCTGTCCTATCCTTGCTTGAAGCTGCTCACTGATTTGGCTGTTCTACTTCCTCTGGCAGCATGTTCCTCTTATCCACCACTCTTTCTGTGAAAATGTTCTTAAGAACTTCCCTTCTGAATCCCCCACCCCCCCGCACAAGTTTGGATGACTTCCTTCTCAGCCTCGTATTTCAGCTATAGGAGAAAGGTTCCTTGGAGTCCACCCTATTTATCCCTGCAGGTACATGTATGTCTTGATCAAGTCATCCCTTTCCCTCCTTTTCTCAAAGGTGTACATGATTAAGTCTTGTAGCCTTTCCTCCTATTTCTTGTTCTCTAGTCCATGAACTATCTTTGATGCCCTGCACTGTATTTCTTCCACTTTATCGCAGTATCTTCCTAGGTGTGGACTCCTGTATCTTGCACAGTATTCCAGGTGTGGTGGAACCAGTGACCTGTACAATAGGGGGATCACCTCCCAACTTCTATTGCTTATCTCCTTCCCTCTGCAACCCAACATCCTGCTTGCCTTGCCCACAGCTTTATTACAATGTGCTGTTGTTTTCAGACTCTTCAATATCATGACCTTCTAGGTCTTTTTCTCTCTGTGGTGTTTTCCAGCATCACTCTCAACATTTTATATTGCACTCTTGGGTTCCTCCTCCCAATGTGCATCACTTTACATTCTTTTGTGTTGAAGCCCAGCTGGCAGATCTTTGACCAGATCTCCGACTTATCCAGATCCTCCTTGAGTTCCCTTAACCCTTCCTCTATGTCCACCCTTGCATAGATCTTTGTGTAATCTGAGAAGAGGCAGATCTTGCCCTTGATGCCTTCCCCTATGTCATAAATGAATACACCAAAAAGGACCAAGCCCAGCACTAACCCCTGAGGTACTCCATTTGTTACATCCCTCACCTCTGAAAACTCCCCATTAACTACTATTTATTTATTTAAAAATTGGTGAGCAGGAAAGGCAAAACTGATGTGACTCAGGGGAAAGGGGAAGGGAGGTAAAGTTCAAGACAAGAAGCAACATAATGGTACAATGTAAAGTGCTAACCATGCACAAGAATACAGGTGATAACATATAGTAACAGTGGCACAACTTTAAGTGAGGACAAAAATTACAAAACTCATTACAGTTTATGTAAAAAGCATAAAATATATGAAACAAAATGAAACTGCAAAATCAATCAGACCATCAGACAGTAGCAGAAAGAAGGAATGAACTACTACCCATTGTGTATTTATCCTCAGCCAGTTCACCCAAGTTGCCTATTTATTCCCTCAGGCTAGGTTTACATGTGCTCACTAGGTGCAGGAACTGGTTGCAGCAGCTGGGATCAGAATTGCTGTACTCTATGCTCAAGCTATGTACAACTGTGAAATCCAAGTCCACGAGGAAGAGATGTTGAAATGTGGTTTATGGCACTTCAGATATGCAGGGAACAGTTAAACTCCTACAGGGTGCAAGAACACGCACAGTCCACGTGCCCTGGCAGTTAGCTCTGGGTGGAGCTTCATCAGGGGGCCTGAGCATGAAGTGCAGCAATTCCTTGTCTTTGCCAAGTTGTCCCCACTTAAGAAAATGGAATATATTACAATGTATTGAAAAAATATGAGTTAATGTATGTCAGTACACTGAGAAATACATTGTCCCAATGTAATATACATTATTAATATATTTTAAATATACTGACGTAATATATTACTAACTCATAGTATGCAAAAATATATGTCATTATATTGAGAAAAACATAGACGCAATGAAATGTAAGACACAGTGTATTTCAGCATAAACTAAAACCATGTATTTATAATTAAAGAAATTGTAAATGATCTTATGTATGTTAAATGTATTGAAAGAAAATATTTCATTACAAAAATGAAATATATTTCAATATACTGGAAGTTATGTTAAGTACGTCACTACACTGAATTGATGAAATACATAAAACAAAATATTTCAGAAATATAAATCATAATGTATTTCTGCCTCATGCATTGCGTGAAAGCATGTCTCTCTATTTAGTAATACTTTGAATATATTAATATTATTCAAAATGTATACTGTATTATTTGAATATGTTACATATATTTTATATAATATATCTTACATATATGTTTATACATGTTACATATATATTTTATATATATTACATATATGTTTATATGTTACATATAATTTGATACATATTTAGGGGATACATGATGGGCAGGAGTGGAATATGGAAAATATTCTCACTCCTGCAGAGCTCACTCTGCAGGAGTGAGAATATTTTCCATATTCCACTATCAGCACATCATGTGTGCTATTTATACAATGGGATAGGAGCTTCAGAAGTGTTATATTTTTCTGCATCCTTTGTGTACTTTGTCTTTTTATGTTTGCTTGCATGCATGTGCAAGAAACATAGTGCCATCATCCGAGTTTTTGGAGGTGTAGCAGCCCTCTTCCAATTCAGTCAGTGTGTTTGCAGGCGCGGCCGCAGTTCTCCAATGCCTGCTGGAGCTGTCTATGACAGCTCCAAAATGCAGTGGGTACAGTTGAAAGGGGAGCTATGCTTCAGTGAGCAGTGATGAATATCGCCTGCTCATGCGCGCCTCTCTACACACCCATGCACACACGCCGGCGTGCTCGGCCCCTCCCGCACACACTGTGTAGCCCTCCAGCAGAGTAATATATGCCATGCTGGGTGTCCACCCCAGCGTACACACATTGTATAGCCGACGGGGTGCCCAGTCCCCGTCGGCTCCACTGTTCCCCCAGTACAGGTGCCATGCTGGAGCCCACCCCAGCGTGGCAACAGATGCTATTGCCGACGGGTGCCCAACCCCATTGGCTCCATGCCCCTGCCCCCACCAGCCGCGCCCTGTGCCACACTGGGAGCCGACCCCAGCGTGGCAAACGTCCCACGTCATCATGTAAAGAAAAAATAAGCCTGCAACAAAAACTGTCCTCGGCGCTTCTCCCTGCCCTCCCACAACCCGCACCCACCCAATGCGCATCCTGCCTCCCCACACCCCTCACCCCATACTTACCTCCGGACTCTGGCGCGATGATCTTCGGTGGACCGGGAACACATCTGCACTCTTCAAAGCCGACCGCGAACTGAGGAAATGCCAGTAAGCTGTATAATGTAATGAATAGGGTTTTTTTCAACTTTGCTGCATATCTCAGCCATGTTTTGGAATTTTTGCACCAAATTTTCAACATGGGGTTTTTGGGACCCCTTCTCATGAATGCTCTCACTGTCATGGTGTTCATTGGGCCCGAAGGGTGATTTCGCAGTCACTGTGCGAAATCACCTTTTCGAACTGAGTAATGAAATGACACTGCCACTGTTCATAAGGTGGGCTCTCGAAAAGCCTATGTTGAAAATTTGTGGAAAATTCCAAAATGACTGTTTAGAGCGCAGCGCTATGCAGTTCCTTGCCACACGCTCGTAAGTTCAATACGAATTTTCAGCATTTTCACTCCAGATTTCAACATTGCCATTTTACCACACCTCCTTATGAGCAGTACAGCTGTCATTTTTTCACATCTTGCCTAAAATGTAAGCTTCACCATGAAGCGCATCAATGGCGCAGTCGGTGTGCGTAAATCAATGTATGGGACACATTAAGAAAATCACAGTGACACTGTTCATGAGCAGAGGTCTTAAAATGGCTATGTTGAAAATTTGGTGAAAAAATTCCTAAAAATGACTGTTTTACGAGCGCACGTTGCATAGTTCCTACGCATGCACGTAAGTTTGCGAATTTTCTATATTTTCACTCCAGATTTTCCACATTGCCATTTTATTACACTTCCTTTTGAACAGTACAGCTGCCATTTTTCACATGTCGCCCAAAATGTGTTTCCGCACATGTAGCGCACAATGGTGCAGTCTGTGTGCGAAAGCAATGTTTGGGACAGATTAAGGAAATCATAGTTACACTGTTCATAAGCAGAGGTCTTAAAATGGCTATGTTGAAAATTTGGTGACAAAACTCCATAAAATGACTGTTACGAGTGAGCATTGTGCAGTTTCCACGCACCCTTGTAAGTTCATGACTTTGTAATATTTTCAGTCCAGATTTTCACCACTGGCATTTTTCCACACTTCCTTATGAACAGTACAGCTGTCATTTTTCACAACACGGCCGAAATGTGTTTTCACACTTTCAGCGCAGAGATGCGTGGTCGCTGTGGGAAATCATTGTTCAGGACAGATAAAGAAAATCACAGTGACACTGTTCATGATCAGAGGTCCCAAAATGCCTGTGTTGACAATCTGCTGTAAAAAAATCCCCAACCTAATTACATTACGAGTGTGCGTTGCACAGTTTCTATGCATGCTCCTGACTTCACCAGTTTTAATATTTTGACTGCAGATTTGCAACATTGCCATTTTTTACACCTCCCCATGAACAGTACAGCTGCCATTTTTCACATCCTGTTCGGAATGTGTTTTTTGCACCTGTGGTGCTAAATGCCGTAGTCACTGTGCATAAGCAGCTTTCCGCTAACAAACTGATATTGCCACTGTTCATGAGGTGGGGGTCACAAAAAAAAACATGTTGAAAATTTGGAGTGAAAATACCAATGAATGCCTGAGGTATTAGGGTTTCCACCATAACGCCCCACCCTGTAGAGAAAGACAGGCATCAGGGGTGTGACTTGGGATTCTTGCCTGTAATGTTCATATCATTCCACATCCTGCAGCCAGTGAGGCATCGAGGTATGCCTTGGACTCTTTATCCCCAAAGTTCACCCCATTCTCCTATACCGCACCCATCTCACCGTATTTCCTGATGGAATGGGGTGCACATAAGGGCCAAAGACCCCAAGGCACACCGTGACACTTGTCAGTGTCTGCAGGGTAGGGTGTGGTGAAATGGCGTGGCCGTTATGCCTGACGACCCAAAGGCACACCCCAATGCCTGTCACTCTCTGCAGGGTGGTGGTGGGGTTGGCTTCAGTTCAATACTTCACTGCCATTTCTATTATGCAGCTCTGTAACTTCTACACTACCAATGCCAGCAAGCAAACATTCGGCATTGACAAATGCTTGTTATTTTAGTGTTTGGTAACTGGGTAAGTTTTTAGAAATGACATGGGAGCATTAGGCAATTAACTGACTTGTTCTGAGTCACACAGTGTGGAAGTGGAGTTTCTGAATGGGCTTGGAGTGTTACTAACACTATGATAAACAGGTGAATGTGTTTGGCAGTGCTAATTGAGTTAGTGTCAGCAAGCAGTGAGAAACAGAAACTGTGAGGCACTGTGTTTCAGAATACAGGTTTTCTTGAAAATGACTATAGTATAGTCATGGGCTGGGAATTTTACACACACTATGAGAAAGAGCTGAATGTCCTTTACAATGTTAATTGAGTTACTTGCAAGTAGCAGCGAGAAACAGATTTGTGGAGAAGTTCAATTTAGTATGGAGGCTGGAGTGAGTGAGTGATGACATCAGCAGAGTAGGTATATTTGTAAGTTATTTTAACTCCGGTGATGTCATCGTACATTATTTCACTGCAGTGGAAATAACTGAAGTTATCCCACACATATTGCTCTCACCCCCATTGTATAAATACGTTTACTACATGTATCTTATATATATGTTACATATATATGGTATACGTTACATATTTTATATATATATATATAAAAAATGCATGTTACATATATTTATTATATAAGTTACATATGTTTCATATATCATATATCTATCTATATATAACATATGTTTATACATGTTAGATACATTTTATGCATGTTATATATTTTTATATCTATATGTTACATATAAATGTGTACGTTACATATCATTTTTATACATACGTATATATATATATATATATATATGTATTTATTACATGTATTATATATATATATATATATATATATATATATATATATACACATGTTACATATATATGGTATAATGTAATATATTTATTATATATGTTACATATATATTCCATATGTTACATGTCATATATATATATGTGTGTGTGTATAAATATATATATATATATATATATATATATATATATATATATATATATAACACACAATAGGTGAGGGTAAATGAGTGAGATAAAACACATATCATCCACTGCAGTGTGATCTTTTACCCTCTGCTCTACTGTGATGATATGAGACATTTACACACACAGGTCACAAAAGGTCACTGATATCATCACCCTAGGCAGCTTTCCCTCAGCATGAAAGAAACACCTGTGCTGTTACCATAGACACAAATGCAGAACTACCTGAGAGGTCTCACTGCTGCCTACAGCTAACTCAGTGAGCATTACAAAACACACCTATCCCACCCCCAACTTCCAGCTCATTACTGTGATGCTCTCAACTTGATGCAGCCAGAATTCCAAACAGCACAGCTTCACAGAACAGTCTAAACTACTGCCTGCAGCTAACTCAACTACCACTGAAACACACTCTCACTTGTTCCTCAAACTCTGATTCTCACCCATTACAATTACTGTGACAATTTCAACTTCACTGCAGCCAGAATCCTAAAGAGCATAATTTCACAGAACACTCTGCACTCTGCCTGCAGCTAACTTAATTACCACTGAAAACAGTATCAGCTGTTCTGACACTCTGCCTCTCAGTTCATTACAATTACTTTGATGCTTTTAACTTCACTGCAGCCAGACTGCTAAACAATACAGCTTCACAAAAGTATGTTTCTCATTCCTATCTAAAACTAACTCATTTAGCATTGCAAAACACACTCATGAGTCTCTCAGAGTTTATAACACTGCCAGCAGAAACGCTCACACACAGAATGAGCAAACACATTGATAGGAACAGAACACAAGACAGCATAACAAAACTTCTGAAACTCTTGGCCCTATTGTATATATAGAATACATGATGGGCCGACATGTTATAATATTGTTTCCAGCTATCGCATGGATATTCACCGTACTCGGCACTCATGATATCAAGAGCTCACTCTGCAGGAGTGACAATATTTGCCATATCACACTCATGCCCATCATGTATCCCCTATATACACAATGGGGGTGAGTGGTAAATGAGTGTGATAAATTATGTTATTTTCACCAGGGTGTGATAAATATAAGACCTGACATTTATCACACCCACACAAACTGCGTAAATGGTACATTTTGCAACAATGAGAGGCCCCCATTAGAATATGATATATGATAGCACTGGTGTGATACGGGAAATATGTTCAGTCCTGTACAGTGACCTCTGAAACCTCACTCATGGCTTTGCCACTCATGAGTATTCAGAGGTCACTCTATAGGAGTGAAGATATTTTCCATATCACACTTGTGCCCATCATGTATCCCCTATATATATGACATGTCTATACATGTTACATACAATTTTATGCATATTTATTTTTATACATGTAACTCCCTTGTTACCCGGGGTTACTAGAATCCCAGTAAGACCTAGTGGTAGGCAGGGAAGGCAGCTTGTGAAACTCCAGTTAAATGAGTTTCACACTGTCTCACTCTGTTCTCAGTCTCAGCTGAGACTGAGGGATGACATCACCATAGAACTATTGCATCTGCATGAGCCACAGTGGAATCTGCAGCAGGGAGTTGGAATAGAATGTTGGGAGGTTTGAACAGTAGTCAGTAGGTCAGTTGGAGTTGGAGCTTGCTGAGAGAGCAGCACAGCAGCTCTGGTTAGGCTCTTGGAGCCTCAGCCCTGACATAGGGCTACATTTAGGTAAAAGGGTGTGTGTCTGCACCAAAAGAGAGACACAGAAGATAACTGTAAGTGGTGGAGACCGCTGATTCGGATCTCAGTGCCCCCTCCCTCCAGGGATGGGGGCAGGAAAGGGTTTCCTGCATACTCCTGGGGCAACCCCCTAGTTCTGCTACTAAGGGAGAAGCTGCCTATTTGTTCCAGAGTTTTTGGGAGAACAAGAAGATTTGTGAATCGCCTGTGGGGCACCTACAACCGGAGGGTGAGTGTCTGCTCTTCCTGAAAGGACCTATGTTTTTTCACCCTGGGACTTGTGTGATATGTGGGGATTGGACTACTGAAATAGTGGGAGGCCTAGAGTAATAGGCTTAGCCAAAAAGTAAAAGTAGGTTCAAGTCCAGTGTTTATGGGAATTCAAGATATGTAGAGGAGATGTGACATACATCTACCCAGTAATCTACATTGCAAGCTTTCAGTAAAGGAATTATTTAGTTTCCAGAGAAATGGCCGGGTATGGACTGTGGGAGCTGGAGGTGGGAGACCCCCCATCTTTAGTGACCAGGTCCACCTCTACGGATTTGCTCTGTGGATTTCTGCTTTGCCTCATGCACTTGGCCAGTGATGAGGGAAGTACCCAGATGTGGGATTGAAGGAAAATTCCTTCTAGGAGTTGAAGGCTCTAAGGTGGTTTGGGGAGCCACAACAGGATAATTGGTTCATTTCCCAAAATGGACCATGGATCAAGTGGCCGGCAGGGGAGCCAGGCCAGTGGGGAAAACCCAAGTAGTGTACAAGTCGGGCTGTGTACCCAAAGCTGTGTGCAAGTCCGGGCTGTGTGCCTGGTGGGTTCAGAGCCTGAGGGCTGGAAATAGTGATGAAGTGTTCTGTTGTCTCTAATCTGCATTACCAGGAGTGTAGCCCCATGGGGGTCCATCTATGCTTTGTTTGTTCAGCTTGGATGCGAATAAAAGCTACACTGAAGAATCCCATTCCTGGTTCTGGACATTACAGTTATTGCTTCCTGTGTTCGGATTTACTTGGGTGCCCCTGTGCAGAGTAGCCAAACCTATGCCCCCTGTGCCGAGTAACCTTATCCTCCCCGAACCCAGTCCCCACCAGGTACTGCTGTCAGCTTCAACAGCATGCCACCTGTCATTTTGCTAAAAAGGCAGGGGTGAGGGGTTACATACATATATGTTACATATATTTTATATATAGTGAATTTTATATATACAGTATGTTACATGTATTTTTATGCATGTTGCATATATTTCTATATATGATACATGTTTTTTTATATGTTACATGTATTTTAAATATAGTATGTTGTATACATGCTACGTATATAGCATATATATGTGACATATTTTATATCTATTTATGTATATATCTTATATATGTTACTTATATTTTATATGTTACATATATTTTTATTACATATTTTTATATGTTACATGTAATTATATATATGATACATATATTTTTATGTTACATATATTTTATACATGATAAATATAGTTATTATATATGTCACACATATTGTATACATGTTACATATATAGTATATATATTTATTAAAGTTGAACCAGCATAACATTCTGTGGTGATTTGCATATGTGGCCCATGATGCTTTAAATTGTGTGAGCATGTGTGATTTTGTATTTTCTTGAAACTTGGCTTCCCAGCCAAATGCCCTTTGGGGTAACCCTTGCCTCAGTGTTTGCGCACAGAGGTTCTTTGTCTTTTAAATATTTTTTTATTTTAATGGGTTCACTACAACATAACCCAGACAGACCATCTTAGGGTAGCTGGTTCATTCCACTGAGGTGTCAAACAGACGAGGCATACTGATGAGTCCTGGTAGGATGAAACACGTGTCTATGTCATCTGTTAGCACCCTTTGCAAACTGTGTGAGAGGCCTTTCGGCACCATGCAGTTCTGCTTAAAGTTGAACCAGCATAACATTCTGTGGTGATTTGCATATGCAGCCCATGATGCTTTGCATTGTGTGGGCATGTGTGATTTTGTATTTATAGTATATATGTTACATATATTTTATATATGTTACATATATTTTTAAATTCAATACATATTTTTGAATTAGAAATATTTTTATATACGATGCATATATTGTTTATGTATGTTACATATATTTTATATATGTTACATATATTTTATACGTTTATAGTTATTGTATATGTTACATATATTGTATACATGTTACATATATGTTATATGTTACTTGTATTTTTATATGTTACATATATGTTATACATGTAACATATTCTTATATATGTTACATATGTTTTATATACATTGCATGTATGTTTTATGTATGTTATATATATTTTTATGTTACATATATTTTACATGTTACATATATTTTTATATATGATACATATATTGTTTATATATGTTACATATATTTTATATATGTGTTACATATATTTTATACATGTTAAATATAGTTATTGTATTTGTCACATATATTGTATCTATTACATATATATTGTATGTTACATATATTTTATAGATGCTACTTATATTTTATATATGTTACATATATTTTATATATGCTGCATGTATTTTTCATACTGGGTATTCATGCTGGGGTTAGAACGGAAGGAGGCTATTAGTCCATGGTCACTGTTTCCCACATCAGTGAGTCCATCTGTATTCATTCCTGGTTAGCCAACTGTCTATCTGTTTTTTGAAAACGTGTATAGAACAACTATTTACTATCTTGCTGGGCAGTTTATTCCAAAACCTATCAACCCTGTTTATGAATGAATAGTGTTTCATGTTATGCTTTGCTGTGTCCAATTTTATTTGTATCTTATGTCCTCTCAGGCCTGTAGGTTTCTCCTGTACTAGTATTCCCATTTCCTCCCTTAATGTAGAATTGTTCATTGTTCTGTACATTGACACTAAATCTCCTCTTGTTCTTCTTTGCTTTAGGGAAAAATTACCAATTTTTAGCAGTCTGTTATTATAACCACATTTTCTTAGAGATCCCACCATTCTTGTATAAATTCTCTGTACTTTCACTACTCTATCAATTTCCCCCTGTGTATGTGGATTCCATAACATAGACCCGAAGTCAAGATGGGGCCTTACATAAAGTTTATGTAATGGTATCAGGCATCCACTATTTTTATTTATGAAGCTTCTTGCTATATTTTTTATCATATAGTTTGTTTTGCTAATCACTTTTTTTTTAATATTCTGTTTATTTAAAGTTTTCTATCACAGAGACATATACATACAACATATGACAAGAGACAACTACTAACACAAATACACTAAAATCCCAGTTATATCATTAATATCTATCAAATTCCTTTTACTAAGATGCAGTCGAGTGTGCATTACAATCCATATTCTCAGACAAATTCAGGTATCCCTAGTTAATCATACCATATTAAGTATAGAGAGCAATCAGGCAATCTCCCACCATCCAAGTTATACAGGTAAAGCAGGGCATAGGTACCTGATAAACCATATGCAGGCCACTGATATTTCCCCCAACAGGAGGGGCACACCCCCCAGACCCAACCACCACTCTGGGACTTATATGCCCAGCCCTATACAGAGCATTAGGTTTTCAGACATGCTCAGGGACACCATAAAAGGAGCCCAGTCCCTCAAGAACACCTCCTCCCTATCTTTTACGACCAATGTAAGCCTCTCCAAAGCCACAGAGTGTATAACCAGTCTTCTCCACTCAGCCAGCGTAGGCCCATTTCCAGTGACCCAGGTGTTCTGAATGCAGTGCCTGGCCAGCACAAACAAGACCCTTACCCACCTAGGTAGTAGTTGCCACTCCTCCTCCCCCTTCCATTATTTCCACCCCAAATAGGCAGACCAGAGGGTCGTGAGACAATCGCCCCCCCATCCCCTTATTCACCTCCGGGACTATACCTCCCCAAAACTTGACCAAGACCGGGCATGCCCAGAAGCAATGGAAAAAGGTACCCAACCCTCTACTACATCTTCTGCAATTCAGTGAGACTGCAGGGTGAGCCCAATGCAATGCCACTGGGGGCCAATATATTTTATGCAAAAATTTGTAAAAGGCCTCCTTAAATTTATTACATACCATAATTCCCTCCGGCATACCTAGCACTAACTTCCAGTTCTCATCCGAGATTTGCAGCCCTAAATCCCTCTCCCAAAGAGCCTTTGTGAAGGCCCGTTAAGTCTGGAAGGTTTTGCCTGTCTTGTTTGGCTACTTTCCCAATAAATCCTTTTGGGTCTTTCCTGGCCTGACATACCATCTGCTCTATTTGATTTGGGTGCAACCCATCCCTGCCCCCCATACCAAATCTTCCTACATACGCTTTCACTTGCAGGTACCGAAATAATTGTGATGTTCCCAACCTCATCTCTCACCTGATCTTATTAAACTCACTCAACTCCCCTTTCTCCGTAACATCCCTATATATTTCACCCCTCCTCTCTCCCATTCCAAAAACCCCCTATCTTCCATCCCAGGGACGAAGAAGGGATTCTTCGCGATCAGGAGTAAGACAGTCTCCCTCTGGGCTAATCTTTTCCATCGCCACAGATGATCCCAGGCCTCCAGTGTTTCCTGAACTAATGGGTTGCCACTTCCCAAATCTCTGTAAGCCCGTAATCCCTTACTATGAAGGTAGGCTGTAAGCCTCCCTGGGGTCCCTTCTTGTTCCAGCCCTACCCAACTAGCCACTTCTGGTCTATGCACCCAATCAGCCACACCCCTGAGTTGCACCGCCCTGTAATATGTGCCCAAATCTGGGAAATTAAGCCCTCCCCTATTTCTATCCGCCTTAAGCCTTGTTAAGCTTATTCTAGGCTTTTTTCCCTGCCAGATGAAGTCTGTGAATGCCTTCTCTAACTATTTCACATCTCCTTTTGTTAACCTCATCTGCAGCATTTGCATGGGGTATAGGATGCAGGGGATAATATTCATTTTTATGAGATTAATCCTCCTAATCCAAGAAACAGGGAGTTGCATCCATCTCTTAAGGTCTGCCAACACCAATTTGATCAAGGGATGATAGTTCAGCTTATACAGCTCTTCCCACCTCCATCCTATTCGCATCCCAAGATATTTGAAGTCCGTCTGGACAATCCTGAATCCCCTCTGCCATACCTCTGGGCCAACGTCCGGGAACCCCATAACTTCAGATTTCCTGACATTAATCTTATACCCGGAAAAACCTGGGAACTTATCAATAACATCCATCAGGTGACTCATAGAATTATGTATATCCCCTAAGAATAACAGCATATTGTCAGCATAAAGCGCCACCTTATGCTCTCTCCCCTCCACATTGCGGACTCCCACCATGCCCTCATGCTGGCGTATCGCTGACGCTAGGGGTTCGGTTGCCAAGGCAAACAGCAGAGGGGACAGAGGGCATCCCTGTCTCATTCCCCTCCCCAACCAGAATTTCCCAGAAAGGCACCCATTCACCATCACCTGCGCACTTGGCTTTAGGTACATAGCTCTAACCCACCCTAGAAACGGATCCCCCAGACCAAACCAGGTCACCACCTCAAAGAGGTACTCCCATTCCACCCTGTCAAATGCTTTTTCGGCGTTCAAGCGGATCACCCCCATCTTACCCCTAGTCTGGCCAGCCCGCCATATGACGTTTACCAATCTACATACATTATGATGGGACTGTCGCCCCTTGATGAAACCGGTCTGGTCTGGATGGATCACCTCTGGTAGAATGTCCTCCAGCCGAGCGGAAAGGGCCTTGGCTAAGATTTTCATATCAACATTAAGGAAGGAGATCGGTCGATAAGCTGAACACTCGAGCTCGTCCTGTCCCCCTTTATGTATTAGGCAAATATTAGCCTCATAACATGAGTCAGGTAATTCCTGAATCTGCCCCTCCTCTCCTCTCTCAAATACATTCCTCAGTGCTTCAGCCATTTGCCCCCCCCAGGATCCTATAATACTCAACAGGAAACCCATCTGGCCCACAGGCCCTACCCTCCTGTAACTTCTGTATGGCATTTAACATTTCAATTCTTGAGATAGGCTGACCCAATACCTCCCTCTGCTCATCTGTGATCCTCTGCAAGTGCACCCCATCCAGAAACTCCTGGATACACTCCTCCTTCCAACATGTTCTGCCCTATACAGCCTTTCATAGAAACTCCCGAAGCGGTCTGCTATGGCCTTGGAGCTTGTAATAGTTTGCCCCTCTGCCCCCTTAATCCTTAGTATCCGAGCTGGGCACCTGCCCCCCTTCATCAGCCTCACCAACATGGGCCCGGGCTTATTCCCCCATTCAAACATCCTCCTTTGACAAAAGAACCATGCTTTCCCTGCTTCCTCTCTTAATAAAGAATTAAGGGCTTCCCTCGCTGTTGCCAACAATTTGGAGACTTCTCCCCTTACCCACTTCTCCAGCTCTTTCACTTGTCTTTCTAGTTCTTCCCTTTTACCCCTTCTCTGTTTTTTAATCTTAGCTACATAAGCTATTATAGCCCCCCTCATAAAGGTCTTACCTGCCTCCTTAAAAGTGGCACTAGAAACCTCATCCATGGCATTCGTCTCCTCATAAAACTTCCATTGTTCTGCCAAGTACTCCCTGAATGTTCGATCCTTAGCCAGATACATAGGAAATCTCCAGACTGCTGGTTTACTGTCACCCTCCCTCCCCTGTGATCCTCAACACCACCATATCATGATCCGAAATGAAGATGGGGCTGTGACTTATCTCCTTTATCCTTCCCATCCAGCTTCTAGGCAGAAAAATATAATCCAAACAGGACCAGGTCTTATGGGGGTTAGAATAGAACGTGTACTCCCTGCCCGGTGGGGTTAACCGCCCTCCAGCTATCTACCATCTCCAAATCGCTATCCCAATTTGCCACTGGCACATAGCCTCCGTTACCCGGCCCTTACCTGCAGAGTGGTCCGCGTTTGCGTCCATAGTCCAATTAAAGTCCCCTTCCATAATAAGCCCAGGAAATTGCTCTCTGACCAGCAGGCCCAGCAAAGAGGAATAGAAATGTGGGTTGTATACCACCGGTGATTAGACACAACCAAATGTAAGTGCCTCCCCTCACCATACCCCAGTAACAAAAATATATCTGCCCTCCTTTGGATCTCTCACTACTCTTTTCACCTCAAAGAGCAGGTTCTTATGCAGGAGTATTGCTACCCCCCTTTTATGAGAGGAATAAGAGGCTGCTAGGCACTTCCCCACCCAGTTCTGCACCAGTTTGGCATGCTCCAAATCTGTCAGGTGCGTCTCTTGCAACAGTGCCACCTGTGCCCCCTTTCGTCTAAGCGCAGTTGAAAGTGCGGTCCTCTTCACTGGACTCGCTACACCTTTTACATTCCAAGATATGACATTGAGATTTGTCGGATCACCCATCCCACCCTATAAAGCTTTCCATTTTCAAAGCCATTCCTACTTGATATCGCACTGCACTCATCCAAGTTGTCATAATGCTTTCAGGAACACTCGTACACTGCCAATGATTCTTGCACAGTCGACTGCATCTGTAAAGATATGACCAGATAACTACAATAATAATGAAAACAATAAAAAAATCTATCTATCATAACATTTATATCAATACAACCCCACACCCCTCCCCCCAACCTCGTCCCCCCTCTTCCCCACCCCCTCCTCTTACACCTTCTACCCTTCCACCCCCCTCCACTACACTAATTGCTAACATAGCACAAGTGTATGTTTAAAGACAAGAAAAAAAGTAAATGTTTAACAACTCTCCTCCACAACCGAGATGCATGTCC
Organism: Neoceratodus forsteri; assembly: GCA_016271365.2. Classification (NCBI taxonomy): domain Eukaryota; kingdom Metazoa; phylum Chordata; order Ceratodontiformes; family Ceratodontidae; genus Neoceratodus; species Neoceratodus forsteri. Next base: position 1,297,281,421 of record CM057459.1, read on the forward strand.
CGCTGCCCCCTCCAACAGCCAAGTTCCCTCTTACCGGAAAAATCCCACCCCCGGAGTCCCCTATGGAATCAATCCAAAGTCAAAGCAGTATCGTACTATCTTGTCTTTTGCCTCTGGGGTCCCCCCCGGTGTGCCCTCTCCCTCCACCTACATCTGCTTCCCATCCATCCATCTCTCTCCCCCTTCCTTATCCACTCTAGCATATCATCTTTTCATCTCCCCCATCCTTCTAGATCTGCCTTCTTTAAATCTTAATCATAATAACCCTCCACCTGTCATAGCACCCTCTTGTCTAAATTATCTATTTGTTTGCCGTGCAGTCTACCTCCATCTTACAGGTTCGCCTCCCCCAAACCCCTGTCCCCACCAGGGCAGAGTCGACAACCCATCATCGCAGCTTTCATCCTCATCTCAGGACCAACCTGCCCACAGCCGATGCCCCCTTCCCCAGATGCCGACTCACCCTAAAGGGATTAGTACCTGATCACTCCTCCCCCACATCCCCACCTCAAACCAATGCATCAGACCCGTGGGCCGCCCCACACCAACCCAGGACCCAAGAGGACCAATATCGCAGTCTTTGGTCACATCCCCCTTATTCCGCTCTACTATCCCCCTCCCTCGAGGCCATTTTACTCTCACCCCCCTCCTATAATGAGCCCCACATCGACTCCTCACTCCAGGCCCCACGGCCTCTCTCCCCCAAAACACCCCGAGCATGCGTTTACCAGCACGACCCAAGGTGGATCTCAGCAACCTCCTCGCACATCACTGCCTTAGCCTGGCCTGTTGAGCCTTCCCTCCCTAAGCTAATCTGCACTACCCGAACTTGAGCGTACCTACCCGAGCCCCCCCCAGCATCTCCCCTCATCACCCCAATCTTAGTGGGTGGTTCAATCTCCCCCAACCCTCCCCACTCTTATTACATTCCCCCCAACCCCCCTCCCTCAGCCCAGATTAATGGCAGCAGATATAGTTATTAAAAACTAAACAGTATTGGAGGGGCATGGGGGCTAGGCCGCATCATCAAAAAACACGTGCTAGGCCCACCCCCACTCCTACCTTACAGATATCAGAAGTGCAATTTTGTGGCGGCTCCCTTCTAGTTCTCAGCCTTCAGTTGCACTCCCAAAGTCCACAAGTCCTGAAAAAAGCCTCCTATTAAGGAAGAGGGAGACACACCAGAGTCCAATCTCCAGACTGCTCGGGCCCTATCAGTCCAATAATCATCCGTGTCGACTAGGCCAATGTCCAACCCCCTCCACAATACAGACACCTTATATGAATGAGGCGCAACGGCACCAACAGGGACACTCCAAACATTATTTAGTTCATAAACTGTGCGAATAGGAATGGTGCACATCAACAAGAGAAAGAAACACAGGCTCCTTTCAACCAGCCTTATAGCTCTTCACGACTCCTTCATAGCCATTCAGCTCACTCTCCTCTTTAGGGCCTTTATAAACTCCTCCGCTTTCTCGAGCTCCCAAAAGGAGTAGGTCGCCCCTTCGTGCTTGATTCTAAGTGTAGCAGGATAGACCAGGAAGTTTTCCACTTTTAGGCTCCTCGGCTGAGCCATCAGCCCGTTGAAAGCCTTTTGCTTTTTCAGCAAATGAGCCGAATAATCCTGTGACAAGAACAGTCTATGGCCTTCGAAACTCAGGGGGCCCTGGGACCTATAAGCCTTCAGTGTGCTAATCACTTTTAATCTTTGCTGCATGAAATTAAGCTTGTTATCGACTCAGATCCCACAATGTTTCTCTAATACAGTTACTTTAATCACCTTTCCACCTAAGTTGTATGTTTGCTGTAAATTGTTTCTACCTAGTTGCATCACTGCACATTTGTCCAAACTTAGTGGCATTTTGTTTTTTACCAACCAACTTTCTATTGCTTCCAGGTCCTTTCTGAGTTTGATTTGTTGTTCCTCTGTTTTCACAGGTCCTCCCAGTTTTATATCATCTGTGAATTTAATTATCTTGTTGCTCACATTACGATACAACTCACTTACAAAAAGTGAAAACAGGACAGGTCCCAACATCGACCCCTATGGTACCCCACTGGTGACCTCAACAGGCTCTGAATATTCCCCTAGGATTCTAACCCTTCCACTCAGCCAATTTTATTATTCTGCTATCAATGCCTATGCTCTCCATTTTAACATATCAATTTATCATGAGGTACCTTAGCAAATGCCTTTAAGAAGTCTAGGAATAGAATGTCTATTGGGACTCATTCACTCAAATTTTTATTTGTGAATTCGTCATAGCATAGGTGGTTAGTAGTACATCCCCTGTTTTTTTTTTTTTTTGAAGCCATGTTGTTTGTTATCCTCCCAACTTAGGATGTTAAGGTTGTCCTCTAATTTTGTTTTCAGCAAGGTCTCTGCTACTTTATCCAAAATGGATATCAAACTCACTGGCCTATAATTTGCCTTTTCTGATCTGCTTCCTTTTTTATACAGTGGAACGACTACTGCCTATTTCCAATCGTCCGGTACTTCTCAGGAAGTGATCGACAAATTTATAATCCTGGCCAATGGATGCATCAGCTGTTCTGCAACTTCCTTAATTAGCCTTGGACTTAATCGATCCACATCTGAAGACTTATTTACTTTGAGTTTTCCAAGGATATTCAATATTTCTGAAGTGGTTATGTTCACATTCAGTTTGTCACCAAAATGTTCTTTCACCTTAATTTTACAAGAGTTGTTCATTTCAAATACTATACCGAAGTATTTATTAAAAGCCTCCACCGTGTCCTTATTCTTTTGTATTTCCTTACCCTCTGATGTTATAGGGCCTATTTGGTTGCTTTGTCTATTTTGGGCACTAGTTTCTTTAGCACACTTTTGTACACATCCCTGCTTTCTTCTGTTCCCTTTACTTTCATTTTGGCAAAAACCCTCTTCTTTTGTGCACGTAACTTGATGACTTTGTACACCAAGCAGGTCTCTTTCCACTTTTATTGTACATTTTCTTGTTCCATATATATTCATCCTCTAGTCCCAGTAGTTTATTCTTGTATAAGTTCCAAATTTCATTTACCGTTTTCCCTCCAAAGTCCATCTCCCAGTCCCATTTATCTAATTCCTGTTTAATTCTAAAAAAAATCTGCCTTATTATAATTTTTAACTATAGTTGAGCCCCTGACAATGCCTTTGAAGTTTCTCTTGATAATGAACTAGATAATGTTGTGATCACTATTACTTAGGCTTTCTCTAATCTTGATTTTACCCACTGCATCTTCTTTATTAGTAATAATGAGGTCGAGGACATTTTCACCCCTAGTTGGTTTAAATATAAGTTGTCTTATCTCTGCTGTATTTCACATGTCTTGGAAGGAGTTATTAATATTAGCTTTAGTGCTGTTCAGTTCATCCCAACTGATCTATGGGTGGTTAAAGTCTCCGGCGACTATAATGTCTTTATCTTCAGACTTCCTCTCTATCTCAGACTCCAAGACAGCATCCTTTTCTTTATTGGTACCTGGAGCCCTATAATAAACCCCCAAGTACAATGTTCTCTAGTTGGTTACCTGAAGTGCTAGCCTCAATGATTCTTTATCACTTGAATCACTCATACTATGCACTGAGGTGCTGATTGAATCTTTGATATAAATGGCTACTCCTCCTCCTTTTGGCTTGCCCTTTCCTTTGAATATAGTTTGTAACCTTCTATTTGTCTATTCCACTTGACACCCTGCTCCCACCATATCTTTGTTACCATGCAATATAATTTTTATATATGTTACATATATTTTATACATTACATATATTTTTTATATATGTTTCATATATTTTTGTACATTACATATATTGTTTATGTATGTTACATATATTTATGTAAATGCTTAGTTTGGTCCCAAGTGTACATTTGCATAACTAATTTACATATTTTGAAAATGTAGTTTAGCAGCCAAAATCATGATAATTTCTAGTACTACAATAATTTCAAATTCACAACATTAGCTTACATACTGAAAGGAAAATTACAAGTTATAAAGCAAGTACATGTAGGATCTCACCCTGTCCTAAAAAAGAAACAAAATAGGTTGGTATAAATACTGATCTGAGCCCTTAAGAAAATGGGGTGCTATAAATACTGATCTGAGTCCTTAAGAAGCATGAACTTGTGAGGTAAGTCCTAGGTGTAAGTATAAATGTATACAATGTATGTTTGAGTTAAAGCTGCACTGTAAAACAATAATTCCAATGAATATATCTTCATGGTGACTAACAAGATGAACTACAGTTGTACAGATAAAGATACATTAAGAACAATAATTCCAATGTATATATCTCTATGGTGACAAACAAGAGGAACTCCAGTTGTACAGATAAAGGTACATTGAATCATAAATAATTCATAGAAACATATACTTTGATGGAAGATAAGGACCACTTGGCCCACCCAGTCTGCCCATTTCCCTACCTATTGAATAAGCTGCAGGTTCTAGTTAACCAACAGCCTACTACCTTCTACCCCCCCACTATAATTGTCTTATGTCTGTACCATGCATGTTATAATTCCCCCATTGTTTTAGACCCCTAAACCTTCCCAGAAAGGCGATTCCATGCGTCCACCACTCTCTCCATGAAAAAAAAATTCCTCACATTGCCCCTGAGCCATCTCCCCTCTATCATTAAATTGTGCCCCCTTGTTCTTGCACATCTCTTTTTCCGAAAGATGCTACCTTCCTGGACTTTGTTAATTCCCTCAAGGTACTTGAAAGTTTCTATCATGTCCCCCTGTCCCTCCTTTTGTCAAGAGTATACATATTAAGCTCTCTCATTCTCTCTTCATATGGTTTCTGATGCAGACCCTGCACCATTTTAGTTGCCCTCCTCTGGACTGCCTCCATCCTGTCTATGTCCTTGCAGAGATGGGGTCTCCAAAACTGCATGAAATACTCCAGATGGGGTTTTACCAACTGTCTGTACAGAGGGATAACCAATTCCCTTTTTCTACTTGTGATGCCTCTCCCTATGCATCCCAGTATCCCCCTGACTCTCCTTGCTGACCTTTCACATTGCTTGCCCACCTTTAGGTCCTCTGATATGACTACCCCCAGGTCCCTTTCCATTACTGTTGTTATTAGTACCTCCCCTGCCATTGTGTACTCTTCCTCTGGGTTTTTGTTTCCCAGGTGCATTACTTTGCACTTCTTTGCATTGAATCTAAGTTGCTATACATCTGACCATTCCTCCAACCTTGCCAAGTCACTTCTCATCCTCGCCACCCCCCCTTGTGTATCAACTCTGTTACAGATCTTTGTGTCATCTGCGAAGAGGCATACCTTTAGAAGTAAACTTGGCGCAGTGAGAGAGACGCCTGCACTCAAGGGAGGGGAAAGCTACAGAATGGTACAAGGTACAGTGATGTGTGTGGGAGGGGGAATTAAGAGCAAAGTGACAGAAAGCATTGAAGAGGGTATCCAATCTGATAAGGGAAGACTTAGGAGCAGCATGGTAGACTATGTCGCAATAGTCAAAAATAGGGAGTATCATTTTCTGAACAAGATCACGCCTGGTGGTAAGGAAATGAAAATTATGTACCTACCATAATTCTTGATATTTCTGTGTATCTTCACCATTCATCACTGTTGGGGTTCAAGCCAGAGGCACAGCACCCCAGGAGGGCACATTTTTTTTTTTTAAAGGGGAAGCACCGCCCTCGAGGCCAACACACTGTGTGGCACTTGTGGGTTCACCAGTAACTGACACCAACTCCTCCTCCACCCCAGTTCTGCAAGCTGGAGAGTAAAAACAGAATAGAGAAAAGGAAGAGAGCAGGGCAAGGGAGCCCGAGAGACAAGGAAAAGGGAAAGATATAAACATATGAAGAAATAATGCCAGCCAAGAGGACAGAAGGGTGAATCTAGGGGTCTAGGACAGGGGGCCCCAGCCTCCAGGCAGGCAAGGAAGGGATAGAGCAAGGGAGGGAGAGTGGGAGAGGATAGAAAAGAATAGAAGAAATAGAGGAGAAGAGATGAGAGACTCCTACTACCCAATCAGAGGTCCAGAGAACTCTCTAGGACTCAGGGGAGAAGGACAGTACTGTCTGGAGCTACCTTTCAACCTTCAAAGGTTCCTTTTTTTTCCCCTTGCTTCAAGAGGGAGGAGCAAGAAATGGAATGCCCTTAAAGAAAGGTCAACTAGACTTCAGTCCAGCAAGACAGCTTACAAGCCAGGGCACCAGGCTTGAAGACACCCCTTCATCCAGTCCAGATGAGATGGAATGGGTGGCAAAGGTCTTTTACTCCTGTCCTCGAGCTACAGTACAAGTCCCATTAAACTGTTCCATCAATAAGTTGGTTTAGCATTGTTTTTTGTAGTTTGCATTGCATTGGCAACTCATATTGCATTGTTTTTCAATGCTTAACCAGCTCAAGAGCAATGTTTGTAAAATGGTTTTACAACTCAGTTAGAATGCATCTGCAGTCCAGTCACAATGCAAGGCAAAACTGAGTTTTAACTCTCAAGAAACAGTTTGCGCAGGGCTTTGTGCTGGATCCAGTAACACTTATGAAATTCAGTTAGAAATGCTGAAGCAACTCATTGAACAACCAGCTTAATGTAACTTGTACTGTACTCTAGGATGGGGACAGGACCCACCCATTTGCAGGGTCCCCCTGCACATGACCTCTGACATGAAGGATCTTAGGAAATAGAGGTTCCCTCTGAGCCAAAGGCAGGAGGGTAAGAGATGGGGAGAGGGGAGGGGGGTGTGGTGATCTATGTATGGGAGGGGATAAGGTGTGCATGGGATGAGGGGGAAGAGGGTAGGCCAGAGGCCCTATGGAAACATTTTCAGGACTCAAAAGGCAGGACACTGAGGATGGGAGCAGGTTATAGACCAACAGCTCAACTGGAGGACCTGGGAATTAGCTGAGCAAATCTGAAGGGTCTGCAGGAAGGGTAACACGGTGGTGGTGGGGAACTTCAACCTAAAAGGGGTGGACTAGAGTACCTCAACCACCACAAGTGCAAGGGAGCAAGTCCTGTTTGAGGCATTTCAAGACAGTTTCTTGATGCAGTTGGTCCACAGGCCAACTCGGATAGGAAATACTCTGGACCTGGTACTATCCAATAGGGAGATGGTAAGGGATCTTGGGGTGGAGGACCCACTAGCGGGGAGCAAGCACTACTCGGTGTGGTTCACACTCAACATGGGGAGGGAAGCTGGGGATACAGGTACCAAGGTGATTGACTTTAGGCGGGTGGACTTTAAAAAAATTGGGGAAATTCTAGGTGGGGCACCTGGAGGGGATTCAACCAGTTTGGGACCCAAGTCAGAAGTGGGATGTCATAAAAAAGGGACTAGTGGAGGTTATGTGGCATATACTAGAACACAAAACAAGAAAGGGAGGGCAAAGAAGCCCAGTTGGATGATTCAGAAGGTCAGGGAGGGGGTGAGGTCCAAGAGAGTGGCATTCCGGAGGTTCAAAAAGTCAGGGAAGGGAGAAGACAAGAAGATGTACATGAAGAAATCCAGAGAGGCCACCAAACTAGTCAGAGCAGTGAAGGCTTCTGGAGAGATGAGGCTGGCACAGGGTATTAAAAACAGAGACAAGGATTTCTTCAGAAACAGAAGGGAAAGATGAAATAACAAGGATGAAATAGTGAGGATAAAAAAGGACGGGAAGGGGTGGGTGGAGACAGGGGAGGATCAGGCAGAGGCATTAAATGAATACTTCTTTTCTGTGTTCATACAAGAGAAAGTGGGGCAGGTACCACAGGAGAGGGGTGGAGTAGGCAGGGGAGAAAGGGGGTGAAAGATGCGGGGATTACTGAGGACAGGGTACTGGAAGGACTGAGGGCACTGACGGTGGAAAATGCACCTTGCCAGACAGAATTCACCCTAGAGAACTCAAGGAGCTGGTCAAGGTTCTGGCAGGGCCACTGGCTGACCTGTTCAACATCTCCCTGGACACGGGATGCATACCACTGGACTGGAGGATGGCCCATGTGGTGCCCATCCACAAAGGTGGCCCAAAGGATGAACCGGGGAACTACAGGCCAGTGACAATCACATCAATCGTGGGGAAGATCATGGAGACAATCCTGAAAGAGATGCTGGTGACCTTTTTGGAGGACAATGGACTCCAGGATGGGCATCATAGAAACACAGACTTTGATAGCAGATAAGGACCACTTGGCCCACCTAGTCTGCCCATTTCCCTACCTACTGGATAAGCTGCAGATCCTAGTTAACCAACAGCCTATTTCTTTCTACCCCCCCACAAGAATTGCCTTATGTCTGTCCCATGCATTCTTGAATTCTCGTACAGTTTTAGACCCTCCAACCTCCTCAGGAAAGTGGTTCCATGCATCCACCACCCTCTCTGTGAAAAAATACTTCCTCACATTTCCCCTGAGCCGTCCCCCCTCTATCTTCAAATTGTGTCCCCTTGTTCTTGCACATCTCTTTTTCTGAAAGATGCTACTCTCTTGGACTTTGTTGATTCCACTGAGGTACTTAAAGTTTCTATCATGTCCCCCCCTCCCTCCTTTCCTCAAGGGTATACATATTAAGCTCCTTTAGTCTCTCCTCGTATGGTTTCTCTTGCAGACCCTGTACCATTTTGGTTGCCCTCTTCTGGACTGCCTCCATCCTGTCTATATCCTTGTGGAGATGGGGTCTCCAGAACTGGACGCAGTACTCCAGATGGGGTCTCACCAACTGTCTGTACAGAGGGATAACAACTTCCTGTTTTCTGCTGGTGATGCCTCTCTCTATATATCCCAGTATCGCCCCAGCCCGCCCTATTGCCTTCTCACATTGCTTGCCAACCTTAAGGTCATCTGATATGATTACCCCCAGGTCCCTCTCCATTTTTGTTGTTATTACTACCACCCCCCCCATTGTGTACTCTTCCCCATGGTTTTTGTTTCCCAGGTGCATTATTTTGCACTTCTTTGCACTGAATCCAAGCTGCCATACTTCTGACCATTCCTCCAACATTGCCAAGTCCCTTCTCATCCTTTCCAAGCCCCCTTGTGTATCAACCCTGTTGCAGATCTTTGTGTCATCTGCAAAGAGGCATATTTTTCCTTTCAGTCCCTCTGCAATGTCACTTATAAAGACATTAAAAAAGACTGGACCCACTACTGAACCCTGCGGTATCCCACTAGTAACCCCCCTTTCTTCAGAGTGGACTCTATTTACTATTACCTTCTGTGTCCTGTTGTCCAGCCAATGTTTTACCCAGGCTACCACCCTGGGACCCACTCCCAGGCTGGCTAATTTGTTTATTAATCTTTTGTATGGGACTGTGTCAAATGCTTTGCTAAAGTCTAGGTAGGCCATGTCCACAGCCCCTCCCTGGTCTACTACTTTGGTCACCCAGTCAAAAAAATCGATTAGATTCATCTGACATGATCTTCCTGCTGTGAATCCATGCTGCCTTGGGTCCTGTGCCCCACTGGCCTCTAGGTACTCAACAATTCTTTCCTTCAGAAGTGATTCCATCATTTTCCCTACCACAGAGGTCAAACTGACAAGTCTGTAGTTTCCTGCCTCTGTCTTGCTCCCACTTTTGTAAAGGGGAATCACATCCACTCTCCTCCAGTCCTCAGGTACCACACCATCCTCCCATGATCTGTTAAAAAGGGTAGTCAGTGGTGTCACTAGTTCTCCCCTTAATTCTTTTAGAATTTTGGGGTGAATCCCATCAGGCCCCATTGCTTTGTCCACCTTTAGTTTTAGGAGTTCTTTCAGAACCCTTTCTTCTGTGAAAGGACTGGGATTGACCTCCCCGATCCAGAGTGCTTCTGTTAATTGGATTAGGTACCTCCCCCTCCTCCTCTTTTGTGAATACTGAGCAGAAGTATTTACTCAGTATCCCTGCTTTTTCCCTGTCCTTCTCTGCCCACCCACCGTCCATTCTATTCAGTCTCACTATCCCTCCTTTGTCTTTCTACGCTCCTTAATGTACCTATAAAAGGCCTTCTTAACCGAGTTGGCTATCTTTTCCTCAGTTTGGGCCTTTGCTATTCTGACTGCCTTCCCTGCTTCCTTCTGCCTTAACTGGTACAGTTCTCTGTCCTACTCCTTCTGTGTTTCCTTATACTTCCTAAATGCTGTCTTTTTCTCCCTAACCTTCCCCGCCACCCCTTTTGAGAACCATAGTGGCTTTTTCTTTCATTTTGATTTGTTTATTTGCTTCACACAAAAGCTTGTTGCCTCTGTGATGGCAGTTTTGATGTTTTCCCATTGTTGCTCTACCCCTCCTTCTTGCCTGTTTGCTAGTGCTTTTCTATGGCGCTCTCCCATTTTGACAAAGTCAGTCCTCCTGAAGTCCAGTACCCTCACTTTTTGTATGGCTTGACTCTGCAGCTGAGTTTATCATGAACCACACTGTTTGGTGGTCACTTGTTCCCAGATGGCTACCCACTTCTAGATCTGAGATCCTTTCACTGTCCCCATTTGAGAGTATGAGGTCTAAGATTGCTCCCTCCCGAGTGGGTTCCAACACTAGCTATCTGAGACATGCCCCCTGTAGGGCATCAATAATGGCCCTGCTCTTGGATGTGGCTGCAGCAAAGGTGCTCCAGTTAATATTTGGCATATTCAGGTCCCCATCAACAACATCTCCCCTTTCTCTGCCATCCTAAGGGTGCCTTCTATCATATCCTTGTCCATTCCCTCCCTCTGAGATGGGGATCTGTATACAACCCCTGTGTGGATTGTGGTGCCATTTCCAGTCTCTAAGGTGACCCACAGTGCCTCCTCTCCTCCCTGTTTACTCTTTTGTTCCACTGCTTTTATCCCTTCCCTTACATAGAGAGCTACTCCTCCCCCTCTTCTGCCCTCCCTGTCTCTCCTGTGAGTTGTGTACCCTGGTATGTTAACATCCCAGTCATGGTTCTCTGTGTACCATGTTTCTGTGACTGCCATGATATCCAAGCATCCCTCTTCCATCAAGGCCACCAGTTCAGGGAGCTTGTTGCCCAGACTATGGGCATTGGTACCCATTAACCTCCATTTCTTGATGGCCTTACCCCTTTTTGCCCCATCCCTGCCCTTACTGCCTTTCTCATTTTCTCCATTTACCCCTGCCCTTCTCCCTATCGACATCTTTATCTTGGTGTTTACCTTACTAACTACCCTGATTTTGGGGGGGGCTAGGATTTCCCTGCTCCTTTCCAGTGCCTCCCCCCTTGGCTAGTTTAAATGCTTGCCAATGAAGCATTTAAACATATCACCTAGGATCCTGGTTCCCCTCCTGGATAGATGCAGACCATCATGCCAGTATAGGCCTGTATCCCTCCAGGTGGACCCCCAGTCCCCAATGAAGCCAAACCCCTGAGCTCTGCACCAGTTTTTCAACCACTGATTGAATCCCATGGTGTGGAGCACCCTAGCCTCACCCATGCCATAGACAGGCAGCACCTCTGAGAAGGTTACCATGCATGCTACTTGTCTAAGGCCCCTCCCCAACTCCACAAACTCTTTCTGCACTGCTCTGATCCCTCTCCCAGCCATGTCATTTGTCCCTAGGTGGACAATGACATCCAGCTCCCTGTCCCGTGCATCAGCATGGGTATGTCTCAGGCAGATCCTGCCAGACCAACCTAATTGAGTACTGCAATTGGGTAACACAGGAACTAGACAAGGGCCATGCAGTGGATGTCCTGTATTTGGATTTCAGTAAGGCCTTTGACTCTGTGCCACATGGGAGGCTGGAGAGAAAGCTGGAAGCTGTGGGGATGGGAGCAAAGATGGTGAAATGGATAACGAATTGGCTAAGCGGTAGGCAGCAGAGGGCGGTAGTGGGAGGGGAACTCTCAGCACCGAGGGCAGTGATGAGTGGGGTTGCCACAGGGATTGGTGTTGGGGCCAGTGTTTTTTGGGTTATTCATAGCTGATATCTCACATGGGATCCGAAGTAAGATCAGTCTGTTTGCAGATTACACCAAAATGGGGGCAGTGGTTGATGACATTGAGGGATGGAAGGGGCTACAGGATAACCTAACTAAACTGCAGGAATGGTCAGAAACATGGCAGCTGGGTTCAATGCCAAGAAGTACAAGGTACTGCACTTTGGAGCAAAGAACCAGGGGAGGGACTATCAGCTGGGAGGGGTAAAGTTGGGTAGTACCGTGGAGGAAAAGGACCTGGGGTACTTATAACGGGGAGCATGAACAACTCTGCTCACAGTAGGAAGGCGACAGCAAAGGCCAACAAGATGCTGGGATGCACAGTGAGGGGAATCTCCTCCAGAAGTAGGGAGGTAGTCCTCCCCCTGTACAGGTCACTGCTCAGGCTGCACTTGGAGTACTGTGTGCAGTTCTGGTGCCTGTACCTGAGGAAGGATGTCAGATTGTTGGAGGGGATGCAGTGTAGAGTGACAAAGACGATCCAGAGATTGGAGGGCAAGGCCTACGAAGAAAGGCTGAGCGAGCTAGATATGTATTCATTGGAGAAGAGGAGGGATGAGGGGACATAATTGAGACCTTTAAGTACTTGAAAGGGATGAACAAGATTCGAACAGAGCAGATCTTCCAATTAAGAAGAGGAAGAGACATGAGAGGGCACAGTCTCAGACTGGATGGGGGAAGATTCAGGAGGGAGGTAAGGAGACAGTTCTTCAAGGAAAGTGTGGTGGGCAAGCGGAACACTCTACCACAGAAGGTGGTGGTCTGTAAGATGATGGGCAGTTTCAAGAGGGGATGGGACAGGATGAGAGTACATCTAAGGAGGGGAGGAGTAGGAGGGGCAACTGCAAGATGAGGGGCTAGCTGCACAATCGAGCAGACTCAACATACCCTAAGGCCTATTTTTGCTGGTATTTTCATATGTTCATATGTTAGAAGATTGCTCCTCTCTACAGTGACCCATTTAAGTTGTTTCAGAGAGGAACCCTGCCCAAGAAGAACTGTCAAAACAGTGAGTCACAGCTCCAGGAAATGAGGATTCTGGAGGTCTCCAGGGCCCTCACAGTTTCGCACAATCCCGATGAGGACTCTATATGAAAAAAGGGCCAAAGTTGTCAGCCTGTACCCCCTGGAGGGGACAGACAATTAGCCTAAGTAAATGGAGTCCCCCTCAGGAACATAAGAAGAGGGCCCAAGCGAGCATCTAGCATGAGAAGACAAGTGCCCCTGCTTGCCCTCCCCAAGACCCCAACAGTGGGTCCCTGATGCTTCAACAAAGTGGCAGGGGACCCAGAGGTACCAGTGGGACTTTGCCCACAATTTGCCTCAATTGGGGGAAGGTAAGCAGGGAGGAGGCACTGCCCAGAGTCTCAGGCCTTAGGAAGAAGGTGGGTGGGAAGCAGTGATGAATGGTGAAGATGCACAGAAAAATCAAGAATTACAGTAGGTACATAATTTTCATATCTTATCTGTGTCAGTCTTCACCATTCATCACTGGTGAGTGAGTACCAAGCCCCCCGAAGGTGACCTGGTACCTCCTTGAGGGAGAAGACTCCCTCAACCCCCTGTGGGGGAACACAGGAGGAGGGGACTTACACAGGCCAGGCTAGGCCTGTGACTGGTTGTGGGTGAGTCGGCGTCCCCCTATGCCTGAGAGATGGAAGTCACCCCTGAAGTTCCCGTCTTACCCCGCGGGAAAAAAGATGGGTCCCCCAGAAAGAGGAGGCAATCACTCTATGCTGAGCCAGGGGTGACAACCAGGAGAGGCAAAGCCACGCTATCAGCCTGATGCAGATCGCTGTCCCCGCTAACCTGGACACCACCTCACTGGCATCATATGATGCCCTTGCTTGGTGTCTCACAGGCTCAAGGTCATGCGTGGAGAGGGCGATGGCTTGCCTGGTCTCCTCAGTATCAGGCATAGATGCTAGGAGTTGTCCTAGCACAGACCATAAGTGCCTGTTGTAGGCAGCATGATGGGCCTGATATGCTGCAATAGAAAGTGAAAGGCGCACTGAGGAGAAGACTCTCCTCCCCCATCGGTCACATCCGTCTCCAGAGGTCAGTCATGCCTTGGGCTCCTATGCCCGGTCGGAGTGTCCAGGAGTGTCAATCCTGAAGGGGGGGAGGCAGAGCTCCTGGAGATCATTGTGAAGTGCAATACCTGTGCCGGCAGTCCATCAGGGCTGGAGAGGAGACTGATGGATTCTGCCAGGTCTGGAACGACACCTCTCAAAAGAGGGTAGGCCAGGCAGGCACCGCAAGGTAATCCACGCTGAACTCACTCAAAAAAGCACATGTCGCCCGTTTAGGATTGCGTCTGGCTATTCAGGAAATGTGGAGCTCGTCAACTAGCCTCAAAAGGAAATGCTGACAGGAAGTCTGATCAGCATCAGAAGATAGGTGGAGGGAGAGGTCCTCTTCCTCGAGTAAGGAAGACAAGGTGGCCGACGAGTCCAAAGAGTCCATGCTTGGCTGCTGCAGGAGAGATAGGTGAAAGACCTGTTCACCCATTGCTTTAACATATCAGGGAAGTCAGCAGCCGAGGCCCTGAACTGCTCCCAGGTCATAGGCCCCACAGGACTCAAGTGACCTGGTACTGGGGAAGGGAAGGCAGAGATAAAGGGGACACACACCTCTAGGAAAGAGCAAGCTCTCTACTAAGGCTAACAGACTGTGCAGGTGATCCAGCACCCCAGAAGGATCCACCAGTTGACACAGCCACTGGCCATTCAACCATACTGAGATGGGCAGGGCTGAGCCCTGAGGGGGAGTCCCCCATGTGAGACAACCGGGGCCACATAGGTCCAGAAGGGTGGGCCCTAGCCTCTTGCAATGAGGCCTCCCTTGGAGACTCTGAAGGAGAGAAAGAGGGCCTGGCACTGCGACTCCTTCCTGAGCCCCAGAAGGCTACAAAGGAAGGGCACTGCCCCTCACCCTGCCCTCTCACCCCTCCGGACTCCGAGAGGGACCTGTTCCTCATGACCAACCATAAGGTTCTACCTCACCTACCATCCCAGGAGGGATAGCTGGTGAAGGAACCCCCTATCTGGCCCCAGTCAACCAGGTGGCTCCGGGAACAGAGCCGGCCAGGTCACCGATGCCCGCTGGCTCAATCCCTCCCAGGCCAGAATCCCCACCAATGCCAGAAGCCTCTCTGGTGCCACCCACAGCTCCAGAGAGGTGTCTGGTGCTACAGATGATGCCGAGGCTGGCACTGGCCCAGAACCAGCCCTGAAGGAAGAGACACCATGGAAGAGATCTCCGCTGTGGCGAGGCTAGAAGTAGTGGAGATCTCCTCCTCCACAGTCCATATAGAACCAGGAGAGAACCCAGAGGAAGGGTCAAGGGACCTGCATCTGGAGTCTCGAGTCTTGAGTGGGCAGTTGCCCTCCGAAGGCCGACATTAAATGCATGATTTTCCTGCACTCTTAGGTCCATGGAGAAGCAAGCGTCGCAACAGTCCATGTCGTGGTTTGGGCCCAGGCAGGTCAGACCAATGATCATGTCGGTCCAAAACAGAGAAAAGCCGGCCACAGCAACACTGACGCATTTTATATATACTTGGGGAAAAAAGACTGGAGAACTGAGGCCCCAAAACCAGCATCCCGATTTCCTGGATAGGAATGTCTCTGGAAGCAGCCACCGATGTAGTGGTATGGCAGGTAGAATGAGCTCTTATCCCTCTGGGAGGCTCCTTGTCCACCAACTCATAACACAGACTTATGCAAGCTGCAATCCACCTTGCAATTGTCTGCCAGAAGCAGCTTCAGCGTAGGTGACAAACAGCTGGCAAACCTCTCCCCACATTTCCACCGTCCTCTCCTTATAATAGGAGAGAGCTTGTCTCAGGTCCAAAGAATGGAGCCTGTATTCGGCCTCCGAGGTGTAATTGGGGTAGTACACCGGCCGAGTCAACACCTGGTTAAGGTGAAACTCTGACACCACCTTTGGCAGAAATGTCAGATGGGGGTGCAGGACAACCTTGTCCCTGTGGAAGACCAGATAAGGGGAGTCCACTGAGAGTGCCTGGAGCTCCCCTGTCCTTCTGGCAGATGTGATAGCCACCAGCAAGGCCGTCTTCCATGACAAGTGTGACAATTCACACTTGCACTTTGGTTCGAATGGCTTGCCCATGAGCTTTGCCATTACCAGCAGTAGATCCCATGGAGATGGAGATTCACGCACTGGAGGGGATATGTGATCCAGGCCTTTGGAAAAGTGCCTGTCCACTGTCTCCTGCGCCAATGTCGGCTGACTAGCCCGCACCCGGTAAGCAGATTATGGCTGCCAGGTGCACCCTAAGGGTCGATGACTGAAGACCCCCTTTGGACAGAGACCAAAGGTAGTCGAGAATGTTAGCCACTGGACAGAACAGAGGGTCCAGGCCCTTGCCCCGACACCAAATGGAAAACCTTTTCCATTTGAAGGCATAACACTTCCTGGTCGACTCCTTCCTGGATGCTTTCACTACTGTGAGGACATCGTTGGAGAGACCCAAAGCCTGGAACTCTAGCCGCTCAGGTACCAGGCTGTCAGGTGCAAGGATTTAAGGTCCAGATGGAAAACCTTCCCCTGATTGAGTGAGATCAGGTCCGGGTATGCTGGAAGCCGCTCCGGGGGCCTGTTGCTGAGACTGAGGAGATCTGGGTACCAGAACTGGTGTGGCCAGTCTGGGGCTACCAGAATCACCTGTGCCTTGTCCCTCCTCACCTTGAGGAGCACCCTGTGGATCAAGGGAAATGGAGGGAAGGCATAGAAGAGGCCTGGGGTCCATGGCCTCAAGAAGGCACCCCCCTGCAGTGAGCCCTGCTGAGGGGGGTGGGCATGAAACAGCCTCAGCCTGGGATTTTCCCAGAAGGCAAGCAGGTCCATCAATGGTTTGCCCCCTGTGGGAGAACAGATTGTACGCTACCTCTGGATGGAAAGATCACTCATGGGATGTCTCACCTATGCGGCTGAGAGCATCCACCAATTGGTTTGAGGCTCCTGCCACATGGATGGCTAGGAGATCTGCCTCCAGATGGCTCACAAGTGTCCAGATGAGGAGCGCTTCCTTGCATAGAAGATGGGAATGTGTGCCACCCTGTTTGTTGAGGTAGTACATGGTCATGGTATTGTCCGTCTGGACTTGAACCACTTGACCCCAGAGCTGAGGAGCGAAAGTTGACAGTGCCAGTCTGACTGCTCTGAGCTCCAACAGGTTGATGTGATAACAGAACTCCTCAGGGGTCCAGAATCCATGGGCTCTGTTGTCCCCCATGTGGGCTCCCCAGCCCATGAGAGAGGCATTGGTCGTAAGGATGGCCATTGGCTCAGGGTGGACAAACGGGATCCCTTCATGCAACCGATCTGGGACAGTCCACCACTGGAGAGCATCCCACATCTTCTGGGTCACAGTGATCAGCTGGTCAAAATGACAATGGTGCTGAGTCCACTGGGCGGCCAGCTCCCATTGGAGGGGGCGCATGTGCCACCAGGCCCAATGGACCTCAGAGGTGCACACCGTCATGTAACACAGAAGGCGCAGAAAGTCCCAGGCAGGGCAAAATTGCCCAACCAGAAATGATTGGGTAAAGGAGGCAAGAATCTTTGCCCTGTCCGCCAGGAGCCGAGCTCTGGCTTGATAAGAATCGAGCTCTGCCCCAATGAAGCACATCACCTGAGAATGCACGCGCTCCGACTTGGCTTCGTTGATCAGGAGGCTGAGTTGGGAGGAGGTCTAGAGGGCCAGGTCCCTGGACCTCTCCACCTCCTGCTGGGTGGAACCTGCTAAAAGCCAATCAACGAGGTAGGGGTAAATTCTGACCCCCCCTTGACGCCTAAGGTGGGCTGCCACTACTGCAATGCATTTGGTGAAGACATGGCTCGGAACTCGTATAGGGTTCCCTCTGCTCAGAAGCGGAGGAACCGCTGGTGGGACGGATGGATTGGGACATGAAAAAATGCATCCTGAATATCCAGTGAGCAAAACCACATGTTTTGCTCTAGGGATGGTATGCTCTGGGACAGGTGCGTGGCCTGAGATACTGATTCAGGTCATGCAGATCTAGAATGAAGTGCCAGCCCCCTGTCCTCTTCAGAACCAGGAAGTACCTGGAAACAAACGCTAGGTCTGGTGAAGGATCTGCCACTCAAGCTACTGGCTCCTTAAGGAGGAGTTGAGCAATGTCGTCTCAGAGAGCCAACTTAGTGTGGGTGGATACTCTTTACTCCAGTGGGGCACGGGCTCGGCTTGGAGAGTATTGCTTGAATTCCATAGGAAGCCCCTGGCCAAACACTTCCAAAACCCACCTGTCTATGGTAACAGCGGACCAGGTGGAAAGGAAGTGGCGGAGCTGGCCCCCACGGGGGGACCCAGAGCTGGCATGACAGGAGTAGGGGTGGCAGCCCCCACCCTGTCACTGGGCAGGCTTGGAGGCAGAGGGTCCAGGGCCTGAACCTCGGCCTCTCTTATGGGCCTGGGTGGCCCAGGCTTGGGCCAGGGGCACAAAGCTTGAGCCTGCTGCTGCTGACCTCCATGAAAGGAGGGCTGCTGGGCCGCAGGAGGAGAGTGCTGAAAAGGCTTCTTCTTCTGCTGCTGCTTCTTGGAACCAGAAGAACCCTTAGCAGAAGTAGCGTCCAAGGTGGCATTGGACTGCTCAATGCACTGAAAGTGACCAGCCACACCTAAGCCGAAGAGATCTGTGCCCAGGAAAGGCACGTCAGCTAGTTTGTGCTGAGTATCCACCAGAAAGGAGGAGAGTCTCAGCCAAGCCCTGTGGCGGGAGGCAATTGTGGCTGCCAACAAATGGGCACATGAATCCCCAATGTCCAGAGCCATCTGGAGCTGTTGTTTAGCAACAGTGCAGCCTTGATCCTGAACCTGCTTGATTGTGGTCTGCATGTCTGCAGGAGGACTTCATCCAAGGAACCCAGAAGGGCATGGGAGAAATGTGCCATGATGACGGCCGAGCTTGTCTGATGGAGGCCCAAAGACGAGGCTGCATAGACCTTCCAAGCAGAGTGGTCCAAATATTTGGATTTCTTCTCAGGAGGTCTGTCGGTATCAGTAGAACTACCAGTACACCTGAACACAGAGGTGGTCACAAGGCTCTCGGCCGAAGGGTGCTTTGTGAACCCCGCAAGGGACCCCATGGGCACTACATATTTGCGGGTCATACAGGTAGACAGATCTGGACAGGAGGAAGGGTGCTGCCAAAGTTCTAAGGCCAGGCCCACAATGGCCTCGGCCACTGGAAAGGCTTCCATCAGTGTATCTCCTCTCTTGAGGATGTCAGTGAGAGGGTACTCCGCCTTTTTCTGGATAGGTTCCAAGGATATCCCTGTGGACTCAGAGATGAGGCAGAGAATGCCCTGAAAGGATGAAGGACCTTCATCCATTTCTAGCCCAACGGTCAATTCGTCATCCCCTGGATGAGAATGGAGACTGGTTTCATCCGAATCCGAGGTATCCGGGTACAGCGGTTGACCACTCAGATCACCTTCGACCCACCAGGGCGGTCCAGGGTGACAGTGACCAAAAGACGCCGGGGGAGCCCAGTGTCCAGCCTAGCTTCCTGAGAAGGAGCCCCTCCCACTGGCTGCTTGGGCCGGGGTTCCACCACAATCGGTGGAGAGACCAGTTTTGGCCAAACCGAGGGGTTTTGCTGGCTCCATGGGTGGAGGAACCGACTTGATTGGCTCCAAAGGAGTTGGCTTCAGCCTGGGAGGTGAAAACCAAGTAATGGCCAGAGTAGGAAGGCTTGTGCCTGGTCAAAATCAGCTGTTTTCACATGAGGTCCTCATAGAGCCAACGGAGCTTCCGCCGGAGCCTCTCCTCATCCAAGGAGGATGAGGACAACTGATGGCATCACCTATTTTTAGAGCACTTATGGCCCTTCCTTGGCCTATCAGTCGAGGGAGTCTGAGACCTCGATCGAGATCGGACAAGCTGACTCAGTCACTCGGGAGACACCGGTGGGACCGGTAACTTCCCAGGGTCAGGGACCACTTCCTCAACAGGATTCCCAGCAGGCTGGGTCTCCTTCTCGGGGAAAACAAGGACTGGAATCCAAGCAAGAGAGTCATCGACTGGAGTCGGTGACAAGGGATCGATCGAGTCGAGAATAATCTCAACGTCATCGACCGACACTTTGGTTGACTGGCCAGTTGGCAGGACTGAGAGGACATCGACCGAAAAGGCAATTTCAGCCTAGGCCGAAACAGCCAGTTCCTGGGACCGAGATCTCTCCCAATCCCAAGAACGTCTCCGTAGAGATGAAGATGATCCCAGGTCCCTGTCCTTTTTATGGGAGCGAGAGGAGTGAATGCCCGCCAGCCCCTCACCCTTAGTAGGGAGAGACTAGCACAACTCTGGGAAGGAACCCGAGAAGGTGGAGCCTAAATTGAGCAGAATGAAGAAGCTTCAGGAGGAAGATGCAGCAGCATAAGCAGCCTCCTCCTCGGAGGCCTGCATGCGCTCCAATTGCTCGGCGGATCCCATGGCTGCAGAAACCACCCACTGGGCCTCCTTGGATTTCACCGGCAGGTTCCGTTTTTCGGGCCTCCCCAGCTTGAGATGTGCAAGACAATCGTCGAGGACATTGGGTTGGAACACGAGGCAAAACTCCCACGTCATGGTGTCATGGCTGACACCCAGACAGTAAACGCATGTGGCATGTTGGTCAGTGCACAACATCTCCTGGCTGCACAGGCACTGGCGACATCCGGGGGAAGACTTGTCTTCCATGATCGAGAGAAAGCAATCGCTAACCCGAACAAGGCGAATTTTCGGAATGACTGAAGGTTTTGAAGCCAGGGCCCACAAAATGTGACAGCACAAGAAGGCAACCTGAATCTTCCAGCGGAAAGGAAGATTCTAAAGGCCATGGGGGCTTAGCTGAGGGTTATACCACCCGGTGGGTGGAGGCCAGCTTAAAGACTTTCTGGCAGTCTTAAAGGGAAAGGGACACTGCCAAAAAGTGTGGATGAACAACATATCCACGATCCTAGAATCCATTTTTCTAGAATCCTTCTCAGGAGGATGTGATGTCAGAGGTATGCCTGCCTTATCACATGCAGCAGCCTGCACCACCCCTTCATGACTGGGATGTCCAAAAAGGAATTCAGCTCCTCCCTTGGCAACCCAGTACTTCCTCTCCATCTTCTTGTCCACTAGGGGGACAGAAGTGGGTGTTTGCAAAATCTTTGTGGCCTGTCTGCTTCCCTCTCCTCGCCTCCTGATGAAGCCCTGTTTGAGGGTGAAGTGCTGGGGCATCTGTCAACTTCACTGTGTCAGTAAGGTAATACCTTAGCTGTTTCTGAACAATGCAAAATTGAACATTCTTTAACTCACTAGTATTACGAGCACAAGAGCACAATTTATGAATTTATGCTTTTCACTGTTGTAACTGGATGTAATCTAAGCTGCTATCTATTAACACTGTTTAACAGTGTGTGTACATTTAAAACAAACAAACAAAAAATATTACACTGAGAGGATTGTCTGTATTTGGAATCACTTGCCTGAGGATGTAGTACAGAGCGAAACTTTGAGTACATTCAAAAATAGACTGGATGATTACATGACAAGGGTTGGGATTAAGGATTATCACCACTGACGTGGAAGGGTAGCAATAATGGACCATTGTGCCTTCTGCTGTTCCCAAACTCCATGTGAAATCCAAGTGAATCGGCAAAAAACTGTACCTGTCATGTGAATTTTGTATCATCTGGTGCTGCAGCATGAATAAATCTAAACAGCATGCTGAGAGATCAATTTCTTTTGCTCTATGATTCACGAGTGCACCCTGTCATACTGTTCTTCCCTCCCTTCACCCTCTGCATCCATCTCCTTCCTGTATCCCACTTTTGGTTCTGTCCCAACCGTGTTTGTACTCATTCAGAGTTCTTGCCTGTACCACACCAGTTTGCAGTCTGTTCCACAACCCCACCCCCCTTTCAGTGAAGAACTTCCTCAAATTTATCTTGGCATCTCTGAACAAGTCAGTTAATCTCCCCAGTGTTCCCGGGTCACCCTTGAATACAGGCAGCTGTGCCTAGTGGCCGTACCCGATGACCAAAGAATAAAAAAAAATAAATGAATTTACCCCCAATCAGTGTCACTGGGCCTCTTATAACTGTATCCTTGTTTCTGACAGACTCTCAACACTTATTTTATTTACACTTCTTACGAATTTATAAGTCCGTATCAGATCTCCCCTCTCTTGTCTAGCCTCTGATGAGTACATGGTCAAGGATTTAAACCTTTCTTTATATGATTTGTCCCGCTGACCCTAAATCCTTTTTGTGGCCTTTCACAGCACTGTCTCTATCCTGTGGGCTCCAGAACTGGGCACAATATTCCAGGTGAGGTCTCACCAATGAGCTGTACATGGACAGTATCACAGCCTTCCTCTTACTATTACAACAGTTTAATGTGGTTCAATTTCAATTGGTTACCATCTGCATACCCCCCTGCACCTAAAAAGGGACTTCTAGTCTCAGTGGGCCTATCCAATCAACAAAATTCAATAATAACTATTTAAACCCCTCCCTATACACCCCAGCATCCTTGATGCTTTGCTATAAGCTTTATTGCCTAGGCTGGTTTGCTTGAGTGACTAATGAGAACTCCCAGATCGCTCTCCTCTGTTGAAGTTGCTAACTGAATTCTTCCCATCCAGTACTTTACATGTGGATTTTTATTTCCTTGCATTTCTTGGTGTAGATTCTCAACTGTTGTATCTTTGACAATCTTTCACACTTTTCCAGAACCTTTTGAAGTTCCCTCACCCCCTTCTTATTCTCCACCCTGCCACACAGCTTTGTGTTGTCAAAAAACATGTTTCCCTAGATACCTTCCCCTATATTGCTTAAAATTAAGGCTGGTCCCAGGACTGATTCCCTGTGGCACCCCACTCATGACCCCTGTGTCCCCAATTTGACCCCGTTCACTATCACCCTCTGATGCCTACTCCCTAACCAGTTTCCCACCCACCTGTCTACTCCTGCCTGCACTCCTAAGTCCTCCAGCTTTTTTAAGAAGCCTCCTGTGAAGCACTAAATCAAAGGCTTTACTGAAGTTACAATAAAGCAAATCTACTGCCTGCCCTTTATCTATCACCTTACTGACCCAGTGGCAAAATGCAATTAGATTGGTCTGACATGATCTCCCTGTCACAAAATCATGTTGTTTGATGTCCTGCAGGTCGTTATCTTCTAAGTAGGTTACTAGACTTTCCTTCTTCATTGTCTCCATCAGCTTGCACACAATGGAGGTAAGGCTGACCAGTCTACAGTTATCTGCTTCTTCTCTGTCCCCACCATGGTGTACTGGGACTACAGCTGCTGTTCTGCAATACCCTGGCACTGCCCCTGACTTCAGTAAGTTGTTAAATACAGTAGCTGGGTCAAGGGATCTGCTAGCTCTGAGGCCAGTTCCCCAAGAACCCTCAGATGCAAGCCATCTGGGCCACCTTAAGGCCTTCTGACCCTCTGGGCATTCTTTCAGCTGTGATCACTACCATAGCCATTTTTATAGCCACTATAACTGCCTTGATCCTGTTTGCTGGTAGAGACCCCTTGTGCTCAACCATGTACACTGAACAGAAGTAGTTGTTTAGGACTTTGGCTTTCTGCTCATCTTCCTCCACCACCACCCTCACTCCCTCAGCTTATCTGACAGTCTCACCCCTGGTCATCTTTTTGTCATGAATATGTGCAATAAATTTATTGTCCCCTTCCTTCACACCCTCTTCAGTCTGGAGTTCCATGTCTGTCTTTGCTCTTCTTACTGCCACCTTAGCGTCTTTCAATTTTGCTTGATACAAACAGAGCCTTGGACAGTTGCATGAACTGGTTTTATGGGAATGAGAATGTGTGCCAGGGCACCAGGGAAAATCCCTTAATATTGTGAAATTTTACTTCAACCTGGACACCCTTTGGGACAGAACCACAGACAGGCAGAAGGGACCTCGATTTAATGTCTCATCCGAAGGATGGCATGGCCTGACAGTACAGCATACCCTAATACTGGACTCAGGAGCCAGTGTTTTATGGTATAAGCCCAATCCCAGTGTGGAACTAGAAGCCATGACCCTGTGGTCCAGAGGTGGATGTGCTACCAACTGAACCAAGCTAAGACCTTCCATACTGTGTGACTCTCAGAAGGTCACTTAACCTCCATGTGCTTCCAGAGTTGCAGCTGTAAACAAGCTTTGCCTTGGTTTGCCTTTCTCGACCAAATATTCTAAAATAAAATAAGCATACAGTAAATAGCACTGACCTGAAAAAATAAATATTTATAGCAACACGGGGTAAGTTAGCCCCAGTCCCCACTCCCAAAAAGTAAAGATGTGGCACTATACTGTCTGTCTCTTCCTTTCCCAAGGAACCTTATAGTCGGCTGGTTTTGTAAGGGAAGTGATGAGTGCTTCACGCATAAGAAATATAAAATCACACATTCCCCCACAATGCAAAGCATCATGGGCTGCATATGCAAATCACCACAGAATATTATGCTGGTTCAACTTTAAGCAGAAATGCATGGTGCCGAAAGGCCTCTCACTCAGTTTGAAAAGGGTGCCAACAGAAGACATAGACACGTGTTTCGTCCTACCAGGACTCATCAGTATGCCTTGTCTGTCTGACACCCCAGTGGAGTGAACCAGCTACCCTAAGACAGTCTATCTGGGTAATGTTGTGGTGAACCCAATTAAAACAAAAAACAATTTAAAAGACAAAGAATCTCTGTGCGCAAGCACTGAGGCAATGGTTACCGCAAAGGGCATTTGGCGGGGAAGCCAAGTTTCAAAGAAATACAAAATCACACGTGCCCCCACAAGAGCCCTGAGTTCGGTGCACCCGGGGCTTGCGCCGGTCCAAATCCTCTGTGAATCGGGCCCAGTAACTCTAAGTTATCCCTCCATTCCTAACTCTGAGTCCCCGGCTGGCTTGCAATTAGTGTTAATTGGTTTACTAGGATATAGCACTGGGTGGCGGTGGTAGGGGTTAGCTGGGTAGGATGGTGTTTGAGTACTACTTTGAGGGGGGGTCATGGGACTACTGGAGGGGGTGGTAAGGGATCAGCTGGAAAAAGTGAGGGTGATCACAGTTTTTTTTTTTTAGATCTCAGTTTGTGTGCCTTATTGCTTGACCCTATCTCTCTAGAGGGAACCCCCAGTCCCGTCCCCCACCATCCACCAGCTGGTGCTGACAATTACCCCATGGGCTCCCCCCCGGTGCCTAGCAAGGCTCCTCAACACCCACTAAAGACCAGATCCAGTGTGGCCAGTGCCGTGGCTATTCGGGGGTGGGACCTGCGAGGTGCCCTCCATCATTCGCCGAGCAATCTGTTTTCTCCTCTAGTGTACTCCTCCTAGAGGCAGAGCATGTAATGATGCCAGCGACAGTGATGCACACGCTCCCATGCATGCTCCGCCAGGCATCTGCCCCATCTCTACCCCACATCGGCAGTGTCGGTGTGCAGTCCCCAGCCTTCACTAGGGGTCAGTCATTTGCTGACCACTGGAATCCCCCCTCCCTGGAGAAGGAGAGCAGTTCCTGGGACATTCACTCCTTCTCCTACCCTGCTGACCACCAGGGGCCCACACTCGTTCCCGAACATGGGTCACCGGTGTGGTGTGAGGTGTGGCATCCAGTACCTCAACCCTCAGCACCACTGGGCCAGGCCAGGGTGATCACAGTTTTGAAGAATGGGGCTTAGAGTGGGAGGTGATAGGGGTCAGCTAGGGAATAGAATGCTAAGTTCTGTTTTAAAGGGGTATGTGTAGGAGTGGTATGGGATCAGCTGGGGAAGACAATAACTTTATTTTGGGGCCAGAGTTCAGGCAGGGGTCTTTGGGGGAGTTGGGAGTGTGGTTTGTACATGTTTTTGGGGATGGTGAGGGGCTGCAAATGTGAAATTGCATGTCACGTAGTCTGTGATTTAATGCAACTTCACAGGCTTAATCTAATTCTTGACACAGAACATGTGGCCTGTGGCACCACCGAGGACCATCCAGCCTGCGGTGGGACATTAAAGGAAAGGACTCTTATTTCAACATACAAGTAGTACACTCCCTTTATGTAACCTGGACTTCTGGTGCACTGCGAAACAATGTGAGTGCTAGAAAACTTGGATCACTCGAGATTTGTTTGCTTTTCTGAGTATGTGAAACATCTTACTTGCACTGTATGGAGTGTTTCTGTTAATGGTGACAAACACACCCTTTCTTTCACATAAAAATAACAAGTCCTTGGCCGTTGATTTTGTTCTCACAAATTCTGAGAGTACCCAGCCACTTACTGATACTGTGTAATTCTGAGCTAACGAGTGGTACTGAAATTGCAGCTCAGAGCCTCTAGGCAGCATTAGAATAATGACTACTAACCTACCAATAATATTATTTCATTTCATATGGAGTCTTTGGAATTATGCCGGCAAACATGGCAGCATTTCTCCATGTATAACTAAGTCTATCCAGCAGAAGCTGGTTAAAACACGAAGTAAGCATTTCGGAACAGAACCTTTCTTAGCACAGAATGAGTACGCATTGAAAGATTCACTTCTTTTCATTTTTATTACTACTTTCTGTTTACCCCCCTTCCTGTGTCTCCAGCACCTATCTCCCTCAGGAGCTCCCAAGGCACACCCCAATCCACTGCCCCGCCCACTTACAGTCGCCATTCCCCATTGAACCCTGGCATCCCCAAAGGCAGGGATGGAGTGAGGGGGAATTACCCCTAGTCTTCTGTGTCTCATCAGGAGGTACCATACTGGTGAGGCAGGGCCTTGATGTACTGGGGTCCATCATCGCAGGTGCTGGGGTAATTTTTCTTGTTTCTCCCCTGCTCCAAGGGATGTTGCGTGCAAGGATCTCAAGGGCGTGCTCATGCAGTGTCAGCACACCCACGTCAGCAATGTCCAACCCTCCCTCCAGCCCTCTGACCATATCACCACTAGTGGTTATCCAGGTGGTGGTATTGCAGTGAAAATGGTACCCTTCTCTCTAGAGGAGGTCAGCATCCTCTGAGGAACTTGATCCTCCTCCCCATTGGTCAGACCCTAACATTCTTTTTTTTATTTTTATATCTGATTTTTTTTTCAAACAGTGGTGTATGTAAACACAGCTTCTGATCGCTGTTATATACACTTTATTGTATTCTGAAACACAATTATTCACACAATTGTTCCAGTAGGCAGCCTTCCAGATGTTTTTCTTAATTTTGCAAATTGGTACATACAGTATTTGTGTTGGAGTATGGCCAAGTTATTGTTCTTCTCAACATCTCTTTAAACAACATGAGTTTCAGATTACAACTATGCTGCCTTACTTCCATGTGCTTCTGTAGTGCTCTGCTTCCCTGCCCATCGTGGGGTTGAGACGCCCTGCTCTCCTGGCTGGTGTATCGCTCACATGGGCCCGGTACTCTGCATTTTCCTCATCATCCTTGATGGGAGGAAGGGCATTCTTCCGGACCTGCTGGTAGGTCTGCCGGAAATCCCCATCACCCTCATGGAGGGAGCTGAGCTCCGACATACTGCTGCTGACTGTAGAGAAAATGAAAAGCAAAGAAGTACATTATACACAAAATAACACACACAATATTATGATCCTTTCAGAGAGCTAGAAGTTTGCATGGTCATTTTCTTGAAGCTTTGAGGGGCCATTTTAAATGTTTGCAGCCAGGCAGAGAGTGGTGAATGAAATGATGGGGCAACTGTTTATTACGAGACCAGTTTGCGGTTGACGTGCCGGGGCTTACTTTCATCCTCTGGCTACTTAGTATGCAATATATTCTGGCTGCTTAATTCATTGCTGACTTCAGCTTTTTTAGTTTTGGTTCCCATGTGCAAATTTTGCATGTGTAGGAACTGCTGATTAGATTGCTGACAAATTGGGTATGGAAATTAAGCGCTGTAATTTCTTCAAGGTATCAGAAAACTGTATTGTCCACAGTGAGCAAATTATGTAAGAGTTATGCCCTCTGAGTGGTCATGAATGATTGTGTGACACATTTCTGGCAACATCTTGAAAACCACATATCAGATTATCAGCAAACTTATTTTAGATATTTAGCATTAGAAGTTCTTGATTATAGTACTAGTAGAATGTAAGCCATAGTGGCCAAATTGTGCATCAGTTCAGGGTTCTGACTGGCATTTGTACCTTTTTTCTATATCTTGAGAGCCAATTTGCCACTAAACATGGTATGGTCTTTTAGTGCTATTAGTACTTTAAGGTATTAGAATATTTGTCAACAGTGACTAAATCATGTAATGAGTATAGCCTCTGGCCTTTGTGATATGCAGGTGTACAAATGTTCGTAGGTATCCCATTTACACTCTTAGCGATGTACAAATATTCATATGTGTCACAGTTACATTCATAACTACTGTATCTCTTTAAAGCCGTATCTGCATTCTTAGCTGCTGAATATCTTTAAAGCCATTTGCTGAATTGTTACCAAGAATGGTACAGATAGAAACATAGACAATGATGGCAGAAAAAGACCACAGCTCCACCTAGTCTGCCCAGAGTTCCCTATCCTATAGGCAGTATAAAGATGACGGTTACAACTGAGAACTTGTTGAAACTTTGACGATATGACAGCAATTAATTAAAGCAGCAGTGCAATGAAAATGGGTTAAAATCTGACCCCACCTTTTTTCTTTCTAATTGATGCCAGATGTCTTCCAGTTTATTTCGGTGGTGACATTTTCTGTTTTCATTATCATTTAAGAATTTTATGAATGTTTTAAAGTAATTATTTCTCAAGAAATAAAGATGGCCACCTCATTTTTGCATAGAAATAATATTGAGGACCTGGGGGGGGATTAGAGTCCAGACAAAAATGCAAATGTGCAGTACACAGGGTAGGAAGGGAAGCATCCAGAAAACCCAGTTCAACAGTTCTGTCAATATTTTTTATAACCATAGCATAAAATTAGCATCTTGGGATAACTTTTTTCATTGCACTGCTGCTTTAAACTATAATAGCACAGTAAAATAAACTCAACAATGGTCATGCAATTACTGTATTTTTGTATTTCTTTTTCTTTGTTTAATATCCTGTATTATGAGATCTTGATGGTATTATAAATCACGTCCCTAATTTCAGCCAATTAGCACTCAGAACTGTAGGACTTCTTATCCCGTGCACAGTTGTCGTCCTTGTGCAGCAATGTTTAAGAGCAGTGTTTCATTTCAAAGGCAACTTTGCTGTCCCAAACTGCACAAGATGACACTTTATGCATAAATTCTGAACTATGATTGATTGACACACTGTTGGATGTATATGGCAAAATACTTATCCTTTTCTTATGCATCTTGCCACAGACATTCACCAGCATGAGTTTTTCATGGTATCACAGTGCAAGCCATGCTAGCCTTATTATGGCTCAGCTCTGACTTGCAAATTCTTTGTTACATTTATGGCTACGGCTTAAGAACAACTAATTTAACTGTCAAAAAAAAAAAAGAACATTTAGTTCTCTAAGTTGTTGACATTTTTTGAACATTGGCCATGATTACCTAACTCACACAGGGGTTCTGGGTTGTGAATGGATGTTAAATTGATCACTGTACTTTAAAGGGGTTCCACCAAGCTGCATTGACAACAAAGTTGTAAAAATGCAGCTCGTTGATGGTAACAATGTTGACAAGCGAAATTTTGCCTGTCGACATTGAGTTTTTTTTTTTTTTATGAGGGGGTCTTTTCCCCTGCACCCCCTTCTTAAGGATTATAAACTCCAGGTCAGAGTTTACCTAAGGAGGGGACACTCGGAGTCGGTGAAATTTTGCCACTGAGTCCAGTACAGCGACAACGTCAAGGTTGTCGCTGTACTGGATTTCAGTGTCAAAATTTTGACATTCTAATGTGATTCGCTTTAAAGGTGACAGGAAATAGTGTTTTTACACCTCTAGATGACCTTCTCTTTTCCTGTTAGTGTCTATACAATATTCTGGTAAGTTTTGAGTTTTTTTTTTTTGCTAATCTAATTTTGCCTTTATGAGTACTCCGAACCACTCTCTCCTCAGCAGTTGCAGCTCTCTCTCTCTTTTCATACTGTCAGAGCATTCTGTGTCATGAATAATCCCAATCCAGGCCATCTAATGAATAGCAGAGAATGGTGTAACTGATGCCATGGGGTGTCTTAGAAATATTAAAAGAAAGTGCAGTAGCTGCTGAGGAGACTGAGGGTCGGATTCTCAAAGGATGGCACAGGGCTTGTGACAAGTCCTGTGTCAAACCCGTTCATTGGCATAGCTGCACCAACAACTTTGCTACGCACTATGACATTTTCTAGTAGATTGGGCACATTTATGACACTTTTATGGCAGCTTGTGCCAAGCATTTGGCACAGGCTCCATACAAAGGGTACCTGGGATTGCCACAAGCTAGACTAGAAAAACTTGGTCTAACTTGTGGCAATTGGCACACGGGATCAAGAATTACGATCGCCAACTGGGAGAATGCCACAAGCCTTGTGCACCACATGTTTGGTGCGCTCTGGGCTTGCAACATTCACAGTCCTTTGATATTCCAGCCCTGGAACTGTCGATCTGAGGGCACCCCAAGGCTGATTATTTAATTATCAAAAATAAGCCAAAGTATATTAAAATATATAACTGCCATGGAAATGAAAATGGGAGGCATGTAAAAATAATTTTGTATCACATTTAAGACCAAATATATCTGTCAGCAAAAATGGCACTGTGTTCAATATTACAAAAAATCTAGTTTAAAAAGAACAACACAGTTACTAATATTCTTTCATCATATACAGTATATGTATTTATTGTTAAAACAAATTATAGAAACATAAAAACATAGATAATAAAGGCAGAAAAAGACCACTGGTCCATCCAGTTTGTCCATAAAACCTTAACAAACCCAGGATCTATTGTTCATGCAGGGTTCTAATCCACACTATCCACCTCCATGCTCCTTGCTCTTTAGTTAAATTATTAATACGTAATTATGAAAAAAAATGTGTATAATCTTTTTATTAGTCTTTTAGCAAATAAACGACACAAAACAATACATCATAAACATACAAAATCAAACATTAAAGCATTACAACTATGTACATAAGGGTCCAGTTCATTCCAATTAAACTTCAAAATAGCTAGGTAATTCTCGGTAGTGGCATTGGTACAATAAAGAACTTATTCTACCAACAGGCAAAAAATACAGAAAAGAGAGCAATATACTCATATACCACAGTATTGCCTGGTGAGACTTCCACCCCACAAACATCTGCGAGCCATTGAAACCTTTTAATATGTTGATGAGCACCCTCTGCCTCGCTGAGAGGGAGTGTGCCCCAATTCCTTTAACACTGCATTTCTGCAAAAACTTGCTGCAGTAGTACACAGGCATCATATTAGTCCCTCTTGCAAAATTTGGGACTCTATCAGGTCCAAGGTGGAGATAAAAGGGTCCCACACATTAAAAAATTGTTCTCCTCTTCCTTTAACAGTACATGAGAGCCAGTGCCAGGGTCTGAATGCCTAGGCTGCACCACTGTTGGGTTGTGGGTTTTACCCTGGATCCCCATGTGTTTAGAATGCAGTGCACTGCCAATGCCAACAGTACACGGGCCCATAGTAGCAGAAGGTCCCACCTTTCGGAGCCAGGTCCTCTGTGCCACATAGCAACAGGAGAGGCATCATGGGGATCGGGCACCCCATCATGACTGACAGCTCCTGCGTGACCTCCGCCCAAAATGTCTGCAGGACCGGGCAGGCCCAAAAATAGTGAAGGGAGGAGCCCAGCTCCCTGCCGCACCTTCCACAGATCAGGAACACTGCAAGGTTGAATCTATAAACTGTCACAGGTGGGCAATACAGTCTGTGTATAAATTTATAATAAAATTCTTTATACTTATTGCAAATTAAAAGCCCCCTATGAAAGTTCAAAATCAACTGTCAGTTTTCTTCCTCTATAGATACCCCAAGGTCCCTTTCCCATAATGTTCTAGTTTTCCCCATGAGATCTGGGAAAATTTTCCTCCCCTGCTGAGCAGCCTTCCGAGTAAGACCTCCCGTGTCCCCCCTAGTCATATATACACCAGATGTTTGACCGCGACCAAAGATGAATCAGCCACACAATCCCAGCCCAACCCCCTACTCTATATGAGGAGCTTCAGGTATCTCTAAAGAAGTGCATGCGGGGTAACCCCAGAAGCTCTTGTATCTTCTCGAATGATCGCAACCCCTCTTTCATGTACAGGTCTCCCAGACACTTAACCCACTTCTCTTCCCATTCCTGAAATCCAGCATCTGATAGTCCCAGCAAAAAGAAAGGGTTCCCAGCCACTGGGATCAGCATTGTCTCCTCCTCTACCACCCCCATAAGGCACTTTACTTGAGTCCAGCCCTCCAGCACTGATAGAACCAGTGGATTCACCTGCTCCATGCTGAGATAGGCTCTATGGCCCTGCTTCACTAAATAGGAGGACAGGCGGTGGGCAGTCTCGTTCCTCCAAGTCAACCCACTTCAACCGGTACGTTCACCTAGTCTTGAATGTAGCGGTATTAGATAACTAAATAATAGTTCCTGATGTCCAGGAAATTCAGACCACTCCTGCTAACATCTGTTTTAAGCCGCTGCAAGCATGTGCATGGGCATTTGCCCTGCCAAATGAATGCTGAAAATGCATTCTCCAACCTTTAATATCCGCTCTTGTGGGGCCCACATGAAGCATCTGCATGGGGTACAAAATTCGGGGTAGAAGGTTCATTTTTATGAGATTGATTAATTCTCCCATGCCATGAAATGGGCAAGGCTCTCCACCTCCTCAGCTCCTCCTCTATGGTCTTAATCAGTGGGGAGTAATTAAGATGGTACAAACATCCCAAATCCCTCCCCACCTGGATACTTAAATATTTAAAGGAACTCGTGACTTCTTTCAGTCCCCATATACTACCTTGTACGTTTATGTCCTGTGTTCCCAGTACCATCATTTTGGATTTCCCCATGTTAATTTTATATCCCAAAAACTCAGCAAAAGCAGTGATTGCCTTAAGTAGCCATGGCATGGAAACCTATGGGTCACTGATCTACAAGAGTATATCGTCTGCGTACAGATTTACCTTATATACTCAGCCTAAATGTCCCCGTACCCCCTTTATGTCTGGATGCTTCCTGATTGCGATCATTAGAGGCTCAATAGCCAAGGCAAACAGTAAGGAGAGAGGGGGTACCCCTGTAGTGTGCCTCTATACAATGGAAACTTATCTGACAAGGCGCCATTAACTAGGAGCCATGCCTCTGAGGCCCAGTAGAGCACCCAGACCAGCTTGATTATGAAAATTTTAAGTGCATTCCCTTCCATCTTTTACCCCAAACTAGAAGGAAGGTTCTCTCTTACATTTGTCAGGTGACCGCTTGGATGGGTCAAACTGCGCCAGCTCCTTCTCCACATAGTAGAGCACCTTCATTGAGTCCCTTTCTTTGTCTGCTTGGATTCTGTAGCCACTGCGGACTGTAGGGTGAAAATGAAACAGAAATGAAAGGAAAGAAAACAGTAAGTTTGTGAACTTGTGTGAACCTGACATAACTGGGACCAGGAGAAAACTCTGTAATCACACTGGAAAAACTTACTGCACAGTGGCAGGATATTCCTTCTCGGTACTGCTTTTAGAACCAATTACAGTACAGTACCTTCTATTTTAAAGGTCAACTAAAACATAAAGTGTAGTTGGTGCAATTGTCACTGCTGAGTTATATTAATAGTAACAAAATATTATTGATTTAATAAAACAGTTTAGAAGTATACCACTAAACTGTGCTTTTGTCCCTGCTGTCTCTGTCCACAGCTCTCTGCGCCATAGCATTCTGTGGGAAACAGCATGCTGTAATTTAGTCTTGGCACAATTTTCCTCCTGCTAAAATGATTTAAATATTACAGGCAGAAGTGTGGCCTGGTGATTAGAACACTGGATTAGGAACCAGGAGATCAGAGGCTCAAATCCCTTTAGAGCCAAATACACACTGTGTAGCCTTGGGCAAGTCACTTAGTCTCCTAGTTCACTAGTTCACCCAGCTGTGGAAATGACTAGCCACAGGACCCCAGTGGAAATGAGATGTTGCATCTCAGCTGGGCTATCCGAGGTAAATAAATTATTAATAAATTGTAAACTAGAATGCCTTAGTACATAAAAATTAATCATGTCACAGTTTCTAATTAAAAAAAATGTATAAAGAGCTTTGGTAGAAATAATTAAACTACTGGAGTAAGATGACATCAAAGTATAGTGCATTTGAGAGATTATGAATGGAGACTCACCGAAAAACACGTTACTTACCTATAACACTTGATATTCTACAGTATCTTCTCCATAGAGCAATGCTTTATGGTCTTAGTGCCAGAGATACTAGAACCCCATAGGAATCAGAACTTTTGGGCTGGTGTATATCCTGCATGTGGCACTTCCTTACGATGCTACACACAATGATGGTATAAGTAGTGCTGCCAAACACAACCACCTCAGTTCATTTTTTTTACTGAGGAGGAGCAGACAAAAAAAAAATACTGAATGAGAAAGTACTTAAATGTTAAAATGAAAAAAAAAAATGAAAAAGCACTATTCACAGCACAACAAAAACATAAACTAGCCCAAACGGGGCCAAAGTGGCCTCATACACTGCAATGAAAACTTTTTATAAAAGAGGCAGTCAGACTATGCATATTCATTAAATGGTGTGAGTCCAGGGCATTGTGTGCAGACAAGTGTTGCTCTATGTGCTGAGGGTAGATCTGCTCCACAGAGCAACACTCCTTGATCTGGAAGCAAGCAGTAGAGAACCTGTATGTGATCTGTATTGAAATCCAAATGATAGTTAAGTGAGTATCAGTCTATGGTGCAGCTCTGCAGTCATCTGCAATGGGAGCAATGCTACCGAGGCTTCAGTTTTAAATACTGATCATGTGGAACGGACTCTTACTGAGCCTGTTAGCTTTGCTCCAAGTGATCATACTGCTGAATAGAGCTAACAACTGAGCGGAGTCAGAATTGTTTGTAGACAGGTTTTCCTTTGCTATAGGATCATAGGATGCAATACAGCTGAGCTACAGTATTTATTAATGCAGTAACTAAAGAGAGATATAACATCAAATGAACATATTAGAACTGCCACAGGACTCCTGATTAGGGAAAACTTTATTAAGTGTAACCCCTTTGTTACCCGGGGTTACTAGAATCCCAGTAAGACCTAGTGGTAGGCAGGGAAGGCAGCTTGTGAAACTCCAGTTAAATGGGTTTCACACTGTCTCACTCTGTCCTCAGTCACAGCTGAGACTTGAGAGATGACATCGTTATAGAACTGTTGCAGCTGCATGAGCCACTTTGGAATCTCCAGCTCAGGGAGTGAAGTTCAGAACTTTGGGAAATTCAAAGTCAGTCTTCAGTTTGTCCTTAAGCAAACAGTGAGGAAATCAGTGAGTTGTTTGTTTGCCTCCACACAGAAGGAAGTGTTCCTGAATTTACCCTTTTTAAAGTGGTGGAGACCGCTTCCCCGGTCTCAGTGCCCCCTCCCTCCGGGGGGTAGGAAAAGTTCTCTGTGGGCTCCAGGGGCAATCCCCTTCTCCCACCCTGGGAAGAAAGCTGCCTGATTTCAGTTTCAGTCTGTTCATGTATAACAGCAAAGGTTACAGTACTTCGCCTGTGGGGCACCTGCAACGAATGGGTGAGTGTTTGGCTCCATTGGAAGGTGCAAACATCTTGTTTTCTTCAGTTGGATTTCAAGTAAATGTGGACTGCTATTTGGGAGGACTATGTCAACTAGGACAAACAAATAGAGCAGTCAACTGTTTAAAGTTTTAAATGGATTTAAAGTTCGCTGTAGAGGGGATGCTTCAGGTCATCCACCGTTCAATCTACATTTTAAAGTCTAAAGTTTTCTGTGTGTCCAGAGAAATGACTGGGTATGGGCTGTGGGAGCTGGAGGTGGGAAAAACCCCCATCTTTAGTAACCAGGTCCACCTCTATGGATTTCTTCTGTGTTTTTGCTACCTGCCTCATGCGCTTGGCCAGTGATGGGGTAGGTACCCAGACGTGGGTCGCAACTTGAAAATTTCTCTAGGAGTCGCAGACTCTAAGTGGTGTGGGGAGCCACAGGATGGGAAAATTACTCCTTGTTGGATGGGAGTCTCCTTGTTTGATGGGAGTTTCATTGGAAGTACGAAACAAAATCTGTCTAGGAGTCGCAGACTTCAAGTGGTGTGGGAGCCACAGTTTGGGAGCCTCCTTGTTTGATGGGATGTCTTTCCAAGTAAAGTTTGGGTTCATTCTTCAAGTGAACCATCAGTTGAGTGGCCGGCAGAGGAGCCGGGCCAGTCGGGCTATGTATCCAATGCGCATGCAAAGTCCGGGCTGAGTGCCTGGTGGGTCCAAAGCCAGACAATTGTAGTAATGTGTCCATTCCTCAAATGGACCGCTGTGTTTTAACCTCTAATCTGCACATTACAGTAACGTAGCCCTTTGGGGGACCATGCAGTGCTTTGTTTATGTTCAGTTAGTTAATAAATAAAGCCACACTGAAAAATCCCAATTCTGGTTCTGGACATTACAGTTATTGCTTCTTGTAGTTGGATTTACTTGGGTGCCCCTGTGCAAAGTAGCCAAACCTAGGTCTCTTGTGCCAGGTAACCTCATCCTTCCCCGAACCCGTAGACACATGTATATATCCTTGTTACATAAGCAATGTAGAACACCCACATCACCTTTTTACAGAAACCTGGAATATATTTAAAATCATCTTATCCTTGTGGAGCGCTGTAGGAGGGAAGTACATAAACAAGGCCTGGAATTCTAACACACACATAAGGCTGAGGTGACAGCTACCAGAAAAAAAATGCTCTTCCCAGTGAAGAACATTAGCTCACATGTGGTTGCCCATTTGGATGGGAAGGCATGAAGTCTACTAAGAATACAGTTTGGGACTGTGATTGTAAAAAATACCAGGCAGAGGGAGTTCCTCTGCAACAATTTATGGAACAATGAAGCTATGTGTGGTTCTACTAAGCATCTTATGACAAAAAGAAAAGTCTGACAGACTTTGACCAGTAAGACTTCCAGATCAGAGTCTGATAAAGCCAGAGGTTGCTCCAGGAGTTGCTTGCTAGTCATGGATCACAAGATGTGCTGGCATATCATAAGGGAAACTACTTCTAATGAAGCCCATAGGTTCTTTTCGATGGAAAGATTCGTTACCAAGAAGATCTGTATTATGTGATCCAAGAATTTGAATCTGAGGACTCCATATCATCCTGAGCCTGGCTTTCTGATGCAGAGAATCAAGGCTTGAGTACAATAGCTGGTCCTGGAACATAGACGGCCAAGATGGCTACAAGACAAGGGGTCTATTGGGCTTTGGGTCACACTCTGCTGAAGCAGTGGTTATCACATCTGTTTAAACCAGCAATGAGGTTGTACAGACTGCACCTGGAAGGAGCAAATTTGAAAGTTTTCTGTTAGGGCACTACTGAATAGGGACTGAACGATGCTGTGCACTACAGACCACTTGTTAATGGACCTAACACTGCAGTGCAACCATGGCAGAATCAACTAGGTTCAAACTGCATGCAATTTGATGAAGATGAGCAGTGCTGCTCATGTCTTCAGCAGGTTGATATAATGACTTTGCTCAGAGGAAGGTCTGACATCAGGCATTCATAACCCCTGGCATCAAAATCCCCACCCCATAAAAAGCAATCTGTTGCCACTCGCACTAGAGGACATGGAAAAGAAAGGAGTAGACCTCCGCTGAAGTGCTGCTTTAATCACACTAGCTACCAGGTGTGACCTGTATGGTTTGATCCAGTGATTTTAATGCTTATAAGCAGACATCAATGGGCAACCACAAGGAGCTCTTCTGTGATGCCTTGCAAGAGGGGTTGGAAAGTTGCTCTGAAGGTTAGTACTCTCCAGCACTCTGTTCCAACAGTTAAC
The DNA here is from genome assembly GCA_016271365.2 of Neoceratodus forsteri. NCBI lineage: Eukaryota > Metazoa > Chordata > Ceratodontiformes > Ceratodontidae > Neoceratodus > Neoceratodus forsteri. The sequence continues at coordinate 1,297,319,248 of CM057459.1, forward strand.
AGACTGCAAGCTGCTACTCAGGGGGTGCAGGAAAGACAGGCTGGCTAGTGCCCAAAAAATCAAGTATACTCTAAATCCACACAAAACGCTTTCTGCATGCACAGTCAACTACAAAAATCCTGGTATTAAACCACAAACATCGTGGGTGTAACTGTCTGTATCTTCCAGATAATTAAATAACAAGCAAACAGATGCTATGTGTGAGGATTTCAAAATAAGTTGTTGTTCACATTTATCAAGTGAATCCACAGTCTTTAAGCAGCGTAGCTATCCAGCATTCATGTGTAGCTATGCTACTAAGAAACATTAGGCAGCTTGCAAATTCATGAAATCTATATTATCTGCTCATATGTAAAATACCAAATGTTGCAAGTAATACTAGCGAAAAGTGCCTGAACAGACAAGTCATAAAATGTTAGGCTCTACGAGACACAGTTACCATAATCCAGGGATAGCCTTGGCCAGCTCAAATGCCCCACATATAGCATCTGTTTGCCTGTTATTGAATTATCTAGCAGATACAGACAGTTTCACCCACATTGTTGGTGGTTTAACACCATTTTTTTTAGTTGATTGTGTGTGTGCAGAAAGAATTTTGTGTGGATTTAGAGTATACTCTCCAGCACTGCAGCCTTTGAATTAAGGATAGCTGAGGCTTGAGAGACTCAGAAGTATTACATGTTTTTCAAGAAGGGTTAAACCTCCTGAACTGTTTTTCCATTAGAGCTCTGGGCAGCTTTAATATTAGCCTGCTACGCAGAAAGAAAATACTTGACTCCATAGTACAGGCACACAGAGAGTTAGAGACCTCTGTTGTGGTTGATCTGGAGTGGTATGCACTGTGGTGCATCTTCCACGCTCCAAGAAACTAGGAACACTGGGAATCACTGTTTGAATTCTCCACACTGACCTAAGTCAGTGGCAGGTGCAGTACCCACTCTTGCAAAGCAGTACTGGAAATGAAAACTATGATGCTGCCCACCACAGAGAAGAACTGCCTGTTGGACATCATTCGTGAAGGCCTGAAGATGCATCTCATGACCTTGTCTCTGACCCAGCTACTGGCCAAGCCACAGGGTTTAAAACCCTAACCAGGCAGTCACCAAACAGAATGCATTTATGTTGGAGAAACTAGACATTTGAATCAAGGATGCATGTCTGCATGCATTGGTGACTTAAAAGTTACTGTGAAGCACAAATGTGCAAGCTCACCAGAGCATTTTAAATAAGCTACGGCTAGAACAAGCTACAAAATATACTACATGGAATATGCTGAGACCTGATCCTTCCCTGGACATACTGGCCCCTTCAGCAATAAACTTCTACTTATTGGGGAATAAAGCTGGGTAGGCAGACTATTGAGCGCATGTACCTTTCAGATCACTGCATACACAAACCGTCAGGATAAGGAAAGTACTGCACTCTGCTGAGGAATATATCTAATGAAGGTATTCCATGATACAGAAGAAAGGTCACCAAAGAGCATGCTCCAATCATTCATGGAGTGAAGTCCTATCCAGAAGGGCCAATAAGAGAAATAGTTGCAGCACCTGCCACACAAACTAGCAGTGCTAGCATTCGAAGGATGTACCTTAGTCCATGGACATTGCAGTACCTGGCCCTGGCTTTGTGATGATGATGAAAGGCAGCAAGTCTCCTGTTCCAGAAAAGGATGTGTCATTACTGGAAGTCGATATATTATCAACCGCATATCTGGACAAGATGGCCAAATGGGGCCTGATCCTGCCCCCCTTAGTTCACAGAAACATAGACTTTGACGGCAGATAAGGACCGCTTGGCCCACCTAGTCTGCCCATTTCCCTACCTACAGGATAGGCCGCAGATCCTAGTTAACCAACAGCCTATTTCTTCCTACCCCCCACAAGAATTGCCTTATGTCTGTCCCATGAATTCTTGAATTCTCCCCCAGTTTTAGTTCCTCTGTGAATGAGAGGCAGGTGTGTAAAGCAAAGAAAACTAGTGCAAAGTTACACAAAAACTGCACAAATATGCTTGAATGCAGTGTGAATTTGCACAAAACTGTTGCACTGAATTATATGAAAATAATGCAAGGTTGCATAATGCAATAAACACAAGCTTGAGCTTAGTTCAGTCTCTTACCGATCGCAGCAAAACCACATGCCAGGTGTGCTTGGTGCTGTGGTCGTGGTGCTCCTCAGGATTGGCTAACTCCAACAACAACCAACACAAAAAGTTAGGGGCACTTGAACAAAGCACTCAGGAAGCTAGTATTGCAGTATAAGCATAATTACCTTGAGTTATTACACAGCGGGCATCTCAAAAACAATTGCGACAATTTGAAATTGAAAGCACTTACATACCCACAGGAGGACTCCTTATTAACATCCCAGCTTCAAGACATTCTTGCTCTTCTTTAGATGGCAGTGCTTAGTTATATCCTCAGGTCTAGAGTGAAACAGAGCTTTCGGGGCATATTAGAGCAAGTAAGATGGTGCCAGCCCTCTGAACAGTTTTGGGACTTAATTAAGGGCAGTAATTTCTAACCTTGTTTTGCAGCATTTTGTTTCATAGCAGAAACAGCCCTGGGTTCACCACAGGAATAGAATCAACAGCCATCTTGTGAGACTGGAGCACTGTGAGACCATGTGGGGTTGGAGAGCCAATCAGCAGCAAACAGGAAGCTGCTAGAGGGGGATACATTTAGTTACACCAGCATGTCCCACACGTGAATGGGACAGAGCAAGAGTGGAGAATCTACTCCAGGGGTATCTGTAGGGAACAGGTAGGAGGGCATAAAAACTAGTACAGAGGCACCTCTAGTGGGCACCAGTGTGTACTGTACTTACAGGAAAGGAATGGCTCTTTTTAAATGCTGAATTTCCTGCCACTACTTGACAAGCTTCAACTAAACTGGAATCATCTGAGATAGAGGGGTAGTGGTCTGACGCAAGTGTTTTTTTGAGATTCCAATGTATCTGTTATTTGAGGGGCCCGTGGAATCACTGCAGTAGTTTATGCCATGAATCCTAGTAGTTTTGTGAAGTCCATAGAGTGCCTACTAAAAATGCTGCATACTCAATTAAAGAGTCTGAACCCTCTCTTGAGGGAGATAGCCAGCTGAAAAGATGATGATATAATCATGATGTATTATAAATTATCATTATTAGTTATGTTCAAAGATCATGTTCAGTCTTCAAAAAACATTATTGTGATTATGACTAAAAATGATTAAACATAATTGCAAAATAACCGCCAATCAAAACACATAATTTTATGGAAAAGAGGACCGAGTCAATGATTATCCCGTATTATCATGCTTTTTCATGATTGCCCATAGTTAAGATCTACAGTATGCAATAAAGTAAAAAAAAGTATATTTTTTGCTGCATTTTGAAAATTATCTTGTCTTCTGTTTATTTGAATCATCAGTTAAGATGCATCGTCTTTCAAAGCACACACTGCTTTGATGTATATGTATTGTTACACCTCACTTCTTACTCAGTAGTTGGTCAAAAGCATGTGTGAATTACAGCATAGTAAAAACCATGAGGTGAAAATAGCGTGAGTGAAAAGAGCTACTGGGGAATTATAGCATGGGCATAGCAGCGCTATACCGGTAGCTGTTTTCACTCAGGCTGAGAACTCTAACACTTCTATTGTGCGCTGGGTGAGCAAGCTGGCTATGTGGCTTGGTAGTTAGTGCGACGAGCAATGAATATGTGGGACTGCCAGCAGAACCAGGTTTGAGTCTACCTCCTGCCTGTGATGTTTTTATTTGTGTGGTGTTAGGTGCGATTTGGAGGATGTTTATATATAATATGGAGGATGTGGGGGTGTAGTCCCCCACATAAAATTCTGGCACAGGTCGTGAGCAACTTCAATCCCAACCCCCCAGGTGCATCCCCCTGAGTTTCTAATACTGTCTGTCCTGAGTCCTCCAGACCTTCTCATAGTGACTGTCCCTCCAACTTTCTCCCCCCCAACTTGCGTCCCCCACCCCCAGAGTACGAAGCCCTGCTCCTTCATTTTGTCCTCTGTCTTGTGTCCTTCCTATAAGCACTATATGTTTCCCTGATTTTTGTTCCGTGCCACAGTCTTTATCAACACTGTTTTGCCGGCACTGTTTTGTACCATGCAGTTATTGTGTAGCAATTTTGACCTAGTTCCTTCTTACTTATTTTCACTACTTTGGAGGCAGTGTAGCACAGTGGTTTAGGACTCGAGCTGCAAACCTGGAGACCTGGGTTTGAATCCCACAGCTCCCACTTGCATACTGTGTGACCCTGAGCAAGTCACTTAACTTCCTTGTGCTCCCAGGTTACACCTGAAGATAAAATTACTTACCATAGTAATCTTTTTTCCAGGGGATACTTCAATATTTATAACTCTATGCAGTGTCCGTTTAAGGCAGAACTGCCTGGAGAGATGGAACATATGCTAATGAGTGAATGTTCATCAGCTCATGCCATTTTCAAATGCTGCCTTTACTAACTGCTGCATTCTAACTCTTTGGATTTTGAGGTAGCCTGCTCTAGAGGCCCAATCAAATGAAATATACTTAACCCTAATAACTAATGAATATAGGCCCCAACTGGGGACAGAAACATTTTAAAACACCCAAAACAGCCCCTTAATGTCAGAATCATCTGAAGAAGGCAATAACAAGGCCCAACGGGGCTAAAAAAGATAGAGAATATGCCAGTATGTGGCACCTCTACACATAGTCAGCTTGGAGTGCAGAGGCCACTGGTTCTAGAAGGGGAGGCAGGGTGGGAGAGTTATGAATATTGGAGAATCCCCTGGAAGAAAGAAGGTTACTATAGTAAGTAATTTTATTTTTTTACCCCAGGAATACTCCAATATTCCTAACTCTATGTAGACTAAGAGGCAGTACCTTTGGAGGCGGGCACAGAACCTACTTAGGAATAAGACTCTGCAGGACAGCTGTACCAATCCTGACATCACTTCTGGACAAGGGGTGCAGGCTGTAATGCCTTGTAAAGGTGCAGGCTGACCTCCAGGTAGCTGCTTTACAGATTTCCAGTAATGGGACATCCCTGGCAGCCGTCACAGTTGCAGGTGTACCCCTTGTGGAATGATCTCTGAGCCCAGCTGGGGGCTCTTTTCCACCTTTGAATAACAAAACTGGATGCACTGAATGATCCAGAGAGAAATAGTCTTATTTGGATGCCAGGTTTATCTTGCCAAACAGCATAGATGATTGGCATGCTCATAAGCAAGAAATGCTCTTACACCATTGATTCTTGTCTCGGAAAATTTTATTTGGTTTTAGAAGATCCCAACATTTCGCCTAGATGATTAGGCTTCTTCAGGGAACTGTAAAAACATATGAAATATTTTAAATCAGATTTCTTGTTTATTTTTATATGAACCATTCACATTTGTTTGAACACCTATATTTAATAATATGCAGTTTATATAGCAGGAGGATCTTTCCCAGCAAATTTCAGTCTAACATCCCTCTAATTTGGGCCCTGTGCCTCAGGGATGTATTTCTGCCAGAACTTCATGGGCAGAAGTTGTTGCAAGTTCCCTCGTCAAATCTTCAGAGCCGCCCAAAAAGAAACGTAAGGCAAAGACCAAATGCAAGAACATCAATAGTCACAATCCTGCTAATAAATCTAAGATGTCATGAGCTTATATGGTCAGTAATATGGTCACAGTTGCTATTTCTTGGTAGGTTTTGCTTCCAGGATACTTAAAGGGAGTGCCAGTACACGTTTTCTGTCTAGTCACCCACTCTACAGTCTATGCTACCTGGTTGCTTTCGCTCCCAGCGGGTGCAGAAATCAAAGGCTGTACATCGCGGCACAGTCAATTTACTTTTTATTGCAGTGTTTAAATGAGCAGCTTAAAGGTCTTCAAGGGAACTTTGGTATATCAGCAATGCTTTTCTAACCCAATATTTTAGTGTTAGATCTTATACATTACCTCACTAAACAGGCTCTCTGTATCTAGCCTTTTACTCTCCAGTTTAGCAGTGCATCAGGTTTATAGTCTTTTGGCTATTCAGTTGCATATCTTCAATCAGTATGCATTCTTATTATTGCCTTTTCTTTCTTCATATGTGAATTTTTATATATTACAAGGCAATTTACCCCTTCCCTCTCCTGATGACAGGTTCTTAAGTATTATTGGCAACTACATTAAACCTATCTCCTTCCCTAAGCTCCATTATTCTTACTACCTCCTGTTTACAATATGGAACTATCATTAGCACTCAAAGAGGTGGGCTATGTTTGGTGTACTGTTGCAAAGGATTGTCAATCTACATCTTCCTTATGCTCCTTATTTTACTCGAAGCCTACAGATATTATAGAAATCCACTGCTGTGTGGTCCCTCCTGTTTTAGGGCTCACTGGGCCTAGTCTTCTACACCTAGTCATCCCATATAACACCTATTTAGATGATTTTCGAGTAGTCGGAGCTGATCTTTACTATGACTATCTATTCTGTCTGTAGTTATCACCGAAGCCTATACCTCTCCGCATAATCCCGATTTGCTATTGGCTCAGGGCATAAGGGCTTAAATTGACCTCCCCTTTCTTCTTTCCCCCTCAATATTGTATTTATTATGTACTTATTCTATTGCACTGCAAAGTATACTCAGAGTCACTCTAATGTAATGAGCTACTTTTCCTTTTATATTTGTTCATTTGCATTCCACCTGGCTCCCTAAATTCCTTGCTCTATGTCTAGGCTGCACTGGCATCTCATATATGGTTCTTTAATTTACTGTTATTTCGAGTTGGTATATCTTGTACTATTACTACTAATGTTTATAAACAAGTTCTGGTGTTTAGCTTTATCCTTATACCTTGTCCTGTTAGCTTAGAATTAAGCTGAGGTTATTACAGTCCCCTGCCTTTCTTGGTATTATTCCCTTTCAGTTTAGCTTATCAGGAATACTTACTTTATTACATTACTGCGATCAGACTTAGATTTGGGCTGATATTTATAACCGGTTCTCCCTAGCCTCCTCCCTACATCGACGCCCCAGAGTTTGATGAGAGAGTCTCTTAGCCAGTTGGCTGACTCATATCTCCTCACACCCATAACACTTTTTCTTTGTTATTTAGTTTACTAGTATTGTTGTTGTTGTTGTTAATGACTTTTCTCCTTCCCCATCTCTATTCTAACTTTAATAAGATATCTGCGCCACTCATGTATCATATATCTCACTTTTTTTGGCTTGAATGCTCCTGCCACTCTCTGCATATATGTAAGCTCTCTACATTGTATTCTAATCATCCTCTGCCTCATTTATTTGTCCCTTCACACTCCAGCGATTATTCCCTTCCTTTAACACTAACAATATGAGGGACATACTTTTATATACATGGAATGTGAAGGGACTTAATTCTTCTTGTAAGCGGAAGCAAATTCTTTCACATCTCAAAAAACATAAAACACAAATTGCTTTCCTTCAAGAAACAAAATTATTAGCAGAGGATGTTCATAGACTAAAAAAAGATTGGGTCGGTCAGATCTACAAATCATCCTATACCTCAAAAAAAGAGGAGTTGCTATTCTTATTCATAACAGTCTCAAATGGTCCCTTGTAAACTCCGTTTCCAATACTGACGGCAAATGGGTGATGGTCAAACTGAATACCAACTCTTGTCCTCTTCTGCTTGTTAATGTCTATGCACTCAACTCCAATTCCCCAAAGTTTTTTCATAATTTAGCTCAACAGATTCTATCCTTTAATACTGATAATGCACCAGTTATTCTTGGAGGGGATCTTAACTTAGTTTTAGAAGCCAGCATTGACAGAAGTAGCCCCACTACAGAGGCCCACCCTAGAAGTACTAAAACCCTCTCATTACTAATGCAAGATGTTGGATTAGCTGATGTATGGCACCTCCTTCACCCCCGCGATCGAGAATTTACTTTTTACTCCTCTCTACATAAGACATACAGTAGAATTGACTACTGGTTAGCCTCGTCTGTTATAATGGAAAAAACTATTGATTCATCCATCTCTCCCATCATAATCTTGGACCATTCCCCCGTCAAATTGCAACTTTTATGGGGCCCATTAGCACCTAAATCTTCTTACTGACAGCTGGACCCTCTCCTTCTCAAGGATCCCAATTTTCTTACCCATGATCAAAGCACAAATTCAGGACTTCCTCTTTCACAATACCCCAACCGAATCTTCTATGTCCTCTGTATGGAAAGCTCTTAAAGCTACAATTCGAGGGAAAATTATCAGTTATGCTGCACATAGGAAAAGAGTAAGGGAACAACAGCTGGCTGACTTGGAAAAATCTCTTAAGGCTAAAGAGAATTTATACTTTTCTTCTAGTAAGCACTACCCTGATTCTCAACTTCATCTTGAAATTCTTCAACTTAGAGGTAAAATTAATGAATTAATTTCTCATAAAACCAAACTGGCCTTGTTTAAACTTAAATATAAGTTTTGGGAACATGGCAATAAAAATGAGAAACTCCTCTCTTACCAGCTCAAAGCACAACAAATGGAACAACATATCCTAAGCCTAAAAGATGAACAGGGTACGATTCACTCCAACAACCCATTTATAAACCGTATCATGAAAACCTTTTATCAAAAACTATACTCTAACACAAATCCTTCATCTACTTTACAAATTCAACAGTTCTTTAAATCATTACATCTTCCTCATCTTTCTGTTCTTGAAACAAATTCTTTTGATGAACCCTTCTCACTTCATAAAATCTAGAAAGCTTTGTCTTCCTTGAAAACCAGCAAATCCCCTTGGGGTGACGGATTCCCTGTCGATTTCTACAAAATGTTTTCCGACACCTTATGTCCCCTTCTTCTTAATGTTTATCAAGAAGCTTCCAATACTGGCAAGCTTCCCCCATCTTGCACCAAAGCAATCATAACCCTAATCTCTAAGAAAGAAAAAGACCCTACTCACCCCGCAAGTTACAGGCCCATCTCTTTATTAAACACAGATGGGAAGATATTTGCTAAATTACTAACTTCTCGACTTGAATCCTTGATTCCCAAGCTAACTCATTGTTCGTAATCTGGTTTATTAAACATAGATCTGGTTCTGATCACCTACATTCCTAATTTAATTTAATTCACAAAGTCAAATCCCTCAAGACACCAGCTGCAGCCATAGCTATTGATTTCGAGAAGGTCTTTGATTCCTTAAACTGGGACTACCTTCATCAAGTTGTATCTTATTTCGGTCTTTCTCATACCTTTTGCTCCTGGATCAAGCTATTATATAACTCCCCTGTTGCTAAAGTACTTACTAATTCCACCCTTTACTCTTACTTTCATCTAGCAAGGGGAACTAGACAAGGCTGTCCCCTGACACCTTCTCTATTTATTTTAGCCATGGAACCCCTGACTGCTTGTTTACGTCAATCTTCTGGCATTATGGGAATACTTGTGAGCAATTCAAGATATGTTTCTCTCTCCTACGTGGATGACCTCTTAATCTTACTCAAAAACCTGGATGAGGCTGGGCCCCTGTTGTTTGCTTTGCTTAATAATTTTACTAAAATTTCTGGCCTTGCTTTGAATTATGGCAAATCACAAACTATGCCCCTTAATGACCACTGTAAAGCCTTTATGAACATACCTCTTGGATTCTGCTGGTCACCACAGGGTATAACATATCTAGGAATCAAAATTACTAGTAACTTAGGGAAGATATGGGACATGAACTTTAACCCCTTATTTGATAACATCAAAACAATTCTGGACAGATGGAAGCTTCTTAATCTCTCTTTCATCGGGAAAATTGCAGCCATTAAGATGTCCATTTCTCTCAAGATTCTGTACCTCTTTGCCAATACTCCTTTAGTCTTACCATCCTCCTTTTTTGCTAAAATTGATAAATTAATAGGTAACTTTATCTGGGATGGGAAACCACCGAGATTTAACCGCAACAAACTTCGATCACATTGGAAAAAAGGGGGATTCAGACTCCCCTGGTTCAAAGGCTACCTCTGGGCTTTCCAAATGGCCCAAGCCATTAAATGGTTTCAGAAACCCTCCCCTCATTCACCACTATGGGTTGCAATGGAACTGCATGTGCCCGGAGGAGTTCCACTTCCTTCATTTTTAATCCCATTTCCTCTAAACTAAAATCTCACCCGACTATATCATCCTCTGTTCTTTATTGGAAACTAACCCACAAATTCCTGAAATCCAATCCAACACCCTGGTTTTATGCCCCCTTATGGGGCAAGCCACTGCTCACTCTAGAAGATCACCCAATTTTCTGTCGTACATGGAGGAACAAAGGCATTTTCTTTCTCAGAGATATCTTGGACCAGAATTCACTCACTCTTAGATCATTCTCAGACTTGCAGGTCACATGGAAACTTCCTAACCAGGACTTCTGGAAGTTTTTATAAATTCGGGCAGCTTATAACTCTCTCTCTCTCTCTAGTTTAGTGTATAGGCATACTCTTCTAAACCCATACATCTTGCACTGGACTAATTTATCAGTAAGATTAAATAGTTCCATTTTCAAAGACATTATCGATAATCTACCTGATCAGTCTATACAGGCCAAAAATAAATGGAGTACTTTTCTTAACTACAATATTTCAGACGCACAATGGAGTAATTGTTGGCGTACTGCACATAAGACCTTTAAAGATGCCCGTAGTTCTTTAATATAAACTAAAATCCTACATCTTTGGTATAGAACCCCTTCTGTGCTTCAACGAATGGGCCTATTAAATAACAATAATTGCTGGCGCTGCAATTTGGCCAACGGGGATCTATTTCATATCTTGTGGTCTTGCGCTTCCATTAATAAGCTCTGGCATAAAGTCTGTTTACTTGCCTCCAGAGTAACAGGACAAAAACTACCTTTTGACCCCAAGCTATTCCTTCTAGACATCCTTATCCCCAGTAGCTCTCTCCTCTCACATGCACATTTTAGACGGCTAAACATACTTTCTCTTCTGGTCAAATGTCTGATTCTTATGAAATGGAAATCAACCCTGGTGCCTTCTCTTTCAGATGTTCTTCAAAGCCTCTCTCAGTATGCCTCCCTAGACCGATTATCTCATATTACTCATAACCGACTCACTGTATATGACAGATATTGGCAGGATTACTTCAAGTACATCGAACCTAGTTCTTCTAGACCCTAATTCTTAGGGATATTTAGTCCTCCTTATTTTGCTCTTAGATTAGGTTTTCTCAAAACTTTTGTGTACAGATTTCTCCTCTTTTTTCCCTTCTTCCTTGTGTTATCCCTCTCTCCTTCCCTAGTTCCTTGCTTTTTCTTTCTTCTTTATTTCCTTGCACACTTTTCTCTTATCTTCACCTCTCCATTACTGAACATTGTTCCTATTACAATATTTATCACTTTTTTGCAATTTACTGAATGCCTTGCCATAGCCTGCCCTAGCATGTATTTCATACCTGGTTGCCATTTCTGATCCTATAATACCCTATTGATTGTAACCCTTCTGCTCTCCACTTACATCCTGTCTAGCTTTGTGTTTTATTATCAATACATGTATATAAGGCTTCTCCAATATGTTTACCCTAAATACTGTGTTATGTTAAGTGATATTTTATACCTTACATGGAGGATAGTCTTCTATTGTATTAGATGTGTGCTTTCTTATATACTCAAATTTCAATAAAAAGATAAAGTGCCAAAAAAAAGAAACCACCTAGGGGAGGAACTTCCCATTTGTTCTCAGCACTACCTTGCCCCTATGAAAGGAGGTATAGTCCTTTTAAATACACAAGCGCTGGGAGCCCACTGATCATGTGGCAGAAATGATGGCCACCAGGAAAACTGCTTTCCAAGTAACATACCTCAGGTTTGTTGAAACCATGGGTTCCATAGGGGAAAGCCTGAGCTGGGCAATAGAAATGTTTAGATCCCAAACTGGCACTGGTTCCCTGTGAGAGGGGTGCAAGTGGGACACACCCTTGAAAAACCTCCTGAAGATTGGATTGGTTGCCACAAAGGCATCCTTTCCAGCTGAAATGTGTGCAGATGTTGAGGCTAAATGGACTTACAGAGTTGAAAGCTATAAGTCCAGAGAGTACAAATGAGTTAGGTAGTACAACAGGGCTGGAACCCCTGCATGCACTGGCACCACACCATATGTAGACCACCAAACTAAAAACCTTTTCCATTTGAGGCATAGGTTTTCTTGGTGGAGAGCTTCCTGTACCCTCTTAACACCTCCAGGGCACCTTCTGGGAATTGCAAACCTGCATGCTCTAAGTCCTCAAGAGCCATGCCTTGAGCCTAAGTGACCTGAAGATCAGGTACATGATCCTTCCTTGATAGGAGGTTAACAGTTTGTGGCTTGGCCATGAATCTGAGGAGCAGTGGAGAGTATCAAGGCTGCCCGGCCCATCTGGTGCTATTAAAATCTGCTGACTGTGATCTGAATTTGATTATTACTCTAAAAAATCAGGGGGAAAGGAAAGGAAGGCATATAGATGCCTCCTTGACCAGTCCAGGATCAGAGCATCCAGACAGGACTGTGCCCCTGGCAGGTGGTCTGCAATAATAATGTGGCAGGTGGTGTTTCTCATGGAAAGCAAAGAGATCCATCTCTGGGGTGCCCTTCCTCCTGAATATTACATCCAGCACCTGCCTATTTAAGGCCCACTCATGATGGGCCTGGTTGATCCAGGTCAGAGCATCTGCTAGGGTGTTGACCTTTCCTGGCAGAGGGATAGCATGTAGAGAGGCACTGTGGAAGTAAGCCAGACTCCATATCTTCATTGCCTCTGCTCACAGGGGGCTGGACCTTGTCTCTTCCTGCTTGTTTATGCAGCACATTATGGTGGTATTATCTGTTCTGAACTGTACCACCCTTCCCTGGATTAGTGGAGCAAAGATCTGCAGAACTAGTAGCACTGCCCTCAGCTGCAGCAGATTTGTGTGCTGTAGTGACTCTGCACTTAACCAGGTACTGTGAGTGGAGTGCCCCCCTAGATGGGCACCCACACCAGTAGTGATGCATCTGTTGACAGGATAACAGGTGTAGACTCTTACTGGAAGGGAACCCCTTATCTGAGATTATCTCCTTTCCCCCCACTGAAGAGCCTGCAGTAACGTACCTGTTACTGGAATTGGCTTTGAGAGTGGGACTCTCCTCTGGCACCAATGTGGTCTGAGGTGGAACAAAATGTCCATCATTTGGAACCAGGGACTGTGCCAATTGCTGAAACCATGTGGCCCAGGAGTTATAGAAACTGTCTTGCTGTTTTCTGCATGTTTGGTTTGAACAAACCAGCAGGTTACAGGACGCTGCTTACCCTTCCCTGAGGAAGGTAAGCTATGGCATTCAGTTCTGCCCTTATGCATTGCAATATTTGTCAGGAGAGACTTTTTGACATTTATCAGAAAACCCAGAGACTCCAAAAGGTCCTGGGCTACCTGCAGATATTCCCTTACCTGTCAGAGGGGGGCTTCCCCCTGACCAGTCACTCGTCCAGGTAGAGAAACACAGAAACACCTAGCTTTATTAGGTGAGTCACCACCACTGCCAGGCACTTATGAAACTCTTGGTGCTGCTGCTGTGAGGCTAAATAGTGTTGAAAAACTGGTAGTGTCCAGAAAGGAGTCTGAAACTCAGATATTTTCTGTGAGATTCCTGTTTTGAACCTGGGTTTTACCAGGTGTATGTTAATAATTCTGAGAAACCCTTCCCCTTTTTCAGAGAGGGTACAGGCTCTATTGCCTTGTTCAGGAGCAGGGCCTGTACTTCTTTTTCTAGCAGCTTTCTTTCTGAGAGAGGGAGAGAGGGAGACAGAGACAGAGATAGACTGCTTTGAACACTCTTGTTCTTAGGAGAGAAAGGGATTCGGAGCTCAGTGGCAGACCCTGACTCATCACGTTCAGGACCCACTTCTGTGGTGATATTTATTTATTCTTTCATTCACTTATTTTTTTATTTTATTTTTTTGTTACAGGCCTGAAAACAGCGAGTCAGTCTGCCCCCGACTGGCACCAGTGAGGCGACCAGGGGAATGGAGTCAGATGCTCTGTTTACTTCTTGTGGCTGGGCTTGCCCAGTCTGGGAGCCATGCTTGCCACTCCTTCTGACCCTGCCCCTGGAATAGCCAGCCGGCTGAGTGTATTGCAGTTATTGTGGTACAGCCTGGACCTGGTAAAAGGGTCTGGTGTATGTAAGCCTACCCTTACCTACCCTTCCATGGGGGGGGGGCTTGCCCAGTCTAGGAGCCATGCTTGCCACTCCTTCTGACCCTGCCCCTGGAATAGCCAGCGGCTGGGTGTGCAGTTATTGTGGTACAGTCTGGACCTGGTAAAAGGGTCTGGTGTAAGTAAGCCTACCCTTACCTACCCTTCCATGGGGGGGGGCTTGCCCAGTCTAGGAGCCATGCTTGCCACTCCTTCTGCCCCTGCCCCTGGAATAGCCAGCTGGCTGAGTGTATTGCAGTTATTGTGGTACAGCCTGGACCTGGTAAAAGGGTCTGGTGTATGTAAGCCTACCCTTACCTACCCTTCCATGGGGGGAGGGGGAGGTTTTTCCTTTGCTAAAAAGCTTCTAAGGATGACTATATTCATGCACCTTTTTCATGTAAGCCTCTGTTTGTTCACCAAATAAGAAGATATTCTCCACAGAAAAAGCCATGGCCTTAGCCTGGGTATCCTGAGTCAGGTTAGTAGCCCTAAGCCAAGCAAGCCTTCTTAGGGCCACTGTGCCAGCCATCCACCTGGCAGCAGTGCCATTAGTGTCTACTGCCATTTGAAACTGGTACTTGGAGGCTTCTAGTCCCAACCTAGCAGTTTCAGCTAGAACACAGGAGATACTTGATGGATCCTTTTCTAACATGGTCAGTGCTGAGTGCCACAGGGCTTTCTGGTACTGGGCTGCATAAACTTGATAGTTGGCTTACCTGATTGCCCAAGAAGCAGACAGGAAGCCCCTTTTTTTGTCATGCTGTCAGTTTTTTTCTTAGAATCCCTTTCAGGAGGGTGTGAAGCCAAAGGCACCTTAGCCCTTTCACAAGCTACCTGAAGGATTATTCCCTGGTGGTCAGGGTGAGTAAAAAGAAACTCAGCACCTGCCCTGTCCAGCTGATACCTTTTGCCAGATTTTTTATCAGTGGGAGAGACAGTAAAAGGTGTTTGAAGTATAGCCATCATGTCTTTCTTAAAAAACTTGTACAGAGGGAGAACAACTTTCCAGTGGGAGTTAACCCCATCATTTCCATGTACTCAGCTGCCCCTCATACTGCACCGCCTTAGTGGTAACCAGATCCAGGGTTTCCACAAATTTTTCTGACAAAGGATAAATGTGAGGAATAATCCTCAGTAGGTCTAGGGGGAGAACCAAACTCCTGTTCAGGGGAGACTTCAGGTTCGAACCCTCATCTACCTCTAACTCGTCTTGTTCCTCATACTCCAATTGTTCCAGGAGTGGAGGGGGAACAGAGGTAGTTGTTTGCCTTGTCAGGGTTTCAGCAATGAGTTGAGTGGGGATAAAGCCCTGCAGCACCTGTATAACTTTTAAAGCCTGTGCAATATCATCAGGAGAAGGCATAGCTTTTAAGGGTGTGGACTGGTCAAAGCCCGAGGCACCCTTTGCCAACTTTTTCTGCAGCCTTTCCAGACATTTTTCAGGTGTCTTTTGAGGGAAAGGCTTGAAAATTTCACAATCCACTGTAAGGTGTTGCTGTCCAAGGTAGAAAACACAAAAATCATTTTTATCTGCCTTGGCAAATACCTCACTACATTTAACACACTTTTTTTTAAACCCCGTAGGTCCTATTTTCTTCTTAGATTTATCTGACATATTTATAATAAATCAAAGAAAGAGGAACCACAAACAGTAGATTGTAACAGTAAAGTTATAAGTTGCGGTCGGTTCTGTAACCGAGAAAACAGTAAAACTTCTCTAATGTGGTCAGTTCCGGGAACCGCGGTGAAGGAACCGAAAAACTTGGTTCAAAATACTAAAATGTAAATAAAAATAAACCAAAAAGGAACCAGAGCGCTAAATAAAAACTCCGGTTAAGCTTAGCTAAATATCAGATCCCCTACGGTTCCTGGGAACCATGAGAAACCGATAAAAAAAATGCACACAAACAAGGTTTTTTAAATTTAAACAAGAAGCAAAGGCAGCAAGCGTAAAAATATGAAGGAATACTTAATTTTAGAAGATAAACGTCAGGAATGACTTGTGAAAGAGACAGAGATCTCCAAGCGTCTTGACTTGCAGTCGGAGAGAGAAATCTGCAGGGTTAGAATGCAACAGTCAGTGAAGGCAGCATTTGAAAATGGCATGAGCTAATGAACATTCACTCACTAGCATATGTTAAAGCTCTCCGGGCAGTTCTGTCTTAAAGGGACGCTGCATAGAGGTAGGAATATTGGAGAATTCCTGGGGTAAGAAACAAGCTTCAGCTTAGTGTGCCTTTCCTGGTTAAACAATTTCCCCTTACTCATGTTATTATCAGGGCTCAACTTGGTTTCCATATCTCTTTTTACCTTTTATGGTTGTTGTAATTTCCTAAATGTACTTGTTTTGTGCTCAAAATGTTTTTTGTACAATCTGCAAACTAATATTTTCAAGTAAAAATCATTTTACAATAGAAATTACCATTACTGTGGTCCATAAACTGTGCTTTTGAAAAATGAAAATTAGTTGTGCAAACATATGATCTATACAAAACTTAGTAAGTAATGTTCCTAAAAGAATTAAACATTGACTTCACATTATTTATATTATAATTAATTTTCTTTTCCAGATATTTGATACATTCATATTTTTGTATTAGTAACAAAACATTGCTAAAAATTACTCATGTGACTTACAACCTGACTGGGTAACTAGGCAACTGGACAGGGGCCATGCAGTGGATGTCCTGTATCTGGACTTCAGTAAGGCATTCGACTCAGTGCCACATGGAAGGCTGGGAAGGAAATTAGTAGGCACAGGGGCGGGTGCAAAGCTGGTGAGATGGGTAGGAAACTGGCTTCAGGGAAGGCAACAGAGGGTGGTGATGGGTGGGGAGCTCTCACACCCAAGGGCAGTGACGAGTGGTGTTCCACAGGGCTCAGTGCTGGGACCAGTGTTGTTTGGGATATTCATTGCAGACATATCATGGGACATCAAGAGCAAGATCCATCTGTTTACTGATGATACCAAGGTAGGCGCGGTGGTGGATGACCTAGGGGGATGGCAGGGGTTGCAGGATGATCTGGCAAAGCTTGAAACCTGGTCAGACACCTGGCAACTGGGCTTTAATGCCAAAAGTGCAAGGTGCTGCATTTTGGGATGAAGAACCCAAGGAGGAGTTACCAGCTAGGGGAGTGCAGCTAGCCCAGACAGAGGAGGAGAAGGATCTGGGTGTGCTCATTACAGGGTCAATGAATAACTCGGCACAATGTAGGAAGGCAGCTGCAAAGGCCAACAAAATGCTGGGTTGTATTGCAAGGGGTATATCCTCGGAGAGGGAGGAGGTGATTCTGCCACTGTATAGGTCATTAGTTAGACCACACCTGGAGTACTGCGTGCAGTACTGGCGTCCGTATCTGAAGAGGGACATTAAGTTACTGGAGGGGGTGCAGCACAGAGTGACAAAGATGATCAAGGGGCTGGGGGACTTATCATACGAGAGGAGGTTGAAGGAGTTGAACATATACTCACTGGAGGAGAGGAGAGACAGGGGTGACTTGATTGAAACCTTTAAATACATGAAAGGAATAAACAAGACGGGTACAGAGGGGCTGTTCAAAGTAAGGGAAGGGAGGGCCACCAGGGGCCATGATATGAGACTGGAGTGAGGAAGGTTCAGGAGGGAGATGAGGAGACACTTTTTTACAGAGTGGGTGGTGGCTGGGTGGAATGCGTTACCTGCTGAAGTGGTATGCAGTAGAACAGTGGACTGCTTCAAACGAGGATGGGACAGGACAAGGGGGAGGGTTAATGAAGGGGAAGGGTGGAAGGGAGGGGCAGCTGCAGAATAAGGGGTGCTAGCTGCACATTCGAGCAGACTTGATAGACCTCTAGGCCTTTATCTGCTAGCAAATTTCGTATGTTCGTACGTAACCTTACATTGTGGAACTGTTATAATCAACAAAGATTATCATTGGATCATTTACAGATCATCAAAAAATCATCATGTTGATTTAAACTTATGAAAATAATTATCAGTTGATGACTCGAAAGTTACATGTTTGATGGCTAAATCACGAGCTACAGGATAATGTTAGATCAGAATCTCCCAGGATGATCATATGGTGACATTTGATGATTAATGATAATTAACGATGACCAGTCATGACTGACCTTCATGAAACATAAATGATCATTTACTGATTTGCCTGGGTAAGCTTCTCCCTCGGTTGTGCTCAGTTCTGCACATATAAATTGCAGTACCTGTTTGAGTTCTAAGTGGGACTTCTCCAGGTTTAGGAGGAATCAGAATTTTTCCATTAGGGTCATTGTTAAGCTTATGGCTGTTGGAGCACGGCCTTTTGCTTTTCCATAGATCAACCTGTCATCTAAATACATATAGGCTATGATTCCTTGTTTGCATAGTGCACAAGTTACTCAGACAGAAAGTACAGTACTGATACTGGGACTGACCTACTTTTAACATTAGAAAGTTTCTGTGCTTAGGCCTTATTGAGATGTGGAAATATGTATCGTTTATGCCCAGAGCACACAGCCAGTCCGTTACTTGAAGTGTTGGGATCACTGTTTATTGGGACACCACTTTGAATTTCTCTTTTTTTTATGTGCCTGCTCAGGCACCTGAGATCTGAGATTGGTCACCACTCTCTATTTTTCTTTCTGATTAGGAAAGATCTAAAGAAAGCATATTTCTCCCAGCTGGGAGGCTGGAACCTTTTCCACGACCTGCATTTTCAGTTGTTTTTGAGCTTTTCCACCATTTTTTTAATGAAAATGTTCTGATTTTTGGAGGGGGATTAGATAATTTTGGAATGACAAGGTCAAGCCTTCTCTCACGATCTCCAAGATTACTTTGTCTGTTGTGATTTTCTGTTATCTCTCTAGCTATACTGAGAAAGGTGACCTCCCACCTGACGAAGATCAGTGATGGCCAATAACATGGTACGGATTTGTCTTGATTGGAGCAGATGATGCTGAAGCAGGCTGCTGCCTTGCACTTGTTCTGCCTTAACCTCAGCCTCTAGAGGTGCTATAACTGTTTTGTGAAAACTGTCTGTTACATCAACCCCTTTCATACCCCCCTTCCTCATAGGGTCTTTAGTACCCTTTGGATTTCTCTTTTTCTACTTTATTTAAGTGTTGTTGTTTTGTTTGTTTTTTTTTGTTTTTTTTTTAACCATGTCGCTTATTCAGGATTCTATTGATCACCCTACACAGAGATTCCTTGAAATGGGAATTCTGCTGCCCTGTTTTGCAAGTCCACAGAGAGTCTAGCTATACTAAGCCATGCGTCTCTCTTAGCAGAAATAGCATTATCAAGAGATATTGTGGCAGTGTCATTTGTGTCTACTGAAGTCTGGAACTGATACTTTGCTGCTTCAAGTCCTGCCTTGGCATTCTGCAGCATTTGGGTTCTCGCAACTAATGGCCAATGCTTTGGTAGCAGTATGAGTGACTGGATGGCTATTTAGACTGACAGGATACTTTTTATCAGTTGTTCTTCCTAATCTTATCAGCTGTTATCACAACAAGAATATTTACAAATACATATGCTGGTAAAGTCCTGAAATTGTTATTGATAAACTTCATATTTATGTGCATTCTGATGGAGCAAAGGACGATGGCACATTTATAAGGTAGAAAAAGAAATGGGCAGACTGGATGGGCCTTGCGGTCCTTATCTGCCATCAACTTCTACAGTATGTTTCTATGTTTCTATGTTTCATTCAGTGCATATAATGGATGCTGGTACAATCTCCCCATAATGCATATTTTTATACCCCACTCATGATTGCATTAGATTAGATGTTTGTCTATTCGCATCAAGTGGTCACATTTTATACCCAGTTTATGTCCCCAAAATATTTATGTATAGACTGTGGACACGTGGTCGGTTGAGTTTTTTTTCACTGAAAGAGAACCAAACAAATTTAATGGCATTTCCTAGCTGTCACTTACAATCCCTTTCCCTCCTCAGAGCCGAGTTACAGCTTGTTTGACAAGATTACACTGGATCAAAGGGATTGCTTTTCCCAATATTAAATAATGAACAAATATAGTAACACTTGTGGGCACCAGACATGGGAAGGAAGCAAGCCACCACAGTTTGCAGTTTGCTCTGGGCCAGCAGTTTGTCATGAAGTGCAGCTCCAGGCTGCGGAGCTACTGAGTGACTGCCAACTGCAAATGGTTTTAGGTGTCCTGTGGCAGTGTGTGTGTGGGGTGGGGGGTGGGGAGACCCTTCCATTCTGTCATCACTGGTGACGTTGATGCCCCTCCACTCTGCAGTATATAAACTGAGCATGCCCAGACAGGGTAATGGTGAAAAGAAAGTATATTTGTTGCACTAATTCATTTTTTGCAATTGTCCTGCAGCAGGTGCAAACTGAGCTGAAACAGGTAGTCAGGGACAGGGTCCTCTGGTGTAGCAAAGTGTTTGAACCATTCAGATATGTGCTGCAATTAGATATTTTTGTTAAGCAGTGTGCAGGAAATGTATCAGATTCACTGTTATTTCTCACAGCAGCACTCACTGAATATCTGTTCTGTTTACACTGCAGGAACTGTTTGCAGTCATAATATATCTTAATTTATGATATGGTCTAACATGACAGACAAGAAGGTGGATGCATTTCTGTTTGCCATATGCAGTATCTAAACAGAGATTATATAAATCAACAATACAGGACTGTACCAGGGAATTTGTGTTATCTTAAGTTTGGTTAAAGTCAGTGGCACTTTTGTAAATAGCATAAAAATGGAAATTACGTACCTACCATAATTCTTGATCTTCTTGGATGAAGTCTCCATCACTCATTCACACTGATGGGACTATGCCGGAGGTGCTAGGGCTGAGCGGGAGCCAAAAGTCCTCAGGAGGGCTGGTGCTGAGGTAGGGCTGTGCGGAAGCGGTGCCACAAGACTGGCTCATGCCAAAAAAATCTGATGGTGACAGGCTGACCCAGCCAGGCCATGCTGAATGAGACAAAGAGTTGCTCTGATTTGCGAATCTCTTTAGTTCTGTCTATGTAAAACCGCAAAACCCTTTTAACATCCAGAGAATGTAGGGTATGCTCTCCCTCATTCTAGAAGTTCGCAAAGTAGGTCAGAAGAACCAAGGGCTGGTTCAGATGGAATTCTGAGACTACTTTGGGGAGAAACTTAGGGTGAGTTCTAACCACCTTGTCCTTGTGAAGTACTGTATAAGGAGGGTCTGTGACCAGGGCATGTATTTCAGACACTCTGCGAGCGGAGGTAATGACTACGAGGAAGGCAGTCTTCCAGGTCAGGAACTTCAGCTCGCAGGTTGCTAGAGGCTCGAAAGGTTTACGGGTGAGCATGTCTAGCACAAGGTTAATATCCCAAGTGGTTACCAGTCTCCTGACTGGTGGCCTAGTGTGAAGTATATCTTTAAGGAACCTCTTAACTAAGGGTAACTGAGCTAGAGACATAGAGTGTATAGGCTCGTGATGAGCTGAGATTGTGTAGAGATGGACCTTCATAGTTGAATATTGTAGCTCTGTATTTGACAGGTCTAGTAGACACTCTAGGACTTTGTTTGTTGGGCAAGAAAAGGGATCCAGGGAGGACTTTGCACACCAGGGGGAGAAATGCTTCCACTTTGCTGTGTAAGTTTTCCTAGTAGCTGGCTTGTGCCATGTTTGGAGATGAAGGGATCCCAGGCTGAGATGGACCTCTGGGCCCTGAGTCAGACGATCCATTTGAAGTGGTAGTTGTCCCAGTGGAATTTCCGATAATCTGTTGATCAATGGAAACCAAATCTGATGGGGCCAGAATGGGGTGATGAGGATAATTTTGCCTCCCTTTGCCTCCAGTTTGAGCAGCACCTCTGAATTAAGAGAAGAGGAGGAAATGTATACATAAAGCGTCTTGTCCGCTGCAGTCTGAATGCATCCTGACAGAAACTGCCAGGTCCTGGATTTCTGGAGCAGAACAGAGGCAGTTTTGCGTTGGGTGGGGACGCAAAAAGGTCCAGGTCCCGTGTGACCCACTCTTCAAAGAGTGATTGCATGACATTTACGTCAAGAGACTACTCATGAGAGTCCACCTCTGTTCTGCTGAGGTGATCTGCTAGATCGTTCTGGACTCCAGGTAGGTAGACTGCCTGGATCAGGGCTTTGTGCTCTAGGCACCATTCCAACACTCTCATCGCTTCCCTGCACAGGGGATAAGAGTGTGCCCACCCTGCTTGTTGATGTAGTACATCACAACTTTGTTGTCCGTCTGAAGAAGAATTATTTTACGACAGAGGATGTCCTTCAGGGCTCAGACTGTGTACAGGACAGCTCTCATTTCCAGGACATTTTTGTGGAGTTGGGACTTGTCCTGATTCCACAGACCCTGGGTGTGGAGATCCTGACAGTGAGTTCCACAGCCGACTAGAGATGCATCTGTGGTGATGGTGATCTGTGTCTCCAGTGGGGCAAAGGGAAAGCCTTTCAGTAGGTTGTCCTCTTGAGTCTACCAGATGACTGATCATTTTAGAGGTTCTGTCACCTTGATATGAAAGGACTGGGGGTGTGTGGTCAGGGACCACTGAGTACTGAGCATCCACTGAGTGGTCCTCATGTGAAGATGAGCCAAAGGCACCGTGAATACTGATGATGCCATGAGACCCAGCATCTGCTGCATTGAGAGAGCTCAGACTGAGTCATTCTCTTTGATGAAGCAAGCCATCTGGGGGGTATCATTTCTCCTGTCTTCTGGGAGGAAGGCCATTGCATTGGAGGTATCCAGAAGGGCTCCTATGAAGACAAGTTGCTGGGAGGGCTGTAGCTGCAATTTTTCCAGATTCAACAGAACTCCCATAGACGTGAGGAACCTGGAAGCTGCAGTTACTGCTTCCTGTGTCCCTTGTCTGAAGGAGCTTGCTAGGAGCCAGTCATCCAGATACCAGGAGACTTGAATTCCAAGTTTCCTTAGATGTGCTGTGAGAACTGCAAAGCACTTTGTAAAAACTCACAGCGCCAAGGACAGCCCAAAGGGCAGTACTCTGAATTGATAGTGCTGACCCAGGGCCACAAATCAAAGACACCTGTGGTAGCCTGGGTGCACGGGAACATGTTGGTAGGCATTCTGCATGTCCAGGAAGGCCAGCCAATCATTTTGATGAATCAGAGGTAGAAGCATACCGAGATATATCATCTTGAATTTTTCCTTGAAGAAAAACTTGTTTAAGTTCCTTAGGTCTAGAATAGGGCTCATACTGCCTGTTTTCTTTGGAACTAGGAAGTAGTGGGAGTAGAAACCCATGTTCTGTTGCTCCTGCAGAACTATGTGTACTGCCCTGTTGTTCAGAAGGCCTTGAATCTCGAAAGCAAGGCGGTCTGAGTGACCAACTGCCGGGGCTGTCATTTGGGTGGATGATCCGGAGGAGTATGTGAAAAATTGAGAGAATAACCCTCCCAAATTATCTTGAGAACCCATTCATCCAAAGTGACTGACTTCCACTGATTGTAAAACTGAGTCAGATGTCCCCCCTGCAGCTGAATAAGAGTCCCCCTCAGACAGCTTAGGTGGGACCTAGGCAGGAATTTCAGAGGGTGGCACTAGGCACTTTCGGGCCCTATGCCTTCTGCCGAGTTTTCTTTTGCGGCTGAGGATCTTGTTTTTTGTTGAATCCCCCTCTGCCTTTACCATGAAAGGACTAACAGTTATGAAACTGCCAGCAGTTCCCACCCCATTGGGGGGCAGCAGGGGCCAGTCTGGCCGTTTTGATAGCCATCCTAGTCTTCTGTGCGGCCTCGAGTGCCTGCTCCACCTATAAGCCCTATCAAATGGTAAATTCATGACTCTTTGCTGGATATCATTTGTGAACCCTGAGGTTCATACCATGAGTGGTGTCAGGTGCATATTCCAGCTGTTGCTGCTCTAGAAGCAGTGTCAGAGGCATCCAGAGCAGCTTTAAGTTGCTGATTATTGGACTCAATACCTATAGTGATAGATTGAAGAAGCTCTGAGGTAACGTCTGACTCTGGGAGAGTCTCCACCGTGGCTTTTAGCAAATGCCAGAGGATATACTCATATTGTGAGCAATAGCCCTGGTAGCTAGTGTAACCCCTAGATGGCGCTATCCCAGGGGCTGCTACCCCTGCCTGATTTGCCACTAACAGGTTGAGGGGCCTGGATCCAATGGCGGGTGCCTCCACCCAGAGGTCAGGGTTTGCAATAGTTAAACTAACTTGGTCACAGCCCACTGGGACACTGCAACCCCCCTTTCTTCCCACTAGTGGCCCACACAATATATCAGAATTACCTTCACAGTATACACTTACCCCCAGGTCTGGTTCCGGCACTGGGACCTCCTGTGAAATGAGATACAGTGCAACAATCACAGTACAGTACTTTAACATAGACAAATACCTCAGGCAGTATAACTTTGCTGAAACAAGCAGCTCTGATTTTTAGTGGGATATAACAAGGATAGAGGAAATCAGGTTAATAGCTTATCACTCTAATAATCTACCTATGGCTCTGTGCACAGGCCTATCCCTATCAGTTACTGTCCTGGGTACCCAAGCCTAGTGGCTAGTCCAAACCGTGGCAGCTGGTAGGGGCCCTTTCACACAGAGAAAAGGAGAATTAAACAGTCAGCAGTACAGTAATTCCATTTGGATTTAATGTGGCAATTCAACAGGGAGCGACCCTGAATTAGTACTCACGACCTCCAAATAAGATAGGGTCCTTCAATGTCAGCAGGGCTCACTTGAGGTACACAAACCTCTTCACACATCCATATAAAAGAAAGCACTATACCAGGCAGGCTGCATCTGTATCCCGATCGCAATTACTGCACAATACCCGGGAGAACACACAGCAGATTCAGTTCTGACAGACCGAGTGCAATTTTCGCAATTCCTCCAGTCTTCTACAGGGTGAGCCTGGTTTCTACTCTTCAGAGATCCTTTGATTCTTTTCACAGGACGGATTCAGTCCTAACAAGCTGTTACACAAGCTGCAGACCGGAACTCTGGGCCTTACACACGTTTTTTGACTAAAACTGCACACTGAAAAAGCACAGGGCTCCTTCCTTCTTCACTGCCAAAGCTCAACTGAAACTCCAACCGACAAAACCGGGCACTTCCTTTGAGTTCCTCCCAGTTCTTGACTGGATTGGCTGTCACTCACAATAGACTGCTGCTGTTGGTCCAAAAAGGCACTGAAGTCTAAACTACATCTCCCAGAGTCACTGCCCATACAATCCTCTTGTGGCTGGCTCAGATTATGAGTCAAGTTCTGATTCGTCCAAGGCACCATTTTAGAGCTAGCTTACCCCACACTGATTGGTCCAGTTCAGCAGTTCAAAACTAGAATGGGGAACTAGCAGACACAGTTCTGACTGCAAAGAAAGCAGGTTAGACAAACTGTAATTTCATTATTACTCTAAATAATTTCTGGCAAACAGTTACATCTTTCAGATAGGTTCCCTTTGCACTCCTAGTGACTGCAAAATTAAGTGAATTGGCAGCAGCTCGAGTGGTACTCAGAGAAGCACACAGTCCCCCCATACAAACTAATTATGTCTGCAAGCAGACAGCTCTTAAAGAGACAGTACCAGAGGCTCTAAAAACACTCACTGATAAATGGCTTAAATGCCAAACACCATTCAGGCTTGGAGCATTCAAGCAAGCTCCTGGAAGTCTTTTGGGAACCCCCATTTGCAGGGGGGTTACACTAGCAATATGCATACCTAGGGTAACGGTGGTGAAGACTCGCTTCCCCAATGTGTCAGTCTTACAAAATTCTTTGTTTACTGGATGAGCCATAGACTCCTGAGGGAGAATGGCTTTGTAATTTTCTGCCAAGATCACTATGGCATCAGCAAAAGCTTGGGAGGCCAGCATTGGTCGATCCTTAGGGGGAGCGTACTTCCTGTCTATGGACTTAGCCACAGAAGGAATAAGCGCCGGATTGTCCCACACCATTTGTGAAAGAGTCTAATCACAAATCAGGATCAGGCTCAATGTCGTCTTCTACTAGCCCAGGGATAGTATATAAAGGAAAGGGAGAAAAGAGAGCAGGAGGAGGTGCTCCCCAAATCGGAGTCCAGAATCCCGGCACCTGTGGTGGCTCCGCTAAGACCGGAGTCGAAGACAGTACCTCAACCGGCACCGCGCAAGCACCAGAAGACCCCAACCCAAATCTCAGTGCATCCAAGGATGAAGATCTGAAAACCTGAATAGGAGAAAATGGCTGTGCCGGCCCCTGCGCAGCAGCCATGTGAGGGGGGGAAGCACAAGAGTGTGGCATCGATGGCACCAGAGAAGGTGCTGCGCGACTAGGTTGATCCAACTGCTCTGCCCGCAGGTTCAAAGCCCCTAATTCCAAAGACCCCAGGACTGGCTCTGCAGGCTCAGAAAGTCAGGACAACTGCCAAACCCACTGCTCCATTAGAGCAGCCCAATGATGAAACTGCTCACCAAAGGATCCCAGGGGACAGGGAGGGACTACGTAATTGTAATACTGTGTGATGTGATTTGTCAGACCAGGAAGGAAGTACCTACTATATGGTAGGGCATAAGACTGTGGTAACCTGTTAGTAAGTGGGGGAAAAAATGGTGACTGTTATTTTTTAACATTCAAAGCAGCTCAAGGATTCTTTTGATGTGCTGCATCTGGGTTAGAAGCACATGTTTTTAGCTGTGCATTGGACACTTCTAATGCATGGCTAATGACCAATCAGAAAGCAGGATCTTCCCATTTTATAATTTGCAAAGTATACAGTTTGATTTTAAATTATATTTAAATTATATTTCTATTTTTGTTTTAAAACAAAGCTCTTTAACATGTTTTATGTGTACAGTTATGTTTATATGTACAGTTATTGTGTTAACTATGGTTATAAGAGTTTCTTCTCAAGTTATTTGTGTGCCACGACTGATCACCTTTGCTTTGCAGTTTTCTCATTCAAAGAACTCAAGAATGTACTCTTATTACCATAAGAGGTACAGTAACTGCACATACTAACATGTATTATATGGCTAAGGCTATTCATTCAGCACTAAGGAACACTTTTTAAATGTTATAATTCACAGTTAAATCTCATAATTCATGGCCGGCTGTGAATTATGAGATTTAGCTGTCAATCACTGTCTCACTCTCTCCCAAACTGGAAGCAACCGGCTCGCTCTCTCCCTCCACCTGCCCACCCAGAGACGAAATGGCTCATCCAATACTGTTGTACTCATAGCTCTTTCTCTCTTTCTCCCATTCACTCAAACTGTGTGGCTGGTACTGCCATTCTTGCTGCACTCTCCCTTCCACCTGTCTGGACTGTTCAAACTGCACCCCCCCCCCAAAAAATAGATCAACCTGTGGTGCTGCTCTTGTGGCTTGCTCACTCCCACCCCCTGCCCACCTGTCTGCATAACTATCTGAACAGGAAGCGCCACTTCAGTTAAAAAAATGATTAAAATATTTTTTTTGTGAAACACTTGATGGCTTAGACATATAATAAAAAATTAAAGCAAGCCAAACTTTGAGCTACAAGGTGATAATTTAATCTTGGGGGTTTATAGAACATCACATTCCACTCGGTCTTTGAATTTCTGGATTTTTCTTTTATATTTCTATTTATGCCCCCTTTTTCCTCCTGCACCCACACTCCTTCAGGAGTCGCCAAAGCACATATCTGCTGTTGTTCCTCCTTACCTGTGGATCAGCGCTTGGGCTTATCCCCCATGAAACCATGGCTATTCACCCCAGGCAGGGTCAAGACGAAGGGTTTTACCCTCAAATTCTTGCATTTCGTCAGGAGGCTGGAGCAGCGGGACAGGCAGGGTGGATCCATTGCAATGTTGAGCATTCCATCATCCGTGGGTGTAGGGACCATTTTCCTGTTTTTTCTCCATCCCTGAGGACATCAGCATGCAGAGGAGATCCAAGGGAGCACATGCATGCAGAGGCATGCTGCTGCTTCCGGATCACGGCTGACATCCATCCCTAACCTGGCATCTCTGTCTGCACTACCAGCTGTGGTCACCCAGGTGGCAGTATAGCAGTGGGGATGACAACCCTCACTCCCTGGAGCAGAGCTTCCAGTGGGACGCTCAATCCTCCTCTTCCTCCTGGCTGGTCCCTGATGACCCTGAGCTTGCACCAGAACTCAGGTCACCGGCGTCACTAGCGGTAATGCTACCACTGTGCCAATGGGCAAGCCTCTTCTGGATTTGTATGTTCTATAAACCCCTCTGTTTAATTACCACATTGAACTCACAGTTGCCTATCATTTATTCTATATACAAAACATGAACTTCAGGCCATTCCATTCTTCATTATGAAGGGGTGTTTACATGAAAACTGTAGGTTTTTCCCCCTTACAAGTCATCCACAGCTGCAATTTATTCTGGAACTGAAGTCAGAATGACCTACTTGTGACATCATATTGATTTCCACATCAACAGACCATGATGTCATAAGCTGAGCATCATGACTAGGGCTGTACCTTTGTCATGGAAATCATGGAGTGCATCATTTTGCCTATTTTGTGAAAACTCCATGATTTTGTCATTTCCCAGGACAACCCCATGATCTGTAGCATTTCCCAAGAAAAAAAATATTTTTTGGTGTTTGCTAATGACAGACCCATAATTGTGTGCCTAACCACCACAATGCGATTGGTCCCCAGTTGCACCCAGTATGGGATTCTGGGTCTTGGACATCAGCTCCAGTCTCCAAAATGGCAGCACAATGTACTGATTTCTGCCACTAGGCCAGTCTATGAATGCCATTTTGAAAACCTTTAAATCTTTGCTGATTTGCTTGCTGGAGCAGTAGCACATCTCAGCATGCGCCTGTCCCTATGGACCCCATTGCACGCCGATGTCCTTGGGTTTGGGGAACCTAAGGGACTAAGTGAAACCCACCCCATGCCTCAGGACCTCCTGGTTCTGCCACTGGCTCCAGACATCGTCTCTATAGGGGCACCCTGGTGGTCTCCATCCTCGAGACGGCCCTGCCACAAGTGGAAATTCACGGGGTTGGAAGTCTCGCAGATGAGTGTGTGTGCCGGTGCTGTGGCAGGCTGGGGGCGAAGCACTGCTGGGGTGAAAAACAAATAATTAAAAAAAAGTCAAAATAAAGGCAATTTATCTAAACACACAATGGATCTATGACTTTTCACAACTTTTCTTATGATTTCCGTCATGTTGACCATGAAAGCACCATGATTTTCTTGAAAATGTTCCATGACAAAAGTAAAGCCCTAATTATGACTTAAATTCCTGAGTAAGACTCTGCTATAAGAAAACTGCAAGAGGCAATGATCCAGTTTTCATGTAAATACCACAAATAATAAAGATTGGGAGGGCCCCAAACTCAGATATGTTGTGAATGTTTTGTAATTCACTTTTGCTGGTGCTAGTTCTCATTTGTTTTTGCTGGTGCTCAGAGTTCCCTTTAGGTTTTGGGTCTCTGAATCTAAACATTAATGTGTTCCCATTTGTCATTCAATTCTACAGCCCATCTCGAGGCCCAATGCCCCTTTCAACTTAGAGCATCAGGACAGCATTACCATTCTGATTCCCGGTAGGATTGTTCTCCACCACAGAGGGAGGATGGTGCTTCTGCGGCGTTGGTGCTGGAACTGGAACAGGTGTCATGGGAACGTTGGGGATGTAGTATGGAGGAGAGGAGACAGAGATAGTTGGAGAATTTCCAGCCTTCACAGCTTTGCCCGCTTCATACACTGCAAAGAAAGAGAAATTTTCAAAAAAAGGTAAGTATTAAATATATTACTATTACGTTCTCTTAAAGCACCAGGGCTGAAATTACTGTATAACACCTTAAATTCATACCCGTTATATTTAGCGCACCAAGCACACCAGACATATTCATTCCATCTTATTTTTATTGGTGGAACACTAGTGCTGCTGTTGTATAGAGCCCCTCCTAATCTGAGGACTTAAAGGGGACTAAGGAGGTGCTACAGACAGGATCAGCAGGGCGGACTAAGTGGGCCTGGTAGTCCTTACCCACTAACAACTTCTATGTTTCTGTGTTCTAATATTCACAGTCTTTTTATTTTCACACAATATGAAACCAGCGAATATAGTGAAAATAAAGACACTAAATATTTCCTCTTATACAGTATTCAGTATTGTTTAATTACAGATGTGTAGACAATCTGGGAATCTCTCCATTGGGTTATCTGCATAATTCCTGACTATCCACTCCCCTTAGTGTCTCTTTACTATCCACCCTGAAGATAGCATGTGATACATAGGGAATAGTGTATCACACGCTACCATCAGAGTGGATAGTAAAGAGACATTGGACTGCGGATAGGCTCCTTCATCTGGCCTGTCTACAGCCAAGGAAGACTTTTTCATCCACCTTGTATGAAGAGTTTG
Organism: Neoceratodus forsteri; assembly: GCA_016271365.2. Taxonomy (NCBI): domain Eukaryota; kingdom Metazoa; phylum Chordata; order Ceratodontiformes; family Ceratodontidae; genus Neoceratodus; species Neoceratodus forsteri. The sequence continues at coordinate 1,297,349,733 of CM057459.1, forward strand.
CTCTGTTCTTCTCTAACAGGGTGTCGTCCATCCAATTGGGGATTCCGTTAGGGAGGCTTATGCCTCGGAGCGGGCGGACTGGTGGGAGCAAAGGCTCTCTGCCAGTCTGGGAGGAGTTTAGGCCAGTGGAGGTGCCGAAGTGACTGGGGTGATTTTAGAGCTAAAGCACACATTTTGTGAACTGGACTCAGCTCTGATATGTTTCTTGATGGTATGTGCCGAGGCTGTTGGCCCAGTGTTCACCAGGATTGCCAGGTGTTTGATGGTGGAGGGGGTGTTCCCAGTGGCCTTGAAAGAGGTGTTGGTGAGACCCCTCTTAAAGAAATCTTACCTCGACCCAGACGTCATGGCACATTACCGTCCTATCTCCAACCTGCCTTTTTTGAGAAAGGTTGTCAAGAAATTGGTGGCACAGCAGCTCGAGGATCATTTCATGTCTTACAACATCTATGAGCCATTTCAGTTGGGTTTTCGGGCTAGACATAGCACAGAAATGGCATTAGTGAGAGAGCATAATGATCTACTCAGGGCTAGAGATAGAGGAGACAGGTCAGTTCTTGTACTTCTTGATTGCTCTTCAGCCTTTGACACCGTCAACCACGTTGTGCTTCTTAATCGGCTCTCTGAGTTTGGTGGACTCGCTGGTACTGTCATCAGATGGTTTGAGTCCTATCTCTCAGATAGGGTGCAGTGGGTAGTGATGGCTAATTTCTCCGCCTCTACAATGCCTCTGTCATGTGGAGTTTCACAGGGTTCAATCTCGTCACCGATGCTGTTCACGGTGTATATGCTGCCCCAGGGTGAGATCATTAGAGGTGGGCAGGCCACAGCCAGGCTCAAGCTTGGCTTGAGCTTAGTGTCTGGCTTGGCTCAGCTTGACCTCTATAAGCAACTGAGAGCCAAGGTCAAGCCAAGCCAGTTATAGCAAAAGTAAGCACTTTTGTCAGCCTGAACAGTTAGTGTAGTGTCAGAAACGTGCAACTGCTATGTAGGAAACAGCCCACGGTAGCCAGGGCTCGGCTCATGTGTTGGCTGGCAGAGTCAAACCAGACCCCTGGCTCAGCTCTGGCTAGGCTCTGAGTGAAAAATTCCTGGCTTGCCCACCTATACATTCGGTAATACAGTGTGGAGTTTCACTGCTATTCAGATGATATCCAGCTGTATTAGTCATTTGCTCCTGGAACATCCAGTGCCGATGACTTGCTTAATATCTGTCTGGCTAAAATCAACAACTGGAAGGCTTCCAGCTGGCTGAGACTTAACCCAGATAAAACAGAGGTGCTGGTAGTTGAGCTGAGTCGCAAGCGTGATGGGTTCCTGCCTGGAGCAGACACAAGTCTTTTCCTGGAGTCTGCTCCATTGGGTGCTTCCCCAAGGGTGTGTACTCTAGGGTGTGATTCTGGCCAGCAGGCTGTCCATCGAAGATCAGGTGTCGCCTGTTGTTAAGAATGATTTCTGCAACTTACGGAACTTCACCAGGTTCAAGCCCCTAGTTCTGCCCGAGGATCTACCAACCCTACTACATGCCTTTGTTACCAAAAGGCTTGACTATTGCAATGCTCTTTAATTCAGGATTACGGAAGGGACCCTCTTCAGGCTGCGGCTGGTGCAGAACGAGGCGGCCTGGTTACTAACAGGCCTACCCAGGTCATGTCATGTGACCCTGGTCCTGCGTGCTCTGCACTGGCTGCTGGTCAGGGGGAGGGTGGTTTTCAAGGTGGGCTTGCTCACCTATAAGGACCTATATGGACTGGGTCTTGGCTATCTGATGGAGCTCCTGACACCTGCAAACTCTGTTTGCTCCCTCTGATCCTCCTCGAGGGGCCTCCTGGATGTTCCCAGGGTTTGGCTCAGGACTTCTGGTGATCAAACTTTCAGTGTCTCGGGGCTGACCCTGTGGAACATGCTTCCACCTGCAGTCCAAGCAGAGGCTTAAGGGGAAAGGGAACATTGTTTAACCAGGAGTAGCACACTAAGCCAAAGCTTGTTTCCAGATGAGACCTGGGAGCATAAGGAAATTAAGTAACTTGCTCAGGATCACACAGTATGCTCCTAGGTAGCTGTGGGATTCAAACCCAGGTCTCCAGACCTGCTGCTCAGAGCCTTAACCCACTGCGCTATACTGGCTTAAGGCCTACCTCTTCAGCTAGGCATTTACTGAATAACTTCTTTCCATCCCTGTCTTTACTATACTTAATACTATAGTTAATTTTAATTACTGAGTATTGATTTTAACTTCCTGCTGCTTCTAAGAGTATTTGTATGTATTTTGTTATATTGTGTATGGCGCCCAGAGCCTCCGGGATTGGGCACTTAAAAATAAAAATTTGTCTTGCCTTGCCTAGTGTGGAAGCCTAAACAAAAACAAACTTGGGTTCCCCTCTATTGTTCGTTTCATATATACAAACAGAGGTGAGAAAGAAGTAAGCGCCTCAGCTGGGACTTGAACCCAGGCCACCCGGAATACCGTTCTGATTACACCACTGAGACAACTGGAACCCTGGCTGTCCCCAAACACATTACTCTTTCTCACATGCACAACCCAATGGCAACACAAATATTTACTTGTAACAATCACACAGGAGTGCAGTGTGCATAATTATGGAACACATACAAACAGAGGTGAGAAAGACATAAGTGCCTCAGCTGGGACTTGAACCCAGGCCGCCTGGAATACCATTCCGATTGCACTAACCAGCTTCGCCACAGAGACAGCTGGAACCTGGGCTGTCCCTGAGCACACTACTCCAAATGCACAGCCCAGTGGCAACACAAATATTTACTTATAACAATCCCACAGGAGTGTGTATGAGTTCCATAAATATGCACACCACACTACTGGGTTCAAGTTCCAGCTGAGCCACTTACTTCTTTCTCTTGTTTCTTCCAGGTTCCAGTTGTCTCAGTGCGCAGCTGGTTAATGCAGTCAGAGTAGTGTTTTGGGTGGCCTGGGTTCAAGTCCCAGCTGAGGCGTTTCTTTCTCACCTCTATTTGTATGTGTTCCATAAATATGCACGCTGCACTCCTGTGTGTCTGTTTTATATACCTGTATATATATTTTTTATTGACTATTTGACAGCCACCATCGGTCCTCTCCTGCAACCCACACAGCTCTCCTCTGACACTCGCAACCCCGGAACGCACCTCCACCCCATAAGCACCCTGGCTCCCCCCCCCCGGTGGGGTGGGGACACTGGTTCTGCTACTATGGTACTGGAAAGCACCTTGGCCTTCCCCCAAGGGGCCGCTGGTTCCACACTGGACCGATATATGGTACCAGGGGGCGAGGGGTCACGGTGCGGGTTCTGGGGACAGGGAGGATGTTATCTTGCCAATGGAACCCCAAGCAACTTTCAGAAAAAGACCCCCCACAAGGCAGGATGTGCAATGACATCCAAGGCAGAAGTGACAACATCTGGTCCGCCTCCCGCAGAAACCAGTGCCAGCAGCTGTATTCCCCCTGGCCTCCGCCAGGGGTTAATCATATGCCAGTCACACACACCCAGTCCCGGGGAGGAGAAGAGTAGTCCACAGGACTAGAGTAGCAGGAACTCCTAAACATGTCTGTAATGGGAAGGGAAGCTGAATTCCTGTGAGTTGCTGCCCAAAGTAACCACTGTATCTAACACTAATAGGCCTAAATTAAATAGTCACAAAAAAGAAATACAGTATACAAACATCATTCTTATCTCATCCATTCATCTGTGGGACAATATTAACCTGTGCTTTTTAGGTCTGGCATTCTGTTGGTTTGTTGGTAAACCAATCAATCAATCTTTATTTAACCAGGAGAAGCAACATTGAGATAAACTAATTTACAAAGTGGTCCTGGGTGGACAAAGCACATAAAACTGACACTCGAAAAGAACAAACTTAGGAAAATAATATATAATAAATAGATACAAGGAAGCCAGAATACAAAATATACAATAAATGATATGTAACACGAGATAGTCAATAAACAATATGTACAATATATTCAGCCTAGAGTGGTTAAAAAAATGAGGGGAAGAAAAGAAAGTATGGGGCAACAATTTAATAGGGGAGGAGAAAAGAGCCACTGAATTGTGACCAGGCTTTAACCTGAAGAACACCGAAGAGTTGCTGAATGCGATCAGCCTGTCATGACTTCAAGCTACCTCTGAACTCCCGGATTGTGCAGAGAATCTGTAATTGCGATCAGAGAGCCATTTAACTGGTACAGTGGAATTTCCTTACATGTGAATGTGCTATGTGCTTATCGTGGGTCGTGATTTGGTTCCCCACTGTGTGTCTGAACTGTGTTTTGCTTTCTGGAGGCTGTATCCAGCTCCACAGACTGAATCCGTATACATTTTCATTTGCCTGGGCCCTGCTACTCTGGCCCAGCCAGAATACCTGCTACGCAGAGAAAGTCATCGACAAGAGACCAGCCTAGGAATCAGTCCCCTGCTCAATGCCTTGAACAGGAAGGACGCCTCTGTGATTCGTGTGGGCCCTGCTTCTCTAGGCACTCCAGCTCAACAGCCTGCAGTCTCGATTTCGTCCTGCCTGTGTCCCGTATTGGGTATCATGAGTAAACATCAGGATAACTCCCTGCAACAACAACTAAATCTAAAAGTGTTGTCATCTGATTGCCTTGTTGCCTTTTCTTTCACAAACTGAGCCCTCCGGCTCTGGATTACAAATAGTGTGTGTTGTGCATGTTGCTTTCTTCCATCACAGGGCCCCAACCAGCTGCAACGTTCCTGGCTAGCCCACCGCTTTCCTACCTGGGTACCCAGAGTGTGTGACTGTGTAGCGACTCTGAACTGCATGCATAACTGTCTGATTAATATAGCTTTTAAGCAAATCAACCTGATTACACCCCTCCCTTGTTCAAGTCCCCTGAATAAATCAGATTTAACTTTGTTTGCATTTAACCTGACTGTGGTTCCAGTTTGTGCCAAAAGTATTGTACTGTTGCTATTTGCTGTGCTTAACCTTGTTTTACATGGGGTCCCCAGGGCCAAGCTAGAGGAACCAGCCCTGGTGGTAGGTGCAAACAGTGTGGGTAATTGTCTGGTGAATAAGGGTTATTGTGAAAGTAATTATTGAATATTGTTCAGGCCACTAGAAGGGAAAGAGGGGGGTTACAGTGTCCCGGAGGGCTGTGCCCAGGTTAGCTTGACCACTAACAACCCTGACCTCCAGGTGGAGGCACCCATTCCATTACCCAGGCCCCTTAACCTGCTACTAGTCAAGCAGGCAGGGGTAGTAGCTCTTGGGATAGCACCACCTAGGGGTTACACTGTACATATAGCTGGTAAAGATTATCTTAGAACAGTATGATGTAATCTATATCCTTGTTAATAACATAAAACACATGACAGGGTATACACAGACTATCACCACACACCCTGATTGCGTAGTGAGACATGAGGCCACTGGCCGTGGGCCTTACATCACCTGGGGCAAGTGGCAATAACAGCTTAATGCAAACCCTAGAGTGTGTTATTGCCTTATAATATGGATCTATTACAAATAAAACATGTAAAAAAAAAAGTAAAACCTGTAATTATGCATTAAGCAATATCACCACATGGTCATGTGATGGGTCTCAGCCAGTCATAACTCTCTATTTTAGCTACCCATTTTATAAGGAGACACAAACAACATCATATAATACTACAATGGTACTGACTACCAGTGTGTAAATCAGAAATATCCACTGACTCTATTAAAAGGCCAGTAAAGACTGAACAATAACAGAATCTGATCTAAGTAACTCCCTTTACTTCTTCTCCTTACGAGTACAAGACATTGGCAAACCACTTATCCATATCCTTAATCACTCCCTGAACGCAGGTCTATTATCTTCCTCCAGGAAACATGCTACAGCCATACCTCTTCACAAAGGTGGAGCTGAAGATTAAGTTTTTGCCACAAGGGTGGACAGACTGGATGGGCCAAGAGCCTTTTTCTGCCTTCAATGTCTATATATCTATGTATCTATGTAAGCTGCCCCCGGGAATTATGGCCCCATCTCATGTCCAAAGTCATAAGGTAAGTAAGTAAGCAACTGTCCAGCTTCTACTCCAGGACTGGTTTCCTGACCCCCTTCCAGTTTGCTTTCTTTCCGAATTACTCGACCACCACCTCTTATCCAGATCACTGATCAGATACATCAGCAGATGGATTTTGTCCACAGTACTAGGGAAATCTTCACTGGTCTGGACAACACTTTTGACACTGTGTGTCACCCCATGTCTGTCAAAATTAGCCTCCTCGTGGCTATTAGATAACCTTCTCTTCTGGTTTAAGTCTGATAGTTTGCAGGTGGTTAAGTCGAGGATTGCTCTGACTTCCTCCCTTCCAGTCACCCCTGGTGTCTCTCAAAGTTCAATTCTAGGACCCCTCCTGCTCTAAGTATTCATCAGTAACCTCCCAAGTGTACATGACACCTGTCAGATTCGCATGTATGCTGGCAACACCATAATTTTTACCTCTGGGCCTTACTCACCCCTCATCAAACAGGACCTTCAGCATGACTACACAATAATTCAAAACTGTTTTCATGCTAATCAGCTAATGGTCAACCCCACCACCACCACCAAAAACAGATGCCATGTTATTCAGCTCTAAGAAATGGCTCACCACAGCCCCTTGATCTCTGAATATCCACTTCTGGTCAGGTGCTCTCCTCAAAAATATCTTTCTACAAAATACCAGGGTCTGACACTTAACCAGTCCATGGAATATACTGCTCATATCAGCAGCTTGGCTTCCAAATGCTTTGCAAATCTAGGGGCACATTATAAGGTAAACAGCTGTCTCCCCTATTGCACTAGAAAACACAGTACATTGTGGAAAGGATCATTCTTCTGTCTCTGGACTATGGGATGTGGTCTTCTCCACCTCTTCCAGCTCTGCCATCTTCAAACTGACCATCCTTTCTAATGTCCTTTGCAGGTTTGCTGTGGATTGCTCTCCTTACAGCCACCATTGTACAATATACAATTAGTCCAGAAGGGTGTGTTTGCATCCAGGGAATGCACACACTACAAACAGGATGTCCAGCTCAAATACTAAACAACCAAGAACAGTAGTGGCACACAACACCATAAGGTAGCGCAAATTCAGTCAATTCATTGCAAACAAATTAAAGAAAATAAAGTACACTACCACAGTATCAACAGCAACTGCTGAACTACCAAAAGACACAGTGCTTTGACTCACAACAGAGTCTTCCTCAGGGGAGTCAAAGTTGAAGTGCAGGGTCTTTTGGTAGCTCAGCAGTTGGTGTTGATACTGTGGCAGTGTGTTTTATTTTCTTAATTTTGTTTGCAATAAATCGACTGAATCTGCACCACCTTATGGTGTTGTGTGCCACTACTGTTCTTGATTCTTCACAATAAACAATCAAATGAACTGGATTCCCCAACACATGAGGTACTGCATTCACTACACTCTGCTAACCTGGGTACCAAATTTGGGCTGGAAAACTCCCCGAGTATCTAAACTGAATCCTCACACCTGCTTCCAACTCCGATCTGAAGCAGACAATAGATTGCAGATCCCTCTCTTCAAATGAAACACAAAGAGCCTGGAGTCTCGGCAGATAAGGACCGTTTGGCCCACCTAGTCTACCCATTTTTCTCTATCTACAGTGTCACTGCAGACCCTACTTGTTCTCTGGATCTTTCTCACCCCTTTCCTTTCCACTAAAATTCCCTTACGCCTATACCATGTATTCTTGAACACCACCACTATTTTCATCTCCACCACCTACACTGGAAGACTGTTCCAGGCATCCACCACTCTTTCTGTGAAGAAGTATGTCCTCACACGTGTCCTGAATTTACCACCCCCTTCAGCTTCACTGTATGTCCTCTTGTTCTTGAGCATCTTTTTTTCAGAAAAATACTTTCCTCCTGTATCTTATTTACTCCTGTGGGGTATTTAAAGGTTTCTATCATATCCTACTTTCCCTCCTTTCTTCCAGCATGTACATGTTGAGGTCATTTAGTCTCTCCTCGTAGGGCTTCTGATGCAGATCTTGCACTATTTTTGTTGCTGTCCTCTGGACAGTCTTCACTCTGACCACATCCTTCTGGAGATGTGGTCTCCAGAACTGCACACAGTACTCTATAGGAAGCGTCTCACCAGCGCTCTGTACAGAGACAACACCACCTCCCTCCTTCTGCTGGTGATACTGCTCCCTAGGCACCCCAGCATCCCACTGGCCCTCCCAACTACTTTGTTGTACTGCCTGGCCACCTTTAAGTTATCAGATATGATTACCCCAGGTATCTTTTCTGTTACCCCGAGTTTCTTTCTTGTTTGTGGTCATCACTACTACTGTGGAATACTGGACAAGTGTCCTTTAGCTACAGACTCCCACAGCTGTGGAATAGCCTCCCCAATACACTAACTTTATTTGCCCAGTCTGTGGTCTACCAAGTCCAGACTTAAGGATTTCTGCAGGCTCCATGTCTCCTGCCATAACAGCCCCCTTCCTCAGGTCAATATCTGCCATCCTACTACAATGGTGGTTAGACTACCTACTTGATTGTGCCTACTTATTGCCACCTTGTTGTAAATCAGCATGGATGTCTTAGTTACACCTATGCATATGTATGCCACTGCTGCTGAAGTGTTTGATAGATTATTGTTTCTGTTTACCACTGACTTTTTTCCCTGTAACACCTCGTTTGTGCCCCCACCTTTACCTGTCACAACCAGAAACGAGACTCCAGGGCTCTGCTTACATGCCAAAATATTTTCAAAAAATATTTTCAGGGAATTCCGGTGGAGACATGGTGGCATAAGCACATGGAGATTGAAGCTCTCGCCCCACCATGACTAAAAGAGGCATTTCTTTCCCGTTATAACGACTACCCTTTCTCTAAAAACACCAGATTTACCAATCATAACCTCAGGGAAGAAAATAAAACACAAGATATCCCTTTGTGGCATGGCACAACAGGACTGAAACTGCTACCACAAATTGGACTTGCTCCAGCTGGGGATCCTTTCTAAAAATGATCCCAAACAAGCAGCGAGGGACCTGCCTGTGCTTTCCAGACCTGGCACGCAAGAAAAGTCCTGCGTGAAAATCAGAGACATCCATCTGCAGGAGTTAATGGACAGAGTGCGTTTACTAAGGAATCCAATGCTGCAAGCTGAGTAGAAACTGAATTCTCCTATAAAGGTACTGGTCAGGTAGAGGGGGGGTTGGGGACCAGCTGCATTTGGGAGATGGGGGTCGAGGGCGGGTTATTGCTCCTATGTAGGCCTCATGGTCACTAATATAACAATACTAATAGCCTCTATTAATGATCTGGCTAGCAGGTGAGGCCAGTGGGGCGCCTTGCTGTCCCCCTTCCTCTGTGTGGCCTGACTCAGTGATATCCCCCCCCCTTCCCGACTGTAAGAGAGTGTCTCTTTTCTCTCCCCTTCCCTCAAGGATTGCTGCACTTCATTTGAGTGAGCATTTTACTGCCTAGCCCCTGCACAGAATGGAACTGATACGGGACTAGTGAATTTAAATGCACTGCTTTCATTTTTGCAATGGGCAGTCAGGTGTAACTGAAGGAACAAGGAATGGGACTGTGAGCTTGGGACTCTGAGGCTTCAATAAGACGGACACATACTAAAATACCTCGTGCCCTCGCTGGAGGCGGGGAGGAGGTGCCCAGGGCTGAAGGTGGGGTTGTAAGGGGTCTGCCACTCCCTGCTGACTTTAGGTCACCACTAACTACCATTTGATGCCTGGATTAATAGCCCTGACATAGTAGGCCTGGTAGCGGGGGAGGGGGACCTAACCCTCCCTGGTCTGCCGGGTATCCTCTCCATTATGTAGAGTTAATTTCTGACCAGGTACCAAGCCCTGCCTCTTGGGACACGATCGCACCGACACCCTGGACTTCCACCTTTTAATCGAGGTCCCCCAGTCTAATAGTATAGAGGGGACCTATAAATTATTAACACCAAGGTTTAGTGGAGTCATAATAGCTCTTTCTCTGCCCCGCCCCCCCACACACTAGCATTAAGGTATACTGGGAGTTGTATCAAATGTTCCTAAAAGTTGAAGCTGGTACTATACAGACAGGGAGGTGACATCAAGAACGAGGCGCCATGTCCATCTCCCCCAATGCCACAAATCCCCGGCTCATGCTATGGCAGGGGATCTTCGTCCTCCACCCACACGTCCTGAGTCAACTCTTTGCTCTTTATTTAGACCTCCGAAAGGGACTCAATCATTTTTTGAAAGTGGGGTGACAGTTCCTCCCCCTCAACATTTTAGACAATTTGACACCTTCTGAATATTATATAACACCCATGCCACCACTACCACAGGAGCAGCTCTTCCCTTCACTTTTGAGACTGTTCCTAGAGGATGTTCCCCTCAGGTGGGTCTATATCCATCACGGTGGTTTGTGCCCACTTCCCTAGGAAAAGGATTCCCTTACCCTGGGACCAGGGTGGGAGACGGTTATGTCTCCCCCAACTGTGGAGAATGAATCTACATATTTTTCTCCAGATGGGGACAGGTTAATAGACAAAGTTTTTGGTTGTTGAAAAAAGTGTTGAGTTTTGTTGTTGTCATGTTAAATTTAGAAATGGATGGTGACACAACTCCTAATATGAGTCATAATACCCCCTCTATGGCCGGATGTGCTGTTGACTGAAGGGCTATTATGTATGAGGATGTCACTCAATCTGGAATTGATGGACTTGGTTTTAAAGGACCACCGGATGTGGGGTGGGACACAGTGAATATGACATTTACTATTTACTCATGCCCTCTAAGGACTCAGCAATATTCTAGGCTCACAGTTATAATATTTCCTCCATGAGATAATGGTTAATGTACCTGTAAAAATTTTCTCCCAGAATGTGAATGGCTTGCACTCCCCTGTTAAACGGTATACGATCATACAGCACTTAGGAAAGCAGAAAGATTTATATTTTTTACAGGAATCCCACCTCTCAGCAGCCGAACACTTAAAATTACATTGGGGAAGTTGATATCGGGTGTTGGCATCCTCTCACCCGAAGGGACATAAGAGGGGAATGGCTATTTTAATTCCATCCTCAACCCCACTAGAAATTCAGGATACCTATCTAGATCCACAAGGTAGATACGTGATCCTTACAGGGTCACTTTACTCCCAGACAGTAATCTTAGTTTACACATATCTTCCCCCACAAATGTGGCTCCTTGTAGTATGGACCTTCATACAGAGGGTAATGGAGAGGCTCAAAGGGGTCCTGATTATGGGCGGGGATTTTAATATACCCTTCCACCCACATTTAGATTCCTCTAACCCTAAACCGAGTAGGCTTTCTAAGGCAGCTAAATATTTAAAAGGGAATTTCACTTTTTCGGGTATCTGAAGATGCCTGGGGGAGAATCTTTCCATCTGTCCCAGGATATACCTTTTTTTCAGGGAGACACAATACTTACTCTAGGTTAGATTATTGTTTTGTTACAAGGGAGCATCTTACTCTGGTACAAGATATTTTAGTCGAGCCGCAGGTAGTATCCAACCACAATCCATTAATTCTTAAACTAGATCTGGGTAAACAAAAGAGATTCAGGTTCTGGAGGTTCAATGCGTCCCTTCTTCAGGATCAAGAGTTCCAAGACCACCTCAGGGCACGCATTCCACAACTAAGTCAGGACAATTCAACTCCTGAAATCTCCCATCCAATTCAATTTGACACTTTAAAAACAGTTCTATGAGGTGAGATACTGGAATATGCATCCTGAAAACAAAAGAAGATGGATGCCAGGCTTAATTATCTAACAGACCACCTAGCTTCATACCAACTGTTATATAGAGAGGGCGATACAGCCCTCCAACGACAGACTAAAAGTCTAAAACAAGAACTAGAACAAATATTAGATTATAGAACTCTCCAGAGCCTGAATTATTTAAGACAGTATAATTATGAGGGGGGGGGGAGCAAGGGGAGCTCGGGTTTTGGCTCGGAAACTAAGAGCCAGTAAATGGACCTCTACTAGCTTAAAAATAAAATCTACTACATCTGGCACAACTACCTATAAGGAAGAACAAATCAGACAAGTTTTTACACAATTTTATGAAACCTAATACGGAGCACCCCAGATACAAAATAAGGTGATATCTGAATTCTTAGACAAGCTTCATCTACTTAAGTTGTCAGAGCTTCATACCAGTCTGCTGGAGTGACCCATTAGACCTGAAGAGATACTCCGACAGGCAAAAGACTTAAAACCCCTGAAATGACTCAGCCCCAATGGTTTTAGTATGGAATGGTATAAAACCTTTATCCCTCAACTACTTCCCAGTTTTCATTTGGCTTGTCGGGCAGTGGCAGAGAGGGACTCCCCCACCCTCCTGGAGATATGCTGTTCTTTCTCCTTACTTAAGCCTGAAAAGGATCCTACTCCTCCATCATCCTACCACCCTATTTCAATTTTGAATGTGGACTACAAAATATTTATGGCCATTTGGATCAAACAGCTGGAACCTATACTTCTTCAGTTAATACACCAGGGCCAATCAAGCTTTATAAAACAGAGACATACATCTGATAATTTACGCTGAGTCCTGTTACTTTTGGAATATATTCATGCCAGAAAGATCCCCTCCACTATTATAAGTTTAGACGCAGATAAAGCATTCAATAAGGTGGGATGGGAATTTTTGTGGGCCAGCCTTTCAAAATTTTCTTTCCTGGATTCCTTCCTTACTTGCCTGAAAAATATTTATACTCACCCCACAGCCTACATTCGAGTTAATGGCTCTTTCTCTCATCAATACATATACAAAAGGGCACAGACAGGGATGCCCCCTATCCCCACTCCTATGCACCCTTTATATTGAGCCTTTGGCCGAGGCTATTCGGATGAATGCTCGGATAGAGGGAGTCCCTGTGGGTCAGAGAGAACATAAGGTGGCTTTGTTTGCCAGTGACATTCTGGTGAAGGCCCTCTCCCCAGAGACTTCTCTTCCTGTGCTGTGGGAAACTCTGGAACACTTTACTGCTGTTTCGGGTTTTCAGTCAAATGTAGCTAAAACATAGAAACATAGAAACATAGTGTAACCCCTAGATGGCGCTATCCCAAGGGCTACTACCCCTGCCTGATTTGCCACTAACAGGTTGAGGGGCCTGGATCCAATGGCGGGTGCCTCCACCCAGAGGTCAGGGTTTGCAATAGTTAAACTAACTTGGTCACAGCCCTCTGGGACACTGCAACCCCTTTCTTCCCACTAGTGGCCCACACAATATATCAGAATTACCTTCACAGTATACACTTACCCCCAGGTCTGGTTCGGCACTGGGACCTCCTGTAGAAATGAGATACAGTGCAACAATCACAGTACAGTACTTTATGATAGACAAATACCTCAGGCAGTATAACTTTGCTGAAACAAGCAGCTCTGATTTATTTAGGGGGATATAACAAGGACAGGGGCAAATCAGGTTAATTAGCTTATCACTTTAATAATCTACCTATGGCTCTGTGCACAGGCCTATCCCTATCAGTTACTGTCCCTGGGTACCCAAGCCCTAGTGGCTAGTCCAAACCGTGGCAGCTGGTAGGGGCCCTTTCACACAGAGAAAAGGAGAATTAAACAGTCAGCAGTACAGTAATTCCATTTGGATTTAATGTGGCAATTCAACCCTGAATTAGTACTCACGACCTCCAAATAAGATAGGGTCCTTCAATGTCAGCAGGGCTCACTTGAGGTGCACAAACCTCTTCACACATCCATATAAAAGAAAGCACTATACCAGGCAGGCTGCATCTGTATCCCGATCGCAATTACTGCACAATACCCGGGAGAACACACAGCAGATTCAGTTCCTGACAGACCGAGTGTAATTTTCAGCAATTCCTCCAGTCTTCTACAGGGTGAGCCTGGTTTCTACTCTTCAGAGATCCTTTGATTCTTTTCACAGGGCGGATTCAGTCCTAACAAGCTGCAGCAGGAACTCTGGGCCTTACACCGTTTTTGACTAAAACTGCACACTGAAAAGCACAGGCTCCTTCCTTCTTCATTGCCAAAGCTCAACTGAAACTCCAACCGACAAAACCGGGCACTTCCTTTGAGTTCCTCCCAGTTCTTGACTGGATTGGCTGTCACTCACAATAGACTGCTGCTGTTGGTACAAAAGGCACTGAAGTCTAAACTACATCTCCCAGAGTCACTGCCCATACAATCCTCTTGTGGCTGGCTCAGATTATGAGTCCAAGTTCTGATTAGTCCAAGGCACCATTTTAGGCTAGCTTACCCCACACTGATTGGTCCAGTTCAGCAGTTCAAAACTAGAATGGGGAACTAGCAGACACAGTTCTGACTGCAAAGAAAGCAGGTTAGACAAACTGTAATTTCATTATTACTCTAAATAATTTCTGGCAAACAGTTACATCTTTCAGATAGGTTCCTTTGCACTCCTAGTGACTGCAAAATGAAGTGAATTGGCAGCAGCTCGAGTGGTACTCAGAAAGCACATAGTCCCCATACAAACTAATTATGTCTGCAAGCAGACAGCTCTTAAAGAGACAGTACCAGAGGCTCTAAAAACACTCACTGATAAATAGCTTAAATGCCAAATACCATTCAGGCTTGGAGCATTCAAGCAAGCTCCTGGAAGTCTTTTGGGAACCCCCATTTGCAGGGGGGTTACAATAGAATTTGACAGCAGATAAGGACAGCTTGGCCCACCCAGTCTGCCCATTTCCCTACCTAATGGATAAGCTGCAGATCCTAGTTAACCAGCAGTCTACTTCTTCCTACCCCCACCCCCTAGAATTGCCTTATGACTGTCCCATGCATGCTTGAATTCCACCACTGTTTTTGACGCCACAACCTCCTCCGGAAGGCCGTTCCATGCATCCACAACCCTCTCTGTGAAAAAATACTTCCTTACATTACCTCTGAGCCGCCCCCCCATCTTCAAATTGTGCCCCCTTGTTCTTGCACACCTCTTTTTTTGAAAGATGCTACCCTCTTGGACTTTGTTGATTCCCTTGAGGTCAATCTCCCATTATTCTTTACCCCATCCCAATTTCTTAAAAATAAATATCTTATAAAGTGTTATCAAACAAAATTTAAATATTTGGGAACCAATATTCCAAGGAATCTAGATAACTTGGAGCTGCTAAACTATGAACCTATTCGGATCCAATCTGATTTATCCTGTTGGTCCAAGTTATCATTAAACCTTTTCCAAAGAATCGAGACCATTCTCATGATAATATTGCCCAAATTACTGTATTTATTTCAATCATGGGACAAAATTGTATCGAATTTTATCTGGAACGGCCAGAGACCGAGGCTCAGGATGTCTCTACAACAACTTCCGCTTTCCCTAGGTGGAGCCAACCTACCTAATTTGAAATTGTATGCACTAGCAGCCTTTTTGAAAATATTGTCTCTATGGTTGTCTCCAACATACGAGGCACTCTGGAAAGACTTGGAATTTGCAATAAACAACTTATATGATATTACCAAGGTAACTTTGTCCTCGGCAATCAAGATACCACCTATGTGGGATTTCACACCTTTTACAGCACACATTTTAAAATTATGGTATAAGTTGAAAACACATAAGGGCTTCAGGGAACTCTTTTTCTTTTACACACCCGTCTCAGAAGATGACAGATTTTTTTCCAGCAGTCATAGACCACACCTTTCAAAATGGAGAAGGGCGGGGCTCCAATTCTTTAAGCAATTCCTTTCTCCGGCAGATATCATTCCATTTGAAATCCTTAAAACAACATATGGCCTATCGTATAATGACCTCTACAGATATACCCAGGTCAAAAACTATTTACTACGACAGAGAGACGTAACATCTATAGTAAGTTACAAGATCCCATCCCAATGTTGTGGAAATATCTTGAGGACAATATTAATGGTCATATGTGGGGCCACCAGGTGGGACATTTATACAAAATTCTTCGGGAGGGGATGGGCGAGTCATCGATTTCAGCTTTGAATAGCTGGTGCAGAGATTTAGAATTAGAAATATCAGAACAAGAATGGTTGCGAGCATCTCCTTTGGCATGCAGAGTAACCCATTCTACTAAATGGCGTAAATTCGCCTGGAAATGTCGCAGTTGATTATTTCACTCACCAGCAATTCTCACTAAGTACCTCCCCATCTCATATGGCAGGTGTTGGCGGAGATGTTCATGCTCGTACGCTGACCTAAGCCGTGTTTTTTGGACATGCCCGGAGCTAACACTGTACTGGTGCACATTGCAGCAGGAGATTTCAGATTGCCTAGGAGAGGTGGTCAAGTTCACAGCTGAAATGGTTCTGCTATCTCCCCCCCCCCCCATAGACAATCTTGGTATCGAACCCTACTACCTATTTACATTTTTTCAGCAAGAAAGGCTATAACTAGACAATGGAGGTCTCCAATTATTCCCACTCTCAAAGACTGGAGGGGGGTGGTTTCCGATATCTACTATATGGAATCCCTCATGGCTAAACTCCATAATAAACACCCTGTGTGTGAGGTGCTATGGAGGCCATGGGTGATGTGTCTATCTAGGCATGACTTTGTTCCTTGAGCCTCTCCATATAACAGCTTTACAGGTATCAGGGGAGACTAGGTCTCAGGAGGGACTTAAGTGCAGCCTTCACATCTGCTATAATAAGTATTCTATCTCATGGAGGAACTTAATTTGCAATTAGCTTAAAGGGGTTAAATGTCTGAAGTTTAAAAAATCCAGTCATTTTGTAAAGGTAATGCCATGAAAAAGGAAAAAGGCAATTGTTACATAAATGCTAACTGCGCTAAGATCTACTAAAAACGAACATTGTAACAATTCTATATAATGATGACTGTAATACATGCTGCTGTCACCTCTAACTAATAAAAAGAAATTTAAAAAAATACATATATATGTATTTTCAGATATTTCACAGACTCTCTAAAGGGAATCTCTCTTGGTGCCCCACAGCAGTACTGCAGGCAGGCAGGCAAGACATTTCTCCGGAGATATCACAGAAATTTAATGAAATATTTGGACATGTCAATGGTTACAACTGTAGCATTTAAAGCCAATTCAGTTTTCATTTTATATGTTCTGTATTTATATTTATTTTATGAAGATATTCCATTCAGGAGAAACACAGAGATAGACAGTAATCTTGTTTACAGATATGTCCTGCAGGGGAAGGGAATTGGGATAAAACCAAAAAGCAATAAACAAATCCAGATATAGCAAGTTCAAACCTTGATAATTCACAAAGTTTAAATCATATTTTTCTTATACGTTTCCTTAGCCTCTCTTTTGTCATTATGTTTGAAAGCTCCCTCCCACTCTGGCACCCAAACCCTCAATGCCACTTACCAAGGCTGCCTCCTGAGTCACCTTGTAGCCATGACCACCCCACAGGTGAGGTCTGAAGCAGGGGTTCCCTCGAATCTATGAGCATATTAGGCTCTGTTCTGGAGCCCATCCAGTTGGAATTAAGGGCCAGATATACCGGCGCTTGCTGGCCCTTGGTGCCAAGGAAATTTTTTTCTTTGTTTTTCCCCTTCCACCCAAGGTGGCGCAGTAAGCCCATCATGACGCATGCACACAAGCATCATGTACATAGATGACAGCATCTGCCACTTCTTCCAGGGTGTTCTTCCAATCTGCAGTACCACCTGTGGTCACCCAGGTGGCAGTGCTGCAGTGAAGGATACAGCCCTCCATCCCTGAAGAAGGAAAATGTCCTCTGAGATGCTCAATCCTCCTACTCCTGGCAGGCCCCTGACAATCCAAGATCACTCCTGATCCTGGGTCACCAGCATCATGTACTGCTTCACCAACAGGTCAGCTAAGTTTCCTTAGTTTCTAGGGGGGTACTACTGGTGCATGGCATTTATCTGTAATCAAACACAGTCCAGATGTCACCTGCACCTCGGGGTGTTTCTCTTGTATGTTCCTCCCCATACAGAATCTGCCTGCGAGCACTCCGGTGCACGTATGCACACCTACATGCATGATTTACATGTATGGGCTAGGCTGTGTTCCTCTCTATCCCATCCCTCCCAAGCTGCACTACCACCTGCGGTCACCCAGGGGACAGTGTGGTAACATGGAATGCAACCCTCCCCAGATTAGGTGAGCATTCCAGAAACTTGGTGTCGCAGCCCTGCCATCCTTTGCCCCACACTTTCCCCATAGCTCAACCCAGATGGTCTCTATGGCATTGTCTGCCCACCTGATGTCCTTGTCCTCCACAGTGACTCCATCCCTGACAAAGAGAGCCACGCTTCCCACTATACTGCCAGGCCTATTCCATAAGAATAGTCTGTATCCCTCTATCCTAATATTACAGTGCCCCCCCCAACCCATTCACACACAGATCTCTGTGAGTGCAACTAAGTACAAACATATGAAAAAAGCCAGCAGATACAGGCCTAAAAGGTCTATCTTTGCTCGATTTTGCAGTTCATGGTTTACACCATTGCTGCCACCCCCCCCCCACTTGTCACCACTATCACCTTTCTTCTCCTATACTGAGCTCGACTGTTGGGTCCAGTCAACTCCAATAGTTATTCTGTCCTTTACTCCATCCTACCCCCTTTTAAAACTCTCCACTGATCTCTGTAAGACCAGCTCCTCTGGGAGTATGTTCCATGCAACCACCACTTTTTCTGTAAAGTAGTGCCTTCTCAGTTCCCTCTTGAATCTTCCTCCCTCCAGCTTCATACTATGGCCCATAGAGATCCCTCCTCTCCTCAACTGAAACATGCCCCCAGTGCTAGCCCTGTTTATGCGCATCAGGTACTTGAAGGTCTCAATCATATCTCCTCTGCCCCTGTTATCCTTCAGGGAGTACATATTTAGCTCCTTCAGTCGCTGCTCATAGGACTTATCCCCCATACCCCCTTATTAGTTTGGTCACCCTTCTCTGAACCCCCTCCATGAGCTTGATGTCCCTTTTCAAGTAGGGGTACCAGAACTGTACACAGTATTCTAGGTGCAGCCTCACCAGTGATTTGTTGTTGGCCTTGGCTGCTGCCAACCTGTACTTCTCTGAATGGTTCATATTCCCTATGACCACCACCCCTGGATCCCTTTCCTCCTCTGTGACCTTTAACCTCCCCCCCATATGGTAGGTGTTCCTTGGGTTCTTTTCCCAAGTCCTGCCCTTATAAGTGTATCAGGTCCTCAAGCTCACCCATTTTGCTAGGCATATTCTTTATATTAACGAAAGGAGTAGTTGTGCTCCAAAACCTATGTCTAGGCAAATAGGTCTAGGTGCATAATAGCAGGGTCAATATACACAAAAACATTAATCCAGTAGGATTTTTCTATTTGCAGTCTAAAACAAACAGGCTTTCTACTCGAGTTTCATGAAACAATGTACAATATTTATTAAAGCAGTCTCAAATGGCAACAAAATTCTAGTGCATCTAGTGTTGGGTAAGTTACTTTTTCTATTACTTTCTATTACATTTGGGAACTTGTTCCAAGAAGCTCTGTGCAGTCACTAGCAAGGATGGAGAAGTACTAGAAAAAGTAATAGACCTTACAATTATAGTTACTTACTTCTTTGAATACAAAAACAATACAAAAATAATAAATAACGGTAACAGATTCAATTTTCTGAAAGTAATAGGTTAGTTACTTTCAAATAAATGTAATCAGTTACAGTTACGTATTTCTTTTGTATAAAAAGACATAAGTAATTGTAACTGTAAAGTGTATTACATTTCCCAGTACTTCTCCATCCTTGCTGGTGACTGCACAGAGCTTTCTGGAACAAGTTTTCAAAAGTAATAGAAAAAGTAACTTACCCAACACTGAGTGCATCTTTAGAGATATCAAAACCATTCATAGTCAGAGCATATTCAAATCAAAGTCCAAAGAGTCACTGTACCCAAACTTCGATCCATCAATTGTTCAGGCGTTTTCTGGATGCATAGCTAAATTGCCTAATCCAAATCCTGAAAAACAACTTTCTCTTTTGTTCTTCCACAGAAAGCTGAGGCAAGTACCCCATCACTGGAGCATGCAAATCTGTGATTGACTTAAAGATTCTCGGCAAACTTTTCCATAAATGTGCAAAGATGCTGCTGGGATCCTCAGCCTGGGGCATCATCTTCAAACTATCCACGTGTAGTCGAGTCAGAGTCTGAAATGTGTGCATGTGTGCTGACATTTCGGAGTTATCAAGACTCTATCCTTATGTAAACCTGGTGCCATCTACCAAGAGGGCTACTACCCCTGCCTTGCCGGCTGGAACAAGGTTTAGGGGTCTGGGTTCCTATTTTGCTGTTACCAGGGTTCTTTCCCATGATTTATTTATTTAGTTAGTTAGTTTTTGTTAACGGGTAAGTGCACTAGACAAATTCTTGCCTATTTTCAGGCACGCCCGGGGGGGAGGGATACAGATGAATGTCAACTGACCTTGAACCAGATTAAGCTGTTGGTGGTATTTTTAATGAGTGGGGGGAAATTAGGCCAGGGCACTGCGGAAATTTTCCTACTTTCCAGCAGTGGGAACCACTGACCGTCTGAGGATGGCCAGCTCTGGTGGGACACCAATGGAGATGGATGTGTGGGAGGCTGGGGAGCTGGTCTCCTCCCCTACCTCATGTGTGCCAGAGACTGACAAATTTTATGATGCTGTGGGGCATCTGGAAACAGATATGCAGACAGAGAAGGCATCGATGATTAGTGAAGTGGTACAGACTCCTGTGGTTATTATGAAATGTCAGGAGGTTCCTACTGAAGAATCACAAAAAACGGAAGCTGAGATAGAAGATCTGATACTTTCAGAAGAACAAGCTTTTTTAGAAAAAAGGATGCACTTACCAAGCTTTTGTAGTCCGAAAAGAAGGCAAGCACACTGGAAGTGGCAGAAGTGCCTGACACAGAGGCTCCAACGGCTGGGCTCACTGAGAGGAACATTGAAGGGGAAGTGGAGGAATTCGACAGAAGTGCTTCATCGCACCTGAGACACCTGAAGGGATGATACCTTTCAGGTCGCAAGTCAGAGATGGTGCTTGTTTTGATTTTACTACAGCTGCCTGAAGACCAGAATCTTTTGTTTTTGGTACTACCTCAGGAGTCTGGGCCTCATCCAGAAAGGCATTTATGGTCTCTGAACAGACCGGTCTAAGTAAGGGTGTTCCCATATGTGCAGTTGCTCCGATACTTGCTCCTGTGAAGGACGGCTCAGAGGTGTCAGTGGAAACCAGACTGAGGGATGCTGGATGGGCCTTCGATACCACTTCAGGAAGTGGATTTCAGGCATGACTCCTTTTTCTATGCCTAGTAGTGTACCTACTATTGACACTGCTCAGCTTTCAAGTACACCAACTGGCGGAGCTGCTGCTACTGATACAGAGATGAAAGCTCTAAGCACTGGGCTGAACACACCCTTGACTTTATCACCTGAACTGCTTTTAACACAAAATCTTTCTTTGACCTTTATGGCTTAGACCCAAACAGTGGCTCCTAGTATGTCTACTAGTTCTACTGCTTCACTACCCTACACGATTGCTTCTTCCTTAGCCACTGACACACACTCTGGCTCAACAAACACTAACCCTGTCTCACTGTTGGACACACAGACCACAAGGCCAGTTTTGGCCCAGCCTTATGCTTCATTGTTCTATTCCCCTATATTGCCTGCTAAAAGGCATAATGTGGTTCATTTGCATTATAAAGGGGGTTTGGATATCCATCATGACAGAGTTTATGTGGCTCATACCCTACTGAAAGGGTCGATAGGCTTTAATGCTGCCAAGATCTATGCTTTAATTCATGTCTCCAGCGAGATTACCTTTGATGTGAGTTTTAAACTTAGTTCTGGTTTAGAAAAATTCTGGGGCAAATACCAGGCCTTTAGACTTTCTCCCTTGTGGGCCCCTTTCGAAGCAACCCCTCTGACCAAACCTGTTTTTCAAACAATTACTGTTCTATTTTGCAACGAGGGGGTTTTGATGTGACTGACTTGGTATTTTGGCTGAAGCTGAGATGTACTGTACAGGGAACCCCTGAGGCCATTTTTGACACTGAGAATATGGACTGGAGGCTGAAGGGTTCATGCAGTTTTAAACACTGTGGATGCTGGTTTGCAGCACTTTCCCAATAGTTTCTACTTGTGAAGGGACAGGGGAGTGCTTTCTTATGGTGGCCAGCCTAAGGCCTGTTATAGGTGTGGGTCTTCCACACATCTTAGCAGCATGTGTGATCAACTTAAATGTACTTCTTGTAATGGTATAGGTCACATGAGCGGGCACTGCACAAACAGTCAGGTGTGCAGCCTCTGCTCAGAATTGGGTCATACATACGCTGCCTGCCTGGAGGCTGCACACAATCAGGAGCATCAAGCAGATGATGTAGAACAACAATTATTGACTACTGTGGCCCAAAGGGAGATGGCTAAGAAAGCCCATAGGGCAGACAGACAGGGGATCCCTTCTATACCTCACCCTGTTACTACACCTACTAGGGCCACTGAGACCCCCCCTCCAGATGTCAGAGGTTTTAATGGATACCGATACGACCTGTCCTGCAGGGCCCACTTCAGTAGACTGTGACATCTCTTCACAGCAACTGGAAGTTCCTCCAGTTATGGAGGGGGTAAGAATGGACGCCTCAGTTGTACCTATTGAGAAGGAGACTATGCCTCCTCCCTCTCAGTCGACTTCCTTTGGTAAGGACCGAATGGTCCTGTGCAAGAGAGATGGTAGGAAACCACCGCCTCCAAAAATAACCCAAAACCTCAGAATTACCACTCTCTAACAGATTTAACATTCTGAATCCACAAGCTGATTTGTCTGGGAATGAGTCAGATGAGTCCACCCTTAGCTCTTCCATTCCGGACCAAGGTACGGATCAGGATGAAGTGTCCTCTGATAAACTGCAGTCTTTGCAACCAGAGGAAGAAAACCCATGGCTTAAAAAAAAGGAAAAATCTAGGAATATGAAAGGGAAACTTAAGCAACCCCCATGATTTCAGTGTTTTAAGGGATCACCTTTACCTCATTTACACTAGCGCCCTTTTCCTTTTTTTCATGTAATGTAAACGGCATGAAGTCACACAGGAAGAGGGCAGCCACTTTTTCAAATTTAATTTCTAAGAGTCAGTGAATTTTCTTTTTGCAAGACACTAGGCTCAGCTCTCTACCAGATGTTTCAAAAGGGGTAAAGAAATGGTATGTGGGGCCTTCTTACTGGTCTGTAGGCCAAGTTGCCTGCTCAGGTGTAGGAATTGTTTTTCATGGTGTACAGTTCAAACTTCTGAAATTACTAGATTTGTACCCAAGGAGGGCCCAGCTTTTGGATGTAAACATTGAGGGGCGGTTATATTGGTTAATAAATATTTTTGCTGTACAGACCAAAGCTGGCTGTATTGAATTGTTCCAGCTAATTCAGCCATATTTGTTTACTCTCTCTTAATCTTACCATTTATCACTTCTTCTCCCTTAGCCTCCCTCTTCTTCTTTCTCCACATATATATCTCTCTCATTTTACCTCTCCTCTACACTAACTTGTTTTTTTCCTCTTTTAGATATTTCCTGAAGAAGACCTGAGGTCGAAACATAGATTTTTAACTCTATTTTCTGTTTTCAGCATGCATTTAATATAACCATTTTGTTTTGCTTTTAGACCACATGCTGACGCAGCGTCTTGTCTTTGTTTTTTTACATATTTGTTTACACCGCATAATTTAATTTTTGGGGAGATTTTAACTGTAGTTTGGGTTTGGAAGACAGAGGCGGTTTGGGTTTGGAAGACAGAGGCAGAACAACCAGCACATGAAAGGTTTACTGTGATATGACCTGTCTTAAAAATAGTGTACATACTGCTTCATTGAAGGATGCTTTCTTTTCGGTTCATTCCAGATCTGAACCCACTTTCTCTAAAGGTCCCTGGCTACTCGTATAGATTTTTTCTTTATCCCACGCACATGGTAGTACACTCTATAACAGCAGAGCCAGTGGAATTTTCAAATCATAAAATCTTAGTCTTACAAGTAGGCAAAGTGAGTCTGATAGAGTTTGGGCCAGGGCTACGGAGATTTTTTCCAGCTCAGTTGGAAGGTGTTCAGCTACTAACCCATCTTAAGCATTTTATTATAATGAGAAAGCCACTTTTGGTGTTTTATGATTCTTTAGTCCAATGGTGGACAGACACCAAGAGAGCTTTGATTACTTTATTGAAACAAGAAGGAAAGAATTGCAGGGATGCACTTTTATTGGACTTATTTGCAGAACAGGAAACAACTTCTTTTTTTTTCATTTTATTGATTAAAGGTATCAGAATTATAAACCTTTGAGTCAGAGACTCATTTACAAAGGCTCCATGCCACATTACAAACAGTACAAAATAGTGTTCAAAGATACAATACAGAGATGGAACAGTAATTACATGTATATACAACATCTATACATTAGCAAGCAATAAGTAAAATACAGATATTCAGAAGCTGGGGGAGGAAAACAGTAGGAGTGCAACGATCAGAGGGTTAGCAGGATGGAGATCCTTTGTCGTAGCACAAGAGCAGGCAAGGACTTAGGTTAAAGGTCCAGGTTCATGCCATAAAGGGAGTCAGAGGGGGAGGGGGCAAACTGAGGGGAAACAGTGGGGGGAAAAGAGGCAAGCCTGGAGAAGTCATATATTCTGTGGTTGGAGGGAGCACCAGGGGGTGGGCTAGTAGCAGTCGTAGGTGCTCAAGGAACAGAGGCGTTCCCTGAGGGTGGTTTTAATGTGGCCTATTTTATTTTTAGAGGAGATGGCACTGGGCAGGGCATTCATCCAGAGGGGGCTCTATAGCAGATAGAGCTCTGGCCTTGAGTAGTTTGATAGTG
Source organism: Neoceratodus forsteri (assembly GCA_016271365.2). Lineage (NCBI taxonomy): Eukaryota > Metazoa > Chordata > Ceratodontiformes > Ceratodontidae > Neoceratodus > Neoceratodus forsteri. The sequence continues at coordinate 1,297,374,531 of CM057459.1, forward strand.
GGGAATCAGGAGGGAGGGTTTGGTGGAGCTGTGAGTAGGTATCACCGAGGGTGCAGGTTGTAGCAGGTGGGTGTGGCTGAGGGGGGGATAAGCTGATGATGATCTTTTTGATTAGGAGGCATATCTGGTACCTAAGTCTCCCATCAAGGTCAAGCCAAATGGAGAGACTATACAGAGCATAAATGTGTGTCAAGCCAGAGCAGCCTGTAGCAAGGCAACAGGCTTTGTTTAGGGAAACACGGATTCTGGGGAGGGCAGAGGGCAAACTTCAAAAACATTTCTTGTAGTATCATCACGGGTTTAGATTATTCAGCCCAAATAACTTCTGTGAAGACTGCGATGATGGAATTCCATTCTGGCCACACAACCAGACTGAAGAAACAACAGGAATATGGAACATGGGGGAAGGCAGCTGTAGTGTGCCCGTATGACTAATGCAGATTTAAGGTGGTACAAAAGACTACTGAGGATTTGTTTGATGGACAACACAATTTGTAAACTTCAGTGAAGGGCATTTTGGAAGTGTTAACAAAGCACTCTTCCCCTTGATTTTCCAAATAATGGAGTGGACCTGCAGGTCAAGAAACGTTCTTTGCTGATTTCATATTACCACATTGCTCACCCGAAGTGTTGCAGTCTCTGACAGTAGATATTTCATCAATGGAGGTGGGTGCTGCAATTCAGTCCTTGAGGTTAGCCAAGGCTCTAGACCCAGATGGCCTTCCCAGTGATTTATTTAAACTACTGGGACTGGACTCGATGATGGAAATGGCCAGAGTTCACAATGAAATTTTATCTACTACAGGGGTTTCCCTGGATATGTCTAAAGCTACACTGATTTTTTTATTCAAAAAGGGAGACAGGTGACTGATAGAGAATTGGAGACCCATTAGTCTTTAAAATTGTGATTTTAAAATCTTGGCCAAAATCCTACATACAAGGCTTTCCAAAATGGCTGAATATTTACTACATCCTGCACAATTTTATTCTGTTGAAGAATGCTCGGTGACTAATAATTTTATACTTCTTTAAGAACGTTTTGAATGAGGAAGGAAGCAACAGGCTGAGGGCATTGTTTTGGCCTTGGATCAGAAGCAGGCCAATGATGTAGTAAACCAGCAGTATATTTGGTTTGTGCTTCAGTCTTATGGCATACCAAGTAAATTTGTAACTTGGCTTAGTGGACTATACTGGGTTGCCACAGTTACGCCGATGGCCAATGGTTGGGTAGGACCTATGATTCCTATCAAGACAGGTGTAAGGCAGGGGTGTCCATTGAGCCCCCTGCTATATGTGTTTAGTATAGATCCTCTTCTCTGATGACTTAACAGTCTAGCAACCATCACGCATTTGCAGTGTCCTGATGGGGAAGTTTCTTTTAGGGCCACTGCTTATGCAAATGACCTTTGTTTACTTGTTTTGGATGTTCCCTCAGCTGAACAGGCTATCCATGTGTGTCAGGAGTTTGGGGAGTTTTCAGGGGCTTCCCTCAACCTGCTGAAATGTCTAGGTAGGTGCTTGGGGGCCTCAGGGGAAGCTGAAACATCTGTAGTGGGTATTACTCTACTGACCACACTTATAAAGATTTTAGGTATACTGTTTGAAGAAGGACAGATGGCAAAACTGAACTGGTCTTCCAAACTGGAGCAGGGGAAGTCCCTTGTAGCCCAGTGGAACAAACATAAAACAAGCATTTGTCAATGCCGAATGTTTGCTTGCTGGCATTGGCAATGGTAGTGTAGAAGTTACAGAGCTGCGTAATAGGAATGGCAGTGAAGTATTGAACTGAAGCCAACCCCACCACCACCCTGCAGAGAGTGACAGGCATTGGGGTGTGCCTTTGGGTTGTCAGGCATAACAGCCACGCCATTTCACCACACCCCACCCTGCAGACACTGACAAGTGTCACAGTGTTCCTTGGGGTCTTTGGCCCTTATGCACACCCCATTCCATTAGGAAATACAGTGAGATGGGTGCGATATAGGAGAATGGGTGAACTTTGGGATGAAGAGTCCAAGGCATACCTCAATGCCTCTCACTGGCTGCAGGGTGTGGAATGGTATGAGCATTACAGGCAAGAATCCCAAGTCACACCCCTGATGCCTGTCATTCTCTACAGGGTTGGGCGTTAGAGTTGGAAACCGAATACCTCAGGCATTCGTTGGTATTTTCACTCCAAATGTTCAGCATGGTTTTTTTGTGACCCCACCTAATGAACAGGGGGAATATCAGTTTGTTAGCCGAAAGCTGCTTATGCACAGCGACTACGGCATTTAGCACCACAGGTGCAAAAACATTCCGAACAGAATGTGAAAAATGACAGCTGTACTGTTCATGGGGAGGTGTAAAAAATGGCAATGTTGCAAATCTGCACTAAAAATATTTAAAGAAATGGTGAAGTCACGAGCGTACATAGAAACTGTGCAACGCACACCCGTAATATAATTAGGTTGGGGATTTTTTTACAGCAAATTGTCAACACAGGCATTTTGGTGCCTCCGATCATGAACAGTGTCACTGTGATTTTCTTTATCTGTCCCAAACAATGATTTCCCACAGCGACCACGCATCTCTGCGCCTGAAAGTGTGAAAACACACTTTGGCCATGTTGTGAAAATGACAGCTATACTGTAAATAAGGAAGTGTGGAAAATGCCACTGGTGAAAATCTGGACTTAAAATATTACAAAGTCATGAACTTACGAGGGTGCGTGGAAACTGCGCAATACTCACTCGTAACACAGTCATTTTATGGACTTTTGTCACCAAATTTTCAGTATCACCATTTTAAGACCTCTGCTCATGAACAGTATAACTGTGATTTTCTTAATTTGTCCCAAACATTGCTTTCGCACACCAACAGCACCATTGGACGCTACATGTGCGAAAACACATTTTGGGCTGCATATGAAAAATGGAAGCTGTACTGTTCATAAGGAAGTTTAATAAATGGCAATGTTGAAGATCTGGAGTGAAAATATTAAATTCAGTAAACTTATGAGCATGCATAGGAACTCAAGCAACGCACCATAAAACAGTCATTTTAGAATTTTTCACCAAATTTTCAACATAGACATTTTAAGACCTCTGCTCATAAACAGTGTCACTGTGATTTTCTTAATGTGTCCCATACATTGATTTCACACATCGACAGCCATTGTGCGCTACATGGGCAGAAACACATTTTGACAAGATGTAAAAATGACAGCTGTACTGCTCATAAGGAGATGTGGTAAAATGGCAATGTTGAAAATCTGGAGAAATATTGAAAATTTGCGAACTTACGCACGTGCGTAGGAACTGTACAACGATGCTCATAAAACAGTCATTTTTGGAATTTTTTCACCAAATTTTCAACATAGCCATTTTAAGACTTCTGCTCATGAACAGTGTCACTGTGATTTTCTTAATTTGTCCCATACATATTGATTTTGCAACCACTGACGCCATTGTGCGCTATATGGGCGGAAACACATTTTGGGTAAGATGTGAAAATGACAGCTATACTGCTCATAAGAAGGTGTGGTAAAATGGAAATGTTGAAAATCTGGAGTGAAAATATTGAAAATTCGCAAACTTACGAGCGTGCCTAGGGACTGCGCAACGCACGCTCGTAAAACTGTCATTTTTAGTAATTTTTTCACCAAATTTTCAACATAGCCATTTTAAGACCTCTGCTCATGAACAGTGTCACTGTGGTTTTCTTAATTTGTCCTGTACATTGGTTTCACACACTGACTGCGCCACTGTGCGCTACCTGGGCGGAAACACATTTTGGGTGAGATGTGAAAAATGACAGCTGTACTACTCATAAGAAGGTGTGGTAAAATGGCAATGTTGAAAATCTGGAGTGAAAATATTGAAAATTCGCGAACTTACGAGTGTGCGTAGGAACTGTACAACGCACGCTCATAAAACAGTCATTTTTTGGAATTTTTTCACCAAATTTTCAACATAGGCTTCTTGAGAGCCCACCTTATGAACACTGGCAGTGTTGATTTGTTAATCAGTCCCAAAAGGTGATTTCGCGCAGTGACTGCAAAATCACCCTTCGGGCCCGATAACGCCATGACAGTGACAGCATTCATGAGAAGGGGTCCCAAAAACCCCATGTTGAAAATTTGGTGCAAAAATTCCAAAAAATGCCTGAGATATGCAGCAAAGTTGAAAACCCCTATCTATCCCATTATACAGCTTACCGGCATTTCCTCAGTTCGCGGTCGGCTTTGAAGAGTGCAGACGTGTTCCCGGTCCACGAAGATCGTCGTGCCAGACTCCAGAGGTAAGTATGGGGTGAGGGTTGTGGGAGGCAGGTCGCGGTAGGTGGTGTGGGTTGTGGGGGGAGCAGGGGAAGCACCGTGGGACCATTTTTAATTTTCAGGTATTTGAAAAAAAAGACGACGAGGACATTTGCCACGCTGAGGTTGGCTCCCAGGCCGTGGCAGAAGGACGGCTGGGGGGCGGGAGCTGACGAGGGATTGGGTACCCTCTGCCGGCCATGGTATTTGTTGCCATGTTGGGGTGGGCTCCTAGCGTGGCACCCTGTACTTGGGGGCAGTGGGCGGCGGGATTGGGCACCCCGTCGCCTATAGAGTCTGTGCGTGGGGGGCAGCCGCATGTGTGCGTGCATGTGTTTCTGTGTGTGTGTGTGTGTGTGTGTGTGTAGGGGAGCCGCGAGCATGAGCACTCATTGCTGCTCATCAGCGTAGCTCCCTTTCAACTGTATGCCACTGCATTTTGAGCTTGTCATAGACAGCTCCAGCATGCATTGGCAGACAGGGGCCGCGCCTGCCAACATACTGACTGAATTGGAAGAGGGGGTGACACACCTCCGAAAACTCGGATGATGGCACTATGTTTCTTGCACATGCGTGCAAACAAACATAATGAATAAGCAAAAAAAGAATCTATTTAATTAAAACCTTGATTCCCCTTTTTGTATCTCAGCTATGTTTTCCCACCTCCTAAAGTTTTTGAAACCACACTTTACAGTATTTTTTTTTTCAAGCAGTGTGGGGAAGTTGTCTGAACCCTATAAAATGGAATGTTCTCTATCTTTCCATTGATAAAGGGGGTTTAGGGATGGTGAATCCCCTAGTTTTTTTTTTTTATTCTATTTTCACAATGACCAACCTTAAACCTTTCATCTTTGATACTGGGAAATGTTGGACCCCATTTTTTTTCACCTCTTGTTGTCCATGGTTCAGACATTGGGATGCAGGCCAGTTGCAGGGAACTGGAGATGCAGGTCAGGCTCCACCTTATGTATGGCAGTTATTTTTAAAACGGAAAGCTTTGCACATTTCTAGCAGAATGGTAATAACTGGGCATAGATAAACATTATATGATTATGTCATTTTGGGTTATTTTACGGATTCCGCCATTTTTATGGAGTTCCCTCCACTTTTTTCATCTTCCTTACAGAGCTTATTACAAAAGAAAATAATCCCCCCCCCATAGAAACATAGAATTTGACAGCAGATAAGGACCGCTTGGCCCACCAAGTCTGCCGATTTCCCTACCTAATGGATAAGCTACAGATCTTAGTTAACCAGCAGCCTACTTCTTCCTACCCCCACCCCCTAGAATGGCCTTATGACTGTCCCATGCATGCTTGAATTCCACCACTGTTTTTGACTCCACACCTTCCTCCGGAAGGCCGTTCCATGCATCCACAACCCTCTCTGTGAAAAATACTTCCTTAAATTACCTCTGAGCCGCCCCCCCCAATATCTTCAAATTGTGCCCTTGCTCTTGCACACCTCTTTTTGAAAGATGCTACCTCTTGGACTTTGTTGATTCCTTGAGGTACTTGAACATTTCTATCATGTCCTCCCCTCTTCCTCCTTTCCTCGAGGCTATACATATTAAGCTCCTTTAGTCTCTCTTCATATGTCTTCCGGTGTAGACCCTGCACCATTTTAGTTGCCCTCTTCTGGACAGCTTCCATCCTGTCTATGTCTTTGCGGAGATTGGGTCTCCAGAACTGCACGCAGTACTCCAGATGGGGTCTCACCAGATGTCTGCACAGAGGGATAATAACTTCTTGTTTTCTACTGGTGATGCCTCTCTCTATGCATCCCAATATCCCCCCAGCCCTCCTTGCTGCCCTCTCACATTGCTTGCCCACCTTTAGGTCATCTGATATGACTACCCCCAGGTCCCTTTCCATTTTTGTTGCTGTTAGTATCTCACCCCCCATTGTGTACTCTGACCCTGGGTTTTTGTTTCCCAGGTGCATTACCTTGCACTTCTTAGCATTGGATCTAATGTTTGGGATGTCCACTGCCTCTGCTGTCATGAAAGGTTAAATGTGAAAGAAAGTCAAAAACATAAACCGTTGGCTGAACGACTGTGTAGTAGACCACAATGTATTCAGCAACTAGAATCCATGCAGCATCTTTTTTTCACTTGCTCATATATTTCAGCTTTTTGGACCTTCATTCCTACCTTATGGCAGGCACCTTTTTTTAGAACTCTCAGTTATGAAGTTTTAATTTACACAGCATCAGGGTCTGCATGGAGTGCTTGGGATGATAGTACTCTACCTGTGATTTTTGCTGTTATTCGTTGGCATATCTGGAATTACAGGTGCTTGTATACTCTGCAGCAAAAAGATTTGTATTATCAGGAATTGGCTACTAAAATTACATCGTATCTTAAAAGGGTTTACTGGGCAGACTGGGAAAGCAACCATGAGATAAATATTACAGAAAAATGAAGGAATCTTCCTTGGGTTACTAATTCTGATGTTCCTGTCACTTGAATTTTTCTTTATCTTTAAACTCTCAAACAGAAGTTTGGTGTTTGAATATTTATGATACAGGAACACATTTTATACATGTATAGGATATTTTCCCCTATCATTTTTTTGATAATCCTTTTCATTTTACAGGGTTTCTTTTTACTTTTTCACAAATATTTAGATATTCCATAGATTTGCAGTACTAAATATTGTTTATTTGATTTAAGTAACATGGTGTCTAGAACCTCCTTGTATGTTTCTTTCTTAGAAATTGGTTTGATGGTTATAATTTAGTTTTTTCCCCATTTATCTGGGTATAATTTGTATTTTACAGTTTATATTTGGGTGGTTTGGGGATTGGGTTTCTTTCTTTGTTATTGCACAATGATTGTCCTTTTGTATTTTGGCGATGTAATTTGTTGTATGATTTTCTTTCCATAATAAATTCCCCTGCTCTTTTCAAGAAGTGCCATGGGATCTTTAACATCCATCTGAACTACCACTGGAACAGGCAGATAAGACCTCAGTTTAATGTCTCATCCAAAAGATGGCACCTCAGGTGTGCAGCACCCCCCTCATGCTGCACTGCAGTGTCAGTACTGGGATATTAACCCAAGTGCCTGGTGTGGGGCTAGAACTCACAGCCTTCTGATCTCCCAGCCTCAGAGGTGAGTGTGATACCTACTGACCCACTGACACAAGATAGAACTGTATAGCACGGCATCTCCACCAAGAGTACATATTAAGTGGGTCTGATTTTAGCAGTACAAACCCCTGGGATGCTGTACTAACCCACCTCCCCACACAGTCACCCCAACACATGGATACTATAACCAGAAATCCCCAAATTCAACATTTTGCATTTAATGGCTTCAGCTAATAATATGCTCACAAGTCAGAATTTTCTGAAACAGATAACACAGTTTATTTACATGGTATACCCAGTGCTGCACTTTTCACCCTCTCCCCACCCTTTCTACATTCCTTCTCCTCCCCTTCCCTCTCCTCTTCCCTCCCCCTATGACTCTGGCACTTCTTATCTGCTGTCTATTCTCTCTGACAAATGCTGCTGGCTGCCTTGCTTACAATGCTACCCTTGAATTGTATTAATCTGTACTCTGTTTGCAATGTCCACATTGTTGTAATGCCTGTCTTGATGTTCCCCATAATTTGTATTTCTCTGACATGGAACCTTTGTAAAAGAGCCAAGGCTCAAAGGTATTTGTAATCCTAGACTTGATAAATAAAAATGAAACAAATAAGATGGAGAAGAGGTTAAGCAAAACATTTAGCAAAGTTGCATTTAAAGAGTAGCATTTTCAAACAACCATTTTCCTTTTGAATTCAGCCCATATTTTGATGCTTGCAGCACCAACCCTCTATTTGGCTACCTGCTGCAGGTATTAAATTGTCACAAACCCAAACTGTTACCAGTTAACCCCCTTTGTCCCCTGCCTGGGTACCCAGGTATTTGTTGCAGGCCTGAGGTGCTGCTGGTCGGCTGGCATTGGCACACTTGATATAAAATAACATTACTTTTAACTTTCTCTTGATTACTTTAGCTTTGATATTACTTTATACACTAGTGGGCACAACGTGAGAGCAACTATATACATCCCCCAGCTGCAGGACAATTCCTGCCTTTACTCACAGTTCCACTAACAGTCGTCGGTGGCATGGTGACTGCACCTCTGGGGAAGATGGAGCAGCAGAACTTGGAGATTTGGATCTGAAGAGACTGAAGATGTGGAGCAGGCACTCTGCAGCTTGACTGAAGGTCTCGCAGCTTGTCCCCTTCAGCCTGTTTCCATGCCAGATGCAGAGCATGAGCGCAAGGCTTTCCAGGCCACAAAGGAACCTAGACCCCAGAAGTGACCCCCCCCCCCGGTTCGGCTCCCCCAATAGATCAGAGTGTCCTAGCTCCCTGTGGCCAGTTGGCCCCACTTGATAGGGGTTGGCTGGTTCTCTACCTGGCTCCAGGTTGAAAACTGAGCAGAATCCTCGGTCTCTTTAGTTCAGCTCAGTTGGGCAATTTTTAATCTTTGGGGTTTAAGCAAAACACCCTTCAGTCACACTACCATCGTGGCAGCCATGGCCCTTTTTTGTCACAGGTCACAGTCTCTGGCTTCCCACCAAGCACACGGTCTCAGTGGAACTTGGACAATCACCTTGGACTCCTCCGAGGACCCTGAACTTGCCCTTGACTGAAACCTTTCACTTCCCTTGATGCAGGCAAATCCTTTTTCTCATCTTGCAGTTGCTACTAAATGCAGAAGAGGCTTTCTCTTCAACCTTTTTGAGCTACCTGGTTTTATTGGCCAAGCCTCTGCATGTCCGGGAGACTCCAATACCTAGTGTCCATACCAAAAACCAGTCCATTTTCCATACTCCATTTTCCAAAACCAGAACCATTCCTTGAACCTTTTGTCCTTCCCTTTTGCTTAAGATGCTGTGTCATGCCAGGGTCATACAGAAACCTTTTTCCTTTCTTGAACCTTTTCTCCTCGTTTCTCACCATTCAGGTACAGAATAAGATAGCCGTTTCTCTCCAAAACCCTTAATCAAAACCTTCACCACTGTAGTGTAGCTCCTTTCCCACAGCAGCCTTTTGCAGAACCCTGCAGCTCTCTCAGCAGAGCTGCGAAAACCATACTCCTTCCTCACATTCCTCCACCATGGGGAAAGGCATACCCAGCCCCTGGAGGACAAGTGACCGGCAACCACCTGGCAGACTCTTTCCCAGCCTTGCAGGCCCATTTTTTGCATAGGAGCTGGAGCCCCCCTACCTCTGGAGGGGCTCCTGCTGAACTCCACTAGAACCAACTGTTCCTTTTCTTTTGGGAGCTCTCTGACAGCTCCCTATTGTCTGAATTCACTGTCCTTTATATATGAACCTCCTTCGATACCTGAGTGGCTGGGCAAAATGGCACCAAGTATTTCCCCCGCTTTTTTCCCCTAAAGACTTTTCAACAATCCCAAAGTCCTCTGGGGAAATCCTGGCACTCCAATTGGCTGTGCTGTGGTCATATGGCTGCAAGTATGGCTGCTGGCAAAACAGTCCCAGTGTAGTCCACACAATGTTCCAACTTTATTCCCCCTGAGGCAGCCAAATTATTTACTTTTATCCTACATTTGCCCCTCCACTATGTAGCAGCCTCTTTGCCCAGTAAGCCAAGTGCAGTACTTAACTTTTTTATTCAATCCCCAGCTGGTCACTGCTGTCATTTCAGAGTGTCCCCAGGCAGCCCATACACAGTCCCCTTGTAGTCTACATGGTCTCCCACTTTCACATCCTACTGCAGCCACAGTAAACATTTTTATTTGTTTAGCTGCCCCCTTGCCCTTTCACACCATGGCAGCGGTTAAACATTTTGTGTAGCCCCCAGCCTGTTGTAGTGCCGATTTTCTCTGCCCCAAGGCACTAGACAGGCTCCCTATTTATTCACTGACCTACGCAGCCAGTATAGTGTTATGCTTGTGTAACTGTGTTAGTTTTGGTTGTGGTCATTCACACTCTCTATTCCAGAGGAATTACCACCCTGTAGGGGTATGAAGCAAAGAACTCTCAGAGAGGGTTCTGCCCCTAAAGGTGCCACTGGACAGTTCCCGTGGCTAAAGGTACCTTAGGAATCCCCCTAAGGAGAAAGTGCTGCCGCTGGAGGAGGAAGGGAGGTTGGTGGGGCAAAGACAAAATGCTTCACAGTGAGGCTGAGAGGAACTGCTTATATAGCTCAGGAAGTGGGAGTGTCTGGCTGCTTGGCCACTGAATTACAGGCAAGCCTTTCAATTCACTGACCTATGCAGCCAGTATAGTGTTATACTTGTGTAACTGTATTAGTTTTGGTTGTGGCCATTCGCACTCTCTATTCCAGAGGAATTACCACCCTGTAGGGGTACGAAGCAAGGAACTCTCAGAGAGGGTTCTGCCCCTAGAGGTGCCACGGGACGGTTCCCATGGCTAAAGGTACCTTAGGAATTCCCAAAAGAATGTAGTATCATCCCCAAAGGAGGCAACATGATGCGTATGAGCAAGCAGTAATAGTGACGTAGAAGCAGTAACTGGAACATAGTAGTAGAGAAGAATAGTGATGGCTTGTATTGAGAGAAGGGGATCCCCTAAGGAGAGATGGAACAGCAGGACATCCTCCACCTCCATCCAACAACGGAACCTACCTAAGAAAACTAGGGGAAACAATTATGCTAACTAAGTGTTATGACCTGAGGCAACGGAGGAGAGAAAAAAAAACCCTATGAGGAGGAAATCTCTGGGGATCCAAGACCTAGGTCACCTTCCCTCCAGGCTTGGGAAAATGTATTTAGAGACGGCTCTGCAGCTGCAATTTGGAAAACCCAATTAAAGGGTGGTGGGAAATATTCCAATTTGGAGGAAGGCTCTCACTCAAACCCTCTAGCGGGAACGTCATGGAAGGTTGCGAGAAAACTCTGCAACAATACGAGCATCCAAGGCACAGGAGGAGAGCAACAACTGCTGAGGCACTCACCTGGCCTACCCGCTCTAAATCAAACCAAGTGAACCAGAGGCAGTCATGGGGAGAATGCGGTGAAGATGCCTTGCTAGGGAAACCACTAAAGTCAATGGTCAACTGTTATAGTGGAACACTGGAGCCAAAGGAGATCATCGTAACCACCCTTCACTGCTAGTCTTAAATTCTACACCAAGTCAAGTCAAGTCAAGTTTATTTATAAAGCGCCTTTCAAAATCAAGGCACTGTACAACAATAAATAAAACAAAAACAGAAAATCCAAACATTAACAACCATAACTATAAAGAATAAGCCAAAGTAAAAAGATGTGTTTTTAAAGCAATTTTAAAACTGTCAACGGTCGGGCATTCTCTTAACCAGCGTGGTAGAGAATTCCACAGGGTTGGAGCCGAAAAGGCAAAAGCACGAGATCCCGATAGCTTCAAACGAACCCTGGGAATCTCTAGCAATCCCTCACTGGCGGAGCGGAGAGGACGGACGGGCAATAGGGAACCAGAAGATCTTTCAGGTAACCAGGTCCCTGATCATGTAGGGCTTTAAAGGTTAGTAAACCAACCTTAAAGATAATCCGCCACCGAACAGGCAGCCAGTGCAGTTCACGAAGCACAGGCGTAATATGACTGGTTCTTAAAGTCCCAGTCAAAAGCCTGGCTGCAGCGTTCTGCACCAGCTGAAGGCGGCGGATATCAACCCCTGGTAGCCCTAGGTAGAGGGAATTGCAGTAGTCCAGATGGGTGGTAACAAAGGCGTGGACTAAAGTTGGAAGGTCCTCCCAGGGAATCAGATGTTTCACCCGGGTGATATTCCTCAGAGCTGCTGTCACATAGCAGGCAGCTAAAGCCAAGCCCAGGGCGAAGACATTCCCAGCTATGGGCCAGGTGAGAAGGATCCCGCCCCCAGTTGGACACGCTCGATGATGCGGGCTAATGCAAAGCGAGACTGTCGGATGCAGGAACCTGCACCAGATTAGAATGGCTGGCATGCCCCAGAATTGATTGAGAGCTGCAAAGCTGGTGTGTTGAATGAGCACAGCATGCTGAGATTGTAGTGAGCATTGAGTGCTTAGACCTTGCAAGGTCGAATGTAGATTGAGAGCAGGAGAATCCCAGGCCGAAGCCGAGAGGATGGCACTAGGCATGAATCAATGGTTTGCGTAAGCAAGGAGCAACGATTGCATAAGCAAGTGTGGACCTGATAGGTCAGTAAGCAGAAGTAGTAATAGGTGGACCTGCATAACAACTATATAGCAAGTAAACAGCACTGAGTTAGGAGCAAGCCAGCCAGACATGAATAGCCAAATCAAGGTGACAAACTCTGAGGATTTTCGGCAGTGAAGACAGGATTTAGAACAAAATTAATTCACCACATAGGCCACGACCCCCCCAAACATCTCCCAGTCCCTGCCATACGACAGGCTAGGAAGCGATGAAAGGCTGAGAACCACATGCAGATATAAAAGCTTGTTTAATAGCCTCAGCAGGAGCTTCAGCTAACCTCTGAGTAAACAAGGTAGAATAGGAATGGGTGTAAACAATGCAGCAGCAGGAAGCAAGTGGGCCTGTACAGCAGTAGTTAAACGAGTACAGTGTTAAAACACAGGCACTGGGTACAATAGTAATTAAAGTAAACAGTCAGCAGCAGTGGCTGAAGTTGTAGGTAACTGAAAGCAGTAGCATGAGCTCTGAGTAGGTTTGCAGTTGCAGTGCAGTAAATTGAGAGTTGTAACTGAAAGCAAGTAGAATGAGCTCTGTAGTAGCAGTATGCTAGGAGTTTAAATAAAAATGCCCCCCAAAAGAGGAAGCCAAAACACAGCAAAACAGAAAACAGGGAAAGGGCCCCCCCAAAAAATAAAACTAGAAACAAAACACAGGGAAGCACACAGCCGAAGGAAAGATACAAACCAGAAGCAGAAAAACAAACACTGAAGTCCAGCAGAGACACACAGAAACAGCAGCCTTGGGGGGGGGGGGGTAGGCCCCAGCCAGCTCAGAGGACAAACCAACATAGCCTCCAGCTGCAAAGACAAAATGCTTCACAGTGAGGCTGAAAGGAACTGCTCATACAGCTCAGGAAGTGGGAGTGACTGGCTACTTGGCCACTGAATTAGAGGCAAGCCTTTCAATTATGCATGCCGCCTCTTGAATATTAATGAGTTGCCTCCCTTGTTCTTTAGCTCTCATTGGTGCTCTTCATCAAAATACTTCTGAAGCTTCTCCTTTGCCTCCTCCAAGTCTCCAGTCCTTGTACTGCCCAACTAGGGGACTGGGAGCACTGGAGAAGCACTCGTGGGGCAACAAGGATGGCTGAAACCAAAATGTGCTCCTGTGTAGGCCCAGAGAAATGCACAGAAATGCAAAAACACCACGGCAGCTTCGTTTGACATGACCCCCCACCCCCACCCCACCATGAATCCATGCTGCCTCTGGTTATGTAACAGACTGGATTCAAGATATTCCATAATCTTTTTTCAGCAGTGATTCCATTAATTTTCCCACCACCGAAGTCAGGCTCACTGGCCTATAATTGCTAGCCTTTTCCCTGATACCGCTTTTGTGAAGTGGGACTACATCTTCCCTCCTCCAGTCCTGAGGGACCACTCCTGTTTCCAATGAGCTGTTAAATAGGACTCTCAGAGGTGCAACCAGTACCTCTCTGAACTCCCTCAATAGCTCTTGGTGGACTGCAGCTGGCACCATTGCTTTGTCCACTTTCAGATTTGTGAGATCTTTCAGGACTCTCTCCTCCAAAAATGGATTAGTGTCCACCTCCCTCCCTTCAATGCTCCTGTTACATTTTTGTGGCCCCTCCCCATCTCTTTCCTCCATGAAAACCGAACAAAAGTATTTGTTTAGGATGTTTGCTTTGTCCTGTTCCCCCACTGCACAGTCCCCTCTTCCCGTCTTAACCCTACAATCCCACCACTGCTCTTCCTTTTCTCACTAAAATACCTAAAAAATGTCATGTCCCCTTTTGTTACTGCCTTGGCTATTCTCTCTTCAGTTTGTGCCTTTGTGCTCCTTACTGTTCTCCCTCATTCCCTCTGTTTCCCCGATACACCTCCCTATCCACCTCCCCATGCATCTCCTTATACTTTCTGAATCCTATCTTGTTAGCTTTCACCTTTTTTGCCACCTCTTTCTAGAACCATAACAGTCTCTTTTTTCTCCTTCTTTTGCTCTCTTTCTTGACGTAGAGGTCTGTTGCCTTCACTATGGCCCTTTTTAGTCCCCTCCTTCCTCCTCCCCACCCAGGTCACTCCTGAGACATTCACCCATATTTTTCTGCCTTCCTGATGTTCAGGACCCTCTCCTTTGTGTGGGTTGATTCTGCAACCATCTTTATTTGAACCACATGTTACGGTGATCACTGTTTCCCAGGTGGCCCCCCACCTCGATGTCTGCAACACTGTCCCTGTTGGTGAGTACCAGATCTAGTATTGCCCCATTATGAGAGGGGTTCACTGACTAGTTGCCTGAAGAACTCCCTATGCAGGGAAATCATTGGTCAGCCAAAGTAGTGAGACCAAAACCAGTAATAATTTATATTAGGAAAATTCTAAAGACTAAAACAGTAGAGTTTAACAAATGATAAATAATGCTGATTGCTCATACATTGATTTTATTCCAAAGGTGGATGAGGTGCTCAATTTATTTTGTTAATTAATTTTATCATATTTGCAATACATTTGCACCTATTAGAAGTATTAAGAAAAAAAAGGTAGGTCATTACATTGGTTGACTGGGGAAGTTAAGGACACAATGAGAAAAATAAATAAAATGTGGCTAAAATTTAAAGAAAGTGGGTTGCAAAGGGATGAACTAACCTACAAACAACTATGGAATAGGTGTAAGGTATTAATCCAGTCTACTAAAGCTGGCTATTTTCGTAAAAAAACAGAGGAGGCAAAAAAAAAAAACAACTGACAACTTTTGGGAAAGTGTAAATCAGATCCTAGGAAAGGACAGCAAAATGGTACCAAAGGCTTTACAGAAGGGTGATGATTTAGTGATGAAGCCAGTTGGAGTCATAGAAACATAGACTTTGACGACAGATAAGGACCGTTTGGCCTTCCTAGTCTACCCATTTGCCTACCTATTGGATAAGCTGCAGATTCTAGTTAACCAATAGCCTACTTCCTTTCTATCCCCCACTATAATTGTCTTATGTCTGTCTCATGCATTCTTGAATTCCCCCACTGTTTTTGACCCCATGACCCCTCAGGAAGGCCATTCCATGTGTTTACCACCCTCTCTGTAAAACAATACTTCCTTACCCTGCCCCTGAGCCATTCCCCCCTCTATCTTCAAATTGTGCCCCCTTGTTCTTGCACATCTCTTTCTCTGAAAGATGCTACCCTCTTGAACTTTGTTGATTCCCTTGAGGTACTTGAAAGTTTCTATCATGTCCCCCCTCTCCCTCCTTTCCTCGAGGGCATACATATTAAGCTCCTTTAGTCTCTCTTCGTATGGCCTGTGGTGCAGACCCTGCACCATTTTAGTTGCCCTCTTATTATTATTAGATTATTAAGCTCATTGGGTCGCCAATAAGTTTAATAATCTGTTTAGTTCCCTGTTTGCAGAAGTATCTAATATAAAAACAAGTGAGGCTAAAATTGGTGATGCGGCAAGGAAAATAAATAGGGAGTTCCATTTTAAAAAGGGAATGAGAAAGATTGTTATCCGGTACTTATATAAAATGAATACCAAAACTAGAATAGGTATCAGTGGGTTGGACAACAAATTGCTGAAACTGGTTATTGAAGGGTGGTGTTTCCAACTATTCAGAAATTCTCTGTGCACACAAGTAGTACCTGAACTTTGGAAACCGGTTTTGGTTACCCCAGTGCATAAAGGAGGTGAAGGTTACAAGCAGCTCTAGGCTGATCGCAGTCCTGTCCCCACTGTCTAAGGTATTTAAAAGAATAGTCTATGAACAACTGGTGGGTTATATTGACGAATTTAACATTCTAACAGATACTTAGCATGGTTTATGAAAAAGTGTAGCACTACAACCACATTATTGGAATATACACATTTCTCGAGTGATACCTTGGATAGTTAGGAAATGGCCGGGTCAGTCTATGTTGATTTATCAAAAGGTTTTGATTTGGTAAATCATAAGATGCTGGTAAATAAATTGCTTACACTTGGTTCATCACAAAATGTTTGCAGTTGGTTTCAAGATTTTTAAATAATAGAAAGCAGAGGGTAAAACTGGGAGACATGGGGCTTGATTTTCAAAAGGTTGGGACTGGCA
Source organism: Neoceratodus forsteri (assembly GCA_016271365.2). Classification (NCBI taxonomy): domain Eukaryota; kingdom Metazoa; phylum Chordata; order Ceratodontiformes; family Ceratodontidae; genus Neoceratodus; species Neoceratodus forsteri. The sequence goes on from CM057459.1 coordinate 1,297,391,036, forward strand.
CAAGGGGCTTGTGGCAAGAAGAACTGGTGCAAAGGACTCCATGCGCTGCACTCTGCACAAGCCCTGATTTTGGAAGGGATCATGCACCACTGGGGGGCCATCTGCACCAATCTGGCTTGTGGTGTCCTTGCAACAGCTTCCCAGGTGAATGGGGCTAGTGCCATGACAGGGCTGCAGCCAGGGCTCCAGATAAGATATTTTGGGATGAGTACTGTACTCCTCATTTTTAAAGTGAGGTGAGTAAAACCAAATTCAGATAAGCACACGTCTGGACAGAGAGGAGTGAAGAGTACATTTTTAAAAACAATGTAGTTTTTTTAAGATGAGAATTGATCATGTGCCAACACTGCTCAAGATAATGTTGCAGGTAGGAGTAATTTACTCATCAGTTTTAAAATATAGAGCAAAACAAAATTGGAATGCATACTAGTGCTGTACGTCTGGAAAAAATTGTTTCTTTTGAGTCACCAGTTATGTTATGAAGCACTATTCTTTGGAGTGTGGAGTATTTACAAATGTTGAGTGAGTACTGGTACTCATTAAAAAAATTTTTATGAAGAATATTTCCTAAAATGAGGTGAGTAAAAGAGGTCGGCACTCCCCTTATCTGGAGCCCTGGCTGCAGCATCTCCTAATTTGAGATTTTGAAAGCCCCCCATGGCCGCAAACCACTGCTGTGGTTAGACCAGCCAAGTGGTGGTCTAACAGGCCTTGCAGCTAATGTTGGACCTGTGCAGGGGGGCACCCTGCAACCAGCATGGAACACTGGCCAGGGACCTGTGGGACTGCCTTAATGGGCACTGTGTGCACAGATGGCTGTGCCGGGGGAACGCTGGAACAGTGGCACCAGGCAGGTGTGCCTGCATCAGACTCACATCCCAAAGCTGTGCCTTCTGTACAGAAGAAGAATAGAAGCATTTAATGTCAACTGTAATTTCTTATTTAATGGGTTGGGAAAATCCTTCACTATGATTGGTGGAGGTGAAAACAATAGGGGGCTTCAAACATGAGTGGGATAGGCACACTGGAATATTTAAGAAACATAGACAATGATGTCAGAAAAAGACCAATGGTCCATCCAGTCTGTGCAAGTTCCCTGTTTAGCCTTAGTGTATATACTGTCCCTCCAGGATCCTAGCCCTTCTTATCCTCCCCCATTCTCCTCCCAGATTCTGCCACCCTGAGCAACCACTATACCCTTCATTCTGTCCCAACCATACTTGAAACCACCAAGTTTTCACACCCATCACCTTGACTGGCAGACTGTTCCATGACTCCATCAACCTTTCTGAAAAATAGTACTTCCTCATGTCCCTCCTGAACCTCCTTCCGGTTAGTTTCACTCATGGCCATGATACCACAAGCTAGCATTCAGGCTAAATAGTGCCCTGCAGTTCACCTTATTAATTCCTTTTAGGAACTTGAAGGTCTGTATCATAGCTACCCTCTCCCTCCTGGTCTCCAGCAAGTACGCGTTAAGTGCCTTGAGGTGCTCCTCATAAGACCTGCCCTGTTGGCCCTGAATCATTTTTGTTATCCTGCACTGCACTGTCTCCAGCCTGTCCCTATCCTTCTGAGGGGAGTACTCCAGAACTGGATTCAGTACTTCAGGTGTGGTTCCACCAAGGATCTATATAGCAGAACTATTACCTCTTGTTTTACTACTATCAGTACCCCTCCCAAAACATCCCAGCATCCTATCTGCCTTGTTATACGCCTTGTTGCACTGAATCAATTGCTTTAATTAGTAACTCATGATAACTCCAAGGTCTTGTTCCTTAGCCGTAGTGCTAAGTGTCGTCCTACCCATCCAATGCTCTGTCCTGGTGTTCTTGTTCCCTAAATGCATTACATTGCACTTTTTGGTACTGAATTTCAACTGCCAAACCTTAGATCACCTCTCTTGCTTTTTTGAAAGTCTCTCTGCATTTCTTCTATTCCTTCATCGTTATCCACCCTACCACAGAGCTTAGTGTCACCTGCGAAGAGACCCAATCTTCCCTGGATTCCCTCACCAATGTTGCTGAAGAACATAGTGAAGAGAACCAGACCCAGACAGATCCTTGTGGTACCCCATTTGTGACCTCCCTCTCTTCTGATTTAACCCTGTTGACCACAACACTCTGCTGCTTCCCCATTACCTACCCAGCTTAATATGATCTTAGCCACACCCAGCTCCTCCATGTTTTTCAGAAAATATCTGAGAGGTACTGACTCGAAAATCTTGCTGAAGTCAAAGTAGAGCAAATCCACAGCATGGCCCCTATCTAATTTCCTCATCAACCAGTCAAAGAAAACTCTTAGGATAGTCTGACAAGACCTCCCCAACACAAATCTGTGCTGTTTATTATCCTGGAGACTGATGGTCTCTAAGCAGTCCGTGAGGTTGTCTTTGGTTAGTGACTCCATCAGCTTCCATACAACAGAGGCAAGACTGATATGTCTGTAGTTCTCTGCACATTCCTTGCCCCCCCCCCCTTATTGAGCAGAACTAGCTGCCCTCCAGTCCTTCAGAACTATCCCCATCCTTAGTGAGCCGTTGAATAGACCTACCAGGGGTTCAGCCAGTTCCACTGCCAGTTCTCTGAGCAACCTTGGATGCAACCCATCTGGTCCCAGGGTCTTATCTTTCTTTAGAGCTGCCAGCCCTTTCAGGACATTCTCACTTGCAAATATTGGCTGCCTCATCTTTGGAACCCCCTTAGTGGCCACTTTGATGCCACTCTCTGGCAAGGGCCCACCGTCCTTCCTAGTGAAAACTGAGCAAAAGTTGTCATTAAGGATGGTGGCTTTTGCCTGTCCTCCTCTACCACCCTACGCCCTTCAGCTAGCCTTACAATTGCCCTGCTTTCATCCTTTTTTCCCCTAATATTTCTGAAGAATAGTTTTTCTTCGCTCTTGACCCTCTCCACAATACAAAGCTCTGCGTCTGCTTTTGCCTCCCTAACTGCCCTCTTTGTCTCCCTATTTTTCAGTAAATATTCTCTCCATTCTCCCCCCACTTCTCTTTATACTTGTAAAAGGCCTTTTTTCATGGTCCTCACTGTCTCCCTTACCCTTGCCGAGAACCATTAACAGTCTCTCGAGCCTGTTCTTTTTGGTTACCATTCTTATGCATACCCTAGATACTTTGAGAATGGACCCCTTAATTGTCCCCATCTCTCTTCCACCCCACCTATATTATCCAACCCTACTAACTTATCCCTGACCAGTTCCCTCAGCCTACTGAAGTCCGCCTTTCTAAAATCCACCCCCCGAGTTCAAAAAGTGTCCCTTTGATTGGCTACAAGGACATTGGAGGTGGTGTGTCTTAACAGGGCTCCTAAACAGTGAGTTTGTGAATCAGCTGGGCAGGAAGAGGATCACTGGGGGGTGGGTAAACGTCAAGTTCAGCTGGTCCCCTCATGACCCCTGGGATGTCCGTCGGCATTTGGCCCCTCATTTAAGCAACAGTCCAAGACAGGGTGTGGATTGTTGTGGGATTTACCCACACCCGTTATAGCGTGTCATGAGGCTAGAGGCCGAGTGATGAAAACCACCCAGAAGTGGGTAAATACCACAATAACCCACACCTTAGAGTGAATTACTGCAAATATGCAATTGATATTAAATAAAGGTTTAAAAAAATTATAAAGTTTAGATTTTTTTTAAGTGTTTATTATTGATTTTTATAGTAATAACCCTCTTCTCTGGACAAACAGTTCTGTGTTGCTAGGTAGAATAGGGAAGGGGCTACTCCCCCCACCTCACTTCCGAGATACACATACAGAGACAGGCACATTCTGAAATTTTTTATATTTATTTATTTTTTTTTACAAATAAAGAATGGAACAAATTGTGAGCAGCTCCTCTTACTGAGTATAAAGAGACAGCATGGTACGAGATGAACTGTGAGTGGCTTCATGAGAAGAGAGAATAAGGTACAAGTGAACCTGGGGAGGAGTACCTCTGCTGTGAGTGACCATGGAGAGTGGGCAGTGGTACAGCCAGAGCCAGACAAAAAATGAGAAATAGAAGGCTGGAATTTCTAATTATTAGCGCGACCAGCACTGTAAAGTGAAAGTGCAGTTATGTGCTGGTCGGTGAGCACATCCATCAGCAATGGGTTGCAGCGCCACTGGTACAGTTTGGAAAACTTGTTCAAAAGTTACAGAGAAGATTGTTGAGCAGGAAGATTTATTTGTACATGTCGGGAGGGCTAAAGGAGAGCTGCATAGTGAATTAGAACAGGCTACTGGATTTCTGTAATGTTTTTAGTTCCACAGTTTAAAAAACAAGATGGCAGTTACACGGGGCTGTTCAAAAAATTAAAAAAGGTAGCGATTTGCTTTTTTGTGCATTGGTCAGCTTGAATGGCTGGGACTTTACCTGTGGGTTGTCATGAGATTTACCCACTGGTAAAGACCCCTGCTAACCAATCAGGTTACAGGATTTGTGGACCCCACTGTATAATAGTAAATAGACAGGTAGGGTCTCCAGATCCCAGTTAGGGTCTACGGAGACATACTAAGCAGGGACCATCTGGACAGTCTGCAGGGGCTAAGCTGTCTTTTTCTTCTGACAAATTCTAATTTTCTATGCTGGAATCTGATCATATGATCATGTTTCATTACAGCACAACACACAAGCACTTTTTCAGCACCTGAATGATACTGAGATGCTGCAGCATTAGGTTGCAGGTATTCACATGTCTGCCGGAGACGTGAGCTGGTGATACTGAAATGCTACAGCATTAGGTTAACTTACTCATGTGTTCACCAAGCAAGGATCACTGTTAGAAGTTGGTGATATTTAAAAGTTACAGCATTATGTTGGGGGTACTCACATGCCTCCAGGAGTACTGTGAAGCTGGTACTATTTAAATATTACAGCTCTTGATACTCACATGCCAGTGGACAGCAGCAGGTGTTTGGACAGCAGGGACAGCGAATGTAGCAGCAACAGCTATAAGGACAGCACTGGCACCAGCAGATCCCAATCATGAGGAAGAAGAGAAAAATGCCCAGGACAACCAGGCCGACAAACGCCCACTCTACAAACAAAAATCAATAAACAAAATTATAACCACCAGAAGCTTAATTCAGCATACCTGTGAGTTCCATTTCACAGTATAAAGAGCATCTGTCAACTCTCAAGCAGGCAACTCAAACCAAAGAGCTCCATGCCTGAGGCACTGAAATGGCACATTTTGAAATGTCTCTGAAGTGTGCTTTTTTAACCAAGTTTACTTTAAGTTGATCGTAACTTGACTGCAACTTCCTCATTGTTGCCAAGCTTAAACAGAATTTTGATGATGCTAAGTGTAGGAACAGGCATGCATTGTATTGAATGGAGCCCAAGGGAACTGGAGGTGTGCAGAAGCATAGAATTTGTTAACTTTGCAGCCCACGTGTGCAGTGAGCTGCAAAGTTATCAGGTGCGATATTTATACAGCTCCCCATTCCTTTGGATGCCATACTACTCCTAAACATGTACAGTGGGCTGCACAGTTATCAAATATGGTGTTTATATAGCCCCTCATGCCATCAGACACCATGCTCCCCCCCAAATATGTACAGGGGGCAACAAAGTTATCAAATTCAATGTTTAGACAGCCCCCATTCTCTCAGACTCCATACTGTCCCCAAACATGAACACACGCTGCAACATTAACAAATTCTATGTTTATACAGCTCCCTCCCCATTCCCTCAGGTTCCATACTATCACAAACATGTACACTGGGCTGCAAAGTTAGCACATTTTGTATTTATACAGCCTCCTCCCCCTTCCCTCAGGTTCCATACTACCTCAAACATGTACAGTGGGCTGCAAAGTTAACAAATAACTATGTTTATACAGCCCCCCCATGCCCTCAGCCCCCATTCACTACAACACAGCCCCATTCCCCACTCAATATCATCAAAATGTTGTTATTGGGGGCAGGACTGCAGAGCTGAGTGGCAAGGCACAACTTATGACAGAGATACAAGCGACTAAAATTAAGTTTAACTACTTAACATGCACACTTCAAAAATGTCTCAAACCCTGTGATTTAGTCCCTGGAGCAGACAACTCTTTGGTGCGAGTTCCCTGCCCAAGAGGTGTCAGCTGCTCTTTAATCCAGTGTATTTGTGTGTATTCCTTTATCAGTATGTAAATATCCACTCTCACAACCATCTGTTGGAAATGAAAGAATAGAATGAAATGGTACAGCACAGCTTTCAAACGCCCTCTGCTTATTTGAAGAGCCAGGATTTTGTTGCACTAACATTTTACCCAACTGAAGACAGTGCAAATCAGTACATTAATACACATTTGAACACCTGTCTATTTGTCTAGGAAAAACTACATAAAATATGGTGAGCTCATTCAAAACAAACACCTGATAACAAAATAGACCTATTAAAGGACTAATTTTGCTGTGCATGGATTATGGATTTTAATTTACAATTGTGTGCTGTGTCTGTATCCCTGAAATTGAGTCTGTTCCCACCCACCCATTTTCAAAATATTCCATTTGCAACAAAGTCACAATTTGAGTTATTTTTAAACAAATATGGCTTTTCATGTGCACGAAAGAATCCAGAACTCGACCGACAGATGTCTGTTCACTTTTGATCCCATTAAATTTAATGCCATACATGAATGACGTCCTCTTTTTGAAAGACAAAACCCATATGAACATACGAATATACCAGCAGATAAAGGCCTTACAGTCTGTCTAGTCTGCTTGAGTGCGAAGGTCCCCTTGTGTTTAAAGAGGGACCTGCCAACCTACGCATGATTTCCCCCGTGACTCCCTCGAGTGCCCCCTCCTCCACCAGCAACTTTCCCCTTCACTCTGTCCCATCCTGTCTTGATGCTATCCACTGCTTTTAGGGAGACCATCTCCTCTGGCAACTCGTTCTACTTGACCACAACTCTCAGTGAAAAAACTGCCTCCTCATCTTGCTCCTGAATCTTCCCCCTACCAGTTTTAGGCTGTACCCCTTGGGACTTATTCTTACTAAGGCTGAAGAGACCCTCAGTGCCCACCTTGGTAATACCTTTAAGGCACTTGAAGGTCTCAGTCATGTCCATTCTTTCCCTTCTGTCCTCCAGAGCGTACACATTGAGCCCCTTGAGCCTCTCTTCATAGGCATTACACTTTTTGCTCCTGGATCATCTTGGTTGCCCTTCTCTGGACTGTCTCCAGCAAGTTGACATGTTTTTAAGATAAGGGCACCAATACAGCCCATTGCAATCCAGGCGTGATCTCACCAGTGACCTGTATAGCGGTAGTATGACCTCCACCATCTTGTTGATAATTCCTCTGGCTATGCAGACTAGCATCTAATTTGCTTTTGCTGCTACTCTCCTACAGTGTGCTGAGTGCTTCACGTCATTCATTATGATTACCCTGGCCCCAGGTCCTTTTCCTCTTCTGACCTGGTTACCTGCACACCACCCAGCAAGTATTTGGTCTCTGGGTTCCTTGCCCTCAAGTACATAACTTTACACTTCTTACCATTGAACCCCAGCTGCCAAATGCCAGACCACCTCTCTAAGCTAGGCAGGTCTTCCCTGAGTTCCTATCTGCCCTCTTCCTGAATCTGGACTGGGTGAGAGTTAAGCCTCACAACCCCATGGCACACCCTGGCATCTGTTAGTCTGTGGAGGATGGGGGGGTGGGGTGGTTGGGGGTTAGGGTCTCAACCCTAACGTCTCATTTCCCCACTTTTGTCACTTTAACCCTAACTGATGCATTAACAAAGTTTTTTGAGGTGAATTTCCTTACTTTATGAAAAAGTTGTAGGTGCCGTATTGGTCCTTTTAAAAAACAGATCCAGAAACAAATGATTTGATACCTTTTATTGGACCAACATGGATGTTACAGAAAAGAACAAAGTACTTTAGCTTTCGAACCAACCAGGTCCTTCTTCAGAAGCTTTGTGGCAGTTTTTTCAAATATCCCATACTATTAACACCAGATTATATAGAAAAAGCAGAAATAATTCTCATTGGTTTAACATATACATTTAAAACATAATAGAAGATTACGTCAGAGAAGCTAATTAACACCAGTATGCCTTAAACTGAGGAGCCTCAGAAGGGCAAAGGTTATCAAGAATTCTCTACAGCCAGAGAGTTCTTGTCACATAAATTTTAAAATGTCTCAGTATGCCAAGAAAGCATTCTAGTGATAAAAAAAACCTTGGAGTGGCATTCTCCCTAATACATGTAAGATGAGCTTACAACTTACATTCCAATTGTCCTGGTATATTAAAGGACAGATAATGAGAGACAAAATCCTGAAATTAGGTATAACTGCAAGTTGAAATCGAGCCTCAAATTAACCTACACATATAAACATGATGCATGAAAGTATCACTTGCAAGTGTAAGTGAAAAAAAAAAAATCCTTGTCAAGGACCCCCAAGAAAACGAGACCACGAGCCTGATAAATGCAGATTTCAACACAGAGTCTGTGTATAACAAAAATGCACAGAATCAGTCTAAGCAATCTAAATGAAAACCCAAAGGAATTACACCTTTTGCGTTTGAGTGTGTGTGTGTGTGTATACTGATGTATGTATGTGTGTGTTTGGTGTGTGTTGTGTTTTTATGTGTTGTGGGTATGGTGTGTATGTGTGTTTTGTTTGTTGTGCGTGGTGTGGTGTGTGCAGAATGTGTTTGCTATATTTGTTGTGTGTTGTGGTTGTGTGGGGTGTGCAGGTGTGTGTGTGTGTATGGGGGTGTGGTATGGTGTATGTACACACATATGTGTGGGTGGGCGTGGCATGGGGCAGTTGTTATGTGGCTAGAACACTTGGTTTTCACATATAGTGTGCATTCATTTCCTTCTATTAGTTGTCAGTGGGTGGTTCACACTGTCACTTTTCAACTGCTCATATTAAGATGCATATCTCATTTACTTGGGGTTCATTAAAGGTGTAATTCCGTTGGGTTTTCATTTAGATTGCTTAGACTGATTCTGTGCATTTTTTTATACACAGAATCTGTGTTGAAATCTGCATTTATCAGGCTCATGGTCTCGTTTTCTTGGGGGTCCTTGACAAGGATTTTTTTTTTTTTTTTTGCACTTACACTTACAAGTGATACTTTCATGCATCATGTTTATATGTGTAGGTTAATTTGAGGCTCGATTTCAACTTGCAGTTATACCTAATTTCAGGATTTTGTCTCTCATTATCTGTCCTTTAATATACCAGGACAATTGGAATGTAAGCTGTAAGCTCATTTTACATGTATTAGGAGAATGCCACTCCAAGGTTTTTTTATCACTAGAATGCTTTCTTGGCATACTGAGACATTTTAAAATTTATGTGACAAGAACTCTGGCTGTAGAGAATTTTGATAACCTTGCCCTTCTGAGGCTCCTCAGTTTAAGGCATACTGGTGTTAATTAGCTTCTCTGACATAATCTTCTATTATGTTTTAAATGTATATGTTAAACCAATGAGAATTATTTCTGCTTTTCTATATAATCTGGTGTTAATAGTATGGGATATTTGAAAAAACTGCCACAAAGCTTCTGAAGAAGGACCTGGTTGGTTCGAAAGCTAAAGTACTTTGTTCTTTTCTGTAACATCCATGTTGGTCCAATAAAAGGTATCAAATCATTTGTTTCTGGATCTGTTTTATGAAAAAGTGTAATATAACTAGTAAATGGTATGTGTTGGTGGGAGCGTGGGACCCAAAACTGCCCAATTGTGCATAATGATATGTATCTATGGGAGTGTGGGCCCTCCGGGCCCTGTGCTCCCACTTGCACATAACTACGTAGCCATACAGCAGCCCTATAGGGCAAGGAACAGTTGTAACACTAATTTGCCAGTATCTCAGCAACCATAGTAGTGATGAAAAAAATTCAAGTGCCATTGTAATCATGACAGCAAGATCTCCATGAAAGACAGTCAAAGAAGTCTGTATCTCACATCGTTTACAAGATACGGGCACTGAAAAGTGCTCAAAAGGCACCCTTGGAACCCTTGTGACACTAATTTGCCAATATCTCCGTAACCATAGCAAGCAGGAAAAAAAAATTCCACTGCTGGTGTAATCTATGATTTCCAAACTTGTTTCTGCAACTTAGATCACCTAAGGTGATCAAAGCTGCAGGTAGCAAAAAATCTGTATTTTTGCTTCATTTTCGAGACATGGGTACTGAAAGGCGTCATTAGCACCACAATGTTATCCTATGGGAAATTTCTCAACTTTGGAATGTCATAAGTATGTAACCAATGCAATTGTTTACACCTAACCAGCATACGTCACATCTATGGGACACCCCCTAGGCACCCCGCAAATTTCAAACCAAAAGTTCTTACCATTTCATAGCAGTAAACTGGCAAGGTTTTACAAATCCTTGTCTGTGAGCTGTCAAAATCCCCAATTGTAAGCCGAATCCCCATTCGTGAGGTGACAAAATCCCAGTTCACGAGGCGATCCATGTTCGTGAGATAGGACCATCTGGTCTTCATCTCACAAATGGGGATTTTGCTAGTTCACAATGTGCTGCATCAGCTCACAAACAGGGATTTTGACAGCTCACAAAGAAGGATTTTTTTTATGATCCCGCTCACGGTAGGAAAAACCCCGCTTTCAGAAGCGCCGATCCTCATCTCGTGAGATTTGGCCATCTGGTCCTTATCTCACTTAACGGGATTTTGACAGCTCACTAACGGATCGAAGCTGATGATTTTGACAGCTCACTAACGGGATCGAAGCTGAGTCACAACGATTTTAAAATAAAAACTGCCTTTTTTTAATTGTCTGATGGAAACCAAACACATGGTTTTGTAGAGGGCATCGCCCAGAACATATCCCATGCATTAGTTTTCACAAAATGCATCCGTTGGGCAAGTAACAACATTTTGTTTTGGGCTAAAAGTGAAAACAAGATGGTGGCTCACGAACGGGGATTTTTTCTCATGAACGGGGATTTAATGAATCCCCATTCATGAGCTGTCAAAATCCCCATTTGTGAGCCGAAATCCTTGTTCGCAGCTGTTCATCTATCCAAAAGACTGAACTGAGCATGCTCAGAACCCGAATTTCAAAATTTAATAACTTTGGATCAGAATAATATTTTTTCACCAAACTAATGCTAGCTTATTCCTTAGGGAATGTTCTTTCTACCCTGAAATTTTCAGGCTAAAATTAAAAATGGTGTGGGTGCAGGACGATGAGGAAAATTCAGGACAAACTGACAAAAAAAGTGAAAAACACACTTTTTTCCCTACGTGCTGCACAAAATCTGCACATCTGATCGAAACAAAACTTGGTGAGTCAAGAGAGCTACCCCATGGGACAGCGCATACCAAATGTTATGCAAATCAGTTGAATGGTTGCAAAGTTATTAAGGTGCAAAATTTGGAGGTTAACATTAAACTGCTTACCCAACCCTAACTATAGAGGCACGACCGCGCCTCTATAATGTGTGTGTGTGTGTGTGTGTGTGTGTGTGTGTGTGTGTGTGTGTGTACAGTACAACAAAAGGAAACTGGTCTGTAAAATGAAATATATTTGCAAACCAATATTTTGTTATATGATGTAGATGATGGTGAACTGTCAACTGCATTTGTTTGCAGAATGTGAAGAAATGCAATAAATAAGAGTTTTAAACAAGCATTTGTCAATGCTGAATGTTTGCTTGCTGGTATTGGTATTGGTAGTGCAGGAGTTAGAGGGATGCATAATAGAAATGGCAGTGAAGTATTGAAGTAACACCAACCCCCAACCCCACCCTACAGAGACTGACAGGCGTTGGGGGTGTGCCTTTGGGTCATCGGCCATAACACTCACGCCACTCCACCTCATCCCACCCTGCAGACACCGACAGGTGTCGCAGTGTGCCTTGAGGTCTTTGGTCCTTACGCTCACCCCATTCCATAAGGAAATAAGCTGAGATGGGTGCAGTATAGGAGAATGGGGTGAACGTTAGGGCCGAAGACCCCAAGGCACACCTCGATGCCTGTCAGTGGCTGCAGGGTATAGGTGGGGGTGGAATGGCATGAGCATTAGGGCCAGTGACCCCAAGTCACACCCCTGATGCCTGTCAGTCTGTACAGGGTGGGCGTTATGGTTGGAAACCCTAATGCCCCAGTCATTTCATAGGATTATGCAGAGCTAAGGACTTTCATCCAATGTGCTCGCTAATTGTTTTATTTCTCAGACTCTACAATATTGGTCTAATTTATGTTTAAATGTATTTGTGGTTTTGCTTCCTACTATATCTAGAAGTAGTCTCTTCCACTCATGGACTACCCTCTGGTTGAACCAATTACTTATTCTTACCAAGTTAGCTGGCCTAGCTGTCAGTTGTAGGGGATGAGACCGAGTTGTGTACACATTTTCAGAGGCTTGTAGGCCCAGGTTGTCCCAAAATCGTTGTTTCCCCATGCCCTGTGCACTAGGCCCATATCCCCTCTCTTTCTCCTGTACTCCAATGAGTACAGGTTTAGTTCACTCAGCCTAGTCTCGTAGTCTTTCCCTGTCAAATTATTTATTCCCCTTGTTGCCCTCTTCTGGACTCTTTCCAGCATTGCTATGTCACCCTCTTTGTAGGGTGACCAGACCTGGGCCTCATATTCCAGGACCGGTCTCACAAGGGAGCTATACAAGGGCAAAATGACCTTCCTACTTCAGGCCTCTATGTGTCTGAAAGTGGAGTTTAGGATTCGGATTCCTTTCTGTGTGATGTACCTGCAGTGTGATGAGAATTTCATATCTTGTGACACAAGAATGCCCAAATTTCTCTCCTCCACCATTACTCTTAGGGGTTTGTTATTCAATAAATGTGTGTTACGTGGATTGTCTTTTCCAAGGTGCATTATAGTGCATTTGTCCCAGTTTAGTGACAATTTTGAGGCCGTAGACCACCTTGAGATGTGATTTAAAGCTGTTTATAGTGGAATGTTGTCTTTTTTGATTTTGTCAACCACTGCCCCTAGTCTACAGTCATCAGTGAATTTATATAGCCAGATATCCCTGTTTTCATACTGTAGTGTTGACACATAAAGGTTAAAGAGACAGGGTCCCAGCACCAAGCCCTGGGGCACCCCACTCATCGCCTCTGCCCAATCTGTCTCTTAACCAATCTTGTACCCATAGAATAATTGGGTATTGAATACCCATGTTTAGCGTGGTTGTCAGTAATTTGGCATTGGGGAGTTTGTCGAAGGCCTTTGAGAAGTCTAGGAACAATATGTCTACTGATTTGCCATCATCAAGTTCCCTCGCTACTCTACCATAAAATCCCAGCATGTTTGTCTGGCAAGATCGTCCCTTAGTAAATCCATGTTGGGTGATGTCATTCAATTGATTTTGATTTAAAGCTTCCAGAACATTATCTTTTAGAATGCCTTCAAGTATCTTTGAAAGGATAGAGGTAAGGCTAACTGGCCTATAGTTAGATGGATCGCTTCTATTCCCATTTTTTGTATATGGGAATGACTGTTGCCCTGGTATTTTTGCTCCAAATTTTCTACATGTTTTTTTTGAGCCCCACCTCATGAACAGTGGCAGTATAATTTCATTACTCAATCCCGAAAGGTGATTTCACACAAGGAGTGTGCCAATCAGCCCCACAGGTGTGAAAACACATTTCAGGCAGGATGTGAAAAATGAAAGCTATACTGTTCATGAGGAGGTGTGAAGAACTATCAATGTTGAAAATCTGGAGTGAAAGTATGAAAAACTGGCGAAGCTACGAGTGCGCATAGAAACTGTGCAATGCACGCTCGTAACAGTCATTTTTTGGAATGTTTTCACCAAATTTTCAACATGGCCTTTTTGGGACCTCCCCTCATGAACAATGGCACTGTGATTTCGTTAATCTATCCTAAAAGTTGATTTCATACAGCGACCGCACCATTCTGCGCCACAGGTGCAAAAACACATTTCTGGAAGGATGCAAAAAATGACAGCTGTACTGTTCATAAGGGTGTGTGAAAAAATGGCAATGTTGGAAATCTGGAGTGAAAATATTAAAAATTGATGAAGTTACAAGCATGTGTAGAAACTGTGCAATGGACGCTCATAACACAATCATTGTTTGGAGTTTTTTTTCACCAGATTTACAACAAGGGCTTTTTGGGACCCCACCTCATGAACAGTGGCACTGTCGTTTTGTTACTTGGTCCCGAAAGGTGATTCTGTGCAGCGACTGCAAAATCACTCTTTGGGACAGAGAAACAAAATGACAGTGCCAGTGTTCTTGAGGTGGGGTCCCAAGAACCCCATGTTGAAAACTTGGGACCAAAACTCCAAAAATTGGCAGAGATATCAACCTAAGTAGAACCCCCCCCCCATTGACTGCCATTATAGGGCTTACTGTCATTTCTTCAGTTCCCAGTTGGTCTTTGAAGAGTGAAGACATGTTCCCGGTCCACAAAAGACCGCTGCTCCCAACCTCCTGAGGTAAGTATGGGTGAGGGAGGGTGCGGGGAGGTAGAGTGTGCAGAGGGAGGGTGCAGGTTGGGGAAGAGGGGACGGCGGGAACGATGAGGGACCATTTTCTTTTTTTTCAGGTTTAAAAAAAAAGATGTCGTGGAACTGTTTTCTTTTTTTCAGGTATCCACTTCATTGGCCACAACACTGCCACACCTCTGCAATGCTCTACTATCTCAATATTTTTCTTGTGCACTGTGCGTGCAAGCAAACATAAAGATCACACCCATTATTACAAAAAACAATAACAGATTTCCTTTAGATGTTCCACCCCCAGTTTACACAATCACCTGTTTCAGTGCCAACTTGGATTTGGCCAGATTGACTAACACAGAAACATAGAACTTGTCAATAGAAATAGTCCTACTGGCCCATCGTGTCTGTCCAGTCCTACCTACTGTAACTAATGCTGAATGAGAGAGCCCTAGAGGAGTTTCACTCTCCCCCCCCCCTTTTTCTGGTGTGCTTTTTATCAAGCCTTGTATCTGTCCCTCACTTGTTTGAATCTCACCGTTAATTTTGTTCTGGTAGCCTTTTCTACCCTTTCACCCCCGTCCTTGAGTAAAGTATTTCCTGGTATTTCCCTGGTATGTTGCCCCTGCCAACTTCATGGAGCTACCCCTGGTGTTTGTTTCCCAATTTAGTCTGAACAATTCCCTGCTAACCACTTTATTTACTTGATGGAGGTTAATTGTATTTGACTAAGAGGCCCAGTTGCTGAAGCCCTCTGGATGGCCAGATCATTGGCGTATTCCATGTCCTGTAACAAACTACCAATGAGAAGTTAGGCATCAAGGTTGAAGAACACCTCGACAGCTCTGCATCTGAGGATTACCTTCACTACCAGCAGGCACTTGGTGAATACCCTGGTAGTCCATTACACGTTGAACATCATGGTTCGGAATGGTAGAGGGTTGTGCCTTCTCACAATCTCAGGAAACATTTAAGCAATAGGCAACTAAGGATGTGGAAGTAAACCTCTAAGAGGTCCAGGGAACAAAACCTGGCCCTTGGCTCCACAGACTGATAAATCTGGTTCAGGGTTACCCTGAAAAAATGTCTGTCAGTGGATGGACCAGCTCAGGATTCACAAATTAAGAATAGGGCACCATCCCCTCTGTTTGGTACTAGAAAATACTGTGACCAGTCTCTGCTGTGCTTGGTTTTCTGTGACAAATTCTGTTATTTGTCTTTCTAGAATCTGCTGAACTTTGTTTTGTTGTTTTGTTGCACTGGGCGAAATTCCAGCAAAAGCATGTCTTCAAGCAGTGCAAAGGACCAATATGGAGGTAAAGTCTCAGACTCTAGAGAACATCCCAAGCGAAGAACTTCCAAGATGCAGAAAAACAGAAATATAGAATATGATGGCAGAAAAAGACCCATGACGGACCATCCAGTCTGCCCAACCCTGCCTAGTATGTGTGTGATGGCCCTATTGGTCATCCATCTCCTTGTCACTCTCTCCTACACTAGTATCCCCAGATCTTATCAGGCCCCTGTGCCTGTGTCACCCTTGTTTGAATCACCCTCTGTTAGCACAGTTCACCTCATTCAGCAGTCTATTCCACCTGTCCACCACTCTTTCCATGAAAATGTACTTCTGAACGTCCCTTCTGAACTCCGCCCCCCCAGCTAACTTCTGTGGATTACCCTCTAGCTTGTATTTATGGTGAACAACTCATTAAACGTTGCCCTGTTTAACCCATGGAGATATTTATTGTATTGGTTTATTCTTGAAAAAGGGTACCAAAGTGTGACATGAGGATCCATATATCTCAAATCCTCAGTAGATTAATTTTGTAAGGCATTTCAAGATACTGTGACCCAACAGTGAACAAGGGACCATGTTGTGAGATAAGTACCTTATAGATGCCCAACAAAAAGAATTATCAATGTGGTGAGTATAACAAAGAATGCCACACAATAGTTCAAAGTTAAAAAAAACAACTTTACTAATCATGAATTAGTGAATAACAAAACACTTCAAAATATTAAACAAATAATTATATGTTTCTAGACCACAGCACCTCTCTGAGTCACTCTTCTAGTTTATGACTTCAGTGATCATGCTGTTAAACAAAACCATTATTAAATCCTCCCAAAAGGAGGCAAGTTTTAGGTCATCAATGAATTTAGATTAACTAATATTTGCCTCTGACCTGGATCAAATGACCTGGAACTGATGTTTTGTAATTCCAACAATCAAAGACCTTTGGGACTGTTTTTCTATGGAGTTTGTGTCCTTAAGTAATATTCATTTTCCACTAAAGAAAGCCAGACTGAGAAACATGGTACACAGAGAACCATGACTGGGATGTTAACATACCAGGGTACATAACCTACAGGAGAGACAGGCAGGGGAGAAGAGGGGGAGGAGTAGCTCTCTATGTAAAGGAAGGGATAAAAGCAACTGAACAAAAGAGTAAACAGGGAGGAGAGGAGGCACTGTGGGTCACCTTGGAGACTGGAAAGGGCACCACAATCCGCACAGGGGTTGTGTACAGACCCCCATGTCAGGGGGAAGGAATGGACAAGGATATGATGGAAGGCATTCTTAGAATGGCAGAGAAAGGGGAGATACTGTTGATGGGAGACCTGAATATGCCAGGTGTTAACTGAGCACATTTGCTGCAGCGACATCCAAGAGCAGGGCCATTCTTGACGCTCACAGGTGGCAGGCATTAGACAGCTAGTTTCGAACCCACTTTGAGGGAGCAATCTTAGACCTCATACTCTCAAACGGGGCAGTGAGAGGATCTCAGATCTAGAAGTGGGTTGCCATCTGGGGACAAGTGACCATCAAACAGTGTGGTTCACGTTAAACTCAGCTACAGAGTCAAGCCATACAAAAGTGAGGGTACTGGACTTTAGGAGGGCTGACTTTGGCAAGATGGGAGAGTGCCTCAAAAGCACTAGCAAGCAGGCTAGAAGGAGGTGTGGAGCAACAATGGGGAATTATCAAACTGCCATCACAGAGGCAACAAGCCTTGTGTGAAGCAAATAAACAAATCAAAACGAAAGAAAAAGCCACTATGGTTCCTCAAGAGAGGGCTGTGAAAGTCAGGAAGAAAAAGATAGCATTCCAGAAGTATAAGGAAACACAGAAGGAGCAGGACAGAGAGCTGTACCAGTTAAGGCAGAAAGAAGCAGGGAGGGAAGTCAGAATAGCAAAGGCCCAAACTGAGGAAAAGATAGCCAACTCAGTTAAGAAGGGGGATAAAACCTTTTATAGGTACATCAGCGAGCGTAGAAAGACAAAGGGAGGGATAGTGAGGCTGAATAGAATAAACGGTGGGTGGGCAGAGGGGGACAGTGAAAAAGCAGGAATACTGAACGAATATTTCTGCTCAGTATTCACAAAAGAGGAGGGGGAAGTGCCTAATCCAATTAACAGAAGCACTCTTGATAGGGGGTCAATCCCAGTCCTTCTCACAGAAGAAAGGGTTCTGCAAGAACTCCAAACTGAAGGTGGACAAAGCAATGGGTCCTGATGGAATTCACCCCAGAATTCTAAAAGAATTAAGGAAGGAACTAGTGAAACCACTGGCTACTCTTTTAATAAATCATGGAGGATGGTGGTGGTACCCAAGGACTGGAGGAAGGCGGATGTGATTCCCCTTCACAAAAGTGGGACCAAGACAGAGGCAGGAAACTACAGACCTATCAGTCTGACCTCTGTGGTAGGGAAAGTGATGGAGTCACTTCTGAAGGAAAGAATAGTTGAGTACCTAGAGGTCAGTGGAGCACAGGATCCAAGGCAGCATGGGTTCACAGCTGGAAGGTCATGTCAGACGAATCTAATAGATTTCTTTGACTGGGTGACCAAAGTAGTAGACCAGGGAGGGGCTGTGGACATGGCCTACCTAGACTTTAGCAAGGCATTTGACACAGTCCCACACAAAAGATTATTAGTCAAATTAACCAGCCTGGGAGTGGGTCCCAGGGTGGTAGCCTGGGTAAAACATTGGCTGGACAACAGGACACAGAAGGTAATTGTAAATGGAGTCCACTCTGAAGAAAGGGCGGTTACTAGTGGGGGTACCGCAGGGTTCAGTATTGGGTCCAGTCCTTTTTAATGTCTTCATCAGTGGCATTGCAGAGGGACTGGAAGGAAAAGTATGCCTTTTTGCAGATGACACAAAGATCTGCAATAGGGTTGATACACAAGGAGGCATGGAAAGGATGAAAAGGGACTTGGCAAGGTTGGAGGAATGGTCTGACGTATGGCAGTTAGGATTCAATGCAAAAAAGTGCAAAATAATGCACCTGGGAAACAAGAACCCAGGAGAAGAATACACAATGGGTGGGGAGGTAGTAACAACAACAAAACAGGAAAGGGACCTGGGGTAATCATATCAGATGACCTTAAGGTTAGTAAGCAATGTGAGAAGGCAGTGGGGAGGGCCAGGGTATACTGGGATGTATAGGGAGAGGCATCAGCAGAAAACAGGAAGTTGTTATCCTCTGTACAGACAGTTGGTGAGACCCCATCTGGAATACTGTGTCCAGTTCTGGAGACCCCATCTCCGCAAGGACATAGACAGGATAGAGGCAGTCCAGAGGGAGGCAACTAAAATGGTGCAGGGTCTGCAAGAGAAGCCAGATGAGGAGAGACTAAAGGAGCTTAATATGTATACCCTTGAGAAGAAGAGAGAGGGGACATGAGAGAAACTTTCAAGTACCTCAAGGGAATCAACAAAGTCCAAGAGGGTAGCATCTTTCAGAAAAGAGACTTGCAAGAACAAGGGGACACAATTTAAAGATAGAAGGAGGGCGGTTCAGGGGCAATGTGAGGAAGTATTATTTCACAGAGAGGGTAGTGGATGCATGGAACAGCCTTCCTGAGGAAGTTGTGGAGTCTAAAACTGTGGGAGAATTCAAGAATGCATGGGACAGACATAAGGCAATTCTTGTGAGGGGCAGGAAGATATAGGCTGTTGGTTAAATAGGATCTGCGGCCTATCCTGTAGGTAGGGAAATGGGCAGACTAGATGGGCCTAGCAGTCCTTATCTGCCGTCAAAGTCTATGTTTCTATGTTTCTATAAAAGCCTCAGTACCTTGATATTTTATTTCTTAGCTTTTGTTGACTGGGTAACTGCATTAGGCAATTGCCTGCCTATTTTCAGACACGACCCGAGAGAGAACATTATACAGTCATTATAAACAAACTCAGGTACATATATACAGTCTTGTAACATTTACAATGGATATTCCCACAGGGATAGTCAGGAATAATACATACAAGCAGGACCATCCATGCAGGGATGAACAAGGCAAACTAAGACAAGTTTGGAGATATGTTTGGAGTTCAGAGAAATCAAAAGTCTAGGCAGTTAGGACAAGCAAGATTAGGTACAGTCGCATGTGTCAAGTGCATAAAGGTGAGAGAAAAGTGCAGTCTTGAAGGAGGAGTCAGATAGGGGGCACTTTAAACTGGGGGGAAGGGAGTTCCAGAATTTGGGGGCAAAATGAGAGAATGCTTGCTCACCCATTTTTGTTGAGCAGTGCGGGACAGAGAACAGTGGAGAATTTGAGGACCTCAGAGGGCAGTAGTGAAGCACAGGGTTAAACGTGGCTGCAAGAGAATTAGAGCAGGGGGTTCTGGTCATGGAGTCGATGAAACATCCCAGAGAGGAGTAGCGGCGGGAATTGGGAGACAGCCACTGCAGGGCAGAGTAGAGAAGGCAATGTTGAGTGAGGCGAGGGGCCGATAAGGCAAACCTACAAATGTTGTAAGTGGTGTTGCCACTTTCGAAGATAACTCTGCACTTTTTGAATTACAGTTTAGAAGTGAGAGATAAGTGTCCTAGCTGGGATTTGAACCCGGTCCTGCTAAGAGTATCATTCCACGCTCTACCAGCTCTGCCACCAGAGCAACTGCAGGGGTCAAGCTAAGCTGTCATTTTCTGGGTCTTTCTTGCTCCCATTCTTGTGCAGGATGACCACATCCACCCTCTTCCAGTCCATTAAGACAACCCCAGTCTGCAGGGAGACACGGAAAAAGTCCACCAGAGGTCCTGTAAATTCTTGCCCCAACTGCCTCAGCACTCAGGGGTGGAGCCAGTCTGGTCCAGAAGACTTATCCACCTTGAGTTTGCTTAGACCCCACAGAACCATTTCCTTTAGCATCGGTCCAAATTCCTATTCCCTTTTTGCCGCTCCTTTAGCCTGCACTCTAAAGTCAGGGAATGGACCCCCTACCTGCACCACAAAAAATAAGCAAAAGTACTTGCTGAGAATGTCAGCCTTCTTCCCATCATCCTCTACCAAATCATTTATCTATTTTAACCTTACTATAGCTTCTTTAGTTTTCCTTTTCTTCCCGACGTATCTAAAGAAAGGTACTCTCTTGGCTATCCTCACTTCCATCTCTGCTTTTGCCGTCCTTATGATTCTATTTACCTCATTCAGTTTCATCATGTATATCTCCCTGTTATCCTTGAATTGATCCCTTTATACTTTTTGAATGCAATCTTTGTCCTGACAGTTTTCCCCTTCCCACTACCCTGGAGAGCCAGATTGGTTATTTGTCCTTTTTACTCTGCATCAGGCAAGTTCTAGTAACCTCCAACAGACTCTTTAATGAGTTCCCATTTTTTTCTTCCCCCTCAATTCTTTACACCTGCCCCCCCCCCTCAGTTTGTCCCATAGGTTTCCCCCATCTTTCTAAACTTTGTCCTCCCTGAAATCTAAAACCATTGTCCCAGTCATTGTCCTTTGTTCGTCTATGGCTAAAGTAAACCACTTCAGGTTGTGGTCATTTGTCCCCAGGAATGGTCTACCCTAACCTCCCCCACCATGTTATGATTCACTAGTACCAGGATGAGGATGGCTCTATCCCTGATAGGTTATTTAACCTATTTTCAAGGAAGTTCTCTTACACTGAATCTATAAGAGCCTGGCTCCTTGCACCCCTGGGGCAGGATTCTCAAATTCTTGTGAATGCCACAAGTTCCAAGTGTGCCATATATATATGGCACACAGAGTTTGCGGCATTCACCTGCCAGCAACTGGGATATTCCATCCCGTGCACCATTTTCTGCAAGTTAGACCAACTTTTTGTGGTCTAGCATGCGTCAGTCCTGAGGGCCTTTTTTATGCAGCTTGCGACAGATATTTGGCGCAACTGGCTGTAAATTGTGGAAATTGTCACAACCGCACCTCAGATTGTAAAATCGGGTGCCGTTGCAGCGAAGAGGTTTGGCGCACTGCCAGAACCTAAGTGTCGTGGTGCAGGGCTGGACGCAAGCCCTGCGCCATGCTTTGAAAATCCTGCCCCTAGCCTCTAACATTTCCTAACTTACATCTGCTAGACCGAAATCCCCCATTAGTACCATGCTTCCTAAGGTGGTAGCCCTTATGATTTGCTTCCTTGGCTCCCTGCCCACCTCTTCAGATTGGCTTGGTGGCCTGTAGTCCACTTACACTCTTAGATTTCTCCCTTTTTTGGCCACTGGCTGATACCGTGCTGATTTTACCTTTCTTCCCCCCAATACTTGTCTTCCGTCACTTTTGTTCTGTCACTAATGTATAGTATCACCACGCCCTCTCTGCTCATACACCTGTCCATTCAGAATAGTGCATATCCCGGGATAGCGAGTTACCAGTCATGGTTCTGTGTTGCCAGTGTTTCTGTGACTGCTACTATATCCGGTTGGACTTCTGCCACCATTTCCTGGAAGTCCTCCATTTTGTTCCTGAGACTCCTGACATAAAGTAAAATCATGTTCCATGGGGGGAGTGGCCAGCAGCCAAGCATGGCTGACACTAGTCGTGTGAGCTCCATTCCTGCAACACATTATAATGCTTATAAACACTGCAATTTTACTTTTATTTTGGTTCAAAATTAAAAAAAAAAACAGCAGTTTAACTCAATCTCTAAGTCGCAGTGTTAACCTAGAGCAGCTGGGAAACAAGATTCCTCAGTAGCCAAAGCAGGGCCTGTTAAAATTCCAGCAGAACAGAAGTCTGAAGGGGAACCAGAGACACAGGAGTCCCTACAATGTGTGCTGAACACGTTCACACAGACGATACAGAGTACTAACAAGAAACTGAACCAACAGGCTGAATGGTAGGTGCTTGTGGAACAGCATGTGGATGCTATGGCAGGTTCAGTACATGAATCAGGAAAGCAGCTGCCACAGCCACACTAGTGAAGGACCAGGGCAGTGTGAAGAACTGATCAGAACAATTAGAGAACCTGGGTCGATCGTCGAACTTTAGACTCTTGTGGGTACTGGATGGCACAGAGGAGAGGGATCTATTGACTATCTTAGAGCAATGGCTCCAGGAAGCAGTGGGGATTGGGTCTGCAGTCCGAATCATTAAAACTTACAGAATCACCCAGTAACATGACACAGCATCAACAGAAGGCAGTCACACCATCCTTCTCTCAATGACTGCATCTACTATGCAGGACTAGATTCTCAGAGCTGCCAAGGATCAATCCCCTATAATGGTATAGAAACATAAGATTTTGTTTTTCCCGGACTGCTCATATGCAAGAAGATTAAGGAGCACAGTATTCGGGGGGGGGGGGGCAAAACTATAGAGAGTTGGCATCAGTACAGGTATCTTTCCTGGCTATCTTTCCCGGCACAGCTACAGTTTTAGTATAATGAAAAACTGTATAGCTTTAAGATCCTGAGGCTGACAGAGATTTTGCAGGCAAACAGCCATCAAGGGAAATGACCATCGAGGAGAGTGATGAACATTCCAAAGGTGATCTCACTATTTAGTGACCCTGTATATAAAAAAATCAAGCCTGTAACATGCAATCACCATTTGGACATCACAGACTGCTCAATTTTTCCCCGTGCATATAAATTGCAATGAACAGTCTTTTCTTTCTGGAGCCTAATAAGTAAATATATGTGCTTCTTAAGACTGTGAACTTTAATGTTCAGGGTCTGGGAATACTATCATTTATTGCAAGCTGTATCTGCTACCTATCAATATGTGAGAAGTGTGTTCTTTCCTATAGTTGTATTAAATTTTAAATAAACAGCTCTAAAGGTTATTGAGGTTATGTATGATGGTTGAAACGGGTGGGGGTGAATCAAAATGGCACAGACTATCAGTGTCTCGTGGTTGACATAAGATGCAAATCGACCTCACATCCCTGAAGCCCTGAGAATTCAGGGCGGTTGGGGAGATGCTAACACATCTTGGAATACTTTATAACACTTGACCACTGTGTCGTGCACTTAGATTAAGCACTAGATATTCAATCCGAAGATTTATTAGAGTTCTTATGTGTTACTCCAGCATCATTGTCAGTATTGTTTTGGAAAAACAATATGCTGACATTTTTTTGCAGACTAAGAAATACTGCTATGTAAAACCACCCTCTTCCTAGATTTAATTTCCACTAAGCCCCACATCTGTCTTCTGCCTTACTATGCTGATATCATCTTGCTTAAATGCAGGCCATCTTTAGCGAAAATGCAACACCCCTCCTAGCACAATCCCCAGTCCCCCCAAAAGAAAATTCCCTCTTCTCTCTTCCCCACACTAGACCATTAGCCACATGTTAAACTCCCAAATGTTATCCATTTTTCTCTGCAACTACCCTCAATTTCCTACTTAGTTCACAGACGCTGTAGCTGAGCCTATCTACACTGTTGCCTACAAAGTTATTTTTACTCATGTGAATCACCCTGTCTGGCTTCACCTCGCCAACTTGGATGAACGTCTCCAGTTGCAGGAGCATCTTTCTCACTATTGCCCCACACATGCAGTAGACTGGTCTATCCTCCAGCCAGCAGTGCATACCAGCCCCCACGCCCTCCCACTTTTAGCTACGGACTCTCTCAACACTACAATCCACCTCATGCTCCTGCCATGTCCTGCCCACTTTGGCACACTCATTTCAGGTGCAGCCTCCTTTCCCTAGGTTTCCAGTGCTTCAGTCCCATTGCAATCAGCAGCCTGAATCAATTTCACTAGTGGTGGAGTCCATTAGCAGTGGCGTACCTCCCCCCTTCCCCCCTCACCTTCCTACCACAGTCCGTCCACCTACATAGACCGGGGGGCTTTCTGAGGTAGTGGCACTGCAGGTACTATGCTGCCCTGCCCTGAGATGCTCCTCAGGGGCTGCACTGAGCCTTTGAGGTCAGTGACCTTCTCAGCAAGAGCCCTAATACTCTTGCACAGTATGCATCCTCGATGTATAAAGAGCAGACTCTGGAAGACTGCTGCACCACAGCCCCTGCAACTAACTAACTCTCCCTCCCATCTGCCTGCCTGCCTGCTCAAACATGGCAATAGTATATGTTTCTGATATGAGTGGATGTGAAGTAAGCAAAAATCTTACACCTATCACACTTTTGTAGTAGTTTTCGTTCCATGTCATAATGGCGATCACAAAATAGCAATCACCGTTACAGCGAGTGTACATCACCGAAAAGAAAAACGGCGATGTACACTCCCAGAAAGCACAAGAGCAGTGAACACAAACTACTATATCTATGCAGAGGTCTGTGCCCACCACACCCCCCCTTAATTTAAATTCTCAGCTCCAGGGGGGTGCAGATCGGGGAAGGGAGAAACTCAGAAAAAAAAGCTAAACTCCCGCAGACACTCCAAACAAAAAAATACCCCTACCCAGCCCCGAACCCTGAACCTTTCCCACTGCAGCCAGCCACCATACCACACCACACCACATGGTCAGCTTGGCGACACAACCTCACACTACCTCCCACATACCTTCATCATTATCCCTCTTCTTCTGTTCACCCCTCCTCTATAGTCGCCGTTCTTCCCTTCACCTGTGCTATAGCCGAGCATTGCTACCCTTTCAGGGTAGCTCACATAACTGGTGCTCATACTGAGTCACTCAAAACTGAGTCACTCAATTTGAGTCGCCAATATCACGGCTTACCATAGTTTTCTGTCCCTTTAACTTCTTTAAAGCCTGACTTGGTGCCATACAGGAGATTAATTTAAAAGTTGGAGGATCTTAAGGTTGAGAAGAAAACTAACAAGTGGGTGGCAAACTGGCTGGGGCAAGGACCCAAAAAGTGGTGTTGGGAGGAGAATTCTCAGGGATAAGGAAGTTAACCAGTGGGATCCCTCAAGGGTCAGCGCTTGGTCTAGTACTATTTAATTTGTAATAAGCACCACTGGGAAAGGAATAAAAGGCAACATCTGCCTGTTTGCAGAAGACACCAAACTATGTGAGAGGGTAGACACAGAGGAGGGGATCAGGGTCTTGAGAGAAGACCTAGCAAAACTAGAGAGGTGGTCTGGATTTCATTTCATGGCATGTCTCAGTAACAAATGACTGACACTCATGGGAAGTATCCCTTTATAGTTCCTGGTGTCCCAAGACCTGGAAGTATTACCCATCACTTCCTATCATTGTATACCTATAAAAACCTTCCACTTCAACTTCCTGAGACTCTCCCAAGACTCTCCTTTGAACTCTACCTCC
Organism: Neoceratodus forsteri; assembly: GCA_016271365.2. Lineage (NCBI taxonomy): Eukaryota > Metazoa > Chordata > Ceratodontiformes > Ceratodontidae > Neoceratodus > Neoceratodus forsteri. Next base: position 1,297,416,904 of record CM057459.1, read on the forward strand.
CAGGTATGAGGTATACAAGATTTAAAAATAATTTTAAAGGGACACTGTCAACCCTCTTAGGTCTCAAAGTGTACCTAGTTAAAAAAACACATTTTATGATTGTTCACATTCTGCAGATACTGTTGATACAGCTGGTAGTTTGATGCAGATCCCTTTTTATGCTGATTGCGCGCATGCGCAAGAAACATGTTGTGGCAGGTTTCTTCAGAAGCAGGTTGTGGAGGCATGGCACTGTTGTGCCCAATGCCCCCACAGCCTGCAAAGGCTTGTCCCCCATCCTCCAATGCCATGGCACACTGCTGCTGACAGTAGTTTAGCCAGCGTGCCACAACTTCCTAAAAAATCAGCCACTGCAAACAGGGGCCACCTCGTCATTGCAGCGTCAGCCATCAGCTACAATGAGTTAGTGACCCGTCATTGCAGGGCGGGATGTGGGATCCCTGATATTGTTTGTGAACATGGCAGCGGGTTGCCGCCATGTTCACAAACAATATACCCCCCTCCCCCCCACTGTGTTTACTTGCCGATGGGGGAGCCCACTCCTCGTCGGCATTCTGTAACCCACCCCCATTGTTCCTGCCAACAGGGTGCCCAATCCCCGCGCATAATAATTACCCCCTTGTTCTTGCCGACGGGTGCCCAATCCCTATCGGCATAATGATTATCCCCACCCCGCTTTGTTCCTGCCGACGGGTGCCCAATCCCTGGATACAATGAAACCCTTCCATTGCTATAGCTGAGGGGTGCCCATTCCCTCGGCTCCTGCAGCTCCCTCCCTTGCCTTGTTTGCCGGGGCGGGGTGCCCAATCCTCTGCCGGCTACTCCCACCCACACAGGTGACACACTGGGAGCCCACCTCAGCGTACAAAGCACCTGTTAAACTGGAAAATGGTCCTCCGATGTCTTAATTTTGTTTCAACCTGTAAAAAGGAAACGGTCCTGTAGTCTCCCTGCCCCCCCACAACCTGCACCCACCCACTGCGCACCCTGCCTCCCCACACCACCCCCATACTCCCATACTTACCTCCGGAGCTCGGCGCGATGATCTCTGGCTGGACCGGGAACACGTCTGCACTCTTCAAAGCCAACCGTGAACTGAGGAAATGCCGGTAAGCTGTATAATGTAATGAATAGGATTTTTTCAACTTTAGTGCATATCTCGGGCATTTTTGGAATTTTTTCACCAAATTTTCACCATGGGGTTTTTGGGAACCCTCCTCATGAATTCTTGAAATGTCATGGCGTTAATCGGCCCTGAAAGGTGGTTTCGCTGTCACTGCATCGGAATCACCCTTCGGGCCAATTAACGTCATGACAGTGCCAGTGTTCATGAGGTGGGCTCTAAAAAAGCCTATGTTGCAAATTTGGTGGAAAAAATCCAAAAAATGACTGTTTTAAGAGCGTGCGTTGCGCAGTTGCTACGTATGCTCGTAACTTCGCGAATTTACAATATTTCCATGCCAGATTTTCAATATTGGCATTTTGTCACACCTCCCTGTGAGCAGTATAGCTGTCATTGCTCACATCCTGGCCAAAATGTGTTTTCGCAGTTCCGGCGCAGAATGGCGCGTTCACTGTGGGAAATCAGTGTTCAGGACAGATTAAGAAAATAACAGTGGCAATGTTCATGAGTAGAGGTCCTAAAATGCCTATGTTGAAAATTTGGTAACAATATTCCATAAAATGACTGTGTTACGAGCGTGCGTTGCGCAGTTGGCACACACACTCGTAACTTCATGAATTTATAATATTTTCACTCCAGATTTTCAACATTGCCATTTTCCCACACCTACTTATGAACAGTGCAGCTGTCATTTTTCCCATCCTGACTGAAATGTGTTTTCGCACTTCTGGCGCAGAATAGAGCGGTCGCTGTGGGAAATCACTGTCTGGGACAGATTAAGAAAATGACAATGTTACTGTTCATGAGCAGAGGTCCTAAAATGCCTATATTGAAAATTTGGTGATGATAGCCCATCAATTGGCTGTGTTACAAGTGTGCGTTGCACACTTTCCACGCACCCTTGTAACTTCACAGATTTGTAATATTGACACACCAGCTTTTCAACAGTGCCATTTTTTCACACCTCCTTATAAGCAGTAAAGCTGTCATTTTTCACATCCTGGCTACGGTATGTTTCTGCACTCCTGCCAGACAATAGCACGGTCACACTGGGAAATCAGTGTTTGGGACAGATTAAGATCGACCGAGTGAGGGGGGAGAGTGACTGAGCTCAACTGAGCTCTGTCAGGACTGCTGCGGATTTGTTTGTGGGCAGACAAAGGCCCCAACACAAGAGCCCAGTACAAAAGGGCAGCCTGCAGCACTGGGAGAAACAGAATGAAAGAGCGAGTGAGGGAGGGGAAGTGAGCGAACTCACTGAAGCGCTGTCAGGACTGCTGCGGATTTCTTTGTGGGCAGGAAAAAGACGTCAATAAAGGCAGGGGCCCAGTACAACAGGACAGCCTACAGCGGTGGGAGAAATAGTATGAGTGAGTGAGACAAGGGGACTTAGTCAGCTCAACAGAGCTCTATCAGGACTACTGGGATTTCTTTGTGGGCAGAAAAAGGCACCAATGCAGGCAGGAGCCCCGTACAAAAGGGCAGCTTGCCGCGCCAGGACAAACAGAATGAGCAATGAGAGAGGGAGACTGCACAACCTCAATGGAGCTTTTTTGGGACAGCTGCGGATTTCTTTGTGGACAGCCAAAGGTGCCAATGCAGCCAGGAGCCCCATACAGAAGTGCAGTCTGCAGCGCCAAGAGAAACAGAACGAGTGAGTGACAGAGCGGTAGTGAGCGAGCTCAACGGAGCTCTACTGTGACTGCTGCAGATTTCTTTGTGGGCAGAAAATGCGGCAACACAGGCAGGAGCCCAGTACAAATGGCCAGCTTGCAGCACCGGCAGAAACAGAGTGCGAGAGTGACAGAGGGGGAGTGAGCGAACTCAGTGGAGCTGTGTCAGGACTGTTTCCGATTTCTTTCTGGCCAGAAAAAGCCGCCAATGCAGGCAGGAGCCCAGTACAAAAGGGCAGCCTGCAGCACCAGGAGACACAGAACGAGCGAGTGAGGGAGGGGAAGTCAGTGAGCTCAACGGGGCTTTGTTGGGACTGCTGCAGATTTGTTTGTGGGCAGAAAGGCAGCAATGCATGCAGGGGCCCAGTACAAAGGGGCAGCCTGCAGTGGCAGGAAACCAGAATGAGCGAGTGAGTAAGCTCAACAGAGCTGTATTGTAACTCCTGCAAATTTCTTTGTGGGCATAAGAAGGCAGCAATGCAGGCAGGAGCCCAGTAGAAAAGGGCAGCCTGCAGCGCCGGCAGAACAGAATGAGCGAGTGAGAGAAGGGGAGTGAGCAAGCTCAACAGACCTTTGTCGGGACAGCTGCACATTTCTTTGCAGGCAGAAAAAAGCACCAACAGAGGCAGGAGCCCAGTACAAAAGGGCAGCCTGCAGCGCCAGGAGAACCAGAATGAGTGAGTGAGACAGCGGAGTGAGCGACCTCAACGGAGCTCTGTCGGGACAGCTGTGGATTTCTTTGTGGTAGAAAAAGCCACCAACACAGGCAGGAGCCCAGTACAAAAGGGCAGCCTGCAGCACCAGGAGAAACAGAATGAGCGAGTCAGAGAGGGGGAATGAACCACCTCAATGGAGCTCTGTCGGGACAGCTGCGTATTTCTTCCTCAGCAGAACAAGGTGCCAATGCAGGCAGCAGCCCACTACAAAACAGCAGCCTGCAACACCTGGACAAACAGACTGAGCCAGTGACAGAGGGCCACTGAGCGCGCTCAACAGACCAACGCAATCAACATTCGGCAATGACAAATGCTTGTTTTTCTTTTAGAAAGTGAAAAACTGAGTGCCCATCATATTGGTGTTACCACACTAAAACATGTTTGTTTACATTTCTTGGCCAACTCCCACTGCATCTTTTCTTGGATTCAGGAACACTCCCAACACAATTTAACCACTCATTATACAATGCGAATAGAGGAGACTATGGTAACATGAGAGGCTGCACTGTTTCTGGGTATTTCTAATGTTCAGAAAGTATACAGTAATGTAAATTTATATTGGAGAATGTAGTGTATTTGCATGTATAATCACAATAATTACAATAAAAAGATTAACTGCAAAAGAAAGTATTCAGTAAGAGCAGTTCAATTATTTGAAGCAAAACAAGGCTGGGTATAGCTATACATTCCCATGCATTTCAGTTCTAATAAGCAAAGAGGCAGATAAAACAACCAGCAACATCAATGAATTTTAGAGAAGGTAAGCAATCATAAAATGTGGGTTTTTACCTAAAAATAATATGATGCAAAAAAGGTTGACGATGTCCCTTTAAAAGAATTACTGGTCCTCTTAGATTAATTGTGACCCCTTTCTACTTCTAAATGAATATTCTTAATCTTAGCTCTTAATGGCTATTATCCCTCACTTCCCCCTTTGCTGCCCCAATTTAAACTGCCACCTCACAAATTACAAATCTGTACCATGACAAGCTACACACCATCACTCATTTCTCTTGCAGAAGGATGAGTTACTTAGAAGCTCTTCCTTTCAAAAAAATCCTACAGCATACACCTTGGTTGCAACCAAGTTGCTCCCATGTGGTGCACTAATGCAAGTCCCTGCTATGAGAGCCCTTTGTATTTCATTTAAGGTGCCACTTTAAATCTCCTAGCCTCACACCTTACCTCTCAGTTTATACCTTCTGAAAATTGGTTCCCTCAGCAAAACAGCCCTAGAGTCAAGCAATGGGTTTCAGTTGGAACTTAATTACTGGCTATTTAAACCCACTTGGTCTTAAATTTGAAAAGAATTGCCTGGTCCCATAGATTAAATTAGGGCCCTTTCTATCCCTGAATGAATATACTTAACTCAGGGTCCCTGGTGTTCTGCAGCGCTTTGTCCTCATTTCTGCAGCAGGGCTCCTTGGATTCTGCAGCAGCATTTTCGGATTTCTGCAGCATGATTTATTCATTTCTGTGGCAGAATGCAGTCCTACCTTTGGTTAAAATATGATGTGATGGGGGTGCGTGGCCAGCAGCTGATCGGGAAAGTTGCATACAGCCCAAGCTCTGTAACTTCATCTTTTAAACTTGATTTAATTGCTGCTATTTTAATCTGAAGTAGTTTCATAATTGTTCAGGTCTGCCCTCACTATCTAGAAACAAGACTGGAGCTGGTGTGCAGTAATGGGCTGACCCAGAGGTACTGGAAAGCAGGATTCCAACAGTGGAGTAACTGAGCCTTTGAAACCACCATCGGACTGTGATGCAGATAATACCTATGCTAACTCAGACTATTCAGAAGTTGGACAAGAAATTAGATTAGCAAAATGAGCAGATTGCATTGGTTGAACAACGGGTGGAGGCGATGGCAGGTTCTGTCAAGGAATAGGGTAAAATAGCTGGGAAAGCGCCGTCTGCGTCCATTACTCTAATAAAGGAGCAAAGTATGGTTCGAAGGCAATTGGAACAGTTAGAAAATTTAGCATGATCAGCAATGTGTGGATTCGTGGCATCCCTGAAGGTGCGGAGGAAGGGGATTTACCTACCTTTTTAGAGAAATGCTTATCAGAGGCGATTGGACTGGGATTTGCAATACCAATTTCAAGGCATATCGAATCACCCTTCGCAGAGCTACTTCCAATGGGGAAGGCCCATGTACAGTCCTGCTCACCACAATGACATTGGTGCTCTGGGACCAAATTCTGAGGGTTGCTCAGGGCTCTGCACTGGTCATGCTTGGTGAAAGCAAAATTCTCTTTTTGATGATTACTCCTTTGCTACCAGACTTAAACGCAAGGCTTTCGACGGAGTGGGAGCAAAGCTGAAAGCTGCCGAAATTGTCTATCGGATCTCTTTCTCAGCTCATTTGAACTTCATTTACCAAGATAAAATGCATTCTTTCACCGATCCTAAAGCGGCTGGTGAATTTGAGGCTAAACTTCCACCGAAAAGTCGAAATAGTTCAGCGGACATGGACAGATCCGACGAAGAAATGGACAGCTGAGTGAGGACTTTTTTTTTTTTTCTTCTTTGAATTTGCAGGACTACTATGAGTTTAAGTGCTGGAAGGCATGCTTGCAGAGGACTGGCACCAGGGACTTAAGGATAGAGTTTCTCTCTGTATTGCTGTCTCATGTTACTTGAGCTTCCTTGTGCCCATTTTTGTCTTCGGGAGTTAGAGAGCAAGGGGGAGACTATCTCACCCGTGGTAAAGTATTATGTGTTGTAAACATATTTTTCCATTAGGGTCACTAGCACTGATAAGCAAGTTTAGCAGTTTTCTAATGTCCTCAGTTACTATCCAGTGTCGTGGGGAGTTGGTGGTATGGCAGTTAATTCTACCTACAGGGGCTTTTTGTGTATCTGAGTGAAAAAGGTGGAGTGGACTTTCTGCCGAGCTTTGGGTTACTGTAGCAGCAGGTGAGAGTGCCTCTACCTAAAGTGAGATAAATCTCAACCTAGCTAGAGCACACCAGCAACATACCTCACCACACAACCTGATAATATTTAGCGGGTTTGTTATATTTGGAAATAAGTGGTATTCCTGCACTACAGATAGTTGAGTGCAACAATTTACCTCTCTGAGTTAGCTCATTGTACCTGCGTGTACCAACTATTGAACCTTGACCTTATCAGGTCCATCTTGTAAATGAGCCTTGCTCAATGATGTTCGCCTGAATAAATAAAGATTTGATTGATTGATTGATTGAATTTAATCATCAGCCTCCTCTATCGCTTTGATTGGAGGTACAGTGTGGGCTTGAGTTGGATGCCCATTTAGCCTTTGTTAATCTAGCGACATAGGAATTTATATTATGTAGCCATTGAGCTGTGGTTATAAATTTCCTATTTCTCATTTCTTACTAATATTCTTAAAGAGCACTGGTTGCCTTTTGGTGACTCGTTGGTGTTTGTTAATAAGTGTTTTAAACCAACTTCAACTCCCCCCCTCCATGTGGATGTCAAGATATGTGACTCTTATTATGCTGCATTAGGGTTTACTGTGGAATAGAAACATAGACACACAGACTTTAATGGCAGATGAGGACCGCTTGGCCCACCTACTCTGCCCATTTCCCTACCTATTGGATAAGCTGCAGATCCTAGTTAACCAGCAGCCTGCTTCTTCCTACCCCCCACAAGAATTGCCTTATGACTGTCCCATGCATTCTTGAATTCCCCCACTGTTTTTGACCCCACAATCTCCTCAGAAAGGCCGTTCCATGCGTCCACCACCATCTCTGTGAAAAAATATTCTCACATTGCCCCTGAGCGTCCCCGCCTATCTTCAAATTGTGTCCCTTGTTCTTGCACATCTTTTTTCTGAAAGATGCTACCCTCTTGAATTTTGTTGATTCCCTTGAGGTACTTGAAAGTTTTTATCATGTCCCCCCCTCCCTCCTTTCCTCGAGGCTATACATATGAAGCTCCTTTAGTCTCTCTTCGTATGGCTTCTGTTGCAGATCCTGCACCATTTTAGTTGCTCTCCTCTGTAGTGCCTCCATCCTATCTATGTCCTTGTGGAGATGGGGTCTCCAGAACTGAACGCAGTACTCCAGATGGGGTCTTACCAACTGTCTGTACAGAGGGATGATAACTGTTTTCTACTGGTGATGCCTCTCCCTATACATCCCAGTATCCCCCCAACCATCCCTACTGCCTTCTCACATCACTTGCTTACCTTTCGGTCATCGGATATGACTACCCCAGGTCCCTTTCCATTTTTGTCATTGTTAATACCTCCCCCCCCCCCACTGTGTACTCTTCCTCTGGGTTTTTGTTTCCCAGGTGCATTACTTTGCACTTCTTTGCATTGAATCTAAGCTGCCATACTTCTGACCATTCCTCCAACCTTGCCAAGTCCCTTCTCACCCTTTCCCACACCCCCCTTGTGTATCCAACCCTGTTGCAGATCTTTGTGTTGTCTGCAAAGAGGCATACTTTTCCTTCCAGTCCCTCTGCAATGTCACTTATAAAGACATTAAAGAGGACCGACACAGTACTGAACTCTGCATGTACCCTACTAGTAACCCCTTTCTTCAGAGTGGACTCCATTTACTATTACCCTCTGTGTCCTGTTGTCCAGCCAATATTTTACCCAGGCTACCACCTTGGGACCCACTCCCAGGCTGGCTAATTTGTGTATTAATCTTTTGTGTGGGACTGTGTCAAATGCCTTGCTAAAGTTTAGGTAGGCCATGTCCACAGCCCCTCCTTGGTCTACTACTTTGGTCACCCAGTCAAAGAAATCTATTAGATTCGTCTGACATGACCTTCCTGCTGTGAATCCATGCTGCCTTGGGTCCTGTGCCCCACTGGCCTCTAGGTACTCAACAATTCTTTCCTTCAGAAGTGATCCCATCATTTTCCCTACCACTGAGGTCACGCTGACAGTTCCATAGTTTCCTGCCTCTGCTTTGCTCCCACTTTTGTGAAGGGGAATCACATCTGCCCTGCTCCACTCATCAGGTACTACACCATCCTCCCATGATTTGTTAAAAAGGGTAGTCAGTGATGTCACTAGTTCTCCACTTAGTTCTTTTAGAATTCTGGGGGTGAATCCCATCAAGCCCCATTGCTTTGTCCACCTTCAGTTTTAGAAGTTCTTTCAGAACCCTTTCTTCTAGTATCGACCCCCCTATCCAGAGTGCTTCTATTGATATGGGTTGGTACCTCCCCTTCCGCTTCTTTTGTGAATACTGAGCAGAAGTATTCATTCAGTAGCCCTGCTTTTTCACTGTCCCTCTCTGCCCACCCACGCTCCCCTTTATTAAGCCTCACTATCCCTCCCTTGGTTTTTCTTCGCTCCCTAATGTACCTATTAAAGGCTTTCTCCCCCTTCTTAACCGAGTTGGCTATCTTTTCCAAAATTGTTATTCTGACTGCCTTCCCTACTTCCTTCTGCTTTAACTGGTACAGTTCTCTGTCCTGCTCCTTCTGTGTTTCCTTACACTTCCTGAATCCCATTTTGACAAAGTCGGTCCTCCTAAAGTCCAGTACATTCACTTTTGTATGGCTTGACTCCGCGGCTGTGTTTATCATGAACCACACTGTTTGGTGGTCACTTGTTCCCAGATGGCTACCCACTTCTAGATCTGAGATCATGTCTCTGTCCCTGTTTGAGAGTACCAGGTCTAACATTGCTCCTTCCTGAGTGGGTTCCAACATTAGCTGTCTGAGGCATGCCCCCTGTAGGGCATCGAGAATGACCCCGCTCTTGGATGTGGCTGCAGCAAAGGTGCTCCAGTTAGCATCTGGCATATTCAGGTCCCCCATCAACAATAGCTCCCCTTTCTTTTCCATCCTAAGGATGCCTTCTATCATTTCCTTGTCTGTTTCCTCCCCCTAAGACGGGGGTCTGTATACAACCCCCCGTGTGGATTGTGGTGCCATTTCTGGTTCCCAGGGTGACTCACAGTGCCTCCTCTCCTCCCCGTTTACCCTTTGGTTCCATTGCTTTGATCCCTTCCCTTACATAGAGAGCTACTCCTCCTCCTCTTCTACCCTCCCTGTCCCTCCTGTAGATTGTGTACCCTAGTATGTTGTCATCCCAGTCATGGTTCTTTGTGTATCTTGTTTCTGTGACTGCCATGATATCCGGGCGTCCCTCTTCCATCAAGGCCACCAGTTCATTTTTTTGATGGCCTCACCCCATTTTGCCCATCCCTGTCCTTAGTGCCTTTGCCTTTTACTCCATTTACCCCTGCCCTTCTCCCTATCGACTTCTCTATCTTAGTGTTTACCTCACTAACTACCCTGTTTTTTGGGAGAGGGCTAGGATTTCCCTGCTCCTTTTCAGTGCCTCCCCCTTGGCTAGTTTAAATGCTTGCCAATGATGCATTTAAACCTATCACCTAGGATCCTGGTTCCCCTCCTGGACGGGTGCAGACCATCATGCCAGTATAGGACTGCATCCCTCCAGGTGGACCCTCAGTCCCCAATGAAGCCAAAACCCTGAGCTCTGCACCAGTATTTCGACCACTGATTGAATCCCATGGTGCGGAGCACCCTAGCCTCACCCATGCCATAGACAGGCAGCACCTCTGAGAAAGTTACCATGCATGTTACTTGTCTAAGGCCCCTCCCCAACTTCACAAACTCCTCCTGCACTGCTCTGATCCCTTTTCTAGCCACGTCAATTGTCCCTAGGTGGACAATGACATCCAGCTCCTTCCCCTGTGCAGCTGTTCCCGCGATCCTGAGGATTTGCTCCCTGTCCCTCCAAGCCATGGCACCAGGCAGGCACCATACCTCCCTCTCCACCCCTTCCCCAGTTCTACCCTTCTAGCAATGGTGTCCCCCAACAGGAGTTGTTTCCTTCCCCTGTGGGGTCCCACGGCACCCTCCTGTGGGTCTCCTTTGTGGAGGTTCCTAGCATCCTCCTTGGTCTCCACTGTGGGTGCCTCCATAGAGGAACCACACTCTGCCAGAATGGCGTATGAATTGTGGAGAGGTACAACTGGAGGGATGCACCTCTCTTCCACCACCCTCACCCTCCCTGAGCCCACTGTGGTCCAACCACTCCTCTTTCTTGGCAACCTCTGAGGCAGTGGTGGCGGCCCTGGTGGTCCCTGGGTGGGAGAGGAGGTCCCCTGAATCCTGGCTAACTCAGCCTGGAGATGAGCAACCTCCTCCCTCAGCCCAGAGAGGTGCCTGCAGATGAGACAACACCACATCCTCCAGAACGTCTCCTGGAAGACTACCGCTCCACAGCCACTGCACTGCACCACTCCCATCATGTCTTATTTGTGACCCCTCAACTGTTGTTTTGTATGCTTACTCTTTCCTCTCTCTGTTTATTTATTTATATATAAACATATATATATATATATATATATATTTTTTTTCTCCCTACTTTCCTACTGCCTCCAGGCCCCTAAAGTTCCTGCTCTTCCTGTTCTGGGAAAGGAAGTTCCTGTATTCCTCAGTAGTCTCCTTCTTACTTGCTCAGAGTCAGACCTCCAGCAGCTAGGGGGAGTGGAGAGCTACTCTTTTTCTTCTAGGATGGTGAGTCTTTTGTGCCTCTGTGATCACTCCCTTCCTGCTCCCAAACAGGAAGTTCTTGTTGTCAGTCAAATTCTATACCTATAAAAGTAGAACTGGCTAGGATGGAGGGGAGGAAGGAAGGGCTTTATAGTCCCATTAGAGTAGTAAAGTTCTAACAGCACCTTCTTCTGGCTGTTCTCTGCCAAAAGCTATCTAGGGCAGTTTTAAATCCAAGCACCTGGCTTCCTGCTGCCTAAGCCACTCCCCCTAATTCACAGTTCCCTTTTTCACCTAGTTAACTGCACAGATAAAAATTCCCTTCACCCAACTCAGACAAACACACTAACGCTTGTTTTCTTTTACCCTAAATTGAAGGTCCCAGTAGTAGAGTTTTAGTTCTTAAGTCCCAGTAGAGTAGTAAAGTTCTAACAGCACCTCCTTCCTCTTGCTGTTCTCTACATAAAGTATGTATGTCCATATCTTGGAAGCATATTTTGTATATGTTATTACAGAAAATGCAATCAAAATAAAATTAAAAAATATATAATGTGATGTCATTAATGACATCACATGCTAAGCATAGAAGAGGGGCTTCAGGATAAATGAGATGGGGAAGGGAGTTGGGCACCATGGAAAAACTGTATATTTGAATGAAAATTCACTAAGAACAATTAATTCTGTGGCACTACATATATTCTGCTGCGTGATGTAAATGCAGTAGAAAATTATGTGGCTGTGGAATCGCAGAATTCCGAGGTTCTTGACTTAACCTTAGCTCCTAAGCAGTATTACCCTTTAAAATCCTCTTTTGCAGGCCCAATTGAAACTGCCCCACCACAAATCACAAATCTGTCCCTCCAGATGTTACATACCACTCATTGCTTTTAAAGTAGGGTGAGTTACTTTAAGTGCTTCCCTTTAAAAAAAATCCTACGGTATATGCTCTGGCTACCACAAAGTTCTTCTCATGCACTGCACAACCTGGAGGCAGCTATATTTGAAACTGATGACTTTCAATTATTTAGGGCAATCACCTGTCCTGAATTTCCTGGGACAGTCCTGAAATGGGGAAAATGCTAGAGATAAGAATTTAAAGGGTGGCACTAAATGATACATATTCTGTTTAAATCTTTTTTATCTCTCATTAAAAGGGGCAGTGCTGCGTGATATACCTCAGGGGTTGGTCTTGGGATCCATATTATTTACTTATTTTATTATTGATACTAGTAAGGGAATAAACTCATGGTATAGACGTCAGATCGGAACTTTTTTTTTCAACTGTCTCCCACACTCACTGGACTCTTTCTGGCATGGATTCTTGGTGCTGCTCTGCTGTCTGCCTGAAGCCTCCGACCCACTGCTCTCCGGTGGCCTTTCTTCCACTTCCACCGTACTAGGTCACATGACCCCCCCAGCTCTGAACCACCTGGAGCAGGGTCACCAACTCCTCCGGCACTCTATCTATAATCTAGTGGAGTGACAGAGAGGAGGAGGGAGACTGGAAGCCAGGAAAGCCCGGCACTGGACATGGGGCCAACCACTGATCCTGCCTTTGCCTACCAACAAGGAGGGGGCTCTTTTCCACAGTGGTTTTGCCCCTCGGGACTCGGTGTGCAATGGCTTCCTGTGTGCCCATGCCTCAGCACCTTATGCAGCTGGAGTCTGCCATCTTCACGCCCCCCCCCCTCTACGTCCCAACGCTAGTGTCACCCTGGTCTCCACCAGAGGCTGCTACTGCACAGGGAATCCCCGTCAACCCACTCCAGGAGAGCAGTCCTCTGGTCGCTCAATCCTCCCCCTCCTCTGTCAACCCCCGATGACACAGGTCCATTCCCGAACCCGGGTCGCTGGCATGGCGCAAGGTGTGACGTCCAGCACCTCAACCCTCAGCACCTCCAGGCCAGTGATCAGATCAGAACTTGAAGGAAAGAAATTGCAATAGGATCTTGAATCAATTGTTGACTGGGCAGAGAGCTGGGAGAATAGAACTAAACATTAACAAATGTACAGTAACACATTAGGGAAAAATATTACTTAATACAAACATTTTATAAACTGAACAAAAATTGATAAAACCAATGAAGAAAGAGATCTTGGTATTTCCCAGGGGAGGAGAGGGTCCACCACACCAGAAGCTTCAACTGGTGGTTGAAGAAATGATGTAGAGAAGAGGGGTTCAGTTGGTGCCGTGTCATAACGGCTGATCAATAACAGCAACTGTCATAACAGCTAATCAGTAATGGCAACTAAGAGCCGGCCTGGTGGCGCTGAGGGTTGAGGTGCTGGACTCCACACCTCATGCCACGCCGGCGACCCGGGTTCGGGAATGAGCCCAGGCAGCCGGGGGTCGGCGGGGAGGGAAGAGATTGAGTGTCCACAGGGCTGCTCTCTCTTCCCAGGGGTGGGGCGGAGATACAACTGCTCGAAGAGTGACCTCTGGCGGTGGCCAGAGGTAGCCCAAAGCAACGTTGTGGCGTATGCCTGGGGGTGGAGCCACAGCAGCACATTGCCATGACAACTGGGCTCCACAGGGGATTTCTCGCATAAAGAAAAAAAAACCTTCATCGCTGATAGGCAAGGCGCCTCCCTCCACAGAACACACTCCTGCTCAAGGACTCTGGATCTCGGGCTGTTCCTCGCCCTCCGGCACGGTGACTCAACACTAAGAGAAAGAGCGCCCTGGATGGGGGCGGCCCTTCCCTGGAGGGTAGACTCAGGGGATGCCCGGAGCCAGAGAGGAGCCTACGGAATACTGAGCCACGTTGGGAGGTAGAGACTGGGGATCAGGAGGTCGCTGGAGAGAGCTCGGAGGTAAGGGGCGATAAACAGAGTTAAAAAAAAAAAGGTAATGGCAACTACAACAACGGTGATAGTAATTTAGAGCGAACATCAAGAAGGGTGAAGTTCAGACACATTTTAGTACACCACAGATTTGTACTGTTACTGAATACTATTCATCTATTTCAATGCGGGGGCTGTGCCACCTGGACCCCCCACTTATTTATAACCAACTCTGAGGCCCACATTGCCAATTATTATTGCCATTTCAGTGGGGGTTTCTGTAATCGCATGGTCGCCTTTATTTGCGCCTTGGTTTTAAGCAAGACGCAGATAAATAAAGCTTATTATTATTATTATTATTATTTCACAGTCGTGATAATTGTAATCGCCGTTCTGACTTCACCGTTATTGTGTCACTGTTATTGATTAACCGTTATTACATGCTACCATTCAGTTACACTGGGGACTGGTGAACAACCTGGAAGAAGATGGGCCTATACAGAGGTAATGGCCTGCATCCATCTGGGAGGAGAATTGCAGTCCTCAGTAGATGGTTTAAATGTTATTTTGATTTACATTTAAACTAGCCGAGGGGGTGGTGGAAGCAAAATGGGAGGCATAAACTGCCTCACCCACCCTACAGACAAACAGAAGGAAAGGAGGACACAAGGAGGAGAGTCACTCAGGTAACAGATAATGGAAACAGCACAGTGGTAGTAGAAAAGGGGGATGGGTACAAAAGTTCCAAAAAAGGTGGGGAAAAGGAGGCAGGGCAAAAGGGAAAGGAGTGGGGCTGTAGGCAAAATGTGAACAAGGTATGGAAGGCCATGTGTGTAAATGCAAGGAGTCTTGGAAATAAAATTCCAGACCTAGAGGCCATCATGGCAGATGCTGATCTGGATATTGTGGCCATTACTGAGTCATGGAACACAGGTAACCGCAACTGGAATATGGCTATACTAGGTTGCTGTGGGTGTCAGTGGTTTCAGCTGCTGTATAGATACCAGGCTACATTCAGTTTAGGAAGGGAAGGGAGTAGTGGTGTTGGTGTTGTTGTTGTTTGAAGGGAAGGTATCAAAGCAACAGAAACACAGGGAAATCAGAGGGGAAAGGAGGGGCTGGATTGTGGGTCACCCTGGAGACAGAAGCCAAAGCCACTATTCACGCTACAGTGATCTACAGACCTCAAACTCATGGGGAAGAACTGGATGAGGCACTGGGGGAAGCTATTAGTACAATGGTAGAAAAAGTGAAGGTGCTGCTGGTGGGGGACTTCAGTATGCCGGAGGTAGATTGCAGCCTCCCAGTGGTGGCCTCAGCTAGAAGCAGGGACATCCTAGACTAATTGCAGAGGGCACTATCAAGCAACTAGTCAGGTAGCCCACTCACGATGGGGCAATACTAGACCTGGTGCTCACTAAAAGGAAATTAATATTGTGTACCTACCGTAATTCTTGATCTTTCTGTGTATCTTCACCATTCATCACTGGTGGGTTCTGGCTGGAGGACAAGGACCCCGCGGGAGTTTTTTGCAAGAGGCAGAGCCAATGTCAAGATGGTGCCACCCTCGAGGCCGACACATTGCGTGGCGCTCAAGGGTTGGTCAGTAACTGACGCCAACTCCTCCTCAGACCCAGTTCTGCACGCCGGAGAGTAGTCTAGAGAAAGGGAGGGTGGGTCAAGGGAACCTAAGGGAGAGAAAAAGGAAAGGATATAGAACTAAGGAAGGAATAAAGCCAGGTTAGAAGACAGAAGGATAAGAAGCTAGAGTGTGGGACAGGAAGCCCCAACCTCTGGGCAAGCAAGGGAGGTATAGAACAAGGGAGGGAGAAGAGATAGTCCAGAAAGGAAAGAGAAGGGGAGGGGAGGGGAGGAGGGAATGAAGAAGACACCACACTCCACACCACAGGCTCAAGGCCTGCCTGAGGACTACAGAAGAGCAAGCTGCTGAGCCATAAACATTCCTTCCAAAGGAAGAATCGACAGGTAGAGAGTAGCGGATGGCTAGCTAAGTTTGGAAGGCAAGGCAGCACACCGACTCTGAAGACTCCTCAAGGAAGATAGGAGGCAATGTCTGCCCCCCCACCCAAGAAAGGGATAAAAGAGAAGGGACATGACTTGTCCTGAATAAAGACACAAATTAAGCCCCCTAAATTCTTTTTTGACAACGTCTCTCTGAGGAGGGACGAAGAGGGGAGCCTAATTTTGAAATACAAAGCTGTAGGAATCCCAGAGGGAAAACCTGTCAGGGATATGCGTCTTATAGAGATGGAAATGGAAAAGGATCACCAGGGCCTCACCATCCAGGCTTTAAGAAAACTTCAGGGTTACATAAGCATGGAGAGATCAATGTTTCCGACCCATGGGGGGGGGGGTCCCATTAGGGAGAAAAGAGAGCCCTGGTGACCAAGAGGTTGCCTCCCTGCTTATCTTCCCAAGCACTCTCGGCACCCTGAAAAGTGACGGAGCTGGAGGTACCAGACTTGCTAGCAGGACATAGTTTGGAGAGACAAACTGGGAGGAGGTATCGCCCAGAGACTGAGGCCTAAGAGGGGAAGGTGGGCGGGAAGCAGTGATGAATGATGAAGATATACAGAAAGATCAAGAATTACGGTAGGTACGTAATTTTCATATCTTATCTGTGTCAATCTTCACCATTCATCACTGGTGGGTGATTACCAAGCCCCAAGGGGACCTGGTACCTCCCTGAGGGACAGAAGTCCCTCAGCCTGCTGTAGGGGAGACAGTGGAGGAAGGAACCCTTCTAGGCCTGGTTAGGCCTGAGATTGGTCTGGGTGAGGTGGAGTTCTCCTTTGAGTAGGAGAGAGATGTCGCCGCTGAAGTTCTCGCGTCACCCTGTGGGAGAAAAGGGGGGTTCCCCATAATGAGGAGGCAGTCACCCTATGCCAGGCCATGGGTGATAACCTGAAAAGACGAAACCATGCCATCTGTGTAATGCAGATCGCTGTCCCTGCCAGCCTGGATGCTGCCTCATTGGCATCATACGATGCCCTTGCTTGGTGCCTCCCAAGCTCCAGGCCCCGAGCGGAGAGGGCAATGGCTTGTCTGGTCACCTCCGAATCAGGATAACAAAAGACGTGCCGAGGAGAAAGCCCTCCTCCCCAAAAATCAAACTTAGCAAAGTCATATTTGGGGGGGGTCGGTCACGCCTTGGGTGTCTATGCCCAGAAGGTGTGTCCAGGAGCGTCACACCTGATGGAGGGTGAGCCAAGGCTACTGGAGACCCTAGGGGTGTGCAGTACCTTTGTTGGAGGTCTCCTGGGGCTGGAGGAAGGGTAGAAGGACTTCTCCAGGCACAGTACGATGCCTTCCTGAAGGGGGAGAGCCAGGTGGGAACCACCAGGCTGACCGCACTGAATTCACCTAAAAAGGCGCGTGCCACCCGGTCAGGATTGCGACTTCCTAGCATGGTGATGTGAAGCTCGTCGAGCAACCCTGAAGGGAAGCGCTGATAGCTAGACAGATCAGCAGCTGGAGACAGGTGGATGGAAGATTCCTCTCCCTCAGAAGAGGAAGACGAGGGAACCGACGAGTCCAGAGAGTCAGGCACTGGATGCACTGGGGAATGGTGGAACACCTCCTCATCCATGGACCTAAGGTAGGTGGGGGAAAAGTGCAGCTGTGGACCTGAAGTGCTCCCAGGTGAGAGGTCCCATAGGGCCAATGTGGCCTGGGAGAGAGGGAGGTGTTGGCAGAGGTAAGGGGGCTAGACACCTCCAAGATGGAGCATGACCCCTGCCAGGGCTAGGGGACCAAACAGGCGACCTCAAGACTGGAGAAGATCTGCCCGCCATAGCAGTCGAGGACCATTTAACCAAGCTGGAATGGCCAGGACTGAGCCCTAAGAGAGAGAGAATCCTACCTGTGAGGTGACCAAGGCCGCATGAGCCCAGAAGGGAGGCCCCTAGCCTCTCAAGAGGAGATCCCTCACAGTGAGACCTCAGGGGAGAAAACAGGACCGGCGCTGTGACTCCTGCCTGAGTCCCTGTGGGCTCCCAAAGAAGGGTGCTGCCCCCGATTCTGTCCCCTCAACCCCTCAGACTCAGAGAGGGACCTCTTCCTCAGAGTCAGCTTAGGTAACTCAATTACCAAGGCCGACTTCTGAGAGACGGTCACCAAGAGAGCACCCTTCCTTGCCTGAGGCACTCCAGCCAGTTTAAAAGTGGGGACAACCTGAGCAGCCAAAGAAGGGGGTACACCTCCCAAGGGAGAAGGGGAACCACCAACTCCGGTATATCCCCCAGTGTCACCCTCAGCACCAGAGGACTGGTCAGGACCACCGACACCGGAACCGACAGTAGCTGCCAACTCCAAGAGAGGGGGCTGAATTGGAGCCGAAGCACTGGGCGAGGAGGAGTCGAAGGACTCGAAGGAATCTGGGAGCCAGTCTGGGTCCGCCTCCGAATCATCATCCTCCCCTGAGGAGGCTTGGACCCATACCATTCAACGATCTCCTCTGCTTCTAGCTCCACGAATGGCACTGTGAGGTGGCCCCGCATGCCATGTATGGCACTGGGATCAGAGACAGCACTGTGCCGCCTCGACCCCCAGCACCATCCAAGATGGCACCGACAGGCGATGCGGAGGAAGACACCAGACCAGGCCCGGAGGCCCTAGGCCATGACACCGGGGGAGCCTTCACCTCCGAAGAGATGACCAGAACAGTGCCTCCCACCTGGCTCCCGAAGGAGTCAGGCCGGGCCTCCTGCACTGTGGAAGGAGTTCCCGCTGAAGCAAAGCTAGAAGAGGTGGAAACCCCCTCCTCCATGGGCCATATAGGACCAAGAACGGACCCGGAGGAAGGGCCGAGAACCTTGCATTTGGCGTCCCGGGTGCGAGCCTGTCCACCGTAAGTTGGTGGTGCACATCTGAATTTAAACGCGTGCAATTCCAAAACTCGATGGTCCATGGAAAAACAGGTATCCCAACGATCCATATCATGGTTTGGGCCCAAGCAGGTCAAGCAACGGTCATGCTGGTCTGTGACAGAAAAATGTTGGCCTCAGGGACACCGCCACATAGGAGGCTGACCCACCTTGGAGGGTTTCTTCTTGTCCCCTGAACGAGACATGACCGGATGGAAAAACAAGAAACAAAAACAGCACTCGTGTCGTTGAAATAAAATAACAGGAATGGTCTTACCAGCTCGACAGCGTCGAGAGAAATGGTACAGAACTAGATGTCGACTGACTAGGCCGCTGATGCAGATTCGCTCTGCACGAGGTGCGTGTAGACTCAACGGCAGGAGAAGCAGAAATGGGTCTGAGGAGGAGTCTGCGTCGCTTACTGGCCAAACCTCGAGCACCACGCAAAGCGTCGGCCTGAAGGGCGGTACAGTCCTGACGTCGACTCCGCCTCTTGCAAAAAAAAAAAGCTCCCGCAGGGTCCTTGTCCTCTGGCCAGAATCCACCAGTGATGAATGGTGAAGAATGACACAGATAAAATCAGTGTTGGAGACATCAAGGTGGGACCAGTGATCACCGTACAGTGTGGTTTCAGCATAAGGATGGCAGTGTAACCAAACCACACAAGGACAAAGTTCCAGGACTTCAGGAGGGCAAATTCTTAAAAATAAGTAAATGCCTCAGAGACAACCTAGTGGGGTGAGGGGGGATAGCCAGGATGGGGGAGGAGTAACAGGAGGCCAAATTAAAGGATGGCATAGTGAAAGCAATAAACCTCTGTACAAAACAAGTGAGCAAAAACAGAAGAAAAGCAGGGTGCCAATCAGCAATGTCACAGATCACTTTTTTCCAGGGGGGCTGTGCCCCTGCACCTCCCTTGTGGGGGCTGTGCCCCCCACATCCCCCCTACTTAAAGATTCCTACTCTGGAAGTGGGGTGGACCTCGGGGAAAGGGAGGCGAATCCTACATTTGGTGCCCTGATTGCTGGGTGCTATAATGCCATGCTCTGAGCACCGTAAGGGTGGGGGAGTGAGGGAGGTAGAAAAAAAAAATCACACCATAGTAATCTTGTTTCTTCCAAGGTATTCTTCAATATTGTTAAATCTTGCAGTCAGACTAGAGAGTAGAACTGCCCGGAGAATGGAACGTATACAAATGATGGAATCATCATTGACTCGTGCCACTATTCAAACTGCTGCCCTTACCAACTGCTACACTCCATAAAAACAGATTACTCACCTGGAGCAGTAGTTCTAAGAGTGGTATATGTTGTTCATCCACACTTCTTGGCACTGCCCCTTGCCCCTTTCCCCTTTAAATCTGCCAGAAGATCTTTAAGCTGACTCCTCTCACCCACCCGGGTGGTATAACCCTTAGCTCCACCCCATGATGTTAGATCTTAGGCCGCTGAAAGCCAGGTGTGTGCATCGAATCCAGGGAGGTCGGGTGGGTCCGTGTGGATGAACAACATATACCACTCCTAGAACTACTGTTACAGGTAGTAACCTGTTTTTCTTGGGACGTGGATATGTTGTTCATCCACACCTCTTGGCAGACTCCTAGCAGTTCTCTGGAAGGAGGGTGACCCACAGTTCTTCTGGCTCCTTATGTGTATTCTGAATTTCTGTAGCTTTGATATTTTCATTGACATAAAGGGCCACTCCACCCCTCTTTTTGTACCTCGCTCTCTTCTGAACAGTACTGAAGTCTCCCAAGTGTGGTTACTGGTGAACCATGTCTCACTAATGGCTACTATGTCCAGTTTAGCCTCTCTCATTGTTGCCTGCAGGTCTGGGATTTTGTTTCCCAGACTGCGGGCATTTGTGCACATGATTTTCCATTGGACAGATGTCGGTGTGTTAGATGTTGGGTGAGGTCCGGCATTTCCCCTGTGCATTGTATGGGGAGCCGGACCTTTTTCCTTATCTGGTGAACATGAAATACAAACATGTTGAACTCCTGTTTGATCATTAGATGAGGGGGAAGAGGTGTTCTTCCCTTTCAATGTATCGGGTGCTGCACCCCTCTCCCCATTTGCTAATTTAAATATTTTGCAAAGACATTAAACTTCTGCCCCAATGCACTGACTCCCTCCTTAGTCAGATGCAGTCCATCAAATTTAAAGAACTTTCGCTCCCAAAACTGTTGCCAGTTACCTACAAATTTGTGTCCATTTTCCTGGCACCAGGCCTTGAGCCACATGTTTAGCTCCCCTATCTCCCCTTCTCCGATGGTCCGTCCATCTGCTGCCCTCTCCCAGACCGGCAGGATCTCAGAGAAGGAGATGCCAGATGAAATGGATGACAGTTTGTCTCCCAGCCCAGTCAGGTGTTCCTTGGTCTCCACAACTGACCAGCTGGTAACATCGTTAGTCCCTATGTGTACCAGGACATTGATGTTTCCTCCTGCTTCCTGTATGATTTTACCAATGCGGTCAATGTCTCTCCATGCTGATATACCTGGGAGACATCTGACCATTACCCCTGGCTGGAGGTAGGTATCAACTCCTTGAATCATGGAGTATCCCATAATCAGAAGGGTTTTGGGTTTCCTTTTTGATTTTTTTGTTTTGGTCCCTGTTTTGGTTGAGTTTTGTTGCACTAGCTCCTGTGCTGCAGTGTCCTGCTCTGCAGTGTCCTGCTCTGCAGTGTCCTCTGCCCCTTTGTTTGATTTTGGAGATAAAGGCAAATACCTGTTTGTAGTGTTTATATGGTTTGTGGAGGTAATACATTGGAGAGTACTGAGTGATGTGGCACCTGATTTGCCCCTCCTAACCACCTGCCAACCTCCCAGATCAACTACCCTCTGTGGTTGAGGTGCTTCAGTTGGATGTTAGGGAAATATTGCTACCTAATGCAGTTCTTGTGCCAAGTGTCAGAAACTAGCCCCAGTGACTAAAAAAGTCAAGGTGCCCCTTGTGCCCCTACCCTTGATAGATGTGCCTTTTGAGAGAATTGCAATGGATGTGGTTGCCCCCTTAGACAAAAGTCAAAAGGGAAATTGATTCATTTTGGTAATATGCAACTATGCTACTCGATACCCAGAGGCAGTTCCAATGCGTACTGTCACAGCCCCAAAAGTTGCAGCAGAGCTTGTCAAATTTTTCAGAAGAGTGAGCATACCTAAAGAAATCATTACTGATCAGGGTAGTAATTTTGGTGCTGCATTACTTAAGGAGCTATACAGACTACTAGGTATCACTACCATAAGAACCTCCCCTTATCACTCTCAGACAGACGGTCTTATTGAGCATTTTAATCAAAGCCTAAAATGCATATTAAAAAGATTTGTAAAAGGGGAAGGGAAAGACTGGGACCAATACTTACCTTACCTGCTTTTTGCTTACAGAGAAATGCCACAGGCATCTACAGGCTTTTCACCATTTGAAATGCTGTATGGTAGACAACCTAGAGGGCCACTAGATGTACTAAAAGAAACATGGAAAGATAACCCCAGTCAGAAACAATCTATGACATCTTATATGTGTGTCCTGAGAAAGAAGCTGGCAATTGTTTTGTGTGAATGTAAGTGTTCTTTGTGATTTTATGATGTTAATTGCATATGTTGTGCTGCGATTTATTTATTGTATGACTATTTTGTATCTGTTTTATGTGAATATTGTATTTATGTTTTGTATACACGTTAACTTGTCGCATATAAAAATGGGAGACATGCTCATTATGCCCACAAGTATTAAATAAAAATAAAAAATACATTGAAAATCGCCCATAGTAATCAGGAAGAGGCCCAAAACCTACAGAAGGTGTATTATGACCATTGGATAAAAGAAAAAGTTTTTGAGCCAGGTGAAAAGGTCTTGCTACTGTTACTCACTACAGAAAATAAACTATTAATGAAGTGGCAAGGGTCTTATAAGGTTCTTAGACATACTGGCACAGTTAACTATGAGGTTGAGACAACTGATAGGAAAAATCCTACTAAAATATACCATGCTAACTTCCTGAAGAAATGGGTTGAAAGCTGGTCCAGTGGCACTGAGGGTTGAGGCGCTGGATGCCACACCTCACTCCACACCAGTGACCCAGGTTCGGGAATGAGCCTGGGCCGCCAAGGGTTGGCAGGGGAGGACTAGGATTGAGCATCCGTCGACAGCTCTCCTAGTTCTAGGGAGGGCTGGGGAATCACACTGCACTCTGGCAGTCCCTGGGGATGCCCAGAGGCACTGCAGGAGCAATGGTGTGCACCAGAGGGGGGACCGCGGCAGACGTCTGCACATTGTACATGAATGTCATTGCTCATCTGTGCTCCCATTGGGGAGAAAACCAAGAAGAAGGCTGGGCACGACCATGCAGCTTGATGGCTGTGC
The DNA here is from genome assembly GCA_016271365.2 of Neoceratodus forsteri. Classification (NCBI taxonomy): domain Eukaryota; kingdom Metazoa; phylum Chordata; order Ceratodontiformes; family Ceratodontidae; genus Neoceratodus; species Neoceratodus forsteri. The sequence continues at coordinate 1,297,439,938 of CM057459.1, forward strand.
CCTGCCTCGCTGAGAGGACTGTCATGGAATCGTGCTGGGGGGGGTCCGGCTTGGCAGGGTAAGGGGAGCCCTCCAGCAGGCTGGCAATGCCATGCTGAACCCCCATCATGAGAGTGAGCCTGCTGCTCTCCCGGTGGCAGGGCCAGCGACTGGATGCCCCTGCTGGTAAGTTGCCGCAGCGGGAGAAACTGTGGCATGATAAAAAAAAAAATGGGTTTAAAAAAACACCAAAAGCTGCTTTGCTAGTTTTATGCAAGAAGAAGAAATGTTCAGCACCAGGTATTTGCTAAGTGGTGGTGTTCTCAAAATGACAGACATCAATAGAAAAAATGAAGCACCCAACAAAGCACAACGCAGTCACAGCAATACTTGTAGATCGCAAATTTTTTATTGAAGCATAAGTGTGACCCTATTACAATCAAACCTTAATGGAATAAAGTGCAAACAGTTACGCTCGCTCAACTGCCGTTGAGCTTCATCAGACGGTGTAGTAAGCTCAGCAGCAGTTGAGCCACATAACTGCTTGCACTTTCAAATAATTGTAATAGTCCCACATATCCTTAATAAAATTTGTGATCTACAAGAAGTGATGCAGTGCAGTGCTTTGGTTGGTGCTTCATTTTTTCTATTGATGTTTGCTAGTTTTGCCAGAAACTGATAAAGAAGATATTGATGTAGCTTATGATAGACTGGAACAAACAGTAAATGCTGATGCTGTAAAGGTGAATGTTTCCTTAACCTAGGCTCCGAACAAACCGCAAAAATGTGTAACTAGCTAAAGATATTTAACAGTACTTATACCACAACACCAGGCCAAGCAAAAGGGGTAAAGCACATAATAGTGACAAGGAATGCTTGCCCTATTAGACAAAAAACATACAGATTACCAGAGCGGTTAAGAGCAGACGTGGTTAAGGAAATACAAAGAATGACAGAACTGGGTGTCATAGAAGAGTCAAGAAGTGCTTGGTCATCACCAATGGTGATTGTAAACAAACAAGAAAGTGGTGCAAGAATCTATCTTGATTTTAGGAAACTTAATTAAGTGTCAGAATTTGACAGTTATCCTATGCCTAGAATAGATGATTTGATGGACAGACTAGGGAGTGCCAAGTATATCAGTACCCTTGATTTCACCAAGGGTTACTGGCAAATCCTCCTAGCTAAAGAATCCAGAGACAAAACTGCGTGTTCCACTCCTATAGGATTCTATCAGTTCACCACCATGCCGTTTGGTTTACATGGTGCTCCCACTACATTCCAGTGGTACATGGATGTAATTTTATCCCCTCACACCTGTTATTATGCTGCGTACCTAGATGACGTTGTGGTGTGTAGTCCAGACTGGAAAAGCCACCTGGAATACCTACGAGCAGTTATTCAATCGATCAAAAAGGCAGGTCTGATAATTAATCCTACCAAATGTGCATTTGGGCATGCAGGACTCCAGATATTTGGGCTATGTTTTGGGAACTGGAGAAGCCAAGCCAGAGATTTACAAGCTAGAAGCTGTAGCTAACAGCCCTGTCCCTAAAACAAAGAAGCATGTCAGGTCATTTTTAGGGCTGGCTGGTTATTATCAGAGATTTGTTCCTAGCTTTGCCAAGTTAGCTATTCCCCTCACTGAACTCACAGAGAAACATTTCCTGAATAATTTGAAATGGTCCCCAGAGTGTGGTGAAGCTTTTCAAGCCATTAAGGCTGCATTATGTTCTGACCCTGTTTTAAGAAGCCCGGACTTTGAAAAATAATTTCTTTTACAGACTGATGCATCAGAGGCAGGCCTAGGTGTGGTCTTGAGTCAGCATATAGATGGGAAAGAACATCCTGTTCTGTACATAAGTAGGCAGTTGCACAACACAGAGAAAAGATACTCCACCACTGAAAAGGAATGCCTTGCAGCAAAGTGGGCAATGGAGTCCCTTAATAAGTTTTACTTATTAGGTGCTGACTTTGTACTTGTAACAGATCACAATCCTCTATGTTGGTTTAACCAAATGAAGGATAATGATTCTAGAATCACACGGTGGTACTGCAGGCACTACAGCCATTTAAATTTAAAGTGATGCACAAATCTGGGAAAGAGAATGTCAATGCTGATTTTTTGTCTAGATATGGATCTGGAACTGAGAATTCTGAAAGCTGAACTTCACTATCTGATGTACTGTTCTAATGGAAAAAAGGATACTGCATTCAGTATGAATGCAGTATGCAGGGGGTGAGGATATAGCATGCACCAAGCAGGAAAGGGACCTTGGGGTTATCATCCCTGATGACCTTAAAGTAGGGAAAACATGCAACAAGGCAGCAGGTAAAGCAAATAGGATGCTGGGATGCATAGGCAGGAGCATTACCAGCAGGAAAAGGGAGGTCATAATAACATTATACAAAACACTAGTGAGGCCCCACCTGGAGTACAGTGTACAGTTCTGGAGACCTTACCTGCGTAAGGACATAGACAGGGTAGAGAAGGTTCAGAGGAGGGCAACAAAGATGGTACAGGGATTGTATCACAAGTCCTATGAGTACAGGCTGAAGAACTTGAATATGTACTCCCTGGAGGAGAAGAGGGAGAGAGGGGATATAATAGAGACATACACGTACCTTACAGGGAGGAACAGGGTGCAGGAATACACTATTTTCCAGTGAAAAAGATGTTACAGAACTAGAAGGCATGGGATGAAGTTAGAGAGAGGACGATTTAGAGGAAACGTGAGGAAGAATTTCTTCACAGAAAGGGTAGTGGACAAGTGGAGCACACTGCCAGAGGAAGTGGTGGGGGCTAAAACAATCACAGGACTTAAGAATGCATGGGATAGACATAAGGGAATTCTGGAGGTCAGGGGTAAGGGGCAACAGACTTCTAGAAAAACATAAAGTGAACTTACAAGGTTAAATGGGCAGACTGGGTGGGCCATAGGCCCTTGTCTGCTGACAGTGTCTATGTATCTATATATTCACAAAACTGTAAAGGTTATATGCTTATGTTAGATGAGAATTACTAGAAAGTTTTGGAAACCTGTTTTTGTATAACAGGTTCCCACTTAAGGAGGGGGTATGTGACAGGGTTGAATATGGCCCTGTCCCAGTTGTTATGGAGAAAGAGTTTAAATGCAAGGATCTGTTCTATCCTCTCCTTCTCTGTCTTTTCTCTGTCTGGTTGTGCAACCAGATTTTCTCGTGAGACCTAGGACTTGATCACCTCGACAGCCTTGCAATTCCCTGCCTCTCACTATCTCTCTACCCTCACTTGCTGTTCTGTAGCCCCCCCCCGCATATCTGCCAGTATAAAAATATATGTGAATCATTTTGTGGAAATGTAATTAATACTGGGATCCCTTTGTTTAAAACTGTATATAGTTATACTGTTGAAATGATTGCAAAGCTATTGGGAACTCAAGAGGTTAACCTAAGATGCAATTTTGGGTCAGTTCTGGGTCACAGTGTTCTTTCTGCTGCACCTGCTGAAACTGACAAGAACATTAGAAACTTACAAGAACACTGTGTGAGAAGCATGCTATTTTCTTAACGTGCTCCTGCACAGACTTCTAAAAAGAAGCTGCATTGTTTTGCAAAAGAGAGACACAGAGAGTGAGAGAGACCGAGATTGGAAATTGAGAAGAAACCCAGATGGAGTTTCTCTGTTTATGCTGCCTTTTTAAATAGTTATACGGAACAAGTTAATTTTTTTATTTTACTGTTATTAATAAATCACTTGTGAATTTTATAATTGCTCCTGGTTTTCCTATGCTTCCTGACCTGTGCCTCGATGGCAGCTGGCCTGGTTGTGCTGAGGGCTGAGGCACTGGACACCTTGCCTCATGCTACGCTTGCGACCCCGGTTCGGGAATGGACTTGGGTCATCGGGGTGCCAGCATGGGAAGGGGGGGAGGTTAGGAACAGGATTGAGCAGCCAGAAGGCAGTTTTCCTCTCCTGGGGTGGTCACTGCCCCATCTGGTGGCTAGCATAGGTGCATAGGGCAACATGTAGGGAGGGCACCTTGAGATGCAGCATGTGCATGCCACCACATGCATGTGCGCGTCCGAGGCAGGGGATCGGGACCAGGGAGAAAAACGGAACAGCACCAAAAAATATATATAGAAAAAAAATGTGCTTCTTGAAAAACTTATTTATAGGAAGCAGTAGTTTTTTTAGTAGGAATTAACCCCTGAGGTCGAGGTATTCCACCTCCTCCTCATGTTCTACCACCTCATTGGTGATAATATCCAGAGCATCCACCATTTTCTTCACAAAAATGAAGTGTGAGGGGAAATTCCTCAGGTAATCTAGGTGGAGACTCAAATTCTTGGTCTGAGGAAACCTCAGGCTCAATGGGTTCCCTATCATCATCATACAGTAGTATTCATCTTCTTCCTCATAATCTAGAAGCTCCTCAAGTGAGGCTGCAACCAGGGTTACCGGTTGCTGAACCGAGGCTTGAACTGGGGGATTGACCGGTATTTGTGGAACCAGAACCGGTACCAATCCCTGTAGTGCCTGAATAACTTTGAGGGTCTGAGCAATGGCCTCTGGTGTAGTCATCTCAGTTTTCTCCCCAGAAGTCCCCTTATGCTTTCCAGCAGGGGGTTCTATGTGTTTTGTTTCCTTTGACTTTTTTGCCGGTTCCAGTTTTTTGACTGGTTCACCGGTTCGTTTGGTTTTTGAAGATTCACCCTTATCCAGGGTAGATGGCTCTGGTTCATCAGTTTCACCCATATTTGTAGAGGGAGTAGGGTGGTCAGAGCTATTATCTCCCGAATCTTTTGGGGGAGCCATCTTTTTCCTAAACCTTTCCAGCCTTTTTTCATAGTTTTTACTGGAAAAGTCTTTCAAACTTCACAGTCAGATGTGAAGTGGGATTCACCAGGACAGATAAACACATTTACCATGTTTGTCTGCCTTGGCAAAAACCTCTCCACACTGAACACAATTTTTAAAACCCAGTGGGCCAGTTTTCTTCTTTAATTTATCTGACATTTTAATCAAATAGTCAAACCAAAGTAACCTCAATAAAACTTCCTTTTTTTTTTTTTTTTTTTTTTTGCGGTTGTAACAGTGGTCTTGGAACCGCGGCTGATTCCTTTCAGTAACTGCGATCATGAGGAAAACAACCAGAATATCAACTAAACTAAAATAAATAGAATTTAACTTAAAAAGCTTGATGGAAATGTCGGTTCCTCAGCAGTTGCGCGGAATCGAGAGACCCACTAAAGAATAAAACTAAACTTAGCATTAACTAATAAAAACAGAAAGTAATGGCACCAGTTGAAAAATATTAAAACGTTACTTGCTTTTCCAGTAGTAAACAATGAAAAACAACAATATAAATCATGACTGTGAGGAGAGATCTCCAAGGCGTCTTGACTTCGCAGGCTAAGAATGAAATCTGAGCATTATGGAATGCAGCAGTTGGTAAAGGCAGCAGTTGAATAGTGGCATGAGTCAATGATGATTCCATTTTTTGCATAAGTTCCATTCTCCGGGCAGTTCTACTCTGTAGGCTGACTGCAAGAGTTAAGAATATTGAAGAATTTCTGGGGTTAGAGCAAGTCCATTTACAGAGGAGAAAGTACTGAAAGGACTTGCAAATTTGAAAGTGGACAAAGTTATGGGGCCAGACAGGGTGAGACCCCACCTGGAGTACTGTGTTCAGTTCTGGGGACCACATCTCAAGAAGGATATAGACAGAGAGGAGGCTGTCCAAGGGTGTTGAGGGAACTCAGGGAGGTACTGGGTGCACCACTGATAGCCCTATTCAGCAACTCAGTGGAAACAGGGGTGGTTCCAGAGGACTGGAGGAGGGCAGATGAAGCAGTAGCAGGGAGGAGGCTGGCAATATAGGCCAGTCAGTCTGACAACAGTGGTGGGGAAGCTAATGAAGTCACTTTTGAAGGAGAGGATTGTGGGGTATCTTGAATGCAGCAGGTTGCAAGACTCAAAGCAGCATGGCTTCACGAAGGGGGGGATGGGAGGTCACATCAGATGATTTCTTCAACCGGGTGACCAGGGAATAGGGAAATAGACCTGGGTGGGGCAGTGTATATGGCTTACTTAGACTTCAACAACAACTTCAACACCGTACTACATAGAAGGCTCATTAGGAAACTGGGCAGTTTGGGCGTGGGTCCAAAGGTAGTAAATTGGGTATGAAACTGGTTGATGGATAGGGAACATAGGGTGGTGGTAAACGGAATTCAGTTGAGGGGAAGGAATGTGACTAGTGGGGTGCCTCAGGGCTCAGTACTGGGTCCAGTCTTCTTTAATGTCTTTATAAGTGACACCGCAGAACAGCTATAGGGGAAGGTGTGCCTCTTTGCAGATGACACCAAAATCTGCTATAGGGTAGACACCCCAGAGGAGGTGGAGAGAATGTGCAGGGACCTGAGAAAACTCAGGGAATGGTCAAATGTATGGCAACTGGGTTTCAATGTGAAAAAGTGCAAAATCGTGCATCTAGGAAACAGAAAGCCAGAAGCAGAGTATAATATGGAGGCGAGGTATTGACAGTCACCAAACAGGAAAGAGATCTGGGAGTAATCATATCTGATAACCACAAGGTGGCGAGGCAGTGCGACAAGGCAGTAGGAAAGGCCAGAAGGATGCTGGGGTGAATAGGGAGGGGTATCTATGGATATGATGGAAGGCATTCTTAGAATGGCAGAGAAAGGGGAGATACTGTTGATGGGAGACCTGAATATGCCAGATGTTAACTGGAGCACATTTGCTGCAGCCACATCCAAGAGCAGGGCCATTCTTGATGCCCTACAGGTGGCAGGCATTAGACAGCTAGTTTCGGAACCCACTCGTGAGGGAGCAATCTTAGACCTCATACTCTCAAATGGGGCAGTGAGAGGATCTCAGATCTAGAAGGGTTGCCATCTGGGTACAAGTGACCATCAAACAGTGTGGTTCACGTTAAACTCAGCTACAGAGGCTAACCTACAAAAGTGAGGGTACTGGACTTTAGGAGGGCTGACTTTGGCAAGATGGGAGAGTGCCTCAGAAAAGCACTAGCAAACAGGCTAGAAGGAGGTGTGGAGCAACAATGGGAATCATCAAACTGCCATCACAGAGGCAACAAGCCTTTGTGTGAAGCAAATAAACAAATCAAAATGAAAGAAAAAGCCACTATGGTTCTCAAGAGAGGTGGCTGTGAAAGTCAGGAAGAAAAAGAGCATTCCGGAAGTATAAGGAAACACAGAAGGAGCAGGACAGAGAGCTGTACCAGTTAAGGCAGAAAGAAGCAGGGAGGGAAGTCAGAATAGCAAAGGCCCAAACTGAGGAAAAGATAGCCAACTCAGTTAAGAAGGGGGATAAAACCTTTTATAGGTACATCAGCGAGCGTAGAAAGACAAAGGGAGGGATAGTGAGGCTGAATAGAATGAACGGTGGGTGGGCAGAGGGGGACAGTGAAAAAGCAGGAATACTGAACGAATATTTCTGCTCAGTATTCACAAAAGAGGAGGGGAAGTGCCTAATCCAATTAACAGAAGCACTCTTGATAGGGGGTTGATCCCAGTCCTTTCACAGAAGAAAGGGTTCTGCAAGAACTCCTAAAACTGAAGGTAGACAAAGCAATGGGTCCTGATGGAATTCACCCCAGAATTCTAAAAGAATTAAGGAAGGAACTAGTGAAACCACTAGCTACTCTTTAATAAATCATGGGAGGATGGTGTGGTACCGAGGACTGGAGGAAGGCGGATGTGATTCCCTTTACAAAAGTGGGACCAAGACAGAGGCAGGAAACTACAGACCTGTCAGTCTGACCTCTGTGGTAGGGAAAGTGATGGAGTCACTTCTGAAGGAAAGAATAGTTGAGTACCTAGAGGTCAGTGGGCACAGGATCCAAGGCAGCATGGGTTCACAGCAGGAAGGTCATGTCAGACGAATCTAATAGATTTCTTTGACTAGGTGACCAAAGTAGTAGACCAGGGAGGGGCTGTGGACATGGCCTACCTAGACTTTAGCAAGGCATTTGACACAGTCCCACACAAAAGATTATTAGTCAATTAACCAGCCTGGGAGTGGGTCCCAGGGTGGTAGCCTAGTAAAACATTGGCTGGACAACAGGACACAGAAGGTGATTGTAAATGAAGTCCACTCTGAAGAAGAGAGGTTAGTGGGGTAACCGCAGGGTTCAGTATTGAGTCCAGTCCTTTTAATGTCTTCATCAGTGACATTGCAGAGGGACTGGAAGGAAAAGTATGCCTTTTGCAGATGACACAAAGATCTGCAACAGGTTGATACACAAGGAGGCGTGGAAAGGATGAAAAGGGACTTGGCAAGGTTGGAGGAATGGTCAGACATATGGCAGCTAGGATTCAATGAAAAAGTGCAAATAATGCACCTGGGAAACAAGAACCCAGGAGAAGAATACACAATGGGTGGGGAGGTAGTAACAACAACAAAACAGGAAAGGGACCTGGGGGTAATCTATCAGATGACCTTAAGGTTAGCAAGCAATGTGAGAAGGCAGTAGGGAGGGCCGGGGTATACTGGGATGTATAGGAGAGGCATCAGCAGCAGAAAACAGGAAGTTGTTATCCCTCTGTACAGACAGTTGGTGAGAACCCATCTGGAATACTGTGTCCAGTTCTGGAGACCCCATCTCCGTAAGGACATAGACAGGATAGAGGCAGTCCAAAGTAGGGTAACTAAAATGGTGCAGGGTCTGCAAGAGAAGCCGTATAAGGAGAGACTAAAGGAGCTTAATATGTATACCCTTGAGGAGAAGGAGAGGGGGACATGATAGAAACTTTCAAGTACCTCAAGGGAATCAACAAAGTCCAAGAGGGTAGCATCTTTCAGAAATAGAGACTTGCAAGAACAAGGGGACACAATTTAAAGATAGAAGGAGGGCGGTTCAGGGCAAGTGAGGAGAAGTATTATTTCACAGAGAGGGTAGTGGATGCATGGAACAGCCTTCCTGAGAAAGTTGTGGGGTCTAAAACTGTGGGAGAATTCAAGAATGCATGGGACAGACATAAGGCAATTCTTGTAGGGGACAGGAAGACATAAGCTGTTGGTTAACTAGGATCTGCGGCCTATCCTGTAGGTAGGGAAATGGGCAGACTAGATGGGCCTAGCGGTCCTTATCTGCCATCAAAGTCTATGTTTCTATGTTTCTATGTATCACCAGCAGAAGGAGGGAGGTGGTATTGCCATTGTGTAGATCACTGGTGAGACCCCACTTGGAGTACTGTGTTCAGTTCTGGAGACCACATCTCAAGAAGGATATAGACAGAGAGGAGGCTGTCCAAAGGAGGGCAACTAAAATGGTGCAGGGGCTGCATCAAAGCCCTGTGAGGATAAACTAAGGGATCTCAATATGTATACCTTGGAAGAGAGGATGGAGAGGGGGGATATGATAGAGACCTATAAATATCTCACAGGCTGAACAAGATACAGGAGAGGAGTATTTTTCAGAGGAGAAAGTGCACAAGAACAAGGGGACATGCAATGACACTGGAAGGGGGAAATTTAGGAGGGATGTGAGGAAGTACTTTATTTATTTATTTAGTATTTTGATAACCGGGTAAACCCACTGAGACCAGAGGTCCCTTTTTCAGGGGTGATACAGAATTAGTTGCACATAATAAATATAGTACATACAATGTAGAAAGATATATACGTCAATATAGTTAAGCAATGTAGAAGAATCACAGTAAGGGACCCAGAAGTAAAAGGGAGAAATCATAGTACACAGTATGGTCACAGTTAATTATTAGTTACAATGCCTAGGCTATCAGCAACCAGCACAGTTGTCAGGAGGAAATGAGAAAAACAAATTAGGTTCTTAATAACACTCTTAGTAAACACAGGCCGGGGCACATTTGGTCAGTCATACGTAAAAGTCATCACAAAGAATTTACATCCAGGATGGGGTATAGGTTCAGCAGTAGCTGTTGCATTCTTCAGTGAAAGGGTGGTGGATGCCTAGAATGGTTTTCCAGAAGAGGTAGTGGGGGTGGAAAACAGTGGTGGGCTTCAAGCACACATGGGACAGGCACAAGGGAATCTTAGCTGGGGAATGGGGGCAGGGTACTGTGGCTAGAGATAGACAATGTCTGCAGTGAAAGTATAAGGGTGAAAATGGGTAGACTAGATGGGCTAAGTGGTTCTTATCTGCTGACAAATTCTGTGTTATTTCAATTAAAGTACCAATGACCTAAAACCATCTAAACATATTCCCAATATAAAGAAATGTAATTAAGCCACATCTTGATTACTGCTCACCAGTCTAGAACTCATATCACAACAAGAATAGGATTATACTAAAGGTACTTACAAAAGAGCAACAAACATGAAATGGAACATAAAGGATCCACCATATGAGGAACACCTTAATAAACTTAGGCATATGTTACATGAAAACCACAGGGAAAAGGGTGATTTATTACTTATGTTCAATATTATGCATGATAAAGTAATGTAAAACAGCCTGGAATTAGAGATCATAATAGACAACCATGCATCCTGAAAGCCGTAAGTGATGCAGGATAATGGCAAGACAGTACTTTATTATTAATCGAATAATAAGTATGTAGAACAACCTCCCTCAGGAGGTTGTTGTCAGTACATACAAACATATGAAAAAAAACTATTAGAATAAGACCATTAGTTCTTGCAAGTTTGCTCACATTGTAGGGTCCTCAATATCAGCTACCGACCCTGCCCCCCCAGCCACCCTTCCCCTCTGTCTGACCCTCTTTTGACCATTATTTGCCCCTTCTCTGTCCCAACCTCTCTTGAAGCTGCCTACAATTTTCAATGAAACCACCTCTTCAGAAGCCCATTCCAACTGCCACCACATTCTCATTGAAGTGCCTCCTAGTCTCTCTTCTAAACTTACTCCCTCCAATTTGAGACTGTATCCCCTTGTGTTTCAATTTCCATTAAGCTTCTCCTTGTCCACCCAATTTATTCCTTTCAAATACTTAAAGGTCTCAGTCATGTCCCCTCTCTCCTCTCCTCCAGGGAGCACATATTCAGGGCCTGCAACATCACCTCATATGTCCTGTTCTGCTGGCTCATGCTGATCTTAGTTGCCCTCCTTTGGACTATCTCCAGCAGGTTTATGTCCTTTTTAAGGTATGGGTATCAGTGATGTACAATGTACTCCAGATGTGGCCTCACTAATGACCTGTACAAATGTAATATTACCTCCGCTTGTCTGCTGCTGATCCCTCTGGCAATACAGCCCAACATTTTATTTGCCTTTGCTGCTGCTTTCCTACATTGCATTGAGTGTTTCAGGTCATTAGTGATCCTCACTCCCAGGTTCTTCTCCTCCTCTGATACAGATACCTGGACCCCTCTCAGGTTGTATTCAGCCCTTGGGTTCTTGCCTCCAGTGTACATAATCTTGCATTTCTTTGCACTAAAGCCAAGTTACTAAATCCCAGACCACCTCTCTAGCATTTCCAGATCTTCATTTAGGTCTTGTATCCCTTTTGTGATGTCTACTCTCCCACAGGGTTTAGTGTCATCTGCGAATAGGCACATTTTGCTCAATGCCATTCCCAGTATAATTGATGAAGATACTGAACAGCACCAGTCTGAACACTGAGCCCTGTGGGATCCCAATGGTGGCCTCCTTGGTACTGGAGAGCTCACCTCTCACCACCATGTTCTTGGTCCTACCATCAGCCAGTTTGCCATTCACCTGGTCAACTTAATCCACCAACTTCCTGATCAACCTCGTGAGGTACAGAGTCAAAGGCCTTGCTGAAGTCCAGGGGAAGGATGTCTACCGCTTGGCCCCTGTCCACTATTTTAGTGACCCAATCAAAGAAGCCAATCAGATTTGTTTGACCCAACCTCTCTCCCGTAAATCCATGTCGCTTCTCATTCTGGAGACCATTATCATCCAGATACTCTACTAACCTTTCCTTAACTATGGTCTCCATGAGCTTGCTCACAACTGAGGTCAGATTGACCAGTCTGTAGTTCCCTGGGTCATCCTTGGACTGCTCTTATGGGGGGCACTACATGTGCTATCCTCAAGTCCTGTGGTACCATGTCTGACTCCAGTGAACTACTGAACAGGTCAGCCAAGGGATCTGCAAGCTTCTCTGCCAGCTCCCTTAGCACCCTTGGGTGTATGCCATCTGGGCCTGGAGATTTAACTGCCCTCAATGCTAGCAACCATGCCTTCACTCTATCCACCTATATCAAAATATCTATGCCCCCTACCCTCCCTTCTCCTCTCCTTCCCCCAATGGTACCAGTCCATCTCTCTTCCTGATGAAGACGGAACAGAAGTACACATTCAATACCTCTGCTTTGCCCCATTCTCCTCTACACACTCATTCCCTCTCCTGAGCCTAACAATACCATCTTTCCTGGGTTGACCCTGGAAAAGGGACTATAATTGTCTCAGTGTACTTACCAGGTCACCAAAACTCAAATAAATAAATGAATAAATCTTTCTTGTCTCTTTTCTTGCTAATATAGTGATAACATTCTCTCAGTTAGCTTTAGTTCCTTCTGAGTTTTAGCTTGCCAGACTACCTTACCTGCTATGCTAGCAATCTTCAGGTAGCCTTCCCTGTCCCCTCTTGGTCCCTCTGAATTTGTTACAGGCTGATCTCTTATCCCTTACTGCCTGGGTGACCTCAGTGCTATACCAGCTGGGTGCTCCAGCCCTCAAGTTCTTGCCTTTGAGCCAAATGCACTCCCTTGTGGAAACCATTATTCCCTCCTAGATGATGGACCACCTTTGGTCCACCCCCATATCCACTTGGATGCTTGCCAGGTGACTCCTTAGCAGATTACCCATCTTCCTGAAGTCCACCTTTCTAAAATCCAGGACATTAGTTAGTCTTAGTGTGTGTGTGGGGGGGGGAGGGTTCCTTGCCCATGTCCAACCGGACCCACACTGTGTGATGGTCACTCCCACACAGGGGCTGGCTGACAGGGGCGCCATTTGGAGAGGCAGGAGGGGGGTGTCCCCCCCACATTGCATGCCATTATTATTTTTTTGGTTTTTAGCCCCTGGCTCTACCTTTACAGCCCCTCTGACCAGTTGTTGCCCCCCCCGGTTGAAAGCTGAAATGGCCCCCCTGCTCTTTTACCTTTGTATCTTTGATGTGGCTACTGTTCATTAGCACCAGATCAAGAATTGCCCCCTTCCTGGTAGGTTCTGTGATGCCCTGTGTCAGTAACCCATTTGCAGCTCATCTAGGATCACCTGAATCTGTGGTCAGTACACTCCAAACCAGCTTGGGCAGGATGAAGTCTCCCACTATTACCACCTCTCCCTTACATAGATACATAGATACATAGATACATAGACAGTGTCGGCAGATAAGGGCCTATGGCCCACCTAGTCTGCCCATTTGAGCTTGTAAGTTCAGTTTGTTTTCCTAGAAGTCTATTTCCCCTTACCCCTGACCTCTAGAATTCCTTTATGTCTATCCCATGCATTCTTAAATCCCGTGATTGTTTCAGCTCCCACCACTTCCTCTGGCAGGGTGTTCCACTTGTCCACCACCTGTTCTGTGAAGAAATTCTTTCTCATGTTTCCTCTGAATCGTCCTCCCTCCAACTTCATCCCATGCCCTCTAGTCCTGAAACATCTTTTTCGCTTAAAAATAGTGTTTTTCTGCACCCTGTTCCTCCCTGTAAGCAGTCAATATTTACAAGTTCAATTCCCTGTCTCTTTCCTCCTCCTGGTTGGATGGTCTATAAACCACCCCCAACTTCACTTTCCTCCCTCTGTGAGACAGTAACTCAATCCACATTGCTTCCACCCTTCCCTCTTCCGACTCCTCCCTTGTACAAGTTGTACCCTCTCTAAGCCAGCCCAGTGGCACTGAGGGTTGAGGCGATGGACGCATCATCTCATGCTGCACTGGTGACCCAGGTTCGAGAACAAGCCCAGGTCATCAGGGGTCATGGGGGAGGGCAAGAGCTGTATTGAGCCGCCACTAGACAGCTCTCCTATCTGGGGAAGGGTTGGGCACCGATCCAACCAGCGGATGGTGTCAGGAGGGGAGGGCGCTGTTAGGTGCTTGGTGGAAGGCGTGTCCCCACACAGCTTCCCGCCTGGACCTCTGTCCTATATGCCAGTGCCCTTGGGGGGGGGGTGTAGGACTTCCCATAGCTACTTCCATTGCCATGGAAAAACCCCACACCCCATGCTGTGCCATATAATCCCAGCAAGGGGGATGGAGCAGATGGTCAGTATGCTGCCACCGAGCCTCACCAGCAGTCGGGTAAAAATGTCCCCATAAAAAAAAAAGTTATACCCTCCTTGATGTAAACTGCCTCCCATCCCCCTTTTCCTACCTCCCTGTCTCACCTGTATAATTTAAACCCAAGGACTGAGAGGTCCCAGTAATTGCTAGGTATGACTTTAATCTCTGTGACTGCTTCAGTGTCCACTCCTCTCCCCTCTCTGCCAACAATGCCTGCAGGTCATCCATCTTGATTCCAAGACTTTGTGCATTCAGAGACACTACTTTCCACCTAGAGTCTGAGCCTCCTTCTCTTCCCTTCCAGCTGTCATTCTCATTTCTCCCTTTTACCTGAGCCCTCCAACCCTCCGCTGCTAACCCCATCACTCCCCTTCACCTCCACCCTCCAGTCCCCCCCCCCCAGTGGTATGGTATGGGGAGGGGGAGGTCTGCTGATCTCCTTCTCCCACATACTCAAGGCCCACAGGCTTGCTTGCCCCCCCATAGTTTAAATTACGTTTTTGGTTTATGTACCCCCACCGCTTGTCCCTGTGGGCCCTCAACCCCCACGTACTGAGGTGCAGTCTGTCTGGTACAAAAAGTGCCATATCTGATCAGGTCTTCCCCCCAGCCCACAATACAATCGTATTCCTTCCTCCTTGCACTACTGTCTCAGCCATGCACTGAACTCTTCTATCATTTTCTTCCTGACCATGCTGGCTTTCGGTACTTGCAACACCTCTGAGAATGTAAGTGATCTGGCTACCTCGTTGCAGGTCCACCCTACCACCCTGAATCTTTCCTATTCTACCCCACCTTCTTCCTGGCTAGGTCATTGTTACGTAGGTGTATAACTATGAGTGGTTCCTTCCAACTCCCCTCAACAACTTATTTATTTAACTCTTCAGAATTAACGTTTGAGCTATGAGCTCTTTTACAAAGGTCCCCAGTTTTTGGGCACACTGTCTCCGCTGTCTTCCCTGGCAAATAAAAATCAATTTAAAATCAAAATTGATTAACTAATATTAGGTGATTTTTCACTGTATTATTACCAAAGTTAGACTATACTATCATGATAGACCCTAAGGGCTGCTTCTGCCAAAATCCCACATATATGCACAAGTATAAATGTCAGGGGTTTACAAGCTGCATCCCATAGAGTTCAGTCCTCATCCTGCTAGTCTTCCATGTGTCTATCTTGAACACTGGAGTGGGGCACAGTTTAAGGGCTGTTACTGGGATTGGGCATAAACACAGCCCAGGGATTATCACTGTCTGACTGTACCTTGAAGGGCCCGGAAAAGCAGCCCTTGTGTTATTTAAGCTGGGCCTATAAGGGCACAGTAGATCCAGCCAGAGAATACTATACTACATTACCTTATTAAACGCAGAATAGAATTTGTCAGCAGAAAAGGACCTTTTGGCTCACCCAGTCTGCCCAGATGTTCCCTGCCTAGGTGACCTCCACAGTCCCTAACTAGTCCTCGGTGACCCTCTCTCCTCCCTGCCTATTTACTAATATTCCCCTATGACTTACCCATGCAAGCTTGAAGCTCCCTACTATTTTTGCCTCCCCCACTTCCACTGACAGTCTATTCCAGGTGTCTACCACTCTTTCAGTGAAGTAGTACTTCCTCACATTCCTTTTTAACTCCCCCCCAAGGCCGGCTCCATCGCATGCCCTCTAGTCCTGGTGCTCTTCCTCATTTAAAAGAGACTACCCTTCTGCAGCCTGTTCACCCTGTGAGGTAGCTGTAGGTCTCCATCACGGATACCCCATCAAGTGAGCGCTACCAGAGTAGCGCCGCACTATATGGCACTAGTCTGGTAAGCACTCACATGGACAGCGAGGGGGAATTTACAGTGCTTGCTGTAAGTGCACCCTGATTGCTGTCTGGGGTGCTGAAAGAAGATAAGGGCACCAGGAGCCAGGAGACTGGCTGAGCTGTTCCCGTGATGTGGAGGGCTGGGGCATTGAGCAGCTTGGCCAGCAGTAGTGAAGACTATGGTTCTAATCCTGCTCTCCAAACTTTCTGGCACACCTTGGGACTTAGTTTTCTTTTTTACATGGGGCCGTAATGGCCCTGCAAATTAGAAATTTCTCCGGGATCTGCTCCCCCTCAGAGTGAGAATCCTAAAGACGAGGCTCCCCTCCCCCAAAAAGGCACAGTTTTTACCACGCGCACCATGCCAACGCTATTCTTGTTGGCACTGTTTGTATCTAGGGCCCTCGATCATGACCCATCTCACTCTTTATCTCTTCCTTTCTTTGCGCATTTCTTCAGGTCCTGCAAGTGCTGAAGAAGAAAAGGCAGGACAGTCATTGTGAAAAAGGGACTTAACCTCACAGAGGTAACAGAGCTACAGTATGTTTGGGGTATTGAACTGAGGGATCGCGGTAAGGCCATGGTGTACTTCTTGTGAGAACAGACACCACTGGTCTAAGCTCTAAAGGGGAGCCAAATTAAATTAGTAAATAGGATTTTAGCAGCTTCCTATTTTTTTTTGCCAACTTTAAAAGGATAACCTCAACATCAGGGCAGGATAGTGCTTTTAAGGACTAGCGTGGTTTTAAGCTCACTTATGCGGACACTAACAGCAGCAGTTGGGTGGGGTCACTCAGGGGCACTGAACAAGGCTGGTTTATGGGTTTTTTGGCTGATTGTAAGGTTTTTCAGGACCAGAAATAAAAACAGAAAACAAATACCGGTAACCTTTTTTTTTTTATTTAATATATTTTATTGACTTTACAGCGAAAATGTGGCCTACTCAGGCCAGTACATACGTAACGTCAATGTTATTTTTAGTCATAGCTTGATATAAATAACAATGAAATTGACATACTCAGTAAAGTCTTTTTAACATTTAAATAACAAAACTCATTCATCCTCCCCTTCAATTTTATGCATCCCCTCCCCCCCAGCATCTACTACTTCAGAGAGCCACTAATTTTCCTAAGAGAGGACTTGGGAAATATTATAAACATTAGTGTTAACACTTCATCAACTTTTGGAATTTAAGTCTTCCAAGCAGCCAAGACCGCATCCAACGGCCCCCACTTAGTATTATAGGATTGTAATTTGTTATTCATTTTTGCTATATGCAGCTCTAGCTGTAATGCCATCATAATCTCTCTAGACCATTCAACCCCGACAACATGTTAACCAAATACCGGTAACATGTCTTGTAAGTTTTGCTTGTAAGCCAACAGGCTGACAGCTCCAGGGCAGGGGTCAGAGGCAGAGGAGGGTATAGTTGTCTTGACACTGACCAGTAATAGCTTGAGCAGGAAGCCCTGCTTGGAGGATAAAAAGCTTCACTCCTAACCTGTTTCATTCACGTTTGTGTCCCAGTAGAGCGTGAGTAGAAAAGAACAAGAGTGGAACAGGACTGGCATCTTCGGCATCCACAGACGTCCACAGCTGACAGCAGGCACATACGGAACTTTGCCTGTCCACTGAGGTAAGGCAAAATACCTGTAGACTGTTGCTGCCTGAGTAGGAGAGCAAACATGAAGGTTAGTGGGAAACAGCTGTTTTAAGGTAAGGAAGGAAATGCCCTATCTAGAGCAATCATACATAGGGGCATGGTTTAAGTTAAAAGGGGAAAACATTAATCACCTGTAGTGTGGGAACAGAGGTAATACCCTATCTAGGGTAGTTGTTAAAGAGGATAAAAGAAGCCCAAAATAGAAAACTTAAACACCTTATCTAGGGTCAAAATACAAAAGGGTAAAGTAAAACAAAAAAGGGGGATAGTAGAAAACCCCTATCTAGGGTAGGGACAGAAAAAGGCCACTCCAGAGTCAGTGTGCATGGTCCAAACAGATTATGGAGTAATAGAAAAAGGATGGCACTACTCGCCTTGTATATGCAAACTTCTAGCTTTTAATAATGATATCAAAAGTTCTGTGTGACAAAGCAGGGGGTACTCACACCAAAAAGCAATCAATCTGACCGGTTTTGCTTGTTAGAGCCTCCTCAGGGACTGGTCCTAGGGTAAGGGTACAAATTTATTTCCAGTTAAAAAATGAGTGTAGGAGGGTTAGCCCGGTGGTGCTGAGGGTTGAGGCACTAGACGCCACACCTCGCACCACGCTGGCGATCCAGGTTCGGAAACGAACTCGGGTTGCTGGGGTTCGGAGGGGAGGAGGAGGATTGAGCGTCCTAACGGATGCTCTCGTCCTCCACAGGTGGGACCTATGGGTACTTTGTGCACCTGATGCTCCGGTGCTGGTGGAAGCACAAGCTCCAGGGTATAGGCAGCTCTACGGAGTCGGGGAGGGGAGGACGTCTGGGGCACTTGACAACGGCGTGCGTAAGCATGCCATCTGTCTGGACACCAGTCCTGCGTGCCAATGTCCTAAGGGGTAGAGGGATTAACAGGGAAGAAAACTGAAAAAATACACCCTCCCAACCCTGGATGGCAACTGGTCCCACCCAGGATCTCCTACCCACGGGCAAGACTCCACTGTGCAGGCACTCCAATGGAGGAAGAGGATCGAGGTAGGAGTTGACCGGGCACTCTAGGGGCAAGATACCGTGGGTGGGGATCCACTAAGAAGAATTGACCAAGTCCGAAGGAGTGGGGTGAGAGGGCAGAATAGATGGAATAAAAAGGAAAATTTAAAAAAAAGCGAGTGTAGGGAAGGCAACGTTTGGGGTGGTGCAGTGCAGTGGTTGAGGAGCTCCAGTCTTCAGAGAGACCTTCTGGAGACTGAGATGCTGCCCCATCTGCATTCACCCCTCTGGGCTAATGAAGAAGTTGCTAGACTCCAGGGTGAGTTGGCTAGGATTCAGAGGGTCTCTTCTTCCACCCACAGGCCACTGAGTCTATCACAGTTGCCCCAGATGATGTTAAGGAGGAGGGCCGGCTGGACTTTGGTGAGCTCTGGGAGGGTTGGGGGTGGTGGGTTGGGAGCACATTCTCCAGCTGGTGCCACTATGCATCTCATTTGCTGCTCTGGCAAGGCAGAACTGCCAGGAGGAGGCATCTGTGGTAGTGGCCAAGGAGGATGTGATGGTCCTCCATAGGGAAGACCCCAAGGTGGGAAGTAGAGGACCCCAGCACACAGGAGGAAGCAACTTGTGGTGGGGGACTCAATTGTTAGAGGGGCAGTTTTGGGAGCAGGAAGGGAAGGAAAGAAGGAAGTGAAGTGCCTACCTGGAACCTCACCAAGGAGGGATAGAGCAGATCCTGAGTATAACTATGGTGGAGGGGCAGGAGTGGGAGCTGAATGTCATTGTCCACCTGGGGATGAATGACCTGACTAGGGAGAGGCCTGAAACTGTGCAGGGAGATTTTAGGGAGTTGGGGAGGGGTCTTAGGCAGGTACCATGCTCAGTGGCTTTCTATTAAATGCCGTCTGTGTGTGACAGGGGGAGGATATGGTATCTGCACCATAAGCTTCAACTCATGGCCGAAGGAATGGTGTAGAGAGGAGGGGTTAGGTTACATTGGGGACTGGGTACCAACCTGGAGGAATAAGGGCCTATAGAGGGGTGATGGCATGCCTCCATCTAGGAAGGGAATTGCAGTCATCAATGGATGGTTTAAATGTTACTTTGATCAACAGTTAAACTAACCGAGCAGGGTGGTGGAAGAAATCAGGGAGGTATAAACTGCCCCACCCACAGACTGAAGCAGGGAAAAGGGATTACTTGAGGAAGGAAAATCACCAGGGTGCAAAATAAAGAAAAACGCAGAGTGGTAGAAAGAAAAGGGGATGGGAACATGAGCTGTAATAAGACAGGGAAAAAGGGGGCAGGGCAAAAAAGAAAAAAAAGGAGGTTGCAGCCAGAGTGGTGACAAAATATAGAAAGCCATGTGTGCAAATGCAAAAAGTCAAGGAAATAAAATTCCAGTTCTAGAGGCCATCATGACAGAGTCGCACCTGAATATCATGGCCATTACCGAGTTAAGGTGCACAGGAAACCACAAATGGGACATGGCTATACCAGGCTACACTCAGTTCAGGAAAGACAGTGGGAAGAAAGGGAGGAGAGGTGAGTCTGTATGTAAGGGAGGATATAAAAGCAGTGGGAGTACAGGGGATCCAGGACAGAGTGGAGGGGTTGGAGGTACTTTGGGTCACCCTGGAGATGGGAAATGGAGCCACAGTTCACACTGGTGTGATCTACAGACCTCCAACACAGAGGGATAATTTAGATAAGTCACTGGTGGAAGCCACTGGCACAGTGGCAGAAAAAGAGTGGGGGACATCAATATGCCGGAGGTAGATTGGAGACTCACAGCTGCAGCTTCAGCTAGAAGCAGGGATATCATGGACTCCCTGCAGGGGGCATTTCTCAGGCAACTAGTCAGGGATCCTACTCGTGATATGGCAATACTGAACCTGTCGCTCACTAACAGGGACAGTACTGCAGATGTCAGGGTGGGAGGCCACCTGTTGACCAGTGATCACAGTACTGTGTGGTTCAACATAACAACAGCAGTGGAACAGAACCACACAAGAATGAGGGTCCTGGACTTCAGGAGGGCAGATTTAAAGAAATGGGTTAATGCCTCAGTGACAACCTAGCAGGTGGATGTCCTAGGTGGGGTAGAGGAAAGGAGAGTGAACTAAGGGAGGGCATAGTGAATGCAGCAAACCTCTGCACAAAGGAAATGAGCAGAAGGGAAGAAAAATACACCACTTTGGTTCTCAAAAGAAGTGGCTAAAAAGGTAAAGGTCAGCAAACATGAGCTATAAAGAGATGCAGTGGGGAGGCAGGGGAAGCAGTAAGGAGAGCAAAGATACAAAGTGAGGAAATAATACTCCAGAGGGTTAAGAAAGGGGACGATACATTTTCTACATACATAAGTAAAAAGAGGAAGATCAGGGGAAGGATTGTAAGGTTAAGAAAGGAAGTAGAGACTGTACAGATGAGGATCAGGAAGAGGTGGATATCCTGAGGAAATACTTTTGTTCAGTGTCCATAGAGGAAGGAGAAGGAGAGGGATCACATAAAAACAACAGGAGCACTCAAGGGAAGGAGGTAGACACTAGTTCAATTTCAGAGGAGAGAGACCTGAAGGGACACGAAATCTGAACATGGACAAAGATATGGGGCAAGATGGGATACATCCAAGGGTATTGAGGGAACTCAAGGAGGAACTGGCTGCACCTCTGACTGTCCTGTTTATCAGCTCATTGGAAACAGAACTGGTTCCAGAGTACTGGAAGAAGGCAGATGTAGTCCTGCTTCACAAAAGTGATAGCAGGGAGGAGGTTAGCAACCTTAGGCCAGCCAGTCTGACATCGGTGGTGGGGAACTTAATGCAGGTACTGCCAAAGGAAAGGATTGTGCAGTATCTTATATCCAAAGGGTAAACAAGACCAGAGGCAGAATGTATTCACGGGGGGTGGCTAGGTCATGTCAAACAAAGCTGATAGATTCCTTTGACTTGGTGACTAGGGAAATAGATCCGAGCCGGGCGGTGGAGGTAGCCTACCAAAGTTTTAGTAAGGATTTTGACATTGTACCATGTAGGAGACTTATAAAGAAACTGAGCAGCTTGTGGGTGGGTCCAAAGGTGGTAAGCTGGGTAAGAAATAGGTTAAGGGATAGACAACATATGGTAGTAGTAAACGCAGTCCACTCCAAAGAAGGTAATCTGACCAGTGGGGTGCCTCAGGACTCAGTACTGGGACTGGTCCTATTTAATGTCTTTATGAGTGACATTACAGATAAGCTGGAAGGGAAGGTCTACTTGATTGCAGATAACAAAAAGTCTGTAATAGGGTGGACACTCTGGGGGGGTGGTGGAAAGAATGTGCAGAGACCTGAGAAAACCTGAGGAGTGGCAAAGAGTATGGCAGTTAGGTTTTGATGCAAACAAGTGCAAAATCATGCACTTAGGACACAGAAACCCAGAGGCAGAGCACAGAATGGGAAAATAAGTATTGACAGTCACCAAACAAGAAAGGGATCTTGAGAAAATCATATCTGATGACTTAACGGTGACCAGGCAGAGGCAGTGTGACAAGGCAGTTGGTAGGGCCAGTGGGATGTTGAGGTGCATAGGGAGGGGTACCACCAGCAGAAGGAGGGAGGTGGTGTTGCCACTGTATAGATCAGTGGTGAGACCCCACCTAGAATACTGTGTACAGTTCTGGAGTCCACGTGCCCAATTCTCAAAGCCCTTAGATTAACACAAGGTGCCTACATCAAACATAAATGATGCAAGTGGCACCTTGCATCAAAAATTACACCCTAAGCTACTCTCAAACATAGCCTGCATCAAACACAGGCTGCTTGCTCCAAAGGGGGTGTGTGCCAGCCCTCCGCTACAAAATGAGATGCGGCATGGCACTAGGGGGCTTGTGGCAGATGCAGGTTTTCATAGCCTCTAAATTGCTATTCTCAAAACTCTCCCAGACAGCAAAGGTCTAAAGTACCATTAGACCAGTCAAGGGCTGGTCTAACTGTACTCAGAAATCCTCTGGGAGGGTGTACCAATGTGCTGCCTCCCCAGCCGTCATCTCCCAACATAAATAATATAATGTCCATGCTAGTCTAGTGGCCCCCAAGCCCCAATCGCTCATCATTATTATTAAAATCTCCCTGGTAGTCTAGTGCCTCCTCCCCACCGTAAGCCCCGATCTCACGTTATAAAAAGTCAAATATCCCTGGTGGTCTAGTGGACAGCTTCAGCCCTGATCCCCCATTAAGTAACAGTCCAAAATTCCTGGCAGACCCTCCACCACCCACCCCGCAGTGCCCTACCACCCCACCAACCCATACTGTAAGCGAGACTGCGACTGGCACAGCCACCACTCATCACCACGGCCAGCCAATGATTGAGCTCTAAATGAGCATGTACTGTATACAGTAGCCACTCAGTGATAGATGCTGTCAATCACTGAGCATGTACTGTATACAGTATGCGCTCATTCAGGGCTCAATCAGCAGCTTGCCATGGTGGTGAGTGGTGGGTCGTGCCAGTCGCTGGCTCAGTTACAGGATAGTGGGGAGCAGGGTGGTAGGGCACTGCAGGGTGGGGGGTCCATTAGACCACCAGGAATTTTAGATTATCACTTAACGGAGGATCAGAGCTGGAGCAGTCCACTAGACTACCAGGGATTATTAATAATTATAACTGGAGATCAGGGCAGGGGGTGGGGGAGGCACTAGACTACCAGAGAGTTTTTAATAATAATGACTTACGATCAGGACTTGGGGGGCCACTAGACTACCAGGGATATTTTAACAATGACGGGCGATTGGGGCTAGGGGGCACTACAGGGACATTGCCACACAGCCACCCATGGCTTGCAGCAACCTGTCTAGGTGTGCCCTGTGTTAGGCACTCTGCTATGATACTGCAAGCCACAGGACATTGCCGCCAGGACCCTGCACAATAGAGAATTAGGTCCATGGTGCACAGGCTATTGGAGCAATCCACCTTTGGCACGGCTTGTGCTGAGTTTTGAGAATCGGGCCCACATCTCTGGAAGGACATAGAGTGAAGGCTGTCCAGAGGAAGGAAACAAAAATGGTGCAGGATCTCCATCAGAAGCCGTAAGAGGAGAGGCTAAAGAACCTCAATATGTACACTCTGGAATAGAGTAGAAAGAGAGAGATCTACAAATGCCTCACAGGATAAGTAAGGTAGAAGAAGGGAGTATTTTTCAGAAAAAAAAGATGCACCAGAACAAGGGGACATGCAAGGAAGTTGGAGGTGGGAAAATTCAGGAGAGATGTGAGGAAGTACTTCTTCACAGAAAGCGTGGTGAATGCCTGGAATGCTCACTTTCCTCTCTTTTGTGTGACTTCACCTCTCACTCCTGCAACTGCACCTGATACAGGTCTCTGTCAATTGCTAAACACCCTCTTCCTCTCTTTCTTCTTCCTTTCCTCTTGTCCTACATTTGTATACCTCCTACTTTAACATAGAAACATAGAACATAGAATTTGACAGCAGATAAGACCGCTTGGCCCACCCAGTCTGCCCATTTCTCTACCTGATGGATAAGCTGCAGATCCTAGTTAACCAACAGCCTACTTCCTCCTACCCTCAACCCCTAGAATTGCCTTATGTCTCTCCCATGCATTCTTGAATTCCCCCACTGTTTTTGACTCCACAACCTCCTCAGGAAGGCCGTTCCATGCATCCACCACCCTCTCCATGAAAAAATACTTGCTCACATTACCTCTGAGCCATCCCCTTCTATCTTCAAATTGTGCTCCCTTGTTCTTGCACATCTCTTTTTCTGAAAGATGCTACCCTCTTGGACTTTGTTGATTCCCTTGAGGTACTTGAAAGTTTCTATCATGCCCCGGTCCTCCTTTCCTCAAAGGTATACATATTAAGCTCCTTTAGTCTCTCTTCATATGTCTTCTGGTGCAGACCCTGCACCATTTTAGTTGCCCTCCTCTGGACTGCCTCCATCCTGTCTATGTCCTTTCGGAGATTGGGTCTCCAGAACTGCATGCAGTACTCCAGATGGGGTCTTACCAGCTGTCTGTATAGAGCGATAACAACTTCCTGTTTTCTACTGGTGATGCCTCTTCTATGCATCCCAGTATCCCCCCAGCCCTCCTTACTGCCCTCTCACATTGCTTGCCCACCTTTAGGTCATCTGATATGACTACCCCCAGGTCCCTTTCCATTTTTGTTGTTGTTAGTATCTCACCCCCCATTGTGTACTCTTCCCCTGGGTTTTTGTTTCCCAGGTGCATTACTTTGCACTTCTTAGCACTGAATCTAAGCTGCCATACATTTGACCATTCCTTCAATCTTGCCAAGTCCCTTCTCATCCTTTCCACCCTACCTTGTGTATCAACCCTGTTGCAGATCTTTGTGTCATCTGCAAAGAAACTTTTCCTTCCAGTCCCTCTGCAATGTCACTTTTAAAGACATTGAAGAGGACCGGTCCTAGAAATGAACCCTGCGGTTCCTCACTAGTAACCCCCCCCTTTCTTCAGAGTGGACTCTGTTTACTATTACCCTCTGAGTCCTGTTCTACAGCCAATTATTTACCCAGGCTACCATCTTGGGAGCCACTCCCAAGCTAGCTAACTTGTATAGTAATCTTTTGTGTGGGACTGTGTCAAATGCCTTGCTAAAGTCTAGGTAGGCCACGTCCACAGCCCCTCCCTGATCTACTACTTTGGTCACCCAGTCAAAGAAATCTATTAGATTTCATCTGACATGACCTACCTGCTGTGAGTCCATGCTGCCTTGGGTCCTGTGCCCCTCTGGCCTCTAGGTACTCAACAATTCTCTCCTTCAGAAGTGATTCCATTATTTTCCCTATCACTGAGGTCAAACTAACAGGTCTATAGTTTCCTGCATCTGCCCTGCTTCCACTTTTGTGAAGCGGAATCACATCTGCCCTCCTCCAGTCCTCAGGTACCACCCCATCCTCCCATGATTTGTTAAAGAGAGTAGTCAGTTGTGTAACTAGTTCTACCCTTAGTTCTTTCAGAATTCTGGGATGACTCCCATCAGGTGCCATTGCTTTGTCCACCTACAGTTTTAAGAGCTCTTTCAGAACTTTCTTCTGTGAATGGGCTGGTATCAACCCCCCTATCAAGAGTGCTTCTGCTGTTTGGTTTAGGTACCTCCCATTCTTCACTTGTGAATACTGAGGGAAAATATTTGTTTAGTATCTCTGCCTTTTCACAGTCATCCTCTGTCCACCCCCCTTCCCTTTATTAAGTCTCACTATCCCTCCCTTGGTCTCTCTTCACTCCCTGAAGTACCTATAAAAGGTTTTATCCCCCTTCTTAACTGAGTTGGCTATCCTTTCCTCTGTTTGGGCCTTTGCTGTTCTGACTGCCTTCCCTGCTTCCTTCTGCTTTAACTGATACAGTTCTCTGCCTTGGTCCTTCTGTGATTCCTTGTGCTTCGTGAATGCTATCTTTTTCTCCCTAACCTTCCCTGTCACCTCCTTTGAGAACCATAGTGTTTTTCTAACATCATTTTGTTTTAATTCCTTCACACAAGGGCTTGTTGCCTTAGTGATGGCAGTTTTGATTATTCCCCATTGTTCTTCCACCCCTCCTTCCTGCCCATTTGCTAGTGCATTCCTTAGGCACTCACCCATTTTGGCAAAGTCAGCCCTCCTAATGTCCAGGACCTTTGCCTTTGTAAGGCTTGACTCTACTGCTGTATTTATCGTGAACCATATTGTTCGATGGTCACTAGTTCCCAGATGGCTACCCACTTCTACATCTGTGATCCTCTCTCCCTCTCCATTTGAGAGTACCAGGTCTAAGATTGCTCCCTCTCCTTGCTACAGCAATCTAATTCTAAGTGGCTTCCTGCACTTGCAATGTATTCCCTTGTAACCCCCATTGAGTAGGCTTCCACTTTGTACCTTGTACAATTTACCTTTGTAATTGCATAGTATTCATGTACTGTATACTTTTTTAATTGTGCAATTTGACTCTTCTTAATACTTGTATTACTGTACAGTATCATTTATTGCTTTATTTGTTCTTGTTCTCCTCTCTTCCCCACCCTGGATGCATCTGGAAACAAGCTATTATTCAACTCAGTATGCTTTTCCCGGTGAAACTTTTGAAATAAATAAATAAGTGGTAGGGGAAAAACAGTGGTGGGATTCAAGAATGCATGGGATAGGGATAAGGGAATCTTAGTGGGAAGCAAGGGGGTGGAGAGGCACGGATCAAGTAGGGTCTGTGGTGACACTACAGGTAGGGAAAAATGGGCAGCCTGGGTGGTCCAAACGGTTCTTATCTGTCCTCAAATTCTATGTACCAGGGTGTAGATCTTGAGATCCCTCAGTCTCTCTTCATAGGGCTTTTGGTGCAACCCCTACACTATTTTAGTTGATTGAGTTGTTGATTGATAAAAATGTAATTTTATACAGGTACAAACATTTAGAGCTAGAATCTCTATTTTCAAAGAATGCCTGTAATACAGTCAAAACAGACATATACACATCACATACATATAAGATTTTAAAAAATTCTTACAACCTACTGAAGCACATACAAGTAACAATTTCAACTTAACAATTACATTGTTTTTGTAAAGACTTTCTTAAGGCTGTCTGAAACTCAGTTATGGAATTACAGTTGCCATCCTCTGGATTGCCTCCACCTTCTCTATGTCTTTTCTGGGGTGCGGTCTCCAGAACTGGATCAATACTCCAGGTGAGGTATCACCAGTGAGCGATATAGTGGCAACACCACCTCCACCTCCTCTGGAGATACTCTCAAAATGCATCCCAGCATCACTTTGGCCCTACCCACTACTTTGTCACACTGCCCTGCCACTTTGAGGTAATCAGATATGATAACGTAAGGTCTCACCCCTACTTAATAACTGACAGTACTCCCAACCTATATTGAGTTCCTGGGTTTCTACATCCTAGGTACATCATTTTGTACTTTTTAGCATTGAACCCTAACTGCAATGTTTTTGACAACTCTTCAAACTTCCCAAGATCCCTACACATTCTTTCTACCCCTCCTGATTCTCCCCCATTACAGATTTTGGTGTCATCTGCAACAAGGCATACTCTTCCTTCCAGTTCATCTCAATATAACTTATTAGTATATTTGTATAGTTATTAGTAATATTAGTCTGTGACAGAGGCTGATTTCTGTCAAGTTACAGCATCGTCATCACCTCCTTAGGCACTGCACACTTTATTCTGTACCTTCAAGATTGTAGTACAAGTCCTTATTGTCACAAACCTACTCAGCAGGTCAGGCCCTCTGTTCCCACAGTACCAACCTCCGAGAACAGTACTGTGAACAGGTAACAGAACAGGGCAACCCTCCTGTCTGCTTGTGGGTCCGAATCACCTTTGGTCTCAAGTTCTAGGGGGATTCAAACTGTGAACCTAATGCTAGCATACCCAAATGTACAGGCTCAGATAATTCTGCTCTTCGTGGAATGCCAGATATCTTTCACCTAAGGGCACCTAACCAGGTATCCAAAATGAACCCTTAAAACTCTATGAAAGACCTTGGGTATTTCTTACCTTTTTCCGGTTCAGTAACACCATTAAACTTATGAACAGTTGTCAACTTTAACCATCTATAATTCACATGCAAAAGAAAGAATCTCGAAGGCACACCAGGCAGTCTCTTTAAAATAAGAAGTTTACTAAATAATGGATAAAAAAATATGAAAAATGTAAACACAGAACACTATATTACAAAGCATACAATCACTTAAAAGGACAAGGTTAAAGTACAAACATAAACTCCTACCACCATACAATTAGACTTTCCTATCTAATGTATACCTTCTTACAGTGCTTAACATTAGATGTTTCTAAGAGCCCACAAAGAAAAATGTGTCATTAAAGATCAGACACAGAATAGTTTAAACTGTCTCTATACCCACATCTTCCATGATGTCGCCTAGCTCCTCCTTGTTAAGTATTAAAAAAAAATACACACAGTATGTCCTGTCAGGAGGCATATTAAATAAGATGACATCAGCAAAAACTAATTTCCCAAATTATAAGCCTGTGAATTCATCAAGCCTTTCTTTTGATCTTCTGTGGTTTCCTGCTTTTCCAAGGATCAAAGGATTTTATAACCTTCTTAGCACCATAGTGATACAACATGTTTTCTCCCTCTAAGACGTCATAAAATGTTTATGATCTCCATCCTCTGGCAGACCCAGTCTCATTTTATTTCCACTTCAAAGCAGCAACAGGCCATAAAATACAATGTCTTGGAAGTTAATCACATTACAGAGATCTGCTGTTTAATATATATTCTGTCATTTTAACTGAAGCCTGGGGGAGCACCCATAGCCCAGCTGTCTTATGGAGACAATCACACACTACATTTTTATATTACAAAATCATAGAACAATCATAATCAGCCGGCCAAGCGTTACAATCCTCCCCACCTAGACTGAATTTGGGGTCTCTATCCCCTGCATGGGATGAGCTTCCCAAATCAGTTCACTCCTCATAAATACGTGAAAGGCCATCGCTGTTCTGATTAGTCACTCCAGCCCTATTTAAGATTGTCATGTCATACCCTTATAAGGCAAGACTCCATCTTAACAATCCAGCATTAGCTTTACCCATTTATGTCAGCCAAACCAGGGGGTTGTGGTCAGTTCATACCACAAAATGATGTCCATATAAGTATGGTTCTAACTTCTTTAGGGTCCACACTATGGCAAGACACTCTTTTTCCACCGTAGAGTATGCCTGCTCCCTGGGAAGTAAATTTTTACTCAGGTACACTACCGGGTGATCTTTCCCTTGGTTGGATGTCTGACTCAGTACTGACCCAATACCCACATCTGAGGCATCAGTCTGAACTATAAAGGGTTTGCTATAGTCAGGATTTGTCAATACAGGAGCACTGCACAGTGCCTCCTTCAGTCTGGTAATGGCTTTCTCACAGGCTGGTTCCCAGGTAATATTCTTAGGCATCCTTTTCTTTACCAGGTCAGATGGGGAGCAGCCAAGGCACTGTAATTGGGTACAAATTTCCTATAGTACCCTTCTGTCCCTAGAAAACTCCTGACCTGCTTCTGCATTTCTGGTCTGGGCCATGCCTTGATCACCTCTATTTTTACTTGGTTAGGACGGAGCTGTCCCTGGCCTACAACATGCCTGAGGTATGTCACTTCTCCCATGGTCACCTGGCACTTCTCAGCTTTGACAGTGAGCCCAGCCCTCTGTATCCTGCCCAGAACTTCCCTAAGGTGGGACAGGTGTTCCTCCCAGCTGGCACTAAAGATGGCACTGTCAGTCAGGTACGCCACAGCATACTCCTCAACACCATTTAACACCTGGTTCACCAACCTTTGGAAAGTGGCTGGGGCGTTCTTCATTCCAGAAGGCATTACTTTAAATTCAAATAAGCCTATCGGAGTGATGAAGGCTGACCTCTCCCTAGCTCTGTCCTTTAACTCTACCTGCCAATACCCCTTGTTCAGATCAGTGGTCATAAGGTAGGTCACCCCCCCACTTGTCCAGGAGTTCATACATCTGGGGTATCGGGTGAGCATCGGACTTCATGACTGCATTCAGTCTATGATAGTCCACACAGAAACAAGTAGAGCCATCTGGCTTGGGCACAAGGACTACGAGTGAGGCCCAGGGGCTGTGGGATCTCTGGATTACCCCTAAATCCAGCATCTCCTCCACTTCCCTCCTAATGTCCTGTTGGACAGCTTCTGACACCCGATATGCTGTCCGCCGTATGGGCGTCTGTGTCTCTGTCTCCACATCATGAGTTGCTAAGGGGGTTAGTCCAGGCTTGGCGCTAAACAGTGGGGCAAAGTCTGCTAAAACCTCCCTTACTTCTTGGATCTTGTCTGGGGCCAGCTGGGGGGACAATTTAACTGCCTACACAGAGGAATCCTTCTTGCTTTCTTCCAGCAAGTCCAGAAGGGGGTCTCCTTCATCCATCACCTCCCCAGGACTACATACTGCGAACACCATGTCAGCCCTATTAGCATATGGCTTCATCACGTTGACATGGTACATCCTTTCTGTCTGGCTTCTGTCAGGTAACTCTATAATATAGTTCACGTCATTTACCTTCCTAACTACTTTGTACAGTCCTGCCCACTCAGCCTGCAGCTTGTCTTTCTGGACCAGAATAAGGACCATGACTTCCTGACCCACCGTGTATGAGTGAGCTCTGGCTCTGCGGTCATAGCACACTTTTTGTTTCTGTTGGGCAGCTGCCAGGTTGCTCTGGGCTGTCCCCATAAGCTCCTTCAGCCTTTCCCTGAACCTAAGGACGTAATCCACTATGGGAGTTCCCTGGGTGGCATGCTTACCTTCTCAGTCCTCCCGGATCAAGTCTAGGGGCACACGTACCTGGTGTCCACATAAGAGCTCAAAGGGGAAAATCCTGTTGACTCTTAGGGCACCTCCATGTATGCAAACAACAGGTGGGGAAGGTATTTCTCCCAGTCCCTCCCATAGTGTTCAGCAAATGCTCTGAGCATTGATATCAGGGTACCATTAAATCTTTCCACAAGCCCATTGACTTGTGGGTGATACGGTGTTGTGCATCTCTGCACCACCCCACACTTCTCCCACAAACATTTCATCAGGTCCGACATAATGGAACCCCCTCGATCGGTGATAACCTCCTACGGAAACCCAACATGGGAGAAAATCCCAAGTAAGGCATCTGCCACTTTGTCCTCAGTGAGGATAGGGTGACTGCCTCTGGATACTGGGTGGCATAATCCACCACAGTCAGGATGAACCTTGTCCTGGAGGAGCTGGTGGTATTTAAAGGCCCCACAATATCCATTCCCAGCCTCTGGAATTGCTCCTCCACTATAGGCAATGGAATCAGGGCAGCTTGGGTTTTCTTCCCTATCTTCCCTATTTCTTGGCACCAGTGACAAGACCTGTAGTACTCCTTTACCTGCTGGGTTAAGCTGAGCCAATAGAAACTCTGGGCCAACCGCTGCATAGTGCGTGTGATTCTCAGATGACCAGACAAGGGAATATCATGTGCAGTCTTGAGCAACTGCTCACGATACCCCTGGGGAATGACACGCTACCTGCCTATCACCCCTCCCTCTGTCTGCACAGCCTTAGTATACATCAGTCCACTTTCCCAATAAACCTTATGTTTACCGTCACCTCCTTGTGCTCCATCAGAGTCTGCCCAAGCCCTCAGCTTCTCTAGACTAGGGTCACTTCTCTGAGCAGCTGCAAACTCCTTACACATTCCCAAGGCATGAGACAGGTCCTCTTTGGTCTCTAAACTAGGGTCCCTGGCACTAGCATCAGGGCACTCAGGATCACTGTCATCCCTAACCCTCAGAAAATGGGTCACCCCTTCCTCTTCGGAGTAACCGTCCGTAGCTGTGTGGTTAACTGCTACTGGGAAAATGTCTACCCCCTTTTCATTAGCCTCCATATCAGGAGACACAGGTTGGGGAGCCAGCCTCCCATTGATTTCCACAATGGCTTCTGTGGGGTTCAGGGAACTACAATTTTCCCTTGCCACTTAGCTACGGGTAACTGCACACACCATCACCTGTTTGAGATTGTTGCTAAGGATGATGTCAACTGCTAATGTTTTGGCTACAGCCACCTGTTGCACAGTTCTCCCAGTTTCACCCCAGTCTAGGAGAACATTAGTGAGGAGCAATGTTTTCTCCTCACCAGTAAAGTCTTGTACAGTGACATATTCATTGGGTAAAATCAGGCTCTATCAGATCCCCTTTTACCAATGTCAGGGATGCCCCTGTGTCCCTTAACCCTTGTGTCTGTACACCATTCACTGTGACTGGGTGCATGTGTTCCCTCATGTTCACAGGCATGCTTCCAGGGACACACAAACAACCCACTTCCTTCCTAGCACCACCCTGCATATTGCTCGTCCTTTTGAGACACTGTCTGGCAATATGCCCAGTTTCTTTACACAACCAACATTCATTTCTTTTCTCAGAGAAATCTTTTCTCTGAAACCTGGGGCTAACTGGTTTTGGTGGAGGCAGTGAGGGTTTTAGCTGCCCTGAAGGTGCGTTTTTCCCTTTCAGGGCTGCCACACCCACCCCATTCGCTCTCAAAGCAGATCTGCTCTTGGCATAGCTGTCTGAGAGTTCAGCAGCCTCTTGCACTGTTTTGGGATCTCTATCCTCCAGCCAGGATTTCAGCTCTGCTGAGCATGCCCAAAAAACTGTTCTAATAAAATAGCATTTTCAATTTTATCTACAGAGTTTGCTTCAATTCCTTCCCACCAACATTTTAAAAACTGACGTTGTTTCATGGCTAGCGTCTCATAGCTCGTATCAGGGCTTCTCCTGAGGTTATGGAATTTAGCTCTGTATGCTTCAGCAGTTAATTCAAATTTTTTCAACAATGCAGCTTTAAGTTTGCTGTAATCATTACTGTCCTTATTGTCCATTTGACCCAATGTGTCCCGAGCTTTTCCGGTAAGTAGCGGGGATAGCTCCAGGACTCTCTTGGAATTTTAGCCTGAATACAAACTTTTTCAAAGGAATTTAAAAAGGCATCCATATCCTCCCCCTCTTTAAATTCGGCTATCAATTTGGAATTCAATTTGTAACCCAATCCTGTAGTTCCAGTTAAACCCAAGCCACTTACCTGCCCTGGTGCAGATGGTTAGAGTCGTAGCTTCTCCAGTTCATGTTGCCTCTGGCACTCTCACTCTTCTTGGACCGCCTCTCGCTGTTCATGGTCTGCCTCTCACCTTTCTTGCTCCCTCTTCTCCTCTGCGGCTCACTTCTCTTGCTCCGCTTCCCTCTGTTCTCGCTCTGCTTCTCGGCTTTCTTGCCCACTTCTCAGCGTTCTCGCTCAGCCTCCTTCTGGAACTCCAGCTCCATTCTGAGCAACTCAATCTGCAACCTGAGTACTTCTTGCTCCAGAATGCTGGTAACCTTCCCCTGCTGCTGTGGCCCTTCGCTGGCACTGGCCCTGCTGTCATTCTCATTGGATCTGGACACTGCATGGGCCGCTAGCCCTTACACACTCAAGGTTTGGTCTTTTATAGTCACAGTCAGTGACTCGATGTTCTGGGTACCTGCTACCATCAGGGCATCTATGAGGTTCTGCTTGGTGGCTCTCAACTCATACAGGATTCCTCTGTCCCTGCACAACTGCCTCAAGCAGTCTACAGGTTGCCCACTGTAGTTGGAAGCCATCTTTTTCTCTAACTATGGCTACTCTAACTTGCACTTTAGAAAAAAAATAAAAAAGATAGGAACTTGACTGTAAGCCAAATGATATAGTTCTGTTTCCTTTTTAAAAAATAAATCACTGCCTTTTTTTGCAAGTGAGCCGTACAGTATCAAGCTGACACACTGAACAATTAAAGCTTGTGTTACCAAATTTATGCACACTGCTGCCAACCAGTCTGTCATAAACCTACTCAGCAGGTCAGGCCCTCTGTTTCCACAGTGCCAACCTCCGAGCACAGTATTGTGAACAGGTAACAGAACAGGGTACCCCTCCTGTCTGCTTGTGGGTCCGAATCACCTTTGATGTCAAGTTCTGTGGGGATTCAAACTGTGAACCTTATGCTAGCATACCCAAATGTACAGGGTCAGATAATTCTGCTCTTCAGGGAATGCCAGATATCTTTTGCCTAAGGGCACCTAACCAGGTATCCAAAATGAACCCTTAAAACTCTATGAAAGACCTTGGGTATTTCTTACCTTTTTCCAGTTTAGTAACACCATTAAGCTTATGAACAGTTGTCAGCTTTAACCATCTATACTTCATATGCAACAGAAAGAATCTCGAAGGCACACCAGGCAGTCTCTTTAAAATAAAAGGTTTACTAAAAAATGGATAAAAAATATGTAAAATGTAAACACAGAACACTATATCACAAAGCATACAATCACTTAAAAGAACAAGGTTAAATTACAAACATAAACTCCTACCACAATACAAACAGACTTTCCTATCTAATGTATACCTTCCTACAGTGCTTAAAGTTAGATGTTGTTTCTAAGAGCCCACAAAAAAAATGTGTCATTAAAGATTAGACACAGAATAGCTTAAACTGTCTCTCTACCCACCTCTTCCATGATGTCACCTAGCTCCTCCTTGTTAAATATAAAAAAATACATATGGGATGTCCTATGAGGAGGTATATTAAATAAGGTGACATCAGCAAAAACTCATTTCCCAAATTATTAGTCTGTGATTTCATCAAGCCTTTCTTTTGATCTTCTGTGGTTTCCTGCTCTTCCAAGGATCAAATGATTTTATAACCTTCTTAGCACCATAGTGATACAACATGTTTTCTTCCTCTAAGACATCATAAAATGTTTATGATCTCCATCCTCTGTCAGACCCAGTCTCATTTTATTTCCTCTTCAAAGCAGCAACAGGCCATAAAATGCAATGTCTTGGAAGTTAATCACATTACAGAGATCTGCTGTTTAATATATATCCTGTCATTTTAACTGAAACCTGGGGAGCACCCATAGCCCAGCTGTCTTATAGAGACAATCACACACTGCATTTTTATATTACAAAATCATATAACAATCATAACCAGCTGGCCAAGCATTACACTTATCATACCAGAAGTTGTTGTTAGCCTGTTTGGACATGTTTTGCTCTTGCACTTTAAGTTGAAATTTTGTTCTGTTTGTACCACCCCTCTCCTTCTCTCCTGGACTGTTGTTGTCAAGGGAAAGGTCAGGAAGTATAGGAAAACCAGGAGCAGTTATAAAATTTGCAAGTAGTATTTTATTATTTTCAATGACAATAAAAAATGTGTGCAGGATAGCTCTTATACAGGCAGTTCAAACAAAACGAAGTCCTTCCTATGGGGGTATCTGTAATTCTAAATTTCAATCTCTCTCACTCTCCCTCCAATAAAAGATTTCTCTACTTATATACAATGTGTTTTCCTAGCAATCAACTTTGCATCCTGAGCTTGTTAAGAGACATCCTGTTTCTCACAAAATGTATCAGAGTTCTTGTCAGTTTCTTTTCTTGCAGGTGCAACAAAATAGAATATTGTGTCCCAGAACTAATCCCCTGTTGACAACTCTGCAAATGAAACTGTGCACGTCAAACTGCATCTCAAGGTTAACCCCTAAGTTCTACAGCTTTTTGCAATCATTTTAACAATATAACTACTGTATATTCATTTTCAAACCAGAGAATCAAGTTTCACACAAAGATCCACATATATTTTTATAACCACAGATAAGCAAGGGGAAAGAAAAGATAGAAACAGCAAATGAAGGCAGGGAGATAGTTGGGGGGGGGGGCTGTGAGATTGTTAGAGTGAGCTGTTCCAGGATCTCACTTGAAAATTTGATTGCACAATCAGACAGACAAGGGACAGAAAAGAAGAGGATAGAACAGAATCCTTGCTTTTACTCTTTTCACATAACAAATGGAACAGAGTCTTATTCAACCCTGTCACATTCACACCTAGAAATGAGCCTACCTAGACTTTAGCAAGGCATTTGACACAGTCTCACACAAAAGATTAATAAACAAATTAGCCAGCATGGGAGTGGGTCACAGGGTGGTAGCCTGGGTAAAACATTGGCTGGTCAACAGGACATAGAACGGGGGTACCACAGGGTTCAGTACTGGGTCCAGTCCTTTTTAATGTCTTTATAAGCGACATTGCAGAGGGACTGGAAGGAAAAATATGCCTCTTTGCAGAAGACATAAAGATCTGCAACAGGGTTGATACACGGGGGGGTGGAAAGGATGAGAAGAGACTTGGCAAGGTTAATAACTTTATTTCATTTATGCGCCTTTCAAAATACCAAGGCACTTTACAAAAAGATTAAAACAGCAGTAATAAAATCAGCAGGTACAATAATAAATAGTCTGGTGAGTCCCTTCATTCCATGCCGCTAAAGGCCTGATGCCATAGAAAAGTTTTCAATGCCTGTTTGAATCCCCCCACAGTCATGCACTCCCATAGCTGACAGGGTAGAGAATTCCAAAGGGTAGGGACCACGTACATAAATGCATGGGTCCCAGAAGATTTCAAAGACCCCTTTGGAATATCCAGCAACCCCTCATCAGCTGAACAGAACTGTCACTCAGGGCAATAAAGAACAAGAAGCTCTTTCAGATAGTTGGGGCCAAGTCCATGTAGGGCTTTATAAGTCAGTAAACCAACTTTAAAGGTGATCCGCCACCAAATCGGCAGTCAATGCAGATTGCGCTGCACTGGGGTGATATGAGAAGAATAAGAAATCCTCATCAACAATCGTGCTGCAGCATTCTGCACTAGCTGCAGGCGGCGGATGTCAACCTCAGGTAACCCTAAGTACAGGGAGTTGCAATAATCAAGGCACAAGGTCACAAAGACATGGACCAATGTAGGCAGATCCCCATACAGAACAAGGTGCTTGATCCTGGCAATGTTCCTAAGATGGTACAAGGAAAACTTGATGACCACCAACACCTGAGATCGTAGAGTCAGCCCGTCGTCAAGCACCACCCCCAGGTCTCACACCTGTTCAGAGGTAAGGATCTGGGAGCACCCCAAACAAAGTCCAGAGGGCTGTCCAGCCCTCATCCCCTCTATCCAGTGACCCAGATCCACAACCATCACCTCAGTCTTTCCTGCATTCAACTTTAGCCAGCTCGAATTCATCCAATCCTGGATTTCAGCAAGGCAGTTGTTAAATATCGAGAGAGCACTATCCTGGTCAGGTGCAAAAGACAGATAGAGCTGGGTATCATTAGCATAGCAGTGAAATCTCAGCCCATACCATCTTACAATGTCTCCGAGGGGTAGCATGTACACTGCAAATAATATGGGGGACAGCACTGAGCCCTGAGGGACCCCACATGACAGAGAGACTAGGTCCGAGGAAAAATCTCAGACACCACTCTCTGAGTTCTGCTAGTGTGAAAGGATGTAAACCACCTGAGGACTGTACATGTCAGGCCACAGATGGACCTCAAGCACCCAAGAAGCACTCCATGGTCCACAGTGTCAAAGGCTGAAGAGAGATCAAGGAGCACCAAGATAGAATGGCTTCTCCAATTTCTCACCATCAGGAGATCATTGAGCACCTGAACCAGCACAGTCTTGGTACTGTGCCTCTTTTGAAAACCAGATTGGAGAGGTTCATAGATGTTATGGATGATTAAGTGGTTCTCCAACTGTACCGCCACTACTTTCTCAATAACCTTCCCTATAAAGGGGAAGTTTGAGATTGTTCTGTAGTTGGCCAGAGAATCCGGGTCCAACGAAGCTTTCTTCAGGAGGGGTGTTACCACCGCCTCCTTCAGGGAGCTTGGGAACTCATCCATATCAAGGGAGCACTGGACTATCTGTACCAGGAATGGGCCGATAATATCACAGCAACCCATAATCAGGGAAGTTGGGCCTGGATCCAAACTACAGCACGTAGCATGCATACTCTGGACGATCTGCATGACATCCATGAACTCTGGCAGGTCAAAGGTACTCCAAGAAGCACAAGGTGAGGTGACTGAGCACCGATCAATTGCATCCCCACAGAGCGAGTCAGGAGGATCTCTGACCTGATGTCGACCACTTTATTCGCAAAGAATCAAGCAAGCTCATCGCACTCCACTTGTGAAAAAGCTCTTCAGAGCTGCAGACAGGTTGGGTTGCACAGCCTGTCCACGGTTCAGAAGAGTTCAGCTGGTCGGTTCTGAGTGGCAGCAATCTCCCCGGACAGGAATTCTGCCTTCTTACGGGAGATCGCTGATTGGTAGGCCTGATAATGCTTTACCAACCTAAGGTGATCAACCTCCAGGGCAGATTTCCTCCAGCTCTGCTTCATTCTAGTGGCCGTAACTCCCTCAAGGACCCATTAAAACAAGGGTCTCGAGGGTGAAGGGGGAGAGAAAGAACACAGACAGGAGCAATCAAGTCCAGGGCTGTGGAGATGACCTTATTATAGGCCAAGATCATAATCTCTGGACTTGAGCTGGCCACAGAAAACTCAGAGAGGTCAATCACCGCCACTAGGCCTTCAGGGTTCGCATCCCGTAAAGGGCGGTAACTGACCATCTCCACAGGGGCAAGCCTACAAAGGGGGGGTGCAAAAGTTGAACCTCATGGTGTAGTGATCGGACCAGCCAACAGGTTCCACCCCCAAATTGGAGGCCTCAATCCCCAGGAGGAAAACCAAATCAAGAGAGTGATCATGTTTATGGGTACCAGAGGTAACAATGTGTGTAAGGCTCAGCAATGTCATCAGCTGGAGGAAGTGCTGTCCAAATTGCAAGCGTTTGTCATCGACTCAGGCATTAAAGCCACCCAGAACCATCAGTCTGGGTGACTCTAATGCCATGTCAACCACGAAATCCACTAGTTCCTGTAGGAATCGCTTCTCGTCCCCAGGTGGATGGCAGATGAGAGCTATCCTATAACCTACACCTGCTACCACAGTACACTCAAAAGATTCAGTCTCCTCAACTGGTTGGAGGAATGGTCAGAGGTATGGCAGCTTAGATTCAATGCAAAGAAGAGCAAAGTAATGCACCTGGGTATATACAGGATGGAGGCAGTCCAGAGGAGGGCAACTAAAATGGTGCAGGGTCTGCAACAGAAGCCATACGAGGAGCGACTAAAGGTGCTTAATATGAATACCCTTGAGGAAAGGAGGGAGAGGGGAGACATGATAGAAACTTTTAAGTACCTTAAGGGAATCAACAAAGTCCAAGAGGGTAGCATCTTTCAGAAAAAGAGATATGTAAGAACAAGGGGGCACAATTTGAAGATAGAGGGGGGACAGCTCTGGGGCAATGTGACAAAGTATTTTTTTTCACAGAGAGGGTGGTGGACACATGGAACGGCCTTCCTGAGGAGGTCATGGGGTCAAAAACAGTGGGTAAATTCAAGAATGCATGGGACAGACATAAGGCAATTCTTGTGGTGGGTAGGAAGAAATAGGCTGTTGGTTAACTAGGATCTGCAGCTTATCCAGTAGGTAGGGAAATGAGTAGACTAGATGGGCCAAGCAGTCCTTATCTGCCATTAAAGTCTACATTTCTATGTTCTATGTAACTCAGTGAGCTTTTCCTAGTTACCAGTTTTCAAATAAATAAATAAATCATTCATGAATACATCGAAGAGGACTAGTCCCAGTATTAAGCCCTGTGGCAGTCCACATTGTGGATAATCCCCCTTTTCCAATTTAGAGCTTGGAGCCGACTCCAAATAGAGCTACTGCATGCTTTGTGGG
This sequence comes from Neoceratodus forsteri, assembly GCA_016271365.2. NCBI lineage: Eukaryota > Metazoa > Chordata > Ceratodontiformes > Ceratodontidae > Neoceratodus > Neoceratodus forsteri. The sequence goes on from CM057459.1 coordinate 1,297,479,739, forward strand.
GATGGTCCCTGCACTGAACTGGTTCACTGGTGGGGTGATCTAGTGAGAAGGTGGATGGTACTGTATCCCAAAAGGTTGTAGCATACTTACATCAGGCACATGTTAACCATTTTCTGGGGGGAGGGGGCACCATGCTTATTTTCTATCCCAACCTTGGATACAAACCCCCCAACATGAAGACGAAATATCCAGCCCCCTCAACCTTTATAAATCCAAAAAGTAGGGGTAGCCATTGTAACACCCACAGCAACCCAATAGCATTGTAGAGTAGAAGCATCTCAGGCTCCTGAGACCCCAGAAAGCCCAGCTCTTACAAGTGAAGGTACTGCCCCTGGAAACAAGCCTTGCAGGAGAAAACTGTAACAGTCTCCGCACAGATCAGCCCATAAAGCATCAACACCTTGCCTGCCTCCCTTCTATGCCCTAGATGTCTTAACTTCCAGATCCCCCTGACTTATTGACTCTATATCCCAACCTCTTTCCTAGTCTCCCTACTTTGGGTAGGAGCCTCCTTACCCTCTGGTTGAGACAACCTCCCTGCTCCTTCCCTCTTCTATCCTGCATCCCCAGTACTTCCACTCTTTCCCTTCCTCATCCCAGCATCCCTACCTTCCTCTACCCTGTTCTGTACTTTACGTCCTCCTAGCCTTTCTTCTCCCTCCCTCGTTCTTCTAACACTGCTACTGCCTAATGTATTCCTTCCCACTATATTAGTCAATCCTACCCTCCTAGCTGTTTAGATACTATTGTGTATGTATATGCCTTTACACCTTGTATATTGTCTGTATTATTGCATGCCTATACAAACTACTGTATTATCTTATTTTATATTTGTACCTATTGTTTTTTTTTTCTTTTTACCTGATTGTAAATACCTGTGCTGCCTTGTATAAACATGTGCCTATGCTCCACCCAGGTTCATTTTGCAAATGAGCATTGCTCAACGATGACTGCCTGGTTAAATAAAGACTTGATTGATTGATTGATTGAAACTTTAAGGGGGGGTAGGATAGAAATATGGGACTAGTGTGGTTGATTGTGAAGGGGTTAAAGAAAATGGGGGAGGGGGATAGTTCAGGCCACTCTATGTGATGAGATCTGCTAGAGGTCTAGCCAGTAGAAGACTGGTGAAGGCTTAAGTAGAAACTAGGCACACTGTGTGGACCATGAATCTTTCTGTGTCTATATCCAGAGGATCGACAGGGTAGAAGGAAATACGAACATATGAACATATGAAATTTGCCAGCAGATAAAGGCCTAGAGGTCTATCAAGTCTGCTCGAATGTGCAGCTAGCACCCCTTATTCTTCAGCTGCCCCTCCCTTCCACCCTTCCCCTTCATTAACCCTCCCCCTTGTCCTGTCCCATCCTTGTTTGAAGCAGCCCACTGTTCTACTGCATACCACTTCAGCAGGTAACGCATTCCACCCAGCCACCACCCTCTCTGTAAAAAAGTGTCTCCTCATCTCCCTCCTGAACCTTCCTCCCTCCAGTCTCATATCATGGCCCCTGGTGGCCCTCCCCTCCCCTTCCTTACTTTGAATAGTCCCTCTGTATCCATCTTGTTTATTCCTTTCATGTATTTAAAGGTTTCAATGTATTTGCATTTGTAAATGTATTTGGCAGGCCCAAGTGTCAGGAGAGCCAGATCTCTGGACCTCTCGATGTTCTCTTTGGACGCCTGACCAGTAGCCAGTCCAGGCAGGGAAACATCCTGAAACCTTGGTGCCACAGGAAGGCTGCCACCACTGCCATGTACACTTGGCGAACACCCTGGGATCCAAAGACAGCCCAAAAAGGCATGACCTGGAACTGGTACAGGAACCCTTCCACATGGAACCGGGGGTACCAGTGGTGGGACAAACTGGGATGTTGAACACATCCTGGAGGTCCAGGGAGCAGGAAGTACAGTTACGTAAGAACTTACCGTAACAGTAGATCTTTGAGAGAAGCTCTTGCAGCATACAGGACTGATGCCCGCCGGCAGCAGGACCCCATGACAAACTTTTCCTGCAGTAGCTAGCACGGACCACCCTCCCGATGTTGGTCCCACCACCGACATCACACACGGTATATAAGGGGAGGCGGTCCCCAGAATGCTCCAGTTCTTGTACAGTCAGAAGCACCTGCAGAAGGAAAACCCGCAATATGAACGGGAACCAACAGCAGCAAAAAAAGTACGCTCTGCAAATACAGAGCGCAGATCCCCAGGGGAAAGGAGGGAGGGAAGTATACCTACTGCAAGAGCTTCTCTCGAAAATCTACTGTTATGGTAAGTTCTTGCATAACTGTATTATCTTACTTCGAAAGGAAGCTCTTGCAGCAGGTAACACATACAGGACTGAGTCCCTAGCAGTATAAACTGAAGACAACTGCAAGGGAAGTAGGAGACGTAACATAAGAGGCAAACCTCAGGAGATCAGGGCCCTGCAGAACTGCCGGTGAAACCAGCTCTGCGTCTAAGCGATATCAAGACTGTAGTGCTTGATGAAAGTGTGGACCAAATGCCATGTGGTGTTCTGAAGTAGAGACCCTCTTCAGGGCTGCGAAGGAGGCTGCCACCACTCCCGTAGAATAAGCCCTAATCAGGCCCGTTAAGGGTTTGTTGTGCTTTTGGTAGCAAAATGTGATGCAGTGAACCAGCCACCTAGAGAGGGTCTGCCTGGAAACCAGGCTGCCCAAGGAACGTGGGGTGAAAGAAACAAAACAACTGATAGGATGATCAGGTCCCTTTGGTCCTAGCCAAGTAAAATCGCAACGTGTGATGAATGTGCAGTGTGTGGAGAAGCGCCTCCCCCCGACTGGAGTGTTCAGGATAGTAGACCGGGAGTTGAACATCCTGGTTCATTGCCATTTCCGACACCACTCTGGGGAGAAACTTAGGATTGGTACTCAAAGCTACCCTGTCTTTCTGAAAAATCAAATAAGGCTCCTTGCACATCAGGGCCTGCAGCTTGAAAATTCTTCAAGTGGAAGTAACAGCAACTAAAAATAATGTCTTCCAAAAAAGAAAACGCATCTCGCAATCCGCAGCAGGTTCAAAAGGTGGTAGGGTGAGCTTCTCCAAGACAAACAGAAGGTCCCAAGGGGGGGACAGGGTCCCTAATAAGGGGCTTTATGTGAAGGATGCCTCTGAGGAAGGCATGGGTAACCTCCAATTGAGCCATTGTTCTGCCCTGGACAAGAGTGTGGTAGGCAGAAAGAGAGGCCAGGTGTACTTTTATGGAGAAGTAACTCAGCCCTGAGTCCAACAGGGATAATAGGTATTCCAGTGAAGTGTTAACCAGAAAGGCCAGAGGATCTATGCAGCGTGCTGCCCAGAGGCAGAACCGTTTCCACTTCATTGCGTACATGGCTCTCGTGGAGGGCTTCCTTGCCTCCACCAGGACTTCGGCTATCCTGTCTGACACCCCGAATCGATGCTTGGCCAAGTCTTGAGGAGCCAAGCATGAAGGTGAAGGGATCGCAAGTTCAGGTGAACAAGAGCCTTACTGTCCTGAGACAGTAAATGAGTTGTGAGAGGAAGTGAAACTGGTAACACCACTGCCAGTTACTGCAGCAAAGGAAACCAAATCTGGCAAGGCCACAGGGGTGCTATGAGGATCATGGCGGTTCCCTCCACTTGTGCTTTGAAAAGGACTCTCTGAATAAGCGGAAATTTAGGAAAGATGTAAAGGAATCTCTCCTTCCAGGAGAGGGACAATGCGTCTTGCCAGAAACACCAGGCACTGGATCTAGCGAGCAAAAACTGAGCAGTTTTGCACTGGTGGAGGACACAAAGAGGTCCAACTCTGGTGTCCCCCATCTGGTGAAAAAGTAGTCTACTACTGACTGCAGAAGTGACCACTCATATAGTCATGCTGAGGGCATCTGTAAGCGTGTTTTGAGCACCTGAAACGTGCACCGCTGTGATGGTCAACTGGTGAGCAATAGCACACTCCCACACTCTCATGGCTTCCCTGCACAAGGGGTAGGAGTGCGTGCCTCCCTGTTTGTTAAGGTAGAAGACCACCAATGTACTGTCCATCTGGATCAGCAGGTGACCAGGCATGACTGAAGTTTCCAAGGCTTGGAGAGCATAGAGAACTGTTCTCATCTCCAGCACATTGATGTGGAGAGATTCCTTGATTGATCGGAGACCAAGACCCCTGGTCTTGTGTGCTCTTAGGTGCGCCCCCATCCCAAATTTGAAGCGTCCGTGGTCAGGACCTGACCGGGAGCTTCCTTCTGGAAGGGAATCCCTCCAGCAAGGCAGGGGACATCGCCCACCAGAGGAGTTCCTTGCGGACCGGCCCCGTTATGGAGACGGGCAAGTCCAGGTCATCAGACCTCCAGTCCCACTACACTCAAAGGTTGCACTGGATGGTCCTCTTCCGGAGCCGTTGCAAAGGGGATGGTGACAATGGCAGCCACCATGTGACCCAGCCTATATTCTCCTATATGTGAATACCTACTGCAACAGCCCTCTTGAAGTAAGATCTAGTTCTGTAGCATGCTTTTGGAATAACGACAGAACTACTTCCTTCAGAAAGAACAAATGGCCCAGAGGATAAATGAAAGGAGACTGAGGATGAACTGGAGGGATTTGGATGAGAGCTAGATGTTATTGTCCACCTGGGAACAAATTACCTAGCAAACATAGTGCAGAGAAATTTCAGGGAGCTGGGGAGGGTCCTCAAGCAAGTGGCATACACAGTGGCTTTTGCCAAGGTGTTACCTGCATACAATCAGGGAGAGGAAAGGACACTCTGCACTTAGACTTTTAACAATTGGTTGGAGGCATGGTGCGTGGAGGAGGGCTTCAGCTACATTAGGGACTGGGGGCTAACATGGGAGGATATGGGATTTTATAGGGGAGTCAGGGACCACAGTCCTTAGATGGGGGTTAAATGCTACTTGGAGGAGCATTTAAACTAGCTGGGGGCTGTAGAACTAAGGGAGGCAACAACAGCTCCCCAGATGAAGCAACAGGGAGGGAGGGCCCAAGGGAAGTATGCTCTCCCCCAGGGCAGGGACACAAGAAGACAGGGTGGGGACAAGGCAGAGGACAAGGGGAGTATAAATCATGAAAGCAAGCTGAAAGGAGTAAAGGAAACAGTTAATAGAGAAGGTAACAAGGGAAGAGGTGGCTCAGGGGAGCATCAAGGAGCAGCAGGAGGGAGGGAGGGAGTAAAGTAGGGAGAGCTATGTGTGCCAATGCAATGAGTCTGATAAATAAAATTCCGGACCTGGAGGCCATCATGGTGGAGGCTAGCCTAGATTTGGTGGCCAGAACAGAAATGTGGTGTACTGATAGCCATGACTGGGGCATGGACATATGGGCTACTCTCTGTTCAGGAGAGACAGAGAAGGGAGGAGAGGTTGTAGTATATGTAAGGGAGGGACGGAATCAAGGCCATGGAAGTACAGGGCACCTGGAAGAAAAGTAAGGGCTGGAGGTGCTATGGGTAATCCTGGACACAGGTGTTTGGGACACTATCCAAACAGGGGTGGTATGCAGACCCCAGCACAAGGAGAGGAGTTGAATAAGGCACTTGGGGAAGTCGATGGCAATAAGGCAGAGGTGTTGCCAGTTGGTGACTTCAATCTGCCAGATATACTGCAGATTAGAGCCTTCCAACTGCAGCCTCAGCAAGGAGCAGGGCCATCTTCGACTCTCTACTAGGGGCTTTTCTCAGGCAGTTAGTCAATGAACCACTAGGGATTCGGCAGTGCTGGACCTGATACTTACAAACATGGCTTGCACTGCAGAGCACTGCGCTGCCAGTAGGCAGTCCTCTAGGTAACAGTGTTCACTGTACAGTATAGTTCAAAAGTAAGACAGGAACAGAGGCAAACCACATGAGGACGAAGATCCTGGACATCAGGAGGGTGGATTTTAAAGAAACGGGAGTCTGCTTCAGAAACTGCCTTATAGGGGGGACTGCTAGGGAGGGGTAGAGGCACAGTGGGGAAAAATAAGAGAGGACATAATTAAGACAACCAGCCTCTAAGTAAAAACAGAAGGAGAAAGACTGTTATGGTTCTCTAGGGATGTGGCTAAGGTGGTGAAGGAAAAAAAGGGTGGCATTCAGGAGGTAAAGGGAAACATAGAGGGAGGAAGACAGGGAGGTGTACCAAGTAAAACGGCACTCAGTCCCGGAAAAAATCTTGAAAAGTAGTCAGGCACAGTGGTTAGTGGAAAGAACTCTCTCAGTTTACTAGAACCAATCAAAACAAAACACAACACTGACAAGCCCCAGCGTTTCATGTCTGAAACGTTTCAGACCCGAAGTGCAAGGGTTAGTTGTGCTTTGTCTTGTTTGGCTCTAATAAACTGAGGGTGTTTTCCACTAATCACTACATCTGACTACTTTCTGAGATTTTTTAAGGGGTCTGAGTAGGATCTGATTATGTTTGCTTTAAGTTATGGTCTTCAGACTGCACTGGCAGCACTGCTTGAGCTCATGTTGTACCAAGTAAAACAGAGGGAAGCATGAAAGGCAGTGAGGGAAGCAAGGGTGCAGACAGAGGAAAGGATAGCCAATGGGGCAGCTACAGGGGACAAGACTTTCTTCAATTACATAAGTGAGACGAGGAAAGCAAGGGGAGGGATAGTGAGGATAAGGGGGGTGGTAGGCGGAGTGTACACAGAAGAGGACCAAGAAAAAGCAGACATCGTGAACATGTACTTCTTCTCATTCTTCATAGTGGAGGGAAGGGGGATGAACTACCAGGGAGCAGCAGAAACAAAGTGGGAAAGATGGACACAATTCCATTTTCAGAGGAGAGAGTCCTGAAGAGCTTGCAGCTCTGAAAGTAGACAAGGCTATGGGACCAGACAGGATGCACCCAGGAGTACTAAAGTAACTCAGGGGGGTGCTAGCTGCCCCGTTGACAGCCTTATTCAGCAACTCTCAGGAAACAGGAATGCTTCCAGAGGACTGGAGGAGAGCAGATGTGGTCCCTCTACATAACAGTGGCAGCAGGGAGGAGGCTAGCAACTATAGGCTGATCAGTCTCACCTCAATGGTGGGGAAATTAATAGAAACCCTGTTAAAGAAAATGGTATTTTGAATCCAGTGGGCTGCAAGCCTACAGGCAGTATGGTTTCACAGGGTCACGCCAAAGGAATTTGATAGATTTCTTTGGCTGGGTGACCAAGGAAACAGATCAGAGGAGCACAGTGGACATGGCCTATCTGGGCTTCAGCAATGCCTTAGACAATGTGCCACACAGGAGGCTGATAAAAAAATTGAGCAGCCTAGCGGTGGTATCCAAAGTTGTGAATTGGGTTAGAAATGGTTATCAGATAGGACACAGAGGGTGGTGGTTAACAGCACTCACTCTGATAGGAGAGTGACCAGTAGGGTACCACAGGGCCCAGTATTGGGACTGGTCCTTTTCAATGTCTTTATAAGTGACATTGCAGAAGAACTGGAAGGGAAGGTATGCCTTTTTCAGATTACATCAAATTCTATAATAGGGTAGACATTCAGGAAGGGTGGAGAGAATGAATAGGGATCTGGGGAAACTTGAAGAGTGATCAAGAGCATGGCACTTGGGGTTCAATGACAAAAAGTGTGAAATCATGCAACTAGGGCATAGGAACCCAAGAGCTGAGTACAGGATAGGGGGAGGTACTGACAGTCACTAAGCAGTAAAGGGACCTTGGGGTTATCATATCTGATAACCTCAAAGTGGCAGGATAGTGTGCCAAAGTAGGGAGTAGGACCAGGATACACAAGGAGAAGTACTGTACAGTATCTCTAGCAGGATGAGGGAGGGGGTGCCACCACTATATTGCTAGCTGATGAGACCCCACCTTGAGTATTGTGTCCATTCTGGAGGCCTCACCTCAGAAATGACATAGACAGGGCAGAGACAGTCCAGAGAGGGGCAACTAAAGTGGTGCAGGGGTTGCACCAAAAGCCTTATGAGCAGAGACTGAGGGATCTCCCATGTACGCCATGGAAGAGAGAAGAGCAAGAGGGAGCATGAGAGAGACCTATAAGTATCTCATTGGGGTGAACAGGGTGCAGTACAGGAGTCTCTTTCAAATGAGAAGGAGCACCAGGACCAGAAAGCTTGCAATGAAGCTGGAGGTGGGGGCAGTTTAAGTAGGATTTGAGGAAGTACTACTTCACTGAAAGAGTGGTGGACAGCTGGGACATATTGCCATCAGAAACAGTGTATGCAAGAACATTAGGGGGCTTCAAGCATGTGTGGGATAGACACAGGCGAATATTAGTAAACGAGCAGGGAGGAGGGAGGGAGGGTCACTGGATACCAATCATAGGCGTAGATTGTGGGGGGGGCAGAGGGGCAAGCTGCCCCCCCTGAGAAATTAGACCAGGACTTTTTTAGGATCCCAGCCACCGTTCTCCGGTTATCATTTTTTTTTTTTTTTAATATTGAATGGGCTCAGGGCTATATTAATTATATATTAATACCATTCACTGCCTGCACCTCTCCGGGTGAGGGAGGGGGGTGGTTGCATGGCACCATGTCTCTTACACAGAAACTATCCCCTTCCGATTGGCTGCAAGCCTGCAACCATAGTAGCCTGCATGTTACAGCCAATCAGAGAGTGCTGGCGTAGTGCGCCATCACGTGAGCAGTACTCCATTAGTGGCGCCATTTAGTTGTCTGTATGCCTTCCATGAAGGAGCAGCAGCAGCATCCATATAGCGTAGGGCTGAGGAGAGATAGCTATTCGAGGATGTCGAGCAGCAGTCATTGGTTGTCTGTCAGGTGTCACCAGTGTCTCAGTCAGTCTAGTGTTCCCACCCTTCTCCTGTCCTGAACAGCCCAGTTTAAATATACCTCACCCGAGTCCTCTGACTACCTACTCTCTGTTTCTCAGTGCAGCCAGCTGTGCTCTGGGCTCTTCCACTGCCAACTGAGCCTCCCACTTCTGAGAGCCTAGGAGGCCTGCAGCCACAAGGCCTCTACCACCGGACAGACCAGGCGGAGGAGCGAATAGTACAATTACAGTGAGTCTGAGGCATGGCCAGGCTTGCCTGCATACCCAGCTCCTGTGTCCAGCAGGCCAGAAAAAGATTTACTGTGTTGTCAGCGAGTTCCACACCATGCCCGTTGCCCACCAGTTCCACGGTCCACCGAGAGGGATTATTCAGGTCAGTGAACAGCCAGGCCCAGAACAGTGAAGAAGCCAGTGGTCATGCAGGCTATAGCAGACCCATAATGCGACACGTTCATCTGGTGTCAGAAAAAATGAATTACTGTCTCATCAGGGGATTAATCGAGAGGAACGGGACTGTTGGGAGAGACTCGCTACCTGACCTGCCTTCTTGGCCTTTTGCTGTGCCCTGTTGCATGCTGCCCTGTCTGTGCCCTTACTGATTTGGTGAGTAAATGTGCTGCAAGCTGGTTGTTGGAAATTAATACCATTCACATCCCAGAAATGTGTCTTTGGGGGTTGTCTTGGGCATGGCCATGTGTCTGGCGGGGTGGAAGATTTGCTGTCAGCTTGTGTTTCTTTGGTGGGAGGATTTGCTGGCTGTTGAGGCTGTCCATGTTGGTGGGGTGGGCAGGGGCCTATTTCTTTGGTATGGTGTGGACACTGGTCATGTTGGTGGGAGGAGGACACTCAGTTACTGTGCTACTGGTGTGGTGGGGTTTGTTGGGGAAATTCACTGGATGGTCTGTGTTTGGTGGGACTGGTGGGATGGTCTGTTTTGTAGGGTTGGGGTCGGGGAGACAGTCTGTGTGTTTTGGGGCTGACTCACTGAGAGGATGGTCAGTGTTTGGTGCTGGGGGAAGGCCTGTGTTTGGTGGGGCTGGGGGGGACGATCAGTGTTTGGGGCTGGGGTGGTTAGTGTTTGGGACTGGGAGGATGGTCAGTGTTTGGTGGGGCTGGGGGAACAGTCTGTTTTCTATTCTGGGGTCTGGTGGGGTGGAGATACAGGTCATGGTGATGTGGGGACACTGTCTGTGATGGTGGGGTGGTGACACTAGCCATTGTTTGGTGGACTTGGCTGGCCATTTGTATGGGGGAACTGTCCATGATGGTGGAAAAGGGGGGACTGTACATGTTTGCTTGCCAGGTGTCTTGTGGGGGAGGGGGGGCTATTTGCTGCTCGGGTGTGTGGGGGAGATCTTTTCATGTTGGCTTATGGGGCGGTGAATGTCGGTGATTGCTGATCAGGTGTCTAGGACGGACCATCAGTGTTGTTGGGGAGGGGGAACTCTCCGTGTTTGCTAGCCAGGTGTTTGGGGGCATTGTTCATGTTGGTGGGGCGGGGAAATTCTGTGTTTGCTAGCTGTGTGTCGGGGGTGGGGACTGTCCTTGGTGGGATATGGGGGACCGCCCATGTTTGCTGGCTGCCTGGGTGTCTGGTGGGACTGTCCTTGTCAGTTGGGAGGGTGCATTCTATGCTCGCTGGCCCGGTGTCTGGTGGGGAAGGGGGGACTGTTCGGGTGTCTGAGGGGGCAGTCCTTGTAGGTGGGATGAAGGGGGGGACTGTCCATGTTTGCTGACTGGGTTTCTGGTGAACTGTCCATGTTGGTTAGGAGGGGGGACATTCTATGCTTGCTGACTGGGTGTTAGCATATAAACATAAGGAAATGTTAAAACGTAATTTCCACCTCATCCTTTACCTGTCAAGGGATGTATCTCACTGACCTGTGCCTGCAGCTAGCATATGAACATTAGTAAATGTTGGAACATTATTTCCCCCTCATCCTTTACCTGGCTGTAAAAGTAGTCTTTCACTTTTTTTGATTTCTCCACTCGTCCACTGTGGAGGGGTGAAACAGACAGATTCCTTGGCCTTGCTGTCTCTGTCTTCATTGCCTGGCAAACACAACCAAAGGGGTAGCTTTTTGTGTTCTCCCACATACTGTGTTACAAGACTAGCAAAAAAAATCTTGCACTGAAACATGCACCCTAAAGAAATGATTATACTACTCCCTGGCTATTGTTATAGCGACTACTGACTGGCCATGATTTTTTTGGGGGAAGGTTGGAACACTGGTCGTGTGTGTGGGTGGGGTTGCGGACACTGCTGGTTGTGTGTGTGTGTGGTTGGGGACACTGCTGGTCGTGTGTGTGTTGGGGTTGGGGACACTGCTGGTCATGTGTGTGTGTGTGGTGTTGTGGTCACTGGTCATTTGTGTGGGTGGGGTTTGGGACACAGGCATTGTGTGGCTGTGCTGGTGGGGTGGACACAGAGTGTGGAGAGTGGCTGTGCAAGTCCATCAGGGTGCAGAGAGTAGCTGAGCTGGCCAGTCTGGGTGAAGATAGTGGCCTTGCAGGTCTGGGGTGGGGAGAGTGGGCTGTAGCTTTTTGCATGGACATTTAATTCACTGTTGCTTGCTGTGCCTTCTGCTGCCCTGCCAGCTTTGTGCTGCTGTGCTGAACAGGGCGGACTGGTACACATGCTGAAAAAAATGGTTCTGGCCACTGGTGACGGAGGGGGGGGCGGACAGGCATACTGGCACAGAAATACTTTTTTCAACATGTATGCCAGTCTGCTGGGTCCATGCCATGCTTACCTCCCCTCATACAAGGGGCTTCTGAGCACTAAAGATAAGTTTCTGTGTCAAAATTAGGAACTGTTGGAAAGTATGATATCCTACAGTATAAAAATTGTGCATGTTTATGTAGTTTCACCTTACTGTGTGGTTCGACAAGATGTTCTGTGGTCTCTCCTCCTCATTTAGCACCCTGACCTGTGACCTAGCCATTCCCCCCCCCCCCGGGCAGGGGGAAGGTCCGTTGTTTTGTGGTCTTTTGGTGGTTTGTTGGGCACCGTAAAATGCATTGTTTCATTTACTGTGTTGTACTGCCTGGACCTGCTTTTACCCTGTCTCTATCCTGAATGTAAACATGGTATAAAAAAGTTAATTTTTGGTGGTGTGTGTCTGTCTGTGTCTGTGTGTAGAAGAATAGAGACACACGCAGACAAAAAAACTGTATTAAACCACATCAAACTGAAGCAACCATGTTTCATTTGTGCCCTTCAAAACTGTCAGATGAGACGATTTTGAAGTAATCTGTTGGGGGGCATCCACGGCAACCTGGGCTACCACAACCGGCCCACCACACACTGTCATAGGTGATGCTAATAAAAACCACCAACCAAGTACTTACCTTTCAGGGTGGGTCCTGCAAGGCTGTGCACAGGTATCTGGAGTTGTTTTCTGGAGTTGTTGTTCCAGCAAACTTCCTGTGGCATCTGTCCTCTTAGGTTATGTGATGCGACCACTTTTGTGCCAGGGCAGTCCGTGTTTGCTTGGATGGGGTTGTGTAACCCTGGACATGGACAGAGATGCATATTCCTTAGGAGCCCATGGGGAGGAGAGTGGTAGGGGTTGTGGTGTGACCACACCATGCCCATGATCATCTTGAACAATTAGGGGATTTACATTGTTCTGTTGCACTGTCCCAAGTACATCAGCATGCTTGTTAAGAGCACCGCCTGAGGGATATCAGCAAGTCCCATGCTTATGTATGCAATGCTTGCTTGCTTGAGGAGAGCATTATCCTTCGCTACCTTACCTAACCAGATTCAGGCATGTGATATTGAGTAATATGGGATGGAATGGGAGACTAATGAATTAACTTGGTTATAAAAAGAAAAGTGTTAACACTGGGTGCAAATAGCAATAATGCCTGACAAGGCGTGTGTCATGCTGGGATAACGTCACGCCTCAGGTGGTTGGGCACGAGTGCATCCAATACATAAGGTATGACATTATCCTACCATTACACACACCCAGGAGGGCATTATTGCTATATACAATGGCGTGTTGTTATACAGAATTAAAAAAAATAATTTTAAAGATGTTTTATTTGGTGTGGAAAAATATTTTTAAGAGAAGATACAAAAAACCACACTAATGCTAACAATCATCAAGAGGTTCACAGAGAGGCTGAGACTAGACCTGTGATGAATCGGATGTACTGGGATAACATCATGGGTTTAGCCCAGGACTGACCAATCAGAGGCCAGCATTCATTCTTGTCATTGTATAATCAAATTGTTTTATGTAATCTTTGTAAATAAGGGCTTATGCTGTGAGGATGCACATGCTGGGATGTTTTCCATACCATCCATGTTTATAGGTGTACTGAGGTGGCACAGCCATTTGCTGCACTTCCTTGAAACATGCTTTTTGCCTCCTCAAGGGTGGGAGGGCTAGCTCAACAGACATTTCAAAGTTCAGGATCCACTATAAGGGCTGGACTTGGAAGGGTTATGTAAGCAGCAAGAGGGGTGAGAGACTAGTGAGCTATCCACCTGCAGGTTCAGGTGGGGCAAAATTAGGTCAAGACTGATTTGAATTGAAGCTGAGGGAGGTCCTGTCATCTTGAGAAGGAAGTTAAGTTCCTTACATATTTTCAACTTACAAGTAAAGTCCCTCACTCCCAAGGCAGAAGAATGAAGAACTGAATACAAAACAGATCTCGGTCAGTTTTTCGACTCTGGTCTCAGCAGGAGTTGGGCTGAGAGCAGGCTGCAGTAAAACTGGTGGAGTGGGGAAGTGCTCTGACTTGGCTTGGGCTGGTACCTCCCAGGAGTTATTCAGCTGTAGTCTTAAATGTTTTTGGGGCATTATTTGATGCTGGTTGATTTGTTTGCATTACACAAGCCACCACCCTCTTCACTATCGTGATACGTGAAAATCAGGACTTTTTTGTTACTTTGCCCCCCCTGTAAAAATAACAAACTACGCCCCTGATACCAATTAAGAGTCTGTAGAAATTGAATGAGGAGTTTCTATAAATACCTACATATCTATAAGAATCACTCCTAGAGTTCTGTCCTGAATTTTTACCTTGACACAAGTGAACTGGTATAAAAATGTCTAATGCATATTATGAATCTTGAGGCTTTCCCAAGTCAAATTACAGGGCTTGTCCTAAATTTCAGGAATTATTCTGAATTAATGCAGTGTAAGATGGTCACCCTAAAGTGATTTAAGACCTTAAGCAAATGGAACAAAGACATCTTATGGAGGATATTGTATGGAATTATCAGTGTACATCTGTACTTTACTTGAATGGATATTTTGAACAATAATGTGCATGTAAATTGTGAAACATGCAGGTCCTAGGACAGACCCTGGAATGAAGGAAAGATAAACACAGAATGGAAAAGAAATGTTCACTGAATTTTGTCTAAATATTATTTCTGGATATTTTTCTTGCAAGGCATTAGCACATTTTTGACTAGAATAACTGATGAGGAATAATCCTGTCAATACAACAGCCCGTGACTTGCCTACAGTTTTGTGCTCATATCGTTTTTTTATTCCAGTGAGAGTCACCTCCTGCAGTAAGATGCTTTTTTCCGTTTTAATTCTGCTGTAGGTTTTAAATAATTTAAAGTGATCACTTTCAAATATGACTGGTCCCAGGTTGTTAGCAGTGTCCTCCATTGTTTGCAAAAAACTACTATTTAATGACTCTGTTCTCTTGAGGAGGTTGCACCCTTAGGCAACAGGCAGTGCTCCTGGACCTTGTAGAACACTGGGGACACTCCAGCTCACATAAATAAAAAATTCCAACACAGCAGTGTTAGAAGAGAAAACAAAGTGCAATGCATACCCATGGAAACATCTAGAAATTGGCTGTGGTCTGCACTGTGGAGCATTGGTAGTGGAACCAAGCAGTCAGGAGACCCCTCACTTTTGTCACTGAGGGGTCAGCAAAAGCATTGTGTCCCTCCCCCTGCCATCGAGGCACAGGTCAGAAACCATAGGAAACCAGGAGCAGTTGTAGAATTCACCAAATATATTTACACTAGCAGTAACATAAAACAAAAATCAACTTGTTCAGTATAACTATTTACAAAGGCAAAATAAAATAGAGAACATACATCAGAGTTTTCCTTCAATCTCTCTGCTCATCTTTTTTTCTTTCAAGCAGTTGCAGCTCAGCTCTCTTATAAGTCCTTGCAACCCCCATTCTTAACAAGCATCCTGTTCTTGTAAGTATCAGGCATGTGCAGCTAGAACACAGTGTCCCAGAGCTGAGGCCCCTTTTCCACAAGGCTTAAAAAAATTGCACTCAGGTAACCTCTTGAGTTCCCAATAGCTTTTTGCAATCATTTCAAAATATAATTATATACATTTCAACACTAATACTACATATTTTCTAAACAAAGGGATCCCAATATCAGTTACATTTCCAAACAACGATTTGCATATATTTTTATATCAGCAGATATGCAAGGGAGAAAAAGACAGACAGCATAGGAAAGTTGAAAGACAGTGAGAGGCAAAGAATTGCAAGACCGTCGGGGTGATCAAATCCTAGGTCTCACAGGAATATTTGGTTGCGCAACCAGACAGACCAGACACAGGAAAGGAATAGAACAAAACAGATCCTTGCATTTAAACACTTTCTCTATAACAGCTGGGACTGGGTCCTATTCCATCCTGTCACCCCTCCACCACACACACGTATACATTTTAATCAGTGGAGCAGCATTAAAATGAGACAGGTGGAAGTTATCCAGTGACAGCAAAGGGTGGCTGCCTTTAAACCTTTTGTTCTTCAATAGACATTTTTTTTACAGCTAGTTCTTTTTATCCCCTGAGCACCAGGCAATCCCCTTTATGCTGGCTATCCCAGCTCATCACCCTGACTTCTCCAGGACTTACCCTGCCTCTGGGTTCCTCCCGGGGTTTACCCCCCATGGCAGGGGTGGCACATTTCCCCAAACCCCTGCCTCCAAACAGTTCTTGTTTTGCAGCAGTGCCTCGACATCAGGTGTGGGTGGCTGGCAGTCATCCTGCTAGTCAGAGAGTTTCCTTATTTTTCTTTCTCCCTCCCCCTTGGCATGATGGAGCATGCAAGCAAGGGTGTCAATAACAGTACCATACACGCTTCTGTATGTGGCATGTCAGATGCCTCCTGCGTCACTGCTGCTGTCTTATGGTCCCTGTGCTCTACCCCCCAGCCCCCACCAGGGGCCAAGCCAATGCTGGGCTCTGCACCACCCCCTCTCTGGAGGAGGACAGTAGTGCAGCAGATGCTTGATTCTCCCCCCAACGGACCCTCTGACATCCGGAGTTTGCTCCTGAACTCAGGTCGTCGGCATTATACTCAATATGCACTGAAAATCCAGGCAGCCAAAGGTATATTTCTGGAAAAAAAACTCTACAGAATATTTTGTTTTAGTATTGCATGAGCTGCACTGTATAGTTATTTCAATTTTAAATCTCTACAAAAGCTGCATTTCCTGATCTTCTTCAGTTTTGATAATCCTGAATAGCGCATGCATTTCTGTTAATAAATGATTTAATGATTACTCAGCAAAATGTGTAGACTATTCGGGATTATAAAAAGATAGGTAGGCAAAGGCCGCATCCAGACTAGATGTTTTAAAATAGTTTAAGCTGCTTAAACCATTTTAAGTCCATCTAACACATCTGGCGTCTACACTATGAGCAGGTTCAAACACTGGGTTCAAAAACTGTGTTAAAGCCTTGATAGGACCTAGGCTATAACACAGTTCTTAAAATGGATTACGATGATGAACTGTGTTACCTGCAAGTCTAGAAACACAGGTGCAGTTCCATCTCTGCTTCAGCTCCCAGAACACATGTTCAGCAAGCCCCACTGAGTATGATCAGATTAGCAAGTGTGGACACTGCTGCACAGATGTTTTATCTGTGCTAATACACTGCTGAACTCAATCCAGACGCAGCAACACAGTAAGTGATAAAATGTTTTTATAACACATTGTAACTTACCGTGTTGTAGTCTGGACAGGGCCTTAAGTACATTTAAGAAGGCAATTGTTTTCTCATAGTCCTGGGCTAAGGTGTTCTATGCAATTCTGACCCCTAACTTTGTGATACACTCCTCTACCGCTGCTGTGTAGTGATTAGGAGGAGTTAATTCTGACAGAAAGGAAAGAAATTAGGAGAGGCAATGTGATCTACTGGCTAGAGCACGGGCATGGAAGCCAAGGGACATGATGCCCAGGTTTAAATCCCAGCATAGCCTCTTATGCTGTCACCTTAAGCAAGTCACTTAACCTTGTGGTGCTTTAGTCGACCAAGCTACAGAAATGGTTAAAAACAGGACTACTGTAACTGTTGGGGGGGTTTACCTGTGAGCCCCTGAAAAAGGCTTTTTTCCCCCCCGGGGGCTTTGGTCCACCCCCATCTTTTTTTGTCCTGGGTCCTGTACTTCCTGGCTTGCCCCTGTGTTTTAATCCTCTCCTGCCAGCCCCTGCATTGGATTTAGAGAGACAGTGGGGCTGAAGGAACAAGATCGTGGAGTCGCCAGCTGTTGAAATGGTACTGTGGTGTCGGTGCGCGCCAAGCATGTGCACAAGCACACCTTCATGTGGCTGTGCATGGCCAGTTTTGGAGTTGCCTCACAGGTGGTCCCGGTCCCAGGGCAAAGGAAGAGAGGGACTGGAGACCATAGTAAAGGGTGAGAGGCAACCAGGAGAAAGAAAATCTATTTTTAGGAAGTGCCAATTGCGCTCGAGGGATCGGGAGCTGCCTCATTAATATTCACGAGGCAGCATCCCTTTGAAGAGCGAGAGGAGTCCTGTCTAGCACTGGGGAATAAGGTAGTGCTAGTGACAGGCAGGGAAAAGTGAATAAATAAAGAAATGTGTGCCAGAGAAATAAAGAGGCTGCCAGTCCATGAGGGGAATAAATGAATAAGATGTGTTCACGGACTGCAGCCAAGGGGGCATACATGTACTGCATTGGGACTTGTGTGTGTTGCCTGGGGACATCAGAGAATGGCAGCAGCAACTGGGCAAAGGCTAAAGAAATGTGTTAAAGAGTACAGTCGCTATGCAGGGTACAAGGGTGGCTACAGCTGTGTGGGGAAATGTTTAATTAAATGCTCATGATTTGGCTACAGGGACATTTGAAATGTGGGACTCTGTGTAAATGTGTGGACACTATTTACTACAGCCACCATGTTTTGCAGCCATGTGACACCAGCCAGCCAACCATCAAGCCAGGATTAGCCAGGAGGATTCTGGGGCTTGTGAACAGACTCTTGGGGGAAAATACTGGGGAGAATCTGGGTGCCTTTTTGTACAGCCAATGAGGCATCAAGGGAGCCTCATACATGTTAATTTTTGCCTAAGGACAGTGGCGCCAGCCAGTGGGGAGCAAGAAAAGGGCTCCCAATAAAGCTGAGAGAGTTGGGTTTGGAGTCAGTTTGGGGAGAGCTCCTCCAGTGGGAGGGGGACTCCTGCCCCTAGAGAGAATGGGGCTGCGAGATGGCCCTGCCTGGGGGCTGCCAGCAATTTGTCCCCCAGGGCAGGGAGGGACTGCCCCATTGTGAAAAGAAAGAAGCAGCTTGTAAGAGAAAAGGGAAAGTTGCAGATTGCTGAATTGTCTGTATTGTTCTGAAGTTGCACCACAGGTAAAAGAAGCAGAGAGGAAATGTTGTGTCCTGAGCCTGATTAAAAGGCCAAAGGTTGGATCTAAGCCTGGGAAAAGACCAAGGTTGCATTCTGAGCCTGGAAAAAGAATGAAAGTTGCATCTAAGCCTGGGAAAAGATGGGATACAGAGGATGAGTGAATGTAAATGTACTGAGGAAGAGTGAGCCTCTTTGAGCCAGAGAAATGCTAAGTACCTGCATGGTGAGAAACTGGACTGTGAGGATGCAGGTGATGTCTGTATCAGCCAGAGCGAAAAAGGGTCTGTGTTAAAGCTGAGAGACTGTGAAAGCAGAAGGATTGACAGCTGCTTTCTGGTCCAAGTACCTGTTATCTGCTCCTGAGATACAGCAACGAGAGAAAGGGATTGCTGTGGCTGCACACCGTGGCCGGAAAGAGAGAGGAAGAAAGAGAAGAAGCAGAAGAGAATGTGCTAACTGTGTTTCTACTGACACCCAAGGCCAGGTGGGGAACTTGCTAACCCCCATCAAGTGAGGTCTGCTACTGCAGGGGGTCACGGGGCTTGTACCCGAGTGCTAGGGTGTTCTGATCGGAGAGAGCCAGGTCGTGGGGCCACTCCCCAGTCTGGGTCCTCTTCAGTGGTAGGCCATGCACACGTGCTCTGCAACAGGGTCTGTAATGGGCTGAAGGGGACAAGTTGCAAGATCTATGAGCAAGAGGAAATAAAGTGCAAGCTGCAGCTTCTGTGCCCCCTGACCAAGCTTTGTGCCCAGTTCTGCCTTTGATCCATCCATCCCCAGGACTCCAGAGAACTGTATCATCCAAGGACTGAATCTGCAGAACTGTGAGTAAAAAGCAGGAATTGCCCTGCACCTGGGAATTCTAAATATGTTGGCCTGCTAGAGCAAGAGGTAGAGCTAAGGATTCGATGGAAAAGGCAAAGGTTTAGCTCTAACCAAAGAGAGAGAAATGTAAAAAGTTGTTAATTCAAGTAAGCACACCAACGCCAACCTCCAGCTGAACCTCAGGCCTGCAACTTTAAAACTGGGTACCCAAGTACTGGACTTTGGGGAAATGGACTGGGACCTGTGGATCTAGGTTCTGGGCATCTGCAGCAGATGGAAAGATAGATAGATAGACCTGGTAGCTGCATTGATTGCAAAAAGGGAATGAATCAGAAGGGGAAATGTGATTTTTTGAAATGCAAAATGAAATGCCTGAACTCAGTTCCACTACCCCATTCCTAAACCGCCCCCCTGTAAATAAACCATGGAGTTATTGTTTTGCAAGATAGATGGTTCCAGAGCCTAATTTTAGTGAGCCTGTTTATGGATGAAATGGAAAGGTAAATGTTGTAACTGAATGTGGGGAGGTTCGAACTTGATAAGTCCATGCCTGGGGTAACTGTTGGGGAGGTGGGTTGGTATGACATCCCAGGGGTTTGTACTAATGGTAATCAAACCCACTTAAAATGTACTGTGGGTGGAGGCACCGCCATTTTATTTTCACTTTTGGGAAAGGACCCCCCCCCCCCCACAGGTCAGCTTTGGGAACCCAGGCCCTATATCTTGCATCCCCACGAGCAGGCAGGGCAGTTTTATGATAAGGGTGAGTCCTTTATCGACCGCTCACAAAGAATGACGAAAATCACTCCACC
Source organism: Neoceratodus forsteri (assembly GCA_016271365.2). Taxonomy (NCBI): domain Eukaryota; kingdom Metazoa; phylum Chordata; order Ceratodontiformes; family Ceratodontidae; genus Neoceratodus; species Neoceratodus forsteri. Next base: position 1,297,499,731 of record CM057459.1, read on the forward strand.
AAGGGGGCTTATCACTTTGATTTAGAGAGACCACCGCAAACAGTGACAATCCTCTGAAATTTATTTATTTTTTTTTAGCTTTTGTTGACCAGGTAAGTGCACTAGACAAATCCTGCCTATTTTCAGGCACGACCCAGGGGAAGGGGATACAGATGAATGCCAACTGATCTTGAACCAGATTAAGCTGTTGGTGGTATTTTTTTTAGTGAATGAGGGAAATTTGGCCAGGACACCGGGGAAATCCCCCTACTCTTTTCAATAAGTGTCATGGGATCTTTAACATCCACCTGAACTACCACCAATCCAGGCAGATGGGACCTCGGTTTAACATCTCATCCGAAAGACAGCACCTCAGAAATGCAGCACCCCTCTCATGCTGTATTACAGTGTCAGTACTGGGATATTAACCCAAGTGCCAGATGTGGGAACTGAACCCACAGCCCTCTGATCTCCCAGCCTCAGAGGTGAGTGTCCTACCTACTGAGCCACTGACACTGCTGAAATAAAATGCTACTTTTGTTTTAATAATGATTCTCAACTCCAGGGGGAGCGTACTTCAGCAGAAATAGAAACTCCCCCTAGAAGCAAAACTTTCACCTGCATTGGGATCCGAACCTGGCACCACAGACTCCAGGAGCACTGGCTCAAGCCACTACACCACACAGCTAGCTCAATAGAGCTTGGCAAATTATTTTTATCCCCTTTCTCACGACTGTAGCACGTATCCCTCAGCGCTACACTCGCTATACCTATTTAGTGCTCTTTTTCCCTACTTACTCTACTTGGGAGCAGTATTATTGAGTCACTCACATTTTTCTACATTTGCCATGTACATACTGTAGGCTATGCATGATGCATCTAAAAAAATTCCACTTCAGTGTACAAACAGAAATACCTAAACATGTTACAGAATATGTTAATATGACTCAAAAAATAACTTTTTTTCATAATTCTCTTTTAACCCCTTCTGACCATTACTTCTCCTACCATCTGCCCTTATCGGTCTTCCAGCTACCTCTCTAGTGTCTGGTTACCCATAGGGAGTCGGTTCTAGACCCACAATGTCATCCTTAGACCCTATAGCCGATCCCCTGCAAAGGGTTACCAGCAGGTGCAGACGTGCTCCATTCCAGACAATTAAGGAAAATAAATGTAGCACTGACTAAGACTCTGGGGCTTTCTGCTAGGCTGAGGGGGGAGGGATGGAGGGATAAAATTGGAAAGGGACTGTGAAAAAGCAGAGGAATTAAATAAGCACTTTTGCTCAGTATTCATAGGGAGGAGGGCAGTGGGGGACCTGAGCTAAAGTTGAAGGGGAAGAAGGGCAAATGGGTGGATCGGAGCTTGTTCACTGTGGATAGGGTTAGGGCAGAGCTAGATAGTTTGAGGGTGGACAAGACAATGAGGCCAGATGGGTTACACCCCAGCAATATCTGGGAATTGAAGGAGGAGTTGGCCGCACCCTTGGTAAGGCTCTTCAACTTGTCCCTGGATATGGGGAGAGTGCTGGAGGACTGGAAGAGGGTGGACATGGTGCCTTTACACAAGGGAGGTAGTAAGGAGGTGAAGAAGAACTACAGACCTGTCATCCTCACATCAGTGGTGGGGAAGGTAATGGAAGCATTAATCAAGGAGAGTGTGGTGGATTACCTGGTGAACAGTGGCTTGCAGGGCAAGGATGATAAAGGTGCCACAAACTTTTCCTATCAGGAAATTGCCCTGTCAGGAACAATTGTCTTGTCAGGAAATTGTCCTGTCAGGACCCACCCGGCACAGTTTTAACTTCTACAGCTGAAGAGCCGAGCTTCTTGTTCTGTCAGCTTTGTGGGGTAGTGGAAAGGTCTGCAACCTCATAAGTGAAAGGATGTGGGTTTGAATCCACACAACATCCCCATACTTTTCTTTTCTCAGAATTTTACTTGAGTGGTGATCCATGGCGGCATGGTGTTAGAAAAGTAAATCTATATGGGAAAGGGACTTAGATGGCAAAAACACTAAGTCCAACGAGTGGGTCTCCACAGCTGTCCTGAGAGGACAACTCCCTGACAGGAAGAATTTGTGGCACCTTTACCAAGCTTGCAGGACAGCAGACTGCATGGCTTCATGAAGGGGAAGTCATGCCAGACGAACCTAATTGAGTTGTCTGACTGGATGACTCAGGTGATCGACGGGGAGGGGCAGCGGACGTGGCCTATCTGGACTTCAGTAAGGCCTTCAACACCATCCCCCATAGGAGGCCAGTGAGCAAGATGGAAATCCTGGGGTTAGGTGGAAAAATAACAAGCTGGGTGGAGGTCTGGCTAGCAGGAAGAACTCTAAGGGAGGTGCTAAATGGTGTGCACTCCAGGTCGGTGAGGGTGAAGAGTAGCATGCCACAGGGGTCAGTTTTGGGTCCGCTTCTCTTCAACATCTACATCAGCGATATTGCAGAGGGTTTGAGGGGGAGGGTGTGACTATTTACTGATGATACAAAAGTCTGCAATAGGGTGGACACCCCGGTGGGGGGATGGAGGACATGAGGAAGGACCTAAAGATGCTTGAGGAGTGGTCTGGGAAGTGGCAGCTGAAATCTAATGCCAAAAAGTGCTCTGTGATGCACTTGGGGAGTAGAAACACATGAACAGGATACACCCTAGGTGGGGAGAAAATCAAAGAATCAGAACAAGAGAGGGATCTGAGGATCATAGTCTGCTCAGACCTTAAGGTAGGAATCCAATGTAGCCGGGTGGTGGGAAAGGCCAATGGAATGTTGGCATACATAGGCAGGGGCATTACTAGCAAAGGAGGGAGGTGATAATGCCCCTTTACAAAGCCATGGTGAGGCCACAACTGGAGTATGGGGTTCAATTCAGAAGGCCACATCTCTGCAAGGATATACTGTAGATGCATCGGAGAGGGTTCAGAGAAGGGCAACCAAGATGGTGCAATGTATGCAGGGGAAAACAAATGAGCAGAGGTGTAAGAAGCTGGGTCTGTACACGCTGGAGACAAGGATGGAAAGGGGAGACATGAATGAAACTTTTAAATATGTAAAGGGACTCAATAAAGTAGGAGAAGGGGGTTTACTTAAGAGGAAAGAGGGGACCAGAATAGATGGCACGGCTTCAGACTGCAAGGAAAAAGATACAGGGGCAATGTGAGAGGGCGTTTCTTCACAGAGAAGGAGGTAGAGCCCTGGAACAGACTGCCAGATGGAGTGGTGGGGGCTAAATCATTGGAAGAATTCAAGAGGGCATGGGACAGGCATATGAGGCTGAGTATCGGGGGCAGGGGCTGGCAGGGAGAGGGAGGTGTGGGGGGGAAGAGGGGGAGACTAGATGGGCCGGTATGATCCTTTTCTGCTGTCAAGCTTCTATGATTCTATGATTCTTCAGTCCTGGGGTGGATGGAGTGAAGTCATGCTCTGTGGTGTGGAGTTTTGGGCCTCTTAATGTTCCTGCCTCCTTCTAGATGCAGACTATAAAACACAGCAGTGTCCTGTGGGCTGGGAGCTGACTACAACTGCAAGGTCACTGACATCCCTTGCATCTTCCATTCTGCCATGGGAAGTACAGTTACAGTGGGCAGGCCTGCTCCCTCCCTCAAGACCAGACAACAAGACTTATTCTTGGATCATCCATGTGGCAGTGCAGTACATTTCCAGCAGTTGCCACTCAGGCAACCTCAGAAAGGCATTCTCATGGTTATAAGAGTGAGGCCATGTGTGATCTTAGGGCATGGGGATGGTGTAAGTACACTGTAACTGCACTGCAATTGTGATATAGTTACATGCAACAAACATGTAAGTACAGTGTAATTACCCCTGTTACCTGTAATTAATTATTACCTACCTCGCAGTTACATTGAAACTCACACTTAAGATAAAATGTGACCCACATCTCTAACATAAGAGTACCAAATGGAGTAATTTTAATAGAAACATAGATTGTGTCAGCAGAATAAGACTCAGAGATCCATCCAGTCTGTCTATTTCCCTACCAAGCTCCATGCTTGGCCTAATGCCAGACTGGATTTAGAGATCCGATAGCCCTCATGGCTGATAGCCCCCTTCACTAGATATCTCTCCTCCTCTCTTGCCTGTGGGTCCCACCATTCCCTTCCATCTGTCATACACAAGTTTTAACCCTGTCACAGTCTCGGCTTCAATCATCTCTCTGGGCAGTCTATTCCATTTGTCCACCACCGGCTGCACGATGCAGAACTTCCTTGTGTGCTTCCTGAATCCCCTCCACCAATCTCCACATGGTCCTCTAGTTATCATACCCTCATTCCTCATGAACAAGTCCTTACAATCTACCCTGTTGATTCCTTGCAAGAATTTGTTATCTCAGTCATATCCCTCCTGGCCTCTAGTATATACATGTCAAGGTCTGCCAGCCTTTCCTTATATAACCTCCCCTGCTGCTGCTCCTGGGGCATCTTCATGGCCCTCTTCTGTATGGTATCCATGTGGTCTCTCTCTTTATTACTTACTAATGGGGTCAGTGTTGCAGACGTCATGGTGGGTGGCCACCTGGAGTCCAGTGATCACCATATGGTGTGGTTCAATATTAGAACAGTGGCAGAAGTGAACCACACAAAGGCGGGTGTCCTGGACTTCAGGAGGGCCAATTTTATGAAGAAGGAGAAATGTCTCATGGATGCCCTGGTGGGGAAGAGGACTTGGATGGAGTGGAGGGACAGTGGGCCAAGCTAAAAGTGAGGATAGTAAGGGCAACAAACCTCTGCATCAGGCAAGTAAGCAAAAGCAAGAGGAAAAAGAGACTGCTATGGTTCTCAAAAGAGGTGGCTGGGAAAGTAAGGGCAAAAAAGTTAGCATTCAGGAAGTATGAGGAGACATAGAGGGAAGAGGATAGGGAGGTGTATCAGGATAAGCAGAGAGAGGCAGGGAAAGCAGTCAGGAGTGCAAAGGATCAAAAGGAGGATAAAATATCTCAGGCAGTAAAGAAACAGGATGATACATTTTTAGGTATGTAAGCGAAAGGAGAAAGACCAATGGAGGGATTGTAAGATTAAGGAGGGGAGGGGAAGGGAGTGTGTGGAAGGAGACAAGAAAAAAGCAGACATCCTGAATAAATACTTTTGTTCAGTGTTCATGGAGGAGAGGGAAGGAGAGGGGTGACAAATAAGGGTTCGGTGCATCGATGGAAGGGAGGTTGACACTAGTCCATTTACAGAAGAGAGAGTCATTTCATTTCATTTCATTTCATTTTTATTGGTTATACTGGAAAGGCATGAGAGCATTGCCGCCCGTTTACACAAGCGTCCAGTTACATACAACAATCATAAAACATGACATAGACTAAACATTTAACTAACAGCAAGGGTTAATACAATGATACATAAAATCAGGATAATATAGACTAAAGAGCAAACCATGAACTAGCCTTGGTGAATTAACAAATATAAGGTGACATTAAGCATTCAGTGAGGGTTCAACAAGAATATAATATAACAGTGGGAAACAAAATATTTAAGTGCAATCTAAAATCTAGCTTAGGTGGATTAACAATACTACAAGTGCTAACAAGAGAGGGTGAATGCCACAGGTGGATGACCAGAGAGTGAGGGGAAAAGAGTGCAGAAGGGGAGCCAGATTAGGGCTGTGAGCAGGTGCACTTGGGAGAAAAATGTCTCCTGATATTGTGTTTGAAGGCATTTGTGGAGGGACAGAGTTTTAGTTCTGGAGGGAGAGAGTTGAAGAGCTTGGGTCCCATAAAAGAGAGTGTTTTCTGGCCTTGAGTGGTCCGGTGGAAAGGAACAGTGAAAGAGAGAGGGGAGGACAGTCTAGTGGTCCTGGTGGTGGCGGCTGTCTGGAAGAGAGAGAGATCAGGAAGCAGTCCACGGCAGAATTTGAAGAAGAAGGTGGCCATCTTGCAGTTGAGGTGGGCCTCAAAGGAGGGTTGACTGGAGATCTTATAAAGGTCACAATGGTGTGTAAGTTTAGGGAGACCAGAGGCAAAATGGATAGTGTTGTGGTAGGAGCTTCAAAGTCTGGAGAAATATTTGACAGAGAGGAGGGGGAGGGAGACAAGTGAACCATAGTCGAAGACAGGAAGGAGGAAGAAGGAAGCTGGAGACTAAAAGGGATTTGGATTCCTTGTTAAGGTAATGCTTGGTTCTGTAGAGGATACAGAGGCATTGGTGGGCTTTTTTGATTGTGAGGCTAGTGTGAGCATCGAAATTGAGGTGGCTATCCAAGAGTAAGCCAAGGTACTTGAATTCACTGACTCTTTCAATGGAGTTACCAAGGTTGTCATAGAGGGAGAGGCTGGAGAAAATCATGAATTTAGTTTTTAGGAGTTGAGTACAAGACCTTTGGACGTGAATCAGGTGTGAAGTCTGCTGAAATAGAACTGGAGTTTGTTAATGAGAGCGTTGGGGTTTTTGTCCTGACAGAAAAGGGCAGCATCATCAGTAGAAAGAATGAGTTCAGAGGTGGTGCAGATGTCAAGCAGGGAGTTAACAACCAGAGAGAAGAGAAGAGAAGAGAAGAGAAGAGAAGAGAAGAGAAGAGAAGAGAAGAGAAGAGGGCCCAGGATGGACCCCTTGGGGACACCGTATTTGATGGGCAAGGATTCAGAGAGGACACCGCCAATAATGGTGTGATGGGATCTGCCCGTAAGGTAATTCTTGAACCAGAGGCAGACCTCAGGTGAGAAATGGAGGCCAGCCATGGTACAGAGGAGGACTTCATGATTAACAAGGTCAAAGGCTTTGATGAGGTCTACGAACGCAGCACCAGTGTAGATGCCTTCGTTGTTAGCTTTGTCTATGGAGTGGGCGAACTTGATGAGGGCTGTTTTGATATTGTATCGAGCATGAAACCCATGCTGGGCCTCTGTGAGCAGGTTGTATTTGGAGAGGAATTCTGTGATTTGCCTGTGGACCACTTTCTCTAAAATTTTGGAGAGGGGGCAAGGAGGGAGATGGGACAGTAGTTGGATACTAGATCCTTGGAACCAGATTTGTGAAGAGGTTTAATAATGGTGCACTGCCCCCATACAGAGGGAGTGGTTTAGGATGTTAGGAAGAAGGATGGCCAGGGAGTCACAGAGAAGACGGAAAACCCTGAAGTCAATGTTGTTGGTGCCCTTAGAAGGTCTTGGGTCATTTGTTCTGATTAACTTGACCACTTCACCAGGGATTAGGTGCCAGAAATGGAACTTAGGATGGGAGACTGGAAGGGGTGTGGGGATAAACGGGGTGGGAGTGGAGCTGGGGTTGTACTGGTCAAGGTCACTGAAGTATTTATTGAAAAGGGAGGCTATTTCACTTGGATCAGTGGTGGTTGTCCCTTTGGAGGTAAGACAAATATGTTCTTTGGAAATTCACCTACCAATAAGGTTGTTAAGAATGTTCCAGGTCCTCCTAGGATTCCCCAGGGCAGCATGTTGTTTTTCCAGGATGAAGGAGGATTTAGCAGATCTTGTGGAGGATTTGCACCTGTTCCTGTGGGTTTTGAAGTCTTGGAGGAGTTGGGGGGTTTTGCGTTTTCTGTACAACTTCCAGGCCTCAGTCCCTATCCCTCATTAGTTTGCGAAGCTCGGGGGTGACCCATTCTTGGCTAGAACTCTTAACCTGGATTTTTTTAAGTGGGATGAAATGGTTGCAGAGGGCAAGGAACTTATTGTTAAAGGCTTCAAGCACTTTGCAGATGTCAGAAATGTTTTCAGTGAAGGACCAGTCTTGGGCTATGGCGGCTTCCGAAAACTTGGAGGCATCCAGCTTCTTCAATTGCCTGGTTGCCTGGTTTGGATGAATTTGTGTGGGTGGGTGGGTTGTTTTTTGCACCATTGGCAGAAAACAGCACAGTGGTCACTGACTGAGTCAGGATGAACTCCGGAGGCGGTAACATCGGAGGAGTGTGAGCCCAGGACCCAATCAATGAGGGACTGAGATCCAGTTTGAGTTCTGAAGGCACTCGCCAATCTGAAAGCAGACAAGGCAATGGGGGCTGACAGAATATACCCAAGGATATTGAGGGAGCTCAGAAAGGTGCTGGCTGCACTTCTGACAGTCCCTTTCAACCACTCACTGAAGACCAAAGTGGTTCTGGAAGACTGGAGGAGGGCAGATCTAGCCCCACTTCACAAAAGTGGGAGCAGGGAGGAGGCTGGCAATTACAGGCCAGTTAGCCCGAATTCAGTAGTGGGGAAACTAATGGAATCACTATTAAAGGAAAGGATTGTGGGATATCTTGAATCCAGTAACTTACAAGATCCAAGGCAAGATGGATTTACAGCAGGGAAGTCCTGTCAAACAAATCTGATAGATATTCTTGACTGGGAGACCAGGGAATTAGATCAGGGTTGAGCGGTGGATGTAGCCTACCTAGACTTCAGTACGGCCTTTGACACCGTTCCACATAGAAGACTCATGAACAAGCTGGGCAGCCTGGGAGTTGGTCCAAAGGTAGTAAACTGGGTAAGAAATTGGTTGGGGTATTAGGCAACAGAGGGTGGTGGTAAACGGAGTTCATTCTGAGGAAGGAAGGGTGACCAGCAGGGTGTCACAATGATCAGTACTTGGACCAGTCCTCTTTAATGTCTTTATTAGAGGCACTGCAGAGTGGCTAGAAGGGAAGGTATGCATTTTTGCAGATGACACAAAGATCCACGATAGGATAGACACTTCGGCGGGTGGAAAAAATGAACAGGGATCTAAGAGAGCTTGAGGAGTTGTCAAGAGTGTGGCAAACTAAGTTTCAATGCGAAGAAGTGCAAGATCATGCACTTGGATCACAGAAACCCAGGGGCGAAGTACAAAATGGGAAGAGTGGTACTGGAGACCACCAACCAGGATAGAGACCTGGGAGTAATCATATCTGATGACTTAAAGGTGGCCAAACAGTGTGACAAGGCAGTGGGGAGAGCCCGTGGAATGCTAGGGTCAGGAAGAGGAAAGTGGTGATACTGCTGTATAAATCACTGGTGAGACCGTACCTAGAGTCCTGTGTCCAGTTCTGGAGTCCACATCTCTGGAAGGACATAGAACAGAGGCAATACAAAGGAGGGCAACTTAAATGGTTCAGGGTCTGCATCAAAAGCCCTATGAGGAGAGACTGAAGGACCTCAATATGTACACCCTGGAGGAAAGAAGGGAGAGCAGAGCTATGATAGAGCCTTTCAAATACCTCACGGGTATAAACAAGGTTCAAAAGGGATGCCTTTTTCAGAGAAAAAGATGCTCAAGAACAAGGGGTCATGCTATGAGGGTGGAAGGGGTAGGCTCAGGGGAGGTGTAAGGAAGTACTTCTTCATGTAAAGAGTGGTGCCAAGACCTAGCTGGCCCGGTGGCACTGAGGGTTGAGGCACTGGACGCCACACCTCTCACCATGCCAGCGACCACTCGGGAGCAAGCTCAGGCATCAGGGGTCGGCAGGGGAAAGATCAGATTAAGCACCCGGTGGACTGCTCTCCTGTCCCAGGGGAGGGCATCAGGATGCCCGGTGCTCCAGTGGCCCCTGGTGGAGATCGGGGGTACCAAGCATCTGGGGGTGTGCACGTGGGGGGGGCAGAAAAAGGAAAAACCTGGCTCGCAGGCAACGGCACCTATCCTCCATGCCCAGCATCAGGTCTGACTCGGCCAGGCCTCATCACTCCTCCACCCAAGCCCTGCCCACTTGCCAGAGTCTGCCTTACTAGGAGAACCCAAGGAAGGAGTCAGGCTACCCTCCCTGGGTGGGTCAAACTGGGGGTGCTGGCTGGGCACAAGACCACAGAGGACCTCAGGCGGGCAGGCACAAGGAGAGGATGCCTGAGAGAGTTCCCTCGAGCCACGACTAGAGGGAAAAAGACAAAAAAAAAAAAAAAAGAGTGGTGCCTAGAACAGCCTCCCAATGGAGGTAAACACTGTAGTGGGATTCATGAAGGCATGGGATAGGCATAAGGGAACCTTAGTGGTAAGGGGGGGCAGAGCTGGGGATCAAGTAGGTTCTGCGATGTTATAGTGGGTAAGGAAAATTGGCAGACTAGGTGGGCCAAGAGGCCCTTATCTGTCGTCAAATTCTGTGTTTTTATGTTTCTTTGTTCCTGTTAAAGTGTGGACTGCAGAACTGAGCACAGTACTCCACATGCAGCATTTCCAGGGATGTGTACATGGACAGTATCTCCTTTCTCTGACTATTAAATCTTCTTCCTGTACATCCCACATCCTGCTTTCCTTCCCATATGCTTTGTTTGACAGTGCAGTGGAGTTAAGACTATTACTAATGATGACGCCCAGGTCTCTCACTCCTCAGCTGTATGTAGCACCCTTACTCCCCCCCATCCAATCCATTTTAGGGTTCTTTCTACCAGAGGCATCTCTGCACTTTTTTGCATTGAACTTTAATTGCCATAACCTGGACCACTTTTTTTCAGTTTTTCCTTATCGCTTTTAATTTCTCTAATTCCCTCCTCTGTGTTCACTCTGCCTCAGACCTTAGTGTCATTAGGAAAGAGACATGTGTTATTCTGGATTTCTTCTCCTATACTGAAAATGAAGATATTGAACAGAAGCAGTCACAGAATTGATCTCTATGGTACCCTTATCATGACTCCCCTTGGCTAATTGATAACAACAGTCTGTGGCCAGCCAGCACCCCCCCCCCCATCCACCTGGGCAGTTTTTCCTTTACCCTTAGGTCACCCATCTTTTTATTATCCTTTTGTGTGAAACAGAATGAAATGCCTTGCTAAAGTCAAGGAACAGCACATCCACTCCTTGGCCCTTGTCTACTGCCTTTATGGCCCAATCAAAGAAGTTGATCAGGTTAATTTGGCAAGATCTTCCTACTACAAACCCATACTGCCTCATGTTCTGCAACCCACTGCTTCCAAGAATTCCACGGTTTGTTCCCTGATGGTGGTTTCCAGCAGCTTACTTGTAATCAAAGTTAGAATGACTGGTCTGTAATTTCCTGGGTCATCACTGTCCCCCCTCTTATGAAACACCACTACATTAACTACCCATGTATCTACTGGAACAATTAAACGGATTTATCAACGGTGCTGCCAGTGTCTGCCTCACCTCCTGTATGGGAAAGCACTGATGAAAGTGTTAAATAACACAGGGCCTAGTATGGATCCATGAGAGACAAGACATTCAACTCTGCCAGTCAGCGCTATGACGGGGCTGGTCCCAATTTGCACTTTGTGTGCAAATGTTTACTGCGCTATAGTAGATCATATCTGGCTGAGTCTGCTGACTCCAAAGCTGGCATTCTATATAAATAGAAATCCCAGAATTGCCTGTAGAGACGTCAAAGCTGGGCTGCAGCAGTGAGAGATTTAATAGCCTGCAGTGCATTTCTGAGCTTTCATGAGCTCTGATCAGATGTTTGCCGGTCCCATTGTTCTCCCAGGGCTAAGTAAGTAAATAAAGTTTTACTTGTTAAGTGCCCCAGCCCGGAGGTTCTGGGTGCTGTACAGGAAGGCAGGAATAGGAATTAATAACAAGCAGTCAGTATGAAACATTAATAAATAAATAGGAACATGAAACAACAATTCAACCTATAAATCCTTATTAAAATACAGTTCAGCAGTCAGCTCTTCTAAGGCTCAAATACAGCCAGCAAATAGCTCCCTAAAAAGGTGTGCATTCAGACCCCACTTAAAAACCTCCACCAATGGGGCCTCCCGCAAGGATTTCGGTAGCGAATTCCACAAAGCTGGGCCTGCCACATCAAAGCAACCGTCTCCAGATGTCTTCAGGCAGGCCCTGGGAACCACTAGGAGGCCCTCGGTAGAGGAGCAGAGTGAGTGCATGGGGCAGACAGGAGTCGGGAAGTCACTCAGGTAGCCAGGATCTGATCATATAGAACCTTATAGGTGAGTAATCCCACCTTGAAGGTGATCCTCCATTAATCGGCAGCCAGTGCAGATTAAGCCCCATCAGCAATCTAGTAGAATCCTCTGTGACTGAACTTATCCCAGGGAGAGCAGCAGGACCAGCAAATAAAAGACCAGAGCTTTCCAAGGACTGCTGTGTGGACTGTGGGCATTGACTGCTTTATCTATGGGGCCCCTCAGTATAAAATCTGGAGACTAGAAATTCTTGATTGAGCCTGCTGGGGAACTTTTTCTCCATTGCTTTACTGGCTCTGGCAATAAAATCTTTTTCATGTTTGACATCTGAGGGGGTTTAATTGCCGAGGGTAGCCTTGGGGGCGGCAGCCCTGCAAGGTGGGTGGCCTGCTTGGTGTCTCAACACTAGGTTACCATTAGGCCTTTTGGACCATGCCTGCAGCATACACTATGCTTAGCCTGGACCTGTCTGGGTGGCCTGGGATGCCTTATCACTGTTGCTATTAAACGTTTAATAGAAACTGGGGAAGCTCTATGAGCTGCCTCTGTGGGGAGGGAGGGAATTGTTGATTGCAAGTTCTGCCCCATGAACCTGGCATATGGAATCCTTAGCTCTGAGCCTAGGCCTCCAAAGAAAGCTTTCTGTGACCAAGATCTTTTAGCCATCAGAACTGTACTGGCAGTGCTGCAATTTAAGGTGGGATAAAGGAGTAAAATTATGTACTAAAGAGACTTTTGTGGGGGCTGGGTGGAAGGGGTTAATTTGGAGTTGAGCGTATTTATGAGGCTCATGTGTAAGGGTGGAATTTTCTACTGTGTGGATCAACTCCAGAGGATACCCTTTTAGGAAGTATTTACCAGTTGCTGACGCCAGAGTTCAACAAAGATGCTGCACTTTGGCAACTTGTGAAGGCAGAGGGTACAGCTGATGGATGTGAGTTGCCAAAGTAGGGGTAGAAGGGCCAGTGGGCACATACCAGTGAAGAAAGGAAGGAGCAGAGATCTCTTCTGCCTCTGTCCTATTGTTAGGCAGTGCATTATTCAATGGGTGGTGGGGATGCGAGGCAGCCAGACTCCTCCCATCTGGGGTACTGCTCTGCAATGTTAGGTCAGTGGAGAACAAAACTGCCATGATTAGAGAGGCTATCTCTGATTCACACACCGACCTTGAATGTATCAAAGAGACCTATTTGGATGACTCTGCTGTCCCTATGCTGGCCAAGTTTGCTCCTCTGGGATTCTCTGTGATCCACTACTTGAGACTGGAGCGCTGGGGTGACCTTTTTTCTTTAGAGCTGAACTGGGCTGTGTTGTGACCCTCTCTGGGATAGCAGTGGCCTTTGAGTATGTATGACCCTCAAGGGTGTGGCTGGCTGGCGTGCGCTGCAGGATTATCTTACTCTATCACTTCCCATAACTTAAGTCTGATTTCCTGCTGGAGTTTGTTGAATGTCTGCCCTGGTGCTGGAATCCCTGAGAACTGTACTTGGGGACATCAATGTGAGGGTAAATGACACCTCAGTCTGCTTTGCTATGAAACTCCTCCAACTCACCGCTGAGATGGGGCAAAAGCATAAACTTTCTGTGGCCATGCATTAAAGAGATCATATGCTGGACTTTGTATTCCCATCTGAAATGAAGATAACTGACATCTTAGTGGATACAGTCATTTGGACAGACCAATGCACCATTCAGTTTAGTATCAAGGCCCCTTTGAGGCCACTTTTGCTGATGGAGTTTGTTCAATACAATGCAAAATGTGACCTGGATCCAGGCAGATTTCTAGGTCTTTTGGTGTCTCAGAGCTGGTGGACGCCTCCAGCACACTATTGGTGCACTTCAGCTATTGGGGTTTGTAACAGGACCCTGACTGGGACACTTAACTCCTTGGCCCCATTACCCCTCAACAAAGTGCAGCTTGGTTTACTGATGAGCTTTGTTGACTGAAGGTACATGGTAGATCATCAGAGCGCAGGTGAAGTAAGTCAAGGAAGCACACAGGCCTGCTTGTCTTGGTAAAACTTAAACAGCGCTACCAGAGAGCAGTTTGCACAGAGGGGAGGAAATTTCTCGCTGCATTATTGCTGCTATTAGGAATAGACTGGCTGCACTTGCCAAGAGTCAACAGTCTTTATACCCACACTGTCTACAAAGGAGGATCTCCTTCTCCACTGAGAGGTGCAATCAGTTGAATCTGTTCTTCAAGGTCAAGATTGCTGGCGTACCGGACTGGATCTCCACCACAGCCACAAACTTAGCTTGAGAGGGGATGCGGAGGGCTGCAACTTGGATGAGAGAGACATTGCGTGGGTGATTGCTGACATGTACTGCATCTCATCCAGACTAGACTCGGCTCCAACTCAGCTGCTGAAAGCTGATGTGGCAGCTCGTGCTTCAACGTGTACTAGGAAAGCTGGTACTTCTCTGCAGGAGTGCTGTTTTGCTGCCACCTTGAAAGAGGCAGTGGTCAGACAACTGTTTAATAAGTTGTCATAGAGCTGGATGATCTTGTAAACTATAGACCAATCTCCATCCTGCCATTTCTAGCTAAGGCTGTGTTAAAGGTGGTAGCAGAGAAACATGTAAACCAACTCAAGTCCAGTAATGTCTCAGAGCCTTTCCACTCTGATTTCCATCAACAGTACTGTGCAGTGCAGAGACAGCTCTGGTGAAGGTTTGCAATTATCTCTACCTAGCAACTGATGGAAACTGTCTATTCTTATCCTACTTAGCATGCCGTCTGCTTCTTATACTACTGAGTTAGTTGACAGACTGGAGGGATACAGTGGACTACCATTTGGAGTCAATTAATAATTACCCAATTTAAGATGGAATGCTTGCCAGAATGCAGATTTAATCTAGTCAATTCTGAGATTAAGTGTAACAAATTATAAGACTGCAAAAGGGTTTCAAAACCAAGAACATCTGATGCCAACCAATTCAAATTAACATCATACATTAAAACAAAATCAGAAGCAACAAATATTCAGAGCTCTTATCCAAAACCTCTCTTAATCCATCTAGGCAACATTGGGGTGGGTTATATAGACAGCCAATTATAAACTTTTTCTTCCACCCAGAGTTACCCGAATAAACATCTAGTTTTGGGACAATCAAAATCATGACTGCTACTCACAATACTTAACCCAGTAGTCCGCTGGGTTGGTGCGGGGGGGGGCGTGTCCACACTCCACACCATTCACGATGGTGCGAGTGCAGTGCATGGGAGGGGGCACTGGCTACACCTTCTAAAGGCAGACATAAGTGTTAGGCACCCCTGGGATGCTGCCACTGGCCACGGCAGAGATGGCGGGAGTCACAGGACACCACATTGAGGCTGCCCCTGATGTCAGGGCACATTAGGAGGGCTGGGGACAGTCATCTGGGGGAACACCCAACCTCCATGTGCTGTAGGTGCATTCGTGCCTACTTCCAACATGGTGCCCTATAGGCACAGGGGATTCAGAAAGGGACCTGGGACAGGCAGCTGACTGGCTGCCTGCTCAGGTCCACAGCTCCGCACCAGACCACCCCCGCAACCCTGTGTGCTGGGGGGCAGGGCAGCTGATGGGAGCCATGTGTTGGCTGGTGTTCAAGAATACGGCCAAATGCATGGAACTCCTGAGGAAGTGGAGCTGCTCGTGGGGGGGTGTTATGTGCCTTCCACACGTAACCCCACCCGTATTAGTGAATAGGCCCCATAGTGATTGTGGAGAGGGACTTGATGGGTGCTTTACAAGATTAATCACCCTTCTATTGCAGGTCCTATGTGTTCTATTTTAAATTTTTATTTGATTTCTGGCTCATTCTCCTCATCTTGGAAATGTGCCAGGGTGGTTCCGATTCCGAAGAAAACAAGAGCTGAATGTATGGAAGATTTTAGATCAATTTCCATTTTGAACCATTTGAGAAAACTTCTGGAAAAAATTGTTGCACACCAGATCACGTCAAACCTTGAGACGTATAATGTTTTCTGCTCCCAGCAGCATAGTTTTCGGAAAAAACATGGGATGGAGACTGCCTTGGTCAGGTTCACGAATGCCAACCTCAGAGGCTTTGATGATGGTCTTATGTTGGGGGTGGTTTTCGTGGACCTCACCAAGGCATTTGATCTTATTTATCACTCCTTGTTATATTAAAACTAAAACTCCTAAAACTGAAGGTGGACAAAGCAATGGGGGCCTGAAGGGATTCACCCCAGAATTCTAAAAGAACTAAGGGGAGAACTACTGACACCACTGACTACCCTTTTTAACAAATCATGGGAAGATGGTGTGGTATCTAAGGACTGGAGGAGGGAAGATGTGATTCCCCTTCACAAAAGTGGGAGCTAAGCAGAGGAAGGAAACTACAGACCTGTTAGCTTGACCTCAGTGGTAGGGAAAATGATGGAATCACTTCTGAAAGAATTGCTGAGTACCTAGAGGCCAGCGGGGCACAGGACCCAAGGCAGCATGGATTCATAGCGGGATGGTCATGTCAGATGAATCTAATAGATTTATTTGACTGGGTGACCAAAGTAGTAGACCAGGGAGGAGCTGTGGACATGGCCTACCTAAACTTTAGCAAGACATTTGACACAGTCCCACACAAAAGATTAATAAACAAATTAAGCAGCCTGTGAGTGGGTCCCAGGGTGGTAGCCTGGGTAAAAAAAACTGACTGGACAACAGGACACAGAGGGTAATAGTAAACGGAGCTCACTCAGAAGAAAGGGGGGTTACTAGCGGGGTACCGCAGGGTTCAGTACAGGTTTTGGTCCTTTTTAACATCTTTATAAGTGACATTGCGGAGGGACTAGAAGGAAAAGTATGCATCTTTGCAGATGATACAAAGATCTGCAACAGGGTTGTCACACAAGGGGGGTGGAAAGGATGAGAAGGGACTTGGTAAGGTTGGAGGAATGGTCAAAGGTATGGCAGCTTAGATTCAATGCAACCAAGTGCAAAGTAATGCACCTGGGAAACAAAAACCCAGGGGAAGAGCACACAATGGGGAGATACTAACAACAACAAAAATGGGATAAACCCCAGGGTTTTGTTTGAGCTAATGGGCACATCTCAGAGGGTTTTCACTTATTAAGAGGTACTTCACAAGGATGCCCCCTTTCTCCCTTACTGGTTGCCCTATATATAGAGCTCCTTGCCCAAAGCATTTCTCAACAACGAGAGGTCAAAGGCATCTGTCTCAATGAAGTCGAACATACATTGTGTTTGTATGCAGATGATGTCTTGGTCTATCTTGGAAACCCGGACACTTCCCTGCCAGCTTTATCTTCTCAGTTGCAACACTTTTCTGACTTGTCCGGGTACACCTTAAACAAGCAGAAAACTGAGGTTTTAGCCTTTAGTTACAACCCCCCAGATAGTTTTTTTTCCCACTTTCCCTATGAAACGGGACATGGCCTCTATCAAGTATTTGGGTATGAAACTAGCAGGTGATCAGGCACAACCTTTTTTGACTTGAACTATACCCCTCTTATCCAACAACTCAGAAGTGACCTATGTAGGTGGCACTTCTCTACCCCGACTACTTTACCTTTTCCAGTGTGTGTCTTGCTTCGTCTCTAAAGCAGATTTATTAAAATGGCAGGCAACAATGGTCTCATTTGTTTGGCACTACAAGAGGCCATGCATACATCAACAAGAAAAAAATTACTCATCATAGTTGAGGGGAGTAGCCTTCAAACCCAAGGGGGGAGGGGGAAACAGACTGGGGAGTAGGTTTCAGGAGGAGCAGAGGAGGATGGAAGTATAAGGAACCTGGGTGGGTTCACAAAGGGACTGGGATAAGGGTGGGGGGTGGTGTTAGTAAATGCCAGGAGCTTGGGAACAAGCTGCCAGAGTTCCAGGCCATGCTGCTTGAGGGGGGGGTGGATGTGGCGGCGGTCACGGAAACGTGGGCCAACAAAAACCATGACTGGGACCTAAACATGTGGGGGTACACTATGCTTAGAAAGGATATAAAGGAGGGCAGAGGGAGTGGAGTGGCTATGTTCATTAGAAATGACATAGAAATTGCTACGGTAGAAGAGGCAGAGGGAAACGAGGAGGCCTTATGGGTCACCTTACGAACCCCAGCAGGAGGTAATGTCAAGCTGGGTATAGTATATAGGCCCCCCGGGATGGGTTATGTTCTGGAGGATGATTTGCTGGACAACATCATTGCCCAGTGTGGACCAAAAGGAAAAGGAGTGGTGTTGATGAGGGACCTTAATATGCCAGGTACAAACTGGGGAACCATGTCCTCTAAGGTGACCAAGGAGCAGAGGCTGCTGGACAGCTTCCAGGATGTGTTCTTAACACAGCATGTGATGGAGCCCACAAGGGAGGAGCATGTCCTGGACGTGGTTCTGGCAAATGGGGATCTGGTAAGGGACCTGGTTGTAGAGGATCCCCTGACTGGGAGCGACCACAATACTGTCTGGTTTCAAATAAGCATGGGGGGGGGGAGATCTAGGACACTGGCAGTGGACTTCAGGGGGCAGACTTTGTGGGCATGGGAAATATTCTCAAGGATCACTTGAAGGGGTTTACATCAATGACTAATGTGGAAAAGAGATGGGATGTCATAAAACGGGGACTTCATGAGGCAGTCAGGACCTGCGCTAAGGTGAAACATAAGGGAGCAAGGTCACATAAACCATGCTGGTGGTCCAGTGAGGTTCAGGTAGCAGTCAGAGAAAAGAAGGCGGCCTACAAAAAATATAAAACAACAAGAGGGGATAGGGAAAAGGAAATGTACCATCTTGCATCTAGAAAAGTCACCCAGATGGTGAGGGGGGCAAAGTCCAGTAAAGAGCAGCGGCTGGCACAGGAGATACATGGAGGGGAAAAGGGGTTCTTCCGGTACATTGGGGAGCAGAGAAAAACTAAGGGCCATCTCGGCAGATTGAGATCAGAAGGAGGGTGGGTGAAAGAGGCGAGGGACCAGGCAGAGGTATTAAACAGTACTTCACCTCTGTGTTCACTAGAGAGGAGGAGGATGGTATATCTACAAAGCAAGGCACAATGGGGATAGAAGCGGTAGTGAGTGGGATCAGAGGAGCAACAGAAATGGAGCAAGAGGCAGGGAGAGGTACCCCAGGGGTGTCACATCAGGATAAGGATAAAAAGGCCAGTAAGGTGGAGGGGATGGATGATGCTATCTCCACCGAAAGGGTGTGGTTAGCCCTCAAGGCCCTAAAGAAAGATAGATCTCCGGTGGATGGCATTCATTTGAGAGTACTATGGGAATTGGTGGACATACTGGCTGCACTCCTCGCGGAGCTCTTCAACAGGTTGCTTGAGACAGGGAGGGTACCTAGGGATTGGCGAGAGGCACATGTGGTGCCAATCCATAAAGGGGGGTCGAGGGAAGTACCAGGTAACTATAGACCCATCAGTTTGACCTCAGTGGTGGGAAAATTAATGGAGAGTATACTAAAAGAACGACTGAGTGTGTACTTGGAGGAGATGGGAGGTCTGGGTAGTCAGCAACATGGGTTTGTGCCAGGTAGATCATGTCAAACCAATCTTGTGGAGTTCTACGAATGGGTAACATCAGAACTGGACAGGGGAAAGCCTGTGGATGTATTATTCTTGGACTTCAGCAAGGCGTTTGACTCTGTCCCCCACAATGGTCTGGTGGAGAAACTGACGGGGTTGGGTGTAGGCCCTTTGATGATCAGATGGATTGAAAACTGGCTAGCTGGATGCACCAAGAGAGTAGTGGTCAGTGGGGAGCTCTCAAACCCTAGAGAGGTCAGTAGTGGGGTACCACAGGGCTCGGTCCTGGGTCCGATCCTGTTTAATGCATACATAGCAGACATCAGGGAGGGTATAGGGTGTGAAATGAGTCTCTTCGCTGATGACTCCAAGATGGGAGCAGTAGCTGAGGGGGAAGAGGGGAGGTTGGCACTGCAAGGGGACCTGGACACCCTGGAAAGCTGGGCTCACACATGGAAATTAAATTTCAATATCACCAAGTGCAAGGTGTTACATCTTAGGCGGGGAAACCCTAAACACAGGTACACTCTGGGAGGGGAGACACTGGAGGCCTCAACAGGGGAAAAAGATCTAGGGGTCATGGTGGATGCATGTATGAATAACTTTGAGCAGTGCAGGAGAGCGGTTAGCAAGGCAAACAGGATGTTGGGATGCATCGTAAGGGGGATCACCTCTAGAAGCAGAGATTCTGTCGCTGTACAATGGACTGGTTAGACCACACCTTGAGTACTGTGTACAGTACTGGAGACCACACTTGAAGCGGGACATAAAGCTCCTGGAGAGGGTACAGAGGATGGCAACTAAGATGATATGAGGACTAGGAGATTTGAGGTATGAGGACAGACTTGAGGAGCTCTGCCTGTTTTCATTGGAGGAGTGGAGAGACAGGGGGGGACATGATTGAGGTCTTCAAGTACCTCAAGGGAATAAATAGGGTAAACATGGAAGGGATATTTAGACTAAAGCAGGGAGGTATCACCAGAGGGCATGGTTTGAAGTTGGAAGGTGAAAGGGTGAGGGGGGGGAGAGAAGGAGGTTTTTCCCTGAGAGGGTAGCGGACCCTTGGAATGCGCTGCCTGGTGAGCTGGTTCAGAGATCCACAGTGGAGGGCTTCAAGAGAAGGTGGTACAGACACTGAAAGCGGATGTATCAGATGATGGCCTGGCTCAGGGGGGTGGGTATGGATGATAGGGGTTTCTGGAACACAAGGGGGGGAGGGCCTCGGCACCCAATTAGGGATCTGAGGTTCGAGCAAACTCGATAGACCATAAGGCTTAATCTGCTGGCAATTAGTATATTAGTATGTTAGTATAGTAATGTTGTTTCTTCTAATGGAATCTTGCTTTATTCTGACATATGGAGTATGACTGACCAGTTCAGCTGCTCCGGAGAATAAAGAGTTAAACTCTATGCAAACGCATAGAACATTGAGCTTGAACTCGGTTTTCAAACCACTGTCCTCGGTACATTCTAAGTAGCTGATCAGATTCTTATGAAGCTACTAATAAGAAAGCTATATAACTAGTTTATAACCAGAACTAAACACCCCCGGGGTAAACAACAGTAAATGCAAGGCATGAAGAAGACTCAGGTCACTGATGCCCAGAAAAAAACCCTACCCACTGGTGGGTGAAAAACTGAATAGCTAGAGTGCTGAGACTCTGCTTCCCTAGGTTCTAGAGGGGAGGCAGGGTGGGAGGTCAGAATACAGCAAGACTCCATTATAAGAAACAACATTACTATGGTGCGTAATTTTTTTCTTCAAACCACATGACGTCTTGCTGTATTCTGACATATGCAGACTATCAAGCAGTGGTCCATGGAGGTAGGCCCAAAACCTACTTAGGAAATAGGCTCTGCAGTACTGCTGTGCCAAACCTGGCATCACTCCTGGCCTGGGTGTCCAGGCAGTAGTGCTTAGTGAATGTGTGGACAGTCTTCCAAGTAGCTGCTCTACAAATGTCAAGTAAGGGGATATCTCTGGCAGTTGCAATTGAGGCAGCTGTCCCCCTGGTAGAGTGAGTCCTCAAACCCACTGGTAGCTCCATATTCAGTTTGCCATAGCAAAACTGAATGCAAGCCACAATCCATCTGGCAATGGTCCATTTTGTGGATGGCCTGCCCTTACCCCAGGTAAGGAACAACTGAGCACAATCCTTCCTATGGACTTTTGTTCTGTCCATGTAATAGGTGATGGACCTTTTTACGTCCAGGCTATGCAGCCTGTGTTCACCTGAGCCGGAATGATCAGTAAAGAAGACAGGTAGTGTTATGGACTGATACAGATGAAAGTCCGAGACCAGCTTGGGGAGGAACTTTCTATTGGTTCGAAGAACACTCTTGTCCCTGTGGGGGGCAATATAGTTGGGCTCTACTGAAAGGGCCTGAAGCTCACTGATCTTCCTGGCAGAGGTGATGGCCACCAAGAACGCGGTTTTCAGTGTCAGAAATTTGAGCTCTGCTGAAGACATGGGCTCAAAAGGAGGCTGCATAAGCTGAGCTATGCAGATGTTCAGGTCCCAGGAGGGGACTAGGCTCCCTGTGAGGAGGATGAAGATGGAGCAACCCTTTGAAGAATTGCTTACAGACAGGATGTGCAGCCAGGGAAAGGCCCTTCCCGGCTGACAGATAGGCAGAGATAGATGCCAAATGCACCTTCAGTGTGGAGAGCTGGAGGCCCAAGGATTGAATGTGAACTAAACAATCCAAATGAACTGACAGATCAGCTTTCTGTGGATCTAGTTTCTTTTGGGAACTCCATATGGCGAATCTCTTCCATTTTGAGGATGTATCAGTCCATAACACTACCTGTCTCTTTGCAGATGACACAAAGATCTGCAACAGAGTTCATGCACAAGGTGGGGTGGAAAGGATGAGAAGGGACTTGGCAAGGTTAGAGGAATGGTCAAATGTATGGCAGCTTAGATTCAATGCTAAGAAGTGCAAGATAATGAACCTGGGAAACAAAAATCCAGGGGAAGAGTACACAATGGGGGGTGAGATACTAACAACAACAAAAACGGAAAGGGACCTGGGGGTAGTCATATCAGATGACCTAAAGGTGGACAAGCAATGTGAGAAGGCAGTAAGGATGGCTGGGGGGATACTGGAATGTATACGGAGAGGCATCACCAGTAGAAAACAGGAAGTTGTCATCCCTCTGTACAGACAGTTGGTGAGACCCCAACTGGAGTACTGCACGCAGTTCTGGAGACCCCATCTCTGCAAGGACACAGACAGGATGGAGGCAGTCCAGAGGAGGGCAACTAAAATGGTGCAGGGTCTGCAACAGAAGCCATACGAGGAGAGACTAAAGGAGTTTAATATGTATAGCCTTGAGTAAAGGAGGGAGAGAGGGGGAATGTGATAGAAGCTGTCAGGTTCCTTAAGGGAATCAACAATGTCCAAGAGGGTAGCATCTTTCAGAAAAAGAGATATGCAAGAACAAGGGGACACAATTTGAAGATAGAAGGGGGACGGCTCAGGGGCAAGGGTGAGGAAGTATTTTTTCACAGAGAGGGTGGTGGACGCATGGAACAGCCTTCCTGAGGAGGTTGTGAGGTCACAAATAGTGCGGGAATTCAAGAATGCATGGGACAGACATACTGTAAGGCAATTCTGGTGGGGGGGTAGGAAGAAGTTGGCTGTTGGTTAACTAGGATCTGCAGCTTATCCTGTAGGTAGGAAAATGGGCAGACTAGATAGGCCAAGTCGTCCTCATCTGCTGTCAGAGCCTATGTTTCTATGTTCAAAATTGGGTGATTTAGGCTTTTCTGGGAATGTGGTCTCTTGGTTTAGAGATTATTTGTTGGACAGTACCCAATTTGTCAATATTGGAACTGCATTTTTTTCCTACATATCCAATTAATTCAAGTGTGCCACAGGGCTCAATTTTGGGCCCCCTGTTATTTTCCCTTTTTGTTAATAAATTACCATCCCTTTGCAAATCATGTGATTGTTTACTTTATGCTGACGACTTGATTCTTTTTTTTTCAAGCTAAAAAGTATTTCCCAATTACCCTTTTCATTAGAACAAGAATTTGTTGATATTTGTAATTGGTTTACGGCTAATTCTCTTATACTTAATGTTAAGAAAACTAAAACTCTGTTATTTGGATCTCCATCTATGTTAAAGGATAAACCTAATCTTATTATTCATGATGAAAAAGGATGATAATTGAGAAAGTTTATGAATTCAAATGCTTGGGTGCGCTGTTTGAGTCTTAACTTTTCAGTCTCAGGTTAAAGTTGCTTGTAGAGCAGTCAATCAGAAACTGGGTCCATTATGAAAATTCAAAGAATGTTTTTCTGTTGACACTTGACGATCTATAGCCACTGGAATTTTGTTGCCTCACTTACACTACTGAGTGCTGTGGGCTTATATTTTAAGTTGTCTGTAAAAGAAACAAATGCTTTAACAATTGTGTATAACAATATTTGTCGATTTGTTTTGGATCTTCCCTTGCGTACACATCATTGCTTACTGTATTCCTGACTTGGTAGGTTATCCTCCAAATCTAGATTTGCTTTTTTTGGGGAGGTTCTTTAATTTTTAAATTATTATTTTCTAAAAGTTTATTTCCGTTAAGTAAATTGGTTTCAATCCGTGACACTACTCTAAATTTGAGATCATTTAAAGGGACTCTTCTCCAAACTATACCATATAAATCTAAAACTGGGTCTCACTCTTTCTCAGCTGCTGCTCCCCTATTTTGGAATTCATTATCAGAAAATTTAAGATCTGCTTCCTCCCCACAAAGTTTTAACGTTAACTTTAAAAGTTTTTTTTTTTTTTACAGGAAATGGATGCTAGTATGTGTTTTATGTAGTGTGTTAATGTGTAACAGTGTTTTAGTGTGAAATCCTGTATTTCTGTGATTGTGTTTATTTTTGTGTCAGGTCAAACCTGATAAAGGACTGGTTGCAGTGTCCTTACCCGGTTAACACAATAAAAAATTAATAAATAAACAAATGAAGTACCATTCTCAAATGGTCCCAGTTGTACCTCTCAGGAAGGGTGCACTCAGTTTCATTCAGTGCATGTTTGTTGAGCCTGGTTGCCCTGGACTGTTGTGTCCTTCAAAGGTCTATCCTTTTTTCCATGTTGTTCGCAGTATATATGCTTCTCTGGAAGAAACCATTAGGTGACGTAGCATCTGGTTTCATTGCTATGCAAGTGATACATAGTTTTATACGATATACATTAATGCTTTTATAGTAAAACAAAAATACTATCAGAAACATAGAACCCTACCTAACTAAATACATTTTCTGTCTTGATAGCAGGATTCGTCACTTCTTTTATATTTTTTCAATAATGTATTTTTTCCTTCCCGGTACAGGTGAGTGCTCTCAGCTGCTGCTCAGTCACCCCCAAATGACAACTATCTCCCCAGGACTTATTTATTTATTTATGTAAAAGTTGATAACCAGGAAACACACACTGAGTCAAGGCTCATTTGTAGGTGCAACCCAGGAAAGGGGTTTTAGGGAGAACAGCTACGAATACAATTCAGAGTCAGCATAGCAATTACAGTACAGGACAACAGGTGCACGCAGAGGCAGCAGTCACATGTGCTGGCATAATATAAATACAGCATGGTATATAACAGCAAGCAATAAACAATCAAGTGTCACTCAAAGTGCTCAGTGTGTGTTGGGGTAGGGGTATTAAGATGAAGGGCAGCAACTAGGGTACACGGCAGTTGAAGGTCAAGGGAGAGGATATAGGGTTAGGGAAGGGGTAGGTAGGAACAGGAGGGTGCCGGAAGTTTCCTTAGGTGGAGTCTGAAGGTAAGGAGAGGGGGGAGAGAGGCAGGGGGAGCAGATTCCAGAGAGAGAGAGAAGGTGACAGGAGAAGGCTGCTTGGCCAGCAGAGGAGTGAGGCTGGGGAGTGGAGAAGATGCAGATATCCCTTGAGTAAAGCAGGTAGGAAGAGCATGGAGTGGGGGATAGCAAGGAAGATAGATAGGAGGGGTGGGACCTAAACCAGCATTTGGTGATAAAAGCAGTGCAGTGGCCCTGGTGACATGACGACAGGGGATGATGGTGCAGGAAAAGCAGAGGGAGCAGTGAACGGAGTACCCCCATGGATTGCTCCCTGTGGTGGGGCCATGAGGGGCAGGGCTGTCCTCCCCCCTCAGAATATAGATCCAAAAGAGATAGGTGTCCCAGGCAGAGCCTGCCAAGCCTTTTCCTGTTCTTCCTTCCCAGACCAGTAGTGTGCAATGATGCCATATGGATGCTTGTACCAAGGCAGATGTGGACTACAACGCCTGCTGCCAACTTTCCTTTCTGAGTCGCCATATCTGCCCCACCACTGTGCTTCCATGTGGTGGCAGCATAGGAGCGGTGCGACTGGACCCCCCTTCCCTGGGAGAGGAGAGGAGAGCAGCCAGATGAACGCTCAATCTTCTTCCGCCCTGGCTGACACCCAGTGACCAGAGTCTGTCACCAAACCTGGGTTGCCCATGTAGTGGTAAGTGTGGCATTCAGTACCTCAACCCTCAGCACCACTGAGCTGACCGTCACTTGCTTTGTCATTCAGGTAAGTACCTGCAGTTGACTGCTGTGCCTCGTGCTGTTCAGAACTGTGACCCAATGTGAGTAAGCCCTTTAGTAAACTGTGCGGCAGCTGTGGTTCATTCAAAACAATCACATGCTTTCGAGCAGCATTTGCCATCTGAGGTGCTTTTTGCAGTGTTTTCTTGTAGTGCTAATTTTGTAGCGCTACTGTTTACTGTATAAACCGCGTGTGTGATGTGCATCAATGAGATATGTATTTTATCATCATTCGTGTTCAGTGATCTCTTGTCCCCTCACTCACGGCTTCACTACTCATGAGGATCAAGAGGCCATTGACCACTCATAAAGATAAAATCCATATCTCATAGAAGTATATCACATATCCCCCACATATTTGTCATTTGCACCTGAGCAGGATTCTTCTGTATAGAGTTTAGAACAATGCCTAGCTGACAGCAGAGTCTGGGTGGCCTACAGTTGGTTAGTGCTGGATCAGGAGAAGACACTGCTGCTAGGAGTCTGATCAGAGCAACAGTTGTCAGCACTTCATTGCAGCCTCAAGCTTATATAGCTTGTGGCGGTAAGGGCAGCTCACCGCTTGGGAGTGGTTCTTGATAGTTGACTAACACATGATTCTCAGGTGTTGGATGTTGTCAAGTGCTGCTTTAATAATCTAAAAAATATAGCCAGGCTGTGCAGCTTGCCTGACCCTGCTGATCTGTGCATACTGGTACAGGCCCTTGTGTCCTCTAGGTTACACTACTGCACTGTGCTCTATAAGGGCTTACCTTGCAGTCAGTTTTGTTGCCTACAAGCTGATCCAGAATGGAGCAGCAAGACTCCAGGCTTTTTGTGCGGAAGTTGGATCATATTACACAGTGGCTAGGCCTTCTGGGCTGACCGCTAGTGATGTGGCAGACTGACTACAGGGTCATTTTGCTGACTTTCAAAGTCCTGAACAACCTAGGCCCCAGTATCTCTGTGCTCTCCGGGTTCCCTACATGCCTGGGATGTTTGTTTAGTCCATAAGATGGACATTTGAAGGCCTTTCCCCACGTCTTAGATCTGCTGGTGATCGTACGTTTGTGGTGGCAGCCCATGTTCCGTTGAAATCTCTCCCTGTTGACATGTATATGTCCAAGTCCTTTGGCTCCTTTAAAGCAAAACTGAGGAATTTATTTGCTTGGAGAAGCCGACCCTGATTCTGTGAAGCACTGTTATGTTTATTCAAGTATTTGTTCTGCATTTCAATACTTTGTTGAAATGAAAGTAATGTTCTTCACTCATAACAGCATCCCCCATCTACACTAAGGCTACAAACATTTCTATTGTGACATCTCTAGGTGAAACGCTTGAAGTGGCAGATACATTTAAATATCTAGGCATATGCTTGATAGCAAGGTCTTTCAATGCCCATATTGATAGTCTCACCAGTAAACTTAAACTAGACTTGGATTCTTCTTTAGAAACAGGGTGCTCTTTCCACCCAAGGTCAGCCTTAGACTAGTTTAGGCCACGTTCCTCCCACTTCTAGATTGTGGTGACATAATATATAATTGCACCTCGGCAGCCAATCTACACAAGCTTGACATGTTGTTTCACCATGCCCTGCACTTTATCACCAAGACACCTTATAGGATGCACCACTGTGATCTGTATACAGAAGTTGGCTGGATGTCCTTCGCCTCAAGGCGACTGTCTCATCTCGGCAGGTGGATGCTCAAAATCCTTCTAAACAAACTTTCAGGCTATATCGCCTCTCTCATTCACATTTCTCACAGTACCTACTCCCTAAGGAAGTCAGCTTTCATCCTCCTGGATGTGCCTAGGACTTGCACCTCCCTTGGCAAGGGCACTATTTCCTATGCCCTTCCTGTGGCACGGAATAGCATTCAGGCAGTGTTCAAGCTCACTAGTCTCGTTTCGGTTAACTTCTTCAAAACACTGGCTGCTAAACATTTCAGGGTAGTATGTAATTGTCAGAGGGCTTAGCTGTCATTGTCATCACCTCCATCCCTCCTCCCCTTACCTGACATTCCCCCTCTACCCACCCCCTGCTTACCCCTTCTCTTCCTACTTCTCACCCCCCTATAATCCCCACCTTCCTTTCCTCCCCCTCCATCTGCCCTACCCCGGTCCCCCCTTCCTAACTCTCTCTCCATTGCCTATTGTCCATTGCCCTCCCCTTCCCCTCCCCCTTCTGCTCCACCTTTCCAGCCCTTTATGGATGTCCCTGTGCTCCACTCCCCCACCCCAGACATGCACTTAACTTTTTTTTCTTCCATCTCTTTTCTACCTTCTCGATCTTTCCACTCATGACTTCATAGTATGCATTCCCCCCTTTTTTGTTCTCCCTACCCCCTGCTCATCCCGATGCTTTACACATCTCTTCCATTTCTCACCTGTCCGATCTCTCACCCTCTGAATCAGCCACCCCTTCAACCCTAATTCAGCATGCTACACAAATGAGTTCAAGTAACCACCCGGCTGACTGTTGCTTAAGTCTTTATTGTTTGCATTGTATTTTCCCATTCCACCCTGTAGCTAGTCAACATGTTACCATGCACTGTATCTTGTCATTTTATTACCATGCACTTTATTACTGTACTGTATGATTATTACATGATTTCCCTGTTATTGTTCTGTGCATAGCACTTTATCTTTTATTGCTGTCATGTAATTGTTCCGTGGATTGAGTCACCTGTAATTCATTGTAATTGCTTTTATGTGTTGCACCTGCCATGGTTGTCTATATGTATATATCCCTGTTTTTATGTAATCAGGACCTCCTTGTGAATGAGCCTGCTCAATGGAGCTTTTCCTGCAATAAACTTGAATTGAACTGAAATAGATTGTTATTATAAGACTGTGTATTGTATTGTTCCTGTCTCTCCCTTAAGGTACAGTATGTGATAATCACAGTATGTGCACTATGAGGTTCAGAAAGGTGCATTTTAAATCAAACATCAACTACTACCACTACTGACAGCAATTATGGAAACATAGATACATAGATACATGGACAGTGTCGGCAGATAAGGGCCTATGGCCCACCTAGTCTGCCCATTTGAGTTTGTAACTTCAGTTTATGTTTTCCTAGAACTCTGTTGTCCCTTACCCCTGACCTCCAGAATTCTTTTGTGTCTATCCCATGCATTCTTAAATCCCGTGATTGTTTCAGTCCCCACCACTTCCTCTGGCTGGGTGTTCCACTTGCCCACCACTCGTTCTGTGAAGAAATTCTTCCTCACATTTCCTCTGAATCGTCCTCCCTCCAACTTCATCCCATGACCTCTAGTCCTGGAACATCTTTTTCGCTTAAAAATAGTGTATTCTTGCACCCTGTTCCTCCCTGTAAGATACTTATATGTCTCTATCATGTCCCCTCTCTCTCTCCCTCCTCTCCTCCAGGGAGTACATATTCATTTCCTTCAACCTGTCCTCATAGGACTTGTGATGCAATCCATGTACCATCTTTGTTGCCATCCTCTGAACCTTCTCTACCCTGTCTATGTCCTTACATAGGTAAGGTCTCCAGAACTGTACACTGTACTCCAGGTGGGGCCTCACTAATGTCTTGTATAGTGGAATTATGACCTCCCTTTTCCTGCTGGTGATGCCCCTGCCTATGCATCCCAGCATCACATTTGCTTTACTTGCTGCCTTGTCACACTGTTTCCCTACCTTGAGGTTATCAGCGATGATAACCCCAAGATCCCTTTCCTGCTTGGTGCATGCTATATCTTCACCCCCCAACTGATGTATTGTGCCAGGGTTTTTGTGCCCCATATGCATTATCTTGCACTTCTTTGCATTGAATTTCAACTGCCAAACCCCTGACCATTCTTCAAGTTTCTGCAGGTGTCTTCTCATTCTGTCTACACCCTCTGGTGTGTCTACTCTGTTACAGAGCTTTGTGTCATCAGTGAACAGTGAAATTCTGCCTTCTAGGTCCTGTGCAATGTCACTGATGAAGATGATGAATAGGACTGGTCCTAGCACTGATCCCTGTGGTACCCCACTAGTCACTCTTCCCTCTGTGGAGTGACAGCCATTTACCACTACACTCTGTGTCCTGCCGCCCAGCCAGTTACCTACCCACCGCACTACTGTCCTGCCCACACCCATATTCCCTAGTTTGTGCAATAAATATAATGTGTTCACATGTTTCATTCAGTTGTTGTCACTGATAAAATCAGTAGCATCATGAAAAACAAAATATTTATCTTTCATTGTACAATATATTTAAGTATTTAAACAAATTTACCAGGTAGTTTGTGTCCGACTGAGACAAAGGTCTCTTTCGTAAGACTGTCATGACTACATGGTAGAGTACTGAGTTCATATGCATTACTTATTTGTTTCTCAAGTAGGCCCCAGGGTAGCAAATACCCATTTTCAAGGGTGACCCAGGTCACAAGAATACTTACAGTCACAGTATGAAAACAATGACATAATACTTTATAAGGACTATCTACAAGTACAAGTAAATTCTTTATCACAATGTTTTCTTAACAAATCTTTAAATCACAGTTCAGTATCACAGTGCATAAAATTATGAGGCAGTTGATTCCAAAGTCTGGTTAATCTGTATATAAAAGATATTAAAGCACTACACAAAAATGTATTATACTTACAATTCAATAGATATAGAGACAGTAAGGAGCAGTTTGGTGCATGTTATGCAAAGTACAGTATCTGTCAAATTTGAGTACATTGTTTATGACGGCTATTTCCTTGCCTTAGTTCCTGCCTGATCTTATAACTGCTTACTGGAGGCTAGTGTACGCATCCTCTGACCCTGACCAGATGCTAGCTCATTTCTGCACAATATTCCTAGCTATCTGTGACTCCCATGCTCCTGTCAGGTCAGTTAGAGTGAAGGGTGACCATCTCCCCTAGGTCCCTGCAGACTACACTGAACTTGCAAAGTTAAGAGATGCTGTCTGATCTGCCCACAAGGCATCTGGTGCCCTTGTGGACCATCAGTGGTAACACAGGCTCAGAAACCTATGCACATCAACCATCAACAGAGTCCTCTACTTCCATTCTAAATTCACCAATGAATCACCTACTCCATCTAAATTCTGGGATGTGGTAAATAATCTGCTCCACGCCTCTAGCGCTGGCCCTGAGATTAACTGTATCAGTAGCACCTCTGGGGTGGTCGCTGATCAGTATTCAATAGCTAATACCTTATATTCACAATCTGTTGATGGATATTTAGCATTGTCCCTCCTCTCCCTCCAGGCCCTCATGTTTGTTCTCCACATGCATGCCCCTACACTGGTGGTAAGAAACTGGAATTCTCCAATATTACCCCTTCTGTAGTTCTCCATGAACTCTCCTGCATCAAACAGGGTTCCTGCTATGGTCCTGATGCTCAGTCCCCTCACCTTCTCAAACTGGGAGCCTTGGGCATTGCAGCTTCTTTGGCCCATATGTTTGTTCCTTTGCCACAGGGATCTTTCCTGTACTCTGGAAGCATGCCACTGTTATACCACTACATAAAGTCTGCCCCGCTGACTCTCCTGCAAACTACCAGACCATATCCCTACTCCCTGTTCTCTCCACACTACTAGAAAAACTAGTTGCCAATCAAAACTCTTACTCTTACCTCTCTCATACATCCTTTACCAATCTGGGTTTCATGTAATGCATTTCACATCTACTTCACTACTCAGGCTTACTGTTTTCATTGTTTCTAACAGGGATGTGGATTTTCAGGCCGGTGTTGTTTTCTTTGATCTGGACAAAGCATTTAACATCATGGACCACTCTCTCTTTCTATACAAACTTGCTGTCTCTGGCCTCAAATACCCCCCAGGTTCTTATCTTATCTTTCTAACCACACACTGTCTCCACCAGCTCTGCTCTATCTGATCCACACAGAAACACAGAATTTGACGGCAGACAAGGACCGCCTGGCCCACTCAGTCTGCCCATCTACCCCACCCACCGTAACACCACAGACCCCACCCAATCCCCAGCCCCACCCCCACCAAGGTTCCCCATCCCACACAGTCCTGAATCCCATCACCATTTCTGCTGTCACCACGCTTCGCCAGGAGGCCACTCCAGGCACCCACCACTCCCCCTGCAAAGAAGCACCCACTATATCCCCCCCCACTTACCTCCCTCCAGCTTCACAGCATGACCCCTCATGCTTGAGCATCTCCCTTCCAAAAAACACCTCCCTTCTGAACCCCATCTACACCCATGGGGCACTCGAGGTCTCCACCTCATCCCCCCATCCCCCCTCCCGGGTGCACACATCAAGGTCCCCTAGTCTCTCCCCATAGGGCCCCCTATGCAGATCCTGCACCACCCTAGCCATCCTGCCGCTGACTGCTCCCACACTGCCCATGCCCCCCCCAGAGATGTGGCCCCCAGAAACAGACACAGCACTCCAGGTGAGGCCCCACCTGTGATCTACACAGCAGCAACACCACCCCCTTCCCCCACTGGCGACACCCTCCCAAGCACCTCACCAGCCCACCACACCACCTGGCCACCCCCAGGTCACCAGATGCGACCATCCCCAGGTCTCCCTCTTGCTTTGTGGTCAACAACACCACTCCCTGCATTTGTACTCAACCTCTGGGTTTCTGTGCCCTAAGCACTAATGCAGAACTAGTTGAGTATTCTAGTGTCATCCCTGAGGCCCTTGACAATGGAGAAGGCCCTTGACAATGGTCCCAGAAATATTACCATGGGGGTCCTGCAAGGCTCTGTTCTAGGGACTCTCCTATTTACCATTTTTATTAATCATCTGCCACTGTCTCTAAAAACCTGCAATTTCTACATGTACAGTAACGACACCATCTTTTATTCTTCCGGACATTGTTGAGCTGTCATCTCTGCTGCCCTACAACTGCACTTCAACTCTGTCTCCAGCTTGTTCAGTGCAAACTGCCTTGCCCTCAATTAATCCAAAACAATGTATATGTTCTTTGGCAACAAAAAATATCTTGCTGCTGCTCCTGACCTGACTACAAATTCCCCTAATGGTACCTCCCTAACTTCCTTGTCCCATTACAAATACATAGATGTCATTCTGGACAGTTCACTGGACATTTCTTTACATATCCAGGCACTGGTTTCCAAATTGCACAGAAAGCTTGGTGCCCTCTCCCAGGTTGGTGATCACCTTTCATTAGGAATAAGCCAGTGCCTGGTCAAATGGTTAATCCTGCCAGTCATTGACTTTGGTGATGTAGTCTACGATGCTGCCCCAAAATGCCATTTTTCAAAACTGGATACCCTATAATGCCCTCAGTAGATTCATCCTTCGAGCCCTTCCTCGCATGCATCACTGCACACTCTATGACCATTTGGGCTGGCCCTCACTACCCGATAAAAGGGAGCAACACCTAGCCTTATTTGGGTTCAAGTACTAGTTTAACACGCTGCCAAACTATTTGTGAACCCTCCTTTCCCCCACTACTCTGCCTGCACACCATCTTTGTTCTCACTCTGAAAACATGCTCATTGTCCCGTGTCGGAAACTGAGTACTGGGAATTGTGCCTTCAGTTACCAGCTCCCACAGGTTTGGGACAAGGTTAACTTGGATAATTACTCTCTCTCCACTCTTGCTGCTGCTAAGCAGCTTCTCAGAAATACTATTGTGTCATACTGTGATTGTACCTGATTTGTTGTTGGGTTATACTGTTGCCATCTGTCTACTAGCTGCAGAATTTACCAGGTAATTGATGATATAGTTCAATAAACTGTTGTATTCTTTTGTACTGTACATTTTCTATCTGTATTGTATTGATTGCGTTTTGCTACTGCTGACTTACTCCCTCTTCCCCTTCCCCCAGGTCATAACTGTAAACGAGATTGTTTTTGTATCTCTGTATTTCTACCTGGTGAAACATTTTAAATAAACAAGAAGAACCCACTGTGATAGTCAACTAACGTGGTATTCAATACTATTAACATTTTTCTCGATAATATCTTTTGAAAATAAAACAAAAGGGTTTAATTATGTAAACACTGAAAATAGAAAATAAAGTTACAAACAATGCTTTGATTGTCAGCAAAAGTTATTTTTTCTTTATAAATCATTCCCAGAGAAGATGTAGTAGTCAAAGCATTTATTCTAACTTTATTTTTTTAATTTTTTACATGCATTTAATTAAGGCTTTTTTTTTTTTGCAGCCCACAGACTGATGCAACACCTTGTTTTTTTTTTTGTCTCTTTAGTTATTGCTCCTGATATCCTGTAGGACTGGCCCACAGTTGTCATTCTTATTTGGGAGCTGTTTTAACTTGGTGTGCATCCATGCAATCCCACACAACTTCAGTAATACTCATGGGTTCTGAGATTACCAAGACATGATTTTGACAAGTTGACACTTGCCTTTTTCTTCTAATCAAGGTAAGCTGTCACGGTCTTTTGTATGTGTTTCAGTTTTGTAACATTATTATCCTACCAGAATATAAACCCGGGACCAATCAAACATCGACCAGATGGAAGGACATGAGGATTCAGATTCGTCTTCACTTTCTGCCACTGATAATACCTTCCATCTTAATTATGTCAGTGGCATGCTTTCCTGAGAAGCAGCGCCAAATATTCACAGATCCACCCTTGTGAGTGGCAGTTTGTGTTCATACTGTATGGATCTTGATACCAATCTCAAACTCGTCTTTGAACAAACCAACATTTATGCGAACCAAGCCTAACAATTTGAATTTGACTTATCTGTCAACAGTACTTGGCTTCAGTCTTCTTTTTGCTTATTCCTTGTGCTTCCTGGCTCACTTATTCCCCTCTTCTTTTCAAAGTCAAGGTTCCTCTATCAGACACTAGTCCATTTAGCCTAACTTCAGATAGCTTTGGTCTTATCACACTCACACACCTGTTCTCATAAGGCATATTATATTCATTTAGTCAGTTTTTGGTGACCAGATATGTACACAGTGCAATAGAAACATAGAAGCATTGACAATGATGGTATTTGGTAGAAAAAGAATGGCAGTCATCTAGTCTGCCCATATTTGTATAAATGCCTATTTTCAGTCACCTCTGTTCTCACCAGACTGGCAGATATCTTATTCTTGGAACCTTCTTTCAATTACTTTTCTAATTCTTGACTTGGCAATCTTCTATTTCTAATGTGTATCACCCTCAGAAATTAATTTATCTATTTCAAAAGTTTCACCAGGAAGGACATACAGAGCTGATAACAGCTCATTTCCAGATGTATCCTGGGACTGAGAGTTAAATAAGATATTTCAAGATGAGAGGGGGCACAATTTGAAGAGGGGGGTGGCTCAGGGGCAATGTGAGGAAGTATTTATTCATGGAAAGGGTGGTGGACACATGGAACAGCCTTCCTGAGGAGGTTGTGGGGTCAAAACAGTGGGGGAATTCAAGAATGCATGGGATGTGGGCCGGCCTGCCGGTGCAGCAGTAGGGCTACCGCTCATGGCGCCAGCGACCCAAGTTCAGGAACCAACTCGGGCAGCTGGAGGGTTGGCCGGTGGGAGGAGGATTGAGCACCCAGAGGATGCTCTCCTCCTTTAGGAAGGGTGGGCTGCTTGTCCTGCTGCTCTACCACCACCTGGGTGACCACAGGTGGAGGTGCAACGGAACAGCAGAAAGAAGGGAGTGGGGATGTCAGCTGGGAGTCGGAGCATTTACACATCTCGACGTGCACCACCCATAGGCTCTCCTAGTGTGCTGGCATCCTGAGGAAGGGGCCAGAAAACCAAGGGAAAAAACCCTGCAGTGCCCCCTTTAGACAGAGATCCAGGACCCAATCCCAATGCCCCTGCCAGCGCTAGATGACAGCATCCCTGATGAAAGACAGACATGTTGGGATAGAAAGAGGGGTCCCATCCCACACCTGCCTGGGGGGTACAACCAAGGCTCTGTGGGGGGATGGACTGCACAGGTGCCTGGTCAGATGAGCTGGGACACACAAGGCCACTTGAGTCTCCTGAAAAAAGGAAGTAAGGCGGAGAGGAGGGGGCATAAAGAGAGAATATAAAAAAAAAAGAGAATGCATGGGACAGACATAAGGCAATTCTACTGGAGGCAGGAGGATGTAGGCTGTTGGTTAACTAGGATCTGCAGCTTATCCAATAGTTAGGGGAAGGGGCAGACTGGGTTGGTCAAGTGGTCCTTATCTGCCATCAAAGTCTATGTTTCTATGTAACCTCTGGAAACAGGGGTGGAAGCTTTACACTTGAATCCTGCTCTATGCTGCTGTCCTCTAGGTTGCTGTCTGGCATTCCTTTGAAAGGACTGCTTGGGATACTATTTAGGCTGAGATTTTGAGCTGGCTAGGGTTCAAACAGGAACCTCAGCTTGCCTTCTTGGGTTTACTCTGTGTATGTGGGATGACCTTTCGGCCTCACCACGACCTTCGGGAGCAACCACCCCATTCAGAAATTTCGTTTGAATAGGGAAGTCTAACCTGGTGTGCATGTTAGCATGCACTTGGCTGCGTGTTCAGTTAAAGCCACACTACCTCAATCATGGTCTGGTCTATTTGTCTGATTAAAATTACCTTATCCTAAACCTTTGTAGTTATTTTTCTTTTAAAATTCTTGTACCACTTATATATACCAATAGTCACAATTAAGCTTTACCCCTGTATTGTAAGTCTACAACTTTATAAGTAAAATATTTAACTGGAAAGAAATACCAGGAAATGTCATTTTGTCTTAATTCTTTACTTAAACTGGTATGCAGAATTAACATCATTTGGATCAGCAGTGCAAGCAAACAATGTATGATTAACTGGAGATTACGTCTCTCCTACTTTTAGATACAATCATACAATAAAGTAAAAATAAAATAAAATAACATAAAATGCAAGTATCATCCCTCCCTGCTCCATATCAGAGAAAATAGCAATTCATAACACACAGTGCCATACCTTGATGTCTCAAATGAAGTCCTGGGCAGAAGGATGTGCTGTCACAGCTCCTTCCTATCTTCTGCCCTCCTTTAGCTTAAATTAGTCTAAATTTATATGTTTTTTGGATGTACCTCATGTTACACTTCTGGTAGAAGTGTGTCTCATGATACACTTCTTGTAGAAGTATACCCTGTGACCCACTTCTTGTAGAAGTATGCCCCGTGACACATTTCTTGTAGAAGTGTGTTAATCATGCAAGGTGGCAACAAAAATATCTTATTTTAAAAGTGGAATGTCATGTCAGATTCTTGCTTTACTGGAACATTGTTTTGTAGGCTCTAACTCTTTTTTGCTACAGGGGAAACTGTGGTTTAGCTAGCATTCTGTCTAGCACGAAATGTGTACTCTTTCACTTCCTCAAATAAAATCTCCCCATTTTACAGTTAGTTCCAAATAAGACATGCAGATATAGTTTTTCTTTTAAACTGTAAACTGTTGATAGCACAAAAACCCTATAATGTATGTTTACACTATTAGAAATAAAACACACTCAATTTATTATGAGATAAACAGAAACTTAAAGCTAAATTATGTTTTCAACTTAAAAATGTTAATGATACAGCTTATTTGCTACAGAGGAAACTGTGGTTTAGCCTATGCTGTTAAACATGGAGCTGTCTTGAAGTGTGTTTTTTTTTCACTTCCTCAAATAAATTTCCCCCATTCTACAGCAGTTTTAAAACTAGATATTTTCTTTAAACTGTAAACTGTTAATGTTACAACTAAATATTACAAAGAAGCTATACTCATTCTTGTTTTAAATGTATCTTTAAACTATTTTACAATAAGGCACACTCAGTTTATTGGCTCAACAGAATTATGCTTGATAATAAGGTTGTATTTAATTCAATTTAGGGAAAGCAGCAGTAAAGCATTTTTCAATTGTCATTATTTACTGTAATTTAGAGAAAAGTCAATAAGTCAGATCTATTTGTTGATTTGTCTCTGGGAAATGCTCCATCATGTCCTCTAGTTCTAGAAAAAGCTGCTTCCTTGGAATATTAGGATTAGGCAGTCCAAACAGGGACTCAAGGGGATTACAGGTTTTGCTTTTTTTGGAATATTTGGATCAGGCAGTCCAAACAGGGACTCAAGGGGATTACAGATTCTGAAATTTGTACATGGTATGTATGGATCTGATTGCCGTTCCTGATTCCTACAGGCAGGTAATAATATTCTGTGAATCCTCGCCAAACAGGACAGAACCACTGAAAGGGGCATCCATTGTTTTGGATTGTACAGCCAGTGTGAAACCGGACACCTTTAGCCATGAGTATCAATGAATACAGATTTCGGAGGCTGCAGCCATCCTGCAGAGTCTACTGTATCATAAAGAGGCTCGGAGCATGTGGTTGTCAACATCTGAGCCTGACTTCAGGATGGCCATCAGCGCTGCCCTACCAGGGCTGTCAGGCATGGCCTGAGCCACCTCCATGGCCTTGTCCCACAGGGCATTCTGGTACTGAACCATGTGGACGAGGAAATTCTGAGACTGTATAGCACATGTGGCTGAGGAATAACCTTTTCTGGCCAATTGGTCAGTTTGTTTGGGGTCTTTATCTGGAGGCCGAGAGCTCAGGTACCTAAGGTGCTTGGAGTGATCGAAGGCAGCATTAATAACAACGGAGTCTGCTACCCATAAAAAAGATCATCCCTGGGAGTACAATACAGCCGGCCTGACTTTTTGGAAACTGCAGGCATTGAAAAGGGGTGCTTCCAGGCTGCCCTGTTGACAACCCTATAGGAGTCAATAAGCGGAGGAACAACCATGGGCAGGGTGTCCTTCTTCCTAAGAAAGGAGGCTAGCTGATGTCACTCTGGATCCAGCTCCTCTGTGTCCCATCCATACAGCTGCTGGATGTGCTGCATGATGTCCATCAAAGTTGGATCATCGGGGGGGATGAGGAGTGTCTTTAGTCCTGTCTGGCTCCAATGGAGGGTCAGAGTCATTGCAGCCTGAGGAGGAGGAAAAGTGCCCTGGAACCTGGGGAGGGTGAACTGGAGTGGGGATGGTTTCTTGGCCTCCCTTTTGGTTGTGGGGTGCCAGCACCATCCAGTATTGGAGTAGTTCCCCTAGGTGTAGGGATAGATGGGCAAACCAGAGGCTTGTCAGGAGGTGGACCCTGAGGACTAGGTTTGGAGGGCTCCTTAGTGGTATCCTTAAAATAAGCCCACCAGGCCACAAAAAGCTCATTTAAAGCCTGTGGAGGATTGAGCAGCAGGGCTGGTGTGTCTGGCATCAGAGGGTTTGGCTTAGAGGGCCCTGGCATCTGGTCATCAGGCTGGGGTAACCCAGGCATTGGTGCCAGTTGATCTGGGTTACCTGTGTCAGTCCCTGGGGGATGTAGTTTTCCAGCGTCAGATGGGCTGGACAGTGCATCAGGTCCTCGGGTGTCAGCCGAGGCTGGTCGTCGGGCCCAGCCAGCAACTTAGGAGGATGAGGTGATGACAGGCGTAGACAGGTGCCAGACTGGTGACTTAGCTGGTATCTGCCTCGGAGGAGTCACCAGAACTGGGAAGATGGCTCCCAAGTGGGACAAAGGCGCCACTCATGCAGGGGAGGAGAGCGCTGTCCCAGGTGTCGCCTGGTGGAGTTGGCCTCTGACATCAGGGAGGACTCAGTAGACACCCTGGCTGGGAGAGACAGGTAAAGACCTGCCACCCAAAGAACCACTGGCCAAGCCACCTGGCTTAAGACCTTCAAGAACTAAGGGCCTAATATTCAGGAGCTGAGAGGCAGGGGACAAAGTCCCAAGCCCTGAAGAACCTCCTCCAGAAACAGTAAGACGGGAGGGAGGTTGGGTCACCGGTAGCCCGGAGGAGGAGAGGGCTGTCACGGTGGAAGGAGTTGACTGGGGGGGGAGACCCAGAAGTGGTCACCAAATTAGTTGAGGACCTGGAGCAAGAAGCTGACTGGGGTTTCTCCCTATGCTTCTCCCAGTGATTATGCTTGCCACTCAATGACTTCTCCTTATGGGAAGAAGAAGTTGAAGTCCCGGAGGCTGAGGAAGATAACAAACTTTTCCAGTGAAGCTCCTTCTCCATCTTGGTTAGCTTTTTGGAAAGCAAGAAGGCTTTGAGGGTCTTCTGGCGGTGAAGCAGAGTGTACTGGTTGAAATCTAGGCAATGCTGGCAGACCTCTGTGTTATGGTCCAGGTCTAGGCAGAACAGGCAAGCTGAATGGCCGCCCTTGTGAGGGATCTGCTTGCCACAGGCACACTTCAATCGCTGCCGCTCGATGGAGGAGGATGGAGGAGAAGAAGACATGCACAAGATCTTGTAGGAATAAAGATTAAAAAAAATAAATAAATAAAGCGCAAAAATGGCGGTTGACTTAGAGCAGAAAGCATCCATGGAGCCAATGTGCGTGGGTTGACAGTGGGAAAAAAACTGAGATTGGGCTGGGGGACCACTCCTTTTATACCTTACATGACGTCAGGGGCGGGCCGACATCAGGGGGCAGTCCCCCACTATAGATTGCTATCTAGAAGTTTTTGTGGGGTCCTGACGCCTGCCAGCTTCAGCCCTAAAAGTGTTACCTTCTGCAAGAGCCCCATTAAAGAAAGAGCTGTGTTTGTTGTCCTGCAACACTGTATATCCCATGTTGTACTTATAGAAGTGCACAACAGGAGCAAGAACACTAAAGCAGCATTCAGTTTCATGCTTTTGCATTATGTTTAATTCAAACAGGACACAAATATCATATTATATAAATCAGTATGTATGGGCAACAGATAGTGTGGGAGCTCCCAAACCAATCTCCAGAGCACAGGATTGCCCCCTCTCCACAAAAAAACTAATTGTAAGGCTGATGGCATATTTTGCATACTGTACATGTTTCTACAGTCATGCTTACAGCAACTAGTGAAACTTCAGTTTTCTCAGAAATCAGTGGTGTCCCAGATCAGGGTGGGGGTGGGGTGGCATGTCAGTCAAACATGGGCTCCAAGATGGCAGCATGTGCCAATGTAAACATTTTTTTTTTATTTGTAATTTTTGAACAGGAAAGGAGCATTTAGTTGTGATAGGTTGTTTTGAGGTGCATCCTGTGGGTGGGTTACATGGACCTGTTTTACTGATGGTGAATGCTGGCCGCATCACCGGGGAAACTTCCCCACTCTTCGTCAGTAAGTGCCATGGGATCTTTTAGTTCCACCTGGACAGTGACCAGAGATGGGCAGAAGGGATCTCCACCTAACATCACATTCGAAGGATGGCATCTCAACAGTGCAACCTCATCGTACTGCACTACAGTGTCAGTTATGTATATGACTCCAAGTGCCTGGTGTAGGGCTAGAACCCATGAGCTTCTGATTTTCTTACCCCCAAGGCCGGCGTCCTACCTACTGAGCCACTAATCTCCCATGGGCAGCTGGGGATAATACAGGTAGGACACAAAAATTATACTGTGACACAAATTTACTGAAGCAGATGACAGACACTGCTGGGTTACTGGATGCCTATAGAAAGATTCATTCAGATGGTGGTCATACAATGACTATATTTTTGTATCTAGTCATATAGTGATACGAGAAGATAAAACCACTGTCTAAGCCACATCAGACAATGTTGAGGGGAAGGTGAAGATGGGGGTGTTCAAAAACATAACGGGTAATGGGTTTTGGGGCTTAAATATCTCCCTCCTGGAAGAGGAAAAAGTGGTTGCAGGCTGCAATTAATTATTCGGGCATGGGTGTCAGTTGTTTGATGTTTTGAGCACTTAGTGGCCTGGTGGAAGGATACAAAAAGTAAGTTTACAAAGTTTTTCAGAGACAAGGGAAATCAAAAAGCAAAAGGGAATATTTAACATATTTACAATTAAACGCTCAGTTATCTAAATTAATATCCCCTACAAAATGTAGGTAAAGTCTCTTATAAAGATCAAATTAATGATATCAGAAGTAAAATGAAGGCATTTCAGTATGACAGGGCTAAGTTACTTAGGGCCGGAAAACAATTTGGAGTACAGGGAACAAAACAATCCCTTGACATTGTTAAAGGGTGTCAGGAATGGAAATCCCACAAAATGTTTACAGCTATAAAAGATGGAAGCGGCAAAATTCATAAAGTTCAACTCCAGTCATGACCATTATAGAACACTCTATAAGGGAATCTTTTGGCACAGAAATTCTGGCACAGGAGGGCATTGAGGGATATTTAAATTCCTCCTGAATGAATACCCTTGCAGCAGTAGAACAGAAAGATTTGGTAACCCCAATTTCAAAATTTGAAATTGAACAAGTCATTAAATCACTGAGGCCTAATGCATCTCCTGGCCCAGATGGGCTAAGCACATAATTTTATAAAAAATTCTCAGTTCTGAGTCTCATCTTGTTGTTTTTAATGATATGCTGGAGAATCTAAGATCCTCTGAGGATGTGTCTCGGGCCATGTTAATATTATTATTTAAGAAAGGGGATCACTTAAATTTAGGCAACTGGAGACCTATATCTTATGAACGTGGCTCAAACAATTCTTAATAGGATACTATGTGGTAGACTCAGTAAAACTGCATACGAGGTGATTTCTCCAGAACAAACCTGTGCGATCCTGAGAAAGAACATGGGGAGTATAGCCTAGAAGTTAAAGGAATGAGGTGTGAACGAGCTTGATACATCCAGCAGACCAGACCTGAGTTTGAATCTCACAACCTCCAATTGCATACTGTGTGACTCTGAGCAAATCACTTAACTGCCCCAGTGCTCCCAGGTCGCCCCTGAAAACAGGCACTTGTGCCTAGTGGGCCTTACCCAGTTACCAAAGACTAAAATAAATAAACAAATTGGATCAGCTATCACATGAGTTTTTATTCCGAGCTTTAACATTTCTCGGCATTCTGATTTACTTTATTAAATTGATTAGACTGTTGTATTGCAGAGCAAAATTGATTGCACTGATCAATGGGATGTTAGGTAAAACAATTAGTAATGCCTAATGGGGTCCATCAGGGCTGCTCCTGAGCCCGCTTTTATATGTCTTTTGTCTTGATGGTGAGGCCCTGCCTGGAGTACTGTGTCCAGTTCTGGAGGCCCCATCTCAAGAAGGAAATTGATCATGTAGAGGCAGTACAGCGGAGGGCAACCAAAATGTTGCATGAACTGCATCAGAAACACTATGAGGAAAGACTCAAGGAATTAAATATGTACTCTCTAGAGGATAGGAGGGAAAAGGGAGACATGATAGAAACATTCAAATACCACAAGGGCATCAATAAGGTACAGGAGGGTGGCATTTTACATAGAAAGAGATGCTCAAGAACAAGGGGGCATAATGTGAAGTTGGAAGGGGGGAGAATCAGAGGAAAGAGGAGAAGTACTTCTTCACAGAAAGGGTAGTGGACACCTGGAACAGACTTCCACTAGAGGTGGTAGGTATCAATATGGTAGCAGGATTTAAGCATGCATGGGATGGGAAGAAGGGGACCTTACTAACAGGGATGGGGGTTAAGGCAACAGATCAAGTAGGGTCTGCAGTGCAACATAAGGTAGGACATTTTTTTATGGCCAACTAGATGGGTCAAGGGATCCTTTTCTGCTGATAACTTCTATGTTTCTATGTTTGATGTTTCAGTTAGGAAATTTGGACAAATTCCAGAAGTTCAGGGAAGAAAAATATTACTTACCATAGTAATCTTGTTTCTTCCCAGTGATACTCAGGTATTTAGAACTTCTGCAGTGTCCCTTTAAGACTGAACTGCCTCGAGAGAATTTGGAATGGAGAAAGGAGAAAGTCCAGAGGGGGTATTGCTAAGATCAAAGGGGATAAGTGGGCATGTGAGGAGGAGGAGGATCATATAAAAGCATCTATCCTAAACAGATACTTCTGTTCAGTATTTACTGAAGACAAGGTAGGGCAGGGCCCACAGCTCTGCACCATGGACACAGGGGGGAGGGAGGTGGTGTGCACTAGTCCCTTCACAAAAGA
This sequence comes from Neoceratodus forsteri, assembly GCA_016271365.2. NCBI lineage: Eukaryota > Metazoa > Chordata > Ceratodontiformes > Ceratodontidae > Neoceratodus > Neoceratodus forsteri. The sequence goes on from CM057459.1 coordinate 1,297,543,394, forward strand.
AAGGGTCCTACAAGAGCTCGATAAGCTCAGAGTGGACAAGACAATGGGACCTGATGGCATACATCCCAGGGTACTAAAGGAGCTAAGGGTGGAACTAGCAGAGCCATTATCAGAACTGTTTAGTGAGTCTCTGAGCACAGGAGCGGTCCCAGAAGACTGAAGAAGGGCTCATGTGATCCCGCTCCACAAGACTGGTAGCAGGAGGAGGAGGCAGGGAACTACAGACCAGTCAGTCTTACCTCAGTAGTGGGAAAGATTATGGAAACACTCCTTAAAGAAAAGATAGTGCAACACCTGGAATCTATAGGAGCACAGGATCCAAGACAGCATGGATTTACAACTAATCTCATAGATTTCTTTGACTGGGTAACCAGAGTGGTGGACCAAGGGGGAGCAGTTGATGTTGCCTACCTTGACTTCAGCAAAGCTTTCGATACTGTTCCACATAGAAGATTGATTAATAAGCTGGGTAGGCTCAGGGTGGGTCCGATGTTGGTCAACTGGGTGGCAAACTGGTTGGTGGGTAGAAAACAGAGAGTGGTGGTAAATGGTATACAGTCAGAAGAGATGCAAGTCACAAGTGGGGTACATCAGGGATCAGTCCTGGGGCCAGTCCTCTTCAATATCTTCATCAATGACTTTGTAGATGAACTGGAGGGTAAGGTTTGTCTGTTTGCAGATGACACCAAGAACTGCAACAGAGTAGATGATCCAGATGGGGTGCGCAGAATGAGAAGAGATCTGGATATACTAGCAAAATGGTCGGAAGAGTGACAACTGGGGTTTAACGCAAAGAAGTGTAAGATCATGCACTTAGGGAAGAGAAACCCTGAAGCCACCTATAGGCTGGGAGGGGAGTTCCTGGCAGTCACAAGGGAAGAAAGAGACTTGGGCGTCATCATCACCAATGACCTGAAATCATCCAAGCAGACCTCTACAGCAGTAGGTAAGGCTAGAGGGATGTTGGGGTGCATTAGTAAGGGTATCACAAGTCAGAAGAGGGAGGTAATAATCCCTCTTTACAAGACACTGGTTAGGCCCCATCTGGAGTACTGCATGCAGTATTGGAGGCCACACCCTCACAAAGACATTACCCAAATTGAGGCAGTCCAGAGAAGGGCAACCAAAATGGTGCAGGGACTGCATCAGAAAACATTTGAGGACAGATTAACTGAGCTCAATATGTATATCCTAGAGTAAAGGAGGGAGAGAGGGGATATGATTGAACCATTCAAACAAGGTGAAAGAGTCTAACATGTTTCAATATAAGAAAAATAGCAGGACAAGAGGATACAGCATGAGATCAGAGGGAGGCCGATTAAGGGGTAATGTGATGAAGTTCTTTTTCACAGAAAGAGTGGTGGATGCATGAACCGGCCTACCTCAGGAATTGGTGGATATGAATACAGTGCAGGGCTTCAAACAGGCATGGGATAGGCATAAGGGAGCAATACAGATGAGTATGAATAGATAGGCTATTGACAGAGCAAAGGCCTATGGCACATTCATAAGGTAGAAAAAGAAATGGGCAGACTGGATGGGCCTTGAGGTCCTTATCTGCCGTCAACTTCTATGTTTCTATGTTTCTATGCATGCAAATGATGTAATCTTTGTGTGTGCTATTTTCAAATTCTGCCTTGAATTAACTGCCTAGGGTCTAAACCCTCAGATTTTTGGAGCCTGGAAAGACAGGCCTCAAAAAAACTAAACATCTATATATAAAAAACTTAGTAATTAGAAATATAATAATAATGGAATAACACCCAATGCCCCCAAGAGGAGGAAAACCCCCAAAACTGGAGGTCATAAAATGTAACAATACCCCTGAATGTCAGAAATCACCTGAAGGGGAAAACAACAAAATGAACCCAAATCACAAGCAATAGTGCCTGATTGTGGCACCTATAAAGTAGGCTGCAAAATCATTCCCAGTAATGCAGAGGCTACTGGTTCTTGAAGGGGAGGCAGGGTGGGAAGTTCTGAATACCTGAGTATCACTGGGAAGAAACAAGATTACTATGGTAAGTAATTTTTTCTTCTAACCCCAGTAATACTTAGATATTCATAACTTCTGCAGACTAAGAAGCAGTACCTTTGGAGGTAGGCACATAACCTACTTTGGAAACAGACTCTGCAGGACTGCTGTGCCAAACATGGCATCATTCCTGGAGAGGATGTCCAAACTGTAATGCTTTGTAAAGGTGTGTACTGTTTTCCAGGTAGCTGCTTTACAAATGTCCACTAATGGGGCATCCCTGGCAACTGCTATGGTAGCAGCTGTACCCCTAGTGGAATGGGCCCTCAATCTTGTTGGAGGTTCCCTTCCCACCTTAGAATAACAAAACTGGATGCACTGTACTATCCAGAGAGAAATGGACCTTTTAGATGCTGGGTTACCCTTTCCCACATCCCCATAAGTCAGGAACAGTTGTTTTCTGTCCTGCTATGGTCCTTAGTGGCTGTCATGTAGTAACTAAGAGCTCTCCTAACATCCAGACTGTGGAGCCTCCTTCCCCCAGTAGTAGACTGCTCAGTGAAAAAGACAGGTAGGGTAATGGTTTGGTTCAAGTGGAAATCAGAAATCACTTTAGTGAGAAATGTTCTGTTTGTTCTCAGGACCACTTTGTCCTTGTGGAAGGAAATATAGTCCTGGACTATGCAGTAAGCATGGAGCTCGCTGATTCTTCTAGCAGAAGTCATTGGCACTAGGAAAACTGTTTTCCATGTGACATATTTTAGAGAAGCTGAAGACATAGGCTCAAAAGGAGCCCCCATGAGTTTGGCTATACATACATACATTGAGGTCCCATGCCGGCACTGGCTCTCTGGGCAGATGGGAAAGGCCCTTAAAGAACCTCCTAAAGATAGGGTCTGAGGCAAAAGAAATCCTTTGCCTGACTGAAATGTAAGCAGATGCTGCAGCCAAATGTACCTTCAAGGTACTGGGCTGAAGGTCCAAAGAATGCAAATAGGTAAGATAATCCAGCATGGCTAGTATCCCAGCCTGTGTTGGTACAATATTCTGGGTGGAACATCAAATAGAAAACCTTGTCCATTTTGCAGCATAGGTTTTCTTAGTGAAAGGCTTCCCGTAACCCTTCAAAATGTCCAGGACACCTGGTGGATTCCCTGCAGGGGGAGGGCCTCAAACAACTGGTACAACAACCCACAAGACACAGGGCTATCCTAGATCTAGTACTGACTAACAGGGAAGAGATCACAGATCTCCAGGTAGAAGGTCACCTGGTGGCCAGTGACCTTCACATGGTATGGTTCAATTTGGTCACTACATCTAAATCATCCCATTCCAAGGCAAAAATATGGAACTTCAGAGGAGCTGACTTTGATAAGATGGCCAACAGAGTTAAGCTAGCCCTGGCAAAAGAAACACAGGTGAGGGGTACAGGCAAAGTGGGCAAGCATTAAGGATGCAATACTTGAAGCAACATCCCATTGTGTTAGACAGAAAAGGAAGTGAAAAAGAAGAAGGAAACCACTTTGGTTCTCAAATGCAGTAGCAGAAAAGGTCAGAGCCAAAAGGCTGGCCTTCAGGAAATATAAGGGAACACAGCGAGATGAAGATAGAGTGGCATACCAAACTGCCCTAAGGGAAGTAGGGAAGGCAGTAAGGCAGGTAAAGTCCCAAACTGAGGAAACACTAGCATGAACAGTAAAAGAAGGTGACAAGACTTTCTATAGATACAGTAGAGAAAGGAGAAAGTCCAGAGGGGGTACTGCTAAGCTCAAAGGAGGACCCTGTAAAAGCATCTATCCTAAATAGATACTTTAGCTCAGTATTTACTGAAGAGAAGGTAGGGCAGGGCCCACAGCTCAGCACCATGGACACAGAGGGGAGGGAGGTAAGCGCTACTCCCTTCACAAAAGAAAGGGTCCTACAAGAGCTCGCTAAGCTCAGGGTGGATAAGGCAATGGGACCTGATGGCATACATCCCAGGGTACTTAAGGAGCTAAGGGTGGAACTAGCAGAGCCATTAGCAGAACTGTTTAGTGAGTCTCTGAGCACAGGAGAGGTCCCAGAAGACTGGAGAAGGGCTCATGTGATCCCGTTCCACAAGAGTGGTAGCAGGGAGGAGGCAGGGAACTACAGGCCAGTCAGTCTTACCTCAGTAGTGGGCAAGATTATGGAGGCACTCCTTAAGGAAAGATAGTGCAACACCTGGAATCCATAGGGGCATAGGATCCAAGACAGCATGGGTTTACAAAAGGAAGGTCCTGTCAAACAAAACTCATAGATTTCTTTGACTGGGTAACCAGAGTGGTGGACCAAGGGGGGAGCAGTTGATGTCGCCTACCTTGACTTCAGCAAAGCTTTCGACACTGTTCCATATAGAAAATTAATAAATAAGCTGGGTAGGCTCAGAGTGGGTCAGAAGTTGGTCAACTGGGTGGCAAACTGGTTGACGGACAGAAAACAGAGAGTGGTGGTAAATGGTATACAGTCAGAAGAGATGCAAGTCACAAATGGGATACCTCAGGGATCAGTCCTGGGGCCAGTCCTCTTCAATATCTTCATTAGTGACATTGCAGATGGACTAGAGGCTAAGGCTTGTCTGTTTGCAGATGACACCAAGATCTGCAACAGAGTAGATGATCCAGATGCGGTGGGCAGAATGAGAAGAGATCTGGATAAACTAGCAAAATGGTCAGAAGAGTGGCAACTGGGATTCAATGCAAAGAAGTGCAAGATCATGCGCATAGGGAAGAGAAACCCTGAAGCCACCTATAGGCTGGGAGGGGAGTTCCTGGCAGTCACAAAGGAAGAAAGAGACTTGGGCATCATCATCACCGATGACCTGAAATCATCCAAGCAGACCTCTAAAGCAGTAGGTAAGGCTAGGGGGGATGTTAGGGTGTATTAGTAGGGTTATCACAAGTCGTAAGAGGGAGGTAATAAATTCCCTCCTTAAAAGACACTGGTTAGGCCCCATCTGGAGTACTGCATGCAGTACTGGAGGCCACACCTTCACAAGGACATTAACCAAATTGAGGCAGTCCAGAGAAGGGCAACCAAAATGGTGCAGAGACTGCATCAGATGACATATGAGGACAGATTAACAGAGCTCAATATGTATACCCTTGAGCAAAGGAGGGAGAGAGGTGATATGATCGAAACATTCAAACACCTTAAGGGCATTAACAAGGTGAAAGAGTCTAACATGTTTAAATATAAGCAAAATAGCAGGACAAGAGGACACAGCATGAGAATGGCAGGAGTCTGAGGCAGAGGAGCAGTCAGCCCCTGTAAAGCCTGGATAACGCGAAAGGCCTGTGCAATCTCATCAGCAGCTGGCATTTTTATTGCAGGCACAGAAGTCCACAAATGCTGCTCAGCTGGGGGTTCTGTGTGCTTTGTTTTCTTGGATTTATTAGAGGGAACCAGAGAGTCAGCCGGTTCAGCAAGCCTCTTTGGAACTGCTTGTGTACCCGTCTCAGGGTGGCAGTTACAGCTGTTGTTAATGTAACCCCCTTGTTATCCGGGGTTACTAGAATCCCAGTAAGACCTAGTGGTAGGCAGGGAAGGCAGCTTGTGAAACTCCAGTTAAATGGGTTTCACACTGTCTCACTCTGTTCTCAGTCTCAGCTGAGACTGAGGGATGACATCACCAATAGAACTATCGCAGCTGCATGAGCCACATTGGAATCTGCAGCAAGGGAGTTGGTTAGAATGTTGGGAGGTTTTGAAGTCAGTCTTCAGTGAGTGAGTGTGCAGTTGGGAGCTTGCTCGGAAAGCAGCTCAGTGAAGGCTCTAGGAGCCTCAGCCCTGACAGAGGGCTACTTTTAAGTAAAAAGGGTGTGTGTCTCCACCTTAAAGAGAGACACAGAAGATAATTGAAGTGGTGGAGACCGCAGTTTTCGGGTCTCAGTGCCCCCTTCCTTCGGGGGGGGCAGAAAAGGGTTCCCTGCAGATTCCTGGGGCAACCCCCTAATTCTGCTTGTGAAGGAAAAGCTGCCTATGTGTTTCCAGAGTTTATTTGGGAGAACAAGAAGATGTATGAGTCGCCTGTGGGGCACCTGCAACGTGAGGGTGAGTGTCTGCTCTTGCTAAAAGGGCCTATGTTTTTCACCCTGGGACTTGTGTGACAATGTGGGGATTGAACTACTACAATATTGAGAAGCCTAGAGTAATGGGCTAAGCAAGTTAAAAGTAGGTTCAAGTCCAGAGTTTGTTGGGATGCAAATGATATGTAGAGGAGATGTGACAGACGTCTACCCAGAATCTACATTTGAAAGTTCAGTAAAGGAATTGTTCAGTTTCCAGAGAAATGGCCGGGTATGGGCTGTGGGAGCTGGAGGTGGGTGGCCCCCCATCTTTAGTGACCAGGTCCACCCCTACTTTACCTCAGGCACTTGGCCAGTGATGAGGGAAGTACCCAGACGTGGGATTGTAAGGAAAATTCTCTCTAGGAGTCGAAGGCTCTAGTGTAGTTTGGGGAGCCACAACAGGGTAATTGGTTCATTCCTCAAACGGACCACGGATCAAGTGGCCGGCGGGGGAGCTGGGCCAGTGGGGAAAACCCAAGTAGTGTACAAGTCGGGCTGTGTACCCAAAGCTGTGTGCAAGTCCGGGCTGTGTGCCTGGTGGGTTTAGAGCCTGAGGGCTGGAAACAGTGATAAAGTGTTCTGTTGTCTCTAATCTGCATTACCAGGAATGTAGCCCCATGGGGGTCCATCTATGCTTTGTTTGTTCAGCTTGGATGTGAATAAAAGCCACACTGTAGAATCCCATTCCTGGTTCTGGACATTACAATTATTGCTTCCTGTGTTCGGATTTACTTGGGTGCCCCTGTGCAGAGTAGCCAAACCTAGGCCCCCCTGTGCCGAGTAACCTCATCCTCCCCGAACCCAGTCCCCACCAGGTACTGCTGTCAGCTTCAACAGCATGCCACCTGTCATTTTGCTAAAAAGGCAGGGGTGAGGGGTTACATTAATAATGTGGTTTTACCCATAGAAACAGAGGGTGTCGGCTGGTCAGAACTCGAGGGACCCTTAGGAACAGACAGCTTTTTCTTGAGCCGTTCAAGGCATTTTTCAACAGTTTTTTAAGGAAAAGTTTAGCAAATATCACAGTCTGTTTTTAAATGTTCAAAGCCCAAACAGACAATACATAAATTATGTCTGTCTGCCTTGGCAAAAATCTTACCACAATTGGTACAAGGTTTGAAACCGGGTTCACCGGTTCTTCTTTTAGGTTTTTCAGACATTCTGTGGGTAAAAAATACCCAAAACAAATAACCGCTAAATAAGAAAGATTTTTAAAACTTATTTAGCGCTTGCGGTCGGTTCCTGAACCGATAAGAAACCTATCAGAACCGGGAACCGAACAGAAAAATGAACCAGGACTAGAGGTTCAAGAACCAAAATTAGCAGTTCACAAAATAAAAATTTTAAACAAATGTACACTAAACTAGCAGAGTTCCTTAGTTAGAGAACTCCAATAACTACAAAATAAACCACGGTTCACCACCCGTTATACCGAACCGGGAGAAACCAAGAAAATATATTTTAAATACAAAAACAACAGTTTAGCTAAATATAACAAATAGCAAAAGGCAGCAAATGAAAAGGAGAAAAATACTTATGTATTTTTATAAGTTTTATCACGTCAGAACAGGTAGATGAGGAGAGGCTCTCTGAGCTTCTCGTCTTGATAGGCGGAGAGTGAAATCTGAGGTTTAGAACCTAGGCAGTTAGTTCAAAGCAGCATTTGAAAATAGCACGCACAAAGATTCCATCATTTGCATACCATTCCAACTTCTCTCTGGGCAGTTCAGTCTTAAAGGGACATTGCAGAAGTTATGAATACCTGAGTATTACTGGGGTTAGAATTTCTATTACTGCTACCATCCCACAGTTGAAGGCAAGTGCTTATGCAGATGACATGTGCCTTTTCTTAGTAGATTTGAATTCATGTCATTTGGCTATACACATATTTCAGAAGTATACACAGGTATTGCGTGCCAAAATTAACTTTAGGTAGAGTAGTGCCTTATGTTTAGAGTCAACTAGAGATTTCAGCCTAAAACATATTGTTAGTGTCCTCATAGTCCAGTCAGACATAACCATATTACAGTTAAAATACGGACCACTAGACACTGCCAGGTTAAACAGGGAAGAGAAGATTTTGGAAGGAGAAAAAAAGGTAAACAGATAAAAAAAAGCAAATCTCTAAAAAGAAGAGTTTATTATCTGATAAAAACCTTGTTGCTTCTGGTATTCCTTTTCTTAAGTTATGTCTTTCCCTCTCCACAGGAGTTGAAGACTAGGTTATATAGCTTGTTGGTTCAGCTCCGGTGGAGGAGCAGACTGAATCTAGTATGAAGGAATTTTACTTACTTGCCTGTGAAAAGTGGTGGTCTGTCAATGATTAATCCTTCGTGGATCACTTGAATCCGGGAATGGGTCAGCCCAGTAATTCCACAATGGGAGAGGGGTAGAAGGGCATTCCCCTCTGCTCAAAGGAGGAAACATATCCCCCCCTTATATGCTAACAGCCTTGAGGAAAGTGAAACAATGGAGACTGATGCCAGATCATTTTAGAACTTATACAAGGAAAGCATTATATTTGTATATTATTGATTCATGTTTTTCAGAACCAGTTGTGTCTCCTAACGGCACCATTTAGTCTGCACCAGATACCATTTTAAACAACTGACAGACCCCAGACTCCCACCCCAGATGTGGAACACAATCTGGATGATCTGTCATGGAAGACTCAGTGTCCGTGATTCATATAAACACAAAGCCCTAATAGAAAGATTTTGTCCTAGAGATATGTGCAGTGGGGTACTTGAAACACGGGCTCATTTATTTCTGGAATGTCTCTGTGTAGAAGTTTTTTTGGAAAATTTAGTAGATGTTTTACTACTCCCTGATATTAAAGAGATTACTTATGAAATTTTAAGAAGAAATATATAAAACCATTTTCCTGCCCCCTCCTCCCCAGCCATTGACAGCAACATTCTCTCTCCTCCATTTACAAAAAGGACCATCAGCTTTATCCTTGGTGGGGGTCGGGGGTGCCTGGGGAGCACCACTACAGAGACAGAGGTACTGGAAGGGGTGAGTGCTCCCCCTGTCTCCCCCTCTAGCTCTGCTTCTGCAAGATATCTCCTTTATGTCATGAACATGCAGTATAATCATTAATTTTAATAATTTGCCTTAAAATCAAACTCAGTTTCTCCTCTGGAAGCAATACAAGTAAAATTAAAATGTCTCCATGCCATTTATAGTCCCTGTTAATTGGGTCAGAGATTACTGCACTTCTGCTCACACCTGGTTCTAACAGAGCACTGGGGCTTCTTGTGATTTTATTCCAGGCCGAGTTTGATTTTCAGAGGGATTTATGGCCTACTAGTGCTTTACTTATGCATTTCATGCTCTGCATACCTATTATCACCCTTCACTTAAAATTCATGAAGGCAAATCTAATCAAAGTTATTTTAGGAACCATTAGTTCCATGGATTCAAACGGATGTACTACAGAATTTGCCATAAAACCAATGCCTTGACCCAATAAATCTATAAGATGTATGTGTGACTTAGAGAGGGAAAAGAAGAAAAAGTTACCTACATTGTAGCTACGGATCTTCTACTTAGTGCTTTCATCTGAATACCACTTCGAGTAGATAGCCTGCACGTGCTCTTTGCTCCGGAGTATTCAGAGTAGTCTAAACTAATTCAAGCACTGATAACGCAACCCCTGAGCCTCAACTGCCAGGTCAATACAGGTCCAGAAGACCTGTACTAAAAATACAAAACAAGTACACCTGACTGAAATTAGTCTTTGCAAAAAAACTTTGTTAATGCACCAGTTAGGGTAACTTAATGCCACAGAAGTAGGGAAATGTGGTGTTAGAGTTTTCAACCCTAACTTCTCCATCCCCACCCCCAAGCAGCAGAAGGAAAAAACATTATTTATTTATTTAGTTTTTGTTCACCAGGTGGGTGCCATAGCCACAAAGAACAGGTTACTCACCTGTAACAGTAGTTCTAGGAGTGGTATATGTTGTTCATCCACACTCTTTGGCATGTCCCTTTCCCTTTAAATCTAGCTGGAAAGTCTTCAAGCTGGCTCCTCCCACCCACCCAGGTGGTAAATACCTAGGCTTCGCCCCATGATGCCAGATCTTAGCCTGCTGGAAGCAAGGTGATGCGCCTAAAGCCGGGGAGGTCAGGTAGGTGCGTGTGGATGAACAACATATACCACTCCTAGAACTACTGTTACAGGTGACTAACCTGTTCTTCTAGGAGCGTGGATATGTTGTTAATCCACACTTTGGCAGACTCCTAGCAGTCTCTCTGAGAGGAGGGAGGCAAGGCGCACACCCCCTACTTAGGAAACGGAGATTGGAGAACTGAGGCCCCAAAACCAGCATCCCAGCGTGACTCAAGGTTGATGTGGTAGTGGGAAATAAAGGTGTTTGCTGACTTCCAGGTAGCAGCCTGACAGATTTCCTGGATAGGGATGTCCCTGGAAGCAGCCACCGATGCAGCAGTATGGTGGGTAGAATGAGCTCTTAACCCTCTGGGAGACTCCTTGCCCGCCAACTCATAGCACAGACCTATGCATGATGTGATCCATCTTGCAATGGTCTGTTTGGCTGCAGGTCTTTCAGAAGCGGCTTCAGCGTAGGTGACAAACAGCTGGTGAACCTCTCCATGAATTTCTGCCATTCTTTCCTTACAGTAGGAGAGAGCATGTCTCAGGTCCAGAGTATGGAGCCTGTGCTCGGCATCCGAGGTGTAGTTAGGGTAGTATACCAGCAGAGTCAACACCTGATTAAGGTGAAACTCTGAGACCACCTTCGGAAGGAATTTTGGGTTGGGGCGCAGGACAACTTTGTCCCTGTAAAAGACCAGATAAGGGGAGTCCACCGAAAGCGCCTGGAGCTCCCCTGTCCTTCTGGCTGATGTGATAGCCACCAGGAAGGCCGTCTTCCATGACAAGTGTGAGAGCTCACACTTGTGCATGGGTTCGAATGTCTTGCCCATGAGCTTTGCCAAAACCAGCAAGAGATCCCATGTAGGTGGAGGTTCGCGCACCAGAGGGGATATGTGGTCCAGGCCTTTGAAGAAGTGCCCGACCACTGTCGCCTGTGTCAATGTCAGCTGACCGTCCCACGCCCAGTAAGCAGAAATGGCTGCCAGGTGCACTCTAAGGGTCGAGGACCACAGGCCCCCTTTGGAGAGAGACCAAAGGTAGTCTAGAATGTTAGCCACAGAGCAGGATAAGGGGTCCAGACTCTTACCCTGACACCAAATGGAAAATCTCTTCCATTTGAAGGCATAACATTTCCTGGTCGATTCCTTGCGAGATGCCTCCACCACTGTGTAGACATCCCCGGAAAGACTCAGAGCCTGGAACTCTAGCCGCTCAGGCACCAGGCTGTGAGGTACAGGGATTGAAGGTCCAGATGGAAGACCTTCTCCTGGTTTAATGATATCAGGTCCTGGCGTGTGAAAAGCCGATCCAGGGGCCTGCAGCTGAGGCTGAGGAGATCTGAGTACCAGAATTGGCGCGGCCAATCCGGGCTACCAGAATCACCTTCGCCTTGTCCCTCCCCACCTTGAGTAACACCCTGTGGCTCAAGGGAAATGGAGGGAAGGCACAGAGGAGGCCTGGGGTCCATGGCCTCGAAAAGGCATCCCCCTGTAGAGAGCCCTGCTGTGGGGGGTGGGCATGGTACAGACTCAGCTTGGCATTCTCCCTGGAGGCAAACAGGTCCACCAACAGTTTGCCCCAATGGGAGAACAGACTGTAAGCTACCTCTGGATGGAGGGGCCACTCGTGGGATGTCTAGCCTAGTCGGCTGAGAGTATCCGCCAGTTGGTTCGAGACTTCTGCCACATGGATGGCTAGGAGATCCACCTCCAACTGGCTGATCAGGGTCCAGATGCAGAGCGCCTCCTTGCACAGCAGACGGGGAATGCATGCCGTCCTGTTTGTTGAGGTAGTACATGCTCGTGGTATTGTCCATCTGGACTTGAACCACTTGACCCTGGAGCTGAGGAGCGAATGCTGACAGTACCAGTCTGATCGCTCTGAGCTCCAACAGGTTTATGTGGCAGTGGGACTCCTCACGGGTCCAGAACCCATGGGCCCTGTTGTCCCCATGTGAGCTCCCCTGCCCATGAGAGAGGCATCGGTCGTGAGGATGACCGTCGGCTCGTGATGGACAAACGGGATCCCTTCCTGCAACCGTTCTGGGATGGTCCACCATTGAAGAGTGTCCCACATCTTCTGGGTTACTGTGATCAGCTGGTTGAATTGACCATGGTACTGAGTTCACTGGGTGGCCAGCTCCCATTGGAGGGGGCGCCATGTGCCACCTGGCCCAACGGACCACTGAGGTGCATGCCGCCATGTAACCCAGAAGGTGCAGAAAGTCCCGGACAGGGTGCAAGAGCCCAACCAGAAATGATCGGGCAAATTAGGAAAGAACCTCCACCCTGTCCGCTGGGAGCCGGGCTCTGGCTTAGCAAGAGTCAAGCTCTGCCCCGATGAAGCCCATCACCTGAGATGGCATGAGTTCCGACTTGGCCTCGTTGATCTGGAGGCCAAGCTGAGAGCAGGTTCTGAGAGCCAGATCCCTATATATCTCCACCTCCTGAAGGGAGGAACCTGCCAGAAGCCAGTCGTCGAGATAAGGGTAGATTCAAACTCCTCGACACCGAAGATGGGCTGCCACCACTGCAATGCACTTGGTGAAGACCCGAGGGGCTGATGACAGGCTGAACGGTATGGCTCGGAACTCGTACAGGGTCCCCTCGACCCTGAAGTGGAGGAACTGCTGGTGGGATGGATGGATTGGGACATGAAAGAACGCGTCCTGCAGATCCAGTGAACAAAACCACATGTTTCGCTCCAGGGATGGTATGATCTGGTTCAGAGTTACCATCCAGAAGGTGCAAGACCTGAGATACTGATTCAGGTTGTGGAGATCTAGGATGGGGCGCCAACCCCCATCCGCTTGGACACCAGGAAGTACCTGGATACGAAGCCTAGGTCTACAGGCGGATGTGGCACTGGAGCTACTGCCTCCTTACAAAGGAGCTGAGCTATGTCATCTCAAAGAGCCAACTGAGTGCGAGCTGAGATCCTTTCCTCCCGAGGGGCATGGGCTCAGCTGGGCGGGTCCTGCTCGAATTCCAGAGGTAGTCCCTGCCCGACCACCTCTAGAACTCAAGTGATATTGGACCAGGCGGAAAGAAAGTGGTGGAGCCGACCCCCCATGGGAGGACCCAGGGCAGGCGTGATGGGAGTAGTGGTGGCAACCCCCAACCCATCACTGAGCAGGCTTAGAGGAGGAGGAGGAAGCTCCTGGACCAGCGCCTCAGCCTCTTTTACGGGGCTGTTGATGGCCCTGCTTGGACCTAAGGCACCAAGCTTGAGCCTGCTGCTGCTGTTGGTGCTGCTGACCTCCTTGATAGGAGGGCTGCCTCACCACAGGGGAGGACTGCCGAAAAGGCTTCCTCTTCCTCTTCTGCTGGTTCTTGCCCGAGGAGCCCCTAGCAGAAGTGGCGTCCAAGGTGGCATTGGACTGTTCAATACGCTGAAAGTGGCCTGCCACTTCTGGACCGAACAAGTCGGTACCAAGGAAAGGCACATAAGCTAACTTGCACTGGGTATCCACCAGAAAGGAGGCTAACCGTAGCCAAGCTCTGCGGCAGGTGGCCACTGTGGCTGCTAAAGAGCAGGCACAAGAATCCCAGATATCTAGGGCTGCCTGGAGCTGCTGTTTGGCGAAAGCTGGGCCCTGATCATGGACTTGCTTGACCGTGGTCTGCACGTCCGCAGGGAGGTGAGGAAGTACTTCATCCAGTGACCCTAGGAGGGTATGGAAGAAGGGTGCCATGATTACAGCTGAACTGGCCTGATGAAGGCCCAAGGAAGAGGCCGCGTAGACCTTACGGGCAGAGTGGTCCATGTTCTTGGACTCCTTGTCCGGAGGTCAGTCGGTGTCAGCCGAGCTACCAGTACATCTAAAGACGGAAGCAGTCACCAGGCTCTCAGTCGAGGGATGTTCCATGAATCCTGGCAGGGATCCCATAGGCACCGCGTACTTATGGGCCATATGGGCAGATGATGCTGGGCAGGAGGCTGGACGTTGCCAAAGCTCAAGGGCTGGACCAGTAATGGCTTCAGCCACTGGGAAGGCCTCCATTAGGGTATCCCCCCTCTTAAGGATATCCGTAAGGGGGTAATCCGCCTTTTTCTGGATTGACTCCAAGGGCATTCCGGTGGAATCGGAAATGAGGCGGAGGATGCCCTGAAAGGAGGAAGGACCTTCCTCCAGGCCTGCCGAGAGTGACTCCTCATCACCCAGATGGGAGTGCAAACCAGTGGTATCTGAATCCGAAGAGTCAGGATACAGCGGTCTCCCGCCTATGTCCCCCTCGATACACCGAGGACGGTTAGGGGTAACCATGATGGACAGGTGTCGGGGAAGCCCAGTGTCTGAACAGTCCCCTTTCGAGGGATCCCCTGAGAGAGGCTGCTTAGGCGGTGGTTCCACCCTAATTGGTGGTGAGATCAGTATGGGCTTAGGAATAATGGCCAGCCCCACAGGTGGAGGAACCAAAGATTTCAGGTCCAAAGGGGTCGGTGTCGGCCCTTGAGACGCAGGCCAAGTAATGGCCAGGGTGGATGGCGTAGCCATCTTCTGCCCAGCCAAAATCAGCTGTTGCCACATAAGCTCCTCATAGCAGCGACGGAGTTTCCGTCGAAGCCTCTCCTTGTCCGAGAAGGATGAGGACCTGTGGCGGGCCTCTTTTTTGAATGTCGGTGGCCTTTCTTCAGTCTTCCTGCTGAAGAAGGAGACCGAGTCCTTGATCGAGACTGATGGGGTCGGCCAGGATCGGGAGAAACAGGCTCGGTGAAAATCGAGGCTCCGGATCCATTTTCCTTGATGGGGACACCCGAAGGAAGTGTCTCATCATCAGGGAAAGAAAGGATCGGGGTCCTTTCTAAAGAATCGTCAACCAGAGTCAGCAAAATTGGCTCGATCGGCTCAAGAACAATCTCGGCTGGATCAGCCGATTCCTCAGTCTCTGCCTGGCCAGACAGAAGATCGGTGAATCCAGTAGCCGAGGAAGCGATCTCGACTGTAGTCAACGCTGCAGTGTCCTGGGACTCAGACCTCTGTCAGTCCCAGGAACATCTCCTTTTCAAAGACGTTGGATCTTTGTCCCTCTTCCAAGCGCGGGAGGAGTGCGAGCCCAAGGGCGCCTCACCTCTGGTGGGAAGAGTCTGGCACATCTCCCTGAAGGAACCTGTGAAGGAACAACCGAGGTTGAGAGGCACAAAGAAACTTCGGCTGGACGAAACTTGGGCAGCTTCTTCTTCGAAGGCCTTCATCTGCTGTAGCTGTTTGGTGGATCCTGCGGCTGCAGAAACTGCCCACCTCGCTTCTTTCGATTTCACCGGTGGGTTCCTTTTCTCCGGTCTCCCCCAGCTTAAGGTGTGCCATGCGGTCGTCAAGGACGTTGGGATGGAAAGCCAAGCAAAAGGTACAGGTGGTGGTGTCATGACCGACACCTAGGCAGTACACGCAGGTAAGGTGGGGATCAGTGCGCAACATTTTCTGGCCGCACGTACACCGGCAAAATCCAGGGGACGACTTGTCCTCCATATCCAATGCGCTATTATCGGAATCGAAAACTCTGACGAGTTTGAGAGATAAATTCGGTAAAAAACGACTATGCAAATCCATGGCCTACGATGGCTAAAGTTAGCATGAGGGAACCTGATTCTTCCAGTGGAAAGGAAGATCTGGCATCATGGGGTGGAGCCTAGGTATTTACCACCAGGGTGGGTGGGAGGAGCCAGCTTGAAGACTTTCCGGCCAGATTTAAAGGGAAAGGGACATGACAGTGAGTGTGGATGAACAACATATCCTCGCTCCTAGAAATGACTATTTTCAGGCATGACCCGGAAGGTTGCAAGGATTACAAGGATACAGAGTAAAACAACAAAAAACAAGGTTACAATATGTACAGAGCAAATATTATGGGAATAAGGATGTACAAGTACAGGCAAGACAAGGGCAATATTCAAGCAGCAGTGTATACAATTCGGGTAGTAAAATGCAAACAGGAATAAAAGTGCCATGACAGAATATGCATAAAACAAAAGTGCAGATTAAAGTAACTATAGGAGAGGATTTAAAGGAATGAAATTGCAGCCTAGGGCTCATTTAAGGTGAAGAGAGGGAGTCAGCAAATCAAGGAGGGTTGAAACATGAGTAGGAAGCCTGGCTGATGAGGAAGGAGCGATACTTGGTTTTAAACTGGGCATGACTAGGCACTTGACGAACTTCCAAGGGTAGGGAGTTCCAAAGATTGGACGCAGCATGGGAGAAAGCTGCTCTTCCCTTGAGAGTTTTACATCTAAGAACATGCAGTAGAGACCGATCAGCTGATTGAAGGACACAGGAGGAGAGCAGAGGGAGTAACAGGGAGGCTAGAGAGAAAGAGATCATCATCAGCAACTTTATTTAAAAAAAAAAAAGCGCCCTTACATTGCTCAGGGCACCCTTACAGTAATAAAATACACATAAACTACAATTAAACCCACAATATTACACATATTATCCATTAACATATGTAACCCCTAGATGGCGCTATCCCAGGGGCTACTACCCCTGCCTGATTTGCCACTAACAGGTTGAGGGGCCTGGATCCAATGGCGGGTGCCTCCACCCAGAGGTCAGGGTTTGCAATAGTTAAACTTACTTGGTCACAGCCCTCTGGGACACTGCAACCCCCCTTTCTTCCCACTAGTGGCCCACACAATATAGCAGAATTACCTTCACAGTATACACTTACCCCCAAGGCTGGTTCAGGCACCGGGACATCCTGCAAATAAGATACAGTGCAACAATCACAGTACAGTACTTTAACATAGACAAATACCTCAGGCAGTATAACTTTGTTGAAACAAACAGCTCTGATTTATTTAGGGATATAACAAGGACAGGGAAATCAGGTTAATTAGCTTATCACTTTACTATCTACCTATGGCTCTGTGTGCACAGGCCTATCCCTACCAGTTACTGTCCTGGTACCCAGGCCCTAGTGGCTAGTCCAAACTGTGGTAGCTGGTAGGGCCCTTTCACAGAGAAAAGGAAAATTAAACAGTCAGCAGTACAGTAATTCCATTTGGATTTAATGTGGCAATTCAACAGGGAGCGACCCTCAATTAGTACTCACGACCTCCAAAGAAGATATGGTCCTTCAATGTCAGCAGGGCTACTTTTGATCTCCAAGAGACTCCTCACACATTTATATGGTAAAAAGAAAGCACTATACCAGGCAGGCTGCATCTGTATCCCAATCATAATTACTGCACAATAACCAGGAGAACACACAGCAGATTCAGTTCCTGACAGACCGAGTGTAATTCAACAATTTCTTCAGTCTTCTACAGGGTGAGCCTGGTTTCTACTCTTCAGAGATCCTTTGATTCTTTTTCAGGACGGATTCAGTCCTAACAAGCAGTTACACAAGTTGTGGACCGAACTCTGGGCCTTGCACTTTTGACTGAAACTGTGCACTGAAGGAGCACAGGGTTTCTTTCCCTTCACTTCAGATCTCAAACTGAAACTCCCAACAGACAAAAACCGGGCACTTCTTGAGTTCCTCCCAGTTCTTGACTGGATTGGCTGTCACTCACAATAGACTGCTGCTGTTGGTCCAAAAGGCACCAAGTCTAAACTACATCTCCAGAGTCACTGCCCATACAATCCTCTTGTGGCTGGCTCAGATTATGAGTCCCAAGTTCTGATTCGTCCAAGGCATCATTTTAGAGCTAGTTTACCCCACACTGATTGGTCCAGTTCAGCAGTTCAAAACCAGAATGGGAACTAGGCAGACAGTTCTGACTGCAAAGAAAGCAGGTTAGACAAACTGTAATTTATTATTACTGTAAATGATTTCTGGCAATCAGTTACATCTTTCAGACAGGTTCCTTTGCACTCCTAGTGACTGCAAAATGGGGAATTGGCAGCAGCTTGAGTGGTACTCAATCAAAGAAACACACAGTCCCCATACAAACTAATTATGTCTGCAAGCAGACAGCTCTTAAAGAGACAGTACCAGAGTTCTAAAACACTCACTGATAAATGGCTTAACGCCAAACACCATTCAGGCTTGGAGCATTCAAGCAAGCTCCTGGAAGTCTTTTGGGAACCCCCATTTGCAGGGTTACACCCTTCCTAGCCTGGGAAAAGCTTGGCGTCCAGCGTCAAGCAAAGTACCCATAAGTTTCAACTGCAACCATATACATTTGCATTAGGCTCACACATGTAATCATCAGTCAATACATCATTTTACCAAGAACCATTTCTGAAACATTGCAGTACGCCTCTTTACACAGTATAACACACACATTGTACCATAACCAGGTTATTACCTCTTGTACATGAAACCTGAAGAGAGGGACCTTCCCTATCAGTTACCTTTTGGGCTGGATGGGGCAAGGGCACCATACTAGAGGGCAACACAAGTAACTTGGAGTTAGCACTGATGCTCAGTTTGGGCAGTGAGCTCGGGGACACATACACTCCTTTATGGACAACATTGAGAGGCAAATCCACAGGCCTCCCAAGGGAATCATAACTGAGTGCACCACAGGCTTTACAGCTCGACCAGTCTTTCTAGGGGAACTGTTACAGTCTCTGCACTCTGAGCCTCATTTTCAGCATTGTCCACACTTGTCAGGGAGTCTCCATGGGGGTAGAGAGGCTAGAACTTGGGCACTTTCAGCTCCAGGAGTTACAGTTTCTGAGTCCACAACATTTGGCTCGCATGGAGCTTTCGGACACTGGTAGTGGACTGTCAGGGCACTCAAAATACTCTTCTTGTTCGGTGTATCACCAGTCTGCCCCAATCTATCATTTTCTCCCTGAAAGCTCAAACAGTTCAACCATGCAAAATGATTCCATTTCATCTGATCTGATGCTTTGCACTTCACTTTCTGGGAGCATTGGCTCCAGGGATGAAGCTGGGGCATAGACAGTCCAGAAGGCCCAGCTTTGTCTCCAGTATTGACTAGGGATTGCCCCAAACAATTGACTCAGTTCGTAAGAAGGATAGTATTCAAAGTCACTCTCACTTTCTTCTGATATGGACTGACAGTCATGCTCAACTGGGACTTGTGCGGGAACACTTTAACTCTGCTTCTGTAGGTGCAGACTTCTGATCTTTTCTAGCAGCAGCTCTAGTCACTGTCCAGAGGCATCTTCTGGGGCTCAGACTCAATCAGGATTTGTCCAATGGGTAGTAAATGATTTCTATGCATTGTTTTACATCTTTTGAATTGTTCTCAGGCCTTACTTTGTACACTGGCAGATCATCTAGTTTGCCCACTACAATGTGAGGGAGATGGTGCCATCTGTCAGCAATCTTGTGTTTGCCATGCAGTCCCAGATTTCTTAGCAATACCGATCTCTCCTGGAGTTCCTGTGCTTTCACCTTTTATCATACCTTTCTTTGTTGGCCAGATTTCTTTGGCAGCCATGGTTTGAGCCAGTTAGTACGCATGAGTTAGCTGGGCCTTTAACTTTGCACATACTGTAAATAGTTGTCAGCTTGAACCCCATCAGGAGAGACCCCAAAACACACATCTACCGGTAGTCGAGCTTCTTCCAAACATCAGGCGGTAGGGGAGAACCAGTGGCATCACTTTTGGTGCAGTTATAAGCATGTACCAGGGTGCTAATTTGTTGGCTCCATCTAGGCTTGTCCTTTGGGTGCAGGGTGCCCTGGCATATCTAGCAAAGTGCGGTTGAAACGCTCAGGCTGTGGGTCCCCTGGGGTGTAAGGAGTGGTTCTGGACTTTCTCACTCCCCACAGAGAAAGCATCTCTTTGATCAGACGACTCAAAGTCTCTCCTTGATCAGAATGGATTCTTTGTGGAGCCCCATAGTGAACAAAAAAGTTTCTCTGAGTACTTTGGCTACAGTGGATGCTTTCTGGTCTTTGGTGGGGAAAGCTTGGGCATATCTCGTGAAATGGTCAGTGACCACCAGCACATTACTGATATTTCTTTGATCTGACTCCAAACTCAGAAAATCAATACAGACCAGCTCCATGGGTGCACTGGTGGTTATGTTAACAGGGGGCAGCCCTCTGGGGCAAAGCTTTCCTCTGTCTTAGCGACTACAAGTTCGTATGTGTTGCTCCACATCAGCCCCCATCTTAGGCCAATAGAATCTGGATCTCACCAAGTCAAGTGTTCTGTCTATACCAAGGTGCCCTATGTGGTTGTGCAAGGACCTCAATACTGAGTCTCGAAAGGCAGTGGCAGCACCAGTTGTTGTTTGTCTACTTGTCCTCTGTCTACTGTTTCTCTATACAACAGTTTATTGATCAGTTTCAACTTAGGACCTTCTTTGTATAACAGTGCAGTTCTCAAATCAGTGGGCGTAATTTGGACACATCTTTTCCTGCATAGAGGGCTTCTAAAGCTGATTTGATCATGGGATCGTCGGGATTGAGCCCGCGAATACTCTGTCATTGTCCAGCTGAGGCAGTGCACCAATGTCTATTGCAGAAAAGTGGCAATAAGCAGCAGGTATGCATTCCTCAGAGGGTCCCAAGCAATCCACCATGCAGTCCACTGCGTCCGTGGACATTTGTTCCTCCCTGTCAAACTTCCGGCAGAGTGCCGAATGTCAGGTTCTGTAATCGGACCCAATCATTCTGGGGAACAGGCTCCGGGAGAGAGCATCAGCATCTATGTGGTTCAGACCTGCTCGGTATTCGAGAGCATAGTCATATGTAGATAATGCAGAAAGCTACCTGTAGCCAGTGGCATCCAACTTAGCTGAGGTCTGCACATAGGTCAAAGGATTATTGTCAGTTTTACTAGTATTTTAGCCCCATACAAGTACTCATGGAATTGGTCAACAATAGCCCACTTCAAAGCTAGGAACTCTAACTATGTACAGGATAGTTCTTTTCGGATGGGGTCAGGCTTCTACTGCAAAGGCCACTGGTCTCAGGCCATTCTCGTGTTTTGGTACAACACAGCCCCCAACCCTTGCAAGCTAGCATCAGTGCAGGTACGGGTTTTCTTGGATCGGCATAGGCCAGCACTGGAGCATGGGTAAGTTGATATATGATCTCATGAAAGCAGTCTCACAATCAGGAGTCCAGCTGGCCCCAAATACTTCACTCGGATGAAAATACACTCTTTCAGTCTTGAGGACGCTGACTTTGGTATTTTTGTGGGTTGGGGGATACCCTTGAGTAAGGTTAAGTAAAGGGCGGATCACTCTTGAATAGTCCTTGATGAAGCGCCGATAATAACCACAGAATCCCAGGAATCTTTGCAGTTCTTTTAGATTTTTTGGGCTGTGGCCAGGTGGTCAAGGCCTCAACTTTACTTGGGTCGGTCTCTATTCCCTCGGTGGATACTATGTGTCCCACATACTTTACTGATGTTTGAAAGAATTGACACTTATCAATGGACAGTTTAAGGCCAAAGTCCTCCAGTCGATCCAATACCTTAAATAATCTGCTCTCATGTTCCTCCAGTGAGCTGCCAAACACAATAACATCATCTAGGTATACCAGGCACTCTAGTAAGTTCATGTCCCCACTCCACGCTCCATCAATCGTTGAAAAGTGGCTGGGACCTGAAATCCTTGAGGCATCCTCTGAATTCATAGAAGCCAAGCGGACAGATAAGGCTGTCTTCTCCACGGTCCTCTGGGGCCATCGGGATCTGGTAGTACCCACTGCGGAGATCCAGCCAGAGAACCACTTGCTCCCGTTTAGGCAGTCCAAAGCATCCTGAATGCGGGGCATTGTGTACTGATCAGGGATAGTCCGCCGGTTTAAGGTGCGATAATCCACACATCCTTACTGTCCCATTCTTTTCCTCACTACCACAATGGGGAAGCATAAGGGCTTCTGGATTCTTGTATTACACCAGCCTGTTAACATCTCTTGCAGATGCCGTCTCACATCATCTATATCAGCAGGTGCCAGGCGTCGAGACCTCTCACGAAATGGTCTTTCGTCATGCAGCCGGATATTGTGCTCAGCTCCTTGCACGCATCCTAGTCCCATTCCTTTAAAGAAAACACCTGGTCTCTGGGCAAGCTTCTCACTGATCCTCACTTTCCATTCAGCTGGCAGCGGGAGTTGCCGAAATCAACAAGTCAGGCGTCATTTCTGTCATTCTTCCTTGAACTCTTGCTGCTGGGTAGCACTGCAGTGTCTGCACAATGCACATTAGCCAGGATGCAACCTCTATTTACCGAATGTCTCTTTCAGACACATTATGAACTTGGACCATTACCCTTCTGGCATAAGCATGGGCTCTAGCGGCAAAATACTAGGCTTGACCACAGTCCCTCTGGCAATTTTTCCCGCCTGGTGCATCCAACATTAATATTTTATTCTTAACATCCTTTCGATACGGACCTCTCCTGTAAGGTACACTGGGCATTTGGTGCCAGGATCAGAGACTCAGGATCCTTCTTCCATACAATTCCGACCCGTTCCTCTGGTTCTATATTTTCAGCATCTCTCTGGCCTCATAGGCCTTCTTAATTAAAGCCGAACTCTTAAGCTCTACTAGTCTTTGACCCCTGTTTTCATAACACAAATGTGCCAGCCTTCTGAACATATGAGCATTTGTTCCAATCAACAAAGGACACCATCATACAGTCCAGTGGGGGACACACTAAGGCTAGGGTCTCTACTTGTTCGGCCACTCCAGCCAGGAGGTGGGGAAGACAGCCAAATTCGGATATACCCAGAATAGGGGTAGGCCTTCTCACTTAACCCCATACATGCAGTCCTCTAATGGTTGTAAGGGTACGTCTGACAAATGCTTCTGATACCAATCTTGAAACATAATTGTCACTTGGGAGCCACTGTCTAATACAGCTCTTGTAGACATCCATTTACCTTTACAGTGGTCTCCATGGAGGGACCCACTATTCTGGACCAGTCTGGAGAGGCGGTAGTGGGGGCCTGGGCAACTGACCTTGCCACAAAGGACGTGAATTAGCATTTTTGGTGCCCTCACTGGGATCATTTCGTGCACCTCTTAACCACTGATTTGTTCTCCGAAGCTCTCCTTGTAGCCTATATGCAACTTTGTCAGTGTCTTTTGAGGATTGGCATTCCTTTTCATGTGCCCATCCTTCCCACAATTATAGCAAAACATACTTTTGGAGTTTGAGCTGGCGAGGTGCCACACTGGGAGCCAGGGCGGGGTATTACACTGGAAACCTTGGTGCCATCTCTGTCTGCGGCGTGATAAGCATTTGGAGACATCTAGTTCAGTTTCTCCACTTCCATGGTCAAGGAATCGAGTTCGAGCTGTTATCAGCAGGAGATACATGGGTGGGTATCCCCACCCCATAGCAGATGCAGTCGGATATAGGTCGGGCCTGCATTTGCAGGCGTGGCCTTCATAAGGACCGTTTTTGAATTCCGGATCTCTCTCAACAGTTACGCCCCATTGTGGCATATCTTTTTCCTTATCAGAGCACTCATTGACTGCCAACCTCTGCCCTGAACTTCACTTGATGGGCCACCCTCAGTCCACTCGGTCATAGCCAAGCTATTGGTGCAGGTCCCTCCCGAGTCGCTTTTTCTCAACTCCTCAATTTCTCTCATTAACTCATCAGGAGGGTGGGATTCCAGTCGATTTGCCAGGCGTAACTGAAGCAACAGCAGTTCTGAGAAGGGGCAGACTTAAAGGATTCTGTCCAGTCTGGTTCGGTCCAGTTCAATCGCTGGCAAACTACCCTTTCCTGAGGCATTCTTGCAACAATTTTTCCAGCCGAGAGCATACACAGACAACCTCCCCTTGGTACTGTTGTGCATTTCTACTCTCCACCATAGGTCCTCATCAGAATCTGGCTCCCATACACATTCTCCAAGGCCTCAAGATAGGCTTGTGCAGTCGCTTCAGGGTTACTGGGCCTGCTTAGCACGGATGCAGCCAGGCACCTTGAGGCTCTCACTAACCTCTTCGCCGCTCGAGCATTGCCATTCTAGCACTTGGGGGCAACAGGTCTATCCAGGTCTCCCAGTCATCCTCCCTTGGGGGTGGGAGGGTGCCAGAGAGATCCTCAACCTTCGGTAAGAGTCGTGACTAATGGCAGGTGCAGAAATAGGAGTCTGCATTGGTTCAGCCACCATTACGGGTACTGGAGCAGGAGAGGGTGTTGGGGAGGAACACCCCAGGTGGCAAGAATAGTTTCTTCAAGTCCTCCAGTTTTCCTTCTCCCAGCAACCATTTAGCAAATTTCTCCTCAAAAGTTTCCAGATAGTGGTGGGGGCTCATTCCCCGGGTCTTTACTGTCCTTAGTTATCACTCTCCAAGCAGTGAGGGCCCTCTGGGGTAATGGTCTGTGGTACTTGGAGCTATCTATGGGATCCTTAAACTCTACTAGGGCCAGGAAAGTGTGGGTGAGCAGATTAGCGTGCCGACCCACCACCACAGGATTTTGTAAACCTTCCACCTTGGAAAGTACTCCTGCACAGTGTCCGTATTGATACCCAGGGGATGTCCAGGATAAGCATAGCATTTTGGGGTCGATCTCTCCCAGTACACCACTCCACCAGCGGTGCACAGCCACTTCTGTCGGGTACCCATTTATTTATTTATTTTTTTTTTCCTTAACAGTGGTTTGTAAATATGGCCACTAGAGGACACACAATCCCAGCGGTGAGCCTCAAAATGTAACCCCTAGATGGCGCTATCCCAGGGCTACTACCCTGCCTGATTTGCCACTAACAGGTTGAGGGGCCTGGATCCAATGGCGGGTGCCTCCACCCAGAGGTCAGGGTTTGCAATAGTTAAACTTACTTGGTCACAGCCTCTGGGACACTGCAACCCCTTCTTCCCACTAGTGGCCCACAATATAGCAGAATTACCTTCACAGTATACACTTACCCCCAAGGCTGGTTCAGGCACCGGGACATCCTGTAAAATAAGATACAGTGCAACAATCACATACAGTACTTTAACATAGACAAATACCTCAGGCAGTATAACTTTGTTGAAACAAACAGCTCTGATTTATTTAGGGATATAACAAGGACAGGGAAATCAGGTTAATTAGCTTATCACTTTACTATCTACCTATGGCTCTGTGCACAGGCCTATCCCTACCAGTTACTGTCCCTGGGTACCCAGGCCCTAGTGGCTAGTCCAAACCGTGGCAGCTGGTAGGGGCCCTTTCACACAGAGAAAAGGAAAATTAAACAGTCAGCAGTACAGTAATTCCATTTGGATTTAATGTGGCATTCAACAGGAGCGACCCCGAATTAGTACTCACGACCTCCAAAGAAGATATGGTCCTTCAATGTCAGCAGGGCTACTTTTGATCTCCAAGAGACTCTCACACATTTATATGGAAAAAAGAAAGCACTATACCAGGCAGGCTGCATCTGTATCCCAATCGCATACTGCACAATAACCAGGAGAACACAAGCAGATTCAGTTCCTGACAGACCGAGTGTAATTCAACAATTTCTTCAGTCTTCTACAGGGTGAGCCTGGTTTCTACTCTTCAGAGATCCTTTGATTCTTTTCACAGGACGGATTCAGTCCTAACAAGCAGTTACACAAGTTGTAGACGAACTCTGGGCCTTGCACACGTTTTTTGACTGAAACTGTGCACTGAAGGAGCACAGGGTTTTTTCCCTTCACTTTCAGATCTCAAACTGAAACTCCCAACAGACAAAACCGGGCACTTCCTTTGAGTTCCTCCCAGTTCTTGACTGGATTGGCTGTCACTCACAATAGACTGCTGCTGTTGGTCCAAAAGGCACGAAGTCTAAACTACATCTCCCAGAGTCACTGCCCATACAATCCTCTTGTGGCTGGCTCAGATTATGAGTCCCAAGTTCTGATTCGTCCAAGGCATCATTTTAGAGCTAGTTTACCCCACACTGATTGGTCCAGTTCAGCAGTTCAAAACCAGAATGGGGAACTAGGCAGACAGTTCTGACTGCAAAGAAAGCAGGTTAGACAAACTGTAATTTTATTATTACTGTAAATGATTTCTGGCAATCAGTTACATCTTTCAGACAGGTTCCCTTTGCACTCTAGTGACTGCAAAAATGGGGTGAATTGGCAGCAGCTTGAGTGGTACTCAATCAAAGAAACACACAGTCCCCCATACAAACTAATTATGTCTGCAAGCAGACAGCTCTTAAAGAGACAGTACCAGAGGTTCTAAAAACACTCACTGATAAATGGCTTAAACGCCAAACACCATTCAGGCTTGGAGCATTCAAGCAAGCTCCTGGAAGTCTTTTGGGAACCCCCATTTGCAGGGGGGTTACACATATCTTAATTAATTATATTAATAAGCCTATAATAAAGCATATCTTAAAAACAGGATTATATATTCCCTCCCTTCACAGCAGCAATACTATTGGACTTAAACACCAGAAAAGGCCTAGTTGAATAAATACGTTTTGAAGGACGTTTTAAATCCCTCCACACCAGCTCTAATGATACAATCTGTCAGGGAGCCAAGAGCAAGGAACTGAAGGGAAGAGGGAGATGGCAAGTTAAGGTCCGCATAGAGCCGACAATGATGTTTCAAATGAGGGGAGGCAGAGGCATATCTACAGATACTATTGTAGGTTGTAGCCCACTTTCTAAGGAGGGTCTTTCTTAGAAGCATTTACATAGGTGACGACTCCATAGCAGAGTGCCAGAAGCAGTATGCCACGGGTGATGGCAAGTCTCACAGAGGGTGTGAGGACATAGCTGGCTTTATCTGCCACACCAGTTTTGATGTTGGCAGACTTACAAGTAGCCATAATGTGCCGATCAAAATTAAAGGGACAGTGTCAGCTTTTCCCCTCAGTTGTTTGTTGCTAGGCGCTGCATTGCAGGTCGGGTGCACAGGGTGAGTGTTGAGGTCAGGTGACTACTTGCGCCCTCCCACGCCCGATTCCCCGAGGAGAAGCAGCCTTTTTAAACTGCGTATGCTCTCAGTGTTTGTACCTCCATTACCAGAGACAGTGGAGGAAAGGAGAGTGCCTGATACATTTAGAAGCTACATTAGAAAGTGAGTGCTTGATGTTTTGGACCCCATTACCGCAGTGACACACAAAGAGAATAGATTAATAAGATATTACGACTACAGTCACAAAAGTAGTATTTACTTTCTTAACAGGAGGAACCGGTTGGAACACAATTTATTGGTGCATTGTTAAAAAAAAATGTTCAGAATGCTTCTAATGGAACTAACAAGAATTAAATATATAGCAGGTGTGAGAAACTTAAGAGTATAAAGAAACTGACAAGGCTGTACAATATAAAATATTAAATTAAACAATTCTTTCACTAGAGCCAGCACAGAATACAAATATTTTTTCTCTGCTGTTTCAAACAGGGAGCTCTGTGGTTTAATAAGACAATTGGATGGTAGGTATACTATACATTGTTGCTCTGACTTTCCAGTATAGAAATAAGTTTGGAATGCTTTGAGTTATTATTGATAGGTAGTGGAGAGAGATATATATATATATTATTTTTATACAAAAACTTGATTGTAGTTGTTATAATGAGCTAGACTTGACTAACTGAGATGCTACCTAAACATTACAACTTGGGCAGAGCACAACTGTGCTCATACTCCTCCTGTTCTCACAGCATATATAACAAGCATTTGTCAATGCCAAATGTTTGCTTGCTGGCATTGGCATTGGTAGTGTAGAAGTTACAGAGCTACATAATAGAAATGGCAGTGAAGTATTGAACTGAAGCCAACCCCACCACCACCCTGTAGAGAGTGACAGGCATTGGGGTGTGCCTTTGGGTCGACAGGCATCACGGCCACGCCATTTCACATTACACCCTACCCTGCAGACACTGATGAGTGTCACGGTGCGCCTTTGGGGTCTTTTGGCTCTTTATGCGCACCCCATTCCATCAGGAAATACGTGAGATGGGTGCGTATAGAGAATGGGTGAACTTTGGGGCTGAAGAGTCCAAGGCATACCTCGATGCCTCTCACTGGCTGCAGGATGTGGAATGGTATGAGCATTACAGGCAAGAGTCTCAAGTCACACCCCTGATGCCTGTCATTCTCTACAGGGTTGGGCGTTATGGTTGGAAACCCTAACACCTCAGGCATTTGTTGGTATTTTCACTCCAAATTTTCAACATGGTTTTTTGTGACCCCCACCTCATGAACAGTGGCAATATCAGTTTGTTAGCCGGAAGCTGCTTATGCACAGTGACTACGGCATTTAGCAGCACAGGTGCAAAAACACATTCCGAACAGGATGTGAAAAATGACAGCTGTACTGTTCATGGGGAGGTGTAAAATGGCAATGTTGCAAATCTGCAGTAAAATATTAAAAAACTGGTGAAGTCACGAAAGGCAGTATAGAAACTGTGCAACGACACCCGTAATGTAATTAGGTTGGGGATTTTTACAGCAGATTGTCAACACAGGCATTTTGGGACCTCCGATCATGAACAGTGTCACTGTGATTTTCTTTATCTGTCCCGAACAATGATTTCCCACAGCGACCATGCATCTCGTGCACTGAAAGTGTGAAAACACATTTCGCCATGTTGTGAAAAATGACAGCTGTACTGTTCTATAAGGAAGCGTGGAAAATGCCACAGGTGAAAATCTGGACTGAAAATATTACAAAGTCATGAACTTATGAGGGTGCGTGGAAACTGCACAATGCTCACTGTAACACAGTCATTTTATGGACTTTTGTCACCAAATTTTCAGCATAGCCATTTTAAGACCTCTGCTTATGAACAGTGTAACTGTGATTTCTTAATCTGTCCCAAACATTGCTTTCAGACACCGACTGCACCATTGTGCGCTACATGTGTGGAAACACATTTGGGGTGACATGTGAAAAATGGCAGCTGTACTGTTCATAAGGAAGTGTAATCAAATGGCAATGTGGAAAATCTGGAGTGAAAATATAGAAAATTCGCAAACTTACGAATGTGAGGAACTGCACAACGCATGCTCAGAAACAGTCATTTTTATGAATTTTTCACCATATTTTCAACATAGCCATTTTAAGACCTCTGCTCGTGAACAGTGTCACTGTGATTTTCTTAATGTGTCCCATACATTGATTTCCAAGACACCGACCGCGCCATTGTGCGCCATAGGGCAGAAACACGCTTTGGGCAAGATGTGAAAAATGACAACTGTACTGCTCATAAGGAAGTGTAATAAAATAGCAATGTTGAAAATCTGGAGTGAAAATATTGAAAATTCGCAAACTTATGAGCATGTGTAGGAACCGCACAGCGCACGCTCGTAAAACAGTCATTTTTAGGAATTTTTCTACCAAATTTTCAACATAGGCTTTTTGAGAGCCCACCTTATGAACAGTGACAGTGTTATTTCATTACTCAGTCCCAAAAGGTGATTTTGCGCAGTGACTGCGAAATCACCTTTCAGGCCCGATTAATGCCATGACAGTGACATCACTCATGAGAAGGGGTCCCAAAAACCCCATGTTGAAAATTTGGTGAAGAAATTCCAAAAAATGGCTGAGATATGCAGCAAAGTTGAAAAAACCCTATCTTTCCCATTATACAGCTTACCGGCATTTCCTCAGTTCGCGGTCGGCTTTGAAGAGTGCAGACGGTTCCCGGTCCACTGATGATCGCTCTACGGAGTCCGGAGGTAGGTATGGGGTGGGGGTGGTGGGAGGCGGATGCGAGGGTGGGCGAGGGTGGGGACAGAGACAGTGAGGGACCATTTTTAAGTTTCTGGTATTTTTTTTTTTATTAAATGACGACGCGGGACGTTTGCCATGCCTGCGTGGGCTCCCAGTGTGGCACAAGGATGGCTGGTGGGGGGGGCATGTAGCCGACAGGAGATTGGGTACCCCTTCAGCAATAGCATCTGTTGCTAAGCTGGGGTGGCTCTCTCAGCGTGGCACCCTGTACTGGGGGACAGTGGAGCCGACGGGGATTGGGCACCCCTGCCGCTATACATCGTGCGGCCACGCTGGGGTGGGCACCTAGCGTGGCATATGTAACTCTGCTTGGGAGGCGCAGCACTGCCGATGGGGGATTGGGCATCCCCGGCGGCTACACAGTGTGTGCTTGGGGGGGGGCGAGCATGCAGTATGCGTGTGTGTGTGTGTGTAGGGGGAGTGCGCATGAGCAGGCGATATCTTATTGCTGCTTACTGAAGCATAGCTCCCCCTTTCAATTGTACTCCACTGCATTTTGGAGCTGTCATAGACAGCTCCAGCAGGCATTGGAGAACTGCGGCCGCGCCTGCAAACACACTGACTGAATTGGAAGAGGGCTGCCACACCTCCGAAAACTCAGATGATGGCACTATGTTTCTTGCACATGCGTGCAAGCAAACATAAAAATGGACCATTTAGGCCCACCGGCAAAACAGGGTGAGCACTATAACTGTGCACTCCTTTCTCTCGCACTGGACCCACTCTATCCCAGCTGTGACTCCTCCTTATTCTAACTGCTAGCCTCACAACTTGCTGCCTGGAGCGATGAATTCACACTGCACTTCTTCCTACTGACTGCAATGTTTAATACTGTATTGTAATACCTGTTTTTGGTATTGTTGTCTTACAATGTCCCTGTGTTCTGGTCACTTTATATTAACGCTTCACTACTATTTGCCTGATGAAATCTGATGCTTGTAAAGTCCCTGTCATGCTAATTCTATGTAATGTAATCCTCCATTTGTATTTGCCTGATGTTCATGTATGTACCTTGCAATGTACCTTGTGATCTCCCGGGTCGCACCTGAAAATAGGCACTTGGCTGTCTAGTGTGCTTACCCGGTTAACAAAAGCAAATAAATAAATAAATAAGAAGTCCTGTGTTACTATGAGTGGTAATGGTGGTGTACTTTTTTTTTTACTTTATAGATGCATTTAAATACACAAATGGATACAAATGGTGTTTTTGAGAGAAATATGGGGTGAGGATATTTTTGTGTGGACATTTAAACTGTTTATAAAGAAAGTCATGTTTTTAGTAGTGGAACAAATGAAATATTACTACATAATCTTTATTATTTGTTTGTGTAGAAACAGTGGTGTTCACTAATGAAGGAATATTTTCCGAAATGTTTGAACAATGTACACTGTATACCCTAAAGAATTTATAAAAAGCAAGAAAAATAAAACATGTTTTACTATTTGGTGAGTGAGCTCAGTTCTCTACCAATTTGCTCTTGTTTGGCTTCTTGGCACTCATTTCTCCAACCAGGCTATCTCATGTTTCTGACAAGCCTGCAGCTGCATTTGGCGCCAGTCACCATTTCATAACTTAAGCAGTTGCAGCTGTCGGTGTAGTCAATCAGTCCCAATGCATGTTTTTTTCTAGCAAGTGGCACGCTGAGTTGGCAAGTTTAACAGCAGAGCAGGAAGGAACTATGGCAGGAGGTAAGCTTTCAAAGCACTGCAGAACAGAATCCAGAGGGAGCAGCCCTGTTCGTGGCTCAGGGTGCAGCATAAGGAAATGACATGAAGGCAGCAGCCAGAGCGAGAAGATGAAAACTGAGGAGGAGGGATGGGCAACGTCTGTCAAAAAACATTATAAAAAAAATATTTTTATTATGAAGTGGTCATGGGACAGACTAGTGAGAGGCCAGGGGGTGCCAAGCCACAGCCAGATAGACTGAGGTAGGAAGGAGGTCACGGTGGAGCATAGAGGGTGGAGAACAGCCAAGCTGGCCAGTCTGGAGGCCCTGAGCAATGAGTCACAGCTGTGTTGCTGGGTGAACCAAGCCAATACACAGTTACACATCCTCAGACTTTTAAGTCAATGGTCAAGTAATCCAGTTTGCCTGCCCAGGCCTCAGACAAACAGAAAACAAGTCAGTGTGGCGGCAGTGGTGGTGCAGTTGAGCTGAAGAAGGACCAGAGCAGATCAGATGAGCACCAATGTTGGGGAGTGAGCAGAAGTCATCATCATCACAGTAACAGGTGGTGGGGGAGTGCTGCAGGAACTTTTTTTTACTGTCCTGTCCCTCCTTGCTCTAGCTGCCTATATATATTTATTTTTATATATAGCTGTTTGTCCCCCGTGGCCACCTACACCTTTCTTCTGGTCCCCCTCTATAGCTCCTAACTCCATCATCCTCTGCTCCCCTCAGGGATCTACATGGAGTGGGGTTCCAGGACTTCGGGGACCGTCACTAACAGCCATGGGGAGACATAGGATTTTGTGGTTTTCTCCCCATCCTTCCTGGAGCAGTGGCGAACACAGGTGAGCACACGTACATGGAGGTGTGCGCTCTCTCACGGAAACCACACTCCTTCCACTCTCCTGACGTCAGTCCTCCAGACCTCACTTGATCTGACATCCAGCCTCCATTGGATGTCAGTCAAGAATGAGGTGACTAGCCTCCCCAATCCGGGAGAGGAGAGCAGCCCAGCAGCCACTACAATCCTCTCCCAGCCCTCCCCCCTGCCGACCTCCAGTGGCCCAAGCTTGCTTCCAAACATGGGTTGCCAGCATGGCATGAAGTATGGCATCCAGTGCCTCAACCCTCAGCACCACTGGGCTGCGAGCTGCCTATATTATTTAATCAGACAGACTTTAATGGAAAAAATGACTAAGGTTAAGGTTAAAACATAACAACTTGGGTCCCAATGGAAATCACCAAATGTACTGGATTTGGTCAGGGGTGCTGCCTTTGTGCTAAGGCTAAAGTTAAGGCATTAAGACAAGACTGTGTTTGACTTAAGTGGTTGCCTTGCATTGTTGAGCCCCCACATGTGGCTGCCTGTGGGGGGAGGGGGTCTAGGTGTAAAGACAGCAGCTCTGCTATGAGCTGTGCAGGTTGCTAACTGCTCTAGCTGCAGGGTACACTAACTTGGAAAACTGGTAGGTGGTGAAGAGTTGCTTCAGGTGTAACTGGTTGTCTTTTTTTTTTTTTGGCTATGCTGTGGCAGGGGTGCGGATGTGTGGTTCAGTGTACAGTATGCCCAGTCCATACAAATATGTCCCCTAAAGGATCTTCTAGGTACCAACAGTGCTCTCCCACTAAGCCTCTAGGGGGTTGCTAAACTTTATTTCTGTATGGCCCCACTCTGGGGCACTCAACACAACTTAAACTCTCTATAAATAAGTAAGGTGCTTGTTTTATTCCCTCCATCAGCAGGGTCTGTCAGGGTTCACATGTTTGTTTAATTCTGATTCTGAACTTTTAGAGAGGAGAAGCATACTATAGCCTGGAGCAGAGAGTGGCATATCAACTCAATATATGTTTATCGTGCTGTAGTATGATGACAGTGTTCATTTGCTGTATTGAAAGTGGCAACTCAAGTATTTAAGTATTGAATGCTTCTATGCCAAGGCTAAGCCCCATAACCTGTGCCTGGTTGGAGGCGTGGGGCCCAATTACTGTGCATTTGACCCATGGCAATGCAAATGTGACCCTGGCCAGGAGCTGGCCCTTACAAAAAAAAAAAACTTCAGTTTTTTTTTTGTCCCCATGGACAGCTCCATCTGAGTGACAGTGCCAAGGACTGCCTTGACACGACGTGAGCTGCTGGTGGGCAGGCCTGGTATGCAAGTGGGACTCGGAAGGAAGGTGGTTGGGTCGAGTGCACCATGCAGTAAGTTGTTAGGGATGTATATACCATGTACTCATTGACCCCAGGCATGATTGCTCATATCCCTCCACTCCACATTCGTTGTGTTTTTTTTTTAACTGATGCCAAACCTATCCAACCCTGCTCACTGCCCCTGTGCCTCAGCCCAACCTGCTCAGAATCATCACCAGTGCCAGCCCAGCAGACTCCCACCTTCCTAGGCTCTCCACTCGACCCATGTCCACCTTGCTGTGTGACTTTTCTGGCGTGGGTCAAGATGAGTCACTAGTTAACAGAGAAGAACTGACACACAGAGTGACTGAATGAGCCCAGTGGTAGTGTGAAAGCTGATGGTAGCTCAGTTTCCCTGCCACCTGACTTGCTCCATCAGTTCTCCTGTGGACCAGGTTCCTCATTCCCAAATCTGACCTAGCTGTCTCTGTCTCAGACCCTCCCTCCCCAGAAGCCCAAGGCCAGACCTAGTATTTGTGCCCGCCGTTGTCATCCCCGACTCCAGTCCCTCCCAGCCCAGTGTCTGGCAGCCAAGCCCTGGCAGAAAATAAAGGCTGTATGCACTATAACAGACAGACATATGAGCACAAGGCCGAGTCTGAATGTGACCTGTGATGGACCTGGGTCAGTGTGCATGTGTCTCTTCATCAGCGGCACCGTGCGGGGACTGGGGCAGGTGGCCAGGTTGCACCATTGAAGTCTTGGAGATTGGAGGTTGGAGATTCGATTGCCAGCATTGTTTCCCGGGTCCCTCAGGTCAGTCAGCTGTTGTTGCAGTTGTGCACTGCAATCCAGCCAACTAGCCTAGTCATCCACAAGCAGGAGCGAGAAAGGCCAGAAAAGAGAACTTGACTAACCAGGCAGTGAGTGAGTGCAGACTGATGTAGACATTGAGAGACGTATAAGGCTCAGGAAGAACAATGTAAGGTAAGGACAGACAGCTTACTAAAAACAAATCTGCTGATGCTGAGTGTGCTGTTCCATGATTCATCTGGGGCCAAATGCTGGGGCTGCTGCTGCTGCCTGGGCTGGGTGAGGAGGGTTCTCTTTAAGACTCACAACAGGATTTCTGGACCCCGGCTGTGTCCCTTCCAGCTGTCCAAATTCCTGTGGTGGCCACTGACAACTGCTGACGTAACAGTGCCTTTAGATTTTTTTTTTTTTTTTACTTTTGGGGGATTTTTTTGAGCTCTGACTGTAGGTATTGTATGTTTAGTAATTGTACATAACCTCTTGATCAAAAGTAATACAAACTAATATGGAAAGTAATAGATATTATGATTACAGATACTAATGACTTTTTATACAAAAGTAATAAATAACTGTAACTGATTACAATTATTTCAGAGTAACTAGTAACTGTAACTGATTACTTTTTTAAAGTGATTTTGTGAGATTTAGTATTACCTTACATTGTGTGGAAGTCTACGTCTGTGAAATTCTTTTCAGGTGCATGTTATATTTTAATGTCACTTCTATATGAAAATAGAAGGGATTTTAATTTGGCCCCAGAAAGGTAGACAGCCAATCCTTTCACTTCCCGGTTGCTGAGTTCCGTCCCCGTGGTCAGGCACGTAATGACGTGTCACCAGGGAGAGTGTGGGAGCATGCCCCATTAAAGTGACTGGGGATCACTTTTACGTCCATTTTTTCACATACAAATGGCCAGTTTGAGATTATTGAAGGGCATCACTTGACTAAGACAGCCCTTTGTCATCATGGCACAGGTCAGAAAGCATAGAGAAAACCCAGGAGCAGTTGTAAAATTCCACAAAAGTGTTTATTTGCAGTTGCAGTAACATAAAATAAAATAAACCTGTTCAGAATAACTATATACAGAAGCAAAATAAAATCTCTCGTAATCCCCCTTTGCAGCTCCGTTTAGCTGTTTTATAAGGCTTTTCAACCCCCATCCTTTGCAAGCATCCTGTTCTTTGTAAATTTCAGGAGCTGCTAGAACATTGAGAGCTTCCTGAGGTCCCTCCAGCATTTGCAAAAGGCTCAGTCATTTGCACTCAAATAACCTCTGGCTTTTTACAGTTATCTCAAATTATAAATACATATACATTTCAACAGCAACACTAAACATTTTCTAAATAAAAGAGATCCCAATATCACTTTCACTCCATACATTCTCATATATTTTACATTAGCTGACATAGATATGTGAGGAAGGAAAACAGACAGCAAGAGAAAAAGAGAGACAGAGGCAAAGAATTGTGAGACTGTTTGGGCTGATCAAGTCCGAAGTCTCACAGGAAAATTTGGTTCCGCAACCAGACAGAAGAGACAGAAAAGGAAAGAATACAGATCCTTGCATTTAAACACTTTCTCCAAAACAAATGGGACAGGGTCCTATTCTACCCTCTCACATATACCCCCCTCTTTAAGAGGGAATCTGTTTTATTAAACAGGTTTCCAAAACTTTCTATTCTCTACTAACATTTTCTACTTTCAGAATTTAAGCACATTTGCATCAATTTTTTTACCAGAACAGCAAAAATTACAGTTCAAACCATACAGTTTTCTTTTTTTTTAGCCATCAGAACCCTCAATTCCTGATCCATATCTTGACAGAAAATCAGCATTGCTATTCTCTTTACCAGATTTGTGAATCACAGAGAATTTAAATGGCTGTAGTGCCAGGTACCACCTTGTGATTCTGGAATTTCTATATTTCATCTGATTAAGCCAATATATAGGATTGTGATCAGTTGCAAGAACAAATTCAGTTCCCAGCAAATCAAATTTGAGGGACTCCATGGACCACTTTGCTGCTAAGCATTCCTTTTCAATAGTGGAGTACCTTTTCTCTCTGTCATGCAATTTCCTACTTATATACAGAATAGGATGTTATTTCCCATCTATATTTTAACTTAGGACAGCACCTATGCCTACCTCAGATGCATCTGTTTGTAGCAGAAATGGTTTCTCAAAGTCTGGGCTTCTTCAAACAGGTGCTGAACATAATGCAGCCTTTATGGCTTGAAAAGCTTCATCACACTCTGGGGTCCATTTCACATTATTTGCGTACCGTTTCTTTGTGAGTTCAGTGAGGGGAGTAGCTAATTCAGCAAAGTTAGGAACAATTCTCCAATAATAACCAGCCAGCCCTAAAAAGGACCTGACATGTTTCTTTGTTTTAGGTACAGGGCTACTAGCTAAAGCTTCTATTTTAGAAATCTCTGGTTTGACTTCTCCATTTCCCAACACATAGCCCAAATATCTAGTTTCCTGCATGCCCAATGCACATTTAGTAGGATTAATAGTCAGACCTGCATTTTTGATAGCCTGGATAACTGCTCGTAGGTGTTCCATGTGACTTTTCCAGTCTGGACTGTACACCACAACATCATCCAGGTATGCAGCGCAATAACCAGTGTGAGGGGATAACATTACATCCATGTACTGCTGGAATGTAGCTGGCACACCATGTAAACCAAAGGGCATGGTGGTGAACTGATAGGATCCTATAGAGGTGGCAAATGCAGTTTTATCTCTGGATTCTTTAGCTAGAGGTATTTGCCAGTAACCCTTGTTGAGATCGAGGGTACTGATATACTTTGCACTCCCCAGCCTGTCCACCAAATCATCAATTCTGGGCATAGGATAACTGTCAAATTCTGACACTTGATTAAGTTTTCAGAAATCAAGGCATATTCTAACACCCCCAGCTGCTTAAAATAACCCTGGAGAGAAACATTGTTAGCTTGTTCTGAAAGAAAATCACAATTGGTTATCAATTTAGTTTCAGTATTTTCATATTTTAACCCTTCATGTCCATCAGTCACTTGTTGCCGCAGTTTCTTCAGGCTTTGTCTTTCTTTCCTGGATTTCCGGATCTTGGAGCTATGCTCAAACAAGTCCGAATCAAAATCACTGAAAGGAAAAATGTCCCCACAGTCTGAAATTTTCTTTGCCTGAGCTCTTGTCACCACAGCTGCTAAAACATCAGGATTTATTCCCTCTTTGATCAATTCATTAAATCTTGGAAAGTAATTTCCAATAATCACAGGTACAGGTAACTTTGTTACTACCCCCACTTTCATTTGGTGCGTCACACCCTTAACGGTCAGAGTCACTTGGGTGGTGGGATTGTATTAAGTGTCCCTGTGGATGCAGATGACACCAGTTCTTGGTCCCTTTGCACAGTGTTTTCCCAGCACTTTAACATGCACTAGGGTCTGTCTGCTTCCCAAATCAATGAGTCCTTGTACAGTCTTATTCTCCACCTTCACATCTTTTAGGTACTTGCCCCAATTTGCCAAGGACAAATCTGCTCCAGTGCCACTCTATTTATTACGGCAGTTTCTTGCAAAATGGCCTGGCTTATTACAGTTATAGCAGATAACATCTTTTGGCACAGATTTGTTATCCCCACCAGAGTTCTTAGCAGGCTTGGAGTTTAAATGGGAAAAACAGTTTCTGTTACCTTGCTACTGTGGCATCTGTCTGGCCATTTGGTAGTCCTGAGCCAAAGAAAAGTACAGTTACATAAGAACTTACCGTAACAGTAGATCTTCGAGAGGAGCTCTTGCAGCAGGATATTACAATCAGGACTATGCCGCAGGCACTAGGACCCTCCGGTGAAAAGCTTCTGCCAGCAACACACAGTAGGGACCGCCCCCAATGCCGGCCCCGACCGACGTCAGTCAGGGTACAAGAGGGGGTGGACGCAGCCCCACCTCAGTTCTCCCGCCAAGACCCAGCAGAAGGCCTGACAAGAGAAGGAGACGAAGCCTACCATGAAGAGAGTTGGAGAAGAAAGAAAATGGATCTGCACACCTCGAGGGGGAAGGCAGGTGGGAAGTAGCGCCGGCTGCAAGAGCTCCTCTCGAAGATCTACTGTTACGGTAAGTTCTTACGTAATTGTACTATCTTACTTCGAGTGGGAGCTCTTGCAGAAGGCTATTACAATCAGGACTGAGTCCCAAGCAGTCCCACAGCAAGGAGGTAGCCGACCCTGGGAGGTGGAATATGCTGACTCTAGAGGCCTTAGGAAAAAATGTCCTTGTAAAACAGCTAGGCCGAAGTCAGCTTGGCATCTGGAGACGATATCCAGGCTGTAATGCTTGATAAAAGTATGCACCGAGTTTCAGGTTGTGGCCACATAAATGTCCTGAATAGCGACATTTCGCAGGGCAGCAAAAGAAGCTGATACTCCTCTGGTGGAGTGACCCCTAACCGGGCCCGGCAGGGGCTTATTGTGATGCTTGTAGCAAAACGAGTCACAGCGAACTATCCATTTAGAGATAGTTTGCTTGGACACTGGTTGACCCAAGCAATGTGGTGCAAAGGCCACAAAAAGCTGCTCCGATTTACGGTGCTGAACCATCCTTTTGAGGTAATACCTCAGAGTCCTGTGGACATCCAATGTGTGGAGAAGAGCCTCCCCTCTATTGGAAGGGGAAGGAAAATAAACAAGAAGATCAACCGACTCATTGAGGGTCAATTCTGAGACCACTTTCGGAAGAAACTTAGGATTTGTTCTAAGGAAAATCCTTTTTCTGTGGAAAACCAAATAGGGCTCTTTACATATCAGAGCCTGAAGCTCAGAAACCCTTCGAGCTGAAGTAACAGCAACCAAAAAGCAAACCTTCCAAGAAAGGTAACGCAGCTCACAATCCACTGCTGGTTCAAAAGGAGGGAGGGTGAGTTTCTCCAACACAAAAAGGCAGTCCCAGGGTGGAACCGGGTCCCGAATGGGAGGTCTCATATGTAGAATTCCCCTAAGAAAGGTGCGGGCCACATCCAATTGCGCTAATGCTTTGTCTCCCATGAGAGCATGGTAGGCAGAGATTGCCCACATGTGCACCTTGATAGAGGAGTAACTCAGGCCCTTACCATACAAGGAGAGGAGATACTGTAAAGCTGAGTTCACAGGGCAGGTGACGGGATCCAAATGTTGCGACAACACCCAAAGACACAAACGCTTCCACTTCATAGCATAGGTGGAGCGAGTAGAGGGCTTCCTTGCTGAGACTAAGACCGCCGCCACTTCCGGGAAAACCCCGTATCTATGTTGAGCTACGTCTGAAGGAGCCAAGCATGTAGGTGCAAGGATCGAAGATCCAGATGGACCAGTGACCCTTGGTCCTGGGACAGTAACTGCGAGCATATGGGCAGCGGAAGTGGAGGCTCCATGGATAACCGCTGCAGAAGTGGGAACCAAATCTGCCAAGGCCATTTGGGGGCCACTAGGATCATCCATGCCCTTTCTGCCTGTAACTTGAGCAGTACTCTCTGAATGAGAGGGAAGGGCAGAAAGGCATAGAGAAACCTCCCTGCCCAGCAATGGGATAACGCATCTGGCCAAAAAACTCCAGGCGCATGCTCTCATGAGCAAAACGTTGGCAGTTTGGCATTGCATGGTGATGCAAAGAGGTCCGGCTCCAGAACACCCCACCTGTCAAAGAGCTTGTCCGCTACCGATTGTAGCAGCTCCCACTCGTGCGCTCTGGCACGCGACCTGCTGAGTCTGTCAGTCAGATCATTTAGGACGTCTGGAACGTGCATTGCAGACAGTAGAATGCCGCGCTCCAGTGCCCAGTACCAGACTCTCATTGCCTCCCTGCAAAGAGGATACGAATGAGTGCCTTCTTGTTTGTTGATGTGAAAGATGACCACCATGTTGTTTGTCTGAACTAGAAGAGAGCCTGGCACCAGATCCTCTCGAAAAGCCTGAAGGGCATAGAGGACTGCTCGCATTTCCAGTACATTGATGTGGAGGGACTGCTCCTCGAGTGACCAAACTCCCTGCGTTCGATGTGCACCCAGGTGCGCCCCCCCACCCCAGGTCCAATGTATCTGTTGTCAGAGTCTGACCTGGTAGCTCCGGACGAAAGCTGACCCCTTTCTCCAGATTGCTGGGGTCCATCCACCAAAGCAGAGTTCTCCTGACTGGCTCCGAGATCTTGACCAGAGAGTCTAGGTCGTCATAGCTTTGGTTCCACTGCACCCTGAGCATCCACTGTGGGACTCTCATGTGGAGGCGAGCCAAGGGACTGACAGGAATGGCCGCCACCATATGCCCCAGTAAACTGAGGAAGTTCCGAGCTGGAACTCAAGAAGTTATAGAGATCCGTTCTGCCATCTCTCACAAGCGAACTCTCCTGTCCTGTGGGAGGAGAACCATGCCCTGGACGGAATCAAGGATCGCTCCTATGAAGGCAAGCTTTTGGCTGGGATCCGGGGATGATTTTTGTAAGTTCAGGGTGATCCCCAGCTCTCAGAACAGGGTACAAGTGTCTTCTAGAGCTCGAAAGAGGCAGCCTCTTGATGGGTCCATAAGTAACCAATCGTCGAGGTAGGGGAACACATAGTGTCCCATCCGCCTTAGAGCCACAGCCACCACTGCTAGGCATTTGGTGAAGACTCACGGAGCGGAAGAGAGGCCGAACGGAAACACTCGAAACTGAAAATGCTCCCCTGGGAAGTGGAACCTCAGAAACTTCCTGTGGGGAGAATAGACCCCGATATGCATATATGCATCCTGCATGTCGAGAGAACATAGCCAGTCCCCTTGGCGCAGCAAGGGAAGGAGTCCTTGAAGAGTCACCATCCTGAACCTTTTGTACTCGATAAAGAGGTTTAGAGGACTGAGATCCAGAATGGGACAAAGGTCCCCAATCTTTTTTGGGACCAGAAAGAAGTGGGAATAGAACCCTTGACCTTGCTGCTGCAAGGGGACCCTCTCTATTGCTCTCTTCTGCAGGAGGGCCTGTATCTCTCCTTCTATCAGTGGGGTGTGAGAAGGAGGATAGCGGGAGAGCTTTGGCGGAGTGTGCAGAGGAAACTCTGTGAATTCTAGCGTGTGTCCTCTCCGAACATTATCCAAGACCCATTGGTCTGCGGTAATAGACTTCCACCCTTCTAAATGAAGGGAGAAGCAGCCCCCAACCGGTTCCCCTGGGTCTTCTGGTAGAAGAGGGGCCGAAGGGAGTAATTCCGGAGAGCCAGGAGTGGGAAGAAAGGTCTGGGAGGACTTGGGCCCATGGGCGGGAGGTCCACCTGAATGCTGGTTTCCAGATCTCCTGCGGAAGCCTCCTCTCTGCCCCTGTTGGCTGCCATGGGCTGAACCTTGACTGCCTGAGGGTTTATGAAAGGGCCGTCTACAGTGCTGACTTCGCTGGTCACCACGGTACATCTGGCAGACCGACCAGATCGACTTGCCCAACTCTTGGAGGCGGGAGATCAAAGCCTCCATCTCCTGCCCAAACAACACGGTACCCTGGAAGGGCAGATCCCGGATACTGGCCTGCAGATCCTGGCGAAAGCCCGAGACTCTCAACCAGGCATGGCGCCGGAGGCACACCCCAGAGGCGGCTGCCCTGGCTGCCGTGTCTGCAGTGTCATACGTGGCCCTCAATACATGGGAGCCTACGTCTGAGCCCGACTGAAGAAGGGCCAGGAGCTCTGTCTTTTTGTCAGAGTCTGGCATAGCCTGTGTCAGCTCTAGTCCCCTTTCCTACAGCACATTCTGGTACTGTACCATATGCGTTAGGAAATTAAGGGAGCGGATGGAGCAGGTGGAGGCTGTATAAACTTTCGTGCCCACCTGGTCCAGGTAGCGGGACTCCGGGTCGGGAGGCTGTGAGCTGAGGTGCTTCGGTTGCCGAGACTTGTCATGGGCAGCTGTGATTACTGAAGAGTTGGCCTGAGGGTGTTCTGCTAGAAAGGGTTCTGCCCTCGGTGCCTTATACAGCCTGTCCGACTTCTTAGGAACTGCCGGGATCGAGGCTGGATGCATCCAGGTGGTTCTCGTAAGGTCCTGGAATGTATCCACCAAAGGAGGGATAACCAGAGGCTTTGGCTCCTTTTGCCTCAGGTACTTGGCCAACCTCCAGTGTTCCGGATCCAGGTCCTCCGTGTCCTACTCGATGGAAGCCTGGATATGCCTCATGACGTCCATAAAGGTGGGATCATCCGGAGCGAGCGAGGCTGGTCCTTCTCTCCCGGGGAGTGCTTGAGGCTGAGAGAGGATGAAGAGGTCAACGATGAAGAGGAGGATTGACTATCCAACTTGGAATAGTCTGACCCCGTCCTACGACCATGCCTTCGCTGATGTCAGTAGCTAGGGGACCGACGTCGGTCCAAAGACTGACTCCGGTCCCTGGACCGGCGACGGAGCAATGACCGACGTCGGTCAGAGGACCGACGTCAGGAGCGTTCTCTCCTGGAGCGAGAAGGGCTCCTGGAGCGTGACCTAGACCAACGTCGGTCACCAGAATCCCTGGAGCGACATCGGTGGTCCTCGGACCTGGAGCGGGAATGGGCCCTGGAAGGGGGTGAAGGCTGGTGCTCTGGTGGCTTCTGTGTGGAAGTCTCACCCCCCCCCGGCTGTGGTTCACCCGCAGGGTCCGGTACCAGTGTTTGGGCCGGCGACAGGGAGGACCTCTTGTGGACCTGCCCCCACCAGAAGGAGAAAAGATCCTTGAGCTCATCCTTGGTGAAAATTTCAGCTGCTCACTTTGGAAAGGAAGTCTCTGGAACATCGGGTCATGAAGGAGAGCTCACCTGACAGCCCAGAGGGGAGGGGGACTTGGGCGACGGGGATGTCGGTATCTCCACAACCGCCCCCTCATCCTTCGCCACTTCGACCGGCGTCGGTGTAGGGACCGATGATGGAGTGACGCCGGGGGTGCCGGAGAGTCCTTGGTCCCTGGAGGTGCGCCTTTAACAGGCGGTGTCGGTGCCTTGGCAGGTGGGGCCAAGGCAGGCACCTCTAAGGACTTGGTGATGACCCTTAGCGGAGTCACCTTCAGCTTGACCGGCTTCTCCCCTGACGGGCCGGCCTTAGCCTGTGGAGTCTTCAGAGGTTCTCCAGACCCTGAGGGACGGGCCTTTTTGGGAGAAGTCCGCGAATGTGAATGAGACCGAAACCGGGACCGGTGACGGGACCGACTACAGTCCTTGCAGTGGCGCTTCTTCTCCTTCCTTTTCCCCTCCAGGGAGTGCAGATCCATCTTCTGCTCCAGCAGGTAGGCCTTAAGGGCTTTCAGGCAGCGGATGCGGGTCCAGCTGGTAAAGGCCTGGCAATCTGCACAGTTGGCGGTGTCATGGTCAGGGCCCAGGCAGAAAACGCACAGCTGATGGCCATCCTTAGCTGGGATCTGCCTCCCGCAGTCACACTTGTTTAAGTGTTCGGGTGATGCCGACGCCCGAGAAGACATCGAACCCGGCCGGGTAAGATAATGGCTGACGTCGGTACTGGAAAGCGGCAAGAGCAAGGAAAACAATGCTCCAAAGCGGAAAAAAGTGATCAATCGACAGCAGCGAACTGACATCGGTACCTGAAAAATGGTAAAAACCGTTGAAAAAGGCAGGAAATCTTGATAGGAGATGTTCTTTTCGCTGGATCGCAGACAGAAGCTATATCTCTCGGCTTCACGTGTGGGTAAGCGGCAGGAAAGAACTGAGGTGGAGCTGGGTCTGCCCCCTTGTACCCTGACCGATGTTGGGGCAGGGCCGATGTCGGGGGCGGTCCCTGCTGTGTATTGCTGGCAGAAGTTTTTCACCGGAGGGTCCTAGTGCCTGCGGCATAGTCCTGATTGTAATAGCCTGCTGCAAGAGCTCCCACTTGAAATAAGATCAGCTTTTTCCCCATTCTCTGGT
Organism: Neoceratodus forsteri; assembly: GCA_016271365.2. Classification (NCBI taxonomy): domain Eukaryota; kingdom Metazoa; phylum Chordata; order Ceratodontiformes; family Ceratodontidae; genus Neoceratodus; species Neoceratodus forsteri. The sequence goes on from CM057459.1 coordinate 1,297,587,608, forward strand.
CAGTGTTCCTTTACCCACAGCTGCACATCTGTAGGCAAGATGTTGATGAATTGCTCCATGGCAAATGTGTTGATGATCTGTGGGACTGTTTTGCTCTCTGGTTGGATCCACTTCATCAGGAGTTCTCGGAGTCAGGCAAAGGCTTCTCGAGGATTGTCAACTGAGTTGTACCTCAGAGATTGAAATCTCTGCCTGTAGGTCTCTCTGGAGATGCCGTACCTTTTCAGGATTTCGCTTTTCACCAGGTCATAGTGTTCTGACTGTGCAATGTCCATACTGCTAGAGGCAAGCTGGGCTTTCCCTGTCAGGTAGGGTACCAGTCTGATTGTCCATTGCTGCTTTGGCCACTGGCAGGCTGTGACAACTCTTTTAAAGGTTGTCAGATATGTCTCAATATCATCTGAGGGACACAACTTTGTAAGTTTAATAGCCTTTAAGTTGCTTGCATTTTGTTGCTCATCTGGATCTGTGCTGGATCCTCTGCCTTCGATAGCTTGCAAGGCATCCAACCATTGCTGCTCCTTATGTTGCATCTCTTCTCTCATCTGTTGCTTCTGTCGCTGCATTTCTTCTCTCCTTTGTGCCTCTAAATGCTGAATCTCTTTTTCTCTCTCTGTCTCGATCTCTTTTTGTTGTATAGCCTAGCATTTCAAAAAGTCCATCAGGCTTTCAGGTTCTGTCACAGCCTGTTCTTTTTCCATAACTTGTGCTGGCTGTACAATCTCAGACTGGACTTCTGTCTCTGCTAGTTTGGCTGCCATTCTCCTGGTAACCACTCCTGGACTTGCTGCTGCAGAATCCATACCTTCCTCTGTGCTTCCCTGGTACTGGGTCCAGGACCCATACACAAATCTCCTGTTTAAGAGTATGCACGGCTTAAATCCCTCTTAGGCTGACACCATCTGTTGTCGAGGCACAGGTCAGGAAGCATAAAGAAACCCCAGGAGAAGTTGTAAAATTCCACAAAAGTGTTTATTTGTAGTTGCAGTAGCATTAAATAAAATAAACCTGTTCAGAATAACTATATACAGAAGCAAAATAAAATCTCTTGTAATCCCCCTTTGTAGCTCCATTTAGCGGTTTTATAAGGCTTTTCAACCCCCATCCTTTGCAAGCATCCTGTTCTTTGTAAATTTCAGGAGCTGCTAGAACATTGAGAGCTTCCTGAGGTCCCTCCAGCCTTTGCAAAAGGCTCAGGCATTTGCACTCAAATAATCTCTGCTTTTTACAGTTATCTCAAATTATAAATACATATACATTTCAACAGCAACACTAAACATTTTCTAAACAAAAGCGATCCCGATATCAGTTTCACTCTATACATTGATTCTCATATATTTTATATTAGCTGACATAGATATGCAAGGAATGAAAACAAACAGCAAGAGAAAACAGAGAGACAGAGGCAAAGAATTGTGAGACTGTTTGGGTTGATAAAGTCGGAAGTCTCATGTGAAAATTTGGTTGCACAACCAGACAGAAGAGACTGAAAAGGAAAGAATACAGATCCTTGCATTTAAACATTTTCTCCAAAACAAATGGGACAGGGTCCAATTCTACCCTGTCACACCCTTGTTAGTTGAGCGAATCCCTTCAATAATCTCAAACTGGCCATTTGTGTATGAAAAAAATGTGAAAGACATGCCATGTTGTTGTACCACAAAAGTACAAGTTTCAAAAAAATAAATAAATAAATTACCGAAGTAACGAGCAAGCATAGAAAACTTTCAATACCTGCACATAACTCTGCCATTTTTACATATTTTGACCCCACATTTTCGACATAGCCTTCTTATGACCCAACCTCATGAACAAGGGTGGTGAAAATTTTCAAATCCCACCCAAAAGGTGATTTTACCAAGTGACTATAAAATAGCCTTTCAGGCCTGATTTCCATAATTCCCAAACCATTGGTCATGAGGTGGGTCCCAAAAAGGCCAAGTTACAAATGTAGAGTCAAAATATGCAAAAATGACAGTTAAACATCAAAGTTCAAAATCCTATTGAAATACACTGAACCGCACTTCCCTTAGTTCCCCATATTGCAGTCGCCAGTTTCAGCAGCAAGACATTGCTTCAATTGGAGAGTGGATCTTCACCGTGGGACATGTTCAGGTGTGTGAGGGTGAGAGGGGTGTGTGTGTGATGCTGTGGGGTGGTGGGTGCTGAGTGGGAGGTCATGATGAGAGGTCAGATTGCCAAGGTACCTTTTTTATTGCAAGTATCCAAAAAAAAAAAAAGAATGACAGTTTTCCTTTTTCAGGGGATACTGAGAGTCTGACAGTGGGGATTAGGCACCACAGTGTCAGGCTGCTGTTCGGCAGCACGGGGGGGGGGCACCTGTATTGCCACCTATTTAGTGGGAAGGGGTGAATGACCTGGAGAGGAAGAGGGGTCAGAAGAAGCAGTACTGGGGTGGGCACATTGGTCCACTTATATAAACAAAAGAAATTAACACTGGGAATGGCGGACGGGCTACCTGGAGGGAAGGGGGGGAAAAAGAAGCAGAACCGGGGTGTGCGCTCTGGTTCACTTACGAGATAGATAGATAGATAGATAGATAGATAGATAGATAGATAGATAGATAGATAAAGGGATACAGGCAGACAGAACAGGGGATCAGTAGCTGACTGCTCTCACTGGGTTCCATGGCAATTTAGCGATGTGATTACGGCGACTGCAGTTTCAGCGAAGTTATAACAGTGAAGTCAAAGTGAGCGATGATACAGCTCAGCAAAGCAAATTTCAGTGACCACAGTGAAAATGAAGGAATGGGGGAAAGGGTATTCTTGCATATTCCTTGCCCACTCACACAGGCTTCGAATGTTCACTGCTGACACCAGAATTGCACTTTTAGGCTACCAAAGGCTCACTGTGCAGTACAGGCTTCCACCCATTCCACCCGGAGAAGCTCCAGGAACACATCTCAGGTGGTGTTGGAGGGTATGGTCTGTGCAAGTCCCACCCTGTAACGCGGGGGGGCTCCATCCCCTGCACCCCCATGGGGGCTGTGCCCCTCAGACCCCCCTATCTCTAGGATTACCACACCATGCCACACTTGGACACTGGGGAAAGCTTCATCTGTGGGGTCGCTGTAATGTCCAATCACCATTATGTCCCGTTGCCATATTGTACCATTCAATGTACAGTGATGGTCACCCTTATTGTGTTCACCCATCTGTACTCGCTGAAATCGCATCATGCAAATTGCATCACTCAACTGACATGCTACCCTCTCACTGCAGCCTGCAGCAAGACTCCAGCTGCATCTGCAAAAGCCAAGAAAGAACATTAGAATCTAACTAAACAGGTCTAATTTAGCTAGGTTCAGGTGTTTGTTTGTTTTTCAAGTATAGTATTTTATTTATTTTCCATGTTTTTTATTTCGAGGGGAAAAAACAAGAGAGCAGCTCTCACAACACTAAAAATGTTTTTGGTGCTGTGAGAAACAACTGGTGAGAAATGAAAAGTGGTCTTGTGACACATAATTTCTGGTGTCATATCAAAACAGTATCCCAAAAACCCTACTGAGCATCCTCAGAACAGAAAAAAAAAAACTTTGAATCTTTATAACTCTGGAACCATTTAATATTTTTTCACCAAACCTTCCAAAGGAACTACCTTGGCGTAGCACACTTCTATCCTGAAAGGTTTAAAAAAAAATCCATTTCAAGTAGGCTGTACGTGAGAGCAAACTCAAATCCCTTGTTAAGTATAGGGAAAAAATAAATATTTACAGGAAAATGACGTGTGGATCTCAGAAACCAGACACACTGCTGTCACAAAACTTTCTATATATTCAGATCCTGCCTCCTAGCCAGCACATGCAGAATTTCAGCTAATTTTGTTAAATGCTGTCAAAGCTTTTCAGGTGCAAAGTTAGGGGTTTAACATTCAACCCTAACTATCTGCACCCCTATAATATATATTCATTGCAAAAAACCTTGTTAATCAATTAATTTATTTATTTAAACATTTCATAACCGTGAAAAGCACACAATGCACAAGTCAGGTTAAAGCAACAAAAGTAGAGAAATGCGGTGTTAGGATTCACAACTCTAACCCCCATCCTCACCTACATGCAGCAACAGGAAAAACCATTACAGTTTCACCTCTCCTGTCGCTTCACAAATCAGGCATGGGGTGTACCTTGGGGTTATAAGGAGGCAGAATAACGCAGTGGCTTAAGGCTCTGAGCTGCAAATCTGGAGAGTTGAGTTTGAATCCCAAAGCCCCCACTTGCATACTGTGTGACCTTGAACAAGTCACCTAACTTCCTTGTGCTCCCAGGTCACACCTGTAAACAAGCTTCAGCTGAGTGTGTCTCACCTAGTTAAAAAAAAAAAACCCCACCACTCACCCCATTCCATCAATAAATAAGCTGAGATGTGTAGAGTGTAAGAGACTGGGGTGAGCATCAGGACTGACAACCCCAAAGTACACCTCATGTCTCATTTGAAAAGAGCCAGGAGAGGTGAAACCATAATGTCTTTTCTTGTTTATTTATTTTATTTTTTTATTTATTTGATATTCAGAAATAACCTTTGAGCCAAGGCTCTTTTACAAAGGTTCCACGTAATGTGAACAGAGTATAGACATTCAATCAAGAAGGTTACAGAGTTTTAAGACATTAGAGACACTGTACAGCACAACAATCAGGAAAAGGTTACAGAGTTTCTTAGACATTTATAACACTGTACAGCATATCGACATCATCTTTAGCTGATTAAAAGTACAGGTAAGATGCAGAGGCACTAGATGTTAGGTTAGGTTGGGCAGAGGGTCAGTAAGGACAAGATTTTGGTAGGGGAAGGGGGCCTCTAGTAAAAGTGGTCAAGGAGGCAGGAGCTGAGGCTAGAGAGGCAGAGACCCATCCTAGTGTGGAGATGTGGGGGGGAGAGAATCAAAGAAAATCAAGCATCAAGAAAACTGGAAAAAGTGGTCCTGCTGTGCAGGATGATGATGGTCTCCCCCCCGTGAGCCACCCTGAGCGGACACCTCCTGAGCTGGATCTGTGCCGGTGAGTTGAGTCGCTCCCCACCCCCTGCCACGAAGGGTAAGTCATGGGGGCAATAGGGGAGGGGGTCTGATCCTCAGGGATGGGGGGACATCAGAGGTGGCCAGCAGAACCCAGGGGAGAAAAAGAGCAGCAAAAAAAATAAGATCCTTTTTCATATGGACCAAATTTTTTTTTCGTTCTGAGCAGCTATACAAAAGATTGTACTAAGCATGTTAAGAACTGAAATTTCAAAATGTAATAACTTTGGAATGGATTAACATTTCTTTCACCAAACCAGTGAAAGGCATCACTGTGGTCCACACCCTTGGTACCCTGAAATTTTCAGACCAAAATTGCATACTGTCTGGGCACTACATGATGACAAAAAAACAGCAAAAACACTGACTTATTTTCACATTTTTCACTATCCAGATCTCGGAATCAGCACATCCGACCACAACGAAACTTGGGAAGTCAAGAGATCAACCCCTGAGACTGCGCATGCAAAATGTCATGCAAATCTGTTGAATAGTTGAAAAGCTATTACATTGCAAAATTTGAGGTTTATTAACATAGAACCCCCTGCTCAACCCTAACTATACTGCACCACTATAAGATACAGTAGATAGATAGATAGATAGATAGATAGATAGATAGATAGATAGATAGATAGATAGAATAGAATAGAATAGATAGAGATAGAGACATAGATATGTAATAATAGATATAGATATAAACAGATATGTAATACATGGCTAGGTCCTTGTCACCATAGAAAAAGCCATCATATATTTCCAAATACATGATGGTAGCCAATTAATGTATTAAGATATCAATTAGCTAATTACACTGCATTAAGTGTTATTAACAACTTTATAACACATTACTATCTAATGAGCACTATATATATATATATATATATATACATACTACCATTTTATTAATGTGTTATTAACACCTTTATAACATATTGCTACTCAACACACTACAAACAACCCCAATAAAACATGTAACAAGTCCCTTAACAACACATGAAACAAGTCCTTTAATAACACATGTAACAGCCACCTACCCACCACCCCACCCCTAGGGCAAAACACAGGACACAGCAAAACGTTTCCAACCCAGTGCATTATATAAATAAAAGATGGCAAAGTTCAGCATACTTGTGAAATAATACCATCTCAGGCTCCTGACTATCACTTGTTTGACAACTCAATGGTATTATTTCCTTGTATACCATGCATTATGTTCTGCGTCTATCAGTTATTCGCCCGGTCCAGCAAGGAGTCCTAAACAGCGGCAACAGAAGAGTCTGGCAGACCAGAGAGAATGTAAGGGTCTTTTAGTGGCAGACCAAACCAAAACATCACAATATATATATATATATATATATATATATATATATATATATACACACACACATATACATACAGTATATACTATATAGTGGCTTTGGCACTCGTGAGTTATAGGTCTTACCACTCACTACTGGAGATAAATGTGTTACTCAACTGCAACCCATAATTTATTCCTCACCGAATAGACTGCTACTATGGATGATCATCTCCTACAGCTCCACCATAGAATTGTGCAATTAGACAATAAGCAGCAGGACCTCTAGGGGTGCCTCCATAGCAAGAACTTACAAATCTGTGGTGTTCCTGAGGGTAAGGAGGGACGGCAGTGTGCAGCATTTATTGGGAAATTGTTGAGCAATTCACTGCAACTCCTGATCGACCTGGTATTGGACTTGGCGCACGTACATCAAGCACTGGTAATGAAGCCTGCCCCAGGTGAAAGCCCGCATTTGATAATTTAGAATTTTTGTTGGTTTCAAGTGAAAGAGCAGGTGTTTCTGACTGCCCAGAGGCAAGAGGTGGTCAAATGTAAAGACATTCAGATATACCATGACCACAGTTTCACTCCAGCAATCCAGCAATAGCAGAGGGCATATACTCTCTTCCTCCATGCCCTCGAGGAAAACAGGATCAGGTTTCAGACACCATACCTTGCAAAATTGTGAGCGTTTTTGCCTGAGGAGGAGATTTTCTATTACACACCACAAGAGGTTCAGCAGGACTTTGAAAGAAGAGACATATCTATTTCACCTTCTTTCTTGGCTGCTTAATGCCCTTGATCACAACTACCACAGCAAAGGGCTCAAGCAGACGCTCAGCTGCCACCCAAAGGGGTTCTAACTATTTTCAGCATGCATTTACTATTAATATTTTGTTTTGTTTTCAGACTACCCGCTGACACAGCACCTTATTTTTTTCTGCCACTTAAAGGGGCTGACTCAGAAGTGCCATCAACTCAGGATAGAAGGCAGCAGTCTCAGAAGGCACTGTAGACAATTCAAAACTTGAGAAAAAATCCAGATAGCTGCACTAATGGACTCTTGTTGACTTTATACAGCTTGGTACTGACCTTCAAGAATCATATCCAAAGCACCATGATTTGCTCAACACAGCAATCCCAGCCTAGCAGGTAAGGGGAACATGAGTTGGGGACTCCTAGGTTACAGCAGCAGAGGGGGAGACAGGGGACCTTCTCCAGTGGCAATGGGTTTTAACCACATTGACCTGGTCATTTCAGACTGCAGAGTGTTTTCTTGAGTCTGTGTGGTATGCACCACAATGCTAGCCTCTAATGAACCTCAGGGGCAGCAGATGTGCCCCAGACAGGGAGACCTGAACAAGGTTGGCCTGGTTTGACACATTGTGCTGCACTTACTAGCTTAAATTAATGCCACTGAAGATAGATAGACAGATAGATAGACAGATAGATTGATTGACTGTTTTAGACAGCGAGAGAGAGAGAGATACAGTAGATAGAGGATTTAAAAATGCCTTTCTGAAAACCAATGCACTTTTCATAAGTATAGCATAATAAGTCAAATATAAATTAATGAATAAATCAATCATAAAGAAACATTACATTGTAGATCAATAGCAATAAAATAGCAAGTTCAATCTCCTACAAAAGCTTGACTGAACAGCCACATCTTAAGTTTATTCTTAAAAATAGTGACAGAGGGGGCAACATGAATTTCAGCTGGTAAACTGTTCCATAGCAAAGGGACACTACTAAAAATGCTCTATCACCGGCCGATTTTAATCTCAATTTTGAAATGGTCAACAGATCTGTGCCAGTGGAATGTAACCCATGGACACTGAGGTGGGCTGCAAGAATCTCACTGAGGTCCTGGGGTTCCAATCCATTTAGGGTCTTCAAAGTAAGTAAGAGAATCTTAAAGTAGATCAGCTGTCTTACAGGAAGCCAGTGCAGAGAGCACAGAGATGGAGTGAAATGTTCACTCATTTTTACAGATGTAACAAGTCTGGCTACAGCATTCTGCACTAACTGAAGACGGTGGATCTGATCTACAGGAAGGCCCTGGTAGAGCACAATGCAATAGTCAAGGTGGGAAATGGCAAAGGCATGCACTGGTGTTAGCAGATCATCCCGTGCAAAATAGGGTTGCACTCCTGCTATATTCTTTAAATGATAGAAGCCACTCCTGACCACAGCCAACACTTGAGGTACAAGAGCCAGCTCTTGGTTAAGAGTGACCCCTAGATTTTGAGCAACCTGCCTAGCCTATAATTTGTCTCCCCAAAAACTAGAAAGCTCCAGGCTTTCCAAAACAGAAGATCTGAGATGATCTGATCCCACCATTAGCAACTCAGCCTTTTTTAGGATTAAGCTTCAGCCCGCTATGAGCCATCCACTCAGTGATCTCCATTAAAGCATTCTCAAGCATAGTCATTCAGGAGTCCTCTCTGGGTTTAAATGAAGATTATAGCTAAGTATCATCAGCATAACAATGAATGTCAAGACTATGCTTCCGGATCACATCTCCAAGCAGAAGCATGAGCACTGTGAACAACAGAGGAGACAAGATGAAACCCTGAAGAATACCACAGTCAGTGACAGAGAAACAAGATCAAAATTCCCCAAAATCAATGACTCATGATGGTTGCTGAGAAAGGATCAGAACCAGTCCAAGACTGTTCTTGCTGCCCCAACAAGTCTCCTCGTGCACTCCACCAACTTCTCATGCTCAACAGTGTCAAAAGCAGATGACAAATCCAAAAGGACCAGGAAAGAAACCTCTCCGTGGTCCCTCGCAATGAGCAGATCATTTCAAACTCTTAACAAACCCATCTCAGTACTATGTTGAGAATGGAAACCAGATTGGAAAGGCTCATATATGAAGAATTCCTCCAAGTGCTCCCTAAGCTACACCACCACCACTTTCTCAATAACTTTACCCAAGAAGGGTAAGTTAGAGATGGGTCTAAGACTCACAAAGTTGTCAGGATTTAAAGTTGCTTTCTTTAGGAGTAGGTGAACCACCGCCTCTTTCAAGACAGAAACACACCCTCTCTCAGAGAGGCACTGAAGATTCAGTGAGGGCTGGACCATTCACTGACTCTCCAATCTTCATTAGAGAAGCAGGAACAGGATCCAGCACACAGTGGCTAGGGCACAACTCAGAGAGCACCCAGCGAATCTCCAATAAATCAGTCAGTTGAAACTCATCCTGGATGACCCAGGTTTCTGCCGACTCCCACTCTTGACAATCGCAATTGTGGGACCTCACTATGGAGGAAATCTCAGCCTGTATGTCCACAATCTTGGCCAAGAAGAAATTAGCAAACCTTACACCAGTTCTGAGAAATCTCCACCAAATCTTGGGAGAGCCACTCAGGGTGGAGAATCCCATCCACTACTCTAAAAAGAGCAGTGGGTCAGTTTCTTTCAGCTGCAATGATGCCTGAGAACAAAAAAAAAATGTTCTCTATAATGAGCAACCAGGACAAGACTATCAGACTCCAGGCCAGATTTCCTCCACTTGCACTCTAACCTCCAACCCTTCACTCTGAGAGAATAAAGCACATCATTATACCACAGTGTACTCTTCCTTCTAGGTAAAGGGTGGCAACAGACAGGCACCAGGACATCAGCAGTAGAGGGGACATTTTTATAAAAAAAAACTCCACTGCCTCAGTGATGCTTCTAGTGGAAGTAACAAAAGCACCAGAGATGTCCACAGTTTCCCAAAAGATTTCAGCGCTGAGTCTTTCCCAGGCTCTACTCTGGACCATCTCCAAAGGGGTCGACAAATACCGAAGGGGACTATCAACTCAAAAGATATGGCAAAATTGTTCAACCAAACCACAGGATCAAATGTGTGGTTGATGGCCATTATTCCAGCGGTGAACACAAGACCCTGTACGTAGCCCCCACATACAGTACATGATAGCCTGAATACACTGAGTGAAACCCAGCAATTCCATCAGTTGGAGGAGCTCAATAGCGATTATATCATCCTCGGCATCTACTCAGCAGCTGAAGTCTCCCAACACCAGTAGTCTTAAGGATTCCAACAGCTGAGTAGACAACAATTCTGAGAATGCCTCCCAAAAATTAAAAATTACGTACTCACCATAATTTTTGATCTTTCAGAATATCTTCTACATTCATTACTAGATGGGTTTGTGCCGGAGGTGCTAAGACCCCATGGGAGCGTATAACTTTAAAAGTTTAGAGTTAGGGGAACGACATCGGGGATGGCACCACCCATGTGGTGGACGCATGATGTGGCACTCGTGGGCTGGCCAGTAACCAACGCTGGCCCCCTGCTCATCTCAGTTCTGTTCACCAGGTGAGGAAACAAAGTGTAAGAAAAAGAGAAAAGGGTGAAGCAAGATTGTCCAAGGGATAGAACAAAGGATATAGGATATAAAAAGAACAAAACAGTAAAACCTGACTACCCAAGAAAGAAAGAAGAGGTTGGGTGAGAGGGCCAAGGTAACAGGCTAAAATAATGACCACAGCAAACTGGACAGGAAAAGAGAACAATTGATAAAACAAAGAGTGCTGCAGGGATCCCTGGGCTCCCAGTAGGAAATGCAGTGCTTCCAGCTAGAGCTGGCGTTTTGCCTGTAACTTCACCGCAATTTTCCTGTTTTCCTGTAGATTATATTACTGCCTATGGAAGTCAAATTACTCAAGTTATCTCATATAAATAATGTAAATCTATGGGAAGAATATTCCTGTTGTGGCTCCACTTTCCTGTAAAATACAGGAATCCCTGTAGATCTGGGAGCCCTGGAAAAGTTTTACCAGCAAAAAGGTGCTCCAACAGAAAAGGAGGCACCTAGGACTTTGAAAGGTAACAGGAAGCAATCCTGAAGGGGGAAATAAAATGGGAGGAAAGGATCTCACTAGAAAGGCAGAAGTCCAGCTCAGAAAACTAAAAAGATATCCTGCTGTGGTTCTTTTCCCTATTCATCTTCTTTTTTTTCTTTGCTGTAAGAACTTCCCTTTAGGTAGAAGAAAGTAAGGGAAAACAATGTAGAAGGCTGACTGGTCTGGCAATGTAGGAAGACCTGCTGCCAAGAGGGAAGGAATAAGACTGCTAGGTCATAGAATCTGAGCTGAGATTCCAGCAGATTTCTCCTGGTCCTCTTCTACATTTTCTCTTTTCTTTTCTTTTTGTTTTTTTTTCAAATAGAACAAGCATTTGTCAATGCCGAACGCTCACTTGCAGGTATTTGCAGTGGTGTTTGGCACGTATGGTGCTTTACCGTAATGCCCTGTGCGATTGCTGGTATTTGCACAATACATTTTCAGCATGACCTTTTTGTTACCCCCATTGTGCGCTACAGAGGCGGAAACACGTTGTGGGCAGGATGTGAAAAATGACAGCTATACTGCTCATACAGAAGTGTGGTGAAATGGCAATGTTGAAAATCTGGAGTGGAAATATTGAAAATTCGCAAACCTACGAGCGTGCGTGGGAACTGTGCAATGCATGCTCGTAAAACAGTCATTGTTAGGAATTTTTTCACCAAATTGTCAACATTGGCATTTTAAAACCTCTGCTAATGAACAGTGTCACTGTGATTGTCTTACTGTGTGCCATACATTGATTTTGCACCCGACTGCGCATTATTGCACTACATGAGAGGAAACCGTTTTGGGCAGGATGTGAAATGACAGCTGTACTGCTCATGAGGAGGTGTGGTAAAATGCCAGTGTTGAAAATCTGGGTGGAAATATTGAAAATTCGCAAACTTACGGGCGTGCGTGGGAACTGTGCAACGCATGCTCGTAAAACAGTCATTTTTAGGAATTTTTTCACCAAATTGTCAACATTGGCATTTTAAAACCTCTGCTAATGAACAGTGTCACTGTGATTTTCTTACTGTGTCCCATACATTGATTTCGCACACCGACTGCGCCATTGTGCACTACATGGGCAGAAACACATTTTGGGCAGGATGTGAAAAATGACAGCTGTACTGCTCGTAAGGAGGTGTGGTAAAATGGCAATGTTGAAAATCTGGAGTGAAAATATTGGAAATTCGCACACTTACGAGCGTGTGTAAGAACTGCCAACGCATGCTTGTAAAACAGTTATTTGTAGGAATTTTTTCACCAAATTTCCAACATAGCCATTTTAAGATCTCTGCTCATGAACAGTGACACTGTGATTTTCTTAATGTGTCCCATACACTGAGTTCACACACCAACTGTGCCATTGTGCGCTACATGGGCGGAAAACATGTTTTGGGCAAGATGTGAAAAATGACAGCTGCACTGCTCATAAGGAGGTGTGGTAAAATGGCAATGTTGAAAATCTGGAGTAGAAATATTGAAAATTCGCAAACCTATGAGCGTGCGTAGGAACTGCGCAACGCACGCTCGTAGAACACTCATTTTTTGGAATGTTTGCACCTAATTTTCAACATGGGGTTTTTGGGACCCCTTCTCATGAATGATGTCACTGTCATGGCGCTATTCAGGGCCGAAGGGTGATTTTGCGCAGTGACTGCACAGTGACTGCAAAATCACCCTTCAGGCCCGAATAACGCCATGACAGTGACATCATTCATGAGAAGGGGTCCCAAAAACCCCATGTTGAAAATTTGGTGCAAAAATTCCAAAAAATGCCTGAGATATGCAATAAAGTTGAAAACCCCCTATCTAGCCCATTATACAGCTTACCGGCATTTCCTCAGTTCGCGGTCGGCTTTGAAGAGTGCAGACGTGTTCCCGGTCCACCGAAGATCGTCGCGCCAAGCTCCGGAGGTAAGTATGGGGTGGGGGTGTGGGGAGGCTGGGTGCGCAGTGGGTGGGTGCGGGTTGTGGGAGGGAATGGGAGATGCGCCCGTGGGACCATTTCCATTTACAGGTAAAAACAGCGACATGGGACGTTTGCCATGCTGGGGTCGGCTCCCAGCATGGCAGAAGATGGCTGGGGGCGAGGAGCGAGGGGATTGGGCACCTGTCGGCAAACCACGCTGGGGCCGAGGAGCTGACGGGGATTGGGCACCCCGCCTGCAACCATTTTTCATGTTTGCCATGCTGGGTGGGCTCCCAGCGTGGCAGCAGGATGGCTTGGGGCCGGGAGCCGACGGGGATTGGGGACATCCCATCGGCAAACAACGTTTGCCACGCTGAGGTAGCTCCCAGCATGGCACCTAAAGCTGGCGGGGCGGATGGGGAGCGCGTGATGAGGGGCGGCGACGGTCTCATGAGCTGTGGTTTTCTTTGAACCGAAGACCACCGCTGTCACACAGCTCCCACACCCATTGGTGCAGGACCGCCACGCCTGCTCAACGGAGCACTGGATTGCAAGAGAGAGGCACACCTCCAAAGTGTGCTACTCTCCCAAAATGTTCCTTGCACATGCGCGCACGCGAACGTAAAAAGGAGAGTAGGAGCTCCTACAAACAGCAAGTAAGCCTTGCAGATGTCCCATCTGAAAGGGGGAGATGAAACGGGAAGAAAAAGGTTAATCTTTTTAAACTTTTTTTTTATATGAGGCAAAACAAAGGGTCTACAAGAGGCCTAAGTATATACACAAATATAATGTACGGATATATTTTTTTTAAATGTTATGCCTTTTGTTTTAAAGAAAAAGAGCACCAGAAAGGGACAGAAGGAGCTAAAGCATAGCCCTCTTCATGGATTTTTCTCTTTGTCTTTTTTTTTTTGTTTGTTTAGAAACAACTGAGCCAAGAAGAGGAAAGGCAGAAGAAAAGAGACAGAGGTGAGCTGTCCAGATGCCTGGTCATAGAGGGGGACGGTGGGCAAGTTGCAGTAATGAATGGTAAAGATAGTCTGGAAGATCAGGAATTACAGTGAGTACATAATTTTCATATCTTCCAAGAATCAGTCTTCATTCATTACTGGATGGGTCCATGTGCCAAGCTTACCACACAAGAAGGGTGATGCTGGCTCACCCTGAGGGAAATGATTATTCCCTCTGCCTCCTGTGGGGGGACACAAAGAGGCAGGGGCCCCTTACAGGCCTGATACTGTCCAGTGGCAGGCAGAGGCTCCTGTGGCCAAGGAGCAGGAAGGCGCCCCACAAGCTCGCTCACCAGCACCAGCCTTAGTGCCAGGAGCCAGAACAGCACTGGACTATGACCCCAAGGAGCCCTCCAGTGTATGTCCAGCACATAGTCCAACCTCAACACCATGGGTGTCAGCGCCCCCAATGGGGCCACGGACTGGAAGGGGTGTGCAACCAACCCCCCCAGAAGGGGTCAGCTGTCCCACAGACCCTCTACTCCATGCTCTCCATCTCAGTGAGATGAGGACTGGAAGAGGTCTGGTCTCCCTCGGTAGGTATAGTACTGGGGAGAGGCTCGGAGAAGAGCCCAGAGACCTTACCTTGGAGTCCCTCGGGCGACATCTGTCTTCAAAAGTAGGGGGCAAGCGATCCCACTTCATTATGTGAATCTTAAGTGAGCAGAAGTCTATTGAGAAGCAGGCATCGCAATGGTCATTGACATATTGAGTGTCAAAGCAGATCATGCCAGTCCTGAATGGATATATTTCTCCCACAGGGCACCGACACATAGGGGGAGTATCTGTCTCATTCTTTGACTTCTGCTTTTTAGGCCCCTGAGAACTGGATATAACTAAGTACTTGGAAAATAATCAAAAATAGCGAAAACAGAGCCCAGCACCATAAAAAAGTAGATAGGACAGAAAGCAGAGCCAGAAAAGGTGAAAAAAGGGAGAGATACAGCACCGAGTTGGCGGTGATGAACTGAAGGCACAGTAACAAAATGGCAAATGCTCCCACAGAGTGTGACCTCAATGGCAGGAAGAACAGAAATGAGATGAGCAGGGGGCATGGATCGGTTACTGGCTGGTTATAAGCACCACATCATGCAGCTGCCTTGTGGGTGGCACCATCCCTGACATTGGTCCTGTCCTTTTTCATGTCTTTATAAGTGACATTGCAGAGGGACTGGAAGGAAAAGTATGCCTCTTTGCAGATGACACAAAGATCTGCAACAGAGTTGATACACAAGGAGGCGTGGAAAGGATGAGAAGGGACTTGACAAGGTTGGAGGAATGGTCAGAAGTATGGCAGCTTGGATTCAATGCAAAGAAGTGCAAAATAATGCACCTGGGAAACAAAAACCCAGGGGAAGATTACACAATGGGGGGGAGGTCATAACAACAACAAAAATGGAAAGGGAGCTGGGGGTAATCATGTCAGATGACCTTAAGGTTGACAAGCAATGTGAGAAGGCAGTAGGGAGGGCTGGGAGGATACTGGGATGTATAGGGAGAGGCATTACCAGCAGAAAACAGGAAGTTGTTATCCCCCTGTACAGACAGTTGGTGAGACCCCATCTGGAGTACTGTGTCCAGTTCTGGAGACCCCATCTCCACAAGAACATAGACAGGATGGAGGCAGTCCAGAGGAGGCCAATTAAAATGGCGCAGGGTCTGCAAGAGAAACCATATGAGGAGAGACTAAAGGAGCTTAATATGTATACCCTTGAGGAAAGAAGTTGTTATCCCTCTGTACAGACAGTTAGTGAGACCCCATCTGAAGTACTGCATGCAATTCTGGAGACCCCATCTCTGCAAAGACATAGATAGAGTGGAGGCTGTTCAGGGGAAGGCAACCAAAATAGTGCAGGGTCTGCACCAGAAGACATATGAGGAGAGACTAAAGCAGCTTAATATGTATACCCTTGAGGAAAGGAGGGAGAGGGGGACATGACAGAAACTTTTAAGTACCTCAGTGGAATCAACAAAGTTCAAGAGGTTAGCATCTTTCAGAAAAAGAGATGTGCAAGAACAAGTAGACACAATTTGAAGATAGATGGGGGACGGCTCAGGAGCAATGTGAGGAAGTATTTTTTCACAGAGAGGGTGGTGGACACATGGAACAGCCTTCCTGAGGAGGTTGTGGGGTCTAAAACTGTGGGAGAATTCAAGAATGCATGGGACAGACATAAGGCAAATTTTGTGGGGGGTAGGAAGCAATAGGCTGTTGGCTAAATAGGATCTGCAGCTTATTCTGTAGGTAGAGAAATGGCTAGACTAGGTGGGCCAAGCGGTCCTTATCTGCCGTCAAAGTCTATGTCGCTCTAAACTTTTAAAGCTATACAATCCCACATGGTCCTAGCACCTCCTGCACTGACCCACCCAGTGATGAATGGTGAAGATTAATTTTTGGAAGATCGCCCTACCCCCTACCTGAAGGTTTATACAAGGAGGATCTTACATGTCATAGCTACACACTCAAAGGAAACCTTTTCTGCCACTAGGACCGCCATGCCTCTCAAATTAGCTCTATAAATTCTAGCCACTCCCCCATGCCTACACTCCAAATGGGGGCAGTATATGACAAAGTAACCTGGCAGGACTAGTGGGCTGGTAGGATTGAGGCCTCACCAGCTACTGCCAACAGTTGGAGGAGACAGCCATGGTGTGAAGTCTCCAGGCAGATGGACAGTCTTGCTGCAAAAGCTTTTCTCTCACTTCTTAAGGTCCAAGAAGACAAGAGGGCCAGAATTCACAATCGGGGCTGATTTGCTCTTTCTCTGTACACATGCAGGAAACTGGAGGATGGCGCCCCCCACCACCCATGTCACTCCACTGCAGGAGCTGGCATGCCACCCTCCCCTTCTAACGCCCCATATTAATCTCCTCCCTTTTACCACAGGAGAACTTCTACTTCACATCCAGATTTTTCCATATGTTCACTGCTAAGGACTTGCTACCCCTGCAGGTGTTTGAAGGTATTTTTAACTATGACACTTACAGCAACTCAGGCTGCTACTTGGCCTTTCATCTTACATCAGTGAATTTCTCAAGATATATGTATTACCCATATACATCCCAGTAGATGAGAAAGTACAGCCTAATCTGAGTGCATATGCACTTCTTTTTTCACTTCTGGGCATTAATGGTGCTGCTTATCCCCCTCTTCACTGTAATTTTATTTACTACCCCACAGGAATTCTTTTGACTTACGTACCGACCCCAGATGTATTTTATTTAATTGATTAATTAATTAATATTTTAAGTATTCATTCATTCAGAAAATACCTTTGAGTACAGGTGCTGATTTACAAAGGTTCCATGTCTGAGTCAGACAATGCGGTTATATACAAATGGTTTTTGCGTTATCATCAGAGGAATACAGTCAGGACACTCAACAAGATGAACAGCTACACAAATGGAATTTTGCAATTACAATTTCAATTACTGTGTTTCAGTGCAAGTTTGGACAACAGTGTAAGAAGGTATACAGATTAGATAAAGCAGGTACAATTAGAACTCAAGGTAAGGGCTAGGCGCAGAGCTTTTTTGAATGCAGCAATATTTGGGAGACATAGAGATTCAGGTAATCAGACTGAATAGCATTAGTCAGCCAGTCTCTGTTAACTTTTTATTATTTCTGCTGAAACATTTTCCCAAGCTCAGGCATGCGATATGGACCTTACTGTAGAGACAGGAGCTCTGGATCACCAGCTGGACCACCCACATCACTTTCTTTACAGGACCTTGTGTACTCTGTCGAGAGGGCTCAGCGTGCAACAGAAGTAGCTTTCTCTCACCAGGACTCTCACCTGTCCTGACAGAGGTAAGAATTCTCCTTGCCCTCTACCTTCGAAGCCAAGAAGCCAAGTTATTTCCCAACAGCCCCCCCACACACACACACACACACTCTTACTAGTGGCCCTTTACCTCTTTGACATCATCTGGCAGGTTCCTCTGCATTAGCTGTTCCAATGTTTCTGCCCAGTTGGCATCTCTTCCTTCTCAATGCCCTGTTGATATAATTGCTAATTAATAAGACAAAGAACCTCTGTGCGCAAACACTGAGGCAAGGGTTACCCCAAAGGGCATTTGGCTGGGAAGCCAAGTTTCAAGAAAATACAAAATCACACATGGGGTGTCAAACAGACGAGGCATACTGATGAGTCCTGGTAGGACGAAACACGTGTCTATGTCTTCTGTTAGCACCCTTTGCAAACTGTGTGAGAGGCCTTTCCGCACCATGCAATTCTGCTTAAAGTTGGACCAGCATAACGTTCTGTGGTGATTTGCATATGCAGCCCATGATGCTTTGCATTGCGGGGGCATGTGTGATTTTGTATTGCTAATTAATGTTTACTATATGTTCATTTGTACAGCTACAAGGTACAGTGTACAGTAGTAACTACAGTAGTACTTTAATGTCTTTATAAGTGACATTGCAGGGGAGCGGGAAGGGAAGGTCTGCCTCTTTCAGGATGACACCAATGTCTGTAATAGGATGGACACTCGGGGGTGGGGGGGTGGAAAGGATGAGCAGAGACCTGAGAAAAGTAGAGGAGTAGTCAAGGGTATGACAGCTGGGTTTCAATGTGAAAAACTGCAGAATAATAAACTTAGGGTACAAAAACCCAGGGGTGGAATACAGAAGGGATAGAGTGGTAATTGATGACCACCAAGCAGAAAAGAAACCTAGGGGTAATCACATCAGATGACCTGAAGGTGGCCAGGCAGGGCAACAAGGTAGTAGGGAGGGCTAGGAGGGCTAGTCAGATGCTGGGGTGCATAGGGAGGGATATTATCAGCAGAAAGAGGGAGGTGGGGTTACCTCTGTATAGATCGCTGTTCAGTTCTGGAAACCACATCTCTGGAAGGACATAAACAGAATGCAGGCAGTCCACAGAAGAGCAACCAAAATACTCCAGGGACTGCATCAAAAGCCCTATGAGGAGAGACTAAAGGACCTCAATATGTACACCCTGGAACAGAGGAGGGAGAGGGGGGATATGATACAGACCTTTAAACACATCAGGGGCATAAATAAGGTAGAGGAGGGAAGTATTTTCAGAAGAAAATGTGCTCAAGAACAAGGGGACATGCTATGAAGCTGGAGGAGAGTAGATTCAGGAGAGGTGTGGGAAGTGCTTTTTCATAGAAATAGTGGTGGATTCCTGGAACAGCCTTCCAGCAGAGGTGGTGGGGGCAAAAACAGTGGTGGGTTCAAGAATGTATGGGATAAGCACATGGGAATCATACTGGAAAGGAATGGGTGGAAGGAGAAACAGCTGTAGATGGGGCACAGTCTGCATTAATATAGGGTTACCACCTTTTAAGAAGCTCAAAGTGGGACCTTTCTTACTGAAACGTGATTTTTCGCAGAACTGTACATAATCTCGACCAATGCAACAGACTTGTTTTCTCTATATAATCAGAATTAAGGCTAAGTATTGTAGTTTCTTAGTGGCTTCTATTGTTTCTTATCATTTTAAGGTATTTTAGTTAAGGTATTAAAGTCTTGGCAACATTTAGTGGAAAGTTAGAAAATATTTTTTCTATTATCAAATCAGGACATTTAGTATTTTTCATATTTTTTTGCAGGACACAGCTGCCCAAATCAGGACTGTCCTGCAAAAATCAGGACGAGTG
This sequence comes from Neoceratodus forsteri, assembly GCA_016271365.2. NCBI lineage: Eukaryota > Metazoa > Chordata > Ceratodontiformes > Ceratodontidae > Neoceratodus > Neoceratodus forsteri. The sequence goes on from CM057459.1 coordinate 1,297,607,349, forward strand.
GTAAACCTACATTAATAGTGTAGGTAGGGAGAAATGAGCAGACTGGATGGGCCAAGTGGTCCTTATCTGCCGTCAAATTCTAAGTTTCTATGTTTCTCAAATTTATCAATAGCACGTGTTAAGGGCTTTACCTTTAAAACTAATTTTCTGCGGCAGAGAGGCAGAGTTGGCTCAAGTAGTTACCTCCTATTTAAACTGGCCCAGGATGACTAGAGGGCTCTCCTTTAAACACTTTTACTTATGACTACTCCAGCATGCATTCTATCTTGGAACATTGATGGCCTTAATAGTCCAGTCAAGCATAGTAAGATGTTTCAGCAGTTACGTAAAGAAAACCTAGATATTATTTTCCTCCAGGAAACCCACCTCTCTGCTGCAGAACATTCCAAATTAGCCAGGAAGTGTGTATTCTGTTTATACTTCCACATATACATCTGGGAAGCGGCATGGAGTAGCCACCTTGCTGTCAGCAGCCACAGCTTTTAACTGTACAAACAAGTATATAGACCCAGTGGGCTGCTATTTATTCGCACTGGCCACTTATTACAAACATACGAATGTACAAAATTTGCCAGCAGATAAAGGCCTAGTGGTCTATCAAGTCTGCTCGAATGTGCAGCTAGCACCCCTTATTCTGTGCCGTTCTTCCTCCCACCCTTCCCTTCCTTGACCCCTCCCCTTGCCCTGTCCAAGCCCCTTTTGAAGCAGTCCACTGTTCTACTGGATACCACTTCTGCTGGTAACGCATGCCACCCAACTACCACCCTCTCTATAAAAAAGTGTCTCCTCTTCTCCCTCTTGTACCTTCCTCCCTCCAGTCTCATATCATGGCCCACGGTGTCCCTCCCCTCCCTTACTTTGAACAGCTCCTCTGTACCTGTTTTGTTTATTCCTTTCATGTACTTGAAGGTTTCAATCATATCCCCAGTCCCTCCTCTCCTCCAGTGAGTACATGTTCAACTCCCTCAGCCACTTCTCATATGGTAAGTCCCCCAGACCCTTGATCATCTTTGTCACCCTGCACTGCACTCCCTCCAATAACTTAATGTCCCACTTCAGATACGGGAACCAGTACTGCATGCAGTACTCCAGGTGGGGTCTTACTAATGATATATACAGTGGCATAATCACCTCCCTCCCCACCTCGAGGATATACCCCTTGCAATGCAACCCCACATTTTGTTGGCCTTTGCAGCTGCCTTCCTACATTGTGCCAAGTTGTTCATTGACCCCATGATGAGCACCGCCAGATCCTTCTCCTCATCTGTCTCGGCTAGCTGCACTCCCTCCAGCTGGTAACTCCTCCTTGGGTTTTTCACCCCAAAATGCAGCATCTTGCACTTTTTGGCATTGAACCCCAATTCCCAGGTGTCCGACCAGGTTTCCAGCTTTGCTAGATCATCCTGTAACCCCTGCCACCCCCCTAGGTCATCCACCACCACTCCCATCTTGGTGTTGTCAGCAAACAGACTGATCTTGCTCTTGATGCCCAATGCTATGTCTGCAATGAATATCCCAAACAACACTGGTCCCAAAACTGAGCCCTGCAGAACACTGCTCATCACTACCCTTGGGGATGAGAGCTCCCCACCCACCACCACCCTCTGTTGCCTTCCCTGCAGCCAGTTTCCTACCCATCTCACCAGCTTTGCACCCGCCCTTGTACCTTCTAACTTACTTCCCAGCCTCCCATGTGGCACTGAGTCGAATGCCTTACTGAAGTCCAGGTACAGGACATCCACTGCATGACCCCCATCCAGTTGCCTAGTTACCCAGTCATAGAACTCCACCAGGTTGGTTTGGCAGGATCTGCCACTTATGAAACCATGCTGTCTGCTGTCCTGTAGTCCTTTGGCCTCCAGGAGGACCACCAGCCTCTCCTTCAGGATAGTCTCCATCAGCTTACCCATGACGGATGTGAGGCTCACTGGTCTGTAGTTCCCCAGTTCATCCTTGGGGCCACTCTTGTGGAGGGGCATCACATGAGCCATCCTCCAATCCTGAGGTACACACCCCAAGTGTAGTGAGGCATTAAATAAGTCTGCCAAAGGTCCTGCCAGGACTTCTGCCAGCTACTTCAGTACCCTGGGGTGGATACCATCTGGGCCTGGTACCTTGTCCACTCAATGCCCTCAAACCCTCCAGAATCCTGCCCTCCATGGTTTCCCTGTCTGTCACCCCTTTCCCTCTGTTTCTGCCCTGCCTCCCCCCTTGGGTATCACCCCCCTTCTTCTCCTTAGTAAATACTGAGCAGAAGTAATCATTTAGTGCTTCTGCCTTATCATCCCCTGCTTACACCCAACCCCCTCCTTCCTAATCCTTACTATATGGTCCTTACAGTTCCTTTTCTCCCTGATGTACCTGAAGAAGTCCTTCTCCCCCTTCTTAAAGCCCTGAGCCAGCCTGAGCTCTGTAGACACCTTGGCTACCCTTCCTGCCGTTGTCACCTCCTTCGATTCCTTCAGGTACTCCTCCCTGTCCTCTCCCCTCATTTTTTTGTACCTCCTAAAGGCAGCTCTTTTCCTCCTTACCTTTTCCATGACCTCCTTGCTCACCCAGCTAGGTTTCTTTGCCCTAGCCTTCTTGCTCTGGGCCTTGCTGCAGGTTCTGGTTGCCTCCACTATCCCCAGCTTTTTGAGCTCCCACCTCTGGTTAGTGCCAATACTAGGTTAAATTCTGGCCAGGTAGCCTTTTACTACCTCCTCCATCCTCCTGAAGTCGACCCTCCTGAAGTCCAGCACCCTTGTGCCAGATTCCACTTTTTCCTTACCCATACCTAACGTGAACCATACTGAGTGGTGGTCACTCCCCACCAGTGGTTCTTCCACCCTACGTTCCCTCACAAACTCCCCATTTGCCAGCACGAGGTCAAGGGATTCCCTAACCTGGTTGGTTTGCTGAACATTTGCATCAGGAATCTGTCCTGGAAGGCATCCAGCAGTACCTGCTCCCTTCTATTCCTGGTTGTTGGGGTACTCCAATCCACTCCTGGCATGTTGAAATACCCCACAGTCACCACACTACCCTTCTCACAGGTCCTCCTGATCTGTCCTGCTAGTTCCTTGTCTAACTCTTCTGTCTGAGAGGGCGGCCTGTACACCACTCCCATCCTGAGAGTCCTATTCTTGGAATCCTGGATTTGCATCCATAGTGACTCTTTACTACTCTTCTCCCCTTCCTCCCATACACACTTCAGTCCTTCCCTCACATACAGTGCCACCCCCCCCTTTCCCAATCACTCTATTCATATGAAATATCCTGCACCCTGGTATCGACAGATCCCAGTCACTGTATTGGGCGGCCCATATTTCAGTGCTAGCTGCAATGTCCACCTCCCCCTCTGCCATGAGAGTCTGTAGCTCTGCAATTTTCTTCCTGAGGCTCCTAGCATTCAGGGTGACCACCTTCCACCCCTTCCCCTTCTGCCCTCCTTTACTAGCATCACCACTAGTTCTTGCCCTTTGTCCTTTGTCACTGTTATGGTGGGTAAGCTCATATGACTTCCCAACCTGTGGTCTCTGCATGTCCCTTGCCCACTTGCCACCTGCCCACTCCTAGTTTAAATTCCCAACTACCTCTATATACTCCTCCATCTTCTGTTTCAACACTTTCTTTCCCTCCTTGCTCAAGTGTAGTCTGTCCTTGGCATAGAGACTACTGTTCTCCCAGGTCCTCCCCACCCTCCCACTGGCCCATACTCTTTAGCATGACACCAGGTTCTTAGCCATTCATTAAAATTCTTTATTCTCAGCTTTCTTGTTGTGCTTGCCCTGGGCACTGGAAGTATCTCTGAGAAAGTTACTGCTCTTCCTGCCCCCTCACATAATTGTTCTAGTTCCTCAAACCGCCTCTGTACTATATCTACCGTCCGGTCAGCCAAGTCGTTCGTCCCCAAATGTATAATTAAATGAGGCTTCTCCCTACCCCTTCTAGCATATTTTAGAACAGATTGTCCCACCCTTTCTGCTGTCATTCCCGGCATGGCCTCCACCCAAATGCGACTATGCCTCTCCCCTTTGCTATCCCACCTGACTCCTCTTAGTATTGAGTCCCCCGGCACCTAAGATTCCACCCCCTCTTACTAACTGATTACTTCCCTTCCTCCCCACCTCTCGCTCCTGGCTCCTCCTCTTCCTCCTGCACAGTAGTTCCCCATTCTGTCCCTTTTGTAATTCCCCCAGCAGAACTTCCCCCCACTCCAGTTTCATCCAGACTTCTATCAGTCACTAATCCAATTTCATCACCTCCCTCCTCCTCCATTCCCTCTAGTACTGCAGAAAGATTTTCTGAAAACCCCTCTTCAGTGCCTGCTTCCTCTCTCCTCATAGTAACCAATTCCCTCCTTTCTACTCCATGACTGTTGCCACTTCTCCTCCTCCCCCACTAGTCCCTTTCTCCTCCTTCCTGTTGTCTTCCTTCCTTCCTTTGACCTGGTTTCCATCTATGCCATTCTTCTTGGCCTGAGACCCCCTGTCTCTGCTTCCCTTCTTCTGACCCTGTCCTCCTCCATGTTGGCCCAACTAGCCTTCCCTCTTCATCTCCCCTCCTCCCTCCCTCCAGTGTTGGGCTATAACCTCCTCCAGTCTGTTTTGCCTGTCTTAGCTCCTCCTCCTCCTGCAGATCCTCAATCTCCTTTTTAAGTTTGTCTGTTTGGTTGCACACTAAGCATCCCCCACCTTCCAGGCAATTTTCAGAAAGACTGGTGCACCCATAGTTGTTGCAGCCTACCACCCTACCCATTGCTCTCGTTGCCCACCAGCGACCCCCCACCCTTCCAGATGAAGGATACTCAATGCTCCCCCGAGTCTCCCCTCCCTTCCCCCCCAACATTGCAAAGCATTCTTCTCCTTTTCTCAATTTTCCTTACCCCCTTTGTCATACACTTTAGATAGATTGAGCTGCCTTTTAAATTCCCAGCCCGTGCCTTCCAGAAACAATCAGGTAGCTGAGGCCCCTGGCCAGACAATTAGCACCCTTCCCCCACTATGCACTAAACTTTGCAGCCAGTGAAGACAGCAAAAAGCAACCACCACAACTCCACTAAAGGCATACAAAATAGGTTTGATACCAGAAGAAACAGGTCTCCAATTCACACAGCCTCACCAACACACCAAAATAGGCTTGAAATTAGAAGATATAGGTTTACAATTCAAAGAAACAGCCCCACCAGAACAGCCCCAATAAACGCACACCAAAACAGGTTTGAAATCAGAAGAAACAGGCCTCCAATTTAAAGAAATGACAGCTCTACTTAAAGCACACCAAAATAGGTTTCAAAGTTTCAACAGCTCCCAAACAGTTCCCCTAGCCCCTTTTAAGAAGTAAGAAAAACTTAGCCTGCTACCAAGTGAAACAACAAGACAAATCAGCCTCCTTACAGCACACCAAAATAAGTTTCAAAATTCCAACAGCTCCAAAACAATGCCCTGCTAGCCCTTTAGAAGTAGTAAGAAAAACAAGCATTTGTCAATGCCGAATGTTTGCTTGCTGGCATTGGCAGTGGTAGTGTAGAAGTTACAGAGCTGCATAATAGGAATGGCAGCAAAGTATTGAACTGAAGCCAACCCCACCACCACCCTGCAGAGAGTGACAGGCATTGGGGTGTGCCTTTGGGTCATCAGGCATAACGACCACGCCATTTCACCACACCCTACCCTGCAGACAATGACAAGTGTCACAGTGTGCCTTGGGGTCTTTGGCCCATATGCACCCATTCCATCAGGAAATACGGTGAGATGGGTGCGGTATAGGAGAATGGGGTGAAGTTTGGGTAGAAGAGTCCGAGGCACACCTTGATGCCTCTCACTGGCTGCAGGGGTGTGGGTGGGGTGGAATGTATGAGTCATGACAGGCAAGAATCCCAAGTCAAACCTCTGATGACTGTCATTCTCTACAGGGTGGGGCGTTATGGTCGGAAATCCTAATGCCTCAGGCATTCATTGGTATTTTCACTCCAAATTTTCAACATGGTTTTTTTGTGACCCCCACCTCATAAACAGTGGCAATATCAGTTTGTTAGCCAAAACTGCTTTTGCACAGCGACTATGGCATTTGGCACCACAGGTGCAAAAACACATTCTGAACAGGATATGAAAAATGACAGCGGTACTGTTCATGGGGAGATGTAAAAAATGGCAATGTTGAAAATCTGCTGTGAAAATCTTAAAAAAAATGGTGAAGTCACGAGCGTGCGTAGAAACTGTGCAACGCACACCCGTAATGTAACTAGTTTGGGGATTTTTGTTACAGCAGATTGTTAACACAAGCATTTTGGTGCCTCCGATCATGAACAGTGTCACTGTGATTTTCTTTATCTGTGCCGAACAATGATTTCCCACAGCGACCACGCATCTCTGCACTGAAAGTGTGAAAACACATTTCGGCCATGTTGTGGAAAATGACAGCTGTATTGTTCATAAGGAGGTGTGGAAAAATGCCACTGGTGAAACTCTGGACTGAAAATATTACAAATTCATGAACTTACGAGGGTGCATGGAAACTGTGCAATACTCACTCGTAACACAGTCATTTTATGGAGGTTTGTCACCAAATTTTCAACATAGCCATTTTAAGACCTCTGCTCATGACCAGTGTCACTGTGATTTTCTTAATCTGTCCCAAACATTGTTTTCGCACACCGACTGTACCATTGTGCACTACATGTGCGGAAACACATTTTGGGCGAGATGTGAAAAATGGTAGCTGTACTGCTCATAAGGAAGTGCGGTAAAATGGCTGTTGAAAATCTGGTGTGTAAATATTACAAATTCGCAAACTTGCCAGCATGCATAGGAACTGCGCAACGTGCTCTCCTAAAACAGTCATTTTTAGGAATTTTTTCACCAAATTTTCAACATAGCCATTTTAACACCTCTGCTCATGACCAGTGTCACTGTGATTTTCTTAACGTGTCCCATACATTGATTTCACAAACAGACTACGCCATTGTGCACTACATGGACAGAAACATGTTGTGGGTGAGATGTGAAAAATGACAACTGTGCTGCTCATAAGAAGGTGTGGTAAAATGGCAATGTTGAAAATCTGGAGTGAAAATATTGAAACTTTGCGAAATTACGATCGTGCATAGGAACTGTGCAACGCACACTTGTAAAACAGTCATTTTTAGGAATTTTTCCACCAAATTTTCAAAATAGGCTTTTTGAGAGCCCACCTTATGAACACTGGCAGTGCCGTTTCATTAATCATTCCGGAAAGGTGATTTTGTGCAGTGGCTGCGAAATCACCCTTCGGGCCTGAGTAACGCCATGATAGTGACAGCATTCATACGAAGGGGTCACAAAAATCCCATGTTGAAAATTTGGTGCAAAAATTCCCCAAAATGCCCGAGATATGCAGCAAAGTTGAAAAAAACCTATCTATTACATTATACAGCTTACCGGCATTTCCTCAGTTCACGGTCGGCTTTGAAGAGTGCAGACGTGTTCCTGGTCCACTGAAGATCGTCGCGCCAGACTCCAGAGGTAAATATGGGTGGGGGGTGGGGAGGCAGGGCGCAGTGGGTGGTGCAGGTGGGGGCAGGGAGACTGCAAAGGACCGTTTTTAATTTACAGTTTTGTTTTTTTTAATTACTAAGACGACGCTGGATGTTTGCCTTGCTGGGGTGGGCTCCAGCATGGCAGCTGGAAAGGCTGTTTGGGGGCTGGAGCAGAAGGGATTGAGCACCCCATCAGCCACAGGCTTGTGCCACGCTGGGGTGGGCTCTAGGCGTGGCAGCTGTGTAAGGCTGTTTGGGGGTTGGAGCCAGCCGGGGTTGGGCACCCCGTTGGCCATCTGAGCTTGTGCCACGCTGGGGTGGGCTCCTAGCGTGGCAGCTGTAAAACTGTTTGGGGGTTGGAGCCAACAGAGTTGGGCACCCTGTCGGCTATACAGTATGTGCGTGGGGCGCAGCCAGCACGCAATATGCGTGTGTGCGTGTTGAGGGGGGGAGCTCCGCTCACTGAAGCAGAGCTCTCCCTTTCAGCTGTATGCCACTGCATTTTCAGCTGTCATAGACAGCTGGAGCAGTGATTGGCGCACTGCGACCGTGCCTGCAAACACACTGACTGATTTAGAAGAGGCTGACACACCTCTGGAAAACTCGGATGATGGCACTATGTTTCTTGCACATACGTGCAAGCAAACATAAAAATAACCTGATACCAAGTGAAATCAACAAGAAGCAATTTTAAAGCAGCAAGGAGCAGGTACTGCACTGAAAAGGATCTGATCCCTTCCCCTTCTAGTTTCTCAGCTGAAGTTACCCTGGCAAATGTCTGCTTCCCCCAAACAGTTCTAAAATTGTTTTCCAGAAGTTTAGCAACATGCTGATGGGCTTGTATTTGTCCTCTTCCTTGATCTAAGTAAGGCCTTCGATACTGTGGATCATACCATCATGCTTACTGCACTGAGTAACATCGGACTTGATAGTTCTGCCATTAAATGGTTCACCAGCTACCTAACCAATAGGTTACAACAAGTCAAAGCCATAGGAGATCTGTCCCCACAAAAATCCTTGTTACGAGGAGTCCCACAAGGCTCCATCCTGGGCCCTATCCTCTTTGCAATATACATCAATAATCTGGACTTGCAGCTGGGCACAGCAAATGTGCACTTATTCACAAATGATACTGTACTCTATACCACAAATTCATCCTTGGATCTGGCCCATGAGTACTTACAGAAAGACTTTGTCACCCTCCAATACAACCTTCTCACTCATAAGCTCCTCCTCAACACCAAAAAGACTAAAGTAATGATTCTCTCACCAAAGACTACTTCTGGATGTCCACATATCACACAGATCTGAACACTCTTAGATGAACCCCTTGAAGTAGTTGATACCTTTAAATACCTAGGGTTCTGGCTGGATAACAAGCTCAACTTTCTGTGCCACTTAAATGAAACCTTGAAGAAACTAAGACAGCGATTAGGTTTATTCTATCACATTAAACACCTACTCACGTTAGAAGTCAGAATGAGACTAGTACAAACTACATTCCTACCTATACTGGACTATGCTGACTTCCTTTACAGTCACTGCCCATCAACGATGCTAAACAAACTGGACACTCTTTACCACCAGGCTTTAAGATTTATCTTAAATCTACCCCGTAGTACACATCATTGTCATCTATACCAGGTTTCGGGATGGACCTCACTCTCAACTAGAAGGAAAAAGGAATGCTCTCCTCTGGTTTTTTAGAGCATTATCTGATAACCTCCCTGCATACATCTCGAACATCTTCAAACGGGCTAAAGGTTCCTATGGCCTGAGACGCTTCTCCTTAATCTGCTTCCAGATTCCTAGAGTGAAAACTACCCTTGGCTCAGCAGCAATCAACTTCTCACTTCCATCACTTTGGAACACTATGCAAGACTCATTAAAATTATCCTCACTTCCAAGCATTTTCACATTCAAAGCTCTAGTAACGGATTATCTGAAGGAATCATGCAACTGTTTCAGATGCCGATGACCCCTAAGCCTTGGGTGCCACTTTCAAATCCTACACCTAAGTATCTCATCCACCCCACATTTCTAACAACAGAAACCTAGGACCTACAAGCCTAGTTCCCTTAATCCAAGATGACCCTGCCTATTCTCTACCTTTTACCTATTCTGGCTTCCCTTTTGGCTGCCTACTCTTTCACTCCAATTTCTACCCTATTCCTTAATACCTCCTTATTTTTTATCATTTAGGTATGAGCTCTTACTCAGTGGAGACTATATGGCATTGTTGTCTCTTCTCATTTCAGTAAAGCTTATCATTATGTACCTTTGCATGTTAATTATATTGACCGGTATGTATAGGCCCATATTGACCGGCACTTTCATAATGTTTTTTTTTTTTTTTGCACTGTTGTCCACCGTAATTGTAATCTTATGAAGTGTACTGTATTGTATTTATGCCCAGGACCACCTTGAAAATGAGCTTGCTCAATGGTGTTTATGCCTGGTTAAATAAAGTGATTGACTGATTGATTGAACTGGCTTTTACTCAAAATTGACATGGGCAACCCCCAAAAAAAGACTTTCTGGAGATTAATACCTCACTTGTTTGAGATGCAGAATTCAAACCCTATATTGCTGACATAGTACAGCATATCGTACAAGATAATACCACACTGGTGAGGTGGGAGACCCCAAGCTGTGGAACATGGTCAATGCCATAGTACAAGGGGTAACTATTGCCCAATCGGCTTGCAGAAAGCAATTACGTGCAGTCAAATGTCTGCCCTAAAGGATACTGTGGCAAACTAGTCTCTCCCAGACTAGCCTGTGACTGTGTTACCAGCTTCCTCAATATTTCAGCTTAGACACTCTTGTGGGATAGCTCCAGGGCTACGTCCCTTCAAAGCCACTGCTCACACACTGCAGAGCTCCTTGCTCAAGGTCACATGACCCACCCCTGTCTGTCACAGCCAAGAACATCTTACTTTAGAAATACAATATGGTGAATTTCCTGGTTCTGACTTCTGGTGGAATCATGGCAGCGTAAGCACACGGAGACTGAGTTCCCCTACACCATCAATTAAAAAAATCAAGCTCTCTCCCATATTTGGACTAAAACAAACTTGAAATCAGAATCTTTAAACAAAAAGACAATGTGGGAGAGACTTTAAAATTAAATATTCAAGCCTTGGGTGAAATGGCATGTCAGGAGACAAATCGTTTTCAAATGCAGCAAAATCTCCACGAGAATGAAGACGGCAGACTGCTCGATAGTGATACTTCTTCACATTCAGCCTCCCAGCCAGACTGAAAACGGGGCAAGAGAAGTGAAAAAAAAAGGTCAGCATCTATGGAAAACCTACCTTCAGAGGTCATCCTCTCTGCTATTTCAGAATTTAGATCCCAAATGCGAGACGCATTGCGAGATATACGCACAGATCTGGGAGAACTGCAGGTGAGGGTCAATGAGGCTGATATACAGATCTCAGATAGCACTACTAAAATCTCGGAACTGGAACAAGTAGTTTACTCCCTAGCCTAGGAACAGCTAAATTTAGCCATGAGACAGGAGGACATGGAAAATAGGGGGCGCCGAAAAAACATCAGGCTGCCTGAAGGGGAAGAGGGCAATGACCCCAACGCCTTCGCTGACTATTTTTTATGCTTATCCCTGGACTTGGACCCAGAATTCCATATTGACATCGAGAGGGCTCATCGCGCACTTGGGCCTCGCCCCTCTAAACCCAATGCCAGACTGAGATCTTTTGTAATCAGATTTGGTAGCTTCATACAAAAAGATCAGATCTTGATTAAAGCATGGTGTAAACAGAAGGTCCTGCTGGGTGAACACCATATTTTATTCGATAACAATTATGCCCCAGCCACTCAGCATTCCAGAAGGGACTATTCACCCTTGTTTCCTCTTCTGAGAGCAAAAGGGAGGGAGGTGAGCACTACTCCCTTCACAAAAGAAAGGATCCTACAAGAGCTTGCTAAGCTCAGGGTGGATAAGGCAATGGGACCTGATGGCATACATCCCAGGGTACTTTAGGAGCTAAAGGTGGAACTAGCAGAGCCATTAGCAGAACTATTTAGTGAGTCTCTGAGCACAGGAGAGGTCCCAGAAGACTGGAGAAGGGCTCAAGTGATCCCGCTCCACAAGAGTGGTAGCAGGGAGGAGGCGGGGAACTACAGACCAGTCAGTCTTACCTCAGTAGTGGGCAAGATTATGGAGGCACTCCTTAAGGAAAGGATAGTGCAACACCTGGAATCCATAGGGGCACAGGATCCAAGACAGCATGGGTTTACAAAGGAAGGTCCTGTCAAACTAATCTCATAGATTTCTTTGACTGGGTAACCAGAGTGGTGTGGACCAAGGGGGCAGTTGATGTCACCTACCTTGACTTCAGCAAAGCTTGACACTGTTCCACATAGAAGATTGATAAATAAGCTGGGTAGGCTCGGGGTGGGTCAGAAGTTGGTCAGCTGGTGGCAAACTGGTTGACGGGCAGAAAACAGAGAGTGGTGGTAAATGGTATACAGTCAGAAGAGATGCAAGTCACAAGTGGGTACCTCAGGGATCAGTCCTGGGGCCAGTCCTCTTCAACATCTTCATTAGTGACCTTGCAGATGGACTAGAGGATAAGGCTTGTCTGTTTGCAGATGACACCAAGATCTGCAACAGAGTAGATGATCCAGATGGGGTGGGCAGAATGAGAAGAGATCTGGATAAACTAGCAAAATAGTCAGAAGAGTGGCAACTGGGATTTAATGCAAAGAAGTGCAAAATCATGCACATAGGGAAGAAACCCTGAAGCCACCTATAGGCTGGGAGGAGTTGCTAGCAGTCACAAAGGAAGAAAGAGACTTGGGCATCATCATCACCGATGACCTGAAATCATCCAAGCAGACCTCTAAAGCAGTGGGTAAGGCTAGGGGTGTTAGAGTGTATTAGTAGGGGTATCACAAGTTGTAAGAGGGAGGTAATAATCCTCTTTACAAGACACTAGTTAGGCCTCATCTGGAGTACTACGTGTACTATTGGAGGCCACACCTTCACAAGGACATTAACCAAAATTGAGGCAGTCCAGAGAAGGGCAACCAAAATGGTGCAGGGACTGCATCAGAAGACATATGAGGACAGATTAACAGAGCTCAATATGTATACCCTTGAGCAAAGGAGGAGAGAGGTGATATGATCGAGGCATTCAAACACCTTAAGGGCATTAACAAGGTGAAAAGAGTCTAACATGTTTAAATATAAGAAAAATAGCAGGACAAGAGGACACAGCATGAAGATTAGAGGGGCGATTAAGGGGAATGTGAGGAAATTTTTCACTACAGAAAGGGTGGTGGATGCATGGAATGGCTTACCACAAAGTGGTGGCTATGAATACAGTGCAGGGCTTCAAACAGGCATGGGATAGGCATAAGGGAGCAATACAAATGACTATGAATAGATAGGCCACTGACAGAGCAAAGGCCGATGGCACATTTATAAGGTAGAAAAAGAAATGGGCAGACTGGATGGGCCTTGTGGTCCTTATCTGCCGTCAACTTCTATGTTTCTATGTTTCTATATGTTTCTAAAGAACCTGAAATTTCGCACCCCCTATCTGGCAAAGCTGGTGATTCTTCTACCCAATGGCCCTACTACACATAACTCAGCTTCAGAGGCCATATCAGATCTACTCCAAAGAGGGATAGTATCAGACAAAGATTTCAAAACGGTGTCAAAGACCAGGTGACCCCCCTTGGTACACAAACCTCAGGAACTCGATCAACCAAATAAAGGAAATCAAAGGATTCAGAAATTACTGAACAAAGTGAAATCTCTTAGGAACCCAACTCTGCATCCAATTTGAAGCTAAGTACACTGTGAAAAACCTTTTTGCTGTTATACCAGGGAAAGGGAAAAGAAGAAATGGGGAAGAGAAGGAGAAGAAGGGAAGAGAAAGGGAACTGTAAACTATAATATTGGACCAGAATTATGTTAGACGGAATTTTGGTCAGAACTTGTGGATAGTTCTTTTTCTTTTTTTTTTCTAATTTAAGTCCCTTAGCCAACAAGCAGACTATAAGCTGAATAGTCCCTACCCTTCCAGATCCTTGAAAGGACTTTGAAATATTCTCATTGATATTACCCCTTTCGGGGATTATATGTTTTGTTATGATGAACCTGGCTGACCATATTACTACAAGTGCCTACACTTTATTTATTAATTTTTTTTAACGAGGCTTGACTCATGGGCTTGATGTGCAGGGAGCACTCCCCTTTTAACTTGGAGGGTTTCCTTATGGTTTGAAGACATTTCAAAACTTATACTGGAATGTGTTCTTATAGGACCTAATTCCTAGAGAGGGAGTATCCCTCTCGAGTGGGCGGAGACCCACATTTTGTGGATCATTTCCCACTTACCTGGGAAGAGGTTTCTCTCCTCAGGACCCAGGTTGGAGATAGGCAAATCTCCTCCTATCATGGAAGATCATTTGTATATAGTTCTTACTTAGGGGAATTTTTGTTTTTTAATGTTATTGTTCTAGTTAGGTTATATTGTTATTCTCTATTTCTACTATTAAGTTTAAAAATGGATGGTGACAAATTATTTTTAAGTGCAGTTGGTTCCCCACACATGGATGGATGGGTTGCTCCCAACAGGACGGATACACTTAACAATGCCATTCTCTCCGGCACTGCTGTGTTTGGTCTAAGAAGACCACTGGGGTTAGAGTGGCATATAATACAAAAAAATTTCTTGAAGACTTCCCCTGTTCGGGATCCAATTCCTCCATCCTTTATAATTGTACCTCCTTCTATAAGGGACTATGGTTAATCCCCCAGTAAAAATGTTCTCCCAGAATGTGAATGGCTTACACTCACCTATGAAACGTTACAGGATCATGCAATATTTAGGGAAATAGAATGCAGACCTATATTTTTTACAGGAGTCTCATCTCTCAGGGGTGGAACATTCTAAACTACACTGGGGAGGTAAATACTCAGTGTTCGCATCCTCTTATCCTAGGGGACGTAAAAGAGGTACTGCAATTTTAGTCCCATCCTCAACTCCATTGGAGATACAAGATACCTATTTAGATCCTCAAGGAAGATATGTGATTCTTACAGGCTTGCTTTATTCTTAAACTGTGACTGGCACAAACATTTGTACAGAAGGTGATGGAGAGGCTCAGGGGAATATTGATCATGGGGAGGGATTTTAATATCCCTTTTCATTCACACCTTGACTCCTCTAATCATAATTTAACCAGGCTTTCTGAGGTGGCTAAATATTTAAAGGGGAATTTTGCCCACTTAGGCATTGAGGATATATGGCGGAGACTCTTCTCATCGGTTCTAGGCTATTTACATTTTTCCGCAAGACATGGCACCTACTCCAGGCTAGACTTTTTTTTTTTACAACAGTGGAACATCTCACACTAATTCAAGATATTATATTAGAGCCTAGAGTACTTTCAGACCAAAATCCATTAATTTTAAAAATAGATTTGAGTAAACAAAAGAAGTCCAGACTTTGGCGGTTTATTGCATCCCTTCTTCGGGATCAAGAATTCAGGGACCACTTTATGAAACGTATTCCCCAAGCAATTTAAGAAAATATTTCTCCCAAAACCTCTTGTCCTGTTCAATGGAATGCTTTGAAAGCAGTTCTCTGAGGGGAGCTGCTGGAATATGCTTCTCATAAACAAAAAAAAAATGAATGCCAGACTCAGATTTTTGACAGACCTCCTTGAGTCTTATCAACTTTTATATAGGGAGGGTAATGTGACTCTCCATCATAGAATAAGGGCCCTAAAACAAGAGATTCAACAAATATTAGACTATAGAACTTTCCAGAGTCTGAGCTATCTAAAACAGTGCAATTACGAGGGGGGGACAAAAGGAGCAAGGGCTTCGGCAAGAAAACTTAGAGCAAATAAACGAGCCTCAACTATTTTAAAAATTAAAAACAACTCCTCCAATAAAGCCACTTATAAAAAAAATAAAATCAGTCAGGCCTTTCAACTTTTTTATGAAACCCTGTATAAAGCCCCAAATTATTTTCATAATTAATCGGAGGCAATAACAGCCTTTCTAGATAAACTTTCACTACCTAAATTGTCCGAACAACATATCAAACAGTTGGAATGCCCAATTAGACCTGAGGAAATTTTACTACAGGTTAAAACACTGAAACCATTGAAGTGTCCTGGTCCAGACGGTTTCAGCCCAGAATGGTACAAGGCCTTCATACCACAGCTACTTCCCAGCCTTCTTTCAGCATGCCGGGCAGTGGCTGAAGGTGAGTCACCACCTCCTTCTTGGAATTATGCGGTTCTCTCTCCCCTGCTAAAACCCGACAAAGACCCCACTCTCCCACAGTCATATCGTCCCATTTCTATTTTAAATGTGGACTATAAAATATTCATGGCCATTTGGGCTAGGCATTTGGAATCAATACTAACATACCTTATACACAAAGATCAGTCTGGCTTCATAAAATCAAGGAATACTTTTGATAATTTACGCCGAATGATGTTGTTAATGGAATTTATACATACAAGAAAGGTCCCCTCTACAATACTAAGTTTAGACGCAGACAAAGCATTTGACAAGGTGAATTGGGAATATTTATGGGCCACCCTATCAAAATTTTCTTTTCCTAATATTTTTCTTTCGTGTATGAAAAATATTTATTCCTACCCCAAAGCCTATGTACGAGTTAATGGCTCCATATCTCAACCAATTATGATACAAAGTGGCACGAGACAGGGCTGCCCTTTGTCCCTGTTACTTTTTGCTTTATATACTGAACCTCTGGCAGAAGCAATATGGAGTAATCCTTGGATCGAGGGCATTCCAGTGGGCAAATGAGAACATAAGGTACTCCTGTTCGCTGATGATACTTTAATTTCTACCATATCCCCAGAAACCTCCCTCCCGGCGCTTTGGGAAATCTTGGACTGCTTTGGAGCAGTTTCAGGATTTCAATTAAATATAGCCAAGACAGATCTCCTTTCACTATATTTTTCTCTGTCTCCAACCCTCAAAAAGAAATACCCTTTAAAATGGAATCAAACTAAAATTAAATATCTGTGAATCCACATACCACAGAATTTAAACAACCTGGAACTACTGAATTATGAACCATTATCAAACAAAATTCAATCAGAACTTGCTAGCTGGTCTAAACTACCATTAAGTTTTTCAAAGAAGTGAGACAATCCGCATGATTATACTACATAAACTTTTATACTTATTTCAAAATGTCCCTATTTTCCTTCAAATTTACTTTCATTCATGAGATAAAATTATTTCTAACTTTTTATGGAATGGCCAACGCCCTAGAATTAGGATGTCCTTATTGCAACTTCCACTCCCTCAGGGCAGCGCCAACCTTCCAAATTTGAAATTCTATGCCATGACTGCCTTTTTCAGAATATTAACTTTTTGGGTAGCCTTAACATACAAGGCCCCCTTGAAAGAGCTAGAATTTGTCATCAATGACCTGTTTGACATTACTAAGATAATTCTCAGTAAGAAAAAATGAATTCCCCCATCCCAATAGCAAACCCCTTCGAAAACAAAAGGGGCATCCCTAAGACTCAAGTCACAGATGCCGAAGAAAATGAAAATTATGTACCTACCATAATTCTTGATCTTCCTGTGTATCTTCACTATGCATCACTGTTGGGTGTCTGCTGGAGACCGACACCCTGTGGGAAACTTTTTTTTTTTGGAGGAGGAGGAGGGACTGGCGCAGCCGATGAGGCTGATGCATTGCGTGGTGCTCAAGGGTTGGCCAGAAATGGCCGTTGGGTCCTCCTTCATCTCAGTTCTGCATGCTGGAGAGACAGAAGGAAAAAAGTATAGAGAAAGAAGGGCAGGGCAAGGGAGCCCAAGGGACAGCAAAAGGAAAGGAGCAACTGAAAAAGAATAAGCCGACGTGAGGACAGATAAGAACAAAGGGGGCCTGAGGGTTATGGGCCAGGAGGCCTCAGTCCCTGAACGACCAACAGGGAAGAAGAAATAGAGAGGGAGAGAGAGAGAGAGAGAGAGGGTTTAGAGGTAATGGGATGAGGGAAGGGGGAGGTCAGGACCCATTAAGGCGAGGTTGACAGAAGATCGCCAGGGGAAGTTTTGGAGATTCTGAATTTTTAGAATTCCGGAAAGGTAAGGCCACTCCCAGCTCCGATCCCGACTTCCTAGGGGATCATCACACTCCTCAATCCCCCCCACTATAAGTAACACAAGGAGAAAACAGGATTTTTGAGGTGGGGAGGACGAGAAGGGACCCACTAAAATGTACCCTCCTCATAGGGGAAGGTAAGAGAAGATAAGAAGGGCAAGGGAATCATGGACAGCCCAAAACCACCCATCCTGAAACTGGAAGATGGACTTATGGGATGGAGGCATCCCAAAGAAAGTTCAGGATAGAGGAGGGGGCCCCCCCGAAGACCCTTAGAAAAAAAAAATGAAGGGGCCCTCACTCGGCCATTTACAACCCCCCCCCGAAGACCTCCCAACAGCTGTCGAAGAGTGAGAATAACTCATGGGGAGAGGTGAGAGGGACACAGTATGGCTCAGGGACTGAGGCCTCGTGATGGGAAGGTGGGAGGGATTCGGTGATGAATAGCGAAGATACACAGGAAGATCAAGAATTATGGTAGGTATGTAATTTTCATATCTTACCTGTGTCAGTCTTCACCATTCATCACTGTTGGGAGAGTACTGAGCACCCCCAAAGGGGGCACAAGAAATCCTGAAGGAACAACATCCCTCAATCCTCCTGGTGGGAGAACAGGGGGGAAGGGGACCCTCCACTAGCCAGTTAGGGCTTGGGCTGGTCAGGACGAGGCGAGGTCCCCTGAAACCTAGGGGAAGGAAGATGCCCCTGAATCTCCTGCCTCACCCTGTGGGAGAAGAGCTGTGTCCCCCTGGAAGGAAGAGGCCAGTAACCTGCACCGGGCCAAAGGTGACAGCCTTGAAAGGCAAAGCCATGCCATCTGCCTAATGCAGATCACTGTTCCCGCAAGTCATGAAGTTACCTCACTGGCATCGTACAATGTCCTTGACTGGTGCCTTGCCAACTCCACACCTATAATGCAGAGGGCTATGGCTTGCCGGGTAGCCTCCGAATTGGGCAGTGATGCTGAAGCCTGACAACAGCACCGCCCACAGATGCCTGTTACAGGCAATGTGGTGCTCCTGATGTGAAATATTTGCCTGCAGGCTCCACACAGAAGAGAAAACTCTCTGCCCCAGCTGATCAAACTCTGGAGAGTCAGTTTCAGGGGGCTGGTTGCGGACTGAATGTCTATGCCTGAAAGGGGTGTCCAGCTGTGTCAATCCAAAAGGTGGATGAGGCAAAGCACCTCTAGACCCGCAGGTCACACAGTACCATCTCCGGCAGTCGATAGGGGCTGGTTCCAAGGAGTATGGATGCTGCCAGGTGCTGTACAACATCTGCTGGAAGGGGACTGGCCAGGACAGAACCCCCAAATGGTGCGCCCCATATTCACCCAAAAAGGCTTGCGTCGCGCACTCGGTATTGTCTCTTGCATAACGGGAGATGTGCAAGTCCCTGACCAGCCTTGACAGGAAGTGCTGATACTGAATCTGATCAGCATCTGTGGACAGATGGACAGTAGACTCCTCTTCCTCAGTGAAGGAAGATGAAGAGGTTAATGAACTTGATGAGTCAGACTCTGGCTGCAGCAGGGGAACTGGTCAGAAGACCTGCCCATCCATAGCCCTAACATACTGAGGAAAAACCGCAGCCTGAGTTCTGAACTGGTCCCAGGTCAAAGGTCCCAGAGGACCAACATGGCCTGGGAGAAGGTGAGCTGGGCACAGGTGAACCTGTCACCTGATGTGATGTGTCTCTGCCAGGGCTAGCAGAATCCACTGGGGAACCTGGCATGAGGGGAAAACCGCAGGTCTGTTGATTCACCACCCTGTCCTGAAAATCAAAATGGTGGGGACGTAACCCTGTAGGGTGAGCTACCCTATGAGGGTACTGGGGCCGCATGGATCCAGAAGGGCGAACCCCAGCCCCACCCAAAGGGACCTCCTTAGGAGAAGACGAGGGGAAGAGAAAAGGCTCAGCACTACGGCTCCTTCCCTGACCCCAGAGGGCCATGGAAGTGTGCTGAGGTCCATTACCCCAGTCCCTCAACACTGTGGACTCTGAGGAAGCTCTCTTCCTCGTACCCTGTGCCAAAGAACCCCCAAACTCAGATGATCTCCCAAGGAGGCCACTGAAGGGGGGGTTTGATCTTGATTCTAAGAGGAGAAATGGCACCAGGGACAGCAGCCACCCCTTCACTCTGAAACGCAATCACCACTCCCGCAGCAGTGGGACAGCTGGTCAGCAGCTGACTCCCCAAGCTGCCATTGACTTCAGCGTCAGCATGGGCTACAGTCACCTGGGCTGCAGGAGGGGGCACATGGGGGGGTACAAGGGTGCTAGGCCATGGGGAACCCTCCAATTCCAAAGATTCAGGCCTCTAGTCTGTATCCACCTCAAAATCTTCTGTCTTCGAGGAGGAGATGATCAAGAAAGGCTCTGGGCCGGCAGCCCTGAGGGTTCTCCCAGTCACAGTGCCATGACTCAGCACCGCCCCGATCACCGGAGCCATGAATGGCTCCGGAAACCAAAGTGGCACTGTCAGGCAGTGCCGAGGAACACCCCACACCAGGACCTGCAGCTATGGGCCCCAACAATGGGGGATCCTGCACCTCCAAGGAGGTGACTGCCAGAGTGGTGCTCCCAGCCTGGTCCTGAATGGAGCTGGATTGGCCTTCTGTCACCATGATAGGAACCTCCTCTATGGCAAGGCATGAAGAAGAAGAGGAGACCCCATCTTCACCAGACCATATAGGCCCAGGAAGGGACCCAGAGGGAGGGCAAAGTGTCCTGCACTTGGACCAACGCGAAAGTCGCCGCCCCCAAAAGTCGGCGGTCCCTTGCTGACTTTCAATGCATGGTGTTCCAGAACTCAATGGTCCATCAAGAAGCAGGCATTGCAGGAATCCATGTCATGGTGTGGTCCAAGGCAGGAAAGGCAAACATCATGTCAGTTAGTAACAGATATCTGTTGGCCGCAAGGACACCGACGCATAAGGGGCTGACCGATTTTCTTAGCTAGTTTTTTGTCCCGATGACCAGACATGATGGTTTGGTAACTCAAGACAAATCAAGCAAAGACTCGATGCTGCACAAAAAAGAAAGATCTTAGTGGGATCTGGAACATTGTTGAGTAGCAGAACCAAGGTAGAGTTGGAGGAGATGGGAACGGCATCGAAGGCTTTGAGGTGTTGACTAAAACGAGGCCATGCAGAGTAGTCTCGAGCAGAGGTGCTCTCTCAATGGTGGAAGAAGTAGAACTGAGGGGGAGGAGGGCCATTTCTGGCCAACCCATGAGCACCACACAATGCATCAGCCTTGTGGGTGGCGCCAGCCCCCCCTCCCAAAAAAAAAGTCTCCCGAGGGGTGCCTGTCTCTGGCAGAAACCCAACAGTTATGAATGGTGAAGACTGATACAGGTAAGATCAACAGTTATACCAACAGGTTTGCAACAATGTATGAACAGCTGGAGTGCAGTACGCATTAGTTTTCAGCAGGGGAGGAAGGGAGCTCAGAATACAGTAAGATTCCCTTGGAAGAAACAAAATTACTATGGTAAGTAATTTTTTCTTCAAACCCCAGGAAATCTTACTGCATTCTGATTAATGCAGACTACCCAAGCAGTACCTTTGGAGGTGGGTACAGAACATACTTAGGGAATAGGCTATGCAGTACTTCTGTGCCAAACCTGGCATCACTCCTGACCTGGGTATCCAAGCAGCAGTCATTGGAAAATGTATGAACAGTTTTACAGGTAGCTGCTTTGCAGATTTCTAGCAGGGGGGGTGTCCCTAGCAGCTGCTATGGACGCAGCTGTCCCCCTGGTAGAGTGGGCCCTGAGCCCCGTAGGGGGGCTGCTTGCCCACCTTGTTGTAACAGGACTTGATACAAGCTACAATCCAGCTTACAATAGATCTCTTTGTGTCTGTTTTTTCTTTACCCACTTCTCCATCGGTTAGGAACAACTGAGTATGGTCCTGCCTGTGACCCTTTGTGTAGTCTAGAAAGTAGCTGATAGCTCTTTTAACATCCAGGCTATGCAACCTACATTCCCCTGAAGTGGAATGGTCAGTGAAAAAGACAGGCAATATAATGGACTGGTTCAGGTGGAACTCAGAAACCACCTTGGGAAGAAGCGTCCTATTCATCTTGAGGACAATCTCGTCCCTATGGACTGCAATACAGTCAGGTTCTGTAGAGAGAGTTTGGAGCTCACTAATTCTCCTGGCAGAGGTGATTGCCAATAGGAACACTGGTTTCCAAGTTACATACTTGAGCTCCGCAGAAGACAAGGGCTGAAATGGGGGCTGCATCAGCTGGGCAATGCATATGTTGAGATCCCACACTGAGGTAGGGTCCCTAAGCGGGGGATGCAAATGCAGTAGCCCCTTGAAAAACTTTCTGAACATTGTGTTGGAGGCCAAGGATACCCGCCTTGCCTGCTGACAGGTAAGCTGAGACAGCTGCCAGGTGTACCTTCAGGGTAGATGGCCCTAGGCCAAGGGAGTGAAGGTGGGCCAGATAGTCCAAGACGATTGGCAAGCCAGCCTGACTGTGGTCTATGACTCTGCACCAAATAGCAAACCTTTTTCCACTTGGAAGTATATGTTTTCTTAGCGGAAGGCTTTCTTGAAACTCTGAGTGTAACCACCCTACAAATAGGGGTTCCCAAAAAGTCATCCTTGAGCTTGCCTAAACGCTCACTGCCAAGCTGGTGTCCTGCGTTTTAGCACTTTAAATGTGATTACCAGAGCTTGCATAGCTTCTGTGTACTGTCTCTTTAAGAGCTGCCTAATTGCAGCTTAAGTAATCTGAGAGGGAGCTCTGTTGAAAGATGCAACTATTTACTGAAAATCATTTAGAGTGATAATGATAATGTAGTTTGTCTAACCTGCTTTCTTTGTAGCAAGGACTGTTTTGTTTGTCTCCACTATCTTGGTCCTGGACTGAAAATTGGACCAAACAGTACTGGTGGGACCTAAAATGTAGCCAGACTACAGGACCTGTCTGAATTCAAAATCTGTAGGAACTTTAGTTTGGAGCTTTTTTGAGCCTTTTTTGCAGCTGAAGGGGGAGCTCTTGCTTTGATTGACAGCCAAATCAGCCAACCAAATCTTTTGGATCTTGGGGAAGTCCCAGGCCGCTTGCAGTTTTCAGTTAGAACTAAGCTGGTAGCTGAGCAAGAAGGAGCTGAAGTGTTTCTGAGCAGCAATCCTGAGTGGATTCACATGGGAGAACTCTGAAAAGGCTAAGTTTTTGGCCTGCATGCTGGTGTGCTGCTCCTGAGAGGGAGAGAAGAGAATTATTTTGGACTAAATCCAAGTTTGTGTGACTGAAGTAAGCTACTGAAGTGGGCCAGGCTCAACCTGAAGAAGACTGAATATTTTTGCTGAATGCGATCAGCCTGTCAGGAGTTCCAGCTACCCCTAAGCTCCCGTAGTGTGCAGAGACCCTGCGATTGTGCCCTGGGAGCGCTTTGCCTGGTACAGTAGAATTCCCGTACATGTAAATGTGATATGAGCTGCTAGTGGGTTGTGAGTTAGTTCCCCACTGTGTGACCTGTGTTCTGCTTGCTGGAAGCTGTATCCAGCCCAAAATAGACTGCTTCCGAACTTGTCTCTATGCGATCTGGGCTTTGCCAGACTGGCCCAGCCAGACAACCCACTGCACAGAGAAGCCATCGACGAGAGACCTGCCTGGGGATCAGACCCCTGCTCCACGCTCGAACAGGAACGACGCCTCTGCAACTTCTGTGGGCCCTGCTTCTCCTGGCATTCCAGATCAACCACCTGCAGTCTCGATGTCCAGCCTGTGTCCAGTCTTGGGTATCATGAGTAAATACCAGGGTAGCTCCCTGCAACAACAGCTTAATCTGAGTGTGTCATCTGATTGTCTTGTTGTTTTGTTTCCTGTATGAACTGAGCCCTCTGGCTCCGGATTACAAATATTGTGAACTGTGCATGTTGTGTTTTCCATCACAGGGCCCCAACCAGCTGCAACCCTGGGCAACTGTCCTGGCTAACCCATCTCTTCTCTACCTGGTTACCCAGAGGTGGACTGTGTGGGGGGACTCAAAACACATGCATAACTGCTTGATTGATATAACCTTTAAGCTAATTAACCTGATTTTACCCCTCCCTTGTTCAAGACCCCTGAATAAATCAGATCTAACTTTTTCTGCATGTAATCTGACTATGGTTCCAGTTTGTGCTCAAAGTACTGTACTGTTGCTATTTGCTGTGCTTAACCTTGTTTTACAGGGGGTCCCCAGGGTTGAGCCAGAGGAACCAGCCCTGGTGGTAAGTGCAAACAGTGTGGGTACTTGTGTGGTGTACCGGGGTATTGTGAAAGTGATTATTGTACAGTGTTCAGGCCACTAGAGGGGAAAGAGGGGGATTACAGTGTCCCAGAGGGCTGTGCCCAGGTTAGCTTGACCACTACCAACCCTGACCTCTGGGTGGAGGCACCTGTTTCAGAACTCAGGCCCCTTAATCTGCTACTAGCCAAGCAGGCAAGGGTAGTAGCCCTTGGGATAGCGCCACCTAGGGGTTACATGAGTATGTCCATTACCCCTTCTGAGAGATGCAAGCTGGCATACTCTAGGTCCTCAAGAGCCAGGCCTTGAGCCTGAGGGACTGGAGGTTGGGGTAAAGGATCCTGCCCTGGGAGGATGTTAGTAGATTGTGCCTCCTGGGGAGGCTGAATGGCCTGGCTACTGACATGGAGAGAATCAGAGAATACCAGGGCTGCCTGGCCCAGTGAGGGGCAATGAGGATCATTGTTACTGGCTGAGATCTGAGCTTATCCAGCACCCTTAGCAACAAGGGAAAGGGAGGAACGGTGTATAGAAACTTCCCTGTCCAATCCAGCAGCAGTGCATCCAGGGGGATTGTTCCCCTCACAGGAGGTCTGCAGCAGAACTGTGGCAGCTGGTGATTGTCTGGAACTGCAAAGTGGTCATCTTTGAAGTGCCCCATCTCTTGAAAATCACCTGCAAGACCTGTTTATTGAGTGACCACTCATGGTAATTCTGGTTGATTCTGCTGAGGGCATCCACCAGAACATTGTCCTTCCTGGAAGATGTACTGCTGAGAGAGAGAGAGAGAGAGAGAGATGTCCAGGGAGTATGCCGAGCTCCTGATTTTCATAGCCTCTGTGCACATTGGGGTCGACCTAGTGCCTCCCTGTTTGTTTATGTAGTACATGGTGGTTGTATTGTCTGTTCTGACTTGCACCACCTGTCCTTGTAGCCACTTGGCAAATGACTGGATGCCTAGGAGAACTGCTCTGAGTTCTAACAGGTTTATGTGAAGTAATTAATCCTGTTTGAGCCATGTACTGTGGGCCGTGTGCTCCCCCACATGTGCTCCCCAGCCCAGGAGGGATGCATCTGTGGTCAGCACCAACAAAGGGGCTTGTTGCAGGAAGGGCACGCCCTGCCTTTGATTGAATCTCTCCTGCCACCAGTGAAGGGCCTGAAAGAGGGTCCATGTGACTGGCACCAGGTTTGGCAACTGATCTCTTTTTTGATGCCAATATACCCTGAGGTGGAACTGAATGTCCCTCATCTGAAACCTGGCCCCTGGTCCTATTGCTGTTGATGCTGCCATATGGCCCAGCAAATGTAGAAAATGCCTTGCTGGCTTTGGGACGTGTAACTTGAAGGAGCTGGCTATCTGTACCAGGCTGTCTACTCTTCCCTGTGGGAGGAAAGCCTTTCCCTGTAATGTGTGCAGTTCGGCTCCTATGAATTCCAGGAGCTGGACTGGTTCCAGTACTGACTTTTTGTGATTGACCAGGAACCCCAATGATTGTAGGGTATCCTGTGTGACTGCCAACACAGCCTTGACTTGATGTGAGGACTGGCCTACAATGAGCCAGTCATCCAGATAAGGAAACATTGCTGCCCCCCTGCCTCCTTAGATGTGCCATGACCATAGCCAGGCACTTTGTGAACACCCTTGGGGCAGAGGTCAGTCCAAAGGGCATTGCCCTGAACTGATAATGGACTGATGGCAATCTGAACCTGAGATACTTTTTGTGAGACTGCCTGATGGGGATGTGAAAATAAGCATCCTTTAAGTCCAGTGATGCTAACCAGTCTCTCTGTCTTAGTGTTGGAAGAATGGTTGCCAAAGTCACCATATTGAACTCTGGTTTTGACAAATGTCTGTTCAGATGTCTGAGATCCAGTACGGGTCGCCACTCCCCAGTTTTCTTTGCTGTGAGGAGGTATCTTGAGTACAGGCATTTTCTCCTTTATGTTGAGGGAACTGGCTCCACTGCCTTTTCTGACAGGAGATTGGATACTTTCTCCTAGAGCAGAGCTGTTTCTGATGGGGTAGAAGGTCTGAAAATCATTGCTCTTAGTTTTGGCATGAACTTGAAGCCGAGAGCAAGACCCTGGCCCATTACCTCCAGGACCCACCTATCTGTGGTGATGGATTGCCACTTTTGGAGGTAGTGGGCCAGCCTGCCCCCTACTGGAACTAGGGCAGTGACCCGGACAGACACTTCAGGGTGCCTGTTTGGTTTGAGCTGCTGGCTGTGTACTTGAAGCAGTGCGGCCACTGCCCCTTCTGCCCCTGCCTCTGAAGTACCCCCTCTGCTGCTGGTACTGAGGGAAGGCTTGAGGCTGAAAAAATGGTCTGTAATGGGCCTTGCCCCTGCCATCTCTGGCCTGATGCTTCTGTGGCATGGATGCCCTTTCCTTGCCCATGGCATTCTTGTAGGCTGTTTTGTAGTCATCCATTTTTTTCGTGTAGGCCTCTGTTTGCTCCCCAAACAGAGGTGTGGGCTCACATGGAAAGTCTAAGGCCTTTGTCTAGGTATCCTGGGTCAGGCTGTTCTGAGCCAGGCAAACCTTCTAAAGGACACTGATGTTGCCATCTACCTAGCTGCAGTGTCATTAGCATCACCTGTCACCCTGAACTGTGTCTTACAGGCCTCTATGCCCCTCTTTGCTGCCTCCTCTAGGTCAGCTGCCCTGGGAGTTGGAACAGCTATAGCAATCTCCAGGGCAATACTCCAGAGTGTTTTCTGGTACCTGGACATGTAGGCCATATAAGAGGCCTACGTAATGGCCAAATAGGACCCCAAGTAAGTCTTCTTTGCCACTGAATCAATTCTTCTGGAGTCCTTCTCAGGAGGATGAGATGCCAGAGGGATGCCAGTTTTGTCACAGGCTGCAGCCTGCATCACCCCCTCATGGCTAGGGTGGCCAAAAAGGAATTCCGCTCCTCCCTTAGCCACAGAGTACTGTACTTCTTATCCAGTCTTTTGTCTACTGAGGTTACAGAAGCAGGTGTCTGCAAGATTTTTGTAACCTGCTTCTTGAGAGATTCATGGATGAGCAGCAGCAGTCTCTTTGATGCTGGGACATCCATCATCTCCATGTAGTCCTGCTCTTCCTCCTCCTCAGTGGATTCCTGAGTGGGGAGGTCAAGAGTCTGGCAACCTGTTTAATGAAAGAATAATAGGATAAAATCCTCAGATCCCTTAGCAGGGGATTCAGGACACTGAGAATCTGGGGATATATCAGGTTCGATAGGTTCCCCATAATCCTCATCCTCTTCTTCTTCCTCCTCCTCTTCTTCTTCATCATAAAATTCCCCACTCTGTTCCAGAGAACCGAGTGTTTGATCCTATGACTGCCTTTCAGCCGGAACCAGGGATGTAAGGATTGAATGATTCTGATTGCATTTGCAATCTCCCAGCTGCTGGAACTGTGTTTTTTTTCGGTTGTGGTTCCTGTGCTGTGTGCTTCTCTTTCTTTTTTCTTTTGACCGCGGTAGCCAGTTCAGCAGGGCAAACAAGTGCAGAGGGGAGAGCAGTGCAAACAAGCGCAGTGGGGAGAGCAGTGCAAACAAGCGCAGTGGGGAGAGCAGTGCAAACAAGTGCAGTGGGGAGAGCAGAGCAAACAAGAGCAGTGGGGAGAGCAGTGCAAACAAGCGCAGTGGGGAGAGCAGTGCAAACAAGTGCAGTGGGGAGAGCAGAGCAAACAAGAGCAGTGGGGAGAGCAGTGCAAACAAGCGCAGTGGGGAGAGCAGTGCAAACAAGAGCAGTGGGGAGAGCACACATATTCCCCAGATACTTCAAGATAACAATACACCTGAAATTACAGACCCAATAAAATGGGACACTCTTAAAGCAGTGATTTGAGGGGAAACAATAGCTTATTCTGCTAGATTTAAACGTAAACTAGACACCAAATATAATACACTACAGGAACAACTTCAGGCCTACCAACTTCTCTATAGAGAGGGTGACTCCGGACTACAAAGGAAAATTAGAGAAACGAAAAAAGACCTACACAAAATCCTGGACCTCAGAGTGCAGCAGACCCTAACATACTTGAAACAAGCTAACTATGAGGGAAGATCCAGGGGGACCTGAACACTAGCCCAAAAGCTCCATGCCAGATGGCAAGCTGCAACAATTTTGAAAATTAAGCATCTCTTCTCAAAGCAAATCTCCCATAAAGAGGACCAAATACGATCATCCTTTGCTGCCTACTATGAGGCCTCATACTCTTCTCCTTCTTCAACAACTCCACAGGCTAGGACCAGTTTCCTATCCTGCCTCACACTTCCTAAGCTCTCAGAAATACAAAGGACCACTCTGGAATCCCCAATTGGATCAAATGAAGTCTTAGAACATATACAAGCCCTTCATACTTTAAAATGCCCAGCCCAGATGGCTTTATAGCCTAATGGTACAGATTGTTCACAGGACTACTTTTACTTATACTTGTGCCTACTTTGAGAACAGTGGCAGAGGGCAACCCCCCACCTCCTTCTTGGGCTTATGCAGGAATAGCTCCCATCCCCAAAGCAGATAAAGATATCACAGAGACACCTTCCTACTGCCCCATCTCTATCCCAAATGTAGATTATAAAATTTATATGTCCATATGGGCCACAAAATTAGAACGCATTCTCCCAAAACTCATTCACCTGGACCAATCAGGCTTTATGAAACAAAGAAGTACCACTGGCAATATCAGAAGAACTATGTTATTATTAGAATATATTCACTCGAGACAAATCCCGGCTGCCTTGTTGAGTCTAGATGCTGACAAGTCATTTGACAGGGTGTCACAGGATTTTGTTGTGGGATACTTTGGTTACCGTTTCCTTCCCTGATTCTTTTTTAAAATGGATCCAAAACATATACCATTGCCACAAGCATATATACAGATAAATGGAGCTATCACCCCACCAATACCCTTATACTGAGGAGCTAGGCAAGGATGCCCCCTCTCTCCTCTTTTATTTGCCCTTTATATGGAACCATTGGCTATATCCCTTAGAAAACATGAACTTACTAAGGGAATCCCGTTGGGACAAACAACATATAAGGTATCCTTATATTTGCGGATGACATCCTCTTGGTGGTATTGTCCCCGGAGCAGTCTATTGCAGCTATCTGGGAAATACTACAAGAATATGAGAAAATAGCAAATTTTAAACTGAATATAGCAAAAACTGAAGTATAACTTCTAAACTTTAATCCATCCCAAAAGCAGATGCTCCCCCTAAAATGGCTCTGCACTAAAATTAAACATTTGGGTATTTATATCCCCAAAGACCTCAGAAATCTGGAGTTGGTCAGTTACGAGCCTCTTTCTATTCTCATCCAAAATGACCTAACTAAATGGGGTAATCTTACTCTTACCTTTTTTCAATGAATAGAGATTATTCATATGAATGTTCTCCCACGACTTCTCTACTTGTTCCAAAATATCCCCTTTTTCCCATCTGGATTTTACTTTAAATCATGGAACAGAATAATTTCTAACTTTATATGGGGTGGACAGAGACCCAGATTTCACCTATCTATTCTTCAACAATCTCTCTCATAAGGGGCGCCAATCTTCCAAATCTCATGCTTTATGCTAAAGCAACCTTTGTGAAAATCCTTCTCTTATGGTTCACCCCCTCCTTCTCTGTCCCCTGGAAAAGACTGAGTTTGTAATTAATGATCTGTATGATATTGAGAGGGTAGCATTCTCTACGGGGGAACGAAAACTGCGTATAAGAAATTTTACCAAATACACGGCTCAAATACTGATAATTTGGCACAGTATAAAACAAAAAAAAGTATTTAAAGAAACAATGCTTTTGCATACTCTTCTATCTGAAGATGATAATTTTTTCCCCAGCAAAATTTGACGTAACTTTTTAGTCATGGAGACGACTAGGACTCAATTATACTTACCAGTTTTTAACAAAAACAGGTATAACCCCATTTCCTGTACTACAGGAGACATACGACCACCCAGACAGACCTATTTCGTTATACCCAAGTGAAAAACTATATATTAAGACAATGGCAAATAGATCCCATGATACCTACATCGCCTCCCTCACTCTGGACTTTACTAAAAGACACACTCTAGGATCACCCCTGGGGCCACCTTATAGGCCAATTATACAAAATCCTAAGACAGTCCCTTGGGGACTCATCACTATCGATTCTAGAGAGCTGGAATAAAGACCTGACAATTGATATTCCACTCTCCTTATGGAATGACACTTCCTTAAAAGCCATTAAACTAACTTCATCCCATATTTGGAGGGAGTTCGCCTGGAAGTGTCGGACCAGATTCTTTTGCTCTTACCAAATACCTACTGGCCTTATATGGACATTGATGGAGCGCAGGTAACTGTAACTTGGCAGATCTGGGGCATGTATTTTGGTTTTGCCCTAGGTTGATGCCCTTTTGGATTTCAGGAGGAGCTAAGGGACTGTCTGGGTGAATCGGTTGAGCTTATGGCTGAAATGGTGCTCCTATTTATTTTTCCAGAACACTTTCCCCATGGCACCATACCTTGCTACCCCTATATCTCTTAGCAGCAAAAAAAGCAATAACCCACAAATGGTTAACATCTAACACATCATTCGTGTTGGAATGGTGCCAGATCGTTCAAGAGATTTACAAATTGGAAGCTTTAACATCAGCCATACATAATAAACAAATAACCTTCAGGGAGAAATGGCAACGTTGGATTTACTATATGGTTATGAGCAAACCAGAATTTGCTCCATGAAAACAACAAGATTAACTAATTAAATTATAACACATTGGGGGAGGGAGAGATGGCATTGAGAAATTCAGAAATTGAAATGTCGGTTTCCATCTTATCACTTATAAGACGCCCCGGGGACATATTGACCCACCCAACGTGACTTAGAGGGTGATCATTGACCTTCTGTGAAATCTATACAATATTTTTACAAAGATAGGTGACAGGAATTGTTATATACCGGTTTTAAAGAAGGGACTGATGCTAGTGATTAATGAACCTTCTTGCTACACCTTTATTCTGTTTGTATACCACAATTTTTAATTTTATCATGTTGTTATGAGTAATGAGACACTTTGCTTGTACTGTGCTTCTCACAATAAAAAAGAAATAAAAAACCAAAGAATACAGTAAGATTTCCTGGGATTTGAACAACACTTTCTTGAGCTTTCCCTAGCTACCTCTCTGATCTGTCCCTCGATGCTACTTCTTCCAATTCCACCATGAGGAATAAGGGTGAGTCCCATGACCCTTGTTTTTGTTCTATTCCTACCAGCTTAAAAGGCAGTTACTAGGCAGCGACTTCAGGTTCTACCTCCTACAATTCAAGCAATGGCAACCATTTGTACTGTCCATAAATCGGATGGAGAAATTCACTTAGAGACTGAGGGGAGGGAACCTACTTTCCATGAGGTTTTGCCCTTGGCAATTGTACTATATGAACAAAGACCTGCAATTTATATCTTGAATAAGTGTATTGACTAAACTGCAAGGCTTTATGAGTTATTCTTATCTGTATGTCAAGTCTGTATTATAGCTTAATGCTCAACTGTCTGATATGATATCGCTAATGAGACACTGTTACGGTCTACTATATTTGAATTTATTAGGTGGCACCTGGCACTATGTCTTCACATCAGCCTCCCTCTTGTCTAGATCTGCCCTTTATACATGACAGCTGAATGTACTATTGGCAATACTGATTTTATCACCTTATGCTATTATTTGTAATTCAGTGCTCTCTTTTTCTCTGTACAACAAAAATGTTTACTAAAAGTTTAAATACAAAAAAGATGTGCTCTGCTTTAGTTGCATATAATGTTAAATACATAAAATTAAGTACAGTGGAGTCCCGTTTATCCAAACTGCATTGGCGACATGATTGTGGTTCGGATAAACAGGCATTTGCTCTAATGGGAGTTCTTGTTTTTTTTTTTTTAATTTTGCGACACCTTTAAAAACAGCACAGTACATGCAGCATTAGCAATCACTGAAATACAATGAGTGGTATGATGTTGCCTGAAGATAGAGTGTGAACAAGAACAGTGGGGACAGCAATGCGAACAAGCGCAGTGGGGAGAGCAGTGCAAACAAGCGTAGTGGGGAGAGCATAGAAACATAGAATTTGACAGCAGATAAGGACTGCTTGGCCCTGCCAGTCTGCCCATTTCCCTACCTAATGGATAAGCTGCAGATCCTAGTTAACCAGCAGCCTACTTCTTTCTGCCCCCACCCCCTAGAATTGCCTTATAACTGTCCCATGCATGTGAATTCCACCACTGTTTTGACTCCACAACCTCCTCCGGAAACCGTTTCCATGCATCCCACAACCTCTCTGGGAAAAATACAGTGCAGAGCAAGTAACAACAGCAGGAGAGAGCAGCGCAAATAAGAACAGTGGGGAGAGCAGAGCAAATAAGAGTGGGGATAGCAGGCGACAAGAGCAGGGGAGAGCAAAAAACAAGAGCAGGGGATAGCAGGGCAGACAAGAGCAATGGGAGAGCGATGCGAACAAGAACAGTGGGGAGAGCAGGGCAGACAAGAGCAGTGGGGAGAGCAGTGCAAACAAGAGCAATGGGGAGAGCAGGGCAGACAAGAGCAATGGGGAGAGCGGTGCGAACAAGAACAGTGGGGAGAGCAGTGCAGACAAGAGCAGTGGGGAGAGCAGTGCAAACAAGAGCAATGGGGAGAGCGGTGCGAACAAGAGCAATGGGGAGAGCGGTGCGAACAAGAACAGTGGGGAGAGCAGTGCAGACAAGAGCAGTGGGGAGAGCGGTGCGAACAAGAACAGTGGGGAGAGCAGGGCAGACAAGAGCAGTGGGGAGAGCAGTGCAAACAAGAGCAGTGGGGAGAGCAGTGCAAACAAGAGCAATGGGGAGAGCGGTGCGAACAAGAGCAGTGGGGAGAGCAGTGCAAACAAGAGCAGTGGGGAGAGCAGTGCAAACAAGAGCAGTGGAGAGATGTAGCATCAGCAATTGCTCCAAGTTCAGTACAATGCAGGTGGATGTTTTTTCTGATGGATTTCAGGTTAATGAGATGGGAAGTAAGGAACTTGAAACAGTGCTTAAATTTGCCTTTTTTGTTTTTTTATGCTTGTGCATAAATGTGCTTTGTGTTTGTGCTTAAGTCACAGCTTTTTTGACAAATAATTTCTGCTTTGTAGATTGCTGAAGGCTCTGAACTCTTATTTTCTGCCTTCATTCTGTGCCCTCTCAATAGCATCAGCTGCACAGTATCAGTGTCTGTTTGATTTTCCAGCCAAAGCAAGCACTTATCAAAGCCTGCAACTGCCTCTGAATTCATTGGAATCTGTAAAGGTTCGGACTCATTGTCTGATTCATCATCCTCTTCACCACTTCTGTATTTCTCAGCCTGCCCCCCCGCCCCCCAGCTGTTGCTGTACAGCATCAATGATAGCATCGTCTCTCAGATGCTCGTGACCCTCCTCTGTACTGTCGCAGAGCAGCCAGCTCTCAAGTTCTTCTTTTGACAGGCTGACGTTCAACTTCTCAATCATGTCCTCTGTCATGGCTGCAATTTCTGGATCCTCGTCCGGGTCCAGTGCATTCTCAGGGCACACCTCATTTTCAGCAACAAGTTCATCAATTCTCAGTAAACCAGATTTTCTCTAGGACTTGGCGATGGTTTCTGACTTTACTTTGTCCAAAGCCTCACCACCCATATAAACCATAGCTTTCAGCATAATTGACTTCACAGTTTCCTGTAGACTAATGTCCGCATTTGTATCTAACAGGACAGTCTGCATAAGATGCTTTCTATACTGTCTTTTGAAGGCTCTGCTCTTATTATGAAGTACCTGAACTATAATATGGCATGTAAAAAGGGTATGGGTAACAAATACGTGCATGTCCACAATGGGGGAAGGGTGGCAATGAGGCACTAAAGGATTTTGGCTTACATATTTTATTTTTCTAGCTACCCCACTGCCTGGATCAGAGACTGTTTGTGAGCTGAGTTGCAAACTTTGGATGCAAAAGTAGTCCAGATGGATGTATAGACTAAACACTCTACCACACCCATTCCATAATGAAATGTCTTCGGATCACTTTCTTGAATCTTCCACCCACAGGTTTGTAAGAGTGCCTCCTGTTGTTTTTGTTTCCATTTAAGGGGGAAAGGGGAAGGGGAAATTGTTTAACCAGGAAAGGCACATTAAGCCAGAGCATGTTTCCAGGTGCGACCTAAATTAAACTAAAGAGATTCCTTTACTCAACCTGCCGCTGCAGCCCTGGGACATCTAATGAACTGCTATTGGAGGAAAATGGATGACTGGTGCTAGCATCTATACTGCACCTTCGTGGAGTTGGGAATATTGTTAATTATTACATATATAAGTTCTGAATGCCCATGGTTGGTGAGAGAACCATCAGGCTTTGGGTCTTTATGATCCAATTCCTTTGGGCTCTGAACTGTGCTGGTTCTGTGGGGCAACAGTGAGAGTGTTGCCCTGGTTCAGCATCTATGCATGCTCCATAAGCTATACCCTCCATTTTCTAGCCTTGGACATCACTGAATTGCTCCTTGGACTTTAATGGGCTGTTTTCTTGAAAGTGTAATGACTGGGCATATGTATAATCATGCCATTATACTGTTTGGTGCTACTGTGGACGTTTCCGCACTGCAGGACTCTGATTAGGAACAGCAAGGATTTTTCTTGATCCTTGCCCCCCTTTTTATTATTATTAAGTTTTGTGTATGCTAGGAAGTGGTGTGGGTGGGTGTTAGAGTCTTGTGCATTGGACTGGGTAGGTGGAGTGCTGTGGGGTGGGAGGACATTGAGGGAGGACATTGAGGGGAGGGTTGAATATTTTATTTGATTTTAGATATATAGTAGATGTGCTGTTTGCATCTACCCCTTCAGCTTTATTACTCCCCATCTCAGCTCAAACTGTGTCCCTTCAATCCACCCCAGTGCTGGCTGTAGTGTATTGCCAGTGCAGGGAGGAAAGAATTGCCAGAAAGGCCATAAGAGCTTGTGGGTTGCGGATTAATGAGGGAGTGGTTTATATCAGGGTTGTATGGAGCAGAAGACACCCTAGTGTTAGAAAGGGACTAGACAGGGTAAACCTTATCTGGTTCCCGTGCTCAGGGATCTTGCTGGACCGAGTGGGCAGTTAGGCATTGGGCCTGCTGGCTCCTTCCATCCATTTCGGGCATTGTTATGTAATGCCAGATCAATGAGGAATAAGACCTCAATTATGGTGGACCTTATTTCTTCTGTTGATCTGGCATACATTATCGAGATCTGGCTGGGGGACAACTCTGGCCACTTCTGGAGGCATCAGTCCTGGCTGGTTTCTTGGTTGTGCACTGCCCGGGGAGGGATCACAGGGCGGGGGGGCGGCCATCTGTTTCACAACTGAACTGAACCTGGTGGCACACCCAGTGGGGGAAGCTTGATCTTTTGAATGTGACTGAGCGTGGTGGTCAGGATGCCAGGTTGCAGAATCCTCCTCGTGTACCAGCCTCCAGGTTGCGAGGGGAGTTTCTGCAGTAAATCATGTCCTTCATTGCCAGTCTGGTCTTGGAATCACCTAGATGGCTTATCTTGGGTGATTTCAGTGCCTGCGTGGATGATGAAGGTTCACAATTTGGTAGAGATTTCCTCTAGATTATGAAAGTTCTGGGCCTAGCACAGGTTATCACCACCACTCACACCAACATGGCCATGCTTTAGACCAGATAATCCCCCTGGTGCTCGAGGTTAACAGGCTCGAGATTGATCCGGTCAGCTGGTTGGATCATTGTGTCATCAGATTCTGTTTCAGGGCCCCCCTTGTGGTCCATCATTGGTGGAGGTGGTTCAGTACTGACCTTTGAGAAGGCTTGGACCCGAAGAACTGATGTCAGTGCTGGACACATCGGAAATGTTGTCAGCATGTGCTGGAGAAGAGGAGGCCACAGTGTCTGCCTGTAATAGGGTTGTTACCGGGGCCTTCAACCTCCTAGCGCCAGCCCATGTACATCCCCTGGTGTCACATCTTGGCTCACTGTGGTTTGACAGCAAGCTGAGAGCACTTAAACCAGCAACAGGAGGTTGTAGCATTGTTGGAAGAAGTCTAGGGCTTGGGAGAACAAACTAATTCTGATTTCTCATTATGAAGAATATCAGAAGGCAATCACTCAGAAGGCATATTTTCTGTTGAGAGAGATTGCCACTGAGAGGAACTGACTGGCTCAGCTCTTTCAGACTGTAGACAGACTTCCTCACTCTGCCTCGATTCTCATCCTTTTGACCTCTCTTCTGCATTTGATACCGTGGACCTTGGCCTACTTTTGGACCATCTCAGGGAGTACTCTGGACTCACCGGCATTATTATTCACTAGTTTAAGTCATGTCTATGAGATAGAACCCAGAGGGTAGTTTTAGGAAAATTTTCCTTGCACCCAGTGGTTCTGTCCGGTGGTGTATCCCAGCAGAGTTCGGTCCTGTCACCAGTGTTGTTGGCAGTCTATATGCTTCCCCTGGGCAAGGTCATCAGACATTTTGGGCTTGGGTTTCACTGCCATGCAGATGGTACCCAGTTCTATATGTCTTTCACTCCTGGGACTCAGAGTGTGGTTGATGTGTTT
Organism: Neoceratodus forsteri; assembly: GCA_016271365.2. Lineage (NCBI taxonomy): Eukaryota > Metazoa > Chordata > Ceratodontiformes > Ceratodontidae > Neoceratodus > Neoceratodus forsteri. The sequence continues at coordinate 1,297,643,831 of CM057459.1, forward strand.
AATAAGTGCCTGGCCGAGATCCAGAACTGGATTGCTTCAAGCTGGCTGAGACTCAATCTCAAGAAAACTGAGTTTTTGATGGTTGAGCTAGGCCAAAGTGGGGGAATGGCAGCTGGCGCAGGAGGAACTGGGCTTCGGCTCAGCGACTCTGGCCTGTTGGCTGCCAGTAGGATGAAGAATCTGTGAGTCATACTGAACGAAGGTTTGACAATGGAGGCCCAGGTGTCTGCTGCAGTCCAGAATGGCTTTTTCCATCTTTGGAATATCCACCAGATCAAATCCCTTAGACCTCCCCAGAATCTGGCCACAATGATTCATGCATTTATGACATCTAGGTTAGAGTACTGTAATGCTCTGTACCTTGGGGTTAGTAGGGGTATGCTATGATTCCTGCAGCTGCTGCAGAATGCAGCTGCTCAGTTACTCAAGGGTCTTCCTAGATTGTGCCATATTTCTCGACACTGCAAGATCTGCACTGGCTGCCAAATAAGTGGTGTATCTCTTTTAAGATAAGTTTATTGACCTATAAAGCCCAACACAGACTGGGCCCAGCCTGCCTGGCAGAGCTCTTGCACCTGCGCAACCCTGTTTGCCCACTCCAATCTGCTGGTGAGAGCCTCCTGGTGGTTCACAGGGCTAGGCTGAAGAACTCAGGGGTTCAGGCCTTTGAGGTGGTGGGCCTGTCCCTCTGGAATTCTTTGCCCAAGACCTTGAGGGAGGCCCCCTCAGTTGAGGCTTTTAAGAGGGCCCTTGAAACTTATTTATTTCATCAGCCATTTGGAGAGGTTTTGTAATGCATTTCACAACACATTTTAAAGTTTTATTGAGTTTATGCTGTTTTATTGGATTAAGGTAGTTATTTACTGTTATTTATTGGGAGTTGGTATGGTCACTTTGATTGTGTTTATTCTGTTTTATTGTAATAATGCCCTGGCCTCTGAGACAGGCCACCAGAAATAAATAAATACCACTACTACTACTACAACCTTGTTAATTCCTTTGATGTACTTGAAAGTTTCCATCATGCTCCCTCCCCATCTTCAAGTGAATACATGTTAAAGGAAAGCTGTCCACATTTTCAGCTCCTCGCCCCCCCAATGGCTTACCCCTGATTAAGCTTTTCACAAGGAAAAGCCTTTAGTTTATGTGCTATAACTTACTTTGTTTTAACTTTGTAAAGTCTTGGAGTGGGGAATATGGCAGACACTGTGTGGGTCCATTTAGTGTAAAAGTGCAGCACCGCACCGCTCACTTCAATACATTTGTGTTGAAGCAAACGTTGCAGTGCCACACTTTTACGCTAAATGGAGCCACGCAACATCTGCCATATTCACCACTCCTGGACTTTACAAAATAAAAAAAAATAATAAGTTACAGCGCATAAACAAAAGGCTTTTCCTTACTAAAACCTTAATCGGGGGTAAGCCTTTGAGGGGAAGGGAGCTGAAAATATGGACAGCTTTCCCTTAAGAGGCCTCTGTATTTCCTCATAAGGGAGATCATGCTGACCTTCTACCATCTTTGCAGCCCTTTTTGCACTGATTCCAGTATTTTCTTGTCCATCTGGGACTGCAATACTGCACACAGTGCTCCAGGTGTGGATGTACCATAAATCTGTGCAGTGACATGATCACATCCCTCTTTCTGCTAATGAAGCCTCTTGCTGTGTACCCCGACATCCTGTTTGCTTTAGCTCCTGATATTTTGCACTGCAAAGAAGGTTTCAGGTTACTAATTACAGCTACACCCAAGTCCTTTTCCTTTTTCTGAAACTGTGACTTTTACCCACCAACCAATATTCTGCTTTCTCGTTCTTGATTCCATGTGTTAATATCGCGATACAAAATATTGCAGTCAAAATATTGCAGAAAAAAATAAAGTGTGGTAAAAACATCACAGGACCGAAGAGCGCAGGGAGCAGGCACTACAAATCACAAGGCAGCAAAAGAGCATAGGACACTGGAGGGTTCATTGAGGGGGGCCTAACATTGCACAGCCACCCCTCGGCCACTTCGCTGTGCCATGCATCACAGTCCTGCATTGGGTGGGTCTAACTTCACAAAGCTGGTGAGAAGTTAGCCCTCCCAATGCAGGATTGTGATGCACAGTACAGTGAAGTGGCCAAGGGGTGGCTGTGCAAAGTTAGCCCCCCCCCATGAACCCTCCAGTGTCCTGTGCTCTTTTGCCACCTTGTGGCTTGTAGCGCCTGCTCCCTGCACTGTTCTGTCCTGTGATGTTTTTACTACACTTTATTTTTTTTCCACAATGTTTTGACTGCAATATTCTGTCCCATGATATTTTTTCCACGATATTAACACACAGAACCCTGGTTGGTTCTTATACCCCATGTGCATGACTTTTCCTTTTTTTTTGCATTAAATCCAAGTTGCCAGATTTCAGACCACCTCTCTGCTTTTGCTAGATCTCCTCTCAGATCACTGATTCCCTCCTCCATTTCTACCTTCCCACATAGTTTAGCATAATCTGCAAACAGGCAGATTTTACCCTCTATTCCTTCCCCAATGTCACTAATGTACACATTAAATAGTACTGAGCCAAGCATGGACCCTTGGGGGGGCCCCACTGGCGACTTCCCTTATCTCAGAAAATTTCCCTCCAAACACCACTCTTTGCGTTCCCTTCCCCCAGCTGTTTGACACCCACTTGGTCATTTTGTTCCCAAACCCAAGGTCTTCTACTGTAACTTTTAAATTAATTTCCTGTAAGGCCCTTAGTCAAAGTTTTTTTCTAAAGTCCAAAAATATAGCACATCTACTGCCAGGCCCCTGTGCATCAATTTAGTAACCCAATCAAAGAAATCAATCAAATTAGTCTGACATGGCCTCCCTGACATGAAACATGTTGCCCGCCTGTCATCCTGGAGTTCGTTTGCCTCCAAGAACTCGACTAAATGTTCCTTCAGGATGGCTTCCACCACCTTTCCCACAACAGATGTTTAGCTGACAGAACGACAGTTTCCAGAGTTATCCCTTGATCCACTTTTATGCAGAGGCACTACATTAGCCATCCTCCACTCCTGCAGCACCATTCTGGTGTCCTTAGAACAGTTAAAGAGGTCAGTCAGTATGTCTCTTTATATCTGTGAAACGCAGTGGGGACCTGTGTGATAAATGTTTTATCTACACAAGAGCTGTTTGACTTTGGGTAACACAAGTGATGTGCCTGAGGTGAAACAGCTTGAATGCAGATAAAACATTTATCACACACTTTCCCCTGTGCATATTTCATTTACGACATAGGTTAGCACCTTGTGTTTGTTGTGAGTTTTTTTTTTCATATATTTAGGCAAGTTTGAGGGTCTTTTTTCTAGTTCATTTATGTCTTTTTCTTCCCTCCCTCTGCTCTTGTACTTTCCTTCAAACACTGTACCCCGGCCTACCGCCTCAGATCTAGCTCAACCCAGGTCTGCACGGTCCTGAGGACCAGCTCCCTCACTGGTGACTGGGCCTTCTCCGTCTATGCTCCAAGACTTTGGAACTCCCTCCCCACCCTAGTCTGGGCCGTCCCCTCACACCCCAGCTTCAAAACTTCCCTATGGAAGTTCCTCAAAGCAGCCTCCACTTGCCTTTGTGCCCACTAGATGCAGAGGAGTCCCTCCTTCACCCATGACACCGCTCCCCCATGCCGAAATTGGCCCCTGCCACTCTCCACTACAGCATTTACCCCCTTACCCACTAGCTCTTCATAGTAAGCACTTAGACGACCCTACGTTACCCTGTCCTGCCCTCCAGGATACAAGCAGTTCTCTTCCCTCAGCCGGAGCCTTGACTCTGTCGTGGTTGCCGCCCCCCCCGTACTAGCTAAGTACCCTGCTGGTGTGCTTACTACCTACACTCTCCTTTATCTGTTACCTGACAAGTCACCCTGTTAGTTACATTGTTTACATTCCCCTTGTGGTTACCTGATAATCTCCTGCCTCCCCATGCCTCCATTGAACCGTGGTTTGGTTGACATGTCCCCCTTACCGTATTTTGCAAGATACTATTGTCTTCTTTACCATTTAGTACAAGCTAAATTTGTATCATGTTTCTATTTCTGATTCTGTATCACGTCTCCATATTGTACTCTGGCTCCACCTGTGACGTGGGCCTGTGTGTTACTTTGACTATGTAACATGTTTGCTGTTTCGTAATATGCTGTATCGCGACTATGTACCATGTTTGCTGTTTCGTAATATGCTGTATCGTAATTTTTTTCTTCTGTATTGTAACCTCCCGGGTCGCACCTGAAAATAGGCACTTGTTGTCTAGTGTGCTTACCTGGTTAACAAAAACAAATAATTATAGTTGCATAGCTGTTGCCATGGATGCGCCATAAGGACGATGCAGAAATGTTGCAATGTGACTGCTACTTGGTAGAGTGAGGAAGTGGAAGACGTTTTCAGGGGATAGTGGTGGCTTTGTTTAGTGAGTAGTTTGGAACACAGAGGATTTCTCTTATGTCGATGGTTGTTTCAGGGCTATGAAAGAGCTGGTGCCTGATGAAGGATGCCTCTTTGCAGTACATAGTGCCTATTGTGTTCTGACTGGTGTCAGCATTTTCCTGTGTATGCAATCCTGGGGAGATGGCAGGTAAGCTTGAGACAGAGCCTTTGAGAACTCAAGGAAAGTGTCTATCTAACTTGTGTTCCTTAGGGGCAGTGTTTCAATAGATGAGAGGGAAAAGGCAGGGTGTTAGTTTGGGAGGCAGGTGATAAGAAATGGGCTGCTGTTGTGTACACTCAGCAGCTCAGAATGAAAGTGAAAGTAGGAGAGAGTTCAGGTGCTGGTAGTCTAAGGTTAGAATGGCTAGCAATGTAGTCTGGCTAGTAATGTGATTGACAGCAGCATTCCAAGTGAGCTAAATAAAGAAAAGTGAAGAAAAATTGTTCCTTTTCTCTTTTTCATTCATCTCACTTTTTTGGTTCAGCTAGATAATTTATCTGCACTGGCCAATGTCAATACACATCACATCTGTCTGTCTGTATTTCTGTCTAGCTAGCTACCTCTCTAATACAGATAGATAATGGAATTGCAGGGGAGACCTGCGTTATACATTATTTATCTAGACAGGTACTGCTTAACCTCAGATAACCCCACGGGTAGCATAAGCCACAAGTGAGATGTCTGTGGTCAAAAAGCATGAATATAGATAAATCATATATCATACAGGGTCCCACCTCCATATTCCATTTAAGCAATTGGTATGAACTTTGAGTGTATTTTTAATTTAGTGAGAATGTTTTTAAAAATAATTATTTAGTGATTTATGTTAGTGCACTTTATAGAAACATACAAACATAAAACTATGATAGGAGAAAAAGACCAATGGTCCATCCAGTCTGCCCATGTTCCTGATTTAGCCCTGGGACCTACTGCCCCTCCAGGGTCCTCGCCCTCCCCACCAACCTTCCATTCTCCTCCCTGCTTCTGATGTCCTGAGTAACCACTATACCCTTCATTCTGTTCCAGCCATGCTTAAAACCACTATCATTTTTTTTCACCCACCACTTTTGGCCGGCAGCCTGTTCCATGGCTGCACCAACCTTTCTGTAAAATAGCATTTCCTCACGTTCCTCTTGAACCTCCCATCTGTTAGCTTCCACTCATCACCACCTGACCATGAGCTGGAATTCAAGTTAAATAGTTCCCCATAGCTCACCCTGTTGAGAATTTGAAGATCTCTGTCATATCTCCCCCCTCTCCCTTCTGGTCTCCAGTGAGTACATGTTCAGTGCCTTGAAGCACTCCTTATAGGGTATTCCCTGCTGGCCCTTAATCTTTTTTTTTTTTTTTTTTATAAGTGTGGTTGTTAAGGCCATCACTATGGACGTGCCATCATGATCTCACTATCAAGCTGCAATATTGCCCCTACCTAGCTGATGGCATGGCTTGAACTATTTTTTTTTGTAGGACAACATGGTGTCCATCTTTATTTATTTATTTTATTTAGTTTTTGTTAACTGGGTAGGTACACTAGCCATGAAATTACTATTTTCAGGCACGACCCGGGAGACTACAGCAATCAAAGACAGGTTCATAGCATGAGTACAATGAAATTACAATAGCATAGGTCAAAACAGTAGTAATGAATACATGCAGCCAGGACAATAGCAATCAATGCAATTCACATAGAATTTTTAGGCAGAGAAAACCTACACAGTCTAGGAAGAGATACCTCAACATAGCAGCAAAGAAATATTTCTCAAATTAGTCATACCGATGAAGATTCAAATAGGCAGTGAAACTGCCTCTATCTCTGAAATCAAATAAAGAGGCAGAAGACACTGCAGAGCAGGACACTGCGGCACAGGAGCTAGCACAACAATACTCACCCAAAACAGGAACCAAAACTAAACAAGCACAAAGGAAATCCAAAAAACTTCTGATCATAGGCGACTCCATGATTCGGGGAGTTGATACCCATCTCCAGCCAGGGTGATGGTCAGATGTCTCCCAGGTACATCAGCATGGAGAACACTGACCGCATTCAAATTGTTCACAAAGCAGGAGAAAACATTGATGTCCTAGTACACATAGGGACTAATGATCTCGCCAGCCGTCAGTTGTGGAGACCAAGGAACACCTGACTAGGCTGGGTGACAAACTATCATCTATTTCGTCGGCATCTCCTTCTCTGAGATCCTGCCAGTCTGGGAGAAGGGAGCAGATGGACGGAAGGTCAGAGAAGGGAGATAGGGAGCTAAACACATGGCTCAAGGACTGGTGCCAGGAAAAGGACACAGATTTGTAGGAACTGGCAACAGTTCTGGGAGCGAAAGTTCTTTAAATTGATGGACTGCATCTGACTAAAGAGGGAGTCAGTGCATTGGGGCAGAAGTTTGACGCCTTTGCAGAATATTTAAACTAGCAAATGGGGAGAGGGGTGCAGCACCCCAATGCTGAATGGAAGAACACCCTCCCCTCAGCTAGTGGTCAAACTGGAATTCAGTGTGTTTGCCGCTCATTTGCATCACCAGGTAGAAGAAAGGTTTGTCTCCCCATACGATGCACAGGGTAATGCCAAACCTCACCCAACAACTAACACACCAAAATCTGGCCAATGGAAAATCATGTACACAATGCTCACAGCCTGGGAAATAAGATCCCAGACCTGCAGGCACAATGTCAGAGGCTAAACTGGACATAGTAGCAATTAGTGAGACGTGGTTTACCAGTAACCACACTGGGAGACTTCAGTACCTGGCTATGTATTGTTCAGAAGAGACCGAGTGCAAAAAGGGGGAGGAGGCCTGTATGTTAATGAAAATATCAAAGCTACAGAAATTCAGAATACACATAAGGAGCCAGAAGAACTGTGGGTCACCTGGAAACAGGAAATGGGACAGCCATAAGAACTGGGGTTGTCTACAGGCCCCAGACCAGAGGGAGGACATAGACACATTACTGTTAGAAGATATACAAACATGATAGCTAAAGGGAGGTTCTGATAATGGAAGACTTCAACATGCCAGATACAGATTGGTCAATACCAGCAGGAACATCTGCCAGAACTAGACTCATAGTGGATTCCCTGCAGGGGGAGGGCCTCAAACAACTGGTACAGCAACCCACAAGAGACAGGGCTATCCTAGATCTAGTACTGACTAACAAAGAAGGGATCACAGATCTCCAGGTAGAAGGTCACCTGGGGGCCAGTGACCATCACATGGTATGGTTCAATTTGGCTACTACATCTAAATCATCCCATTCCAAGGCAAAAATATGGGACTTCAGAGGAGCTGACTTTGATAAGATGGCCAACAGAGTTAAGCTAGCCCTGGCAAAAGAAACACAGGTGAGGAGGTACAAAAGTGGGCAAGCATTAAGGATACAATACTTGAAGCAACATCCCATTGTGTTAGACAGAAAGGAAGTGCAAAAAAGAAGAAACCACTTTGGTTCTCAAATACAGTAGCAGAAAGGTCAGAGCCAAAAGGCTGGCCTTAGAAAAATATAAGGGAACACAGCGGATGAAGATAGGGGGATACCAAACTGCCCTAAGGGAAGCGGTAAGGCAGTAAGGCAGGCAAAGCCCAAACTGAGGAAACACTAGCACAAACAGTAAAGAAGGTGACAAGACTTTCTATAGATACATTAGTGAAAGGAGAAAGTCCAGAGGGGTATTGCATGTTTAATGGAGAAAAGGGAGCATGGAGAGGAGGACCCTGTAAAGGCATCTATCCTAAATAGATACTTTGCTCAGTATTCACTGAAGAGAAGGTAGGGCAGGGCCCACAGCTCAGCATCATGGACACAGGGGAGGGAGGTGAGCACTACTCCTTCACAAAAGAAAGGGTCCTACAAGAGCTTGCTAAGCTCAGGGTGGATAAGGCAATGGGACCTGATGGCATACATCCCAGGGTACTTAAGGAGCTAAAGGAGGAACTAGCAGAGCCATTAGCAGAATTGTTTAGTGAGTCTCTGAGCACAGGAGAGGTCCCAGAAGACTGGAGAAGGCTTATGTGATCCCACTCCACAAGAGTGGTAGCAGGGAGGAGGCGGGAACTACAGACCGGTCAGTCTTACCTCAGTAGTGGAAAGATTATGGAAGCACCCTTAAGGAAAGGATAGTGCAAACACCTGGAATCCATAGGACACAGGATCCAAGACAGCATGGGTTTACAAAAGGAAGGTCCTGTCAAACTAATCTCATAGATTTCTTTGACTGGGTAACCAGAGTGGTGGACCAAGGGGAGCAGTTGATGTCGCCTACCTTGACTTCAGCAAAGCTTTTGACACTGTTCCACATAGAAGATTGATAAATAAGCTAGGTAGGCTCGGTGGGTCTGAAGTTGGTCAACTGGGTGGCAAACTGGTTGACTGGCAGAAAACAGAGAGTGGTGGTAAATGGTATACAGTCAGAAGAGATGCAAGTCACAAGTGGGGTACCTCAGGATCAGTCCTGGGGCCAGTCCTATTCAACATCTTCATTAGTGACCTAGCAGATGGACTAGAGGGTAAGGCTTGTCTGTTTGCAGATGACACCAAGATCTGCAACAGAGTAGATGATCCAGATGGGGTGGCAGAATGAGAGAGATCTGATAAACTAGCAGAATGGTCAGAAGAGTGGCAACTGGGATTTAATGCAAAGAAGTGCAAAATCATGCACATAGGGAAGAGAAACCCGAAGCCACTTATAGTCTGGGAGGGAGTTGCTAGCAGTCACAAAGGAAGAAAGAGACTTGGGCATCATCATCACTGATGACCTGAAATCATCCAAGCAGACCTCTAAAGCAGTAGGTAAGGCTAGGGGGTGTTAGGGTGTATTAGTAGGGGTATCACAAGTCAAGAGGGAGGTAATAACCTCTGTACAAGACATTGGTTAGCCCCATCTGGAGTACTGCGCAGTATTGGAGGCCACACCTTCACAAGGACATTAACCAAATTGAGGCAGTCCAGAGAAGGGCAACCAAAATGGTGCAGGGACTGCATCAGAAGACATATGAGGACAGATTAACGGAGCTCAATATGTATACCCTTGAGCAAAGGAGGGAGAGAGGTGATATGATCGAGACATTTAAACACCTTAAGGGCATAAACAAGGTGAAAGAGTCTAACATGTTTAAATATAAGAAAAATAGCAGGACAAGAGGACACAGCATGAGATTAGAGGGAGGCCGATTAAGGGGAATGTGAGGAAATCTTTTTCACAGAAAGGGTAGATGGATGGAATGGCTTACCACAAGAAGTAGTGGCTATGAATACAGTGCAGGGCTTCAAACAGGCATGGGATAGGCATAAGGGAGCAATACAAATGACTATGAATAGATAGGTCACTGACATAGCAAAGGCCGATGGCACATTTATAAGGTAGAAAAAGAAATGGGCAGACTGGATGGGCCTTGCGGTCCTTATCTGCCGTCAACTTCTATGTTTCTATGTTTCTATGTTTCTATGTAAACAAGGCAAGGGCAAATTCCTGACTGGGCAGGATGCATTATCACTGCCCTGAAACAAGACTCAGGTGTGGGGGAGGGAGGGAGGGACTTGGGGTAGATTAGCTCTCAAGGAGATAGTAAGGGTAAGAAGTGCTATGAGGTAGGGAGGTTAAAGTTAGGCCAGGCAGCTCATCTTTAATGAGTAACAGTTGACTGGATGAGGCTGTGGCTTTCATAGCCACCTACATTACCAGTGAGCCTGTCGCTTAATGGTTAGAGCGCTGGAACGGCATATCAGAGATCTGAGGTTCAAATCCCAGTAGGCCACACTTTTCCTTTCTCATTTCCATCCTTGATTTAAAAATATATATACCTTGCAGGGATTAAACTGCACTGAGAGAAGTGGTATTTCTAACATTGGTTCCTAGTTGCATAATTGTGCAACACTAGAGAAAGGAGTGTGTGTGGCTGTAAGGAACTTCCTCAGACACTTTGACCAGTGAGCCTGCAGCTTAATGGTTAGAGCGCTGGAACAGCATACCAGAGATCTGAGGTTCAAATCCCAGTAGGCCACACTTTCGCTTTCTCATTTCCATCCTTGATTTAAAAAGATGTATATCTTGCAGGGGTTAAACTGCACTGAGAGAAGTGGTATTTTCCCCGGGTCACCCCTGAAAAAGGAACATTCTGTCTCAGTGGGCCTACCCGGTTACCAAAATTCAAATAAAATAGACAAATTAGTCAGCATCAGAACTCCATTTTCAAATTGTATGCTGTGATCTGGGACCTTTCTTATAATCACATCTGTATTTATCAGTAACATGGCTCAACTTTTTTGACCTCCTAATATTTCTGTTCTACTAACACTGGTGATGAGAGTTCATGCCAGGGCATAATGTGTAAACTTAGCATAAAGGAAGGAAGAAGGAAGAAGAAGCTCGGTGGGGTGAGGGAGATAAAACAGCAAATAATGGTGGTGGTGGTGGTGGGATGCAGTCTAATGTTTAATTTAATTCTGGAAGGTAATGCAAACCAGTGCATGCTGTTAACTGAACCAAGCTATGTTAATAAAGCCAGCTTCCTCCCCTCAAGCCCCCACCCCCCCCAAATTGGCTGTCTTTGTCAATATCCCAACAATGGCACTCTTCCTACATCAAAAACCTAAATGAGCAGTCTGCAGTCAGTTAGTTCTACCTTAAAAAATTATATCCCACATGGAAACTGGCTTTTCAGAACATCCTAGTCATTTTAACGGCTCTTTACTCCACTGTGAAAAACTCAAGAGTTCCAACCATCAATTATTAAAAAACAAATCACAGGTCACAGTGCTGTCAGTCAGCCATTACAACTGCCATTAAAAGTTTGAAATTAATTGATGGATTCTGGGCATAACTCTCAAAACGTAACACTTCTTTTCCATGCCCTTTCAGTCATGGGGGATAATCAGCTGAAATTTCAATATGCTGTATAAATGAATAAAATTAGGACTTGACTTTCAGTTTTCCACACACCCACTAGTGCATTTCTCAGTGACAGGCCCATTTCAAAGATGCCAACTTGCATTTCTGATTCACTGGAGGATGGGCAGAAGGTTATTTTAAACATTTACAGCATATATTATTGCAAAGACATGGACCATAGATGAGTAGCTAAGAGCAATGAATGAAAGACAGACAGATGGGTGTAGACGGGTGGATGAATGAGTGTTAAAATAGCGGGTACCTGGCAGAATCTCCACAGCAAAACTGGGCAAGAGATCAGCAAACACCCCTGTCCTGCCTAGAAAAGATAGGAGGGAGATAAGAGGAAATGGATTAATTTATAGGCATGATCAAATGGTTAAAAGCAGTTATAAAAGATAATTCTGTTCTATCCTTCGTCCTGAAGAAGCCCTACAGAGAGGAGTGCTGTACAGCATAATGGGCAACACCCTGGCCTTCTACCATGAAGACCTTGAATCACAGTTCAACCCTAGCTTATGTCAAAAGTGAAATGAATTTGACGCCCTCCGCTCTGGAGAGACACCAGTAATCCTATTGGTCTCCTCAATCTCCTCCCCTCTGTGTCCCCAGCACACTAGACATAGCACAACACATTTTATGCTGCAATATTCTCTTGATCATACTGATATTCTTTGAGTTGTTTCCACACCAGGACAGCCTCACATTGGTGTAGGACCTTATTAGCAAAGGGGTCATGGAGTGCAGAGAGCAGCAGCAGCAATAGCAGACTAACAACAAGTTACATATATAAATAATAACATTTCTGATAGGTCAAGATGGAGGCATATTTATACTTGTTGCCTAAGTTGGAGGTTAAAAAAGATGCAAGTTAATATTACAGGCAAGCAAAATAAACTGTTAGGGTATGGCCAGTGGTTTCTACAGTGCACAGGAGTTTCAGGCATGGTTTACTGATCTGCTAAATGAGAAGAATTTTGTTAAATAATGACATTTTGCTGAGCTCCAGTTTTTGCTGCTGCTGTATTTTCCAATCCCTCTTTAGGGATGACTAATACGGCTACCCTGTTAATATTTATTGTGGTCAGGTAGCGCAGTGGTAGTGTTTCTACTCGCTACCCCAGCAACCTGGGTTTGGGAATCAACTCAGGTTACTGGGGGCCGGTGGGCAGGGGCAGAAAGGGTGAGAATCCCATCAGACAGCTGTCCACTTTCGGGGAAGGGAGATATCCTCCACTGCTCTCCTGCCATCTGGTGGAAACTGGGTGGTAGTGTGGTGGAGGCAGAAAGTGGGGAGGAGAGGTTGCCAGATACTGATGTGCCTGCATACAGCTGTATGAATGTAAGTCACTGCACGCCGACGACCCTGGAAGAAAAGTGGTGGAAAAACCCTGACTGACTGGATGACACCCAGCCCCCTGCAGGCCCTGTACTGTCAACTAAGAAAGTTCCTCCAACCGGATCCTCACCCTCCCAGGGAGATTATGCTGGGCAGGGACCTGCAACAAAGGGCATGCCACGGGGCGAGCAAGAGGCTGGGGTAAGTACCTAAGGAAGGCAGGGAATGAGGCTAGGGAGGCCAGTCAGATAGGAGCTGGTCAGAAGACAGAGAGAGAGAGAGAGAGAGACGGAGAGAGGTCATGTCGAACAAATCTGATGGATTTCTTTGACTGGGTGACCAGGGAATTAGATCAGGGTGGAGTAGTGGATGCAGCCTACCTAGATTTCAATAAGGCCTTTGACACCATTCCACACAGGAGATTTGTAAACAGGCTGGGCAGCCTGGGAGTGGGTCCAAAGGTGGTAAACTGGGTAAGGTATTGGTGGGAGGATAGGCAACAGAGGGTGGTGGTAAATAGAGTTCACTCTGAGGAAGGAAGGGTGACCAGTGGGGTGCCTCAAGGATCAGTACTAGGACTGGTCCTCTTTAAAGTCTTTATTAGCATCATTGCAGAGGTGCTAGAAGGGAATGTATGCATGTTTGCAAATGACACTGAGATCAGCAATAGGGGAGATACTCCGGGTGTGGGGGGAGAATAAATAGGGATCTAAGAAAGCTTGAGGAGAGGTCACAAATATGGCAACTAAGTTTCAATGTGAAGAAGTGCAAAATCATGCACTTGGAGCACAGAAACCCAGGGGCAGAGTACAAAATGGGGGGAGTGGTATTGGTGACCACCAAACAGAAAGGGTACTTGCGGGTAATCATATTTGATGACTAAAGGTGGCCAAACAGTGGGACAAAGCAGTGGGGAGAGCCAGTGAAATGCTAGGGTGTATAGAGAGTGGTATCACTAGCAGAACAAGCATTTGTCAATGCCGAACGTTCGCTTGCAGGTATTTGCAGTGGTATTTGGCACTTGGACATGGCTTAAAAAAATCAGTGACAGAGAAGTACAAGCATTTGTCAATGCCGAATGTTGCTTGCTTCTATGTGCTGTTTAGGTATTTGGAAGTCATTGGAGTGCAAATATTGAAAATTTGCGAACTTACGAGCGTGCGTATGGAACTGTGCAACGACGCTGTAAACAGTCATTTTTAGAATTTTTTCACCAAATTTTCAACATAGCCATTTTAAGACCTCTGCTCATGAACAGTGTCAATGTGATTTTCTTAATGTGTCCTATACATTGAGTTCGCACACCGACTGTGCCATTGTGCGCATATGGACGGAAACACGCTTTTGGGCAGGATGAAAATGACAGCTGTACTGCTCATAAGGAGGTGTGGTAAAATGGCAGTGTTGAAAATCTGGAGTGGAAATATTGAAAATTCGCAAACCTACGAAGCGGTGTAGGAACTCGCGAACGCACGTCAAAACAGTCATTTTAAGGAATTTTTACCAAATTTTCAACATAGCCATTTTAAGACCTCTGCTAATGAACAGTGTCACTGTGATTTTCTTAATGTGTCCCATACATTGATTTCAAGACCGACTGCGCCATTGTGCGCTATATGGGCAGAAACACGCTTTGGGTGAGATGTGAAAATGACAGCTGCACTGCTCATAAGGAGGTGTGGTAAATGGCAATGTTGAAAATCTGGAGTGAAAATATTGAAAATTCGCAAACTTATGAGCGTGCATAGGAACTGTGCAACGCACACTCGTAAAACAGTCATTTTTAGGAATTTTTTCACCAAACTTTCAACATAGCCATTTTAAGACCTCTGCTCATGAAGAGTGTCACTGTGATTTTCTTAATGTGTACCATACATCGATTTCGCACACCGACTGCGCCATTGTGCACTACATGGGTGGAAACACGTTTTGGGTGAGATGTGAAAAATGACAGCTGTACTACTCATAAGAAGGTGTGGTAAAATGGCAATGTTGAAAATCTGGAGTGAAAATACTGAAAATTCACGAACTTATGAGCCTGCGTAAGAACTGCGCAACGCACGCTCGCAAAACGGTCAATTTTAGGATTGTTAACCAAATTTTCAAAATAGGCTTTTGAGAGTTCACCTTATGAATGCTGGCACTGTCGTTTGATTAATCCGGCCCAAAGGTGATTTCACGCAGGATCGCGAAATCACCCTTCAGGCCCAATAACGCCATGACAGTGACAGAATTCATGAGAAGGGGTCCCAAAACCCATGTTGAAAATTTGGTGCAAAATTCCAAAAATGCCTAAGATATGCAACAAAGTTGAAAAACCATCTAGCCCATTCTACAGCTTACCGGCATTTCTCAGTTCGCGGTCGGCTTTGAAGAGCACAGAGCGTGTTCCCGGTCCAGCGATAATCGCCGCCCGAGCTCTGAAGGTAAGTATGGGGTGTGGGAGGCAGGGTGCAGGGTGGGTGCGGGTTGTGGGGGCAGGAGACTGCGGGACCGCTTTTAATTTACAGGTTTTGTTTTTTTTTTACCATTAACGACACGGGACGCTTGCTACTTGGGGTGGGCTCCCAGCATGGCAGAAGGATGGCTGGGGGCCGTGGAGCTGACGGAGATTGGACACCCCCGCCGCAGACGACGCGGACGCTTACACGCTTGGGTGGGCTCTCAGCGGCAGAAGGATAGCTGGGAGTTGTGAGCCAACGGGGATTGGGCACCCCGCCGGCAGATGACGAGGATGTTTGCTAAGCTGGGTGGCTCCAGCGGCACCAAAGATTTGGGGGCGACGATCAGTGAAGCAACAGCTGTGGTTTTCTTTTGAAGAGAAGACCACCGCTGTCATACACAGCACCCGCCGATTGGTGCAGGATCACGCCATCTGCTCAACGGAGCAGGGATTGCTACAGGAGAGGCACACCTCCAAAGTGTCCCATTCTCCCAAGACGTTCCTTGCACATGCGCGCAAGCGAACGTAAAAAGAGAAGTGGTGCTTCTGCTGTATAAATTACTGGTTCAGTTCAATTTCAGTTTATTTTATTTATAAAAAGCGCAAGTCAACGTGTATCCAAGAGCTCATACAATTAATAAAAACATCAATTAAAAACTCAATAAATAATCAAATATACATATACACCAGTAATTCATCCATATTCTGGATAAGCCAGGCTAAAAAGATGCGTTTTTTAATGCAGATTTAAAACTTTCCACAGTCAGGCACTCCCTTATCCAAAGAGGTAGAGAGTTCCACAGGGTAGGGGCCATGAACATAAATAATCTGGCACCCGAGGTCTTTAAACAGACCCTGGGACCCTCTAGCAATCCCTCATCGGTGGAGCGCAGTGACCATGGGTGGGGGGATGATAGGGGCCCAGAAGATCTTGCAGGTAACACGGTCTCTGTTCATGTAGGGCTTTATAGGTCAGCAAACTGACCTTGAAGGTGATACACCACTGAATAGGCAGCCAGTGCAGGCTGCGGAGCACAGGCGTGACATGGCAAGATCGAGGTAAGCCGGTCAACGGTAACCCGTGATGTGGGCGCATGAGGAAGGGCGCCATCCATTACAGTGACACCTTCCTCGCGCAATCCACTCATGGCGACTGACAGGTAGGGCAACCGGATGAGGTGGTGGGCGAACTAGGTGACAGGATGTCACTATACATACACTCGCGGGGGGGGGGAACGAGCACAGCGAGCGTGAGCTGGGAGGGGTGGAGAGCTGTAGGGGTGGTGCTGCAGTTGTCGGTCGAGCTGCATCGTGGCATCGGGAATTAGGCAATGGCTGGGGTGGCTGAGGTATTGGCTCGGTCCGGGCGCTGGTGCAATTTTATTGCGCCCAGCCTGGACCTTTTTATTTTTGATTACTTTCAATTCTCTGACATGCACACCCCCCGAGCTGCTGAGAATCCTTAAGTAGGGGAGTGCAGGGGGGTTAAAGTAGTAAAAACGATGTCCTGGCGCCTATTGCTGGTGCGGGTTACGGGAGTGCCAAAATGTGTTGGCACTTTGACCGAGCGATAACGGCGATCGCCTTTAGCGTTCGCTGTTATCACATAAACCCGTCAGTCAACAGCCTGGCAGCTGCATTCCACACTAGCTGCAAGCAGCAAATATCAACCCCTGATAGTCTTAGGTAAAGGGACTTACAATAGTCAAGGCGAGGGGTCACAAAGACATGGACACACAATAGTCAAGGCGAGGGGTCACAAAGACATGGACCAGTGTCGGAAGGTCATTGGGCAGGACCAGGTGCTTAATTAGGGCGATATTCCTCAGATGGTAAAATGAGTTCTTAACGACAGATGACACCTGAGCCTTAAGCGTCAGTCCGTCATCAAAATTAATGCTCAGATTTGGCACCTGATCAGAGGTTGCCAGCTGGCTGCCCCAAGCCAAAGCCTGGAGGGTCACCCAGCCAAAGGCCCCTCTGCCTGATGACCCAGATCCATGACCAACACCTCAGTTTTGTCACAGTTCAACCTTGTGAGACTGCACCTAGAGTACTGTGTCTAGTTATGGTGACCACATCTCCAGAAGGACATAGACACAGTAGAGGCAAACCAGAGGAGGGCAACTAAAATAGTGCAGGGTCTGCATCAAAAGTCCTCTGAGGAAAAACTGAAGGACCTCAGTATGTACACCCTGGAGGACAGAAGGGAAAGGGGGGATATGATAGAGACTTTCAAATACCTCACGGGTATAAATAAGGTTCAAGAGGGAAGTCTTTTCAGAATGAAAGATACAATACTCAAGAACAAGAGGTCATGCTATGAGGTTGGAGGTGGGGTAGGCTCAGGGGAGATGTAAGGAAGTACTTCTTCACAGAAAGAGTGGTGGATGCCTGGAACAGCCTCCCAGTGGAAATGCTGGTGGACAAAACTGTTGCAGGATTCAAGAAGCTGTGGAATAGGCATAAGGGGACCATAGTGGTAAGGGGGGGGGGGAGATGGAGATCAAGTAGGGTCTGCAGTGTTAAAGTAGGTTGGGAAAATGGGCAGACTAGGTGGGCCAAGCGGTCCTTACCTGTCATTAGTTTCTATGTTTCTAAACACAGAATGAAAAAAGGTATATTTATTTAGTATTTTTGCACACTGTGGTAGCCTCATTTAGACGAGCCACCTAGTTTTCAAGAGAGTCCCAGGGGAACTTTACTGCAACAGAAGTACTATTGATTTCAGAAAATGGTTAAAAAACAGAGTCTGAATTCAAATGAACTGGAAACATGATTCACACCAAAGGTATTACCAAAAGATATTTCTTCTTTTGGACACTTAAACCAACAATGCAGGTTATGGTATAAATTTGTATTCTATTTTATATTATTCTTTTTCTCTGATATTGCAAGATACCCCTTTCCCCCAATTTGAATCTGCTTTTGCATTTTATAGAGCAAGCACACATTTAAAACCTCACGCCTTCACTGCAGATGGATTTAAACTGGTGAAACATGCAGGACACCCTGAATGCTTTTCATGCTCACTGTTATTTGACCCGTTGAAGTGTAGTGTACACAAGCACCATGCCGGCGACTCGGGTTTGGGAGCAGACTTGGGGCATCGGGGATCAGCCAGGGAGGAGAAGGATCGAGCATCCAGAGGACTGCTCTCCTCTCCTGGGGTGGGTTATAAGGGAATCCCCGCCTTGTAACAACACCCGGTGGGGACCGGTAGTGCTACATCAGTGGGGATGCGTGACGGGGTGAAGCGACAGCGGATGTCTGAGGGAGGGGGCGGGAATGCACCCTCCGCGCGCTGACATCATTGCATATCTGTGCCTCAGGGGGGACAGCTAACCAAGGTGGAAAACCCCGGCTGCCAGGGGGACGATGGCAAATCCAAAGGAGTAGTCACACATGCCCATTGCTAGTCCTGACCTGATCAACTCTTCAAGATCCTCTCCCATGCTAGGGCCTGGTGGGGAGGGGATCCAGCACCTGATTCCTCGGTTGGAGAGATTCAGGCCGGGCTTTATGGGCCGCTTGAGTGGGTCATGCCTGAGGAGGTCCTTGATAGCTGGTGACCAGAGTGGAAAAGAATTGAAAAAAATAAAAAGAAGAAGTGTAGTGTACATGAAACAGTGGCGGGGTTCCCTGCCTGAGCTCCTGTGGTTTGCACTCTTTCCTGTGTGCTTGTTCTTTTTTTATTTTTATATTGCTCTAAGGATATGTTTTATAAACAGCACCAAAACACTTCTGTTGCACCCCGGCCTCTGAAATAATTAAAATTGTATGCTTTTTTTACGGCTGCAGCGGGCGGAGCCTGCAGCCGTCTTGCAGTAGTTCAGAAAACAGGGTACAGAAGAACACCTAGGAATTTGGAGTTGCAGAACATTGCTTCTGCAACTCCAAATTACTCCGCTCCTCCCCAGTTCATGGCCACATTACTGTTTATGCCATCACCCGCCAACTCGCACATGTGTGTGCCCCTCCCGCGGACGCACTACTTTTTCTCCATTCTGAACTCATGGTGAAATGCAGCACAATCTGTTGTGTCCAAGTTGGCCACCAGAGCTCAGTTTGCATGCACGACTTCACTGCACACATGAAAGATAACTCCCGCATATGCACTGAACTCCAGCAGCCATCTTGGACATGGCGGACAGTGCTGTGTTCTGCCATGACTCCAGTGAGCTCGGCTGCAGCCATATCAGCTCTGGCCAGATTTCGTTTAATATGACTCTCAAGATTTTCAATAATTTTCTCAACTGTTTATAACCACGCACTGTCCCCTACAATGAGGGAGTAGTATCTGATGCATGTTAGCTCACCTCAGTCACAATGATTTTTTTTAGACCAAGCACAGTATTAACACACCCAAAACCTTACACCTTCACTGCTGATGGCTTTAAAATGGTGAATCTCCTCTAGTTTATTGAAAATACAAAGAAACAGAAAAAAGCAGTAGAGACCTTGGGAGTTCAGGCAGGATACCTCAATGGTGTTTCATGCAAACTGTTCTTCGACCACTCTAAAAGTGCAGTGAGCAAGAAAAGTCATTGGGTGTCTTGCCCCAGCTCCCAGGATCAGTACTGCTTTTCTCTGTGTGCCCGCTCTAGGGCTCTGTTTTACTAGCAGCACCACAACACTCCAGGTGTGCCCTGACTGCAGTGCTTGTATCACTTTTTGAGATCTGAATTAATTAAAAGGAGTCCTGAATGCTACTTTTAATGGCCGCCCTTAGAGTTTCATCAATATTTTAAGCTGTTTGTGGACACTCCTATCCCATACGGTAAGGAAGCATTGACTGTTGGCATGCTAGTTTGTCTCAGTCACTAGAAAAATTATGGTTAATGATTGGTGTTTGTGACAAACGTGCAAAAAATTTCTATAAAGATCTAGGTTTCAGTCCTGAGATTGTCTACTGCTGTATTATTCCACTGCAGCTATACCAGCCACCAAACTTCAAAATGCGAATACATGTGCACAGGGAATCAAAGCTGTCTGCTAGTGCCAAACTGAAGTTGTCTATTCTGAAGAAAACATTCTGGGCTCGATTCTCAAAGGTCACCGCTTGCGTTAACTACCAGCCAGGGACCCTGCGCATGCTGGGAAAAATCATATTGCCTGGCAGCCCGGGACAATAGGATCCCTATGCAGGGCAACCTAAACAACTTTCTCCCCTGCCCCCCGGGCAACCAAAAAGTAAAGTCCTGATTTCAACAGTCTGCGCATGCATGACTAATTCAGGTAAGAATGGTGGATGTGCAACTGCCAAAAACCTTTTTTATTTCTCCAGAAAGAACTTGCCTTGCATTCTTGCAGTGCTGCCAGCACCTGGTATACAGTGCTAATGTGCTGCGTTGACTCTGCCTCCTGGCTGGCTGTAGCCCATCCTCTGCTCTATGCTGTGCTGCCATCTTGAGCTCCGTGGGGGGGGGAGAGAAAGTCGCGCAGCCACCTCAGGATATTTTGGTCAGTTGCCAGCTGTCCATCAATCGGGAGACCACGCAACCCGTGTGCAGTTGGGGGGGGGCGCTCCACCACATCGCGTGTCAGATTGCCAAACAGTCCCCTCCTTCATGTCCTCACACTGAGGGATTGGCATGTCATGTGCCCTATCGGACAGAAGGAGGGGGCGTCTGGGTGGAGTGTGCAGAATAACTTTTTTCAAGAGCACCACTCCAACTGAGCAGCAGCAGCCAAGTCCCGCCTCTCCTAGGTGCTGCCTACAACCATCCGCTCTCACTGAAGCCCACCATTCTCATTCAAGAGAGCAGAGAGAGTAGACAGACAGTGTGTAAAAGTGAAAGTTTAACTGAGGATTGGAGAGACCATGATGACCACTGAACAGCATGCAACTATTAAAGTTGCCTTAGCCAGCCCAGCCATATATTGATATATGTTTAAAAAAAAACAGCTCTTTTAAGAGCTACAGTTGTTTGGGGGCAGTTTTGTCTCACTTGTGGACTTGGGAGACTAGGAGACAGGAGTGTTTGGTGCCCTGTTGTGAGGGCTGAGGTAGCAGTACGCTTCCAGAGTCCCGAGTGGACTACAAAGTTAGATCAGCCAGGGAAATATTATAAAAAATATATGAAACTTAAAAAGCTCTTTTAAGAACTACATTTGTTGTTTGGGGCAGTTCAGTTGACTTCTGTCAGTCAGCAGAACACATAGTTAAGGGGGGGGGGAATCAATCAGACAGGCTGAAGCTTGCCAACCACGTGTGCCTCATTAAAGACACGGTCAGTGTGTCAGTGTCTGAGTGGGTCTCTACTTGTGTGTGTGAGCTAGCTTGAGGGCTTACACTTTCAAGGTTTTTCTTTTAAGAAACTTATTATTTTTGTTTCCAATTGTTTTTAACCAGGTGAAACACACTAAGCTGAAAGCTTGTTTACAGGTGCAACCTAGGAGCACAGGGAAGTTAAGTGACTTGCTCAGGGTCACACAGTATGCAAGTGGGGGCTGTGGGATTTAAACCCAGGTCTCCGGATTTGCAGCTCAGAGCCTTAAACCATTGCGCTATACTGCCTCCAAATTTACCAAATTATTACCAAATACAATTTGAAAACAAGTTATACATAAAAAACTGAACTGTTTTGCATTAATATTAACTAAAATTGAACTAGTACCCTAACTTTACCCTACCACAACACAGCCACAGGCTACCCTAGGTTGACCAGGTGCTCTGGTCTGCAGACTGACTGCTCTGCCTGTATTATAAAAAGGGGGGGGCATTGTGGAGTCAGGTCTGTGATGTGACAGACTCAATCAGGTTGAAGCACAAGTGAATAGCACAGCAGAATATGTATATTTTGTTAAGTTTACCACACAGACCAAGTGCTCTGCCTGTTATCTGAGTCAGTGTGTGGATGTGGATGGACCTTTGATTGAATAAAAAAAAAAAATAAAGAGGGAAAAAAAGGATTGTGTGAGTGTGACAGACTCAGTCAGACACACAAGTTGAAGTGGAATAAGGCACAGCTAGCCTATACCAGGAGTCTAATGTATTATATATTACCATACCACACAGGCACAGAGGTGCTTTGCTGCCCTGTAGTAAACTGAGTTAGTGGAGGGAGTGGATGGATGTTTGATTAAATAAAAAAAAAATAGCATTGTGTTTGTGTGAGTGTGACAAACTCAGACAGAGACACAAGTCGAATAAGACATGCTCTACTACTACTACTATATATAATACTACTACTAAATACTATACTGTATATTAAAGTACCGCAGCGCAGACCAGGTGCTCTGCTGTACCTGAGTGAGTCAGTGGATGTGGATGGACCTTTAATTAAATAAAAAAAAAAATTATACAATAAAAATACTATAACCTGCCCCTGTCCAAGTTGTTATTGTGTGACTGAGAGTCAGAGACACAAGTATAAGTCTACTCTATAGTATAACTATTTTAGAGACAGCAGAGAAAACGGGACACAGGAGACCACATATTTTCACATTACTGAATTTTTTTATTCAAGCATCTACACTACCGGTCAAAAGTTTTAGAACACCCCCATTTTTCCAGTTTCTATTGAAATTTAAGCAATTCAAGTCCAGTGAATAACCTGAAATGGTACAAAGGTAAGCGGTAAACTGCGAGAGGTTAAAAAAGTTTAGGTCAGCAAAACTGCTTTAGAGAAATTGCAAAGAAAGCCAAGGTGTAGTGAGTACAGCTTCCTACACCATCAAAAAGGCACTTGGAAACTGGAGGAAACTCTGACAGGAAGAGGTCTGGCAGACCCAAAGCCACAACAGAATCAGAAGACAAGTTTCTGAGAGTCAACAGCTTATGTGATAGGCGTTCACAGGACAACAGCACAGAGTGATTGGCACCCTGAACCAAATGGGCTACCACAGCATTTTGCAGCGCCATGCAATACCCTCTGGTCTACGTCTAGTTGGTCAGGGGTTCATCGTACAGCAAGATAATGACCCAAAACATATCTCCAGGCTATGTCAGAACTACCTTCGAGGAAAAGAACAAGACGGTAGGCTTCAGATCATGGAATGGCCAGCACAGTCTCCAGACTTAAACCCCATCGAGCTGGTTTGGGATGAACTGGACAGAAGGGTGAAAGCAAAGCAACCTACAAGTGCAACACATTTGTGGGAACTTCTGCAACAGTGTTGGGAAGAACTTCCCAACAATATTTGATGTCCATTGTAGGAAGAATGCCACGAGTGTGTTCGAGCGGTTACAGATATCTGCAAAAGGTGGCTACTTTGATGAGTCAAAGATTTAGATTAAATTTTGTTAAACAAAATGATTCTATGATTTCTTTTTTATTTCCAATTGTTTATTTGTTCTATGCTTTAATTTCAGAGTACATTGAGACATTAACCTGCGTAAATTTCAATAAAAACTGGAAAAATGGGGGTGTTCTAAAACTTTTGACCAGTAGTGTATATAATACTTGAACTGAAATAAATCACACGGACAAGAGTGTTACAACAATAAACTTGAAACTTTATTGAGAATTGTCTGGAGCACATGCTCATCAAACCACCCTGTTTGGGTTTCTTGGAATCAGTCAATCTGCACAAAGCACAATAAATGAAAATGAATTTAATAACCCCCACCCCAGTACATCTGATAGCAGGACAACAATAGCATCAGCTAATAAACGTAGAGCTCATGGAAACACAGAAAATGCCAAGGATTATGATAAATTCAAATGTAAGCGCACTTTCCAATATTCATGGAAAGAAAAATACCCATGGGTTACTTACGAGGATGAAAAACATGTTTTGTCATATTTGCCAAAAGCATGAGAAACTGGCAGAAAAAGAAAGTGCCTTTCTGCTCGGTTGTACCACATTTCAAATAGATTCTCTGCATTTCCATGATCGATCATCAGCTCACATAAAATGTGTAGAAGCAGAGAAAGTGTCACGCTGCCCTGGAAGCTCCCTTAAGTAAACTGTTTAGGAAAATGCGTCATGAGGAGATACAAAAATTCTGCGGTCTGTTTTAACACTGCTTACACAGTGGCAAAACATAATTACAGTTTCACAGATTTCGAAACCATTGTCAAACTTCAGGAAAAAATGGCATTAATCTCAGTTCAAATTATCTGAACACTCACTGTGTAGAAGATTTTGTGCAGGCAATTGTGAAATCCCTTGTTAAGAAAATTCAGTGTGCTAGGTTTCTGTGTGTGCTAGCTGGTTGATCCACTGACAGATCAGTAACTGAGCAGGAATCGATGCATGTCAGATTTGTTCAGGGTGGGAGGCCAATGACAATTTTTGTGGCTCTTTTGGACCTGGAATCTGCCACATCTGATGGTGTAACTGCTGCAATACTGATGGCTTTACAAAGTGCGGGAATTGGCCCAGAGGAAGTAAAAGCCAAACTGGTGGGCCTGAATTTAGATGGCGCATCAGTCAATATGGGGTGCACGAATGGTGTGCAGCCTAAATTTAGGCATGAATTTCCTCATGCGATAGTTGTCCACTACATAAATCACAATCTCGAACTTGTGATTCTCAATTTGAAAAAAGATAACCCCTATCTACAAAAATTAGAGAAAATATTAAAAGACATTTTCAAATTCTATCACCTTAGACCAAAAAGACGCTGTCACATGCAAAGTTTAGCAGATGCTTTTAAATCCACAGTAGTTTACTTTGGCAGCATACATCAAGTGCTCTGGGTTTCCAGTCAGTCACAATCACAAGCATTAAAGGCACTGATAGAAAATTTACAGTCAGTCACATGGAGAATGTGGTGGCCACTGAATCCTGGGTTGATGCAGCCAGGGTAAAGGGCATTCTCAAAGAGCTTAAGACTGCCAAGTTTGTTGGAACTTTACATTTTAGGATGGATTTAGTAACTGTTGTCACAGAACTGTCTCATGCTTTTCAGAGGGATGACCTGCTTTTATTTGACGTAATACAGAAACTAGAAGGAGCAGTTCTTGAACTTACGTCTATGAAAAAAAGTCCTGGCACATATGTCCAAAAGCTTATACTGAGTGAAGAGGGAGAATTCCAAGGGGTGAAACTTGCTGGGTCATTAGAGCCAAAACTCCTGGACCAGCACAAAGAAATGATTGATGCTGTTAATGAGCACATAGATACTAGATTCAGTAGGCTGCAGCAACCCCCATTTACATGGTCTCAGTGTCTTGACCCCAGTCAGTGGCCTACCGATAAAAAATAACTGGCCCAATATGGAAATGAAAATTTTGAATGTCTCCTAAATAATTTTAGAGCAGTAATTTTGGAAGAGGAAAGGAGAGTGCCATATGCCAGTGGCTGCCTCTTAAGTTACACCTTCATACCATCATGCAGTCAGACACCCCACAGAACTGTCTATCAAAGCTTTTAGCAAGTAGACCACCTGCATTTAAAGATGCTTTACTTATGGTAGTTACTTTACATGCTGTCATGCAGCACTTCGGTTGTTGAATGGGGATTTTCAGCAATGAACCTGATTAAGTCCAGTCCAAGAACAAACCTGCAACAGGACACATTGCAGGATGTAATGTCAATACGTGTCAATGGTCCTACTGTGGATGACTTTCAACCATGTGAGGCTATTTTGTGCTGGCTTGAAGATGGGCCTGGGACAAGGCACATTCATGGCCACTCTCTTTCAAACACCAGCTCTACCTGTTCTACTACTGCTGCATCTTCACTAGTTTCAACTGAAGAGTTTATTCAGCTCTAGTGTTTCTCTGATTATCTTAGTTTCATTTGTGATTTCTGGTATTCTTCAGTCCGTTCTACTAGCAGCATGGCAGTCACGATACAGTTGTTTGTCATCATTCCTCACTTTCTCTGTCATGGACCTAGCTGTCTTTATCCTCTGTTCTGATGGTCATCCATGCATGAGTCACGAAAACAGATATGTCCACTTGCCACTCCACTAGACTACTTTCTCCCAGCTTTCTAACTTCAAAACTCTGCAATGATGAAAATAAGAAATTACAGTGCCAGTGAGTACCCACTTACATATTACTATACTGTACCTATTGATATGATACTTATTACATACTACCATACTGTCTGAGCCTACAGAAGACATAGTACAGGCCAGGAGGGAGCCCAATGAACTGCTGTGACCGTCTGCTGAGCCTGCAGGTTGCCCGGCCCAGTGCCCTGTGATATATATTATATGCTACTTTTTTTCTCAACTACTAATCTATAGGCTAGTACTATACTATCGATGTTAAATTGTATTTGTTTCTATTTCTTTATCAAAAATTAAAAACATTGTGTGCTGGCTGCTGGTGCTGCTCTGTGTGTTTTACCATAATCAAATAACTATTTCATTTTGCTGCCAGTAATGGGTCACTCGTGATGAGCAAACTTGCCAGCATCCATCGAGTTGCCAAGAAAATTAGCATTCTAAATTCCTGCCAGCCAACCCCAGGACAACAAAAAACTTGCTCTGGGCAACCAAACGTTTGATCAAGGTTGCCCATGGGCAACCTAATTTAAAAAAAAATTACCAAGTCTGACCCTGCACCCAATTGTCTATCGAATAGGGTTCTGGTGGTAAAGTCCAGCAGCTTGCAGCAAAGGTGGCCATGTGCCAAAGAGAGGGCGCACCCGAGAGGTTTGCTATCAATCAGTGAGTGCATATGCACTCATTGAGAGCCGGCTGTGGTGGTAAGCAGTGGGCTGTGCCAGTCAGCTCAGGATCGGGGTGGGAGCCGGGATGGTGGGGCACTGCCTGCCAGGGTAGGGTACCACTAGATCATGACAGATTTATTAGGGCTGGGAATCAGATCAGGTCGCAAGTTCGGGCCATTTGGGTTTGGCAGTATTCAGAATTCATAGTACGAACTGGGTTTCACACTGCCAAACCCGAAATGGAAACCCAAAATTGTCAGCATGCCAAAGCAACAGATAGGAAGCTGCCCTACAGCGCTTAACCACTCCCTCACCACTCCAGGCAGGTAGCAGCCACTAGCCAAGAGGGGGGCACCAGAGATCTAATGCTGCACCGAGGACTGTGCCACGCAGGTGTGCACAGGTACTATTTTTATTTTGTAGCATGCTGCTATGTTGCACACTGGGGGGGGGCAGGGGCAGAGCTCACTCACTCAGAGGGACGGAACGCAGGTGCACAGTACTGACTGTCACTTCAGGAGTCCAGACTGAGTGACAGCCATGGCAGCCAGTAGTACACTAGTTACTCCCTCCTCTGGACCCTCACATCCTCCAAGCTGGCAAAAGTTAAAGCAGGCGGTCATGTGACTGCAATAATGGCAGTCCAATCGCAGTGGCTGTCTTTCCCTTCTTGCCACACTACTGCAGTGAGCTGCTGAGTGATTGGAGCAAAGATAGTGATGTTGAGAGGCAATATAAGCCCCTCACATCATGCAGCAGCCATTTCAGCAGCAGCATTTGAACAGGCAGCACGTCTGTGGTATTCAGAGCAGTGAGAGACCACATTGTTTGTTTGTTCCTCATAGTGCTTTACTGAATCTCAGTTCTTCTAACTTCTTTAAACACATAGTCTCACTGAGACACTGAATGAAAGATTATTCATAATAATTTTTTTTCTTAATATTACTGGCTTAAAAAAGAGAAAGTAGCAGCTGAGCTGAGCACAGTGAACTCCCAGAAGTTTGGAGGGGCTTTACTGTATTAAATCTGAATAATCTCACTCTGTCTTCAGTTCTTCTTTTCTGAAATCATCACTGGTCATTGAATAATATGTAATATGAACATAAATCTCCTTATTTTTTTATGTTACCGTTTGGAAGTGCTTTAGTGTGTGCTGAATGAATCTCTGCATCAGTTCTTTCCTTACAGTAAATCATCACCAGTCCCTGAATATTAAGAATATACTTGTCATTGTTTTACATTGCTGGCTTAAAAAAAAGATACACGGAGAGAGGAGGAGCAGCAGCAGTAGCAGTCCCAGCTTGTAGGGGCTTCACTGTGTTAAATCTCTTATTCAGTTCTTTTCTGAAATCATCATCAGTCCGTGAATATTAACAATATAATTGTCCTGAATTGTTTTATATTACTGGCTTAAAAAAAATAGAGTGCAGCAGCAGTCCCAGTTTGTAGGGGCTTCACTGTGTTGAATCTCTGCATCAGTCCTTTTCTGCAATCATCACCAGTCACTGAATATTAATACTATAATTGTCCTTGTTTTATATTACTGGCTAAACAAAAGATTCAGGGAGAGAGCAGCAGCAGTCCCAGTTTGGAGGGGCAAGGCTGGGGAGAGCGACTGGCTGGGGCCTGGGGAGGCCAAGACAGGGGTCAGCTCTGCTGTGCCTGATCAGTGTCACTCAGAGGCAAACTACAAAAAAGAATCTTACGTTTTGCAGGCTAACAGGTGTGGTACTGGGCTGTTGGCAGCAGACAGATTTGTGTGTGTCGGACTGTCTGTCTGAGCCTGGGAATCAGAGATAGCACTGAAAAAAAAATAATTTTAAGAGAGTAGCAAATACTTATAAGCAGTCTCTCCTGAGGTGCAGGGCTGCAGACCGTGGGGATGTGGGCTGCCTGATCTCAGAGGCAAATAAAAAAAAAGTGACATAAAATGTTTCCCTTCAAGTAATATAATAATAATAATAATGATGGAGAACAGTGGACTCAGAAAAGTAGGTCAAAAACACCCCTGAACAATACTACATCTAGCTCCGAGGAAAGTGACAGCACTGCGTCTTCAGCTAATGTAACTTGTACAAGATCTGGTCGCACTGTAAAGCCCAAGAGGTTGTGTACACCTGTAAAAAACAATACATTATCTCAATTGAAAAGAATAGTTTGTGCAAAAAGTATAGTAGCATCACAGAAAGAAGCTACCCAAAATACTGCGGTAACAACAGAAAGAGGCAGTGATCATTCTTTAAATGATGACGATGATGAAGATGAGTCTGAGTTGCTTGCAGTTGAATGTGAATCTAATGTGGAAGTACATACTGTTAGTGGTGAACTTGCAGACTTTGGTGGTAGTGGTGGTGATAAGGAAGATGATGATGATGTTATCTTCCCAGGCAATTCTTCCCCTTTTGTCACGGAGGTGAATGATGATAATAATAACCAGGCATCATCCTCCACTTCTTCAGTCTCAATAAATAACAAGCATTTGTCAATGCCGAATGTTTGCTTGCTGGTATTGGCGTTGGTAGTGCAGGAGTTAGAGAGATGCACAACAGGAATGGCAGTGAAGTGGAGTCTCAAGACGGGCTGAGACTGAGCATGTCCTCAACATCAGAAGAGACCTGTTACTCTGTGTTAGCACCCTAGTGCACACCTGTGCACACGCTGCAGTTCTGCATGTGAAATGAGAGTGCTTTAATTCAAACAATGTATGATTAAATATTTACATTTTTGAGTTCCTATGGACCGATTACGCTCCCTCAACGATTGATTTTTTTTTTCAAACTCTTTTTGTGCTCTGCCAGGAGAGAAACTCTCTCCAGCAGTCACTTAACTCGGAGCTGTACCTCCTGCCTGAAGCACACTACTCCTCATCCCGTACCATCCTAGCAGGTCCCCTGGCTCTGCACCCTCCGAGGTAGGGCCACCCTATCCTCCCAGGGCACTCTATCTACAATCTAATCTGCCAGACAGACGGGAAGGGGTAGGTAAAGAGAGGCGCCTGGCCTTGGAGTGTGGCTTTCGGGGTTCGTGCTGCCTTTACCAATCCCCACCGGTGGGGATTTTTACTTTGTTATGCCCTGCCCCTCCCCAGAGCCTGGATGTGCAATGACATCCTGAAGACATCTGCCATGGCTCTGCTTCCCACTACCTTAGCCCTTAAGTGTAGCAGTGCCTCTGGTCTCCACCGGGGGCCATTGCAGTGCCAGGCTATCCCTGGATCCCCCCCAAGAAAGGAGAGCAGTCCTCCAGACACTCGATCCTCTCTCTCTCCCCTGCCGACCCCCGAGGGCCTGGGCTCATTCCCGAACCCGGGTCGCAGGTGTGGCATCCAGCACCTCAACCCTCAGCTCCACCAGGCTGGGCAATGATTGTTATCTTTGATTCAACTGTCTGACAGTCACCAGAATGACACCCCGGAAAAAGTTTCTTAGAAAAGCAGCTGCCAAAGTGATGGCTACAAAACCGGTGAAACTGCCGTTAAATAAAACCTGTAGTGATTCGGTCTCTCCAACAATAAAACAAATTGAACAGAGTTTACCATTCGTTAATTCAATAGGAAACAAGCCAAGTACTAGCGCAGTCAGCCTGAATGCTAAGCAGACTTTACCAATGGTCCCTATTTTCTTAAAACAAGTTAAAGAGAAAATAACTGGTACGATAACTTCTCAGATTCAGAAGGAGCCATCAGATGAATCAAGTGAGAACACAGTTGTGGATTGGTCGGGTAAAAATGTGGAGATTTTGACTAACCAGGAGGGACAAGAGAAAGACCTGCAGTTTAATTTTTCCTATGAGACCCCTGTGAACCATGAGACAATGACTATTGAGTCCACTTCTAATTCAACACCAGAACACTTACAAGGAATGGATGGAGAAGTAAGGACCACGACCTTTGGGAATGGAAACGAGGAGTATGTAACTGAAACAAGAAATGAGGCTGAAAATTGCCAGGTACATCACAGTTGTTCCAAAGTTTAATTAAAGTGCTGCAATGATACAAAATCGGCCGGGCAGGCAAGCATGCAACATACAACAGAAAAATCAATTGAGTTAATGACTAATGAGAACAAGGACAAAGGGAATGATACATTTAACAAAAATTTCAACTGCCAGAAAATAATGGGTAACCATAGTAACCATTAAGAGAGACAAAAAGAAAGGAAACTAACTGGTATATCCTTGCAATGGAGGGCAAGTCAAGGTAATAACAGTACCTTGGATACTGAGAAGTCCTTGCCTAGAGAACAAAATGATGAAAACATGTGAGAATAGTCTACCCCATTGTGGGCTCAAAGAATTATTTCTCAAATAGCAAAACCAACTGAACACATGGAAACAGCAAATAAAGTTATGGATGAAAAAATAAATAATTTTCAAACTACCATTTCATCTTTATTAAAAGAGAATGCATCTTTAAGAAATGATTTGAAGGAAGCTCAGAAAAGGATTTCTGATTTAGGAGACCTCAACCTCCCACTTAATAGATATTTGAAGGGCTTAGAAGAATCCCATAAAGCAATTAAGAACAAAATGGTGGACTTGGAGGCCAGAGCAAGGCGAAATAATATTGGGATCCTTGGGGTGCCAGAGATGTGGGAGAAAGATAAGCTTGTCAAACTAATTGTAAAAGATATAATGGCCGAATACCTGAATGTCTCAAATGAGCAAATTATAGCCAAATGCTATCGTATACATAGAACTTTTCATCCTGACAATGGGTTACAAGGCCCCCCTTCCCCAACCTATAGTGACAAAATTTATTCAGACAGATGACAAAGAACTATTGATGTCTGCAGTATATAGGAAAAATGACTTCATTTTAAGGGTGCAAGCATTGCAATATTTAATGACTTACTGGCTGAAATTATAAACGAAAGGAAGAAATTTGATCACATTAGGAAAGTACTATGGAATAGATAAATTAAATCATCAATGCTATACCCTGCCAAATTAAAGGTGGTTCATGAAGGTATCAGATACACATATGACACTGTAGAAGAAGCAGTAAAGGAACTCAAAAGAATTCTGAAAATGGATACACTTTAATTTGACTTTTAGAATAATATAATAGACGGATGGAATACCATTCTCTCCCTGTGTGTGTGTGTGTGTGTGTGTTACAACTCCTTTTTTTTGTTGTTGTTTTGTGCAGCAGTGGGTGCCATACTTAATGCTATGTAACAATATGAGGTAAGCTGCACACATCACGGGAGAACTGTTTAATTATGCAGTTGTGGGAGCCACGTAGAGTGTTTCAGAAATGGGCGTAGTAATGGAGCTCCCCTTTTTAGGGGACCTGATAAATATTATGGGTTTACTTTTATTGAAACTGGGGGGAGATGGAGGGATGTGGGGTGGTGGAGGGATCAATGCACATACAATTGTTATCTGGAATTGTAATCTTTTACAAATTAGTCGTTACATTAAGCATAATAGTGATGGATAGACCTATTAGAATTGCTATGTGGAATGTCAATGGCATACATTCCCCATTAAATGGGAACATATACTGTAGAGGACCTATTTTTCACTGGAACACAATTTTCACTATATTCACTGTTTTTGAAATCCAGTGAAAATTACATGCCAGTTAAAATATGTACTACCATTTACAAGTTGGAGCGGATGAAACAGTGAAATTTAAGGGCAGTGAATTCATTGTCCTCTACAGTATTAACCCATATAAAGAGGAAACAATCTGATGTAATTCTTCTCCAAGAAACACATATAAGAGAACCTGAAATTATCAAACTTAAAAGGAAATGGTTGCCTTATATATATATTACTCTGAGGGTACTAATAAATCCAATGGGGTTGCTATACTAATAAAAAGCAATATTAAATTTAAACTTTTAGACATGTAAAGACCAAGAAGATAGCATATTACTAATTAAGATTCCAACTGCATCAGAAACCTTAATTTTGGCCTCAGTATATGCTCTTTTTGTCCATTATTCTTTCTTTTTGGCCAAGATTACAGAAGCTATTGTTAAACTGGGTTTGGCCAAATTAATTATAGGGGCGATATGAACACCCTACTTTGGCCTAGTATGGATAAAACTGGTCCTAGTACAAAGAGTAACACAGCCTTCGGAAAGATATTGAAAAATGTTTTTGATAACCATGACTTAATTGACATATGGCACAATTTAAACCCCAAAATTAAACAATACACGCATCATGATAACAATTTTTTACAATTCACACAAACTGATTACTTATTTATCAATAATTATTTAGCCACAAAAACTAATAAAACTATTATTGATACAATATTAATCTCTGACCATGCCACTTTTTCACAGAAATTACAATAGCCAATAAAGATAGACTAGTCACAAAGACCTGGAGATTTAATAACAAACTTTTACAAGATTTACAATTTATAAAATTGTTTAAAAACTGTTATGTTACTAATGATATAATAAATAACGATCACATTTATCTATGGGGTGCCATAAAAGTCTTTTTAAGGGGTCATATTATCTCACACCAGAACATGATAAATAAAAAAATCAGACAATTAAACCTAGACTTCAAATTTTATTTATTATTTATGACTTTGATAACTGGGTGAGTGCACTGATCCCAGGGACCATTTTCAGGCATGACCTGGGCCATAACACATGGCATAGGGTGACAGTGAATACAAGGTAACAATATTACACATGGAGAAGATTATATATAAAGCAACAACAGTAAGTACAATGTACAGGTATGATACATAAGTCCAGTGGGTAACAGTGAATACAAGGTTACAAATATATCACATGAAAGAGATTTGATACCAAACAACAATCATAAGCACAATGTACAAAGAATAATACATGGGTCCAGTGGGCATGTAGTACAGAGAATATACAGTAAATATACACTATATACAAGGCAAGGAAGTCACATGTACAGTAAATATACAATATAAACAAGGCAAGGATTAAAAGATTAAAGAAACTGAAATACTAATGATACAAGATTATTACAACTATTACCCACATTGGGAAGAATTGAGATTAAAAATACAAGAATTCATAAATAAAGAAACAATACAAATTTTAAAAAAGATTAATACTACAAAATACTTAGATGGTGATAAATCAGGTAAATACCTTGCAAATCAAATAAAAAAAAGAATAAAGAAAGGAATATTATTACTTTTATGAAAAATACAAAAGGTCTGACAGTAAGCAAAGATAATGAAATATCGCAAATCTTCTGTGAATGTTACAAAAAAAATGTCAACAAGCTCAACAAATTCATTTAATTGAAGTAAACAAGTTTTGGGACAAATAAAAATAATTATAGATGGGACCAATCGGAAATACAAATAAAAAAAATAGAAAAAGCAATAGATCAATTGCCCAATAAAAAAACACCAGGCCTAGATGGATATATAAATTAATTTTGTAAAGCCTTTAAAACTGAGTTAGCACCTCAAATTCATTAAATAATGGAATTAATGACAAGACAGAATGCAGATCTTCCGAAATCCATGCAAGAAGCAAAAGTTATTCTAATACATAAAGAAGGTAAAATAGCTGATAATCCTGACAAGCATCGCCCTATTGCTCTTCTGAATACGGACTACAAACTTATTGACAAATGCATAGCGAATAGATTACAAGTAGCATTAAACTCCATAATAGGTTTAGAGCAGTATGATTTTATAACAGGCCACAATATTGCCGATGCAAATAGATAAATTCAATTTCTATTTGCAAATATTCAAAAAACAGAAGAAAAAAGAATAAGTTCCATATTCTGTAATTGCATTGGACGTTACTAAAGCTTTCGATGTACTTAACAGACTATTTAAAAGACAAAGAACCTCTGTGCGCAAGCACTGAGGCAATGGTTGCTCTAAAGGGAATTTGGTAGGGAAGCCAAGTTTCAAAGAAATACAAAATCACACAGCCCCTACAATGCAAAGCATCATGGGCTGCATATGCAAATCACCACAGAATATTATGCTGGTTCAACTTTAAGCAAAAATGCATGCTGCCAAAAGGCCTCTCACACAGTTTGCAAAGGGGTGCCAACAGAAGGCAAAGACACGTGTTTCGTCCTACCAGGCTTTGTCTCTGGCTCTGAAGGCCTTCATTAGGTGAGGAGAGATCCAGGGATGGTGCCTGTGCCAGAGACATCATTTTTTAGTGGGATGTGGGAGTTCCAGAAATCTAGGAAGGTGGAGCTGAAGGCCACCAATGCGGAATCAATGTCCGGGGCAGTGAAGACACCAGTCCAACCAGCCACGTAGAGGGCGGATAATAGTTCCTGCTGGTTGAGGGACCATAGGGGTCTGAACCACATATATTTGGACATCTCCAGTGGCAGCATCCAACAGTGATGAAAAAGAATATGAATCTTGATGATTATGATGATGATGGCGGATTGGATGATGTTGACCTTTTCTGTCGATGATGACAACAGGTACTTATGCAGTACTCCCACACAGCTTGCAGAGCCAGATGGTGAATCAGCTATTTCACAGTGTACAGAGGAAGGCTCACCACAGTCAGCAGAAATACTACAAGACCCCACCATATCCCTCAGAAAAGAAATGTACATTTTCAAACTCCATTGCACCCTGAGGTAGTCACCAAAAAAAAAACCCAGATAACTTTAAAGGCAGGGTTTGCTGCAAAAAACAAATTTCAACCAGGTCATCAAACTGCGGTCAAAATTGACTGCCTAATTACAGAGATGACAGCACTTGATTTAGAGCCATATGCCAAAGTAGAATGCACTGGTTTTCGGCAACTGTTACAGGAATTACAGTACAGCCTAGGTATCAAATGCCTTCAAAATGTACTTTTTCCAGTCATATCATTCCAAAAACATGTGATGCAGTGGAAAATGCAATTTCCAGTCATTTGACAGAGGTGAGGGGGGGATTTGTTCACTTTATGACAGACCTTTGGACAAGCTTTGCATCACATGCTTACTTATCTCTTACAGCTCACTGGGTCACGTTTAAAGAGTCTGCAGTATCGTCAGTAGTACAGACCAAAAATGTCAGTCAACCTAGTGTGCTTCTTGATGAATACAGAGTATGGCACTACTTAATGCATCTCCAATAGACACAGAACATACTACCGTAAATGTAAGGACAGTTTTGGAGAAACTGTGGCAAGAATGGATTGTGCTCTGGGGCCTTACCATTGGTATGACTGTTACAAATAATGGTGCAAATATTATCAAAGCTCTCCGGGACTGTGGTAATGAGCAGAGAGTTAATGTTTTTTGCTTTGCACACACTCTCAGTTTGGTAGTGTGCCATGCCCTGCAACACCAAGTTGACATATTCAACCTGGTTCACACTGCATGTAATATATGTGGCCACTTTCACAGATCTTTAAAGGCTGCATCCATTCTTAGGCAGTACCAAAGTGACTACAATGTACCGTCTAACAATCTCATCCAAGATACAGTTATTCGGTGGAATTCCACCTAGTATATGTTGGAGTGTCTACTGCAGCAGAAGTTGTCAGTACATAATATGGCCTTAGTCCATGATATAGGGGGCATGATCACACAATGGAAGTTGTTCGAAGAAGTTGTGAAACACTGGCACCATTTGAAAATGCAACAAAGGTACTTAGTAACAGTGCATCCATTAGTCGTGTCATACCAATGGTACACATCCTTTTCAAAGAGAAGGCTGATACCATGGACAATAATGGAAAGGACACCTGGTATTCCCAGGCAGTCTCCTATTTAAGTACTAACCAGGCCTGACCCTGCTTAGGTTCTGAGATGAGATGAGATCGGGAGCATTTAGGGTGGTATGGCCATAGGCCCCAAGAGATTACAGAACTTGCTACCATTTTAAATGCAGAGCTGCACAGAAGATTTGATTCTGTTCTTACAGACAAGAAGTATGTAATTGCTACCATACTAGATCCTCATTACAAGGACATCTTCTTGGTATGAGACAATTTGCCAATAACGGATATCAGGGCACAAGATCGCCTGGACTCCGAGGAGCGGAGGTCGTGAGGGCTTCCCACAGCCCTCCCCCACACCAGCCAGGTGTCCCCACGGATCGCAACGCAGCAAGATCGCCTGGACTCCGAGGAGTGGAGGTCGTGAGGGCTTCCCATAGCCCTCCCCCACACCAGCCAGGTGTCCCCACGGATCGCAACGCAGCAAGATCGCCTGGACTCCGAGGAGCGGAGGTCGTGAGGACTTCTCACAGCCCTTCCCCACACCAGCCAGGTGTTCCCACAGATCGCAACGCAGCAAGGTAAAAGCCCACGTTTTGGCGCCATTTTTGAATCCAAGCAACCATCTCAGAACAAGCCAGGACTCCGTTCTACAGTTAAATACAGCTGTTCCTGTGCCAATAGTAAACGGACCTTTAATGTGAACTTTTCTCCTAAAGCCTGCAAAATAAGAAGGGTCCTAAAAGCCAAGCCTCCTACCTGTGCTTTCAGCGGCTGCTGCTGTTTCCAGTCGGCGTAGGTGTGGAGATAGTGCATTTTACAAACTTTTGTTTTCATCAGCACTGCTCCCGGCTCCAGAACTGAGGTTACTTTAAGATCTCCCTGTTACTAGTGCACCTTGTGACTTGTACTGGCCGTTTTTGAATGTGCTTTCTCTCCTCCCCATACTATGGTTTAAGCAATCTGGTTTAAAATCTCAGGGCTTTATTATATGCTTATTGTTATGCACTTTAGTACAGAGCCTGTAGCTAGCACTGTTCCATAGTATCTCCACGCAAGCTTAAGGTCTAAACAACTGCATGCTATCTCTGGGCATTTCCTTAGCGATTTTTGCCATTCGCATTAGTACGGAGCTGCAGCGACTGATTCTTGTACACTGTACATAAGCTCCATCTGATTACTTGACAAAACCCATGGTCTATGCTACTGTATGTTAACTCAGGGCTTTTTCCTACGACTATTGCCATACGCTCAGTATTTGCTTACTTAGATTGTGCACAAGTAGCAATTCATTATTTAGAGTGTTACCCCTGTTGTATTTTCTCTGTCTGCATTTAAAGCTCACTTGTTTAGGGTGCCTACGATCATTTGCCCTGCCATGAGCTTGGTCTGCATAGCTGCCCAATCTCTCCTGTCCCCTCTCCTCCCCCCCCTTCCTTCTGCCCTTAAACTCACCAGCCTCCTCTAATCTCTCCACAGATCGCCTGCACTCCAAGGAGCGGAGGTCGTGAGGGCTTCCCACAGCCCTCCCCCACACCAGCCAGGTGTCCCCACGGATCGCAACGCAGCAAGGTAAAAGCCCACATTTTGGCACCATTTTTGAATCCAAGCAACCATCTCAGAATAAGCCAGGACTCCATTCTACAGTTTAATACAGCTGTTCCTGTGCCAATAGTAAACGGACCTTTAATGTGAACTTTTCTCCTAAAGCCTGCAAAATAAGAAGGGTCCTTAAAGCCAAGCCTCCTACCTGTGCTTTCAGCGGCTGCTGCTGTTTCCAGTCGGCGTAGGTGGTCTAGCCCATAGCGTTCGGCTCCCCACCGCCCCCACCACCACCCTTGGTCGGCTTTCCCTTTTATAAGCAGATGGTGATCACGTGGGACTGACATAAACCTATCAGCCCACTTCTCCATCTGCAGGTTATCGTCTCCAACCACTAGTGGCCGCACTCCCACCTTACCTTTACCCAAACTCCTCTCCCCCCTCCTTTCTCACCCAGTATCCCCTGTAGTGCTTCCTTCTTCCTAGGCCAGCACCTCTTCCTCCCTTTGTCACTGCTGCCACCCAGTGGCGCAACATGTGAAATCTCATCTCTGATCTTTTTTTCTGCTCCCACTCTCTCTGTCTCCTGTCACCTCTCCTGCTCTGTTGACTCATCCTTTCTCTCTCATCCCTTGCCCATCCTACTCTGCTCTTCCTCCCTACCCTTACTTGGCCCCTTCCATCATCCTCTGCTGTGCCCCCTTGGCTGACCCCTGGCACTACAAGGCAGGGCTTATCATTATTATTTTTTTCCCCGCTGTCCTTTTTTT